>OX465597.1:248271015-250771015 GCA_950022295.1 Bromus sterilis | reverse complement strand
GTTATGCAAACGATTTTGGAATTCAGAGGAGCTCGACGATCCTTCTTATGGACGCCTGCATGAAGACTCGACGATGACTAGTTAGGCGGATCCCGGCGGAGAGCCAGGACCCGTGTGGTTACGGGAATGGTGTGTTTTACCCTTACCACTAGGCACTTGATTGTAGTCTGTACTCAGACATGTATCTTCCCCTTATGTAATGTAATTAAGGTAGTTGTATGCCGATTGTATGAGATGTTGTATCCATGTAGCTGTAATGTTGTGCTATCATGTTGGAAATCCGGTGCATATGGCTTCGTCATATGCCGCGGTGGGACCGATATGTGCTTCGTTCCCGGATGATTGCCGGGAAGTGGTGTTGTCTTCTTTGATCGAGCAGTGTGATTTGTATTTGCTTTTCCTTCACCGACCAGTCTCGCACCGTGCACGAGTACGTCAGGGTTGGGGTCCAAAGCCCTGCGTACTTAGGATTTAGACTGGCAGAGGGCCTTTGTTGAATTAGAAGGATGGGCTATGGAGTGTCGGATAACCTTGGTGGGGCCTTCCCTAACAAGGTGTACGCCACCCTGGAGATCCGTGCATTGTAGTGTAAAATAAGTGCACCCCTGAAGGGAAGATTAATCTATTCGAATAGTCGTATCCACGGTAACATGATGCTTTGTGCTGAAGCCAGACTCTACTACTACAAACTATTACTACTAAAATGATTTGTTCCGGGTTTTCTTCCTCGCACGGAAATCGAGGTAGGGATCTCGGAGGCATTGATAATTACTACAACTTACTATTATACAATGTTGCATCAACTTCTGCTGCATTGTTACTTTATGCATTATATATAACTGTTGGCTATTCTCTTCTTGTGCTTCAAGAATCGTCGGAAGATGCTAGTCTTCGATAGGCCTTGCTTCTCATCCTTATTCTGACTTTCTACCTTTCAGTCCACTATATATAGCCTCCACTTTCCATTTGATACAAATGCAGAAATGGTTAGTAGCGGACGTAAGACTCGCGGGTATGCTAGATACTCACCCTTGCTTTCCCCCTCCCCTTTTGGTTTTGTATACACGGTTGCTGCAATCAGACGCGAGGCGTCCAGGAGCAGGAGATCCCCGGTGCCGACCACTGCAACGTGAAGATCCCCGATGCCGACCACCGCAACATGAAGAACCCCGATGCCGACCACTGCAACGTGAAGATCCCCGATGCCGACCACCGCAACGTGAAGATCCCCGATGCCTTCTACGACATGGAGGTTCATACGTCCCAAACGTATCTATAATTTATGTTTGCTCCATGCATGTTTTGTGTGATATTGCTATGCTTTTGATACACTTTCATACACTTTTGATCATATTTGGACTAACCTGTTAACTCAGTGCACCCCAGTGCCAGTTCCTATTTTCTGCTGTCTTTTTATTTCAGGTCCCCCCTTATTAAAAGTGCTCCAAATATTACGGAAAAATCTAATAAAAAAATCAGCGTACGTGAACCTTCCAGAGCCCTAAAGGAGAGCCAGGGGGCCACCCTGGTTCCTAGGCGGACAGGGGGGCGCCTTCACTACCTGTTGGCCCCCCACTGCCCCCCTTCGCCTATATATTTCCTTCGCCCCGAAACCTCCGAAGACAGAACCCTTTTTCGTGATCTCGCCTCTGTTCTGCCGCCGCCGCGCTTCCAAGATCGGGAGCGCCAGAAGACCTCTTCCTGGCACCCTGCTGGAGGGAGGGTTGACCTCTGGGAGCTTCTCCACCACCATGGACGATTCCCGGATGATCCATGAGTAGTCCACCTTGGACCATGGGTCCATGATCAGTAGCTATGTGATGTTCTCCTCCCCCCTTTGTTCTTCATGGATTATACCTTATGAGCTTCCCTACATGATCAAGGCACATATGTAATTCTTTCTGCTGTTGCTATGTTGAGTTTGCTGGGATCTGATGGATTATGAGACTATGTTCAGATTTTGATGAGTAATATATTTGGTTCTTCTCCTTTTATATTTGTGTTCTTGAGTAATTCTTGAATGTTCTCCATTGTTGTTTATTTCTTTGGCCAAGTAGTAGGTAGTGACTCCAAGAGGGAGCGTTATGCTTGATTGTGGGTTCATGCCCCCTAATAACTAGCTTGAGTGACAGAAACATGAGTCTAGGCGATGTGATGTTGCCACAAGGGGGAAAACAATGGTGCTTTTAACCGCGGTTGCAAGGATTGTTTACATTACTGATGATACGAGACTTTACTTCTCGCCCCTCGTTGGTTTACCCAAAATGGAAGGTGAGATGTAGCGTAGCGGAAAATTTGCCTTAGCGAAGATGCTAAGGTTGAATGTCGAACCAATAAGACTGCAGCAGATACAAGAAGGTGGTGAAGTGAACAATGGCGCCGTTCACAACCTAAGGTTGCTGTCAGAACCCTAATTTAGGTTTGTGCTTTTCCAAGCTAGCCTTTTTGCATCATGAAAATTTTTGCAAAAGAAAAGGAAATGGGGAAAAGAAAAGCCCCAAAGCAATTTAAATAAAAGGCCAGAAATAAATCCTTTTCCAAAATTCTTTTGGATGTGTTGAAAAATCCTAAAAATGAGTGTGATCATTTTAAAAGTGATTTGGGATTAATCCCATGCTCATTGATTTTTCAAAAATCCAAACAGTAGATTGGAAATTAAATCAATTTCCTATTTGAATTGAAATTCAAATAATTTGAATTTCAAAAATTCCCAAAAGTTGCGGTTGACTAATAATAAGTCACCTAGGTTTTATAAAAATAATTGGGAGTTTTTATAAAATGCCCTAGTATTTATTTGTAGGGCAAACAAATTAAACAGAAAAATAAAAATAAAACAAATAAAAGAGAAGAGCTTACCTGGCGCCTAGCCGAGTCCCATCTAGCCCACCAGGGGCAGCAGGGTCATTCCCTACCCCTGGCCCCGATGCTGCTCGCTCGAGCGCATGCGGTGGCCATGGCCGCCACCTCCTCCTAGCCACGCAACTGCTCCCTCGCCCCTATCTCCTCGCCGCTGGACACTTGGGGACGCCCCGCACCTTCTCCCTCTCTCTCTGTCCTCTCTCTCGCGCCCGTTCGTCGAATTCCTACAGCCACCGAAACCTGCCGGAGCACGCCGCCTTGACCTGCGTGGCCACCGTGCTCCCGCCGCCATTAAACCGTGTCCTGGCGACTCCCCGTGCCTGTCTTCGTCATTGAGCGCAAGGAATCGACCCAAGAAGCATCGAGCGCGTCGCCCTCTTCTCCGATTTGCCGCCGGCAGCCATGAACTCCAGCGAGGATTGCGCCACCGCCAGCCCCTCCCCGGCCCCTCCGTGCTCCTCATCGCGTTCAGGGTGAGCTCATGGTTCTTCTCCCCCTTCCCGCGCTCCTCCCCGACACCTTGTAGCCGTTCCCCGTCGTGGACAGTAACCGACCGCCGCGCGAGTCGTCGCGGGCGTGGCCCGAGGCCTGCTCGAGGTCCCTCGCGTGCTCCACGCGATGCGCGTGAGCACGGGGCACACGCCCGTGCCCCCCCGTTCCCCTCCCCGTGGCCTGCAGCCAATTCCGGCAGAGCGCCGCCGTGGTCAGAGCCACCGGCGTCAAGTCGTCGATGCCCTGGCCATTAGGGCCTAATTAACCTGCTAATACCCCCTGAGTCCATGACAGATGGGCACATGCCCCCTAATTAAACATGTTTAATTTAAACTAACCCACTGTTAACCCCAGTCACTAACCAGAGGGCCCCACTGGTCAGCTGGACCAGTCAACGCAGATGACATCAGCATGATTCAGTGCTGATGCAATAATTCCCTTTTTCCATTTAATTTAATTCAAGAAATTCCAGAAAATATCCAAAACTTTGAATTTGAATAACTTTTAAACCGTAACTCAGATTGAAATGATTTTTATATGAAAATTGATCAACAGAAAATGCTCTACCCAAATTTCCAACTTTCAACTTTGTTTGAGTTGATCTTAAATTTGGACCAGTAGCTTTTGCTATTTGGTTTAGTTGGAATTAATTCAAATTGAATTCAAATGCTATTCCAACTTCAACCAATGCAATGCAAACATGATCACTTGTACATCAGAGGCATATCACACACATGATCACATGGTTTACAATGAACAAACATTAGCAAATGCAACTTGGACTAAATTGAATACCATTTGGAGTTTGAATTTGAATTTAGTTTTCAAATCAACTTCAATTAACATGTTGCAAGTTAAACATAGGTCACATCAGTACATTGCCAAGCTATGTTTTGCATATTGTTTGAGAATTGTAATTCATTGAATGTGCTTTACTTCCAGTGCTTCGGTGATTGCTTCTTCTCGGTAGAGTTGATCTCGGAGATGAGTTCAACCTCACGTCAGAAGAGTAGTACCATCGTGATCGTCAGCAAGGCAAGCACCCCCTCTTTGATCGTGTTGATAAAATCCCAGTTCCCTCTTGTTCTCGCTTATGCATGTTTAGGATGTCACAGTGAGACGTTCTACCGCTAGTTGAACCTATTCCTTTGCATGACCTATCATTTTGTCACATTAGTAAGAAAACCACAATCCTAGCAGATGTAGGAGTTGGTTGATATAATGTGGCCCCTGCAACTGTTACAGCTTATTGCATGTTTAGAGTTTACAATGAGGCTACTTTGTTGTGAGTCGGGATGGTAGTGATCATGTGAATGATGGTGGTAACGTGTTGGTGAATTGACCTAAATAAGGTGAACGATGAGAGGCTGTGTAGGAGTACACAGTGGGTTGTCTCGTTGAACACTGCCTTAAGCCCGAGTTCTTGTGTTGTTATCCTAGACTAAGAGTACGACCACACATTGGGCTCACTGACCACTCTCGGCCTAGTACCTCACCCCGGACTAAGTCCAGGAGTTGCAAGTAGTTCGAGATTTGAACGATCTCAAGCATGTACATCAAGGTAAGTGGTGGACGTAGGTTGTGGGCACGTTGAATCAACTGATCATGATCGAGTTGAGCTTGATGGAGGTCACACAACGTTTGAGTTCGCATCGGTAAAATTGGCCGGATTCCGACCGTGGTCCCAATTCAAATAGGCGACTCCCTAGGACTAGAGATGGAGCTGTGAGTGAAGTGTCATGGCAACATCCTCGCCGGTACTCGCTTGAAGGGTCCACTCCCAGGCGGTAACTGATGCGTGCGTGTGTGTAGCAGTACACCCCTGCAGGGTTAATGAACTATTCGAATAGCCGTGTCCGCGGTTATGGACTACTTGGAGACCTTTACTTGATCATAGACAGCTTGAACAGTTACTCTAAAATTTCCAAGATAAGCGTGAGTGCTATGGTTTCTTCCTCGTGGGGAAGTCAAGGAAGTATCCATAGTGGTGTTTTGGTTGGAGACTTGATACTTGGACTCGTGTACGCTCCTTACCTCATTCTGGTATTTGTAGTACATGACTAGCCAAGTCAAAGCTGGCACTTCTGCATTGAAACCCCACCTCCCTTTGCCTTGATACATGTGCATGAGTAGTATAGTTCCTATGTAAGTCTTGCTGAGTACGACTTTGTACTCACGTTTGCTTATTCTATGTTTTAGAGACGAGACCACTGACCCTGATGGTGGCCTCTACCTCGAGCTCGACGTGGACCAGGTCGTATAGTTCCAGACAGCAGCCTGTGCCCATTGGAGGGTCGTTGTATTTTCTTTCAGGCTTCTTAACCCATTTTTTAAACTTGTCTTTACTAAGACATATTTTGCTTCCGTTGATGTTTGATGTAATGTTGGATCAAAACCATGTGATCTCTGCTTGTAATACAACTACTATGTCTGCTCTGTTTAGCAGAAGTTATAAAGACTATGAGTTTGTAGAGTTCATGTTGTGATTACCTCTTGTTTACACTAGACATGTATGTTGCGTGTACGATTATAACGTGCATGTCTTAGTGTGGGGTTCGATAGCTTAGTTGTGTTCTTGCCGGCGGTCTTTTATACACCAAGTGGCCCTTAGATGTGCGCAGGTTGGGGCATCGTGATGCGATTGCTCGTGACTCTGTCACGTGGCACACTTTGTTGTATGATTGAGCCCGCCCGAGATCCCGACTAAGTGATCGGGCTGGAGTCTGTTTATGTAAATGTTATAATTCAATCGATAATATGGTTGAGGCGACTTGTCTATGAGTATGGGATTTCACCACCCATAATACGCATCTAATGTTGATCATCCGGCCTGGATGGGATGCCCCTCACATACGATGCTTTCCGAGAGTAATCTGTGCTTGGCCTTGTCTGCTTAGACAAGTGGGTACGACTCTCGGCTCTCCATATGATTGAGTTTTGACTGGAATTACATACGCAAACCCCGGGTCTCGACAAACTTGGTATCAGAGCAGGACTGTCTGTAGGATTATCAAACCCTTGGCCGATGTCGAGTCTAACATTCTAGAATTATATAGTTACTTTGGGTATAAGGGAACAACGTAAGACTTCTTTTTTCTCCTTACCCTCATCGATCTGAGTTCTGAGTCACCCTCATCTTGTTCTACGGGAAGATAGGACTAGGCTCATCTATGTCTTTACTAGGAAATCTCGTTGATTGCTTCTTTGTAGCTGTAGGAGTGTTGTGGTCTTCCAGAGTCATCATTCCATAGTGCTTCTTTGGAAGTGATGTTTGTTATCTTGTTGGTTGTCTCATTTTTCATCCCGACACAGCCGTTATGCTGTCCGACTATGACTTTGATGCTGTTGCACTATAGTCTTGTTGTCTTAACTTAGAAGTATATCATAAATCCTATTCTGATTGTTGATTCTTATGACACAGAATGTCAGGTGGAAATCGTTTTGTTGATTTCAGTCTTGGAAATAGGGATGATGAAGATCCTCCACCGCCTCCTTCCGCGGAGGAAATCATGATGGAGGCTGAGCAGAATCGTCGTGATCAGACACGCCTTCTTGAGCGTATTGAGTAGAACACTTCTCGTCAACGTAATAGTGTTGTTACCATCCAGGACTTCATTCTCCTCAACCCGCCAGTATTCCGATGTTCTTCTGAGCTCCTTGATGCCGATGATTGGCTTCGTTCCCTCGAGCGTAAGCTTGAGACAACCCATGTTGCTCCTGGTGATCGTGTGCTATTCGCGGCATACTTTGTGGAAGGTGCTGCTCTTCAGTGGTGGGAGAATTTTGTAGCAATGCAGCCTGTAGGTCACGTGGTGACTTGGCAAGAGTTCTGTGATGACTTCCGAGGGTATCATATTCCGGATCAGCTGATGGAGCGCAAGAGAGAACAATTTTGCAATCTGACCCAAGGAAAGATGTCTGTTCATGAGTATCGGACTGAGTTCACTCGTCTAGCACGTTATGCCCAAGAAGAAGTATCCACCGATGCCAAGAAACAAGCAAGGTTCCGCAAGGGACTTAGCCCCGTCCTTCGTCATGACCTGAATCTTCACAAGTTCATCAACTTCCAGGATTTAGTCAACAAATCCTTCAAGGCCGAGTATGGAAATGAGTTGTACGAAGAGTCTCGTAAGCGTGATCGTGAGTTTGCACCATATTCTAGCTCAAGTTCTCGGAAACGTTGTGTATGGATTCCCTTCAGTGATGTTAGTCATGCTGTAAGTGCTTCTAGACCACCAAACACCATATATCGTCCACCTCAACCCAATCTCCATCCTTGGAATTTTGTTGGACAATCAAGTGCTCATGTTCCTTTCATTCCACGTGGTGTTTGCTTCCAATGTGGACAATCGGGCCACATTGTTTGAGAGTGTCCCCAAAATCATGTAGCCACCGCACCTAATCCCAAGCAAGCCCTTCATCGTGGTAAGCCACTACCCAAATCTTCCAATTTCAAGTCTCCTATTTATGAATATGGTTAAGTGAATCATGTATCCATTCTTGATTCCCACAAGGCAACCGACGTTGTGCTCGGTACCCTTCCTGTTAACTTCATTCCTGCTTCTGTTCTTTTTGATCCAGGAGCATCTCATTCTTTTATGTCTGAGAGTTTCGAAACCGAGCATGGTATTCCTTTCGAATCCTTGTGTACTCCTTTAGTAGTGCGCACCCCAGGATCTGAATGGCGCACCACCATGGTGAGTCATGAGAATGAAATTGCAATTGAGGGTTTAGTATTCCTTGCTTCTCTTATAGCCCTCAAGTCTTCAGACATTGATGTCATCCTAGGAATGGATTGGTTATCAAGACAGAATGCCGTCCTTGATTGTAAATCCAAGTCAGTTAAACTCACCCAACCTTCAGGCCAGACAATTGACTACACCTCACCAAGCTCTAGAACCCAGCTGCATTCTTTGAATGCGTTTCCCCTTCCCGACCTTGAATATATTCCGGTGGTTCGTGACATCCCGGATGTCTTTCCTGAAGAGCTTCCGGGCATGCCACCTGACAGATCTGTAGAGTTTGTGGTAGATCTTATCTCAGGAACCGCCCGATATCCATACGCCCATATATAATGGCCCCACGTGAGTTAGCTGAGCTTAAAATCCAACTTGATGCTTCGTTGGGAAAAGGCTTCATCCTCCCTAGCTCATCGCCATGGGGTTTACCCGTTCTGTTCGTAACGAAGAAAGATGGAGCAATCCTTGCACCCGCAAGTGCAAGCACCGTTGTTTTCCCCCTTGTGGCAACAACACATCCCCTAGACTCATGTTTCTGTCACTCAAGCTAGTCATCGGGGGGCATGAACCCACAATCATGCATAACGCTCCCTCTTGGAGTCACTACCTACTACTTGGCCAAAGCAATAAACAGCAACGGAGAACATGCAAGAATTACTCAAAAACAAAAATATAAAAGAGGGAAATCAAATATATTACTCAAACACAATCTGAACATAATCTCATAATCCATCGGATCCTAGCAAACTCAGCATAGCAACAGAAGAAATATTACATAAGTGCCTCGATCATGTAGGGCAGCTCACGAGATCTAATCCATGAAGAACAAAGAGGGGAGGAGAACATCACATAGCTACTGATCATAGACCCATGGTCCAAGGTGGACTACTCATGGTTCATCCGGGAAGCGTCCATGGTGGTGGAGATGCTTCCGGAGGTGATTCCTCCCTCCGGTAAGAGGTCTTCTGGTGCTCCCGATCTTGGAAGCGCGACGGCGGAGGAACAGAGGGGAGATCGCGAAGTAGGGTTCCTCTTTCAGGGTTTTTGCGTCACGGGGAATAAATAGGCGAAGGGGGAAGCCGGGGGGAGGGGGGGTGGGGCACCAGGGGTCCAGGCGGCCCCCTTGTGCGGCCCCACCCTGGGGCGCGCCGGGAGGGCGCCTGGGGCCCTGGTGGGTCCCCTCTGGCCCCCCTCGGTGATTCCCGAAGCTTCCTCCACACTGATTTTTATTGGATTTTCCCGAATTTTTGGAGCACTTTTTATATGGGGGAAACCTGAAATAGAAAAACAGAAGAAAACAGGAACTGGCACATGGGTGCACTGAGTTAATAGGTTAGTCCAAATATGATGAAAAGTGTATGGAAGTTCATCAATAACATAGCAATATCACACAAAAGAGGCATGGAGCAAGCAGAAATTATAGATACGTTTTGGACGTATCAACATCCCGAAGCTTAATTCCTGCTCGTCCTCGAGTAGGTAAATGATAAAAGCATAATTTATGTGGTGACATGCTAACAACCATATAAGAAATTTTAAGTAAAGCAATCAAGGCATGTAATTCAATTCAAGTCATAACAGGCAAGAGTCTATATTTAGATATGAAACAAGCAACATAAGAACATAAAGGTGCAAGAGCTCTCGCTGTCCGTGACTCGAATGTCTCCAAATGGTGTTTGCGTGGAAGAAATGGGATAGAGATATACAAGAAAAAGTATTTTTGTGTTGAGAACTTAATCTACTAAAGTTTCACACTTGGTCTTCTTTGGAATCTTATCTTGACTCATCCCCAGACCACTAGCCAGGTACAAGTCAAAATGATCCACTCCTTTTCGACATTTTGAGCACTCATGCAATGGATGAGCGTAAGCAAGAAATTTGACACTTAGGATGGCAAAGAGAGAATATGGTGGAGGAGGAAGACAAAAAGGTGTGAAAGGCTCACATCAATGAGGACAATCATAGGCGAGAGAAATCCAAATGATAGATATGATGTGAGGAGTAGGTATTTCCATGCAACGGATGCCCATATGAGCTAAGGTAAGCTCTCCAATGGAACTAGTGGGGGTGCATCCAACTTGATTGCTCAAGAAGACCTAGAGCTCATTTGAGGAGTCTCATCATTGGAATATACAAGCCAAGTTCTATAGTGTGAAGGTCCCCACATAGCTATATGCATAAATGATAATCTCTATGGAGTACAAGATATAAGAGGGAGTACAAGTGTGGATCTCTCAAAAGGAATAGTAGTGTGATCCCTTCTTTCTTTTTATTTCTTTTTCTCTTTTTTCTATTTTTTTTGTATTTTTTTGGTGGCCTCAATGGCTCTTTCTATTTCTCTCTCATTTGTCCTCTTTGGGATCTTTTAATTTGTGTGCGCTTTGGGATCTTTTCCTCATTTTAGTGGCAACACTCTATATATTACAAAAATTATAGAAGATCTTTCACACTTTACAAAGTACTCAAATCATAAAGAAGATGTAACTATCATGATGTATGCAAATGTATGCCTCTGCCAGGGTAGCAGGATATGCAATGATACTAGAGCGTCATGTAGCAATGATTAGGGAAAGGCCCAACTAGCATGTGGCTCATCGGACAAGCAAGTAGCATGTATGACATGAAGATCAAGTCATGACAAGGTGGATGTTGCATGTCAATATATCTCGGAAAGGCTATGGAAATGCCTTGGTAGGTAGGTATGGTGGCTGTTTTGAGGAAGGATATAAGGAGGTTTATGATGACAAAGCGTATCGTGCCAAGGGTTTGGATGTACCGGCGAAGGTGGATGCTAACTCTCGGAGTGAGAAGAAAGCAATGCACGGCACAGGAGAGGCTAGAAAATATGGGAAGGTGGAAGTGTCAACTTTCGAATACTCACATTAGTCCGAAGAACTCATGCACTTATTATCGGTAACTCTCAATCTAATAAGGAGGTTCACAAAGAGACAAGTACCCTGAGGAGGAGTGTATGGGGATTTGGTTATCCTTGCGCATCCTCGACTCATGGTACGTGAGTGTACTCTAATATTTGATCCCTCAGAAGAGTAGTGACCCATTACTACTCGAAAAGAATAGGAACCTCAATTACCTACTCCAAGTCAAGACACAAAACTCAGTGCCACAGGAAAACTCTCTAAACAAGATAAACATGAAAACTCAAGAGAGTTCCAGCAACAAACTAAACAAAAGCTCTTTGAAAAGATAAGCATGAAAACTAAGAGCTAAACATGGAAGTAGCTATGAAAAGATAAAGAACACACACAACAATGATAAGCATGAATATTCCTATGTTGTGTTCTAGATTTTGGAAGTGGAGCGTGTTTCTCTCCCACACAAAGAAAGCTGGGTTCTAACTTGTTATGAACAGAAAGAAAATCTAAAGAAAACTAAAAACAAAACCTAAGAGCGAGACGCTCCAAGCATAGCACATAGCGCATGAAGTGATAAAAATATAGTGAGACGAGAGACGAACTGATAATTGTTGATGAAGAAGGGGATGCACAGGGGCATCCCCAAGCTTAGACGCTTGAGTCTCCTTGAATATTTCTTGGGGATGAATGGGGGAATCCCCAAGCTTGAGCGCTTGACACTCCTGAATCTTCTTTCATCATCTTCCCTCGCACACTTGAAAACTCCCTTCATACATAACTCATCATAGTCTGATTAGCGAGGTTAGTACCCATATAAAATAATTTTTCTCTACTGGAAATAAAGATATTCTTGAAGAGCTACTGTTTCTCAAGATTTCCAAAAAGTTTTTTCAAAGAAAAAGCAAGCTTAAGGTTTGCAAAACGAAGGCAAGGAAAAACAGGACAGAATCAGTGAAAAACAGACCAGCAGGTAGTAAAGAATTTTTTAGGGATACTTATGAAACCTAAATAAAAAAACTCAGAACATACGAAAGTTCCGTAATTGTATAGAGCATGCTGTGTAAAAAATTCAGATCAAAAAGATGAACTGAGATTTTTCTCTGAATTTTCTAGTCACGAGGACATAATCTGTTTTCTGGACAGCATGTCACAACTTTCACTTCCCTTGTCATATGAGGCTATAAATGGCACAAATCTTGAAAAGTAAAGATACAATGATGTTGCTACAGTATTAAAAATCATCAAGACCACTAAAAGCAGAAGAAACACAAAAAGGAAATCCTAAATTCGTTGCGGGCTGCCTCCCGAAAGCGCTTCTTTAAAGCCATTAGCTAGGCTTAATGCAAAAGGGAGGAATCAAAGATCATCATAATAATCGGAGTTGTAAATCGATTCAAATGGTTCCTCAACAAGTTCATCCTTGTTTCTTTTAGGAAAGGGGTATATACCTTTTGCTTTCCCGCTTAGGCGTATTTGTCCATTACCTATGTCAATAAAGCCATTTACGGCCGGGAGGAAGTTCCTCCCAAGCACTATGTTTCCTTGGTTTGGCTTCATGACGAAGAAATCAACCATTGAAATCCCTTCAAGGAATGTCACTGGTACATCTTTTCTCTTTCCCTGGATCTCAGAAATATCTCCATTAGCATGTTCATGATAGGGTAATAATTTGTCCATGTTAAATTTTAAAGAATCATAAACAACTTTTGGCATAGTAGAAACCATGGATCCAATGTCACAGAAAGCAAGGAAGTCTTGGTTAGAGATGCTAATTCTAACAAAGGGTTCCCAGTCACCATCTATCTCATAAACATCTTTCTTGTTTGGCTGGGGTTTCTTTACTCTTTTCAAGTCTAGAGCATCCAATCTCTTTTCAATAGTAGCAAGTCTATCTATAACAGTATCAAAACTATGATCATAAACTAAGTAACTAGATAGACCATGTATAATTTCAAGAGCTCTAGATTCATCACAAGCTAAGAAATCCCCTTCGGCTATAATATCCAGAGAGTGTTTTCACCATCTAAAAAGACCATGGTAAAAATTTCTAAGCACAATTTTTATAGGTATCCAAGGCATAATTCTCCTGTGTGCATCAGAAATTCTGTCCCATGCCTTCTTCCTATTTTCTCCATCCCTTTGATGGAAATCTAAGTCCTCCGACTCCCTCAAGGCACCAAATCCTAACATGCTTGACTAAACAGAAAGGATAACTAAAAGCAAGATAACTATTTTTTTTATTTTTGATAAAGGACACTAAATCAAAAACTGAAAGGTAAACAAACAAGACTAATAAGCAAAGATAAAAGATAGTGTGCAACTCCCCTATCTTGAAGATTGGAGTCACCGGCAACGGCGCCAGAAATTGCTTTGATGATACGAGAGTTTACTTCTCGCCCCTCGTTGGTTTACCCAAAGTGGAAGGTGAGATGTAGCGTAGCGGCAAATTTCCCTTAGCGAAGATGCTAAGGTTGAATGTCGAACCAATAGGACTCCAGCAGATACAAGAAGGTGGTGAAGTGAAAGATGGCGCCGTTCACAACCTAAGGTTGCTTAATTCACCTGGACCTGCACACACAGCAAATAACTTTGCTTCCCAACTTGTACAGAGGAGTTGTCAATTCCTCCGGCCTTGTTGTTTTCAAAGGATAAAACGCACGTGATAATAACGATACTGATAGCAACGGACAAATAAATACTGAAAGTAAATTGAAGGTGTAAACAGTATTGGAAATATGGACCGGGGTCCTATTAGGTTCACTAGTGATGTCTCTCTCCCAAAAGACGATAAAGGAACCATGCGAGGTAAACAAATTACAGCTGGGCAATCGACAGGATTATGTGCGCAAACCAATGCTATTTATGCTGTAAAGAAAGGAAGAGGCTCAAAATATTGGGAGGTACGCCAAATAAAGTAGACCGAAATCCATCTGCATCTACCTACTAATCATCCACCTTGAGATATCTATCCAGAATAGCTCGCTGGTATTAAGTTGCGAATCCCACCCAAAGTGTAAACTCAAAGCAACAGACAACTGCATTAAAGAACTTTGCGTAAAGTAAACAATCCTTGCACCCGCAAGTACAAGCACCGTTGTTTTCCCCCTTGTGGAAACAACACATCCCCTAGACTCATGTTTCTGTCACTCAAGCTAGTCATCGGGGGGCATGAACCCACAATCATGCATAACGCTCCCTCTTGGAGTCACTACCTACTACTTGGCCAAAGCAATAAAGAACAACGGAGAACATGCAAGAATTACTCGAGAACATAAATATAAAAGAGAAAAATCAAATATATTACTCAAACACAATCTGAACATAATCTCATAATCCATCGGATCCCAGCAAACTCAGCATACAGCAGTAGAAATATTACATAAGTTCCTCGATCATGTAGGGCAGCTCACGAGGTCTAATCCATGAAGAAAAAAGAGGGGAGGAGAACATCACATAGCTACTGATCATAGACCCATGGTCCAAGGTGGATTACCCACGGTTCATCCGGGAAGTGTCCATGGTGGTGGAGAAGCTCCCGGAGGTGATTCCTCCCTCCGGCAGGGTGCCGGGAAGAGGTCTTCTGGTGCTCCCGATCTTGGAAGCGCGACGGCGGAGGAACAGAGGAGAGATCGCGAAGTAGGGTTCCTCTTTCGGGGGTTTTGCGTCACGGGGAATAAATAGGCGAAGGGGGGCAGACAGGGGGGCCAGAAGGGGTCCAAGCGCCCCCCTGGCGCGGCCCCACCCTGGGGCGCGCCGGCAGGGCGCCTAGGGCCCTGGTGGGTCCCCTCTGGCCCCCCTCGGTGATTCCCGAACCTTCCTGCATGGTTATTTTTATTGGATTTTCCCCGAATTTTTGGAGCACTTTTTATATGGGGGAAATCTGAAATAGAAAAACAGGAGAAAACAGGAACTGGCACTGGGGTGCACTTAGTTAATAGGTTAGTCCAAATATGATCAAAAGTGTATGGAAGTTCATCAATAACATAGCAATATCACACAAAAGAGGAATGGAGCAAGCAGAAATTATAGATAGGTTTTGGACGTATCAATTATGCAAAGTTATTTTAATGCAGTTGTTTGTTGCTTTGGGTTTACACTTTGGGTGGGGCTCGCAACTTAATACGAGCGAGATGTTCTGGATAGATATCTCAAGGTGGATGATTAGTAGTAGATGCAGATGGATTTCGGTCTACTTATCTTGGCGTACTGCCCATGCTTTTGAGCCTCTTCCTTTCTTTTGTAGCATAGTTAGCATTGGTTTGCGCTTCTAATACTGTCAATTGCTCAAAAGTAATTTGTTTACCTTGCATAGCTTTTTATCGTCTTTTGGGAGAGAGACATCACTAGTGAACATCATGGGACCCCGATCCATATTTCCACCACTGTTTACACCCTTAATTTACTTATTGCTTTTACTTTTTAGTTGCATTTATCACTATCTTTTATATCTTGTGTTTGACCCTTTGTAAACAACAAGACCAGAGAGATTGACAACCTCTCTGTACTCGTTGGGAGCAAAGTTATCTGTTGCTGTGTGCAGGTCCACGCCAACTCGTGCTAGATTTCTAGCGCCGTTGTCACCTACTTGCTGTTGTTGGAGTTCTACTGGAGACATAAACCTTGTATCTTCACTAAGGGAAACTTGCTACTGTTCCGCATCTCAAACCTTCCACTTTGGGTAACCAACGAGGGGCGAGAAACCATCAAAGCAATTTCTGGCGTCGTTGCCGGGGACTCCAATCTTCAAGATAGGGGAGTTGCACCCTATCTTTTATCTTTGCTTTTTAGTTTTTCAGTTTACCTTTCAATTCTTGCTTTAGTGTCCTTTATCAAAAATCACAAAAAAATTGCTTGTCCTGTTTGCTTCTACTATGGGTACGACTGAAGACACTAAGTTGTGTGACTTCACTAGTCACAACAACAATGATTTTATCTGCACTCCTATTGCTACACCTGCTACTTCAACAACCTCTTATGAAATTAAACCTGCTTTGCTAAACCTTGTTATGAGAGATCAATTCTCCGGTGTTGGAGATGATGCTGCTTTACACTGATAATTTTGTTGAACTCTGTGATATGCAAAAGTATAAAGAAGTAGAAGGTGATATTGTTAAGCTTAAGCTTTTTCCTTTCTCCTTGAGGGAAGGAGCTAAAATTTGGTTTCAATCCTTGCCTAGGAATAGCATAGATTCTTGGGATAAGTGCAAGATGCTTTTATTGGGAAGTATTACCCACCTGCTAAAATTATCCAATTGAGGAGTAATATTATGAATTTTAAGAAATTGGATAATGAACACGTTGCCCAAGCTTAGGAACGTATGAAATCTCTTGTTAAGAAATTCCCTACACATTATTTGACTAGTTGGATGGTTATCCAGAATTTTTATGCAGACTTGAACTTTACCTCCTGGAACCTGTTAGATTCGGCCGCGGGAGGAACCTTTATGTCAACAACACTTGGTGCTTCCACAAAACTACTAGATGCGATAATGACCAACTATTCCCAATGGCACACCGAACGAGATCCAACAGGGAGGAAGGTAAACTCTGTCGAGGAGATTTCCTCCCCAAATGAAAAAGTTGACTTGATTATGTCTTTACTCACAGAGCAAGCTTCTATTGATCCTCATGATGTTCCTTTAAATTCCTTGGTTGCTCAAGAACAAGTAGATGTGAACTTTATCTCTAGAAACAACTTCAACAATAATTCTTATAGGAGTAATTTTTCTAGCAATCCTAGACCGTTTCCATCCAACAACTATGGGAACAACAACACTTATCCTAGAAACAAGAACTGCACTTTTGAATTAGAGAGCATGCTTACGGAATTTATCACTACCCAAAAATCCTTCAATAAGAGTGTAGAGGAAAATTTAGAAAAAATAGATAATCTCTCTTTGAAGGTAGAGAACTTAGCCCTTGATATTGAGATGCTTAAAATTAGAACTTCTCCCCTCGAGGAGAGGAAGGCCACTCCTATTAATGCTATCCAAATGCAAATTGATGAAAATATTAGCATGATGGATAAACTTAAAGAAAGATGGGCTAGACAAAAGGAGGAAGAAGATAGAATTAAAAGCCTTCACACACACCACACAGTTGCTACTATCCAAGTTGTTGAGCATACTCAAACTTTTAGCACCCAACACACTCCTAGTCCCATTGGACCTATTAATGGTGATGCTATTACCTCAACCGTAGAAGAAGAAACTCCTATGAACATAGATGCTTTCAAACAATTGATCCTAGATGACATCACTACCACCTTTGATAGTAGTGACATTTTTTTTGATAGTTGCACCCTTTCTGAAGTTATTAGCTTACTACAAAAAATGGCTAGAGACCCCCACACTAGCACACTAAATCTTGCCTTCACGGAGCATATGACCAATGCTCTCATTAAAGATAGGGAGGAGAAGCTTAGGGTAGAAGCCTCCATACCTAGGAAGCTATATGATGGTTGGGATCCTATGATAAAGATTAAATTGAATAACATCTCTTGCTATGCCTTATGTGATGTTGGAGCTAGTACCTCCGTTGTGCCCAAAAGAATGTATGATATGTTTGAATTGAAACCTTTTGATCCTTGTTCTTTTGGTGTTCGTCTCGTTGATTCTTCCATAAAAAAACCTTTCGGGAAGATTGACGATGTTCTTATCATTGTCAATGACAATTATGTTCCCGTTGATTTTACTATTATGGACATTGAGTGTGAGCCTTTATGTCCAATTATTTTGGGATGTCCTTTTCTTTGCACCGTTGGTGCTGTCATTGATATGAAAGAGGGGAATATAAAATTTCAATTCCCTCTCAAAAAGGGGATGGAACACTTCCCAAGAAATAATATTAAGTTAACTTTTGAGTCCGTTACACGGGCTAGCTATTCTCTTACTCTTGATAAAACTTGATCTTTTTGCTTCTTGCCTAGCTTAAAGGTGTAAAAGAAAGCGCTTGTTGGGAGGCAACCCAAGATGTTTTTCCTTCTATTTTTAGTGATCTTGATGGTTGTTACTACTATAGAACATCATTGTATCTTTATTTTCAAGCTTTGTACCAAGTTTAGCCTCCGATTGCAAGAAAGTTGGACGGAAAAATTCAAGATAAATCACCAGATCATCTTTTTGATCTGAATTGTTTTGACAACATGCTCTATACAATTAGCTTTCAGGCGTCTTTTATGAGTTTTCTTATTTGAGTTGCATAAGTACCCCAAAAAAATTATTTACTACGTGCTGGTCTGTTTTTCACTGATTCTACCACGTTTTTCCTTTCCTCAGTTTCTCAAGTCTTGCGCTAGCTTTTTCTGTGCAGAAATTTTTTGGAAATCTTGAGAAACAGTATCCCTTCAAGAAAATATTTATTTCCAGTAGAGGAATTTTTTTTATTGTGGGTACTAACCTCTCTGATAATCTTATGATGAGTTATGTATGAAGGGAGTTTTTAAGTGTGCCAGGGAAGATGATGAAAGAAGATACGGGAGTGTCAAACGCTCAAGATTGGGGATGCCCCATGCATCCCCAAGAAATATTGAAGGACACTCAAGCGTCTAAGCTTGGGGAAGCCCCCGTGCATCCCCTTCTCCATCAAAAATCATCAGTTCGTCCTTCGTTCCACTATATTTTTATCACTTCATGCGTTATGTGCTATACTTGGATCTTCTTGCTCTTTAGTTTTCTTTTTAGTTTTGTTTATCCTTGTTTGTTGTTCATAATATGTTAGAACCCATCTTTCTTTGTGTGGGATAGAAACACACTCCACTTTAAACTAGAACACATCATAGGATTTTCATGCTTATCTTTCTTTTGTTGTGTGTTCTTTATCTTTTCGTAGCTGCAGTCATGTTTAGCTCTTAGTTTTCATTCTTATCTTTATGAAGAGCTTTAGTTTAGTTTGTTGCTGGAATTCTTGATACGTCTCAAACGTATCTACTTTTCCAAACACTTTTGCTATTGTTTTGGGTTCATTCTTCCATGATTTGAACAAAACTAACCCGGACTGACGCTGTTTTCAGCAGAGCTACCAAGGCTGTTTTATTTTGTGCAGGTTTCTGGATATTTAGGTACGCTGGAAAAATCCCAAAAATATATGTCAGAACCCCAACTAGGGTAAGTGCTAGGGTTGTTTGATCCCTTTGCATCATGTGAACAAATTCAAAAGAAAAATCAAAATTGGGGAAAAGAAAAGCCCTGAGAAATTTAATTCAAATGGCCAGACAAAATTTTCTTCCAAAAATTCCTCTGGTATTTTTGAAAAGTCTTATAAATATGCATGATCACATATAAAGTGAAGTGGGTCCCACTGCATGCACCAAGATTTTTCAAATATTCCAAGTAGGGCTTGGAAATTCATTAAATACCCTATTTGATTTGAAATTCAAATTGTTTGAATTTCAAAAATCACCAAAACTTATGAGTGGCTAGTGGCTTGAACCCTAAGCCCACATAAAAGTTTTGGGGATTTAAAAAAAATGCTCTGATATTTTTATTTGGGGCAAAACAAATAACAGAAAAAGAAAACAGAGAGAAATAACAGAAGAAAAGGAAAAAGAAAAACCCAGCCCAACCCCTACGGCCTCGGGCCCAACTAGACTTCCCCGGCCCAGCCCACGACATCCTTGTCGTCTTCTTCCCCGCGCTGCCAAGCATCTCGCTGGAGGGGCAGAGCGCGGCGACGACGCCACCGCGACGTCTCGCGTATTCCTGGCCACCTAGGCCCCCTCTCCTCGCCAAGAAGCCGCCACGCGCACGCCGCACCTTTCCCCCTTGCCCGTGGTCGCCCTCCCCCTCTCCTTCTTCGTCTTCTCCGTGAGCACCCGAGAGCTGCCTGAGCACCGCCGTGCTCAACTCGTAGCCATCGTCGCCGCTGAGCCAAGGCTTCGTGTCCAGCGTCTTCGCCGCAGACTACTTCACCAAGGTGGAGAAGATCGAGAGCCCGGAGACACTGGAGCCGCCGATTTCTTCAACATCGCCTCGTCGGAGCCGCGAGAGCTCGCCGAGAAATACCTCGTCCTCGAGCCATCCCCGACGTAGCCGTCAGCGCCATTGACTCCGGGGTGAGCTCCCCATCTTTTCCCCCCTATCCCCAGCCTCTCTCGTGTCTAGAAACCTCACACCCGTCGAGCTTGTCATTGGCCGCCGCGCGCATGTCGTCGCCGGCGTAGTCTCCGGCAGCGCAGGCGACCCCCTCCTACCCCAATCGACGCGGGCGAGCACAAGGAGTCGCCTGGTGCCGTTCGTTGGCCAAATGAGCCCTGCTCCGCCGTTCCGTGCGGGCGCCGCCGTGACCCGTGGTCACCGGCGGTTAGCCGCCGGCCACTTTGGCCTAATGACCCTTAATCACCCACTAACCCACCCCGCACCCACTGACAGTGGGGCCCAATCCCCCCCTAACCCCTCTGTTAATTAAGCTAACAGGGAATTAACCCCACTATGGCTGACAAGCAGGCCCCATAGGTCAGAGCCCCCCCCTACGTCAGCATGAGGTCATGCTGACGTAGTAAAGGGGTTTTTCTAATTAAAAGAATCACAGAACATCCAGGAATTCATATAAACTTTGGAAATTCATAGAAAATTCAAATCAACTCCAAATTAAACATATAATATATGAAAAATTATCAGAAAAATGCAAGGATTAAGAATATGTAATTTGTTTTTATGTTTGACCATTTTAAAATGGGGCAACGGTAGCAAATGTGCATATGGCTTAATTTGAATTCAAATTTGAAGTTTGAATTTGCATTCCAAATGCAATATACTTCAATTAAATTGAATTTGCCACAAATCAGTACCCTTTACATCATGTCACAACTTAACATGCGCTTGAGCATTGTACTTTATTTGTGTCCCCCTTTGTTGATGTTTGTGCCGGTAACAGCTTTGCCGAGACGGTGATCACCCCCGAAGGAGAAGACCACCGTTAAGAACCGTGTGTCGTCAGCAAGGCAAGCAAACCCCATTGATCATGTCTATAAAATCCCAATTCCCTCTCAGTCTCACTTATGCATGTTTAGGAGATCACCTTGTATCGATTCTACCGTATAGTTGAACCCGTATCCGATGCATGACCTATCATCTTGTCACAGTAGTAAGCAAACCACAATCCTAGCTGACATAGGAGTAGATTGATATCATGTGGCCACTGCAACTGTTAATTCTTATTGCATGCTGAGAGGTATAATGAGGTTTCTTTTGATGTGAGTCGGGATGGTAGTGAACATGGTGTTGATGAAAGTGAAACTATGTTGGTGAATCCACCCTAATACAAGGTGAACGATGAGAGGCTGTGTAGGAGTACACAGTGGGTTTTCTCGTTGAACACCGCCTTAAGCACCGAGTTATTGTATGGTAATCCAAGACAAAGAGTACAACCACACATTGGGCTCACTGACCCCTCTCGGCCTAGTACCTTGATCCGTGTCGACGTCCAGGAGTCACATTAGTTCGGGCTTTCCATTTGGCATCTTCATAGAAAAAGAATGAAGGAATGGTTGCATCATATAGATATGTGAGTGCACCTGTGAGGCAGGAAAACCATCTGCCAGAGGTGGCGTCTCAGTCACTTACATTGTTTGAGTCCGTTTCATTGATCCGGCCGGGCTCTCGAGCGGAGGCAAACTCAGATAGTCGACTCCTGGAATTGACCGGTTGTGAGCGAAGTGTCATGGTGAACATCCTCGCTGTCACCACTTGAACGGTGGCGAGACCTGGCGGTAACCGATGGTCATGTGTGTGTAGCTTACACCCTTGCAAGGTTAACAAAACTATTCGAATAGACGCGTCCGCGGTTAAGGACTACTTGGAACCTGTACCTGATTATTAGACAACCTTAATGGATATGTCGGGACCCGGGGTTAGCGTATGCAAGTCCAGTTAAGACATAGTCATATGGAGAGCCGAGAACCGCACCCACTTGTCTAAGCAGACAAGGCCAAGCACTGAACATTCTCGGAAAGCATCGTACGTGAGGGGCATCTCATCCAGGCCGGATGATCAACTGAGATGGGTCCTCATCGTACGCACACAAGTCAAATGATATGGGTGGTGAACTCCCATATTCAAAGACAAGTCGCCTCAACCATACTATCGACTATCTCAAAATTCTTACATAGACTTACTCCAGCCCGATCACTTAGTCGGGGTCTAGGGCGGGCTCGATCATACCACAAAGTGTGCACGAGACGGAGTCTCGAGCAATCGCATCGCGATGCCCCAAGCTGCGCACATCTAAGGGCCACTTGGTGTAAGAAAGACCGCCAGCCAGAACACAACTAACGTCTCGAAAACCCATACAAAGACATGCATGTTATAAACATACACGGAGCACACATGCCTTGTATGAACAGCAGGTACCATTGCAATTCTCTACAAAGTGTACATTTTATTTATAACTCTTATAGAGTACACACAGAGATCACATACATGTGATCCAACATTACAACATAAAGCGGAAGCAAATTATGTCTGAGTACAGACAAGTTTAACAAATTGGCTTAAGAAGCCTTATTCAAACCTAAAGCCCTCCACGAGGGAACCAGTCTGCTGACTGGGACTAGACTAGCTTAACTTCAGTCGTCCAGTTCGATGAAGAAGCCACCTTCGGGGTCAGTGGCGTCATCTAAAACATAGATTAAGCAAACGTGAGTACAAAGGTGTACTCAGCAAGACTTACATAGGAGCTATACTACTCATGCACATGTATCAAGGTAAAGGGAGGTGGGGTTCACTTGCAGAAATGCCAGCTTTGACTTGGCTAATCCTGAACTACGAGTACCAGACTTTGAGATAAGAAGCGTACACAAGTCCACTACTTTCTCCAACCAATACACCACTATGGTGCCTTCCTCGACTTCCCCACGAGAAAGCACGCCATAGCACTCACACTTATCTTGGTGTGTTTTAGAAGTATCCGGTTCAAGTTATCTAATAATCAAGCTAAGCTTTCCAAGTAGTCCATAACCGCGGACGCGGCTATTCGAATAGTTTTGTTAACCCTGCAGGGGTGTACTGCTACACACACATGATCATCATTTACCGCCTTTGATCTGGACACCATTCAAGGGGTGCCAGCAAGGATGCTCACCACAACTGTTACCTCATAGCCTATCTAGTCCAAGAAAGCCGCCTACTTGGGTTGGTTACCACAATCGTGAACCCGGCCGGTTTACCGAAGTGGACCCAAGCGATGTGTGCGTGGTGCATAAGCCGGTCTCGGTTGAGCCGTTCTCTCACTTAGCATCCAGGCCACAAGCCTACCAGAACTCCGAACTACTGCGACATCTGGACATCGAAAGGGATGAGTTAATAGGTTGAGAGGGGTCAGTGAGCCCAATGTGTGGTTGTAATCTTCATCTTGGATCACCACACAAGAACTCAGACTTAGGGCGGTGTTCAACGAGACAACCCACCGTGTACTCCTACACAGCCTCTCATCGTTCACCTTGTATTAGGGTCGATTCACCAACACTTTTCTACCATCATCAACATGATCACTACCATCCCGACTCACATCACAGTAACAACATGGTATCATACTAAGCATGCAATAAGCGATAACATTTGCAGGGGCCACATGATATCATTCAACTCCTACAGTTGCTAGGATTGTGGTTTGCTTACTACTGTGACAAAATGATAGGTCATGCAAAGGAATGGGTTCATCTATGCGGTAGAAACGAAGCATGGTGATCATCCTAAACAATGCATAAGCGAGACATGAGAGGGAAGTGGGATTTTATCGACATGATCAATGGGGTTTTGCTTGCCTTGCTGACGAGGTTCGGATTCTGGATCTTCAGCGAAGGGGGTGACCCCTTGCTCTGGTTCCACCTCTACTCGACAAACAAAGCACGAAGTAGCAATCAATATGAATGCAATGCTCAAGCACATGATTGAATGTCAATGCTTGAAGTACAAGTTTTGATGTGTGAGGCAATTCCATTTAAGTGGAATATATTGCATTTAAAATGCAAATTCAAACTCCACATTTGAATTCAACATTAACCAAATTATATGTGATATAGTTTGATCATTTTAAATTATCTTCAAATGTGTATGATATGCCTTTGATGTGTAAGTGAAATGTAGCATGTTGCCATGGTTCAAGTTGCCAAAATATTTGAATTGAATTTGATTTAATTCCATTTAAATCAAATAGCAAATGCTACTGATCACTTTTTAAAATCAACTCAAACAGAGTTGAAAGTTGCATATTTGGAAAGATAATTTTCTCCTGATCATTTTTCATATATTATTTGTCCAATTTGGAGTTAATATGAATTTTTTATGAATTTCCAAAGTTTGGGGTATTTTCTGGAATTTCTGTAATTTATTAAATCTCTGGAAATTCCTTTATTGCGTCACTGTGGTGTCATGCTGGCGTCAGGGGGGTTTGACCCGAGTCAAACTGACAAGGGGCCCCACTGGTCAGCCTCTGTAGGGTTAAACCCGGTTTAAGTTAACCCCCTGGATTAGATTAGGGGCACTGGGGCCCAGGGGTCAGTGGGGTTAGGGTTGTGATTAGGGGTGGGTTAGTGCTTAATTGCCCGGCGGTTAGCCGCCGGTGGCACGGGCACGGCGGCGTGGTCGCCGGAGTGACCAAACGGCCACGGGAGAGCACGGGGAGGACACCATTCAACTCAGCATCGTCTTCCGCATCATCTGGAGGCAACGGGGGTTCACGAGGTGGTCGGGAGAGACGACGGCGACGACTCCGGCGGAAACAGAGAAACGGCGAGGTCGTAGCCTAGGCTAGGGAGCACGGTTTGAGGTGTTCTTGGGTGCGTTCGAAAGCTGGGAAGGCTAGGTGCCAAACGCACGCACGGGTGCATCACCAGAGGCACTGAAGCGAGCTCCAGTTCGACCATGGCGGCGAGCTTGCTCGGAATCCATGGCGGAATCGGTTGTGGGGTAAACGAGACGCTGTGAACTTAGGGGAAAGGTGAAGAAGCTCACCCTGAAGCTAATGGAGAAGACGGTGAGGCCGGGGATGCTGTGTAGCCGAGGAATTTGACGACGGCGACTCACGGGTCCGGCGACTTCTCGGTGAAGCTGGCGTGGTCTGCTGAGGCGCTCGGGCTCGATTGCTTGAGGTGAACGATGAAGAAGCTTGCTGCGGTTCTTCTGGACACGGCGGCACGGCTCGGGGACGACTGTGGCTACGTGGGCTCGTCGGCGTGCTCCACGGCGGTCTTCGGGCGGCGACGAATCGGGCGCAGGAGGAGGAGGAAGACGAAGAGGAGGGGGGGAATGGATCAGGACGGCTGCGCGGCGTCTCCAGCGAAGGGATAAGGCGCGGGACAGGCAGGCAGCTGCCTGTCGTGCCCACGGCGGTGGCCGGCGAGGTGCCTGCCTTCCTGGAGGGAAGAAGACGCATGTAAGCCCCTCCAGGTGGGTTGGGCCGGCCAGGTGGGCTGCGGGGAGTTAGCTGGGCTGAAACCAGGTAAGTTCCTTTTTCCTTTTCTCTCTGTTTAATCTTTCCTTTCTTTTTCTGTAATTTGTTTTGTCTCTGATAAAAATACCAAACCATTTTATTAAATGCTGAAAACTTTTACATGGCCTCATAATAAAATAGACTAGCCACTCATAAATTTTCAACATTTTTAAAATTCAAATGATTTGAATTTTAAATCAAATAGGGGGATTTCTTTAATTCCAAGGTACTGTTTGAATATTTGAAAAATCTATGAGCATTGGGTGGGTCCCACATCACTTGATATGTGATCACACTCATTTATAAGACTTTTCAAAACTCTAACATGAATTTTTGGAAAAGATTTTTATCTGGCCTTTTGAATTAATTCATCTGGGGGGTGTTCCTTCTCCCATTTGGATTTTGAATTTGATTTCCAAGATTTCTTTTTGAAATTTTTACATGATGCAAAGGTACTAACTAACCCTAGCACATACCTAACAGAGGGATCTGACAACTCGCCCCCACTCAAAAGAATCTCGTCCCGAGATTCAGAAGTCTGCGGGAGGAAGGTGGGGTACTCGGCACTGAGACGGTCTTCTCTCTCCCACGTGGCTTCTCTTTCAGAGTGGTGTGACCATTGCACTTTCAGAAACCTAATCTTCTGACGATGAGTGACACGCTCTGCGGAATCAAGAATACGAACGGGGTATTCTCGATAAGAAAGGTCATCTTGGAGATCAAGCGTTTCATGGTCGACTTCGCGGATGGGGTCCTTGAAGCAACGCCTGAGTTGGGACACATGGAATACATCGTGTACTCGGGAAAGGTGCGAAGGTAGTTCAAGTTGGTAGGCAACTTCTCCACGTTTAGCAATAATGCGGAAAGGTCCGATGTAACGTGGGGCCAACTTGCCTTTGATACCGAAATGTTGGGTTCCCTTCAGAGGAGTAACCCGAAGGTAAGCCTTCTCATCCAGATTGTAGCTCTCTTGCCTATGATGACGATCATAGTAGCTTTTCTGACGAGACTGGGCTGCTTTCAATTGATCACGAACAATGCGAACTTGCTCTTCTGCTTCCTTGATCATATCCGGTCCAAAGAATTGTCTTTCACCGGTTTCAGACCAGTTTAGTGGTGTTCGACATCGTCGTCCATAAAGGAGTTCAAAAGGAGCCATGTTCAGACTAGATTGAAAACTATTGTTATAAGCAAATTCGGCATATGGAAGAGAATTCTCCCAATCCTTTCCGAATGAGATAACACAAGCTCTGAGCATGTATTCAAGAATTTGGTTAACCCTTTCGACTTGACCGCTAGACTGAGGATGGAAAGCCGTACTAAAGGATAGATGAGTTCCCAAAGCACGTTGGAAGCTTCCCCAAAATCTAGAGGTGAAAAGGCTACCGCGATCAGAATTGATTTCCAACGGAACACCGTGAAGGGATACAATTCTGGAGATGTACAAGTCTGCTAACTGGCTAGCAGTTATAGACTCGCGAACCGGAAGGAAGTGAGCAACTTTGGAAAGCCTGTCTATGACAACGAAGATGGCATTGTTTCCTTTCTGGGTTCTTGGAAAGCCGGTGATGAAGTCCATACCGACTTTGTCCCATTTCCACTCGGGAATAGACAAAGGTTGAAGTGTACCAGCAGGTCTTTGATGTTCTTCCTCAATGCGACGACAAACATCACATTCGGCAACAAATTGAGCAGTGTCTCTCTTCATCCTAGTCCACCAAAATCTCTGGCGTAGATCTCGGTACATTTTTGTGCTACCGGGATGAATTGAGAGGGGTGTGTCATGGGCTTCTTTGAGGATGAGTTGCCTTAGTTCCTTATTCTTAGGTACTACCAAACGATTTCCAAAGAAAACCGTTCCCTTGCTATCTGTGGAGAAACATTTAGCAACCACGCTAGCAATGTTCTCCTTGATCCGGCGAACACCTCGTGCATGCCTTTGGGCAACTATAATTTGATCCTCAAGAGTTGGTTTCGCCACCAAGGTTGAAAGATAGCCATGAGGAACAATCTCAAGATTGAGCTTGCGAAGGTTCTCATGAAGAAGTGGTTGATACTGCTGTAACATGAGGTTGTTACAGTACGACTTACGACTTAGTGCATCAGCCATGACATTGGCCTTGCCTGGGGTGTAAGAAATTCCTACGTCGTAATCTTTTATCAACTCAATCCAGCGTCTTTGCCTGAGATTAAGATCTGGCTGGGTGAAAATATATTTGAGGCTTTGGTGGTCGGAATAAATCTCACAATGATTACCAAGGAGGTAATGTCGCCAAGTTGTTAGGGCATGAACTACGGCAGCGAGTTCAAGGTCATGGGTAGGATAATTCTCTTCATGTGGCCGCAACTGGCGTGAAGCATAAGCTACCACATGTCGATCTTGCAGAAGTATGCATCCTAACCCTTGCCGTGATGCATCACAATAGATCTCGAAATCCCTTTTGGTGTCTGGAGGTGCAAGTACGGGTGCGGAAGTCAATCTTCTTTTTAGCTCTTGAAAGCTTTCCTCGCACTTGGAAGTCCATAAGAATTTCTTATCTTTCTTGAGGAGTTCAGTTAGAGGCTTTGCAACTTTAGAAAAGTTCACGACGAAGCGACGTCAATAGCTGGCTAGGCCAAGAAAACTCCTAACTTGCTTAACCGATTCAGGTGGAGTCCAGTCAAGGACGGCCTGAACTCTCTCGGGATTCAAAACAATGCCATTTGCAGAAATTACGTGGCCTAAGTAGGTCACTTCTGGTAGCCAGAATTCACACTTGGGGAATTTAGCGTACAGGCGATGCTCTCTAAGTTTCATCAATACCAGCCTTAAGTGTTCGGCATGATCTCCTTCGTTCTTCGAGTAGATGAGAATGTCATCGAGATAAACCACAACAAATTTATCTAGGTACTCCATGAAGATCGAATTCATCAAGCGTGAGAATGTGGCGGGGGCATTGGTTAAACCAAAGGACATGACGGTGTACTCGTAAAGACCATAACGAGTAGTAAAAGCCGTTTTGGGAATGTCCTCGTTTCGGATTCGGATCTGATGATAACCTAATCTTAAATCCATCTTGGAAAAGACAGCGGATCCTGCAAGTTGATCATAAAGATCATTGATCCTGGGCAGTGGGTATTTGTTCTTTATCGTCGCTAAATTTAGCGGGCGATAATCTACGCACATCCTTTCTGTTCCATCTTTCTTCTTTACGAACAGAACGGGGCAACCCCATGGCGATGAGCTAGGGCGGATGAAGCCTTTTGCCAACGAAGCATCAAGTTGGGTTTTTAGCTCAGCTAACTCATGTGGGGCCATTTTATAAGGGCGTTTGGAAATTGGTGCGGTTCCTGGAACAAGATCCACTATAAATTCTACACACCTGTCGGGTGGCATGCCCGACAGTTCTTCAGGAAAGACATCCGGGAAGTCACGAACCACCGGAATATCTTCAAGTTCGGGAAGGGGAAGTACATTCAAAGAATGCACTTGGTTTCTTGTTCTGGGTGAGGTATAGTTAACGGTTGTGCCTGAAGGGTGGGTGAGTTTCACGGATTTGCCTTTGCAATCCAGATAGGCATTCTGTCTTGATAGCCCATCCATGCCAAGGATGACATCAATGTCTGATGACTTGAGGGCTATGAGTGAAGCAAGGAATACTAAACCCTCAATTTCTATTTGATTGCCATGGCTCACTCTATTAGTTTGCCATCTTGACCCTGGAGTTTGAATAACCATCGGGGTGGACAATTCAACAAAGGGTAACTCATGACGAAGTGCATAACTTTCCGACATGAATGAATGAGATGCTCCTGGGTCGAAAAGAACGGAAGTAGGAACAAAATTGACTGGGAGCGTACCAAGAATGACGTCAGTGGTGTCGTCAGTCTCTTCAGCGGCAACCTGGTTCAGACGTCCACGAGTGGCGGGAGGAGCGGGTTTGGCGATGTAGACCTTCTGGGGTGGCTTGCCACGACCATTGTTATTGTTGTTGCCTCCGGCACGTGGTGGAGCATTTTGGTTCTGGACCTGGTTCTGGGGGCACTCGCGAGAGTAGTGGCCTGCCTGACCACACTTGTAGCAAGCTCCGAAAACAGTGCGTGGAGCTGGGTGGTTTGGTGGAGCTGGGTGGAATTGGGTGGTTGGACGAGGTGTCACATAGGATGGCCTCGGTGGGTTGTTCTGGCGGAACATACTGTGTGGGATCCAGATCTTGCGCTTCTGGGAGCCAGAACTGAATGATCCGTCATCTCTAGGATGTTTGCGGAAATCATTGGGGGTGTTCATGTCCTCTGCCTTGATGGCCTTGTTGACAAGGACCTGGAATGTGGCAAAGTCATGAAGGTTGAGCTCGCGACGGAGTCCACTGTTGAGGCCAGAACGGAACCTCTCTTGTTTCTTGGAGTCGGTGGAGACTTCTTCAGTTGCATAACGAGCAAGTCGGTTGAACTCACGACTAAACTCGTCCACGGTTCTTCTGCCTTGAGTGAGGTTACAGAACTCCTCACGCTTGCGGTCCATAAGACCCTTGGGGATGTGGTGCTCGCGGAAAGAGGTGCAGAATTCCTCCCAAGATGCAGGTGGTCCAACTGGGCGCATAGTCAGAAAGTTCTCCCACCAAGAGCTTGCTGCACCTTCAAGGTGATAGGTGGCATAATTGACCTTGTCGCCATCTGCAACATGGCCGGCTTGGAGCTTCCTCTCGATGTTGCGGAGCCAGTCATCGGCGTCAAGGGGCTCGGTGGAGTAACTGAAAACCGGGGGATGAAGCCGGATGAAGTCGTTCAGAGACACCAGCTCATTGCGCTGCTGAGTGGTGTTGCGTGCGATGACTTCTAGCAGGTGGTGAGAGTCACGGCGGTTCCTCTCGACCTCCATCAGAACTTGGGCCATCGTGGGTGGGGGTGGAAGGTTGTCTTCCTCCTGGTTGTTCCCACGACCTTGGTTACGACCAACCTGGCCACGAGTTCCTTGAGACATCCTGAGGTGGAAAAACCAAAGTCAAACAGAGTTGATTGAAGAGTCTAATCAAGGTATTGAAGTACTGGAAGGATTACAGAGCAAAGAAAGTAATCATCTTGACAACATGGTGATAAAAGCATACATGCCATATATTCACAAGCTGTCATACAAACCATACATCGTTTTAGTACAAGCACTAAGCTAATACAAACGTGCTGAAGATGATACATCCTTCAGAGGCACTCTGACTTCCTATACATTATTTATCTAAGCCTCTGGAACTTAGACACCTTGCGTACAATACCTAAGATACTACTACATCCTCACTAAGTAAGACCACAGGCGGTCTCACTCATCTCCATCTCCATAGTAATCCTCGTAAAAGTTACCCGCATATCCCGGTAGCTGGAGGTGACCATCGGAAAACATGGAGGCTTGTGGACCCTGATATCCGTTTGGGCAAGGATGGGGCCTAGGTCCAGTGTAGGGTGGAAGCAAAGGACCACGGGGTGGAAAATGCCTCCAATCTCGGGCCAAGCAACTCGAGAAGGCATCTGGGTCCTCACTGGATAGATCGCATCGTACTCCACTGATCCCACGCTCACAAAGGGTGCCAAGAGCGTCAGTGCTCGGTACAGACGAACACGAGTGGCGTGGAGCTCAAAACGGAGAGCGCGTGCATCACGATCTCTGTCACTAGCAAACCTAGCAGTCACCTGGAGTGCTGGATCCTCTGCAGAGTGATCTGAGTAGAGTCCGGTGTAATATCCCTCTTCTCCTGGAAGTGCAGCAGGGATATAGAGGAAAGAGGTCTCTCTCAGCAAAGTGTGCTCCTCTCTCAGCAGTGTGATACATGAGTATGCAGCATCCTGCACAGCCATGTTCTCGGTAACGCCGATGCCATGTCCAAAGTGGATAGGCTGGGTGACTCCAACGTGGTGCGGGTAGATCCGGACAATGCAGTGGAACTGCGTCTGGTTGAAGTCGTGGAACTGCTCCTCGATGGTGTACTCAGGGTACCATCGATATCCCACGTAGGACATCATCTCGATCAATGTGGCGGGGTGGCCACGCACACCGAGGCACCTGGTCAAACGAACAATCTGCCGAGGGGGAAGATCTGCCATCTGAAACAGAAAGGAATTTGCAAATGCATCAGATTATGAGATAAACCTGGAATGACTCGGACAGCATAACGACTGTAATTGTAAGAAATGACAATTTCTTTCAATCATGAAAAACAGCACTTACATAATACGATGTAAGAAATCAGCATTATAACAATGCTAGGAAAACCTGACACAACTTTCCTACGGCTATAAGGAAGCAATCAACGAGTTATGCTAATCAGACAGAGGAGAGCCTAGTCCTATCTTCCCGTAGAACAAGATGAGGGTGACTCAGAACTCAGAACGAAGGGGTAAGGAGAAAAATGAAGCCTTACGTTGTTCCCATATATACCCAGAGTAACTATATAACTATAGCAAGCTAGACTCAACTTCGGCCAAGGCTACTAGTCCTACAGTCAGTCCTGCTCTGGTACCAAGTCTGTCGGGACCCGGGGTTAGTGTATGCAAGTCCAGTTAAGACATAGTCATATGGAGAGCCGAGAACCGCACCCACTTGTCTAAGCAGACAAGGCCAAGCACTGAACATTCTCGGAAAGCATCGTACGTGAGGGGCATCCCATCCAGGCCGGATGATCAACTGAGATGGGTCCTCATCGTACGCACACAAGTCAAATGATATGGGTGGTGAACTCCCATATTCAAAGACAAGTCGCCTCAACCATACTATCGACTATCTCAAAATTCTTACATAGACTTACTCCAGCCCGATCACTTAGTCGGGGTCTAGGGCGGGCTCGATCATACCACAAAGTGTGCACGAGACGGAGTCTCGAGCAATCGCATCGCGATGCCCCAAGCTGCGCACATCTAAGGGCCACTTGGTGTAAGAAAGACCGCCAGCCAGAACACAACTAAGGTCTCGAAAACCCATACAAAGACATGCATGTTATAAACATACACGCAGCACACATGCCTTGTATGAACAACAGGTACCATTGCAATTCTCTACAAAGTGTACATTTTATTTATAACTCTTATAGAGTACACACAGAGATCACATACATGTGATCCAACATTACAACATAAAGCGGAAGCAAATTATGTCTGAGTACAGACAAGTTTAACAAATTGGATTAAGAAGCCTTATTCAAACATAAAGCCCTCCACGAGGGAACCAGTCTGCTGACTGGGACTAGACTAGCTTAACTTCAGTCGTCCAGTTCGATGAAGAAGCCACCTTCGGGGTCAGTGGCGTCATCTAAAACATAGATTAAGCAAACGTGAGTACAAAGGCGTACTCAGCAAGACTTATATAGGAGCTATACTACTCATGCACATGTATCAAGGTAAAGGGAGGTGGGGTTCACTTGCAGAAATTCCAGCTTTGACTTGGCTAATCCTGAACTACGAGTACCAGACTTTGAGATAACAAGCGTACACGAGTCCACTACTTTCTCCAACCAATACACCACTATGGTGCCTTCCTCGACTTCCCCACGAGAAAGCACGCCATAGCACTCACACTTATCTTGGTGTGTTTTAGAAGTATCCGGTTCAAGTTATCTAATAATCAAGCTAAGCTTTCCAAGTAGTCCATAACCGCGGACGCGACTATTCGAATAGTTTTGTTAACCCTGCAGGGGTGTACCGCTACACACACATGATCATCATTTACCGCCTTTGATCTCGACACCATTCAAGGGGTGCCAGCGAGGATGCTCACCACAACTGTTACCTCATAGCCTATCTAGTCCAAGAAAGCTGCCTACTTGGGTTGGTTACCACAATCGTGAACCCGGCCGGTTTACCGAAGTGGACCCAAGCGATGTGTGCGTGGTGCATAAGCCGGTCTCGGTTGAGCCGTTCTCTCACTTAGCATCCAGGCCACAAGCCTACCAGAACTCCGAACTACTGCGACATCTGGACATCGAAAGGGATGAGTTAATAGGTTGAGAGGGGTCAGTGAGCCCAATGTGTGGTTGTACTCTTCATCTTGGATCACCACACAAGAACTCGGACTTAGGGCGGTGTTCAACGAGACAACCCACCGTGTACTCCTACACAGCCTCTCATCGTTCACCTTGTATTAGGGTCGATTCACCAACACTTTTCTACCATCATCAACATGGTCACTACCATCCCGACTCACATCACAGTAACAACATGGTATCATACTAAGCATGCAATAAGCGATAACATTTGCAGGGGCCACATGATATCATTCAACTCCTACAGTTGCTAGGATTGTGGTTTGCTTACTACTGTGACAAAATGATAGGTCATGCAAAGGAATGGGTTCATCTATGCGGTAGAAACGAAGCATGGTGATCATCCTAAACAATGCATAAGCGAGACATGAGAGGGAAGTGGGATTTTATCGACATGATCAATGGGGTTTTGCTTGCCTTGCTGACGAGGTTCGGGTTCTGGATCTTCAGCGAAGGGGGTGACCTCTTGCTCCGGTTCCACCTCTACTCGACAAACAAAGCACGAAGTAGCAATCAATATGAATGCAATGCTCAAGCACATGATTGAATGTCAATGCTTGAAGTACAAGTTTCGATGTGTGAGGCAATTCCATTTAAGTGGAATATATTGCATTTAAAATGCAAATTCAAACTCCACATTTGAATTCAACATTAACCAAGTTATATGTGATATAGTTTGATCATTTTAAATTATCTTCAAATGTGTATGATATGCCTCTGATGTGTAAGTGAAATGTAGCATGTTGCCATGGTTCAAGTTGCCAAAATATTTGAATTGAATTTGATTTAATTCCATTTAAATCAAATAGCAAATGCTACTGATCACTTTTTAAAATCAACTCAAATAGAGTTGAAAGTTGCATATTTGGAAAGATAATTTTCTCCTGATCATTTTTCATATATTATTTGTCCAATTTGGAGTTAATATGAATTTTTTATGAATTTCCAAAGTTTGGGGTATTTTCTGGAATTTCTGTAATTTATTAAATCTCTGGAAATTCTTTTATTGCGTCACTGTGGTGTCATGCTGGCGTCAGGGGGGTTTGACCCGAGTCAAACTGACAAGGGGCCCCACTGGTCAGCCTCTGTAGGGTTAAACCCGGTTTAAGTTAACCCCCTGGATTAGATTAGGGGCACTGGGGCCCAGGGGTCAGTGGGGTTAGGGTTGTGATTAGGGGTGGGTTAGTGCTTAATTGCCCGGCGGTTAGCCGCCGGTGGCACGGGCACGGCGGCGTGGTCGCCGGAGTGACCAAACGGCCACGGGAGAGCACGGGGAGGACACCATTCAACTCGGCATCGTCTTCCGCATCATCTGGAGGCAACGGGGGTTCACGAGGTGGTCGGGAGAGACGACGGCGACGACTCCGGCGGAAACAGAGAAACGGCGAGGTCGTAGCCTAGGCTAGGGAGCACGGTTTGAGGTGTTCTTGGGTGCGTTCGAAAGCTGGGAAGGCTAGGTGCCAAACGCACGCACGGGTGCATCACCAGAGACACTGAAGCGAGCTCCAGTTCGACCATGGCGGCGAGCTTGCTCGGAATCCATGGCGGAATCGGTTGTGGGGTAAACGAGAGCTGTGAACTTAGGGGAAAGGTGAAGAAGCTCACCCTGAAGCTTATGGAGAAGACGGTGAGGCCGGGGATGCTGTGTAGCCGAGGAATTTGACGACGGCGACTCACGGGTCCGGCGACTTCTCGGTGAAGCTGGCGTGGTCTGCTGAGGCGCTCGGGCTCGATTGCTTGAGGGGAACGATGAAGAAGCTTGCTGCGGTTCTTCTGGACACGGCGGCACGGCTCGGGGACGACTGTGGCTACGTGGGCTCGTCGGCGTGCTCCACGACGGTCTTCGGGCGGCGACGAATCGGGCGCAGGAGGAGGAGGAAGACGAAGAGGAGGGGGGGAATGGATCAGGACGGCTGCGCGGCGTCTCCAGCGAAGGGATAAGGCGCGGGACAGGCAGGCAGCTGCCTGTCGTGCCCACGGCGGTCGCCGGCGAGGTGCCTGCCTTCCTGGAGGGAAGAAGACGCATGTAACCCCCTCCAGGTGGGCTGGGCCGGCCAGGTGGGCTGCGGGGAGTTAGCTGGGCTGAAACCAGGTAAGTTCCTTTTTCCTTTTCTCTCTGTTTAATCTTTCCTTTCTTTTTCTGTAATTTGTTTTGGCTCTGATAAAAATACCAAACCATTTTATTAAATGCTGAAAACTTTTACATGGCCTCATAATAAAATAGACTAGCCACTCATAAATTTTCAACATTTTTAAAATTCAAATGATTTGAATTTTAAATCAAATAGGAGGATTTCTTTAATTCCAAGGTACTGTTTGAATATTTGAAAAATCTATGAGCATGGGGTGGGTCCCACATCACTTGATATGTGATCACACTCATTTATAAGACTTTTCAAAACTCTAACATGAATTTTTGGAAAAGATTTTTATCTGGCCTTTTGAATTAATTCATCTGGGGGGTGTTCCTTCTCCCATTTGGATTTTGAATTTGATTTCCAAGATTTCTTTTTGAAATTTTTACATGATGCAAAGGTACTAACTAACCCTAGCACATACCTAACAGAGGGATCTGACAGAATACTTCTAAAACTCGCAAGATAAGGGTGAGTGCTATGGCGTGTTTTCTCGTGGGGAAGTCGAGGAAGGCATCATAGTGGTGTAATTGGTTGGAGACAAGTGGACTCGTGTACGCTTCTTACCTCAAGTCTGGTAATCGTAGCACAGGACTAGCCAAGTCAAAGCTGGCACTTCAGCATGATGAAACCCCACCTCCCTTTACCTTGATACTTGAGCATGAGTAGTGTTGTTCTGATGTAAGTCTTTCTGAGTACGACTTTGTACTCACGTTTGATTATTCTATGTTTTAGATGAGAAACCGGACCCCGTTGGAGTCACCTTCGTGAAGCTCGACGTTGACTAAGTTAGCATAGTCCCAGACAACAGTCTGGTCCCTCGTGGAAGGGCATGTTTGTTTACAAGGCTTCTCTAAGCCATTTGTTAAACTTGTTTGTACTCATACCTAATTTGCTTCCGTTGTATGATGTAATGTTGATCACAAACATGTGATCTTTGTATACTCTATGTGTAAGTAAATAAAGAAGTACTTTGTAGAGTTATGTGATGATACCTGCTGTTCATACTAGGCATGTGTGCTGCGTGTATGTTTATAACATGCATGTCTTAGTATGGGTTTTCGAGACCTTAGTTGTGATCTGGCTGGCGGTCTTTTATACACCAAGTGGCCCTTAGATGTGCGCAGCTTGGGGCATCGCGATGCGATTGCTCGTGACTCTGTCACGTGCACACTTTGTTGTATGATCGAGCCCGCCCTAGACCCCGACTAAGTGATCGGGCTGGAGTAAGTCTATGTAAGAGTTAGGATTCAATCGATAACATGGTTGAGGCGACTTGTCTATGAGTATGGGATTCACCACCCATAAGCATCTAGACTTGTGAGCGAACGATGAGGACCCATCTCAGATGATAATTCCGGCCTGAATGGGATGCCCCTCACGTTCGATGCTTACCGAGAACGTTCTGTGCTTGGCCTTGTCTGCTTAGACAAGTGGGTACGGTTCTCGGCTCTCCATGTGATTGCATCGTGACTGGAATTACATACGCTATCCCCGGGTCCCGACAGACTTGGTATCAGAGCAGGACTGTCTGTAGGATTATTCAAACCCTTGGTCGAAGTCGAGTCTAGCATTCTATAGTTATATAGTTACTTGGGTATAAAGGGAACAACGTAAGGCTTCTTTTTCTCCTTACCCTCATCGATCTGAGTTCTGGGTCACCCTTATCTTTTCTACGGGATGATAGGACTAGGCTCATCTATGTCTTACTAGAACATCTCATTGAGTGCTTCCTTGTAGCCGTAGGACAGTTGTCGTCGTCCAGACTCATCGTTCTGTTGAGTTCCTTGAAGAAGTTCTGTCCAATTTCTTCGAGGTTGTTTCATTTTCCATCCCGGTGTAGACGTTATGCTGCCCGATTTATCCCGTGATTCTATGAATCTTTGCCTTTGCATTACAATATTTTCCTTCTAGTCAAGTCCTCTTATCTTTGTTTTCCACCGTAAAACCTGTTCTGATTGTTGATTTTTATCACAGAGGATGTCAGGTGGAACTTGTAGTGCTGTTCTTCGGAATCGAGACCGTGTTCGGAATCGAAATGATGATGAACCTCTACCACCGCCTTCTGCGGCGGAAATCATGATGGAAGCTGAGAAGAATCAACGTGATCAAACACGCCTTCTGGAGCTCATCGAACAGAATACCGCTCGTCAGCGTAATGTGGTCGTGAGCATTCAGGATTTCATCCTCCTCAAGCCACCGGTATTTCGATGTTCTTCTGATCCCCTTGAAGCTGATGATTGGCTCCGTTCCATCGAGCGTAAGCTTGACACTGCACATGTTGCTCCCGATGACCAAGTTATATTCGCGGCATACTTTCCGGAAGGTGCTGCTGCTGAATGGTGGGAGAACTATGTTACGATGCAGCCTGATGGTCACCTAGTGACTTGGCATGAGTTCTGTGTTGCCTTTCGAGGGTACCACCTTCTGGATGAGTTGATGGAGTGCAAGAAGGAAGAGTTCTGCAATTTGACTCAAGGAGAGATGTCCATTCATGAGTATGTGAGAGAATTCAACCGTCTTGCTCGATATGCCCAAGATGAGATCACGACCAATGCCAGAAAGCAGGCAAGATTCCGTAAGGGACTTAGCCCCATCCTTCGACATGATCTCAACCTAATCGAATTTTCCACTTTTGAGGATTTAGTCAACAGATCCTTTAGAGCTGAGCATGGCAATGAAGTGTTCGAAGAGTCTCGCAAGCATGCTCTTGAGCTTGCTTCTTCTTCAAGTTCAGCCCCTCAGAAACGCCGAATTTGGATTCCAACCAGAGCCATACCTCAAACCTTTCTGCAGAGACCCCCATCCAATATATGCCATCCACCCCAACACATTATTCCACCCCGGAATGTTGGTGTGCAACCAAGTAATCCCACTCCCAGCAATTCAGACAGGGTATGCTTTAAGTGTGGGTCTTCCAGGCCATTACTATCGTCAATGCCCTCAGGTCTTGATGGCACCACGTCATTCTCGACCCAAGCCTCCAAAGAAATCAACCACCAAAGCCTTTCTTACAAAGCCTTCATCCACTAGTAGTGGTTGTGTGAACCAAATCTCAGTTAAGGAAACCACTTATGCTTCTGACGTCATTCTTGGCACACTCCCAGTCAATCATGTCCCCGCCTCCGTTCTTTTCGATCCAGGAGCTTCTCATTCATTCATGTCGGAGAGTTATGCACTTCGTCATGAATTCCCTTTTGAAGAAACGTTTTCTCCAATGATCATTCAAACTCCTGGTTCTAAATGGCAAACTAATAGAGTAACCCATGGCAATCAAATTGCAATTGAGGGTTTAGTATTCCTTGCTTCTCTTATAGCCCTCAAATCTTCGGACATTGATGTCATCCTAGGAATGGATTGGTTATCAAGGCAGAATGCTTTCCTTGATTGTAAAGCCAAATCAGTCAAACTCACCCATCCTTCAGGCCAGATCTTTGACTACACATCACCCAGCTCTAGAATCCAGATGCATACTTTGAATGTGCTTCCCCTTCCTGACCTTGAAGATGTTCCGGTGGTTCGTGACTTCCCGGATGTCTTTCCTGAAGAGCTGCCGGGAATGTCACAACCCCAAGTTAGGTATGTGCTAGGATCAAGTGCTCCTTTGCATCATGCAAAAATTCAAAAAGAAATTCAAAAATGGGGAAAAGAAAAGCCCTGAGAATTTAAATCAAATGGCCAGATAAAAATCTTTTTCCAAAAATCATCTGAACATTTGGAAAATTCCTATAAATGATGCTGATCATTTTAAAAAGGGTTTGGGAGCAATCCCATGCTCATGGAATTTTCTAATTTTCAAACAATGCCTTGGAAAATTAAATAAACCCCTATTTGATTTAAAATACAGATTTTTTGAATTTTAAAAATGCTCAAATTTTATAAGTGGCCAGCTCTCTATTTTATGAGGCCATATAAAAAATTGTGGCATTTTATAAAATGCCTAGCTATTTTTTATTAGCTAGGTCAACCTACATGCAGAAATAATAAAAAGAAAAGAAAACAACAAAGCTTACCTCACGCCCACAGGCGAAGGCCCACTTACCTGGCCTCGGCCCAGCCCAGCTCGCCCACGTGTCGTCTTCCTCCCCGCGGCTCCAAGCAGCTCGCTGGAGCTGGGGCACGCGCCGTGGACGCCCGGCCTCTTCTAGGCCACCCCCTGCCACCTCCTGGCGCCACGCAAGCGCCTAGAAGCCCCGCACCTTCTTCCCCCTCTCGCAGCGATCTCTCTGCCTCTCCCTCGCCGAAATCGACGCCACCCGAGAACCCACTGGAGAGCGCCGCCGCTCCCAGTCATGGACAACGGCCTCCTCTCGCCGAGCTGAAGTGTCCAGGAGCACCGGAACCATCGGCTTCGTCTTTCCGCGCACCCAATCGAGCTCTTGAAGCTCTGGAGCCGACGCCTTCGTCGCCGAGTCACCGCCGGCCGCAGAAGATTCCGGCGAGAAATTGGACGCCGCCGAGCCCCCTCCGGCCTCTCCATGCTTTCCATCGAGCTCTGGTGAGCACCGCGCGTCGTTTTCCTCCTCCCAACACTCTTTCCGCGGCCGTTGTCGTCGTGTTCGTCTAGGTCAGCCGCCGGCCGTCGCGGGCTTCGTCGAGGTCGCGCACCAGAGCGCCCCCTTGACCCCCCGTTTGCTCCAGAAGACGCGCGCAAGCCCAAGCTACTCGCCAGTACTCTCCACTCCCTCTCTCATGGCCGTTAACCCAAGTCCGGCGAGCACAGTGCTCCGGCCGCCGCCTCCGTTGAAGCTGTCGTCGCCACATAGCCCCCCTTGTCCCCTGCCTGCTCCATCCGTCGCGGACGACCGAGAGCTACACGCCCGTGCCCTCCGAATCCTCCCCCGTGCCCTTTCTCACTACTCCGGCGAAGCTCCGGCGGCTCCCCGGCGAGCCCACCATTAGCCCCCCCTAATGACCCTCTTAAACCTAACCCTAGTCAATGACAGGTGGGGCCCCAGCCCCTAATCCCTCTCTGTTAAGTTAATTTAACAGGGGTTAACCCCACTGAGACTTACAGGTGGGTCCCAGCAGTCAGCCCCCCCATGATGTCAGCATGACATCAGGCTGACGCAATAAACAGAAAAGATTTAAAAGAATTAAATAAAAGAGAGAAAATTCCAGAAAATGCTATAAACTTTGGAAATTCATAATTAATTCATCCTAACTCCAAATATAGCAAATAATATGTCTAAAATTATCAGAAAAATACAAGGATTATGAATATGCAATTTTTTTTCATGTTTGACCATTTTAAAATGGGTGAAAAGTAGCAAACATGCATATGGATCCTTTTCAAATTCAAATTTGGAGTGATTTTGCAAATGATTTTGCAACACCCTTAATTCCAATGATTTCATCCACACATCACAGACATTACTTCAACTATACCACATCACTTCATGATCAACTTTTCAAATGAACTTTCATGCATTCAAATGCATTTGAAATTCATCGATAAATCAAATGGAGTTTGAATTTGCATTTCAAATGCAATATACTCCTTTTAAATCGAATGCTCAACACATCAGTACCTTGAACATCACCATTGCAATATTATTCATGTGATTGTGCATTGTACATTATGTTGATCCTATGATTGTCATGTTGCTGACAGAAGTGGAGCCGGAACTCGAGATCACCCCCTTCGTTGAAAACCCCGTGACTGAACCTCGTCAGCAAGGCAAGCAAACCCCCATTGATCATGTCTATAAAATCCCACTTCCCTCTCATGTCTCGCTTATGCATTGTTTAGGATGATCACCATGATAACGTTTCTACCGCATAGAGGAACCCATTCCTTTGCATGACCTATCATCTTGTCACAGTAGTAAGCAAACCACAATCCTAGCAGATGTAGGAGTTGGTTCATATCATGTGGCCCCTGCAAATGTTACTGCTTATTGCATGCTTAGTGGTACAATGAGGTTGCTTTTGATGTGAGTCGGGATGATGTTAAACATGGTGTTGATGAAAGTGAAATGTGTTGGTGAATCTACCCTAATACAAGGTGAACGATGAGAGGCTGTGTAGGAGTACACAGTGGGTTGTCTCGTTGAACACCGCCTTAAGTACGAGTTCTTGTGTGGTGATCCAAGAAGAAGAGTACAACCACACATTGGGCTCACTGACCCCTCTCATCGTAGTACCTCACCCCGTTCGAACCCCAAGAGTCGCAGTAGTTCGGAGTTCTGGTAGGGCTGTGGCACGGTCTGCGAAGTGGATGAACGACTTTTCAAGACCGGCTTGGGACCCTGCACACATCGTTTGAGGCTGTACTGGAACCTCGGCCGGACTTCCATATGGATCCCCCTCAGATAGGCGACTCTCTGGACTAGAACGGAGCTGTGGGCGAAGTGTTGTGGTGGCATCCTCGCTGTCACCTCTTGAACGGTGACATGCAAAAGGCGGTAACTGATGACACGTGTGTGTAGCGGTACACCCCTGCAGGGTTAACAAAACTATTCGAATAGCCGCGTCCGCGGTTATGGACTGCTTGGAAAGCTTAGCTTGATTATTAGACAACTTGAACTGGATACTTCTAAAACACACCAAGATAAGCGTGAGTGCTATGGTGTGCTTCTCGTGGGGAAGTCGAGGAAGTAACCATACTGGTGTAATTGGTTGAAGAGATGTAGTGGACTCGTGTACGCTTCTTACCTCAAGTCTGGTACTCGTAGTTCAGGACTAGCCAAGTCAAAGCTGGCACTTCTGCAAGTGAAACCCCACCTCCCTTTACCTTGATACATGTGCATGAGTAGTATAGTTCCTACGTAAGTCTTGCTGAGTACGACTTTGTACTCACGTTTTCTTATTCTATGTTTTAGATAAACCCACCGACCCCGATGGTGGCTTCTACCCGAAGCTCGAAGATTGAAGACTCAGACCAAGACCAAGGTAGTGTAGTCCCAGTCAGACGACTGGTTCCCTCGTGGAGGGCTTGTTTTTAGATAAGGCTTCTCTAAGCCATTTGTTAAACTTGTCTTTACTTAGACCTACTTTGCTTCCGCTTGTCTGTTGTAATGTTGGATCACATGCTTGTGATCTCTGTGTGCACCCTGTAAGAGTTATTAATAAAGATGTATACTTTGTAGAGAATTGCAATGATACCTGCTGTTCATACAAGGCACGTGTGCTGCGTGTATGTTTATAACATGCATGTCTTAGTATGGGTTTTCGAGACCTTAGTTGTGATCTGGCTGGCGGTCTTTTATACACCAAGTGGCCCTTAGATGTGTGCAGCTTGGGGCATCGCGATGCGATTGCTCGAGACTCCGTCTCGTGCACACTTTGATGTATGATCGAGCCCGCCCTAGACCCCGACTAAGTGATCGGGCTGGAGTAAGTCTATGTAAGGGTTATAATACAATCGATAGTATGGTTGAGGCGACTTGTCTATGAGTATGGGAGTTCATCACCCATATCATTTAGACTTGTGTGCGGACGATGAGGAACCATTTCAGTTGATCATCCGGCCTGGATGGGATGTCCCTCACGTTCGATGCTTTCCGAGAATGTTCTGTGCTTGGCCTTGTCTGCTTAGACAAGTGGGTACGGTTCTCGGCTCTCCATATGATTGTGTTGTAGCGAGGCTTGCATACGCTAACCCCGGGTCCCGACAGACTTGGTATCAGAGCAGGACTGACTGTAGGATTATCAGCCTTAGCCGAAGTCGAGTCTAGCCTTCTATAGTTATATAGTTACTCTGGGTATATAAGGGAACAATGTAAGGCTTCTATTTTTCTCCTTACCCTCATCGTTCTGAGTTCTGAGTCACCCTCATCTTATTCTACGGGAAGATAGGACTAGGCTCTCCTCTGTCTGATTAGAACATCTCGTTGTTTGCTTCCTTGTAGCCGTAGGAAAGTTTTGTTCGGTTTCCTAGCATTGTTGTAATTCTGATTTCTTACATCGTATTATGTAAGTGTTGTATCTACATTGAAAGAAAATTGTTTTCTTGCAATTACAGCCGTTATGCTGTCCGAATCATTCCTGGTTTCTTCAAAATCTGATGCGTTTGCAAAATTCTTCCCTCCTTTTCGGTTGTCCTTTTAGAAGAACTTCTAGGTGGCCAGCCTGGTCACTACTCTCGTGAGTGCCCCGTCAATCAAAATGCTCCACCCCATGCCAAAGGAAAACCCACTATTCGTGCCAAACCACCTCCGAAGGTTCCCACCGCTAAGCCATCCACCTCAGAAAATCTTGGACGTGTGAACCAAATCTCAGTTTAGGAAACTGATAGTACTTCTGACGTCAATCTTGGTACGCTCCCAGTCAATTTTGTTCCCACTTCTGTCCTTTTCGATCCAGGAGCATCTCACTCATTCATGTCGGAAAGTTATGCACTTCGACATGATGTATCCTTTGAAGAAATGTTCACCCCTATGATCATTCAAATTCCTGGTTCCAAATGGCAAACTAATAGAGTAAGCCATGGCAATCAAATTGCAATTGAGGGTTTAGTATTCCTTGCTTCACTCATAGCCCTCAAGTCTTCAGACATTGATGTCATCCTTAGTATGGATTGGTTATCAAGACAACATGCTTTTCTTGATTGTAAATCCAAGTCAGTTAGACTTACACATCCTTCAGGCCAGACAATAGATTACACCTCACCCAGAACAAGAAACCAAGTACAATCTTTGAATGTGCTTCCCCTTCCTGACCTTGAAGATGTTCCGGTGGTTCGTGACTTCCCGGATGTCTTTCCTGAAGAGCTGCCGGGCATTCCACCCGGCAGGTGTGTAGAGTTCATAGTGGACCTTATACCAGGAACATCCCCAATTTCCAGACGCCCATATAGAATGGCCCCACGTGAGTTAGCTGAGCTTAAAATCCAACTTGAAGCTTCGTTCGCAAAAGGCTTCATCCGCCCTAGCTCATCGCCATGGGGTTGCCCCGTTCTGTTCGTAACGAAGAAAGATGGAACAGAAAGGATGTGCGTAGACTATCGCCCGCTAAATTTAGCGACAATAAAAAACAAGTACCCACTGCCCAGGATCAATTATCTTTATGATCAACTTGCTGGACCCTCTGTCTTCTCCAAGATGGATTTGAGATTAAGTTATCATCAAATCAAAATCCGAAACGAGGACATTCCCAAAACGGCTTTTACTACTCGTTATGGTCTTTACGAGTACACCGTCATGTCCTTTGGTTTAACCAATGCCCCCGCCACTTTCTCACGCATGATGAATTCGATCTTCATGGAGTAATTAGATAAATTTGTTGTGGTTTATCTCGATGATATTCTTATCTACTCGAAGAATGAAGAAGAACATGTCGAACACCTAAGGCTGGTATTGATGAAACTTAGAGAGCATCGCCTGTATGCTAAATTCTCCAAGTGTAAATTTTGGCTACCAGAAGTGACCTACTTAGGCCACGTGAATTCTGCAAAAGGCATTGCTGTGAATCCCGAGAGAGTTCAGGCCGTCCTTGACTGGACTCCACCTGAATCGGTTAAGCAAGTTAGGAGTTTTCTTGGCCTAGCCAGCTATTGCCATCGCATCGTCGAGAACTTCTCTAAAGTTGCAAAGCCTCTTACTGAACTCCTCAAGAAAGATAAGAAATTCCTATGGACTCCCAAGTGCGAGGAAAGCTTTCAAGAGCTAAAAAGAAGATTGACTTCTGCACCCGTACTTGCACCTCCAGACACCAAAAAGGATTTCGAGATCTATTGTGACGCATCACGGCAAGGGTTAGGATGCATACTTATGCAAGATAGACATGTGGTAGCTTATGCTTCACGCCAGTTGCGGCCACATGAAGAGAACTATCCTACCCACGATCTTGAACACGCTGCCGTAGTTCATGCCCTAACAACTTGGCGACATTACCTCCTTGGTAATCGTTGTGAGAACTATTCCGACCACCAAAGCCTCAAATACATTTTCACCCAGCCAGATCTTAATCTCAGGCAAAGACGCTGGATTGAGTTGATAAAAGATTACGACGTAGTAATTTCTTACACCCCAGGAAAAGCCAATGTCATGGCTGATGCACTAAGTCGTAAGTCGTATTGTAACAACCTCATGTTACAACAGTATCAACCACTTCTTCATGAGGAATTTCGAAAGCTTAACCTCGAGATTGTTCCTCGTGGATCTCTTTTCAACTTGGTGGCGAAACCAACCCTTGAGGATCAAATCATAGTTGCCCAAAGACGTGCACGAGGTGTACGCCGGATCAAGGAGAACATTGCTAGCGGAGTTGCTAAATGTTTCTCCACAGATAGTAAAGGAACGGTATTCTTTGGAAATCGTTTGGTAGTACCTAAGAATAGGGAACTAAGGCAACTCATCCTCAAAGAAGCCCATGACACACCCCTCTCGATTCATCCCGGTAGCACAAAAATGTACCGAGATCTACGCCAGAGATTTTGGTGGACTAGGATGAAGAGAGACATTGCTCAATTTGTTGCCGAATGTGATGTTTGTCGTTGCGTTAAGGCAGAACATCAAAGACCTGCTGGTACACTTCAACCTTTGCCTATTCCAGAGTGGAAATGGGACAAAGTCGGTATGGACTTCAGCACCGGCTTTCCAAAAACCCAGAAAGGAAATGATGCCATCTTCGTTGTCATAGATAGACTTTCCAAAGTTGCTCACTTCCTTCCGGTTCGCGAGTCTATAACTGCTAGCCAGTTAGCGGACTTGTACGTCTCTAGAATTGTGTCTCTTCACGGTGTTCCTTTGGAAATCAATTCTGATCGTGGTAGCCTTTTCACCTCTAGATTTTGGGGAAGCTTTCAGCGTGCTATGGGAACTCATCTCTCCTTTAGTACAGCTTTCCATCCTCAGTCTAGTGGTCAAGTCGAAAGGGTTAACCAAATTTTGGAAGACATGCTCAGAGCTTGTGTTATCTCATTCGGAAAGAATTGGGAGAATTCTCTTCCATTTGCCGAATTTGCTTATAACAATAGTTTTCAATCTAGTCTGAACATGGCTCCTTTTGAACTCCTTTATGGACGACAATGTCGAACACCTTTAAACTGGTCAGAAACCGGTGAAAGACAATTCTTTGGACCGGACATGATCAAGGAAGCAGAAGAGCAAGTTCGCATTGTTCGTGATCAATTGAAAGCAGCCCAGTCTCGTCAGAAAAGCTATTATGATCTTCATCATAGGCAAGAGAGCTACAATCTCGATGAGAAGGCTTACCTTCGGGTTACTCCTCTGAAGGGAACGCAACGTTTCGGTATCAAAGGCAAGTTGGCCCCACATTACATCAGACCTTTCCGCATTCTTGCTAAACGTGGAGAAGTTGCCTACCAACTTGAACTACCCCCTCACCTTTCCCGAGTACATGATGTATTCCATGTGTCACAACTCAGGCGTTGCTTCAAGGACCCCATCCACCAAGTCGACCATGAAACGCTTGATCTCCAAGATGACCATTCTTATCGAGAATACCCTGTTCGTGTTCTTGATTCAGCCGAGCGCGTCACTCGCCGAAAGAAGATCAAGTTCCTCAAAGTGCAATGGTCACACCACTCTGAGAAAGAAGCCACGTGGGAAAGAGAAGACCGTCTCAGTGCTGAGTATCCCTCCTTCCTCCCGCAGACTTCTGAATCTCGGGACGAGATTCTTTTGAGTGGTGGCGAGTTGTCACAACCCCAAGTTAGGTATGTGCTAGGATCAAGTGCTCCTTTGCATCATGCAAAAATTCAAAAAGAAATTCAAAAATGGGGAAAAGAAAAGCCCTGAGAATTTAAATCAAATGGCCAGATAAAAATCTTTTTCCAAAAATCATTTGAACATTTGGAAAATTCCTATAAATGATGCTGATCATTTTAAAAATGGTTTGGGAGCAATCCCATGCTCATGGAATTTTCTTATTTTCAAACAATGCCTTGGAAAATTAAATAAACCCCTATTTGATTTAAAATTCAAATGTTTTGAATTTTAAAAATGCTCAAATATTATAAGTGGCTAGCTCTCTATTTTATGAGGCCATATAAAAAATTGTGGCATTTTATAAAATGCCTAGCTATTTTTTATTAGCTAGGTCAACCTACATGCAGAAATAATAAAAAAGAACAGAAAACAACAAAGCTTACCTCATGCCCACAGGAAAAGGCCCACTTACCTGGCCTCGGCCCAGCCCAGCTCGCCCGCGTGTCGTCTTCCTCCCCGCGGCTCCAAGCAGCTCGCTGGAGCCGGGGCACGCGCCGTGGACACCCGGCCTCTACTAGGCCACCCCCTGCCCTCTCCTGGCGCCAGGCAAGCGCCCAGAAGCCCCGCACCTTCTTCCCCCTCTCGCCGCGATGTCTCTGCCTCTCCCTCGCCGAATTCGATGCCACCCGAGAACCCACCGGAGAGCGCCGCCGCACCCAGTCGTGGCCAACGGCCTCCTCTCGCCGAGCTGAAGTGTCCAGGAGCACCGGAACCATCGGCTTCATCTTTCCGCGCACCCAATCGAGCTCTTGAAGCTCTGGAGCCGACGCCTTCGTCGCCGAGTCACCGCCGGCCGCAGAAGATTCCGGCGAGAAATTGGACGCCGTCGAGCCCCCTCCGGCCTCTCCATGCTCTCCATCGAGCTCTGGTGAGCACCGCGCGTCGTTTTCCTCCTCCCAACACTCTTTCCGCGGCCGCTGTCGTCGTGTTCGTCTAGGTCAGCCGCCGGCCGTCGCGGGCTTCGTCGAGGTCGCGCACCAGAGCGCCCCCTTGACCCTCTGTTTGCTCCAGAAGACGCGCGCAAGCCCAAGCTACTCGCCAGTACTCTCCACTCCCTCTCTCATGGCCGTTAACCCAAGTCCGGCGAGCACAGTGCTCCGGCCGCCGCCTCCGTTGAAGCTGTCGTCGCCACATAGCCCCCCCTTGTCCCCTGCCTGCTCCATCCGTCGCGGACGACCGAGAGCTACACGCCCGTGCCCTCCGAATTCTCCCCCGTGCCCTTTCTCACTACTCCGGCGAAGCTCCGGAGGCTCCCCGGCGAGCCCACCATTAGCCCCCCCTAATGACCATCTTAAACCTAACCCTAGTCAATGACAGGTGGGGCCCCAGGCCCTAATCCCTCTCTGTTTTGTTAATTTAACAGGGGTTAACCCCACTGAGACTTACAGGTGGGTCCCAGCAGTCAGCCCCCCCATGATGTCACCTTGACATCAGGCTGACGCAATAAACAGAAAAGATTTAAAAGAATTAAAGAAAAGAGAGAAAATGCTATAAACTTTGGAAATTCATAATTAATTCATCCTAACTCCAAATATAGCAAATAATATGTCTTAAATTATCAGAAAAATACAAGGATTATGAATATGCAATTTGTTTTCATGTTTGACCATTTTAAAATGGGTGAACAGTAGCAAACATGCGTATGGATCCTTTTCAAATTCAAATTTGGAGTGATTTTGCAAATGATTTTGCAACACCCTTAATTCCAATGATTTCATCCACACATCAGAGACATTACTTCAACTATACCACATCACTTCATGATCAACTTTTCAAATGAACTTTCATGCATTGAAATGCATTTGAAATTCATCGATAAATCAAATGGAGTTTGAATTTGCATTTCAAATGCAATATACTCCTTTTAAATGGAATGCTCAACACATCAGTACCTTGAACATCACCATTGCAATATTATTCATGTGATTGTGCATTGTACATTATGTTGATCCTATTATTGTCATGTTGCTGATAGAAGTGGAGCCGGAACTCGAGATCACCCCCTTCGTTGAAGACCCCGTGACTGAACCTCGTCAGCAAGGCAAGCAAACCCCCATTGATCATGTCTATAAAATCCCACTTCCCTCTCATGTCTCGCTTATGCATTGTTTAGGATGATCACCATGATAACGTTTCTACCGCATAGATGAACCTATTCCTTTGCATGACCTATCATCTTGTCACAGTAGTAAGCAAACCACAATCCTAGCAGATGTAGGAGGTTGTTGATATCATGTGGCCCCTGCAAATGTTACTGCTTATTGCATGCTTAGTGGTACAATGAGGTTGCTTTTGATGTGAGTCGGGATGATGTTAAACATGGTGTTGATGAAAGTGAAATGTGTTGGTGAATCTACCCTAATACAAGGTGAACGATGAGAGGCTGTGTAGGAGTACACAGTGGGTTGTCTCGTTGAACACTGCCTTAAGTCTGAGTTCTTGTGTGGTGATCCAAGAAGAAGAGTACAACCATACATTGGGCTCACTGACCCTTCTCATCCTAGTACCTCACCCGTTCGAACCCCAAGAGTCGCAGTAGTTCGCAGTTCTGGTAGGGCTGTGGAACGGTCTGCGAAGTGGATGAACGGCTTTTCAAGACCGGCTTGGGACCCTGCACACATCGTTTGAGGCTGTACTGGAACCTCGGCCGGACTTCCATACGGAGCCCTCTCAGATAGGCGACTCTCTGGACTAGAACGGAGTTGTGGGCGAAGTGTTGTGGTGGCATCCTCGCTGTCACCTCTTGAACGGTGACATGCAAAAGGCGGTAACTGATGACACGTGTGTGTAGCGGTACACCCCTGCAGGGTTAACAAAACTATTCGAATAGCCGCGTCCGCGGTTATGGACTGCTTGGAAAGCTTAGCTTGATTATTAGACAACTTGAACTGGATACTTCTAAAACACACCAAGATAAGCGTGAGTGCTATGGTGTGCTTCTCGTGGGGAAGTCGAGGAAGTAACCATACTGGTGTAATTGGTTGAAGAGATGTAGTGGACTCATGTACGCTTCTTACCTCAAGTCTGGTACTCGTAGTTCAGGACTAGCCAAGTCAAAGCTGGCACTTCTGCAAGTGAAACCCCACCTCCCTTTACCTTGATACATGTGCCTGAGTAGTATAGATCCTATGTAAGTCTTGATGAGTACGATTTTGTACTCACGTTTGCTTGATCTATGTTTTAGATGAACCCACCGACCCCGATGGTGGCTTCTACCCGAAGCTCAAAGATTGAAGACTCAGACCAAGACCAAGCTAGTGTAGTCCCAGTCAGACGACTGATTCCCTCGTGGAGGGCTTGTTTTTAGATAAGGCTTCTCTAAGCCATTTGTTAAACTTGTCTGTACTCAGACCTACTTTGCTTCCGCTTGTCTGTTGTAATGTTGGATCACATGCTTGTGATCTCTGTGTGTTTGTAGAGAATTTCAATGATACCTGCTGTTCATACAAGGCATGTGTGCTGCGTGTATGTTTATAACATGCATGTCTTAGTATGGGTTTTCGAGACCTTAGTTGTGATCTGGCTGGCGGTCTTTTATACACCAAGTGGCCCTTAGATGTGTGCAGCTTGGGGCATCGCAATGCGATTGCTCGAGACTCCGTCTCGTGCACACTTTGATGTACGATCGAGCTCGCCCTAGACCCCGACTAAGTGATCAGGCTGGAGTAAGTCTATGTAAGGGTTATAATACAATCGATAGTATGGTTGAGGCGACTTGTCTATGAGTATGGGAGTTCATCACCCATATCATTTAGACTTGTGTGCGGACGATGAGGACCCATTTCAGTTGATCATCCGGCCTGGATGGGATGTCCCTCACGTTCGATGCTTTCCGAGAACGTTCTGTGCTTGGCCTTGTCTGCTTAGAAAAGTGGGTACGGTTCTCGGCTCTCCATATGATTGTGTTGTAGCGAGGCTTGCATACGCTAACCCCGGGTCCCGACAGGGAATGCCACCCGACAGATTTGCAGAATTCATAGTGGATCTTATACCAGGCACAGCCCCAATTTCCAGACGTCCATATAGAATGGCCCCACACGAGTAGCTGAGCTAAAAACCCAACTTGATGCTTCGTTGGAAAAATGCTTCATCCGCCCTAGCTCATCGCCATGGGGTTGCCCCGTTCTGTTCCTAACGAAGAAAGATGGAACAGAAAGGATGTGCGTAGACTATCGCCCACTAAATCTAGCGACGATAAAGAACAAGTACACACTGCCCAGGATCAATGATCTTTATGATCAACTTGCTGGATCCTCTATCTTCTCCAAGATGGATTAGAGATTAGGCTATCATCAAATCAAAATCCGAAACGAGGACATACCCAAAACGGCTTTCACCACTCGTTACGGTCTTTACGAGTACACCGTCATGTCCTTCGGTTTAACCAATGCCCCCGCCACATTCTCGCGCTTGATGAATTCGATCTTCATGGAGTACCTAGATAAATTTGTTGTAGTTTATCTTGATGACATTCTCATCTACTCGAAGAACGAAGAAGAGCACGCAGAACATCTTAGGTTGGTATTGATGAAACTTAGAGAGCACCGCCTTTATGCCAAGTTCTCCAAGTGTGAATTTTGGCTACCAGAAGTGACCTACTTAGGCCACGTGATTTCTGCGAAAGGTGTTGCAGTCAATCCCGAGAGAGTTCAGGCCGTCCTTGACTGTACTCCACCTGAATCGGTAAAGCAAGTTAGGAGTTTTCTTGGCTTAGCAAGCTATTGCCGCCGCTTCGTCGAGAACTTTTCTAAAGTTGCAAAGCCTCTTACTGAACTCCTCAAGAAAGATAAGAAATTCCAATAGACTTCCAAGTGCGAGGAAAGCTTTCAAGAGATAAAAAGAAGATTGACTTCTGCACCCGTACTTGCACCTCCAGACACCAAAAGGGATTTCGAGATCTATTGTGATGCTTCACGGCAAGGGTTAGGATGCATACTTATGCAAGATAGACATGTGGTAGCTTATGATTCACGCCAGTTGCGGCCACAAGAAGAGAACTATCCAACCGATGATCTTGAACTCGCTGCCGTAGTTCATGCCCTGAAGACTTGGCGACATTACCTCCTTGGTAATCGTTGTGAGATATATTCCGACCACCAAAGCCTCAAATACATGTTCACCCAGCCAGATCTTAACCTCAGGCAAAGACGCTGGATAGAGTTGATAAAAGATTATGACTTAGGAATTTCTTACACCCCAGGCAAAGCCAATGTCATGGCTGATGCACTAAGTCGTAAGTCGTATTGTAACAACCTCATGTTACAACAGTATCAACCACTTCTTCATGAGGAATTTCGAAAACTTAATCTCGAGATTGTTCCTCGTGGATCTTTTTTCAATTTGGTGGCGAAACCAACCCTTGAGGATCAAATCATAGTTGCCCAAAGACGTGCACGAGGTGTACGGCGGATCAAGGAGAACATTTCTAGCGGAGTTGCTAAATGTTTCTCCACAGATAGTAAAGGAACGGTATTCTTTGAAAATCGTTTGGTAGTACCTAAGAATAGGGATCTAAGGCAACTCATCCTCAAAGAAGCCCATGACACACCCCTCTCGATTCATCCCGGTAGCACAAAAATGTACCGAGATCTACGCCAGAGATTTTGGTGGACCAGGATGAAGAGAGACATTGCTCGATTTGTTACTGAATGTGATGTTTGTCGTCGCATTAAGGCCGAACACCAAAGACCTGCTGGTACACTTCAACCTTTGCCTATTCCCGAGTGGAAATGGGACAAAGTCGGTATGGACTTCATTACCGGCTTTCCAAAAACCCAGAAAGGAAATGATGCATCTTCGTTGTCATAGATAGGCTTTCCGAAGTTGCTCACTTCCTTCCCGTTCGCGAGTCTATAACTGCTAGTCAGTTGGCGGACTTGTATGTCTCTAGAATTGTGTCTCTTCATGGTGTTCCTTTGGTAATCAATTCTGATCGTGGTAGCCTTTTCACCTCTAGGTTCTGGGGAAGCTTTCAGAATGCTATGGGAACTCATCTATCCTTTAGTACAGCTTTCCATCCTCAGTCTAGCAGTCAAGTTGAAAGGGTTAATCAAATCTTGGAAGACAGGCTCAGAGCTTGTGTTATCTTATTCGGAAATAATTGGGAGAAGTCTCTTCCATTTGCGGAATTTGCTTATAAAAATAGTTTTCAATCTAGTCTGAACATGGCTCCTTTTGAACTCCTCTATGGACGACGATGTCGAACACCCTTAAACTGGTCAAAAACCGGTGAAAGACAATTCTTTGGACTGGATATGATCAAGGAACCAGAAGAGCAAGTTCGCATTGTTCGTGATAGATTGAAAGCCGCTCAGTCTCGTCAGAAAAGCTACTATGATCGTCATCATAGGCAAGAAAGCTACAATCTGGATGAGAAGGCTTACCTTCGGGTTACTCCTCTGAAGGGAACCCAAAGATTCGGTATCAAAGGCAAGTTGGCCCCACGTTACATCGGACCTTTCCGCATTCTCGCTAAATGTGGAGAAGTTGCCTACCAACTTGAACTACCTCCGCACCTTTCCCGAGTACATGATGTATTCCATGTGTCACAACTCAGGCGTTGCTTCAAGGACCCCATCCGCGAAGTCGACCATGAAACGCTTGATCTCCAAGATGACCTTTCTTATCGAGAGTACCCTGCTCGTATTCTTGATTCCGTAGAGCGTGTCACTCGTCGTCAGAAGATCAAGTTCCTCAAAGTGCAATGGTCACATCACTCCGAGAAAGAAGCTACATGGGAAAGAGAAGACCGCCTCCGTGCCGAGTACCCCTCCTTCCTCCCGACGACTTCTGAATCTCGGGACGAGATTCATTTGAGTGGGGGCGAGTTGTCAGAACCCCAACTAGGGTAAGTGCTAGGGTTGTTTGATCCCTTTGCAAGATGTGAAGAAATTCAAAAGAAAAATCAAAATTGGGGAAAAGAAAAGCCCTGAGAAATTTAATTCAAATGGCCAGACAAAATTTTCTTCCAAAAATTCCTCTGGTATTTTTGAAAAGTCTTATAAATATGCATGATCACATATAAAGTGAAGTGGGTCCCACTGCATGCACCAAGATTTTTCAAATATTCCAAGTAGGGCTTGGAAATTAATTACATACCCTATTTGATTTGAAATTCAAATTGTTTGAATTTCAAAAATCACCAAAACTTATGAGTGGCTAGTGGCTTGAACCCTAAGCCCACATAAAAGTTTTGGGGATTTAAGAAAAATGCTCTGCTATTTTTATTTGGGGCAAAACAAATAACAGAAAAAGAAAACAGAAAGAAATAAAAGAAGAAAACGAAAAATAAAAACCCAGCCCAACCCCTACGGCCTCGGGCCCAACTAGACTTCCCCGGCCCAGCCCACGACAGCCTTGTCGTCTTCTTCCCCGCGCTGCCAAGCAGCTCGCTGGAGGGGCAGAGCGCGGGGACGACGCCACCGCGACGTCTCGCGTATTCCTGGCCACCTAGGCCCCCTCTCCTCGCCAAGAAGCTGGCACACACACGCCTCACCTTTCCCCCTTGCCCGTGGTCGCCCTCCGCCTCTCCTTCTTCGTCTTCTCCATGAGCACCCGAGAGCTGCCGGAGCACCGCCGTGCTCAACTCGTAGCCATCGTCGCCGCTGAGCCAAGGCTTTGTGTCCAGCGTGTTCGCCGCAGACTACTTCACCAAGGTGGAGAAGATCGAGAGCCCGGAGACACTGGAGCCGTCGATTTCTTCAACATCGCCTCGCCGTAGCCGCGAGAGCTCGCCGAGAAATACCTCGTCCTCGAGCCATCCCCGACGTAGCCGTCAGCGCCATTGACTCCGGGGTGAGCTCCCCATCTTTCCCCCCTATCCCCAGCCTCTCCCGTGTCTAGAAACCTCACACCCGTCGAGCTTGTCTTCGGCCGCCGCGCGCATGTCGTCGCCGTCGTAGTCTCCGGCAGCACAGGCGACCCCCTCCTACACCAATCGACGAGGGCGAGCACAAGGAGTCGCCTGGTGCCGTTCGTTGGCCAAATGGAGCCCTGCTCCGCCGTTCCGTGCGGGCGCCGCCGTGACCCGTGGTCACCGGCGGTTAGCCGCCAGCCACTTTGGCCTAATGACCCTTAATCACCCACTAACCCACCCCGCACCCACTGACAGTGGGGCCCAAACCCCTCCTAACCCCTCTGTTAATTAAGCTAACAGGGAATTAACCCCACTGTGGCTGACAAGCAGGCCCCAGAGGTCAGAGGCCCCCCCTACGTCAGCATGAGGTCATGCCGACGTAGTAAAGGGGTTTTTCTAATTAAAAGACTTACAGAAAATCCAGGAATTCATATAAACTTTGGAAATTCATAGAAAATTCAAATCAACTCCAAATTAAACATATAATATATGAAAAATTATCAGAAAAATGCAAGGATTAAGAATATGCAAATTTTTTTTATGTTTGAGCATTTTAAAATGGGGAAACAGTAGAAAATGTGCATATGGCTTAATTTGAATTCAAATTTGAAGTTTGAATTTGCATTCCAAATGCAATATAATTCAATTAAATTGAATTTTCCACAAATCAGTACCCTTTACATCATGTCACAACTTAACATGTGCTTGAGCATTGTACTTTATTTGTGTACCCCTTTGTTGATGTTTGTGCCGGTAACAGCTTTGCCGAGACGGTGATCACCCCCGAAGGAGAAGACCACCGTTAAGAACCGTGTATCGTCAGCAAGGCAAGCAAACCCCATTGATCATGTCTATAAAATCCCAATTCCCTCTCAGTCTCGCTTATGCATGTTTAGGAGATCACCTTGTATCGATTCTACCGTATAGTTGAACCCATATCCGATGCATGACCTATCGTCTTGTCACAGTAGTAAGCAAACCACAATCCTAGCTGACATAGGAGTTGATTGATATCATGTGGCCACTGCAACTGTTAATGCTTATTGCATGCTTAGTGGTATAATGAGGTTGCTTTTGATGTGATTCGGGATGGTAGTGAACATGGTGTTGATGAAAGTTAAACTATGTTGGTGAATCCACCCTACTACAAGGTGAACGATGAGAGGCTGTGTAGGAGTACACAGTGGGTTGTCTCGTTGAACACCGCCTTAAGCACCGAGTTCTTGTATGGTAATCCAAGACAAAGAGTACAACCACACATTGGGCTCACTGACCCCTCTCGGCCTAGTACCTTGATCCGTGTCGACGTCCAGGAGTCACATTAGTTCGGGCTTTCCATTTGGCATTTGCATAGAAAAAGAATGAAGGAATGGTTGCATCATATAGATATGTGAGTGCACCTGTTAGGCAGGAAAACCATCTGCCAGAGGTGGCGTCTCGGTCACTTACATTGTTTGAGTCCGTTTCGTTGATCCGGCCGGGCTCCCGAGCGGAGGCAAACTCAGATAGTCGACTCCTGGAATAGACCGGTTGTGAGCGAAGTGTCGTGGTGAACATCCTCGCTGTCACCTCTTGAACGGTGGCGAGACCTGGTGGTAACTGATGGTCATGTGTGTGTAGCTTACACCCTTTCAAGGTTAACAAAACTATTCGAATAGCCGCGTCCGCGTTTAAGGACTACTTGGAACCTGTACCTGATTATTAGACAACTTGAATGATACTTCTAAAACTCGCAAGATAAGTGTGAGTGCTATGGCGTGTTTTCTCGTGGAGAAGTCGAGGAAGGCATCATAGTGATGTAATTGGTTGGAGATGTAGTGGACTCGTGTACGCTTCTTACCTCAAGTCTGGTAATCGTAGCACAGGACTAGCCAAGTCAAAGCTGGCACTTCTGCATGATGAAACCCCACCTCCCTTTTCCTTGATACATGAGCATGAGTAGTGTAGTTCTGATGTAAGTCTTGCTGAGTACGACTTTGTACTCACGTTTTCTTATTCTATGTTTTAGATGAGAAACCGGACCCCGTTGGAGTCACCTTCATGAAGCTCGACGTTGACTAAGTTAGCATAGTCCCAGACAGCAGTCTGGTCCCTCGTGGAAGGGCATGTTTGTTTACAAGGCTTCTCTAAGCCATTTGTTAAACTTGTCTGTACTCAGACCTAATTTTCTTCCGTTGTATGATGTAATGTTGATCACAGACATGTGATCTTTGTATACTCTATGTGTAAGTAAATAAAGAAGTACTTTGTAGAGTTATGTGATGATACCTGCTGTTCATACTAGGCATGTGTGCTGCGTGTATGTTTATAACATGCATGTCTTAGTATGGGTTTTCGAGACCTTAGTTGTGATCTAGCTGGCGGTCTTTTATACACCAAGTGGCCCTTAGATGTGCGCAGCTTGGGGCATCGCGATGCGATTGCTCGTGACTCTGTCACGTGCACACTTTGTTGTATGATCGAGCCCGCCCTAGACCCCGACTAAGTGATTGGGCTGGAGTAAGTCTATGTAAGAGTTAGGATTCAATCGATAACATGGTTGAGGCGACTTGTCTATGAGTATGGGATTCACCACCCATAAGCATCTAGACTTGTGAGCGGACGATGAGGACCCATCTCAGATGATAATTCCGGCTTGAATGGGATGCCCCTCACGTTCGATGCTTACCGAGAACGTTCTGTGCTTGGCCTTGTCTGCTTAGACAAGTGGGTACGGTTCTCGGCTCTCCATGTGATTGCATCGTGACTGGAATTACATACGCTAACCCCGGGTCCCGACAATATATATAAAAAATCAGCGTTCAGGAAGCTTCTGCCAGTCCAAAGGGGGGCCACAGGGCAGCCAGGGGGCAGCCAGGAGGGTGCCTGGTGCGGCCCAGCCCCTGGCGGCGCCACCTGCCCTCCTGGCTTGGTCCCACGTCTCCCGGTGCCCTACTTTGGCCTTATTTATTCTCCCAACGCAGAAACCCCAAAACAGAAGTCGATTTTCCAATCTACGTCGCGGAGCCGTCACAACCCTCTGTTCTTCTCCGGGAGAGCTAATCTGGGGTCTGCTTTGGCCTCCGGTGAGGGGAAATCATCGCCATCGTCATCATCATCGCCTCTCCATCACCCCTCCATGACTTCCTCTCTCATGTGTGAGTAATTCCCTGCTGTAGGCAAAGGTGTTGGTAGGGATTGGATGAGTTAGATCATGTAATAGTTCAATCAGATTGTTGGGGCATGTTGCCTATCATCTACTTGGTGTTTATCATCTCTGTTACAACTTGTTGCTCTTAATGCTTGTCACTTTGGGACCGAGTGCCATGATTTCAGATCTGATCACCATTTTGTTTCTTGAGTTTGTAATGTTCTTGATCCTATCTATGAGTTGTATGGACCTATTATAGTCCGGAACCGGCGATTCCAATGGTGACAGCTTGGGACACCAAAGGGGATGGACTATAATTTGAGGATTCCGTGTATCCATGAAGTGTTAATGCTTTGTTCCGGTGATCTTTGACAAGAGTACCTTAATCTCCCTAAGTTCCTTTTGGCCCCATTTGTAGCGGGAGGGTAGGACAAAAGATGTTGTGCAAAGTTCTTATTGCAAGCACGTACAACTATCTTGGGATACATGCCTGATGTTTGATATTTGCCTAGATGATCCTTTCTTTTCTGTGAGCCTTGCCCGTGTTAGAATCTATTACATGTTCCTTCTCATCCAAGCAGCGCCCAACCATCCATCTCCCTAGCCTACATTGTTTTCTTTCCTGCTGGTTACTAGTTGTTTACTTTTGCTGTTTTACTTTTGCTGTTTCACCATCACCACCACTACTACCACCGTATCACAGTTGCTACTAATACCTTTGTGCAAGAAAGTGTTTATTTCAGGTGCGGTTGAATTGGGAACTCAATTGTCAAAGCCTGTACGTATTCTTTGTGTCCCCAAGTGTCGAATCAATAAATTGGGTTATCTTGCCCGCGAAGACTATCTCGATCCCCTACAGTTGAGGGTTATCAACTCTCTTTAGTTTTCATGTTTATATTGTTTAGAGAGTTGGCTTGTTGCACGGAGTTGTGTCTTCACTCAAAGTAGGTAATTGAGGTTTCTATTCAATTGTAGTAGTAACTTGCAATAGTTTTGAACTTTTGGTGTCAAGAGCTCTAGCCTATTAGTGATAGATGTCGTATTTTGGGCAATCCGTGTTTATTTTAAAAACTACAAAACTAGTTGAGAACTCTAGCTACTAGATGGATCACTAATCTTTGGAGGGATCAGATATTAGAGTACACTCACGTACCATGAGTCGAGGATGCGCAAGCATAACCAAACCCCCATACACTCCTCCTCGGGGTACTTGTCTCTCTTTGAACCTCCTTGTCGGGACCCGGGGTTAGCGTATGCAAGTCCCTCTACGACATAGTCTTATGGAGAGCCGAGAACCGTAGCCACTTGTCTAAGCGGACAAGGCCAAGCACAGAACTTTCTCGGAAAGCATCGTACGTGAGGGGCATCCCTTCTAGGCTGGATGATCAACTGAGATGGGTCCTCATCATCCGCACACAAGTCTAAATGATATGGGTGATGAACTCCCATATTCACAGACAAGTCGCCTCAACCATACTATTGACTATCTCATAGCTCTTACATAGACTTACTCCAGCCCGATCACTTAGTCGGGGTCTAGGGCGGGCTCGATCATACAACAAAGTGTGCACGAGACAGAGTCTTGAGCAATCGCATTGCAATGCCCCAAAACTGCGCACATCTGAGGGCCACTTGGTGTATAAAAGACCGCCAGCCAGATCACAACTAAGGTCTCGAAAACCCATACAAAGACATGCATGTTATAAACATACACGCAACACACATGCCTTGTATGCACACCAGGTATCATTGCAATTATATACAAAGTATACATTTTATTGATAACTCTCACAGAGTGCACATAGAGATCACGAGACCGTGATCCAACATTACAACAAGCATGCGGAAGCAAAGTAGGTCTGAGTACAGACAAGTTTAACAAATGGCTTAGAGAAGCCTTATTTATAAACAAGCCCTCCACGAGGGAACCAGTCTACTGACTGGGACTACACTAGCTTGGTCTTCAGTCGTCGAGCTCGAGAAAGAACCCACCTTCGGGGTCAGTGGGTTCATCTAAAACATAGAAGAAGCAAAGGGAGTACAAAGTCGTACTCAGCAAGACTTACGTAGGAACTATACTACTCATGCACATGTATCAAGGTAAAGGTAGGTGGGGTTCATAAGCAGAAGTGCCAGCTTTGACTTGGCTAGTCCTGTACTACGAATACCAGACTTGAGGTAAGAAGCGTACACGAGTCCACTACATGTCTCCAACCAATTACACCACTATGGTGCCTTCCTCGACTTCCCCACGAGAAAACACGCCATAGCACTCACACTTATCTTGGCAAGTTTTATAAGTATCCAGTTCAAGTTGTCTAAAAATCAAGCTAAGCTTTCAAGCAGTCCTTAACCGCGAACGCGGCTATTCGAATAGTTTTCTTAACCCTGCAGGGGTGTACCGCTACACACACATGATCATCAGTTACCGCCTTTGTACTCGACACCGTTCAAGAAGTGTCGGCGAGGATGCTCACCACAACTGTTACCTCATAGCCGATCTAGTCCAAGAAAGCCGCCTACCTGGGTTGGCTACCACTATCGTGAACCCGGCCGGTTTACCGAAGTGGACCCAGATGATGTGTGCGTGGTGCATAAGCCGGTCTCGGCTGAGCCGTTCTCTCACTTAGCAGCCAGGCCACAAACCTACCAGAACTCCGAACTACTGCGACATCGGGACATCGAAAGGGATGAGTTAGTAGGCTGAGAGGGGTCAGTGAGCCCAATGTGTGGTTGTACTCTTCATCTTGGATCACCACACAAGAACTCGGACTTAAGGCGGTGTTCAACGAGACAACCCACTGTGTACTCCTACACAACCTCTCATCGTTCACCTTGTATTAGGGTAGAATCACCAACACATTTCCACCATCATCAACATGATCACTACCATCCCGACTCACATAACAGTATCAACATTGTATCACTTTAAGCATGCAATAAGCCGTAACAATTGCAAGGGCCACATGATATCAATCAACTCCTACATTTGCTAGGATTGTGGTTTGCTTACTACTGTGACACATGATAGGTCATGCAAAGGAATGGGTTCATCCATGCGGTAGAAACGTAGCATGGTAATCATCCTAAACAATGCATACGAGAGACTAAGAGGGAATTGGTATTTTATCAACATGGTCAATGGGGGTTTGCTTGCCTTGCTGACGAGGTTCGGTATCGGGGTCTTCAACGAAGGGGGCAACCTCCTGTTTCAGTTCCACTTCTATTGACAAACAACAATCAAGGAAGCAAAGTAAATACAATGCACAAGCACATGATTGAAGGTTGAGATTTGATGTATATGCTTCTGATGTGTCAGGAAATTCCATTTAAAAGGAGTGTATTGCAAATGAATTGCAAATTCAAACTCCATTTTGAATTTAAAAGGAATCCATATGCATTGTTCTCACTGTTCCCCCATTTTAAAATGGTCAAACTTGAAAAAAAGTGCATATTCAGAATCCTTGCATTTTTCTGATAATTTTACATATATTATATGTTTAATTTGGAGTTAAAATGAATTAGTTATGAATTTTCAAAGTTTAATTCATTTTCTGGATTTTCTGGAATTGTTTTAAATCAAATAAGCATTTTTGCGTCACTGTGATGTCATGCTGGCGTCAGGGGTGTTCTGACCAGGGGGTCCCACCTGTAAGTGTCTCCTGTGTTAATTAAAACGTTTAGTTTAGTTTTAAATTAACCCAAAGGTTAATTAGGGCCTAGGGCCCACATGTAAGTGACTACTAGGGGGGGGATTAGTGGTCAAACTGGTCCACCACGGCAGCCTCGCCGGCGTCTAGTCGCCGGTGGCAACCCGACGCGGGGGCGACGCACGGGACGGCGACTCCGGCCACCATTTTGCATGCTGCAACCACCAAACAGTAGCCCAGGCACGCCCGCTTCATCTAAGACAGACGAGCAGCACGGGGGCTCACCGGAAGGATGTCGGTGACGAGCAAAGGCGGCGGCAGCAGCACGGCCGTGGTGCAGATCTTGCTGTGGTGCACCATTTGAGCCACGGTTGGGTGCGTTCGAAGCAGCACACCAAGGAGAAGGTGATGGACAAGGTCTAGAGCTCGATGGCGTAGCGGGGGCACGTCGACAACGACCACGGCGGCGAAGTGCTTCGGCTCTCATGGTGGATCCGGCTACAGCTGCGGGGAAGGCGTGGGACACGAGGGGTTTTGCTCAGAAGCTCACCCTGAGTGCAACGGCGGTGACGGCTTGCTCGGGGAGGTCCTTGTGGTGGAGAATCTGGCGATGGCGCGCGGCGGCCGTAGTTGAATAAGACGACTCGATTCCTTGGCTCCAGGGGCTCCGCGCTCCTGATTTCTTGTGGGGTGACGAAGACGAAGACGGCGAGGAGGATGGACAAGCTCAGGGGGCCTAGCTGGGGCTCGGGCTGCGAGTCGCCATGGCCATGGCCTACGGTGCTCTCGGGGTTCCTCATGGGCGAGCTGTGGAGAGGCGGAGAGACGATGGGAGGAGGGGGAATGGACGTGGCCGGTTCCAGGGCGTCTCCAGGCGCGACTAGAAGGCTCAGGAGGCGCCAGGCAGGCAGGCATGCCCTCCACCGAGGTGCTTGTCGACGCGGCAGGAAGACGACAAGGGGGGCTGCGGGCTGGGCCAGGCTAGTGGGCCGCGGGGTGATGAGTTGGGCTTCTTTAGGTAAGTTTTTCTGTTTTTATTTTTCTTTTTAATCTTTCCTTTGTTTTTCTGTTAATTTGTTTTGTTGTGCTAAATAAATAGCTAGGCATTTTATTAAATGCTGAAACTTTTTATATGGCCTCATAATATATTAGTCTAGCCATTTGTAAAGTTTGAACATTTGTAAAATTCAACTTATTTGAACTTTAATTCAAATAGGGGTTTAAATTTAATTCTGTGCTCCTGTTTGAATATTTGAAAAATCCATGAGCATGGGGTTTGTCCCACATCACTTGATATGTGATCACACTCATTTATGAGACTTTCCAAAAATGCAAAAGGATTTTTTGGAGCAACTTTATTTCTGGCCATTTGAATTAATTCATCTGGGGGGGTGTTCCTTCTCCCATTTGAGTTTGAATTTGAATTCCATTTGATTTTCTTTGATGAATGCAAGGTGACTTTGATCCTAGCACATTACCTAACAGAGGGTTCTGACACTCTTGATTAGATTGAGAGTTACCGATAATAAGTGCATCAGTTCTTCAGACTAATTTAAGTATTGAAAGTTGACACTTCCACCTCCTCATATTTACTAGCCTCTTCGGTACCGTGCATTGCCCTCTTCTCACTCCAAGAGTTGGCGCCCACCTCACCGGTACATCCAAAGCCTTGGCATCATACGCCCTGTCATCATAAACCTCCTTGAATCTTTCCTCAAAACAACCACCATACCTACCTATCAAGGAATTTCCATAGCCTTTCCGAGATACATTGCCATGCAACATCCACCTTCTCATGACTTGATCTTCATGTCATACATGTTCCTGCTACACTGGCAGAGGCATAAATTTGCATACATCATGATATCTACATCTTCTTTATACTGAGTACTTTTGTAAAGTGTGAAAGATCTCCTATACTCCTTGTAAAATAAAATGTTGCCCCTAAGTGAGGAAAAGATCCCAAAGAGGCAAAATTTAACAGATCCCAAAGAGGAAAAATGAGAGTTAAATAGAAAGAGCCATGGAGGCAACCAAAAAATACAAAAAATAGAAAAAAGAGAAAAAGAAAATAAAAATAGAGAAGGGGGCAACACTACTATTCCTATTGAGAGATCCACACTCGTACTCCCTCTTATACCTTGTGCTCCATAGAGATGATCATATATGCATATAGCTATGTGGGGACCTTCACGCTATAGAACTTGGCTTGTATATTCCAATGATGAGCCTACTCAAATGAGCTCTAGGTCTTCTTGAGCAAGCAAGTTGGACGCACCCACACTATGTCATTGGAGAGCTTTCCATAACTCATATTTGCATCCGTTGCATGGCAATCCCTACTCCTCACATCATATCTATCATTTGGCTTTCTCTCGCCTATAATTGACCTCATTGATGTGAGCCTTTCACATCTTATTTGTCTTCCTCATCCATCATCTCTCTCTTTACCATCCTAAGTGTCCATTTTCTTACTTACGCTCATCCATTGCATGAGTTCTCAAAATATCGAAAGGAAGTGGATCAGTTTGACTTGTATCTGGCTAGTGGTCTGGGGACGAGTCAAGATAATATTCCAAAGAAGACTAAGTGTGAAACTTTAGTAGATTGAGTTCTCAACAAATAAATATTTTTCTCTCTCGTATTCCCATCTCCCACTTCTTGCACGCAAACACCATTTGGAGACATTCGAGTCACGAACAGCGAGAGCTCTTGCACCTTTATGTTCTTATGTTGCTTGTTTCAATGCTAATATAGACTCTTGCCTGTTATGACTTGAATTGAATTACATGACTTCATTTCTTTACTTAAAATTTCTTATATGGTTGGTAGTATGTCACCACCGAAATTATGCTTGTTATCATTTACCTACTCGAGGACGAGCAAGAATTAAGCTTGGGGATGTTGATACGCCCCAAACGTATCTACCATTTTTGCTTGCTCCATGCATGTTTTGTGTGATATTCCTATGCTTTTGATACACTTTCATACACTTTTGATCATATTTGGACTAACCTATTAACTCAGTGCACCCCAGTGCCAGTTCCTATTTTCTTCTGTCATTTTATTTCAAGTTTCCCCCTTATTAAAAGTGCTGCAAAAATTCCGGAATAATCCAATAAAAAATGAGTGTTCGGGAACCTTCCAGATCCCCGAAGGAGAGCCAGGGGGCCACCCTGGTGCCTAGGTGGCCATGGTGCGCGACCCCACCCTAGGCCGCGCCAGGGGGGCGCGTGCACTCCCTGGTGGGCCCCCGGCTGCCCCCTTCACCTATATATTTCCTTCGCCCCGAAACCTCCAAGAAAGAACCCGTTTTCGCAATCTCGCCTATGTTCCTCCGCCGCCGCGCTTCCAAGATCGGGAGCTCCAGAATACCTCTTCCCGGCACCCTGCTATTGTTTTCCAAACAATTTTGCTATTGTTTTGGCTTCATTCTTGCATGATTTGAACAAAACTAACCCAGACTGACGTTGTTTTCAGCAGAGCTACCAGTGCTGTTTTATTTTGTGCAGGTTTCTGGATATTTAGGCACGCTGGAAAAGTCCCTAAAATATGTATAAAAAATCAGCGTTCTGGAAGCTTCCGCCAGTCCAAAGGGGGGCCACAGGGCAGCCAGGGGCAGCCAGGAGGGTGCCTGGCGCGGCCGAGCCACCTGCCCTCCTGGCTTGGTCCCACGTACCCCGGTGCCCTACTTTGGCCCTATTTATTCTCCCGACGCAGAAACCACAGAACAGAAGTCGCTTTTCCAATCTACGTCGCGGAGCCACCACAACCCTCTGTTCTTCTTCGGGAGAGCTAATCTGGAGGCTGCTTTGGCCTCCGGTGAGGGGAAATCATCGCCATCATCATCATCATCGCCTCTCCATCACCCCTCCATGACTTCGTCTCTCATGTGTGAGTAATTCCCTGCTGTAGGCAAAGGGGATGGTAGGGATTGGATGAATTAGATCATGTAATATTTCAATCAGATTGTTGGGGGCATGTTGCCTATCATCTACTTGGTGTTTATCATCTCTGTTACAACTTGTTGCTCTTAATGCTTGTCACTTTGGGCCCGAGTGCCATGATTTCAGATCTGATCACCCTTTTTTTTCTTGAGTTTGTGGTGTTCTTGATCCTATCTATGAGTTGTAGGCACCTATTATAGTCCGTAACCGGCGATTCCAATGGTGACAGCTTTGGACACCAAACGGGATGGACTATAATTTTAGGATTCCGTGTATCCATGAAGTGTTAATGCTTTGTTCCGGTGCTCTTTGACAGGAGTACCTTAATCTCCCTAAGTTCCTTTTGGCCCCGTTTGTAGCGGGAGGGTAGGACAAAAGATGTTGTGCAAAGTTCTTATTGCAAGCACGTACAACTATCTTGGGATACATGCCTGATGTTTGATATTTGCCTAGATGATCCTTTCTTTTCTGTGAGCCTTGCCCGTGTTAGAATCTATTAAATGTTCGTTCTCATCCAAGAAGCGCCCAACCATCCATCTCCCTAGCCTACAGTGTTTTCTTTCCTGCTGGTTACTAGTTGCTTACTTTTGCTGTTTCACCATCACCATCACCACTATTATCACCACCACTACTACCACCGTATCACAATTGCTACTAATACCTTTGTGCAAGAAAGTGTTTATTTCAGGTGCGGTTGAATTGACAACTCAATTGTCAAAGGTTGTACATATTCTTTTTGTCCCCAAGTGTCGAATCAATAAATTGGGTTATCTTGCCCGCGAAGACTATCTCGATCCCCTACAGTTGAGGGTTATCCAGTACTGTTTTCTGGCACCGTTTCCGGGGACCATAGCTTTATTTACAGGTCTACTTGAAGTATCCTACCTGCTACACGCTATCCACTATGGGTAAGAAAGGAGACCCCTAAGGTTCCGATCTTACCGTCCCGTACGAGACGAGGTACTGCTCTTAGCACTAGTGCTAAACTTGATTCACCTTCAGTTATGAGTCAGTTTGATTCACCTCAGTTACATGCTACTTCTGCTCAGTCTGGCAATATGTCAGATACTTTTGATGATGCTTCTACTACCTTTGAGACTACAGGTTCACTTGGTTCTTATATTGAAGAACAGATTGCTGCTGCTGCCCGATTCTTGGTTGTGGAAATTCCTGTTACCCAAAGACCTATTGGAAAAACTCATAACTTTGCTGGACTTCAGGAGAAACTCCTTGAGGATGATTATATTACGCTTGATGATAATTTTTTCAGGGAGCTTAATGAATGTGCTGATTCCGACCCTGCTACTATAAAGAAGTTGCTAGCAAAGCACTCCCTGAAGAACAAGTTTACTCCTGATCCTACTTTTGCTACGTCTCCTATATGCATCACTGATCCTGATTATGATTTAACTATTGATCTTTCACTTATATCCACAGTTGAAGGTGATCCCTTTTATGGCAGAGAAAATGATGATGCTATCGAGCACTTGACCAAACTCACTGAGTTGGGCGGCTTGTTTACTACTGATGAAAGGATCCAAAACTTTTATGTGACCAAGCTTCTTCCTTTTTCCTTGAAAGGAGATGCTAGAGCCTGGTATGATGCACTACCATGTGGTTCCATTCAAAGTCCTCAAGATATGGCTATATCTTTCGTTGATAGGTATTTTCCTGCTCATATGCAACATGCTCCTTTGCAAAGAATTTATAACTTTAAACAGTTGCAGGATGAGCATCTCCCTAAAGCTTGGGGGAGATTTTGCAGTTTGCTGAAGGCTAGACCGGGACATGAGATCCCTAAGAATGAATTACTTGATATATTTTATGTTGGTCTAACCGATGGGTCGAAATCCTATCTAGATAGCTGTGCTGGTTGTGTTTTCAGGCTGTGTGAGCCTACCACTCACCCACCTATGGTAGAGGTACACTCTCTTTTAGATTTCAATGCAAGTGACATCCCTAAAGGTAAACCTCCTGACCAATGTTTAGATGAGCTTGATAATTTTATTATGAAGCAGAGTCACTTCAATGAGAAGATACAAGGTCAGTTGCATGATAATACTCTTGCTATCAAAAGTTTTCTTGATGTTCTAGGAAGAACAGTTAATGATGTTAAATGTCTTGTGAAGCATTTTAATATGATTCAAACTCAGCTTGAACAAATTTCTAATGTGCAAAAAGATTTTCTTGCTAATAATGCCAAACAGGACAATTTACAAGCTTATGGTATAAAGATCCGGGGTGGAGCACACACCCAGGACCGTCTCTACCCAGAAGGGCATCCAAAGAGGATCGAGCAAGATTATCAAGTGCAGGAAGAAGAAATTGTTAGCTCTCCAAAGAAGAAGAAGAAGAAACACAAGGAAGCTGACAATTCCAATGATCCTATAGAAGAAGAAGAACAAGTTGTTGATCCAAACAACATATCTACCTCAGATGCTGAGACTGAAGACGGTGCTGAACCTGAAAAATATGCTGAAAAGAATGATCCACCTGAGGTTCGAGAAGAAGAAGCACCAGATAAGCGCAAGAAATATACTAGAGAAGACTTTCTTGCAAGGAGACATGGGAAGGAACGAGAACCATGGGTACAGAAATGTGACATCCTGGCTTAATAGGCATGATAGACTACTCATATCAACAAGGTGCACCTTCTTTTCCGGGAGCCCAGATCCAAAGAACTCCAAAGTTAAGCGTGCTTGGCTTGGAGCGATTTGAGGATGGGTGACCGACCGGGAAGTTGTTCCCGGGTGCGCACGAGTGAGGACAAAAGTGCGCAGGAAAGACTAGTGTTGGTCTGTGGGGACAGTCTAGATCCCGCCAGGCGTATGCCGGGAACCGGTGGCTGTGGCCGGGGCGTAACAAATGGTATCAGAGCCGACCCTCGCGGTTACACGGGCGTGTGTGGGTCAGTTGCGCGAACATGTGGTACATGTGTCGGCACTGGACACACAGACGTGTGCCAAGGGGGAACGTTCCTGTGGGCCGATGAGGACATCGGTTCCTTTGAATGGGGGTGTATGTGACATCCTGGCTTAATAGGAATGATAGACTACTCATATCAACAAGGTGCACCTTCTTTTCCGGGAGCCCAGATCCAAAGAACTCCAAAGTTAAGCGTGCTTGGCTTGCAGCGATTTGAGGATGGGTGACCGACCGGGAAGTTGTTCCCGGGTGCGCACGAGTGAGGACAAAAGTGCGCAGGAAAGACTAGTGTTGGTCTGTGGGGACAGTCTAGATCCCGCCAGGCATACGCCGGGAACAGGTGGCTGTGGCCGGGGCGTAACAAGAAACCCATGCCTTTCCCAAGCAAGTCCGTCAAAACCAAAGAAGAAGAGCACTACAACAAGTTTTGTGAGTAGATGAAACCTCTTTTCTTCAAATCCCTTTGACTGATGCTATTAAGTTACCTCCTTACTCTAAATATATGAAAGATATTGTTACTAATAAAAGAAAAGTCCCTAATGAGGCAATATCTACTATGCTTGCTAACTACTCTTTCAGTGGCAAGATTCCTGAAAAGCTCGGTGACCCAGGTATACCCACCATTCCTTGCTCCATGAAAAATAATTATATTAGAACTGCTTTATGTGATCGTGGTGCAGGAGTGAGTGTTATGCCATTTTCTCTCTACAAAAGACTTTGTTTAGAGAAACTAATTCCTACAGATATCACTCTCCAGATGGCCGACAAGTCCACGGCCGCCCCGATCGGTATTTGTGAGGATGTTCCTATTAAAGTTGCCAATTGCTTAATACTTACTGATTTTGTTGTGCTTGACATGCCCGAGGATGGGAGCATGTCCATTATACTTGGTAGAACTTTTCTTAACACTGCAGGTGCTGTTATTGATTGCAATAAAAGGAAGGTTACCTTCAATGTGAATGACAAAGAACACACAATGTATTTTCCGAAGAAGATCGACAAAAGGCATGGCCTTAACTCCATTGAGAATATCGAGACCGTGAAGATTGGAGAATGGGATTGTCCACTACATGTATACCATAAATACAAGACAATTATGGCGGGGACAATGCCCATTAAAGTGAGAGTGCAATGATCACTTCATAAGAGGCGAGACTTTCTGCGTTATATACCACAGGTTTGTTGGTAAGACTTGATCAACCTTGCTAACTAGCATGTTTTATATAGGTAAAAAGTTGAGCTTGTTATGTTTTCATTTCCTTTAGCTTTTATTCTCCTTGCTGTACCCAAGTTTTTGTGTTTAAAGTTTCACTTTTTCTAACTTTTGTCTCAAGTTCACGAAAGTTTCTGCAGCTTTTTGAACTTTAAAATATTCTCTACAGTGAAGTTGCCTAGAAAATTCCAGAAAAATTAAAATCGAAATTTCGAGGTAAAAAACCATCAGGAGGCACCTGAGGCTGGCCAGGGGGTCCACCCCTAGCCCAGGAGGCCAGGTGGTGCGGCCCAGCTCCTGGTCGCGCCACCCACCCTCCTGGGGCCCACAGGCACCCCCTGGTGGCCTCTCTTCTCTCACTCTCTCTCCTTCTTCCCAAAAACTCGTGTTCTTGCTCTGGTTCTGCTATTCTTGCTGTTCTTGAGCATGGAACCTCGATCTCCTTCTACAACCACTCATTTGAGCTGAAATTTGGAACAAATACTCTTTGGTATGTGACTCCCTCACCCTTCCATTTAGTTTTCTAGTTGGTGGCTTCATTAGTGAGTATTTAGTGGCTCTTGGTGCTGTTTAGTTGAGCTTAAATGTTTGTGTAGAAATTTATTTTTCAAATTTTGTTGCTAGTTTGAGCCTTGGTAAAGTAAGTAGAATGTTTTGGCCAAACTAGTTTTTCTTAAATCTTCGTTTTTTTGAATTGTTAAAATTTCAGAAATGGAGAGGCTAGGAAAGTGGCTTGGGAAGAAGAAACCCGAGCGCTCTAGCCGTGTTACGCGTTCCGCAGCTTCACCTTCGACCACGAGGGTGAGCTACAATGAAGATATCGTACCCATAGAGATGTTGGACGCGTCACCCGCGAAAGCAATGGCATTTCCATGCGAAGATTTCATGGAGGATGGATACAAGAAGAGTTCTATGCTCTGTGTGCCAATGCAGGTTTGACACGGCTTGTTACGAGCCGTGTACCACAGTACGAGACACTCACCGCTATTTTTGTTAGCAGTTTCAGGTTTTGTTCTGACAATGATACTGTGGTGTTTCAACTTTATGAAAGATTGCTGACCATGCCTATGAGTATATTTTGTGAAGCTTTAGGTTTGCCAGGCTTGATAGAGAAGAAGAAGAGGAAAAATGTCCAAACTATTGCACTCAACACCCTCCTCGACTTGTTCTTTAACACTGAAGTGAGGCCATCCAACCGTCAGAAGATTTCCAACATTATGTTCCCTCACCTCAGGTATTTCGCCTATTTTATTGCTAGAGGAGTGTTGGCTCGAGACAACACGAGCATCACTTCTACGCCTGATACTGCTATCATGGCGAATGCCCTCTCAGGGAAGCACGAGTATCATGTGGGTTCGCTTATTGAGAAACGCCTTGCTACTAATAGTAACAAGGGGGACCTCTCTGGTGGCGTCTATGCCACACTTATTTTGCAGTTTCTCCAAGGAGAACCGCGCCCAGATGATGAAATTTTTCCTTTTGTTAGCCTTGACTTGGCTTCCATGAAGAGGCATTTCTTTGTTACTAAGACCTCTGACCACTACACACTTGATTATATTTTGCGGTTTAAAGACGGTGTGGCACGCACTGTCCGTCTACCTGCACCACTTGTGTTTGATTTTTCTCGCAGGAATGGATTTCGTTTTTCAGTGGCCGAGTTTGATGAGATCACGGGGAGATACCAGTTTCATGACCCCACGGAGGTGGTCGAGCCAAACGAGGAGGAGCGCGTCGTGTATCGGCCCGTTCAGGAGGAGACCATCACCCCCTGGGGTGAAGGGTATTCTTATGGATGGGGGGCGGGACCTTCTTCTTCCACGTGGGAGGAGCCCAGGGCTTCGGTGAACGCACCGGAGGACGCATACGACCAATGGACATACTACCCTGAAGCAGGAGGCTCCTCGGGACCGCAGTAGACGAGCCCAACTTAGGACAAAAGCCTAAGCTTGGGGGAGTACGTGCTCTCCTCCCCTTTCCATTGTATCTACCGTTGGTTCACTTTTATCTTTTTGCAAGTTTTTGCCTGTTCTTCTTTGTTCTTTTAGTTTCCAAAAAACCCAAAAAGATTTCTCCTTTCTTTTGCCTTCGTTAAACCTTTTAAAAACCCAAAAATATGTTTCCTTTGCTCTTTAGTTTGCTTTGTTTTAGAGTTCAGCTCGAGTCCGTGATGATTATAATTTCCTACGTTCGATCGTGCAAGTGACAAGGCAGTAATGACGAAGATCGACGGAAGGGATGCAACATGGAAAGCCGGTATGAACTCTTTTTGTTTCTACTTTTGTACATATGCCTGTACTTATGATTAGAGACCATCTTGTAGCGACATAGTGCTATGTTTACAATGCTTTCCCAGTGGTTCATGCTTTCTTTGTGGTTAGTCTCAAATAGCTAGAGTTTATAATGTGTTGCTTGAAATGATTGACATGCATTGCATTGTTCATGGTGTGGCATATTGAAGTGGTATTTCCCTCCGGGGAATTCTTGGATTGACTTGGCACATGTTCACGCATGTTAAGACTAAAAAGTCTGTTCTGCCTTAATGATCCTTTTACTTCAGAGTGACTTATATCACTTTCATGCCCGATTCAATGTTGCTTCGTCGCTCTGCATGATTATGACCGTTATGCTCTCTGGTTGTTCTCTTCCCCGTCTTTTGCTAGCCTTCCTCCAGCACCAAGAGGAATTCTGCTTGTGCTTCCACAATCACCTTTCTAAACCCAGTTATTCCATTTGAGTCCACCATACCTACCTATATGTGGTATTTACCGGCCACTCCTAACTTAGACTTTCTTGTGCCATCTCGAAATTTATTCAAAAGCTTCCCCTTTGTAACTGTACAAGCTCATGGTCCGGTGAGGGAAAATCAGTATCTTTCATGCCAAAAATATTTTGACGGAAGTTTTAACTAGGCAATAAAAAAAATATGAGAGTTACACCTCCCTCATACTTGATGATGGAGTGAAATGGACCAAATGCTGCTTATGATAGATGGAACGATATCCTCCTTCCATCCTTGAGGCAAAATAAAAGGTTCCGTAGACCATCAAAGGATTTATGGATAAGGGAACATGTGTAAGAAAAAGGCATTAATATGGTTGGCGTGGGAGATATTGAGAGACCTTTACCGTTCACCGTTGACTGGAAAGTTGCACTTCTCAAAAGAGTTTATCTCTGTTTTCAAAACCAAGAGCTTTGGCACATGTTTAGTCTTTGCTTCCTGTCACGGGTTGTCAACCTTGCCATCAAAAGCCACGGTTCGAGAGTCTCCACCTTCCTATCTCCAAAGCACCAACTATGAGAGCATAATTGTCATTCTTAGTGTAACATGCATTGTCCCAAAGTATCACATTGTTTCCGCATGCTTGTAATGTTTCTTACTTTGAGTTCTGAGTTCTAATCTCCTTTAAAACTCCGGAGGAGTGTCTGCATTTATGTTTTGCTTCACTCATGGAGGCTAGCGAGATACCACTCTGATATGTTCATGCTATGTGCATTGTGATCTTAAATTGATTCTCAGCAGGATATTATTTACTTTTTGTTTGTTTGTGACTGATTACATGAAAGAAGGATTGCTTCGTGCATTGTCCTGGTACCATGGTGTCAAAACTTGCTAAACTCTTTCGTAGTACATGCTTATATACATCTAATGAAGCAAAAGAGTTTATCAAAGTTTTCTTTGCCACGTCCAGTTCGTTAAACTGAATTGCTTGAGGACAAGCAATAGCTATGCTTGGGGGAGTTGATACGTCTCAAACGTATCTACTTTTCCAAACACTTTTGCTATTGTTTTGGCTTCATTCTTGCATGATTTGAACGAAACTAACCCGGACTGATGCTATTTTCAGCAGAGCTACCAGTGCTGTTTTCTTTTGTGCAGGTTTCAGGATATTTAGGTACGCTGGAAAAATCCCAAAAAAATATATAAAAAATCAGCGTTCCGGAAGCTTCCGCCAGTCCAAAGTGGGGCCACAGGGCAGCCAGGGGGCAGTTGTTGGGATACGGGGCAGAAAACAAAAAAATTTCATACCTACGGTACCCGAACCCAAGATCTATGCTATGGCAATGTAAAGTAACGGAGGGAATCGGTGTTCATACCTTTGAAGACCGAAATAGGGAAACGTTCTTGCGAACGTGGCTGGCGTAGACTCGGAACTACGACTTCCCTGTCGTGTAGAAGACCACCACCGGCGAGGATGACTCCCGGTAAACCTCCAGCGACGAAGTAGCACCACAGGTGTAGTGCCTCAAAGAGTTTATACACGTACGGTACAATCGATGTTCCTCCCGGGCCCCGAACCAGGCGAGCAGCGGAAGAAAGACGGCTACGGATCCCAACTCCAGCAGAACGACGGCCTACCTTATGGTGGAGAACTCCAACCCAGGTGCAGACTCCAAACAAGGGGAGTCCACTTCCGGGAAGGAGAAGAAGGAAGAAGGAGATATTGGTGTGTTGGAAAAAGGGGGGGTCTACCCCTCCTTATATAGGCCAAGGGGGGTGCCATCCTCCTCCCCTCACCCATGTGGGACTAAACTCCCAAGGGGGGGGGAGTGAGCCGGCCAAGGGGGGTGATGGGCCCCACCCTTGGCGCCAAGCCCAAGGGGGGAGACCCCCTCCTCCCTTAATGGGCCCCATGGGCCCATTTAGCCTTTTTCCCATTTTTAAAATCTATTTAATATGTTTTAAATATTTATTTCAGATAATTAAATAATAAAACATTATTAAAACAATTAAACTTTTTTTTGAACTATTCAAAATGTCTAGAAACCATTCCGTCCTCCTCCGAAACTATTCCGGTGATTCCTCCTATTTCATCGATTGATCCCGTAACTGTCCTATGCATCGATTACCCTTAAGTGTAACACCCTAACGGTCCGGGAAACAGCAGACATGGTCGAGACTCTTCTCATTGACCAATGACTAGTCATTTGGACCTGGTTACAATCCTTGACAACCCCTGCGCTTCCATCGAATGAACTTCGATCGCTTTTGGAAACCGTTAACCATACGACGTAATCCCTTTGTGCTGCGTTACTTTGTTTGTCCGAGGTTTGATCGTCGGTATCCTACATACCGTGTTCACATCTCGTTCACAACAAACAACTCTCGTCCATGATCATTGCATCTCTTGTGACCTAGTCACGTCCTTGCAAGGTGTTGATGCAATATCACCGAGTGGGCCCAGAGTACCTGTCCTGTCACAAGGACTGACAAATCCCGCTCTGATCTATTAACATACTCATCAACCATCTATTTCGTAATACCCAAAGTGCACCGTTATAGCCAGCATATTTCAGTCAGGCGGTGGGATACAAATCAAAGTCTCCTCATAGATGACAATTACGTATGATCGTTACGGTCTAAGGACTAAGCCATACGTTACAAAGTCATAGCAACGCTGAACTATGTGACTCGATCACATTGCAATACTTTAGGTGGGTGTACGTCCATCACATCATTCCCCTTAATGATATGACCTCATTGTCAATGGACTTAAGTGTCGCCATGATCAGGAAAGCTTGATCAATCAATTGCCCAATGAGATAGTTTACCCGAGTTAAACTATGGACCATGTTTTATACTACACCTGTATTAGTATTTCCAAGTAATACAGTTATAGCACAGTATAAAACTTATTATGAACAAAACGGATATGTGACAAATATCTTTATTAATTTGTCTCTGGGGCACATATCCAACAGTCTCCCACTTGCACTAGAGTACAAATTACACTAGTTTACATCAGGTATGTATCTAACACCAATGGTCTCTCGGTGTTCTTCAAACTTGCCCTGTGGAAGAGGTTTAGTCATCAGGTCTGCTGCGTTCAGATCCGTATGTATCTTGTGAATCCTAGTGTGTCCATCCCTGACGTAGTCTCGCGTCACATGGAACTTTTGAAGGATGTGCTTGGCTGTAGAGTGAGTTCTTGGATCCTTCGCGTTAGCAATGGCACCCGTGATGTCGCAGAAGATTCCCACGGGGTCAGTGCAGCTGGGAAAGACGCCAAGCTCGATCGCGAACTTCTTCAGCCACAGCGCCTCATTTGATGCTTCGCAAGCGGCAATATACTCCGACTCCATTGTAGATTGGGCGACGACTGACTGTTTGCCGCTCCTCCAGCTAATTTCGCCACCGTTCAACATGAAAACATATCCCGTCTGGGATTTCGAGTCATCTAGATCTGAGCCGAGGCTTGCGTCAACGTAACCCTTTACGGTGAGCTCCTCATCAACTCCTCCATAAACAAGAAAGAGATCCTTGGTTCTTCTCAAGTACTTAAGGATGTTCTTTACTGTTCTCCAGTGAGCCATTCCCTGGTTAATCTGGTAGCGATTAGTCATACTAATGGCCAGCGCTGAATCTGGTCTCGTACATAACATAGAATACATGAGAGAACCTATGGCTGAGGCATAGGGCTTTGAGGACATCTCCTCCTTCTCTTTTGCTGTGGTTGGGCATTGAGTCACGCTTAATTTGACACCTTTTATAACTGGCAAGAGGCCTCTCTTGGAGTTACCCATACTGAACCTTTTCAATATCTTGTCCATATAAGTGCTCTAACTCAAGGCCAACCGTCGATTAAGTCTATCTCTATAGATCTTATTCCCCAATATGTACGCAGCTTCACCTAGGTCCTTCATGGAAAATTTGTCCATTCAGATATTCCTTCACTTCCTCTAAGAATTTCTTATCGTTCCCTATTAGTAATATGTCATCTACATATAACACAAGGAATGCTACAGAGCTCCCACTCAGTTTCTTATAGACACAGATCAACTCTTCGACGTTTTGGACAAATCCAAAAGCTTTAATGACCTCATCAAATCGAAGATTCCAGCTCCGAGATGCTTGCTTGAACCCATAGATGGACCGTTGAAGCTTGCACACCTTACCAGCGTTCCTTGGATCGACAAACCCCTCTAGTTGCATCATATACAACTCTTCCTCATTGTTGCCATTTAGGAATGCAGTTTTCACATCCATCTGCCATATCTCCTAATCATGATATGTAGCTATTGCTAGTAGGATCCGAATATACTTTATCATCGCTACAGGAGAGAACGTCTCCTCGTAGTCAACTCCTTGAATTTGTCGGAACCCCTTCGCGACAAGTCAAGCTTTGTAGATAGATACGTTTCCGTCTGCGTCAGTCTTTTCCTTGAAAATCCATTTATTCTCGACGGCCTTGCGGTCCTCGGGAATATCCACCAAAGTCCATACTTTTTTGGTGTACATGGAGTCTATTTCGGATTTCATGGCTTCAAGCCATTTCTCGGACTTGGGTCCCTCCATTGCTTCTTTGTAACTTGTAGGTTCATCCGACCCATCAGTCGAGATTGCATTCACAAGCTGTCCATAAAACTCAGTAGGTTGACAGACTCTTGGTGACCTACGGGGCATAAAAGGTTCCTCTTCATTCTCATCATGATCATCATCAATGTCATGATCGTTATGAATGTCGTTCTGGACATTCTCTTCAGCTCCCACTTTGGAAGATGGTTCCAGAACAATTTCCGTAGTCGTTTATTCCAATTGGAGTGATTGGTCAGTCACTTCATTGAGGTCTATTTTCCTCCCACTCAACTCTTTCGCGAGAAACTCCTTCTCAAGAAAGTGTCCCGTCTTGGCAACAAACATTTTGCTGTCAGACTTGTTGTTGAAGGTGTATCCACAAGTTTCCTTGGGATAGCCCACAAAGATGCACTTATCCGCCTTGGATTCAAGTTTGTCAGGCTGTAGTTTCCTAACATAAGCCTCACAACCCCAAATCTTCAGGTGAGACAACTTAGGTTTCGTGCCATGCCATTCTTCAAATGGTGTTGTCTTTACGGATTTGGATGGTGCCCTATTAAGAATATGAGCGGCAGTTTCTGATGCATACCCCCAGAATGACACAGGCAAATCAGTATGAGACATCATCGATCGTACGCTATCCAATAGGGTTCGATTACGTCGCTCAGCCACACCGTTTCTCTGAGGTGTGCCTACCGGCGTAAGCTGTGGTACTATGCCACAAGACTTCAGATGATTGCCAAACTCGTGACTCAAATACTCGCCACCTCGATCCGATCGAAAGTGCTTGATTTTCTTTCCGAGTTGATTTTCGACCTCATTCTGAAATTCCTTGAACTTTTCAAAGGTTTCAGACTTGTGCTTCATCAACTAAATATACCCATATCTGCTCAAGTCATCAGTAAAGGTCACGAAGTAACGAAGACCATTGCGAGTGGGGACGTTCATGGGTCCACATACATCCGTGTGTATGATCCCCAACAAGTCATCCGCGCGCTCCATTATCCCATTGAATGGAGTCCTTGTCATTTTGCACATGAGGCATGGTTCACATGTATCAAGGGATCCAAAATCCAATGACTCAATAAGTCCATCCTTATGGAGCTTCTCCATGCGCTTTATACCAATATGACCAAGTCGGCAATGCCACATCTTCATGTGATCTTCATCATTCTTCAATCTTTTGGCCTCAATATTGTTAATGTGACACACGTCACCATCGAGATCAAGTACGAATAAACCATGAAACTCCGGTGCGTGAACATAAAACATTTCATCCTTATAAATCGAAAAACCAATTGTATCAGACTTAAAAGAATAGCGGTCTCTCTTCAAGCAAGAGCCACTAACGATGTTCACACTCAACGCGGGTACATAGTAGCAATTATTCAGAACTAAAACCAATCCCGAAGGGAGACTAAGATGCTTCATGCCGACCGCCAAGACTTCAATTTGACAGTCATTCCCCACGCAAATCGTCACTTCATCCTTGAGCAAGCGTCTCCTATTCCTTAGTCCCTGAATGGAATTAGAAATATGAGCGACAAATCCTGTATCAAGTATCCAGGATGTGTTCCCGGCGCTTGTCAAGAGAAGATCAACAATATGTATATCAAATATACCTTCGTCTCTCTTGGCGACCTTGCCAGCCTTCTTGTCCTTTAGGTACTTGGGGCAGTTGCGTTTCCAGTGACCTTCACCCTTGGAGTAGAAGCACTCCACTCCGGGTTTAGGCTTGGGTGCCTTGGGAGGAGAGGCAACTGAATTGCCATCCCTCTTGGGGCCACCTCTCTTGTCCTTCTCCCGCCTTCTTGAATTCTTGAAGTCAGTGGTCTTGTTGACCATGAAGACGGCGTGCTCCTTCTTGATATCAACCTCGGCGCTCTTCAGAATGGCGAACAACTCAAAAGGGGTTTTGGTCATCCCCTGCATGTTGTAGTTCAGCACAAAGCCTTTGTAGCTAGGGGGAAGCGACTGCAACACCCTATCAACAGCAAGTTCATCTGGAATCTGGCATTCCAGAGCATTCAAGCGCTGAACGTAGTCAGACATTTTGACTACGTGCTCACTCACGCTGCCGTGCTCGTCCATCTTTGCTGAGAAGAAGGCTTCAGAAGCCTCGTACCGTTCAACCCTGGCTTGAGGTGCGAAGACCGCCTTGAGGTCGGTGATAATCTCATATGCACCCATCCTCTCAAAACGTTTCTGCAGCTCAGCCTCCATGGAGTAGAGCATGCCACTCTGGACAAGGTTGTAATCATCAGTCCTGGAGAGATAGACATTCTTCTCGTCCTGACTGGCATCATCTGCTGGTGCGTCACCTAACGCACCCTCTAGTACGTATGCCATCTTGAGGGGAACGAGGAGAATCCTCAGGGTGCGGAACCAGTTGATGAAGTTTGTCCCATCTGTTTTTAGCTTATCTTTCTCTAGGAATGATGCTAAGTTGAACGAGGGGCGAGGTGCTGCCATCTACAAGGTTGATTCACAAGGATACATATTTAGACTTTTGTTCATAATGTGGAGTTTCAATTTAATCTCAAAATTCTAGAAAGCTCCCACTTAGATAAACACCTCTCAATTTAACTAAGTGATTACACAATCCCAGCCCCCATACCTCCCCCGATCGTCACGGCCATTAGTATGCGAACCAGGTAGGCCTCTAAGCCAATCACATCAGGCATGTGACTCGTGCTCGACCTTTCGGTCTCCTGTGTTCCAGGCCCGCATCTACATACGTCAAGCCTGCCAATCGAACCTTGATGTTAGCTGTTCAGCAAGGCCATATCTGCATATGACAGGCTTGCTGAACAAAACCTCATGCGAACTCCGTTGAATATGTAGGAAAACTCCGGTATGTACGGAGCATCAAGCCATATGGGAGAACCTTCCAGGCGGTGCCCACCAAGGGAGAACACAATGTTGGTATTGTGAGAGATGGTCCTGTTTCGTGCTACCGTCGATATATCTAGCATACTAGCATAAAAGAGGAAGTAAAACTGTAAATCATACAACCTATGACCCCCCTTCACGCAAAGAAAAGTTAAACGCCTTTCTACTTTAGCTTTTGCAAGTTTTACGTGGATGCTAGGGGTTTCGAGAGAGAGAACCGTTTCTATCCTGCGAAAAACATGCCACGACACCGTCTCCCATCCGTCTCTATTACACCCCTGTCGGGGCCCTCTGTTGCAAACATCTTCGCATCACTAATGCAGAGAGACAGACACCCCCAGCCACTTTATATGGTACAAGCCATATGTCAAGCGTGGAACCAGTCTCGCGTAAACGCGTAAGATCGGTCGGGGGCCGCTTCATCAAACATTGCCGAAACGCTAAATGAGTACACGTGGGAGGGTAACGAATGAAGATTCGATGCCCACATCCTAGATGTGTTCTACCCGTACAATACATCTACGCATAGCTAGCTCATGATACCACTATTGGGATACGAGGCAGAAAACACAAATTTTTCATACCTACGGTACCCGAACCCAAGACCTATGCTATGGCGATGTAAAGTAACGGAGGGAATCGGTGTTCATACCTTTGAAGACCGAAAGAGGGAAACATTCTTGCGAACGTGGTTGGCGTAGACTCGGAACTATGACCTCCCTATCGTGTAGAAGACCACCACCGGCGAGGATGACTCCCGCTAAACCTCCAGCGATGAAGTAGCACCACAGGTGTAGTGCCTTGAAGAGTTTATACATGTACGGTACAATCGATGTTCCTCCCGGGCCCCGAACCAGGCGAGCAGCGGAAGAAAGACGGATATGGATCCCGACTCCAGCAGAACGACGGCCTGCCATATGGTGGAGAACTCCAATCCAGGTGCAGACTCCAAACAAGGGGAGTCCACTTCCGGGAAGGAGAAGGAGGAAGAAGGAGATATTGGTGTGTTGGAAAAAGGGGGGGTCTACCCCTCCTTATATAGGCCAAGGGGGGGTGTCATCCTCCTCCCCTCACCCATGTGGGACTAAACTCCCAAGGGGGGGGGAGTGAGCCGGCCAAGGGAGGTGATGGGCCCCACCCTTGGCGCCAAGCCCAAGGGGGGAGACCCCCTCCTCCCTTAATGGGCCCCATGGGCCCATTTAGCCTTTTTCCCATTTTTAAAATTTATTTAATATGTTTTAAATATTTAATTCAGATAATTAAATAATAAAACATTATTAAAACAATTAAACTTTATTTTTAACTATTCAAAATGTCCGGAAACCATTCCGTCCTCCTCAGGAACTATTCTGGTGATTCCTCCTATTTCACCGATTGATCCCGTAACTGTCCTATGCATCGATTGCCCTTAAGTGTAACACCCTAACGGTCCGGGAAATAGCAGACATGGTCGAGACTCTTCTCATTGACCAATGACTAGTCAGTTGGACCTGGTTACAATTCTTGACAGCCCCTGCGCTTCCATCGAATGAACTTCGGTAGCTTTTGGAAACCGTTAACGATACGACATAATCCCTTTCTGCTGCGGTACTTTGTTTGTCCGAGGTTTGATCGTCGGTATCCTACATACCGTGTTCACATCTCGTTCACAACAAACAACTTCTCTCGTCCATGATCATTGCATCTCTTGTGACCTAGTCACGTCCTTGCAAGGTGTTGATGCAATATCACCGAGTGGGCCCAGAGTACCTGTCCTGTCACAAGGACTGACAAATCCCGCTCTGATCTATTAACATACTCATCAACCATATGTTTTGGAATACCCAAAGTGCACCGTTATAGCCAACATATTTCAGTCAGGCGGTGGGATACAAATCAAAGTCTCCTCAGAGATGACAATTACGTATGATCGTTACGGTCTAAGCACTAAACCATACGTTACAAAGTCATAGCAACGCTGAACTATGTGACTCGATCACATTGCAATACTTTAGGTGGGTGTACGTCCATCACATCATTCCCCTTAATGATATGACCTCATTGTCAATGGACTTAAGTGTCGCCATGATCAGGAAATTTTGATCAATCAATTGCCCAATGAGATAGTTTACCCGAGTTAAACTAGGGACCATGTTTTATACTACAACTGTATTAGTATTTCCATGTAATACAGTTATAGCACAGTATAAAACGTATTATGAACAAAACGGATATGTGAAAAATATCTTTATTAATTTGTCTCTAGGGCACATATCCAACAGCAGCCAGGAGGGTGCCTGGCGAGGCCCAGCCCCTGGCCGTGCCACCTGCCCTCCTGGCTTGGTCCCACGTCCCCCGGTGCCCTACTTTTGCCCTATTTATTCTCCCGACGCAGAAACCCTAGAATAGAAGTCTCTTTTCCAATCTACATCGCGGAGCCGCCGCAACCCTCTGTTCTTATCCGGGAGAGCTAATCTAGAGGCTGCTTTGGCCTCCGGTGAGGGGAAATCATCGCCATCGTCATCATCATCGCCTCTCCATCACCCCTCCATGACTTCCTCTCTCATGTGTGTGTAATTCCCTGCTGTAAGCAAAGGGGATGGTAGGGATTGGATGAGTTAGATCATGTAATAGTTCAATCAGATTGTTGGGGGCATGTTGCCTATCATCTACTTGGTGTTTATCATCTCTTTTACAACTTGTTGCTTAATGCTTATCACTTTGGGCCCGAGTGCCATGATTTGAGATCTCATCACCCTTTTGTTTCTTGAGTTTGTGGTGTTCTTGATCCTACCTATGAGTTGTATGCACCTATTATAGTCCGGAACCGGCGATTCCAATGGTGACAGCTTGGGACACCAAAGGGGATGGACTATAATTTGAGGATTCCGTGTATCCATGAAGTGTTAATGCTTTGTTCCGGTGCTCTTTGATAGGAGTACCTTAATCTCCCTAAGTTCCTTTTGGCCCCTTTTATAGCGGGAGGGTAGGACAAACGATGTTGTGCAAAGTTCTTATTGCAAGCACGTACAACTATCTTGGGATACATGGCTGATGTTTGATATTTTCCTAGATGATCCTTTCTTTTCTGTGAGCCTTGCCCGTGTTTGAATCTATTACATGTTCGTTCTCATCCAAGAAGCGCCCAACCATCCATCTCCCTAGCCTACAGTGTTTTCTTTTCTGCTGGTTACTAGTTGTTTACTTTTGCTGTTTTACTTTTTCTGTTTCACCATCACCATCGCCACTATTATCACCACCACTACTACCACTTTATCACATTAGCTACTAATACCTTTGTGCAAGCAAGTGTTTATTTCAGGTGCGGTTGAATTGACAACTCAATTGTCAAAGCCTGTACGTATTCTTTGTGTCCCCAAGTGTCGAATCAATAAATTGGGTTATCTTGCCCGCGAAGACTATCTCGATCCCCTACAGTTGAGGCTTATCAACTCTCTTTAGTTTTCATGTTTATATTGTTTAGAGAGTTGGCTTGTTGCACTGAGTTGTGTCTTGACTTAAAGTAGGCAATTGAGGTTTCTATTTAATTGTAGTAGTAACTTGCAATAGTTTTGAGGTATTGTTATGAGTAATGTTTGAACTTTTGGTGTCAAGAGCTCTAGCCTATTAGTGATAGATTTCATATTTTGGGCAATCCGTGTTTATTTTAAAAAACTACAAAACTAGTTGAGAACTCTAGCTACTAGATGGATCACTAATCTTTGGAGGGATCGAATATTAGAGTCAACTCACGTACCATGAGTCGAGGATGCGCAAGGATAACCAAACCCCCATACACTTCTCCTCGGGGTACTTGTCTCTTTGTGAACCTCCTGATTAGATTGAGAGTTACCGATAATAAGTGCATCAGTTCTTTAGACTAATGTAAGTATTGAAAGTTGACACTTCCACCTCCTCATATTTACTAGCCTCTTCGGTACCGTGCATTGCCCTCTTCTCACTGCAAGAGTTGGCGCCCACCTCACCGGTGCGTCCAAAGCCTTGGCATCATACGCCCTGTCATCATAAACCTCCTTACATCTTTCCTCAAAACAACCACCATACCTACCTATCAAGGCATTTCCATAGCCATTCCGAGATACATTGCCATGCAACATCCACCTTCTCATGACTTGATCTTCATGTCATACATGTTCTTGCTACACTGGCAGAGGCATAAATTTGCATCCATGATGATAGCTACATCTTCTTTATACTGATTATTTTTGTAAAGTGTGAAAGATCTCCTATACTCCTTGTAAAATAGAATGTTGCCACTAAGTGAGGAAAAGATCCCAAAGAGGACAAATTTAGTAGATCCCAAAGAGGAAAAATGAGAGTTAAATAGAAAGAGGCATGGAGGCCACCAAAAAATAAAAAAAAATAAAAAAAGAGAAAAAGAAAATAAAAAGAGAGAAGGGGGCAACACTACTATTCCTTTTGAGAGATCCACACTCGTACTCCCTATTATACCTTGTGCTCAATAGAGATGATCATATATGCATATAGCTATGTGGGGACCTTCACGCTATAGAACTTGGCTTGTATATTCCAATGATGAGCCTACTCAAATGAGCTCTAGGTCTTCTTGAGCAAGCAAGTTGGACGCACCCCCACTAGTCTCATTGGAGAGCTTTGCATAACTCATATGTGCGTCCGTTGCATGCCAATCCCTACTCCTCACATCATATCTATCATTTGGCTTTCTCTCGCCTATAATTTTCCTCGTTGATGTGAGCCTTGCACATCTTATTTGTCTTCGTCATCCATCATCTCTCTCTTTTCCATCCTAAGTGTCAATTTTCTTGCTTACGTTCATCCATTGCATGAGTTCTCAAAATATCGAAAGGAAGTGGATCAGTTTGACTTGTACCTGGCTAGTGGTCTGGGGACGAGTCAAGATAAGATTCCAAAGAAGACTAAGTGTGAAACTTTCGTAGATTGACTTCTCAACAAATAAATATTTTTCTCTCTCGTATTCCCATCTCCCACTTCTTGCACGCAAACACCATTTGGAGACATTCGAGTCACGGACAACGAGAGCTCTTACACCTATATGTTCTTATGTTGCTTGTTTCGATGCTAATATAGACTCTTGCCTGTTATGACTTGAATTGAATTACATGCCTTGATTGCTTTACTTATAAGTTCTTATATGGTTGGTAGCATGTCACCACCGAAATTATGCTTGTTATCATTTACCTACTCGAGGACGAGAAGGAATTAAGCTTGGGGATGTTGATACGCCCCGAACGTATCTACCATTTCTTCTTGCTCCATGCATGTTTTGTGTGATATTCCTATGCTTTTGATACGCTTTCACACACTTTTGATCATATTTGGACTAACCTATTAACTCAGTGCACACCAGTGCCAGTTCCTGTTTTCTGCTGTCATTTTATTTCAAGTTTCCCCCTTATTAAAAGTGCTGCAAAAATTCTGGAAAAATCCAATAAAAAATAAGCGTACGGGAACCTTCTAGATCCCAGAAGGAGAGCCAGGGGGCCACCCTGGTGCCTAGGTGGCCATGGTGCGCGGCCCCGCCCTAGGCCGCGCCAGGGGGGCGCGTGCACTCCCTGGTGGGCCCCTGGCTGCCCCCTTTGCCTATATATTTCCTTCGCCCCGAAACCTCCAAAGAAAGAACCCGTTTTCGCGATCTCTCCTAAGTTCCTCCGCCGCCGCGCTTCCAAGATCGGGAGCGCCAGAATACCTCTTCCCGGCACCCTGCCGGAGGGAGGGTTGAACTCCGGGAGCTTCTCCACCACCATGGACGCTCCCCGGATGATCCGTGAGTAGTACACCTTGGACCGTGGGTCAATGATCATTAGTTATGTGATGTTCTCCTCCCCTCTTTGTTCTTCATGGATTAGACCTTGTGAGCTACCCTACATGATCAAGGCACATATGTAATTATTTCTGCTATTGCTATGTTGAGTTTGCTGGGATCTGATGGATTATGAGACTATGTTCAGATTGTGATCAGTAATATATTTGGTTCTTCTCCTTTTATATTTATGTTCTTGAGTAATTCTTGCATGTTCTTCGTTGCTGTTTATTGCTTTGGCCAAGTAGTAGGTAGTGACTCCAAGAGGGAGCGTTATGCTTGATTGTGGGTTCATGCCCCCTAGTGAATAGCTTGAGTGACAGAAACATGAGTCTAGGCGACATGCTGTTGCCAAAAGGGGGAAAACAACGGTACTTGTAACTGCGTTTGCAAGGATTGTTTACTTTACGCAAAGTTATTTTAATGCATTTGTCTATTGCTTCGGGTTTACACTTTGGGTGGGGCTCGCAACTCAATACCAGCGAGATGTTCTAGATAGATATCTCAAGGTGGATGATTAGTAGTAGATGCAGATGGGTTTCCGTCTACTTATCTTGGCGTATTGTCCATGCTTTTGAGACTCTTCCTTTCTTTTGTAGCATAGTTAGCATTGGTTTGCGCCCGTAATCCTGTCAATTTCCCAGCTGTAATTTGTTTAACTTGCAAAGCTTTTTATCGTCTTTTGGGAGAGAGACATCACTAGTGAACATCATGGGACCCCGATCCATATTTCCACCACTGTTTACACCCTCAATTTACTTCTTGCTTTTACTTTTTAGTTGTGTTTATCAATATCTTTTATCTCTTGCGTTTGACCCTTCGTAAACAACAAGACCGGAGAGATTGACAACCTCTCTGTACTCGTTGGGAGCAAAGTTATCTGTTGTTGTGTGCAGGTCCACGTCAACTCGTGCTAGATTTCTAGTGCCGTTGTCACCTACTTGCTGTTTTTGGAGTCCTACTGGAGACAAACCTTGGTATCTTCACTGAGTGAAACTTGCTGTTGTGCCGCACTCAAACCTTGTACTTTGGGTAACCAACAAGGGGTGAGAATCCATCAGAGGTCCCCGAAGACCAGGAGTAGTTTGGAGATTCCCAGGTAGGAGGCCTCGCCTTCTCGATCGTTGTTGTTTTTGTGCTAGCCTTATTAAGGAAAATCATGTGTACCTTGTGTCTGTACTCAGATACTATTGCTTCTACTAACTTTGTGCTCTCGAGCTATTGTATTCGAGCCGTCGTGGCCCCTGGCTTGTATTATTTTTATTATTAGAGTTGTTGTGAGATCATGTCGTGAGTCCTTGATCTCAGTCGTGTACCTTGCGTGTATGATTACTGTACACGGTCTGATTTGGGGGGCATCACACCCTTGAGCTTTTTGAGGAGAGGGCCAAGCGAGAGGAAGAAGACGAGGAAATCAAGGGATATGAGTGGAAGAGCTAAGAAAATGGAGTTGGATCCTATATATAAAGATGTAAGCTCAAGAAAAAGTGCAAAACTTACGGTGTAATAAATGAAATTTTCTTGATCTCCATGCACGACATGACTAAACAAGTGGGCGGCACCTCGATCTTGGGAAAATTCCGACTACTTATGGATTTCGTGTCTAACGGATATATTCATTAAACCGCGGTGACACATAGAGGAATTGACGACTTGCATTTTCCGATTGATCCCTTGATAAATCATTTCTAAAAAGAAGATTTCCCTAAAGCCGGCTTTACTCCAATCTTGGGGGCTACTATTGGGGGGATAATTCACAGACCCGGAAGTATTAGCAAGAATGCCTCCATGATCAAGATGAAGAGAGAGTTCTCCTATGGGCCGGCTCATTAAAGAGAAGGCCCAGAAGAAGGTTCGGCCTATGAGCCGACCGACTTACAAGATGAAGACCGACACCAGAAGGAAGGAGTCGAAGCTGCCTTCAAGGACAAGAGAAGTCATCGAAGAGATAGAATAGGACTCCACCTCATTTGATAGTCGGTCTCATTGTAAAACCCTAGGACTCGGCGTGTATATAAGCCGAGGCCTCGGGACGTCTTAAGGGCGAATTAATCTAGATAGGTTCTTGAGACACCAGCTACCTCCAGCGCCCTTGTAATCGAGATCTTCCACATATAATAACAAAAAAGGCAGGAAGTAGGTCTTTAACTCATTGAGGAGCCGAACCTGGGTAAATACCTGTCTCTCTCTTGTCTCGATTCCTCGATACGGACTCCCAGCCGATCGACTCTCCCTCCTCGTACGCACTCGTAGCAAAGTCCCTACAATCAACTTCTCTATGAGGACATCTGGCGTGTTTTTCCCACGACAAGTATCATTGCATATCCTGCTACACTGGCAGAGGCATACATTTGGATACATCATGATCGTTTTTCAGTTTTCTTTATGTTGAGTACTTCTTATAAAGTGTGTGATCTTCTATACTCTTGCAAAATATAGAGTCTTGCCCTTAAAGTGAGGAAAAGATCCCAAATAGGACAAAATAAAAGATCCCAAAAGAGGAAAAATTAGAGATAAATATAAAGAGCCAATGAGGCCACAAAAATACAAAAAAATAGAAAAAATAAATAATTAGAGAGAAGGGGGCAACACTACTATTCCTTTTGAAAGATCCACACTCGTACTCCAAAGTAATATTTGTACTCCATAGAGATTTTCATATCATTCACGCATAACTATGTGGGGATCTTTATACTATAGAACTTGGCTTGCGTATTCCAAGGATGAGGCTCCTCAAATGAGCTCCAGGTCTTCGTGAGCAAGAAAGTTGGGTGCACCCCCACTAGTTACATTGGAGAGATTTCCATAGCTCATATGTGCATCCGTTGCATGGCAATCCCTACTCGTCACATAATATCAATCATTTGTCCTTCTCTCGCCTATGATTGTCCTCATTGATGTGAGCCTTTCACACCTTTCTTGTCTTCCTTCCCCATCATTATTCTATTTTCCATCCTAAGTGACAACATATCTTGCTTGCACTCATTCATTGCATTAGTGCTCAAAGTCGAAAGGGAGAGGATCAGTTTGACTTGTGCCTGATTAGTGGTCTGGGGAGGAGTCAAAATAAGATTCCGAAGGAGACCAAGTGTGAAGTTTTAGTAGATTAAGTTCTCAATTATACAATATAGTATTTTTATGCTCTAAACCCATCTCCCACTTCTTGCATGCAAACACCATTTGGATACATTCGAGTCACGGACAGCGAGAGCTCTTGCACCTTTATGTTCTTACTTTGCTAGTTTCAATAGTAGATATAGACTCTTGCTTGTTATTATCTTGACTTGAGTAATTCATGCATGTTCTCCGTTGCTTTTTATTTCTTTCACCAAGTAGTAGACAGTAACTCTATGAGGGAGCGTTATGCTTGATTGTGGGTTCATGCCCCCCGATGTCTAGCTTGAGTGACAGAAACATGAGACTAGGGGATGTGCTATTCACACCAGGGAGAAAACAACGGTGCTTGTAACTGCGGTTGCAAAGATTATTTAAGTTACACAAAGTGTGTTAATGCTTTTGTCTGTTTCTTTGATCCTACAGTTTGGCTGGGGTTCACAACTTAATACCAGCGAGATGTTTTGGATAGATATCTCAAGATGGATTATTAGTAAGTAGATGTTGATGAATAAACGGTCTCTTGTCTTAGTGTACTTCCCATACGATTGAGCCTCTAGCTTTCTTGTAGCATAATTAGCATTGCGGTGCGTTTATAATTATGCCAATTGCCTAGCTATAATTTGTTCACCCAGCATAATTATTTATCGTCTTTTGGGAGAGAGACAACACTAGTGAAAATCATGGGACCCCGATCCATATTTCCACCATAAGTTTACACCGCTACAATTTATTGTTTAATTTTTTTTCTTTGCAATCACCAATATTATTCCCGCTCTTATTTTGATCCTTTGGAAACGACAAGGCCGGAGAGATTGATAACCTCTGTGAACTCGTTGGGAGCAAAGTTATTTGTTGTTTTGTGCAGGTCCAGGTCAAGTAAGCAACCTCTAGGTTGTAAACGGCGCCATTGTTTTCTTGCCACCTTCTTGTATCTCTTGGAGTCCTACGAGAGACATAACCCAATCCTCTAAGTTAGGGGAAATTTACTGTTGTCTACTTCTCAACCTTCCACTTGGGATACTCAACGAGGAGCGCATCAACTTCCGCGCCATCAAGCAAATTTCTGTTGCCGTTGCCGAGGAATCGAGTCTACAAGATAGGGGAGTTGCACACTATCTTTTACCTTTGCTTTTTAGTCTTGTTACTTTACTTTCTAGTTTTTGATTTTGAGTCTTATATCAAAAACCACAAAAAAATTACTTACTTTGCTCTTGGTTGCTGTTACTATGGGTTCCACTGAAAACACTAAGTTGTGTGACTTCACTAGTCACAACAATGATGACTTTATCATCACTCCTATTGCTCCACCTGCAACTTCAGCACCTTCATATGAAATTAAACCTGCTTTGTTAAATCTTGTTATGAAAGAACAATTCTCCGGTGCTGGAGATGCTGCTGCTTTGCACTTAAGTAATTTTGTTGAGCTTTGCGATATGTAAAAGTACAAAGAAGTAGATGGACATTGTTAAACATAAGCTTTTTCCTTTTTCTTTGAGAGGAAGAGCTAAGGAGTGGCTCCAATCCTTGCCTAGGAATAGCATAGATTACTTGGATAAGTGTAGGGATGCTTTTATTGGGAAGTACTACCCATGTGCTAAGATTATACAGTTGAGAAGTAACATTATGAATTTTAGACAACTGGATAATGAACACGTTGCCCAAGCTTGGGAACGCATGAAATCTCTTGTTAATAATTTCCCTACACATGGTTTGACTACTTGGATGGTTATCCATACTTTCTATGCAAGATTGAACTTTACCTCGCGCAATCTATTGGACTCGGCCGCAGGATGAACCTTCATGTCAAATACACTTGGTGATGCCACGAAGCTATTAGACGAGATGATGATACATTATTTTCAGTGGCACACCGAAAGATCTCCAAGAGGTAGGAAGGTAAACTTTGTTGAGGAGATCTCCTTAAATGAAAAGGTTGACTAGAGCATGTCTCTTCTTACTAAGCAAGCTCCTATTTATCCTCATGATGTTCCTTTAAATTCTTTGGTTTCTCAAGAACAAGTAGATGTTAATTTCATTGCTAGGAACAACTTCAACAATAATTCTTATCGGAGTAACTTTGGTAGCAACAATCCTAGACCGTTCCCCTCTAACTATTTTGGGAACAACAATACTTATCCTAGCACCAAGAACTCCATTTATGAATTAAGCATGCTTAAATAATTTATTACTTCTCAAAAAGCCTTCAACAAGAGTGTAGAAGAGAAATTACACAAGCTAGATAGTCTCTCTTTGAAGGGAGACAACATAGCTCATGATATAGAGATGCTCAAAATTAGAAATTCTCCCATTGAGGAGAGGAAAATTACACCTATGAATGCTATCCAAGTGCAAATTAATGAGAATATTAGAATGCTAGCCAAACTTAAAGATAGGTGGCTAGTGAAAAAGAAGAGGAAGATAGAATTAAGAGCCTTCCTACTCACACCACACTTGCTACTTTACATGTTGTTGAGGATCTCAAAACCTTTAGCACCCATCACATCCCAAGTCCACCAAATGGACCCATCAATGGTGATGCTAATACCTCAACTTGAGGACAAGAAGGTCCCATGAACCTAGAGACTACCAAGAAAATGAGCTTAGATGATATTACTACCACTTTAATTAATGGTAGTGAACTTGATTTTGATAATTGTCGTCTTTCTGAAGTGACCACATTTTTGCAAAGAATTTCCAAAGACCCCCTAATGATGAGGGAAATAACTTCTCGCCCCTCTTTGGTTACCCAAAGTGGGAGGTTTAATAAGGAGTCAGCAAAAAGTTTCCCTTACACGAGGACTGTAAGGTTTATCGAACCAGGATGACTCCAAGTTCTTCAAGCAGGTGGCAAGAAAACAATGGCGCCGTTCACAATAAAGTTTTCTTGCTACAAAAACTGGCCCCTGCGCACAGCAACAAATAACTTAGCTCCAAACGAGCTCAGAGAGATTTTCAATCTCTCCGGTCTTGTTGTTTACAAAGGAACAAACACACGATGGAAATAGTAGTGGTGATTTCAACGAAAAGAAAATAAAAGTAGTAAATAGTGGAGGTGTAAACAATTGTGGAAATATGGACCGGGGTCCCATGATGTTCACTAGTGATGCGTCTCTCCCGAAATACGATAAAAAACTATGCTAGGTGAACAAATTAAAGCTAGGCAATTGACAGAATTATAAACGCATCATAATGCTAATTATGCTACAAGAAAGTTAGAGTCTCAATTGTATGGGCAGTACGGTAAGACAAGTAGACCGTTTATTCATCAGCATCTACTCACTAATCATCCACCTTGAGATATCTATCCACAACATCTCGCTGGTATTAATTTGCGAGCCCCACCCAAAGTGTAAACTCAAAGAAACAGACAAGTACATTAACAAACTATGCGTAAGTTAATCAATCCTTGCAACCGCAGTTACAAGCTCCATTTTTTTCTCCCTGGTGGCAACAAGACATCCCCTAGTCGCATGTTTCTCTCACTCAAGCTAGACATCGGGGGCATGAACCCACAATCATGCATAATTCTCCATCTTGGAGTTTCAATCTACTACTTGGAAAAAGCTAAAAAGAAACGAAGAACATGCAATTATTACTCAAGAACTAATATATAAAAGGCGAACCAAATATATAACTCATCACAATCTGAACATAATCTCATAATCCATCGGATCCCAACAAACACAGCATAGCAACAACGAAATTAATACATAGATGCCTTGATCATGTAGGGTAGCTTCCAAGGGCTAAGAATTAAAGCACAAGATTGGAGAGAAACATCACATAGCTACTGGTCATGGAACCGTGGTCCAAGGGGACTACTCATGGTGGTGGAGAAGCTCCCGAAGATCGATCCGAGAAGCGCTCATGGTGGTGGAGAAGCTCCCAAAGATCGATCCTCCCTTCGGCAGGGCACCGGGACAAGGTTTTCTGGCGATCCCGATCTTGGGATCGCGGAAGCGGCGGAACAATGGTGAAATTGGCGATACGGAGTGCCTCCTGAGGGTCTACGGAACGGGGGCTAAATATAGGAAAAAGGGGGGCTCGAGGAGAAGTCCCACCCCTTGGGGTGGCCTCCTTGTGCGGCCTAGGTTGGGGCTGCGCCACCTGGCCGCCCCAAGGGGGTGGCCCACCCTCCGGCTCTCCTTCGGGCGTCTGTAAGCTTCAGTTGCTCTAATTTTTTTTATATTTTTCCTGGAATTTTCCGAGCATTTTAATAATTGGTATTTTTCCTGCAATGCACGGACAACAGCAGACAAAAACATGCACTGGGGCACTAAGTTAGTAGGTTAGTACAAATATGTTGAAAAAGGTATGAAACTGTAACAAAACACATAGCAATATCACCCATATAAGCATGGAACAAGAAGAAATTATAGATACGTTTGGGATGTATCAACATCCCCAAGCTTAATTCCTCATCGACCTCGACAAGGTAAATGATAACACAGATAATTTATGTGGTGACATACTACCAACACATAAGGACTTTAAAGTAAATCAAGTAAGATATGCAATTCAAGTCAAGATAATAAAAATCAAGAGTCTATATCTACTATTGAAACTAGCAAAGTAAGAACATAAAGGTGTAAGAGCTCTCGCTGTCCGTGACTCGAATGTCTCCAAATGGTGTTTGCGTCCAAGAAGTGGGAGATGGGTTTAGAGCATAAAAAATACTATATAGTTTAACTGAGAACTCAATCTACTAAAACTTCACACTTGGTCTCCTACGGAATCTTGTTTTGAATCGTCCCCAGACCACTAGTCAGGAACAAGTCAAACTGATCCTTTCCTTTCGACTTCGATTACTCATGGAATGATTGAGGGAAAGCAAGATATGTTGGCACTTAGGATGGAAAATAGAATAATGATGGGGAAGAAAGACAAAGAAAGGTGGGAAAGGCTCAGATCAATGAGGACAATCATAGGCGAGAGAAGGCCAAATGATAGATATGATGTGAGGGAGGGATTGTCATGCAACGTATGCACATATGAGCTATGGAAAGCTCTCCAATGGAACTAGTGGGGGTGCATCCAACTTGCTTTCTCACAAAGACATAGAGCTCATTTGAGGAGGCTCATCCTTGGAATATGCAAGCCAAGTTCTATAGTGTAAGGATCCCCACATAGTTATGCATGATTGATATGAAAATCTCTATGGAGTACAAATATTACTTTGGAGTACGAGTGTGGATCTTTCAAAAGGAATAGTAGTGTTGCCCCTTTCTCTCTCTTTTTTTTTCTTTTTTTCTTTCTTTTGTCTATCTTTTGTATTTTTGTGGCTTCATTAGCTCTTTCTATATATCTCTCATTTGTCCTCTTTGGGATCGCTACTGGAATTCATCAGTTTGCCATGTGTCAACCTCTTTGTCGTCTGTATTTCATCGGGGCAGACGGCAAAGAGGTTGTATGCCGTCTGTTGACCTAAAAACAGACGGAAAACGGCTGACACATGGCAAACCCTCTGTTTTCCGTCTTCTTCCACCTAGGCGGACGACAAAGAGCTCGTTGCCGTATACGTACAGACGACAAAGCCCAATAGTGGGACCCACCTGGGCTGCTCTCGATCTAGATAACGGCCCCGTGCTATGCCGTCTGCTGGAAGACGGCAAAGACGCCTAGGCCGTCTGCTGGGGCCGGGGTACTACGCTCGCACCAGGGACTCTACGGAAGTCTTTGCTTGCCAGAATGTCCTCGCCTCCTACTTTTGAGGTTCCCAAGGCGAGAGGAGGTCGGACGAAGAGGGGCGGGAGAGGAGGCAGAGCAGGTGGTGGCCGCATGAGAGGGAGGCAGACAGTTGCGCCTTCCTCGCCACCACCTCCCTAGAGAGTCCTGTGTTGGAGGAGGAGGCTACATCCGGGCGCACGTCCTGGAGTCCGTGGCCTGAGGTGAAGACGCTCGAGGGGGAGGTTCATGAAGAGAGGCAGGTTAGTGAAGAGGAGGCGGTTCACACTGATGATGAGGCTGAGGGGGCTGAGGGTAACACCGTGTACCAGCGTGGGGGTACACGGCTCCCGGCTGAGCCGGTGACTTCCGCCCATAGGTCGTTGATTACGCCTGATGGAGAGACGTAACTGCACTTAATTACTTTGTTTCAGTACACCGAGGTTTATGAAAATATCTGATGGCTTCTTTACTTTTTTGTATTGCAGGGGTTGGGCATCCCCCTCGGGTGTCCGCAATCCCAATGGCATCCTTGGTGTGCTCATCAGGCAGAATTTCCCGGGATTGGTTCAGTTGCCCGATGATGATTCGCCTCCACAGCCTGGACTCTTTTGGGAGCACTATATAGCTGCCCAGGCCCCGTCAAATACGACCGTCAACGGGGTCGAATGCCACACCAGAGCGGACATGATGTTGAACGGCTTTTGGGTAATTTCTCTTTCACATAATGAGAACTTGAGAATAGCTAGGTAGTTGGTGCACTCATCAGTGTTGTCTCGTGCTTTTAATATCAGGTCTATTACAAGGTCGAAGAGTCCATGGAGGAGGAGACGGGAAAGGTGCTCATCCAAGAGTGCAGGCGCCTCTTGCAGAACACAAGGCACGAGATGCAAGTGCAGGCGGTCCGTGACTACTACGCCAAGCGTGGCCTTAAGCGTAGCAAGTCGGAATGCCGAAAGAAGTATCTTTCGAGGGACCAGTACATGATGGTAACCCCTTCTTGCATCTTTTAGTTTCGTTGATTTCATTCCTAGCTAGCTAGTCCTATATAATTGCTAATCTTCATGTTTACTAATTTAGGCGCCACCGAGATGGTGTGCGGATAAGATGGATTGTTGGGAGGTCATTGTGGACTAGTGGTGCTCAGAAGCCTGGTTGGCCGCCCACAACAATGCCAAGGACCGGCGCACCCAGATGGTTGGTGTGCCACACCATCAAGGAAGCCGCAACTTAGCTGGTTACGGGCAAAAATGGGTCTGTGTGTTTTGCTAATATTGTCTTTTACGCACCCACAACTTAGCAGTTTACTAATATTGTGCTTTGCTTTGTATTTTAGGCGGAGCATAATAAAACAGAGCCGCTTGGTGTGTTCGACAATTATGGCATGGCCCATACAACGCCGTACAGGAAGGCCAAGACACTCTCAGAGTCGGATATTGCCACTCCGTCGACTTTCACCAACGTTGCCGCCTACGGTAAGATGAAGGATTATACCGAGGTGACGAAGGAGAAGCACAGGCAGGATTATACCCCGGTTGGGAAGCCTATAGACCCGGAGATGGTGATGATCTCTAGTGGCGGAAGGCGCCATGGCGCCATGGCCATTGGAGGTAAGTTGATTCGGTGAAATAGGACTCTTCCTGAGATCAAGGCGCGCGAAACGAGCTCTTCTCCTGCTATAAGGACTCGTGCGCGGCCAGTCGATCTCGCTATCGAGGTTAGCCATAAGGACTCTTGCATTCTTGTGTTCTCTCATCGAATATTACAGTGCTAACTACAGGAGTGGGGTTGCAGGAAGCTCTTGAGAGAGAGTGACAGAATACCCAGTGGCTACTCGAGGAGAAAGAGTGTTTGGCGGAGGAGAAGGCAGCAGAGAGAGAGCGGTTGGCGGAGGAGAGGACGGTGAAGGATCTTGAGGAGGCCGCGGCACGCCACGATGCGTCGAACCGGGCCTTGTACGAGCTCATCGTGGTAAGTCACTTGTTCATATTCACCCAAAGAACGCATGTTATAATGTTTGTTTATATTAGGAACTAATATGATTGACTCGTGGAAAACAAATGTGTAGACTATGTGCAAGAAGACTGGCCAGGCCGCTCCACCGATGCCGATCATTTCTCCTGTGGGGACGGTGAGTATCTTTCAATGATCATCAATACCTTATTGAGTGGCGTCGTGCTAACCGCTTGTTGATCTTTTCGCGCAGCATAACTCTCGGGCTGCATCCCATGACCCTTCTCCCCCGTCAACCTCGGGCAACCCGACTGATGCTTCTCAGCCACCTTAGCCTTGAGGGCTACACTCCGGTAATTTATGTTCTATATTTTTCTTTATAAATGCTGAGTTAGTTTGAAATTGCATATTTAGCTTCTGAAATTCTATATTTATTCGAAAAATTCTATACTTTGCCTATTTTACACAAAAAGGACATATTTAGCTTAGTTAGTTCCAAAACTAACATAGTCAACTTAGTTTGCTCACAAAATCTCAAAGTTATCTTAATTGGGTCAAAAAATGCTAAAGCTAGCTTAAATTGGCTCAACAATTGTTAAAGTTTGCTTAGTTTCTCAAAAATGCTGAAGTTAGCTCTATTTCCTCAAAATATGCTAAATCTAGCTTAATTCGATCACCATTGCTTATGTTATCTTTGTTTGCTCAAAAGAAGAAGAAGAAAACAGAAGGAGAGGATCTTTTCTTCTTCTCCTTCTCCTTCTTCTTCTTCTTCTTCTTCTTCTTCTTCCTCTTCTTCTCATTCTACTACTTCTTCTTCTTTTTGCAGATTTGCTTCAAGGCAGTCATGCTATGACGATGGAGTGCTGCATTTGGACTTGTAGTTTCTTTTATAAACAGTTGTGGTCACTTGTGTGTTTGATACTTTCTGGTTTAGTATGTACTATATATACTTTGTGGTTGGACTTGTATATATATGAGAGCATGAGATTTGCATAGTTTTGGTTGATCAATATGTTGGAGAACATGCATGGGTGCTTATATATTTCTGTTGAGATGTGCTTATACAACTGTTGGAGAATATGTCTATGTATATGTCTATATTTTTGTCAAATGCATGGATTTAAAAGAAAACAGAATAAAAAGGGGCTATGCAGGCTCTTTGCCGTCTGCAGGCAGTCGGCAAAGCCCTTTGCCGTCTGCTGGTGGTCGGCAAAGGTGACACGTGGCACCCAGCTGTGCAATCTGGGAACAGACTGGGTGCCATTTGGTTTGTATGCCTTCTGCATGCGCGTGGCAGACGGCAAAGAACATTACTATGCCGTCTGCCGGGCAGACGACAAAGATCTGATGAGACGTGACATCTTGATGACGTCATCAGATCTTTGTCGTCTGTCGGTAGACGGCACACCCCTCCGTTAACGGCTGACGGAGGGGCTTGTAACCTTTTTGCCATCATGCGGTCTTTGCCGTCTACCTTCCAATTTGCTGTCGGCAAAGGGCTTTGCCGTCCGTCGATTATGTGCAGACGGCAAAACACCTCTTTGCCGAAGAAACTGTTGACAGGAGCTGTACGGTCCGGGTGCAGACGACAAACCTCTTTGCCGACATCTAAAGGTGTGTTTGCCGTCTGCCAAGGCAGACGGCAAACAACAGAATTCCAGTAGTGGATCTTTTAATTTGTCCTCTTTTGGGATCTTTTATTTTGTCCTCTTTGGGATCTTTTGGGCAACAATCTATATTTTACAAGAGTATAGAAGATCACACACTTTATAAGAAGTACATAACATAAAGAACACTGAAAAAGTATCATGATAAATGCAAATGTATGCATCTTCCAGTGTATTAGGATATGCAATGATACTAGAGCGTCATGTAGCAATTATAAGGGCAAAGCCCAATTATCATTCGGCTCCTCGATCAAGCAAAAGCATGTATGACATGAAGATCAAGTAATGAGATTATGGATGTTGTATGGCAATGTATCTCAGAAAGGCTATGGAAATGCCTTGATAGGTAGGTATGGTGGTTGTTTTGAGGAACGATTTAATGAGGTTTATGATGACAGAGCATATCATGCCAAGGGTGTAACGACCCGATCCCGAATGGGACCAAAGTCTCTGTGATCTCTGACAGTCCCTGGATCAACTTGCTGGCACATACAGTACTCGATGAATAACAAAATAAATCACATGTCTTTTATTACATTGGAGAGTTCAAAATAATTTTTTAATTACAATAGTATGGCTTAAGGCCATCAAAAACTGCGGAAGCAATAGTAGTAGTAGTGGTCCATCCGACTCCACGGCAAAACGTTGAGTATAGGAAAATAACCTATTCGCACCTTAATCACCATCAGAGTAATCTGCAACAATCGTAGAGCCCAAATAGGGTCAGTACTTTGAATGTACGGCAAGTCATACCAAGGAGAAGAAAATGAAGTCCTAGAATGTGGAAGTTGATCCTCTAGCATCTATCTTCTGGCGTCGAGGTCTTGAGGGTTCCAGTAAAACTGGGCAGGCCGATGTTTAGGTACTTGGTGATCTTCGTCACGCGTCGCCCAAAAGGCATGGTCTCATCGGGCTGGGTGAACCGGGTCATGGCCGTCGACATCTATATTTTTTAAAAAAGAAGTTAGCTTTGAATAGACAAGGATACGAGAACAACGAAAAGTAGAAGGTTTGCAAAATAAAATTTTGTCCTATGGCTTTTCCATTTCTAAGGTCACGTCCTACAGTCAACATGTGCTCTGATGCCATCTTGTAACGACCCGATCCTGAATGGGACCAAAGTCTTTGATCTGTGCCAGTCCCTGGATCAACTTGCTGGCACACACAGTACTCGATGAATAACAGAATAAATCACATGTCTTTTATTACATCGGAGAGTTCAATTTTTTTTATTACAATAGTATGGCTTAAGGCCATCAAAAACTGCGGAAGCAATAGTAGTAGTAGTGGTTCATCCGACTCCACGGCAAAACGTTGAGTATAGGACAATAACCTATTCGCACCTTAATCACCGTCAGAGTAATCTGCAACAATCGTAGAGCCCAAATAGGGTCAGTACTTTGAATGTACGGCAATTCATACCAAGGAGAAGAAAATGAAGTCCTACCATACATGCATTTGGCTGGTGGAGCTTCTACGTTTCAATTTGCATAAAGCTAAAATTTTCCCTATAGAATAAGTGTTCCTAAAAATAATATCAACAATAATAAGCACAAGACAACCCATGGTAATTATACCCAAAATGATTAATTAAAGATGATGAGATTTCTCAAAATTACCATAACTAGACGCTCAAATTGTCCAATACCGGGGACTCGGCTAATCGATTAGATTTATACGCTTTGCAGAGGTTTGTGAACTTTTCCCCACAAGACTCGACCACCTCCATTGGTATTTGCCACACTACACATTGTATGGAAACAGGAAGGTCGAGACATGGTCTTTTAGAAGAGTTTCCCTTACTCTAGCGGTGCCCATCCCACCTACCAACACTACGTTCGTAGCACCACCTAGCAAGAGTTACTACTACTAATTAACCAAGCCAGAGCCCATAATAGCTTGTGGATGCACACGTAAAATTCTAGCAAATGACAATATGATAAAATCTCTTTAAGCCTGGGTGGCTTTCCGCAGTGATCCCTGGCCATCTCTAGGTCACTTAGGCATCTCCACTGGTTTCTCCAGGGTGCCTCCAACCAATCCACCCAGGTAGCTCATTGAGTTTAACTTGGTCCAGATTTACTACAAAGTCACTCATCTCATCGTGAATTCACTCCCCAATCCACGTCTACAATAGCAAAGCACTACAATTTCCTACACTATGGTGACAAGTGAAACCTACCACAAATTGAAATACTGGGTTTGCGTGAAAGTAAACTTCTACTTATGCATTCTAAGAAAACGGGTACTACATGCAATAAAACATAGGTAAAGTGGAAAATGATCAAAGGTAGACTTGCCTGGATGCTGCTGGTCAAACTCTAAGGACTGGAAATATTCTGCTTCGCACTCGGGACAATCTATCGCAAGCAAACAAGTGCATCCAATCAAAACATAATACAAAAGAAAACGAAAACAATGTTTCGACAAACTTTGAAAAGAAAGAATGAAAAAGGTTTTGTAAAACAGAACGAACTTTCGTGTAAAACTTGTTGACGAAAGTCCTATGTGATAGGGATAATTTAGGGTTTCGATTTGCAAAAAGAATCGGTCAAAACCGAGTTACGGTTATAAAGTTATGGCCAAACGAAGTTTGAATTTAAATATGTCCAAAATAATATTTTAAAATTAAATTTTTTTGAAAATAGGTTTCCACGCGATAGAGGGATGAAAAACTTAAACGTGGGAGTTGGTTTCGTCTAAAACTAATAAACGAGTAAAAAGATATAGCTAAAATAAGACTAGGGGCTAAATTGATAAAACAAAAAATTAATTAATTAGATATAAGTCCCTGGCTATCGTGTGAACAGGGGCTAAAATTCTAATCTAGTGAACATTCTAAAAAAAACATTTTGTTTTTTTTTCCAAAACTTTTTTTTCATTTCCTAAGTCATCTTCTTCTACAGAGAAGAACACACGTACTAGAGGTTGGCCGGCGGCGGCTTCTCCGTGGGGGCGGCGGCTCCGGCGGGGATTGGCGGCGAGGAAGATGTCGGGGACGGGCAGCTCAGCGTGGGGAGGCGCGGGGTGGTGGCGGCGGTCTCCAGCGTGGCTACGACATGGCGGGGCGGTGGTGAACTCCGGCGAACTCCGGTGGGCGCGCGAGCTCGGGGATGGGGCTGTGATGCAAGAGAAGAACCAAAAGCTTGTCCATAAGGTGCGCAACAACGAGGGCAACCGATTTCCAGAGTTTGAGGTCTAGATATGGCTTACCGGCGACGTGATCAACGCCGAGGCGGAGCTCGACCGGCGAACTTCGGCGAGCAAATTCGCGAGCTACGGTGCGGCGTTTGGCTAAATTTTGGGGGGCTTTGGACGAGTGGGAGGAGAGGCACGCAGGGGTGATTTATATAGGGGGAGGGGGTGTCCAGATGCGTGCTCCCGGCGACGAAATCTGGCGAGTGCGGAAACTCCGGCAAGGTCTTTAATGGAGGATTAATGGGGGCTTTAATGGTGTCGGGGCGGAGAAGGGAGGTGCGGGATACGTGGAGAGGGAAGGAAGGAAGGAAGGCGCGGGGTGGTGTGGCCAGGCGTGGCGCTGCAGCGCTGCTGTAGCGGCTGCGTGCGTCACGCGGACTGCTGCATGCGTGCGTGCGCACGAGCAAGACGGGGGCGGGGCGCGGCTGGGCCGGCCTGCTGGACTGGCTTGGTGGCCGATTTTTTTTTGTTTTTTGTTTTTGAAATAATATACCGCTGAAAAAATACTTAGTAAATTTTTAAATCTTAGAAATATATAAGGAAAATATTATAAATTTTTCCTTGCCAAAATAAAATACTACAGAAAATCTATTTCAAAATAAGTTTAATAAAACTCTAATAAAACCTCAACAAAATTTTTATAAAGCCTAGGATAAATATTCCTAGCTCAATGCGATTTTATAAAATATGAAAATTTATTTATATAGTCATTTTGAAAAATTAATAAATTCCAAAAGGAATTTTAGGATTTATTAAATTCCCGAAATGCTTTATTAAAATAAAATAAAATGCTCCAATATTTTCTTAACCCTTTTTATGTTGAAGAAGTCATGTTACCTTCTCTCTTGATTTTTTTATTGGGTTAAAATAAATTGGAAAAAAAATCCAAAAGATCCAATATGCAATGGGAAGAAAATGATATGCACAAATGATTCTATTAACATCCAAATTTTACAAAAATTGGGATGTTACAAACCTACCCCCCTTAAGATGAATCTTGCCCTCGAGATTCGGGTTGGCCAGCAAAAAGGTGTGGGTGGTCCTGCTTGAGTTCTTCTTCTCGCTCCCAAGTGGCTTCTTCCTCAGTGTGGTGACTCCACTGAACCTTGCAGAACTTGATAATCTTGGTATGAGTGACTCTGTCCTTGGTGTCAAGAATTTTAACCGGCTTCTCTTCGTATGACAAGTCACTCCCCAGCTGAATTGCTTCCAAGGGTACCGTGTCTCTCAACGGGATTTCTTCCATCTCTGCATGACACTTCTTCAGCTGAGATACATGAAACACATCGTGAACTCCAGACAATGCTTCTGGCAATTCCAACTTGTATGCAACCTCTCCCTTGCGTTCCAAAATTTCGTATGGCCCCACAAACCGTGGTGCTAGTTTCCCTTTGACTCCAAATCTCTTGATTCCGCGAAGTGGGGACACACGAAGATATACTCGATCTCCCACTTCGTATATTACCTCCTTGCATTTTGCATCAGCGTAACTCTTCTCCCTGGACTGGGCTATCTTCAATCTATCACGGATCAATTTGACCTTCTCTTCGGAATCTTAAATCAAGTCCGGTCCAAACATTGACGATCTCCAACTTCATCCCCCATTAACGGTGTTCTACACCTTCTTCCATAGAGTGCCTCAAACGGGGCCATCTTCAAACTAGTTTTGTAACTGTTGTTGTATGAGGACTCTGCATAAGGTAAATTATCATCCCAACTGGATCCATAATCTAGTGCACAAGCTCTCAACATGTCTTCCAGAATTTGATTCACTCTCTCTGTCTGCCCATCTGTCTGCGGGTGAAAAGTCGTGCTGAATTCCAGTCTGGTTCCCAAGGTTTCATGCAACTGGTGCCAGAATTTTGAGGTGAACTGAGTGCCTCTATCTGACACAATCTTCTTTGGGACTCCATGCAGACATATGATTCTCGACATATGTATCTTTGCCAGCTTTGCACTCGTATAGGTAGTTTTCACGGGGATGAAGTGAGCTACCTTAGTCAAACGATCCACCACTACCCAGATAGAGTCATACCCTGATCGAGTCCGGGGTAATCCAGTGATGAAATCCATGCCAAGTTTGTCCCATTTCCAATCGGGTATCGGCAAAGGTTGAAGTAACCCGGCCGACTTCTGATGTTCTGCCTTCACTCTCTGACATACATCACACACTGCTACATATTCTGCAATATCCTTCTTCATACCGGTCCACCAGAATTTTTCCTTCAAGTCCAAATACATCTTGGTGTTGCCTGGGTGTATGGAGTAAGGCGAATCATGAGCTTCCTGAAGAATCAACTTCCTGATCTCCGGGTTATTGGGCACGCAAATACGTTGTTCAAACCATAAGGTTCCATGTTCATCCTCACGAAATCCTTTGGCCTTTCCTTTGTCCATACTTTCCTTTATCTCAGCAATGCCTTTGTCCGTCTTCTGAGCCTCGCGGATCTTTTCCAACAATGTGGATTGAATCTTCAGAGTGGCGTTAAATCCTTGAGGAACAATCTCCAATCGGAGTTCTCTGAGGTCATCGCATAATTCTTGAGGTAAACCTCCTGCTATGAGAGTATTAACATAACTCTTCCGGCTCAAAGCATCAGCCACAACATTGGCCTTTCCTGGGTGATAGTGCAATCTCATATCATAATCTTTAATGAGCTCTAACCACCTCCTCTGCCTAAGGTTGAACTCCTTCTGTGTGAAGATATATTTCAAACTCTTATGATCAGTGTACACATGACAACTATTCCCAACAAGGAAGTGTCTCCAGGTCTTGAGTGCATGCACTACGGCTGCTAACTCCAAATCATGTGTGGCATAGTTCACTTCATGAGGTCGAAGCTGACGTGAGGTGTAAGCTACGACCTTTCCGTCTTTCATAAGGACACCTCCAAGTCCTTGACGAGAGGCATCACAATACACTTGAAAATCCTTGTGTATATTAGGCAAAATCACCACTGGGGCTGTAACCAACCTTTTCTTCAATTCTTGAAAACTTGCTTCACATTCTTACGTCCACATGAACTTGGTTTCCTTATTCAACAACTCCGTCATGGGCTTGGCGATCTTGAAGAAACTCTCAATGAATCTCCGGTAATATCTAGCAAGTCCAAGGAAACTATGGATTTCAGTGACTGATGTGGGTGCAATCCATTCCGTGACTACTTCAACCTTGGAAGGGTCCACTGCTATGCTTTCACCTGACAAAACGTGCCCAAGAAATCCCACCTCCTTCAACCAAAACTCACATTTACTGAACTTAGCATAGAGTTGATATTCTCTGAGCTTCTCCAAAACTAAGCGCAGATGTTCTTCATGCTCCTCTTCGTTCTTGGAGTAGATCAAGATATCATCTATGAATACCACAACAAACTTGTCCAAAAATTCCATGAATATCTTGTTCATCATACTCATGAAGTATGCAGGGGCATTGGTCAAACCAAAATACATGACTGTATACTCATAAAGTCCATATCTGGTGGTGAAAGCTGTCTTGGGTATATCTTGTTCTCGAATCTTCAACTGGTGGTATCCCGCTCGAAGATCGATCTTGGAGAAAACACTAGCTCCTTCCAGTTGATCAAACAAATCATTGATCATTGGTAGTGGATACTTGTTCTTGATAGTCACCTCATTTAATGAGCGATAATCCACAATCATTCTTAGGGTTCCATCTTTCTTCGCCACTAAGAGCACTGGGGCTCCTCAAGGTGATGAACTCGGACGTATATACCCTTTCTCCAACAACTCCTCAATTTGCTTCTTAATTTCTTCCAGGTCATTTGCGGGAATTCTATACGGTCTCTTCGATATTGGTCCGGTGCCTGGCAACAACTCAATCAAGAACTCAATGTCACGATCCGGTGGCATTCCGGGCAATTCCTCCTAGAATACATCAGGGTACTACTTGACTATCGACACTTCCTCCATGCTAACCCCATTAAGTGAGTATACCTGGACCTTTCTAGGTTTACGCTTGGACACATACTTGATCCTCTTTCCCTCTCGAGTGGTGAGACAAATCGATCTTCTAACACAGTCAATGTTGCCTTCATACTTCGACATCCAATCCATTCCTAGAATGACATCTAATCCTTGTGACTTCAGGATGATCAGGTCTGTGGGGAAATCATGCTTGCCAATGGCGAGGTTCAACTGGATACAACCTATGCCTGCCACCATCTCGGCTCCCGGGGAACTCACCATAATGGGCATACTAAGGGTCTTGGTAGGAAATCCATACTTATCCACAACTACTCTTCATATGAATTAATGCGATGCACCAGTATAAAAAAGAACTAATATCGGATGAGAGTTTAGGGAAAACTTAGCAAACACTGCATCTGGCTGTTCATAGACTTCCTCCACATTGACATGATTCACTTGTCCCTTGGCGAAAGGATTTGGTTTCTTATTTCCAGAATTTCCATTGCCATTTCCATTCTTGTTCTCAGGACAATCTGTTGAGTAGTGTCCTTTATTGTTGCACTTGAAGCAGGTGATCTGACTCAGATCCTTCCTCACTGGTGCAGTATTGTTGGGACGGTGTTGATTCCCATTTCCTCCATTTCCATTCCTAGGGCCACCATGATTGTTTCCATGGTTCCCATGCAGAGAATGGCCTCCATGGTTATGATGGTTGTGTCCTCCAAACTTGTTGTGGCCTGATCCACCATATCCCGAGAATGGTGCGGGACGAGGCTTCTGCTGAGCTCCAGAGTGAAACTTTCCCTGACCGTACTTCCTCTTGAGATTCTCCATTATCTGATGCTTTCCTTCAAGAATGATAGCCTTGTCCACCATCTCTTGATAATTAGAAAAAGTTGCCACCGTCAGCTGAACGCCAAGCTCATCATTTAGTCCCTCCATAAACTTCTCTTGTTTAGCGGCATCCGAGGCCACATCTCCTGGAGCATAACGGGACAACTTGTTGAACTCCTCCACATATTCTTCCACTGAACGGCCTCCTTGGCGTAAGTTCTAGAATTCCATCTTCTTGAGACTCATAGCTCCAGCTAAAACATGAGCCATGCGGAATGCCTGCTGGAACTGATCCCAAGTCACATTAGCCATGGGGTATGTGGTGGTATAGTTATCCCACCATGCGGCTGCAGGTCCATCCGGCTGGTGCGAGGCGAACCTCACTTTCTCCCCATCAGTGCATCCGGCGGTTGCCAGCTTCCTTCCCATATTACGAAGCCAATCATCAGCCACAATCGGCTCTGGGCTGCTTGAGAACATTGGTGGGTTCAATCTCAGGAAACGGGTGAGACTATCCACCGGAGGCGGTGGTGGTGGAGGTGGTGGTGTGTTGTTGTTGTTGGTGGTGGTGTTCATGTTCTGCATCAGAAGCTGCATCAACTGGTTTTGGGTCTGAAGCAACTGCTCTAGGCCGGGGATTTCACTCCCTGATCCACTTCCGGAAGGGTCCCTTCTTGGTGGCATCTGTTGGGTTAGAATAGATGAGATATAGAGGGAGAAATGGGCCTAAGGGGAAAACACTACCCATATGAAAAAATGATAGCAAGGTTTCAATTCAATTCACCCAAATCAAGTTTCAAACAAGCAACCTAAGATAATCCATGTCAAAAAGTCGACATGGTAACAAAAAAAATGATAGATCGAAACTCTACTCGAATAGCTAAGGATAATCATCTATGATGGTGGTCTGTAACTAATTTGAGTCGGTAGAAGACTCGCTCATCTCAACGTCATGTGACCCCTCATGATCCTTATCCTGGCTGACGAAATCTCCATCAGAGTTGTCGTCCTGGATGTTTTCTCCATGGTCAAGCTTCTCTTCGGCTTCTTCCAGCAGGAGCTTCAGTTCTTCATGCTTCTTCAGTAGCGTGTTCATTTCATCCTCGTACCCTTCACGAGTTTCCTTGAGTTCCTCCTCTAGCTCCTCTTGGCGGATGGCCAGCTTCCTGGAGGTCTTCATTCCACGGTGCATCACCTTCTCCAAGCTGCGGATGTGCTCCTCCAGGTCTTGGATATAGATGATATAGTGTCGTCCTCAACGGTGCGCACAATCTCTCCATGGTGATCCCGTCGTCCGCACGCCATGAAGGTGGTTCCCTTGAGATCCTCTTTGTATTCCTCGCGGATGCGTCCGAGGGAGGTGTGTGCTGCGATGCTCTGGCCCAAACTCCAAGTTGGTGCCTCCAAGAAGAAGTCAATAGGCTTGATGTTCTTCCCGAAGGTGCGTCCTAGAATGTGGAAGTTGATCCTCTAGCATGTATCTTCTGGCGTCGAGGTCTTGAGGGTTCCAGTAAAAATGGGCAGGCCGATGTTTAGGTACTTGGTGATCTTCGTCACGCGTCGCCCAAAAGGCATGGTCTCATCGGGCTGGGTGAACCGGGTCATGGCCGTCGACATCTATATTTTTTTAAAAAGAAGTTAGCTTTGAATAGAAAAGGATACGAGAACAACGAAAAGTAGAAGGTTTGCAAAATAAAATTTTGTCCTATGGCTTTTCCATTTCTAAGGTCACGTCCTACAGTCAACATGTGCTCTGATGCCATCTTTTAACGACCCGATCCTGAATGGGACCAAAGTCTTTGATCTGTGCCAGTCCCTGGATCAACTTGCTGGCACACACTGTACTCGATGAATAACAAAATAAATCACATGTCTTTTATTACATCGGAGAGTTCAATTTTTTTTATTACAATAGTATGGCTTAAGGCCATCAAAAACTGCGGAAGCAATAGTAGTAGTAGTGGTCCATCCGACTCCACGGCAAAACGTTGAGTATAGGACAATAACCTATTCGCACCTTAATCACCGTCAGAGTAATCTGCAACAATCGTAGAGCCCAAATAGGTTCAGTACTTTGAATGTACGGCAAGTCATACCAAGGAGAAGAAAATGAAGTCCTACCATACATGCATTTGGCTGGTGGAGCTTCTACGTTTCAATTTGCATAAAGCTAAATTTTTCCCTATAGAATAAGTGTTCCTAAAAATAATCTCAACAATAATAAGGACAAGACAACCCATGGTAATTATACCCAAAATTATTAATTAAAGATGATGAGATTTATTAAAATTACCTTAACTCGATGCTCGAATTGTCCAATACCGGGGACTCGGCTAATCGATTAGATTTATACGCTCTGCAGAGGTTTGTGCACTTTTCCCCACAAGACTCGACCACCTCCATTGGTATTTGCCACACTACACGTTGTATGGAAACAGGAAGGTCGAGACATGGTCTTTTAGAAGAGTTTCCCTTACTCTGGCGGTGCCCATCCCACCTACCAACACTACGTTCGTAGCACCACCTAGCAAGAGTTACTACTACTAATTAACCAAGCCAGAGCCCATAATAGCTTGTGGCTGCACACGTAATCTTCTAGCAAATGACAATATGATAAAATCTCTTTAAGCCTGGGTGGGTTTCCGCAGTGATCCCTGGCCGTCTCCATGTCACTTAGGCATCTCCACTGGTTCCTCCATGGTGCCTCCAACCAATCCACCCAGGTAGTTCATTGAGTTTTACTTGGTCCTGATTTACTACAAAGTCACTCATCTCATCGTGAATTCACTTCCCAATCCACATCTACAATACCAAAGCACTACAATTTCCTACACGATGGTGACAAGTTAAACCTACCACAAATTGAACTACTGGGTTTGCGTGAAAGTAAACTTCTACTTATGCATTATAAGAAAAGGGGTACTACATGCAATAAAACATAGGTAAAGTGGAAAATGATCAAAGGTAGAATTTCCTGGCTGCTGCTGGTCAAACTCTAAGGACTGGAAATATTCTGCTTCGCACTCGGGACAATCTATCGCAAGCAAACAAGTGCATCCAATCAAAAAATAATAAAAAAGAAAACGAAAATAATGTTTCGACAAACTTTGAAAAGAAAGAATGAAAAAGGTTTTGTAAAACAGAACGAAATTTCGTGTAAAACTTGTTGATGAAAGTCCTAAGTGATAGGGATAATTTAGGGTTTCGATTTGCAAAAAGAATCGGTCAAAACCGAGTTACTTTTACAAAGTTGTGGCCAGACAAAGTTTGAATTCAAATATGTCCAAACTAATATTTTAAAATTCCAAAATTTTTAAAATAGGTTTCCAAGCGATAGAGGGATGAAAAACTTAAACGTGGGAGTTGGTTTCGTCTAAAACTAATAAACGAGTAAAAAGATATAGGTAAAATAAGACTAGGGGCTAAATTGCTAAAACAGAAAATTAAATAATTAGATATAAGTCTCTGGCTATCGTGTAAACCGGGGGCTAAAATTCTAATCTAGTGACCGTTCTAAAAATAAAAAAAACGTTTCGTTTTTTTTTCCAAAACTTTTTTTTCCTAAGTCATCTTCTTCTACTAAGAAGAACGCACGTACTAGAGGTTGGCCGGCGGCGGCTTCTCCGTGGGGGCGGCGGCTCCGGCGGGGATTGGCAGCGAGGAAGATGTCGGGGAGGGGCGGCTCGGCGTGGGGAGGCGCGGGGTGGTGGCGGCGGTCTCCGGCGTGGCTACGACGTGGCGGGGCGGCGGTGAACTCCGGCGAACTCTGGTGGGCCCGCGAGCTCGGGGTTGGGGCTGTGATGCAAGAGAAGAACCAAAAGCTTGTCCATAAGGTGCGCAACCACGAGGGCAATCGATTTCCAGAGTTTGGGGTCTAGAGATGGCTTACCGGCGACGTGATCGACGCCGAGGCGGAGCTCGACCGTTGAACTTTGGCGAGAAAATTTGCGAGCTACGGTGCGGCGTTTGGCTAAATTTTTGGGGGCTTTGGACGAGTGGGAGGAGAGGCACGCAGGGGTGATTTATATAGGGGGAGGGGGTGTCCAGATGCGTGCTCCCGGCAACGAAATCCGGCGAGTGCGGAAACTCCGGCGAGGTCTTTAATGGCGGATTAATGGGGGCTTTAATGGTGTCGGGGCGGAGAAGGGAGGTGCGGGATACGCGGGGAGGGAAGGAAGGAAGGAAGGCGCGGGGTGGTGTGGCCGGGTGTGGCCGGGCGTGGCGCTGCAGCGCTGCTGCTGCGGCTGCGTGCGTCACGCGCACTGCTGCGTGCGTGCGAGCGCACGAGGAAGACGGGGGCGGGGCGCAGCTGGGCCTGGCGGTTGGGCCGGCCTGCTGGGCTGGCCTGGCGGCCGATTTTTTTTGGTTTTTTTTGGAATAATATACCGCTAAAAAAATTCTTGGTAACTTTTTTCTTGCCAAAATAAAATACTACATAAAATCTATTTCAAAATAAGTTTAATAAAACTCTAATAAAACCTCAAAAAAAAATTATAAAGCCTAGGATAAATATTCCTAGCTCAATTCGATTTTATAAAATATGAAAATTTATTTATATAGTCATTTTGGAAAATTAATAAATTCCAAAAGGAATTTTAGGATTTATTAAATTCCCGAAATGCTTTATAAAAATAAAATAAAATGCTCCTATATTTTCTTAACCCTTTTTATGTTGAAAAAGTCATGTTATCTTCTCTCTTGATTTTTTTATTGGGTTAAAATAAATTGGAAAAAAAATCCAAAAGATCCAATATGCAATGGGAAGAAAATGATATGCACAAATGATTCTATTAACATCCAAATTTTACAAAAATTGGGATGTTACAAAGGGTTTGGATGTACCGGCGAAGTTTACACCAATTCTCAAGATGAGAAAGGGCAATGCACGGTACCAAAGAGGCTAGCAAAATATGGATGGTGGAAGTGCCAACAGTCGAATACTCGCATTAGTCAAAGGAACTCATGCACTTATTATCGGTTACTCTCTATCTAATCAGAAGGTTCACAAAGATACAAGTACCTCGAGGAGGAGAGTATGGGGGTTTGGTTATTCTTGCTCATCCTTGACCCATGATACGTGAGGGTACATTATATATTCCAACCCCTCCAGTGGTTAGCGATCCATCTAGTAGCTAGAGTTCTCAACTAAGTTTTTTTAGGTTTTGAAAATAACCACAGATTGCCCAAAATACGACACCTATCACCAATAGTCTCAAGCTCTTGGCACCAAAAGTTCAAACATTACTCAAATCAATACCTCAAAACTATTGCAAGTTACTACTATACTTATAATAACAACCCCAATTACCTGCTCATGTCAAGACACACAACTCAGTGCAACAGACCAACTATCTAAACAAGATAAGCATGATAACTCAAGAGAGTTACAAAATCAACAATATAAATAAAATATCTTTAAAAAGATAAGAATGAAAACAAAGAGCTATGCATGACAATAACTATGAAAATACAAAGAACACACAATCAAAGATAAGCATGAAACCTATGTTGTGGTCTAGGGTGGAGTGGAGCATGTTTCTCTCCCAAACAATGAAGGCTAGGGTCCAACTTGTTATGAACAACAAGAAAAAGAAAACAATCTGAAAAGTGAAGAGAGAGAGACACTCCAAGCATAGCACATAACATATGAAATGATAAAAATATAGCATGGAGAAGGACGAACTGATGATTGTTGATGGAGAAGGGGATGCATGGGGGCATCCCCTACCTCAGATGCTTGAGGCTCCTTGGATATTTCTTGGGGGTACATGGGGGCATCCCCAAGCTTGAGATTTTTACACTCCATGATCTTCTTTCATCATCTTCCTTCGCACACTTGAAAACTTCCTTCATACGAAACTCATCATAAGCTGATTAGAGTGGTTAGTACTCATAAGAAAATAATTTTCCCCTACTGGAAATAAAGATTTTCATGAAGGTGTACTATTTCGCATGATTCGCAAAAAGTTTTTGCAAAGAAAAAGCAAGCTTAATATTTGCAAAACGGAGAAGAAGCAAAACATGGCATAATCTGGAAAAAACAGAACATCATCTAGTAACTAATTGTTTAGGGGCACTTCTGCAACTCAAATAAAAAAACTTAAAACAAATCGCCGAAACTCAATTGTATAGAGAATACTGTAAAAAAAACTCAGATCAAAAATATGATCTGGTGATTTTAGGGAATTATTGCAATGGAGCAAAAGTTTCTGTTTTCTGGAAAGCATGTCACAACTTTTGATTTTTCTTGCAATCGGAGACTAAAACTTGGCACAAAGCTTGAAAATAAAGATACAATGATGTTTCTACAGTAGTAACATGCATCAATACCACTAAAACTAAAAGTAAAAACATTTTTTGTTGCCTCCCAATAAGCGCTTTCTTTTATGCCTTTTAGTTAGGCATGATGCAAAAAGATCAAGTTTTATCAACTTCAAATGAATAGCTTGCCCGTGTAATGGACTCAAATGGCAACTTAATCTTCTTTCGAGGGAAGTGTTCCATGCCCTTTTTGAGGGGGAATTGGAATCTAATTGTCCCTTATTTAATATCAATGATAGAACCAACGGTGCGGAGAAAAGGAGATCCCAAAATAATTGGACATGAGGGATCACACTCAATGACCATGAAAAGAAAATCAACGGAAACATAATTATCATTGACAACTATAAGAAATTCATCAATCCTTCCTAAACGTTTCTTTACGAAAGAATCAACAAGGGAAACACCAAAAGAACAAGGATATCATACATTCTTTTGGTAAAACAGAGGCACTAGCTCCAACATCACATAAAGCACTGGAAGAAAAACTATTCATTTTGATTTTGACCATAGGATCCCAACCATCTTCTAGTTTTCTTGGAATAGAAACTTATAATTTAAGCTTCTCCTCCCTATCTTTGATAAGAGCATTGGTAATATGCTCGGTGAAGGAAATGTTGAGTGAACTAGTGTGGGGGTCTTTGGCCATTCTTTGCAAAAAATTAATAACATCAGGAAGACTACAATTATCAAAATCAAGTTCACTACCATTAAATAAAGTGGTAGTGTGTCTTCTAAGATCATTCTCTTGGTAGTCTCTAAATTCATGGGACCTTCTTGTCCTAAAGTTGAGGTATTAGCATCACCATTGATAGGTCCATTAGGTGGACTAGGGATGTGTTGGGTGGTAAAGGTTTTGAGATCCTCAACAACATGTATAGTAGCAATAGTAGTGTGTGTAGAATGGCTCTTAATTCTATCTTCCTCTTCTTTATCTCTAGCCCATCTATCCTTAAGTTTGTCTAGCATTCTAATGTTCTCATTAATTTGTACTTGGATAGAATTCATGGGTGTAGTTTTTATCTCCTCAAGGGGAGAAGTTCTATTGTTAAGCATTTTTACATCATGAGATATGTTGTCTACCCTCAAAGAGAGACTATCTAATTTGTCTAATTTCTCTTCTACACTCTTATTGAAGGCTTTTTGAGATGTGATGAAATCCTTAAGCATGCTCTCTAGTTCAGAAGTGGAATTTTTGGTGATAGGATAAGTGTTGTTGGTGTTAGGATAAGTATTGTTGTTCCCATAAGAGTTAGAGCGGAACGGTCTAAGATTGTTGCTACCAAAGTTACTCCTATAAACATTGTTGTTGAAGTTGTTCCTAGCAATGAAATTAACATCTACTTGTTCTTGAGCAACCAAATAATTTAAAGGAACATCATGAGGATCAATAGGAGCTTTCTTAGTAAGTAGAGACATGATCAAGTCAACCTTTTCATTTAAAGAGGAGATCTCCTCAATAGAGTTTACCTTACTACCTGTTGGAGATCTTTTGGTGTGCCACTGAGAATAATGTGTCATTATCTCGTCCAATAGCTTTGTGGCACCAAGTGTAGTTGAGATGAAGGTTTCTCCCACGTCCAAGTCCAACAGATTGCGCCAGGTAAAGTTCAATCTTGCATAGAAAGTCTGGATAACCATCCAAGTAGTCAAACCATGTGTAGGGAAATTCTTAACAAGAGATTTCATGCGTTCCCAAGCTTGGGAAACATGTTCATTAGGAAACCTTTTGATCCAAGTTCTTTCGGAGTTCATCTTGTTTATTCTTCTGTAAAGAAACCTTTAGGAAGGATTGATGATGTGCTTATTGTTGTCAATGATAATTATGTTTGCAAGGGCAAGTTTTGCCCCTTAGGTTCTGGAGATTGTTGGACAAAGCAGTAGAGGAACTAATATTGTTTTCGAGTATAAACAGATATGTCGGGGGATGACCCCCCGGTAGGGTCAAGAAGAAGAAACAAGCTTTCAAAACATCAGGCACCGATTGCGCCCTCAGTTCAGCTTGGCGGTTGTCGATTGCACCGCGCCGAATGCGCCCCAGCTCGGTCGGCCGCTGACTACTCCACTCCTACTGCGCTCCAGCTCGGCCGCCTGCCGACGGCTCTGCGCCGGTTGCCTGCTGCCGGTTTCCCGCGCACCCAGCTGTCGGTTTCCCGCAGCTCGGCTGCCCGGAAGTCAACAGCAGCATCCCCACCGACAAGACGAGACAGGCAGACAAGACAAGACATGACACCTTTAGTCACATCGTGAATAGTGTAGAAGGACATGTCATATTACATCACATCAAAGGGTCGCATTAGTTGTACATCCCTTTTGTCCTCTTCCCTTTGTCTCCATTTGATGGGCATCTTTCCACCCATAATATAAGGGGCAAGAGAGCCCACGGTGGAGAGGGTTGGATTCATTTGAGCACCACTCCACTAGCTAGTATCCATCCATCCACACTACCATATCATGTAGTCAGCTCGGCACGAGCACAGCTCAGCTCGGCCGCAGCACATATACAGCTCCAGGAGCAACCATGTAAATATATGCCTATAGTCCAGACAGACAGGAGTAGGGGTTTTTATCTCTACAGAGAGAACCGAACCTGGGTACCTCGCCGTTTTCTTTTACCTAGACCCGTCCAAAACGTCGTCGCATGCTCAATGCACCCTTTTTTAGCGATCCCATGGCATCTGCGCCCATCGTGGGGAAACGTGCAACGACTGGAGCTCCGTTCCGGTCGGGATTTTTTCTTCCTCGGCGTCTTCAACGGCGCCAACTTCTCTTCGGCTGCGCCCGGAGGCTCCCTTCGCCACTGCGCCGCGTCCGCAGTGTCCGGTGGCTGCGCGTCGCGTAGCTCCTCTCTGGGCTCCGCTCCTCCAGCCGTGCTCTTCCTCCTCCTCGTCACCGGATCTGGAGGGCGTTACCTCTGGCGCTCCGTACATGCCAGCGGAGAGGCAATTCGAGGCCCCGTCGCCCCCAGAGCACGCTGCTCCTCCGGCGCCGACTCCGCCCGTGGCTGCATCTCGGCACCATGCGCCGGCAGCGGCACTTCCGGCCATCTCCGTCGCAGCAAGCGCTGTCGCCGCCTCCAGCCGCGGGCTGTGCGCCCCTCCTGCGAGCACCTCCTCCCCTCCTACGTGCCCGTGCCTCCGCCGCCCCCTCGTCGTCGACCGTGTTGCGGTGCGGGCGCTTCCAGTTTCTCTATCCCAGCGGGCAAGGACGTGTCCGCGCTGATGATCTACGTGCAATCTTCAGATTCAAGCCATGCGCCTCCCAGATAATGGCCGCATGCCCTCCTCGTCAGCGCGGAACTGGCCGATTGCGGCTCCCACCACGCTCGGTAGCCTGTTCCACCCGCCGGCTGCATCCGCTAGCTACCACTGGTCGCGTTGTCTCAGCGGTCTCCACCCGTGCAGCTGATACGTCCAAAATGTATCTATAATTTCTGCTTGCTCCATGCCTCTTTTGTGTGATATTGCTATGTTATTGATAAAGTTCCATACACTTTTGATCATATTTGGACTAACCTATTAACTCAGTGCACCCCAGTGCTAGTTCCTCTTTTCTGCTGTTTTTCGATTTCAGGTTCCCCCATATTAAAAGTGCTCCAAAAATTCGGGAAAATCCAATAAAAATCAGCGATCAGGAAGCTTCGGGAATCACCGAAGGGGGGGGGGGGGCAGAGGGGACCCACCAGGGCCCCAAGGTCCCTCCCGGCGCGCCCCAGGGTGGGGTCGTGCTAGGGGGCCGCCTGGGCCCCTGGTGGCTCCCCTGGCTGCCCCCCTTCGCCTATTTAATCCTTGTGACGTGAAACCCCCGTGATGGGAACCATTTTTCGCGATCTCTCCTCTGTTCCGTCGCCGCTGCGCTTCCAAGATCGGGAGCACCAGAAGACCTCTTCCCGGCACCCTGCCGGAGGGAGGAACCACCTCCGGGAGCTTCTCCACCACCATGGATGCTTCCCGGATGAACCGTGAGTAGTCCACTTTGGACCATGGGTCTATGATCAGTAGCTATGTGATGTTCTCCTCCCCTCTTTGTTCTTCATGGATTAAACCTCGTGAGCTGCCCTACATGATCGAGGCACATATGTAATATTTTCTGTTGTTGCTATGCTGAGTTTGCTGGGATCCGATAGATTATGGGATTATGTTCAGATTGTGTTTGAGTAATATATTTGATTCTCCTCTTTTATATTTATGTTCTTGAGTAATTCTTGCATGTTCTCCGTTGCTGTTTATTGCTTTGGCCAAGTAGTAGGTAGTGACTCCAAGAGGGAGCGTTATGCATGATTGTGGGTTGATGCCCCCCGATGACTAGCTTGAGTGACAAAAACATGAGTCTAGGGGATTTGTTGTTGCCACAAGGGGAAAACAACGGTGCTTGTACTTGCGGGTGCAAGGATTGTTTACATTATGCAAAGTTCTTTAATGCAGTTGTCTGTTGCTTTGAGTTTACACTTTGGGTGGGATTCACAACTTAATACCAGCGAGATGTTCTGGATAGATATCTCAAGGTGGATTATTAGTAGGTAGATGCAGATGGATTTCGCTCTACTTGTGTTGGCGTACCGCCCATGCTTTTGAGCCTCTTCCTTTCTTTATAGCATAATTAGCATTGGTTTGCGCACTGATACGTCCCAAACGTATCTATAATTTCTGCTTGCTCCATGCATGTTTTTTGTGAATTTGCCATGATTTGCGTGAACTTTCATACACTTTTGAGCATATTTGGACTAATCTATTAACCCAGTGCACCCAGCTGCCAGTTGCTGTTTTCTGCTGTTTTTGTATTTCAGGTTTTCAAGCCATTAAAAGTGCTCCATAAAATCCGGAAAAATCAGATAAAAAATCAGCGACCCGGAAGCTTCCGGAATCACCAAGGCAGCGGAGGGGGGCCACCACAGGGACTCCACAAGGGTCCCTGGCGCGGCCCCACCCTAGGCCGCGCTAGGGAGCCTCCCGGCTGCCCTGTGGGTCCCCTCGACACCCCCTCCGCCTATATTTAGCCCTTGGGGTGGAAACCCCTAACATCGATCTCTTTTCCGAAAACTCACCTCTGTACCGCCGCCGCCGCCGTTTCAAGATCAGGGCTGCCTGGAGAAGCTGCCCCGGCATCCTGCCGGGAGGAGGAACCCCCTCCGGGAGACCATCCATAGCCATGGACGCCTCCCGGATGTACCGTGAGTAGTCCCCCTTGGACCATGGGCCGTGACCAGTAGCTATGTGATGTACTTCTCTCCCATCTTTGTGCTTCCACTTTCGAGACCTCGTGAGCTGCCTCACATGATAGAGGCACTTTTGTAATTTCTGTTGTTACTATGCTGAGTTTGTTGGGATCTGATGGATTATGAGACTATGTTCAGATTGCGATGAGTAATATATTTGGTTCTTCTCTTTTATATTTTGTTCTTGAGTAAATTCTTGCATGTTCTCAGTTGCAGTATTTTACTTTGGCCAAGTAGTTTGTTGCAACTCCAAGAGAGAGCGTTATGCTTGATTGTGGGTTTAGCCCCTTGATGTCTAGCTTGAGTGACAGAAACATGAGACTAGGGGATGTGCTGTTTCCACCAGGGATAAAACAACGGTTCTTGTATCCACGGGTGCAAGGATTGTTTACTTTACGAAAAGTTCTTTTAATGCAGTTGTCTGTTGCTTTGACTTTACACTTTGGCTGGGATTCGCAACTTAATACCAGCGACATGTTCTGGATAGATATCTCAAGGTGGATGATTCATAGTAGATGCAGTTGGATTTCGGTATACTTACCTTGGTGACGAGGGGGTGACCCCACGACTCCTACGGATGATCCCACCTGGTGTCCATGAAGGCAGAAGGCCCGTGAAGATATGGCCCCTGTAGCAACCCAGTTTTTGCAAAAATTAAAATTTTTTGTCTTCGGTGTGAATTGTTTGATTGTCTGATTTGTTTGCGGTGTTTGCATCCCCGATTTATCGATCGGTGATTATTTTTCCCCCTCTTATCTCGTACCGGAGAGAGACCGACCTTTGCCACCCTGACACTCGACCTTTGCGACACCGGGTTTCGCCCGATCACTGTCGCGAAAACCGCACGAGCCCAGTGGGAGCCAACGGAATGAAACACCCCGTTTAATAATTAAACGGGATATTTTTATAGCGCGCCGGAAAGTGTTTTTGGAACATTTCCAGCGCGAGGTGAACGCCTCTGGCTCGACGCGCTGACCGCGCAGTTCGAAGTTTTACCCGAATCGGAGGTACTGCGGACCCCCGGCGGTCAGAAACGTGAGCACCGCGCGCGCGAGAGAAAACCGGAGATCTTTTTGCAAACTGCCAGCCACCTGGGCTACAAATAGACCACCCCACCACTTAGGGTTTCCCTAAGCCACTAGCCCCCCCCCCAGATCTGGAAAAACACCCCAATTTTCGTCCAAACCCTAAATTTCAGATCTGGATTTCGCCCAATCCATCCTGGACCGTCAGATCCGAAGATCCGACGGCCCTGGGGATGCCACGTCACCCTTCCAATCTCATCTCTCCCTCCAGCCGTCTCCCTGCCCGCGGGCTCATCTCCGCGCCGCCGCCTCCCGCAGCCAGCCGGCCGGCCACCGGAGCCGACCCCGTGCCCCCCCTGGCGAGTCCCTCCTCTCCTCTCTCTCTCGTTTTCCCTCCTCCTCTCCCACTATCACGCCCTCTCCTTCTCTCTCTGTGCGCTAGGAACCGCCATGGCCGTCGGAGCTCGAAGCTCGCCCGCGCCCCACCGTCCTCGGGCCTCACCGCCGCCCCGAGCCGGCGTCGCCCCTAGCCGGCCGGATCCGCCGCCCCAGCCGCGCCCCCGTGCCTGCTCCGCCCCCTCCGCCCCGCTCTGGTCGCCAGAGGCCAGCCGACCGAGAGCCAGCGGCCGCTGCCTGCTCGATCCAGGCAGGATCGGGCATAGCCTCCAGCCATCGCGTGGGCCAGGCGCCCCCAGGCGGCCCAGCAAGAGCGCGGCCCACTCGCTCAGTAGCTCCAGCGCCAGGCCACCTCTCCAGCCTGGGCCACGGCCCAGAGGTGAGCAGCCTTTTTTTTTTTTTTTTTTTTGTTTTTTTTTTTTTTCTCTGTTGGGCCCAATAGGACTAGATTTGGCCCAGTGCAAGTTTTTTTTCTAGGCTTTTTATTTATCTGTTAATTGTTTTATTGTGGTGCGTGTAACTATTCACCGGTAGCTCCGATGGAGACGCTTTCTACATGAAAGTTGCTCCGTTTTGCGCGTAGATTATTAAAATGTTGCTTGTTGCCATGTTTGACTTTGTTTACGTGCTGTTTGCCTGCTAATTACAACTGTCGGCCACTGTAACTGTAACTGCAATAACTTTTTATCCGTTGCTCTGTTTAAATTGTTCTTTATATGTAACTTGACTAGAATTTTGTGTAGATTGTGCTTTTGCTGATCTTGCTTGCTAATAAAAATAATAAAATATTGTTTAGGGAAAAACAGTACCCAATGCAATAAATATCGTGGGGTCCGTAATAGTCGGCATGTATAGTTTTTACCCCGCCACTTAAATTGACTAGCCTAGGTAGTTTATTTATGCTTCACCCTTGCCATGTTTGTGTGCTATGCCATGCTTCTGTGCTTGCCATGTTAACAACCTTTGTTGATCACCTGTAGCTAAACAACTGGAACCACCGTAAACGTGCGGTATTCGTCGTGTGTGACCGATACCCCACTTAAATTGTTAGTAACCGCTCTCGACGGTAGGTACGATGTCTCGTGTTGCTTCTTGTTATTGCTTGCTCGTGTTTGCTTCGTAGTAATAGATGCTTGCTCGTGTTTGCTTCGTAGTAATAGATGCTTTCTCGTTGATTGCTTTCCATTGTTTATCGTCTTGTGTGCTTCCGCAGGTACCTCTCGGAGACGTTGCGATCTTGCGATCAGCTACACCTTCGGAACCCGACGTATCAACAGGCAAGGACTATACATTACTTATGATCCATTCTATTTCAACCAGCGGTTTGCATGCTAGTCTAGGTTAGGTTCGATGTTTGATCCTACCACATGTTTACAGCCTCTTTCAAACCGATACAGCCATGTCCCCTCCCAGCAAACCTTGTACTGCTATGTTACTATTGCTCGTTGCTCAGCCCCTGCTTAGTATGCATGCTTAGGATGCTACGTTGTTACCCTGTTACTCCTGGGTTTGGGATATCACATTATTATAATGTTGTTGATGATATGATTATTATAATGTTGACTATATTCGACGAAGGATGGAAGGTCTAGGCTATCCCGCCCCGACGCTTTGTTCCATTCGAGTCAGCTAGGATCCGAGTTCCGGGTATTGGTTTTAAGACTGAGCGTGCCTAACCGCGTGTGGGATTTTATGGGGTCCCCTTTTCTTACCTATCTAGCTTCAAACATTTCTAGTGGTGGCCCAAGCTGATTTACCATTTGAAATCGTGTGAGTGCTTGGTTGGGCCCCCAACTGTTTTAAAACAACTTGGGCCAGTGGAGACTTTGTTTCTCTGTTGGTCCACCCGATAAGCTAGGACCCGGTTTTCCATGTGTGATTACCGGCAATCCGACCTGCGTCATGCGGAAGAGTCCGATCCGAGAGCATGGCCAGCTTTTGGATTGGGTGTCGACTCCCCGGGGGCCACACGGATTTGTTCGTTGTTAGTTAGAGGGACCTGTCGTTTCGGATCTCTTGGAACTAAATCATAAAATGGTTGCCTATGATGGGTAGCAACTGAGAGAGATGGACGTGCGTGCGGAGCCTCGTAATGGGCAGTTGGTACACCCCTGCAGGGTTAAATCTTTTCGAGAAGCCGTGTCCACGGTTATGGACGACTTGAGACCTACTCCTTGTTCATAGACAACAACAACTGAGATAATCTTAATATAACTTGATCAACGTGTGTGTGTGTGCCTTGACTACTTCTTCTTCGTCGGGATGCGAAGAGGAGGACAAGGATAGGATAGGTGTTATGCTTGCGTAGTAGGTGGATAGCAGACTTGCTGGAGGCGATTCCTCATCGAATGCTTGGTTTCTTATCTTACTATCTAGATCGTTAGTCACTTCATAAATGCTAGTGCGGCAGCAACCTCACCACTTACCTCATCCTTACCGTAAACTACTAGTTGTCCTAGAATGACGAGTGATGAAGTCCTTGCTGGGTCAGATGACCACTACAGTTGGATGCTGAGTACCTCTGTACTCATGCTACTACCCCCAAATTCTTTTCAGGGGTTCTTGATCGACAACAGGTATGGTGATCGACGTTTCACGTGGAGACTCGACGACGACTAGTTAGGCGGATCCCGGCGGAGGGCCTGGACCCGTGTGGTTATGGGATCGATGTTTTCTCTTTGCCAGTAGGCTTCTGATTGTAGTCTGTACTCAGACATGTATCTTCCGCTGTTGTATTGTATTAAGGCAGTTGTATGCCGATTGTATGAGATGTTGTATCCTGTATCTCTAATGTTGTGATATCATGTTGGAAATCCGGGGCATATGACTCCGTCATATGTCGCGGTGGGACCGATATGTGCTTCGTCCCCGGATCGGGATGGAAACATCTAGATCTGGAACAGTACCACATATCTGGCCTTACAACTTGGTATCAGAGCCTTACCGACCGTAGGATCCCTTCTCTGGCCGAAGTCGAGTCTAGACAAAAACTATTCTGTAGTTACTAAGTTATTTATCGGAGAGTAGGAATATTTTTACTCCTTATCTTTGCTCTGGTCAGGACAAGTGTCGTAAGTGTTTTATTCTCGTCTTATCCTCTTCAAAACTTTAGGATCTCGAGTGTGTGGAGTTCAGGAATAGTTACAATGCCTTGTTTGCAGCGTATTGTCTCGATTCCGAGCTCAGGTGGGAATTCATGTAGTACCTTTAGGTTCTCCGGTTTCGGATATCATCTGGGTCGTCCTTTGCCCTCCCTCCTTTTGCCCAGTGTTTTCACGACTTGCTTCGAAATGCACTGTCCTTTGATCCTCCGTTCATTGTCGTTCTTCCTCTTGACACCGACGGCTTCGTATTTTCCGACGATGTCGTCTCTCTGCGGAAATTTATCTCGACAGAAGTTCGACGTCGATATGGAGCAGAGTCCCTTGTTGGTGGTGTTGAAGATCGTCGGCTCTCTTCTTTCTCCCCCCCTCTCCCTCGGATCGTCCTGGATCTCGGGACGAGATCCCTTGTTGGTGGTGTTGTACTGTAGCAGCCCAATTTTTGCACAAATTAAAAAAATTTGTCTGCGGTGTGAATTGTTTGATTGTCTGATTTGTTTGCGGTGTTTGCATCCCCGATTTATCGATCGGCGATTATTTTTCCCCCTCTTATCTCGTACCGGATGAAGACCGACCTTTGCCACCCTGACACTCGACCTTTGCGACACCGGGTTTCGCCCGATCACCGTCGCGAAAACCGCACGAGACCAGCCGGAGCCAACGGAACGAAAAACCCCGTTTAATAATTAAACGGGATATTTTTATAGCGCGCCGGAAAGTGTTTTCGGAACGGTTCCAGCGCGAGGTGAACGCCTCTGGCTCGACGCGCTGATCGCGCAGTTCGAAGTTTTACCCGAATCGGAGGTACTGCGGACCCCCGGCGGTCAGAAACGTGAGCACCGCGCGCGCGAGAGAAAACCAGAGATGTTTTTGCAAACTGCCAGCCACCTGGGCTACAAATAGACCACCCCACCACTTAGGGTTTCCCTAATCCACTAGCCCCGCCCCCCCCAGATCTGGAAAAACACCCCAATTTTCGTCCAAGCCCTAAATTTCAGATCTGGATTTCGCCCAATCCATCCTGGACCGTCAGATCCGATGATCCGACGGCCCTGGGGATGCCACGTCACCCTTCCAATATCCTCTCTCCCTCCAGCCGTCTCCCTGCCCGCGGGCTCATCTCCGTGCCGCCGCCTCCCGCAGCCAGCCGGCCGGCCACCGGAGCCGACCCCGCGCCCCCCCTGGCGAGTCCCTCCTATCCTCCCTCTCCCGTTTTCCCTCCTCCTCTCCCACTCTCACACCCTCTCCTTTTCTCTCTGTGCGCTAGGAACCGCCATGGCCGTCGGAGCTCGAAGCTCGCCCGCGCCCCACCGTCTTCGGGCCTCACCACCGCCCCGAGCCGGCGTCGCCCCTAGCCGGCCGGATCCGCCGCCCCAGCCGCGCCCCCGTGCCTGCTCCGCCCCCTCCGCGCCGCTCTGGCGCCGGAGGCCAGCCGACCGAGAGCCAGCGGCCGCTGCCTGCTCGATCCAGGCGGGATCAGGCATAGCCTCCAGCCACCGCGTGGGCTAGGCGCCCCCAGGCGGCCCAGCACGAGCGCGGCCCACTCGCCCAGTAGCTCCAGCGCCAGGCCACCTCTCCAGCCTGGGCCACGGCCTAGAGGTGAGCAGCCTTTTTTTATTTTTTTTGTTTTGTTTTGTTTTTTTTTCTCTGTTGGGCCCAATAGGACTAGATTTGGCCCAGTGCAAGTTTTTTTTCTAGGCTTTTTATTTATCTGTTAATTGTTTTATTGTGGTGCCTGTAACTATTCACCGGTAGCTCCGATGGAGACGCTTTCTACATGAAAGTTGCTCCGTTTTGCGCATAGATTATTAAAATGCTGCTTGTTGCCATGTTTGACTTTGTTTACCTGCTGTTTGCCTGCTAATTACAACTGTCGGCCACTGTAACTGTAACTGCAATAACTTTTTATCCGTTGCTCTGTTTAAATTGTTCTTTATATGTAACTTGACTAGAATTTTGTGTAGATTGTGCTTTTGCTGCTCTTGCTTGCTAATAAAAATAATAAAATATTGTTTAGGGCAAAACAGTACCAAATGCAATAAATATCATGGGGTCCGTAATAGTCGGCATGTATAGTTTTTACCCCCCCCCCCACTTAAATTGACTAGCCTAGGTAGTTTATTTATGCTTCACCCTTGCCATGTTTGTGTGCTATGCCATGTTTCTGTGCTTGCCATGTTAACAACCTTTGTTGATCACCTGTAGCTAAACAACTGGAACCACCGTAAACGTGCGGTATTCGTCGTGTGTGACCGATACCCCACTTAAATTGTTAGTAACCGCTCTCGACGGTAGGTACGATGTCTCGTGTTGCTTCTTGTTATTGCTTGCTCGTGTTTGCTTCGTAGTAATAGATGCTTGCTCGTGTTTGCTTCGTAGTAATAGATGCTTTCTCGTTGATTGCTTTCCAGTGTTTATCGTCTTGTGTGCTTCCGCAGGTACCTCTCGGAGACGTTGCGAGCTTGCGATCAGCTACACCTTCGGAACTCGACTTATCAACAGGCAAGGACTATACATTACTTATGATCCATTCTATTTCAACCAGCGGTTTGCATGCTAGTCTAGGTTAGGTTCGATGTTTGATCCTACCACATGTTTACAGCCTCTTTCAAACCGATACAGCCATGTCCCCTCCCAGCAAACCTTGTACTGCTATGTTACTATTGCTCGTTGCTCAGCCCCTTCTTAGTATGCATGCTTAGGATGCTACGTTGTTACCCTGTTACTCCAGGGTTTGGGATATCACATTATTATAATGTTGTTGATGATATTATTATTGTAATGTTGACTATATTCGACGAATGATGGAAGGTCTAGGCTATCCCGCCCCGATGCTTTGTTCCATTCGAGTCACCTAGGATCCGAGTTCCGGGTATTGGTTTTAAGACTGAGCGTGCCTAACCGCGTGTGGGATTTTATGGGGTCCCCTTTTCTTACCTATCTAGCTTCAAACATTTCTAGTGGTGGCCCAAGCTGATTTACCATTTGAAAACGTGTGAGTGCTTGGTTGGGCCCCCAACTGTTTTAAAACAACTTGGGACAGTGGAGACTTTGTTTCTCTGTTGGTCCACCCGATCAGCTAGGACCCGGTTTCCCATGTGTGATTACCGGCAATCCGACCTGCGTCATATGGAAGAGTCCGATCCGAGAGCATGGCCAGCTTTTGGATTGGGTGTCGACTCCCCGGGGGCCACACGGATTTGTTCGTTGTTAGTTAGAGGGACCTGTCGTTTCAGATCTCTTGGAACTAAATCATAAAATGGTTGCCTGTGATGGGTAGCAACTGAGAGAGATGGACGTGCGTGCGGAGCCTCGTAATGGGCAGTTGGTACACCCCTGCAGGGTTAAATCTTTTCGAGAAGCCGTGTCCACGGTTATGGACGACTTGAGACCTACTCCTTGTTCATAGTCAACAACAACTGAGATAATCTTAATATAACTTGATCAACGTGTGTGTGTGCCTTGACTGCTTCTTCTTCGTCGGGATACGAAGAGGAGGACAAGGATAGGATAGGTGTTATGCTTGCGTAGTAGGTGGATAGCAGACTTGCTGGAGGCGATTCCTCATCGAATGCTTGGTTTCTTATCTTACTCTCTAGATCGTTAGTCACTTCATAAATGCTAGTGCGGAAGCAACCTCACCACTTACCTCATCCTTACCGTAAACTACTAGTTGTCCTAGAATGACGAGTGATGAAGTCCTTGCTGGGTCAGATGACCACTACAGTTGGATGCTGAGTACCTCTGTACTCATGCTACTACCCCCAAAATCTTTTCAGGGGTTCTTGATCGACAACAGGTATGGTGATCGACGTTTCACGTGGAGACTCGACGATGACTAGTTAGGCGGATCCCGGCGGAGGTCCTGGACCTGTGTGGTTATGGGATCGATGTTTTCTCTTTGCCAGTAGGCTTTTGATGGTAGTCTGTACTCAGACATGTATCTTCCGCTGTTGTATTGTATTAAGGCAGTTGTATGCCGATTGTATGAGATGTTGTATCCTGTATCTGTAATGTTGTGATATCATGTTGGAAATCCGGGGCATATGACTCCGTCATATGTCGCGGTGGGACCGATATGTGCTTCGTCCCCGGATCTGGATGGAAACATCTAGATCTAGAACAGTACCGCATATCGGGCCTTATAGCACCGGCCCACTAGATGGCACCGACGTAGAAGTCTTCGACTCACAAGGAAGGTGCGAAGACCTGCCGTAAGAAGCAAGCTAGGGTTAGGAAAGTTTACCTGTACACGTAGATGAATTCCCCGAGACCTAGCCCGGTATATAAGGGCTAGGAGGGGCCACGCCAAAGATATCCAATCTCACCGGTAACCCTAGCCCTGAGCGCTCCAGCCTTGGCTTCCTTTGTAATCGCATCTCCCTAATCAATAACATCGAGCAGGAGCGAGCCTCCCTGTTTGCCAACGAGCTATCGTCCAACCTGCGCCTCTCATGACTAACCGAGGGTCCCTGACCATGGGATTTGCCGGGGTTGATCCCCGTCAATTGGCGCTGTCTGTGGGAACTACGCAGGTTGGGATCACGATCTCGGTGGTCCCATCTTCAGCAAGCTACAACTCAAGGGCAAGACCCAGACATAGCCCACTCGAAGGATTCAAGATCACGGCGGACAACTCCGCCGCCCCATCAAGACCACTCGAGCTACAGTCATGCCAGAACCAATATTACGATGACAACCAAGCACAACGCCAGCGCCGTAGGAGTCGACGACCCAGAAGAACGGCGAGGGGTACGAAGGGATCCCACTTGACGAACTGCGACGCGTAGCGGGGGACTCGCAAATCTTCCGACAACCCACCACCGCCCGGGCACCCGCCGCACATCAAGACAATGATACGAGATCGAATAAAGCGACCAGCAGAATCACCGCCAAGGCAGAAGGAACCGACGACCCAAAAGGCGTGCATGGGATAACTACGGTAGAGCCCCAATGAACGAGCCACATCACGCAGTCGCGCAACTGACAACCACTCGACGACATACCGCCTCACGAGCATCTGCCGTCAACCAAGACAGCGACTCCGAGACACCTGTTGGCGAGTACTACGACCCAGATCGAAGGCCGGATGAATTCGCCAACCTCATCAGGAACCAAGACATGAGTCGAGGAATCGAGATCGATCCTCGCTTCCACGTGCTCCCGGAAGATCACGAGAAGATCTTCAGAATCTCAAGAAGGAAGAGGCATGCCGGATCCAGCAAACTCACGACCAGAGAGCATCTAGCAGGACCCTGCACGATCCACAGCTTCGAGGATGACTGGGGACGCGTCAGGTCAGGGCACACTTTGAGAGACTACCGCCTGTTCAACGAGCTAGCCGACGACCTCAAGAAGGAGAAGCAGAAAGACGACAGACGCAACCATTGACTCGAGCAATCGCCGAACTCAAACCCGGAAGGACGTCGCAGCCTGTCGCAAGCACAGGTGCTCATGATCCAAGAAGGAAGAGTACCGCAAGCACAACGCGACGCCCAAACCCTGCAGGCCAGAGCAGCCGAGAGCATAAACATAGTCGAAATCTACCAATTGCATGACACGGAGACCAACATCACGTTCTCACAAGACGACCATCCACTCGCAGTCCCAAGACTGGGGCATGCACCCCTAGTGCTTGATGCACAAATCGGAGGAGACGACATGGACCGGGTCTTCATGGACGGAGGCAGCAGCATGAACATCATCTTCGCCAGCACCCTGCAAAAGATGCTGATCCCACGATCAGTGTGGAGAAAATCAAGCACTGAGTTGCACGGGGTAGTCCCAGAAGAAGCAGCCACATCCCTCGGAGTCGTCGAACTTGAAGTCGTCTTCGGAAACTGACGTAACTTCGCAAAGCACGGCCTCGAGTTCGAGGTACTCGACTGGAAATCGCAGTATCACGCCATACTGGGACGACCAGCATTCGCGCAATTTATGGCGGTCCTGCACTACGCCTACCTCAAGCTCAAGATGCCAGGATCATCAGGAGTCCTCACGATCAACGGAAGCTTCATCAAATCGGATCAATGTGATCGTGACTTCCACAGAATCTCTGACACATTCGGAGCCAAACAAGAACTCAGAGAAAAAGCCATGGTGACAGACAAGAGTACCTTCCCATTGGTGAACCGAAGCGAATCTAGGGAGTACGGACGCGACTTCAGCATCGACGGTGACACAGTCACTCACCGAGTGCACCCGACGGACCCAGAAAAAAGAATCCGCGTGTACGCCCACCTACCAGAGGAGCAGGCAGCAGCTCTCGTCGCCTTCCTTCAAGACGAGTAGGAAATATTCGTCTGGTGCCCAGCCGACATGCGTGGGATACCACGCGAATTCGCGGAACACGCCGTACGCATCAAGCCAAACACGAGGCCAGTGAAGCAAGCGCTGAGACGATTCTCGGGGCCCAAGCGCAGAGCAATCGGAGAGGAAGTCAACCGGTTACTCGACACCCAGTTCATCCGAGAAACAAAGAAAGCCACCTGGATAGCCAACCCAGTGCTGGTGCCAAAGAAAGACACGACCGTGCTACGCATGTGTGTCGACTACGGACCAATCAACAAACATTGCCCGAAGGATCACTTCCCCCTGCCTAGAATCGATCAGATAATCGACTCAACGGCAGGGTGCGATCTAATCTCCTTTCTTGACGCTTACTCAGGATACAACCAGATCAGAATGAAGGAAGAAGACGAAGAACACACATCGTTCATCACCCCCTACGGAGTATTCTGCTACAAGACAATGCCCTTCGGGCTAAAAAACGCAGGCGCCACTTACCAACGAATGATGCAGGCCTTCCTGAAGGAGCAAATCGGAAGAAACGTGCAAGTCTACGTGGATGACATCGTCATCAAGACCTATAAAGCAGCCACACTACTCGACAACCTGTGCGAAACCTTCGCGGCACTCAACAAATACAGAATCAAACTCAACCCAAAATGGTGCAAATTCGGCGTACCGGCAGGAAAGTTGCTCGGCTATATGGTCTCTGCCCGCGGGATCGAAGCAAACCCTGAGAAAGTCATCACCCGCATGCAAGAACCAACCGACGTCAAAAGAGTACAGTAGCTCACTGGAAAACTCGCAGCCCTAAGCCGCTTCATCAGCAGGCTGGGAGAACGCACGCTGCCTTTCTACCAGCTGCTCAGGAAAGGAGAGAAATTCGAGTGGACGGAGGAAGCCCGCCAAGCATTCGTGGACCTGAAAAATACGCTTTCGACCCCACCAATCCTGGCGGTACCCAAGGAGCGAGAGAAGCTATACCTCTACGTGGCAGCACGCAGCAGTGTGGTAAGCACATCGCTCGTTGTCGAACGCGCAGAAGAAGGCAAAGTCCAGAGCATCCAGAGACCAATCTACTACCTCAGCATGCTCCTGACCAAATCCTAGCAGCGGTAGCTGCACTATCAGAAGCTACTACTAACCATCATCATGACCGCAAAAAGGTGTCCCAATACTTCGAGGAGCACCCTATCACAATCGTGAGCAGCGCACCACTCGCCGACATACTCAATAACCCTAGAGCAACCGAGCGAGTCGCCGAGTGGAACATCGAGCTCAGCCCACGGGACCTGCAGTTCAAGCACCCAACAGCCATCAAAGCCCAAGTACTCCCAGATTTCCTGGTCGAGTGGACGGAGGTTCAAACACCAGGCACCCCAGACCTATCAAGCTCATGGTCAATGTTCTTCGATGGGTCCAAGAGACAACAAGGAGCTGGGGCAGGAGTTGTACTCATCTTCCCCAAAGGAACAAAGCTGAAATACTTCCTCCAGATCAACTTCAGTCACGCCTCCAACAACGAAGCAGAATACGAGGCGCTCCTCCATGGCATGCGCATGGCCAAAACGTGCGGAGCCACTCGCCTCATAATTTACGGGGACTCCAACCTCGTCGTCCAGCAGACGATGAGAAACTGCAAAGCAATAGCCGACAACATGGCGGCATACCAAAAGCTCTACAACGAACTCGAAGGAAATTTCGATGGTTGCCAGCTCAACTAGATCACCAGGGACAAAAACACAGAAGCCGACGAGCTCGCGAACATCGGTTCGACCAGGGCGCCCGTACCACCAGGCGTTTTTCTCGAAAGCATCAACCGGAGGTCCATCAAGGTGCAGGCAGCAACATCTGAAGCAGTCGCGGACGGCGAAGACGCAACAGAAATAGCGCAGGTGGCAGCAGCAACCCTATCAGAAGGCACATGCACCAGCACATCCGACAGCACAACCCCGACATAGTTCGAAGGACCCGTCTGGACAAAACCGTTCCTCCGATTCCTAATCGAAGGCACGCTACCACAAGACGTGGCCGAAGCACGACGCATCAGCCGACGATCCAAGGCATTCACGTTGATAAACAAACAACTATATAAGCGCAGCATCACCCAGATACTCCAAAAGTGCATTGACAAAGAGGACAGCAAAGCCCTCTTGCTCGAAATCCACGAAGGCACCCGTGGACACCACGCGAGCAGTCGAGTGCTCGTGTCCAAAGAATTTCGAGCTGGGTTCTACTGGCCCACAGCAATGAAAAACGCAGAGGAAATCGTGCGACCTTGCGTCGCCTGCCAAAAATTCGCCAACAGGCCACACGCTCCCGCATCAGAGCTCAAGACCATACCACTATCCTAGCCGTTCGACACCTGGGGACTCGACATGGTAGGCCCACTAAAGAAATCATCAAAGGGCGGAAGGACACACTTGCTCGTCGCAGTCGACAAGTTCACAAAGTGGATCGAAGCAGTGCCCATCACCAGCTTTACAGCTCTCACGGCTGTCAACTTCATCAAGTCGATCATCTTGAGATTCGGAGTGCCACATAACATCATTACGGACAACGGCACGAACTTCATGGCCGCATAATTTCAGAACTTCTGCGAAGACCTGGGCATCAAAATAAATTATGCATCAGTCGCGCACCCACAGTCCAACGGCCAGGTGGAAAAAGCAAACGGCCTTGTCTGTGGAGGAATCAAGAAATGACTCCTCGCACCACTCGAGCAAGCCGCCGGTAACTGGGCAGAAGAACTCCCGCGGTCGTGTGGAGCTTAAGAACCACGCCAAACACTGCAACCAATACACACCCTTCTTCATGGTGTACGGGGTAGAGGCAGTTCTGCCACATGACCTCAACTTCGGAGCACCCCGGGTCACCGGATACGAGGAAGAAGAAGCATTACAAGACGACAAAGATACGGCTGACGAAGCAAGAGACACAACCTTGGCAAAATCAGAAGGGTACCAAGACAAACTATGTACCTACCAAAGTAGTCAACTGCGCACTAGAACCTTCAACAAAGGTGATCTAGTCCTACGACTAATACAAGAGAAGGTCCACAAACATGCCCCCCAATGGGAAGGACCATTCATAATCTCAGAAGTCATCGGAGGCGGTGCCTACAGGCTAAAGAATCCAAAGACTGACGAGGACGTGGGAAGCCCATGGAACGTAGCAAACTTGCGACTATTCTATCCATAGCCCCTATCGGTCGGACATGACTGGCAATTCATATAAATCTCATGACCGCAATAAAATAAATGTCGCCCAAATACTGCCATCTCAAAGAACTCGGGGGCTGAAGACGAAACTCCCCCTCGAGCAACTCTATCGCCTACGCGATCTCAACCGAAGTACTCGGGGGCTTAAGAGAAAAAACTCCCCCCCGAGCAACTCTATCGCCTACGCGACCTCAACTGAAGTAGTCGGGGGCTTAAGAGAAAAAACTCCCCCCCCCCCGAGCAACTCTATCGCCTACGCGATCTCAACTGAAGTACTCGGGGGCTTAAGAGAAAAAACTCCCCCCCCCAAGCAACTCTATCGCCTACGCGACCTCAACTGAAGTACTCGGGGGCTTAAGAGCAAAAAACTCCCCCCCGAGCAACTCTATCGCCTACGCGATCTCAACGGAAGTACTCGGGGGCTTAAGAGAAAAAACTCCCCCCCCCCCCCGAGCAACTCTATCGCCTACGCGATCTCAACCGAACTACTCGGGGGCTTAAGAGAAAAAACTCCCCCCCAGAGCAACTCTATCGCCTACGCGATCTCAACTGAAGTACTCGGGGGCTTAAGAGAACCCCCCCCCCCCCCGAGCAACTCTATCGCCTACGCGATCTCAACCGAAGTACTCGGGGGCTTAAGAGAAAAAACTCCACCCGAGCAACCCTATCGCCTACGCGATCTCAATCGAAGCACTCGGGGGCTGAAGAGGAAACTCCCCCCCCCCCCAGAGCAAACTGTTATCGCACATGCGATCTTAATCGAAGCACTCGGGGAATTAAGAGAAAAAACTCCCCCCCGAGCAACCCTATTGCCTACGCGATCTCAACCGAAGTACTCGGGGGCTTAAGAGAAAAACTCCCCCCGAGGAACTCTATCGCCTACGCGATCTCAACCGAAGTACTCGGGGGCTTAAGAGAAAAACTCCCCCCCCCGAGAAACTCTGTCGCCTACGCGATCTCAACCGAAGTACTCGGGGGCTGAAGAGGAAACTCCCCCCCGAGCAACTGCTATCGCACATGCGATCTTAATCGAAGAACTTGGGGGCTTGAGAAGCAAAAAAAAACCCCCCGAGCAACTCCACCGCCAACGCGATTTTCTTCATGAAGCACTCGGGGTCTCGAGCACAAACCCCACCCAAGAGACGACAATCAACACTCCCATTGTAAGGCCCGATATGCGGTACTGTTCCAGATCTAGGTGTTTCCACCCAGATCCGGGGACGAAGCACATATCGGTCCCACCGCGACATATGACATAGCCATATGCCCCGGATTTCCAACATGATATCACAACATTACAGATACAAGGATACAACATCTCATACAATCGGCACACAACTGCCTCAAATATAATACAACAGCGGAAGATACATGTCTGAGTACAGACTACAAGCAAATGCCTACTGGCAAAAGAAAAGCATCGATCCCATAACCACACGGGTCCAGGCCGTCCGCCGGGATCCGCCTAACTAGTCGTCGTCGAGTCTCCACGTGAAACGTCGACCACCATACCTGTTGTCGATCAGAACCCTGAAAAGAGTTTGGGGGTAGTATCATGAGTACAGAGGTACTCAGCATCCAACTGTAGTGGTCCACTGACCCAGCAAGGACTTCATCACTCGTCATTCTAGGACAACTAGTAGTTTACGGTAAGGAAGGGGTAAGTGGTGAGGTTGCTGCCGCACTAGCATTTATGAAGTGGCTAACGATCTAGAGAGTAAGATAAGAGCCAAGCATTCGATGAGGAATCGCCTCCAACAAGTCTTGCTATCAACTGCTTACGCAAACATAACACCTATCCTATCCTTGTCCTCCTCTTCGCATCCCGACGAAGAAGAAGCAGTCAAGGCACACGCACACGTTGATCAAGTTATAATAAGATTATCTCAGTTGTTGTTGTCTATGAACAGGACGTAGGTCTCAAGTCGTCCATAACCGTGGACACGGCTTTTCGAAAAGATTTAACCCTGCAGGGGTGTACCAACTGCCCATTACGAGGCTCCGCACGCACGTCCATCACTCTCAGTTGCTACCCATCACAGGCAACCATTTTATGATTTAGTTCCAAGAGATCCGAAACGACAGGTCCCTCTAGCTAACAACGAACAAATCCGGGTGGCCCCCGGTGAGTCGACACCCAACTCAAAAGCCGGCCGCGCTCTCGAATCGGCCTCTACCGTCTGGATGAGGTCGGATAGGTTGCCCAAACATATGTGGACAACCCCCTAGCTCCCTGGAGTGGACCAACAAAGAAACCATGTCTCCGCTGGCCCAAGTTGTTTTAAAACAATATCTGCCAGGAGCGACCCAACAGACACACACACGGTTTTCAAATGGTAAATCAGCTTGGGCCACCACTAGAAATGTTTGAAGCTAGATAGGTAAGAAAAGGGGACCCCATAAAATCCCACACGCGGTTAGGCACGCTCAGTCTTAAAACCAATACCCGGAACTCGGGGCCTAGGTGACTCGAATGGAACAAAGCGTCGGGGCGGGATAGCCTAGACCTTCCATCCTTCGTCGAATATAGTCAACATTATAATAATAATCATATCATCAACAATAATAATATAATAATCAGGTGATATCCCAACCCAAAGAGTAACAGGGTAACATCGTAGCATCCTAAGCATGCATACTAAGCAGGGGCTGAGCAACGAGCAAAAGTAACATAGCAGTACAAGGTTTGCTGGGAGGGGACATGGCTGTATTGGTTTAAAAGAGGCTGTAAACATGTGGTAGGATCAAACATCGCCTAACCTATTCTAGCATGCAAACCGCTGGTTGAAATAGAATGGATCATAAGTAATGCAAGTCCTTGCCTGTTGATAAGTCGGGTTCCGAAGGTGTAGTCGATCGCACGCTCGCATCGTCTCCGAGAGGTACCCGCGGGAGCACACAAGAAGTAAACACTGGAAAACAATCAACGGTGCACCACTATTACTACGGAGCGAACACGAGCAAGCATCAACAAGAAGCAACATGAGACATCGCACCTACCGTCGAGAGCGGTTACTAACGATTTAAGTGGAGTACTCGTCACACACGACGATACCGCACATTTACGGTGGTTCAAGTTGTTTAGCTACAGGTGTCCAAACAACGGTTATTAACATGGCAACTCAAGCAAGCATGGCATAGCACACAATCATGTCAACAGGTGAAGCACCAAATAAACTATCTATGCTAAACAATTTAAGTGAGGCACAATCCTAAACATGGCATAACACTAAGTGCCGCACGATGATTAAAGGATTTGGTACTGTTCTGTCCTAAACCATATTTTAGGTTGGTTAACAACAGCAAACAATAGCAAAAACACAAAGTACACGAAAAACTAATCAAGTTACATATAAGGCACACTCCAAACGGAGTTACGGTTAAAAAGATACAAGAAAAACAATTTACGGGCACATGCTGTATAAACAGGGGTAAATCTATATGCAAAAGTGCCGAAACATGACATATCAATACATGGGATGAAAGTAGACATCATGCTTAACAATATGCAACTGGAATCACTCAATTCCGATGAACGGTTGCGAAGCAATCGTCATCCGAAGTTGCAACAAAATAACAGTTTTCAGCAATAGCTGCACAATAACATCATGATAGCTACTTTGGAGCAAAATATAAACATGATGCAGCAGGCAAATATGGCATGTGAATGCATGATACTGAAGTACAAACATTGCTTAATGCAACGCAAAAGGAATCAATGCAAAAGACCTCATGGATTTGTTACAATCATCATGCAAAGTTGCAACAAAATAATAACAGCAACACAATAACAGGAATTTAAAGCAATTAACGGCCTGATGCCCACTTTGAACAGCAAAAACTATATCTAAACAACCTCAAAACAATTAACTCACAAAAGTCGGATTAAAGTACACGCAATTCTAAACAGTTCGTCTTTTGGGCGCAACGCGATCCGAGCTACGGTTCAACGGGAAATAACGTTGCAAAATTGAATCAGCAGCAGTTTTCTCAGCACTTAGAAAAATTACAGAGCTAAAAGAAAAAAAAACAGACGAGAAAAAGAAAAAAAAACGGGGTCTCACCCACTAGTGGGCTTGGCCCACTAGAGGCAGTGGCTGGCGGCCTGGAGGAGAGAGGAGGCAGGGGGCTCACGTGGCGCCTCCTGAGCCGCAGATCTCCAGATCTGACGGCCAGGGATGGCCTGGGCTAGGGTTTTTCGGATCTGGGCTAATTGGACAAAAATTGGGGGCAAATCTGGGGGTGTGGCTGCAATTTTGGCTCAGGGAAACCCTAAAAATGGGTGGGAGTGTGGTGGTCTTTATATAGGGCTGGTTGGCTGGTCTGTTGACGCAAACGCCCTCGGTACCCCTCTCGCGTGTCCGGTGATCGCGTTCGTGACCGCCGAGACTCCGTACAGACTCCGATTCCGAAGAAATCTCGAACCACGCGCTCAGCGCGTCGAGCTCTTCGATCGTACCTCACTGCGGTGACATTCTGACAACATTTTCCGGCGCCCCGTAAAAATAACCCGTTTAATTATTAAACGGGGTTTTTCGTTCCGTTGGCTGCGGCTGGTCTCGTGCGGTTGCGACGGTGCTCGGGTGAAACCCCGGTGTCGCAAAGTCGTGTGCCGTGGTGGAAAAAGGGGTCGGTCTCCGTCCGATACGAGATAAGAGGGGGGAAATAATCGCCGATCGATAAATCGGGGATGCAAACACCGCAAACAAATGAGGCAATCAATCAATTCACACCGAAAACAAAAATTTTAATTTTTGTGAAATCTGGGCTGTTACACCCATGACATCCAAGGACTTTTGAAAACACTTCGGAGGAAGCACAAGCTCATCTAGTCTTCACCTGATCGCCAACAATCACCTAAAGACTCGGGGGCTACTCCCATCAGGAGCGCTACCGCGCACCCGATAAAAAGATAACAAAGGAAACAAATTTTAGCCTACGCCTAACCCTTCGACTCAAGCTTAGCCTCGGGGGATACTCCCATCAGGAGCGCTGTCGCGCGCCCGATAGAGCCAACAGTACCAAGTATAGGATGGACCCGAGGACAGTCCCGTGCAGTAAAAGACTCTCAGCTACAAAAGGATTCGAAGACAGCTCCTGATGGTCAAGACGCAGTTTTTGGTGGCATAAAAAGCTCAAATATAAATTCCACTACAAAGGAGAAAACACAGTTTCCATCATAGATATCATCTTCAGTAGAAAAGGACTCAACTACATTTGGATAGAAGGCAGCTCCTGTTACAAGAGAAAATCACCCAAGGAACTATGACTTCTACATGTGTGCCCATGAGGGATAATCTACTCTAGTACAAGAGCATCATCACAGACAAAGTAGAGGTGGAAGCAGCAGGATCATGATGTCAATGACATAACAAAAGGTGAAGCTCGACTTATTTGGGGAGCCATTGGGGACGCTGCTCCACCAGCTTCTTCTCCTTCTCCTCTAGCTTCTTCTCCAGCTCCGCCCAAACTACCGGCGAAGATGACGCCGCCACCTCCAGTTCTACAAGGTCGTCTGCCGCGCTCGTTTAACCGGTGGCTTGACATCGAGGTCTTCTTCAGAAGCAGAGGAGGAAGAACTTGAAGACGGCTCGCCACCACCACCAGGAGAGTCCCCGGAGGATGAAGCCGTCGAAGACGCAAGCGAAGGACTCCTCGACTTTATGGAGCTATCGCTGCTCGACTACTGCCCATGCGGATCCATGATATTTCCACTCGGATCGAATGCGCGGACAGCAACAGTTCTCTCACCATAAAAACGACAGCTAACATATCACCATCCCGAAAATTCAACCGCCGAGCAAATAAACTCCAACCAGAGACAAGAGAAATCAAGCGAGAGCTATCAACCTCCAAATCAACATAAGAAGGACATCGACAGCTCCCTTGAAGGTGCAGAAGCAAGCCATCTAAGCCACGTTCAGAGACAATGGCAAAAAAAGCAGAGGGAAGAAGGATGCGATTGGCACTTTGGCCACGAACACGCAAAATAAAATCGTAGCGCCAGAATCCCTCCTCCAAGGGAGAGGAGGAAGGCACTGGCACCGCACCATGGCGACCACCACGGCATGAACGTGGTGTGCGGCCACCACAGCTACGACGACCACGGCCACGGCCAACACCTCGCCCAGGAACCATGAGCGGAAGAAGAGACGGAGAAAGAGGCGAAGCAGCGAGTTGGATAGAAGCGTGGAAGAGAAAGGCCTATTTATAGAACAACTAACATCAAGGCACAGAGAAGCCAAAACGACAGAAACAATTAATTCAAAGACCAATCGTCCCAGCCGTCTCGGACTCCAAGACGAAGATGCTCTCTCACGGGACGCACTATACGCAAGACGCGTCAATTCGCGCACGTTTCCAAACGCGCGTATGGGAAACCCAACCGGCGCCAGCCGCACGCCACAACGGCCATCATTATGACCGGTCCTGAAGATGTGACGGTTCAATGGCAGAGCATCACTGCCAGCCATCAAATAGAGGCATCACTGCCCCTCACAAACAGCAAAGGAAAAGCCAAAGAGACATCAAGGCCAACAGATTCCATCTTTCAGATCTTTTCCCCCAAGGAAGAAAAACATCTTACTCGCATCGGGAGCGTACATCATAAGAGCCCCGGGTGCTCCCTCACCTAAAGGTTAACCACGTGCTCGAGTGAACACTCACACTTATAAGAGTCTCGGGTGCTCCCTCAACCCGAGAAAGACAAACAAACGTTCGCCAAGACCATACGGCGCTAAGAGTTCCGGGTGCTCCCTCACCCGAAGAGCCAAAAAACGGCATTCGAGTGACTACTCGCGAAAAAACCCCCGAATGAGCACTCGAAAACAAAAGCTCCTCGGGTGAATGAGTGAACAGCTCGCTTGATGTTTTGTTCCAAGCGGGTGCAATGCTATAAGGCTCCGCGCCTCAAAAACACACTTTCCTGGAACACGATACACTGTGCCCAGATGCCACGCAAGATTAGCGTGTAGGTAAGACCCCGCTGCGAAGTACGGCCGGGCTGGGACTTGCCGAAGAGCGATTTCACTCCCAACCTTTCCCATGCGCAGAGCATGATAGATAAGCCGGGCGGACGCGCCTTAGGCTACACACATTACTGGCGGCAAATGAACATCGTAAGACCTGAAGCGACCGGACTTTTTCTCGACACCAGTGTTCCAAGCTCACGTCGAGGGACGTGGGTTTGATTGGGCTACTGTGGTATTTTCCCTAGTGCAATTCACCAAGGCTGGATCCGTCGACTCCTTGGGCCCTTTCAGCTTAGCATCCCTCGAAACAGGTTTTGTCATGGCCACCATACTGCCAACGACCCACGGATGAACCGTGCATATCAATGAACGACATATAAATGTACTCGAGTCCCTGCGCGACTCTTCGAGTCCCCCAGGAACTCGGGGGCTACTGACGAGGGGGTGACCCCGCGACTCCTACGGATGATCCCACCTGGTGTCCATGAAGGCAGAAGGCCCATGAAGATATGGCCCCGGCCCACTAGATGGCATCGACGTAGAAGTCCTCGACTCACAAGGAAGGTGCAAAGACCTGCCGTAAGAAGCAATCTAGGGTTAGGAAAGTTTACCTGTACACATAGATGAATTCCCCGAGACCTAGCCCGGTATATAAGGGCTAGGAGGGGCGACGCCAAAGATATCCAATCTCACCGGTAACCCTAGCCCTGAGCTCTCCAGCCTTGGCTTCCTCTTTAATCGCATCTCCCTAATCAATAATATCGAGCAGGAGCGAGCCTCCCTGTTTGCCGACGAGCTATCGTCCAACCTGCGCCTCTCATGAATAACCCAGGGTCCCTGACCATGGGATTTGCCGGGGTTGATTGTAAGGCCCGATATGCGGTACTGTTCCAGATCTATACGTTTCCATCCAGATTCGGGGACGAAGCACATATCGGTCCCACCGCGACATATGACGAAGTCATATGCCCCGGATTTCCAACATGATATCACAACATTACAGATACAAGGATACAACATCTCATAAAATCGGCATACAACTGCCTCAAATACAATACAACAGCGGAAGATATATGTCTGAGTACAGACTACAATCAAATGCCTACTGGCAAAGAGAAAACACATCGATCCCATAAGCACACGGGTCCAGGCCCTCCGCCGGGATCCGCCTAACTAGTCGTCGTCGAGTCTCCAGGTGAAACGTCGATCACCATACCTGTTGTCGATCAAGAACCCTGAAAAGAGTTTGGGGTAGTATCATGAGTACAGAAGTACTCAACATCCAACTGTAGTGGTCATCTGACCCAGCAAGGACTTCATCACTCGTCATTCTAGGACAACTAGTAGTTTATGGTAAGGAAGGGGTAAGTGGTGAGGTTGCTGCCGCACTAGCATTTATGAACTGGCTAACGATCTAGAGAGTAAGATAAGAAGCCAAGCGTCTATTCGCATCCCGACGAAGAAGAAGCAGTCAAGGCACACACACACGTTGATCAAGTTATATTAAAATTATCTCGGTTGTTGTTGTCTATGAACAAGGAGTAGGTCTCAAGTCGTCCATAACCGTGGACACGGCTCCTCGAAAAGATTTAACCCTGCAGGGGTGTACCAACTGCCCATTACGAGGCTCCGCACGCACGTCCATCTCTCTTAGTTGCTACCCATCACAGGCAACCATTTTATGATTTAGTTCCAAGATATCCGAAACGACAGGTCCCTCTAACTAACAACGAACAAATCTGGGTGGCCCCCAGTGAGTCGACATCCAGCTTAGGAGTCGGCCGCTCTCTCGATCTGGTCTCTACCGTCTGTCTCGGGTTTGGATATCTGGTTAATCACACATGGGAAACCGGGTCCTCAGCCGAACTAGGTGGGCCAGCAAGGGAACTAACTTCTCACTGGCCCGGGTTGGTTTGAAAACAACTGGCAGCTGACTAGCACACACACGGTTTCAAATGGTAAATCAGATTGGGCCACCACTAGAAATGTTTGGAGCTAGGTAGGTAAGAAAAGGGGACCCCAAAAAATCCCACACGCGGTTAGGCACGCTCAGTCTTAAAACCAATATCCGGAACTCGGATCCTAGGTGACTCGAATGGAACAAAGCGTCGGGGAGGAATAGCCTAGACCTTCCATCCTTCGTCGAATATAGTCAACATTTATAATAATCATATCATCAAAAACAATATAATAATGTGATATCCCAAACCAAGGAGTAACAGGGTAACATCGTAGCATCCTAAGCATGCATACTAAGCAGGGGCTGAGCAACGAGCAACAGTAACATATCAGTACAAGGTTTGCTGGGAAGGGACATGGTTGTATCGGTTTGAAAGAGGCTGTAAACATGTGGTAGGATCAAACATCGAACTTAACCTAGACTAGCATGCAAACCGCTGGTTGAAATAGAATGGATCATAAGTAATGTATAGAATGGGTTCCGAAGGTGTAGTTGATCGCAAGCTCGCATCGTCTCCGAAGGTACCCGCGGAAGCACAAAAGATGGTAAACACTAGAAAGCAATCAACGAGCAAGCACTCTATTACTATGAAGCAAACACGAGCAAGCATCAACAAGAAGCAACACGAGACATCGCACCTACCGTCGAGAGCGGTTACTAACAGGTTAAGTGGAGTACTCGTCACACACGACGATACCGCACATTTAGAAATGTTCAAGTTGCTTAGCTACAGGTGATCAAACAATAGTTATTAACATGGAAACTCAAGAAAGCATGGCATATCACACAAACATGACAAAAGGTGAAGCACAAAGTAAGCTATTTATGCTAGTCAATTTAAGTGAGGCACGACCTAAACATGGCTTAACACTAAGTGCCGCACGACAATTAAAACATTTGGTACTGTTCTGTCCTAAAACATATTTTAGGTTGGTTAACAACAACAATCAATAGCACAAACACAAAGTACACGAAAAACTAATCAAGTTACATATAAGGCACACTCCAAACGGAGTTACGGTTAAAAAGATACAAGCAAAACAAGTTACGGGCACAAGCTGTATAAACAGGGGTAAATCTATATGCAACAGTGCAGAAACATGATATAGCAATACATATAATGAAATTAGACATGATGCTTAACAATATGCAATTTGAATCACTCAATTCCGATAAACGGTCGTGACACACTCGTCGACCGAAGTTGCAACAAAATAACAGTTTCAGCAACAGCAGCACATTAACATCAGGATAGCTACTTTGGAGCAAGATATAATCATGATGCAGCAAGCAATTATGGCATGTGAATGCATGAAACTGAAGTAGAAACAATGCTTAACGCACTGCAAAAGTAATCAATCAATTCCGATGAACGGTTGCGAAGCAATCGTCACCCGAAGTTGCAATAAAATAATAACAGCAGCACTCTAACAACAAAAGTAGCAGTTTAACGGCCTGATGCCCACTTTAGCACACAATTACACAATCAATATGAGATCAAATGCAAAAACTTTCTACATACGAAGCTAGAGCACGCAAAACTGAGCAACTTTCGTTTTGGGGGCACGTTCATCGGAGCTACGGTTGAACGGGAAATTACAGCGCAAAATTGAAACAACAGTAAAAATAATAAAGACTTAGCAAAATTTACAGGGGGGGTCTCAGAAAAAAAGGCAAAGGGGCCTCACCCATGGGCTAGCCCATGAGGCAGAGGAGGCGCTGGGCTGTGGGGCGAGTGGGCTGCTGGCCGAGCTGGGCCGGTACGCTGATGGGCCGGGGCGTGGCCCGCCTGGCAGCACGCAGCGGCTGGGGCTCCCGAGCGCACCCGAGCGGTGGCGGCTGCCGCGCCCGCCGGCGAGGGGCGGCTCAAGGCGGCGAGGCAGAGGGCGCAGGCTGGGGAGGCGGCTCCAGGGGTGAGGGGGTGCCAGATCCAAGCGGAGCTAGGGAGGCCGGGCGGCGCCGGCGAGCTCCCCGGGCGGACGGGGTCGAGCGGCGCGAGCTCGTGCTCTCCTGGCCATGGCGCGGGCGGCTGGGAGCTCCTGCAGTAGAGAGGAGTTGGGGTGAGGGAGGAAGGGAGGAGAAGGAGAGGGAGAGGAGAGGGAGGTGCGGGGGAGAGGAGGTGCGGGGTGCGGCGGCTCGCCGGACGCGGGCGGCGCGGCGGCCTCGGGAGCGGAGGCCTCCATGGCTGGCTCCAAGGTGGGATGACGTGGCACGATCTGAGCCCTCCGGGGCTAGATCCAACGGCTAAAAAAAACTGGGCTAGGGTTTGCTGCTAAAAAGTGGGGTATTGGGAAAATGTGGAGGCAGATCTGAGGGGGTGGCTGCAATTTTGGCTTAGGGAAACCCTAGAAATGGGTGGGAGTGTGGTGGTCTTTATATAGCCCCGGTGGCTGGCAGTTTGCGAAAACATCCCCGGTTTTTCTCTCGCGCGCGCGGTGCTCACGTTTCTGACCGCCGGCGGTCCGCAGTACCTCCGATTCGGGTAAAACTTCGAACTGCGCGATCAGCACATCGAGCCGGAGGAGTTCACCTCGCGTTGGAACCGTTCCAAGAACACTTTCCGACGCGCTATAAAATATCCCGTTTAATTATTAAACGGGGTTTTTCGTTCCGTTGGCTGCGGCTGGTCTCGTGCGGTTTTCACAACGGTGGTCGGGCGAAACCCGGTGTCGCAAAGGTCGAGTATCAGGGTGGCAAGGGTCGGTCTCCGTCCGGTACGAGATAAGAGGGGGAAAATAATCGCCGATTGATAAATCGGGGATGCAAACACCGCAAACAAATCAGACAATCAAACAATTCACGCAGAATTTTTTTTTTTGATTTTTGTGAAAACTGGGCTGTTACATTGATCCCCGTCACTTGGCGTATTTCCTATTGCTTTTGAGCCCTTCCTTTCTTTGCAGCATAGTTCGCATTGCTATGCTTTCATAATTCTGTCAATTGCCCAGCTGTGATTTGTTTACCTCGCTAGCACTTTTATCGTCTTTTGGGAGAGAGACATCACTAGTGAAAATCACGGGACCCCGGTCCATCTTTACATTATTGTTTACATCCTTAGTTTACTTTCAGTCTTTACTTTCAGTTGCCACTATTATTATCTCTTGCGTTAATCCTTTGTAAACAGCAAGGCCGGAGGAATTGACAACTCCTCTGTACTCGTTGGGAGCGAAGTTATTTGTTGCTGTGTACAAGTCCATGTCAACCGCCTAATTTCTGGCGCCGTTGACACCTTCTTGTATCTCTTGGAGTCCTACTGGTTCGATAACCTTGGTATCTTCAACGAGCGAAATTTGCTGCTACGCTACATCTCACCTTCCACTTGGGGTAACCAACGAGGATTGAGAGAACTATCCTCACCGTATCAAGCTAATTTCTGGCGCCGTTGACGGGGACTCCAGTCTACAAGATAGGGGAGTTGCACACTATATTTTATCTTTGCTTTTTAGTCTTCTTAGTTTATCTTTCAGTTTTTACTTTTTGTGTCCCTTATCAAAAATACCAAAAATACCTGCTGCTACTACGGGTTCCAATGAAAACACCAAGTTGTGTGACTTCACCAGTCAACACAACAGTGACTTTATCTGCACTCCTATTTCCCCACCTGCCACTTCAGATACCTCTTATGAAATTAAACCTGCTTTGCTAAACCTTGTTATGAGAGATCAATTCTCTGGTGCTGGAGATGATGTTGCTTTACACTTGAATAATTTTGTTGAATTATGTGATATGCAAAAGTATAAAGAAGTAGAAGATGATGTTGTTAAGCTCAAGCTTTTTCCTTTCTCTTTAAGGGACGAAGCTAAAATCTGGTTTCAATCTTTGCCTAGGAATAACATAGATTATTGGGATAAGTGCAAAGATGCTTTTATTGGGAAGTACTACCCACCTGCTAAGATTATCCAATTGAGGAGTAACATTATGAATTTCCGGCAATTGGATAATGAACACGTTGCCCAAGCTTGGGAATGCATGAAATCTCTTGTCAAGAACTGCCCCACACATGGACTGACTACCTGGATGGTTATCCAGACTTTTTATGCAGGCTTGAACTTTACCTCGCGGAACCTGTTAGATTCGGCCGCGGGAGGAACTTTTATGTCAACCACACTTGGTGCTGCCACAAAGCTACTTGATGAGATGATGTTGAACTACTCTCAGTGGCACACCGAACAATCTCCAACTGGTAAGAAGGTAAATTCTGTCAAGGAGATCTCCTCTCTAAATGCAAAGGTTGACATTATCATGTTTCTACTTACCAAGAAAGCTCCTATTGATCCTCAGGATGTTCCTTTAAATTCTTTGGTTGCTCAGGAACAAGTAGATGTGAACTTTATCTCTAGAAACAACTTCAACAATAATGCTTATAGGAATAACTTTGCTAGTAATCCTAGACCGTTTCCATCCACTTATGGGAACAACAACACCTACCCTAGCAACAAGAACCCCACCTCTGAACTAGAGAGTATGCTTAGAGAATTTATCACTACCCAAAAAGCCTTCAACAAGAATGTGGAAGAAAAACTAGCTAAATTAGATAATCTTTGTTTGAAGGTAGACAACTTAGCCCTTGATGTTGAGATGTTAAAAATTAGAACCTATCCCCTTGAGGAGAGTAAGGTCACTCCTATTAACGCTATCCAGTTACAAATCAATGAAAATATTAGGATGATGGCTAAACTAAAAGAGAGATGGGCCGGAGAAAAGGAGGAAGAAGAAAGAATTAAGAGCCTTCCTACCTACCACATAGTAGCCACTATCCAAGTAGTTGAGGATGTCCAAATATTTAGCACCCATCACACCCCTAGTCCCACTGGACCTATCAATGGTGATGCTACCACCTCAACCATAGATGAAGAAACCTCTATGAACATAGAAGCTTTCAAACAAGTGAGCCTAAATGATATCACTACCTCCTTGATAGATAGTAGTGACCTAGACTTTGACAACTGCACTTTACCTGAAGTTATTGGTTTCCTACACAAGATGTCTAGAGACCCCCACACTAGCACACTTAATCTTGCCTTCACAGAGCATATCACCAATGCTCTAATCAAAGTTAGGGAGGAGAAGCTTAGACTAGAAGCCTCCATGCCTAGGAAGCTAGAAGATGGTTGGGATCCTATGATAAAAATCAAATTGAATAACTTCTCTTGTTATGCTCTTTGTGATGTTGGAGCAAGTACCTCTGTTATGCCCAAAAGAATGTATGATATGCTTGAATTGAAACCTTTTGATCCCTGTTCTTTTGGTGTTCGTCTTGTTGATTCTTCCGTAAGGAAGCCTTTGGAGAAGATCGACGATGTTCTTATCATTGTCAATGACAATTATGTTCCCGTTGATTTCACTATTATGGACATTGAGTGTGAGCCCTCTTGTCCAATTATTTTGGGACGTCCTTTTCTTCGCATAGTTGGTGCTGTTATTGATATGAAAGAAGGGATTCTTAAATTCCAATTCCCTCTCAAGAAAGGGATGGAACACTTCCCTAGGAAAAAGATTAAGTTGCCTTTTGAGACCGTTACACGGGCTAGTTATTCCCTTGAAAAGACTTGATCTTCTGCTTTAAGCCTAGCTAATGGCTCTAAAGAAGCGCTTTCGGGAGGCAGCCCGCAACGAATTTAGGTTTTTATTTTTTATTCTTTTCTTCTCTTCTTAGTGGTCTTGATGATTTTTACTACTGTAGAAACATCATTGTATCTTTATTTTTTAAGCTTTGTGCCTTTTATAGCCACATACGACAAGGGAAGTGAAAGTTGTGACATGCTGTCCAGAAAACTGATTCTGTCCTCGTGACTAGAAAAATAAAAGAAAAATCCCAGTTCATCTTTTTGAGCTGAATTTTTTACACAGAGTGCTCTATACAATTACGAAACTTTCGTATGTTCTGAGTTTTTATATTTGAGTTGCAGAAGTACCCCTAAAAAATTCGTTTTTACCTGCTGGTCTGTTTCTCACAGATTCTGTCCTGTTTTGCTTTTTCTTCGTTTTGCAAACCTTAAGCTTGCTTTTTCTTTGCAAAAACTTTTTGGAAATCTTGAGAAACAGTAGCTCTTAAAATTTATCTTTATTTCCAGTAGAGTAAAAATTATTTTATTATGGGTACTAACCTCTTTAATCAGTCTACAATGAGTTATGTATGAAGGGAGTTTTCAAGTGCGCGATGGAAGATGATGAAAAAAGATCTTGGAGTGTCAAACGCTCAAGCTTGGGGATGCCCATGTGCACCCCCAATAAATATTCAAGGAGACTCAAGCGTCTAACCTTGGGGATGCCCCCGTGCATCCCCATCTTCATCAACAATTATCAGTTCGTCTCTCGTTGCACTATATTTTTATCACTTCATGCGTTGTGTGCTATAATTGGAGTGTCTCGCTCTTTACTTTTCTTAGGTTTGTTTTTTCTTTGTTTGCTGTAGTAACAAGTTAGACCCCAGCTTACTCTTTTATGTGGGAGAGATACACGCTTCGCTTGAACTAGAACTACTCATAGGATTTGCATGCTTATTCTATTAGCTGTGAGTTGTTCTTTTTCTTATCTTAGTTGTTGCTCTGTTTACTTGTAGTGCTTTAGTTTTTTCTAGAGCTTTTCTTTTGTTTTAGGTTGAACTTTCTATAGGTTGCATGTTTTATCTTGTTAGAGAGTTTTCCTGTTGCACTGAGTTTTGTGTCTTGACTAGAAGTAGGTAGTTGAAGTTGCTATTCTCTTTGTAGTAGTAACTTGCAATAGTTTTGAGGTATTGACTAGATGTCGTATTTTGGGAAATCCGTGTGTTTTTCGAAAACCAAAAATCCCTGTTGAGAACTCTAGCTACTAGATGGATCACTAACCTCTGGAGGGTTCGAATATTAGAGTACACTCACGTACCATGAGTCGAGGATGCGCAAGGATAACCAAACCCCCATACACTCCTCCTCGGGGTACTTGTCTCTTTGTGAACCTCCTGATTAGATTGAGAGTTACCGATAATAAGTGCATGAGTTCTTCGGGCTAATATAAGTATTGAAAGTTGACACTTCCATCTCCTCATATTTGCTAGCCTCTTCGGTACCGTGCATTTCCCTTTTCTCACTCTGAGAGTTAGCGTCCACCTCGCCGGTGCATCCAAACCCCTTGGCATGATACGCTCTGTCGTCATAAACCTCCTTATATCTTTCCTCAAAATAGCCACCATACCTACCTACCAGGCATTTCCATAGCCTTTCCGAGATACATTGCCATGCAACATCCACCTTCTCATGACTTGATCCTCATGTCATACATGCTACTTGCTTGATCGATGAGCCGCATGCTACTTGGGCCTTGCCCTAATCATTGCTACATGACGCCCTAGTATCATTGCATATCCTGCTATTCTGGCAGAGGCATACATTTGCATCATGATAGTTATATCTTATTTATGCGAGTACCTTTGTAAAGTGTGAAAGATCTCCTATATTCTTGTAAAATATAGAGTGTTGCCCCTAAAGTGAGGAAAAGATCCCAAAGAGGACAAAATCAAAAGATCCCAAAGAGGACAAATGAGAGTTAAATTGAAAGAGCCATTGAGGCCACCAAAAAAATACAAAAAAATAGAAAAAAGAGAAAAAGAAAAATAAAAAGAGAGAAGGGGCACACTACTATTCCTTTTGAGAGATCCACAGTAGTACTTCATCATATATCCCTTGTACTTCATAGAGATCATCATAATGAATATAGATATGTGGGGACCTTCACACTATAGAACTTCGCTTGTATATTCCAATGATGAGCCTCCTCAAACGAGCTCTAGGTCTACTTGAGCAAGCAAGTTAGATGCACCCCCACTAGTTCCCTTGGAGAGCTTTTAGTTCACATGTGCATCCGTTGCATGGCAATCCCTACTCCTCTAATCATATCTATTATATGGCCTTCTCTCGCCTATGATTGTCCTCATTGATGTGAGCCTTTCACACCCTTTTTGTTTTCCTCCTCCACCTTCTTTCTGTTTCGCCTTTTAGGTGTCAACTTTCTTGCTCACGCTCATCCATTGCATGAGTGCTCAAAATATCGAAAGGGAGTGGATCAGTTTGACTTGTACCTGGATAGTGGTCTGGGGACGAGTCAAGAAGAGAATCCAAAGGAGACTAAGTGTGAAACTTTAGTAGATAGTTGTTCTCAACAACCTTTTTTCTCTCTTTTTCTCAGTCCCCTGCTTGCATGCAAACACCATCTTGAGACATTCGAGTCAGAGACAGCGAGAGCTCTTGCACCTTTTGTTCTTTTGTTGCTTGTGTCAATGCTAATATAGACTCTTGCTTGTTAAGACTTGAATTGAATTGCATGCTTTGATTACTTTACTTAAAAGTACTTATATAGTTGTGTGGCATGTCACCACAGAAATTATGCCTGTTATCATTTACCTACTCGAAGACGAGCAGGAATTAAGCTTGGGTATGTTGATACGTCCCAAACGTATTTATAATTTCTGCTTGCTCCATGCATGGTTTGTGTGACTTTGCCATGATTTGCTTGAACTTTCATACACTTTTGAGCATATTTGGACTAATCTTAACCCAATGCACCCAACTTCCAGTTGCTGTTTTCTGATGTTTTTGTATTTCAAGTTTTCCGGCCATTAAAAGTGCTCCAAAAAATCCGGAAAAATCAGATAAAAAATCAGCGACCCGGAAGCTTCCGTAATCACCAAGGAAGCGGAGGGGGGCCACCACAGGGACTCCAGAAGGGTCCCTGGCGAAGCCCCACCCTAGGCCGCGCCAGGGATCCTCCTGGCTGCCTTGTGGGTCCCCTTGACACCCCCTCCGCCTATATTTAGCCCTCGGGGTGGAAACCCCTAATATCAATCTCTTTTCCGCGAACTCGCCTCTGTACCTCCGCTGCCGCCGTTTCAAGATCGGGGCTGCCTGAAGAAGGTGCCCCGGCACCTTGCCAGGAGGAGGAACCCCTTCCGGGAGACCATCCATAGCGATGGACGCCTCCCGGATGTACCATGAGTAGTCCCCCTTGGACCATGGGTCCATGACCAGTACCTATGTGATGTACTTCTCTCCCCTCTTTGTGCTTCCACTTTAAAGACCTTGTGAGCTTCCTCACATGATCGAGGCACTTTTGTAATTTCTACTGTTGCTATGCTGAGTTTGTTGGGATCTGATGGATTATGAGACTATGTTCATATTGTGATGAGTAATATATTTGGTTCTTCTCTTTTATATTTTGTTCTTGAGTAAATTCTTGCATGTTCTCCGTTGCAGTATTTTACTTTGGCCAAGTAGTTTGTTGCAACTCCAAGAGGGAGCGTCAAGCTTGATTGTGGGTTCAGCCCCTTGAGGTCTAGCTTGAGTGACAGAGACATGAGACTAGGGGATGTGCTGTTGCCACCAGGGATAAAACAACGGTGCTTGTATCCGCGGGTGCAAGGATTGTTTACTTTACGGAAAGTTATTTTAATGCAGTTGTCTATTGCTTTGAGTTTACACTTTGGGTGGGATTTGCAACTTAATACCAGCGAGATGTTCTGGATAGATATCTGAAGGTGGATGATTCGTAGTAGATGCAGTTGGATTTCGGTCTACTTACCTTGGCGTATTGCCCATTGCTTTTGAGCCCTTCCTTTCTTTGCAGCATAGTTAGCATTGCGGTGCCTTCATAATTTTGTCAATTGCCCAACTGTGACTTGTTTACCTCGCTAGCACTTTTATCGTCTTTTGGGAGAGAGACATCACTAGTGAAAATCATGGGACCCCGGTCCATCTTTACATTATTGTTTACATCCTTAGATTTATTTTAGTCTTTACTTTTAGTTTCCACTATTATTATCTCTTGCTTTAATCCTTTGTAAACAGCAAGGCCGGACGAATTGACAACTCCTCTGTACTGGTTGGGAGCAAAGTTATTTGTTGTTGTGTACAGGTCCACGTCAACCGCCTAATTTCTGGCGCCGTTGACACCTTCTTGTATCTCTTGGAGTCCTACTGGTTCGATAACCTTGGTATCTTCACCGAGGGAAATTTGCTGCTACGCTACATCTCACCTTCCACTTGGGGTAACCAACGAGGTGTGAGAGAACTATCCTCACCGTATCACGCACATAATCCTGTCAATTGCCCGGCTGTGATTTGTTTACCTCGCATAGCTATTTTATCGTCTTTTGGGAGAGAAACATCACTAGTGAACATCATAGGACCCCGGTCCATATTTCCTACACTGTTTACACTATCAATTTACTTTCAATATTTACTTTTCCGTAGCTATCACTATCATTATTATCCCGTGCATTTTATCCTTTGTAAACAACAAGGCCGGAGGGATTGATAACCCCTTTGTACTCGTTGGGAGCAAAGTTATCTGTTGTGTGTGCAGGTCCACGCCTACCGCCAATATCTGGCGCCGTTTTCACCTTCCTGTCGTTGTCGGAGTCCTACTGGAGACAAACCTTGGTATCTTCACCGAGGGAAATTTCCGCTGTCTACATATCAACCTTCCACTTTGGGTAACCAACGAGGGGGCGTTAATTCGTACCATCAAAAGCATTTTCTGGCGCCGTTGCCGGGGACTCCACTCTTCGGGATATGGGAGTGTCACACTATCTTTTCTCTTTGGTTTTTAGTCTTGTTTGTTTACCTTTCAGTTTTTGCTTTAGTGTCCTTTATCAAAAATCAAAAAAATAGTTATCTTGCTTACTGCTACTATGGGTTCCTCCGAGAACACCAAGTTGTGTGACTTCACTAGTTACAACAACAGTGACTTTATCTGCACTCCTTTTGCTACACCTGCTACTTCAGCACCTTCTTATGAGATTAAACCTGCTTTGCTGAACCTTGTTATGAAAGATCAATTCTCTGGTGCTAGAGATGATGCTGCCTTGCACTTAAATAATTTTATTGAGCTTTGTGATATGCAAAAGTACAAGGAAGTAGATGGTGATATTGTTAAGCTTAAGATTTTTCCTTTCTCCTTGAGGGATGAAGCTAAAATCTGGTTTCAGTCCTTGCCTAAGAATAGCATAGACTCTTGGGATAAGTGCAAGGATGCTTTTATTGGGAAGTACTACCCCCCTTCTAATATTATCTAGTTGAGGAGATTTATTATCAATTTTAGGCAATTGGATAATGAACACGTTGCCCACGCTTGGGAACGCATGAAATCTCTTGTTAAGAATTGCCCTACGCATGGTTTGACTACTTGGATGGTTATCCAAACTTTTTATGCAGGCTTGAACTTTACCTCGCGGAACTTCCTAGATTCAGCCGCAGGAGGAACCTTTATTTCAAGTACACTTGGTGCTGCCACAAAACTTCCCGATGAGATGATGACCAACTATTCCCAATGGCTCACCGAAAGAGCTCCAACAGGTAGGAAGGTAAACTCTACCGAGGAGATTTCCTCCGTAAATGAAAAAGTTGACATGATTATGTCTCTACTTACCAAGCAATCTCCTCTTGATCCTCAAGATGTTCCTTTAAATTCTTTGATTGCTCAAGATCAAGTAGATGTGAACTTTATCTCTAGAAACAAGTTCAACAACAATGCTTATAGGAGTAATTTTGGTAGCAATCCTAGACCGTTCCCTTCCAACAACTACGGGAACAACAACACTTATCCTAGCACCAAAAACTCCACTTCTGAATTAGAGAGTATGTTTAAAGACTTTATCACTACCCAAAAAGCCTTCAACAAGAGTGTAGAGGAAAAACTAGACAAATTAGATAACGTCTCGTCGAAGGTAGACAATTTAGCCCATGAAGTAGAATTGCTTAACATTATAACTTCTCCCCTTGAGGAGAGGTAGGTCACTCCTATGAATTCCATCCAAGTGCAAATTAATGAAAACATTAGGATGATGGCTAAACTTAAAGAGACATGGGCTAGAGAAAAGGAGGAAGAGGATAGAATTAAGATCCTTCCTATACACCATACCATTGCTACTATCTAAGTTGTTGAGGATATCCAAACTCTTAGCACCCAATGCACCCCTAGTCCCATAGGACCTATTAATGGTGATGCTATGACCTCAACCGTAGAAGAAGAAATTCCTATGACTATAGAAGCTACCAAACAAGTGAGCCTGAAGGACACCACTACCACTTTACTTGATAGTAGTGACCTTGATTTTGATAATTGCACCCTTTCTGAAGTTATTCGTTTCCTTCACAAGATGTCTAGAGACCCCCACACTAGCACACTTAATCTTTCCTTCACGGAGCATATCACTAATGCTCTCATCAAAGCTAGGGAGGAGAAGCTTAGGGTAGAAGCCTCCATACCTACAAAGCTAGAAGATGGTTGGGATCCTATGTTTAAAATTAAGCTGAATAACTTTTCTTGCTATGCTTTATGTGATGTTGGAGCTAGTACCTCCGTTATGCCCAAAAGAATGTATGATATATTTGAATTGAAACCTTTTGATTCTTGTTATTTTGGTGTTCGTCTTGTCGACTCTTCCGTAAATAAACCTTTGGGGAAGATCGATGATGTTCTTATCATTATCAATGACAATTATGTTCCCGTTGATTTTACTATTATGCACATTGAATGTGAACCTTCTTGTCCAATTATTTTGGGACGTCCTTTTCTTCGCACCGTGGGTGCTGTTATTGATATGAAAGAAGGGATTATAAAATTCCAATTCCTTCTCAAGAAAGGGATGGAACACTTCCCTGGGAAAAAAAATTAAGTTGCCTTTTGAGTCCGTCACACGGGCTAGTTATTTTCTTGAAAAGACTTGATCTATTTTCCATTAAGCCTAGCTAATGGATTTAAAGAAGCGCTTTCGGGAGGCAGCCCGCAACGAATTTAGGATTTCCTTTTTGTTTTTCTTCTCTTTTTAGTGGTCTTGATGATTGTTAGTACTGTAGCAACATCATTGTATCTTTACTTTTCAAGCTTTGTGCCATTTATAGCCACATATGACAAGGGAAGTGAAAGTTGTGACATGCTGTCCAGAAAACAGATTCTGTCCTCGTGACTAGAAACATCAGAGGAAAATCCTAGTTCATCTTTTTGAGCTGAATTTTTTGCACGGCGTGCTATTTACAATTACGGTACTTTCGTATGTTCTGAGTTTTTTGATTTGAGTTGCAGAAGTATCCCTAAAAAATTCTTTTCTACCTGCTGGTCTGTTTTTCATAGATTTTGTCCTGTTTTGCCTTTTCTTCGTTTTGCAAACCTTAAGCTTGCTTTTTCTTTGCAAAAACTTTTTAGTAATCTTGAGAAACAGTATCCCTTCAAGAATATCTTTGTTTCCAGTATAAAAAAATTATTTTATTATGGGTACTAACCTCACTAATCAGATGATGATGAGTTATGTATGCAGAGAGTTTTCAAGTGTGCGAGGGAAGATGATGAAAGAAGATTCAGGAGTGTCAAGCGCTCAAGCTTTGGGATGCCCCCATGCATCCCCAATAAATATTCAAGGAGACTCAAGCGTCTAAGTTTGGGGATGCCCCCGTGCATCCCCTTCTCCATCAACAATTATTAGTTTGTCTCTCATCTCACTATATTTTTATCGCTTCAGGCGTTATGTGCTATGCTTGGAGCGTCTCGCTCTTAGGTTTTATTTTTAGTTTTCTTTAGCTTTGCTTGCTGTTCATAACAAGTTAGAGCCCAGATTTCTTTGTGTGGGAGAGAAACACGCTCCACTTCCAAAATCTAGAACACAACATAGGACTTTTCATGCTTATCTTTGCGGTGTGTGTTCTTTATCTTTTTCATAGCTGCAGTCATGTTTTGCTCTTAGTTTTCATGCTTATATTTTTAAAGAGATTTTGTTTAGTTTCTTGCTGGAACTCTCTTGAGTTTTCATGTTTATCTTGTTTAGAGAGTTTTCCTGTTGCACTGAGTTTTGTGTCTTGACTTGGAGTAGGTAATTGAGGTTGCTATTCTTTTGTAGTAGTAACTTGCAATAGTTTTGAGGTATTGTTTTGAGTAATGTTTGGACTTTTGGTGTCAAGAGATTTAGCCTATTAGTGATAGATGTCGTATTTTGGTCAATCCGTGTTTATTTTCACAACCTACAAAATTAGTTGAGAACTTTAGCTACTAGATGGATCACTACTCTTCTGAGGAGTCGAATATTAGAGTACACTCACGTACCATGAGTCGAGGATGCGCAAGTATAACCAAATCCCCATACAGTCCTCCTCAGGGTACTTGTCTCTTTGTGAACCTCCTTATTAGATTGAGATTTACCAATAATAAGTGCATGAGTTCTTCGGACTAATGTGAGTATTCGAAAGTTGACACTTCCACCTTCCCATATTTTGCTAGCCTTTCCTGTGCCGTGCATTGCATTCTTCTCACTCCGAGAGTTAGCGTCCACCTTCGCCGGTACATCAAAACCCTTGGCATGCTACGCTCTGTCATCATAAACCTCCTTATATCCTTCCTCAAAACAGCCACCATACCTATCTATCAAGGCATTTCCATAGCCTTTCCGAGATACATTGCCATGCAACATCCATCTTCTCATGACTTGATCTTGATGTCATACATGCTACTTTCTTGATCGATGAGCCGCATGCTAGTTGGGCCTTGCCCTAATCATTGCTACATGACGCGCTAGTATCAGTGCATATCCTGCTACACTGGCCGAGGCATACATTTGCATACTTCATGATAGTTACATCTTCTTTATGATTTGAGTACTTTGTAAAGTGTGAAAGATCTTCTATACTTTTTGTAATATATAGAGTGTTGCCCCTACAGTGAGGAAAAGATCCCAAAGTGGAAAAATTAAAAGATCCCAAAGAGGACCAATTAAAAGATCCCAAAGAGGACAAATGAGAGAAATAGAAAGAGCCATTGAGGCCACCAAAAAAGTACAAAAAAATAGAAAAAAGAGAAAAAGAAATAAAAAGGAGAGAAGGGGGCACACTACTATTCCTTTTGAGAGACCCACACTCGTACTCCCTCTTATATCTTGTACTCCATAGAGATTATCATTCATGCATATAGCTATGTGGGGACCTTTACACTATAGAACTTGGCTTGTATATTCCAATGATGAGCCTCCTCAAATGAGCTCTAGGTCTTCTTGAGCAAGCAAGTTGGATGCACCCCCACTAGTTTCATTGGAGAGCTTACCTTAGCTCACATGTGCATCCGTTGAATGGAAATCCCTAATCCTCACATCATATCTATCAGTTGGCATTCTCTCTCCTATGATTGTCCTCATTGATGTGAGCCTTTCACACCTTTTTGTCTTCCTCCTCCACCATATTCTCTCTTTGCCATCCTAAGTGTCAACTTTCTTTCTTACGCTCATCCATTGCATGAGTGCTCAAAATGTCGAAAAGGAGTGGATCATTTTGACTTGTACCTGGCTAGTGGTCTGGGGATGAGTCAAGATAAGATTCCAAAGAAGACCAAGTGTGAAACTTTAGTAGATTAAGTTCTCAACATAAAAATACTTTTCTCATATGTCCCTATCCCCTTTCTTGCAAGCAAACACCATTTCGAGACATTCGAGTCACGGACAGCGAGAGCTCTTACACCTTTATGTTCTTATGTTTCTTGTTTCAATGCTAGATATAGACTCTTTCCTATTATGACTTGAATTGAATTACATGCCTTGATTGCGTTACTTAAAAGTTCTTATATGGTTGCTAGCATGTCACCACAGAAATTATGCTGTTATCATTTACCTGCTCGAGGACGAGCAGGAAGTAAGCTTGGGGATGTTGATACGTCCAAAACGTATCTATAATTTCTGCTTGCTCCATGCCTCTTTTGTGTGTTATTGCTATGTTATTGATGAACTTCCATACACTTTTGATCATATTTGGACTAACCTATTAACTCAGTGCACCCCAGTGCCAGTTCCTGTTTTCTGCTGTTTTTCTATTTCAGGTTTCCCCCATATTAAAAGTGCTCCAAAAATTCGAGAAAAATCCAATAAAAATCAACGATCAGGAAGCTTCGGGAATCACCGAGGGGGGGCCAGAGGGGACCCACCAGGACCCCAGGCGCTCTCCCGGCGCGCCCCAGGGTGGGGTCGCGCCAGGGGGCCGCCTGGCCCCCTGGTGGCTCCCCTGGCTGCCCCCCCTTCGCCTATTTAATCCTCGTGACGTGAAACCCCCGTGAAGGGAGCCCTTTTTCGCGATCTCTCCTCTGTTCCGCCGCCGCTGCGCTTCCAAGATCGGGAGCACCAGAAGACCTCTTCCCGGCACCCTGCCGGAGGGAGGAATCACCTCCGGGTGCTTCTCCACCACCATGGATGCTTCCCGGATGAACCGTGAGTAGTCCACCTTGGACCATGGGTCTATGATCAGTAGCTATGTGATGTTCTCCTCCCCTCTTTGTTCTTCATGGATTAGACCTCGTGAGCTGCCCTACATGATCGAGGCACATATGTAATATTTTCTGCTATTGCTATGCTGAGTTTGCTGGGATCCGATGGATTATGAGATTATGTTCAGATTGTGTTTGAGTAATATATTTGATTCTGCTATTTTATATTTATGTTCTTGAGTAATTCTTGCATGTTCTCCGTTGTTGTTTATTGCTTTGGCCAAGTAGTAGGTAGTGACTCCAAGAGGGAGCGTTATGCATGATTGTGGGTTCATGCCCCTCGATGACTAGCTTGAGTGACAGAAACATGAGTCTAGGGGATGTGCTGTTGCCACAAGGGGGAAAACAACGGTGCTTGTACTTGCGGGTGAAAGGATTGTTTACTTTACGGAAAGTTCTTTAATGCAGTTGTCTGTTGCTTTGAGTTTACACTTTGGGTGGGATTCACAACTAAATACTAGTGAGATGTTCTGGATAGATATCTCAAGGTGGATGATTAGTAGGTAGATGCAGATGTATTTCGGTCTACTTATCTTGGCGTACCGCCCATGATTTTGAGCCTCTTTCTTTCTTTGTAGCATAATTAGCATTGGTTTGCGCACATAATCCTGTCAATTGCCCAGCTGTGATTTGTTTACCTCGCATAGCTATTTTATCGTCTTTTGGGAGAGAGACATCACTAGTGAACATCATAGGACCCCGGTCCATATTTCCTACACTGTTTACACTATCAATTTACTTTCAGTATTTACTTTTCCGTAGCTATCACTATCATTATTATCCTTTGTGGTTCATCCTTTGTAAACAACAAGGCTGGAGGGATTGACAACCCCTTTGTACTCGTTGGGAGAAAAGTTATCTGTTGTGTGTGCAGGTCCACGCCTAACGTCAATCTCTGGCGCCATTGTCACCTTCCTGTCGTTGTCGGAGTCCTACTGGAGACAAACCTTGGTATCTTCACCGAGGGAAATTTCCACTGTCTACATCTCAACCTTCCACTTTGGGTAACCAACGAGGGGGCGTTAATTCGTACCATCAGCAGCCGCCGGCCTCCGTGGGTTGCTGTCCTTGGCCCATACAACATCGAGTTCCCGTGTGTGCTACTTCAGTACATCGCAAGCCTCAGCATGGATCGATCCACCTGGCTGCTTGTGCTACTTGCATGCTAGTAGCAGCACCGCCCCAAGCCGCCGATTCCGTCCCCAAGCCGCCGAGCTTCCCGCCCGCCTCATCCGGCCCTGTCCCCACGCGCAGCATCCGATTCCGCCCCGAGCTCGGCCCCGCCATGGCCGGCTGCGACCTCGCAGGTCACCCGCGCTTCACGCCCCCACGGCCGGATGCGTCGCCGTTGCCGTCCCAGCCCAGCTCGGCGGCCGCCGGCTGTCTCCCCGGTGCACTCGGCCATTCAGTTCCAACGTTTTGGCCTCCCGTGCTTCATAAATAAGAGAAGACAAGGAAATTTAGACAAGGATTTAGAGAAGAAAGTTGCTCAGCTCGGCACAACAACAGAAAAGAGCAACCGGAGAGGATCCGTCCGTGCTTTTGTTTTGATCCGTTTGGGTTGTTAGCAAGTGGCCCATTGTGGTCCGGGCCGGTTGCGATTTTTCTCTTTGCCGGTTGCGCAGTTGTTCTGATCGGCCGTGTCATGCCCGTCTGCCGTTGTGCTTGCTCGGTCAAATGGCTGCGATTATGTGTTATGAGTTGGATCGACTGCGCCAGATCGGACTGTCGACTGCATCAGATCGTTCAGCAGAAAAAAGTGAGAAAGCTTATGGACGAGCTGGCTATGTGTTGGGCCAATTGCATTGCAAATTTTAGCTCGGGTGCATACAAATCAGTATGCTGCATTTTGGATTGGTTGCGTCAGATCAGCCAGATGACTGCAAAAAATTTGACTCGTGGTGTGTTGGACGATTGCACTGGTAATCTGGCTGCGTCAACCATCCGGGTGTTAAAAAACCCAGTGTGTGCCAGCAACCCGGATGGCAAGCCATCCGCCTTGAGCACGCACAAGACCATCCGTCCGACTCGCGAGCCACTCGGAGGCTCGAAGACTCCGATATTGCACCTACGGGATGTCGATCTGCTCCAACAACAGAAGACCCTCCGGATGATTCACCGAGTCACCCGGAGGCTACGCTCTCACCCAGTGGGTGTTCCGGCTGCGCAAGAAATTCAATATGAGTTTTCACTACGGCTTACCATACCAAGAATGACGGATGAACCTAAGTAGTCTTTGGGGGTTATCTCCGCGTTATTTTCAGTTGGATGCAGGCTCAGCCTGGGACCGGCTACCTCTGGGTAGACCGGATAACCCAAATAGTTATTTCCCACAGACGGCTTAGTAGTGTGTACATTAACGAAGGCTCACTCTTCGATCTAGGTGCAGACCGCAGGTCGGCTGTAATGCTGGCAAGAGCAAAAGCTGGAGGTCACCGCACATGAAAAACATCCAAAGAGAAAACAACTTGGAGATTCCAGAAGAATGGAGTTTGCAAGTAGAAGGTCGAAGGACAACTCACCGCAGTGAAGCTGCAGGCATATATCGAAGCCCTTGATGGAAGTCGAACCCTAAAAATATCGTCAAAAATGAAGATGTTCTAGAGAAGAATTGCAACGAGGAGCAAGCTCAAGCTAGACGAAGACTTATTCTTTTTGCTAGTTTCTCTTTTACTTTCTTGAGTCGTAGGAAAAACCGTACTATCAAGAGGGGTTTGCTAGTTGAAATCTTAGTCAAAGTGAATTTTCTCTACTCAACTTAGAACCCGAAGATAGCCTACCGAGAGAAATCTCACTGAGTCGAGTAATAGCTCGAAGGCAAAGTCATTGCACTTTGTGCCTCCGAGAGAGAACTCGTTCTGTGAGTCAGCTTTCTTTCTCCGCAAGGAAAGTTGCGCATTGATTGAAAATCCGACTGTTATGGACACGCTTCGAGCTATCGCATCAAGTCACTTAAGTCAATTCGCCCTTGGGACCGCCAACCAATAAGTACCCCGCGCCCGTCCGCCATTTGCGGTTGGCTGCTCCACTGAATATTCTGAGACATAAGTGATGTGAGCATCCCAAGGAAGATCTCGAGAGAAAACCAACCCAAGTCCCAAACTGAGTTGAGTAATTCACAAAGACTTAGGTTGATATTAGTCGGCCTTTTTATCTTGGAGATATGCAAGTCTCGTAGACGGTTAGGCTCCGCCTGTCAAGCGGTCAAAGAGAAATTGTCGCTGTTGAAGGAAGTTTGTAAAGGTTTCGAAGATATCCTGAATCATCTACCACGATTAAGAACTGGACAAGATCGAGGAGTTTGTTGTAGTGGGGAATAGGACGGAGAGAGTTTTTCTCCAGGTGTTCAATCACCAGTCCCTCCAACCAGACATAGCACTTTGCAGAGTGTGAACCGGTTCACCAAACGTCGTTGTGTCAGACTCGTTTTCTTACTCGTATTTACATTCAGTATTACTCTGCAGCCTGTTTGCCTTTGATGTTTCCCTTCGTCCCATTTATGTTCGGCGTGAGAATGTCTTTCCATGGTGCATTTCCTTCATGTTACACTTAGTTGTTTGTCGTTTCTCGTTTTCAATTCTAAGTTTCATAGAAATTTTAGAAGTGATCATTCACCCCCTACCCCTCTGATCAATCGTGAGCTTTCAATTGGTATCATAGTTAGGCACTCGCTATGCTCTACATATTTTGGTATAACCACCTGGAGTGTTGTCAAGAATGTCATTTGCAGCTATTCGCTTGGGTGAACCTATTCCTGTGTACAATGGAACCGACTACCCAGATTGGAAGGACAAAATGATGAGAAATATCATATCCATTGACAAGGCTGTCTGGGCAGTTGTTTAGAATATAGTTGATGTGCCTGACGAATATAATCATACTCGTGATGAGTTGAAGTTGCTGGCACTTGATTCACAGGTCTGGGTGTTCATCACAAATCACTTGATTCCTGAGAAATATCATGAAGTGAAGAATATTCCTTCGGCCAAAGGTGTCTAGGGCTATCTTGAGAAAATTGGTGAGGGTGTCTCTACTCAGAAAGATGCTCGGATTGAAACTCTCCGAAGAAAATTCCATATGTTCAAGCGACATGAGGGTGAAAAGGTTGCTTCTATCTACAGCAGACTTACTTATCTTTCCAATGAGTTGATTTCCCTCGGTGCTACTGATGTCACCAGTCATATGGTCGTAAGAACTTTGGTTCGATCCCTGGATGACTCATTCTCTCACATTGTGTTGATGATCAAAGAAAGAACTGACTTCAGAGATCTTGTACCTTCTGATATTCTCGAGAGACTTACTACCTTTGAGATGGAAGAAGAACAAGAAGAGAAGCGTGATGTCAATGGAACTCAAAGGAGAACACACGCGCTCAAGGCCAAATCCTCGCGCCACTCCTCTCTAGAAGCAATTTCTGATTCTGGAGGTGGCTTAGGTGACCCCGATAATATTGGAAAGGATCTGGCACTAGTCATGAAACGTTTCAATCACTTCCAGAGAAAGAACTACTCTTCACCGAAGAAAAATTATTCCTCCAGACATTTAAGCAATTCCTCCCATCACCGTTCATCATCAAATAAATCGTCAGCGAAGGATAAATGTTGCTACCAATGAAAGAAACCAGGTCATTTCATCGTTTATTGTCCTCTTTTGGAAATTGAAAACATATCCAAGCACTCCCACAACAACTCCTCTAGCAAGTCTCATAGATTGAGAAAGAACTATGAGCCAAAGAGACATGCATCAAAGTCCAGAAGAGACAAGAAAGATGATTCTGATGATTATAAGAAGAAGAAGTATCTCAAGAGGCTCAAGAGTTCTTCCTCGAAGTCTCATTCCTCTCGTCGCAAGAATTCTCACTGTGCCAAGGTCTGTCTGGGAAAAGAGATGAATTCTGAAGATGATGCATCTGGAACCGAAGCTGAAACAAACTCAGGGTCTGGTTCTGGTTCTGAGTCTGATGGTGTTGCTGGCTTAGCTTTCGCTTCGACCAAGAAATCGAGCTCATTATTCGCCAACCACCTCAGTGAAGATGAAACTCTTGCTTACTGCTTCATGGCCAAGGCTAAGGTATCCTCCTCTAAGAATTCCTACGATACTTCCGATGGCTCTTCTTATGAAAGTAACTCAATAGTAAGCAATTCCAAAGTTGCTAAAATTGCTTCTATCCAACAAGATAAACTAGATTATGTGAGTGAAAATATTAAGAAATCTGAGACTTTGTTGATCGATGAGATTGTGAAAGGCCAAACTTTGACTGATGAGCATGCTGCTCTGAAAGATAAGTTTGATGAGCTTTCCTCTCGGCATGATCTTCTCTCAATGGACTATGAGAAGCTCACCTAAGAATTCCTTCAAAGGATAATGGCTCTCGAGAAAATGAGAGAGGCTAATGAAGAGTTGGAAAACGTCAATCTCAATCTCATTACTCAAAAGGGCTCAGAAGCTAAAAATGATGCTATTTCACCATTCTTAAATTGTTTGGAACGAAGTAAAATTGATTTTATTCTAAGCAATCAGAAGGAAAAGAACCTATTATCATTGATGATACTAATCCCTCGGTCGAGGAAAATTTTGTTGTTACCGAGGAACTACTCAGGTTGAAAGATTTATTTGATACAGGAATGTTTAAAAGTGTTCAGGGACACCAGTACCTATGTGATATCCCAAGGAAGGACCTTCTTCATAGGAATCCTCAAAAGGAAGGTGTTTGTTTTGAAAGGAAACTAAACCCTGATGGGACTTACTGGGAACCAGAACAATATCCTAAAACTGTCTGGGTTCTAGCGATGGAAAACCCCATTGATATTACAAACCTTTCAGCTTTCATCTGCAAAATTAATAAGGCCATTGTTGATGAATCACTTGATTCTGACTACAAGCTTATCAAAGATCAGGAAGGAAAGGTTTCCGCTGAATTCGTTGGTACTCCTCTAAAGAATGGTTTCTATAAGAGAGAGATTTGGGTTCGCAACTCTCTCGTAGAAAAACTGCCCGCTAACCATTCTTTGCAGGGAAAATCTAGGATACCTCCATTCTTCAGAAATCGAGATATCTTTTTATATTAGAAAACAATATTAGTTCCTCTAGTGCTTTGTCCAACAATCTCGACAACCTAAGGTGCAAAACTTGCTCTTACAATCTCCCCCTTTTTGGACGATTGTTGAAAAAACAGCCATCGACAAATAATTGGAAGGTTTTGTAATACGATGAAAAACCAGAGCTAAGATAGATGATATACTCCCCCTTGATGTATGCACGGAAGTTGAAAATTTTCGTTGAAGTGCATATTGATAATGAAAAAATCAAGGGATATCAGCAATATCTTAGCGAGCGAGTTTCAGTCCAGAAAATATCCAATCAGAAATATGCAATCTCCTCGAATGACCTGTGAACTTATGTGATAGATAAATTCCTGCAAGACAGATATATTTTGCAAGCTTAACAGATAGATATCATAAAATAAAGTGGCAATTCACGGTCTACTTAGAGTTAGTTACAACCAGACCGATAGAAAACGAATGTTTGTTGTAACCACTCAAACTCCAAAAACCCTTAACCCCGCAGGCGATGGCGATGGCGATGATTCCCCCTCACCGAAGGCCAAAACAACCTCCAGAGTATCTCTACCTAAGAAGAACAGAGGGTGGCGGCCGCTCCGTGACGATAATTGGAAAATCGACTTCTGTTCTGGGGTTTCCTTGCTGAGGGTAAAAATAGGAGTCCACGTAGGGCACCAGAGGGGGTGGGGCCCACCCAGGCACCTTGGTGGTCCGGCCAGGTGCCAGGCCGCGCCACTTGGCGGCCTGGGCCAGGACAGCCCCCCTCTGGCCCCTCTTCTAACAGGTTGTTCCTCCCGGTGTGTGGATTTTCTCTATTTTTACTGGAATTTTCTGGTACACCTAAAAATCCATTTTCCTGCACACAAGAAAACCATACAGGCAACTCTACTGAAAATAGCGCCAGTCCGAGTTAGTTTCATTCAAATCATGCAAGAATGAGGCGAAAACAATAGCAAAAGTGTTTGGAAAAGTCGATTTGTTTGAGACGTATCAACTCCCCCAAGCTTAGAATATTGGTTGTCATCAAGCAATTCAGTTCAACGAACAGGACACGACAAAGAAAACTTTCACAAACTTCGTTTGCTTCATTAGATGTATATAAGCATGTACTACGAACAAGACTAGCAAGTGTTGAAACAATGCTACAAAGACAATGCACGAAGCAATCCTTCTTTCATGTGAAAAGTCTCAAACAACCACGAATGGATAATATGCTACTGAAAATCAAAACAAGATCACAATGCACATGACTTGAACATACTAGAGTGGTATCTCGCTAGCCTCCATGAGTAAAGCAAAACATAAATGCAGAAGCTCCTTCGGAGTTTTAGAGGAGACTAGAACTAAATATTTCAAAATGAGTGATAACACAAGCATGCAGAAGACAATGTAGTACTTTGGGACAATGCACATTACACTCAAAATGAAAATTATGCTCTCAATAGTTGGTGCTTTGAAGAAATAAGGGGAGACTCTCAAACCTTGGCTTTTGATGGCAAGGTTGAAAACCCGTGGCTAGAAGCAAAGACTAAACAAGCACCAAAGCTCATGGTTTTGAAAACAGAGATAAAATGTTTTGGGGAATGTAACTTTCCAGTCAACGATAACGGTAAAGGTTCTCAATATCTTCCATACCAACCATATTAATGGCGGTTCCCATGCTTTTGTATTATGCCTACACTTGTGTTTCCTTTCCATCTATCATTAATGGTCCATGGCCAGCGATTGCGTGGTGCCTTTTATGTTGCCTCAAGTATGGAAGGGAAGATTGTGAGTCTCCTTCCACCTATAATTAGCAGTTAGTGGCCAAAATTTAGTTCCATTTCATTCCATCATCAAGTATGGAGGGCAAGTGCAAGATTTTATAAAAATGGAAAATAAGTGAGAACTAGGCATCCTGCATACCGGCCCCTGCCTCATAAATTTGACTAGAATAAACTTTGTCAAGGAGTAAAACATTTTCAGCATGGAAGATAATGATTCCCTCTAACGCCCCATGAGCTTGTATGGATACAAAAAGAGAAGTGCATTTGAATAATGTTGAGATTGTACATGAAAATCTTCGTTAGGATGGCCGGTAAATACCATATATACGAACGTATGTGGACTCATATGGCACAATTGGTTTCAAGTATTTTGGATGCACACGCAGAATTCTGCTAAGTATGGCGAAGGCTAGCAAAAGACGGGGAAGTGACCAAGTAGAGAGCAATAACCGTCACAATCATGCAGAGCGACAAAGAAACATTGAATCGGGCATGAAAGGGATATAACTATTCTGAAATAAAAAGATCATCAAGGCATAATAGACTTTCAGTCATAAACATGGGTGAGCATGTGCCATGTCAATCCAAAAATTCTCCGAAGGGAAAATACCACTTCAATATGCCAAATCATGAACAATGCAATGCATGCAAATCATTTCAATAACACATTATGCACTCCACTATTTGAGACTAGTCACAAGAAAGCATGAACTACTAGGAAAACATTGTAAACATAGAACTATGTCGCTACAAGGTGGTCTCTAGATCATAAGTACATGCATATGTACAAAAGTGGAAACAAAAAGAGTTCATACAGGTTTTCCTTGTTGCATCCCTTCCGTCGATCTTCGTCATTATTGCATCGTCGCTTGCACAATTGAACATTTAAAGATATAATCAAGTGCAATTGCAACCACGGATGTGAGCTGAACTCTGCAAACAAAGCAATCTAAAGAGGGAAAGGAAATATTTTTCTATTTTTCAAAGGTTAATCAAAAAGAAAATAAAAAGAGAAATCTATTTGTTGTTTTTGCAAATTAAGAAAGAACAAAGAGGAAAGGCAAAAACTTCGAAAAGATTAAAATGAACACAAATGGATGATATAATGAAAGGGGAGAAGGATACGTACTCCCCCAAGCTTAGGCTTTTGGCCTAAGTCGGGCTCGGCTACTGCGGCCCCTAGGAGATTTCTTGGGCTCCGTGGTAGTACTGGTACGTCCATCCCTCGTATGGGGTCTCGGGTGCATAGACGGACGTCGTGCTGTCCTCCCAAGAAGAAGGCTCCCCACCCCAAGAAGAAGGTCCCTCGCCCCACTGGGCAAAAGGCTCCTCCTGGGGGTGTGCAATCTCCTCTGGCTCCTCCTCGAGAGCAACCCCCTCGATGGAGTTTTGGAACTGCTGCTGAACAACAAACTCGTCCAGCTCGACCGCGGTGAAAGAGATCCGTTCCTGCTAGTATAATTAAAGAAAAGTGGTGCAGGTAGACAGATCTCGCGAGTGGTAGTCTCGCCAAATCTCATAACAAAAACAAGGTTACCAAACTCGGAAGTCCTGGTAACAAACTCATGCCTCTTCATTGGAGCAAGATCAAAGCATAAGAATGGAAAAGACGCATCATCAACACGTGCAGTGAGCTTGAGCCGCTCAAGAATAATAGTGGTGTAAACACCACCGAAGTGAGGTCCTTTGCCGCTGTTAGCGACAAGGCGACCAGAAATCAAAGCACAAATATTATAATGGATGTCTCCTAAGAGGGTGGATGCCAAGATAGCAATATCTGGACCCGAAATGTTGCTTGTGTTGTAACGAGCTAACACCCATCGAGAAATATAGTACGCAAAATACCTGATGTGGGGAAACAAAATGCTAGAAATCTTCACCCGATGAACGTCCTTCGGATCCTTGCTGCACAGAGAAGTGAACAAGGCCTTCAACTTTGTGGGTTGAGTAGGTATCTTGGTCTTCCCAACATTCCGCACACCTAAAATATCACAAAACTCTGCCAACCGCATGATGATAACTTTCTCATATATTCTAAATTCAACCATGGAAGCTTTATCTTTATATTTAAACAAGTTGACAAAATAATACATGAGTTTTGGATACTGCGGCACCTGATGTGTCACAAGGTGTGTCAAACCTGCATCTGCACAAATGTTATCAAACTCATCCTTAATACCTTCCGCCGTAAGAAAATCCGAACACGGGTACGTCATGTCACGTGTCGTGTCCGTCTCGTAAGCAAATTCGGTGGCATGATATCATCACTATAACTCATCCTCGCAGAAGAGGATGATGCTGCATCTCTAGTTACTCTATCCATAGGCTCAGGCATCTTCTTCCCAAGCCATTCCTTAGCCTTTCCAAATAAACTCATTTCTGGATTTTTTTTGACAAGTTACAAAAACAACGATTTAAGAAAAATGAGTTGAGGAAAACTACTCTACTCAGTCCCCAAGGCATATACTTGCATCAAAACTTCAAAAATAAATTTCTAAGCATGCATGCGAGCTCATATGAATAACACCAAAAGATTCTAAATACTCATAAATGTGACCACCATTCATAATTCTAATTGGAGGGGTGGAGGAGTCACATACCAGGGAGCAAATGCTCAAAATATCAACTCAAATGATGGGCTGAATAGAGAGATCGAAATTCGCCTCCAAGAACAGCAAGAACACGGGTTCCAGCAGCAAAACTCGTGTTTTTGGAGTGAGAGAGAGAGGAAGAAGACATACCGGAATAGGGGGCCTGGTGGGCCCAGGCGGCGCCAGGCCGGGCCACCTGGCCGCCTGGACCAGGGGTGGCCCCCCTGGTCAACCCCAGGTGCCCCTGTACTTCAATTTTTGTGAAAAAAATTAATACAATTTTTCTGGAATTTTTCTGACAACTTCATTTTTGAAAATTTTCTTAGATAGAGAAAGCTTCAAGAACTTCCGGCGGCCTCGAAATAGTGGTTAAACATATGAAGTTTCAAAATCATAAACTTTGGTACAGCAAGATAGATGAAAGCTAAAAGAAATGCAAATATAATAAGCTCCCCTTTTTACTCATATAAAACTTGTTTATTAGCAAGGTTGATCAAGTCTTACTACTAAACAAGTGATGTAATAAGCAAAAAGTTTCACTTCTTATAAGGCATTCATGGTACCTTATTTGGAGGGAGATTGTCCCTACCATGATTGTTTTATATTTGTGATCAACATGTAGAGGACAATCCCAATCACCAACCTTCATGGTCTCAATATTCTCAATGGAGTTAAGGCCATGCCTTTTATCGGTCTTCTTCGGAAAATAAACCGTGTGTTCTTTATCATTAACATTGAAAGTGACCTTTCCTTTATTGCAATCAATAATAGCACCTGCGGTGTTAAGAAAAGGTCTACCATGAATAATAGACATGCTCCCATCCTCGGGTATGCCAAGTACAACAAAATCAAGCAATTAGCAACTTCAACAGGAACATCGTCACAAATACCAATGGGAACGGTTGTTGACTTGTCAACCATTTGAAGAGAGATATCTGTCGGATTAGTTTATCTAAGCAAAGTATTTTATAAAGTGAGAAAGGCATAACATTCACTCCTGAACCAAGATCACATAAAGCAGTTCTAACATAATTATTCTATATGGAGCAAGGAATTGTGGGTATACCTGGATCACCGAGCTTCTCAGGAATCTTGCCACTAAAAGAATAGTTAGCAAGCATAGTAGATATTGCCTCATTAGGAACTTTTCTTTTATTAGTCACATTATCTTTCATATACCTGGAATATGGAGGCAACTTAATAGCATCAGCGAATTTGCCGCAAAAGAGGCTTCATCCATTCACAAAATTTATTGTAATGCTCTTCTTCTTTAGTTTGGAGAGATTTACATGGAAAGGGAATTGGTTTTTGTACCCATGGTTCTCTTTCCTCCCCGTTCTTCCTTGCAATGAAGTCTTCTCTAGTATATCTCTTGCGTTTATCGGGTGCTTCTTCTTCTCGTACTTCAGGAGGATCTTCATCAGGCTCAGCACCGTCTTCAATTTCAGCATCAGAAGTAGATATACTATTAGGATCAACAATAGGCTCTTCATCAAATATAGGGTCATTTGAAATGTCAGTTTCCTTGTGTTTCTTCTTCTTCTGAGGGGAGATGACAGCGTCTTCATCCTACATTTGAGAATCTTGCTCGATTTTCTTAGCGTGTCCCTCTGGATAAAGGGGATCTTGAGTGTGTGTCCCACCTCGGGTTTTAATCCCAAAATCCTGCATGTTATCTTCTTTGGCATTGTTAGCAGGAAAATGTTTGTGCACATTAGAAATTAGTTCAAGCTGAGTTTGAACCATATGAAAATGCTTAACAATACCTTTAACATCATTAAAAGTTCTACCTAAAAATCAAGAAAACTTTTGATAGCAAGGGTATTATCATGCAACTGACTTTGAATCCTCTCATTAAAGTGATTTTTCTCCATAATAAAATTATGAAGCTCATCTAAACATTGATCAGGGGGCTTACCATGAGGGATGTCACCTGCATTGAAATCTAAAAGAGAGTGTACCTCTACCGTAGGAGGGTGAGTGGTAGGCTCACAAAGTTTTCCAATTGGAGGTAGATTGTTCACATCTTCAGCTTTAATACTTCTCTCTTTTATTGACTTCTTAGCTTCTTTCATATCTTCAGGGTTCAAGACGAGCATTCCCCGCTTAGGGAACACAACCAATCTTCGTGATTTTTGGCTATCTTGCCCATTAGTTCTTCAACATTGTCCGGTGTTCTTTCCCTGAAAACACAACCAACACAACTATCTAGATAGGTTCTAGATTCATCGGTTAGGCCAGCATAAAATATATCAAGTAATTCATTCTTAGGGACTCCATGTCCTGACCTAGCCTGGAGAAAAGTGCAATACCTCCCACAAGCTTTAGGGAGGTGCTCATCCTGCAACTTTTTGAACTTTTAAATTCTTTGTAAAGCAGCATGTTGCATATGAGATGGAAAATATTTAGCAACAAAAGATTGAGCTAATTCTTGAGGACTTTTAATAGAAACATAAGGTAGTCCGTCATACCATGATTGAGCACCCTCCTTCAAAAAAAAGGAAGAAGCTTAGTAACATAATAATTTCTCTTCTTGTCCTCCGTAGAGAATAAGCCACATAGATCACTTTGTTTAGTAAGGTGTGCTATAGCGTCATCATTTTCTCTGCCATAAAATGGTTCAGATTCAACTGTAGATATAAGTGAAAGATCAACAAAGAAATCAAAATCAGCATCTTCAACGCAAATAGGAGATGAAGAAAATTTAGGATCTGAAGTAAACTTGTTCTTCATGGACTTCTTTTCAAGCAACTTCATAACTGCACTAGGGTTAGAGTCAGCACACTCGGTAAGTTCCCTGCATAAATCATCAACAAGTCCAATATAATCATTATCAAGGATTCTTTTCTTGATTTCACTCAAGTCCGGGTAACCAAAGGATCCGCAAGTAGGATAACGTGTAGCAGGAATTTCAATTCCGGACTGTTTTGCATCCTTAGAAATGTGAGGTTCAACATAGCGACCAAGAAAACCAATAACATCAAGAGTAGTGGAAGCATCGTCAAAAGTATCAGACATAGTAACAGACTCATTAGAAGTAGCATGGTGTGGTGGTGAAACAAACTTACTCATAACGGAGGGTGAATCAAGCGTAGCACTAGTGCTAAGAGCGGTACCTTTTCTTTTAGTGGATGGTAAAATTGGAACCTTGGGGTCTCCTTTGTTACCCATAGCGGATAAATTGCAGCCAGCAAAATAACTTCAAGTAGACTTGTAAATAAAGCTATGGTCCCCAGCAACGGCTCCAGAAAACAGTCTTGATGACCCACAAGTGTAGGGGATCACGTTAGTCTTCGCGGGTAAGATAACCCAATTTATTGATTCGACACAAGGGGAGCCAAAGAATATTTATAAGATTTAACAGCTGAGTTGTCAGTTCAACCGCACCTGAAAGTTACTTTCTTGGCAACGAGATATTAGTGGTAACAGTGATATGGAAGTGCTAGTGATAATGGATATAGTGGTGGCAAAGCAACAAATGTAAAAACAGTAAAAGTAAAGTAATTTGTAACAAGAAAAATTAAAACACTGTGGCTAGGGGGACGGATTGTTGGGCGCTGCATGGATGAGAGACATCATTTATTTCACTTGGGCCAAGGCACACGGATAAGTAATGATCATCTAGGCATATATCAAACATTAGGCATGCATCCCATAGGTAGTTGTACATTCTTGCAATAAGAACTTGCACAACATCTTTTGTCCTACCATCCCGCTACAAACGGGGCCAAAAGGAACTTATGGAGATTAAGGTGCTCCTGTCAAAGAGCACCGGAACAAAGAATTAACAATCAATGGATACATGGAATCTTCAAATTATAGTCCATCCCTTTGGTGTCCCAAGTTGTCACCATTGGGATCGCCGGTTCTGGACTATAATAGGTTCATACAACTCATAGATAGGATCAAGAACACAAATATATTCATGCAAACACATAGGGTTCAGATCTGAAATCATAGCACTCGGGTCAAAAGTGACAAGCAATAAGAACAACAAGTTGTAGCAAAGATGATAAACACCATAGTAGATGATAGGCAACATGCCCCAAACAATCTGATAAACAATTACATGAACTAAGTCATCCAATCCCTACCACCCGCTTTGCCTACAGCAGGGAATTACTCACACATGAAAGGAGAAGTCATGGAAGGGTGATGGATTGGCGATGGTGATGACGATGGCGATGATTCCCCCTCACCGGAGGCCAAAGCAGCCTCCAGATTAGCTCTCCCGGAGAAGAACAGAGGGTGGTAGCGGCTCCGCGACGAGAATTGAAAAAGTGACTTCTATTCTGGGATTTCCTCGCCGAGGGTAAAAATAGGATTCCAGGTAGGGCACCAGAGGGGGTGGGGGCCACCAAGGCGCCCTGGTGGCGCGGCCCCCGCACCACCTGGCTGCCTGGGCCAGGGGCATCCCCCCTCTGGACCCTTTTCTGACAGGTGGTTCCTCCCGGTGCGTGGATTTTCTCTGTTTTTTACTGGAATTTTTTGAGACACCTAAAAATCCATTTTCCTCCACACAATAAAACCATACAGGCAAGTATGCTGAAAACAGCGTCAGTCCGGGTTAGTTTCATTCAAATCATGCAAGAATGAGGCCAAACCAATAGAAAAAGTGTTTGGAAAAGTCGATATGTTTGAGACATATCAGACATATACTGAATCCTTTGATGGAAGACGACCCCTAAAAATGTCATAAAAAATGAAGGTGTTCTCAAGAAGAATCGCGGCGAGGAGCAAACTGAAGCTGGACGAAGAATTAGTCTTTTTTCTAGTTTCTCTCTTACTTTCTTGAGTCATAGGAAAAACCATACTATCAAGAGGGGCTTGCTAGTTGAAATCTTAGTCAAAGTGAATTTGCTCTACTCAACGTAAAACCCAAAGATAACCTACCGAGAGAAATCTCACTAAGTCGAGTAATAGCTCGAAGGCAAAGTCATTGCACTTTGTGCCTCCGAGAGAGAACTCGTTCGGATATTCAGCTTTCTTGCTCCGCAAGGAAAGTTGCACATTGATTGAAAATTCGACCGTTATGGACACGTGTCAAGCTATCGCATCGGGTCACTTCAGTCATTTCTCCATTGGGATCGCCACCAATAAATACCCCGCACCCGTCCGCCATTTGCGGTTGGATGATCCACTGAATATTTTGAGACAAAATTGTTGTGAGGATCCCAAGGAAGATCTCGAGAGAAAACCAAACCAAGTCCGAAACTGAGTTGAGAAATCCACAAAGACTTAGGTTGATATTAGGCAGCCTTTTTTTCTTAGAGATCTGCATGTATCCTAGACGGTTAGGCGTCGCGTGCCAAGCTGTCAAAGAGAAATTTTCGCTGCTGAAGGAAGTTTGTAAAGGTTTCGGAGATGTCCTAAATCATCTACCCCGAGTAAGAATTGGAAAAGCTCGAGGAGTTTGTTGCAGTGGAGAATAGGAAGGAGAGAGTTTTTCTCCAGGTGTTCAATCACCAGTCCCTCCAACCAGATGTAGCACTTTCCAGAGTGTGAACTGGTTCACCAAACATCGTTGTGTCAGGCTCGTTTTCTTACTCGTATTTACATTCAATATTACTCTGCAACCTGTTTGCCTTCGATTTTTCCCTTCGTCCAATTTACTTTCGGCATGAGCATGTCTTTCGATGGTGCATTTCCTTCGTGGTACACTTAGTTGTTTTCCCTTTCCCTGTTTCACTTCTAAGATTCGTAGAAATTTTAGAAGTGATCATTCACCCCTCCCCCTCTGATCATTGTTGAGCTTTAAATGTTACCATTAATTTTCTTGTCATGGACATTGAGTGTGATCCCTCATGTCCAATTATTTTGGGACGACCTTTTCTCCACACCGTTGGTGCCATCATTGACATGAAAGAAGGGATTATAAGATTCCAATTTCCCCTTAAGAAGGGCAGGGAACATTTCCCTAGAAAGAAGATGAAGTTACCATTTGAGTCCGCTACACGGGCAAGTTATTCTTTTGATATTGATAAAACTTGATCTTCTTGCATCATGCCTAGCTCAAAGGCATAAAAGAAAGCGCTTATTGAGAGGCAACCCAAAATATTTTTACTTTCAATTTTAGTGGTCTTGATGTTTGTTACTACTGTAGCAACATCATTGTGTCTTTATTTTCAAGCTTTGTGCCTAGTTTAGCCTCCGATTGCAAGAAAAATCAAAAGTTGTGACATGTTGTCCAGAAAACAGAATCTATTGGCTCCATTGCAAAATTCTTAAAAATCACCAGGTCATCTTTTTTATCTGAATTGTTTTGATAGTATGATCTATACAATTGGCTTTTTGCCATCTGTTCTGAGTTTTTTTATTTGAGTTGCAGAAGTTTCCCTAAAAAATTATTTACTACCTGCTGGTCTGTTTTCCACAAATTCTTCCCTGTTTTTCATTTTCACCGTTTTTCAAATCTTAAGCTTGATTTTTCGTTGAAAAAACCTTTTTCCAATCTTGAGAAATAGTATCTCTTCATGAAAATCTTTATTTCCAGTAGAGGAAAATTATTTATTTAGGGGTACTTACCACTCTAATCAGCTTATGATGAGTTTCGTATGAAGGGAGTTTTCAAGTGTGCGAAGGAAGATGATGAAGGAAGATCCGGGTGTGTCAAAAGCTCAAGCTTGGGGATGACACCATGAACCCCCAAGAAATATTCAAGGAGACTCAAGTGTCTAAGCTTGGGGATGCCCCCGTGCATCCCCTTATCCATCAACAATCATCAGTTTGTTCTTCTCCACACTATATTTTTATCAATTATATGATATGTGCTATGCTTGGAGCGTCTCTCTCTTTACTTTTTAATTAGTTTAGTTTTGCTTGTTATTCATAACAAGTTGGACCCTAGCCTTCATTGTTTGGGAGAAAAAACACGCTCCACTTCACCCTAGAACACAACATAGTTTTCATGCTTATCCTTGTTGAGTGCTCTTTATCTTTTTCTAACTGCTGTCATGTTTGGCTCTTGTTTTTCATGCTAATCTCCTTAAGAGATTTTATTTAGGTTTTTTATTTTGGAACTCTCTTGAGTTTTCATGCATATCTGGTTTAGAGAGTTGTCATGTTGCACTCAGTTTTGTGTCTTGACTTGAGTAGGTAATTGAGGTTGCTATTTAAGTATAGTAGTAAATTGCAATAGTTTGAGGTATTGAGTTAATTAATGTTTGGGCTTCTGTGTGTCAAGAGATCGAGCCTATTATTGATAGGTGTCATATTTTGGGAAATCTGTGTTTATTTTCGATAACTACAAAAAATTAGTTGAGAAATCTAGCTACTAGATGGATCGCTAACCTCTGAAGGGGTTGTAATATATGGAGTACCCTCACGTACCATGGGACGAGGATGCACAAGGGTAACCAAACCCCCATACACTCCTCCTCGGGGTACTTGTCTCTTTGTCAACCTCCTGGTTAGATAGAGAGTTACCGATAATAGGTGAATGAGTTCCTTTGACTAATGTGAGTATTCGATTGTTGTCACTTCCACCATCCATATTTTTCTAGCCTCTTTGGTACTGTTCATTGCCCTTTCTCATCTTGAGAGTTGGTGCAAACTTCGCTGGTGCATCCAAACCCTTGGCATGATACGCTCTCTCATCATAAACCTCATTATATCCTTCCTTAAAACAGCCACCATACCTACCTATCAAGGCATTTCCATAGCCTTTCCGAGATACATTGCCATGCAACATCCATCATCTCATGACTTGATGTTCATGTCGTACATGTTTTTGCTTGATCGAGGAGCCGCATGTTAGTTGGGCCTTTCCCTTATAATTTCTACATGACGCGCTAGTATCATTGCATATCCCGCTTCACTGGCAGAGGCATATATTTGCAAACATTCTGATAGTTTTTCAGTTTTCTTTTTGTTGAGTACTTCTTATAAAGTGTGAGATCTTCTATATCCTTATAAATTATAGAGTGTTTCCCTTAAAGTGATGAAAAGATCCCAAAGAGGACACAAATAAAACATCCCAAAAGAGGACAAATTAAATGACCCCAAAGAGGACAAATGAGAGATAAACAGAAAGATCCAATGAGGCCACAAAAAATAAAAAATAAAAAAGAAAGAAAAAATAAGTAAAAGGAGAGAAGGGAACAAAACTACTATTCCTTTTTAAAGATCCACACTCGTACTCCAAATTAATATTTTTACTACATAGAGAGTTTCATATCATTCATGCATAACTATGTGGGGATCCTTACACTATAGAACTTGGCTTGTATACTCCAATGATGGTCTCCTCAAGCGAGTTGGATGCACCCCCTAGTTCCATTAGAGAACTTCCCATAGATCACATGTGCATCCGTTGCATGGAAATCCCTACTCCTCACATCATATCTATCATTTGGCTTTCTCTCGCCTTTGATTTTGCTCATTGATGTGAGCCTTTTACACCTTTTTTGTCTTCCTTCCCCATCATTATTCCATGTGATGTTTTAGTAGATTGAGTTCTCAATTAAACTATATAGTATTTTTATGCTCTAAACCCATCTCCCACTTCCTGCACACAAACACCATTTGGAGACATTCGAGTCACGGACAGCGAGATCTCTTGCACCTTTATGTTCTTAATTTGCTAGTTTCAATACTAGATATAGACTCTTGTTTGTTATTGTCTTGACTTGAATTGCATATCTTAGTTGTTGTACTTCAAAGTTCAATTATGTGTTGGTAGCCTGTCACCATAGAAATTATCTTTGTTATCATTTACCTGTTTGAGGACAAGAAGGAATTAAGCTTGGGTATGTTGATACGTCCCAAATGTATCTATAATTTCTGCTTGTTCCATGCTTATTTAGGTGACTTCGCTACATGTTTTGCGACACTTTTATACCTTTTTCAACATATTTAGACTAACCTACTAACTCAATTCCACAGAGCCAGTTATGTCGGCTGGTATCCATGCATTGCAGGTATGTAGCAATATTTAAAGTGCTCGGAAAAATCCAGGAAAAATATATAGAAAATCAGCGCAGAAGAAGACTCTAGAAGCCCGAAGGGCAGCCAGAGGGCGACCACCCCCCTCATAGGCGACCAGGTGGCGCGTCTAGGGGGAGGTCGCGCCAGGGACCCGCCTATTGGGGTGGTTCCCCCTTTGACCTATATTTACCTCTCGTCCTGAAAAACCTCGGGAGGACCTCCGTTACGCGATTTTCACCACTGTTCTGCCGTCGTCGCGATCCCGAGATCAGGATTGCCAGAAGACCCTGTCCCGGCACCACCATGAGCGCTTCCCAGAAGTGTCATGAGTACTCCAACTTGGACCATGGATCCATGACTAGTAGCTATGTGATGTTTTCTCTCCAATCTTGTGCCTCAATTCTTAACCCTGGTGAGCTGCCCTACATGATCAAGGCACCTATGTACACTACAAAATCAACGATATCAGTTGACGGGCTATTTGGGTCATGAAAAATTATTTTTCATCAATAATAATACCCTAACGACAGATTGCCTCCGTCAATCGACCTATCACTGATGTGTTATAAAAAACGAAAATGTCGACGGTACCACTTTTTCGGTCGTCTAAGATCGTATATTCGTTGACGTCGTAAGACCGTTGTCTAATTGCCTTTTCAACGACGTTGAAATACGTCGCGAACAATATCCAAAACCGAAACCTAAGATTGTTACTGTTGATGACGCGCCATCCATAATAACCTTTTTTTGGAACTAAAAGACTGTCAAATTGGCCCAGTAGGTGCCGCCGTGTATGCTTACATGTGGGCCCATATACGATGTCGTCAGCAGTACGATTGCCATTAACGTTAACGGGTCAACATTGCTGACATATGGGCCATTTATAATGCTGACGTGGCTTCATACAGGTGGGCCCAAATGTTGCCGATGTGACTACCAATAGGTGGGTCCGGATGGGCCTACCATGCAGCGTAACATATGGTGAGTGTTCAAATCTGCGTCACAACTGTCATCAATGATCGAGATGCTGTAAAATTATCACCGGTTTGAATTTGTATAAGAATATAATTTTAAATTACTAGAATTTAATTTAATTAGTCGTTGCCATCACAACTTACATATACATATATACTTGAAATTCACACAAAACTTTGCTAAATATTACAGTATCATCCAAAGAGTATATTACTCAAGAAAATAAAATGGAAGAGAAAGCATCATGCACAAAAAAAGTGCGCCCTTGATAATTAATGGGCTGTGAGACCGTCTCTTGTGAAGACTGCAAGAACTCGCTCTTGAGATTACAAATCATCGACTGCAATTCTTGTTGCTTTTTTTTCAAAAGCTTTGGTTTCCTTTCTTGATCCATCTTGAGAATTTAAATTTCTTTTTGCTGCTTCCTTATGAGCTCTTTGTTTTTTTTTCTGTGTATCAAGTACTGATATCATGTCTTTTTGAAATTTTGTGTTTGCCTTGTACGATAAAATATTCTCTTGTAGCACATGGATGTATTCTTTAGAGAGGCTTAAGCTTGTAAGTAACGTGGACGATGACCCGTTTTCCTCGATAATCCCCAATTCTGGTATTTGGGACACAAGTTGTTGTGTACATGCCCTATTTTTGGCCCATGTTTCATTTTGTATCATCATTGAAATAATTATTGTTTATGTAACTGAATTATAGTATGATGGCTCGCCCTCGGCAAAGTATATTTAAATTCTGAACAGATTACTTACTTATGCTTCCTGAGTGCTCTTTCTCATGCTAGTGTCCTTTATGGTGATGGCTTCTTCTAAAAACCCAGCAGTGGAAGCTTTCTTAATGTTGTTTTTCCCTTACAAAATAAGTACATGCTTATTAGTATTGCATATCACCTAATAATCACCAATATGTAAGATTTCTATAAGTAATTTACATTCTATACCATGGACAATAATGGGCATGGTGTCGTGGGAAAGTCACGGCAGATGTCCTCATTAGAGAACTTAGTGTGGGACCCGTCGTGGTAAAGTCACGGCAGATGTCCGAAGAGTCGAACTTAACATGGGACCTTTGCTGCGAGGCGATTTCGTGGAGAGAGTCGACATGGACAAAAGACTCGGCGATTTACCCAGGTTTCAGCCCCTCTTTATCTCGAGGTAAAAGCCTACTCCTGCTTGCTATTATTATGGGTTCAAACTCTCGAAAGAAGAGTCAGTTGGACAATTACAAGAGAGTCGGCTCGTAAACTTAGACTCGATGAGATCTAGGTTACGCCGACAAGTGTCTAGTCCTATCTTAGGTTGAGATTGTTCTCTGGCCTTGGATCCCATGGACTTCGTCTTATAAGGGCGCTAGATCTAGTCCGACTCCGACACGAGGTGGAGTCCTATTCTACTTTTACAAATATGCTATATGCTATACAGGGCAAGTTGAATTCCTTCTACGGCTTCGATCTTGTTTCCTTGGCGCAACCGGCCCGCAGCCGTGTCTTTTCTTGTGGGCCTTTCATAGGTGAGTCGTCCCATAGATCTAATGCCGGGTTATGGGCTTGGTCCATCCCCTCGACATTAGCCCCCAGTATTGATGTGATGCTTTAGTCTTCGCAGCAATCTTCTTGTCATCATCGTGGTTGCTGACTCCCTGACTTGAGCAAACTGACTCCCATCCTTTTTAGGTTCTATAGGGAGTCGATTGTCAATCTTCTTGGTCTTCAAGCGACATCTTTCTGTTGATCCGGCTCTTGTAACTTTGCCGACTCACACTCTTTGGTGTTCAAACCCGGCTCTATTTTTCAACAATAGATCTGACTTTTCCATTTTTCTTGGAATCTTTTGGACGGTTTTTATCCCGATTCTGGTGGCGCAATCAATGCCCACTAGAATCGTTCGTAGAAATCGAGGGATTTCCTGTCGTTAGACATCATCATGCGACGCCTCGGGTTCTGGGACGGTTTCCTTTATAAATAGGTTCCTGTTCCCATCTTCCCTTTCTATCCCGTCCATACCCCTTTCTCCATCGTTTTCTTCCTCGCGCACTGAAGGTCCGAGCTTCATCTCCATCGCGGCATCAAGCTTCTCTCCCTTCAGTGGTTTGCGAAGAACGGTCTAGGGTCGTGCCACTCCCGCGCGTTGCTCGAGTAAGTTCTCCATCCCTTACCTTGTGTTTTTAGTTTACTCGTCGCCATTGTCGTGGACTTCCGAGCTTTTTCCGTTTGATAATCATAAGCAGTCTTTTATGGTAGATCTCGATGCACACATGGGCGTGTAGTTTTAGGATACCCCATACAGCACTTCGTATCCACCACTTATCTGAGGAGATACTATAGATCTGTACATTTTTAACTGTTTAGGGTTTCCTGTAGGCCGATAATCTGTTCATATTTTTGTATGATTTTCCTGAGCTCGGTAGATCTATTTGTTTCACCATGTTTTGCGAAACCTGATTCTGTAGCTGTTGTAGAGTCGATTTTTTCCTACTTCTTGGATTTGAACTGTGTAGTCGCCATAGAGTCAATTTGAGTCTGACTCTTTGTATTTTGGATAGGATTATCCATTGTTTGTTTTAGTCAGATTAGTACGTATCGTCTTTTATTTTTTGGATCCGACTCTCGCACCATGGGAAAAAGGTTGCTGCCCATAAGAAGCTGGTGGGAAAAAACCCACCGAAGCCGCCGACTCAAAGAACAACAGTAGAGACGAACTGGGCCAAAATTAATGTGACTTTAGAGCAGTTAGATAAAATGGTATCAGATGGAATCCTTCAGCCCAGGACGAGATCAAGTGGCGAGTCCAAGGAGAAGAGACCCGGCCGACGCCTAAAGAAGGCAAAGTTATAGTTTTTGCCGACCATGTGACCCAAGGTTTTCGTCCTACCGGGTCAAAGTTTGTCAAAAGCGTGTTGTTCTGCTATAAGTTGCACCCTCAGGATTTGAGTGCCAACTCGGTGCTCAACATTTGCCACTTCCAATTTTTCTGTGAAGTTTATCTACGGATCAAGCCGACTATTAATCTGTTTGCCAATTTGTATTATTGCAACCGGCAAACTGAATATAGCGGGGGTTCAGCTCTGGAATGTGGTGGAGTCACTATCCAGAAGCGGGCCAAGTCGACCTTCCCCGCTCCCCGGCTCATAAAAAACGTGAAGGGCTGGCAAAAGTCCTATTTTTACTATACTTTGAAGGAGATCCCCGGTGAGCATCCTCTACCCGGCTTTCGTGAGAGCCTGCTGGTGTTCCATGATAGTTTGAATATTTTTCCTAAGGATAGTCGCCAAAAGAGGAACGAGCTGATCATTGCTCGGATGAAGGCTTTTTTTGCCCACGGGCTTACGGGCAGGGATTTAACCCGGTGTTGGGTTGGTTGGAAAATCCAACCCCTCATCATAAGAGATCGTCTTATGTGAGAATACACCGGGAAAAATGATCCCATGTGTTTTTATCATAATGATCTTTCTCCTGATGAGTTAGCAAAAGCTTGCAAGAAGTTTCTCCAGGAGCGTCTTGAGAATTTGAAGACAGTCGGTCTGGCTCCATTCTGCATAACTAACCCAACTCCAGAGGTATGTTCTCGCCATATGTTTTGTTCTGCTGCTTGTTTGAAGTGTTTTGTATTTCCAATTCTCCTTTCTTCCAGGAGGATGACCCATGGTGGAATGCAGGACAAGATTTTGTTGGCAGTGCTAAGAGTCTGAGTCATACAGTAAAAGTCGATCGTTCTTCTTTCGTAGGGTGACTCGGGCGATAATGAGGATGAAGAGGGGGAAGAGGCGGTGGAACATGATGAAGTTCCTCCCGTCGAAGTCGACACTCCAAAAGAGAGTCAGAACGTAGATCCACCGGTATGTATCTTTGTTGGCTCCTTTTAGCATGTAGGATTTTTGTATCCTAATATTGTGCCTTGTCCCATAGGTGCAGGGCTCAAAGAGGCGTACCCGTAATACCGACTCGGAGGACCCTCTCTTAGTTCTGGAAAATGAGCCTCAACGTGTTCGAGGCAAAAATGCTGATGCGTCGACTCCCGCTCGTGAGTCGGGAGATCTTAGGGATGAGCCGCCGCAATCCGGCAATTCTTCTTCTGAGGGCTCATCTGTCCAAGCACCAATTACTATCAACCGCAGGTGAGTATTGTTATTATTATGCACACTTTATCAACTTATGTATACCTTTTTGACGAGTCACGTGTTTTCCTGTCAGCAGTGCTCGGATTTATCTGGCCGACTCTGAGGTTATAAAGGAGTCAGCAGATTTGCCGGACTGAGAATTTGATGAAGGCCGGCTTAAATGAGTCGATTCCTTCGGATCTCTACAAGGATACTTCTCCCGTTGTTGGAGCCGAGAAAGCAGAGACTCGAACTGCACCTGTTGAGACGACACCGGGTTCCGCCCCGACTCCTTTGGAGAAAGTGATTGACGATGAAGTGACGATCACAGGGACTCACCAAGGCATCCCACCTGCTAAAACAGTGTTGACCAAAGTCGTGGAAAGTAAAGAGCATGTGAAGAGTCGGCCGCATGAGCTAATTTCCGAGAAATCTTCTCTTGAGGAGTTATATAAGTGGTCACTGGCTTGTACTACCGAGAAACATGAAATAGTTGTCCGGCTCTGACAGCACTATGAGGTATCTTTCTATGTTGTATGTGCGATATAGTATCTATAGCCCCCATAAGCCGGTATGGTTTATTAAAAAACCATGGTGGGTTATGTTTCCAGGGGAATCTGATTTGTTAGCATCATAAGTCGGTAAAATGCAGAGTCGAAATAATTTTTGAGCTGTAGCCCCCATGAGTCGGTGAGATATGATTATATCTCACCGGGTTAAAATTTGGAAGGTGTAGCCCCCAAGTAGCTGGTTGGGCAATGTGTCTAAGCAGATACTTAGTAATTTTTTGTTTTTTGTTTTGGACAGGCTCTTGCTTTGAAGCTCGGTAGTGACGCTTGTCTGGTAGAGGAGACTTATAGAGATGAAGTGGCCAAGCGTGAACAAGCTGAAAGGCAAGTCGATCAGCTTCATGATGAACTGAAGAAGAAGAAGGATGAGTTGAGTCAGACCAAAGTCGACTTTGCTGATATTTAAAATGCTTTGTCGAAGGTGTTTGATGACATGCAAGCTTAGCGTGATGCGGCCGAGAAGAAGCTTGAGTCGATTGAGAAGAAGCTGGAAAATCTAAAAGGCAGCATCAACCGACTTGTGTCAGCAATATTTGGTGAGTCGGAAAAGCTATTGGTAGTTCCTGTTTCCCTGACTTTCTGTGCTATTTTGCTGAATTTGTTATATCTGTCTATTTTTTTGCAGGCAAAGAACATGACATCGTGAAGGAGTCTCTTGCAATGAAGTTAAATTGTACTTTTGCTATTGTGAAAAACTGTTTAAAGGTGCCTGCAAGGCTATAGGTGCAACCCAGCCAAATCCCCCAAGTATGAAGAGAATTACTGATATGATGGGGCCTCTTTCGGTTGTACCTGAATGGGTGAAGCTTGGTAAGTGTTCAGCTTGCTGTATGGGTGTGATGCGAGGCCTAGAGCTGGCCAAAGCCTATCACCCCAGCTTAAAGCCGGAACTGTTTGTTGGTGGCTTCCCTGAGTTCAAGGCCGACAATTCGAAGTTCTCCAAGGATGGTCATACCAAGATTCATATAGAGACTCGTTCGGCCGCAACCAAGATAGCTGATGGTATGGAACTGTCTTCTTTGGAATCCGGTTATGATGATACCAACAAGAGGCGCCGAGTCGATCTGCCGACTCCAACTGAGTTTTCTCTTCTTCCGTCTCCGAAGAAAATACCAGAGCTGGATGGTTCTGTCGAGCCGGCTTCAGGTGCGGAAGAAGATGAGCTGACGAAGGATGACATCTCTGATGCAAACTTGGTCGAGATGTGTAATGTCCTCATGTTATCTTCAGGTGCTACCGGGTCTTCATCACAAAGCAAAGTTCAAATCCACATACAAGCGACGCGGATCCTCATGTTGTCATTGGCTGAAGAATCTCCGGCGCGGATCCATCAGCTCCTGGAGCCAGTTCCGAGGAGCCTTCATAGAAAACTTCAAATCCACATACAAGCGACCAGCCTCACTTGAGGAACTGCAGGCATGCAAACAAGTAACGAGGGAGACCCTGCGACCATACATCTAGCGATGGAGAATACTCAAGAATTCAGCGGAAGACATCTCGGACGAAAGTGCGATCGACGCGTTCAGGCGAGGCCTACAGCGCGTTGAATTCAAGGAGCAGCTCGGACAGATGAAAGTCCAAGCACTCGCACGGCTGTTAGAACTAGCCAACAGCTCGGCGGACGGAGAAGATTATGTTCGTAATGAACAGAAACGCACACTACACGATCAGAGTACGACTACGACTACAACGGAGATAGAGGAGCCGACAGAAGAAGGAAGCGACCCAGACGGAACTTCTACGACGACAGAGGACCAGACATGGCCGCCGCCGGTTTCTCGGACAATCGGAACGGCAGGCACCGCGATGAAAACAGACCACAACGAAGAGACAACCCAGAAGACGAGCCCCAGGCTCAGAAACGAGAATGGAGGACAAGGCACCCGCGCGACGGCACTCGCGCATTCGGCTCCGCCAAAGAACAACTCGACGGACTGTGTTCTATACATGGATTCAGAAACGAGCGAGGAGAGCTCAGATCGTCCCACACCCTCAGGAATTGCAGAAGCTTCAACGAGTTGGCCGAGGAGAAAAGCCGCTCTGCGGTCGCAACAGTACGACCACTCGCAAGCATAGCAGTCGGGCCAGTCGCCCACAACTCACCACCAGCCGCTCCTCTGCCAACAAGACAGGTGGCCGCCATCCAGGAATGGCAAAGGACACCAGAAGAAGAAGACCAGTACCCAGAAGCCCACGGGAGAATCTACATGATACAAGAAGGTCAGCCTTCCAACAGGCAGCAGAAACAAGTCACCAGACAAGTCTTCCTGGCAACCTCCGTACACCCGGCCGTCCCAGATTACCTGCGCGGGTCGGAGACAGAAATCGCTTTCTCCCGGGACGACCACCCGCCAGTCGTTCCCCGACCAGGGCACGCCGCGCTAGTACTCGAGGCCAGAATCGGAAATTACGATATGTCGCGAGTATTCATGGACGGCGACAGTGGGATCAACATCATCTTCACCCGAACACTCGACGAGATGCTCATTCCAAAGAACGCACTCCGCGGGATCGTACCAGGAAAAGCAGTCTACCCCCTCGGAAGGATAAGCTTGGAGGTAGTCTTCGGGAACGCGACAAACTTCCGCAAGGAAATGCTGGACTTTGAAGTGGTCCACTGGAAGTCGCAATACAACGCAATCCTCGGGCGACCAGCTGTCGCTCGCTTCATGGCCGTACCCCATTACGCCTACCTCAAGCTGAAGATGCCAGGCCCGCACGGTGTCATCACAATCAGCGACAGTTTTTTCAAATCCGACCTCTGCGACAAGGAATTCCACAAGATAGCAGAAGCCTTCGTAGCCCACCAAGGCAGCAGGACCACGGGACTCGCAGAAGAAGCGCTCCCGTAGAAGGAAAGGAACATCGTCCGAAGAACCCAGGCACTCGGAGACAAAATCTACCAGGCCTTTAAGACCACTACATCATCGTTCTAAGCAAAAGGGATCTGTCTTCAACAGAACCCCCCTTACTCTTTGTAAGAGACAGCAGGAAAAGTATTACATAAATATTTTTCCCCAAAATCTGTTAGCACTCGGGGGCTCGCCGAAGCAGCCACCCCCCGAGGGGTCCTCCGCAATCGCGGCACATTAACTTTGCACTCGGGGGCTCTCCGAAGCAGCCACCCCCCGAGGCGTCCTCCGCAATCGCGGCACACTAACTTGGCACTCGGGGGACTCGACGAAGCAGCCACCCCCCGAGGCGTCCTCCGCAATCGCGGCACATTAACTTGGCACTCGGGGGCTCGCCGAAGCAGCCACCCCCCGAGGCGTCCTCCGCAATCGCGGCACATTAAATTGGAACTCGGGGGCTCGCCGAAGCAGCCACCCCCCGATGAGTCCTCCGCAATCGCGGAACATTAACTTGGCACTCGGGGGCTCGCCGAAGTAGCCACCCCCCAAGGCGTCCTCCGCAATCGTGACACATTAACTTGGCACTCGTGGGCTCGCCGAAGCATCCACCCCCCGAGGCATCCTCCGCAATCGCGGCACATTAACTTGGCACTCGGGGGCTCGCCGAAGCAGCCACCCCCCGAGGCATCCTCCGCAATCGCGGCACATTAACTTGGCACTCGGGGACTCGCCGAAGCAGCCACCCCCCCCCCCCCCCGAGGCGCTCTTCGCAACCGCGACACATAAAAAAGTTTACACTCGGATGATTGCCGCGACAACCCTCTGGAACGTCCCCCGCAACTACAACGCAGACGACCCCCCGCGACAAAACCAAGACAGCATGGAATATATACCACCAAGAAAAAGCATATACAACGAAGGGAAGCACCTAATCTTTAGGCTCAAACTTCGCCTTAATAAGTGCACCCAGATGGCGGTCTTTCTCTTCGCAAACTCGCCTCACAACCTGGTGCGCAGGTTTATATACAGCCATGTAGTGCTCATTCATCGGATGATCCCTACCGCCTGGAGGACTCGCCACCACCTGAGCAAAATCCACCCCCGGCCAATGACTATGGACCAAACCCAAAGAAGCTCGGGCTCCAGCATGAATCTGATGATCCATCACTCGACGTAACTCGGCAGGCTGAGAAAATACGCGACAGAGCCTCACAAAGGATGAAGGAACCACCTCCAGCAGATAGAACTCAGCATGGATACCACCCAATATCCGCTGGCAGTATTTGAGAGCATCCGGCACCCGCTCAACTCGGAGACGAAGCAAAGCAAACGCTCTAGCACGAGCCCCATCCGCCCAAGAGGGATTGCTCGCCTATACTCTGGGATCATCAAGTCGTGACATCTCCGACTGAGTGGCCCTCTCTTCATCCCGAGATCGCCCTGCCAGCACTTCGAAAGTCAAAAACCATGATCAAGACAAAGATAGCAAAACCTACTAAACGGAATCGAGCAACCAAGCAGAGGCGAAACTCACCCAGCAGGAGGTCGGACAACTTCACCACCAACGAAGCAAGTTCTCAACCACGGCCTCGGCACGCTCGCACCGAGTACGCTGAACGGCTACGGATCCCTTCAGTCGAACAATCTCCCGCTCAGCGTTCTTCAGTCCCAAGAAAACGGACTCGTAGGCACCCTCGCGAGCGTCATCCTTCAGCGAATTACAAGGACGAAAAACGCCCGGAGTGGCCTACCGCAGGATGAACAAAACAAAGAAATCAAAAAGCAGCAAGAGGAACAGCCAAGCGTCATCCTTCACTCAAATAAAGGTAGCAAAAGATCAACCATCACAACGGAGTCACGAATTACAGATAAAGTTTCAAAGCGACGCAACACTACTGTGACTCCCCCTCACCTACGACAGGGGGATCCTAAGCATCTACAACCTGTTGCAGGCGACGAGCCAGTTTATCGGCTCGGTCGATCTGCTCATCAGAATAGTCCGGGATGGTCTCAACCAAGGAATCATCAATGGAAATCCCATGCCCCATAAGGACGACAAGGGCCGTGGAAGAACCACTCACCACGCTCTCCACAACTAGCTCCACCATACGCTTCCCATCCGGGCCGAATGCAGCCACCCGAGCGCCTAGGCCATCAGGTACCTTTGAACCCTCCGGCATAAGGTGTTCGTGCGCAAGACCCACAAGATCGGAAGCCCGAGTACAGACGTCCCCAACCACTGCAACAGCACCTACAACAGCATCTACAACACCTTGAAGAACTCCAGACCCTGATGCAGCAGCTTCCATCGGTTTCGCACCTATAGCAGCTACATCAAGCAAAAAAAACTTCATCACGGGAAGACAGTAGGAACAGCAAGACCAATGAATTAATGCCAAACTTACACACAAGCGAGTCCGCCAAGGCGCGAAGACGTTCGCCCTCGACTGCTTCCACCCGCGCATGCGCGTCTTCGGCCTAACGAAGGGGAACCAACTCCTCGTGTTGACCATGCAACTCCGCCTCCTTGGAAGCCAAGGTAGCCTTAAGAATGGAAACCGTCCTCCCCGCCTTCTCGGCTTGCTTCTCGGCAGCCTGGCGACGGTCTGCGAGGCAAGACAATACTCAGAACAAAAGACGCAGCGGCCAAAACTTAGCAGCGCAAGAATGAAAACTCACCATTCATAGCAGACAAAGCATCCTGGGCAGAATCATGGGCCCGTTGCCAACGCTCAGCATCAATCACCAAACGCTCACAGTGTTGGAAAACAGGCTGCAAAATCCAGACAATCAGATGATAAGGAAATACAAGACTACAAGAAACTGCAAGCAGTTACTTGTAGCCTCGGGGGCTACTCCCATCAGGAGCACTGCCGTGCCCCCAATGATAAAGTCGCACAGGCACGAGTCAACTTACCAGCTTGGGGACTTGGTCGAAAACACGAGCCTTGTCTTCAATCTCCAGATCAAGCCGGCCAAAGTACGGGGAACCAAGTTCAGTGGGCTTGGACTCAGGAGCAACAGCACCAGGCGCCTCAGAAAAGGGCCCACCAGGAACTACACCCGCGGTCGGAACGGCAGGAGTCGCCGACGGCCCAGATTGACCAGCAGCAGACGAGGGCTCCTCAAGATGCTTGGCTGCTGCCCCAGAATCCGTCGACTTCAAGTCAGTAGTAGCTGCGCTGGTGCACGAAGCAGCCGAAGCAGCACTACAAGATAAGCATTATCAGACGCAGGAACAAGGAAAAGGGAATGGGCAAAAATCCAGCAGATTCTTACCCGACACGCGCAGCACAAGGGCGCCGCAGCCTCCCAAGCCTGACCCTCTTTGGGGCAGCGGCCAGAGTAGCAGCCGAAGGGGAAGGCCCAGCAAACGGAGTAGCCGGTGGGACAGCACCACTTAAGGCATCATGATCTTCAGCGCTCAAGGGGCGCGACCGCTTCACGCGAAAGGGACTCGAATATTCACTATCTCCAGTTTCCACCAACACAGCCTCAGCATCAACAGTTGGAGCAGCATCATCAGTTGCGGAAGCACCAGGTTCTTCAAGAATATCGGCGTCCTCCGGCTGCGGAGGATTACACGACACCGGAGCATGGCCCTACAAGGCAAGCAATGTCAACAAGAGAGAAAAACTAGGTACTTGTCCAAACAAGCGAATGAACACGGACACCAACCAGCGGCGGAGAGTGATCAGAAGCATATGGAAGGGCAAGGCGCATTTCCAAAATACTCGAGCACTTGGTCACATGTTGCATGCGAGTCAGCAGGGCATCAGGTTCAAGCTGTTGAGGCGAGCATCTCGTCGAGTCACCGAGTCCCTCGTACTGCCACATAGGACGAGTTTGATGCTGCAACGGTTGAACTCAGCTCCCCACAAAAACAGAGATGAGCTGACCACCAGTCAAGTTATCCTTCAACACAGCAATCCTCTCCAAAAACGGAGTCAGCTCGGACGACTCCACCTCGGTCAAGGAATGAGACCATGAAGGCTGTCTGACCACCCGTGTTCCCGGATTGAAAGAAGCTAGACCAAATTGCTAACGAACAACGCAGCAATCCTTCAGATAAAACCAGCCTTTTCGCCAGCCGCTAACGGAATCGATCTTCTCCAAGTCAAAATACGAATGTTTATCCCCAATGGAGATACCCTCCCGACCCACGGCGTACTCAGAGTTCGTTCTTTTTATACTAAAAAGGCGCCTCCAAAGTCCCCAATGGGGGTAAATCCCTAGGAAGGCCTCACAAAGAGTGATGAAATACGCAATGTGCAAAATTCCGTTGGGCGTCAGGTCATGCAACTGGAGCCGATAGGAATACAGCAAGCCACGAACAAAAGGATGCAGCGGAAGAGCAAACTCGCGGTGGAAGAAAGCCTGGAAGCATACCCGCTCGTCCGCCGCCGCCGCTGGAATCGACTCATCACCAGGGAGACGCACATCACCCTCCACCACCACTCCGTCAGCAACCAGCGCATCTAGATCTCCGGCCCCAAACGTGGACCGCTCCCACTTTCCGGACATCTTGGCCGACTCTACAGCAGTACGGGCGCGCTTGGTCATAGATCCCGCAGCAGCCCGTAGAGGAGAAAAGATGAAGGCTCAAGAACAAGAAGGAAACAGAGAAAGAGGAGGAAGGCAATGGTTGGGTAAAACCTACAATTTACCCAGCCGCAAGGTATTTAACCCAAGAGCCTAGCAAGAAGGACCACCGTCCAAACCCTACCGCCCAGCAAACGTGGCACGATCCCATAAACAGGCGAAAAGTATGGAAAATCCAACCGGCGCAGTAACAACACCGCCCACTACGCGCGCAAAAAGAGGACTATGATCGCGCGACGCGAAAATTTCGGCGGGACAGCGCCAAGTCATTTCCTTCGGTAGGCTACAGTGGTCAAAAACACCAGAAGACCACGCCAACGTCATATCACAGCAATGGCGTACTGAGTACGCCATCAAGGCTCAGAGATTCTATCTTTCAGATCTTTTTCCCGATGAACAAAAATATCTTACTCCCATCGGGAGAGCACATCATGAGAGTCCCAGGTGCTCCCTCACCCAAAGGTCAGCAATGTGCTCGAGTGATCACTCGCCCTCACGAGAGTCTCGGGTGCTCCCTTAACCCGACACAAGACAAACATGCATTCGCCAAGATCATACGGCGCTAAGAGTCTCAGGTGCTCCCTCACCTCGAGAGCCGAAACGGCATTCGAGTGACCACTCGCGAAGAACCCCTCGCCGGAGCACTCGAAACAAGCTCTGCGGGTGAATAAGTGAATAGCTTGCTTGATGTTTTGTTCCAAGCGGGTGCAATACTATTAGGCTCCGCGCCTCAAAAATACACATTCCTGGAACACGACACACTGTGCCCAGATGCCACGCAAGATTAGCGTGTAGGTAAGACCCCGCTGCGAATTTCGGCCGGGCTGGGACTAGCCGAAGAGCGATTTCACTCCCAACCTTTTCCATGCGCTGCGCATGATAGAAAAAGCCGGGCGGACGCGCCTTAGGCTATGTACATTACTGGTGGCAAATGAACACCATAAGACCTAAAGCGGCAGGACTTTTGCTCGACACCGGTGTTCCAAGCTCACGTCGAGGGACGTGGGTTTGATTGGGCTACTGCGGTATTTGCCACTAAAGCAATTCACCAAGGCTCGACCAGTCGACTCCTTGGGACCTTTCAGCTTAGCATCCCTCGAAACAGGTTTTGTCATGGCCACCAGACTGCTAGCGACCCGCGGTTGTACCGCGCATACAAACGACCGACAAAAGGATGTACTCGAGTCCCTGCGCGACTCTTCGAGTCCCCCAAGCACTCGGGGGCTACTGACGAGGGGGTGAGCCCACGACTCCTACAGATATACCTACCCGGTGTCCCTGAAGATAGAAGGCCCATGAAGACCCGCCTGGACCCGCCTTGGCCTGCTAATTGGCACCGACGTAGGAGTCTGCGACTCACAAGGAAGGTGCGAAGACCTGTCGTACGGAGCAAGCTAGGGTTAGGAAAGCTTACCTGTAAATGTAGATGAACTACCCGACACCTAGCCCAGTATATAAGGGCTAGGAGGGGCGACGCCAAAGGCATCCAATATAATCTGTAACCCTAGCCTTGAGCGCTCCAGCCTTGGCATCCACTGTAATCGCATCTCCCTCATCAATAATATCGAGCAGGAACGTGTCCTCCTGTTTGCCGACGAGCTATCGTCCAACATGTGCCTCTCATGACTAACCCAGGGTCCCTGACCATGGGATTCGCCGCGGTTGATCCCCTTCACTCAGCATAGACTAGAGCAAACAACAAATTTGAAACTTTATAATCTAAAGATTTCGACTGGACTACTGGGATACAAAGAGAACAGAAAAGAACTACAAAGTATTGCATAGATGAATGAAAACTCAAGCAAGAAGCACACATGGGTAAAATTGAAATTACCTATTCTTCAGACATGACTTTAGTATGCAACATCTGCAAAAGATGAAAACCAATTAGGCAATTTGAGAAGAACACACAAAGAGAAACAAAGTGGAAATTTGTTGGAACTGAAACCTTTAGGATTGAGGTTGCTCACCTCCTCCTGTGCTCTGTTTAAATCAACATCTAATAGGAGCGTGCTCTGTTCAAAAGTAGAAATAAATATGTACTTAACCAATTCATCACTTGCCTGAAGCATGGTGTAAAGATTATACTCCCTATCATCAAGTCAATGAAATCGTGCATTAAGATCACGATCACTTGGGCTTGAATGATAGTATGCACCCTATTGGGCGCGACTCTTCCTTGCTTGGGCGCGCTGCCTTCTTCAGCAACAGAGAAGATTCACAGTTATGGAATTACCATCCTAGTACAGTAGCAACATCCCTACTCGAGTCTAAGTTCAAATGAGCAGACATGCTACTTTTTAGTAGCAGGGGATAGTACAGTTCATTCAAAATAGTGGAGCTCCAAGGAAGAAAACAGAAGTGTATCCATACCAGAGAAGAAACATGGTTCTTGCCTTTGCCTGTATGTAGAATACACTCTAGTATCGTTCCTTCTCTCCATGATGGTCGATAGTGTAGAGCGACGCGGGAGATGGACGCTGTCGCTATGGAGCCCGCAGGATCGTTGCGCTTCCCACATTGCCTCCTGGTCACTGCGGCATTAGAGAGGGAAAGGGGAATACTTCACGGGCGAGATAGAGGAGTAGCCCTCGCCCCCGGGTCATACCTCCGGCGTCGCCGCCGACGAAATTTTCCCCTTTTGAGATGCTGCCTCCTAGCGAAAACTGCTCGCATCTGAATGGAAAAGATTCAGTTGCGGAGGAGGGCCGCGTGGCGGAAGCTAGAAGAGGAGTGTTGGAAGCCGGGGAGCGGCGGCGTTCAGGCAGCGCCACCACCATCGACTTCCTGGACCAGGTGTCGTCCCACTTGTGCGTGGTGGCCGCCAGGCGCAAAGGAGAGCCGCCGAGACGCGCGTGGCGGCGGCCGGAAGAGGATGGGCACTGGACGCGAAGGATGGGGGCGGAGCAGAGATGCGAGGTGGAGGTGAGGGGTGCGGGCGGCAACCTCCTCCAGCGGACAGGCGGCCGCGAGGTGGTGCGGGCGGCAGAAGAGAGATTGGAGGCGGGATGTGGGAGGGTGGGTAGGAGGAGGAGGCCGGTTAGGGATTGAGGATGCGAGGGAGGTGAGCGAGGGGATTGGGAGAGAGATAGGTCGTGGCCTCGTGCCAAGGCGTACGAGGAAAGGGGAGGTCGAACGGATCCGGTTTTTTCCCTCTCTGCGGGATCGTGAGCGGAGGTGGGAGTTGCGAGGGAAGGAAGGAGAGGTCGAACCATCACGACGACGGCCTCTATCCCTTTAATAGTATAGATAACCCCCCCCCTCTCAATAACATGTGGCCCATACTAGCTAATAACTCTTAAATAAAGTTTGTTTAATCTAATAAGGCACTGACAGCTGGGTCCCACTTGTTATTAGATTAAATAAAAAGAAATTATAAAACAACAGTTAATGACATGTGGGCCCATTGTTATTTAAATAAATAAAAATGATTTATTATGCCACTGTGTATGACATGTGGGACCCACATGTCAGGTTTGACCTGGTCAAAAGAACTGTTATGGAGAATGTTGCATTTTATTAATAAAGAAAATCCAGAAATTGATTTAAAAATGAGTTAAACTTTGAATTTGAATATCTTTTAAACCGTAATTCAGATTCAAAAACTTTATACATGAAAATTGATCAGAAAAATGTAATGAATACGGATACACTGTCCGTATACCAACCACACCCCTCAAACACAACGAACATCGAACCGCCCCCCCTCCGGACCGTATGTTCGATGATTTGTCCGGTATTGTTAAAGTACCTGGATGAATTTATTCTGAACAGGAAAGTTGTTCAGAATAGCTCAACTAACACAGATACACCCTCGATACGTTTGTCGGATGTCCACGACACCTCCGGCATGAACCCTTCTCCCTTCCGGACCCCCTGTCCGGTAATCACCCGGAGCCGGTATTTCATCCCCGGATGAATTCCCGCTCCGAGCAACGTGCATTGCACTACCCCTACCGTCGAGCTACCAGGCAAGCAGAGCCATTCTCTTCCCCAGATATCGCCTATCTTTTCCGTACTTTCTTGCACTAGGCATTGTTACTACTGCTGCTACGTTACAATCCTATTCAATTGCATAGCCTGATTTTGTCGCGCCTTGTTGTACCTTCCTTATCCTATGCTGCCTGCTATATCTATATATTATATTCAGCAGTGAGCCCTGCGCATTGTTAGCTAGGATTAGATAGCGGGCCGTGGCCACTCAGGGGAGTGACGCGGATACAAAATATATACAAGTGCAACAGGTACGGATCAATGCAGACGCCCTAGGGAACCTACAACGGCGAGACTCTGCCGAGTTGCTTCGAGTTTGACTTACGAGTGGACGAACTCGTATTTCACTCTCGTCGGCTCAGTAGCGTATTATCACTGGGATGATACGAGGGTATTCCTCTTTAGTTCATTCCGCTGGTGTCTCGGCTCCACCGGGGTGATACGAGAATATTCCTCTTTAGCTCATTCCGCTGATGTCTCTGTCGAACCTCTTTAAGTGTGCCATCGAGGGTGATACCTCCTGGTTTCACTTAATGGTAGGCACTCGAATCAACTGGTGTCCTTAAAGGTAAGAGTCGGGCGACCCAAGGGTGCCCGCGAGCGGTATATTGTCGGGAGCGACGGGGAGGGTACGACCGACGTTACTGGCGTGCTTGGCCCCTACTCGTATCTCACGAGAGTTCCCAAACCAAGAAAATGTCGAGCTCTACCAAGAGCACACGCGAGACAAGGTAAGGAGACGGTTCACCTTGTTGGTAACTGCACTCTTTGACGGGACGACAGGGCAGGCCCCGACGTTACCGGTGGGCCTTGTTGCTGTTCGTTGTCCGTTGTGTTGTTAGTCAAACAGCGATAATTGTTGTCTGCGAGATAATATTAAAATGCTAAATGGTTCGGTTGATGACTTGAGAGACCCGTTGGTCAGTACGCACTACCTTCACGTGGGAAAAGGAGTTATGGGCTCCCCTACGTCGTAGTTTGTCCGAAAGCTCTTCAGACGTCAGTAGTACTGCGGCCTGATCGCCGGGAAGCTGTGTTGTCTTATTTGCTGCAGCAGGTGAGTTTGGATTTGCTTTTGCTTCACCGGCCAGACTCGCACCGTGCAGGAGCGTGCAAGGGTGAGGGACCTAGACCCCTTGGCGCATAGGATATAGTCTGGCGGATGGCCTCTCTGCTGAGCCTAGGATGAACTGCGATGTGTCGGATAGCCTCGGTGGGTTGTTCCCTAACAAGGTTCACGCCACCCTGGAGATCCGAGCGTGCAGGCTGAACAGTAGTGCACCCCTGCAGGGATTTTAATCTATTCGAATAGTCGTGTCCACGGTAACAGGACGCTTTATGCTGAAGTTGGATCTTACCACTACAAACTACTACTATTAAACTGTATGGTTCCGGGTTTTTTTCCTCGTAGGGAAGTCGAGGAGGGGAACTCGGAGGCATCTATTATTATTAATCGTTACAACTTATTATTATACAATGTTGCAGCAACTTCTGCTTCATTGTTACTCTATGCTTTATATAAACTGTTGGATGTTTCTCTTCTCATGCTGCAAGACTCGTCAGAAGATGCTAGCCTTTGATAGCCCTAGCTTCTTATCCTTATTCTGATTTCTATCTTGCAGTCCACTATATACAGCCTCCCCTTTCCATTTGATACAATGCATAATTCTTAGTAGCGGACGTAAGACTCGCGGGTATGCTAGATACTCACCCTTGCTTTATTTCCCCTTTTATGTGTTGCCTGATCGGCCGCTGCAGTCGACGTTGGAGCCCAGGAGCAGGAGTACCCCAGAGGCGCCTACTACTACGTCGAGCCCCCCTTTGACCAGGAACATGAGTAGTTTCGGAGGCTCCCAGGTAGGAGGCCTTGCCTTTTCGATCTGTATCTCTGATGTTATTTGTGTTAGCCTTCTTAAGGAAAAACTTGACTAACTATGTCTGTACTCAGATATTATGGCTTGTATAACTTATGTATTCGGGTCCGTGTGACCCCCTTATCTTGTAACATATTGGTTTATCCTTTTGTGTTTAGTGTTGTGCTGTGATATTCTCACCGTGGCACCCTAATCTCAGCCGTGTACCCTGCGTGTATGATTACTGTACACAGATTGATTTTGGGGGCGTCACACAAGCATAGGCTTGTGTTTAATTGACTTTTGAAAAAAACATCATGATAAATTTGGTACGGCCGTAGTACCGGGTTTTGTAATATTGGGAGACATGTTCCGTGGCTTGTGACCAGTGTGTTGGTCAAGTACTTTTATGTTACCTTGCCTTGAATTTTGCCTTGTGGCTTTTGAATGTTTGATCTTTTCATGGCACAAGTCGGTCTTCATCGTTTGTCTTTGTGCTTTGTCGACTTATGATAGTCGTTTCCTTTGAGAGAGTTATATCTCAACTAAGCCGGTTTCTATACCTTTCTTTGCTATGATTGTAGCCAATTGTTTTTGTAGGCAGAAGAGTCGGCGTATGTACCATGATGCCAAGACCTTGAGATAAGGAATTTTCTGAAGTGTTGCTGCCCAAGAGTCGGTGTACGCATCTGGGTGCCGTGCCGAGTTTTTGCTTGAGAAGAAACTTCGAAATGTAGTCCCCATGAGTCCGTATATGCACCTGAGTGCTTTATGCCGAGTCACATAGGTTTAACTTGTATCTGTGAGAAAAAAATTCTGATTATGCATGATGCTTTATATGCAAGAATGTAATTCAAAGGCTAGTAGAAGTCGACTTTAACCTCATCTTCTCGCGTTCAGAGAGATTATTGGTTGGAAGAGTCAAAACATCTCTGCAGAGCCGGCTTTCCAGTAACTAGCGTGCCCAGCTCTTAGGACTGAATTCGATAGATGGTTTTATGAAAATGTAACAGCCTAGTTTTCACAAAAATTAAAATTTTTGTTTTCGGTGTCAATTGTTTGATTGTCTGATTTGTTTGCGGTGTTTGCATCCCCGATTTATCGATCGGTGATTATTTTTCCCGTCTTATCTCGTATCGGACGGAGACCGACCCTTGCCACCCTGACACTCGACCTTTGCGACATCGGGTTTCACCCGATCACGTCGTGAAAACCGCACGAGACCAGCCGCAGCCAACGGAACGAAAAACCCCGTTTAATAATTAAACGGGATATTTTTATAGCGCACCGGAAAAGAGTTTTCGGAACGGTTCCAGCGCGAGCTGAACGCCTCCGGCTCGACGCGCTGATCGCGCAGTTCGAAGTTTTACCCGAATCGGAGGTACTGCGGACCCCCGGCGGTCAGAAACGTGAGCACCGAGCGCGAGAGAAAAACCGATGATGTTTTTGCAAACTGTCAGCCACCGGGGCTATATAAAGACCACCACCCCACTTAGGGTTTTCCCTAAGCACCTACGCAGCCACCAGCCCCCAGATCTGAGATATTTTACCCCATTTTCGCACATTTTAACCCCAAATGGTAGCAAACCCTAGCCCCTCTCGATCTTGACCGTCGGATCTGCGGATCCAACGGCCCAGGGAGCTCCCACCAACCAGCCTCTCTCCTCTCTCCTCTCACCACGCGCCCGTGAGGACGCAGCCGCCGCGCCCGAGCTCCACGAGCCGCCGCCCGGCCAGCAGCCGGTGAGCCCACGCCCCTCCTCCTTCTTCCCTCTCTCCCCCTCATCTCTCCTCTCTGATCTCTCTCTCTCTCTCGCAGCAAGGTCCAGCTCCCATGGCCGGCGCGCCATGGACTTAAAGCTCGCTGCGCCACTCCGTCTGAGCTGCGCCGCCATCCTCCTCCTGGAACCGGCCGGACCCGCCGCCGGGTCAGCCCCACCGGAGCCGCCTCCTCCCGCCGCTCCTCGGCCCTGCCTCGCCGGACCGCCGCCGGCTTGGCCGCCGCGGCAAGCCTGGCCGCACGCCACGGACGTGCTCTGGAACGAGCTCGTCCCCAACCGCTGCTGCCCACGTGGGCCGGCCAGCCCCTGGCGGCCCAGCAGCCGCGCGGCCCACTGCCCCAGCGCCAGCCCCCCTCTCCAGGCCACTTGGGCCACAACCCATGGGGTGAGGCGCCCCAGCCCTCTTTTTTTATTTTTTTTGCTGTTTTGTTTATTTTTCTGTTGGGCCAGTAGTTTCGGCCCATTTAGGTTTTTTTTTGTCTCTGCTAGGTTTTTTTTATTTAATTTAGGAAGTTTGTATTAGGATTTTTGCAGTGCCTGTATCTTTTTGCTCGTAGCTCGGATCGCGACGCGTAAAATATGAAACTTGCTTAGAATTTTGTCTAGTTTAATAATTTGTGATTTGTTGCCATGTTTGACTTTGTTTACCTGTTGTTTGCCTGCTAATTACACTGCTTGCCACTGTAAACTGTAACTGCTATAACTTTTCATCTGTTACTCGGATTAAAATGTTTCTTATATGTAAATTGTTTAGAATTGCATGTAGATTGTGTTTTTGCTGCTCTTGCTTGCTAATAAAAATAATAAAATATTGTTTAGGTAAAAACAGTACCAAATGCAATATATATCGTGGGGTCCGTAATAGCTGCCATGAATAGGTTTTACCCCCACTTAAAGCGACTAGATTAGATAGTTTATTTATGCTTCACCCTTGCCATGTTTGAGTGCCATGCCATGCTTGCTTGAGTTTCCATGTTAATAACCGTTGTTTGGTCACCTGTAGCTAAGAAACTTGAACCACCGTAAACGTGTGGTATCCGTCGTGTGCGACTGATACCCCACTTAAACTGTTAGTAACCGTTCTCGACGATAGATCCGTATCGCGTTGCCGTGCCTTGTGTTTTCTCTTTGATCTTGTGTTGCTCCCTAGTAATAGTGGTGCACCGTTGATTGCTTCCAGTGTTTACTTCTTGTGTGCTCCCGCGGGTACCTCTCGGAGACGATGCGAGCTTGCGATCAACTACACCTTCGGAACCCGACTTATCAACAGGCAAGGACTATACATTACTTATGATCCATTCTATTTCAACCAGCGGTTTGCATGCTAGTATAGGTTAGGTTCGATGCTTGATCCTACCACATGTTTACAGCCTCTTTCAAACCGATACAGCCATGTCCCTTCCCAGCAAACCTTGTACTGCTATGTTACTATTGCTCGTTGCTCAGCCCCTGCTTAGTATGCATGCTTAGGATGCTACGATGTTACCCTGTTACTCTTTGGGTTGGGATATCACCTGATTATTATATTATTGTTGATGATATGATTATTATAAATGTTGACTATACTCGACGAAGGATGGAAGGTCTAGGCTATCCCGCCCCGACGCTTTGTTCCATTTGAGTCACCTAGGACCCGAGTTCCAGGTATTGGTTTTAAGACTGAGCGTGCCTAACCGCGTGTGGGATTTTATGGGGTCCCCTCTTCTTACCTATCTAGCTTCAAACATTTCTAGTGGTGGCCCAAGCTGATTTACCATTTGAAAACCGTGTGTGTGTCTGTTGGGTCGCTCCTGGCAGATATTATTTAAAATAACCCGGACCAGTGAGGACTTAGTTCCCTCGCTGGCCCACTTTGTCCGGCTGAGGACCCGGTTTCCCATGTGTGATTAATCGGGTATCCAAACCTGCGACATACGGTAGAGACCAGATCGAGAGCGCGGCCGGCTCCTGAGATGGATGTCGACTCACCGGGGGCCACCCGGATTTGTTCGTTGTTAGCTAGAGGGACCTGTCGTTTCGGATCTCTTGGAACTAAATCATAAAATGGTTGCCTGTGATGGGTAGCAACTCAGAGTGATGGACGTGCGTGCGGAGCCTCGTAATGGGAAGTTGGTACACCCCTGCAGGGTTAAATCTTTTCGAGAAGCCGTGTCCACGGTTATGGACGACTTGAGACCTACGTCCTGTTCATAGACAACAACAACTGAGATAATCTTATTATAAACTTGATCAACGTGTGTGTGTGTGCCTTGACTTCTTCTTCTTCGTCGGGATGCAAAGAGGAGGACAAGGATAGGATAGGTGTTATGTTTGCGTAAGTAGTTGATAGCAAGACTTGTTGGAGGCGATTTCCTCATCGAATACTTGGCTTCTTATCTTACTCTTTAGATCGATAGCCACTTCATAATGCTAGTGCGGAAGCAACCTCACCACTTACCCCTTCCTTACCGTAAACTACTAGTTGTCCTAGAATGACGAGTGATGAAGTCCTTGCTGGGTCAGATGACCACTACAGTTGGATGCTGAGTACCTATGTACTCATGATACTACCCCCAAACTCTTTTTAGGGTTCTTGATCGACAACAGGTATGGTGATCGACGTTTCACGTGGAGACTCGACGACGACTAGATAGGCGGATCCCGGCGTAGGGCCTGGACCCGTGTGGTTATGGGATCGATGCTTTTCTCTTTGCCAGTGGGCATTTGCTTGTAGTCTGTACTCAGACACATATCTTCCGCTGTTGTATTATATTTAAGGCAGTTGTATGCCGATTGAATGAGATGTTGTATCCTTGTATCTGTAATGTTGTGATATCATGTTGGAAATCCGGGGCATATGGCTTTGTCATATGTCGCGGTGGGACCGATATGTGCTTCGTCCCCGGATCTGGATGGAAACATCTAGATCTGGAACAGTACCGCATATCGGGCCTTACAGAAAACCTTGAAGTTTAGAACAACCGGTTGCGCGTTACTTATGGAAGCTATAAACTGTACAGACCAGAAGGCGTGGGTGGCCAATTCATGTGTATGCCAGGATATCCTCGGTTTTTAACGGTCGATGGGAGCCATCGAACCCCCCTTTTATCCCTTATCAAAACAAACACATGTGAAGTTTCTACATGTATATGTCGACTTTTTCTGGTAGGAGTGGATGAGTGTCATCAAGCCCCCCCCCCCCCCCCCGCTTTCACCTTATCAAAGCAATATACATTCTCAGACCCGATAGAAGGTTGATCAAGCCCCCGGGTCTTTGAGAATTATGTGATGCAATATGCAATGCGATGTGATATGATGCAATATGTTTGAAAAACTGTGCAATATATAAAAATTGATGTTATGCATAAGTGTGGCGAGAGCCGGTGCGACGAAGTCGACTTTGAGATGTGGCGAGAGCCTGGTGCGATCTTGCGATCGACTTTATTGTAATGACCCGATTCTCTAAGAATCGAAGTCTCTGTGCTCAAGTGCTAGTCCCTGGATCGAACTCGCTAGCACACACAGTATAGATGAATAACAAACTACAAGTGCATCATTTATTACAACATATGATCTAGAATTCATAAAAGTAAACAACTTGCATAGCTCAAGGCTAGCTATTCAATATAACTATAGCGGAAGTAAAAGCAAACAGTAATGAGTCCCATCAACATCCACAAGCGACATGCTGAGTGTAGACTCACAACCCTATCATACCACACTAATCTTCTGAGACACCTGCAACACGAAGGTTAAAGCCCGAAAACGGGTCAGTACATTGAATGTACGACAATTAACACAAGTGATATAACAATCCAACATCTAAAGCAAAGTATGACAAACAGAACACTCAAGTTTGGCTTGTATAAGACTTTCGTCGCCTATCTCGACTAGTTGGTCAAGGTTTACTCAAGTATGGACCGCCTTCATTTATCGCCCACGAGAACCCCAAGAATCCTAGGTTGTCATGATAAAAACTTCAGAAGTCTCAAGTGCGCTCTGTCAGTGACGCGTCCTCTAGGGACTCTAGAGCGCTTCTGTCAAGGAAGCATTCACCTGATTTAAGTCCCGAAACTACTTCTCCACCTCAAGTGTGCTCTGTCAATGATGCATTCTCTAGGGAAAATAGAGCGCTCTATCAAGGACGAATTCACTGATAAAATTCTCTAAACCTATGGCTATAAGATACTCTCAATGCCTTACTGAATCGAGACAGATAATTGTCCCATCATCTATCACAACAAGGCTCAACATTCAATTAACCAATAAGAATAGTGCACACATATGGCAACAATGAATAACATCATGAGATTAAACATATGTCTATCCTACCAGGTTTCAACATAACACAATTATCATACACATGCATAAAGACATGATGAGAAATAATCAAAAGTGGAACTTGCCTTAAATAGTTGATGAAGTTATTCGCAATCACAATCCTGTGAACGATACTCTTTTCACTCCGGGCAAACAGTACAGAAAGAGCCCTGGAGAGGACTAGGACACGATGGCTACGAACTTCGAGGGAGCAGACTCTACGTCGAGTCCTCGGAGAAAACAAGGTGTCCGATGGGTACAGCCTAAGTAGGGTAACACGCTGGTGCTGTTGGATGCGACGGGGGAGTCTCTGCTTGACGGCAGTGATGGTGTGAACTCGGTGCTCCGGATGAACTCTAGGTGCTCTCCGATGGCGTCGGATTGTCCGCGGAGCGCAAAAACTTGCGATCTAGGGCACGAAAATATGTCAATCGGATGCGTCCTGGGCTGCAGGTTCTCGAGGACATAACGGGATGGTCTGGAGTTTACCGATTGCGACACAGTCATCCGACGAAGGCGGCGGCCGACGAAGCTCCGAGGCGTGATCTAAAATCCGGCTGCAGCAATTTCGTTGGAGGAAAGGAAAAAGGAAAGGCTAAAGGGGTGCGGTTTAAGAATATATAAGTCATAGACAACAAGAAAATATTGAAGATCGATCAACTCGGTCGATTTGTTTGTTGGGACCGGCTACGTGTTCTTGTTGAACACGTACAGACTCGGACAGGTAGAAAGAAAAATGAAATGTTATAAAGAGATGGGAGGGTGCCTCGGCTGCGTTTTGGGCCGGCCTTCTGGCTTCTGCTGCGCGCACGAGCGGGAAAAGGAACTGGGCCTCTGCGGATTTAATTTTCTTTTCTATCTCTACAGGAAATTACGCTAAAAAAATCTCTACAGGAAATTATATTGGCTAAAAAATAGATTTTTTTATAAATCACTCGAACATACAGAAAATTATTAATAATAATATATAGTACATAAAACAATTATCTCAACCCCAAATAAAATAATTTTAAACAATATTTTTATAATTTGATTCTGGGCACTATGAATATTCCCTAAAATTAATTTTGGTTATAAATAGTTCTCAAAAATATTTTTAAACTCCAAAAGTTTCAGGTCCTAATGAAAATTCAAATAAAACCAGCAACACAAATAAGTTATAATTAATTATATTTAAATTATTAACATTCCAAATTTAGATAGGGATGTTACAAATCTACCCCCCTTAAAATGAATCTCGTCCTCGAGATTCGAGTTGGCTAGCAATGGTTAAATATTTGTATCTCTGGAAATCCATGATCCAAATTCTTATGCCATCTCCATGCTTGTTTTAAACTTTCTTGATTTGAACAAATATGATGCACCATTACTGTAACGAATGATCACAATACTTGAACTTGATTAGATTCTTACCGGATTTCGAGTCTGATGCTTTATAAATTCTTCCCATATTTACGTAATTCACATGTCCCCTTTCCATGTGATCACGCCTCTTTTCTCCAGATTTCCCATGGCCATTTATCATGTTCTTCAGCTCAGGACAATTTTTTGAATAATGCCTTGGGTTTCGGCACCTATAACAAATTAACCGGCTTATATTCTTCTTTGTAGGTGTTGAAGGGCTACGTGAGTGGTTGTGGTCATTGTTTCCTGCATCATTGCCGTTGTTGCCATTTCCCTGACCATTGCGGTTATACCCATTGTCATTCTAATGATTATGTCCATTATGGTTATGACCATTGTGCATGTCCTCGTCCGAATCATAGTGCTCGGAAGATGTTGATGAACTTCGAGGCTTCTGCCGAGCTTCAGAGTTGAACACCGTGTCGTTTTCCTTCCTTTTGCGACTCTCCACCTCTAGAGGCTTTCCTTCAAGTACAATAGCCTTATCAATAAGATCCTAACAGTTGTTGAATGTTTCCACTGTCAACTGAACACCTAGCTCATCTTTCAGACCTTCCAGGAATTTCTCTTGCCTAGCTTCATCGGTGTTAACATCATTAGGAGCATAACGTGCTAGCTTGTTGAACTCCTCCACATACGGAGGCACGGTGTGATTTCCCTGGCACAAGATGTGAAACTCCTTCTTCTTCAAACTCGTAGCACCCGCAGAAACATGAGCGGCGCGAAATGCAGCCTCAAACTTCGCCCAGGTGATGGTGGCCATAGGATAGGTTACCAAATAGTTATCCCACCAAGATGCAGCAGGTCCCTCCAACAGGTGTGAGGCAAACCTCACTCTCTCTGCATCAGTACAACCCACAGTCTCCAATTTCCTGTTAACTGAACAAAGCCAATCATCGGCCACAATAGGTTCAGGGGTGCTCGAGAACCTCTGAGGATTCAACTTCAAGAACCTAGTAAGCATGTCCACAGGTGGTGGTGGTGGATTGTCGTGGTTGTTCCCCATGTTCTGAGCAAGCAACTGGATCAACTGAGTTTTCCCCTGAAGTAACGGTTGCATGTATGGTGGTATGTCATTGTTGTTGTTCTCATTGTTTCTAGAACCATTTCTCCTTGTCTCACGTCTCGGCGGCATCTGGTGGGTGAGCAGAGGTAAGATTTAGATAGAATTAGATATAAGGGAAGCACTACTCAAGCACATAATAGCAATCAAACTCCAACAAACACTCAAGCCACACAAGCACAAACAATCCTAAGATAGAATCATATCAAGGGGTATATGATGTATCAACTAATTAAACGCATAACGGTAACATTATAACAAGATGGTGGCCAGCCTAAAAAACCTTCTCACCTAACACTAATATAACTACAAGGGTCATCTAAAATTTAGAAGAGAAGGTAGCCAACAATGAATGGAGATATGAATACGAGAGTAAGGAATAATAAGTAGACAAAAGTTGTAAAAATAAATTTTCACTCCTATGGTTTTTCCATTCCATTTTCTAGGGTCACGACCTACAGTCAGCAGACTTCTCTAATACCATCCGTAACGACCCGATTCCGTAAGAATAAAAGTCTCTATGCTCAAGTGCTAGTCCCTGGATCGAACTCGCTAGCACACACACTATAGATGAATAACCAAGTATTTATTACAACGTATGATCCAGAATTCATAAAAGTAAACAACTTGCATAGCTCAAGGCTAGCTTATTCAATATAACTATAGCGGAAGTAGAACAAAAAAGTAATGAGTCCCATCAACATCCACAAGAGACATGCTGAGTGTAGACTCGCAACCCTATCATACCACACTAATCTTCTGAGAAACCTGCAACACGAAGGTTACAGACCGAAAACGGGTCAGTACATTGAATGTACGGCAAGTAACACAAGTGATATAACAATCCAACATCTAAAGCATAGTATGACAAACAAAACAATCAAGTTTGGCTTGTATAAAACTTTCTTCGCCTATCTCCACTAGTTGGTCAAGGTTACTCAAGTAAAGACCGCGTCCATTTATCGCCCACGATAACCCCAAGAATCCTAGTTTTTCATGATAAAAACTTCAGAAGTCTCAAGTGCGCTCTGGAAGTGAGGCATCCTCTAGGGACTCTAGAGCGCTTCTGCCAAGGACGCATTCACCTGATTTAAGTCCCAAAACTACTTCTCCACCTCAAGTGTGCTATGTCAATGATGCATTCTCTAGGTACAATAGAGCGCTCTATCAAGGACGCATTCACTCATAAAAGTCCCGAAACCTATGGCTATAAGATACTCTCAACACCTTACAGAATCGAGAAAGATAATTCTCCCTTCATCCACCACAACAAGGCTCAACATGCAATAAACCAATAAGAATAGTGCACACATATGGCAACAATGAATAACATCATGAGATTAAACATATGGGTATTCTACCAAGTTTCAACATAACACAATTACCATACACATGCATAAAGAAAGGATGAGCAATAATCAAAAGTGGAAATTACCTTAAATAGTTGATGAAGTTATTCGCAATCACAATCCCATTAACGATACTCTTTTCACTCGGGGAAATCAGTACAAAAAGAGCCATGTACAGGACTAGGACACGATGGGTACGAATGTCGAGGGAGCAGACTCTACGTCGAGTCCCCGGAGAAAACAAGGCGTCCGATGGGTACAGCGTAAGTAGGGTAACACGCTGGTGCTGTTGGATGCGACGGGGGAGTCTCTGGTTGACGGCAATGATGGCGTGAACTCGGTGCTCCAAATGAACTCTGGGTGCTCTCCGTTGGCGTCGGATTGTCCACGGAGCGTGGAAACTTGTGATCTAGGGCACGAAAATATGTCAATCGGATGCATCCTGGGCTCCAGGTTCTCGAGGACATAACGGTATGGTCTGGATTTTACCGATTGCGACACACTCGTCCAGCGAAGGCGGCGGCCGACGAAGCTCCGAGGCGAGATCTAAAAGCCGGCGGAAGCAATTTCATTGGAGGAAAGGAAAAAAGGAAAGGCTAAAGGGCTGCGGTTTAATAATATATAAGTCATAGACAACATGAAAATATTGAAGATCGATCAACTCGGTCGTTTTTTTGTTGGGATCGGCTACGTGTTCTTGTTGAACACGTACAGACTGGTACAGGTAGAAACAAAAACGAAACGGTATAAAGATATGGGAGGGTGCCTCGGCTGGGTTTTGGGCCGGCCTTCTGGCTGCTGCTACGCGCGCACGAGCGGGAAAACGAACTGGGCCGCTGCTGGGTTGCTAGCTGCAGATTTAATTTTCTTTTCTATCTCTACACAAAATTACGCTAAAAAATCTCTATAGGAAATTATATTTGCTAAAAAAATATATAATGTTTTTAAAATCACTCGAACATACAGGAAATTATTAATAATAATATATAGTACATAAAACAATTATCTCAAACCCAAATAAAATAATTTGAAACAATATTTTCATAATTTTATTCTGGGCCTTATGAATATTCCCTAAAATTAATTTGGGTTATAAATAGTTCTCAAAAATATTTTTAAACTCCAAAAGTTTCAGGTCCTCATGAAAATTCAAATAAAACAAGCAACACAAACAAGTTAAATTATTTGGGATGTGACATTTATTATTTTGACTGAGAGTCGATTGCGATCGAAGATCGAATTTTATTTATGGCGAAAGCCGGTTGCGATCGAAGATCGACTTTTATTTATGGCGAAAGCAAGTCGCGATCGAAGATCAACTTTTTATTTATTTAAATGTGGCGATGGCCCAATGCGATGGGTATCGTCTAACATTGAGAACAAGAAGTAAAAATCCGGCTCTTTATTGTGGGCGGGTCCATGTTCTTGATCTGCTGTAGTAGCATGAGCTGGCAGGGGCTTCGTCGTACTGGTTTTCCTTTTGGATACTTTCCTCGATTAGGCGTCTGTATGCTTGCATGAAGGAGCACTGTCCCAAGGTGTGTTTAGCAGGGCGACCAGGTTTGGAGTGCTTAGGGCAAGCTTCTTGGATTGCTTGTGCGCAGTCTTGATACCTTATTTCCTGCTGGGATGGCTGTGTGTAGCTCTGGGGATGATTGTTGCTGAGGAGTTTGCGCTTCTTATTGCGCGTCCGGCTTTGATTTGGAACTATCGCGTACCTTGCTTCGTTGGACTCGGCGTAGCTGACGACAGCATCTGCGAGCCCTCTTAGGTCTTTGGCTACTTCTTTTATACGTTTCAGCGTGTTGGTTATAGGTGTGAGCCGGTCGCTTATCGACTCCTCGGGGTTGTAGTGCTGTAATTGCTGCGAGAGCCGGTCCTGAGCTTCTATGAGATTTTGATGTTCCCAAACTATCTCCTTCTGTAACCTTGTGGTTTTCTCCTGATATTCCTTCTACTCCTGATCAGGATCGACTCTATTTCGGCTCAATTGCTGCCATACGTTGGTGGTTTGTGTGTCTGAGTCGTCTGATAGATTCCCCGACAAGAACTTTGCTCCGAGGTGGTTTTGAGGAGGTGAGTCGGCGAGAACACAAGACACGAGATTTACCCAGGTTTCGACCCCTCGAAAGGTAAAGACCTACTCTTTCTTTTCTATTATGGGGTGCCGACTTCTCGAATACAAAGGTGCGAGATCGCTGCCTATGCCTCGAGAGGATCTAAGTTGAGTTGTTGATACGTCCCAAACGTATCTATAATTTTTGCTTGCTCCATGCATGTTTTGTGTGATATTTCTATGATTTATATACACTTTCATACACATTTGATCATATTTGGACTAACCTATTAACTTAGTGCACCCCAGTGCCAGTTCCTGTTTTCTGCCGTTTTTCTATTTCAGGTTTCCCTCATATTAAAAGTGCTCCAAAAATTCCGGAAAAATACAATAAAAAATCAGCGTACCAGAATCTTCTAGAAGAACCAAAGGGCAAGAGGGCTACCACCAGGGCCCCTGGCGCTCTCCCGACGTGCCCTAGGGTGGGGCCGCGCCAGGGGGGGAGCCTGGACCCCTCGTGGCCCCCCTGGCTGCCCCCCTTATCCTATATATTATTCGTCACGGGAAACCTCAGAAGACAGAACCCTTTTTCGCGATCTCGCCTCTGTTCCGCCTCCGCCGCGCTTCCAAGATCAGGAGCGCCAGCATACCTCTTCCCGGCACCCTGACGGAGGGAGGATTGACCTTCGGGAGCTTCTCCTCCACCATCGACGGTTCCCGGATGATCCGTGAGTAGTCTACCTTGGACCATGGGTCCATGGTCAGTAGATGTGTGATGATCTCGTCCCCTCTTTGTTCTTCATGGATTAGACCTTGTGAGCTTCCCTACATGATCAAGGAACATATGTAATTCTTTTTGATGTTGCTATGTTAAGTTTGCTGGGATCTGATGGATTATGTGACTATGTTCAGATTTTGATTGAGTAATCTATTTTGTTCTTATCTTTTATATTTTTATTCTTGAGTAATTCTTGCATGTTCTGCGTTTTTGTTTATTGATTTGGCCAAGTAGTAGGTAGTGACTCCAAGAGGGAACGTTATGCTCGATTGTGGGTTCATGCCCCCTGATGACTAGCTTGAGTTACAGAAACATGAGTCTAGGGGATGTGTTGTTGCCACAAGGGGGAAAACAACGGTGCTTGTAACGGCGGTTGCAAGGATTTTTTACATTACGCAAAGTTCTTTTAATGAAGTTGGCTGTTGCTTTGGGTTTACACTTTGGGTGGGGCTCGCAACTTAATACCAACGAGATGTTCTGGATAGATATCTCAAGGTGGATGATTAGTAGTAGATGCAGTTGGATTTCGGTCTACTTATTTTGGCGTACTGCCCATGCTTTTGAGCCTCTTCATTTCTTTGTAGCAGAGTTAGCAATGCGGCACGCTTTTAATCCTGTCAATTGCCCAGTTGTGATTCTTTTACCTCGCATAGGAGTTTTATCGTCTTTTTATTTGAAATTTAAGACTGTGAAGCATGAGCTCCACTGTATTTTATTGCATGGGAGAACCAAAAGTTCTCAAAGAATAATACATGGAAATACAGGCAGGAAAAGTAAAGACAGGAAAGTAATCTAAACCTACCCTATACTAATGCAAAGAATTAATCCAAGAAAGCAACCTAGTTTTAGGATCTCCCTGAAATCTATGTGAAAGAAGGGTGATATCATGCACAAAGTTCCTTCTCCAGGACTAAAAAGAAGCTCTCTCATTCCTGAAGGTCTTTCCATTTCTGACTATCGAGATACACCAAGCAGCTGTAAGCATGACTTCCATGAAGAAAGGCTGGACAAAAGAGCCTCTGGCCTGCTGTAAGCAGGAATGCAAGGATCCATTGGCCCCGAGATGATTTGCAGGTAGTTCCAAACTCTACAGCTGAAGTTGCAAGAAAAGAACAGATGTAATCTGTCTTCCAAATCATGAGTGTGGCAAAGGACACAAGAATTGTCCTCATGAGGTGATCTCTAGTGTCTTTTGACCAGAAGATCTTTAGTGTTCAATCTGTCATACAGCAGAAGCCAGGCAAAAACTTTGATCTTCATGGTACATTTTCTCTTCCAAATCCAGGAGCAAGACTGATCATTTTGTATATTAGTATGCATAAGATTGTAAAACCACTTGGCAGTGTAACCATGCTTTCTAGGCCGGTTCCAAGAATCATGAGCCTGAGGATCTCTCTAAAGATCATTTAACCAATCCCTGAGAATGAAGTATTCAGAAGCAGCTTGTTGTGAGAGAGGAAAATGAAACAGATGAGACTCATCTTCCATGCTCAGAAAATCATGTACAGAGAGTTTGTCATCTTTCACAAAGGAGAAAAGATGAGGCAATCTCTCCCTCAGAGATCTGGAGGAGCCATTGATTTTCCATCCATTAGACCAAAAAAGATCAGAGTCTCCAGCATTGATCATGACAGAGGCCACAGGTCTATAGAGGTCATTCAGCTTGAACACATCTTTGCACCAAAAGGATCCACAAAGAACTGTTGCATGGGGGACATTTCCACTGTAAAAAGTGTTCCAGATAAGTGAGACCCAAGGAATATTTTCCTTATTATAAAACTTGTGAAAATTCTTCTGAAGTAAAGCTTTGTTTTGAAATTGCATGTTGATGATTCCCAACCCTCCTTTCTTTTAGGCCTGCATACTAACTCCCAAGCAAAAAGAGATTGTCTAGGAGTATCAGAATTACCTCTCCATAGGCATTGTCTCTGAATTCTCTCTAGCTGCTTGAAAATACCCCGAGGAATAGCAAGACTGCAAAGGTGATAAATTGGCATGGAGGATAGAACAGAGTTTAGCAACTGTAGCCTGGCACCTTGATTCAACATAGCAGAACTAGCAGATAGTCTTGTTTCCACCCTGTCAACCAAAGGCATAAGGTCCTGAATTTTTGTGCTGGCAGTACCAAGAGGTAAACCAAGGTAAGTCAAAGGCATCTGTCCAACGGAGCAGTCATAAAACTCAGCCAAGTGAGCAGTCAAAGTCTCATCAACATTTAGGGGGATCAGAGATGATTTATTGAAGTTGACTTTGAGCCCAGTAGAAGCATGGAACCTAATAAGCATTTCCTTGATTGCCAACAGCTGGGCTTCATCAGCATTAACCACCATGATTGTGTTATCATCATACTGGATGATGGGGTAATTAAGATCATCGGATGGAATAGGCAGTGTCAATATTTGATCATGAAGCATTTTATTGACTACTGAATGTAGAGCCAGCATAAACAGGAGAGGAGACAAAGGATCCCCTGTCTAACCCCTCTTTTGCAGTAGAACTGCTTACCAGGCACACCATTCAATAAAATAGATGAAGATCCAGAGACTAGAATCTTGTTGATCCATCTGATCCATTTCTGACAAAACCCCTTGTGTTCCAAAACCTGAAGAACAACATCATGCTCAATGGTGTCAAAGGCCTTTGCAAAATCTAGCTTCAGAATTAACAATGGCCTTTTTGACTGCTTGCATTGATGGATATATTCAAAATCCCATGCTAAGCAATCATGAATGGACCTGGACTGAAGAAAGCCATACTGATTCAAGTGGATACACTGAAGAATAACCTTCTGAAGTCTATTGGCGAGTAGCTTTGTGAGAAATTTCAGGCAGGTATTAGTCAGAGAGATAGGCCTAAAATCATTAGGACAGACAGGTGCCAGCATTTTTGGGATCAAGGAAATTAAAGAAACATTGAGACATTCCAACTTGAGAGTTCCATTAGCAAACTATGATATCAAACTCATAAAGTCAGATTGGATGATAGGCCATCATTTCTTGAGGAACAGGCCATTGAAACCATCAGGCCCAGGAGCTCTATCCAGAGGAAGATCTTTAATAACCTCATTGATCTCAGCTTGGGTGAAAGGGGAAGCCAGTTCCTGCAAACCTTACACAGGGGAAATAAGCTCAGAGAGATTGAACTCCATTTGAATGCCTTGGGAAATCCCCATTATGTTTTTGTAAGAACTCCACAATAGGTTGGCCATTTGTTCATGATCAGTGAGAACTGAACCATCAGGAGCATGCAGTGAGGAGATCATGTTTTTCCTCATTCTTTCAGAAGCCATGGCATGGAAAAAAATTTGAATTCTCCTCCCCCACTTTGATATCTATGATAGTACATCTCTGCCTCCAATATAAAAAATGAAGCCTGAGGAGATGTTCATGGTGTGATTTCACGATTTTCCTGAAGTTGAAGTCAGGCTTAGTTAGAAGTTTTATTTCCTCCAGAGTGTCAAAGGCCAGCACAACATGAGAGCACTTCAGAATGACCTTCTTAAGAGAGGCCATGTTGGAAGCCCATTTTTAAGGGCATATCTGAGCCTTCTAAATTTCTTGGACAAACTGGTGGCAGCAGAATTGGCCATCACAGGAGAATTCCAAGAATTTTGCACACATTCCATAAAGCGAGGCAGCTCAGCACAAAAAATTTCAAACCAGAATAGATTACTCTTGGGGATAGCTGTATCAATGGACACAATACACGACACATGATCAGATGAGGTATTGCCCATGGGTATGACAATATCGTTTGGGTGAGCAGAAATCCAAGAGTTTGATGTAAAAAAACCAATCTAGCTATTCCAATAAAGGATCATCCTGCATGTTAGACCAAGTATATGCTCTGCCTTTGAGTGGTAACTCCAGAATCCCAAGGTGCCCAATAATCTCATTGAACAAGAAAATATCATTGAGATCACCACTGGGCCTGTTTCTGTTATCCAAGGATCTGATGAAATTGAAGTCTCCCAGTAGTACCCAATTTTCATCATCAGGGATAGAGAGGTCATATAACCATTGTACAAACTCATCCCTCAGAGGACCCTGACAAGGTCCATAGACTAAGATCAAAGTACAAACTTCAGCATTATGGGCAGAGGTGAAAGAGATTGTAATGCCAAAACAGTTGGACTCCACAAGAATCCCATTAAACATGGAGGAACACCAGACCATAATTAGCCCACCAGAGGCCCCCACAGAACGGGAAAAAGAAAAGTTATCAAATATGTGAGGACAAAATTTCTAACTCATATCAAGAAGAAGACAAATACTCAGATAACGGATCAATTCGATCCTTCGGGGAAGGCAGACTCGGATCCGATACAGAATAATACGACCCAGACTCTCCCTACTTCGACAATTCGGCTCATGAGACACATGGCAATGTCGACGCCACCCAAAATCCATCAAAAAACTAAAATGGCTCAGAACTACGAACCACCAATGTGTGGCAGCGACTGAGCCGTAACAGGGCTGACCCTGACCAGGAATCAGAATAAAAGCAGAAAAAGGCCATGATGCTACAAGGAGAGATAGCCTGGGAGCATAAAAGTCTCCCAGAGGCACAAGACTGACTTCCATAGGAGATACGGCATGACAGGGTTCAGGAGTCGATAGGCCTATGGCTTACACCTATAACCAACGCGCTAAGATGCATAAAGGAGGTAGCCGAGGACCTAAAGGGACTTGTGGATGCTGTCGCCAGATATGCCGAGTCCAGTGAAGCCAAATATGAGGAATCCCAACTTCAATTTCGGACCCACCACAGAAAACGCAGGTACAATCTGACCTCGCAGGAATACGGTAGCAACCACTCCCAGAGACACGAACGGCCACAAAAGAAGGAAAAAAAGGCACCGAGATTGTGACAAAGCTATGAAAGAAGCTTTCCCAAAGCATTCCAGACCGGGTCGCCTCGCTAACCACACCTGGGATCAGTTCTACTTCATACAAGAGTGCAGACGCCAAGTCGAGAAAAACATTCTAGAGGCAAGTAAGTACAACGACGGCCCAACCGGCTCACACAGCCACAAGAGGTCAAGAACATGGACTCGTCCAAAATAGAGAGTCGGTCCGGGTTATCAAACCCAGGAAACAGGCCAAGGGACGAGACACCCCAAAACCTCATTATAGTAAAGTAGAAATACTTCTTATTAAACCCTACCGACTCATGAAGCAAACGAAGAAGCCGGTAGCCCATGTACTTATCACCAAGTGAAAGAACATGGGATATCGTCCAGCTTCGTCCCTACTACATCTAGAGTCGGCCAAAAAAAAGAGGAATCGACACTCGTCGCACCGGCTCTCGCCATATAAACATAAACCGACACTCGTCGGACCGGCTCTCGCCATATAAACATAAGTCGACATTCGTCGCACCGTCTCTCGCCAACATAATAAATATAAGTCGACATTCGTCGCATCGGCTCTCACCGCACTTCAAAAAGCCGACTCACGTCGCATTAGGCCATCGCCGTTCGCAATATAAGTCGATTCTCATCGCACCGGCTCTCTCCATACTGTAAATAATCGATTCTCATCATACTGGCTCTCGCCACATACAATGAATAAGTTGATTGCAGGTTGCATCGGCTGTCGCTACAGAAATTCTCGTTGTTGACTGCAGTCACAACGACTCCTTCATGCATTAGATTCAATGCTTTGCATGCAATTACTTTCTCATCATCTTTGCATCATACATACTTTGCATTATTATATCTCAGAGACCTGGGGGATTGATCAACTCTTCTATTGGTACTGAGCATGTATATCGCTTAGTCAGAGGAATCGGGGAGCTCAATGACATCCGTCGACTCTAATATGAGAACTCGGCATATATATGTAAAATTCCTCATGTATATGGCTTATTCAGGGGAAGTAGGGGAGTTCGATGGCACCCATCGACTCTTATCCGAAGAAATCCCGGCATATACATGAACTGGCTAAACACGCCTTAACCTTGGCCTGTATAGCTCAAGCTCATACGACCTACGTGTGCCCGGCTTAGTCTAAATACCTTGCGGGCTTACAGAAACACCTACCGAGTTTAGTCTTAAGTACAGGGAACACTAGTCATATGTTGCTGGCTTACAAAGAAGTACCGACTCACAGGTAACCCGGTAATCTATCTCAACGAGAAGATAAGGCGTGTTAAAACTGGAGTCGACTTCTATATGAACCTTTGCACTTTATTTTTTGCATGCATCATAGCATTTTTTTTATTTTGCTACTATTTTTTTCCTAAAAATCTTATGACATACACGCCGACTTCAAAAAAACATATGACTCGGCTGTAACCATGGCAAGCTAGCATGAATACTAGCTTTCTTCAAAGTGTCTTTTACAACACTAGCTTTGCCATTGGAAACACCGACATATCGCAACATGAGCGTTAACCTGTGTGACTCGGTATAACACAAAGATGTTCATACCGACTCATGGGAACTACAGTTCGACTCTCTCTGTGAGTCGGCATGACGCAATGATGATCATACCGACTCATGAGGATTATACTTTGAAACTATCTATGATTTGGCAAAACTTGTCGACTCACATATAACAAAGTGGTCAGACTATTCATAAAATCGGCCTCTGAGAACCTTCCCCTATGAAGCTAGTCGACTCCCAGAAGTTACACTAGTTTGGATGAAAATTATACTTTCCTAACTTAGTTGGTAAACAGGATAAAGCCGGAACACGGCTCTCTTCTACAACTCATATCAGAAGGAAAAGCTTCTTCAAGCAAGCGACAAAAAGAGCCAAAAAGCAAATGTCAGATGAAACGCCACAAAAGTATCTGACCATATGCTGGTCACAAGCCACGGGACATGTTTCCCAATATTATAAACATAGCACTACGGCCGCACAAATATTTCAAAAGTTTTTCTCCCTCCAAAGGCTTACGCTTGGACGTTGGCTTGGCTCTGAGATGAGGACCCGACAACATTTGCAGGCGGCAAGATTTCGTTGCAACTTTCCACTAAGTCCATGTCATAAATTTCATCCATCATCAAGTCGTCCTCTTCTCCTCCTGGAAACGGCTCCACAGGATTCGCCGGCTCCGAAGTCTTCTTTGGAGTCGGAAGAAGAGAGAATTAGAAGGGAGTCGGAAGATTGATCCGACGCCTCTTGATGTGCTCATCATAACAGGTTTATAAACGATTTAGCTCCATGTCATCAGCAATCTTGGTGGAAAAAGGACGAGTCTCTTTATGCACCTTGACGTAATCCTCCTTGGAAAAATTGGACTCATCTGCCTTAAGCTCTGGGAAGCCGGCAGCAAGACGATCCAGCTTCAACCCAGGATGATATGCCTTGGCAAGATCTAAGCCACGCATCACCCCCATATAGCAAGCCGATCGCTTCCCCAGCCTTACCCATTCAGGTACGACTGAGAAAGGACCCATTTTATCAGTGATCCTCTTCATGCTTGGGGGCTTGGACTGAGTCGCACATATCGCCTTACACGCATCCTCAAACAATTGTTTGACCAGGGAAAACGTGCAAGTGAGCTTTATAGCAGGCGTCTCACCTAGAATATCATGATCTTTGCCTATCACAAAGACAGAACAAAGATAAAGTCAACAAAGAATAAAGATAATTGGAACACCCAGATTCAAAAAGCACCTTTGCCGACTCACCAAAGACGGCTGATACAAGTAGGTGAAGACTATCCTTGAGTGTCTCCAGCTTCTTTTGTGCCGACTTTAATTTTCGCTCGGTTGTATCACGCTGGGCCGCTGCGTCATTTACGGCTCTGGACAGAACATTTTTGTCCTCATACATATCAGCTTTGACGACTTCCAGTTCTTTATCCTTTTTCTCCATCTTATCACGGAGTCGGCCAATTTCTTCATCAGCTTCTTTCAGCTTTGCTGACCCCGCAGTGAGTTGTTCCTCCATCTGACGCCTTGATTGCCCAACATCCATGGAAACAGCCTACAACAATGAAATATCATTAAGTATTTACTTAGACCTAATGCCTAACCAGTCACTTGGTGGATACACCTTTAAAAAATACACCTGACCCGGCAGAATGTGATCACATCCCGCCGACCCATGGGGGCTACAGCTCAAAAAACTATGATGAATTGGCATACCACAAGATTGGTATATCGATTCATGGGGGCTACAGGTCAAACTTATTATAACTCGGCATACCACAAGATAGATATACCGACTCATGGCAGATATAGTTTGTTTTTCTTATAACCCAGCATGGCACTCAATCACCAAGCCGGCTTATGGGGCCTACAGATATATGTCATCAAAGACAATGCAGGCAAATAAAAATACATACCTCATAACGCCGCCGAAGTTGGAGGAATATGTCATGCTGCTCCGAAGAACAAGCTAATGACCGCTTGAACAATTCCTCAAGGAATGTGTTCTCAGATATCGACTCATCAGGTCGACCTACCACCTGATTCTTATCGTCCAAAACCTTCATCACGGTTTTACAAGAAGGTGGGTCACCCTTCTGAGTCCCGGTGGTCATAACTTCATCTTCAACAACTTCCTTTTACTTGGAAGGAGTCGGCACAGAACTTGGAGCAACTTCCACCTTTTCAGAATGAGTTGTCGGCTTATTAAAGCCGGCTTCAGGAGAATTATCCTTGTATATTCCTGACGGGCTTGACTAATTCAAACCAGCCTTCTTCAAAGCTTCAGAAACCGAAGTTTCTGGCAATTTTCCAGATGTAATAGCCGACTCCTTAGCAAAAGAAGAGTCGGCCAAATCCTTGGGATCAATTCGAGCACTACTCAAAGACAAAAATAGGATTTATCAAAAATCATGCATATAAAAGACAAGTTGCCATCCTAAGAAAGGAGTACTCACCCACGGTTGATTGGGAAGGGCAAAATCTGGACAGAAGATCCCTCAGAGGAAGGGGTACCAGCTCCAGAGTCACCTCCTTGATGTTTTCCCTCAAGAACCCCTACCGACTGTCGAGAAGGAGTCGCGATGATAGTCGGATTCTGTTGGGTCTTTCGAGGTTCATCACACAAAATCACACGAGGCTCCGTCGAGTCGGAACTACGGGTATGCCTCTTGCAAACTTGTGCCTATAAACCAGAACATAAGACACGAGCTTGTCTAAAATCATCATGAAGAGCCGGAAAATACATTACCGGTGGATTGGCAACTTTTCTCTCTTTACGAGAGCCGATCCTAACAGGGGGAACTTCCTCCTGTTCTTCTTCGTCTTCATCATCATTTTCCTCCGAGCCGTCCTATAAGAACAAAAAGGGTAAGAAGAAGATATCACAAAAGAAGCAATCAAGTGAGTCTTACCGTATGACTCGGATTTTAGCATCAACTTCTTCTTACATAGGGAGGTGTTGACCCATGTTCCACCATGGGTCATTTTCCTGGAAGTAAGAAGTCGGAAGATCAAAATATTTGAACAAATATTGCGTCAAGGAATAGTGACGTAAAAACATACCGGAAGTGCCGGATTGGATTTACAAAACGGGAGAAGGCCGACTTTCTTGATGTCTTCTATGCGCTCAGCAAGAAATTTCTTACAAGACGTCACTAGAACTCCTGCAGAAATCTCCTTATTTGCAAAAAACATGGGGTCGTCCGGCCCTGAATACTCACACATGAGTCGATCCCTCACGCTGAGAGGCTGGATTTGCCAACCTATCCAACATTTGATCAAATCCGTTCTGGCAAGACCGTGAGCCAACAAGGCCTTTATCCGAGCCATAATCGGCTCATGCTTTTTCTTACGAGCATCCGTAGGAAAAAGGTTCAAGCCATCATGAAAATCAAGTCGATTCTCACGAAAGCCGGGTAGAGGATGTTCCTTCTCGGAAGTCACAACGGTGCAGTAAAATAAGGATTTTTTTTCCATGTTTTCACATGGGAGCTCAGCTTGAGTGATGGGTAAATCGACTTGGCACGCTTCTGGATAGTAACTCCACCACATTCCAAAGCTGTACCTCCACTATATTCAATCTGCCTATTGCAATAATAGAACTCGGCAAACAGAGCCAGAGTCGGCTTAATCTGCAGATAAGCCTCGCAGAACACTTGAAAGTGACAGATATTAAGTATCGAGTTAGCACTTAGATCCTGAGGATGCAATTTATAGCAGTGCAGCACACTCCTAAAAAATTTAGAGCCTGGAGGATGAAATCCCCTGGTGATATGGTGGGAAAAGATGACGACTTCGCCTATTTGAGGCTGAGGCCGGGTCTCCTCTCCACGGGCCCGCCACTCAATTTCAGATTGGGGAGGAAGAATCCCCTCTATCACCATCTCCTTCAAAGAAGCATCCGTAACCCAGCTCTTTGACCAGTTGGCCTCTAAAGTTGACTTGTAAACTGGTGGTCTAGCCCTGCCGGCTGTCTTTTTTCTTTTGTCCGATGACTTCTTTCTTGCCTTTATCGGCAGCGGTTTTCCGACCCATGGTGCAGAAGTCAGATCTAGTAAAAGGAAAACTGGAGTCGGTCATAAACTGACTTACAAGAAACTACGCAAACAGTTTTCACAAATTACAGTGAGGCAATTGGATCTAACAAGCCTGAGAAATAGGCGAAAAATGATGAACAGATCTATGGCTTGCGAAAAACTGGGAACAATTGCAAGATAAAAACGGATCTGTAAATATGATTGTTCGACAAATGATCACTCCCGGAGCTATCCATCACTGATCCTAGCCTATCTACCAACATGCGCGGCGCATCTTCCATGGACTGTATCAATCTGCTAATACAGTAGAGCTCAAAGCTCACGACAATGGCGATGAGTAAAAAATTGCAGTACAATGGAGGAGATGAGAAGCACACCTTAAATGACGTACGGGAATGACACGGCCCCAGGCCGTCTTGCGCGAACGATGGAGGAGGAACGGCTCAAAACGGAGACGAAGACGGAGTCCTTGTTCTCCGGTGCGCGAGGAAGGAGACGAGAAGATGTGAATGGGATGAGGAGAATAGATGGGAATGGGGGTCTATTTATGAAAGGACCTCTGCTCGAAACCCGAGGCGTCGCCCACTGCCAGCTAAACAACAGGAAATCCCTCGATTTTCGTGAATAATCTAGACAACATGAATTGTGCCGCCGAAATCGAGGCAGACCGTTCAAATTTCCTGAACAAATATTGGGAGGTCGGCATCAACTCTGAAAATATTAGTCGACTCAACTAGAAGAGTCGGTATCATAAAGATAAAGGAACCGAAGCAAAATTGAAGAGAGACGACTCCGACTCCCAATCAACTCCAAAGCCTGAAGTCGGCCTTTGACCCATGAAGAGCCGGCGGCAATGAAGAAAATGAAGAAGATTGCTATGAAGACTAAAGCATCACAACAATCCTGGGGGCTAAATTCGGGGGATGGATCAGGCCCATAGACCCGGCATTAAAAACCTCTGGGTCGACTTACCTGCGAAGGCCCACAAAGAAGACCCGGCCAGGAGTCGTACGTGCCAAGCGTGAAGATTGAAGCCCTTGAAGGAATTCGACTTACCTTGAATAGCACGTAGTAAATTTGAAAAGTAGAATAGAACTCCACCTCGTGTAGGAGTCAGACTCGCGGAATCCCGGGACCCGGTAGCTTTATAAGCCGAGGTCCACGGGAGCTAGAGACAGAACTTACCTCAAGCCAGGACTAGACAACTCGCGATACAACCTAGATCTCCACGAGACTAAGGTTGCGAAACATCACCACTGTAATCGATAAGGTCGACTCTTCCTATTGAGATGTCGATCCCACAATAATCAAGAAGCAGGAGTAGATCTTTACCGCACCGACGGGGCCGAACCTGGGTAAACCGCCGAGTCCCGTGTCTATATCGACTCTCTCCTCGAATTCGCCTCGCAGCAAAGGTCCCATAATAAGTCCGACTCCGCGGACATCTGCCGTGATTTCCCCACGACAAGATTCACATTTAGTTTCTTGAAGACAGATAATAGCACAACCACTTTCATCAATTTTAGCACGCACATCATGCTGCCTCTCATCAGAGTTCAGACCACGCACATTCCAGCACATAACACGATGATTACAATAATGAGTACTATTCATAATTAAAGATGTGATTTATGGAAAAAGACATGTCTGCATAACAGACATGAAAGCATCCAGTGCTAACAGACCAAAATACCCTGACAGTTGACCATAAGTTCAGACATAACAGGAAACTAGAACTACTAAACCACTCCCACACATGAAAAATAAAAGGCGTGTTAATCATGATGAACATCTGGGTTATTAGCAGTAGACGGCCGAGCCATAAGCTTGGACGTGGTGAGGTCTTCTGGAGCAATGCCAAGGGAGACGCCAAGATCCTGCATTGCCCGGATTGGGGTCGGCGGAGGGATGTGAGCCTCATCTTTAGACTGTGGAGCACTGGGAGCTTGCAGTCTTGGTTTCTTGGCACATGGCTTCCACAAAGGGTTGGGCTTCATCGGAACTGCAGAGATAGGCTTGAAACCAGACTTCTTGGCACAGCTTCTGGTGATCCTACATGTGGAAAAATCTTCCTCATCACGCACCAAAGGAGGGAGATTGCGGCAATTCTTGCCCACAGTGGGCTCCTGGACGGCAGAAAACTAAAGAATAGGCACTGAAGAAGGTACAGTGCTGGGGGTACAGACACAGAACTGTCAACAGGATGAGCCTGAGAAAATTCAATTCTCAGAGGCTCAGAGTGCATCACCTGGCCCTCTTCAGCGATCGAATTCTGGAGGTGCAGTAACCAATCACCAGTAGGTGGAAGTGAAGATGGGAGCATGATGACACCTTTAGGAATAAACCTTGCACTAAGAGTGGGAAGTATATCAGACATAGCTCTTTCCAGGATCATCTGAGGAGGTAGCACTGGTCCAAACAGAACACGTTCCACAAATTCCTGAATTGGATCAAGGACAATGACTTGTGGCTGATATGGTACAGTAGCCCAATCCTCAGCATTGTAGACTGGCTCCTGAACCTCCTGGTGAACATGCTCCACATGAGGCGCCTGAACTTCTATCACATTAGATTCAGACGATGTACTAGAGCCCAAATAAATATTGATCTCCATAGAATTCTGATCATGTGGGGGCATTTCATCTTGAACCACAGGTTCATTCTCAGCTGCCTCCTCTGCATTCCAGGCAAGGCAGCCAGCATCCTCTTCAGGTGCGACATCATTGTTGTCATGTCGTTGTTGTTGTTGTTGTTGTTGCTGCATTGCCCCTTCGCTCCATCCCAAAGCAGGGTATGGTGGAGCACCCAAAATAGGAGCATGAGTTGGAATATGACCTGGCATGGGATGTGGGTTTCCTAGTGGCATGAAATCTTCATCCACAGGTAGGACAGCATCAACAAATTGGCAGTGAGGATATAGATAGGTGTAGTACAGGAAACCACCGTGCCACCCCATGGAGAAAATTCCCGAAAGACCACGTCACGCGGCACCATAGCATTTTCAGGGAAGGATGCATGAACCATAGAGCGGACCATGCGCCTTTCAGTGTGATCCCACTCGATAAACTGACCGAAAGTACTAATAACTTCAGATAAGTAGCGAGTTTTTCTGTAATCCAGAGGGACTCCAATAAGCATGAGCCATCCAGTGCGATTCCCATGGATAGCCCGAAACCCTTCTCCTTCATTATGTGGAATGAATCTAACAAAAAACTCATCTCCATCTTCATCAAAACCAAGCGCAAACGGTGCATGCCAAACAAAAGAGGCGCGGACAACCGGGTTCTCAACTTCAAACAGGCCTACCCCTTGAAACCAAGTCTGGGCGGAAGTAACAATCACCTGAAGCTCATGGGAGAGAAAGTGCATCACTTGTTCGCGTCTTACGCCGACCAAGTGTGCAGGCGGCGGTGGCTCGACAATCGCCACCATGTAATGCTCAAGCATCCGGGGAGGTGGCTGCGAGGCAGTGTAGAACGTCCGAGGACATCTCTCGGGACCCCCATCCACAATGTCATGGCCAGCAGGAAGGAATCGACGAGGATCTAGCTCAAAGTTGGCCATGGACTCAGAGTTGCACTGCGGCGAACTAGGCGGTGGAGCACTGCAAGACGAATCAGGGGAGCAAGGCAGCAACGAGAAAGAAACAGGGGAGCCGCCGTCGCTTAGATTAGGGCTTTCTTCTGGAGGGCAAGAGCGTATCTACGGCGAAATCGAACCGTCGGGAGAGGACAAATCTGAGGCTATGAACTTTGGTCACCCAGATAGGAGATGCATTGATGATGCCTGGGCACTCTTTTTTAACGTGACCGGACCGGAAGCACAGTCTACAACGCACCCAGTTAATACACGCGTTTGTTGCATGGCCCATGCTAATGCAATTTTGGCAATCCTAGAAACTAGCGGCCATCTCCTCAATCATCTCATCGAAACTTTGTAATTGCTTAACTTCCTCTTTTGGTGAAGGAAAATTAACCGGAGAATCACAATCAGAATCATAGTCCACCAACGGGATCAAAGGAGATTGGGGTGTCCCGTTCTGAACCGCAGTCAACCCAGTCCTACCATCCCTATCTTATATCTCCACATCAGTTATATTTTCCCCGGAGCTAGAGTCCAAAGATAAGGAATGTGATCCCGAAGAATCCGGATTAGGATCAACAGACTCTGAGCAAATAGGGGAAGCTGAAAAACTACCAAACTGAATCACTGGCCAGACGGAGACCGCCGGTGACGATGGCGGCGAGGGGGATAGCATGAACTTGTGTGTTGACATGAAGGTGTGAGATTTCATGACAAGTAAAAGAATAACCAGCTGCAAGGACTGTTTGAGTGTCCCTTCCCGTAGGGAGAAAACGATAACCGTTAAAAGCTTCATAGTTCATGAAGGTTGCAAATTTCACCTTCTTCTTCTTGGAGGCCGGGGACTTGATCGCCGATTTGGATGGAGATTTCTACATAGCGAGTAAACCTAGTCTAGCACGGCGTTCCACTTGCCAACTTCTAAGTTTCTTCTTCCAATAAGGACCGCCATTACCCCAAATATGAAACAAACAATGAAACTTAGGGAAAACAAAAGTATTCTGATGATAGAAGAAAAAGCCAACATCCTTGCAAGATACATGAAAGCCATAGACCTGATCTTGCAAGTGAAAAACCTTAAGACGGGAACAAAACCCTCCAATGGCAGATTCCAACGCCAAGCTGACGGAATCTTCATCCAAACGAAAAGAGAGCCGCACAAAAGAAACCACCAGGGTGAAATGACCAGTGTCATCAAGGTGTACCGTGCATTTGAAGAGTCGATGAACATGTTCCGCCAACTTGATCCCCGGGGCAAAGTCTAGGCCCAAGGAGATCGATGCATGGACCGCCATAAAATGGAGATCAGTCGATGCAGAAGAGACCAGCAATGAGAATGGTGGGATCCAGTTTTATCGTCTTTTGGGAGAGAGACATCACTAGTGAACATCATGGGACCCTGGTCCATATTCTCATCATTGTTTACACGCTAAATTATTTCCTGCTTTTACTTTCCAGCTGCATTCACTATTATCCTTTTTCCCTTGCATTTGATCCTTTGTAAACAACAATGCCGGAGAGAATGACAAACTCTCTGAACTTCGTTTGGAGCAAAGTTATTTGTATTGTGTGAAGGTTTGCGTCAATTGCGCCGTTGACACCTACTTGTAGCTTTCGGAGTCCTATGGGAGACAAACCATATCCTCTATGTTAGGGGAAATTTTCGTCTATCCTACATCTCACCTTCCATTTGGGGTAACCAACGAAGGGCGAGAAGCCATTATTATCTCTCGCACATCAAGAAAATTTCTGGCGCCGTTGCCGGGGACTCCAACCTACAAGATAGGGGAGTTGCACACTATCTTTTATCTTTTCTTTTTAGTCTTGTTAGTTTACCTTTCATTTTTTTCTTTTTCTTGGGTGTCTTATATGAAAAACCAAAAAAATAGTTGCTACCTTTTGCCTTTGTCTTGCTTTTCCTAGTTATGCTATCTTTACCATGGGTGTGGAACCATCCAAATATGGTAGGATGGACATGCTTCACTTGGATCGCCCTTGATCGATATGTGCTCGCTCTAAAAACCCAATCGACGTGGTTGAAGGAAAATCATTGGATGATCATGCTCATTATACGCGGCACCGCTTATCTCAGAAAGGGAAACACTTATGGGACCAAATACAAACTTCTTATTGCTATGCTGAGTGTTTATGCCACATTTTTTATTTTACTTGCTGCGCTAATATAGATCGTAAACACCTTCCTTTCCAATGTGAGTTTAATGAAAATGAGATCCTATCTTCTTATGTTAAAGGTGTTTATGATTACTTTCATGTTGAAAAGATTGAAGAATTTGTTTCTTTTAAGGGTGCTTATGAGATTGCTTCTTTGATTGAAAAGTATTACGATACTATTCACAAGTCTGAAAACTTCGTAGTTCATGCTTATTGCTTTGAGAATTATGTTTGCAATGATTATATTGAGCATTTTAAAAATAAAATGTTTGCTGCCCAAGAAGAGGCTAACGATTGCTATGATGAGGAATCCCATGATTTCGAGGACTCACTTGATATATCCCTTTCTGAGATCTTGATACTTGATTTCTTGATGGACATGATGCCAATATGGATTATGCTTGCGAAGATGAACTTGCTATAGTTCCTTATGTTAAGCATGAAATTTTTGCTATTGCGCCCACACTTGATTGCCCTATTATCCTTTTGAAATCTCCAACTCATATTCCGGAAAATTTTGCTCTTATTAAGGCTCAATGTGATGGTTTGCATTTATCTTATGTTCCTAAAAACTGTGTTGAAAACTATACACGTGTGCCTGTAGGTCATGAACAACATAATTTATCTGATAGTTATATTTTTGATGTTGTTCATGATGCTCCTAAAAATTATTTTGAGAGAGGAAAGCTTGATTGTATAAACTTCCATGTTACTAAAACACCTCTCTTTATGCTAAAAGTTTCGAAGTTTTTGTTTTTCCACCTTCCTATGCTTGTCACTTTGTGCGTTCATTATTTTATTTCTTTATAAGGTTCCTAGGTATAGGAAGTGGGTTAGACTTAAATGTGTTTCATATTTTCTTCTTGATGTTCTTTTTTGCTTAAAATTGTTATTCTTATGAGAGCATCTTTTAAAATCTTCATGCCTAACTCAAAGGCGTAAAATAAATCACTTGTTGGGAGGCAACCAAAGACGTTTTTACTTCTGTTTTTAGTGGTCTTGATGATTATTACTGCTGTAGCAACATCATTGTATCTATATTTTCAATCTTTGTGCCAAATTTAGCCTCCGATTGCAAGAAAGTTCAAAAGATGTGGCATGCTGTCTAGAAAACAGATTCTGTCCTTGGACAAAACAATTAGCCTAGAATTACCATATCATATTTTTGATCTGAATTTTTTTCAAAGCGTGATCCATACAATTGACTTTCGAGCGTATGTTCAGAGTTTTTTTATTTGAGTTTCAGAAGTACCCCGAAAAATTATTTACTACTTGTTGTCCTGTTTTTCACAGTTTCTGCCACGTTTTGCCTTTCCTCATTTTTGCAAACCTTAAGCTTGCTTTTTCTTTGCAAAAACTTTTTGGAAATCTTGAGAACAGTAGCTCTTCAAGAAAATCTTTATTTCCAGTAGAGGTAAATTATTTTATTAAGGGCACTAACCTCTCTAATCAGCTTATGATGAGTTATGTATGAAGGGAGTTTTCAAGTGTGCGAGGGAATATTATGAAAGAAGATCCGGGAGTGTCAAACGCTCAAGCTTGGGGATGCACCCATGCATCCCCAATAAATATTCAAGGAGACTCAAGCGTCTAAGCTTGGGGATGCCCCCGTGCATCCCCTTCTCCATCAACAATCATCAGTTCGTCCTCCGTCTCACTATATTTGTATCTTCATACAATATGTGCTATGCTTGGAGCGTCTCGCTCTTAGGTTTACTTTTTATTTTTCTTTAGCTTCGCTTGCTGTTCATAACAAGTTAGGACCCATCTTACTTTTTGTGGGAAAGAAACACGCTCCACTTCAAACTAGAACACATCATAGGATTGTCATGCTTATCTTTCCTCTGTTGTGTGTTCTTTATCTTTTCGTAGCCGCTGCCATGTTTAGCTCTTAGTTTTCATGTTTATCTTTTTCAAGAGCTTTAGTTTTAGTTTAGTTTGTTGCTTGAACTCTCTTTAGTTTTCATGCTTATCTTGATAAGAGAGTTGGTTTGTGCACTGAGTTGTGTTTTGTCTTGAAGTAGGTAATTGAGGTTGGTATTCAATTGTAGTAGTAACTTGCAATAGTTTTGAGGTATTTTTGTGAGTAATGTTTGAACTTTTGTTGTCAAGAGCTCTAGCCTATTAGCGATAGGTGACATATTTTGGGAAATCCGTGTTTATTTTCAAAAACTACAAAAACTAGTTGAGAACTCTAGCTACAAGATGGATCACCAATCTTTGGAGGGATCGGATATTAGAGTACACTCACGTACCATGAGTGGAGGATGCGCAAGGATAACCAAACCCCCATACCCTCCTCCTCGAGTACTTGTCTCTTTGTGAACCTCCTTATTAGATTGAGAGTTACCGATAATAAGTGTATGAGTTCTTCGGACTAATGTAAGTATTGAAAGTTGACACTTCCATCTCCTCATATTTTCTAGCCTCTTCGGTAGCGTGCATTGCCCTCTTCTCACTCCGAGAGATGGCGTCCACTTCGCCGGTGCATCCAAACCCCTTGGCATGATACGCTCTGTCATCATAAACCTCCTTATATCTTTCCTCAAAACAGCCACCATACCTACCTATCAAGGCATTTCCATAGCCTTTCCAAGATATATTGCCATGCAACATCCACCTTCTCATGACTTGATCTTCATGTCATACATGTTCCTACTACACTGGCAGAGACATACATTTGCATACATCATGATAGTTACATCTTCTTTACGTTGAGTACCTTGTAAAGTGTGAAGATCTTCTATACTTCTTGTAAAATAGAGTGTTGCCCTTAAGAGAGGAAAAGATCCAGAGAGGAAAATTTTAAAAGATCCCAAAGAGGAAAAATGAGAGTTAAATAGAAAGAGCCATTGATGCCACAAAAAAATACAAAAAAGATAAAAATGTAGAAAAATAAATAAGAAGAGTGAAAGGGGAAACACTACTATTCCTTTTGAAAGATCCACACGCTTACTCACTCTTATACCTTCTACTCCATAGAGATGATCATATATGCATATAGCTATGTGGGGACCTTCACACTATTGAACTTGGCTTGTATATTCCTATGATGAGCCTCCTCAACCGAGCTCTAGGTCTTCTTGAGCGAGCAAGTTGGATGCACCCCCACTATTTCCATTGGAGAGTTTTTCCTAACTCATATGTGCATCTATTGCATGGCAATCCCTACTCCTCACATCATATCTATCATTTGGCCTTCTCTCCTATGATTGTCCTCACTGATGTGAGCCTTTCTCGCCATTTTTGTCTTCCTCCTCAACCATACTTCTCTCTTTTCCATCCTAAGTGTCAACTCTCGTGCTTACGCTCATCCATTGCATGAGTGCTCAAAATATCGAAAGGGAGTGGCTCAAATTGACTTGTACCTGTCTAGTGGTCTGGGGGCGAGTCAAGATAAGATTCCAAAGAAGACTAAGTGTGAAACTTTAGTAGATTGAGTGCTCAACAAATATATATTTTCGTATTCCCATCCCCCACTTCTTGCACGCAAACACCATCTGGAGACATTTGAGTCACGGACAGGAAGAGCTCTTGCACCTTTATGTTCTTATATGTTGCTTGTTTCAGTGCTAATATAGACTCTTGCCTGTTATGACTTGAATTGTATTACATACCTTGATTGCTTTACTTTCAAAGTTCTTTTATGGTTGTTAGCATGTCACCACAGAACTTATGCTTGTTATCATTTACCTACTCGAGGACGAGCAGGAATTTAGCTTGGGGATGTTGCTCCATGCATGTTTTGTGTGATATTGCTATGATTTATATACACTTTCATACATTTTTGATGATATTTGGACTAACCTATTAAATTAGTGCAACCCAGTGCCAGTTCCTGTTTTATTCTGTTTTTCTACTTCAGGTTTCCCCCATATTAAAAGTGCTCCAAAAATTCCGGAAAAATATAAAAAAAATCAGCGTACCGGAAGCTTCCGGAAGAATCAAAGTGGGGCCAAAGGGCCACACCAGGGGCCCAGGCGCCCTCCCCGCGCGCCCTAGGGTGGGGCCGCGCCAGGAGGCCTCCTGGACCCCTGGTAACCCCCCTGGCTTCCCCCCTTCGCCTATATATTCTCCGTCACTTGAAACCTCGGAAGACAGAACCCTTTTTCGCGATCTCGCCTCTGTTCCGCCGCCGCCGTGCTTCCAAGATCGGGAGCGCCAGCAGACCTCCTTCCGGCACCCTGCCGGTGGGAGGATTGACCTCCGGGAGCTTCTCCTCCACCATGGACGCTTCCCGGATGATCCGTGAGTAGTCTACCTTGGTTCATGGGTCCATGATCAGTAGCTATGCGATGTTCTGCTCCCCTCTTTGTTTTTCACGGATTAGACCTTGTGAGCTGCCTACATGATCAAGGCAAATATGTAATTCTTTCTGCTGTTGCTATGCTGAGTTTGTTGAGATCGGATGGATTATGAGACTATGTTCAGATTGTGATTGAGTAATATATTTGGTTCTTATCTTTTATATTTTTATTCTTGAGTAATTCTTTCATGTTCTCTGTTGCTGTTTATTGCTTTGGCCAAGTAGTAGGTAGTGACTCCAAGAGGGAACGTTATGCTCGATTGTGAGTTCATGCCCCCTGATGACAAGCTTGAGTGACAGAAACATGAGTCTAGGGGATGTGATGTTTCCACAAGGGGGAAACAACGGTGCTTGTAATTGCGGTTGCAAGGATTGTTTACTTTACGCAATGTTCTTTTAATGCAGTTGTATGTTGCTTTGGGTTTACACTTTGGGTGGGGCTCGCAACTTAATACCAGCGAGATGTTCTTGATAGATATCTCAAGGTGGATGATTAGTAGTATATGCAGTTGGATTTCGGTCTACTTATTTTGGCGTACTGCCCATGCTTTTGAGCCTCTTCATTTCTTTGGAGCATAGTTAGCATTTCGGTGTGTTTTTAATCCTGACAATTGCCCAGCTGTGATTTGTTTACCTCGCATAGAAGTTTTATTGTCTTTGGGGAGAGAGACATCACTAGTGAATATCATGGGACCCCGGTCCATATTCTCATCACTGTTTACATGCTCAATTATTTCCTGCTTTTACTTTCTAGTTGCATTCACTATTATCCTTTATCCCTTGCGTTTGATCCTTTGTAAACAACAAGGCCGAAGAGATTGACAACCTCTCTGAACTTCATTGGGAACAAAGTTATTTGTATTGTGTGCAGGTTCGCGTCAATTGCGCCGTTGACACCTACTTGTAGCTTTCGGAGTCCTACGGGAGACAAACCTTATCCTGTATGTTAGGGGAAATTTGCTGCTATCCTACATGTCACCTTCAACTTGGGGTAACCAACGAAGGTGAGAATCCATTATCATCTCTCGCACATCAAGCAAATTTCTGGCGCCGTTGTCGGGGACTCCATCCTACAAGATAGGGGAGTTGCACACTATCTTTTATCTTTGCTTTTTAGTCTTGTTAGTTTACCTTTCATATTTTTGCTTTTGCTTGTGTGTCTTATATGAAAAACCAAAAAAATACTTGCGACCTTTTGCCTTTGTTATGCTTTGCCTAGTTATGCTATCTTTACCATGGGTGTGGAACCACCCAAATATGGTAGGATGGACATGTTTCACCCTGATCTCCTTCGATCTATTTGTGATCGCGCTAAAAAACCAACCGACTTGGTTGAAGGAAAATCATTGGATGAGCATGCACATTATACGCGGCACCGCTTATCTCAGAAAGGGAAACACTTATGGGACCAAATACAAACTTCTTATTACTATGCCGAGTGTTTATGCCACATTTATGATTTTACTTGCTTCTCTAATATAGGTCGTAAACACCTTCCTTTACAATGTGATTTTAATGAAAATGAGATCATATCTTCTTATGCTAAAGGTGTTTAAGATTACTTTGATGTTGAAAATATTCAAGAATTTGTTTCTTTTAAGGGTGCTTATGAGATTGCTTCTTTGATTGATTACGACACTGTTCACAAGTCTGAAAACTTTGCAATCTTTCTTATTGATTTGATAATTATGTTTGCAATGATTATATTGAGCATTTTAAAAATAAAATATTTGCTACCCAAGAAGAGTCTAACGATTGTTATGATGAGGAATCCCATCTTTCCGAGGACTCACTTGATACATCCTTTCTGAAGATCTTGATACTTTCTTTGTTGATGGCCATGATGCCAATATGGATTATGCTTGCGAAGATTAACCTATAGTTCCTTATGTTAAGCAACAAAAAATTTCTATTTCACCCACACTTGATTGTCCTATTATCCTTTCGAAATCTCCAACTTATATTCCGGAGAATTTTGCTCTTATTAAGGCTCAATGTGATGGGTTGCATTTATCTTATGTTCTAAAGACCGTGTTGAAAACTATACACGTGTGCTTGTAGGTCATGAACAACATGATTTATGTGATTGTTCTATTTTTTATGTTGTTCATGATGCTACTGAAAATTATTTTGAGAGAGGAAAGCTTGATTGTAGAAACTTCCATGTTACTAAAACACCTCTCTTTATGCTAAAAGTTTCGAAGTTTTTATTATTCCACCTTCCTATGCTTATCACTTTATGCGTTCATGATTTATTTCTTTATAAGGTTCCTAGGCATAGGATGTGGGTTAGACTTAAATGTGTTTCATATTTGCTTCTTGATATTCTCTTTTGCTTCAAATTCTTATTCTTATGAGAGCATCTTTTAAAATCTTCATGCCTAGCTCAAAGGCGTAAAAGAAAGCACTTGTTGGGAGGCAACCCAAGATGTTTTTACTTCTGTTCTTAGTGGTCTTGATGATTGTTACTACTGTAGCAACATCATTGTATCTTTATTTTAAAGCTTTGTGCCAAGTTTAGCTTCCGATTGCAAGAAAGTTCAAAAGTTGTGACATGTTGTCTAGAAAACAGATTATGTCTTGGACAGAAAAATTAGCCTGAAATCAGCAGATCATCTTTTTGATCTGAATTTTTTTGACAGCGTGCTCAATACAATTGACTTTCGAGTGTATGTTCTGAGTTTTTTTATTTGAGTTTCATAAGTACCCCGAAAATATTATTTACTACCTGTTGTTCTGTTTTTCACAGATTCTGCCACGTTTTTCCTTTCCTCACTTTTTGCAAACCTTAAGCCTGCTTTTTCTTTGCAAAAACTTTTTTGAAATCTTGAGAAATAGTAGATCTTCAAGAAAATCATTATTTCCAGTAGAGGCTAATTATTTTATTAAGGGTACTAACCTCTCTAATCAGCTTATGATGAGTTATGTATGAAGGGAGTTTTCAAGTGTGCGAGGGAAGATAATGAAAGAAGATACGGGAGTGTGAAACGCTCAACCTTGGGGATGCCTCCATGCATCCCCAATAAATATTCAAGGATACTCAAGCTTCTAAGCTTGGGGATGCCCCCGTGCATCCCCTTCTCCATCAACAATCATCAGTTCGTCCTCCGTCACACTATATTTTTATCACTTCATGCGTTATGTGCTATGCTTGAGCGTCTCGCTCTTAGGTTTCATTTTTAGTTTTGTTTAGCTTTGCTTGAAGTTCATAACAAGTTAGAAACCATCTTACTTTGTGTGGGAGAGAAACATGCTCCACTTCAAACTAGAACACATCATAGGATTTTCATGCTTATCTTTCTTCTGTTGTGTGTTCTTTATCTTTTCGTAGCTTCTGCCATGTTTAGCTCTTAGTTTTCATGTTTATATTTTTCAAGAGCTTTAGTTTTAGTTTAGTTTGTTTCTGGAATTCTCTTTAGTTTTCATGCTTATCTTGTTAAAAGAGTTGGTTTTTGCACTGAGTTGTTTCTTGTCTTGAAGTAGGTAATTGAGGTTGCTACTAAATTGCACTAGTAACTTGCAATAGTTTTGAGGTATTTTTGTGAGTAATGTTTTAAATTTTGGTGTCAATTGCTCTAGCCTATTAGAGATAGGTGTCTTATTTTGGGCAATCCGTGTTTATTTTCAAAAACAACACAAACTAGTTGAGAACTCTAGGTACTAGATGGATCACTAATCTTTGGACTGATCGGATATTAGAGTACACTCATGTACCATGAGTCGAGGATGCGCAAGGATAACCAAACCCCCATACACTCCTCCTCGGGGTACATGTCTCTCTGTGAACCTCCTTATTAGATTGAGAGTTACCGATAATAAGTGCATGAGTTCTTTGGGCTAATATAAGTATTGAAAGTTGACACTTACATCTCCTCATATTTGCTAGTCTCTTCGGTACCGTGCATTGCCCTCTTCTCACTCCGAGAGTTGGCGTCCACCTCGCCGGTGCATCCAAACCCCTTGGCATTATACGCTCTGTCGTCATAAACCTCCTTATATCTTTCCTCAAAACAACCACCATACCTACCTATCAAGGCATTTCCATACACTACTAGGAAAATAGCTATACATGGAAAGCTTATTAGTGGCGCATGTAGAAAGCCATGCGCCACCATCTGTTAGGGGTGGCGCACTGGAAAATAATGCGCCACTCATTAGGTCTTATGGGTGGCGCATTATTTTCCAGTGCGCCACCCCTAAGAGTGGGCCAGCCTAGATGATCTTATACGTGGCGCATCTAGCAATATGCGCCACCCCTAAGAACCTTATGGGTGGCTCATACAAAGAATGTGCCACCCCTAAGAGCTTAGGGGTGGCGCATTCTGTAAATGCGCCACCCATAAGGTCCTTAGGGGTGGCGCATTTCTCTAATGCGCCACCCATAAGAGCTTAGGGGTGGCGCATTTCACCAAAGCGCACAGGAGGAGATCGTGCTCATACTATGCGAGCTTGAGATTTATTTCCCGCCCGCGTTCTTCGACATTATGGTGCATCTTCTGATCCACGTCGTGGAGGATATCGTCCAACTCGGGCCTGCGTTTCTACGCAGCATGATGTCGTTCGAAAGGATGAATGGACACATCAAAAAATACGTTCGTAACAGGTCCCGTCCAGATGCAAGCATAGCGAAGGGCTTTCTAACCGAAGAGTGCATCTCTTTTTGCACGAATTATCTCAACACCGAGAACAAGTTGGTCTGGCCGTCAACAAGCACTTTGGCAGGACCGATGGGTGTGGTCACCACGAGGGAAGCCGCGCAATGCATGTCAACTTTGACGGTCGAGACATCAACTTTTAAAGAGCAAGCCTAGGCGCGCTACAACACATCCAGATGGTCGATCCTTGGATAGTAAAGCACAAGGATTTAATCATGAAAAAGTACAGTAACCATGGCCTGCAGATAACGGACCCAGATCCACGGCTAATCAAAGAACACAACTCCGGTTTCATGACTTGGTTCAGGGATGAGCTTCGTGCTAATCTCCCACGAAGGAACGCTTCCGAGGACGAAAATATGATATTCACCTTGTCACAGGGTGCCGCACGCAACCTGATGACCTATCAAGAGTATGATATCAACGGCTACACATTTTACACGGAGGAAAAGGACAATAACTGCGATTACCAGAACTCAGGGGTAACGGGGATATTCTACACCGATGACGTCAAGGAAAGATTCTATGGAAGGATCGAGGACATATGGGAGCTCGACTACTGTGGAGAGAAGGTGCCGATGTTCCGTGTGAGATGGGCCAAGAGCGTCGTAAAAGAAGACCGGTACTTCACCACCATGGTTATACCCGAAGCCAAATCCAAGTCTGCGGGCGCAAACGTCACCGCGAAAAATGAGCCATGGGTACTGGCTAGCCAAGTGGACCAATGCTTCTTCATTACCGACCCATCAAAGCCGAGCCGCGTTGTAGTGAGGAGAGGCAAAAGAAACATCATCGGAATGGATGGAGTCGCCAACGAGCAAGACTTTGACAAGTACGGCGACCCGAAGATGGAGGATGACTACGCCTCTCAGGATACATACACCACAACTCTACCGAAGAAAGGTCTCCTCCCGTTCAAGAGGAAAAGTGAAGGCGTCCTGGGCCTAAATTATTCAACCACGACAAAGAAGGGCAAGAATAAGATTGTGAGGAAACGTTAGCTAGATAGCTAGCTCCAAATTTAGGAAAAATATTTTGTAATTCATGATCACTTTGTGTATGCATGGATTTAATATGCACTTTGTAATTGATGATCACAATCTTATGTTTCCAAATGCCGCTACACCTTGTGTTTGTGGAATTGGTTCGGCGACGACACGGTTAAGGAATGGTACGTGGATCGATATGATCAAAATCGAAGTACTCCCTCCGTTTCTTTTTACTCCGCATATAAGATTTGCTCAAAGTCAATCTTAATAAAGTTTGAACACTTTTATACACAATTAAAGCATCATGCCTAACTCCTTAAAAATATTTAGTAGCGATAAAAAACTAGCAGCGATAAAAAACCAGATAGATAGCTAGTCCAATTAATAAAAAATTTAAAAAACTCTTAGGGGTGGCGCATCTTTCATAAATGCGCCACTAAATGTGCTTAGGGGTGGCGCATTTTGCCAGAATGCGCCACCAAGAGGTTCCTTACGCGTGGCGCATTTAGGCGGAATGCGCCACACATAAGGAACCTCTTGGTGGCGCATTCTGGCAAAATGCGCCACCCCTAAGCCTTAACCTCCACGGCCCCCTCCCCCTTGCTCGTCACAGTACCCATTCGAGCACGATCCCCTCTCGAGCCCTAGCCGCCACCGTCCTCGCCGCCGACGCCGGAGCCGCCTGTTAGATCCCTCTGTTAGGTATGTGCTAGGGTTAGCTAGTGCCTTTGCATCATGTCAAAATTTCAAAAAGAAATCTTGCAAATCAAATTCAAAATCAAAATGGGAGAAGGAACACCCCCCAGATGAATTAATTCAAAAGGCCAGATAAAAATATTTTCCAAAAATTCATGTTAGAGTTTTGAAAAGTCTTATAAATGAGTGTGATCACATATCAAGTGATGTGGGACCCACCCCATGCTCATAGATTTTTCAAATATTCAAACACTACCTTGGAATTAAAGAAATACCCCTTTTTGATTTAAAATTCAAATCATTTGAATTTTCAAAATGTTGAAAGTTTATGAGTGGCTAGTCTATATTATTATGAGGCCACATAAAAGTTTTCAGCATTTAATAAAATGGTTTGGTATTTTTATCAGAGCCAAAACAAATTACAGAAAAAGAAAGGAAAGATTAAACAAAGAGAAAAAGAAAAGGCTTACCTCTCGCCTGGGCGAGGCCCAACTACCTTGGCCCAGCCCAGCCCGCTGGACCCCTCCCTTGTCTTCTACCTCCCCGCGCCCCTAAGGTGCTCGATGGAAGGCCACCGACGCCATCGACGACGCCACCGCGACGCCTCGCGGCTTCCCGAGCCTCCCCCTCCTCCTAAGCGTGCCACGGAGCTTCCCACGACGCCCCCGTTCCATTCCCCCTCCTCTGGCTCTCTCTCCACCCCTCCCTCGTCGGAAGTCCGCAACGCCCGAGCGCTGCCGCGGAGCGCGACGCCATTTCCACGCGGCCAACGACAGCAGGAAGCTGCACCTCCTTGTCCCTCGTCTTCACCGTGGTCGTCTTCGTCTCGGAGCGCAAGGAATCGGAACCTTCAGCCTTGAGCACGCCGTCCCCTTCATCTTCTTCATCGCCAGAGCCGCCGTGAACTTCCTTCAATTCCGGCCAACCCCGAGCTCCTCCGAATTCGCCACCGCTTCAGTTGGATTCACGGTGAGCTCCCAGTTCGCTAGAACTACTCCGTGGTCTCCCTCTCGCTCTCTGTCGTCATTCGCCATGAACACCGAAGTGCAGCGCCGCCATGGATGAGCCCGAGGTCGCCCTTGTGCCCCTTCGACTCAGCCAGCGCGCGCGTTTGGCTCCTGAGCATGCTAGCTTTCGAACGCAAGCGAATCCAGCCCGAGTCTTGCACGGTAGCGTCAACTTCGACTTCGCCGTGGTTCTGCTGCCGCCGGAGTCGTCGCCGTCGTCGATACAGAGCTCCCCGTGGACCCCCAATGCCTCCAGAAGACGCGGACGACCTCCAGGAGCAAGCCGGTGCCCTCCGTTTCCCCTCCCGTGGACGGAATCGAGTTCCCGTGCAGCGCCGCCGCGGTCCAGTCGCCGGCATCAAGCCGCCGGCGAGTCAGCTCTTAATCCCCCCGGTTAATCACCTAATTAGTGACCCCTGGGTCACTGACCAGTGCGCCCAGTGGCTTAATTAAGCCACTGGAATAATTTAACCCACGGGTTAAGTTAACCCAGCCACTGACAGGGTGGCCCCACATGTGAGCCCCCCCCCCTGACGCCAGCTTGACGCAGTAAATCATTTAAATGAATTTCCAGAAATTCCAGAAAATACCCCAAACTTTGGAAATTCATAGAAAATTCATATTAACTCCAAATTGGACAAATAATATATGAAAAATGATCAGGAGAAAATTATCTTTCCAAATATGCAACTTTCAACTCTGTTTGAGTTGAATTTAAAATGTGCTCAGTAGCATTTTCTATTTGATTTAAATGGAATTAAATCAAATTCAAATCAAATATTTTTGCAACTTGAACCATGGCAACATGCTACATTTCAACCATACATCAGAGGCACATCTTATACAAGTGAACATGTTTAAAAATGATCAAACTATGTAAATTGCACCTTGGCTATTTTGAATTCAAATGTGGATTTTGAATTTGCATTTCAAATGCAATATACTCCACTTAAATGGAATTGCCTCACACATCAAAACTTATACTTCAAGTTTCAACCTTCATTCATGTGCTTGAGCATTGCATTCATATTGATTGCTACTTCGTGCTTTGTTTGTCGAGTAGAGGTGGAACCGGAGCAAGAGGTCACCCCCTTCGCTGAAGATCCAGAACCCGAACCTCGTCAGCAAGGCAAGCAAAACCCCATTGATCATGTCGATAAAATCCCACTTCCCTCTCATGTCTCGCTTATGCATTGTTTAGGATGATCACCATGTTACGATTCTATCGCATCGATGAACCCATTCCTTTGCATGACCTGTCTTTTGTCACAGTAGTAAGCAAACCACAATCCTAGGAAATGTAGGAGTTGTTTGATATCATGTGGCCCCTGCAATGTTACTGCTTATTGCATGCTTAGTATGATACCATGTTGTTACTGTGATGTGAGTCGGGATGGGAATGATCATGGTGATGATGGTAGAAAAGTGTTGGTGAATCGACCCTAATACAAGGTGAACGATGAGAGGCTGTGTAGGAGTACACAGTGGGTTGTCTCGTTGAACACCGCCATAGTACGAGTTCTTGTGTGGTGATCCAAGATGAAGAGTACAACCACACATTGGGCTCACTGACCCCTCTCAACTTACTAACTCATCCCCTTCGATGTCCAGATGTCGCAATAGTTCGGAGTTCTGGTAGGTCTGTGGCCTGGATGCTAAGTGAGAGAACGGCTCATCCGAGACCGGCTTATGCACCACGCACACATCACTTGGGTCCACTTCAGTAAACCGGCCGGGTTCGCGATTGTGGTAACCAACCCAAGTAGGCAGCTTTCTCGGACTAGATCGGCTATGAGGTAACAGTTGTGGTGAGCATCCTCGCCGACACTTCTTGAACGGTGTCGAGTACAAAGGCGGTAACTGATGATCATGTGTGTGTAGCGGTACACCCTTGCAAGGTTAACAAAACTATTCGAATAGTCGCGTCCGCGGTTATGGACTGCTTGGAAAGCTTAGCTTGATTATTAGATAACTTGAACCGGATACTTCTAAAACACACCAAGATAAGTGTGAGTGCTATGGAGTGCTTCCTCGTGGGGAAGTCGAGGGAGGCACCATAGTGGTGTTTTGGTTGGTGAAAGTAGTGGACTCGTGTACGCTTCTTACCTCAAAGTCTGGTACTCGTAGTTCAGGATTAGCCAAGTCAAAGCTGGCACTTCTGCAAGTGAACCCCACCTCCCTTTACATTGATACATGTGCATGAGTAGTATAGCTCCTATGTAAGTCTTGCTGAGTACGCCTTTGTACTCACGTTTGCTTAATCTATGTTTTAGATGACGCCACTGACCCCGAAGGTGGCTTCTTCATCGAGCTGGACGACTGAAGTTAAGCTAGTCTAGTCCCAGTCAGCAGACTGGTTCCCTTGTGGAGGGCTTTGTGTTTAAATAAGGCTTCTTAAGCCATTTGTTAAACTTGTCTGTACCCAGAAATAATTTGCTTACGCTCTGTGTTGTAATGTTGGATCACATGTATGTGATCTCTGTGTGTACTCTATAAGAGTTATAAATAAAATGTACACTTTGTAGAGAATTGCAATGGTACCTGCTGTTCATACAAGGCATGTGTGCTGCGTGTATGTTTATAACATGCATGTCTTTGTATGGGTTTTCGAGACCTTAGTTGTGTTCTGTCTGGCGGTCTTTCATACACCAAGTGGCCCTTAGATGTGCGCAGCTTGGGGCATCGCGATGCGATTGCTCGAGACTCCGTCTCGTGCACACTTTGTGGTATGATTGAGCCCGCCCTAGACCCCGACTAAGTGATCGGGCTGGAGTAAGTCTATGTAAGAGTTTTGAGATAGTCGATAATATGGTTGAGGCGACTTGTCTTTGAATATGGGAGTTCACCACCCATATCTTTAGACTTGTGTGCGGACGATGAGGACCCATCTCAGTTGATCATCCGGCCTGGATGGGATGCCCCTCACGTACGATGCTTTCCGAGAATGTTCAGCGCTTGGCCTTGTCTGCTTAGACAAGTGGGTGCGGTTCTCGGCTCTCCATATGACTATGTCTTAACTGTACTTGCATACGCAAACCCCGGGTCCCGACAGACTTAGTATCAGAGCAGGACTGACTGTAGGACTAGTAGCCTTGGCCGAAGTTGAGTCTAGCTTGCTACAGTTATATAGTTACTCTGGGTATATAAGGGAATAACGTAAGGCTTCTTTTTTTCTCCTTACCCCCTTCGTTCTGATTTCTGAGTCACCCTCATCTTATTCTACGGGAAGATAGGACTAGGCTCTCCTCTGTCTGATTAGCACATCTCGTTGTGTGCTTCCCTATAGCCGTAGGAAAGTTGTGTCAGGTTTTCCTAGCATTGTTATAATGCTGATTTCTTACATCGTATTATGTAAGTGTTGTTTTTCATGATTGAAAGAAATTTTCATTTCTTACAATTACAGCCGTTATGCTGTCCGAGTCATTCCAGGTTTATCTCATAATCTGATGCATTTGCAAACTCCTTTCTGTTTCAGATGGCAGATCTCCCCCCTCGGCAGATTGTTCGTTTGACCAGGTGCCTCGGTGTGCGTGGCCATCCCGCCACGTTGATCGAGATGATGTCCTATGTGGGATATCGATGGTACCCTGAGTACACCATCGAGGAGCAGTTCCACGACTTCCACCAGAAGCAGTTCCACTGCATTGTCAGGATCTACTCGCACCACGTTGGAGTCACCCAGCCTATCCACTTTGGACATGGCATTGGCGTTACCGAGAACATGGTTGTGCAGGATGCTGCATATTCATGTATTAACCTGCTGAGAGAGGAGCACACGTTGCTGAGAGAGACTTCTTTCCGCTATATCCCTGCTGCACTTCCAGGAGAAGAGGGATATTACACCGGACTCTACTCAGACCACTCTGCAGAGGATCCAGCACTCCAGGTGACTGCTAGGTTTGCTAGTGACAGAGATCGTGATGCACGCGCTCTCCGTTTTGAGCTCCACGCCACTCGTGTTCGTTTGTACCGAGCACTGACGCTCTTGGCACCCTTTGTGAGTGTGGGATCAGTTGAGTATGATGCGATCTATCCAGTGAGGACTCAGATGCCATCTCGAGTTGCTTGGCCCGAGATTGGAGGAATTTTTCCACCCCGTGGTCCTTTTCTTCCACCCTACACTGGACCTAGACCCCATCCTTGCCCAAATGGATATCAGGGTCCACAAGCCTCCGTGTTTTCCGATGGTCACCTCCAGCTACCGGGATACGCGGGTAACTTTTATGAGGATTACTATGGAGATGGAGATGAGTGAGACCGCCTGTGGTCTTACTTAGTGAGGATGTAGTAGTATCTTAGTTTATTGTAAGCAAGGTGTCTAAGTTCCAGAGGCTTAGATAAATAATGTATAGGAAGTCAGAGTGCCTCTGAAGGATGTATCATCTTCATCACGTTTGTATTAGCTTAGTGCTTGTACTAAAACGATGTATGGTTTGTATGACAGCTTGTGAATATATGGCTTGTATGCTTTTATCACCACGTTGTCAAGATGATTACTTCCTTTGCTCTGTAATCCTTCCAGTACTTCAATACCTTGATTAGACTCTTCAATCAACTCTGATTGACTTTGGTTTTTCACCTCAGGATGTCTCAAGGAACTCGTGGCCAGGTTGGTCGTAACCAAGGTCGTGGGAACAACCAGGAGGAAGACAACCTTCCACCCCCACCCACGATGGCACAAGTTCTGATGGAAGTGGAGAGGAACCGCCGTGACTCTCACCACCTGCTGGAAGTCATCGCACGCAACACCACTCAACAGCGCAATGAGCTGGTGTCCCTGAACGACTTCATCCGGCTTCATCCCCCAGTTTTTAGTTACTCCACCGAGCCCCTTGACGCCGATGATTGGCTTCGCAGCATCGAGAGGAAGCTCCAAGCAGGCCGTGTTGCAACTGGCGACAAGGTCAGCTATGCCACCTATCACCTTGAAGGTGCAGCTAGTTCTTGGTGGGAGAATTTTCTGAATATGCGTCCCGTTGGACCACCAGCATCTTGGGAGGAATTCTGCACTTCTTTCCGCGAGCACCACATCCCCAAGGGTCTCATGGACCGCAAGCGTGAGGAATTCTGTAACCTCACTCAAGGCAGAAGAACAGTTGACGAGTTCAGTCGTGAGTTCAACCGACTTGCTCGTTATGCAACTGAAGAAGTCTCCACCGACTCCAAGAAACAAGAGAGGTTCCGTCGTGGCCTCAACAGTGGACTCCGTCGCGAGCTCAACCTTCATGACTTTGCCACATTCCAGGTACTTGTCAACAAGGCCATCAAAGCAGAGGACATGAACACCCCCAATGATTTCCGCAAACATCCTAGAGATGACAGTTCATCCAGTTCTGGATCGCAGAAGCGCAAGATCTGGATCCCCAATAGCATGTTCCGCCAGAACAACCCACCGAGGCCATCCTATGTGGCGCCTCGTCCAACCACCCAATTCCACCAAGATCCACCAAACAACCCAGCTCCACGAACTGTTTTCGGAGCTTGTTACAAGTGTGGTCAGGCAGGCCACTACTCTCGCGAGTGTCCCCAGAACCAGCTCCAACACCAGAACGCTCCACCCCGTGCCGGAGGCAACAACAACAACAACAACAATGGCCGTGGCAAGCCACCCCAGAAGGTCTACACCGCCAAACCCGATCCTTCCGCCACTCGTGGACGTCTGAACCAGATTGCCGCCGAAGAGACTGACGACACCACTGACGTCATTCTTGGTACGCTCCCAGTCAATTATGTTCCTACTTCCGTTCTTTTCGACCCAGGAGCATCTCATTCATTCATGTCGGAAAGTTATGCACTTCATCATGAGTTACCCTTTGTTGAATTGTGCACCCCAATGATTATTCAAACTCCAGGGTCAAGATGGCAAACTAATAGAGTAAGCCATGGTAATCAAATTGCAATTGAGGGGTTAGTATTCCTTGCTTCACTCATAGCCCTCAAGTCTTCAGACATTGATGTCATCCTTGGCATGGATTGGCTATCAAGACATAATGCCTACCTGGATTGCAAAGGCAAATCCGTGAAACTCACCCAACCTTCAGGAAAAACAATCAACTATACCTCACCCAGAACAAGAACCCAAGTGCATTCTTTGAATGTACTTCCCCTTCCCGAACTTGAAGATATTCCGGTGATTCGTGACTTCCCGGATGTCTTTCCTGAAGAGCTGCCGGGCATGCCACCCGACAGGTGTGTAGAGTTCATAGTGGATCTTGTTCCCGGAACCGCACCAATTTCCAAACGCCCATATAAAATGGCCCCACATGAGTTAGCTGAGCTAAAAACCCAACTTGATGCTTCGTTGGCAAAAGGCTTCATCCGCCCTAGCTCATCGCCATGGGGTTTCCCCGTTCTGTTCGTAAAGAAGAAAGATGGAACAGAAAGGATGTGCGTAGACTATCGCCCGCTAAATTTAGCGACGATAAAGAACAAATACCCACTGCCCAGGATCAATGATCTTTATGATCAACTTGCAGGATCCTCCGTCTTCTCCAAGATGGATTTGAGATTAGGTTATCATCAGATCAGAATCCGAAACGAGGACATTCCCAAAACGGCTTTTACTACTCGTTATGGTCTTTACGAGTACACCGTCATGTCCTTTGGTTTAACCAATGCCCCCGCCACATTCTCACGCTTGATGAATTCGATCTTCATGGAGTACCTAGATAAATTTGTTGTGGTTTATCTTGATGATATTCTCATCTACTCGAAGAACGAAGAAGATCATGCTGAACACTTAAGGCTGGTATTGATGAAGCTTAGAGAGCATCGCCTGTACGCTAAATTCTCCAAGTGTGAATTCTGGCTACCAGAAGTGACCTACTTAGGCCACGTGATTTCTTCAAAAGGCATTGCTGTGAATCCCGAGAGAGTTCAGGACGTCCTTGACTGGACTCCACCTGAATCGGTTAAGCAAGTTAGGAGTTTTCTTGGCCTAGCCAGCTATTGCCGTCGCTTCGTCGAGAACTTTTCTAAAGTTGCAAAGCCTCTAACTGAACTCCTCAAGAAAGATAAGAAATTCTTATGGACTCCCAAGTGCGAGGAAAGCTTTCAAGAGCTAAAAAGAAGATTGACTTCTGCACCTGTACTTGCACCTCCAGACACTAAAAAGGATTTCGAGATCTATTGTGATGCCTCACGGCAAGGGTTAGGATGCATACTTCTGCAAGATCGACATGTGGTAGCTTATGCTTCACGCCAGTTGCGGCCACATGAAGAGAACTATCCTACCCATGACCTTGAACTCGCTGCCGTAGTTCATGCCCTAACAACTTGGCGACATTACCTCCTTGGTAATCGTTGTGAGATTTATTCTGACCACCAAAGCCTCAAATATATTTTCACACAGCCAGATCTTAATCTCAGGCAAAGACGCTGGATTGAGTTGATAAAAGATTACGACGTAGGAATTTCTTACACCCCAGGCAAAGCCAATGTCATGGCTGATGCACTAAGTCGTAAGTCGTACTGTAACAACCTCATGTTACAGCAGTATCAACCACTTCTTCATTAGGACTTTCGCAAGCTCAACCTTGAGATTGTTCCTCATGGCTATCTTTCAACCTTGGTGGCGAAACCAGCTCTTGAGGATCAAATCATAGTTGCCCAAAGGCGTGCACGAGGTGTTCGCCGGATCAAGGAGAACATTGCTAGCGGAGTTGCTAAATGTTTCTCCACAGATAGCAAAGGAACGGTATTCTTTGAAAATCGTTTGGTAGTACCTAAGAATAAGGAACTAAGGCAACTCATCCTCAAAGAAGCCCATGACATACCCCTCTCAATTCATCCCGGTAGCACAAAAATGTACCGAGATCTACGCCAGAGATTTTGGTGGACTAGGATGAAGAGAGACATTGCTCAATTTGTTGCCGAATGTGATGTTTGTCGTCGCATTAAGGCAGAACATCAAAGACCTGCTGGTACACTTCAACCTTTGTCTAGTCCCGAGTGGAAATGGGACAAAGTCGGTATGGATTTCATCACCGGCTTTCCAAGAACCCAGAAAGGAAACAATGCCATCTTCGTTGTCATAGATAGGCTTTCCAAAGTTGCTCACGTCCTTCCGGTTCGCGAGTCTATAACTGCTAGCCAGTTAGCAGACTTGTACATATCCAGAATTGTATCACTTCATGGTGTTCCTTTGGAAATCAATTCTGATCGCGGTAGCCTTTTTACCTCTAGATTTTGGGGAAGCTTTTAGAATGCTATGGGAACTCATCTCTCCTTTAGTACAACTTTTCATCCTCAGTCTAGCGGTCAAGTCGAAAGGGTTAACCAAATTCTTGAAGACATGCTCAGAGCTTGTGTTATCTCATTCGGAAAGAGTTGGGAGAATTCTCTTCCATTTGCCGAATTTGCTTATAACAATAGTTTTCAATCTAGTCTGAACATGGCTCCTTTTGAACTTCTTTATGGACGACGATGTCGAACACCACTAAACTGGTCTGAAACCGGTGAAAGACAATTCTTTGGACTGGATATGATCAAGGAAGCAGAAGAGAAAGTTCGCATTGTTCGTGATCAATTGAAAGCAGCCCAGTCTCGTTAGAAAAGCTACTATGATCGTCATCATAGGCAAGAGAGCTACAATCTGGATGAGAAGGCTTACCTTCGGGTTACTCCTCTGAAGGGAACCCAACGTTTCGGTATCAAAGGCAAGTTGGCCCCACGTTACATCGGACCTTTCCGCATTATTGCTAAACGTGGAGAAGTTGCCTACCAACTTGAACTACCTCCGCACCTCTCCCGAGTACACGATGTATTCCATGTGTCCCAACTCAGGCGTTGCTTCAAGGACCCCATCCGCAAAGTCGACCATGAAACGCTTGATCTCCAAGATGACCTTTCTTATCGAGAATACCCCGTTCGTATTCTTGATTCCACAGAGCGTGTCACTCGTCGTCAGAAGATTAGGTTTCTGAAAGTGCAATGGTCACACCACTCTGAAAGAGAAGCTACGTGGGAAAGAGAAGACCGTCTCCTTACCGAGTACCCCTCCTTCCTCCCGCAGACTTCTGAATCTCGGGACGAGATTCTTTTGAGTGGGGGCGAGTTGTCAGATCCCTCTGTTAGGTATGTGCTAAGGTTAGCTAGTGCCTTTGCATCATGTCAAAATTTCAAAAAGAAATCTTGGAAATCAAATTCAAAATCAAAATGGGAGAAGGAACACCCCCCAGATGAATTAATTCAAAAGGCCAGATAAAAATATTTTCCAAAAATTCATGTTAGAGTTTTGAAAAGTCTTATAAATGAGTGTGATCACATATCAAGTGATGTGGGACCCACCCCATGCTCATAGATTTTTCAAATATTCAAACAGTACCTTGGAATTAAAGAAATACCCCTTTTTGATTTAAAATTCAAATCATTTGAATTTTAAAAATGTTGAAAGTTTATGAGTGGCTAGTCTATATTATTATGAGGCCACATAAAAGTTTTCAGCATTTAATAAAATGGTTTGGTATTTTTATCAGAGCCAAAACAAATTACAGAAAAAGAAAGGAAAGATTAAACAGAGAGAAAAAGAAAAGGCTTACCTCTCGCTTGGGCGAGGCCCAACTACCTTGGCCCAGTCCAGCCCGCTGGACCCCTCCCTTGTCTTCTACCTCCCCGCGCCCCTAAGGTGCTCGGTGGAAGGCCACCGACGCCACCGACGACGCCACCGCGACGCCTCGCGGCTTCCCGAGCCTCCCCCTCCTCCTAATCGTGCCACGGAGCTTCCCACGACGCCCCCGTTCCTTTCCCCCTCCTCTGGCTCTCTCTCCACCCCTCCCTCGTCGGAAGTCCGCAACGCCCGAGCGTTGCCGCGGAGCGCGACGCCATTTCCACGCGGCCAACGACGGCAGGAAGCTGCACCTCCTTGTCCCTCGTCTTCACCGTGGTCGTCTTCGTCTTGGAGCGCAAGGAATCGGACCCTTCAGCCTTGAGCACGCCGTCCCCTTCATCTTCTTCATCGCCAGAGCCGCCGTGAACTTCCTTCAATTCCGGCCAACCCCGAGCTCCTCCGAATTCGCCACCGCTTCAGTTGGATTCACGGTGAGCTCCCAGTTCGCTAGAACTACTCCGTGGTCTCCCTCTCGCTCTCTGTCGTCATTCGCCATGAACACCGAAGTGCAGCGCCGCCATGGATGAGCCCGAGGTCGCCCTTGTGCCCCTTCGACTCAGCCAGCGCGCGCGTTTGGCTCCTGAGCATGCTAGCTTTCGAACGCAAGCGAATTCAGCCCGAGTCTTGCACGGTAGCGTCAACTGTGACTTCGTCGTGGTTCTGTTGCCGTCGGAGTCGTCGCCGTCGTCGATACAGAGCTCACCGTGGACCCCCAATGCCTCGAGAAGACGCGGACGACCTCCAGGAGCAAGCCGGTGCCCTCCGTTTCCCCTCCCGTGGACGGAATCGAGTTCCCGTGCAGCGCCGCCGCGGTCCAGTCGCCGGCGTCAAGCCGCCGGCGAGTCAGCTCTTAATCCCCCCGGTTAATCACCTAATTAGTGACCCCTGGGTCACTGACCAGTGGGCCTAGTGGCTTAATTAAGCCACTGGAATAATTTAACCCATGGGTTAAGTTAACCCAGCCACTGACAGGGTGGCCCCACATGTCAGCCCCCCCCCTGACGCCAGCTTGACGTCAGCCTGACGCAGTAAATCATTTAAATGAATTTCCAGAAATTCCAGAAAATACCCCAAACTTTGGAAATTCATAGAAAATTCATATTAACTCCAAATTGGACAAATAATATATGAAAAATGACCAGGAGAAAACTATCTTTCCAAATATGCAACTTTCAACTCTGTTTGAGTTGAATTTAAAATGTGATCAGTAGCATTTGCTATTTGATTTAAATGGAATTAAATCAAATTCAAATCAAATATTTTTGCAACTTGAACCATGGAAACATGCTACATTTCAACCATACATCAGAGGCACATCTTATACAAGTGAATATGTTTAAAAATGATCAAACTATGTCAATTGCACCTTGGCTATTTTGAATTCAAATGTGGATTTTGAATTTGCATTTCAAATGCAATATACTCCACTTAAATGGAATTGCCTCACACATCAAAACTTATACTTCAAGTTTCAACATTCATTCATGTGCTTGAGCATTGCATTCATATTGATTGCTACTTCGTGCTTTGTTTGTCGATTAGAGGTGGAACCGGAGCAAGAGGTCACCCCCTTCGCTGAAGATCCAGAACCCGAACCTCGTCAGCAAGGCAAGCAAAACCCCATTGATCATGTCGATAAAATCCCACTTCCCTCTCATGTCTCGCTTATGCATTGTTTAGGATGATCACCATGTTACGATTCTATCGCATAGATGAACCCATTCCTTTGCATGACCTGTCTTTTGTCACAGTAGTAAGAAAACCACAATCCTAGCAAATGTAGGAGTTGTTTGATATCATGTGGCCCCTGCAATGTTACTGCTTATTGCATGCTTAGTATGATACCATGTTGTTACTGTGATGTGAGTCGGGATGGGAATGATCATGTTGATGATGGTAGAAAAGTGTTGGTGAATCGACCCTAATACAAGGTGAACGATGAGAGGCTGTGTAGGAGTACACAGTGGGTTGTCTCGTTGAACACCGCCATAGTACGAGATCTTGTGTGGTGATCCAAGATGAAGAGTACAACCACACATTGGGCTCACTGACCCCTCTCAACTTACTAACTCATCCCCTTCGATGTCCAGATGTCGCAATAGTTCGTAGTTCTGGTAGGTCTGTGGCCTGGATGCTAAGTGAGAGAACGGCTCATCCGAGACCGGCTTATGCACCACGCACACATCACTTGGGTCCACTTCGGTAAACCGGCCGGGTTCACGATTGTGGTAACCAACCCAAGTAGGCGGCTTTCTCGGACTAGATCGGCTATGAGGTAACAGTTGTGGTGAGCATCCTCGCCGACACTTCTTGAACGGTGTCGAGTACAAAGGCGGTAACTGATGATCATGTGTGTGTAGCGGTACACCCTTGCAAGGTTAACAAAACTATTCGAATATCCGCGTCCGCGGTTATGGACTGCTTGGAAAGCTTAGCTTGATTATTAGATAACTTGAACCGGATACTTCTAAAACACACCAAGATAAGTGTGAGTGCTATGGAGTGCTTCCTCGTGGGGAAGTCGAGGGAGGCACCATAGTGGTGTTTTGGTTGGTGAAAGTAGTGGACTCGTGTACGCTTCTTACCTCAAAGTCTGGTACTCGTAGTTCAGGATTAGCCAAGTCAAAGCTGGCACTTCTGCAAGTGAACCCCACCTCCCTTTACATTGATACATGTGCATGAGTAGTATAGCTCCTATGTAAGTCTTGCTGAGTACGCCTTTGTACTCACGTTTGCTTAATCTATGTTTTAGATGACGCCACTGACCCCGAAGGTGGCTTCTTCATCGAGCTGGACGACTGAAGTTAAGCTAGTCTAGTCCCAGTCAGCAGACTGGTTCCCTCGTGGAGGGCTTTGTGTTTAAATAAGGCTTCTTAAGCCATTTGTTAAACTTGTCTGTACCCAGAAATAATTTGCTTCCGCTCTGTGTTGTAATGTTGGATCACATGTATGTGATCTCTGTGTGTACTCTATAAGAGTTATAAATAAAATGTACACTTTGTAGAGAATTGCAATGGTACCTGCTGTTCATACAAGGCATGTGTGCTGCGTGTATGTTTATAACATGCATGTCTTTGTATGGGTTTTCGAGACCTTAGTTGTGTTCTGGCTGGCGGTCTTTCATACACCAAGTGGCCCTTAGATGTGCGCAGCTTGGGGCATCGCGATGCGATTGCTCGAGACTCCGTCTCGTGCACACTTTGTGGTATGATCGAGCCCGCCCTAGACCCCGACTAAGTGATCGGGCTGGAGTAAGTCTATATAAGAGTTTTGAGATAGTCGATAATATGGTTGAGGCGACTTGTCTTTGAATATGGGAGTTCACCACCCATATCTTTAGACTTGTGTGCGGACGATGAGGACCCATCTCAGTTGATCATCCGGCCTGGATGGGATGCCCCTCACGTACGATGCTTTCCGAGAATGTTCAGTGCTTGGCCTTGTCTGCTTAGACAAGTGGGTGCGGTTCTCGGCTCTCCATATGACTATGTCTTAACTGTACTTGCATACGCAAACCCCGGGTCCCGACAGACTTGGTATCAGAGCAGGACTGACTGTAGGACTAGTAGCCTTGGCCGAAGTTGAGTCTAGCTTGCTATAGTTATATAGTTACTCTGGGTATATAAGGGAATAACGTAAGGCTTCTTTTTTTCTCCTTACCCCCTTCGTTCTGATTTCTGAGTCACCCTCATCTTATTCTACGGGAAGATAGGACTAGGCTCTCCTCTGTCTGATTAGCACATCTCGTTGTGTGCTTCCCTATAGCCGTAGGAAAGTTGTGTCAGGTTTTCCTAGCATTGTTATAATGCTGATTTCTTACATCGTATTATGTAAGTGTTGTTTTTCATGATTGAAAGAAATTGTCATTTCTTACAATTACAGCCGTTATGATGTCCGAGTCATTCCAGGTTTATCTCATAATCTGATGCATTTGCAAACGCCTTTCTGTTTCAGATGGCAGATCTCCCCCCTCGGCAGATTGTTCGTGCCTCCGTTTTATATGAGTTCGTGCCTCCGTTTTGTATGAGGAAGTGCCTCCGTTTTTTATATAGTCATGCCTCCATTTTATATGAGGTCGTGCCTCCGTTTACGTACAAATAACAAACAGTAGAAGATTTACTAGTGAGACAAGCAACAATATTTTATTGTGGATGGTTGTTGGCCGTTGGATAGCGTTTGGAGGGCTGATGCATGGCCACACGTTACGGTACTGTTCATCGGTTACATGCCATGGGCATGTCACTGGATCTCTGTCCTGCAAAATCATGCATGACCATGTGAATATCATGCTTATTAAATATTTTTGTTGCTTGCTGTTTTTTGTGTCCTGTGTGTGTCATGTGTGTGTGTGTCTTGTCTGTGTGTGATGTGTAGAATCTGTGTGTGTGATGTGTGTGTGTGTGTCCTGTGTGTGTGTGTGTGATGGCATCACAAAATAGTGTAGAATAAAATGTGTGTGGTGCTTGTGTTCTTCATATATGCTGGTTGTGCCTACATACTAGGCATTTTTGTGTGCAGGGACTCACATTATCCCATTTCTCCCGAAATGTTGATTAACTTCCATTTCGGTTGAGAATGGGGCACTCTCATGTTAAGAAAAATAGCAAAGGTCATGCCGAATTTTTCCGTGAATTCGTGCATGACCTTTGCTATTTTTCTTAACATGAGAGTATTTGCATTTATTTATTGTGCTAATTAATTAAGTAGTTGCATTTCTTAATATTGTACTAGTGCAAACATGTCGACCGGAGCCGACGCCGGTCCTTCTTCTCAACCGGGAGAAAAAAGTAAGCAATTTTGGGAATACTCCCAGGAGGAGGTCGAGGAGCAGAGAGAAGAGGAAGTACCTCCGGGCGAGGAGGAGTATAAGGAGGAGATAGAGTCGGAGTCCGACTCATCGGATGATGACCTAGAGGAGGAGGCCGGTACGACAGACGGCGAGAGGAACATCGGAGAGGATAATGGGACTGGTGGCTCCAACACAGATGGTACCCAGTCGAAGAAGAGGAATCGAAAACCGACCAAGGTCGGCGTCATCAGGCAAAAGTTTACTGTTGTGACCGCCGTCGGGATTCCTAAAGAGCCCGAACGTTTTTCGGAAGGGTACGGCCGTCAAGTCGCAGCGATCCTCCGCAACACCGTGCCGATCACCACGATTAACCTCAGGAGTCGTGAGAATATTCATTATTGTCAGCTTCTTATCAACAAGCTGCACGGACGATACAAGTTTCCGGAGCTGTACGATAACACCAAACGCAGAGGGAACAAAGTAAACACATGGGCCCTCAGGAAGATGAGCAAGGCCTTGTCCAGTTGGAAAACCCGGGTGAAGAGGGAAATTTTTGAAAAGAACAAAACCTGGGAGGAGCTCAAGGAGAAAGAGCCATTGATCGACGAAGCTACATACAACCTTTTCAAGGCTAGGTGTGAGTCCGAGCAAGCCAAGGCCGCGAGTGCAAAGGGCAAGGCCATCCGGTCGCAGGTCATAGGTAACCACCGTCTTGGAGCCGGTGGTTACAAAAGTTCCAAGCCTAAATGGGACAAGGAGGATGCCGCGTACGCCGCTGCGGGCATACCTAACCCCTTCCAGCAATACAAAGATGATCCGCAAACCGAATTCTTTGTGAGGGCCCGGAGCTATAAGGACAAAGCAACCTCGAAAATAATTATCGATCCTAAGATTCAGGAGTTTACAACTGCCATGGTAAGTAGTTTACCACGCGACCTTGTAGATTGAATTCTCGAGTGAATTTCACAATTTCTTAACATTTCACATTTTTTTTGCAGCAAGCAGAAATGAAAATCACCTCATCGCGGGAGTCGTCGGTTAAGCCGGCCGGCCCGTGGGACAACGCCTTTAACAGGGCGTTGAACAAGGTCAAGAAGGTTGACGACGTGACGGCGAAGCCATCGTCAGCCGGCCGTGTGGTCGGCTTTGGTGCGGACCTAAATTGGTCTGAATATTATGGAAAACCGGCGGAGCAGTCCGGTTCGAGGGGGCGCAAGGCGAGAAGGACCGAAGAAGATGCCGCTTATGTTCGTGGACTGGAGGAGAAGGTGAACATGCTTCCGCAGCTTTTCCAGGACGAAGTGGCGAAGACGATGAACGCTCTCCTTCCAGATATGATGCAGTCGCTCGCGAATTGGCAAGCGCGTGGTGGACAAGGGCCCATACCAGTCCCCAGCATGGTCGGCAGCAACTCGGGCACCGCGGCGCCTGCAGTCCCGACTACGGCCGTAGTGGTGGCTCCCGCACCGACTCCCGGCGTATTGGTGACTCTGGCCGCCAACACCGCGGCGGCGACGCCGGACGTGATGGTAACTCCTCCGGCCACGATCGAGCAACCGGGGCATAACAATAATGCACCCGGCGGCAGCGCAAATAGGGCGACCGACGCCACGGGAGGCAGCGCGCCCTCCGTCTCTTGCATGCCCGCCGTCATCGGCGGGGTCTCTTCACTAGCCGACCTCGACGCCCTCAAGGTAACTATAAGCGTCTGCAACTCAAACGAGGACTTCATCTCCTTGCCTTTTTTAGTGGAATCTCTGTGATGCCGTACATGCATATATATATCTCTTTCGCAAGAGGACACTCCATGCATTCTATTACAAGTCGTGGACGGCGAGTTGAAGGATGTTGCCAAAGGTAAAATCATTCAACCACAAAATCGAATCATGCACAATATGCCGATGGCACCGGAGATGCATAGGGTTCAAATCTCTCTCGTGATTTCGGGCTACGAGAGAGTTGAACCTCCCATTCAACACCCCGGATACGATGAGGACGAGCCGGCAGTCCTCAGTGACTGTTTCAACCAAATATGCCTATGGACGAAGAGCCAAATGCGTTTAATGACGGGGGAAAGGGGCACCACACCTAGGACAACACCGCTAGTCATCGTGTCGGCGCCACATGATCCCATCGGCGCACAACAAGAAGACGATGATCTTGATGATGATATCAGCGCCGAACAGTTCATCAATACTTTGTATGATGTTGATGTCTTATTCATGCCTCCTGCTGAAGGAGCCTAGCAGCATGACGAGGAAGCTCGCGGTCCAGCTGATCCTGCGGCGAAGCCTGCTTTCTCCACGCGTCTCTTCGCTGCTTCTCAGGACATGTCTCCAGCAGCTTGCGCCTTCACCGAGCCTCAAGCAGATGCCACAAGGAGATCTATTCTCATCCCGTACACACTCCATAAGGCGGCCACTGAGCAGATAAAGGTAGGTGACTGCTCAAAATCAGAAAAGAAGAAGGGACGGAAAATAAAGAAGAGCATCACTTCTAGTAGCCAACCTTCGATGCCGATCCGGGCTCAGGACAGGCCACCAAGACCCAAGGATCTCTCGTTTGAAATCCATGTGGCTGGTAGGGCGATGCTACCTAAGGACATGCTGGACCTTGCAACTTCGGATATGCAGAGTGTGCATCATAGTATTATGCATTAGAGAAGATTATTCTTCGAGAAGAGAACCCCTCGTACCCGGTTTTCATGGCCAAGGTGCCACTCAACATGGGCTTCATCAACACTATCCCCGCGGATATGATAATCCTGCGATTTTCGGAGATCTTCAATTTGTACCATCTCAAGCGGCTGGACCATAGCCTTATCCGTCTGTTCTCGCTCAGCCTTTCTATGAGTATCAGGAGAGATAAGACCCCGAGCGTCGCGATATTGGACCCCTTCTACATGTGTGAAAGCATCTTGATGGACGACGGGGATGCGGCTCTCGCGGCGGGGTACATCACAGACTTCATGCTACGGAACGCCGACAAGGATTCATTTCTTATGACCTACTCTCCCAAGTAAGTCATTCGCTCGCCTCCGTAGCATATATGCTTTCTTAGCTTTCCATTGTCCTCTTCCAACATTCCTTTTGGATTTTTTTAATTATGCAGTGAGGATCAAGACTGCGTGCTCATCTGCTTTTCACCGCAACACTCGCATGTCGTGTATTTAGACTCGGGGAGTGTGAAGAAGAAAGATTACAAGTATATCATGAGAGTTTTGGATGATGCTCTCGTCGGCTACATAAAAGCAGGAGGCAAGATCATGAAGCACAAGTTCAGCAAAAATCAGCCTGGCGTGAATGTGTTCAACCACGTAACACAGTTCCCGTGCGTCAAGCAGCCGGCTGGCAGTGTGAGGTATGCGTACTACGCCCTTCATCACATGAGGGTGATTGTACAGAAACAACGCAACCTTACGCTGCCAAGTCATGTCAGAGCGTGGGCCGAAAGGAAGGTGGAAATCGCCGATGCAAATCTGAAGGAGGAGTTCTTTCACATCCAAGCGCAGATGGCGACTATCATCCATCATGAAGTACAAATGAGGGGGTCGATCTTCCACTCGAACATTGCACCATCCAATGGGGAGATAGAAGTCCGCCTAAAGGCCATGCGTGACACAAGGCCTTTCATGACAAAAGAAGGATGCCGCCCATTCCCCGAGCCGAGTCAAAACAATTGAATGTACTCTTTGTGTAATTTGGATGTAATTTGGATGTACTCTTTGTGTAGTAGATGGTAGTGTCAAATACTCTTGGTGCTCTTTGTGTATAAGAATAGATGCTAGATTGCTTTTTTCTCCTTTGGTATGATTCATATGGATGTGACCTCTAAAGCTTTGTTTTGTGTAGGTTGAAGAGCAAACAAGATATGATGACGAAAGTAGCTTTCGGTTTTCAATAATTGTTGGACTCATTGCAATTTTGTGATGGATGTAATCTTGTGAATCTTGTTGGCCTCTAAACCTTTGTAAATCTTTGTAATGAAAATTATAATGCAATTCTTTTGTATCAATAATTGTTGGCCTCATTGTTATATTGTATTTTGCATTTCTGTAATATAATAAAAATATCTGTAATGCTTTTATTCTTTTCTGTAATTCTTTTTTTTTGTTTTCTGTAATTCTTTAGTGGCGCATTTTGTCAGGGTTTAGTGGCGCACTATGAATGCGCCACCCCTAAGGCCCTTAGGCGTGGCGCATACCAGAATGCGCCACCCCTAAGAGCTTAGGGGTGGCGCATTCTGGGATGCGCCACGCCTAAGGGCCTTAGGGGTGGCGCATCCAGAATGTGCCACCTCTAAGCCCTTATTAGTGGCTTGTAGTTAGTGGCGCATCCCTAATGCGCCACTAAACACAAAAAAAGGGCGCCACTAAAAGGGCATTCCCTAGTAGTGATAGCCTTTCCGAGATATATTGCCATGCAACATCCACCTTGTCATGACTTGATCTTCATGTCATACATGTTCGTGCTACACTGACAGAGACATACATTTGCATACATCATGATAATTACATCTTCTTTATGTTTAGTACCTTGTAAAGTGTGAAGATCTTCTATACTTCTTGTAAAATAGAGTGTTTCCATTAAGTGAGGAAAAGATCCCAAAGAGGACAAATGAGAGTTAAATAGAAAGAGCCATTGATGCCACCAAAAAAATACAATAAAAGAAAAAAGAGAAAATGAAATAAAAAGAGAGAAAGGGACAACACTACTATTCCTTTTGAAAGATCCACACGTGTACTCCCTCTTATACCTTGTACTCCATAGAGATGATCATATATGCATATAGCTATGTGGGGACCTTCACACTATAGAACTTGGCTTGGATATTCCAATGATGAGCCTCCACAAACGAGCTCTAGGTCTTCTTGAGCGAGCAAGTTGGATGCACCCCCACTAGTTCCATTGGAAAGCTTTGTAACACCCCGGGTGTCACGCTACAGTAATCACCTTGGTGGAACAGTAATCACTCTGTTGAAAGCCAAGTCACTGTGATTAGCCATGCTTGATCATGCCTCGTTTAAATTCCCACTCAGATAAAAATTCCAAATAAATGTGAAGAATAAAGTTGCAACAAAAATTGTGCAATCAATTTTGCTAAATCCCTAAAAGTCAGTGGGCAGTGTTAAACCAACCTGGAGCATTTATTATAACACTTTAATGTTTTAAACAATTCAAACAGTAGCCTAAAAAGTCAATTTTACTTGTTTAATATTTAAATAAAATACTAAATGATTTTGTTTAAAGTCCAAACTTTTGTTAGCACTTGTGTGGGTTACAACACTAATATTGGAACATGTCCCATGTTTTACAAAAATACTAAAGTAGCTTAAACAAATTACAAAACAGAGAAGAAATAAAGCGGAAAAGAAAACAAAAACAAACAAAAAACTATTTATCGCCCATGGGAAGAAGCCCACCCCACCCCTTCATTCTCCCCACCCGGCCCAACCCCACTCACCCCCTACCTCTGTTCACGGGGGCGGTGCCGTGGCGAGCATCCCACGGCCGGCCAACCCCCCCCCCCTCGCTGTGGAGCCCATCGGGCGATCGCCGGCGACTATATCGGTGCCCCCGAGCCCCTGGAAACCCTAGTCGCGCGCCTCCCGTCCCTTTCCCCATCGCATCCCCCTCACGCCTCCCTCTCCCTGTTCGTGCTCACTGTGGACAGCCCCGCCGCCACATGTGCGCCGCCGCGGCCAACGTTGACGCCAGGCCTCCCCGACGTGTCCAGAACGACTGCCGTGGACGTCCCCGTCTCCCCAAGCCGACACTCGTCGCCGAGACATCTATAGCACAGGAATCGAGCTCCACCGTCCGCCACGTCCGACGTGCTCCACCGCTCGAATTCGCGCACTGCGGACCACCCCCGCGCTCGCCGAGCCCTCCATCGCGCTCCCCGGTGAGCTCCTCGCCGAATCCCCCAATTTTCCCCTTGAATCCGCCACCGCAACCACCTCCCCGTCCGAGCTCGCCGCCGCCTTCTCGCCATGGCCGGGCATCCCCCTGCCTCTTCCCCGCGTGCTCCGGCTGCACTCCGGCGTGCGCGCGCACGTGCGCGTGGTCGCCCCACGCCTCACCAGCAATCCCACTGTGGCCCCTCGCCGGTGTCGGCCTCGCCGGCGTGGGGGCTGGCCAGTGGGCTAAGCCCCACACACCGACTGATTCATGGACCCCCCTAATTAGCCACTAACGAAAATTAGTTAAGAGGTTAACCTAGCCCTTTGTTAGACTGACAGTAGCCCCCCCCCACTAATGACCCCCTGTCAATTGAAACATTAAGAGATAACCCCTGGTCTCAATGACAGATGGGCCCCGGGCCTTTTAATTAAACTAAACATATATTTAACTATGTGTGAATGAAAACTAGGCCCCACTAGATTATTAGGTTAATTAAATAGGATTATGAAGAATCTGTGTATGACATGTGGGTCAAGTAGGTTTTAATTAAATTTAATTGGTTTTATTAAATAGATAGAGGCTTACAGGTAGGACCCACTGGTCAAGGTTGACCAGTCCACATTACTGTTTTGGATAATACAATTTATTAATAAAAGAAATTCAGTAATTGCTTTAAAATGATTAAACCTTTGAAAATTAATATCTTTTAAACCGTAAATCAGATGAAAATTATTTGTATATCAAATTGATCAGAAAAATATGTAGAATACGGATACGCTATCCGTATGTCTACCACACCCCCCTAACACAACGACCATCGACATCCCCCCTTCGGGGCGTCTGTCGATAATTCCATGTACCGGTAAAAGTTGTCCGGATGAAAAACTTTTGTATATGAAAGTTGGTCAGAATGGATCAACGAGCATGGATACACTATCCAGATGTCTGTCAGATGTCTCTAACACTGCAGACATGGAACCTTGCCCTCCGGATCATCTGTCTGGTAATCAACCGGTACTGATGAGTCATCCCCAGATGAATTCCCGCTTCGCCTAAAATACTTAACACTGCGTTAGAACATCGTGTACAACGTATTGCTATGTCTTGCATATGTATTGCTATTATTGTTGTGTATTTATTGTTTCTCCCCCCCTTTATTCTCCGATAGACCCCGATGTTGCCGCCGACTACACCGTTGTCGAGTAAGACTACTTCGTCGTCGACCGTACCCCTACCCTCAAGCTTCTAGGCAAGCAGAGCCATTTTCCTTCCCCAGATATCGCCTATCTTTTCCGTACATTTCTTGCACTAGGCATATGCTGTTGCTGCTACGTTACAATCCTATTCTATTGCATAACCTGTTTTTGTCGCCCCTTGATGTACCTTTCCTTGTCCTATGCTGCCTTATGAATATATATAATATCCAGTTGTGAACCCTGCACATTGTTAGCTAGGTTTAGAATAGCGGGCCGTGATCACTCTGGTGAGTGAACGCGGATTACAAAATATTATAACTGCAACAGGTACGGATCAATGCAGATGCCCTACGGAACCTACAACGGCGAGACTCTGCCGAGTCGATTCGAGTTTGAATTACGAGTGGACGAACTCGTATTTCACTCTCGTCGGCTCAGTAGCGTAGCATCACTGGGATGATACGATGATATTCCTCTTTAGTTCATTCCGCTGGTGTCTCGGAACCACCGGGGTGATACGAGAATATTCCTCTTTAGTTCATTCCGCTGATGTCTCTGTCGAACCTCTTCAAGTGTACCATCGAGGGTGATTCCTCCTGGTTTCACTTGAGGGTAGGCACTCGAATCAACTGGTGTCCTTACAGGTAAAGAGTCGGGTGACCCAATGGTGCCTGCGCAGGGTATCTTAGCGGAACGACAGGTCAGGTGTATTCCACCGGTGTGCGGCGGGCCTGGTACTATTCGTGGCCGACAGATATCCTATTGTACGAAGGTCGAGCTCTTTGGAGCAAACGCGAGACAAGGTAAGGAGATGGTTCACCTTATTGGTAACCGCACGAGTTGGTGGGACGTCAGGGCAGGCACCGATGTTACTGGTGGTCCTGACTGCTGTCGTTGTCCGCATATCATTCAATAAGGGGCAACGATAACGGTTGTCTCGACAGAAAATTAATAAAATGCTTAACGGGTTCGGCGGATGACTTGAGTAGCCTTTTGGCTTGTACGCAATACCTATACGTGGGATTATGGTTTGGGCCCTCCGCGTTGTGGTCTCGTTCGAAAGCTCTGAAAGACGTCCAGTTCAGCATTGTGACCGGGACTGGTCATCACCTGTGGTGTACGGATCTCCCAGCTCACAACGACCCGGAGAGCGAGGGGTGATAGGCCCATGACCCCCTTGCACTTAGGGCTGTAGACCGGCGGGGACCTCTCTAATGAGCCATAGGATGGGCCTCGACGTGTCGGATAGCCTCGGTGGGGTGTTCCCTAACAAGGTGTACGCCACCCTAGAGATCCGAGTGTGTAGTATGACACCAGTGCACCCCTGCAGGGAGTTTAATCTATTCCAATAGTCGTGTCCCCGGTAACAGGATGCTTTATGCTGAAGCCAGACTCTACCACTACAAACTACTACTATTAAACTGTTGGTTCCGGGTTTTTCTTCCTCGTGGGGAAGTCGAGGAGGGGATCTCGGAGGAGTTTATAATTATTAATAATTACAACTTACTATTATACAATGCTGCAGCAACTTCTATTGCATTGTTATTACATTCATGCTATTGAACTGTTGGCTATTCTCTTCTTGTGCTTCAAGACTCATTGGAAGATGCTAGTCTTCGATAGGCCTAGCTTCTCATCCTTATTCTGATTTCTACCTTGCAGTCCACTATATACAGCATCCCCTTTCCATTTGATACAAATGCATAATTGCTTAGTAGCAGACGTAAGACTCGCGGGTATGCTAGATACTCACCTTTGCTTTATTTCCCCCTTTTTGTTTTGCCTGATCGGCCGCTGCAGTCGACGTTGGAGCCTTGGAGTCTAGGAGCAGGAGTTCCCCGATGCTGACCAGCGCAACATGAAGATCCCCGATGCCTTCTACGACGTTGAGTTCCCCTTTGACCAGGAGTAGTTTGGATGTTCCCAGGCAGGAGGCCTCGCCTTTTCGATCATTGTTATTTGTTCTAGCCTTCTTAAGGCAACTTTGTATTCTTGTGTCTGTACTCAGATACTATTGCTTCCACTAACTTTGTGCTCTCGAGCTGTTGTATTCAAGCCCTCGTGGCCCCTGGCTTGTATTATACAGCTTGTATTATTTCATTTGTAGAGTTGTGTTGTGATATCTCACCGTGAGTCCCTGATCTCGGTCGTGTACCTTGCGTGTATGATTACTGTACACGGTTCGATTTTGGGGGCGTCACAAGCTTTTCCTAGCTCATATGTACATCTATTGCATGGCAATCCCTACTCCTCACATCATATCTATCATTTAGCCTTCTCGCCTATGATTTTCCTCATTGATGTGAGCCTTTCTCACCCTTTTTTTCTTCCTCCTCCACCATACTTCTCTCTTTGCCATCCTAACTGTCAACTCTCGTGCTTACGCTCATCCATTGCATGAGTGCTCAAAATATCGAAAGGGAGTGGATCAAATTGACTTGTACCTGGCTAGTGGTCTGGGGACGAGTCAAGATAAGATTCCAAAGAAGACTAAGTGTGAAACTTTAGTAGATTGAGTTCTCAACAAATATATTTTTTCTCTCGTGTTCCCATCCACCACTTCTTGCACGCAAACACCATCTGGAGACATTCGAGTCAAGGAAAACAAGAGCTCTTGCACCTTTATGTTCTTATGTTGCTTTTTTCAATGCTAATATAGACTCTTGCCTATTATGACTTGAATTGAATTACATACCTTTATTTCTTTACTTTCAAAGTTCTTATATGGTTGTTAGCATGTCACCACGGAAATTATGCTTGTTATCATTTAACTACTCGAGGACGAGCAGGAATTAAGCTTGCTGATGTTGATACGTCCCAAACGTATCTATAATTTCTATTGCTCCACGCATGTTTTGTGTGATATTACTATGATTTGTATACACTTTAATAAAAAAATTATGATATTTGGACTAACCTATTAACTTAGTCCACCCCAGTTCCAGTTCATGTTTTCTGCTATTTTTCTATTTCAGGTTTCCGAAACAATACAATAAAAAATCCGGAAGGTTCTGAAAGAACCAAAGTGGGGGTAGAGGGCCACCACCAGGGCCCAGGCGCCCTTCCGGTGCGCCCTCGGGTTGTGCTGCGCCAGGGGGCCGCCTGGACCCCTGGTGGCCCCCATGGCTTCCCCCTTCGCCTATATATTCTCCGTCAAGGGAAAATTTAGAATACAGAACCCTTTTTCGCGATCTCGCCTCTGCTCCACCGCCGTCGCGCTTCCAAGATCGGGAGCGCTAGAAGACCTCTTCCCGGCACCCTGCTGGAGGGAGGATTGACCTCTGGGAGCTTCCCTCGACCATGGATGCTTCCCGGATGATCCGTGAATACTCTACCTTGGTCCATGGTTCCATGATCAGTAACTATGTGATGTTATCCTCCCCTATTTGTTCTTCCTGGATTAGACCTTGTGAGCTGCCCTACATGATCAAAGCACATATGTAATGCTTTCTGTTGTTGCTATGCTGAGTTTGCTGGGATCTGATGGATTATGAGACTATGTTCAGATTGTGATTGAGTAATATATTTGGTTCTTATCTTTTATATTTTTGTTCTTGAGTAATTCTTGCATGTTCTCTGTTGTTGTTTCTTGCTTTGGCCAAGTAGTAGGTAGTGACTCCAAGATGGAACGTTTTGCTCGATTGTGGGTTCATGCCCCCTGATGACTAGCTTGAGTGATAGAAACATGAGTCTATGGGATGTGTTGTTGCCAAAACGGGGAAAACAACGGTGCTTGTAACCGCGGTTGCAAGGATTTTTACTTTACGCAAAGTTCTTTTAACGCAGTTGTCTGTTTCTTTGGGTTTACACTTTGGGTGGGGCTCGCAACTTAATACCAGTGAGATATTCTGGATAGATATCTCAAGGTGGATGATTAGTAGTAGATCCAGTTGGATTTCGGCCTACTTATTTTGGCGTACTACCCATGATTTTGAGCTTCTTCCTTTCTTTGTAGCATAGTTAGCATTTCGGTGTGTTTTTAATCCTGAAAATTGCCCAGTTGTGATTTGCTTACCTCGCATAGCAGTTTTATCGTCTTTTGGGAGAGAGACATCACTAGTGAACATCATGGGACCCCGGTCCATATTCTCATCACTGTTTACAAGCTCAATTATTTCCTGCTTTTTATGTCTAGTTGCATTCACTATTATCCTTTATCCCTTGCGTTTGATCCTTTGTAAACAACAAGGCCGGAGAGATTGAAAACCTGTCTGAACTTCGTTGGGAGCAAAGTTATTTGTATTTTGTGCAGGTTCGCGTCAATTGCGCCGTTGACACCTACTTGTAGCTTTCGGAGTCCTACTAGAGACAAACCCTATCCTCTACGTTAGGGGAAATTTGCTGCTATCCTACATCTGACCTTACACTTGGGATAACCAACGAAGGGCGAGAAGCCATTATTATCTCTCGCACATCATATGTCCTGTTTGGACCAAGGGGGTAGGCTTATAAAGGTGTCGGGTCCCTTGGTCTACACGAAACCAACTCCGTCTAAAGATGGAGTACTAATTCTACTTTACAAACATACTTTCCTTATCATACAAGGTAAGTCTATTTCGTTCTATAACCTTCTGGCTTCGCCGCATCGCGACTCGGCCCAAGCCGAGTCTTTCTTCTGGGCCTTCATCTTGAGAGTCCGCCCGATCCTTCCGTATACCGGGTCATGGCGTTGGGCCATCCCCCCGACATTAGCCCCCAGGATCGACGCGATGCTTTAGCTTCTCGACGATCTTGCTTGACTGTCTTCATATACCGACTCTCAAAAAACCGACTTTCCTTGATCATCATTGATTTCTTGATTTAGACATGGTCAAAACAGAGCTTGGCCTTTTCGTTTTGTATCTTTATTCAAAGGGTCATTACATCATTAACTGTTGTGTCTCCTTGACTGTTTTTCAAAGAACGAGGCATGAGCACTTAATGCTTTAAAACCTTTGCAAAAGTCAAAGAGCCTTTTCTTTTAACGCTGCCTATTTATGGGGAATCCGCATGAATCATAATGACATTTAGTTGCTGATTCCTCTTGATGTTTGATTGTATATATATATATGTGGCAGATCTTGGGATGAAGCTCACACACTTCTTCTTCCTTCTTTATTTTTCTGCAAATCCTTCTCTCTCATGGCTCCTAAGCTCCGTAACTGTGATCCTGCGAACGTTAAAGACTCGAGCCCCAACAACCAGTAGGTTTCTGCCTCTCGCGGTCATGGACGAGGCAGAGGCTGAGGTCTTGGTCGCGTTCGTGGCCGTGGCCAAGGTGGTAGAGGTGGCAGAAATTCTCGAAGGCATGAAGAGATGCCTTCTTCCTCATATACTTCTGTGCATGAGCTTGGCGATGATTTCCTCGTGAAGCTTTCAAAGCTTCATCGATGGTTTAATCTCCCGTCTCCTTCGCTCAGATTATGGAAGATTATAAGCCACCAGGTTTATGGCTCTGTGCTGATGGATGTCCTCATGGACCTACTTGGGTATCTACAAGTTTTTCCAACAATGGATCTATGTTTTTAGAAAAGGGTTGGAAAACTTTCATTAGATCATGAAACTTCAAGGAATGGGATGTTATCCACTTTAGATATGATGGCGATGAAACTCTTTGGGCCAAGGCTTTCGACTCTCATGGAGATCGTGTAGGATGTTGCATGGAGAGTGCTAGCAACGAGTCTTACATTAGTGATGAAGAAACCGACTCCAGTGGAGCTGAAGCCTAAAGTAACCGGGATGGTACTGCCTCTCGACGTTGATTGATGGTAGAACCTGTTGCTCAGCTTGTGGAAGTAGCGCATACCGACTTTGTAAAAGTAGTCGACTTATGATCTCTTATCTACTTAATGTATTCTCTTTTCCCGTGTTAGTTGCTTTGTAATACTATGTTTTATGAGACCAGAATTTCAATAAAGAAGTATTTTGAAAATTTCTTTTTGTAATACTTTAGTCGATTTATTTACCGACTTTGCTCTATAAAGAATTGATCAAAAAGAAAACATCTTAACCATATGTATCCCCTATGAATCGGGGTGATTGATCGTATATCATGCCGAACCATATTAGATTCCACATGTAGTTTTTATGAGTCAGAAACCACCTTCGTAGTGTTTTTTCCAGACCATAGTAAAGTTGTGATTATGGTTAAAGTAATAATCAGCATGTAGCCCCCATGAGTCGGCATGATTAATTTACTCTCATGTCGAATCATAGTAAAAAAATTCAAGATGTAGCCCCCATGAGTCGGCATGATTAATTTACTCTCATGTCGAATCATAGCAAAAAAATTCAAGGTGTAACACCCATGAGTCGACATGATTAATTTACTCTCATGTCGAATCATAGCAGCAAAATTCAAGGTGTAGCCCCCATGAGTCGGCATGATTAATTTACTCTCATGTTGAATCATAGTAGAAAAATTCAAGGTGTAGCCCCCATGAGTCGGCATGATTAATTTACTCTCATGTCGAATCATAGTAGAAAAATTCAAGGTGTAGCCCCCATGAGTCGGCATGATTAATTTACTCTCATGTCGAATCATAGTAGAGGTAGACCATTTATTTACGGTGTATTTTATTAACAAAGTCAGGTTTTGTGCGCATGTTAAAAAATTGTAAGAAATATGCTTATGAAATGAAAAAACATAAAAAGCTCGTACAGAAGTCGGCCATACGCGTGACTTTCTCAACACCTTTTAACAATACAAGTTCAATGCAGAACTGGCTCCTCGAATAGGATGATTTTTCCTGCCTTGTAGAAAAAAGATGTTGGTCACTTAATTGCGCTTGAGTCGGAACTTCTCTATAAACAAGCATCGCATGACTTATTCTAGCGTTCTCGATTAATAGAGTAAAACTCATCAAAAATCTTATAAAGTTTGCTAATGTTTACTCTATAATAGGTCATGTAGGCCATATAAGTGCGAGTATGCATCAGTTTATAGGAAAAATAAGCCATGGTAGTCTAAATTCATGTATATGCCGAGCCCTCCGGTTGTCAAGCTTAGGTTTAAAATACCATAAGCACCCAAGGTCTCTAAATACAGCGATATACATGCCAGGTTCCAGGGAAGAGATGATCAGTCCTTCCTGGTTCCAGGGAGTTTAAATGCAGGAATATGATGCAATGCAAAAAGGAATTGACAGAGAAAAAATCAAAACGAACTAAAGATAGGGAAAAGCATAGGTCGGAAAAAAATCGTAAAGAAAGGGACGGCTTTATTACTGAAATCTCATACTGGCTTACAAGATTACTCCTGACTACTTAAGTGTAATAGGGATGGAGCTGGGCTATATTCCACGGCTTGGGAGTCTCTTCATCAGACTTGCGCATGGAAGTTGGCTCGCGTATATCAACTAAGTAGTAGGATCCATTGTACAAATTCTTGCTTACCACGAACGGTCCTTCCCAAGGTGGTGATAACTTGTGCCTCCCTTTCCTTTTTGGGATCAGGCGAAGCACTAAGTCCCCATCTTGAAAGGTCCAACTCTTGATGCGTCGACTATGGTATCATCGCAGGTCTTGTTGTTAGATGGCTGACTTTGCTGCCGCTAGATCTCGTTCTTCAACGAGGGCCTCCAAGGAGTCCTATCTTGCTAGCTCATTATCAGCTTCCACATACGCAGTAACTCGCAATGAGTCGTGGCGAATGTCGCTTGTGAGGACGGCCTCTGCTCCGTAAACAAGGAAGAAAGGCATAAGACCAAACGACCTGTTGGGCGTAGTCCTGATGCTCCAGAGTACAGAGGGTAATTCCTCAACCCAGCAAACCGGTGTTTGTATTAGAGGAAAACGAAGTCGGGGTTTGATATCTCGTAGTAATTCATGCTTGGCTCTCTCATCTTGTCGATTGGACTGTGGGTGGGCTACAGATGCAAGATCAAGACGTATATGCTCCCTTCTGCAAAAGCGCTCGATCTCACCCTCTGAAAAATTACTTCCATTGTCAGTGATAATGTTGTCAGGATAACCAAACCTGAAGATGATTTTCTTCAGGAATTTTAGTGTCGTTGTTGCGTCACATTTACTGGCCGCCTGTGCCTCAACCCACTTGGTGAATTTGTCTACTGCAACTAGAAGGTGAGTATTTCCGCATTTGGATCGCCTAAAAGTCCCCACCATATCAAGCCCCCAGACTGCAAAAGGCCAAGTGATTGGGATCATCCTAAGTTCTTGAGCCGGTAGGTGATCTTGCTTTGCATACCACTGGCAGCCATCGCATTTTTTAACTATATCCTCCGCATCTGCATGAGTCGTGGGCCAGTAGAATCCATGAAGATAAGCCTTGGCTACCAATGATCGAGAGCCGGCATGATGTCCACAGTCTCCAGAATGTATTTCGTTTAATATCTCTCGTCCTTCTTCGGGCAAAACACATCTCCGGAAACGTGAGTAGGACTGAGTCGGTGGAGTTATCCATTGATAATTACAAAGGATTTGCTTCGTCTGATGATTTTTCTGGCCAGTAACTCATCAGTGGGCAGGATACCCTGAGTCTTGTAGTCCAAATACGGCACAACCCACGTGGGGGTGGCGTGTATAGCAGCTACTAGGGTCTACTCAGGATCTGGTATTGTGATATCATGTTCTGTGGGGAGCTGTATAGACGGATGCGGCAAGACATCAATGAAGACGTTTGGCGGCACCAACTTTCGCTGAGAGCCGATTCTGGACAAGGCATCAGCTGCCTCATTTTTCCTGCGATCTACGTGATCCACTAAATAACCGGTGAAGAATCCGGCTTGCCTTGAGACTTCTCTCCTGTAAGCTCCCATAAGAGGGTCTTTGGAGTCCCAGGTCCCTAATACTTGTTGGGAAACAAGATCAGAGTCGCCAAAACATTTGATCCGGCTTATGTTCATTTCTGACACCAATCGGAGGCCATGGAGTAAAGCTTCGTATTCAGCTGCATTATTGGTGCAGGTGAATTGCAGCTGTAAAACATAACAAAATTTCTCTCCCCTTGACGAAGTGAGAACAACTCTGGCTCCTGAGCCTTGAAGCTGCCGACTTCCATCGAAGTGCATTGTCCAGTATTTGGTGGTCGGCTGTTCAGGGAGTCCGTGGAGTTCTGTCCAGTCATTGATAAAATCGACCAATGCCTGGGACTTGATAGTTGTTCGTGGCTCGTATTTGATGTGATAGGCTCCTAGCTCGATGGCCCACATGGAAATTCGCCCAGTGGCCTCTCGATTCTGGATAATGTCAGAGAGAGGTGATGAGCTGACTACTGTGATAGGATGCTCCTGGAAGTAGTTCTTGAGCTTACGACTTGCCATGAAAACTCCCAAGACCAGCTTCTGCCATTGAGGATATCACTTCTTAGATGATGTTAAAACCTTGTTGACATAGTATAAATGTCTTTGGAGAGGATGCTCCTTGCCCCCTTCTTAGCGTTCAACCACAACAGCAGCGCTGACCGCTCGGTTATTGGATGATATGTAAAGAAGCATATGCTCCTTGGGTTTGGGAGCCACCAAAATGGGTGCTTGGGAGAGTTGCTTCTTCAGGGATTTAAGCGCCTCATCTTCCTCTACATCCCAAACAAATTTCTTCGTTTTCCGCAAGAGCCGGTATAGTGGGATGGATTTTTCTCCAAGTCGGCTTATGAACCGGCTTAAGGAGGCCATACACCCCGTGAGTCGCTACACCCCTTTGATTGAATTTGGCTTCTGAAGTGTCATGATAGCGCTGATTTTTTATGGGTTTGCCTCAACCCCTCTATTGGATACAATGTATCGAAGGAGTTTTCCATCTGGAACCCCGAATGTGCATTTATCCGGATTCAACTTCATCTGGTAAGTACGCAGATTTTTAAAAGTTTCCCGCAAGTCTTCGATCAGCGAACCGTCTAGCAGGGATTTTATCACTATATCGTCCATGTAAGTGTGTACATTGCTCCCTATTTGGTCCTTGAGGCAGTTCTGCACCGTCCGTTGATAGCTGGCTCCTACGTTCTTCAAACCAAAAGGCATCGAAGTATAGCAAAAACCTCCAAAAGGGGTTATGAAGGATATCTTCTCCTGGTCTTCAACAGCCATCTTAATTTGATGATATCCAGAATAGGCGTCGACAAAACATAGGAGTTCACATCCTGCACTAGAATCTATGATTGGATCGATATGGGGTAAGGCGAAGGGGTCCTTCGGGAAGGATTGGTTCAAGTCTGTGTAACCGATACAAATACCCAAGTCCCATTCTTTTTCAAAACGAGGACCGGGTTTGCCAGCCATTCTAGATGAAAAACTTATGTGATGAACCCGGAAGCAAGGAGCCCGGGATATCTCTTCTCCAATAGCATCTCTTCTCTCGTCGTTGAATCGGCGGAGGAACTGTTTTACCGGCTTCAGATTAGGATCTGTTTTAAGGTGGTGCTCAACGAGTTCCCTCGGGACGCCTGGCATGTCAGAAGGTTTCCATGAAAATATGTCCCGATTCTCATGGAGGAACTCGATGAGCGTGCTTTCCTATTTCTCAGAGAGCCCTGTCCCAATGATGAACTGTTGGGAGGCATCACCGGGAACAAAGTCAACTTTCTTTGTATCTTGAGCCGGCTGAAACTTCGGGTTGGTATCCAGGGTCGGCCTTTTCAAAATCGTAGGATCCTCTGGGTCTCCATTTTCCTTGAAAACCGTTAAGTCCTCCTTAGCGCAGGCCGACTCAGCATATTTGACATGCTGTTCCTCGCATTCGGTAGCCCATGACTGACTTCCTTCTACTGTGATTGGTCCATTCGGTCCCGGCATCTTAAGCTTCAAATAGACATAGCAAGGGAGAGCCATGAAACGGGCGTAAGCCGGCCTTCCCAGGATTGCATGATATGGGCTTTCTAGTTTGACAACCTCGAAGGGTATGATTTCAGAATGATAGTTCTTAGAATTACCAAAGGACGTTTCAAGGTATATCTTGCCTATAGGGAGGGATGACTTGTCGGGAACGATTCCATGAAAGATTGTGTTGGAGGGTTGTAGCTGTTTGTGGGTTAAACCCATCCTTCGGAAAGTCTCATAATAGAGGATGTTGATGCTACTCCCTCCATCCATGAGTACCTTATGCAAGGTGTATCCTCCAACTTGCGGTGCTACTACCAAGGCTAAAGCCCCCGGGTTATTTACACCTGGGGGTGATCCTCCCTTGTCCACGTTATTTGTTGTTCAGACCAGTTGAGCCATTTGGGTGTCACCGGCTCCTTCACTACAGACAAGGTTGTGCTTTGTTGGAGTTTCATGTCCCTTCGGCAACTGCTGGTGGTGAAAACGTGATACGCTTCATGGTCATCCAGTTGCTTTGGGTTTTCTTGAAATCCAGCGAGTCCTGGCTGCATTTGTCTTCCGGCTCCGGCTCCCTGATATTGAGATCCTGAGCCGGCTCCAGCATTGCCTGATTGCTTATTTTTATTGTTATACACGGCTCCCTGGTGGTCGTTTTGCTGGTTGCTTTTATCGTAGCCGGCTCCTGAGCCGGGCTAGGGGTCCTTGGTGTCCTCCACCATTGCCTCCTCGCCGCTGGAACTCCTGCATGATTGCAGTTCTCCCAGGAGTGATTAGCCGGACGACCGGGTCTGCTGTGTCTTGGGCAAGGTCCCTTGATGGCAGAATCATAACTGTTTGGATGAAAGATCTCGCCCGTCTTCCGGTATTTGCTCCCTTGCCTCTGTCTTTGAGAGCTGACATTTGTGTTGGCTACCAAGTCAGATGCATTGTGGTCGAGTCGGCTCTTGTTCTGCTAATTCTGATTTCCACCGCTCTGATGACCTCTACCGCTACCTTTCTTTCCTTGGCTTATTTTTTCCTCATTGGATTCACCGTCTTCGGTTCTGTCAGACTCGGCATATTTTGTCACTGCATCCATGAGCTCCAACATATCTCTGACCGTTCTCTTGATACGACCGAGTTTGTGGATCAAGGGCTCAAATTTGCAGTTCTTCTCGAGGACCAAAACGGATGTCTGGGTCGTGATGTTGTCCGAGGAATGAATTATTTCAGCTACTCGTCGGTACCAATGATGGGCCGACTCTCCTCCTTATGAACGCAATGCTCTGGATCGACAATCGTGGATGCACGCCGACACATACCTTGGAAATTCTTGATGAACTTCTCCTTCAACTCTGACCAGGAGTTTTCAGGGAGGTTTTTGAGCCAGGTACGAGTCGGTCCTTCCAACATCATGGTTTGGTATCGAGCGCAGACCCCTTCACTAGACTAGAGCATGTCCATTTCTAGCTCATAGCTTTCGATCCTTGCCGTGGGATCCATATCTGCTGTATATTTTGGGATTTCGTGGGGGCCTTTGAAATCTGAGGGTATGCGGGCGTTCCTTACAGCTGAGACTAGGCAACGGTTCCCAACTGAACGGCTAACAAAACATGCTCCTTCCTCCTGAGGTGGGGGTCGTGTTACCGGCTCAGGGACTCTAGCCGCCTTCTGTGTAGCGAGTCGGTCCGCTTGCTGAGTCTCGGGGTCCGGCTGTCCTCTTTGTCGACGATGAATGCTGGAGGCAGCGGGAGCCGTCGATTCAGCTTGCCGGCTTCTATTTGGGCGAGGATTCTCAAGGAGATATGAGAATCCTTGCGAATATTGAGCTTGTTGGTCTACCGTTGTCTGGAGTAGTTCTATTGCGTCTCGCTCTCCCTGGTCTGCGGGAGTGTTCCCAAGGATGGGTGCTTTGGCCAGGTATCGAGTCGCAGCCATGACGTTTGCCACAGGATTGTTATAATGGCTAGGTGGTGTCTGGAATTGTGTCGGCTCTCGTGGCGGGGTGAAGCCTGGTGGGGTAGCTCCCTGTTGTGGGCTTTGGAAAAGCTCTCGCCCTATCATGCCTAACGGCATCCGACTTACCTGCTTATTCTGATGGGAGGCTGTATGATTCGACATCTGAGCGTTCAGCTGCTCAGATTGCTCTTGTACGCGCCTGGCTTCCTAGACGAGACGGGATGCCTCTAGCGCCATCTGCTCCTTTTCCACTTGGATTTCCCCGCGGATTCTAGTTACTTGTTTCTCCAGCTCTTCAATCTCTGATTTGCGAGCTTCTTGATTTTCCAGAGTGATCGGAGTACCGAGAGCCGTTCGTAAAGCATCCAAGGTTACCGCGAGGGCGTCCATTCCATCAGCCGGATTTATAGTCGTATTCTGCTGATCCTTGGGTCCTGCCATATAAACAGTGGTGTAATACGGCGGCTGGAAGTAAGGGAAATTTGGGTCGTAGCCCTCTGCTCCCGATCCCATCGTGTCGCTTCCAATGGAATGAATTGACCCGGAGTCCGAATCCTTTCCTCCACTGGGGTATGAGTCAGCATCGGAGAGCTCTTCCAAGCTGTCTTGTTCTAGGGTTTCGAACGACTGCGCCGGCTCTAGGGACCCGTCAATGAATCCCACAAAGACGTGTTTTGAGTCGGTGACAGACCGGCTTGAGAATTTCATTGGGGTGTCGCGATCCGGCTCTGGCTCAGATTCGTTTACCCTGGAGATGAAGATGTGGATAGAATAAATATGGACCCGATGGCCTAACTTGATAGAGTCGGCTTCCGGACCCCAAGTGGTGTCGTCGATGTAGAGCTCGGCTTCTAGTGATTCGGCTGGCGAAGAAATCTTGCATACCTAGTTTTGCTTCCTCCATGATCACAACACCTACGTGTGCAGGCCCCACGGTGGGCGCCAACTATCGTGGGAAAGTCACGGCAGATGTCCTCATTAGAGAACTTAGTGTGGGACCTTTGCTGTGAGGTGGTTTTGAGGAGGTGAGTCGGCGAGAACACAAGACAAGAGATTTACCCAGGTTTCGGCCCCTCGAAAGGTAAAGACCTACTCCTGTTTTTCTATTATGGGGTGTCCACTTCTCGAATACAAAGGTGCGACATCACTTCCTATGCCTCGAGAGGATCTAAGTTGAGTTGTCCTGTTTGGACCAAGGGGTGCGGCTTATAAAGGTGTCGGGTCCCTTGGTCTACACGAAACCGACTCCGTCTAAAAATGCAGTCCTAATTCTACTTTACAAACATAGTTTCCTTATCATACAAGGTAAGTCTATTTCCTTCTACAACCTTCTGGATTCACGGCGTCGTGACTCGGCCCAAGCCGAGTCTTCCTTATGGGCCTTCATCTTGAGAGTCCGCCCGATCCTTCTGTATACCGTGTCATGGCGTTGGGCCATACCCCTGACACATGGAACATAGACAATATTTGTTGCATATGAAGATAAAGGGACATATTCATCCATGTCAACATCATAGAAAATCAGTGCATCCATTTTATGTGGGAGTGGTTGAGCGTGTACTCGTGCTGATTTACTAGAAGTACCTGAGAACAGAAGACCAATTGTTAATGAGCAAGTTCATAAGTTAATGAAAAGAACACCAATTGTGAATCCTTACGTGTAAGTTGAAGCATATTCCTCAGATACACTAGTATCATTAAGTAATCATTATCTTTTTTTGGAAAAGGTGGACCCCCTGCCTCTGCATCTGAATGATGCATGCAGCTGAACAACAAATAATCACTATCTACCTAGTTAGAATGACAATCTTTGTTCCCTTCTACAAACCACAAAATAGATTTGATTTGGAAGTATCGTGGATGTAAGTACATCAAGACATAAGTACATATATAGGTCCACGATCTAGGGTAAGTTCTTTTGACTCGATTATTAAGAATCACTCCCTGGAGAATCAAAATTACAAAAAAAAACTAAACCCCCTGCCTCTACATCAGAATGATGCATGCAGCCGAACAACAAATAATCACCATCTGCCTAGTTAGAAAAACAATCTTTGTTCCCTGCTACAAACCACAAAATAGAGTTGATCTAGAAGTACGCGTGGATGTAGGTACATCTAGGGTAAGTACAGATATAGATCCACGATCTAGGGTAAGTTCTTTTGACTCGATTATGAAGAATCACTTCCTGGAGAATCAAAATTACAAAAAAAACTAATCTCTGCCCCAGGAATCACGAAAATCAACTAGAAATCAGTGTGCAATCTAAAATCATCGAATATTGGCGATTCCGACTATTCTGACTAGTCCCTCAGAAGAAAACATTTCTAATCTTACATAAAGGGGTTCGCATAGGAGAAATTTCTGACATGTTTGCATCTCATAAGGCTTGCCAGGTTTCTATTTACGATGTGCGTTGTCCACCTCTTGCGTCGGTCAACGAATCGCCGCCTTCTACTAGGGCGGCGAATCTGGGGGGAAGTTAGGTACTAGTATGCCGGACAGGTGAGATTGACTCATGGGGAAGGTATTTAGGAGGAGGTATCCCTAGAGAGAAAAAAGGAGGTGCTGAAAATTGACCGCGGGATTTAAAATTTGTTGGAGGGAACAAAAATAGTGGAGGCGGAAAGCTGGGAGCGAAAGACGAGGAACCGGTCCAATACATACGAATATGATGTGACAGCCTATTGATTTTCTCTGTGTTGTTTCATCTAAAAAATTGGACCAGCACGAATGTTCGTCAAAAATATGTGTTATTTGTCGAGTGGTTTTATTGTGTGTGTACTATTGAGTTCAATAAGTGTCGCAACCTATGGCAAGTGTTTGTTTGCCAAAAAAAAGATTTGAAAATGTTTGATTGATCAATGCACGGATCAATCCCCATGGTGAAGCTAAGACTTTTATTTGTCGAATGTTTGGTTGTACATTTGGTTTGAACTCAGACATGTCAAACGATTTTCACATATGTGTGCACGTTACGCACGTGTCGACCCTGGTCAAGTTATGTGGCCATGAGAAACCATCTTGCTCTCAAACCCAAGTATACATGTCGCTTTTAAGCATACTTGAAGTCTTGGCATGTCTTTGCAAGGGTGGTTGCAGTTTTGTTGAAGATGCCTCTCATTTGTTTTGTAATGTTTGGTCCTACTTTTTGTTTCTACTCCGACAAGTCAATCGATTTGTGTATATGTGTGAATGCGCACGTGTCGATCCTGATGTGTTTGTGGTCATGAGCAACCAACTTTCTCCCAAATTATGTGCATACATTTTCACTTCAACCATGTATAATTCTTGGCATGGCTTAGAGCAAGGGTTTCAATCAGATATATAAGTCAAGATGCCTTATTGGATTTGTAGATAGTTTGGTTGTACCTTGGTTTCAACTCTCTAATAAATAGATATGACGTCACTACTAGGAAAATGCCTATTTGTGGAGCACCTGTTTCCACTTTCTGTGGCGCATGTGTCGGTGCTCTACAGAAACCTCGCCACTAAAATATGGTTTCTGTGGCGCATCGACACATGCGGCACAGAAATCTACATTTCTGTGGCGCACGAGGCCTACATGCACCACAGAGAGAGGTGCGCCACAGAAGAGGAATGTGCGCCACGGTAATCGTTTATACATGCGCCACAAAAACACATTAACAATAACAAAAATATAAAAAAAAATTATACAAACAGCAGATTAATAAATAATAGCATCACAAATAGAAGATTAATATATAGTGGTCTTCATAAACAGCAGTTATCTCTTGGTGACCATCAAATTACTTAGATCCCAATATACATAGTGCTCATCACATTATTACAAGTCGATATACATAGCTTCACTCTTCGTCGTCAGAAATGATGATGAGTTTGTTCTCCTTTGGGGCCTGAGATGCTTCCCATATTACCGCTTGGCGTGCCAGGTCTGCTGGATAGGAGGACGTCGTCGATGTAGAGAGGCGTGAGCCCGTGGAGGACCCCGACGAGGTTGACACACACCAGCGCTGGCGCGGGCGCTGGAGGCAAGGGGGCGGCGGCGGCACCACGTACTATACGTCCGCCGGTGCTAATGTGGCAGCTTTGGCGGGAGCGAACCTTGCCGACCGTGGTGCAAAATATGTAGTTATTAGTAATAAACAGAGCTGAAGGTGCATAGGGGCATGCAGTTCTAATAAAATTTCTGTTATAGCATATACAAACAGAGATGTCAAGTGGAAGTGCTGGTTGATGATGCATATCAAGTAATAGCATAAAATTTCGGTTATACCATATACAAACAGAAATGTTGATATTTATTAAGACCATTGCTCTCCCTATGTCCATTTCAACTCTTAAAATAAGCAATATTTGCTCCTATATAATTTGGGTTTGACTTGCCATGAAAAAATGTTGATATTTATTATGACAATTGCCCTCCCTATGTACATTTCAACTCTTAGACAAAGCAATCTTTGCTCCTATATCATATGGGTTTGACTTTCCATGAACAAATGTTGATATTTATTATGACCATTGCTCTCCCTATGACCATTTCAATTCTTAGACAAAGCAATCTTTGCTCCTATATGTGTTATTGTTCAATGAAGAGATAATTTTCAAGGAAAATAAAAGGCAAGGTTTAAAAAGTTCATAATTTTGAAATGGCATGCAAAGTCTAAGCAACTAACATATCCATAAAAGTAGTCACTTTCACAGGACCCAACATATAAAGCTTAGAAGCATCAAAAGGTCATCCAAGCTAGAAGCATCCATTTCCTAGCCTACATAAAGCATAGAAGCATCAAAAGGTCATCCAAGCTATGTTGGGGTTCGGGGCAGAAAACACAAATTTTTCCTTGACCTACGATACCCAATCCCAAGACCTATGCTATGCTGATGCAAGTAATGAACAGAAATAGATCACATACCAGTATGTAGTCCGTTAAGCGGGAAACGTTCCCGCATGAACGTGGTTGGTGTAGTCGTACCGGCAATCCCCGATGCCGCGCAGATCCATGATGACTCCTGTAGACACCCGATCCTTGCGGACCGATGACGGGATTACGTCCCCGTCGGAACGTTGTCGATGAAGACCTCGAGATACGGCCACGACGATGAAGTAGCACCACAAGTGTAGTGCCTCGCGGGATTATACACATACAGTATACCCGACGTCCCTCCGGGCTCCGAACCAGTAGAGCAGCGGAAAGAAGATGGATTCGGATCCCGTTTCCAGCAGCACGACGGCGTGCATATAGTGGAGAAATCCCCAACCCAGAGCAGCCTCCAAACAAGGGGAGTCCGCTCAAAGGAAGGAGAAAGGAGGGAGAGAGATGAGAAACTTTTCTCAAAAAAATTCATGATTAAAAGGGCACCCCTACCCCTCCTTATATAGGCCAAGGAGGGGTGCCACCTCCCCTCAACTTCCCATGTGGGACTAATCCCAAGGGGAGGGGGGTGGGCCCCCTCATGGCGCCATGGCCCATGGGGGAGGACTCCCTCTCCCCCTAATGGGCCCTATGAGGCCCATATGCCTTATAATTCATTTTTAATTATATTTAAATACATTTTAATATTTAATTCAGATAATTAAATAATAAAACATATATTAAATATTATTAAATATATTTTGAACCTTTCAAAATACCCGGAACAACTTCCGGCCTTCATCGGAACAATTCCGGCCATCACCGGAACAATTCCGGTGTTCTCTCCAATTTCTCCGGTGATCCCGAATCAATCCTTACTGCGTCGAGTACCCTTAAGTGTAACACCCTACGGTCCGGGAAATAGCAGACATGATCGAGACAATTCTCATTGATCAATGACTAATCAATTGGACCTGGTTACAATCCTTGATAGCCCCTGCGCTTCCATCGAATGAACTTCAATCGCTGTTGGATCCGTTAACCGTGTGCCTGTTCCCTTTGTCCTGGTACTTTGCTTGTCCGAGGTTTGATCATCGGTATCCACTATACCTAGTTCATCCTCGTTCTCAACAAACAAGTTTACTCGTTCCCGTGATATTACAACTCCGTGACCTAGTCACACGTTTGCAAACTTTATGATGCAATATCACCGAGTGGGCCCAGAGTACCTATCCGTCACACGGATGGACAAATCCCGCTTTGATCTATTTCCATACTCATTAAGCATCTATTTCGGAATACCCAAAGTGCACCGTTATAGCCAGCATATTTCAGTCAGGCGGTGGGATACAAATCAAAGCATCCTAATAGATCGTAATTACGTATGATCATTACGGTCAAAGGATCTGGTCACTACGTTATAGTTATCGCAATGTCGAACTATGTGACTTGATCACATCGCAACACTTCTGGTGGGTGTATGTCCATCATATCATTATCCAATGATACGAATCCATTGTCAACAGACGCCATTGTCTCATGATCAGGAAACCTTGATCATCAATCGCCCAATGGACTAGTATACTAGGGTTAACTAGGGACCTAGTTGTTTGTATACCACACCTGTATTAATGTTTCCGCTTAATACAGTTCTAGCATAGTATCAAACGTATTATGAACTAATGGAATATGCTCGATAAAACATATTTTATTTGCCTCTAGGGCACATTCCCAACAAGCTATAGAAGCATCCTTTTCCTAGCTAGCCTACATACTAGAATAGCTTCCCACACTCCTGTGGCTCAGGAGTGTCGTCCCTAGAAGGCTTGCACATCTGCAGCTTTCCCTTTCCTGTATATAACAAACCCTCTGTCATGTAGGTCACTACTGCTATGAAGAATGGATTATTCTTCCACTCAAACTTCTTAGGCTGCTCCCTGTGGATCAGCCTTGCACGTGGCATAGGGTACCTGGACATAGTGATCTACATGCAAATAGCAAACATGGAATAGGACATCACTGGGTCATAGCAAACATAAGAACTTGGGTCACATTACGTCGAGTACATAACTCTGGTTTTATATGAAAGAACCTATGACAAAGGCATAGAGGATCCAACACATCCATTTCTTTCATTAACCATTAACCATTGTTCTTGTACTGAGATTAACTCAACACTTCTCTTGGATATACAAGTAAGCACCACTTCTTGACTTGTCCCATTCTGAACTCCTTCAGAATCTTATCCAGGAAAGTATTACGACTCAATGTTATTAAACACATATCTATCTCAATAGATCTTCAATGCTTAATACTTATTCATCTTCATTTATGAAAGATTCAAATAATCATTAACACCAACTACACCATTCATAATATGTTATCCATATATGAGAATGTTATCATGCTCCCAGTCAAAGATGTCATGCACATATTAAGTTATAGGATAACACTCATATTGCTCCCACTCAAATATGTCGGCCACATATAAGACAAGGATAACATCCACATGGCTCCCACTTAGATATGTCAGACACATATTAAGTTCAGGATACTAACCACATGGCTCCTACTCAAATATGTCATTTACATATAAGGCTAGGATAATACTCCCATAGCTCCCACTCAAAATATGTCGTCTACATATATCAAGTTTAGGAAACTATTCAGCTCCCACTCAGTTTCATGCAAATGCATGTTTCCTCAATATTTTGGTTAAGTCCAAAATCCTTTGATCATCCATCAAAACGAGAATTCAGTTTACGAGACACTAGTATCCATATGTTTTTCCAAAACCTTCTGGTTGTACCAATTACAACACTTCTTCAAATACAGGATTTGAGGAAGTCACGGTATTGATAACAATCCTGGATCAATCGTAGTGAATATCCCTTTGACTCAAGCATTGCTACACATTGTAGTCAACCCATTGAATTTGTCAGAAACAATCGTTTTGACAAACCAATCTTGACGTCCCTTTGATGTTCACATTTATTCCTCATAACTCTGAAGTTATTGTGAATATCAAGTAACCTCCTTACTTGATAAGATTCAAGCAATCTTAAATGTAACTCAACATAGGATTTTATGACTCATAGTCATATCTCGTACTTAGGTCCACCATCGCTTCTTTGTAGTTCGTAGGAATGTCTTGTTCCATTAACATGACAAGTGAATCATGAATATCATTTTGCACCAGGGGCAAATATACATTCTTGAATCCTACCTTTCTCAGTAAAAGCTCCCTTCAAAACATCATGATCTTCATCATTATTTCCTCCTCTTATTGTAGAGCTTTGCTTCCAGAACATATTCCGTTGCACTACTCTGACATTTGGAGGCAAGGTCAATTACCTTGGTTGAACTTTCACTTTTCTTCCATTACCACATTTATCAAGAACAATTCTTGACAAACACCAAACATAGCAATACAAGTTTTGCTCCTTTTGGTTCTAGTTGTGGAAGATGCATCCATAGTTGTCTAAGGATACACTACAAAGATAATTTATCTTACATAAATCAAGCTTCCTAGAAACCACAATACACCATGACATATATAGTGTTGGTTTCCACGAACTCAGATGGTTCCCTATGCTGAAGTGAGTGTTTGCATATTAAATTAATAACTCTAAACAATAATAACGTAACTTGGTAAGAGATAACTTAGACCATACACTTTTTCATAGAATATGATCACAATGTTCATGCACGTCAATCATATTGAAGTTTCTCAAGACATTGCAATTTGTGGAACAACTTTCACACAAGTCTTTATGCCCAAGACTAACTCAAAACATTTGTCACTTTGATCAAATCGTAGAGACTTGTCTTTCTTGTTAATTTAATATCCATTTTTACTCTGAAATCCCTTTTGATCATATCAAACTATTTCAGACTCATGTTTCATTAGTGAATACAAATATTCATCTAAGTCCACATACGAAGTTCACGAAATAATGAAATTCACCACATGCTGACATACGATACATCACAATGTATGATACTCAACAATCAGTACACAATCTGTTTTACCAGAATGCGAGGTTTTAGTCATGTCACCTCAAAAGCATGGTTTGTATATGTCAAGAGATCAAGTATCTTAAGACATCATCATACCATTCATGACTTAAACTGTAGTGTCATTATTAAGCCTGGATATTTCTTGGCATTACAATATTTCTTATAAATGATCAAACAACTATCATCAATATAAGAATAGCTCATTCATAATCGTAATGTGACCATAATAGATATCATTCATAAAAGGAGAACAACTGACTTGTTTCTCACTAATATGAATAATTGTCTTCGCAAGATGCAAGACACACTAATAAAGTCCTCATTCAAACGATCATAAAATTTATTCATATATTAATCAATTGATAGATGTAGAGGGAGAGTGTTGTCGACCATCAACTATCTTGATTACCGTCAGCACACATTGTCACCTCATCCCTTCCAAGCCACTCTCAAGCAGTAAGTTCAAGCATCGAATACTTAATCAACCGCAATTAGTGTTTTGTGGGAAAGACATTTATAACTCGTATATCAAATATACCTTCTCCGTCAATGACCATTCCTGCATTGGTTCTACTCTTAAAGTTCTTAACTTTAACCATGACCTCATGACAGGTGAACGATTCTCCTTCATGGCACAGTCTAGACATGGTCTTTGTAACTGAGAGGAAGCGGATGCAACTCCCCAGTTATCGCAAAGTAACCAGTCATTCAGTAGTCCAAGTTATACACAAGGTGTTCCATGTATCTTATACATTTTCCAAGTGTCTTTCTCAGCAGGTTGTTCCTTCCACCATGGTTGAAAGAAACCCCGTCCATATACTCATATTCCATTACTCTGATTTGTGACCAAGTGCTTTCAAGTTCACCTAGCACGTCATACGTGTTGGTTAACATGCATTCACAATTCAGACTCATAGAATGAAGTATGGTGTATTGGACAGTCATTCATAAGTGACGGTGAGTACGATACTCATCATCATCTTCCTTGAATACGGAGTTATCAGGTGTATCTCCTAGCAGTTCTTCGTATTATGTTTAACAAGTCATTACTAACGAGTATGTCTCTAATGGTGTTGGTACACATCAATGAAGTAAGACCCATTTACCTTAAGTTCTATCATACTAAAAGAGCCATAGTTCTAAACATTGGTATGACGTTATCTACAATGATATTTGCAAAGACATGAAGATTAAGTTCATAATATGGAGTTCAAGTTTCAAAAACAATTCTGGAACTCCCACTCAGACAAACATCCCTCATAGTTTGTTCTAAGTGATTACACGATCCTTGAAGAACATACCTCCCCCGTGTGACACGACCATCAGTATGTTGTTCAAGGTAGGCCATCATGCCAATCACATCATCCATGTGACTCATGCTCGACCTTTCGGTCTCTTGTGTCCCGAGGCCATGTCTGCACATGCCAGGCTCGCCACAATAACCTTAGTGAGTATATGCTGCGTATGCAAGGCCATGTTTCTGGACATGCTAGGCTTGCTCCACCCATCTCTTGTGAACGTAAAAATGTTTGACACCCGTGTGACACGTGATGCCTCCATAATGAAGAACTTTCCAGATGGTGCTTCACTAAGGAAGGACACTTTGTTGGATTAGTGAGGGATCATCCTATTATGCTACCGTCGTATATCTAACATATTAGCAAAACAGGATGCAACAGTATAAATCATACATGCTATGATTCCCCCCGACAGGCAAATTAAAGTTGAAAACGCCTTTCTACTTTATCTTTTGCAAGTTTTACGTGGCTGCTAGGGGTTTCGAGGAAAGAACCGCTTTCTATCCTGCGAAAACAAGCCACAACACCAATCCCGCAATTGTCTCTATTACACCCCAGTCGGGGCCCTCCGTTGCAAACATCTTCGCATCGCTAATGCAGAGAGACAGACACCCCCCCAGCCACTTTATATGGTACAAGCCATATGTCAAGCGTGGAACCAGTCTCGCGTAAACGCATAAGGTCGGTCGGGGGCCGCTTCATCAAACATTGCCGCAACGCTAAATGAGTACACGTGAGAGGGTAACAATTGAGAATTTATGCCCACATACTAGATGTGTTCTATCCGTACAATACATCTACGCATAGCCTTGCTCTGATACCACTGTTGGGGTTCGGGGCAGAAAACACAAAATTTTCCTTGACCTACGATACCCAATCCCAAGACCTATGCTATGCTGATGCAAGTAACGAACAGAAATAGATCACATACCAGTATGTAGTCCGTTAAGCGGGAAACGTTCCCGCATGAACGTGGTTGGTGTAGTCGTACCGGCAATCCCCGATGCCGCGCAGATCCACGATAACTCCTGTAGCCACCCGATCCTTGCGGACCGATGACGGGATTAAGTCCCCGTCGGAACGTTGTCGATGAAGACCTCGCGATACGGCCACGACGATGAAGTAGCACCACAAGTGTAGTGCCTCGCGGGATTATACACATACAGTATACCCGACGTCCCTCCGGGCTCCGAACCAGTAGAGCAGCGGAAAGAAGATGGATTCGGATCCCGATTCCAGCAGCACGACGGCGTGCATATAGTGGAGAAATCCCCAACCCAGAGCAGCCTCCAAACAAGGGGAGTCCGCTCAAAGGAAGGAGAAAGGAGGGAGAGAGATGAGAAACTTTTCTCAAAAAAATTCTTGATTAAAAGGGCACCCCTACCCCTCCTTATATAGGCCAAGGAGGGGTGCCACCTCCCCTCAACTTCCCATGTGGGACTAATCCCAAGGGGAGGGGGGTGGCGCACCAAATAGGGGGGTGGGCCCCCTCATGGTGCCATGGCCCATGGGGGAGGACTCCCTCTCCCCCTAATGGGCCCTATGAGGCCCATATGCCTTATAATTCATTTTTAATTATATTTAAATACATTTTAATATTTAATTCAGATAATTAAATAATAAAACATATATTAAATATTATTAAATATATTTTGAACCTTTCAAAATACCAGGAACAACTTCCGGCCTTCATCGGAACAATTCCGGCCATCACCGGAACAATTCCGGTGTTCTCTCCAATTTCTCCGGTGATCCCGAATCAATCCTTACTGCGTCGAGTACCCTTAAGTGTAACACCCTACGGTCCGGGAAATAGCAGACATGATCGAGACAATTCTCATTGATCAATGACTAATCAATTGGACCTGGTTACAATCCTTGATAGCCCCTGCGCTTCCATCGAATGAACTTCAATCGCTGTTGGATCCGTTAACCGTGTGCCTGTTCCCTTTGTCCTGGTACTTTGCTTGTCCGAGGTTTGATCATCGGTATCCACTATACCTAGTTCGTCCTCGTTCTCAACAAACAAGTTTACTCGTTCCCGTGATATTACAACTCCGTGACCTAGTCACACGTTTGCAAACTTTATGATGCAATATCACCGAGTGGGCCCATAGTACCTATCCGTCACACGGATGGACAAATCCCGCTTTGATCTATTTGCATACTCATTAACCATCTATTTCGGAATACCCCAAGTGCACCGTTATAGCCAGCATATTTCAGTCAGGCGGTGGGATACAAATCAAAGCATCCTAATAGATCGTAATTACGTATGATCATTACGGTCAAAGGATCTGGTCACTACGTTATTGTTATCGCAATGTCGAACTATGTGACTTGATCACATCGCAACACTTCTGGTGGGTGTATGTCCATCATATCATTATCCAATGATACGACTCCATTGTCAACAGACGCCATTGTCTCATGATCAGGAAACCTTGATCATCAATCGCCCAATGGACTAGTATACTAGGGTTAACTAGGGACCTAGTTGTTTGTATACCACACCTGTATTAATGTTTCCGCTTAATACAGTTCTAGCATAGTATCAAACGTATTATGAACTAATGGAATATGCTCGATAAAACATATTTTATTTGCCTCTAGGGCACATTCCCAACAAGCTATAGAAGCATCCTTTTCCTAGCTAGCCTACATACTAGAATAGCTTCCCACACTCCTGTGGCTCAGGAGTGTCGTCCCTAGAAGGCTTGCACATCTGCAGCTTTCCCTTTCCTGTATATAACAAACCCTCTGTCATGTAGGTCACTACTGCTGTGAAGAATGGATTATTCTTCCACTCAAACTTCTTAGGCTGCTCCCTGTGGATCAGCCTTGCACGTGGCATAGGGTACCTGGACATAGTGATCTACATGCAAATAGCAAACATGGAATAGGACATCACTGGGTCAGTAGCAGTAAAAATGCTACAACATAAAAATGCTAGATGCACTAAAACATTAGCTCCAAAGTAGCAGTTATTTTAGGCCAAGAAAGTTGATCAAGCATGCATAGTGCTAAATTACAAAATATAGTACTACTACTAAAACAGAACTTGATAATTTTTCTTCTAGATTGAAGATTTTCTATAAATATAGTACTACTACTTCAACAAAAATATAGTACTACTACTAAAACAGAACTTGATAATGTTTCTTCTAGATTGAAGATTTTCTATAAATATTTTCTCCAAATATAGTACTACTACTTAAACAGAAATAATATTTGCACAGGACATGTTCAAACAACAAGCAGCTAGATGGGCATAAACAGAGCTATGTAATAAACAGAGAAAAAACTTGGACTGAGCTATCTGAATTACCATTGCTAAATCATACAGTACTCCATGACATTAAAATCATCAAACCAAGACATTAAAAGCAGCAAAAACAGGGCATTCAACTATTGTCTTTCAGTACTTTACAGTTTTCAGACTCGTCTTAGATGATAGACTTGACGGCAGACCCTGGAAGATGCCTTTAATTTGGCCGATCTCAAGTCTCAACTCGTGGACAAGGAAAATTTGGACTGATTTTCCTGCCACTGGGCCTAATTATTCTGAATGTTCCAGCCTTCTCAACAGAATAGACTTTAATTAGGCATGGTCAACCCCCTGTCTATTTAGTTTTGTGCTTCAGCTATTGCATATATATGTACATGGTTATATCATTTTTTAGTTCTTTATGTCCATTTGGATGTCTTGTACGTACATGGTTACTGAATAATAAAGGACACGACAAGTTCATGTCCATACATGTTCATGTTGGAATCTAGAGATATATCATGGGTAGGATAGTTGTTAGGTACTAGCTAGCATGATGTAGGCCAAATTAGTTTTTCAAAGGATCATGCCAAGTTGATTGTGGCTCTAACAATGAACAAGAGGGGTGTCACCTCACCAGGTGTTGTCACCAGTAGCGATTAGTCTTCATTAGTCAACTGAATCCTAATCACTAGTTTGAATTCGCCCCCACTCTGCCAAGATCACCCACGATAAAGAAACTTCAGAAAATCTAGGCACTGGCTAATCCATAAACTAATTACAAAGAAATTTATTAAAATCTCACATGTGTACTATTAAAATTTGCTTTTGTGCCCGCGGACTGTTCTCTCAAACATGATGTTGTATGTTCTTTTTGTTTCCTTCATCCATCATGTTTAAGTAGATTGCCTTTGGCATTAACTCTACTAGATGACCAGGTTTCTTTGTTAAGTAGAGTTACAACTACAATGTATAAGAACTACAATGTTCAAATTCACAAAACTACCCAAATGTAGGGGCAAACAAGACCAAAATGGTGCATTCAAAAACCAAAGAGCTACTCATGTCATTGTAATGGCGGCTAGGGTTTACGGACCGAGAAATGGCGATGCGCAGCCGGCGGGAGGACGAGGGGGTGGTGCGGCGACGCGATGATTAAGCTCCTCCACGGCAGCGCGATGGTGCGGCTGGCGGAGGGTCAAGGAGGTCGACGGCAAGAGGTGGGTCGACGCTGCAGATCAGAGACGGAGGGGTGGTGATAGAGAGAGAGAGAGAGAGAGAGAGGGAGGGGGAGGCACACCGGTGGGGCAGGGGTCGCCGGATACGGGCCCGTGGTCGTCGAGGGGAGTGCGGCGGCGGCGAGATAGATGGGATCGGGCGGGGGGAGAAGTGAGGGGGTAGCTAGGGTTGCGTGAGGGCGAGGGGGCCGATTATATAGGTTTTTCTGTGGCGCGTCTGGGCTGGGTGCGCCACAGAAAGTTGATCCATATTGCACGAGGTGGGCCGTGGTGGGGCCCCCACATAATTTAGTGGGGCACCTGGCCCACATGCGCCACAGAAATGTCTGCATTTCTGTGGCGCACTGTCCTCCATGTGCCACAGAAATACTTCTGTGGAGCACCCCAGTTTCAGTCCGCCACATAAAGCGTTCCTATCTATAAGTTGTTTCCTAGTAGTGCGCGTGTGTGTGTGTTATACGCACACATTGATCCTCTGGTTATGTGTTCATGGTGCCAAATCCATGCATATCATTCAACCATGCTTAAGTTCTGGCATGGCTTATAGCAACGGTAAATTAAAATATGGTTGTGAGGTCATGGGGAAATTTAGAAAAACTTGTTGTCAAACCAATGCATTGATGTATGTCAGTTAAAAGCATGCTTAAGTCTATCTTGCCATGGCTGTTAGGAAGGGTATGGTGAATAATGATGACTAGCTCATTTTGACTTGTACAATGTTTGGTTGTACTTTTGGTTTCAAATCAGATAAGTCAATCGAATCGTATACGTATGTGTTACACATATATGTCGATACTCGTGCTAGCTTACATGGTCATGATCAAACGATATGCACTTCCAAATCCATGCATGCATGTCACTTCAGCCATGCTTAAGTATCGGCATGTCTAATCGAGGGGGGTACATGCAGTGTTTGTCAAATACGTCTCTCATTTGATGTTTTGGATGTTTGGTTGTACTTTATGTTTTTAGTCGAATAGGTCAATGGATTTGTATATGTTCTCATTACACACTCATACATGATGATTCTCATGTTCTAATCTTCAAGCATGCTTATGTCTTGTTATGTCTCATCATGGTAAATGCAATCATGCATGGTGGTGATCGAAGATGCCTCATTTGATTTGGGTGGAATTTTATGGTTGCATACTTTGGGTTTCAATTCGGACATATCGATCAAATTTTGTGGTCATGAGAGCAAAAAACTTGTTTAGCTCCCAAATCCATGCATGCATGTCACTAGCTTCAACCATGTTGGCATGTCTTGGCAAGGGTAAATGGAATCACGGTGGAGAGATGCCTCATTTGTTTTCTCTTCTTTGTTGAATCATGCTTTCAACGTTGTGTGTGTGTGTGTGCTCGCACGCGCGTTATGCACAAGCAAATGCTCGCGATCTCTGTTCATGAGAAATCTACTATGCTCAAGTCTTGGCATATCTTATCAAATGTATGTAAATGCATTCACATTGAAGACACCTAATTTGATTTACAGAATGTTTGGTTGTACACTTTTTTTCAACTTCGAACCATCAATCGGTTGTGGCAGAAAGATTGTGTGGCAACATGTGACAATATATATGTTAGTCAGAAATGAAAAGATTATGGAAAATATTTGTTTGTACTTTGATGTGAAAACCGATATGTCGATTCATCCATTTCATGTTGTGTCACATTATTTTGATCATGTTATAGTATACCATTATTTTGAATGCACACTATTCAACATGAAAGCTTACAAAAATAATTAAGCAGTACTCAACATGAAAGCTTACAAAGTACACACTAATCAACATGAAAATTTCCAAAAAGTGAATAATTGTTGACCTACGATTTGGAATCCAGTAACAGTTGGGTTGTTAGAATGAGTGTCATTTCCATTCACGCTATATACATGAGTACAAATTTTCTGGACTTGTGTACACTTTGGACCGTCGGATGGGCGATGGACGATATCGGCTATTTCTGAGTCTTTTCTTTCATAGTCAACCACGATGTATTGCGTTCACACATTCAAGTTGCGTGCAATACACACCACTCCACCGCTAGACAAGCGCATGTTTGTGTTGTCTGCCTTGGAACGACGTGCGCCGTCAAATCACACACTACCCTTGCAGAAATAATAACTGTGTGGTAACCACGAAACTTCCATTTCCGATTGTACCCCTCTCGTCTCGTCTTCTTCCAAAAACCCTCACCGCCGACCATCGCCTCATTGTCTCCGCATCTTTTCATCGCCTCCTTCCTCTTGTGGCATCCCCTCTTCGTCGTCCACACCCTCCTCCCCACTTTCTTCCCACACACCCCAACCATACTCACCGGCCATTTCGACGAAGATGGCACCCGAGACCAAACGGCGCAAGGGCAATGCCTCCGTGGGTAGCAGACCCACGTCCTCCAAGGGAGGCGGCTCCTCATCAAAGGGATCCAACACCTCAACGAATGGCTCCGGCGACTCGGCCAAGGGCTCTAGCGTCCAGGCCAAGTGCTCCGGCGCCGAGGCCTTGGGCATCTCCGTCACCTCGGCCAAGAGCACCTGCGCCGAGGCAAAGGGCTCTGGTGCCACAGAAAAGGGCTCATTCGCCGAGGCCTTGGGCATCTCCGGACAATCCCCCCCCCGGCTAATATTGCAACTTCTCTTACGTCCTTTCGTAGCCCGCCGAGCGCAGGAGGTAATTTTCCATAAATTTTGTTTCCATCCTGTTTCCCCCCTTTTTCCCAAAATATTTGCATTCTTAGTTGTGAAAATAAATAATTTATTAGTCTGTGTACCAAATATGATATGTCTATCAACTGAGTGGTAGTTAATTAGTGAGAAATTATAAATTTATTTAATTGATATGGGCTAAGTTTTAACAAGTTAGATACAAGTATGATGCAAGAGCTTGATATGTTAGAAACTGAAGTATTAATTGTCCAAACAATCCAGTACTAAGATTTTAGATTATTGTGGATTTGACATAAATGTATTGCCATACTAGACCTTATACGAAATGTTAGTTGATTATATATAGTTCGGAACTACTATGCATACGATCTTCCTGTCCAATATGTGTACGATGCTAGCTATTTGCAACTATGGAGTATTTCATTTGTTAACATGTTAGATAAAAGTATGATGCAAGAGCTTTATATGTTATAAACTAAAGTATTAATTGTCCAAACAATCCAGTACTGAGATTTTAGATTATTGTGGATCTGACATAAATGTATTGCCATACTAGACCTTATATGAAATGCTAGTTTATTATATATAGTTCGGAACTACTATGCATACGATCTTTCCTTTCCAATAGGTGTACGATGCTAGATATTTGCAACTATGGAATATATGTTAGTGGATAGATGAGTTGGGTTTGTGATGTAACACAATTCCACAAAGTATAGATGTAAATACGAGTTGATCATCCCGGTAATGTTAATTGTTCAGTAGCTACAATATTGTGTGTGTACAAGTATTATTGCTCAGATGGTTTTGTTTGTATCCAAAACCATGTTACTGATTACTTCTCAAATTTTTCTAGATCTTAGGATAGAATGGTCTGAATGATCTCAGGTCTCCCTGAGTTTAGACTAATTGTTTTGCAACTTTACATACATATTATTGTTATAAAAAATGCAGCAGACACCCAGACTACTTTAATCTTAACTTCAACACCTCCAGCAATGAGGAGGACGACATGGAACCTGATCATGTGTTTTGCGAGGATTCTGATCAAGAGCCTTTCCCCATCACCCCCAAATCTTCCGAAGATGAAGGTTACATCGAGTTCATGGAAGGGTCGAGGGAGACCGTTATGAACAATTCAGACGATGAGGATATGCGGGATGAGGAGCACCGCGAGGAGGAAAAGGACGACGAGGACAAGGACGACGAGGAAAAGGAGGACGAGGACGACGAGGACGAAGGGGACGAGGACGAGGACGAGTAGCCATGATGACCCAGAGGGGTCCACGAAGATGTCGAGTAGACATGCACGTATAGTAAGGTGTACATATACCCGGAGGGGTCCATTTTGGTTGTACGTATACCAAGTACTTTTAAGTATTATTATGTATAGTAAGGTGTTATACAATGCACGTACGTCCACACTAATGGTTATCTGTATCTTCTCTTTGAAATTTCTGCTCCACAACTGCAGAGTGCTTCTTATTTGATGCTAGATGGGTTTTATTTTAATCGATGGAGCCATTCGCCTAAGCATACGTGACTTGAAGGAAGTACTTAGGTTCCTGCTCGGAAGTGCTCCACGGTTGCAACATCCTCAACTCTTATTTGGTTTCATAAGTCTGACGACCCTGCTACACCAACAATAACTGAAAGCTGCAAACAAACAAACAAAAATCTGAACGTCTATCGTTCGAGACTCGGTTATTTTATTTTTTTTCGTTCAACACTCACGAAAGTGGGAATAAAAACAAATACCAACTATCGCCTGATTCATGGAACCACCAAAAAAACAAACGGACGTGTGATTTATGGAACCGCCAAAAAACAAACAGGCGCGTGATTCCTGGAATAGCAAGACCTTCCTGGTAACTGCATTTCATCGCGGTTTCCATATTGTCCAGTTCAAATTAACGATGCATTCTTATTGCACACTCATTTATCTCTTCTTCCTCGCTCTTTCCTTTTCGTCGGCCCCGTTCCCTCATTGCAAGCCATGGATGACAAGATACTCACAACGGAGACCCACAGAAACACTACCCATGGCACCACCGTGTTGGAGGTTGTGTACACCAACATGCCGGAGACCGTGGAGAGAATCATCGCCATGTACGAGCTATGGCTCAAGAAAGAGAAGTACAAGTTCGTGGACCATGACATCGAGTACACCCGTTGTGTTTCTTAAATTGTTGTATGCAAAAAGAAAGTGTTGTGTTGATGTACAAATGCATGGTGGTTATGTACTAATATGTGGTCATGTATTGTTTTTTAATTGATGAAGCCATTGGGCTAAATATACGAAAATGATTGTTACATACACTGAAAAATAACTATCCTAATTAAAAATTTCACAATTCAAACATTAGCCTACTGGTAAATTACCTAGAGGCAAACTGATAAAGATATATTCGTCACATATCTATTTGTCCATAATACATTGTATACTGTGGTAGAACTGTATTAATAGGCGTGTGGTATATAACAACTTGGTCCCTAGTTAAATCAGGAATACTAGCTCATTGGGAAATCGATGATCAAGGTTTCCTGATCATGACTTGTCAACAGTCTATTGACAATGAGGTCATATCATTAGGATAATGATGTGATCGACACACACCCACCTATAGCATTGAAGTGTGATCAAGTCACATAGTTCAGCACTGCGATGACTTGACAACATAGTGACTCAATCCTTAGACTGTGATGATCATACATAATTGCTATATATCAGGATGCTTTGAGTGCATTAACCGTTACACTGAAATATGGTAACCATCAAGGTGTATCTTGGGTAATCCGAAGTAGATATGTTGAGGAGTATGAAATAGATCAGAACGGGATTTGTCCATCCGAGTGACGGATAGGTACTTGATGTCTATGCACGCTTCTATTCTTGTAGACTACGTTGGGCCTCCAAGCGCAGAGGTTTGTAGGACAGCAACAATTTCCCCCAAGTGGATGACCTAAGGTTTATCGAACTCAGAGAAGTAGAAGTTGAAGATGGTCTCTCTCAAGCAACCCTGCAATTAAGATACAAGAAGTCTCTTGTGTCCCCAACACACCTAATACAACTAGGAGTTGTGTATAGGTGCACTAGTTCGGCGAAGAGATGGTAAAATATGGGTGATAGGTGTGGCAAAGCAAGGTAATATAAATTTGTAATTAAAATTACAGCAAGGTAGCAAGTAACAAAAGTGAGCAAAAATGGTGTACCAATGGTGAGAAACAAAGCCTAGGCATCATACTTTCACAAGTAGCAACTCCCAACAACATTAACATAGTCTAATCACATGATATTTCCACTAAAACATGCATTGGAGACGTACTCGGAGGTCATTCCTTTGTGGTCAAGAGAGGACGATAATTGTGTAGGGCAACAAAAGGCACACCTTAGAGTTCGTAGTTCTCATCTACGGATTTCCCAATGTCACCACGTCCATCCAACGAGAGTACCACAATCACCACAACATATCTCAAGGATAGTCAAAGACAAGCACTAAGAGACTCTCAATCTTCAACCCACACAAAAAAGAGGAAATCACTTATGAAAATATTATTCTAATCCATGTCCAATAGACCGCTGTCACCTTGGTCTCGGGGATTATACTAGATAAAGACAAGTGAGTACATCAAATCCAATACATAGAAGAAGGGGAAACATCATGGGATCATCCTAGATTAACATAGGGTATGATCACAATCAAGATCACATCATGGGAGAGAGAATTGACCACATAGCTACTATAGAAGGCCTCAACCCCGAGGAGGAACTACTCCCGCATCATGGAGGGAGGAAGCAACGTCGATGGAGATGAATCCGGGGGAACTTCCCCGTCCCGACAGGGTGCTGGCACAGGAATTATGGTCCCCCGAAGCTTGTTGGCGATGGCAGCGGAGATCAGAATTGCTTCTGGAGAAAAGGGTTCTGGAATCAGGGTTTTCTCCACGGGGGTAAAAATAGGGCCAAAGGGGGGCACCAGGGGTGGTCCCATTCTCTCAGGCGGACTTGTGGCGCGGCCTCCCCCTAGGCCGCGCGGGCAGGCCGCCTGGGAGACAGGTGGTCCCCCTCCGGCTTTCCTTCGTACGTATGGAAGCTTTCTGAACGCTGATTTTTTATATATTTTTTATGGAATTTTTGGAGCTCTTTTAATTGGGGTAAAATCACCGCAACTAAAGACATCAGCAGACAGGAACTGGCACGGGGTGCACTGAGTTAGTAGGTTAGTTCAAATATGTGTAAAATGATATAAAAGTGTAGCAAAACATGTAGCAATGTCACATAGAAGTGCATGGCACAAGCAGAAATTATAGATACGTTTGGGACGTATCAACATCCCCAAGATTAATTCCTGCTCGTCCTCGAGTAGGTAAATGATAACATAGATAATTTATGTGGTGACATGCTAACACAAACATATAAGAACTTCAAAGTAAAGCAAGTAAGATATGCAATTCAAGTCAACACAATAACAAACAAGAGTCTTAGTATTAATTCTAGCAAAGTATAAACATAAAGTTTCCAAATGGTGTTTGCGTGCAAGCAAAGGGTGATGGGATTAAGAGAGTAAATATATATATATAGTGTAATTGACAACTCAATCTACTAAAGTTTAACACTTGGTATCCTTCGGGATCTTATTTTGACTCATCCCCAGACCACTAGTCAGGTACAAGTCAAACAGATCCTCTCCCTTTCGACTTTGAGCACTCATGCAATGGATGCGCGCGAGCAAGATACGTTAACCTTAGGATGGCAAAGAGATAAATGATGGGGAAGGAAGACAAAAAGGAGTGAAAGGCTCACATCAATGAGGACAATCATAGGCGAGACAAGGCCAAATGATAGATATGATGTGAGGAGTAGGGATTGCCATGCAACAGATGCACATATGAGCTAAGGTAAGCTCTCCAATGGAACTAGTGGGGGTGCATCGAACTTGCTTGCTCATGAAGACCTAGAGCTCATTTGAGGAGGCTCATCCTTGGAATATGCAAGCCAAGTTCTATTGTGTAAGGTTCCCCACATAGTTATGCATGAATGATAATCTCTATGGAGTACATGTATAGCAATGGAGTACGAGTGTGGATATTTAAAAAAGAATAGTAGTGTTGCCCCCTTCTCTCTTTTTATTTCTTTTTTCTCTTTTTCTATTTTTTGTATTTTTGTGGCCTCATTGGCTCTTTCTATTTATCTATCATTTGTCCTCTTTGGGATATTTTAATTTGTCCTCTTTGGGATCTTTTCGTCAATTAAGGGCAACACTCTATATTTTACAAGAATATAGAAGATCTTAAAACTTTAAAAAAAGTACTCGACATAAAGAAAGATGAAAACTATCATGATGTATGCAAATGTATGCCTCTGCAAGTGTAGCAGGATATGCAATGATACTAGCGCGTCATGTAAAAATTATAAGGGAAAAGCCCAACTATCATGCATCTCCTCGATCAAGAAAAAGCATGTATTACATAAAGATCAAGTCATGAGATGGTGGATGTTGCATGGCAATGTATCTCGAAAAGGCTATGGAAATGCCTTAATAGGTAGGTATGGTGGCTGTTTTGAGGAAGATATAAGGAGGTTTATGATGACAGAGCGTATCATGCCAAAGAGGCTAGCAAAATATGGGAAGGTGGAAGTGCCAACAATCGAATACTCGCATTAGTCCGAAGAACTCATGTACTTATTATCGGTAACTCTCTATCTATCGGGAGGTTCACAAAGAGACGAGTACCCCGAGGAGGAGTGTATGGGGGTTTGGTTATCCTTGCGCATCCTTGATCCATGGTACGAGAGGGTACTCTATATATTCCAACCCTTCCAGGAGTTAGTGATCCATCTAGTAGCTAGAGTTCTCAACTAATTTTTGTATTTTTTGAAAATAATCATGGATTGCCAAAATACGACACCTATCACTAATAGGCTCAAGCTCTTGGCACCTTGATGTCCAAACATTACTCTAATCAAATACCTCAAAACAATTGCATATTACTACTACACTTGTAATAGCAACCTTAATTACCTACTCATGCAAGACACACAACTCAGTGCAACAAGCCAACTCTCTAAACAAGATAAACATGAAAACTCAAGAGAGTTCATACAACAACCTAAACAAAAGCTCTTAAATAGATAAGCATGAAAACTAAGAGCTAAGCATGACAGCAGCTATGAGAAGATATAGAACACACACAAAAAGAAAGACAAGCATGCAAGCCTATGTTGTGTTCTAAGGTGGAGTGGAGGGGTTTCTCTCCCAAAAAATGAAGGCTAGGATCCAACTTTTTAAGAACAGCAAGAAAAACTAAAACAAATAAAAATTTAAAGAGCGAGACACTCCAAGTCTAGCACATAACATGTGAAGCGATAAACATATAGCATGGAGAAGGATGAGCTGATGATTGTTGATGGAGAAGGGGATGCACGGGGGCATCCCCAAGCTTAGATGCTTGAGTCTCCTTGGATATTTCTTGTGGGTGCATGGGGGCATCCCCAAGCTTGAGCGCTTGACATTCCCGAATCTTCTTTCATCATCTTCCATCGCATACTTGAAAAATCCCTTCATACGAAACTCATCATAAGCTGGTCAGAGTTGTTAGTACCCATAATAAAATATATTTTCTCCACTGGTAATAAAGATATTCTTGAAGAGCTACTGTTTCTCAAGATCGCCAAATAGTTTTTTCAAAGAAAAAGAAAGCTTAAGGTTTGCAAAATGAAGAAAATGCAAAACGTGGCAGAATCTCTGAAAAACTGACCGGCAGGTGGTAATTAATTTTTTCGGGGTACTTCTGCAACTCAAATAAAAAAACCCAGAATAGAGACACGAAAGCCAATTGTATGGATCATGTTGTCAAAACAATTCAGATCAAAAATATGATCTGGTGATTTTAGCCGAATTTTTCCGTCAAAGGGACAAAATCTTTTTCTCGATAGCATGTCACAACATTTGAACTTTCTTGCAATCAAAGGATGAAACTTGGCACAAAGCTTGAAAATAAAGATACAATGATGTTGCTACAGTAGAAACACACATCAAGACCACTAAAAACTGGAAGTAAAAAACTCAAAGTAAAGATAACAAGGGTTGTCTCCCTAGAGCTCTTGGTTTATAGCCATAAAGATAGGCTTAAGACTTTAATGATGCTCTCGTAGGAATAAGAGTTGAAGAACAAAAGAGAGCATCAAGAAGCAAATATCAAACATAATTAAGTCTACCATTCTTCCTATGCATAGTAATATTGCAATAGAATAATTCATTGAAGCACAAAGCAATAAACATAGGAAGGCAAAACAAGTGCAACTTCAAAACTTTCAACATAAAGAGAGGGAACTTGATATTATTGAAATATCTACGAGCATATGTTCCCCTCTCATAATAATTTCAAGTGGTATCATGAATAAAATCAACAATATAAGTATCACATAAAAATTCTTATCATGATCCACAAGAATAGAAAATTTATTACCCCCCACATAAGCAAACTCCTTCTCATTAGTAATAGTGGGAGAAAAATCAACAAAGTAGCTATCACATTAATCATTCCTATCATGATCACTTGAAAAAAAATATTCTTTATAGCATAAGTGTCATCACAATAATCATCATAGATAGGAGACAAAGTATCATCAAAATAAATTTTCTCATTAAACCTTGGGGGCTAAAAAGATCATCTTTATCAAACGTAGCATCCCCAAGCTTATGACTTTGCATATCATTAGCATCAAAGGTATTAAAAGAAGACATACTAATAAAATTGCTACTATAATGAGTGTTGTGCAAATAATAAAGATCCATAGGCTTTTTTATTTTCTCTTCAAGCACTTCATTTCCTAACTCAAGATAGAGCTCATAAAGCTCTCTCATAAAAAAAATTGTTGTTTTCCATAAGCCTAACTAGTGAAAATAAAAATAAGAAATGAAAAGATTAAATTGCAAGATCTAAAGATATACCTTCAAACCTTACCTCCCCGGAAACGGTGCCAGAAATAGCTTGATGTCTACGCACGCTTCTATTCTTGTAGACTATGTTGGACAGAGGTTTGTAGGACAGCAGCAATTTCCCTCAAGTGGATGACCTAAGGTTTATCGAAATCAACGAAGTAGAGGTTGAATATGTTCTCTCTCAAGCAACTCTGCAATTAACATACAAGAAGTCTCTTGTATCCCCAACACACCTAATACAACTAGGAGTTTTATAGGTGCACTAGTTCGGTAAAGAGATGGTAAAATATGGGTGATAGGTGTGGCAAAGCAATATAATATAAATCTGTAATTAAAATTACAGCAAGGTAGCAAGTAACAAAAGTGAGCAAAAATGGTGTAGCAATGGTGAGAAACAAGGCCTAGGCTTCATACTTTCACTAGTGGAAACTCCCAACAACATTAAATAGTCTAATCACATGATATTTCCACTACAATATGCATTGGAGAGGTACTCGGAGGTCATTCCTTTGTGGTCAAAAAGGACGAGAATTGTGTAGGGCTACAAAAGAACACCTTAGAGTTCGAAGTTCTCATCTATGGATTTCCCAATGTCACAGCGGCCATCCAAAGAGAGTACCACAATCACAACAACATATCTCAAGGATAATCAAAGACAAGCACTAAGAGACTCTCAATCTTCAATCCACACAGAAAAGAGGAAATCACTGATGAAAATATTCTTCTAATCCATGTCCAATAGACCGCTGTCACCTTGGTCTCGGGGGTTATACTAGATAAAGACAAGTGAGTACATAAAATCCAATACACAGAAGAAGGGGAAACATTATCGGATCATCCTAGATTAACATAGCCTATGATCAAAATCAAGATCACACCATGGGAGAGAAAATTTACCACATAGCTACTCTAGAAGGCCTCAGCCCCGAGGCTGAACTACTCCCGCATCATGGAGGGAGGAAGCAACATTGATGGAGATGAATCCGGGGGCACTTCCCCGTCCCATCAGGGTGCCGGCACAGGAATTCCGGTCCCCCAGAGCTTGTTGGCGATGGTGGCGGATATCGGAATTTCTTCTGGAGAAAACGGTTTTGGAATCAGGGTTTTCTCCGTAGGGGTAAAAATAAGCCCAAAGGGGGGCACCAGGGGTAGTCCCAATCTCTCAGGCGGCCTTGTGGCGCGGCCTCCCCCTAGGCCGCGCGGGAAGGCCGCCTGGGAGACAGGTGGTCCCCCTCCGGCTCTCCTTCAGACGTATGGAACCTGCTGGAACACTGATTTTTTATATGTATTTTATGGAATTTTTGGAGCTCTTTTAATTGGGGTAAAATCACTTCAACTAAAGACATCAGCAGACAGGAACTGGCACTGGGTGAACTGAGTGAGTAGATTAGTCCAATATGTGTAAAATGGTATAAAAGTGTAGAAAAACATGTAGCAATGTCACATAAAAGGGCATGGAACCAGCAGAAATTATAGATACGTTTGGGATGTATCAGTACTCTGGGCCTACTCGGTGATATTGCATCAATAGCTTGCAAGCAAGTGAGTAGGTCACAAGAGAAGTAATATGCGCAGAAGAGTAAACATGTTTTGTCAGAGACGAGGGAGAAGCAGGTATTGGATACCGATGATCATACCTTGGACAAACATAGTACCGGAGCACAAAGAGATCAAGTCATATTGTTAATGGTTCAACAGCGATGAAGTTTATTTGATGGAAGCGCATGGGCTATCAAGGATTGTAACCAGATCCAACATGATGGTCATTGGTCAGAGAGTGACTCGATCATGTCTGTTGTTTCTCGGACCGTAGGGTGTCGCACTTAAGGGTAATCGATGCAGTAAGGATTGACTCGGGATCACCGATGAAATAAGAGAGAACACCGGAATTGTTCCTGGAGGTGCCGGAAGTTGTTCCGGATATTTTGAAAGGTTAAAAATAATGTTTAATAATGCTATATTATTTAATTAAGAGAATTAAATATTAAAATATAATTCAATATTAAATTAAAAGGAAGAAAAGGCACATGGGCCTCTAAAGTCCCATGAGGGGAAGTAGGGGGTTTCCCCATTGGTCCATGCGCCAAGGGAGGGTCCCAACCCCACTTTTGGCCGACGCACTCTACCCCCACCTTGGGAGTGTAGTCCCACATGGGGGAGGGGAGGAGGATCCCACCCCTCCTTGACCTATATAAGGAGGGGTAGGGTGCCCTTTTCTTTCATCCATTGAGTTCTATCTCTCTCTCTTTCTCCTACTATGAGCGGATTTCCCTTGTTTGGAGTCTGCACTTGGTTGGGGGTTTCTCCACCATAAGCACGCCATCGGGCTGCCCGAATCGGGATCTGAATTTGTCTTCTTTCTGCTGCTCTTCTGTTTCAAAGCCTGATACGTCTCAAATGTATCTACTTTTCCTAACACTTTTGCTATTGTTTTGGCCTCATTCTGGCATGATTTGAATGAAACTAACCCGGACTGACGTTGTTTTCAGCAGAGATGCATGTATGGTTTTCTTATGTGCAGGAATATGGATTTTTATGTGTCTCAGAAAATTCCTGGAAAAATCACAGAAAATCTACGCACCCCGAGGGACCCTGAGCCAGAGGGCAGCCAGGGGGGCCAGGAGCCCTGCTGCCGCGGCCCACCCCCTGGCCGCGCCGGGAAGCCGCCTGGGTGGGTCCTCCCCCCTCTAGTTCCCTACCAGGACTCCTATTTATTCTCGTCGCGAGGAAACCCCAGAACATATGTCGTTTTCCCAGTTCTCGTTGCGGAGCCTCCGCCACCCTTTGATCTTCTCCGGGAGCGCTAATTTGGAGGATATTTTGGCCTCCGATGAGGGGAGATCATCGCCATCACCATCGCCACTCTATCATCGCTCCATGACTTCCCCTTTCATGTGTGAGTAATTCCCTGCTGTAGGCAAAGGGGATGGTAGGGATTGGATGAGTTAGATCATGTAATAGTTCGTCAGATTGTTGGGGGCAAGTTGCCTATCATCTATTTTGGTGTTTATCATCTTTGCTACAACTTGTTCCTCTTAATGCTTGTCATTTTGGGCCCGAGTGCCATGTTTTCAGATCTAAACCACTTGTGTTTTCATGAGTTTATTTGTGTTATTGATCCTATCTATGAGTTGTATGCACCTATTATGGTCCAGAACCGGCGATCCCAAAGGTGACAGCTTGGGATACCAAAGGGGATGGACTATAATTTGAGGATTTCATGTCTCCATTGAGTGTTAATGCTTTGTTCCGGTGCTCTTTGACAGGAGCACCTTAATCTCCATAAGTTCCTTTTGGGCCCGTTCATAGCGAGATGGTAGTACAAAAGATGTTGTGCAAGTTCTTATTGCAAGCACGTACAACTACCTACGGGATGCATGCCTAATGTTCGATATTTTCCTAGATGATCCTTGCTTTTCTGTGTGCCTTGCCCGGTGTTAGAATCTATTACATGTTCACTCTCATCCAAACAGCGCCCAACCATCGATATCCCTATCCTAAAGTGTTTTAATCCTGCTGGTTACTAGTTGTTCAATTTTTTTGTTTTCCTTTCGTTGTTCCACCGCCACTATCACAGTTGCTATTAATATTTTGTTGCAAGCAAGTGTATTTCAGGTGCGGTTGAATTGTCAACTCAACTGTTAAAGCTTATAAATATTCTTTGGATCCCCTTGTGTCGAATCAATAAATTGGGTTATCTTACCCGCGAACACTATCTCGATCCCCTAAAGTTGAGGTTTATCAGATCCCGGAGGGACATCGATAGCACCATACGTGTGTAATCCCACAAGGCATTACACTTCTGGTGCTACTTCATTGCCGGAGGTATTCTACACAACAGGGAGGTCGTAGGATCCGAGTCGACGCCAACCACATTCGTATAATGTTTCCCTCTTTCGGTCTTCAAATGTAGGAACATGAATTCCCTCTGTTACATTCATCGGCGTAGCATAGGTTTTGGGTTCGGGACACGTAGGTAGGAACATTTTTTTTCTACGCCGTTCCCCAATAGTACATTGTTTGTCCGGGGTTTGACCATCGGTATCTTATATACCTAGTTCATCCTCGTCTCCGAAAAATATGTTTACTCGTCTGTGCATATTACATCCATGTGAGCTAGTCTCATGATTACAATCTTTATGATGTAATATCACCGAGTGGGCCCAGATTACCTATCCGTCACTCGGATGGACAAATCCCGTTTTGATCTATTTGCATACTCCTCAACATATCTACTTAGGAATACCCAAGATACACCTTTATGGTTACCATATTTCAGTGTAACGGTTAATGTACTCAAAGCATCCTGGTAGATAGCAATTATGTATGATCGTCATGGTCTAAGGATCGTGTCACAACATTATTAAGTTATCGCAATGTTGAACTATGTGACTGGATCACATTGCAAAACTATAGGTTGGTGTGTGTCCATCATATCATTTCATCTAATGATATGACCCCATTGTCAACAGACTGTTCACATCTCATGATCAGGAAACCTTGATCATCAATTGTCCAATGGACTAGTTTGCTAGAGTTAACTAGGGAATTGGTTGTTTGTATACCACATGTGTATTAATGTTTCCTCTTAATACAGTTATAGCATAGTATAAAACTTATTATGAACTAATGGAATATGCTAATAAACATACTTTATTATTTGCTCTAGGGAACATTCCCAACAGTTCCATGCTTGTTTCATGACATAGCTACATAATTTTATCATACATTTACATCATTTTTATGCATTTTCTGGAACTAACGTACTAACAAGATTCCCGGTGTCAGTCCTTGTTTTCTGTTGTCTCTTTATTTCACAAATCCTACGTAGAAAAAATATTTTTGGAAATTGTTGAAAATTTGTAGGAGTCAAGTTTTGTCCGAGAAAAAGACTACTAGCCAAACAAGACTCGAAGGAGGGCCACCAAGGGGAAGGCGGCCAGGGGATGTGGCTACCCCTTACGTGCCCTAAACCCTCTTGGGGACGAGTGGCTACCCCGTTGGCTCCAGTTTTGCCTATATATTGCTTTTAACCTAAAACGATCGGCAGAGGAGGGAATTTTACAGAATCCGTCATCGTTCCACCGCAACCTCGGAAGTTCAATCTAGAGCTTCTGGAGCCCTGCTCCAACACCCTGTCGGAGGGGGAAATCGTCACCGGAAGCCTCTACACCACCATACTTGCCTCCTCGGTGATGTGTGCATAATCCACCCTTGGAATATGACTCCATAGTAGTAGCTAGACGGTTGTCTTTCCTCCATGTGCTTCATTTATCTAGACCTTGTGAGTTGCCTATCATGATCAAGGTTATTTTTATGTAATTGCAATGTTGTGTTTGTTGGGATCCGATTGATTATGAGATTATGATCGGATTGTTCTGGATATTGATATGAGATTTATTATATGTTTTTTCAGTGTTCTTACATGCTCTCGGTCATGTGTGATTACTTTGGCCAAGTAGTGGCATATGTCTTGAGGGAGTTTTCTGCTCGATAGTAGGTTCATGTCTCCTTGCGTATGGGCACCAGTGACAGAAACGTCTAAGGTCGAGGATGTGTTGTTGCTACTAAGGGTAAAATAATGGTGTTTATGTCTACTTTTTTCTTATATATGTTGCTTACATTATGTATGAAGCTCATAGCATTTGTATGTTGCTTTTTCAACTTAACACTAGAGAGATACACTGGATAATGGTCTCAAGGTGGACTCTTAGTTAAATATGCAGTTGATATCGGTCTATATATGTTTGACGTAATGCCTACAAGATTAGGACCTCGAACTTTCTTATGTCATAATTAGCATTGCAGCGAGTTTAAAATTCTGTTAATTGTCCAGCTATAATTTGTTTACCCAGCGTATTTATCGTTCTATGGAGAGACACCAATAGTGAAACTATGGCCCCCGGACCATCTTTTCCATTGATAACAATCCTTTTTACTTAATTTTGACCATCATTTGCTTTCTGCACTTTTTAGTTTTATTATTATTTTCCACAACATATGTTTGATTTCTTCATAAATAACAAGACGTGAAGCCTGACAACCTTTTTGGTTAGTTGGGAATGAAAGAGTTTGTGTTTTGTGTGTAGGTCCACGTTCGTTGGAAGCACCAGAGCAGTGAACACCTACTTGAAGACTTCGAAGTCCTACTAGATTGATCACATTGTTGTCTTACTCGAGGGGAAATTAGCGCTTGCTACATCATACCTTCCTCTTGGGGTTTCCAACGGGTGTGTGTAATTCTCGCACTACAAACAACAATTTTCTGGCGTTGTTGCCGAGGACTTCAAGCAAGGGGAATTGCACACTTCCATTTTTTTCCTATTTGTTATTTATTCTTTCTTAGTTTAGTTTGTTTGTTTACCTTGTCTTTGCAAAACACGAAAAAAATAGTTGCTAGCATGTAATTTTTTCTGTTTAGTAGTTTGTTTTGCATTCTTTAAATCCGTCTAGCATGGGTTGAGTTGACAACACCAAGCTTTGTGACTTTACCAGCACCAACAAGAATGATTTTATCTACACACCAATTGCTCCACCTACCATCAAGGCAGAGTCTTATGAAATTAGTCCTCCTTTGCTTAATCTTATTATGAAAAGAGCAATTTCAGGTTTTTGTTGGGATGCTGCCTCTCATTTGAATAACTTTGTTGAGTTATGTGATATGCAAAAATACAAAGAGGTAGATGGTAATATTGTTAAGCTTAAGTTATTTCCTTTTTATTGAAGAGGAAGAGCTAAAGATTGGCTACAGTCTTTGCCTAGGAATAACATTAATTCTTGGACTAAGTGCAAAGATACTTTTATTGGGAAGTATTATCCCCCTGCTAAAACGTTTTTCCCTCAGACTGGTTGTAGAAGGTGTATCCAACAGTTTCCCTAAGATATCCCACAAAGATGCACTTATCCGCCTTTGATTCAAGTTTGTCGGGATGGAGTGTCCTAACGTAAGCCTCAAAACCCCAAATCTTCAGGTGATACAACTTTTGTTTCTTGCCATACCATTCCTCAAATGGAGTTGTCTTTAAAGATTTGAATGGTACCCTATTAAGAACATAAGAGACAGTTCTAATGCACACCCCCAAAATGACACAGGTAAGTTGGTATGAGACATCATCGATCGTACGCTATCCAGTAGTGTTCGATTACATCACTAGGACACACTGTTTCGCTGAGGTGTTCCTGTCGGCATAATTTTATGTACGATGCCACACTTCTTAAGATGGTTGCCAAACTCGTGACTCAAATACTCGCCACCTCGATGGGATCGAAGGTTATTTTTTTTCTTCCAAAGTTGATTCTCGACCCCACTCTAAAATTCCTTGAACTTTTCAAAGGTTTCATATTTATGTTTCATCAAGTAGATATACCCGTATCTACTCAAATCATCAGTGAAGGTCAAGAAGTAACGAAGCACATTATGTGTGGTGCACATACATATGTATGTATGATCCCCAATAAGTCTGCCGCACGCGCCATTATTCCATTAAATGGAGTCCTTGTCATTTTACCCATGAGTCATGGTTCACATGTGTCAAGGGATCCAAAATCCAGTTACTCCAGAAGTCCATCAGAATGAAGCTTATTCATGCGTTTTGCACCAATATGACCGAGGCGACGATGCCACATCGTCATCTGTTCTTCTCCACTAGGCTTTAATCTTTTTGGCCTCTATGTTTTTTATATGAGATACATCACAATCGAGATGAAGCATGAATAATCCATTGCATTCCGGTGCGTAAACATAAAACACATCATCCTTATAAATCGCACAACCAATTGTATCAGACTTAAAAATAATAGTGATCTTCCTTCAAGCAAGAACCACTAAGGATGTTCACAATCAATGAGGGTACATAGTTACATAGTTTCACTTATTGAAAACCAAAATTAATCATGAAGAAGACCAATATGCATCATGCCGGCTGCCACCACTTCAACTTGACAGTCCTTGACCATGCGCATCGTCACTTCATCTCTTGACAAGCGTCGCCTATTCCGTAGCCACTGAATGGAGTTAGAAATGTTACCAATAGATCATGTATCAAATATCCAGGATGTGCTCCCAGTGCTTGTTAAGAAAAGATAAATAACATGTATATCAAATATACCTTTGTCTCTTCCGAAAATCTTGTAAGCCTTCTTATCCTCTAGGTACTTGGGGCAGTTGCGTTTCCAGTGACCATCACCCTTGCATTAGAAGCACACAACGCCAGGCTTGGGACCGGGTTTGGGTGCCTTACGATGAGTGACAACTGGCTTGCCACCCTTCTTCGGGCTACCCTTCTTTCCCTTCTCCCTCTTGCCATACTTCTTGAATTCAATGGTCTTGTTGACCATGAACACGGCGTGCTCCTTCTTGATCTCAACCTCAATAGTTTTTAGCTTGGCAAACAACTCAGAAGGGGTCTTAGTCATCCCCTACATGTTGTAGTTCAACACGAAGCCTTTGTATCTAGGGGGCAGCGACTGCAACACCCTATCAACAGCAAGTTCACCTGGAATCTGAAATTCCAGAGCATTCAAGCGTTGAACATAGCCAGACATCTTGACCACATGCTCACTAAAACTGTTATGCTCATTCATCTTTTCAGAGAAGAAGGCTTCAGAAGCCTCATATCGTTCAGCCCTGGCTTGAGGTGCAAAGACGGCCTTGAGAACGGTGATTATCTCATAAGCACACATCCTCTCAAAGCGCTTTTTTAGCTCAGCCTCCATGGAATAAAGCATGGCACTCTAGACTACGTTGTAATCATCCGACTTGGAGAGATAGACATTCCTCTCATCCTGATTAGCGTCGGCTGGTGGTGCATCACCTATCGTGGCCTCTAGTACGTATGCCATCTTGAGGGGAATGAGGAGAATCCTCAGATTGCAGAACCAGTTGGTGAAGTTTGACCCTTCGGTTTTTTGTTTATCTTTCTCTAGGAATGACCCTAAGTTGAATGAGGGACGCGAAGGTGCCGACATCTACAATGTTTATTTGCAAAATACATATTTACACCATGCTCATAATTTGGAGTTCAATTTTAAACAATTCTAGAACTCCCACTTAGTTACACATCCCTCAAAATTTACTAAGTGATTACATAATCCTAGGTTAAATGATCATCCTCGAATATCACATGGCCGACGATACACCTCCCTAGGTAGGCCATCATGCCAATCACATTTGTTATGTGACTCATGCTTAACCTTTCGGTAATCCGTGTTCCAAGCCCATATCTTCATATGTCAAGCTCGACAATCTGACCTTAGTGTAGTAGCCGCTTAGCAAGGCCATATGTGCATATGCCAGGCTTGCCAAACCCAACCTCATGTGAACGCTTATGTATGTGTGAAACCGGGTCATCACGGAGTGCCTATCATAAATAGATCCTTCCAGGCGGTGCTCACTAAGGGAGAACACAATGTTGGTATTGTGAGAGAATATCCTATCATGCTACCGTTGTTATATCTAGCATATTAGCAAAACAGGATGTAAGACTGTAAATCATACATGTTATGATCCCCTCCTTTGCAAATTAAAGTTGACACGCTTCTACTTTATCTTTTGCAAGTTTTACGTGGTTGCTAGGGGTTTTGAGAGAGAACTGCTTCTATCCTGCGAAAACCATGCCACAACACCAATCCGCAATTGTGTATATTACACCCCTATCGGGGACCTCCGTTGCAAACGTCTTCGCGTCGCTAATGTTAGAGAGACAGACACCCACCCAGGCACTTATATGGTACAAACCATATGTCAAGCGTGGAACCAGTCTCGCGTAAACGCGTAAGGTCGGTCGGGGCCGCTTCATCAAGACATTGCCGCAACGCTAAACGAGTACACGTGGAAGGGTAACAATGGGAGAATTGATGCCCACATCCTAGATGTGTTCTACCCATACAATACATCTACGCATAGCCTTGCTCTGATACCACTGTTGGGGATCGGGGAAGAAAACAATATTTTTTCTACCTACGAAGCCCGAACCCAAAACCTATGCTATGTTGATGTATGTAACGGAAGGAATCGGTGTACATACCTGTGAAGACCGAAAAAGGGAAAATCTACGAATGTGGTGGGCGTAGAATCTGATCCTACGACCTCCCTGTCGTGTAGAAAACCTCCAGCGATGAAGTAGCACCACAAGTGTAGTGCCTCGCAGGATTACACATGTATGATGCAAACGATGTTCCCTCTGGGCTCCGAACCAGGCGAGCAGCGGAAAGAAAATGGATTTCGATCCCGACTCCGGCGGTGCGACGGCATGCGTACGGTGGAAAAACAAGGGGAGCCCGCTCAAGGTAAGAGAAAGAGAGAGGAGAAGATCTTGAAGGAATGATGGAAAAGGAGGTCCCTACCCCTCCTTATATAGGCTAAGCGGGGTGGCATCCTCCTCCCTTGCCCATGTGGGAATAAACCCCCAGGGAGAGGGGTGCGCCGGCCAAGGGGGGTGGGGCCCTCCCTTGGCGCATGGCCCAAGGGGGAGAACCCCCTCCTTTCCCCTAATGGGCCTCTTTATGCCCATATGCCTTTTCTTTCATTTTTAATTATATTTAATTATATTATATTATTTAATTCTTCTAATTAAATAATAAAACATTATTAAACATTCTTTCGAACCCTTAAAAATATCAAGAACTACTTTTGTCACCTCTCGAAATAATTCCGGTGTTCTCTCTTATTTCATCGACGATCCCGAATCTATCCTTAATGCATCGATTACCCATAAGTGTGACACCCTACGGTTCGGGACGACAACAAACATGATAGAGACAATCTCTGACCAATGGCCATCATGCGGGATCTGGTTACAATCCTTGATTGCCCATGTGCTTCCATCAAATTAACTTCATCGTTGTTGGACCGTTAATGATAAGACTTGATCCCTTTATTCTGCGGTACTTTGTTTGTCCGAGGGTTGATCGTCGGTATCCTATACCTACTTCATCATCGTCTCCAACAAACATATTTTCTCGTTTGTTCCGATTACATCTTCGTGACCTAGTCACATGCTTGCAAGCCATTGATGCAATATCATTGAGTGGGCCCAGAGCACCTATCTGTCACTCGGATGGACAAATCCCGTTCTGATCTATTTCATTCTCCTCGACATATCTACTTCGGAATACCCAAGATGCACCTCTATGGTTACCCTATTATGGTTTAACTGTTGATACACTCAAAGCATCCTAATAGATAGCAATTATGTATGATCATCACGGTCTAAAGATTGAGTCGCTACGTTATTAAGTTATTGCAATGTTAAACTATGTGACTGGATCACATTGCAATGCTTTAGGTGTGTGTGTGTCCATCACATCATTCTTCTAATGATATGACCTCATTGTCAATGGACCTATGTGTCTCCATGATACATCTTAAACGTATCGACTTTTCCAAACACTTTTGCTATTGTTTTGACCTCATTCTTGCATGATTTGAACGAAACTAATCCGGACTGACGTTCTTTTCAGTAGAGCTGCCTGTATGGGTTCTTTGTCTGCAGGAAAATAGATTTTTAGGTGTCCCAAATAATTCCACTAAAAATAGAGAAAATCCACGCACCAGGAGGGACCAGTGGCCAGAAGATGGGTCAGAGGGGGCAACCCCTGGCTCAGGTGGCCAGGTAGCGCGGCCCAGCCCCTGGCCGTGCCAGGAGGGCGCCTGGGTGGGGGCCACCTCCCCTGTTTCCCTAACTTGGCTCCTATTTTTACCCGATACGGGGAAACTGTCATGGGTAAGTCACGGCAGATGTCCGAAGAGTCGAACTTAACATGGGACCTTTGCTTCGAGGCGATTTCGTGGAGAGAGTCAACATTGACAAGAGACTCGGCGATTTACCCAGGTTTCAGCCCCTATTTGTCTCGAGGTAAAAGCCTACTCCTGCTTCCTCTTATTATGAGTTTCGACTCTCGAAAGAAGAGTCTGTTTGTCATATTACAAGAGAGTCGATCGAAAACTTAGTCTCGATGAGATCTAGGTTTCGTCGACTAGTGTCTAGTCCTATCTTAGGCTAAGATTTTTCGTTCTCTAGATCCCATGGACCTCAGCTTATAAAGGCGTCGGGTCCCGGGATTCCGCAAGTCCGACTCCGACACGAGGTGGTGTCCTATTCTACTTTGCAAATATGCTATGTGCTATAGAAGGTAAGTCGAATTCCTTCTATGGCTTCGATATTCTTTGCTTGGCGCAACTGACCTTGGGCGAGGTTTTCTTTGTGGGCCTTCGGTAGGTGAGTCGGCCCATAGAAATAATGCCGAGCCTGGGCTTTAGTCCATCCCCCCGACATTAGCCCCCAGGATTGGTGTGATGCTTCAGTCTTCACATCAATCTCTTTGTTGCCATCATGGTTGCCGACTCCCTCACTGGTCTTCGAGGATTTAATCTTTGTCAAGCCGGCTTTTGCGTCTGTATCAACTTACATCCTCTTTGAGGCTTGCGAGGAGTCGATACCAATATTTCTTACCTCTTCGTTTCATCTTGCAAATAAAATTTCTTTTGACTTTTCGAGTCAAAGATCCTTTATGATTTTTATGGTCACACTGCCCGAAACGCCGGCCGATAGACATTGATGTTGTAGTGGAAATCGAGGATTTTTTTCCATAAATGTTATTTACCACGGGTAGTTGGTATTGATTGATCTCCTCCTTGGATCTATTATAAATAACCATCGGGTAGCTTTATCCTCCAAGCGCCCGCATCTTCTTCTTCCTCTTCTCCCTCTACTAGTTTTCCCTATGGCACTCAAGCTAGAAGTTCATGCTCCTTTGGTAGCCAATGATCCCGGCTCCAGTGCAGGTGCTCGTGGTCGAGGCCGCGGCCGTGGTCGTGGCCGTGGGCGGGGTCCTGGCTGTGGTAGAGGTAGGGGAAGAGGTGCTCGTGCAGCCTCTCCATCTGAATCTCCCCTTTCTTCTCCTGAAAGGAATGAATTCTTGATAAGGGTTCAAACTATCTGTCGTTGGGTTCATCTCCCTGATTCTTTTGCGCAACTTGTGATGGATTCGAAGCCTCCAGGTTTGTTTCTTCGCTCTGAAGGGTTCCCTCATGGGCCCATCTGGGTGGCCACTAACTTCTCTGGTGAGGACTCCATGTTTTTGCGAAGAGGTTGGAAGACTTTCCTTCACTCCAGGAATATTCAGAAAGGAGATACGATCATCTTCAGGTATAATGGTGAAGATACCTTGTGGGCCAGGGTTTTTGACTCGGACGGCGATCGTGTCGGCTGCTGTATGGAGAGCTCCAGTAGCAGTGATGAAGATTTTTACAAAAATGCAAGAGAGGACCAAGTCACCTCATCTGAAGACGAAGATGACTCTGAAGATGATGACTGAAGCTGTAGTTTTCTTCTTAGTAGTATTTTTCTGACTTTGGATTTTATTTTTCTGCAATGTCCCTGCTTTCGATGTAAGACTCGGTTGCTTTTGATGAATGAAATTTATGAATTTCCATCGAGTCTTTAAGTCGGTTTTATTCCTGACTTTGAATGTTTTTTGCATAATGCAAGAGAGCCGATATTTTATGACAGTGTATGTATTTGTAGCCCCCTGGGTCGATTCAGAAAGTTATGTACCGGTAATCGACTCATAGGATAGATCAACTTGTAGCACCCATGAGATGGTGTGGTCACGTTTACGTGCCATACCGGGTCATATATATGTTTTGAAGTGTTGCTTCATCAGGAGTAGTATGATTATTATGGCGTCAAGCCAAATCTTTGAAGAAAGAATTTTCGAAGTGTTACTCGCCAAGAGTCGGTGTATGCATCTGGGTGCTGTACCGGGTCTTATCTTGAGAAGAAAACTTTCGAAGTGTAGTCCCCAAGAGCCGGTATGAACATCATTGTGTCATGTCGGGTCTTTGAGAAGAGAATTTTCAAAGTGTAGTCCCCATGAGTCGGTATGTGAACCTGAGTGCGTGTGCCGAGTCACATTGGTCTAACTTTTATTTGTAAGAAAAAATTTGTAAATATGTATGACGCTATGAATGCAGAACTGTAATGTATAGGTTAGTAGAAGTCGGCTTTAAATTCATCTTCTCGCATTGAGAGAGATTATTGGTTAGAAAAGTCGAAACATCTCTGTAGAGTCGGCTTTCTAGTAACTAACGTGCCCGGCTTATAGGACTAAATTCGATACATGGTTTATGTAAACCTTGAAGTTCAGACCGACCAGTTTCGCGTTAGTCAAGGAAGCTCTATACTGTATAGGCCGGGTGGCGTGGCCAAGTCATGTGTGTGCCAAGATATTGTCGGGATGTAAGGGTTGATGGGAGCCATCGAAGCCCCCCCCTCCCCTTTATCTTTAGGTAAACAAACACAAGTTTTTACATGTATATGCCGGCTTTTTCCGGTCAGAGTTGATGAGTATCATCAGGCTCCCCCTCTTTCACCTTGAGAAAGACATATACATGCCTAGAGCCAGTAGAGGGTTGATGAAGCCCCCGGGTCTCTGAGAATTTTTTTAATGCAATATGCAATGTAATATGATGCAATATGGAATGCGATGTAATGTAATGTGATGCATATGTATGAAAGAGTATAAAAAATTTATTTTATGCATAGTTGTGGCGAGAGCCGATGCGATGAAGTTGACTTTATGGCATTTTAGCCTGTTTTTGCGATCAAAGTCGACTTTTAATTATGGCGATAGCCGAAATGCAATTTTTAAGATTGACTTTATTAATTTGACTAAAAGTCAGTTGCGATGAAGACCGACTTTATTTTGCGGCGGTGTCGATTGCGACAAATGTCGACTTATATACATATATGGCAAGAGCCGGTGCGACGGGTGTCGACTTGTTACAATAGTTTCCTACCCTACTTAGGTGTAATATGGACGGAGTTGTGCGATGTTCCACGGCCTGGGAGTCTCCTCCATCGAGGTGCGTGATTTTTCCTTCTCGCGTATATCAACCTAGTAGTAGGATCCATTGTATAGTTTCTTGCTGACCACAGACGGTCCTTCCCATGGAGAAGATAACTTGTGCATTCCATCCTTTTTCTGGATAAGTCGGAGCACCAAATCACCTTCCTGGAAGGTCCAGCTTCTGATGCGACGGTTGTGGTATCGCCGCAAATCTTGTTGGTGAATATCCGACTAAGCTGCAGCTAGTTTGCGCTTCTCATCGAGGACATCTAAGGCGTCCTGCCTGGCTTTCTCATTAGCGGCTTGCACATAAGCGGTGACTCGCGATGAGTCGTGACGGATGTCACTTGGGAGAACGGCTTCGGCTCCATAGAACAGGAAGAAGGGCGTATAGCCTGTTGACCTGTTAGGAGTTGTCCTGATTCTCCACAATACTGAGGGTAATTCTTCTTCCCAGCAACCCAGTGTCCTCTCCAAAGGAACGAAGAGTCGGGGTTTGATGCCTCGAAGCAATTCTTGGTTGGCTCTCTCGGCTTGTCCGTTGGTCTGTGGGTGAGCCACTGACGCAAGGTCGAGTCGGGTGTGCTCTTTTTGGAAGAATTGCTGCATAACTCCCTCTGATAGGTTAGACTTGTTATCAGTGATGATGCTGTGGGGGTAGCCGAATCTATATATTATATTTTTCAGGCACTTTAGTGTCGTCTCTGCATCGCAGTTACTAACCGGCTCTGCCTCAACCCACTTTGTAAATTTTTGGACCGCCACCAGTAGATGTGTGTTTTTGTTACGTGGCCTTTTGAAAGGCCCCACCATGTCAAGCCCCCACACCGCAAAGGGCCAAGTGATTGGGATCATCCTGAGTTCTTGAGCCGGCACGTGTGCTTGCTTTGTGTAGCGTTGGCACCCATCACACTTCCTAACTATATCCTCCGCGTCTGCATGAGCCGTTGGCCAGTAGAATCCATGTCTATAGGCTTTAGCTATGAGCGAACGAGATCTTGCATGGTGCCCGCAGTCTCCAGAGTGTATCTCATTGAGAATTTCTCTACCTTCTCCTGGTGACACGCATCTTTGAAAGACGTCTGCAGGGCTTCGCCGATCCAAATCACCGTTGAGGATTACAAAAGACTTGCTTCTTCTGATGATTTGTCTGGATTCTACCTCATTAGCTGGTAGGACTCCCCGAGTCTTGTAGTCCAGATATGGTACAAACCATGAGGGGGGTAGCATGTATTGCAGCTACTAGAGCCTGTTCTGGATCCGTCTCTGCTATGTCTTGCTCTGTTGGTATTTGAATAGATGGCTTTGTTAGGACGTCGAGGAATACGTTTGGAGGGACCGGCTTTCGTTGAGAGCCAAGCCAGGAAAGAGCATCTGCAGCCTCGTTTAAATTATGCTCCACGTGGTCTATTTGGTACCCAACAAAGAAGCCGGCTTGTTTTTCCACCTCACGCCGATAGGCTTCCATGGTAACATCCTTGGAGTTCCACCTTCCCGACACAGGTCGGAATCTCCATAGCAACGGATCCTGCTTATATTCATCTCACGGGCCAGCTGCAGTCCATGGAGTAGAGCCTCATATTCTGCCGTGTTATTGGTACAAGTGAACTGCAGCTGTAAGACGTAGCAGAATTTTTCTCCCTTGGGACAACTGAGGACCACGCCGGCTCCTGACCCTTGTAGCTGCCGACTTCCATCGAAGTGCATCGTCCAGTACTTAGTGATCGTCTTTTATGGAGGTGCTTGGATTTCCGTCCAATCATTGATGAAGTCAACTAGTGCTTGGGACTTGATGGCCGTGCGTGGTTCATACTTGATGTGATAAGCCCCCAACTCTATAGCCCACTTTGCAATCCTTCCCGTGGCCTCCCGGTTTTGGATGATATCTGCAAGCGGTGCTGAGCTAACTACAGTTATGGGGTGCTCCTGGAAGTAGTATTTGAGCGTCCGACTGGCCATGAACACACCAAGAACCAGCTTCTGCCAATGAGGGTAGCATTGCTTCGATGAAGTGAAGACCCCACTAACGTAATATACTAGCCGCTGCAAAGGGTGCTCTTTGCCAGCTTCCATACGTTCAACCACAACTACGGCACTGACTACACGGTTGTTGGATGAAATATAGAGTAGCATCGACTCCTTTGGCTTAGGAGCCGCCAGAATCGGGGCCTGGGACAGTTGTTTCTTTAGTGCTTCCAGGGCGTGATCGGCTTGATCATCCCAGGCGAATTTTTCTGACTTTTGCAAGAGTCGGTATAGGGGGGTTGCTTTTCCCCAAGACGGTTGATAAACCGACTCAGAGCAACCACACATCCTGTGAGTCGTTGGACTCCCTTCACGGAGGCCGGCTTCTGGAGAGCTATGCTGGCTTTGATCTTTTTCGGGTTTTCCTCAATGCCTCTTTCTAATACTATATACCCGAGGAGCTTTCCTGCAGGGACCCCAAAGGTGCACTTGGCCGGGTTTAGCTTCATTTGGTACTTGCGCAGATTCTTCAAGGTCTCTTGGAGGTCCCCGATGAGCGAGTCTTCAATTTGAGACTTGATGACTATATCATCCACATAGGCATGCACATTGCGCCCAATTTGCTCCTTGAGGCAGTTTTGTATTGTTCGCTGATATGTGGATACTGTGTTCTTTAAGCCGAAAGGCATAGAAGTATAGAAGTATATCCCAAAGGGAGTGATGAAAGCCATTTTTCCTGGTCCTCGAGGGCCATCTTAATTTGGTGATAACCTGAGTAGGCATCGAGAAAACACAGCAGCTCGCATCCTACAGTAGAGTCGATAATTTGATCGAGGCGAGGTACTGCGAAGGGATCCTTCGGGCAAGCTTTGTTTAAGTCGGTGTAGTCAATGCACATACGCCACGTCCCGTTCTTTTTCAAAACGAGGACCGGGTTCGCAAGCCACTCTGGATAGAAAAGTTCCATGATGAACCCGGTGGCAAGGAGTCGGGCTATCTCTTCCCCAATGGCGTTCCTCCTTTCGTCATTGAAGCGACGAAGGAATTTTTTAACCGGCTTCAGTTTTGGATCAATAATTAGGTGGTGCTCAGCGAGTTACCTCGGGACACGTGGCATGTCGGAGGGTTTCCATGCAAAGATGTCCCGATTCTCACGGAGGAACTCGATGAGCGCAATTTCCTATTTGTCAGATAACTCTGTCCCAATGATGAACTGCTTGGAAGTGTCACCTGGGACAAAGTCGACTTTCTTTGTGTCCTGAGCCGGCTGGAACTTGGGGTTGTTGTCAGGAGTCGATTTCTTCATGATGGTGGTATCTGCTGGGTCTACCTTTTCCTGGAATTCTGATAGATCCTCTTTAGCACAGGCCGATTGCGCGAACTTGACGTGCTGCTAGTCGCACTCCGTGGCTCTGGACCGACTCCCGTCTACTGTGATAGGGTCATAAGGACCCGGCATTTTCAGTTTCAGGTAGACGTAGCATGGCAGAGCCATGAACCTGGCATAAGTCGGTCTGCCTAAGATGGCATGGTATGGACTCTCGAGTTTCACCACCTCATAAGGTCTGATTTCGAAGCGAAAGTTTTTAGGATTTCCAAAGGCCGTCTCTCGGTAGATTTTGCCTATCGTACGTGCTGACTTCCCTGGGACTATTCCATGGAACACGGTGTTGGAGGTTTGCAACTGTTTGTGGGTTAGTCCCATCCTACGAAAGGTCTCGTAGTAAATGATGTTGATGCTGCTTCCTCCATCCATGAGTACCTTGTCCAATGTGTAGCATCAATTTTTGGAGAAACTACTAAGGCCAAAGAACCCGGGTTTTCTACTACAGGGGGGTGATCGTCCCTTGTCCAGGTGATCGACTGCTCAGACCAGTTAAGCCATCTAGGACAAGCCGGCTTTGTGTGGACGGACATAGCGGCTCTCTGTTGTAGCTTCCTGTCTCTTCGGCAGCTGGTGGTGGTAAAGACATGGTAAGTCGAGTGGTCTTGGAGCTTCTTTGAGTTTGATTGGTATCCAGCATGTCCTGATTGTTTTTACTGTCCACTTCCTTGTGATCCCTGGTATTGTGGTGATGCGCCGGCTCCTTGCTGACCAAAGTTGTTTTGGTTGTTACTGTTTTGACCGGCTCCACTACCTGGTCCAGGGAGACCCTGATCTCATCGCCTCTGGTATTCCTTCATGAAGTTGCATTGTTCCCAAGTGTGGAAGGCCGGACGGCCGGGTTTGCTGTGCAACGGGCAAGGTCTTTTCACAGCTTCTTCGAAGGTAGCTGGGGGTTGGAAATTTCTTTCCTGCTTACCGCGGTAGTCGTTTCCCCCCCCCCCCTTGCTTCTGTCTTTGAGATCCGACAGTTGTGTTGGCTACCAAGTCAGAAGTATTCCGGTCCAGTCGTATTTTGCCCTGTTGATTCTGGTTCTGAGCCCCCTTGCCATTATCCTTTTTGCCCTGGGTGGCTTTATCTTCTTCCAGATCGGCATCTTTGGTTTTGTCTGACTCGGCATACTTGATGAATGCATTCATGAGCTCTCCTATGTTGCTGACCGTCCTCTTGAGTCGGCCAAGTTTGTGCACTAGAGGCTCGAACTTGCAGTTTCTTTCCAGAACTATTACTGTTGTCTGTGGAGTGATGGTATCGGAGGAATGGATTATGTCCTGAACTCGTCGTGCCCAGTTCAGGGCCGACTCTCCTTCTTCCTGAACGCAGTGCTCCAAGTCGACTATTGTCGTAGCTCGCCGGCAGGTTCCTTGGAAATTCTTGATGAACTTCTCTCTGAGATCTGTCCAAGAAGTGAGGGAATTCTCTGGGAATTTCTTGAACCATGTGCGAGCCGGTCCTTCCAGCATCATCGTGAAGTATCGGGCGCATACATCTTCGCCGTCTTGTAGAATGTCCATGGCAAGGTAGTAGGTTTTGATCCAAGCTGTCGGGTCCATGTCAGCCGTGTAGTTCGGGATTTTGCGCGATCCTTTGAAGTCTGGGGTAGGCGTGTGTTCCTCAGAGCCGGTATTAGACACCGATTGCCCACGGATCTGCTGACAAACTCTGTATTTGGTTCTTGTGTAGGAAGTTGGGTTGCCGGCTCTATACGTCGAGTCGTGTTGGGAGCCGGTATATCCGCGATCCTCAACCCTCCCGGAGGGGCCATGGGCACTCTATGATGGCGGTGGCTGCCGGAGGCCGCTGGATCCGGCGATTCTTCTTGCTGGCTTACACTTCTATATGGGGTTCCATGTAAATATGGGACTCCTTCTCAATACTGACCTTACTGTGTGATCGTTGTCTTGAGGAAGTCGACTGTTGCTCGGGCCGCGCGATCTGCTGGGATGTCTCCTTGGATCGGTGCATTGGCGAGGTACTGAGTCGCCGCCATGACATTGGCTACCGAGTTACTGAAGTGGCGAGGAGGTGTGTGGAAACGATCTTTACGTGGCGGAGGAGCCATTAGCCTGGGAGGAGTGAATCCCGGGGGAGTCGACTGGTCGGGACTGTTGAATAGTGTTCGCCCTTGGTAATCAAGGGGGAAACGGCTCGCATATCTCTACGGACGTGTGTAGGCGAGGTTCAACCACTGAGCGTCTATCAGGTCCGACTCTTCTCGGAGACGTGTGGCTTCCTGAAAGATTCGGGCTTCTTTTTCGCCATTTGTTCCTTCTCGGCGTTGGCCTCTTCTTGCAAGATTGCTACACGATTCTTGAGCTCGTTGACCCTTGTCTTCCAAGATTCTTGGTTTTCGAGCATCATCGGTAACGCTAGGGCCTCGTCGAGAGAAGTTAGGGTGTCAGCAAGGGTCTGGGCGCCAGTAGGAATTTGCACCGATGGGCGAGCTGTCGGGTCCCTATTTGCTCCAGGGTCCTCAGCGGCTGCTGACTCGACTCCTTGGTTGAGAGCCGGATGGGCTCCTGATCCTCCAGTGACGGCCATGAACACCGTGGCGCAATACGGGGGTTCGAGGTAGGGAAAACCCGGGTTGTAGGTTGGGATGCCGGTACCGAGTCTGTAGTTTCCCACAGACCGGATGGACCCCTCGCCTTAGAAGCTTTCCTCATTGGGACGTGAGTCGGCATCAGTCTTCTCTTCCGAGGCGTCGTACATCGGGGACTCGACAGAACGCTCCGCCTCTAAAGACTCATCAATGAATCTGACGAAAGCGGGCTTGGAGCCAGCGTGTCGCCGATTTGAAGTTTCGACAGGTACTTTAGGATCTGGCTATGGCTCATATCCGTATGTCTTGCCGATGAAGATGTGGATGGACCCGAGCGGGACCCGATATCTTGATTCGACGGAATCGGCTTCAGGGCCCAAGTGGAGTCGTCGATGCTGAGCTTCCCGCGTCGGCTTCTGGTGATCCGTCCAGCAACGAATCCTTCCATGCCTTGCAGAGCTCCCTCCAGAATATTAACACCTGTAAGCGCAGGCCCCACGGTGGGCGCCAACTGTCGTGGGAAAGTCACGGCAGATGTCCGAAGAGTCGAACTTAACATGGAACCTTTGCTGTGAGGCGATTTTGTGGACAGAGTCGACATTGACAAGAGACTCGGCGATTTACCCAGGTTTTAGCCCCTCTTTGTCTCAAGGTAAAAGCCTATCCCTGCTTCCTCTTATTATGAGTTCTGACTCTCGAAAGAAGAGTCGGTTTGGCTGATTACAAGGAGTCGATCGAAAACTTAGTCTCGATGAGATCTAGGTTTCGTCGACTAGTGTCTAGTCCTATCTTAGGCTAAGATTGTTCGTTGTCTAGATCCCATGGACCTCAGCTTATAAAGGCGCCGGGTCCCGGGATTCCGCAAGTCCGACTCCGACACGAGGTGGAGTTCTTTTCTACTTTACAAATATGCTATGTGCTATACAAGGTAAGTTGAATTCCTTCTATGGCTTCGATCTTCTTTCCTTGGCGCAACCGACCTTGGGCCGGGTCTTCTTTGTGGGCCTTCGGTAGGTGAGTCGGCCCATAGACATAATGCTGACTCTGGGCTTCAGTCCATCCCCCCGACAGAAACCCCAGAACATAAGTCATTTTGTCAATTCTCATCGTGGATCCGCCGCCACCCTCTGTTCTTCTCCGGGAGAGCTAATCTGGAGGCTGCTTTGGCCTCCGGTGAGGGGAAATCAACGCCATTGTCATCACCATCGCCACTCCATCACCCTTCCATGACTTCACCTTTCATGTGTGAGTAATTCCCTACTGTAGGCGAAGGGTATTGTAGGGATTGGATGAGTTAGATCATGTAATAGTTCATCAGATTGTTGGGGGCATGTTGCCTATCATCTACTATGGTGTTTATCATCTTTGCTACTACTTGTTGCTCTTCATGCTCGTCACTTTGGGCCCGAGTGCCATGATTTAAGATCTGAACCATGTATGTTTTCATGAGTATATTTGTGTTCTTGATCTTATCTATGAGTTGTATGCACCTATTATAATCCGGAACCGGCGATCCCAATGGTGACAGCTTGGGACACCAAAGGGGATGGACTATAATTTGAGGATTCCATGTATCCACTGATTGTTAAAGCTTTGTTCCGGTGCTCTTTGACAGGAGCACCTTAATCTCCATCAGTTCCTTTTGGCCCGGTTTGTAGCGGGATGGTAGGACAAAAGATGTTGTGCAAAGTTCTTATTGCAAGCACGCACAACTACCTTGGGATACATGCCTAATGTTTGATATTTGCCTAGATGATCATTGCTTTTCTGTGTGCCTTGCCCGAAGTTAATTACATTTTATCTCTCATCCATGCATCTCCCAACCATCCATTCCCCTAGACTATAGTGTTTTAATACCGCTGGTTACAAGTTACCTTACTTTTTTTGTTTTACTTTCGCTGCTTTGCCACCACTATTTCCGTTGCCACCATCACTTCCATATCACCGTTACTACTAATATATTGTTCCCGAGCAAGTATCTTTCAGGTGCGGTTGAATTGACAAGTCAACTGTCAAAGCTTATAAATATTCTTTGGCTCCCCTAGTGTCGAATCAATAAATTGGGTTTACTTACCCGCGAAGACTGTTGGGATCCCCTACACTTGTGGGTCATCAAGACTATTTTCTGGCACCGTTGCCAGGGAGCATAGATTTATTTACAAGCCTACTTGAAGTTATTTTTCTTGCTGCGATTTATCCACTATGGGTAAGAAAGGAAACCCCAAGGTTCCGATTTTACCATCCACTACAAGAAAAGGTACTATTCTTAGCACTAGTGCTACGCTTGATTCACCTTCCATTATGAGTAAGTTTGTTTCACCACCACCACATGCTGCTTCTACTGGGTCTGTTACTATATATGATACTTTTCATGATGCTTCTACTGCTTTTGATGAGATTGGTTCCCTTGGTCGCTTTGTTGAGTCTTAGATTGCTAAGGCTGCCCTATTGGTAGATCCTCTGGTTACCAAGACTTGAGTGGTCTCAAGGAAAGAATTCTTGATGATAATTATATTGAGCTTGATGATGATTTGTACAGGGATCTTACAGAGTGTGTTGACTCTGACCCTCATGATGTTAAGAAGCTGCTTGAAAAGCACTCTATGAAGAACAAGTTTACTCCTGATCCTAAATTTGCTTCATCTCGTATTTTCATTGAAGATGATGATTTTGATTTCTCTGTTGATCTGTCACTTTATCTACAGTTCAAGCTGACCCCTTTTATGGCAAAGAAAATGACGACGCTATTGCACACCTTACCAAACTCACTGAGTTCGGTGGTTTATTTACTAATGAGGACAAGAAGAGAAATTATTATGTTACTAAGTTGCTTCCTTTTTCTTTGGAGGGTGCTAAAGCATGGTATGATGCACTGCTATGTGGTTCTATTAAAAGTCCTCAAGATTTAGCTCAATCTTTTGTTGCTAAATGAAAGATCAAGAATGATCTGAGGGGGAGGGGTGAATGATCACTTCAAAAAATTCTACGAAACTTGAAGGAAAACACAGAATAGCAAACAACTAAGTGTAATATGAAAGAAATGCATCATCAAAATACATGCTCATGCGGAAAGTAAATGGGACGAGGGGAAATATCGAAGGCAAACACACTACAGAGTAAATAGAGAATGTAAGTATGAGTAAGAAAACGAGTCTGACACAACGATGTTTGGTGAACCAGTTCACACTCTACAAAGTGCTACGTCTGGTCGGAGGGACTGGTGATTGAACACCTGGAGCAAAACTCTCTCCGTCCTATTCTCCACTGCAACAGACTCCTCGATCTTGTCCAGTTCTTCCTCGGGGTAGATGATTCAGGACATCTCCGAAACCTTTACAAACTTCCTTCAGCAGTGACAATTTCTCTTCGACTGCTTGATAGACGACGCCTAACCGTCTAGGAGACTTTCAGATCTCCAAGATAAAAAGGTCAGCTAATATCAACCTAAGTCTCTATGAATTTCTCAACTCAGTTTTGGGATTTGGGTTGGTTTTCTCTCGAAATCTTCCTTGGGATGCTCACAGCTCTTCTGTCTAAGAATATTCAGTGGAGCCGCCGACCGCAAATGGCGGTTGGGTGTGGAATATTTTTAGTTGGCGATCCCAATGGCGAAATAACTGAAGTGACCCGATGCAACAGCTTGACGCGTGTCCACAACGGTCGGATTTTCAATGAATGCACAACTTTCCTTGCGGAGCAAGAAAGCGGACTCACCGAACGAGTTCTCTCTTGGAGGCACAAAGTGCAATGACTTTTCCCTCTATGTATTTACTGGACTCAATGAGATTTCTCTCGGTAGGCTCTCTTTGGGTTTTAAGTTGAGTAGAGAAAATTCACTTTGACTAAGATTTCAACTAGAAAACCCCTCTTGATAGTACGGTTTTTCCTAAGACTCAAGAAAGTAAAAGAGAAACCAGAAAAAATACTAAGTCTTCGTTCAGCTTCAGCTTTCTCCTCGTTGCGATTCTTCTCGAGAATATCTTCTCTTTCGACGACATTTTTAGGGGTCATCCTTCTTCAAAGGCTTCGGAATATGACTACAGCTTCGCTGCAGTGAGTTGTTCTTCGACCTTCTTCTTGCAAACTCCATTCTTCAGGAACCTAGATATCTGTTTATACTCGAAAATAATATTAGTTCCTCTACTGCTTTGTCCAACAATCTCCAAAACCTACGGGGCAAAACTTGCTCTTACAATCTCCCCCTTCTTCGACGATTGTTGACAAAACAGGCATCGATAAATAATTGAAAGGTTATGAGTTTTTGATGATAAACCAGGGCTAAGATAGATGATATACTCCCCCTTGATGTATGCACGGAATTTGAAAGTTTTCAGTGAAGTGCATATTTGATCAGAAATGAGTCAAGGGAACACACCAATATCTTAGCGAGCAAGATTGCAATCCAGAGAATTTCCAATTATAAATATGCAATCTCCTCGAATGACCTGTAAACTTATGTGATGATAAATTCCTACAAAAAGGTTATGTATCGCAAGCATAGCAGATAGATATCTTACGATAAGGTAGCAGTTCACAAACCTACTTAGAGTGAGTTACAACCAGATCGAATAAGAATCGAATTTTTTTGAAACTGCTCAAAAACTAAAAGTTCAAAGCCCTTAACCCATTGGAAAACTATTTCTTTGGTGCAGCACATTCTCCCCCTTTTTCCAATAATTGAACAAAAAGATTGAGAAGGGGTCGAAATATTTCCTACTCGCTTGAACGGTAACGACGTCGAGAAGTTTCCGCGTGCGGTGAAGCGCGTGGCCTTGCAGTCGAAGGAAGACGTCGGTAGGGGCGACCACCACGAGGAGTAATCTTCGTGCGGAAGGAGTGTTGATCACCAAAAGAATCAAGCTGAGATTCCGGAGGAGTCTTGGGGCTTCAAGGAAGGGGTGAGTAAACTCTCGCAATACGTCATTCTTCTTCGAGGTTGGAGTCGAAGGAGACAGCATCCAGAGTGATGTGATACTAGTCGTCCCCTGATGTCACTGAAGTAGTGCTCCTTGTTGGCTACCCCAAGTGTAAGGTCGAGATGTAGCGTAGCGTAATTTCCCTCTTCAAAGATACCAAGGTTTGTCTCCCGTAGGACTCCAGCAACGACAAGTAGGTGACAACGGCGCTAGAAATTACTAGCACGAGTTGACGTAGACCTGCACACAAATACAAATAAATTTGCTCCCAGTGAGTTCAGAGAGGTTGTCAATCTCTCTGTCCTTGTTGTTTACAAAGGGTCAAATGCAAGAGACAAAAGGTAATGATAACTACAACTAGAACGTAAAACTGGAAGTAAATTGAGGGTGTAAACAGTGGTGGAAATATAAACCAGTGTCCCATGAAGTTCACTAGTGATGTCTCTCTCCCAAAAGACGATAAACAGCTGTGCAAGGTAAACAAATTACAGTTGGGAAATTGACAGGATTACGGACGCAAACCAATGCTAACTATGCTACAAAATAAAGGAAGAGCCTCAAAAGCATGGGCAGTACGCCAAAATAAGTAGACCGAAATCCAACTGCATCTACTACTAATCATCCACCTTGAGATATCTATCCAGAACATCTCGCTAGTATTAAGTTGCGAGCCCCACCCAAAGTGTAAACCCAAAGCAACAGACAATTGCATTAAAAGAACTTTGCGTAAAGTAAACAATCCTTGCAACCATGGTTACAAGCACCGTTCTTTTCCCCCTTGTAGTAACAGCACATCCCCTAGACTCATGTTTCTGTCACTCAAGCTACTCATCGGGGGATTGAACCCACAATCATGCATAACGCTCCCTCTTGGAGTTACTACCTACTACTTGGCCAAAGCAATAAACAGCAACGGAGAACATGCAAGAATTACTCAAACATAAATATAAAAGGAGAAGAACCAAATATATTACTCATCACAATCTGAACATAGTCTCATAATCCATCATATCCCAGCAAACTCAACATAGCAACAGCAGAAAGAATTACATAATTTCCTTGATCATATAGGGCAGCTCAGAAGGTCTAATCAATGAAGAACAAATAGGGGGAGAGGACATCACATAGCTACCGATCATGGACCCATGGTCCAAGGTGGACTACTCACGGTTCATCCGGGAAGCGTCCATGGTGGTGGAGAAGCTCCCTGAGGTCAATCCTCCCTCTGGTAGGGTGCGGGGAAGAGGTCTTCTGCTGCTCCCGACCTTGGAAGCGCGGCGGCGGCGGAACAGAGGCAAGAACTCGAAAAGGGTTCTGCCCTCGAGGGTTTCGGGACGAGAGAGATATATAGGCGAAGGGGGGCAGCCAGGGGGGCTACTAGGGGTCCAGACGGCCTCCCGGCGCGGCCCCACCCTAGGCCGCGCCCCTTGGCCGCTTGGGTACCAGGTGGGCCCCTATGGACCCCTTTCGGGCATCTGGAAGCTTCCGGTATGCTGATTTTTTATATATTTTTCCCAGAATTTTCTGGCATTTTACGTAATGGGAAAACCTAACATAAAAAAACAGCAGAAAACAGAAACCGGCACTGGGGTGCACTGAGTTAATAGGTTAGTCCAAATATGATCAAAAGTGTATGAAAGTGTATCAAAAGCATAGCAATATCACCCAAAACATGAATGGAGCAAGAAGAAATTATAGATACGTTTGGGACGTATCATCCACGCAGAGAACATCTGTATTGTTCGGCAACATAGGAATGTTGGAATCTGGTCGGTCTACCCGATCATCACTGGTCCAGTGTCTTTGCAGATGGGGAGGATGTTCTTCGAATACACAATGTTGCATCTGACTGAGAGAATTGAATTTCCTTAGTCCTTTCCGGTCCCTGCGAAGGCATTCTCGAAGAAGTTGATTGTTGTTCATTGTGATGTTCCAAAGGTGACTGATCTCATTCATTATTTTTTGCTTCTGCACAAGATGTTGATCAATGTGGTGCTGGAACATATGTTGAGTTCGAAGGGAAATCTCCATGTGATGAATTGGCTTGATAAATTTTGAGCGAATATTCCGTTCAGTCATATGGGCCCTTATGTCGGTGTGCTCAGCAAAAGGATCATTCGGTCGAGCAACAACCTGCAAAACTTCCCTGACAGGTGGAGTGAAGATCTTGGGAAATATTGCTACGGGGAATGGCACGTCCCGAGAGTAATTGTAGATAGCCATGAGCCATGGTGCAAAGGGTTTGAGAGAAATATGATCATCTGCACAGGACACCATGGTTCGAATGAAGTAGTCTTCAAAATCGAATGGAAGTCCATTGACTATCTTCATTATTGCATGTTGCACTTCATTGGGAATGACAAAATTATCATGAACATCCAGCATGGGAATCAAAGTCTTCGACTGAATATAGAACCAAGCTTTAGCTTCGAAGCTCAAATGCTTCGGCTTGGATTCCGCTGGATAATTATCTCCTACAACATTCGGATCCATCAGCGTAGAAAATTCAGCTGGAGTCATTGCTGGCATATCATGCATCTTGTGTGGTAAACCTTCGAAACGAGGCAAATTTATCACTGCCAGAAATTCATCGACAGTCATGTGAAAAACTTGGCCTTGGATCATGAAGTCAAACTTCCAAGTGCTCGGCCGAGTATGATATCCAGTGACATGTAATGTGGCATAGAATTGTTTGATGAGCTCTAGATTGAAGCCAGTGCAAAGAGCAAACATTATGTGCGCATGAAGTCCATAAATTTTTTCGGCAATGTTCTCGAAACAAGTTGTTGCATACACCGAAGGCATGTCCAGATATTGGTGATTGAAAATATTTGCCTTGTTGTACAAAACACAAGTATAATATACGTCCTGTTCTTGGGTCCAGAACCAAAGGGAATAAGCATTCCTTGGAGAATCATAAGGAATTGGCCCAAAGAAGTATGGCTTGTGTTCACGCCTGTTGAAGATAGGACCTCCTCAAGGAACATCAGATCGGAACAAGGGCAACATCTCTCTGGGATGAGCTGAATACATCAAGTCATCAACGGGGAATTCATCTGCGGCATTTTCCTGGAACTACGGACTGGGGCCATCACCGCGAGGAAGTGAAGATGGTACATGGACAACATCCTGTGCGGGAGCAGTTGCGGTAGGGGAAATTTCCTCGGAATTTTCTTCGACGGCATCTCCTTCGTCGGCATTCTGATCTTCTTCGGCCTCTTCAGTTTCCATGGCCTCAAGATCAGCATCTAGTTGGTCTGCAACATCCACAGTCTCTTCGTTTGATAAGTAGAGGAGGATGAAGAATTTCCTTCGGAGCTTTTGTCTCCAGATCCATCTTCTTCAGCATCGCCTTCATATGTCTGAGGCGGTGCGTTGCGGCGAGGGGAAACTGTGCTGACATCCAGATCTTCCTCTTCTTGATCAGTGCGGGGAGAGGAAAAATCATTTTCAGTTGCGGGAGGAGGAGCGGGGTTTCTTTCTCGATCGGAGCATTTTTCTCGATCACAACTGGAGCACTAGGCTCAGCTTCTTGTTGGATGGTTGGAGTTGGAGTAACTTGTTGGGGTGGAGAGGGAGCACAGGGTGGAGTAACTTCTCAGGTGGAGTTGGCGCTTTGGGTGGAGTTGGTTCTTGGGCAGGAGGTGTAACCTATCGAGCTGGTGCAGCTTCGACATCAGAAGACTTCTTCTTTTTTGACATCTCTGGCGTCCCACGCCCAAAGGATTTGGTAGCATCTTTCTCGGGAGACTTTCTCTTTCGAGATTGTCTCTCGGCGAGGGCAGTATTGTGAGTCTTGCACATTTCAGCCACAATCTGTCTGACCTTGGCATGGACAGTTGGGACATTCTTCTGCTGAATACTCCTTGACTGTGCAAGGGCAGTAAGATTAGACTCGAAGAATTTCTTCGATTCTTCATCTTCAGTTTCCTCTCTAAGTTGTTCTGCATATAAGACCTCTTGGTGACGATCTTTGCAATACTGGGCAAGATACCCGGCCAGCGAGTCATATATTTTCCACTCGATCTTGGATTTCCTTCGGGACAAAGTCCTCGAGGGAAACATCGCTTGGAGTGGTGGCCATTTTCCACAGAACATTTTTAATCTCAACTGCATCCCACTCAGTCTTGTTGAGGGAATGACCTTCATTTGAGCTCTCTTCATCTTCTTGAGCAACAAGAGCAGGGGGAATATAAGGGGCAGCTGGTGCTGGTGCAGCACAAGGGATTTGTACAGCATGTGGCTTTAGACGATCCGCTTTTCTTTCTTCTCGGTCTCTTTGGTGGCCTTGAAGGCAGCAATGTTCTTTTTCACGGCACCTGCGGCCGGAATCTTTTCCTTCAAGGCGCCAGCAGCCTCAACATTTTCCTTCGCAACACTGGGGGTTGCAGTCTTATCCTTTGTGGCACTAGGGGCCACAACTTTCTCCTTCGCGGCACTATGGGTTGCACCTTTCTTGAGCTGAGCTCTATATTTGTCGAAAACCAAATGCAGTATACCCAACTGCTTGGCAATTTCGGCTTTCTTGTCCTTTTGCTAGCTATAGAAATTCATCAGCTTTGCCTTTTCCAGAACTTTAGCTTCGAGCTCCTTCTGCTTGGCAAGTATTGCCTTCCTCTGGTTCAAAGGTTCTTTATCCTCGGCTACAGCAGCTTGCTTGCCCTTGGTCATAGCAGAGGGTTTTGATTGTTGAGGGTTTATTGGGGCAATAGTAACAAGTGGCGGATCAGTGACCAGATTGCTCATGTCTATTGTTTCTCGAGGAGCCATTGCCACGGGCTCCTGGATCCTGACAATCTTGGATCCAGGTTTCTTCTTCGGTGTTCTCTTCTTCGGTGGGGATGGAGGATGGCCAGATTCATCGTCGGCATCAGCAACTTTGTCATTCTTCTCGGCGCTGGCCTCATCATCTTCAGATGTTGCTTCTGGAGGTGAAACAACATCGGCCTTCTTCAGGCGCTTGGCAAATTTCTTGCCAATTTTCGGGTTGGCACTTGGGCCCGCCTCTTGATAAACTTCCTCGTTGTGCGCAGGAGGAGCCTTTCTGGCTTTGGCCAATTTCCTATTTTCTGCTCGTTCTGCTCGAGCAGCAACTATTTCCTTGTAATCATCAGCAGTTTTCAGGGTTGAAGGGTGAGCATCCTTCGGTGGAGGAGGTCTGGCAGCTCTGGTCCACTTGGGCTTAAGAGCAGTTACATCTAACCATGGGTTCTTCAGTGCAAAAAGCATTTCCCGTCGAGGAATAATTTCTTTCTATTCATACCACCGAAGAGCTTGCAGTCTTCGGATTTCTTGCAATCTATTATCTCTCATCTTTGCATCTTCGATGGAGTTTTCTCGCGTTCGAAGATTCTTTTCAATGATCAGATCTTCAGACAGACCTTCTGAATTGTTTGTGATTTTGGTTCTGCCTCCAGCACGCTTGGGTTGCCTGATGTTTCCTGCGTTTTCAGACATATTCCTGCGAAAAGGAGAGGTATGAGGGAAAATAGACAAGATATGAACATGTACCAGAAGGCTTTTCGAAGCAAATCATTTTGAGCGCAGCAAACATTAAGAGAGATTAAACTTCGTTACAGATTTTCATGCGAGTACTAGACTAAATTTCCATCGAGTGTAAATCTAACGAAGAACTGGTATGAAGAATGTGCACAGAGAGTAAATCTATCGATATGAATCTGAGGGGTTTGATCTAAGTTAGAAATTCCAGAGTGGGCGAGGGATTTTATACCTAGATCGGTTGGGAAAAAGAAGGAAATGCTAGAAACAGATTTCCCAAAGTGCAATGATCCAACCGGATCAAACAAACCTAATAAAAAGGAAAAATAAATCAAGAACAAATCTAGAACTCAATGAACAGAGGGGAGCGGATTTGAGTCTTGTCTCGCACATACCCTAACTCGGTGATGTTTGAGTTCTACGGCGGCGCGGATAAAGATCCTCGTTGGTGGGAATTCCTCCGGCAGCGTCCTTCCAGCAGTAAATCGGCAAGGTCGTCGGTGGCGTGTGAGAGCTTGAGAGCGTGAGAGAGACGATGAAGTCGAGGGAATACATGAGTTATGAGCCAGTGGGGTGGATCAGTATTTATAGGGGAACTCTGACATAACTATCAAATTTGATCCAACGACGCATATCTCGCGTCTCTCCGGATTTGACGGACGGATTTTGTGGCAGTAATCGTGGGAAAATCCCAATGAACTGAAAGATAGTTTCTCCACATCCGAGAACAAACTCATCAAACATCATGTATAAAACTTAGATAAAAGTTCATTAGATTTTCCTTCGGAGTCAATGACATTCAAAGGGAATCTAATCGAGAGCACATATACATGTTCACAAGAGAAAAGCATAGAGTGGGTAGGGATAGGATAGAGGGAAAACAGGGTCCGATACTTAATCAATTTGAGGGAAAACAAACGATAGAAAAACTCGGAGTGACAAGTATATAGGACTAAATATCAAGACGAACAAGAATAAACTTGAATAAGAAACACAGAAGAATACTAACAAAAGTAAACTATAGCAAATAAGTATGTACATATAATACAAAGGATAAATGGGTTTTATCTTACTGCACATTGCGTGAGTCCAATATGTTTAACTCACACCTCAATGCACAGAACCTTTTCTCATCCAGTGGCTTCGTAAAGATATCAGTCAAATGATCTTCGGTACGAACATGGCTGATAACAATATCTTCTCGCTGAACGTGATCTTGAAGAAAATGATGACGAATATCAATATGCTTCGTTCGAGAGTGTTGCACAGGATTATGAGAAATTTTGATAGCACTCTTGTTGTCACATAGCAGAGGAATTTTCTTCACATGAATACCGTAATCTTTCAGCGTTTGCTTAAGCCAGAGAAATTGAGTGCAGCATGATCCAGCAGGAATATACTCAGCTTCAGCCCTAGATATTGATACACAATTATGTTTCTTCGAAGCCCAACATACCAGAGATCTACCGAGAAAATGGCATGTGCCTGAGGTAGATTTCCGGTCGACATGATCACCAGCCTAGTCAGAATCAGAATATCCAATAAGATCAAACTAAGCAACTTTGGGATACCAAAGTCCCAAGGTAGGAGTATGAGCAAGATATCAAAGAATTCTCTTGACAGCAATATGATGTGATTCTTTTGGATTGTCCTGAAAACAAGCACACATACAAATTGAAAGCATTATGTCAGGTATAGATGCAAAAAGATAAAGGAGAGAACCGATCATCGAGTGATATTTCTTCTGTTCGAAAGGTTTGCCCTTCTCATCTGCATCTAAGTGCACATTTGTAGGCATTGATGTCTTGATAGTTTTGCAAGCAATGAGACCAAACTTCTTCAGACAATCCCTGAGATACTTCTCTTGAGAACTAAATGTCCCATTCTACTGTTGACGGATTGAAGTCCGAGAAAGAACTTCAATTCACCCATCATAGACATTTCATATTTCTTCGACATCATTCGAGCAAATTCTTCGTTGATATCAGGGTTAGTACAGCCAAAGATAATATCATCCACATAAATTTTACACACAAAAAGATCATTTTTGTATGCAAGAGTGAAAAGACTAGGGTTAGTAGTTCCTGGTTTGAAGCCCTTCTTCAGAAGAAAATCCTTGAGTGTTTCATACCAAGCACGAGGTGCTTGCTCTAACCCATAAAGGGACTTGTGTAACCTGTACACCATATCTGGATTCTTCGGGTCTTCAAAACCTGGTGGCTGCATAACATACACTTCTTCGATTTCTCCGTTAAGAAATGCACTTTTGACATCCATTTGATATAGCAATATACCATTGAAATTTGCAAAAGCAAGCATGACACGAATGGATTCAAGTCGAGCAACTGGAGCATAAGTCTCACCGAAATCAACACCTTCCATTTGGGTGTAACCTTGTGCAACCAGTCGAGCTTTGTTCATTACCACAATACCATCTTCATCTTGCATGTTGTGAAAAACCCACTTTGTACCAATGATATTGTGCTTTGTGGGATCGGGTCTTTCAACAAGGGACCAAAATTTATTTCTCTCTAACTAATTAAGTTCTTCGAGCATAGCAATCAACCAGTCTGAGTCCTTCATATCTTCATCAAATTTCGACGGTTCTAGCATGGAGACAAACGAGAAATTTCTACAAAAGTTATCCAAACGAGTACGAGAGCGAGTAGTGGGACAACCTGGTTGACGAATGTCTTCGAGGATCGAATCGACGTCCACTCTTCTTCGAACTCGTTATAGTTCTAATTTTTTTCTTTTGGATCATGATTTCCTTCGGGATCAACTTGTCCTTCGGGATTAGCTTGTCCTTCGGGTTTAGCTTGTCCTTCGGGTTCAGCATTTTCTTCGTTCACTGGTTCTTCTTCGCCTTGTCCAACGTTGTCTTCAGGATTTTGATCTCCGGCGCTCCGGGCTATGTGTGGGAACATTGGATCATCATTATCCCTATTGACTTGGCGTTCATTTCCTTCGATAGGGAAAATATCTCCAATTGCCATGGACCTGATCACTTCATCCAAAGGAGGTTCATCTAGATTAAGAGGTAAATGCTCCTTTTGGGAGCCGTTAGTTTCATCAAACCTTACATTTACAGTTTCTACAACTTTACCAAGATGGGAGTTGTACACTCTATAAGTGTGAGAATTTAAGCCATAAGCTAGGAGAAAACCTTCGTGCGCCTTTGGGGTAAACTTGGAGCTATGATTCATATATCTCATATAGCATGGAGCAAAAAATACCCTAAGATAAAATACATTTGTTTTGTTACCAGTGATAAGCTCATGAGAAGTTTTCTTCAGAAACTGGTGGAGATAAATCTTATTGATGATATGGTATGCAGTGTTAATTTCTTCAGCCCAGAACCTGATAGGAGTTTTGTATTCAGCAAGCATAGTTATGGCCATTTCAATAAGAGTTCGGTTATTTCTCTCGACCACACCATTTTGTTGCGGTAAGTAAGCAACAGAGAATTCATGAGGAAAGCCATATTCATCAAGAAAATCTTCAATATGAGTGTTTTTGAATTCAGTACCATTAGCACTTCTGATAGGCTTGAGAGTAAGTTCATACTCGGTCTAAGCTCTCTTTGCAAAAGTTTTGAAAATCTCGACAACTTTTCTCTTGTCATCTAGAAAGAAAACCCAAGTATAGCAAGAGAAATCATCAACAATAACGAGACCATACTTGTTGCCTCCAAGGCTACCATAATTTTGAGGACCGAATAAATCCATATGAAGTAATTCAAGAGGACGAGTAGTGGTCATGATTGTATTTGCTGAGTGATGTTTCTTGGGTATCTTTCCAGCTTCACACGCACTGCATAGACGATCTTTATCGAATTTCACATTGTCAAGCCCAATGATATTTTTCTTTGAGATAACAGAATGAAGAATTTTCATCCCTGCATGACCAAGTCTTCTATGACATAGCCACCCAGAATTTTCTATAGCCATTAAACATGTGGAAACCGCAGGTGCCAAAGAAAAATCAACAATGTAAACATCTTCTTTGCGATATCTGTAAGGCCCAATATGCGGTATTGTTCCAGATCTAGATGTTTCCATCTAGATCGGGGGACGAAGCACATATCGGTCCCACCGCGACATATGACATAGCCATATGCCCCGGATTTCCAACATGATATCACTACATTACAGATACAAGGATACAACATCTCATACAATTCGGCATACAACTGCCTCAAATACAATACAACAGCGGAAGATACATGTCTGGGTACATACTACAATCAAATGCCTAGTGGCAAAGAGAAAAACATCGATCCCCATAACCACACGGGTCCAGGCCCTCCGTCGGGATCTGCCTAACTAGTCGTCGTCGAGTCTCCACGTGAAACGTCGATCACCATACCTGTTGTCGATCAAGAACCCTGAAAAGAGTTTGGGGGTAGTATCATGAGTACAGAAGTACTCAGCATCCAACTGTAGTGGTCATCTGACCCAGCATCACTCGTCATTCTAGGACAACTAGTAGTTTACGGTAAGGAAGGGGTAAGTGGTGAGGTTGCTGCCGCACTAGCATTTATGAAGTGGCTAACGATCTAGAGAGTAAGGTAAGATGCCAAGCATTCGATGAGGAATCCCCTCCAACAAGTCTTGCTATCAACTACTTACGCAAACATAACGCCTATCATATCCTTGTCCTCCTCTTCGCATCCCGACGAAGAAGAAGCAGTCAAGGCAGCTGACCAGGTTGGTTTAAAAACTACTGGCAGCTGACCAGCACACACACGGTTTCAAATGGTAAATCAGCTTGGGCCACCACTAGAAATGCTTGAAGCTAGGTAGGTAAGAAAAGGGGACCCCATAAAATCAGCTCAGCCTAACTAGTCGTCGTCGAGTCTCCACGTGAAACGTCGATCACCATACCTGTTGTCGATCAAGAACCCTAAAAAGAGTTTGGGGGTAGTATCATGAGTACAGAAGTACTCAGCATCCAACTGTAGTGGTCATCTGACCTAGCAAGGACTTCATCACTCGTCATTCTAGGACAACTAGTAGTTTACGGTAAGGAAGGGGTAAGTGGTGAGGTTGCTGCCGCACTAGCATTTATGAAGTGGCTAACGATCTAGAGAGTAAGGTAAGATGCCAAGCATTCGATGAGGAATCCCCTCCAACAAGTCTTGCTATCAACTACTTACGCAAACATGACACCTATCCTATCCTTGTCCTCCTCTTCGCATCCCGACGAAGAAGAAGCAATCAAGGCACACACACGATGATCCAGTTATATTAAAATTATCTCAGTTGTTGTTGTCTATGAACAAGGAGTAGGTCTCAAGTCGTCCATAACCGTGGACACGGCTTCTCGAAAAGATTTAACCCTGCAGGGGTGTACCAACTGCCCATTACAAGGCTCCGCACGCACGCCCATCTCTCTCAGTTGCTACCCATCATAGGAAACCATTTTATGATTTAGTTCCGAGAGATCCGAAACAACAGGTCCCTCTAACTAACAACGAACAAATCCGGGTGGCCCCCGGTGAGTCGACACCCAACTCAAAAGCCGACCGCGCTCTCGAATCGGTCTCTACCGTCTGTCTCGGGTTTGGATAGCCGGTTAATCACACATGGGAAACCGGGTCCTCATCCGAACAAGGTGGGCCAGCAAGGGAACTATGTCCTCACTGGTCCAGGTTGGTTCAAAACTACTGGCAGCTGACCAGCACACACACGGTTTCAAATGGTAAATTAGCTTGGGCCACCACTAGAAATGTTTGAAGCTTGGTAGGTAAGAAAAGGGGACCCCATAAAATCCCACACGCGGTTAGGCACGCTCAGTCTTAAAACCAATACCCGGAACTCGGATCCTAGGTGACTCGAATGGAACAAAGCGTCGGGGCAGGATAGCCTAGACCTTCCATCCTTCGTCGAATATAGTCAACATTATAATAATCATATCATCAACAACAATATAATAATGTGATATCCCAAACCAAGGAGTAACAGGGTAACATCGTAGCATCCTAAGCATGCATACTAAGCAGGGGCTGAGCAACGAGCAATAGTAACATAGCAGTACAAGGTTTGCTGGGAAGGGACATGGTTGTATCTGTTTGACAGAGGTTGTCAACATGTGGTAGGATCAAACATCGAACCTAACCTAGACTAGCATGCAAACCGCTGGTTGAAATAGAATGGATCATAAGTAATGTATAGTCCTTGCCTGTTGATAAGTCGGGTTCCGAAGGTGTAGTTGATCGCAAGCTCGCATCGTCTCCGAAGGTACCCGCGGAAGCACACAAGACGATAAACACTAGAAAGCAATCAACGAGCAAGCATCTATTACTATGAGGCAAACACGAGAAAGCATCAACAAGAAGGCAACACGATACATCGCACCTACCGTCGAGAGCGGTTACTAACAGGTTAAGTGGAGTACTCGTCACACATGACGATACCGCACATTTAGAAAGGTTCAAGTTGTTTAGCTACAGGTCATCAACAAAGGTTGATAACATGGAAACTCAAGCAAGCATGGCATAGCACACAAACATGGCAAGAGGTGAAGCATAAGATAAACTATCTATGCTAGTCAATTTAAGTGAGGAACAATCCTAAACATGGCATAACACTAAGTGCTCCACGACAATTTAAGTAATTGGTACTGTTCTGCCCTAAACCATATTTTAGATTGGTTAACAACAGCAAACAATAGCATAAACATAAAGTACACGAAAAACTAATCAAGTTACATATAAAGAACACTCCAAACGGAGTTACAGTTAAAAAGATACAAGCAAAACAAGTTTGGAACACAATCTGCCAACATCAGGAAGCACACGTTAGAGCATTGCATAAACAGGATAATCAATGCAAACATGCTCACAAATGATATGGAACTAAAGTAGACATGACAGGGAAGGCATGGCAACAATAATCATGCAAATAGGCATCATATATCAAAAGATATTAAGCATGCAACATGGCATCGGAACGTTACAGACTTAGAGAAAAACAGAGGCGGCTGTCACAAACAGCAGCATAGCAACTTTGGAGCTAAAAATATATATGACCAGAAAGCATATCATGTAAATGCAATACATATAATGGAAGTAGACATGATTCTTAACAATATGCAATTGGAAACACTCAATTCCGATAAACGGTTGCGACGCAACCGTCACCCTAAGTTGCAACAAATTAACAGTTTTCAGCACAGCAGCACATTAACATCAGGATCACCACTTTGGAGCAAGATTTAATATAGCTAAAGCACCCAAACATGACGAGTTAAAGCATGGAAATTAAGTACACATGATGCTTAACACATAGGAAAAAGAATCAATGCAATAGGCCTCATGGATGTGTCACAATCATCAATCAAAGTTGCAACAAAATAACATCAGCAGCACTTGACAGAATTTAACAGTAGTTAACAGCATGATGCCCACTTCAACACAGATTTGCACCATCAATATGACCTCAAAATAAATAACTTCCTAAAGGTGAACTCTAGGGCACACAAAGCACAACCAAACAAAAAAAGAATCACTTCATTCGGAGCTACGAGTCAACGGGAAATTACGTTGCAAAACAGTACCAGCAGCAGTTTTTTCCAGACTTCGCAAAAATTTACAGGGTGCTAGGAAAAAAATTAACAGAGGCAAAATAAAAAAAAGGGGGGCGGCCTGGCTCACCCTTAGTGGGCTCGGCCCACTGGCCTGGAGAGGCCGAGGCGGCCCGGTGGCCTGGCTGGCGAGTGGGCCGCGGCTATGGGGCGCTTGGTGGGCCGGCCCACTTGGCACGCTGGAGGCCGACTCCTCCTCCTCGTCTCCACGACGGGAGGCTGCGGGTTGGCGGCACCAGCCATCGTCGCCGGTGAGGGTCGGCGCCTCGGGTGGCGCGAGGGGAGGCCAGGAAGTGGCGCGGCGGAGGCGGTTCCGCCCGGATCTCGCCGGATCCGAGCCGGCGGCGGCGCTGAACGGGGCAGAGGGAAGTTGAGCTTGGGTCCTTCCGGCCATGGCGCGGGTCCTGCGGGGAGGCAGAGGAGAGTGAGGGTGAGAGATGAGAGGGAGGAGAGAGAAAGAGAGAGGAGAAGGAAGGGCGCGGGCAGGGCGCCGTGGTCGCCGGGGCGGCGGCCGGTCTTGGGAGGAAGACGGCGGCGGCGTGGTGTGCTTCTCCACGGGCAGGAGAGAGGAGAGAGAGAGGTGGGTGGGCTGGGTGGATCTAGTCCGTTGGCTCGGCCGATCCAACGGTCCAGATCGCATGGGGCTAGAATTTGGGCGAAAATTGGGCAAAATGCGAAAATTGGGGCTATTGTGAGGGGGGTGGCTGAAACTTTGTGGCTAGGGAAACCCTAGAACGAGGTGGGAGAGTGGTGGTCTTTATATAGCCCAGGTGGATGGTAGTTTGCAAAAACATCCCCGGTTTCTCTCTCGCGCGCGCGGTGCTCACGTTTCTGACCGCCGGGGGTCCGCACTACCTCCGATTCGGGTAAAACTTCGAACTGCGCGATCAGCGCGTTGAGCCGGAGGCGTTCACCTCGCTGGAACCGTTCTGAGAAAACTTTCCGGTGCGCTATAAAAATATCCCGTTTAATTATTAAACGGGGTTTTTCATTCCGTTGGCTGCGGCTGGTCTCGTGCGGTTTTTCACGACGTGATCGGGTGAAACACGGTGTCGCAAAGGTCTAGTGTCAGGGTGGCAAAGGTCGGTGTCCGTCCGATACGAGATAAGAGGGGGGCAAATAATCGTCGATCGATAAATCGGGGATGCAAACACCGCAAACAAATCAGACAATCAAACAATTCACACCGAAAACAAAAAATTTAATTTTTGTGAAATCTGGGTTGTTACAATATCCTTCAAAGACGAAGGTGTAGTCATCCTATGAAAACACAACACAACGAGAAGCAGAGAACAATACAAGCATACCCATATCACATACTTTTGATATAGACATAAGATTATATCTGAGAGATTGAACAAGCATAACTTTGTCAATATTCTTATCCTTCGATATAGCAACCTTACCCAAACCAAGTAATTTTCCTTTGTTGTTGTCGCCGAAGGTTATGTATCTCTGTGAAGATTGAGTAAGTTTGTCTTCGGTAAACAACTATTTGTCTCCGGTCATATGATTAGTGCAACCACTGTCCATGACCCATTCGGATCCACCGGAGACATAGCCCTGCAGAAGAATTAGTTCTTCTTAACCACCCACAAACGAGCAGGTGACTAGGAAGGAGCATATGTACTAGTGGATGTAGCAAAAGTATTGCGAGTAGAAGTATTTCTACGAGGGGAACCATCAAGTACACCATAAACATAATTCCTCGAGGAGGGGTTAGAGTACTGGTAAGTATAGGCAATTTTATCATTGTTATCTCGATGGCGATAGACATTTCTATCAACTCGATAGTATTCCTTCTAGGGAACATTCGATGCAGGTACCAGAGGATCATTTGTATCTTCGGGAGAATAGAAGTGTCTCGGTGGTACCGTAGATTTTCCCTGCATAGAATGGTTAGCGGGCAGTTTTTCTACGAGAGATTTGCGAACCCAAATTTGTCTCTTATAGAAACCATTCTTTGGAGGAGTACCAACGAATTCAGTGGAAACCTTTCCTTCCTGATCTTTGATAAGCTTGTAGTTAGAATCAAGTGATTCATCAACAATGTCCTTATCAATTTTGCAGCTGAAACCAGAAAGGTTAACAATATCAATGGGTTTTTCCTTCGCTAGAACCCAGACAGTTTTAGGATACTGTTCGGGCTCCCAGTAAGTGCCATCAGAGTTTAGTTTCCTTTTGAAACCAACACCTTCCTTTCGAGGATTCCTATGAATAAGGGCCTTCTTTAGGATATCACATAGGTACTGGTGTCCCTGAACATATTTAAACATTCCTGTATCAAATAAATCTTTCAACCTGAGGAGTTCCTCGGTAACAGCAGAATTTTCCTCGGCCGAGGGATTAGCACCATCAATGATAATAGGTTATTCTCCTTTCGATAGTTTAGAAATAGACTTAATTTTACTTCATTCCAAGCAAGTTAGGCATTGTGAAATAGAATCATTTTTAGCTTCTGAGCCATGCTGAGAAATGAGAGTGAGATTGACATTTTCCAACTCTTCATGAGCCTCTCGCAGTTTCTTGAGAGCCATTTTCCTTTGAAGGAATTCGTAGGTTAGCTTCTCATAGTCCACTGAGATAAGATTATGCTAAGAGAAAAGTTCATCATACTTCTCTTTCAGAGCAGCATGCTCATTTTTCAAAGTTTGACCTTTCTCACTCAGAGAATATAGTTCATCTTGTTGGATAGAAGAAATTTTAGCAAGTTTGGCATAGCTTACTCTAGAGTGACTTTCATAAGAAGATCTATCAGAATTATCGTAGGAATTCTTAGAAGAGGATACATTTGCCTTGGCCATGAAGAAGTAAGCTGGACTTTCATCTTCACTATTGTGGTTGGTGAAGAATGTGCTCGATGCTTTGTTCAAAGCAAATGCTAGGCCAGCAAGACCATCAGACACGGAACCAGAACCAGACCCTGAGTTTGATTCAGCTTCGGTCCCAGAGGCATCATCTTCAGAGTTCATCTCTTTATCCAGATCGGCCTTAGCACAGTGACAATTCTTGCGACGAGAGGAATGAGACTTCGAGGAAGAACTCTCGCGCTTCTTGTGATACGTCTTCTTCTTATTATCATCAGAATCATCTTTCTTGACTTTTCTAGACTTTGATTCATATCTCTTTGACTCATAGTTTTGCTCGACCTATGAGACTTTCTCGATGAGTTACTACGTGAATGCTTGGATTTATGTTCAATTTCCTAGAAAGGACAATCAGCCATGAAATGACCTGGTTTCTTGCATTTGTAACAGCAATTATCCTTCGTTGAAGAGTTTCTTGATGGTGATTGATGATGTGAGGAATTTCTTGAATGTCTGGAAGAGTAACTTTTCTTCGCTGAAGAGGAATTCTTTCTCTGGCAGCGATTGAACCGTTCCATGATCAGTGCCAGATCTTTACCAATGTTCTTGGGGTCATATGATCCACCTCCAGAGTCAGAACTTGCATCAGGAGAGGAGTGGCACGAGGCTTTGTCCTTGAGCACGTGAGTTCTCCTTCTAGTTCCATTGACATCACGCTTCTCTTCTTCTTCCATCTCAAAGGTAGTGAGTCTCTCGAGAATATCAGCAGGTACAAGATCTCTTAAATCAGTTCTCTCTTTGATCATCAACACAATGTGTGAGAATGAGTCATCCAGAGAACGAAGCAAAGTTCTTACGACAATATGACTGGTGACATCAGTAGCACCGAGGGAAACCAACTCATTTCAAAGAGCAGTGAGTCTGATGTAGATAGAGGCAACCTTTTCTCCCTCGTGTCGCTTGAACCGATGAAATTTGCTTCTGAGCGTGTCAATGCGAGCATCTTTTTGAGTAGAGACACCTTCAACAATCTTCTCAGGATAGTTCCAGAAACCTTTGGCCGAAGTAATATTCTTCACTTCATGATACTTCTCAGGAACCAAGTGATTTGTAATGAAAATCCAGACCTGAGAATCAAGAGTCGGCAACTTCATCTCACCAGTAGTAAGATTGTCTTCATCAACAACATCAACTCCATTTTTAACAACAACCGAGGCGGCCTTGTCTATGAATATGATATTTCTCATCACTTTGTCCTTCCAATGCGGGTAGTCTTTTCCAATGTAAACAGGAATGGGTTCACCCGAGCGAATAGCTGCAAACGACATTCTTGACAACACTCCAGGTGGTTAGAAAAAAATACGCAGAGCATAGGGAGTGCCTAGCTGTCATACCAATTGAAAGCTCAAGAATGATCATAGGGCGAGGGGATGAATGATCACTTCTAAAAAAATTATGAAACTTGAAGGAAAACATAGAACAACAAATACCTAACTATAATATGAAGGAAATGCATCATCGAAATAGATGCTCATGCCGAAAGTAAATGGGACGAGGGAAAATATCGAAGGCAAACAGACTACAGAGTAAATACATAATGTAAGTACGAGTAAGAAAACGAGCCTGACACAGCGATGTTTGGTGAACCAGTTCACACTCTGCAAAGTGCTACGTCTGGTTGGAGGGATTGGTGATTGAACACCTGGAGAAAAACTCTCTCCGTCTTATTCCCCTCTGCAACAAACTCCTCGAGCTTGTCCAGTTCTTCCTCGGGGTAGATGATTCAGGACATCTACGAAACCTTTACAAACTTCCTTGAGCAGCAAAAATTTATCTTCGACTGCTTGACAGGCTATGCCTAACCAACTAGGAGACTTGCAGATCTCAAAAATAAAAAGGTCGGCTAATATCAACCTAAATCTCTGTGAATTTCTTGAATCAGTGTTCGTACTCGGGTTGGTTTTCTCTCGAAATCTTCCTTGGGATGTTCATAGCTCTTCTGTCTCAGAATATACAGTGGAGCAGCCGACCGCAAATGGCGGGTGGGTGTGGGGTATTTATAGTTGGCGTTCCCAATGTTGAAATGACTGAAGTGACCCGATGCAACAGCTTGACGCGTGTCCATAACGGTCGAATTTTCAATCAGTGTGCAACTTCCTTGCGGAGCAAGAAAGCTGACTCACTGAACGAGTTCTCTCTCCAAGGCTCAAAGTGCGTTAACTTTTCCTTCGAGCTATTTACTCGACTCAGTGAGATTTCTCTCGGTAAGCTATCTTTGGGTTTTAAGTTGAGTAGATAAAATTCACTTCGACCAAGATTTCAACTAGCAAACCCCTCTTGATAGTATGGTTTTTCCTACGACTCAAGAAAGTAAAAGACAAACTAGCAAAAAGACTAAGTATTCGTTCAGCTTCAGCTTTCTCCTCGTTGCGATTCTTCTCGACAATATCTTCTCTTTCAATGACATTTTTAGGTGTCGTCCTTCTTCAAAGACTTCGGAATATGACTGCAGCTTCGCTGCAGTGAGTTGTCCTTCGACCTTCTTCTTGCAAACTCCATTCTTCAGGAACCTAGATATCTGTTTATACTCGAAAACAATATTAGTTCCTCTACTGCTTTGTCCAACAACCTCCAAAACCTACGGGGGCAAAACTTGCTCTTACACTATATATTTTCCTGCTCATATGCAACATGCTTCTTTACAAAGAATTTATAATTTAATCAGTTGCAGGATGAGAACCTCCCTAAAGATTGGGGGAGGTATTGCACTTTACTCAAAGCTATACCGGGACATGGAGTCCCCAAGAATTAATTTCTAGATATATTTGATGTTGGTCTAACCGATGAATCCAGAACCTATCTGGATAGTTGTGTTGGTTGTGTTTTCAGGGAAAGAACATCGGACGATGCTGAAGAATGGATGGGAAAGATAGCCAAAAACCATGATGATTGGTCCGTCCCTGTCAGAACCCTCTGTTAGGTATGTGCTAGGATCAAGGTCACCTTGCATTCATCAAAGAAAAACAAATGGAAATCAAATTCAAATGCAAAACGGGAGAAGGAACCCCCCCCAGATGAATTAATTCAAATGGCCAGATAAAAATCTTCTCCAAAAATTCATGTTTAAATTTTGAAAAGTCTTATAATTGAGTGTGATCACATGAAAAGTGATGTGGTAGAATTCCCATGCTCAAGGAATTTTGAAAAATCCAAACAGGGCCTTGGATTAATTCAAATACCACTATTTGATTTAAGATTCAAATAATTTGAATTTTAAAAAGTGCCAAACTTTATAAGTGGCTAGTCTATATTATTATGAGGCCATATAAAAAGTTCTAGCATTTTCGAAAATGGTTTGCTATTTTATTTAGCAAAACCAAAACAAAGACAGAAAAGAAAAAAAAGGAAGAAGAGGAACCTTACCTTGCGCCTGGGGCAAGGCCCACCTCTTCTCTGTCTGGCCGAGCCCACTAGGGGCATCTTCGTCTTCTACACCGGCCAGGCAAGCAGAGAGCTGCGTGCCCTGCATGCCACGGCCGGCCACACCTCCCTCCTACCTCCCCTGTCCTCTTCTGCCGACAAGGAGAAGCGCGAAGAAGTCCCTATCCATTCACCCCCTTCCTCTGCCCTCCCTTTCTCTTCCCCGGTGAGAAAATCGCGCCGAACAGAAACCCTAGCCGAGTCCCGCCGTGCACGCCGTCATGGAGCCCGCGGCCACTGGGCGAACCAGCTCCGGCCGCCATGTCCTTCCTCCTCGCCGGTGACGGCTTCGTCAATCCATGCCGTTAATTCAAGCTCTTCGCCAACGGAGACGACGACAGCACGAAGAACTCACCGCCGGACTTCTTTGACTCCGACGAGCAATTACGCCTTCCCCAGCTCCTCCCCGGCGACGTCGAGCTTGCCTTCTTCTCTGTGGTGAGCGCGCGCATCTTTTCCCCTAGCCCAGCTCCAATCTGTAGCCCCTAGCACCGAGTTCGTCAAGGACAGAGCTCCGGCCGCCGCTTCCTTCTTCGCAGTCGTGGCCTGAGCGCCCCCCTTGACCCCCCCCCCCCCCCACTTGCTCTGTCGAACACGGAAGCCCGCGAGGAACGCCCCAGCAACCCCAGTTCTCCCTCCCGTGCCTAAACTCACAAGTCCGGCGAAGCCCGGTGAGTTCTCCGGCGAGCTCGCCATTAGCGTCTTAAGCCAGAGCCTAATCCCCCCTTCCCTCTCACAGACAGGTGGGGCCCCCAGGCTCTTAACCCCTATTTAGTTTAAAACAAACTAAACAGTTAAGTTAATTAATAGAGAGACACTGACCAGTGGGGCCCTTCGGTCAGAGGCCCCCTGACGTCATGATGACGTAGGCATGACGCATTAAAGCTTAATTGGTTTAATTTAATTCAGAGAAATCCAGAAAATAAGCTAAACTTTGAAAATTCATAGGAAATTCATATTAACTCCAAATTTAACATAAAAATATATGAAAAATGATCAGGAGAAAATAATCTATAAAAATATACAACTTTCAGCTATGTTTGAGTTGAATTTAAAATGGGACCAGTAGATTTTGCTATTTGGTTTAATTGGAATTAAATCAAATTAAATTCAAATGCTTTTGCAATTTGAACCTTAGCAACATACCACATTTCACTTGAACATCAGAGGCATATCATACACATATCAAGATGAGTTACATTGATCAAACAATAGCATTTGCAACTTGGCTAAATTGAATTCAAATTGGAGTTTGAATTTGCAATTCATTTGCAATATACTCCATTTAAATGGAATTGCCTCACACATCAGAAGCATGCAAACCAAGTTTCAACCTTCAACCATGTGCTTGTGCATTGTATTTACTTTGCTACCTTGTTTGTTGTTTGTCGAGTAGAAGTTGAACCGGAACAGGAGGTTGCCCCCTTCATTGAAGACACCGTTATCGAACCTCGTCAGCAAGGCAAGCAAAACCCCATTGATCATGTCGATAAAATCCCACTTCCCTCTCATGTCTCGCTTATGCATTGTATAGGATGATTACCATGCTACGTTTCTACCGCATAGATGAACCCATTCCTTTGCATGACCTATCTTTTGTCACAGTAGTAAGCAAACCACAATCCTAGAAAATGTAGGAGTTGGTTGATATCATGTGGCCCTGCAATTGTTACTGCTTATTGCATGCTTAGAGTGATACAATGTTGTTACTGTTATGTGAGTCGGGATGGTAGCAATCATGATGATGATGGTGGAAATGTGTTAGTGAATCTACCCTAATACAAGGTGAACGATGAGAGGTTGTGTAGGAGTACACAGTGGGTTGTCTCGTTGAACACCGCCCTAAGTCTGAGTTCTTGTGTGGTGATCCAAGATGAAGAGTACAACCACACGTTGGGCTCACTGACCCCTCTCGACCTACTAAGTCATCCCTTTCGATGTCCAGATGTCGCGGTAGTTTGGAGTTCTGGTAGGTTTTTGGCCTGGCTGCTAAGTGAGAGAACGGCTCAACCGAGACCGGCTTATGCACCACGCACACATCATCTGGGTCCACTTCGGTAAACCAGCCGGGTTCATGATAGTGGTAGCCAACCCAGGTAGGCAGCTTTCTTGGACTAGATCGGCTATGAGGTAACAGTTGTGGTGAGCATCCTCGCTGACACCCCTTGAATGGTGTCGAGATCAAAGGCGGTAACTGATGGTCATGTGTGTGTAGCGGTACACCTCTGCAGGGTTAACAAAACTATTCGAATAGCCGCGTCTGCGGTTATGGACTGCTTGGAAAGCTTAGCTTGATTATTAGACAACTTGAACTGGATACTTATAAAACTTGCCAAGATAAGCGTGAGTGCTATGGCATGCTTTCTCGTGGGGAAGTCGAGGAAGGCACCATAGTGGTGTAATTGGTTGGAGATGTAGTGGACTCGTGTACGCTTCTTACCTCAAGTCTGGTACTCGTAGTTCAGGACTAGCCAAGTCAAAGCTGGCACTTCTGCATTTGAACCCCACCTCCCTTTACCTTGATACATGTGCATGAGTAGTATAGTTCCTACGTAAGTCTTGCTGAGTACGACTTTGTACTCACGTTCGCTTATTCTATGTTTTAGATGAACCCACTGACCCCGAAGGTGGATTCTTCCTCAAGCTCGACGACTGAAGACCAAGCTAGTGCAGTCCCAGTCAGCAGGCTGGTTCCCTCGTGGAGGGCTTTGTGTTTAAATAAGGCTTCTAAGCCATTTGTTAAGTTCGTTTGTACCCAGACCTACTCTTCTTCCGTTGAATGTTGTAATGTTGGATCACATACTTGTGATCTCTGTGTGCACTCTCTGAGAGTTATCAATAAAATTTATACTTTGTAGAGAATTGCAATGATACCTGCTGTTCATACAAGGCATGTGTGCTGCGTGTATGTTTATAACATGCATGTCTTTGTATGGGTTTTCGAGACCTTAGTTGTGATCTGGCTGGCGGTCTTTTATACACCAAGTGGCCCTTAGATGTGCGCATCTTGGGGCATCGTGATGCGATTGCTCGAGACTCTGTCTCGTGCACACTTTGTGGTATGATCGAGCCCGCCCTAGACCCCAACTAAGTGATCGGGCTGGAGTAAGTCTATGTAAGAGTTATGAGATAGTCTATAGTATGGTAGAGGCGACTTGTCTGTGAATATGGGATCTCACCACCCATATCTTTAGACTTGTGTGCGGACGATGAGGACCCATCTCAGTGGATCATCCGGCCTGGATGGGATGCCCCTCACGTACGATTCTTTCCGAGAACGTTCTGTTCTTGGCCTTGTCTGCTTAGACAAGTGGGTACGGTTCTCGGCTCTCCATATGACTATGTCGTAGCGGGACTTGCATACGCTAACCCCGGGTCCCGATAGTCCCTGAACCACCTCCACCACCAAAGAAGAGGGGAATACTCGTTTTGAACCCCAAAGATATGCAAGAAGCAAAGAAATCTATTAAAGAGAGAGGTATTAAAGCTGAATATGTGAAGAATCTACCTCCTATTTAAAAACATTGTGAGCCAACCACTCACCCTCCTATGGTAGAGGTACACTCTCTTTTTGATTTCTATGCATGTGACATCCCTCATGGTAAGCCTCCTGATCAATCTTTAGATGAGCTTGATAATTTTATTGTCAAGGAAAGACACTTTAATGAGAGGATTCAAAGTCAGTTGCATGATAATTCCCTTGCTATAAAAAGTTTGTTTGATGTTTTAGGTAGAACTGTTAATGATGTTAAAGGTCTTGTTAAGCACTTTCATATGGTTCAAACTCATCTTGAACAAATTTCTAATGTGCAAAAATATTTTCTTGCTAACAATGCCAAACAAGATGGCATGCAGGCTTATGGGATTAAAACCCGAGGTGGGATACACACCCAAGACCCTCTTTATCTAGAGGGGTATCCAAAGAGAGTCGAGCAAGATTATCAATTGCAGGAAGAAGACGTTGTCAGCTCCCCTAAGAAGAAGAAGAAGAAAAAGAAACACAAGGAAGCTGACAACTAAAATGATATCATAATTGATAAATAACCTATTGTTGATCCTAATATTATATATATTTCCGATGCTGAGACTGAAGATGGTGCTGAACCTGATAAAGATAATGAGAAGAATGATCCTCCTGAAGTACGAGAAGAAGAAGCACCCGATAAACGCAAGAGATATACTAGAGAAGACTTCATTGAAAGGGAGCATGGGAAGGAACGAGAACCATGGGTACAAAAACCAATGCCCTTCCCAGGTAAGTCCCTCAAAACTAAATAAGAAGAGCACTATAATAAATTTCGTGAATGGATGAAGCCTCTTTTTCTTCAAATTCCTTTGACTGATGCTATTAAGTTGCCTCCATACTCGAGGTATATGAAAGATATTGTGACTAATAAAAGCAAAGTTCCTAATGAGGCAATATCTACTATGCTTGCGAACTACTCTTTTAGTGGCAAGATTCATGAAAAGCTTGGTGATCCAGGTATACACACCATTCCGTGCTCCATAAAGAATAATTATGTTAGAACAGCTTTATGTGATCTTGGTTCACGAGTGAGTATTATGCCTTTCTATCTTTACAAAAGTCTTTGTTTAGATAAGTTAATCCCCACATATATCTCTCTTCAAATGGCTGATAACTCAACATTCATTCCTATTGGTATTTGTGAGGATGTTCCTGTTGAAGTTGCTAATTTCTTCATCCTTACTGATTTTGTTGTGCTTGACATGACCGAGGATGAGAGCATGTTCATTATTCTTGGTAGAACTTTTCTTAACACCGCAGGTGCTATCATTGATTGCAATAAAGGAAAGGTCGCTTTCAATGTTAATGATAAAGAACTCATGGTATATTTTCCGAGGAAGATCGATAAAAGGCATGGCCTTAACTCTAATGAGAATATTGAGACCGTGAAGATTGGTGATTGGGATTGTCCTCTACATGTGCACCACAAATACAAAACAATTATGGTGGGGACAATGTCCAATAAAATAAAGGTACCATGATTGCTTTGTAAGAAGTGAAACTTTTTTCTCAATATACCACATGTTTGGAAGTAAGACTTGATCAACCTTGCTAACAAACATGTTTTATATGAGTAAAAAGGGGAGCTTATTATGTTTTCATTTCCTTTGGATTTTATCCTCCTTGTTGTATCAAAGTTTTATGTTTTTGAAACTTCATATGTTTAACCATTGCTTCAAGCTTTCCGGAAGTTTTGCATCTATCGGTACTTCAAAAAAAATCAAAAGTGAAATTGTTGACCAGGGGGCCACCCCTGGTCCAGGCGGCTAGGTTGTGCGGCCTGGCCACTTGTCGCGCCACCAGGGCGCCTGGGCCCACCTGGTCCCCTTTCCAGGTAAGTTTTCTTCACTTATCTCTCTCTCACTCCAAAAATCCCGAGTTTGCTACTGGAGCTTGTGTTCTTGCTGTTCTTGGTGGCAAATTTCGATCTCTCTCTACAACCCATTATTTGTGTTGAGATTTTGAGCATTTTCTCCCTGGTATGTGACTCCTCCACCCCTCCAATCATAATTTTGACTGGTAGTCTTATTTGTGAGTATTTAGGAGTTATTGGTGTTTTATTTGTGAAGTTTTGATGCAAGTTTATGCCTTGGGGAAGTGAGTAGAGTAGTTTGCCTCAACTCTCTCTTTTTTTTCTTAAATCGTCATTTTTTTACTTGCCAAAAATTTCAGAAATGAGTTTGTTTGGGAAAGCCAAAGAATGGATTGGGAAGAAGAAGCCTCAGCACACCGATAGATTAACTAGAGTTGTAGCTTCATCCTCTACTGCGAGGATGAGTTACATTGATGATATCACGCCACCGGAGTTGCTCCACGAGACGAACACGGCGCGAGCCATGACATACCCGTGTCCAGACTTCCTTATCTCGGCAGGTATTAAGGACGAGTTTGATAACCTTTGTGCAGATACAGGTTTGACACGTCTTGTGAGACGCCATGTGCCAAAATATACAAAACTCACTTACTATTTTGTCATTTGGTTTATATACAATGATAAAACTTCCATGATTGAATTAAGATTATATGAGGAAGTTTCTACCATGTCTTTGGCAGAATTTTGTGATGTTATAGGTGTGCGGAATGTTGGGAAGACGACACGGATAAATGCTCAGACCTACACGCTAAAAGCCCTCTTCACCTCTCTTTGCAGCAAGGACCCGAAAGATATTCACCGGGGGAATATTTCCAGCATCTTGTTCCCCCACATCAGGTATTTCGCATACTATATTTCTCGAGGGGTGTTAGCTCGTGACAACATGAGCAACATTTCGGCTCTGTATATTTCTATCTTCGTAGCCGCCCTCTTAGGAGATAACACGTATAGTATTGGTGCTTTGATTGCTCGCCGCCTCGTCGCTAACAGCGGCAAGGGGCCTCACTTTGGTGTCATTTATGCCACGCTTACCCTTGAGTGTCTCGTGCGCACTGTAACTGCTGATGATGCACCTTTTCCGTTCTTAATCTTTGATCTTACTGCTATGAAAAGGCATGAGTTTGTTACTAGGACTTCTGAGTTTGGTAACCTTGTTTATATCATGAGGTTTGGCGAGTTTACTACTCGCGAGATCCGTCTACCTGCACCACTTTTGTTTGATTATACTAGAAGGAACGGATGGTCCTTCACCGCGATTCAGTTGGACGAGTTCGTGATCCAGCAGCGGTTCCATAACCCCATGGAGGGGGTTGCTCTCGAGGAAGAGGAGCCAGAGGAGATTCCGCCTCCCCAGGTGGAGCATGTTGCCCAGTGGGGCGAGGGAACTTCCTCTTGGGGCGGGGAGCCTTCTTCTTGGGAGGACAGCAGGACGTCAGTCTATGCGCCTGAGGCCCCGTACAATCCATGGACTTACTAGTACTATCCCGAAGCCGGAGGGAGATCCTGGGGCCCGCAGTAGCTAAGCCCGACTTAGACCAAAAGCCTAAGCTTGGGGGAGTACGTACCCTTCTCCCCTTTTATTGAATCATCCATGGTGTTCGCTTTAATCTTTTCAAAGGTTTTGCCTGTTGTTCTTTGTTCTTTCTTAATTTGCAAAAACAACAAAATATTTCTCCTTTATTTTGCTTTTGATTAATCGTTGAAAACCCCAAAAATATTTCCTTTCTCTCTTTAGTTTGATTTGTTTGTAGAGTTCAGCTCACGTCCATGGTTGAAATTGCACTTGATTATACCTTTCTACGCTCGATCGTGCAAGTGAAAACGCAATAATGACGAAGATCGATGGAAGGGATGCAACAAGGAAATCCGGTATGAACACTTTTTGTTTCTACTTTTGTACATATGCCTGTACTTATGATCTAGAGGCCATCTTGTAGCAACATATTGCTATGTTTACAATGCTTCCCCAGTTGTTCATGCTTTCTTTGTGACTAGTCTCAAATAGTTGGAGTGCATAATGTGTTATTGAAATGATTTGCATGCATTGCATTGTTCATGATTTGGCATATTGAAGTGGCATTTCCCTTCGGTGAATTTTTGGATTGACTTAGCACATCTTACACATGTTTATAACTAAAAGTCTATCAAGCCTTGATGATCTTTTTATTTCAGAGTAGTCATATCACTTTCATGCCCAATTCAATGTTGCTTTGTCGCTCTGCACGATTATGACCGTTATTGCTCTCTAGTTGGTCGCTTCCCCGTATTTTGCTAGCTTTCACATGTACTAAGCGAACTTCTGCTTATGCATCCAAAATCCTTGAAACCATTTGCACCATATGAGTCCACCATACCTTCCTATATATGGTATTTACCGGCCATCCTAACAAATACTTTCTTGTACCACCTCAAAACTTTTTCAAATGCACTTCTCTTTTTGTATCCGTACAAGCTCATGGAGCATTAGGGGCAATCAATATCTTCCATGTGAAAAATGTTTTACTCCTTGACAAATTTTAATCTAGTCAAATTTATGAGGCAGAGGCCGGTTTGGAGAATGCACAGTTCTCACATGTTTCACATTTTATAAAAACTTTCACTTTCCCTCCATGCTTAATAACGGAATGAAATGGAACTTATGTTGGCCACCGACTACTAATGATTGGTGGAAGGAGATGCAATCTTCCCTACCATACTTGAAACTGGATGAAGCGCACCACTGATACTCTCTCCTCGTTGGATACCCCAAGAGGAAGGTGGGATGTAGGATAGCGGCAAATTTCCCTCGGTGAAGATACCAAGTTTTGTCTCCAGTAGGACTCCGGAGATCATAAGTAGGTGTCAACGGCGCAACTGACGTGGACCTGCACACAACACAAATAAGTTTGATTCCCAACGAGTACAGAGAGGTTGTCAATCTCTTCGGACTTGCTGTTCACAAAGGATCAACGCAACAAATAAAAATGATAATGGTGATAGCAACTAGAAAGTAAAAGCAGGAAAATAAAAGAGCGTGTAAACAGTGATGAGAATATGGACCGGGGTCCCGTGATGTTCACTATTGATGTCTCTCTCCCAAAATACGATAAAAATTCTATGCGAGGTAAACAAATTAGAGCTGGGCAATTGACAGGATTAAAAATGCACCGCAATGCTAACTATGCTACAAAGAAAGGACGAGGCTCAAAAGCATCGGCGGTACGCCAAAATAAGTAGACTGAAATCCAACTGCATCTAATACTAATCATCCACCTTGAGATATCTATCCAGAACATCTCGCTGGTATTAAGTTGCGAGCCCCACCCAAAGTGTAAACCCAAAGCAACAGACAACTGCATTAAAAAACACTTTGCGTAAAGTAAACAATCCTTGCAACCGTGGTTACAAGCACCGCTGTTTTCCCCCCCTTCTAGCAACAGCACATCCCCTAGACACATGTTTCTGTCACTCAAGCGTGTCATCGGGGGCATGAACCCACAATCGAGCATAACGTTCCCTCTTGGAGTCACTACCTACTACTTGGCCAAAGAAATAAACAGCAACGGAGAACATGCAAGAATTACTTAGGAACAAAAATATAAAAGAGAAGAACCAAATATATTACTCAATCCCAATCTGAACATAGTCTCATAATCCATCAGATCCCAACAAACTCAGCATAGCAACAGCAGAAAATTACATATGTGCCTCGATCATGTAGGGCAGATCACGAGGACTAAACCATGAAGAACAAATAGGGGAGGAGAACATCACATAGCTACTGATCACAGACCCATGGTCCAAAGGAAACTACCCACGGCACATCCGGGAAGCGTCCATGGTGGAGGGGAAGCTCCCGGAGGTCAATCCTCCCTCCGACAGTGTGCCGGGAAGAGGTCTGTTGGCGCTCCCGATCTTGGAAGCGTGTCGGCGGTGGAACAGAGGAGAGATCGCGAAAAAGGTTTATTTCCTCGATGGCTTCGCGACACGGAGAATAAATAGGCGAAGGGGGGCAGCCAGGGGGGCACCAGGGGTCCAAGCGCCCCCCTCGGCCGCGCCAAGTGGCCGACTGGGTCCCTAGTGGTGGCCCTCTGGCCCCACTCTGGTGATTCCGGAAGCTTCCGTTGCGCTGATTTTTTATCCGTTTTTTCCTGAATATTTGGAGAATTTTTAATATGGGGGAATCCTGGAATAGAAAAAGCAGAAAACGGGAACTGGCACTGTGGTGCACTGAGTTAATAAGTTAGTCCAAATATGATCAAAAGTGTATCTAGATCATAGCAATATCACACAAAACATGCATGGAGCAAGAAAAAATTATAGATACATTTGGGACGTATCAACATCCCCGAGCTTAATTCTTGCTCGTCCTCGAGTAGGTAAATGATAACAAGCATAATTTTTGTGGTGACATGCTAGCAACCTCATAAGAACTTTGAAAAGTAAAGCAACCAAGGTATGTGATTCAATTCAAGTCATAACAGGAAAGAGTCTATATTAGGAATGAAACAAGCAACGAAAGAACATTAGGTGCAAGATCTCTCGCTTTCAATGACTCGAATGTTTCCAAATGGTGTTTTCGTGCAAGAAAGGGGATATGGGAATACGAGAAAAAATATTTTTCTTGAGAACTCAATCTACTAAAGTTTCACACTTAGTCTTCTTTGGAATCTTATCTTGACTCGTCCCTAGACCACTAGCCAGATACAAGTCAATTTGATCCACTCCTTTTCGATATTTTGAGCACTCATGCAATGGATAACCGTAAGCACAAGAGTTGACACTTAGGATGGAAAATAGAGAAGTATGATGGAGGAGGAAGACAAAAAGGGTGAGAAAGGCTCACATCAATGAGGACAATCATAGGCGAGAAGGCCAAATGATAGATATGATGTGAGGAGTAGGGATTGCCATGCAACGGATGCACATATGAGCTAAGAAAATCTCTCCAATAGAAATAGTGGGGGTGCATCCAACTTGCTCGCTCATGAAGACCTAGAGCTCGTTTGAGGAGGCTCATCCTTGGAATATGCAAGCCAAGTTCTATAGTGTGAAGGTCCCCACATAGTTATATGCATGTATGTTCATCTCTATGGACTACAAGGATAAGGGGGAGTACTAGTGTGGATCTTTCAAAAGGATAGTAGTGTTGCCCCTTTCTCTCATTTTATTTTCTTTTTATCTTTTTTCTATATTTTTGTATTTTTTTGGTGGCCTCAGTGGCTCTTTCTATTTAACTCTCCTTTGTCCTCTTTGGGATCTTTTATTTTGTCCACTTTGGGATCTTTTATTTTTTCCACTTTGGGGTATTTTCCTCACTTATGGGCAACACTCTATTTTACAAGAGGGTATAGAAGATCTTTCACACTTTACAAGGTACCCAAATATAAAGAAGATGTAGCTATCATGATGTATGCAATGTATGCCTCTGCCAGTGTAGCAGGAACATGTATGACATCAAGATCAAGTCATGAAGAGGTGGATGTTGCATGGCAATATATCTCGGAAAGGATATGGAAATGCCTTGATAGGTAGGTATGGTAGCTGTTTTGAGGAAAGATATAAGGTGGTTTATGATGACAGAGCGTATCATGCCAAGGGTTTGGATGCACCGGCAGGTGGACGCGAACTCTCGGAGTGAGAAGAGGGAAATCCACGGTACGGAAGAGGCTAGCAAATATGAGGAGGCGGAAGTGTCAACTTTCAATACTTACATTAGTCCGAAGAACTCATGCACTTATTATCGGTAACTCTCAATCTAATGAGGAGGTTCACAAAGAGACTAGTACCCCAAAGAGGAGTGTATGGGGGTTTGGTTATCCTTGCGTATCCTCGACTCATGGTACGTGAGTGTACTCTAATATCCGATCCCTCAAAAGATTAGTGATCCATCTAGTAGCTAGAGTTCTCAACTAGTTTTGTAGGTTTTTGAAAATAAACGAGGATTGCCAAAAATATGACACCTATCACTAATAGGCTAGAGATCTTGACACCAAAAGTTCAAACATTACTCACAACAATACCTCAAAACTATTGCAAGTTACTACTAAAATTAAATAGCAACCTCAATTACCTACTTTCAAGACAAGACACAACTCAGTGCAACAGCCAACTCTCTTAACAAGATAAACATGAAAACTAAAGAGAGTTCCAGCAACAAACTAAACAAAAGCAAAGGCTCTTGCTAAAGAAAAACTAAAACTAAAACTAAACATGGCAGTAGCTACGAAAAGATAAAGAACACACAACAGCAGAAAGATAAGCATGAAAAATCCTATGATGTGTTCTAGATTGGAGTGGAGCGTGTTTCTCTCCCACATAAAGTAAGATGGGGTCTAACTTGTTATGAACAGCAAGCAAAATTAAAGAAAACTAAAAAGTAAAACTAATCGATGGCCTCCGGCGGCGCGATGACGCGATAGGGGAGGAGCAAGGTCGGTCGAAGTCGTGGGGTGAAGGGAGGTGGTCGGAAGGCCGGTGGCGGGGAGAATTGCGGCGGCAGTCGATTGGTCAACAATGTAGCGGGATGTTGGAGGTGAGTTGGATTTTTCTGGGCAAGGACTCTACAACCGCAAATTTGGAGCGCGAAGAGTTATTTTAATGGGTAGCCCAAAAGACTATTCGGCCCTCAATCGACTATTGGGCATCTGCTGGAGCCCGTTTTTGCTTCCAAAATCCCAAAAAGTGGTTGCTGTCCAAAAACATGGTTGTTATTGGAGATGCTCTTAGAGCATCTATATTAGGACAACCTAAATCCGTCTTAAATGTTCGGGCGGATTGTCCGAAAGTTGTTCAATTTATTTTGCCATCTGACTAAAAGGATAAATTTGTTCCAAACGCCTGGACTAATTAGCACCCCTCAAGTTTAGTCCTTATGTGGGGTGGATACAGGGAGATCTGGACGCGTTCGCCACATCAGATCCGATATATGTGACTGACTTAAATTTTGCTCCAAATTGATCGATCAACTAGATCGATCGCACTTCTCACGCGTCCGTCCTCTAATCCTCTTGATGCCCACCTCCGCTCTTGCTTCCCGTCCACGCTCGTCACCGTAGATGTCATCCCCATCCCCTGCAGGCATCGTCTACGTCGTTGTCCCACACGTCGTCGTATATCTGCATGGATGATGCCTCGGTAGAATTTGCTGGGGTTGTGAGCATTTCATTCAGTTGCAAGGTGGAGAACGTCACTCGGAGACTACGCCGCCAAAAGCAACACGAGCTTGAAGCTACGAAGAAACTCCATGCGGAGATGGATGTGGAGACAATTTATGCGGAGATCAGAGGTACGACGTGGACATGGGTGATCTCGCTACCTCGCCAGCACCGTCCATCCTGGTCGCCAAAAAATATAATTTTCGGCTCAGCGAAACCATTTTCCGGTGAGTCAGTGGACCGGGAGCATCCCGTGCACCTTTTCGGTGAGCGGTTTCGGCATGGGGAACATGGCCAACTTGTCGGAGCTTGAAAGGTAGAGACATGAAGATGACACGGCCAGCGATGAACATGCCCATAAGTTATTCGACCAAATGGCCGACCAATACTAAGTAACTTTATTTTTCTCAATTTCATATTTGCATCAGTTGATTTAGTTCCACGTGTTCTTCGGATAATCGTACAACGATAGTTAAATATTATGCATATTGTAGGATGCAATTATGCAAAATATCATTCAGGATGTTCAAAAGCCTATGCATTTTGACCTAGGGAATACCAAATCATCTATGTTTGATGTTAGGCAAACATCAAAATCTAAAAAGGAAAAGACATTGACTCCAAGAGGTTTGGTATTCACACAAGTTGAATATATTTTGTTAATGGAGACTTAGTTGGCCACTAGCATGGATACGGTATTTGGAACCGAGCAAAAAGGTTCAAATATTGGGACAAAATTTAGAAACACTATCATACACAAAAGCACTATGCACTTCGACACCCAATCCATATCGATTGCAATGTAGGCTTTCTTCAACATTGGTGGTATACCATTCAAGAGGGCATGATCAAGTTTGTTGGTTACTTGATATAAAAAAAAGTTTGTTCGTTACTTTACACAAGTGATTGGCCGGTATCAAAGTGGCATAGGTATCCAAAGCCATATCGATATAACGGTGGGTTTGTACCAATAAACCGAGAAGAAGATATTTACTTCGTCTCATTATTGGTGGGAAGGTAAAGTGGCAAACCCTTCTCGAGGACATCCAAAGTGGCACAAAAGAGTTGGAATTTATTTTTTGTCGACCAAGCATTTTTGTTCGCAGATAAAAGTTGCAACACAAGACGATCCACCCGATTTGAGGAACGGCTTGCGGCGGAGTCATACCACAATGCTCGTTGTCGCAGGCAACTGACGAGTCAAACAAAGAATCCTGGGCGGAGCTTCTTCGTGAGGGATTTTTCCTCCACCGAGCTTCATTGAGCAGGCATCGTCGCGTGGCCTTCATCGCGCAAACCTCGTCGCGCCACCTTCATCCGGATTCGGGGGCTTCTATGTTCCCAACCATACCTTGTGCGGCTCAACAACTTTGGTCGCGATGCGCTGGGACTCGGGGGCTGACGTTCCAAAAACAACAACGGCAAAAATTTCATCACTGCGCCCGATCAGGCAAACCCGACGATTTCATCGACTCTACCTCACTAACTCGACAATCTGGACTCGGGGGCTCAGCGCCTATGTCCTCCGCTTCGACTCTGCCACATCGACTTCCTCCTCCACGACGAGCCCGCTCGACTGCGCGTCGTACGATCTCGTCGCGTAGGCACTCGGGGGCTCACACTTCAACGACAACAAAATTCATCATTGAATCCAAACAAGAGACACCCTTGCGCCAAATTCCTTCGTGCGGGTTTTCCCCGCGCCGAACTCCATTGCGCAGGCGTCACCACACCGCTCGCTTCTCCTACATATCAACCAACATCAACTTCATAGGGTCGACTCCGCCCAGCGCGTCGAGTCCTTTCGGCACTTTACCGCACAACTCCGTCACGTCGACCCCTCCGCGCGACCCCGAGCTCGACATCAACCATAACACCAGCATCGATTAAGATCGACGCCAGATTTTCCCTGATCAATGCACTCGCCCGCATGGCGACCCCCAACGTCGACCACGCTAACCGCCACAAGACAACCTTCATCAACAAACAACAACTTCATCAGCCGACTCTAGTGCGATTGTTGACTTCGCCACGTCCACTCGCCCAACAAGGTGGACTCAGGGACTGAACGTTGCAGTCGCCACCACGTCGACTCCATCCACTACATCGCCTCCATCAAGCGCCACACGACGCAAAACTCCGCCATGTTGGATACGTCTGTCGTGTCAAGTCCATCATCCGCATCAAGAACGTTTGCTGCATCGACTTCACCATCCGCATCAAGACCGTCCGCCGCATGACCGTTACTTTCTGCAGCAACTCGTCCCTAAAACGCCAGTATCCAGTCACCGCCACCGGAAGCAGTACCCGAACGTCGGCGCTTTCTTCGAAGACTCGCAGACGTTAGGATGCAGCTGCTACGAGAGAACTCCAGGATGCATCCAACAAAGAAAATTCTGACCATAACTCCAAGCAAAGTCAACTCGTGTGTAGCCATCTATCCATCAGCCACGCAACATACCAGACGTTGAGAAAACTTAATATACCAGACGGCGGCCCGCTCCTCAGCCCTCACGTTGCCATCATCGAAAAGCGCACGCACCTCTGCTGCACTACTCCTTGTTGAACGACGACGAGTCCGAGGAGGATCATCAGCGTTCGCCTTCTACTTCAAAAAAAACAAACAAAAATCAAATAAAATTCGAAATCACGGGTGTTCATCCCATCGGTTTCGTCCACCGCTGATAAACTTCGACTTCATCGACCACCATGGCAGTGGACAGCTTCGACGATACCGGAACAGATAGTCTGCTCCCTAGAAGGGCACAACATACCCCCGGGAGCTAGCGCCTCGACATCGACGACGACAACAACTTAATCGCCACATCCGATCAGATGCCGACTTTGCTTCGTCCGCTCGCTTGACAAGATGGACTCGTGGGTTGAACGATGTAGCCACCACTATGTCGACACCGTTCGCTGCATCGACCCCGCCTCATCACTCGACTCAAAATCAACAACTACGTGTGCGTCGCATCTACGCAAGATCACACAGGCACTAAGTACCTCTGCTATGAGTCAGAAGTTTTCCCTTTTATTTTTAATCTGCTCTGGTTTCACTAGCACCCCGTGAGCTATCTTACATCTGCTTGCAGCAAAGCGTTTTGCCGACCCCTCGAGACAACTTAAAGACTCGGGTGCTACATACGCACCGATTTTGTAGGACATTGAAGACAAGTCAACAAATCTTCAAAGCCATTACAAAATCCTGGGTGAGATTCCGGTTCATTGAAAAATCCCGGCTCGAATTCCGGCTCATTCAAAAATCCCGGCTCAAGATTCCGGTTCATAAAATCCCAGCTCAGATTTCGGTTCATAAAATCCCCGCTCAGATTCCGTTTCATTGAAAAATCCCGGCTCAAGATTCTGGTTCATAAAATTCCGGCCCCTCCATGAGATTCCGGTTCAATAAAAAAATCCAATCACGTGTCCCGTCAAGAAGAAATACAGGGTCGTCATCACGCACATTCTCTTGTGCCGAGCTCCTTTGTATGAGCTATCCCGTACCGAGCTCCATCGCACAGGTACCGCCACATCAACTGCTTCTCGGCCACACGCCGCAACTTCATCAAGTCAACTCCGCCCAACGCGTCAACTCCCTTTCGGCCAAACGGCGCAACCTTTGTTCATCACGACAACTCTTCAACTCATTCATAATAAAATAACATGCAACAGTTGCACCAGATACTCGGGGGCTGCACCGCACATATCAAGCAATTCACATTGAGGTTAACTTCAGAACAACTCGAGCCTATGCCCGACTCTACAAATCGAACATAGCCTTGGGGGCTACTCCCATCAGGAGCGCTGCCGCGCACCTGACGAGCACTACTTGTGCACTTGACAATAAAGACGGGGTTAGCTTAACAACACTTGACCCTATGCCCGACTTTGCAAGTCGACCATAGCCTCGGGGGCTACTCCCATCGGGAGCGCTATCATGCACCCGACGAAGCATTGTTCGCTCATGCTACAAAAAGACGAACTCGGTGCATTTCCGAATAGGTAATTTCTCGATGGTTCCGTCACCAGCAATCAACAACACGGCGACTCCGTCATCAGCACTCGACATGTTGGTGACTCGATCAGAGGCATATCTATTCAGTTCCGAGTCGAAGGAATCTTTATCGATTGACCATCCTTTCACTTTATTTTTTCTAACTCAATTTTCTTTGAACTTCCATCAAATAAACTCCCATCGGGGGCGTATTATTTCATCAACTATTTGCAACAGGTCAAGGCACCACACATGGGTTTGAGTGCTTACTCACCCTCACGACTCATTCAAAATTACAACAGCTCCATGAAAATCGAGTGCTCACTCGCCAATACCTCGATAAGAACAATGAAGGCAAACCAAAGCACTTTACAAAGGCTCGACTGCTCACTCGCCTCGCCGTATCCAGCAGCAAGAATTTGACATGACGCTTGAGTCCTGACTCGCAAGATGACACAAGAAAAAAAGCTATCGTATTCACTCGACAGGATCATTAAGTAACCACTTGCACTCTTAATGGGTAACTACTCACACAAAAGTCCACTCGATCATTTTCTGAGTGGATGCATCTATATGGCACTCGCCCCAACTACGACCTAGGATGTGAAACAAAGCACCCTAGAAGCCACGTCCACGAACATGTAGGTAAGACGCCGCTGATCCGTCGGTCGGGCCGGGACTTGCCACAACGCGATTTCACTCCATTTGTTACCATACCCAGGTGTGTGAAGAAAATCTTGACGGACGCGTTGGGTCAATTAAGAATTATAACTGGCGGTATTGATCATGTAAGCCCTTCACGTCATGGACCTTACTGACACCAGTCTCGACAAGTTCGTGTCAGGGGACTCGAGCTTGATTGGACTATTGTGGTATTTCTTGCTAGATAAATTCATTGGAACTCGATCCGTCGATTGCCTCGGGCCCTTTAATTTAACATCCCTCTCAAACTTGCAAAAGACATCATATAATCATCATGAAATTTGTAAGATGACACGCACTAAACAACTAATGCAGATTGGAGTCCCTGCGCGAGCCTTCGAGTCCCCCAGGCACTCGGCGCTACTGACGAGGGGATACCCCACGACTCCTCACCGTGAGGGTACCCGGTGAGTTTCAAGACCGGCGGCCCACCAGAAGCCTCACGAACCGACATGAAGCCCACGACTTGAGGCGTAAGACAAGGACTCCTACTTGTAGTTGATTAGGACTCATGTAAACCCCTACATGGCTATCTATATAAAGCGAGGCAGGGGCACCCCTTTAGACAGATCTCTCTCCACCATAACCCTCGCGTCACCCCTGTATATCATCATCAATACAAGATCAGACAAGCAGCATGTAGGGTTTTCCCTCCGGAGGCATGAAGCTGGGTAAATCGTGTTCCGTGTGTTGCTTGTGCATCGTCCGAATCTACCAACGCGTGATCTCCTTCCTCCTATACGAAACCTAGGGTACCTAACCCTAGGATTTGCAGTGATCATACCACGTCAACAGGGTTGTGGCTTATAACTTTGTAATAGATAAATTTAGAATTGAATTGATCAGATCAGTCTTCTCGTCTATTCCTGTGTATTATATGTCTAATATTATGATCTCTAAAAAATTAATCTCTCAACTAACTGCCATCATCAGAACTCTTTGGTGGTCTGGCATTAGAGACAACACTGCAGGGAGAGGTTTATGTCATCGGGCCTAGAAAGATATTTGCATTTTAAAGATGATGGTGGTCTCGGGCTAAGAAATTTACAGTCCATCAACGAAGGCTTAATTTTATCTTCTGCTTGGATAATTGCTAGCAACTCCACGTCTCATCTATACCACGTTCTGAAAGCTAAATATTTTTTGACTCTTCCATTTGGAGAGCTGACAAGAAAATCCCAAAAGTTGGTTTTTGGTCCTCTATTCTTAATCTTTTTCCTAGGTTAAAGGCTCATGCTTCTTATCAAATCACTCAAGGCAATTCTTCCATTTGGATCTCTCCCTAGTGTGTTGGGTGAAAAATGTTCACGGACACCTAATTATCCAGCAGCCTCCTTATGCTTACCTTGCAAAGGTATGTGACCTATGGCTGGTTGGGGAGAAAACTTGGAACATTCCTCTCATCAACTCCTCATTTTCTCAACCATTGGTTGTTGCTATTATTCAGACTCCCATTATTAATGATGATTGCCCTGATATTCTCTGCTGGGACCTCAGTCCCTCTGGGAGCTCTAGCCCCAAATCTACTTACAAATTGTGCTTGCAGGAATTGCAATCCTCTCCCAGACATGCTCCCACACAGATTGCCAATCAAACCAAGTATCTCTTAAAGGTCATCTGGAAAGAAAAGAATGTCATCCCCAAAGTGAAGGCTTTTGCTTGGAGACTTCTCAGGAAAGCTCTCCCTACTGGACTAAGAGGTGGCGGATTTTCTAACCACACCTCTAATCTTTGATCTAGGTGTGGGCAGCCTGAAGATGAGTTCCATATCTTCTTTCTCTATTCATATGCTAGGGCGGCTTGGTTTTCTTCTCCATGGTATATTAAATCTGATCTTTTAATTCAGTCCAATGCTTCTATGCAAAATGTGCTCACTGCCATTGCTTCCTCTGTCCACCCTCAGGCATCCATCCCCAACATTTTAAATATGATTTGGTGTCTCTGGAAATCTAGAAATGACAATATCTTTAATAGAAAATGCTCTAAACCCCAACATTTAAATGATGATGTCTTAGCTCTTAAAAAATTCTCAGATTAGCTTTAACCGATCCCTCCACTCTTCTCACCACACCTGATCCCTCTACTCAAACTAATCATCTCTATGTAGGACTTCCTTTGCAGGGTAACACTCTCAGCTCTGACATCCTTATCTCTGGACCCAAGGTGTTTGTTGATGCTGCTTTCCACTGTGCAAAATCCCTGCTTGTCCCTCTTGCCACCTGGGCACAGGAATTTGTGTTTACATTTGTTTTATGCAAGATCAAAACAAGATTTCCATATTCATTCAAGCAAGTATTCCTTCTAATTCTACCCCTCTGGAGGCCGAAGCTCTGGCGCTCCTGCTTGCGGCATTGGCGGTCGAGCAACTCAACCTGCTCTGTCCCACCTTCCTCTCCGACTGCCTCTCCCTCACCAACATGGCTGCAACAAAGAATATCAGAGACCCTCTTGTTCTCTATAAAGTCAGACCCACTTTAGTTGCCTTCCTGGCAGCCTCTCACTACTCCCCCTCCTCTATCTTCCATGTCAAAAGAAGCCTCAACGGTGTGCCGCACAATCTAGCCCATTAAGGTTTGCGCCCTGAATACACTTGCTACGCTTTCGGGCATGATCATTCGAACTGCTGCTATGTTTCTAAGCTTGCTTCCCTTAAACCTCTGAGTTTTGTAATCAGCTCTGTACACTGCTTTTAAATTCAATAAATTTGTCTTTTACGTCCAAAAAAAAGGCACACTCTCCATTTGTTGGATCGGTCTAAGAGCATCTCCAACCGTTCGGGGCCCCAAGGGTGATTTTAGGCGCTAAATAGCGTCACTTGGGGGGTTGCCGACACTTTATTCGCCGTTGGGGTGCTCTGGTTCACAGATTCGGCTCAAATTAGGCACAAATTCGTTACACTTCGGCACAAATTTAACAAAAAAATACAGATTTGGCACAAATTTTACACTTCAGCACAAATAATTCGTTACACTTTAGCACAAATATTTTTTATCACATAGTTCATCACAAAAAGCAATACAAATCAATTAGTTCAACGAAGTAGGCTCATAATTTGAACTGAAATTAAAACACATTGAAGTAGGCGTTGTGCTTGAGCCTCCATAGGTGCTCCACCAGATAGTGATGCAGTTCTTGATGCACCTACGAGTCTCGGATCTCCTAAAGCATATTGAGGAAGGCAGTCCATGCTGCCGGTACCTGGTGATCAACAGTTGCAAGAGGATCCTGGTTGAAATATGGTTCAGTGTAAACATTGGCTCATGTTGCTCGCTCTCAATGATCATGTTATGCAAGATGAAACAGCAATTCATCACCTCCCACATCTGAGATTTCGACCAGGTCAGAGCGGGGTACCATACAACAACAAATCGATATTGGAGCACACCAAATGCCCGCTCGACATCCTTCCTGCAAGCCTCCTAACACTTAGCAAAGTACAATTTCTTGCCTCCTGACACAGGGTTGGATATAGTCTTCACAAATGTTGACCATCTTGGATAGATGCCATCTGCTAAGTCCCTTCTTGTAGTGACGCCCATTGACCTTGAAGTTCACCGGAGGAGCATGACCTTCAACAAGCTTGGCAAAGACATTTAAGCACTACAGGACGTTGATGTCATTGCAAGTTCCTGGCATGCCAAAGAAGGAGTGCCAATCCAGAGGTCCTGTGTAACCACTGCCTCAAGTACCATACTGCAAGGTCCTTTCGTGCCTTTGTACATCACCTGCCAAGCAAATGGACAGTTTTTCCATGCCCAATGCATGCAGTTGATGCTTCCAAACATCCCAGGAGATCCTCTTGCTTAATTTTGCGCTAGGATCCTAGCAGTGTCTTCAGCATTGGGTGATCGCAAGTATTAGGGTCCAAACACTGCCATCACTTCCCTGCAGAACTTGTACAAACGCTCAATGATGGTGGACTCGGCCATGCGTCCATAGTCTTCATGTATATCACCGGGAGCTCCGTATGCAAGAATCCTCATCGCCGTCGTGCACTTCTGGAGTTAGGAGAATCCAACTGTGTCGGTGCAATCCTTCTTGCAAATGAAATAGTTTTCAAACTCCCGGATGGCATTCACAATCCTGAGAAAGAGCTTCCGGTCCATCTGATAACGGCGCCGAAATACCTTCTCGCCGTGCAGTAGAGAATTGGCGAACTAGTTAGCGTAGAGCAAGCGGTAGCCCTCCATTCGATGCCTCTGCTTGCTCTTCCGGCGGCCCGGCTTCGAACCACCTCGTCGCGGCTTTGCATTCTTTGCGAACAGGTCTGCCGGAGCGACGAGCATCATGAGGTGCTCTTCGCCATCGGCGCCGGCCTCAGCCTCCTCCTCCATCAAAGCCGCGAACACCTCATCGTCGTCGGGGTCCATCGTCGGGAGGCAAATTGCCGAACACCTCGCGGGCATGGTGGGCAGGCAGTCGCCGGTATCCTCGTCTACGCAGACGGAGGCCTGGAAAGCTCGGTCGGGAGCGGGGAGGAGGTTGTCGCTATGAAATCCTCTCTTTCCGGCGGGGGAATGGCCTTTCTAGCGGTGGAGCAGCGGCTGTGTGCAGAGGGGTGGCGCCAGCATCGGCATGGATATGAGAGAGGGAAGTGTGCATGTGGCCGAATCTAGGTGGGGGAAATACGTTTCTCGCTTGACAGTACTGGCCCACGCGGCCCACGCTCCACTTTTCTTTCCGCCGAAGCCCCAAGTGTGCCCCCAATGCGCTGGGTTCGACCTGGGATCACCGGGTGAAAATGGGCTAAACCGGAGGTAATCAACCGTCTTGCGGAAGCGACTGGAGAGTTTTTTTTGCGCCGAGCCACAAAAATCCCCCCACAGGCGCCTTGGGGGAGCTGCTGGAGATGCTTTAAGCCTCCAATTGTTGCATTGGTTAAGGACAGTGCTAGGTGCCAGTGGGCCAGCGCTAGCCCCCGCCGGTCGTATCCTAGCCATCCCACCCATGCGCCAACGTACTATAACCCTTCGATCAAGCTGCTTATATCCATCGATGCGTCAGGATGGTTCAAATTTTGCAGCGCTGCACCGGTCGGCTGGCCCAGATTTTGGCTGGTCAACCCACAACCGTTCAAGCTAGGCCCAGTACTTCCTATTTACTCCTTCATTAATCCCGAGTAGAAAAAAGCGATTAGCATTTGTAGCAAAATAGATCGTCAGCTGCAGCAAAAAAAATGTGTGTATCTTTTCATTATTTTTAGCATTATTGTAACAAAAAATCGTAAATATTGTTGTGTACCATATTTACCATCGACTAATACATCATCACAAAATTCGTACTGGATGCGACAAAATTCGTTGCCCTTCATCACAAATCACACTTCATCATTTTTTGTTGTAAAAAGAATTGAGGGTCAGTGGTAGCTTTTCACGTAGTTTGTTGCAGCAAAAAAATGTAGCGCCGTCATCGCCGAACGCACTCTCTTAAATGAATATATAAAGCACTAACATACATTTAGATACATTCATTTAAGCGACAAGTAATATGGATGAGCATACAAGAATTTTTATTTGACCCTTTTAAATGGATGTAGATCATCGTAGCACACCCAAACGCAGGTCCCTGCACACCTGGTTTCAGCAAAAGAGATGTCGATGAAAGCATTTTTTCATCATCGATTTATCTCACCTCGTTGCGGGTTCCAGCACTGCATGTCGCCGGTTGCAGAATAATACAAATGGTCGGTGTTGTGTCGCCGTCTTCCGCTCGCATAGTCGTTGTAGCAATTTTCTTCGTCGATTGTAGCAAAATTCGATGAGGATTGTAGCAAAATGTTAAGGACAGTTGCACCGATGTAGCTTTTTGAGATGTCGGTTGCAACTTTTGTGATACATATATGCAACAAATAATTATTTGTTGTTATCGATTGCAACAATATTCATAGCTTTCATCGCCAATCACACTTCACTATTTTTTGTTGTAGAAAAAATCGAGTGTCAACAATAGCTTTTCCCATTGACCGTTGCAACAAAAAAAGTAGCGTTGTCATCACTACACACTTTTTTAAAATGGATATACATAGCACTAAAATAGATCTACATACATCAGATTGAACCATAAATAATATGATGAGCATAATAGCATATTTATGTCATGATGCTAAATGAATGTGCTTATCACTAAACTACACCTAGATACATATGTTTAGCGAAAAATAACATAGATCAATGTAGTAATGTTTTTGTATCGTAGCTATACAATTGCTAGTATTTTAATATCAAAACTTCTTCACACACGATATTTGTGCCCGATATTTGCACAACGTGTACATCCAGCGGCCGGTGGCCTATTCAGTCATGCGTAGGTCTTGTTGGATATAAATGTCACGTATGAATCGTGCAAATTGTGTCGTGTGCATAGCACGATTCTTTTAATATTATAGTTGCAGCACATTCACACATCATATGCAACAAATTGCGTACAGTAGATTTTATGGGTCGATGAACCGTATGCAATAGACACATTATAGAGTTTGACCGACCGGCCGGTTGGAATCCTTTTCCAAAACCGAAAGAAGAAGAAATGCAAAACACCGTGTACACGGGCGAGTAGATGCGTAGGATGGATACGTATTGCGCGGTCCGCGTACGACGAGAGAAACTATTTAGCGCCTCCGCAGAGGTCACTTTAGTACGCTTTGAAGCTGCAATGTGTCGCGCTTTTATTTTATCCCGCACGAAGCAACTATGGTTGAATTTATAATTACATTGTAGCTGAAAACTGTGGCTATACGGAAACTGTGGCTAAATTTATTCATGTGTTGTGGCTAAAAACTGTCTTTGTGGAAAAACTGTGGATAAATCTGTGTCTACGTTGTGGCTAAAAACTGTGGCTGCGTGAAAACTATGGCTGATTCTGTATCTATATTGTGGTTAAAAAAATTGTTTGCGCGAAAGCTGAATTTGTCTTATGTTGTGACTGAAGCTACGGTTGAATCTATGTCTATGACTGCGTGCTGTTCATCCAAAAACATATTATCGTGTTGATCACAACAAAAATAAATAAAATAAAAGAACCCTCAAACGCACTAGAACGCGCTACTTACATGATCTTGGGGCACCCTCTAACTAGACGCATACGACCGGCGCGCGTTTCCGCCCGTGGGCAGGCCAAAAAATCAAAGCTACCTTGACCTGACTCATACGTAGAGGCGCACGCTTGTATTGGCCGGCTTTTCTTAATCAAATAGGCAAAATATTAGTACGTACTGTACTTTTTTTACATCAAAATATTAAAACTTCTCTATCAACATAGCTTTTGCCTCAGGTTTGAAGACGGTAACTTCCAAAGAAGTGCATAAAAAAACAACACAAGGTAATTCTGTAACATTTAATCCACACAAAGTCTTCATTGTTAGAGCAGGCGAACAGCCTTCTCTATAGAGTTACAAACTTGCAAAGCACACTTAACAGCATACAAGATACAACTAAGACAACCACAAACCGCAAACCAGGTTACAAGCTGCCTTCTATTAGCTACCTTTTTTGTCATGTGGTTATCTCAACCATTCTCTTCTCTATAAAAACTAAGTAGAAGTCAAACAAAGACAACAGTCAATATTTTACAAGTCATTTCCAGAGCTTGACAAGCCTGTCATGGCTAACTGAGGCAACCTTCCCCGTTGCACTCGATGCTGCTAGGGCTGCAATTAAACCGTCATGAGCATTGTTCAAGGTCATGGCAGTCTTCTCCCTGATGTCCCAAAGTTCCAAAGACTGCACGGCACAGACAACGGATAAGTGAAACTGGATGGAAGGGTGAGATTAGTGAATAGTGATAAGTGAAACTTGCCTCGTAACAACCAATGACTAGTAAAGAAGGGTGAGTTGGATGGAAAACACATGTTTGGAACTTGTTCCCGCTGCAGTTCAACTCGTTCACAAATTCACCGTCATGCCCAGAAGTAAATGACCATATTCTAACAGCATCTTCACTGACAGAAGCGAGATAGTCACCCGCAGAGTCCCAACAAACTGATTGAATGTCCTTTGCATGACCCTGCATACATCAACAGAATTTCCAACTCAATAATCCACCACCACCACTGGATCACAAGATACTTGCAACTTCTTTTTTTAGATGGAACAAACATACAAATTTATTTACATAATAAAGGTACATCAAATCGCTAGAGGAAGTACCATTTGAATGATAATCCTTCACGCCTGTGATATATAATAATATAGGAGATGATTATTAGCAACGAGGAAACTATTCTGGGTGCACTGGTCTGACCATGCAGCTTGCCTGCGCTTGGACACTACCTTGGTTTGTTCCCTAGAAGGTCATATAGAAACTCTTGGCCCAAGGAACACTACAATTTTACCAGAAAAGTGTATTCCAGACATTTCGATTTCACCAAACCTACTGAATAGAGCCTCCTGGTACCAGGTGCATATAGTGAACCTTCTTTGTCCACTGCCATCTAGACAATTGGTATGCTTTACTACTAGAGAAACTAAAGACATGGCATGCATAACTTGCAGTCATGAGTTATGAGAGGATGTAAATGCGTCCGCAAATACTCTCAACAAATTTAGGAGCTGGTCTTTGGTGGCAAACCTGTAAAGGGCTTCTACAAGCATGTTGTGTCTCCCCATCAAGTATGTAGATAGCCTTCTCTGATGCAGCAGCTAGATATTTTCCCTTGCGGGGTTGAAATCTCATCTGAGTGGCACCTCCCTGGAAAGATAATAATGTGAGAGGAAACAACAGCAAGCATCAGAAATTAATTGTTTGAGCAGAAAATCATGCGGTGAGTGACGATTAGAACTGAATAGGTAAATACCTTAAAAACCTTAACACAGGTCAGGCAGCTACCATTATTAATGCTCCAACTGCGGACTTCCCCATCACTATCACAGGAACAAATAATATCTTCTTTATTGGGATGAAAATCAAGTGACATAACAGATGCTGAGTGACCCGTGAAAGTACGGAGCGAATAGTCAGTCTGCACAGTCAAATCAATTAGTCACATCATCCTAAAATTACAGCAGTTTGTAATGCAAATAATAGAAATACATTGTGAAGGGGGAAACTGGTGCTAAGGAGTATACATTGTCAGCATCCCAAACCCGTACGGTTTTGTCGAAGGAAGATGTAGCAAGGCGGGACATGCTTGGGCTAAATCGAACATCAGTTATCAAAAATGAATGCTCTTCTAACGGGGATTTAGGCTTCAGGGGATCTGTACACCATAAAAGTACCTGCAGAGGAGCAGGTGTGTGATTGAAGGTTTTCTGACGATGGTAGAGGTATACCTACTTCCGCATCAACAGCAAACCTTTTTATCATGACCACCAGTAGCAAGCAATTTGCCATCGGATGAGAAGTGGCAACAAACAACTTTATTTGCACTCGCACGTGCTTTTGCAATCTCAGCAAAGCCAAATCCTGCAACAAACAGATCTTGAGATATAGGTTGACACTAGGAATATACTCTACAAGCAAGCAGGAGTTCCCTTGCATGGTCAAAGAATAAATTTGAGGTCGAAGACCTAAAGTGGCATGGTTGTAGAACAGATCCCTATCTTGCTCACATTTGCAAGTTTTATCATAATCACAGTTAATTATCAAGATTAGACAGCAGCTTACAGACAGCTTGAGGATCTAATGTGGCAATACTTTCCCCCTTCCCATATGGAACCAAGGCCCCTTGACCTCATCAATGGTGCCATTGCTCGCCATGCCTTCACAACACCCCCTTCGCAATAATATAATATAGAGAAAAGTATGATGTTCAATGTTCACGTCGGATTGGCAGAGGAACTCAGCAGGCTAGAACCAAGTCTAGAATATCTACCAGAGAAGCAGTAGATGTAGCCACCGGGCGCAACTACTCTTCTGTGTACCCCACCTTTGGGGCCTCGATGATGGAGGGGGGATGGGGGGTCGACATTAGTATATGTTTTAGTTTAGTAATGGCAACCTTGAAAACCACGGTTCTTGCAATGGCAACCAGAAGCAAGACGTTTCTGGATAGGCAGCTGCCAGCAGTTTCGGTCGATCACACCCACGTCCAACAACTTGTATTTGACTAGAGGACCATGAGGACCAAGCAACCATGTTCTGCATGTCATTGCTTGGACTTGTGTACCATACTACAAAATTAGGAAGCTGCGTGTATGCATTCGATCCTGGAGATTACCTAGTACGTACTACATACAGACGATGTGGAAGTTCTGCATCAAAGGAAACAAAGCTACAGATTTTCTTGCCAGGAAGAATTATGTCCTCAACTCCGCCTATGTTTTTTTTAGACGTAGCCGGTCCCAAGCCCGGGTAAAGGAGGAGGGTTGTGTTAGGCTTGGCGAGCCAACGTGAAAACCCAGCCACTCTCATGGATATGAAACCCAAAAGAACATCGTTGGGGCGTAACCCTCTTAGCGACGCGCCACATCGGAACCCGGGTGTGGTGACAAATGAGCAAGGGCCGGGCCGTCACCCCCCTGGTGGCGCGCCGTGTCTTGATCTGGATACGATGACAAGTGAGCAAGGATCGGGTCGTCGCATCCTTAGTGGCGCGCTACATCGTCGCCCGGGTGTAGTGAAAAATAAGCAAGGGTCTTCGCATTTGACTCGACGAGTGCGAAGGGTAAGGAAGCTAGCCGAGCCTAAGAGGATTCGCATAGGTAGTTGGAATGTAGGGTCCCTGACAGGTAAGTTGCGAGAGTTAGTGGATGCAGCAGTGAGGAGAGGTGTTGATATCCTATGCATCCAAGAAACCAAGTGGAAGGGACAGAAGGCGGAGGAGGTAGAGGAGACCGGTTTCAAGCTGTGGTACACGGGGACCACTGCGAACAGAAACGGAGTGGGTATCTTGCTCAACAAGAGCCTCAAGGATGGAGTGGTGGACGTCAAGAGGCAAGGTGGTCGGATTATCCTGGTCAAGTTGGTCGTTGGGGGCCTAGTTCTTAATGTTATCAGCGCCAATGCCCCACAAGTAGGCCACAGTGAGAGCACCAAGTTGGAGTTCTGGGAAGGCCTGGAGGACTTGGTTAGGAGTGTTCCTATTGGCGAGCGACTCTTCATAGGAGGAGACCTTAATGGCCATGTGGACACATCTAACACGGGTTTTGAAGGGGTGCATGGGGGCTATGTATATGGCTGCAGGAATCAAGAGGAAGAGGATGTCTTAAGCTTCGCTTTAGCCTACGACATGATCGTAGCTAACACCCTCTTTAGAAAGAGAGAATCTCATCTTGTGACTTTTAGTAGCGGACAACACTCTAGCCAGATTGATTTCATCCTCTCAAGAAGAGAAGATAGGCGTGCTTGCCTAGATTGTAAGGTGATACCTGGAGAGAGTGTTGTCGCTCAACATAAGCTTGTGGTGGCTGACTTCCGCTTTCGGATTCGTGTCCAGCGGGATAAGCGCACCAAAGTAGCTATAACGAAGTGGTGGAAGCTGAAGGGGGAGGCGGCTCAGGCTTTCAAGGAGAGGATCATGAAGGAGGGTCCTTGGGAGGAAGGAGGTGATGCAAACAATATGTGGATGAAGATGGCGACCTGCGTCCGGAGGATAGCTTCAGAGGAGTTTGGGGTAACCAAGGGTAGTAGAGTCGAAGCTAAAGATACCTGGTGGTGGAACGAGGATGTCCCGAAGCCTATTAAGGAGAAGAAAGTTTGTTTCCGACGCCTATACCTCGATAAGAGTGCGGACAACATAGAGAAGTACAAGGTGGCGAAGAAGACAGCGAAGCGAGCTGTGAGCGAAGCTAGGGGGCGGGCGTATGAGGACCTTTACCAACGTTTAAACACGAAGCAAGGTGAAAGGGACATCTATAAGATGGCCAAGATCCGAGAGAGGAAGACGAGGGATGTCGATCAGGTGAGATGCATCAAGGACGAAGCAGATCAACTTCTGGTGAAGGACGAAGAGATTAGGCATAGATGGAGGCAATACTTCGACAAGTTGTTCAATGAAGAGAATGGGAGCTCTACCATTGAGCTGGATGACTCCTTTGATGAGATGAACAAACGTTTTGTGCGGCGAATCCAGGAGGCCGAGGTCAAGGAGGCTTTAAACAGGATGAAAGGAGGCAAGGCGATGGGCCCTGACTGTATCCCCATCGAGGTGTGGAGAGGCCTTGGAGACAAAGCGATAGTATGGCTAACCAAGCTTTTCAACCTCATTTTTCGGTCAAACAAGATGCCTGAAGAATGGAGGCGGAGTATATTAGTACCAATCTTCAAGAACAAAGGGGATGTTCAGAGTTGTACTAATTACCGCGGGATTAAGCTAATGAGCCATATAATGAAGCTATGGGAGAGAGTCATTGAGCACCGTGTAAGAGGAATAACACGCGTGACCAAAAACCAATTTGGTTTCATGCCTAGGAGGTCGACCATGGAAGCCATTTTCTTGGTACAACTTATGGAGAGATACAAGGAGCAAAAGAAGGACCTGCATATGGTGTTCATTGACTTGGAGAAGGCTTACGATAAGATACTGCGGAATGTCATGTGGTGGGCGTTGGAAAAACACAAAGTCCCGACAAAGTACATTACCCTCATCAAGGATATGTACGACAATGTTGTGACAAGTGTGCGAACAAGCGATGGCGACACTGATGACTTTCCAATCAAAATAGGACTGCACCAGGGGTCAGCTTTGAGCCCTTATCTTTTCACATTGGTGATGGATGAGGTCACACGGGATATACAAGGGGACATCCCATGGTGTATGCTCTTTGCAGACGATGTGGTGCTAGTCGACGATAGTCGGGCGGGGTTAATAGGAAGCTGGAGCTGTGGAGACAGACTTTGGAATCGAAAGGTTTTAGGCTTAGTAGAACTAAAACTGAGTGCATGAGGTGCGGTTTTAGTACTACTAACCATGGGGAAGAGGAGGAAGTTAGCCTTGAGGGGCAAGTGGTACCTCAGAAGGACACCTTTCGATATTTGGGGTCAATGCTGCAGAAGGATGGTGATATTGATGAAGACGTTAGCCATCGAATTAAAGTTGGATGGCTAAAGTGGCGCCAAGCTTCTGGTGTTCTCTGTGACGAGAGTGCCACAAAAGCTAAAAGGCAAGTTCTATAGAACGGCGATTCGACTTGCGATGTTGTATGGTGCTGAATGTTGGCCAACTAAAAGGCGACATGTCCAACAACTAGGTGTGGCAGAGATGCACATGTTGAGATGGGCATGTGGCCACACAAGGAAGGATCGGATCCGGAATGATGTTATACGGGAGATAGTTGGGGTGGCACCAATTGAAGAGAAGCTTGTCCAACATCGTCTGAGATGGTTTGGGCATATCCAGCGTAGGCCTTCTGAAGCGCCTGTGCATATCGGGCGGTTAAGGCGTGCTGATAATGTCAAGAGAGGTCGAGGGAGGCCAAACTTGACTTGGGAGGAGTCTGTGAAGAGAGACCTGAAGGACTGGGCTATCAACAAAGACCTAGCTCTGGACAGGGGTGCATGGAAGTCAGCTATCCACGTGCCAGAACCATGATTTGGTTACGATATCTTTTGGGTTTCAGCTCTAGCCTACCCCAACTTGTTTGGGACTGACAGGCTTTGTTGTTGTTGTTGTTGAAGAATTATGTCCTCAAACGAATTTTACGCTATTTCACTTTTCATTACACCTATCCAACCAAACACAGGAATGGAACCATTCCATTACATTCCAAACACACCCTTAGAATAAGGATTGTGGACAATGCACCAAAAATAGCATACGATTAGCAATGTAGGCTATTTATCAGGCTACACAGGTTGAACTTGACAAGGATCAGTTATCAGCAGGACTAGAAAGCATACCTTTACAGGCATCCATGGAGCGTCCCAGAGTATCCCTGGGATCCATGTCATCCTGTGACAGAAAAGATTCAACATTTTCATCCAACCCTTCTTCCAGCAAACGGTCCACATCACCCTGTAATGAAGCATTTTGTTATTATACAGATGAAACAAAATTGATCACGGAAGGTCAAGCTTCCAGTGCCATCAGAGCAAAACATTACCAAGGGTTTTGCTGAAACGCCATTCTGCTGATGTTGTGGCACTGGCATCGGATCTCCTGGTGTATGAGTTGAAGGTGTTGAGGGTGCAGAACCTGGAGAGGGGCCAGCAGTATTTCCGGTTCCTGAACTATTAGCTCTACCCGAGGAAGAGCCAGGCTTCTTTCTTTTCTTCGTTGACTGAACAACAAATAGTATTGTTTGTGTAAATGAACCACTGAGATCCAGTTTATCAGTTACTTCACTAATCTCAAGCAGTGGGAAGCAAAAATAAAACGAGGGTTGTTGAAAGTTTACCGGAGAGGGGCCGGTGGCAAATTAAAAAAAAGAGGTTACCATCAGTCTAATTTTGGTCCATTCCAGTTTGCTATATTTTCTTTATATGTTTTCTGGTCAAAGTACTGTATTTCTCTGGTGTTAAATGAACACATATATCAAGTTACATCTTCACTAGTATGAAAGCACCACTTTCCAGACTGATATATTTTCACAATCCGGTTAGGTTTAGCCGGTTACTGTCATTTTTTGTCACTGCTGGGAAGTAGATCTAAATTCATCAACAAAGAAAAAATGGAAGATCAAGAGTAACAGTGAGGGAGACCAGGAGCACTAATAGCTCAGTCGATTTACTTCTATAGACAAATGAACTGTAGTGCAGCAAAGAATACAATGTACTTATAAACCCTAGAAGATGGATCATGGAGCTAGGGAAACCATATCTAGAGAAACCAACCGCAATGGTGTAGGCATGGACAGATCATGTACCATGGCAAACTAAGCTCGGTTATTACTAATACTCCCTCCGTTCCCTAATATATGATGTTTTAGCAAGCTAAATTAGGTTGCTAAAACGTCATATATTAAGGAACGGAGGGAGTATTATACTGTGTGAAAGTACATTATCTGGCGAGAGGAAAAGCAGGAAGATTTAATAGAAAGTTATCAACCCATTCAGATCTTATGTGTACTATGAACAGCAAGACTTAATGCTTAATGCAAAATAACCATAAAAGGCATTTGTTTGCGGCAAAAAGTTTACTTGATCGGTGGCCCCAAAAGAATTCTGCATGCCCCCATCAACAGGCATATTTCCAGTTCCTAGCTTTTCTTGTTGGAGAAGCTGATTTGAGCTTTGAGACTGCTGACTGGAGACAGACTGATGGTGCTGCTGTTGGCTATTGCTTTGTTGTTGTAATAGTTGTTTCTGTTGCTGCTGGTGATGATGTGCATTAGCAATTTTCTTCTACTAAACAGAAAATTTTACATAAGAACATGGCAGCAGAAAACAAAAGGCTGCAAGAATAACCCAAAGGCATCTCTACAAGTTGAATCATCAAAGGCAAATGTAACATAAACTAGGTCATCTTATATGCAAAAGGGAAGCATACATATATGAGCGGAATACAACAGAGTTGGAAGATACAAAACGGTAAAATCAACACCATAAAGTATAATTCCAGGAAATAGAAAATTTTATGAACATTATGAGTTGCCTTTGCACTATTAAAATGTTGGCCTTACTATGTCAAGCACCTTCTGGAGAATTAGATGTTTAGGCAGTCAGGTAAAATGGCAAATATAAATTAACTCGCATTCAGTGTTTTGCTATTACAGAAAATGCCAAATTTTGATATCAGGCAACAAAATACGTTATGAACAAATTGAGACGATGACATTTTGACATGATGTTCTATATTCTATGATCCAAACCCCCCATCTACTATGTAACAGGAGTTGTCTTACATCGTATAATAAGCACTCCACATAATTAAAAAATAAAGAGAGAATTTCACACACACACACACACACCCCAAAAAAAAATTAACCTGTTAGCGAAGAATGAAAAGTCATACCTTTATTAGCATGTCTATATCACCACCACTTTGACTAGGAGAGCCAATATTTGGGATGATATCTCCACCGCTGGTTGTCTGCCCATCCCGCCCAAGAACTACATTTCTGTTGTTAAACATCATCCTCAATCTTCTGCTGTCAACATCACTAGATGTTGGGGAAGCCATATTTTGCTGCACCTGCAACGTAAGCTGCTGCTGTTGTTGTGGAGTCAGAAATTGGATCTGTTGCTGCAATTGATGTTGATTCTGCATGAATGACTTCTGCTGTAGAATTCCAGAACGAAGTTGCTCAAGTCCCTGCTGAAATAAACAGTGAAATGCATGTGAAAACCAAGGTTGAAATTTAGCATCCTTACTAGGCAGATGCCAAATCATATGTTTGCTATTTGACATTATATGGAAAAAATAAATACAAAAGTAGCCATTTGTTCCACAAATTGTTGGCAATGACATCATCTGTGATGCCACTATATTTTAACTGTATGTAAACCACACAAAAATATTTAAGTACAGGGGTTAGAGAACCATAGATAAGGTCCAGGATATGATAACATCAAGGAGAGATCCACTAGGGCAGTATCAAATTGTGCAAAACGTGGTCAACAGATGGAAAAAACAAATGCAGTTATAATGTACCAGGTAAACACAAAACAGATCGATGCAAATTTAGATGCTTCCCTTGGTCGGTAAAGTACTACAAAATATAATACACTATTAACAAACTACAGCAAGAGTGTGCATCCCATAAAATAATTGTTAGATTTCGTCAATGTAGGGGAGTTAAGTCTAAGCTGAATCAATACTCAACAGAAGGACATTAATCACAAGCAAAGTGTACATAACTAGGACTAAGTGGGGGACCTTGCATCTTTTGATTGGTTACTGACATAACTGGAAACTTTTTCCTCCTTTTTCAATTTTAAAAGATGAATTAAATACAGACACTTCATAAAGAAACCCCTTGGGCCTGAAATCTCTCGCAACAAATTTAAACCCTGAATACAACAGTGATGGAAAAGCACAAAATAAGTCAATGTTTAGTCGTAAATTAAACCCTTACCGTGAGTGGCCATCCTTTGAGAGTCAAATTATTTGCAACTTGATTAGATCCTGTTAAGAATGCATCTAAATTAGCCTCACAAAACTTGGTAACTCGGCCAGGCCAATATAAAATTGGAAATAATAGTTTACTCTTTTGGAAGAAAAAATGCAAAAAAATTGACGTGAGTATTAGAGAATAGTAATTAATTGGAGCAGAATAATAATATTACCCTGTAGACTCATGAATGGTCCCTCTGGACCAGCAGCTCTAGGTGCCAAAATGGGATTTATCTCTGTCTTGATACTCTGCTAAAAGAAGACACATAAATAGTTTTTCTTGTTTTCATGGCTTGAGTATAGTTAGGGCTGCCAAATACTAGATAAATCAGGAAGCCTCAAAAAGACTAACCTGAGTATGCCCTGGATGTTGGGGACTTCTAGCCTGAACTTGCTGTATAGTGCCCGACAAACCACCAATAGAACCATGCAAAATTTGCCTATGTAGGGGGCAAATGTTAACAAATTAAGAAAAAATACAAAAGGCTGCTTGATAAATTAGGTCTGACAAAGTCCTTCCTTAGGGCATAGGCATCTACGCTCCATACACATTGAAAGCCTTACAATTGATGCACGTGCAGGATTATTAACATCTAAGCTCTAAGGAGAAGGCAACAAGGATAGCCAACCACACCAGCAAGTCAACTGTGGGCATTCAAACAATGATTTTGTAACTTGTAACAAGAATGCTAAAATGTCATCAGCTACTTCTGTATGCAAAACATTTTTGTTAAAACATTTCATAATTAACAAGTTCAGCGAGTACCCTGAGGACTGTCCACTTGCAGCTGCTTTCAGTAGTGATGTTTCATTTGGATCAAGTAGTTGCCCAGCATTTTCTCCATATCTTTGCTGCAACCGAACTTTCAATGTTATAGTGAGTAATAACAAATGAACTTCTTTTTCTTTTGAGGAGAACACAAATGAACCTTTTAGAGTAGTCAACTAAAGGAATCTAGAACAATGAATCTAGCTACAGTGGTACCTTCATAGATGCATCTTCCAAAGAGTCTCTCTGGGAAGGCAACTTTAGCCGCTCCTCATACATTTTGGTCGCCATAACATTTGCAGTACTTTGGTTTTGTCGCATTAAAGGATTGCTTCCAGAAAGTCCACTTGAAGAACCATTAAGAAGATAAGAATCATCTCTACGCTGCTGCTGCTGCTGTTGCTGCTGCTGCTGCTGCTGCTGTTGTTGCTGCTGATGTTGGTGTTGCTGCTGCTGATGTTGCTGCTGCTGCTGTTGTGCGGCTCTTTGTAACAACATTTGTTGCATTTGTATATGCTGTGGTTGCTGCTGCCGCTGTTGAGGCAGCAGTTGCTGCTGTTGCTCCCGGGCTTTCATGAGCTGCGTCTGAAGAGAGAGCAGCACATTCTAGCTGAATTAGAACTACTAATCCAGGAGAAAAGTGCCCCAGAATCACAGCTATTGATGCAACAAAAATAAAATTATGCTTTTCTAATGCAATTTATTAGATCACTACGGAATAAAGTGCCCTTACAACAACAACAACAACAACAACAACAACAAAGCCTTTCAGTCCCAAACAAGTTGGGGTAGGCTAGAGCTGAAACCCAAAAGATATCGTAACCAAATCACGGTTCTGGCACGTGGATACCTAACTTCCACGCACCCCTGTCCAGAGCTAGATCTTTGTTGATAGCCCAGTCCTTCAGGTCTCTCTTCACAGACTCCTCCCAAGTCAAGTTTGGCCATTATCAGCACGCCTTAACCGCCCGATATGCACAGGCGCTTCAGAAGGCCTACGCTGGATATGCCCAAACCATCTCAGACGATGTTGGACAAGCTTCTCTACAATTGGTGCCACCCCAACTCTCTCCCGTATAACATCATTCCGGATCCGATCCTTCCTCGTGTGGCCACATGCCCATCTCAACATGCGCATCTCTGCCACACCTAGTTGTTGGACATGTCGCCTTTTAGTTGGCCAACATTCAGCACCATACAACATCGCAGGTCGAATCGCCGTTCTATAGAACTTGCCTTTTAGCTTTCGTAGCACTCTCTTATCACAAAGAACACCAGAAGCTTGGCGCCACTTTAGCCATCCAACTTTGATTTGATGGCTAACGTCTTCATCAATATCACCATCCTTCTGCAGCATTGACCCCAAATATCGAAAGGTGTCCTTCTGAGGTACCACTTGCCCCTCAAGGCTAACTTCCTCCTCTTCCCCATGGTTAGTAGTACTAAAACCGCACCTCATGTACTCGGTTTTAGTTCTACTAAGCCTAAAACCTTTCGATTCCAAAGTCTGTCTCCACAGCTCCGACTTCCTATTAACCCCCGCCCGACTATCGTCGACTAGCACCACATCGTCTGCAAAGAGCATACACCATGGGATGTCCCCTTGTATATCCCGTGTGACCTCATCCATCACCAATGTGAAAAGATAAGGGCTCAAAGATGACCCCTGGTGCAGTCCTATTTTGATTGGGAAGTCATCAATGTCGCCATCGCTTGTTCTCGCACACTTGTCACAACATTGTCGTACATATCCTTGATGAGGGTAATGTACTTTGTCGGGACTTTGTGTTTTTCCAACGCCCACCACATGACATTCCGCGGTATCTTATCGTTGGCCTTCTCCAAGTCAATGAACACCATATGCAGGTCCTTCTTTTGCTCCTTGTATCTCTCCATAAGTTGTCGTACCAAGAAAATGGCTTCCATGGTCGACCTCCCAGGCATGAAAACAAATTGATTTTTGGTCACGCGTGTCATTCCTCTTACACGGTGCTCAATGACTCTCTCCCATAGCTTCATTTATGGCTCATCAGCTTAATCCCGCGGTAATTAGTACAACTCTGAACATCCCCTTTGTTCTTGAAGATTGGTACTAATATACTCCGCCTCCATTCTTCAGGCATCTTGTTTGACCGAAAAATGAGGTTGAAAAGCTTGGTTAGCCATACTATCGCTTTGTCTCCAAGGCATCTCCACACCTCGATGGGGATACAGTCAGGGCCCATCGCATTGCCTCCTTCCATCCCTTTTAAAGCCTCCTTGACCTCGGCCTCCTCGATTCGCCGCACAAAACGTCTGTTCATCTCATCAAATGAGTCATCCAGCTCAATGGTAGAGCTCCCATTCTCCTCATTGAACAACTTGTCGAAGTATTGCCTCCATCTATGCCTGATCTCTTCGTCCTTCACCAGAAGTTGATCGGCTTCGTCCTTGATGCATCTCACCTGATCGACATCCCTCGTCTTCCTCTCTCGGATCTTGGCCATCTTATAGATGTCCCTTTCACCTTGCTTCGTGTTTCAACGCTGGTAGAGGTCCTCATACGCCCGCCCCCTAGCTTCGCTCACAGCTCGCTTCGCTGTCTTCTTCGCCACCTTGTACTTCTCTATGTTGTCCGCACTCCTATCGAGGTATAGGCGTCGGAAACGGACTTTCTTCTCCTTAATAGCCTTCTGGACATCCTCGTTCCACCACCAGGTATCTTTAGCTTCGACTCTACTACCCTTGATTACCCCAAACTCCTCTGAAGCTATCCTCCGAACGCAGGTCGTCATCTTCATCCACATATTGTTTGCATCACCTCCTTCCTCCCAAGGGCCCTCCTTCATGACCCTCTCCTTGAAAGCCTGAGCCGCCTCCCCCTTCAGCTTCCACCACTTCGTTCTAGATAACAATAATGTACCATTGATATGTAAAATAAAATATATGTAATAGATAGTGGAACTGTCCAGCTGTAGTGGATGTAACACATGTAACAAGAAAATGAAGAACTGCAAACGTGTTTTGTTCGTCAAAAGTAATGGAAAAGTAAACGTGATAGGATAACAGTATCACACTGTTAATGCAAATGGAATGGAAGAAAGTTCAATCTTGTTTAGTTACCATGGAATGTAACGTTAATCAACCGCAGAGCTCGGTATGTGTTCTTTGACCTGTAGATGCAGCTAGGAAAGTAGGAAGAACATCCACAAATGGAATTCAAACCACCAAATGATGAAAAGAATACAGATTGGTATTCTGAATCATTTACGTCCAGCAGCAATTTACAAACAATTCAGCTATTAGAAAGTATTTCATGTGTGGAAGAAAGACAAAAATAGCACGTGGGAGAAGAACAAAAATTACATCAACCCTCACAAAAAATAGTGGGTTAGAAAAAATCACTCTAGAGCGCATCAAACAAAAACCAAAAGATCTCTGCAGTGGATGCCCAGCCACAAATTCACATAACCACCATGCCTTGATCAAAACTCCACCGCTGCTAAGCAGAGATTTGGTGAGATGGGAGTCATGGTGAATGAAGCGGGTCTGGTAGTTTGAGGGAAGGGAAGAACGATGCACTGGTAGAATGCAACACGATTTAGTTTAAGCAAACACGATTTGTCGTTATCTCTTACCGGTGTATACAGATCCCCTCTTAAGCGTCATTTAGTAATAGCAAATAAAGAATTGCGGTAAACCAAGGGTGTGTTTAGTTTCAAACCAAATGGAATGGAATGTCATGGTTCCATTCCAGTGGAATGGGTCAGTTCCATTCCTGTGTTTGGTAGGTGTAGAAAAGTAGAATTGGTTGGTTCCGTCTCTGCGTTTGGTTGGAGACATAGAATGGGAAGAATCTGGTTGAGCCTATCCATTTCATAGAAATGGTGGCATTGCCTTCCATATTCACATCATGTATATAGTGAACAAAGATATTCATGTGATCTAGAATCTCAAGATTTGCGGCTCTTTATATATTTAGCAGCATATTATTTCAATTTTTAACATCATTTATTTGTATTTGCAACAGAACTATTTAAAATGTACCATCACACAAAATTAAACATGCAATTACTCACCCAACTAGTTTAGAAGTACGGGCATGATTGGTTCATCACTAACTTTGCCACAATTGTTTAGGCAAAATATGGCTGCCACAAAAAGTGTGCCAAACAAAAATATCCACCACAAGTGTGGCAAGATTTGGCAAAAAAACTGAACCTATGAGACATAAGGACCACGTAGCTTAAAAAGTGTGGCAAGCCACAAGTGTGGCAATGAACCAAACACATGCCTAAAATATTATGGCATAACTAAGGTTAGTCATGGGAAGCTTAGGCTGAGAACCAAACATGCCCTACATGTCATGATTGCTAGTCTCTAGACAGGTTTACAAGAAAGTTAGTAGTAACATGGAGTAAATCAACAGGGTGGTCTGAGTTTTTTCAAGCAAATTAACATTGGACTAGACATTAGAAACTTGGTCAGCAACGTTGTACGCCATCCCTGACCATACAACGGCAAGCACAACTGCTCTTTCCTTCATGTGTGAATCGCTGCTCTTCGTTGTTTTGTCGCTACTTAGCTTTCCTGCTCGCCGGCCCTTATCCTCTTCTCTCATGCTCGCCAATGCCCTGCTCCCCACAAAAATAACCACCGCCAACCCACATGACCTAAGCCCAGCAGTCAACCAACTGTTTTCCCCTAGTCGTCTTAAATCAGCCGCTGCCTAGCAAGTCTGGATGCCAGCGGCAACCAGCAGCCACGAACACCTACGCCTACTTTGCCACCACCTGAGGTGAACTCATCTCCTTTCACTACCATCCGAGGTATGCCTCCACGAGAGATGTGAGAGACGGGGAGGGAGGGAGGGATCGTGTAGAAAAGGGTCGGCCTCCACTTCCTTCCAATGTCGCCGCTCGCCACCTGCCGTCGGATCCGATGATGCAGCGACACCACGACTTCAAGAGGGAGAGAGGGTCCATTGGCTCGTGGTCAGCCTTCTTTTTCATTTGTGCTAGTTTCAGCGAGAGCATGTAGATTCCATCGGTTCGGAGGAACCGCTCGGTTCCGCATCTAGAGGGTATATTCCCTTCGGTGGAATCGGCCCGTTCCCGTCCTCCTTCCTAACCAAACGCTAGAATGGGCCTCAATTGCAGGACGGTTCCATTACATTTCGCCTGATGACTCCAACCAAACACATCCCAAAAGGACCCCACAGGCCTTGCAAACTAAAATTGGTTACTAACAAACCAAACACCTCCTACGTGCCATCTGACAGTAACAGCAAACAAATGGAAGAAATTGTAGTAAACAAAAAGGACCTCACAGGCCCTACAAACTAGAATTGGTGAGATTTCACATCAGATTACAGGCCACATTGGATTTTTCTTTCCTTCGAAGTTTCTTCAGTAGATCATTTCAAGAAAGCGAATCACAAGATAATCAAAGTTGCAGGACTGTGTATGTTAAGGAGGGGGGGACTAAATTCAAATGCCTAGATCATTGAAAGTTTTTTCATGTAAGGTTAATCAAACACATGACCATTTACCTCAATATATGACGCTGCAACATCTGAGTGCTTCTCGTTTGTTCTTGCTATGAATATATCCCAAAAAACTGACCACCACTCAAAAAGAAACCCACCAGGTGCATCAATTGCTGCAAGGAAGCACAACCAAAAAAGTGAGCAATAGTTTTCACAAAGAAAAATGAAAATGGGAAAGGTTGCAAAAACCACGACAGCTAACAACTTGCTGAGAAGCGCATACCAACTGGATCTGAAGAAACCTTCCCTTCTGATTGGAAGGCCTTTGCAGTTGCCTGCAAATTTCTCTTCATAAAATAGTCGTATATGTAAACATCGAGCCTGTTTCAGCAAGCAGATAAACATTAGTCCTCAGGGTGAAGGTCAATGCACTAAGACATAGTACAACTCTTCGACCACAACTAAAATACCACTCAAAAGACCCACCCTGAGGACTAATGCTTAGGTTTGCTAGTGCGTGTTTTCTGTGAAACACTGCATATTATGAAAAGCATTAGTAGGTCTAGTTCCCAGAAGCAGAATGAGACATTTCACCACCTTTCTCAAAGAAGACATGTTGAAACTCAGACGTGAGCTCAAATCTAGCCATCAATGTGTAAAATGAATCAAGTTATTTGCTGGTACTAACCTCCATACTATCTTCCTGAAGAACCTTCATACCACGGCCCATGAACCAAATCAAACTCCCTTGTCTTATATTCATAATGGCCAGATCAAACTATTACTACCGGTATTTCAAATCTATGGACAAGTTACCCTGAAGTTCAAATCTCCCAAAACAGTTCTCTGATATTTGGGAGATCACCACGACAAATTATCACTGAAAAATTATAGCACCTACTAAAACATTCCAAGTCAATACAGTATGTCCTCCAACTGCTAAAACAAAGCTCAAACGAACCTCGCAAAAAAACAGCTCCTGAAACCCTAGCGGCCAAACGCGCCACCACGGCTCTCCTCTCGGCTAGTTCAATTCAAACATCGCTGCCCCTCCCGTCAAATAATCGCCACCCAGACTAAGCAACAACCAAATCGAGCGTCGCCCAGCCAAAACATGCCGCGAATCAACGGAATGGATACGAAAGAAACAAAATCCTCACATCTTGTCGGCCTCCCAGTTCGTCTGCGACATGGACACCACAACTCGCTGACCGGCCTCCCTTCCCCCTGAGAGCCGCCCACGAGAAAAGCTGGCCCTGACAGCGCCTGGACCGCCGCGGCCACCGACGTCCACGCAGCCGCTGGGCAGCGAGTGGACGGCCGAGTTGCTCGAGACAAGAGAGGCGACCCGAGGCGAAACCTAGAGGTTGGGAGGGGAGCGGAGGGGAGGCGGCGGCGAGAGATGTGAAATGACTAGGTGAGAACAGATTGGAGTTTGCAGTTGCAGCGGCGCGAGGAGATGTGCAGGTGGGGAGAAAAGAGAAGGTATAGAACGGATTTTCCACCTTTCATTTTTCTTTTGTTAGATGTACCGATAATTTTATAAGAGCATTCCGAACCGGCACACTAAAACATTTTTACAGGGCGAATTAGCGTTTTAACGGGCGGAGCAGCGACTGCGCTTTTTCGGACATCCTAAATTTTAGATCGCCGGTGTAGCGCTTCAGCAGGCGCTCTATCCTAGCGCGCGCACAGCCAAACAAATAGGCAAATTGATCACACAAACAAATTTATTCAACTCAAATAAATTATTCATGGATAAAAATACAACAACTAGTTCACCAATACAACAACTAGTTCACCAACAATGCAACAACTAGTTCAACAATGCAACAACTATTTTTGTTGCACATTCCATGCCCACCACTTCTCGACTAGATCCTTTTGTAGTTCATCATGCGCATTGGCATGTCGAATGGCATGATAGGAGGAAACAAAACGAGCCACTCTATGAGCCCTTCTCCGCACTCTCACGGGATGCTTCATCAACTCATAGTGAGCATAGTCTAAATCTTGTCCACGCTCATTCTCGATGATCATGTTATGCATGATCACACAAGCGTCATGATGTACCAAAGGATCTTTTGATCCTAAAATCTAGCCGGTCCTCTCACAATAGCAAATTGGGCTTGTAAAATCTCAAATGCTCTCTCCACATCTTTCCTAGCCGTAGCTTGAGCATTGTGGAAAGCAAGATTTTTGTTACCTTGTGGTGCCTTCATCGGCTTCACAAATGTCTGCCACCTTGGATAGATGACATCCGCAAGAAAATAGCCATAGTTATATGTATGGCCATTTACTACAAACTCCACCAGTGGAGTTTCACCATTTGCAATCTTATTCATGAGAGGTGACCGCTGAAGAACATCGATATCATTCAATGATCCGGGCATTCCAAAAAAAACATGCCAAATCCAAGTCTCCTGATGGGCCACCGCTTCAAGGATTATAGTGGAATTCTTTTTGTGGCCTTGGAATTGTCCATGCCATGCTGCAGGACAATTCTTCCAAGACCAATGCATGCAATTTATTGAGCCAAGCATGCCTGGAAACCCGTGAGCTACGTTGATCTCCAAAAGTCTTGCGGTGTCTTGAGCATTGGGTGCTCTCAAATATTCTTCACAAAGACTTGCACTATTCGAACGACAAAGCGCTTGACACACACGTGATGGCTTGACTCTCACCCATGGCCAAGTGGTCATCAATTAGATTCGCCGGAATACCGTATGCCAACATACGCAAAGCGGCGGTCACCTTTTGGAAGGTGTTATGCCCGAGTTCTCCGGCGGCATTCCTCCTTTGCTGAAAAAAGCGGTCATGGCTAGCTAGTTGCTTCGCAATGCGTCTGAACAACTCAATGCTCATCAGAAAACGGCGCCAAAAGTAGCTCCCGGGGTATGTTGGATTTTCCACAAAATAGTTCCTCATCGGTCTGTTGTGTCCCTCGGTCCTTTCCCTCCATAATTTCTGACGACCAAAAACCAAACCACCATGATTCGACCTTTTGTTGATTTGCATAGCTAGGATGATTGCAAGGTCCTCCTCCTCTTGAAGATCAAATTCTTCCTCATCGGAAGAATCAAATTACGAACTCATCTACAAAATTGTATTTTACACAACTAATTTAGAACTAAATCCAACGTCCATGTACTAAAAAACGATTTTTTGAACGACATATACCTTGCAAGCTTTCTATCGAATGCCTTGCGGGCGTGGAGATGAGAAAAACAGGGGCACGCTGGCGCGCTGTAAGGCCCGATACGCGGTACTGTTCCAGATCTAGATGTTTCCATTGTAAGGCCCGATATGCGATACTGTTCCAGATCTAGATGTTTCCATCCAGATCCGGGGACGAAGCACATATCGGTCCCACCGCGACATATGACAAAGCCATATGCCCCGGATTTCCAACATGATATCACAACATTACAGATACAAGGATACAACATCTCATACAATCGGCATACAACTGCCTTAATACAATACAACAGCGGAAGATACATGTCTGAGTACAGACTACAAACAAATGCCTAGTGGCAAAGAGAAAAACATCGATCCCATAACCACACGGGTCCAGGCCCTCCGCCGGGATCCGCCTAACTAGTCGTCGTCGAGTCTCCACGTGAAACGTCGATCACCATACCTGTTGTCGATCAGAACCCTGAAAAGAGTTTGGGGGTAGTATCATGAGTACAGAGGTACTCAGCATCCAACTGTAGTGGTCATCTGACCCAGCAAGGACTTCATCACTCGTCATTCTAGGACAACTAGTAGTTTACGGTAAGGATGGGGTAAGTGGTGAGGTTGCTGCCGCACTAGCATGTATGAAGTGGCTAACGATCTAGAGAGTAAGATAAGAAGCAAAGCATTCGATGAGGAATCGCCTCCAACAAGTCTTGCTATCAACTACTGTCGCAATCATAACACCTATCCTATCCTTGTCCTCCTCTTCGCATCCCGACGAAGAAGAAGTAGTCAAGGCACACACACACGTTGATCAAGTTATATTAAGATTATCTTAGTTGTTGTTGTCTATGAAAAAGGAGTAGGTCTCAAGTCGTCCATAACCGTGGACACGGCTTCTCGAAAAGATTTAACCCTGCAGGGGTGTACCAACTGCCCATTACAAGGCTCCGCACGCACGCCCATCTCTCTCAGTTGCTACCCATCACAGGCAACCATTTTATGATTTAGTTCCAAGAGATCCGAAACGACAAGTCCCTCTAGCTAACAACGAACTAATCTGGGTGGCCCCCAGTGAGTCGACATCCAGCTCAGGAGCCGGCCGCGCTCTAGATCTGGTCTCTACCGTCTGACTCCAGGTTTGGATTACCGGTTAGTTCTCTTATGAGACCGGGTCCTCAGCCGGTCAGATTGGACCAACAGAGAAGCTATGTCCTCGCTGGCCCGGGGTGTTTTGAAAAGACATCTGCAAGGAGCTACCCGACAGACGTATATGCATGAGTTTCAAATGGTAAATCAGCTTGGGCCACCACTAGAACTGTTTGAAGCTAGGAAGGTAAGAAAAGGGGACCCCATAAAATCCCACACGCGGTTAGGCACGCTCAGTCTTAAAACCAATACCCGGAACTCGGATCCTAGGTGACTCGAATGGAACAAAGCGTCGGGGCGGGATAGACTAGACCTTCCATCCTTCGTCGAATATAGTCAACATTATAATAATCATATCATCAACAACAATATAATAAGGTGATATCCCAAACCCAGGGGTAACAGGGTAACAGCGTAGCATCCTAAGCATGCATACTAAGCAGGGGCTGAGCAACGAGCAATAGTAACATAGCAGTACAAGGTTTGCTGGGAGGGGACATGGCTGTATCGGTTTAACAGAGGTTGTAAACATGTGGTAGGATCAAACATCGAACCTAACCTAAACTAGCATGCAAACCGCTGGTTGAAATAGAATGGATCATAAGTAATGTATAGTCCTTGCCTGTTGATAAGTCGGGTTCCGAAGGTGTAGTCGATCGCAAGCTCGCATCGTCTCCGAGAGGTACCCGCGGGAGCACACAAGAAGTAAACACTGGAAAGCAATCAACGGTGCACCACTATTACTACGGAGCAATACAAGATCAAAGAGACAACACAAGGCACGACAACGCAATACGGACCTATCGTCGAGAACGGTTACTAACGATTTAAGTGGAGTACTCGTCACACACGACGATACCGCACGTTTACGGTGGTTCAAGTTGCTTAGCTACAGGTGACCAAACAAACGGTTATTAACATGGCAACTCAAGCAAGCATGGCATAGCACACAAACATGGCAAGAGGTGAAGCACAATGTAAACTATCTATGCTAGTCAATTTAAGTGAGGCACAACCTAAACATGGCATAACACTAAGTGTCGCACGATGATTAAAACATTTGGTAATGTTCTGCCCTATACCATATTTTAGGTTGGTTAACAACAACAAACAATAGCATAAACACAAAGAACACGAAAAACTAATCAAGTTACATATAAAGAACACTCCAAACGGAGTTACGGTTAAAAAGATATAAGCAAGACAAGTTATGCACACATGCTGTATAAACAGGGGTAAATCTATATGCAAAAGTGCAGCAACATGACATAGCAATACATGGGATGAAATTTGACATGATGCTTAACAAAATTCAATTGTAATCACTCCATTCCGATAAACGGTCGCGACACACTCGTCGACCGAAGTTGCAACAAAATAACAGTTTCAGCAATAGCAGCACAATAACATCAGGATAGCTACTTTGGAGCAAGATATAAACATGATGCAACAAGCAAATATGGCATGTGAATGCATGAAACTGAAGTAGAAACATTGCTTAACGCAACGCAAAAGGAATCAATGCAATAGGCCTCATGGATTGGTTACAATCATCATGCAAAGTTGCAACAAAATAATAACAACAACACTTAACAGGAAAAAGTAGCAGTTTAACGGCCTGATGCCCTGTTCAGCACACAATTACACAATCAATATGAGCTCAAATGCAAATGCTCACAAAAGATGAATTAAAGTACACGCAATTCTAAACAATTCGTCTTTTGGGCGCGAAGTCATCCGGGCTACAGATCGCTTGCTATCGTCAACGCGGAATCGAATCAGCAGCAAAAATATACAGACTTAGTAAAATTCGCAGGCAGGCAAATCAGAAAAAAAGGTCACGGGCCTCTTCTCACCATGTGCTCTAGGGCCCATCTGGCCGGCTGGCCTGGCTGCTGGGCTGTGGAGGGGGCCGTCTTGGGCCGGGGAGCTCATGGGCCGCAAGGGGGAGGCCGGCCCAGTGGCTGCAGCGGTTGGAGGCGCCGGCTCGATCCCGAGCAGATCGAGCGGGCGGCGCGGTTGCCACCGGCCGACGACGAGGGCGCCGTGGAGGGGCGGTTCGTGCGCGGTGGAGGGCGGAGGAGCCGGGCGCCGGCCGGATCCAGCGAGGAGGCCGCGTCCCGGACGGCGCGAGGAGGTCGTGGGCCAGGCGAGTTCCTGGCCGAGCTCGTGGCCGGCGGCCATGGCGGCTGCTCGTCGGGGTTCCTGCACGGGACAGAGGCGGATGGGGAGGTGAGATAGAGGAGAGGCGCGGCGCGGGCAGAGGAGAGAGGAGAGGAGGAGATGGGGTGGCCGGCTGCCTGCTGCCGGCGGCGGCTGGCTACGCCCATGGGCGCGGGAGGCGGCTCGGGACTCCACGGGCATGGCGGCGGTTCGGAGGAGAGAGGAGACTCCAGGGGCGATCTGGGCCATCGGATCTCTTGATCTGACGGTCCATACCGCATTGGGAAAAATGTGAAAATTTGGCTATTGTTAGGGGGGTGGCTGCAACTCTGTGGCTAGGGAAACCCTAAAAATGGGTGGGAGTGTGGTGGTCTTTATATAGCCCCGGTGGCTGGCAGTTTGCAAAAACATCCCCGGTTTTTACCTCGCGCGCACGGTGCTCACGTTTCTGACCGCCGGGGGTCCGCAGGACCTCCGATTCGGGTAAAACTTCGAACTGCGCGATCAGTGCGTCGAGCCGGAGGCGTTCACCTCGCGCTGGAACCGTTTCGAAAACACTTTCCGGCGTGCTATAAAAACATCCTGTTTAATTATTAAACGGGGTTTTTCATTCCGTTGGCTTCGGCTGGTCTCGTGCGGTTTTGTCGACGGTGATCGGGCGAAACCCGGTGTCGCAAAGGTCGAGTGTCAGGGTGGCAAGGGCCGGTCTCCGTCCGGTACGAGATAAGAGGGGGAGAAATAATCGCCGATCGATAAATCGGGGATGCAAACACCGCAAACAAATCAGACAAGCAAACAATTCACACCGAAAACAAAATTTTTGATTTTTGCAAAAACTGGGTTGTTACATCCATCCAGATCCGGGGACGAAGCACATATCGGTCCCACCGCGACATATGACAAAGCCATATGCCCCGGATTTCGAACATGATATCACAACATTACAGATACAGGATACAACTTCTCATACAATCGGCATACAACTGCCTCAAATACAATACCACAGCGGAAGATACATGTCTGGGTACAGACTACAAGCAAAAGCCTACTGGCAAAGAGAAAAGCATCGATCCCATAACCACACGAGTCAAGGCCCTCCGCCGGGATCCGCCTAACTAGTCGTCGTCGAGTCTCCACGTGAAACGTCGATCACCATACCTGTTGTCGATCAGCACCCTGAAAAGAGTTTGGGGGTAGTATCATGAGTACAGAGGTACTCAGCATCCAACTGTAGTGGTCATCTGACCCAGCAAGGACTTCATCACTCGTCATTCTAGGACAACTAGTAGTTTACGGTAAGGAAGGGGTAAGTGGTGAGGTTGCTGCCGCACTAGCATTTATGAAGTGGCTAACGATCTAGAGAGTAAGATAAGAAGCCAAGCATTCGATGAGGAATCGCCTCCAACAAGTCTTGCTATCCACCTACATACGCAAACATAACACCTATCCTATCCTTGTCCTCCTCTTCGCATCGCGACGAAGAAGAAGCAGTCAAGGCACACACATGTTGATCAAGTTATATTAAGATTATCTCAGTTGTTGTTGTCTATGAACAAGGAGTAGGTCTCAAGTCGTCCATAAACGTGGACACGGCTTCTCGAAAAGATTTAACCCTGCAGGGGTGTACCAACTGCCCATTACGAGGCTCCGCACGCACGTCCATCACTCTCAGTTGCTACCCATCACAGGCAACCATTTTATGATTTAGTTCCAAGAGATCCGAAACGACAGGTCCCTCTAACTAACAACGAACAAATCCGGGTGGCCCCCGGGGAGTCGACACCCAATCCAAAAGCTGGCCACGCTCTCGGATCGGACTCTTCCATCTCAACAGGGTTTGGGTTACCGAGACGCCTCACGTGAGACCTCGGGCCCTCGCCGGTCAAAGGTGGACCAACAGGGAAACCATGTCTCCGCTGGTCCGGGTTGTTTGTAAACTACTGGCGTACGACCAGCACACACACGGTTTCAAAAGGTAAAATCAGCTTGGGCCACCACTAGAAATGCTTGAAGCTAGATAGGTAAGAAAAGGGGACCCCATAAAATCCCACACGCGGTTAGGCACGCTCAGTCTTAAAACCAATACCCGGAACTCAGATCCTAGGTGACTCGAATGGAACAAAGCGTCGGGGCGGGATAGCCTAGACCTTCCATCCTTCGTCGAATATAGTCAACATTATAATAATCATATCATCGACAACAATATAATAATGTGATATCCCAAACCCAGGAGTAACAGGGTAACATCGTAGCATCCTAAGCATGCATACTAAGCAGAGGCTGAGCAACGAGCAAAAATAACATAGCAGTACAAGGTTTGCTGGGAGGGGACATGGCTGTATCGGTTTGAAAGAGGTTGTAAACATGTGGTAGGATCAAACATCGAACCTAACCTGGACTAGCATGCAAACCGCTGGTTGAAATAGAATGGATCATAAGTAATGTATAGTCCTTGCCTGTTGATAAGTCGGGTTCCGAAGGTGTAGTTGATCGCAAGCTCGCACCGTCTCCGAGAGGTACCCGCGGAAGCACACAAGACGATAAACACTGGAAAGCAATCAACGAGCAAGCACTCTATTACTATGAGGCAAACACGAGCAAGCATCAACAAGAAGCAACACGAGACATCGCACCTACCGTCGAGAGCGGTTACTAACAATTTAAGTGGAGTACTCGTCACACACGACGATTACCGCACGTTTACGGTGGTTCAAGTTGTTTAGCTACAGGTGATCAACAAAGGTTTTTAACATGCCAACTCAAGCAAGCATGGCATAGCACACAAACATGACAAGAGGTGAAGCACAAAGTAAACTATCTATGCTAGTCAATTTAAGTGAGGCACAACCTAAACATGGCATAACACTAAGTGCCGCATGATGATTAAAACATTTGGTACTGTTCTGTCCTAAACCATATTTTAGGTTGGTTAACAGCAGAAAAAAATGGCACAAACACAAAGTACACGAAAAACTAATCAAGTTACATATAAAGAACACTCCAAACGGAGTTACGGTTAAAAAGATACAAGCAAAACAAGTTACGGGCACAAACTGCCAACATCACGAAGCACACTTTAGAGCAATGCATAAAAAGGTTAACCAATGCAAACATGCTCACAAATGACTTGCAATTAAAGTAGACATGACAAGGAAGGCATGACAAAAAGAATCATGCAAAAAGGCATCATAGATCAAAAGATATTAAGCAAACAACATGGCATCACAAAGTAACAGACTTAGAGAAAAACAGAGGTGGCTGTCAAAAACAGCAGCATAGCAACTTTGGAGCTAAATAACTATATGACCAGCAAGCATATCATGGCAATACAATACATGGGATGAAATTATACATGATGCTTAACAATATGCAATTGGAATCACTCAATTCCGATAAACGGTCGCGACACACTCGTCGACCGAAGTTGCAACAAAATAACATTTCAGCAACAACAGCACAAAAACATCAGGATAGCTACTTTGGAGCAGGATTTAATATAGCTAGAGCACCCAAACGTGGAAAGTTAAAGCATGGAATTGAAGTACACATGATGCTTAACACAATGGAAAAAGAATCAATGCAATAGGCCTCATGGATTTGTTACAATCATCATGCAAAGTTGCAACAAAATAATAACAGCAACACTTAACAGGAAAAGTAGCAGTTTAACGGCCTGATGCCCACTTCAGCACACAATTACACAATCAAGATGACCTCAAATGCAAATGCTCACAAAAGATGAATTAAAGTACACGCAATTCTGAGCAACTTTCGTTTTGGGGGCACGTTCATCGAAGCTATGGTTTAACGGGAAATAACGTCGCAAAATTGAATCAGCAAACAGTTTTACAGGACTTAGAAAAAAATAAAAAGACAGAGGGAAAAAAAACGGGGCCTCACCCAACTTGGGCTCCTTGGAGGCTGTCTGGGCTCTGGGCAGTGGGCTGGCGGCCTGGTGATGGTGCGGCTGGGCCGTTGGGCGAGTGGGCCGGCCCAGCCTGGACGTGCGGTTGGTGGCCTGGCCGGTCGCCTCGTCCCGTCCCGTGTGGGGATGCCGACGACGCCGGCGGCTGGTGGCTCCGCCCGGCCACCGGAGACGGTAACGGCGAGCGGAGAGGCGGCGCAGGGGGCTCGCGCGGTGCGGATCCGGAGGAGGAGGCAGCGGGGTCGTGAGCCCGGTTGGGGGCGGCGGCGAGATGAGCTCGGGCTCGGCCGAGCTGCTCCCATGGCGCAGCGGCCGGCGGCTCCCGCGGCGGCGACCTGTGCAAGAGGAGAGAAGGGTGAGATGCGGGAGGAAGGAGAGGAGGGGAGGTGAGGGGGAGAGATGGCCGCGGCGGCCTACTGCTGCCGGCGGCTCGCCGGACGTGAGGCGGAGGCGGCTGTGCCCTCGGGCTGGCGGCGGGGCTGAGGAGAGAGAGAGGTGGGGGCTGGCTAGGGCGCATCTAGGCCGTTGGATCGGGCGATCCGACGGTCCAGATCGCCTGGGAGGCACAATTTCGGGATTTGGGGATCTGGGAGGCAAAACTGGGCAAAGTGGAGGGGGGTGGCTGCAAAATTTTGGCTAGGGAAACCCTAAAAATGGGTGGGAGTGTGGTGGTCTTTATATAGCCCCGGTGGCTGGCAGCTTGCAAAAACATCTCCTGTTTTTCTCTCGCGCGCGCGGTGCTCACGTTTCTGACCGCCGGGGGTCCGCCGCGCGCTAACGATTCGGGTAAAACTTCGAACTGCGCGATCAGCGTGTCGAGCTGGCGGCGTTCACCTCGCGCTGGAACCGTTCCGAGAACACTTTCCGGCGCGCTATAAAAATATCCCGTTTAATTATTAAACGGGGTTTTTCGTTCCGTTGGCTGCAGCTGGTCTCGTGCGGTTTTCACGACGATGATCAGGTGAAACCCGGTGTCGCAAAGGTCGAGTGTCAGGGTGGCAAGGGTCGGTCTCCGTCCGATACGAGATAAGAGGGGGGAAAATAATCGCCGATCGATAAAACGGGGATGCAAACACCGCAAACAAATCAGACAATCAAACAATTCATGGCAAAAACAAAAAATTTTATTTTTTGTGAAAACAGGGCTGTTACACGCGCTTGAACCAGCGGCGCGGCAGCGAGGTGGGGAGGAAGTCGGGGAAGGCGCGGCACCGCTGGGGGAGGTCGTGGAAGCCGCGGTGCGCTTGGACGAGGACCACGGCAGCGCGGGGGCGCGGGGGGGAAGAGGAGCGCCTCGGTCGGGGAAGCGGCGGCGGCGCGCGGGATGCGGCGGAGCGCTATGGAAGCGACGGTGCGCTCGAAAGAGGTGGGGGAGGTGGGGGTCGCGGCGCGGAAGGAGGCGGTTGCGTTCGCGCCATTTGGATTTCGTTGCCCAGCGCGCTGGAGTGGGCGCCCCAAATACACCGTGTGTCAGTCAGCGCGCTGGGCCGTTTTTGCAGCGCGCGCTCGGTTAGCGCGGCTGCTAGAGCACGCGATATCGGTCGGCGCGCGCTATATTACGGTTTTTAGCGCGCCAGGGCGCCTATAGCGCGCTTGTTGGAGATGCTCTAAGTAGACAACCATGTTTTTGACCACCCAGCAAATTCAATGTTAAGAAGGACCACCGTCGAAAAACTTTACCAAAATAACTCGGGCGGCACTGTCGCCAAGCGACACGTGTAGGGTGTCAGTGCCACCATTGCCATGGTAGCAATGCGGGATGAACGGAAAACGGGAAAGTTAGGCCCCTCCGTCAGAGCCCACAACGGCACCATGTGAGATGGCAACTGCCCCAGAGTGTAGGGCGGCACCATGTGTTGCCTACGACGGCACCCTGTTGTGCTCGGCAACCTGATTTGATGACGCGGTACTGATTTTCATTCGCAACAACACTGATTTTTAGGCGTCGAAAGCAACGACATATTACTCTGATTGATTTTGGTGTTATCGGTTCAATCGCATTGCAACGTCGAAAGCAGGAAGAACGGTACTTTTCGTTGTTTCTCTGTTAAATCGGTGATATCTTGTCTTATTTCATATCTTCGGAACACACTTCGTTCTCTCTATAAAAACCCGACAACGATGTTGTGGTAGCATTACCAATTCTGAAGTGATGGCCGATACTCGTCCATTTCCATGATAGATCTCGTCTGATGTTTTGATATGTGAGTGTAAGAATAAAGTCTGGGCTTCATGGAACTGTATCTTTTTATGAATTAGTTAGCAGTGAGAGCATGTGACGCCCCCAAAATCAATCCGTGTACAGTAATCATACACACAGGGTACACGACTGAGATTAGGGTGCCACGGTGATAATATCACAGCACAACACTAAACACAAAAGGATAAACAAATATGTTACAATAGAGGGGGTCACGCGGACCTGAATACATAAGTCATACAAGCCATAATATCTGAGTACAGACATAGTTAGTCAAGTTTTGCCTTAAGAAGGCTAGCACAAATCACATCAGAGATACAGATCGAAAAGGCGAGGCCTCCTGCCTGGGATCCACCGAACTACTCCTGGTCAACGGGGAACTCGACGTCGTAGTAGGCGCCTCCGGGGTACTCCTGCTCCTGGGCGCCAACGTCGGCTGCAGCGGCCGATCAGGCAAAACAGTAAAGGAAATAAAGCAGGTGAGTATCTAGTATACCCGCGAGTCTTACGTCCGCTACTAAGCATTATGCATTGTATCAACGGAAAGAAGAGGTTGTATATAGTGGACTGAAAGACAGAAATCCAGAGCAAGGGTAAGAAGCTAGGCCTATCGAAGACTAGCATCTTCCGACGATGTCTTGCAACATGAGATAAGAATCAGCCAACAGTTTATATAAAGCATAAAGTAACAATGCAGCAGAAGTTGCTGCAGCATTGTATAATAATAAGTTGTAATGATTAACAATGCCTCCGAGTTCACCTCCTCGACATCCCCGCGAGGAAGAGAACCCGGAACCATACAGTTTAATAATAATAGTTCCTAGTGGTAAGATTCGGCTTCAGCATAAAGCGTCCTGTTACTGTGGACACGGCTATTCGAATAGATTAATCTTCCCTGCAGGGGTGCACTTGTGTTACTCTACACGCACGGATCTCCAGGGTGGTGGGAACCTTGTTAGGGAACGCTCCACCGAGGCTATCCGACACTTCATAGCCCATCTTTCAAACTCAACAGAGAGGCCATCCGCCGGTCTAAATCCTAAGTACGCCGGGCCTTGGACCCCAACCCGAACGTACTCCTGCACGGTGCGTGGCTGGCCGGCGAAGTTGAAGCAAATCCAAATAAGACATCACCGCGCGAGCAAAAAAGACAACACCACTTCCCGGCAATCAGCCCGCAGTACTGCTGACGTCGGAAGAGTCCTCGGACGACACTACGAAGCAGAGGAGCCCATAACTCGTAATTCCCACGGGTAGGTAGTGCGTACATGGCATATAGCCAACTCAAGACATTCACTGAACCAATTAGCATTTTAATTAACCTGCGTGACAACCGTTATCGTTGCCTCGACTTAACTGACCCGCGGACAACGACAGCAGCCAGGACCACCAGTACATCGGTGCCTGCCCCGTCGTCCCACCAAGTCACTGCGGTTACCAACAAGGTGAACCGTCTCCTTACCTTGTCTCGCGTGTGCTCCTGGAGGAGCTCGACTTTTGTGGTTTTGGTAACTCTCGCGGCCAACGATCAGGGGCCAAGTACACCGGTACACTGGTCATACCCTCCCTGTCGTCCCGTCGCAATACCTCTCGCGGGCACCGTTGGGTTGCCCGACTTCTCACCTGAAGGACAATCGCCGTTCAGGACCCTATGGCGGCAAGACAAAGTCAGCCTCGAGTGGAGTACAAGGATTACTCCTTGATAGCTCACACTTGAGGTGACTAGGCATAACCCAGATAGGGGCCTTAGACGGTGTCTGCATTGTACCGTACCTGTGAAGTTATAATATATGTATCCGCGTTCACTCCCCTGAGTGACCACGGCCCGCTATCTAATCCTAGCTAACAATGCGCAGGGCTCACTGCTGAATAATGCATAATAATAATAACAGGCGGCATAGGATAAAGGAAGGCACATCAAGGGGCAACAATGACAGATTATGCAATTGAATAGGTAAGCAACGTAGCAGCAGCGGTAACAATGCCTAGTGCAAGGAATGTACGGAAAGATAGGCGATATCTAGGGAGAGAATGGCTCTGCTTGCCTGCAAGCTCGACGGAAGTAGGGCCGTCGACGAAGTAGTCGTACTCAGCAGCGGTGTAGTCGACGGCAGCAGCGGGGTCTACCGGAGATTAAGGGGGGGAAGAAAACAGTAAATACACAGCAAGCATATACAAACAGATGCATGACATGACAGATGAAATGTTAACGGTGTTCTAACGCAGTGCAATGCAATATGCTCGGAGCGGGAATTCATCTGGGGATGAACTACCGGCTCCGGGTGATTATCGACCAAGGTGTCCGGAGGGGGGGAGATATCATGCTGGAGGTGTCGTGGACATCCGACACATGTGTGGGTGGTGTATCCGGGTTAGTTGATCTATTCCGAACAACTTTCGTATTCGAAATAAATTCATCCGGGTACTTTAACAGTACCGGACAGTTTAACGGTTATCGGGCAATCTATCGGACAGTGCCACCGGAGGGGGGACAGTTCGATGATCGGTATGTTAGAGGGGTGTGGTGAGGATATGGGTATCGTATCTGTATTCAGTGATCCTTTCTGAGCATCTTTCGTATACGAAAGTTTTTCATCCGGACAACTGTTATCGGTACCGGGAATTATCGACAGACGGCCCGAAGGGGGGAATGTCGATGTCCGGTAAGTTAGAGGGGGGTTTTTGGTATATGGATGGCGTATTCGTATTCGGTATATTTTTCTGATCAATTTTCATGTATAAAGTTTTTGAATCTGAGTTACGGTTTAAAAGTTATTGAATTTCAAAGTTTAAATCATTTTAACAAGAATTTCTGGAATTTCTTTTAATTTTTAAATCAACATTATCCATAAGGGGTTGACTGGTCAAACCTGACCAGTGGGACCCACTGGTCAGCCTCACATTTTTAATAATTCAAAATTAATAGCAAAATGGCAGTGGGGTCCCACAGGTCAGTGGGACATTACATTTCCCAATTTAATTAAACTAACTACTTACTGGTGGGGCCTAGTTGTCATTGACACATAGGTTTAATTAACAGATATTTTAATTAATAAGATAGTTAAGTGGGGCAGGACCCACATGTCATACATGCATATAACTAAACAGATTTTATTTAAACTAACCATTTAATTAAACTGTGGCCCCACATGTCATAGTGTGACTAGGGGGAGGCTTGTTAGAATGGGGATTAGCCCACAACTCCAACCAGAGCTCGCCGGCGGCGAGATGGCGAACGGCGGCGAGACCAGCCCGGTCAGGGGGAGGGCACGGCGGCGCCAAGACAGAGAGGCGAGGCGGAGCGGCTTCGGGCGGGTGTAGCGGGAGGGGGAGGGCTTGGCCATGGCCACTCGCCAGAGGGCGGCGAGGTCGCCGTGCTGCCGCCGCTGCAGCACGCGGAGGGGGGTGGGCACGTGCGGGCACGGGGGCGTAGCCTAGCGCGGCCAGGGCGCGGTCCGGACGTGCGGAAGGCAGCGGGTGCACACGGGGCAAGGCCGAGCAACGACGAGGCGAGCATGGGGAGCTCGAACTCCTGTCAATGGCGGCCCGGGCAGGGCACGGCGCTACGACGGTGAATCGAGGAGAAAAAAGGAGGGGAACGGGCGCATCTCACCGAGGGGAGGCGGTTGGCCAGTTCGGTGAGGTCGGGGAAGCAACGACCGCGACGAATTCGTCGACGACGACTTGCGGGCCGGAGGTTGAAGACGACCCCGATGGCGCGGGTACGGGGTGTCCCGGGTCGATTCCTTCTGCGTGAAGTCGAAGATGACGCCGGCGGGACTTCTGGACAGACCGGTCGGAGCTAGGAGGCACGTTGGCCGCATCGGTTCACGGCGGCGGCGACGAGCACTACGGGCGGCCATGGCGCAAGGAGGAAGGAGGGAGGGGGAGGTCTGTGGTGAGGGGGGAATGGCTATGGGGGTGACAGGGAGGCCTTATCCCCATGGGGGAGTAGGTGGAGGAGGGCAGGTGAGGGGGAGCAGGTGAGGGGGTCGGCAGGCCGTGCTCCCCTGCCATGGCACTGTCGCCGTGGTGGGGGAGGGAAACAGGGGAGGGGAAGAGAGGAGAGAGGTGGGGGGCTGGGCCTGGGTGGGCCTCGCCCCCGGCGTAGTTTAGGTTTTTTGTTTTGTTTTGTTTTGCTTTTCTTTTGTTTCTTTACTGTTTTATTATTTCTGGGTATCAAATGTTTTTAGAATAATGTGACAACAGTCCCAATAATTGTGTTAAACCGTAAAGTGATGCCACAATAAGTTTGGGCATTAATTAAATTCATTTGAATATTGTTATTAATTTTAAATGGCTTTTTGGTGTTGTTTTGCTACTATTATCATTTAATTGCATTATTTAAATAACTTAATAAATTCACATACCAATATTTATAAGACCTACTGATTTTTAGGCATTTAATAAAATTGGTTTCACAATTTTTAGTGCATTTAAAATTTCTACTTGTTTATTAAATTTACCATGGCCATTTAATAATCCCTAAGCTTCTGGTTTTATTCCTTAATATTAACAAATCATTTTAATTAAAATAACCAGTACCATAGTAACATGGCTTAATGATTGCTAGGCATCCCATTAATAGGTTTCATCATTGTGGTTTATCTAATATTTTCATTTTATTTTAATTTATAAAACAATTTGATAACCCCACAATGTTGGGTTCATAATTATCATTGACTTGTGATTATTCAAATGGCTAGGAGTTAACTCGGTTTAAGTTTTTGCATGATGGTTATCAATCACCCATAAATTCTTGGAGAAATTCAATAGTCCACACAAATTTGTAAATTTTATCAGGGTTGAAATTTGACAGAGCTATGATCAAAGGTGATCATGGCTTGATCATCAACAGTAATGATCACTAACAGTGGAATCACTGTAGTGATTACTGTTACTGATTCTGAGGGTGTTACAGAGCAACTTGCAGAAGTTGAGACAAACAACTTGTCATAGTAGAAACACAGCGGACATTCGACTAGAGCTTTTTCCGTTGCGTGCAAGGTGGGAAAAAAATTGTGAACTAATATATGAATCAGCACGAGGGATATGATCATTTCATGATTTAGATCATCATATTATAGATTTGTCGTGTGATAATATGCGGAGTTTCGCAAGTTGATTTAAATTTCATATTTGATTTATATATTTATTATGTTTGTCTTCTTAATTATTTTTTGTTAAATTTTTGAGTTATAGGGATACCATGTTGGATGTTCAAGAAATGAACCACGATGTCCATAACTTGCAATGGTTCAAGATTTTTTTGGCTCTTGATACGTCTCAAACATATCTATAATTTCTGCTTGTTTTATGCTTATTTGGGTGAAATTGCTATGTGTTTTGCTATACTTTCATACATTTTTACAAATATTTGGACTAACCTACTAACTCAGTGCATCTAGTGTCAGTTTCTGTCTGCTGATGTATGTGAATTGCAGGTTTATACCCATATTTACAGTGTTCGGAAAATTGCATAAAAAATATATTAAAAATCGGCATTCTAGAAGACTCTAGATGCCCGAAGGAGAGACGGAGGGGGGCAACCCCCTCCCAGACGGCCAGGGGGCGCGGCCCCACCCTAGGTCGCTCCAGGAGGGCGTTTGGAGGGGTGGGGGGCCCCTGGTGCCCTCCTTCGGCATATATTTACCCTCGACATAAAAACCCTGAAAAGAGACCCGGTATCGTGAAATTCACCATTGTTCCGCCGCCGCCGCGATCTCGAGATTGGGATCGCCAGAAGACCTCGTCCCGGCACCCTGCCGGAGGAAGGATCAATCTCCGGGAGCTTCTCCGCCACCATGAGCGCTTCCCGGATGTGTCGTGAGTAGTCCCCCTTAGACCATGGGTCCATGACCAGTAGCTATGTGATGTCTTCTCTCCAATCTTGTGCTTCAATTTGTAGCCCTCGTGAGCTGCCCTACATGATCAAGGCATCTATGTAATCTTTTTGCTATTGCTATGCTCTGTTTGATGGGATCCGATGGATTATGACATTATGTTCAGATTGTGATGAGTTATATATTTGGTACTCCTTTTATATATTTGTTCTTGAGTAATTCTTGCATGTTCTACGTTGCCTTTTATTGCTTTGGCCAAGTAGTAGATTGGAACTCCAAGAGGGAGCGTTATGCATGATTGTGGGTTCATGCCCACCCGATGTCTAGCTTGAGTGACAGAAACATGAGACTATGGGATGTGGTTTTGCCACCAGGGAGAAAACAACGGTGCTTGTAACTGCGGTTGCAAGGATTGTTTACCTTACACATAGTTTGTTAATGCAGTTGTCTATTGTTTTGAGTTTACACTTTGGGTGGGGCTCGCAACTTAATGATACACGAGAGATGATAATTGCTTCTCACCCTTCGTTGGTTACCCCAAGTGGACGGTGAGATGCAGCATAGCGGCAAGTTTCCCTCGGTGAAGATACCGAGGTTGCGTATCGACCAGTAGGACTCCGATAATGATAAGTAGGTGGCAAGGAAACAATTGCACCGTTTTAGACAAAATTTGCTTCATTGACCTGGACCTGCACACAGACACAAATAACTTTGCTCCCAACGAAGTTCAGAGAGGTTGTCAATCTCTCCGGTCTTGTTGTTTACAAAGGATAAAAACACAAGGGATAATGATAATGATAGCAACTGAAAGTAAAAGCAGAAAAGTAAATAAGCGTGTAAACAATGATGAGAATATGGACCGGGATCCCGTGATCTTCACTAGTGATGTCTCTCTCCCAAAAGACGATAAAACTTACTATGCGAGGTAAACAAATTACAGATGTGCAATTGTCAGGATTATAAACGCACTGCAATGCTAACTATGCTACAAAAGAAAGGAAGAGGCTCAAAAGCATGGGCAGTACGCCAAAATAAGTAGACCGAAATCCAACTGCATCTACTACTAATCATCCACCTTGAGATATCTATCCAGAACATCTCGCTAGTATTAAGTTGCGAGCTCCACCAAAAGTGTAAAACCAAAGCACCAGACAACTGCATTAAAAAGCACTTTGCGTAAAGTAAATAATCCCTGCAACCGCAGTTACAAGCACCGTTGTTTTCCCCCTTGTGGCAACAACGCATCCCCTAGACTCATGTTTCTGTCACTCAAGCGTGTCATCAGGGGGCATGAACCCACAATCGAGCATAACGTTCCCTCTTGGAGTTACTACCTACTATTTGGCCAAAGCAATAAACAGCGACGGAGAACATGCAAGAATTACTTAGGAACAAAAATATAAAGATAAGAACCAAATATATTACTCTATCACAATCTGAACATAATCTCATAATCCATCAGATCCCATCAAACTCAGCATAGCAACAGCAGAAAGATTACATATGTACCTCGATCATGTAGGTCAGCTCACGAGGTCTAAACCATGAAGAACAAAGAAGGGAGGAGAACATCACATAGCTACTGATCAGGGGCCCATGGTCCAAAGGAAACTACTCACGGCACATCCCGGAAGCGTCCATGGTGAAGGGGAGCTCCCGGAGGTCGATCCTCCCTCCGACAGAGAGCCAGGAAGAAGTCTGTTGGCGCTCCCGATCTTGGAAGCGTGGCGGCGGCGGAACAGAGGCGAGATCACGAAAAGGGGTTCTCTTTTCGGAAGTTTCATGTCACGGGGAATATATAGGCGAAGGGGGGCAGCCAGGGGGGCCACCAGGAGTCTAGGCGCCCCCTGGCGCGGCCAAGCCCTAGGCCGCGCCAGGTGGCCGCCTGGGCACCTGGTGGTGGCCCCCCGGCCCTCCTTCGGGGTTCCGGAAGCTTCCGATGCACTGATTTTTTATCCGATTTTCCCGAATTTTTGGAGCAATTTTAATATGGGTGAAACTTGGAATAAAAAACAGCAGAAAACAGAAACTGGCACTGGGGTGCACTGAGTTAATAGGTTAGTCCAAATATGATCAAAAGTGTATGAAAGTGTATCTAGATCATAGCAATATCACACAAAACATGCATGGAGCTAATGGCGTGGAAGTGGTAATGGCTTCCCGCTCTTCGTTGGTTACCCCAAGTGGGAGGTGAGAAGTAGGATAGCAGTAAATTTGCCCTATGTAGAGGATAGGGTTTGTCTCCCGTAGGACTCCGGCAATGATAAGTAGGTGGTTAGGCAAGTGATGCGTCGTTTTAAAAGAATCACTTTCTTCTCCTGGACCTGCACACGACACAAATAACTTTGCTCCCAATGAAGTTCAAAGAGGTTGTCAATCTCTCCGGTCTTGTTGTTTACAAAGGATCAAACACAAGGGATAATGATAATGATAATAACAACTGAAAGTAAAAGCTAGAAAATAAATGAGCGTGCAAACAATGATGAGAATATGGACCGGGGTCCCGTAATGTTCACTAGTGATGTCTCTCTCCCAAAAGACGATAAAACTTGCTATGCGAGGTAAACAAATTACAGACGGGCAATTGACAGGATTATAAACGCACCGCAATGCTAACAATGCTACAAAAGAAAGGAAGAAGCTCAAAAGCATGGGCAGTAGGCCAAAATAAGTAGACCGACATCCATATGCATCTACTACTAATCATCCATCTTGAGATATCTATCCAGAACATCTCGCTGGTATTAAGTTGCGAGCCCCACCCAAAGTGTAAACCCAAAGCAACACACAACTGCATTAAAAAGAACTTTGCATAAAGTAAACAATCCTTGCAACCGCGGTTACAAGCACCGTTGTTTTCCCCCTTGTGGCCACAACACATACCCTAGACTCATGTTTCTGTCACTCAAGCGTGTCATCAGGGGGCATGTACCCACAATCGAGCATGGCGTTCCCTCTTGGAGTTACTACCTACCACTTGGCCAAAGCAATGAAAAGCAACGGAGAACATGCAAGAATTACTTCGGGAAAAAAATACAAAAGATAAGAACCAATTATATTACTTTATCACAATCTGAACATAATCTCATAGTCCATCAGATCCCATCAAACTCGGTACAGCAAAAGCAAAAAGGTTACATATGTGCCTCGATCATGTAGGGCAGTTCACGAGGTCAAATACAAAAGATAAGAACCAATTATATTACTTTATCACAATCTGAACATAATCTCATAGTCCATCAGATCCCATCAAACTCGGTATAGCAAAAGCAAAAAGATTACATATGTGCCTCGATCATGTAGGGCAGTTCACGAGGTCTAAACCATGAAGAACAAAGAGGGGAGGAGAACATCACATAGCTACAGATCACGGACCCATGGTCCAAAGGAAACTACTCACGGCACATCTGGGAAGCGTCCATGGTGGAGGAGAAGCTCCCGGAGGTCGATCCTCCCTCCGACAGGGTGCCGGGAAGGGTCCTGACGGTGCTCCCGATCTTGGAAGCGCGGCGGCGGCGGAACAGAAGCGAGATCGCGAAAAAGGGTTCTCTCCTCGGAGGTTTCCCGTGACGGAGATTAAATAGGCGAAGGGGGGCAGCCAGGGGGCCCACCAGGAGTCCAGGTGGCCGCCTGGGCACCTTGTGGTGGCCCCCCGGCCCTCCTTCGGGGCTCTGGAAACTTCCGGTACGCTGATTTTTTTATCAGATTTTTTCTGGATTTTTGGAGCACTTTTTATATGGGGGAAAACTGAAATAGAAAAACTGTAGAAAACAGAAACTGGTACTGGGGTGCACTGAGTTAATAGGTTAGTCCAAATATGATCAAAAGTGTATCTAGATCATAGCAATATCATACAAAACATGCATAGAGCTGATACGTCCAAAATGTATCTATAATTTCTGCTTGCTCCAGGCCTCTTTTATGTGATATTGCTATGATATTGATGAACTTCCATACACTTTGATCATATTTGGACTAACCTATTAACTCAGTGCACCCCAGTGCCAGTTCCTATTTTCTGTTGTTTTTCTATTTCAGGTTTCCCCCATATTAAAAGTGCTCCACAAATTCGGGAAAAATATAATAAAAAAATCAGCGCAGAAGAAGCTTCGGGAATCACCAAGGGGGGCCAGAGGGGACTCACCAGGGCCCCAGGCGCCATCCCGACGCGCCCTAGGGTGGGGCCGCGCTAGGGGGCCGTCTGGACCCCTGGTGGCCCCCCTGGCGGCCCCCCTTCGCCTATATATATCCCTCGTGACGTGAAACCCCCGTGACGGGAACCCTTTTTCGCGATCTCTCCTCTGTTCCGCCGCCGCCGCGCTTCCAAGATCGGGAGCACCAGAAGACCTCTTCCCGGCACCATGCCGGAGGGAGGAATCACCTCCGGGAGCTTCTCCACCACCATGGATGCTTCACGGATGAACCGTGAGTAGTCCGCCTTGGACCATGGGTCTATGATCAGTAGCTATGTGATGTTCTCCTCCCCTCTTTGTTCTTCATGGATTAGACCTCGTGAGCTGCCCTACATCATCGAGGAACATATGTAATCTTTCTGTTGTTGCTATGCTGAGTTTGCTGAGATCCGATGGATTATGAGACTATGTTCAGATTGTGTTTGAGTAATATATTTGATTCTCCTCTTTTATATTTATGTTCTAGGGTAATTCTTGCATGTTCTCCGTTGATGTTTATTGCTTTGGCCAAGTAGTAGGTAGTGACTCCAAGAGGGAGCGTTGTGCATGATTGTGGGTTCATGCCCCCTGATGACTAGCTTGAGTGACAGAAACATGAGTCTAGGGGATGTGCTGTTGCCACAAGGGGGAAAACAACGGTGCTTGTACTTGCGGGTGCAAGGATTGTTTACTTTACGCAAAGTTCTTTAATGCAGTTGTACGTTGCTTTGAGTTTACACTTTGGGTGGGATTCGCAACTTAATACCAGCGAGATGTTCTGGATAGATATCTCAAGGTGGATGATTAGTAGGTAGATGCAGATGGATTTCAGTCTACTTGTCTTGGCGTACCGCCCATGCTTTTGAGCCTCTTCCTTTCTTTATAGCATAGTTAGCATTGGTTTGCGCACATAATCCTGTCAATTGCCCAGCTGTAATTTGTTTACCTCGCATGGCTATTTTATCTTCTTTTGGGAGAGAGACATCACTAGTGAACATCATAGGACCCCGGTCCATATTTTCAATGCTGTTTACACCCACTATCAATTTACTGCTTTACTTTTCCATTGCTATCACTATCATTATTATCCCGTGCGTTTTATCCTTTGTAAACAACAAGGCCGGAGGAATTGACAACTCCTCTGTACTCGTTGGGAAGCAAAGGTATTTGCTGCGTGTGCAGGTCCAGGTGAAGTAAGCAACCATAGGTTGTGAACGGCGCCATTGTTCACTTCACCACCTTCTTGTATCTGTTGAAGTCCTACTGGTTCGATACTCAACCTTAACATCTTCGCTCAAGGAAATTGCTGCTGTCTACATCTCAACCTTCCACTTTGGGTAACCAACAAGGGGGCGTTAAATCGTACCATCAAAAGCAATTTCTGGCGCTGTTGCCGGGGACTCCACTCTTCAAGATAGGGGAGTTGCACACTATGTTTTATCTTTGCTTTTTAGTCTTGTTAGTCTACCTTTCAGTTTTTGCTTTAGTTCTCTTTAGAAAAAATATAAAAAATAGTTATCTTGCTTGCTGCTACTATGGGTTCCTCCGAGAACACCAAGTTGTGTGACTTCACTAGTCACATCAACAGTGACTTTATCTGCACTCCTATTGCTACACCTACTACTTCAACACCTTCTTATGAGATTAAACCTGCTTTGCTGAACCTTGTTATGAAAGATCAATTCTCCGGTGCTGGAGATGATGCTGCTTTGCACTTAAATAATTTTATTGAGCTCTGTGATATGCAAAAGTACAAAGAAGTAGATGGTGATATTGTTAAGCTTAAGCTTTTTCCTTCTCTTTGAGGGACGGAGCTAAAATCTGGTTTCACTCCTTGCCTAAGAATAGCATAGACTCTTGGGACAAGTGCGAGGATGCTTTTATTGGGAAGTACTACCCCCCTGCTAAGATTATCCGATTGAGGAGCTATATTATGAATTTTAGGCAATTGGATAATGAACACGTTGCCCAAGCTTGGGAACGCATGAAATCTCTTGTTAAGAATTTCCCTACGCATGGTTTGACTACTTGGATGGTTATCCAAACTTTTTATGCAGCCTTGAACTTTACCTCGCAGAACTTGCTAGATTCGGCCGCGGGAGGAACCTTTATGTCAACTACACTTGGTGCTGCCACAAAACTACTAGATGAGATGATGACCAACTATTCCCAATGGCACACCGAAAGAGTTCCAACAGGTAGGAAGGTAAACTCTGTCGAGGAGATCTCCTCCCTAAATGAAAAAGTTGACTTGATTATGTCTCTACTTACCAAGCCATCTCCTATTGATCCTCATGATGTTCCTTTAAATTCTTTGATTGCTTAAGATCAAGTAGATGTGAACTTTATCTCTAGAAACAACTTCAATAACAATGCTTATAGGAGTAATTTTGGTAGAAATCCTAGACCGTTCCCTTCCAACAACTACGGGAACAACAACACTTATCCTAGTACCAAAAACTCCACTTCTGAATTAGAGAGTATGCTTAAGGACTTTATCACTACCCAAAAAGCCTTCACAAAGAGTGTAGAGGAAAAACTAGACAAATTAGATAACCTCTCGTCGAAGGAAGACAATTTAGCCCATGAAGTAGAATTTCTTAAAATTAGAACTTCTCCTCTTGAGGAGAGGAAGATCACTCCTATGAATGCTATCCAACTGCAAATTAATGAAAACATTAGGATGATGACTAAACTCAAAGAGAGATGGGCTAGAGAAAAGGAGGAAGAAGATAGAATTAAGAGCCTTCCTACACACCATACTGTTGCTACCATCGAAGTTGTTGAGGATATCCAAACTCTTAGCACCCAATGCACCCCTAGTCCCATAGGACCTATTAATGGTGATGCTTTGACCTCAACCGTAGAAGAAGAAATTCCTATGACTATAGAATCTACCAAACAAGTGAGCCTAAAGGACGCCACTACCACTTTACTTGATAGTAGTGACCTTGATTTCGATAATTGCACCCTTTCTGAAGTTATTCGTTTCCTTCACAAGATGTCTAGAGACCCCCACACTAGCACACTTAATCTTGCCTTCACGGAGCATATCACTAATGCTCTCATTAAAGCTAGGGAGGAGAAGCTTAGGTGTAACACCCTCAGAATCAGTAACAGTAATCACTATAGTGACTCCATTGTTAATGATCATTACTGTTGATGATCAAGCCATGAACACCTTTTATCATAGCCGTGTCAATTTCCAACCCGGATAAAATTTTCAGATTGGGTAAGTCATAAAACTTTTCTCCAAAAATTGTGGATGCATTTCAATCAACATGATCATGGTTAAACCAAGTCACCCTTAGCCATTAGCCTAATCCCCAGGTCAATGATAATTATAAAACCATAAAGTTGGGTTATCAAAAGTTTTGTGGAATTTAAACTGGAAATGAAATCAAAAGTAAACCCTAGGTGATGCAAACACTTTTATTATTTATTAGCAGATGATCTGTAGGCCAGGTTATGATAGCAAAGAATATTTATTAAGTGATTTAGGAATATTGGGATATAAAAATAATTGGTTGGAAATTATTAATTTGCCAGGAAATAATAATAATAATAATAAGTGCAAATTGTAGTTGAACTAAAATTTCTGAAACCTATTTTATAAATTGTGAAATAATAAGTAGGTAATTTTAAATAAGCAGTGGTATTTTTATTGCAATCTTTAATAATAAAAACAAATAAAAACAGTGCCAACAATAGCCTTTTTAGTCATTCACTAATTAAATAAAATCCATGTGAATTTTTATTAATGCTCAGACTTGTTGTGACATTACTATATTATGTAACATAAATAATGGAGCAACATTCATATTTTACAAAACTCAAATGATAGAATAATAAAATAAATACAACAGAAAATAAAATAAAAATAATTAAAAAGAAAAAAAGAAAAGAGGAACACTATCCGTTGCCCAGGGAAACTTGCCCCCCCACCTAACCCAACCCACCCCAGCCCTCTCTCTCCCCTGTTCCCTCCCCCATCCCGTACGCGCCATGAACAAAGCACGCCGTCCCCCTCGAGCTCACCTGCCCCCTCGCCCTCACCCACTCCCCCCTCTCTCTGTGGATAAGGAGGCCAGCCCCAGCCCCCAACCAACTCTACCTACGCACTCCTCCTCCTCGCGCTCTCCCTCGCCTCTGTCTCCCCCTTCCCCCACCGGATTCGCGCGGACGTGGGCACGCCACCGTCACCGACGTGGCCACTGGACACCCTTCACCGCGCCACCATGTCTGGGACGCCCGCGGCTGACTACCACTCCACCTCGCGCTAGCAATCAACGCCGGGACGCACCGCACATCGCGAATCGAGCTCCTCTTCGCCACCGCGGCCACCGCGCCATTGCTGCCGTGGAGCTCCACACCGGCTTCCCCCGCGCCTGCTACCTCTCCTACTCGCTCCGCTGTAAGCCGCTGCTCTGTTTGCCCAATCTCGCGCGGAGTTTCATGCACCGTAGCCTCGCCCCCGCCTAGCACAGCACCGGCCGCCGCCGTGGCCACGGGCCTCTCCGTGGCCGTGACCTAGCCCCACGCGACGCGCGCCGTCGCACCGGTTCGATCCCCGCCCTCGACGCTCCGTTTGGCCCACTGTAGCACTGTAACAGCCCAGTTTTCACAAAAATTAAAAAGAAATTGTTTTCGGTGTGAATTGTTTGATTGTCTGATTTGTTTGCGGTGTTTGCATCCCCGATTTATCGATCGGCGATTATTTCCCCCCTCTTATCTCGTACCGGACGGAGACCGTCCCTTTCCACTCTGACACTCGACCTTTGCGACACCAGGTTTCACCCGATCACCGTCGCGAAATCGCATGAGACCAGTCGCAACCAACGTAACGAAAACCATTAAACGGGTTATTTTTATAGCGCGCCGGAAAATGTTCTCGGAATGGTTCCAGCGCAAGGTGAACGCCTCCGGCTCGACGCGCTGATCGCGCAGTTCGAAGTTTTACCCGAATCGGAGGTCCTGCGGACCGCCGGCGGTCAGAAACGTGAGCACCACACGCGCGAGAGAAAAACCGGGGATGTTTTTGCAAACTGCCAGCCACCTGGGCTATATAAAGACCACCACACTCCCACCCATTTCTAGGGTTTCCCTAGCCACAAAATTGTAGCCACCAGCCTCCCAGATCTGGAAAGACCCCAATTTTCGCATCTGTACCAAATTTCTAGACAAACCCTAGATCCAGACTGCCCAGGACCCTCAGATCTGAGATCCGACGGCCCTGGATGCGCCCCCAACCTCTGTCTCCCTCCTCTGCCCGTGGGCAAGCCGCCGCCGCCTCCGGCCTCCACGCCCGCGCCGGCGAGCCGCCGGCAGCAGAAGGCCACCGCGCCACCCCTTCTCCTCTCTCTCCCTTTCCTCCTCGCCGCCTCCCTCTCACCTCTTCTTCTCCATTGTGACGCCCCCAAAATCAATCCGTGTACAGTAATCATACACGCAGGGTACACGGCTGAGATTAGGGTGCCACGGTGATAATATCACAGCACAACACTAAACACAAAAGGATAAACAAATATGTTACAATAGAGGGGGGTCACGTGGACCCGAATACATAAGTCATACAAGCCATAATATCTGAGTACAGACATAGTTAGTCAAGTTTTGCCTTAAGAAGGCTAGCACAAATCACATCAGAGATACAGATCGAAAAGGCGAGGCCTCCTGCCCGGGATCCACCGAACTACTCCTGGTCAACGGGGAACTCGACGTCGTAGTAGGCGCCTCCGGGGTACTCCTGCTCCTGGGCTCCAACGTCGGCTGCAGCGGCCGATCAGGCAAAGCGAAAAAGGGGAAATAAAGCAAAGGTGAGTATCTAGCATACCCGCGAGTCTTACGTCCGCTACTAAGCAATATGCATTGTATCAACGGAAAGAAGAGGCTATATATAGTGGACTGAAAGACAGAAATCCAGAGCAAGGGTAAGAAGCTAGGCCTAACGAAGACTAGCATCTTCCGACGATGTCTTGCAGCATGAGGTAAGAATCAACCAACAGTTTATATAAAGCATAAAGTAACAATGCAGCAGAAGTTGCTGCAGCATTGTATAATAATAAGTTGTAATAATTAACAATGCCTCCGGGTTCACCTCCTCGACATCCCCGCGAGGAAGAAAACCCGGAACCATACAGTTTAATAATAATAGTTTCTAGTGGTAAGATCCAGCTTCAGCATAAAGCGTCCTGTTACCGTGGACACGGCTATTCGAATAGATTAATCTTCCCTGCAGGGGTGCACTTGTGTTACCCTACACGCACGGATCTCCAGGGTGGCGGGAACCTTGTTAGGGAACGCTCCACCGAGGCTATCCGACACTTCATAGCCCATCTTTCAAACTCAACAGAGAGGCCATCCGCCGCTCTAAATCCTAAGTACGCCGGGCCTTGGACCCCAACCCGAACGTACTCCTGCACGGTGTGTGGCTGGCCGGTTAAGTTAAAGCAAATCCAAATAAGACACCACCGCGAGAGCAAATAAGACAACACCACTTCCCGGCGCAGGCCGCGGTACTGCTGACGTCTGAAGAGTCCTCGGACGACACTACGAACCAGAGGAGCCCATAACTCATAATTCCCACGGGTAGGTAGTGCATACATGGCATATAGCCAACTCAAGACATTCACGGAACCATTTAGCATTTTAATTAACCTGCGTGACAACCGTTATCGTTGCCTCGACTTAACCGACCCGCGGACAACGACAACAGCCAGGACCACCAGTACATCGGTGCCTGCCCCGTCGTCCCACCAAGTCACTGCGGTTACCAACAAGGTGAACCGTCTCCTTACCTTGTCTCGCGTGTGCTCCTGGGGGAGCTCGACTTTCGTGGTTTGGTAACTCTCGCGGCCAACGATCAGGGGCCAAGCACACCGGTACACTGGTCGTACCCTCCTTGTCGTCCCGTTGCAATACCTCTCACGGGCACCGTCGGGTCGCCCGACTTCTCACCTGAAGGACAATCGCTGTTCAGGACCCTATGGCGGTAAGACAAAGTCAGCCTCGAGTGGAGTACAAGCATTACTCCTTGACAGCTCACACTTGAGGTGACTAGGCATAACCCAGATAGGGGCCTTTGGCGGTGTCTGCTTTGTACCGTACCTATGCAGTTGTATATATTGTATCCGTGTTCACTCCCCTGAGTGATCACGGCCCTCTATCTAATCCTAGCTAACAATGCGCAGGGCTCACTGCTGAATAATGCATAATAATAGGCAGCATAGGATAAAGGAGGTACATCAAGGGGCGACAAAACAGGCTATGCAATTGAATAGGATTGCAACGTAGCAGCAGCAGTAACAATGCCTAGTGCAAGAAAGTACGGAAAGATAGGCGATATCTGGGGAAGAGAATGGCTCTGCTTGCCTGGAAGCTCGACGGTAGGGGTAGGGTCGTCGACGAAGTGGTCGTACTCAGCAGCGGTGTAGTCGACGGCAGCAGCGGGGTCTACCGGAGATTAAGGGGGGAAGAAACAGTAAATACAAAGCAAGCATATACAAACAGATGCATGACATGACAGATGAAAAGTTAACGGGGTTCTAACGCAGTGCAATGCACGTTGCTCGGAACGGAAATTCATCTGAGGATGAACTACCGGCTCCGGATGATTACCGGACAGGGTGTCCGGAGGGGGAAGAATCAAGCCGGAGGTGTCGTGGGTACCAGAAAAACATAAGGGGGGGTGTATCCGTGCTAGTTGATCTATTCCGGGAAACATTCGTGTTCGGAATAAATTCATCCGGACACTCTAACAGTACCGGACAATTTATCGGACTGCCAGTCCGGAGGGGGGACGGTTCGATGTTCGTTCTGTTAGAGGGATGTGATAGGCATACGGATAGCATATTCGTATTCGTTATATTTTTCTGATCAATTTTCATGTATAAAGTTTTTGAATCCGAGTTACGGTTTAAAAGTTATTGAATTTCAAAGTTTTAAATCATTTAAATGATTTTCTGAATTTCTTTTATTATTTATTCAACATTATCCAGAACATTATCCAAAACAGTGTCTGACATGGGGGACCCACATGTCAGCCTCTGTTTATTTATAAAACATTTTATTAAATCAATAATAGCCTCTGGGCCCACATGTAAGTCACTGGAATTTATTTAAATCTCTTAAATAATTAAAATCTGACAAGGGGGCCCAGTGGTCAGTGACTCCAGAGTTAACTAAACTTATCTAATTAAGTTAAATGGCCAGGGCCCACATGTCAGTGTCTGGGGGGGTGGTTATGCCTTTGATTAATTTAACCAGGGGATTAACCGGTGGTGGCCCACCTGTAAGTGGCCCATCGTGTTAATTAACTTAACCTAATGATATTTCTGACAAGAGGGCCCCACTGGGCAGTGACTGGGAGGTCCGCCGGAGTCGCGCCGGCGACTGGACTCCGGCGAACTCGAGCTAGAGCTCGCTGTGGAGCATCGTTGGGCGCGGGATCAGTTCCATTCAATCGGGAAGAACAGCGCGAGTCGAACTGGGGTGGGGGAGGGTGACGGGGATGAGCAGGATGAGCTCGAGGTCAACAATGGCGGACGAGGCGGTCGGGCTCCAATGGCACCTTGCTACAGGCGAAGAAATCGAACGCTCTACGGGGTGGGATCGACCATATGGTCCATGGGGAGCACGCGGGTGTCATTGGCGTGAGCTGGGACGGACCACGTCGACGGCTACGACGACGTGCCACGGCGGCCGGAGCAAGCGAATTGGGGGAAAAGGATACGGGCTTAGCGGACGGCCACGGACCGAAGGCGAACAACGAGAAGCTCACAGTGAACGTGTAGACGGTGGCAGCGGGCTCGACGGAGGTGCGAGGTGGCCGGAATTTGAAGTCGATCCCGGCGGCTGGAGGTAGACGACGACGGTGATTCCAGTCGATGAAGTGGCTCCGGGGTTCCCCCCTTCTGCAGAGTGGTGGAGACGTCGATGGCGCGCACGCTTGACACGGTGGTGTGGCTTGCCGTGGCGGTTGGACGCGTCTGCGCGCGACAACGACGACGGCGGGCTTGGGGGAATTTTCCCCGAGGCGTGCGAGAAGAGGAGGAGGGGAAAGGGAGGGGGAGGATCTCCAGGGGGTAGTTGGGTGTCGCCCTTATCGCCTCCATGAGGGAGCAGGTGAGGGGGCAGGTGAGGGGGGGGGGGGGGGTGGCGGCCAAGCAGTGGCCTCCATGGCCATGGCTGTGCCACGGCGAGGGGGCAGGTGGGGAGTTGGTGGGAAGAGGAGGAGGGAGGGAGCTGGGCCCGGGGTGGGCCTCGCCCAGGGTGGGGTATAGGGGTTTCAATTTGTTTTGTTTTTCTGTATTTCTGTTGTTTACTGCTGCAATTAAAATAAATGCTTCTGCATTTTATTTAAATTTGTTGGGGGTTTGTAAAATAGGTGTATGTCACATGTAGGTGAAAAAAAAGGTTTGGTACATTTTAAAACTCAGTGGATATTTCTGTTAAATATTTTATGATTAAAAAGGACCTTATAAGCTACTGTTATAATTGTTTGAGATTTTTCATAACTCCAAAAATTACCAAAGTTGGTCCAACATGATTATAATGATTTTAGGCAATTTATAAAAATGGTTTCAGGATTTATGGAACCACTTTATTTGAACACTTTTGTTTTAATTTTTATTCAAAGCAGTTCAACCTAGGGTTTAGTTTCTTGATGAGGAAGATGCATTGGGATTTGGGTTTTGATTACCAACCAGCATGGTTTGAAAAGAGCAGAAGAAAAGTTTGATTAAGGACAGGGGATAACAGTGATTAACAAACAGTGATGGTCAATAGTGATGATGATTACTGTTACAGAAACTGAGGGTGTTACATCCCTCGCAGGCAAGGGAAGTAGCCGGCCGCTGCCTGCCATGGCCATGGCACCACGGTGCTCGCGCCGCCGCCGAGTCTGGAGGCCACAACCACGCCTCCTCGTGCCTCCCCCACACTGGATCCGCGCCCTCCTCCCGCGCCTCACAGCCACCACCCGCTGGCCGGAGCAGCTCACCGACGTCGAGCCAGCCGCCGGCCGCCGCGTCCTGGTCGGGAGACGCCCGATCCAGCGGCCTCCCACCAATCGTCACCACGACCTGGGCCGGACCAGATCCGCCAAGCCAGGCCGCCAGCCCGAGCAGGCCTTGCCAGCCTTCAGGCCAGATGGGCTGAGCCCATGGGTGGGAGCCTGAACCTTTTTTTTTCTCTCGTGTCTTTTTCTTTTTCCAAATTATTGCTAATTCCTGTGTATTTTGCTGCTGTTACGTTTTTGCGATGTAATTTGCAACTAATCCGTAGCTCCGATGAACGTGCCCCCAAAATGAAAGTTGCTTAGTTTCATGTGCACTCTAATTCATCTTTTGTGAGAATTTGCATTTGAGGTCATATTTATTGTGTTATTGCAGTTCAAACAGGGCTACCTGTCGTTAACTACTGCTAAGTTGTCGTAACTGTTATTTTATTGCAACTTCGGGTGACGATTGCTTCGCAACCGTTCATCGGAATTGATTGATTCCTTTTGCGTTGTGTTAAGAATTGTTTCTACTTCAGTTTCGTGCATTCACATGCCATATTTTCTTGCTGCATGTTGATTTTATCTTGCTCCAAAGTAGCTACCCTGCTGTTAGTGTGCTGCTGTTTATATTTTGTTGCAACTTCGGTCGACGAGTGTCTCGCGACCGTTTATCGGAATTGAGTGATTCCAATTGCATATTGTTAAGCATCATGTATACTTCCGTTATAGGTATTACTATGTCATGTTGCTGCACTTTTGCATATAGATTTACCCCTGTTTATACAGCATGTGTGCATAGCTTGTCTTGCTTATATCTTTTAACCGTAACTCCGTCTGGGGTGTTCTTTATATGTAACTTGATTAGTTTTTCGTGTACTTTGTGTTTATGCTATTGTTTTCTTTTGTTAACCAACCTAAAATATGGTTTAGGACAGAACAGTACCAAATGTTTTAATCATCATGCGGCACTTAGTGTATGCCATGTTTAGGTTGTGCCTCGCTTAAATTGACTAGCATAGATAGTTTACTTTGTTCTTCACCTCTTGACGTGTTTGTGTGCTATGCCATGCTTGCTTGAGTTTCCATGTTAATAACCGTTGGTTGATCACCTGTAGCTAAGAAACTTGAACCTTTCTAAACGTGCGGTATTCGTCGTGTGTGACCGATACCCCACTTAAACTGTTAGTAACCGTTCTCGACGATAGATCCGTATCGCGTTGCCGTGTCGTGTGATGTCTTCTTGGTCTTGTGTTGCCCCGTAGTAATAGAGTGCTTGCTTGTTGATTGCTTTCCAGTGTTTATCGTCTTGTGTGCTTCCGCGGGTACCTCTCGGAGACGATGCGAGCTTGCGATCAACTACACCTTCGGAACCCGACTTATCAACAGGCAAGGACTATACATTACTTATGATCCATTCTATTTCAACCAGCGGTTTGCATGCTAGTCTAGGTTAGGTTCAATGTTTGATCCTACCACATGTTTACAGCCTCTTTCAAACCTGAAAGTCCAAGTATGTGATCAGAGGGGGAGGGGTGAATGATCACTTCAAAATTTTCGACTAAAACTTTTGAAGTGAAGCATAAGTAGTGCGGAATAGCGAAGTAAAACTGGAAGCGAAACTAAATGCAGTGAATCAAAACACATTGAAGCATAACTGCGAAGCAAATGCAATACTGAAGGTAAATGCTTGAAGTAAAACGAACTGGGACTCGGCGATGTTTGTTCGACCAGTTCACGCTCTGCAAAGCGCTACGTCTGGTTGGAGGGACTGGTGATTGAACACCTGGAGCAAATCTCTCTCCGTCCGTTGCTCCACTGCACCAAACTCCTTGAGCTTGGTCAGTTCTTCACTCGAGGTTGATTATTGAGGAAATCACCGAAACCTTTGACAAACTGGACTTCGAGGCGACAATTACTCTTTGCTCTCTGAAGAACAACACTCTAACCGTCTAGGAGAATTGCAGTTCTCCAAGATAAAAAGGCTAGCAAGCTTTCACCTAAGTCATCTCAAATCTACTCAGATCAATGGGACTTAGGCTTCAGTATTCTGGATTTTGGGTTTTGCTTCGGTGGCGTTTTTGGGGTGCTCTCTTCAGTCTCTCTCAGGAATATTCTTGGAGCAGCCACCCGCAAATGGAGGAGGGGGAGGCGTATTTATAGTTGGCGATCCCGAGGTGCGGAATGACCAAACTAACCCGAGGTGACAGCTTGACACGTGTCCACAACGATCGGATTTTTCATCACTGCGCAACTTTACTTGCGGAACAAGTAAAGCTGACTCATGGACTTAGTTCTGCTTCAGTAGCCAAAGAACAAAGTCTTTGCTACCGAAACTTAACTTAGTGCACATGAGATTTCTTCGCTCAGTCTTCTCACTTGGTTTGGATTTGATCTGAGCATTTTCTCAATGACTTCGGTGTCCACAAACTAAATACCCCTCTTGATAGTACGGTTTGTCCTATGACTCAAAGAGCCGAAAAAGAACTACACAAAAACATCTAAGTCTTGCGCCGTCCTCTTCATTTACTTCAATGAGTAGAGCTTCAGGACACCTTCATTTTTGGGGGTCATCCTTCGTGATTAAGCTTCGCTCCGTGGGTTATGCTTCGATAACTTGAAGACCTTCCCTGAAGCTTTATCACCTAGCTTGTCCTTCAGTAACCTATACAACTGTTTACACTAGAAAACATTGTTAGTTCCTCTACTGCCTTGTCCAACAATATCCAAAACACACGGGGGCAAAACTTTGCTCTTAATCTCCCCCTTTTTGGACTATTGTTGACAAAACAGGCATCGATAAAAGATATTGAAGTTTTTGTGAAGTGATGGGACAAACTCTAAGATATGAAGTTTTTGGCTCCCCCTGAATACAAGCATCAAAGAGTTATATAATCGAAGTTAATGCTTGAGATGATTTTCTTCGGTGGAGAGCAAAACAGATATCTTAGCGAATACAATTGCATTTGAAGATATATATCCAGTAATGTATGCAATTTCTTCCAATGACCTGTGACTTAGAAAATAATAACCACCTGCAAGATAGAAGATACGAAGAAATACTTGCAAGCAAAGGGGTTATTAAAACTTAAGTGTAGAACATGAGTAGCATGACCGAAGTTAAACTTAAGTTACAACCCAATCGAAAGGAATGGAATGTTTGTTGTAACTTAACCAAACGAAGCAAAAGAAAATGGCAAGAACCCTTTCCCCGATGCAAATCTAACTCATCGATGCCCTCATTCTCCCCCTTTTTGTCTATTATTGGACAAAAGGTTGAGAAAAGGTTCGAGAGATCTATTGCGCGGCATCAGCACCCAGAGAACCCGACGAAGCTGTGCTTGACGAAGACTCATCCAACGAAGACTGATCGCCTGAGGATTCTTCTTCGGAAGAAGACGTAGGAATAGCTTCATGGCATGTCTGAGTGATGAGGTTGATGTCTAGGTCGCTGTCGTCGAGGCCGTCGTCGTCCTTTGAAGTAATGGAGTCATTTTCCGAGACGGTATCAGGCCGGATGGGTTCAGGTTCGTTGACGAAGAACACTTCATCAATCTTGTGCAGGGGAGGGATCTTCTGATTCGGGCGGTCAACTGAGTCATCACGGGAAAAGTTTCGCTGGAGGTGCACATACTCTTTGTAGATGCGATCTTTATGAAGGCCTTTCACAGAGTTGAACTTCCGGAGCCCCTTCCAGGAATGGTGTTTGAGAACACGCAAATACTGATTGTTGTTAAGTACAATGTTGCCAACTCTGTTGATCTCATCAGCAAGAAATTGCATTTGGCGTTGATTGGCTTCAATGTAGTTTTCAAGCATTTGCTGCGATCGAAGATTAACTTCAAAATGATGGCAGTCTTTCTGGAACGTCTTTGATAAGTTTCTCTCATTGACTTCATGACGCACACCAACATATGTGGCAAAAGGATCATTGGGCTTTCTCAATAATGCCAAAGAGTCACGCACAGGTGGCGAGAAAAGCTTCGGGTAGTGGCGAGCCACAAAGTCTTCGTTCCTGCCATAGTCACAAACAACTTGCAGCCAGGGAGCATAAGGTTTCAGTGTGAACGGTAGCTCTGCTGCATGAACCAAGTTCCTAATGAAGCAGTCCTCAAAGTCAAAGAGAAGACCATGAGTGAGCTTCATAATAGCATGTCTTGTCTCTGGATAAATGTTCGATTCTTCCGAAGCAGTACTCAAAGGGATCAATGAGTTGGACAAGATGTAGAACCAAGTCCTTGAAATGAAGTTCAAATGCTTCGGGCAAATGTTTTCAGGAATGTAGCTTGCAGTGACTTCGGGGTCCAACAGAGTAGCAAATTCTTCTTCAGTCAGATCAGGTTCTAAGTGAATCTTTTCATGAACTCCAGAATGCCTTGGAATATTGACAATTTCCATGAATTCAGCAGAGGACATCCTGAAGACTTTGCCTTCTATCATCCATTCCAGCGTCCATGAGCTGGGTTCATTTGCATCACCAGAAACATATAGAGTTGCATAGAATTGTTTGATGAGCTCAGAATTGAAGGGAGTGCTCAAAGCAAACAACCGAGTCAAATTCTGATTTTCAATAGTTTCGAGGACGTTCTGAAAGCAAGTGGCAGTGGAAAGACTTCGCATGTCCAGAAACTTGTGCCTAAACAGAACTCCTTGCTGACAGAATACTTTGGTGTATAGGACTTGTTGTTCGGCAATCCAAAAGCGAAGATCATCAGCGGTGCGGTCTGAAGCATATGGACTGACACCAAAGAACCGATGGCGCTTCCGATGCTGTTCCAAGTTGAAATCCGGTCCATGCCTTGAAGAATAACCAGCACCCTTGAATATAGGAAAAGTTTCACGAGGGTAATTGGAGTCAAGCTGGGTATCTTGGCAGGGGCGCGAACGCGCGCGAATCCTTTGCAGAGGAGCAATTGGATTGGCTCTTGAAGGGCCAGCAGATTGAGCGACTGTAAGTGCTTGCTCTTGCGACAGATTCAATATCTGAACTTGTTCTTCGTCATCGTCATGTGCTTCGGTATGGGGCACATTTGCTTCGGAATCTTGAACTGTTCTGGCAGGGGAAAAATCTCGGGATACATGGGTTCTGGAGTGGGTTGGTGATGGAGCATTAGCTTCACGGGGAGGTGATGGAGGTGGTGCGGGAGCAACTGGTGGAGTGGGAATCCTTTGTGGTTCGGGGGTAGGAGCACGGATGGGTGTGGGAACACGAGGTGAAATGGGTGTGGGGGTTCATGCAGGCGTTGGAGTTGGGATAGGAGCTCTTTGTGGTGGAGTTTGTTTAGGTGTGGGAGTCTTGGTGGGTGGAGCTGAAGTCTTTGGTGTAGGCTGGGATGGATTTGGCTTCGGTGTAGGAGTGGGAGCAGCTTCAGGAGTTTCCTGTGGCTGTTCATCACTGGTATCCATGTCTGCGGCTGAGGCCAAAGTAACCTTGCGCTTCTTGGTGGTTCTCTTCTTGGGTGAAGGACATGATGCCTTAGATGCAGCAGGCTTAGGAGATGGTGCCGGAGCAACAACACGTTCAGCTTCGGGCGAAGCCTTGCATTTCCGCGAATCTCTTTCCATAATGGATGCATTATGGGTCTTCACCATATCATCCACAGCGGCCTTGATTTTGTCTTTGAAGATTTTGATGTTGTTCTTGGTGGTGGAATTGACATCCGTCACTTGTTGAAGCAACTTTAGGGCGTGCTGTTTGAATTCTTCATCAGGTTCTGATTCAGCTCGCTTCTGATAGTTGTGAATCTTTTTGTTTTCAACCCTATCTCTTGAATGCAGGTCCTTCAGCTGACTGATCATTGTGGTGATCATTGCTTCGATAGATCTGGAGATGTAAACTTCTCCAAGATCAACAACATCAGGATCTTCAGCTGCACACTTCTCCCAAAGGGCTTCAGTGATGCCCAACTGATCCCATAGTCCACCTTCACGCGGGTCAGAGAACTGATGGTCACTGTGGCGATCAGCTTCAGCTTGAGCTTCAGGCATAGATATGCCTTTCTGCTTCGATGGAATAGAGGAGGGTGTCATGTCAACAACGGGCTTATTCTGACTTGCCCTAGAAGCTTTCTCTGCTTTCTTTGTCCTGAGGCCATCTAGAGTGGCCTTACGTTTTGCTTCAAGCTCTGCAAGATGTTTAGCTTCAGCGGCAGCTTTTTCTTCATTCTTTGCGGCTTCGGCGAGCTTGCGCTTCGTCTCAGCCTTCTCTGCAGCCAACCTGGCGGAGTCCATCTCCTTTTGCTTTCTGGCAGCATCCTCATCTGCCTTCTTCTTCTCAGCTGAGCTTCTGGCAAGAATGTTGCGCTCAAGTGCCTCTTCGAGGTCTTTTTGTCTCAATTCTTCTTCAGTGAGCTTGTGCTTCGCTGAAGGGTTTTGTGCAGCAGACTGCTTGGGCTTCGTTGATGCTGAAGCCTTTGCAGGTTGTTTCTTGGCGGGGTCGTGCTTCTGCTTCGATCGCCTCTCAGTGTTGAGGGCACCAGCCGGTGGCTTGGAGGCCATGGGCTTCGCAACCACCAAGTTTGACAAATCAATGGTGGGGCGAGCAGAAGACTTGTCCTTGGGGTCTTGAAACTTAATCCCCTTAGCAGCAGGGTTCTCTCCTGGCTTCTTCTTCAGTGGGACCTGAAGTCTTTGCTTCTCGGGGGGAGCAGGATCATCAGATTCATCATCTGCTTCGAATTCTGATTCGTTGTCAGCAGCATTTGATTCGTCCATAATTGAATCTTATAGAGCAGCTTGCTCTAGCCTGACATGCTCTTCATCTTCTGTGGTAGCATGGGGAGGAGAAGCAGATTTCTTCTTCAGCTTCTTCTTCTTCTTCTTCGTGCTTGGCCCTTCATCATGGGCTTCAGCTTCAGCCATCTTGGCTCCCTTCTTCTCTTCTTTCAGTCTCTTGAGTTCAGCAGCGATCCTCAGAAGTTCTTGCTCTTCTGGATAATCATCTGGTGTCTTAAGAGTGTTGGGGGTGAGGAAGCTTCGGTGGAACTGGGTAGTATAGGTGGAGATTCTCTTCGGTGTACTGACTGCACATGGCCGAAGTATACTGATAGGGTGGACTGAAGGCAAACTGCATAGCCCACTTCCAGGTAGGGATGCTCTTGTACTTGTACCATCTAACAGCCCAGTACCGGCGAATGTTTTGCAAACGATTCTTGCGCTGATCCTTGGTTTCTCCAAGAGGCGTGTCATATCCCAGAGCAATACGAATGGATTCAGGAATGCCTCTGGCGTTGTTGGTTTCCTTCGTTCTGCCTCCTTTCTTCTTCGGAGCAGACCGTTCTGCTTCGTTAATGTGGTCAAGATTGGGTGACTCATTTCCGAAGCCTAACTCAGGAGACATCCTGTGAAAAGCACAAAGGTAGCGAGGGAAAAAGGCGAGTATGGAATGAGCACCAGCAAAAGTTTCGATCCAAAAACAAAAGTTTTGACAAGAGATTCAGTGAAGAATTTGGGTAAAGATTCTGGTCTGTTATGAGCTAGACTTAACCTTATGCAATGATAAGTGGAAACCCTAACACAGAACAGATGGATTCTAACCCTAACTTCTAACCTGAATCGGGATGGAAACCTTTGGCTAGCAGAAACAGATTTCCCAAAAGTGCAACGATCCAACGGATCAAAGAAACCTAAGGAATTCATCCAAAAACAAACAGACTAAGAACTCGGATCCAATTGGGAAACAGAAGAACGGATGGGATAGAGATTGGATCGAGGCTCGGCGTACCCTAACTCGGTGGCGTCGAGCAGCTACGGCGGCGATGAGCGGCGAGGACGTGCTCGTCGACGACGTGAAATCCACGGCGGCGCTCTTCCGGCAGTGAAGCGGCGAGAACGGCGACGAGGACGAAGAGCTCGGCGACGCTCAGGAGAGAGAGGGATCCGGGGAGATGCGAATGAGGAGGTGGGATTTATTAGATGAATTATTAAAAATGTGTGGCTGACATGTGGAGCCAACATGTGAGCACTATTCTGGATAATGTTGTATTAATAAATAAAAGAAATTAAAAAATGATTATTAAATGATTTAAATTGATTAAAACTTTGAAATTTAATATCTTTTAAACCGTAACTCCGATGAAAATAATTTCTATATCAAAGTTGATCAGAAAAATGTGTAGAATAATAATATGCTATCCATATGTCTACCACCCCCTCTAACTTACCGAACATTCACATTCCCCCTCCGGGCCATCTGTCGATATTTTCCCGGTGCCGATAAAAAACCTGTCGGATGATTTTACGTTTAAACATGAAAGTTGCTCGGAATGAATCAACGATCATGGATACAATATCCACATGTCTGACAGATGTCTCTAACACTGCAGACATGGAACCTTCCCCTCCGGACACCCTGTCCGATAATTACCCGGACCTGGGATTTCATCCCTGGATGAATTCCCGCTCCGAGCAGCGTGCATTGCACTGCGTTAGAACACCGTTAACATTGCATACGTCATGTTATTCATCTATTTGTTTATGCTTGCTTTGTATTTACTGTTTCTCCCCCCCTTTATTCTCCGGTAGACCCCGCTGCTACCGCCGACTACACTGTTGCCGAGTACGACTACTTCGTCGACGACCGTACCCCTATCGCGAGCTTCCAGGCAAGCAGAGCCATTCTCTTCCCCAGATATCGCCTACCTTTCCGTACTTTCTCACACTAGGCATTGTTACTGCTGCTGCTACGTTACAATCCTATTCAATTGCATAGCCTGTATTTGTCGCCCCTTGATGTACCTTCTTTACCCTATGCTGCCTATATAAATATATATTATATTCAGCAGTGAGCCCTGCGCATTGTTAGCTAGGATTAGATAGCGGGCCGTGATCACTCTGGGGAGTGAACGCGGATACGATGATTATAATTGCACAGGTACGGTACAATGCAGACACCACCTAAGGCCCCTACCTCGGCTCTGCCGAGCCACATCAAGTGGAGCTATCGAGGAGTAATCCTCGTACTCCACTCGTTGCTGACTCTGTATAGCCGCTCTAGGTACCTGAGAAACGGCTGTCTTCAGGTAAGAAGTCGGGCGACCCAACGGTGCCCGCGAGAGGTATTGCGACGGGACGACAGGGAGGGTACGACCAGCGTACCGGTGTGCTTGGCCCCTGATCGTTGGCCGCGAGAGTTACCAAACCACGAAATTCGAGCTCTACCAAGAGCACACGCGAGACAAGGTACGGAGACGATTCACCTTGTTGGTAACCGCAGAGACTTGGTGGGACAACAGGGCAGGCACCGATGTACTGGTGGTCCTGACTGCTATCGTTGTCCGCGGGTCAGTTAAGTCGAGGCAACGATAACGGTTGTCCCGCAAGTTAATAAAATGACTAATGGTTCAGTGAATGTCTTGAGTTGGCTATATGCCATGTACGCACTACCTACCCGTGGGAATTACGAGTTATGGGCTCCTCTGCTTCGTAGTGTAGTCTGAGGACTCTTCAGACGTCAGCAGTACCGCGGCCTGCGCCGGGAAGTGGTGTTGTCTTATTTGCCGCGGCAATGTGATTTGTATTTGCTTTGATTTAACTTCACCGGCCAGCCTCGTACCGTGCAGGAGTACGTTGGGGTTAGGGTCCAAAGCCCCGCGTACATAGGATATTGTCCGGCGGATGACCTCTCTGTTGAGTTTGAAAGATGGGCTACGGAGTGTCGGATAGCCTCGGTGGAGCGTTCCCAACAAGGTGTCCGCCACCCTGGAGATCCGTGCGTGTAGTGTATCACAAGTGCACCCCTGCAGGGAAGATTAATCTATTCGAATAGCCGTGTCCACGGTAACAGGACGCTTTATGCTGAAGCTGGATCTTACCACTACAAAATATTATTATCAAACTGTATGGTTCTAGGTTTTCTTCCTCGCTGGGATGTCGAGGAGGTGAACTCGGAGGCATTGCAAATTATTACAACTTACTATTATACAATGCTGCAGCAACTTCTGTTGCATTGTTACTTTATGCATTATATAAACTGTTGGCTATTCTCATCTTGTGCTTCAAGACCCGTCGGAAGATGCTAGTGTTCGATAGGCCTAGCTTCTTACCCTTATTCTGATTTCTATCTTGCAGTCCACTATATATAGCCTCCCCTTTCCATTTGGTACAATGCATAAATGCTTAGTAGCGGACGTAAGACTCGCGGGTATGCTAGATACTCACCTTTTCTTTATTTCCCATTTTTCGCTTTGCCTGATCGGCCGCTGCAGCCGACGTTGGAGCCTAGGAGCAGGAGTACCCCGGAGGCGACTACTACGACGTCGAGTTCCCCGTCGACCAGGAGTAGTTCGGTGGATCCCAGGCAGGAGGCCACGCCTTTTCGATCTGTATCTCTAATGTCATTTGTGCTAGCCTTCTTAAGGTAAAACTTGACTAACTATGTCTGTACTCAGATATTATGGCTTGTATGACTTATGTATTCGGATCCTTGTGATCCCTGGTTTTGTAACATATTTGTTTATCCTTTTGTGTTTAGTGTTGTGCTGTGATATTCTCACCGTGGCACCCTAATCTCAGCTGTGTACCCTCAGTGTATGATTACTATACACGGATTGATTTTGGGGGCGTCACAAGTTGGTATCAGAGCCGACTGCCTGTAGGACACCCCTTCCAACTCCTTGGTCGAAGTCGATTCTAGTCGTTGCAAAACTACTTTATTAACAGTGTCGTGTGGCTTATCGGCCCACGTCGCAAAATTGGGTGGTATTAGGATCCTTTTTCTCCGTACCTTTACTCTGGGACTCTGATCTCTCTTCTCTTTCACGTTAAAGATTTTGCTAACTCTGACATTAGGTTCTCGTGACTACTTCCTCCCGGAGAGCCCCTCATTATAGATGATCGCTTGCTTCACGAGAAGATTCTAAAGATTACTCTCCGATAAAATTCCCGAGACCATATGTGCCGATACCTTGACAATTCCTTGCCACTGATAAGTCTGTATGTATAACCACATACACCTTCCGTTCATCCATTCATTCCCAGTTGCTCTTGTGTTCACAAGATGCATCAAATTACTTTCCTTTGTTTCGGGGATCCTTTGAGCCTACTACCTTGTCGCTTCTTTTCACCCTGCGGATAATTCCTCACATTTATCGAGGATCCGTTCATTCTAAGCGGTTCCTGTGATTCCCAAAATACTTTGAAATACTATTATGGTCTCGCGACAATCCTCGGCAGCCTACTGCTTTGGAGTTTCTTCTTACCTTCTTGCACTGTGGTTTATCCCATTTGTCTTGTAGTCTTTGTTGACCTCCCTTGACATTGCCATTCTGATCTGTTGAATAGTCGTGTGTGCCATTTCACGCAGTCATCAGTTGATCCGTATGAATCCATTCTTTTGGCTCAGACGTCATTCCAGACACAAGTTGGTTCTCGGTAAATCAAACCTTAATTGATTAACCGCCAAGCTTCTATTCAACTTATTCATCTTTGATTGATGTATCGGGGTCTGATACACCGATACGGAAGTCATAATTCCTTTGTCCCTAAGCATCGAAATATTCAGATGCTTCTATCATTCGATGCCTTTGTAATCTTTCTTCTTATGGGTGAGTACCAATACTCGCACCAGACTCTTGGTACGCCGCCTGAACTTTTTGGTGGATTACCACCTATCGTCCCCTTGGCTCCTAAGTCATTGATGAATTTCCCCTGATACGAAATGCCTTCGTCGAACGGTATCATCTGCTCCGTGTCATCAGCCTTCTGCTTTCAAACTGGTTCCCTTATCCTTGTTTGTTGTATAGATTCGTAAAATGTCCCTATGGGTTGTATCTATGCTTCAGCTGTTTGTGTGAACCCATCAACTTCTACGGGTCATACTTTATTGGTGTTACGCCAGATAAATTTCCTACTCTCCAAATTCATCAATAGTGAGAAGTGAATGTGAGGCTATGCATTGAAGAAGTGGGAGTCGACCCTGAACCTTTGTGTTCATGCCCATGGATACTACGTATAACTTATCATGAAAGCTCCTCGTAAAGATAATTAACCCCCTTGGTGTAAATTCTGCTACACCTATGATCCACCAATTCTACCTTCGAGTATTACTCCTAGTATCTCGAGGATATCATGCCTTTGCACTACATCTTATGAATTGTGATGAAATAATGCCTATCCCTGTCGTAACCACTCCATGGGTTCTGGGTTGTCGTCAACCGAGAACACCGCTTAACTTTTGCTCCACCACCCCTTTTGTTTAGTAATGCTGCTATTTGATTGCATTCTCTTGAAATCTCTCGACATAAAGTGTCGTGGTCATCATCAACATTTTTGCTTCTTCCATGTGTCTATTGAATTCATTGTGGGAAATACCATTCTTGCCCCTCGATGATTCGTGTCACCATTGACAACCACCTTTGACTCCCTTCCAATACAAACTTGGTCATGTATATCTTGCTCTGCTTTCCCTTGGGAATAATATACCCCTAATGCTTGTGTATAATCACATTTTTCCTTTCCATTGGTCTGTTTAATCTTTCTTTTAATATAAATTATCTGGGCAGTGATAATTCCCTGCTAATGTAAACACTTCGGTGTACTACTTTGTCCGTACAACCTGTTACGATTGTTGTTGACTTATCGGTGACCACCGATGGACAAGAACTTTGCCAGTTGGTCCGCCTCGTCTTAACGAGCAGGAAAATAATTCTCGTTGTCCCTCGCCCTTGGTACCGACGTTGTTGCCGACATAGTTGACAAGTTGTTTTCCGTCATACCTTTCAACCTGATCGCATTGAATGTCACCACCCTGGTTCTATGTGGGCCCATAACCCCACAGCTCCACAGGACCGAAACCTGACTCTTGTCATCTACCTTGTGATATTCCGTCCGATAACAGACTCAGTGCTTATGCTTGAATGATCTGGCCCCCTTCCCGTCATCCGTCATCGGCATTGAATGCGTGCCTATCCTCTTGAAACTTCTCATGTGTTCTTTTATGCTCGCGATGTACTCCCCTGAGTTTAAACTCGGAAGATACTTGTATTCCATACCGTTGGACAAGCCCGTTGGATTAACCTTATACCGATCCGACCCCCCTTAAACTTTACCTCCTAGCCTATCCGTAAGTGCGATGAAGACTCTGATGAAAGGATGACAACTCATCGAGATGCACCGATGCAGAGAAATGAAGACGTCAACGAGAAGGATTAAATTCATCGAGAAGGATAACAAGTACCCGAAGGATTGCAGGAATACGAAACCGGAACCCTACCCCTACACCAACTTTAATTCTCGGGACGAGAATTCTTGTAGTGGGGGAGATTTGTAACACCCTCAGAATCAGTAATCGTAATCACTATAGTGACTCCATTGTTAGTGATCATTAGTGTTGATGATCAAGCCATGATCACCTTTTATCATAGCCCTGTCAATTTGCAACCCGGATAAAATTTTCAGATTGGGTAAGTCATAAATTTTTTCTCCAAAAATTATGGATGCATTTCAATCAACATGATCATGGTTAAACCAAGTCACCCTTAGCCATTAGCCTAATCCCCAGGTCAATGATAATTATAAAACCATAAAATTGGGTTATCAAAAGTTTTGTGGAATTTAAACTGGAAATGAAATCAAAAGTAAACCCTAGGTGATGCAAACACTTTTATTATTTATTAGCAGATGATCTGTAGGCCAGGTTATGATAGCAAAGAATATTTATTAAGTGATTTAGGAATATTGGGATATAAAAATAATTGGTTGGAAATTATTAAGTTGCCAGGAAATAATAATAATAATAAGTGCAAATTGTAGTTGAACTAAAATTTCTAGAACCTATTTTATAAATTGTGAAATAATCAATAGGTAAATTTAAATAAGCAGTGGTATTTTTATTGCAATCTTTAATAATAAAAACAAATAAAACAGTGCCAAAAATAGCCTTTTTAGTCATTCACTAATTAAATAAAATCCATGTGAATTTTTATTAATGCTCAGACTTGTTGTGACATTACTATATTATGTAACATAAATAATGGAGCAACATTCATAATTTACAAAACTAAGTTGATAGAATAATAAAATAAATACAATAGAAAAGGAAATAAAAATAATTAAAAAGAAAAAAAGAAAAGAGGAACACTATCCGTTGCCTAGGGCAACTTGCCCCCCACCTAACCCAACCCACCCCCAGCCCTCTCTCTCCCGTGTTCCCTCCCCCATCCCGTACGCGCCATGAACAGAGCACGCCGGGCCCCCTCGAGCTCACTTGCCCCCTCGCCCTCACCCAATCCCCCCTCTCTCTGTGGATAAGGAGGCCAGCCCTAGCCCCCGAGCAACTCTACCTACGCCCTCCTCCTCCTCCTTGCGCTCTCCCTCGCCTCTGTCTCCCCCTTCCCCCACCGGATCCGCGCGGCCGTGGGCACGCCACCGTCGCCGACGTGGCCACTGGACACCCTTCACCGCGCCACCATGTCTGGGACGCCCGCGGCTGACTACCACTCCACCTCGCGCTAGCAATCAACGCCGGGACGCACCGCACATCGCGAATCGAGCTCCTCTTCGCCGCCGCGGCCACCGCGCCATTGTTGCCGTGGAGCTCCACACCGGCTTCCCCCGCGCCTGCTACCTCTCCTACTCGCTCCGCTGTAAGCCGCTGCTCTTTTTTCCCAATCTCGCGCGCAGTTTCATGCACCGTAGCCTCGCCCCCGCCTAGCACAGCACCGGCCGCCGCCTGCACGTCCGCCGCCGTGGCCACGGGCCTCTCCGTGGCCGTGACCTAGCCCCACGCGACGCGCGCCGTCGCGCCGGGCCGATCCCCACCCTCGACGCTCCGTTTGGCCCACTGTAGCACCCACGCCGACCTCGCCGGAGCTCCTCTGCCACGGCTTGTCGCCGGCGAGTGCGGGCAGTGGCTTGTGTGCCACTCGGGTCCGTCCCGCTTATATTAGCGTTAACCACCCCCCTGTTAGATTAGATTAAGATAATCTAGTTAGTTTTTTGTTAGTTAACTGGTCACTGACATGTGGCCCCCTTGGCCCTTTAGATTAATTAAAATGGTTAAACTAGCTGATGTGAGGCTGACAGCAGGGCCCCAGTGACAGATTAATTATAATAAATGAATTAGTTAATATTTAGTCTATGACATGTGGGGCCCTTGTTTATTAACTTGATTTAATTGAATTAAATTAAATAACAACCTATGACACATGGGTCCCACTGCATAATTAGGATTATTAGATGAATTATTAAAAATGTGTGGCTGACATGTGGAGCCCACATGTCAGCAGTATTCTGGATAATGTTGCATTAATAAATAAAAGAAATTGAAAAATGATTATTAAATGATTTAAATTGATTAAAACTTTGAAATTTAATATCTTTTAAACCGTTACTCCGATGAAAATAATTTCTATATCAAAGTTGATCAGAAAAATGTGTAGAATAATAATACACTATCCATATGTCTACCACCCCCTCTAACTTACCGAACATCGACATTCCCCCTCCGGGCCGTCTGTCGATATTTTCCCGGTGTCGATAAAAAACCTGCCGGATGATTTTACGTTTAAACATGAAAGTTTGTCGAAATGAATCAATGATCACAGATACAATATCCACATGTCTGACAGATTTCTCTAACACTGCAGACATGGAACCTTCCCCTTCGGACACCCTGTCCGATAATTACCTGGACCTGGGATTTCATCCCTAGATGAATTCCTGCTCCGAGCAACGTGCATTGCACTGCGTTAGAACACCGTTAACATTGGATACGTCATGTTATTCATCTGTTTGTTTATACTTTCTTTGTATTTACTGTTTCTTCCCCCCTTTATTCTCCGGTAGACCCCGCTGCTACCGCCGACTACACTGTTGCCGAGTACGACTACTTCGTCGACGACCGTACCCCTATCGCGAGCTTCCAGGCAAGCAGAGCCATTCTCTTCCCCAGATATCGCCTACCATTCCGTACTTTCTTGCACTAGGCATTGTTACTGCTGCTGCTACGTTACAATCCTATTCAATTGCATAGCCTGTTTTTGTCGCCCCTTGATGTACCTTCTTTACCCTATGCTGCCTATATAAATATATATTATATTCAGCAATGAGCCCTGCGCATTGTTAGCTAGGATTAGATAGCGGGCCGTGATCACTCTGGGGAGTGAACGCGGATACGATGATTATAATTGCACAGGTACGGTACAATGCAGACACCGCCTAAGGCCCCTACCTCGGCTCTGCCGAGCCACATCAAGTGGAGCTATCGAGGAGTAATCCTCGTACTCCACTCGTTGCTGACTCTGTATAGCCGCTCTAGGTACCTGAGAAACGGTTGTCCTTCAGGTAAGAAGTCGGGCGACCCAACGGTGCCCGCGAGAGGTATTGCAACGGGACGACAGGGAGGGTACGACCAGTGTACCGGTGTGCTTGCCCCCTGATCATTTGCTGCGAGAGTTACCAAACCACGAAAGTCGAGCTCTACCAAGAGCACACGCGAGACAAGGTAAGGAGACGGTTCACCTTTTTGATAACCGCAGAGACTTGGTGGGACGACAGGGCAGGCACCGATGTACTGGTGGTCCTGACTGCTGTCGTTGTCCGCGGGTTAGTTAAGTCGAGGCAACGATAACGGTTGACCTGCAAGTGAATAAAATGACTAATGGTTCAGTGAATGTCTTGAGTTGGCTATATGCCATGTACGCACTACCTACCGTGGGAATTACGAGTTATGGGCTCCTCTGCTTCGTAGTGTCGTCCGAGGACTCTTCAGACGTCAGCAGTACCGCGGCCTGAGCCGGGAAGTGGTGTTGTCTTATTTGCCGCGGCAGTGTGATTTGTACTTGCTTTGATTTAACTTCACCGGCCAGCCTCGCACCGTGATGGAGTACGTCGGGGTTAGGGTCCAAAGCCCCGCGTACATAGGATATAGTCCGGCGGATGACCTCTCTGTTGAGTTTGAAAGATGGGCTAAGGAGTGTTGGATAGCCTCGGTGGAGCGTTCCCTAACAAGGTGCCCGCCACCCTGGAGATCCGTGCGTGTAGTGTAACACAAGTGCACCCCTGCAGGGAAGATTAATCTATTCAAATAGCCGTGTCCACGGTAACAGGACGGTTTATGCTGAAGCTGGATCTTACCACTACAAACTATTATTATTAAACTATATGGTTCCGGGTTTTCTTCCTCGCTGGGATGTCGAGGAGGTGAACTCGGAGGCATTGCAAATTATTATAACTTACTCTTATACAATGCTGCAGCAACTTCTGCTGCATTGTTAGTTTATGCATTATATAAACTTTTGGTTGTTCTCATCTTGTGCTTCAAGACCCGTCGGAAGATGCTAGTCTTCGATAGGCTTAGCTTCTTACCCTTATTCTGATTTCTATCTTGAAGTCCACTATATATAGCCTCCCCTTTCCATTTGATACAATGCATAAATGCTTAGTAGCGGACGTAAGACTCGCGGGTATGCTAGATACTCACCTTTGCTTTATTTCCCCTTTTTCGCTTTGCCTGATCGGCCGCTACAGCCGACGTTGGAGCCAAGGAGCAGGAGTACCCCGGAGGCGACTACTACGACGTCGAGTTCCCCGTCGATTAGGAGTAGTTCGGTGGATCCCAGGCAGGAGGCCACGCCTTTTCGATCTGTATCTCTGATGTCATTTGTGCTAGCCTTCTTAAGGCAAAACTTGACTAACTATGTCTGTACTCAGATATTATGGCTTGTATGACTTATGTATTCGGATCCTCGTGATCCCTGGTTTTGTAACATATTTGTTTATCCTTTTGCGTTTAGTGTTGTGCTGTGATATTCTCACCGTGGCACCCTAATCTCAGCCGTGTACCCTGCGTGTATGATTACTGTACACGGATTGATTTTGGGGGCGTCACATTAGGGTAGAAGCCTCCATACCTATAAAGCTATAAGATGGTTGGGATCCTATGATTAAAATTAAGTTGAATAACTTTTCTTGCTATGATTTATGTGATGTTGAGCTAGTACCTCCGTTATATCCTTGTTCTTTTGGTGTTCCTCTTGTCGACTCTTCCGTAAAGAAACCTTTGGGGAAGATCGATGATGTTCTTATCATTGTCAATGACAATTACGTTGCCGTTGATTTTACTATTATGGACATTGAATGTGAACCTTCTTGTCCAATTATTTTGGGACGTCCTTTTCTTCGCACCGTGGGTGCTATTATTGATATGAAAGAAGGGATAATAAAATTCCAATTCCCTCTCAAGAAAGGGATGGAACACTTCCCTAGGAAAAAGATTAAGTTGCCTTTTGAGTCCGTCACACGGACTAGTTATTTTCTTGAAAATACTTGATCTTTTGCATTATGCCTAGCTAATGGCTTTAAAGAAGCGATTTTTGGAGGCAGCCCGCAACGAATTTAGGATTTCCTTTTTCTTTTTCTTCTATTTTTAGTGGTCTTGATGATTTTTACTACTGTAGCAACATAATTGTATATTTACTTTTCAAGCTTTGTGCCATTTATAGCCTCATATGACAAGGGAAGTGAAAGTTGTGACATGCTGTCCAGAAAAACAGATTCTGTCCTCGTGACTAGAAAAATCACAGAAAAATCTTAGTTTATCTTTTTGAGCTGAAATTTTTACATAGCATGCTCTGTACAATTACAGAACTTTCGTTTGTTCTGAGTTTTTTTATTTGAGTTGCAGAAGTATCCCTAAAAAATTCTTTTCTACCTGCTGGTCTTTTTTTTACAGATTCTGTCTTGTTTTGCCTCTTCTTCATCTTGCAAACCTTAAGCTTGCTTTTTCTTTGCAATTTTTTTTTGAAATCTTGAGAAACAGTAGCTGTTCAAGAATATCCTTATTTCTAGTAGAAGAAAAATTATTTTATTATGGGTACAAACCTCGCTAATCAGATTATGATGAGTTATGTATGAAGGGAGTTTTCAAGTGTGCGAGGGAAGATGATGAAAGAAGATTCAGGAGTGTCAAGCGCTCAAGCTTGGGGATGCCCCCATGCATCCCCAAGAAATATTCAAGGAGACTCAAGCGTCTAAGCTTGGGGATGCCCCCGTGCATCCCCTTCTCCATCAACAATTATCAGTTCGTCTCTCGTTTCACTATATTTTTTATCACTTTATGCGTTATGTGCTATGCTTGGAGCGTCTCGCTCTTAGGTTTTATTTTTTGTTTTATTTAGCTTTACTTTCTGTTCATAACAAGTTAGAACCCAGCTTTCTTTGTGTGGGAGATAAACATGCTCCACTTTCAAAATCTAGAACACAACATAGGATTTTTCATGCTTATCTTTGTTGTGTGTGTTCTTTATCTTTTTCATAGCTACTGTCATGTTTAGCTCTTAGTTTTCATGCTTATCTTTTTAGGAGCTTTTGTTTAGTTTGTTGCTGGAACTGTCTTGAGTTTTCATGTTTATCTTGTTTAGAGAGTTTGGCTGTTGCACTGAGTTTTGTGTCTTGACTTGAAGTAGGTAATTGAGGTTGCTATTCTTTTGTAGTAGTAACTTGCAATAGTTTTGAGGTATTGTTTTGAGTAATGTTTGGAATTTTGGTGTCAAGAGATTTAGCCTATTAGTGATAGATGTCGTATTTTGGGAAATCCGTGTTTATTTTCAAAACTTAGAAAATTAGTTGAGAACTTTAGCTACTAGATGGATCACTACTCTTCTGAGGGGTCGAATATTAAAGTACACTCACGTACCATGAGTTGAGGATGCGCAAGGATAACCAAACCCCCATACACACCTCCTTGGGGTACTTGTCTCTTTGTGAAACCTCCTTATTAGATTGAGAGTTACCGACAATAAGTGCATGAGTTCTTCAGACTAATGTGAGTATTCGAAAGTTGACACTTCCACCTTCCCATATTTTTCTAGCCTCTCCTGTGCCGTGCATTGCTTTCTTCTCACTCCGAGAGTTAGTGTCCACCTTCGCCGGTACATCCAAACCCTTGGCATGATACGCTCTGTCATCGTAAACCTCCTTATATCCTTCCTCAAAACAGCCACCATACCTACCTATCAAGGCATTTCCATAGCCTTTCCGAGATATATTGCCATGCAACATCCATCTTCTCATGACTTGATATTCATGTCATACATGCTACTTGCTTGATCGATGAGCCGCATGCTAGTTGGGCCTTGCCCTAATCATTGCTACATGACGCGCTAGTATCATTGCATATCCTGCTACACTGGCAGAGGCATACATTTGCATACATCGTGATAGTTACATCTTCTTTATGATTTGAGTACTTTTGTAAAGTGTGAAAGATCTTCTATACTTTTTGTAATATATATAGTGTTGCCCCTAAAGTGAGGAAAAGATCCCAAAGTGGACAAATTAAAAGATCCCAAAGAGGACAAATGAGAGAAATAGAAAGAGCCATTGAGGACACCAAAAAAATACAAAAAATAGAAAAAGGAGAAAAAGAAATAAAAAGAGAGAAGGGGGCACACTACTATTCCTTTTGAGAGATCCACACTCGTACTCCATCTTATATCTTGTACTCCATAGAGATTATCATTTATGCATATAGCTATGTGGGGACCTTCACACTATAGAACTTGGCTTTTATATTCCAATGATGAGCCTCCTCAAATGAGCTCTAGGTCTTCTTGAGCTAGCAAGTTGGATGCACCCCACTAGTTCCATTGGAGAGCTTACCTTAGCTCATATGTGCATCCGTTGCATGGCAATCCCTACTCCTCACATCATATCTATCATTTGGCTTTCTCTCGCCTATCATTGTCCTCATTGATGTGAGCCTTTCACACCTTTTTGTCTTCCTCCTCCACCATATTCTCTCTTTTCCATCCTAAGTGTCAACTTTCTTGCTTACGCTCATCCATTGCATGAGTGCTCAAAATGTCGAAAAGGAGTGGATCATTTTGACTTGTACGTGGCTAGTGGTCCGGGGATGAGTCAAGATAAGATTCCAAAGAAGACCAATTGTGAAACTTTAGCAGATTAAGTTCTCAACACAAAAATACTTTTTCTCGGATATCCCTATCCCCTTTCTTGCACGCCAACAACATTTGGAGACATTCGAGTCATGGACAGCGAGAGCTCTTGCACCTTTATGTACTTATGTTGCTTGTTTCAATGCTAAATATTGACTCTTGCCTGTTATGACTTGAATTGAATTACATGCCTTGATTGCTTTACTTAAAAGTTCTTATATGGTTGTTAGCATGTCACCACATAAATTATGCTTTTATCATTTACCTACTCGAGGACGAGCAGGAATTAAGCTTGGGGATGTTGATACGTCCAAAACATATCTATAATTTCTGCTTGCTCCATGCCTCTTTTGTGTGATATTGCTATGATATTGATGAACCTCCATACACTTTTGATCATATTTGGACTAACCTATTAACTCAGTGCACCCCAGTGCCAGTTCCTGTTTTCTGCTATTTTTCTATTTCAGGTTTCCCCCATATTAAAAGTTCTCCAAAAATTCGGGAAAAATACAATAAAAAATCAGCGCAGAAGAAGCTTCGGGAATCACCGAGGGGGGCCAGAGGGGACCGACCAGGGCCCCAAGCGCCCTCCCGGCGCGCCCTAGGGTAGGGCCGCGCCAGGGGGCCGCATGGACCCCTGGTGGACCCCCTGGCTGCCCCCCTTCGCCTATATATCCCTCGTGACGTGAAACCCCTGTGACGGGAACCCTTTTTCGCGATCTCTCCTCTGTTCCGCCGCCGCCGCGCTTCCAAGATCGGGAGCACCAGTAGACCTCTTCCGGGAACCCTGCCGGAGGGAGGAAGCACCTCCGGGAGCTTCTCCACCACCATGGATGCTTTATGGATGAACCGTGAGTAGTCCACCTTGGACCATGGCTCTATGATCAGTAGCTATGTGATGTTCTCATCCCCTCTTTGTTCCTCATGGATTAGACCTCGTGAGCTACCCTACATGATCGAGGCACATATGTAATATTTCTGCTGTTGCTATGCTGAGTTTGCTGGGATCCGATGGATTATGAGACTATGTTCAGATTGTGTTTGAGTAATATATTTGATTCTCCTCTTTTATATTTATGTTCTAGAGTAATTCTTGCATGTTCTCCGTTGCTGTTTATTGCTTTGTCCAAGTAGTAGGTAGTGACTCCAAGAGGGAGCGTTGTGCATGATTGTGGGTTCATGCCCCCTGATGACTAGCTTGAGTGACAGAAACATGAGTCTAGGGGATGTGCTGTTGCCACAAGGGGGAAAACGACGGTGCTTGTACTTGCGGGTGCAAGGATTGTTTACTTTACGCAAAGTTCTTTAATGCAGTTGTCCGTTGCTTTGAGTTTACACTTTGGGTGGGATTCGCAACTTAATACCAGCGAGATGTTCTGGATAGATATCTCAAGGTGGATGATTAGTAGGTAGATGCAGATGGATGTCGGTCTACTTGTCTTGGCGTACCGCCCAGGCTTTTGAGCCTCTTCCTTTCTTTATAGCATAGTTAGCATTGGTTTGCGCACATAATCCTGTCAACTGCCCAGCTGTAATTTGTTTACCTCGCATGGCTATTTTATCGTCTTTTGGGAGAGAGACATCACTAGTGAACATCATAGGACCCCGGTCCATATTTTCAATACTGTTTACACCCACTATCAATTTACTTCTTTACTTTTCCGTTGCTATCACTATCATTATTATCTCGTGCGTTTTATCCTTTGTAAACAACAAGGCGAGAGGAATTGAAAACTCCTCTGTACTCGTAATGAAGCAAAGTTATTTGCTGTGTGTGCAGGTCCTGGTGAAGTAAGCAACCTTAGGTTGTGAATGGCGCCATTGTTCACTTCACCACCTTCTTGTATCTGTTGGAGTCCTACTGGTTCGATACTCAACCTTAGCATCTTCGCTAAGGGAAATTGATGCTGTCTACATCTCAACCTTCCACTTTGGGTAACCAACGAGGGGGCGTTAAATCGTACTATCAGGAGCGAGCATAAATTATCGATACGTTTGGGACGTATCAACATCCCCAAGCTTAATTCCTGCTCGTCCTCGAGTAGGTAAATGATACCAAGCATAATTTCTATGGTGACATGCTAGCAACCATATAAGAACTTTGAAAAGTAAAGCTGACGAGGGGGTGACCCCACGACTCCTGCGTATGAGGATACCCGGTGCGTATGAAGACAGAAGGCCCGTTGGGAAGCCACGGCAGGCCCACGACTGACCCAATCAAGCACCGACGTAGGAGTCCGCGACTGATATGGAAGGCACGACTTGGCGTACAAGGCAAGACTAGAACTAGGAAACTATCTTTGTAATCTAGTACGGACTCCCCGAGACCTAGCCTAGTATATAAAGGCTGAGAGGGAAGACGTCTAGATCATCCAATACACAATCTACTCTCCTGGTCTCGCGAGAACTCGCCTTGGCCTCCCTTGTAATCGCCCCCTCACGCAATAATATCGAGCAGGAAGTGCTTTTCCTGTTAGCCGACGAGTATCGTCCAACCTGTTCCTTCTCTATGACTAACCCAGGGTCCCCGACCATGGGATTTGCCGAGGCCGATCCTCGTTAATTGGCGCCGTCTGCGGGAACTCAGCAGGTTGGAACCGCGATCTCGACGGCCTCATCGCCAACAACCATCAAAGCAGCGACTCTGACATCACTCATCGACTCCACGACTCGAACAGACTCGGATCTGTTCGGGTCCCTCGGCTTCATGGCTCACCTTCTGGCCTTTCGACCGGCCTTCGCCGATCTGCGCACCGGTGTCAACCTGACCTTCGGAGCGTACCAGATCTACATCAACCACTAGGGAGCCCTCCGCCTCACGGATAGCACTCGAGCACCCGCAACAACAGATCCTACACCAGCGATCGAAGCAGCACCCGCCCGCGTGGCAACCCTGCGAGTAAGCCACGACTCCCATCCCCGACTACTCGAGTGGACCATGAAAGAAGCGCAACATGCGCGCAAGCAAGACGACAGTCAAGACACCGTCCCAAGTGTTCATGGCAGATGTTCACGAACCAACCGCAGATGACAAAGGCCAAGACAACGACCCGAGCAATCGCCGAGACACTCGCTCGAACAGCAAAAACAGTGATCCCGACAACACCGGCCAGGTCACCGTCACACTTGGAGAACCGGGAACCATACCAAAAGAAGTATACAAAGGAATGGGGCATAGCAATCACAGGAACGACGAGCCAGAAAGCAGCAAGCACTAGACCCCGGGCATGGCGAAAGAGGACCATCACGTAGAAAAAATCTACCTGTCCAAAGAAGCAATCGCCAGAGTAAGAGAAGTAGTAAAACGCGGCAAACTACCCCCCGGAGAACGCAACACGAGACGAGCTCAGAGCATACAACAAGTTGGCGAGTGACGTCACCAAGAAAACAAGACAACAACGCTTAGAATTAGAGAAGCAAGGAAAAACCGCCATCGACCCAAGGACCAACCACACGCCATGTCCCAGAAGAGACTCCTCCGACTACGACTCCCCTGTCCGAGCCAGATCCAAATTCAGCAATCTGAAACGCACGGACAAGAAGAAGGTAGCCCGCAAGCTAGACTACGACTTCAAGCTAGAAGAGGACGATGATGAGGAAGAACAACTCACGCCAGCCGAAGCCCTGACTTCCCAAGAATACCTATCTCGTGCTCAGAAAGGCAAGAAGGGCAGCTTAGACCGCAACACGACGATGGCACTCAAAATAATGAAAGACGCCATCACCGCCTCAGGCCCTAAAAAAGCAGGCATAAGATCAGTCCCCCACGAGCAGAACCCGGACCGGGACCCCAGTTCACCCGACGACGACGACAACAACGACGACTGGCGCAAGAGCCCAAACAAAAAAAACCACGACAGCGACGGCAACGGCAACAGACGGAACAACAATCAGCGAGACACACGCGACGACATAACACAGAACAAGGTCAACCGCGAAAGACGAAGGCGAGCAGCCCGCGAAGAATAATCAGACGAGAAAGCTTCCGACGAGGACATAGAACCATGCGGAGCACTGTGCTTCACGCGATCCATACGAGAAACACGGATGCCAAAAGGTTTCAAGCTAAACTCCACAACACACAAGTAGGACGGGCTAGAAGAGCCAGAAGCATGGCTCGACAACTACCTAACAGCCGTCAAATTCCAGCGTGGAACCAATATCACAACAATGCAGTACGTACAACTCATGCTCGAGAGCTCGGCACGACACTGGCTGAAGAACCTACCGCGAGAATCAATCAGTTCCTGGAAGCAGTTCCGCAGCGCCTTCATTGAGAACTTCAAGTCCACCTACAAACGACCAGCATCACTCAAGGAGCTGAGGGCCTGCAAGCAAGGATCCAAAGAATCCCTGCGAGCATACATCCAACGATGGACCATACTCAAAAACTCAGCCGAGGACATATCAGACGAAAGCGCAAACGACGCATTCAGGAGGGGCTTGCAACACATCGACTTCAAGGAGCAACTCGGGCAGATGAAGGTACGGACGCTCGCACGACTACTAGAGCAAGCCAACAACTAGGCAGACGGAGAAGACTCCGTACGGAACGAATCAGAGATCCAGACAATGCGCTCAGAACGCGACTACGACTACCACACCAGTGACAGAGGATTCGATAGAAGAAGAAAACGCCCGAGGCGTAACTTCTACGACGACAGAGGACCCGATATGGTCGCGGCCGGCTTCCCAGATGACAGAGAAGGCAGACACCGCGACGACAGAAGAATGCGGTGTAGGGACAACCAAGAAGAAGCACCCCAAGCTCAGAAACGAGATTGGAAGTCAAGGAAGCCGAGAGATGACGCCTGAGCATATCGCTCGGCCAAAGAACAGCTCGACGGACCATGTACACTACACGGGTTCAGAAACGAGCGCGGATAGCTCAGATCAGGACACACCTCAGAAACTGCAGGCGATTCATCGAGCTCTCAGAAGAAAAAAGCCGATCTACAACAACAGCAGCACATCCTCTCACAAGCATAGCAATTGGGACCATCGCCCACAACGCACCACCAGCCCCTGCAATACCGGCAAGGCAAGTATCAGTAATCCAAGAACGGAGCACGACACCCGAGGAAGAAGAAAAATACCCAGAAGCGCATGGCCGGATCTACATGATACAAGAAGGAAGACCGTCAAACAGGCAGCAGAAGAAGGTCACCAGACAAGTTTTCCTCGTAGTCTCCTTGCACCCCGCTGTCCCAGAATACTTACGTGGGCCGAGACTGAAATTACCTTCTCCCGAGAAGACCACCCACCAGCCATCCCGTGTCCAGGACACGCCGCATTATTACTCGAAGCAAGAATCGGAAGCTACGACATGTCACGAGTCTTCATGGACGGCGGCAGTGGCATCAACATCATATTCACCAGAACCCTGGAAGAAATGCTCATCCAAAACTCGGCACTAAAAACTTCAGGCACAACGTGATACATCTCAAACGTATCTACTTTTCCAAACACTTTCTCTATTGTTTTGCCCTCATTCTTGCATGATTTGGAAGAAACTAACCCGGACTAACGCTGTTTTCAGCAGAGCTGCCTGTATGGTTTTATTGTGTGCAGGAAAATGGATTTTTAGGTATCGCAGAAAATTCCGGGAAAATTCACAAAAAGTCCACGCACCCGAAGGAGCCAGATGCCAGAAGTGGGACCAGAGGGGAGCCCTGGGGGCCCTAGGCGCCCCCCTGGCGCGGCCAAGGGTGGGCCCGCGCCCTCTGGCCACCTTCCCCCTCCTCTGGTGCCCTACCGATGCTCCTATTTATTCTTGTGACGGGAAAACCCCAGAAAATAAGTCGTTTTTCCAGTTTCCGTCGCGGAGCCGCCGCCACCCTCTGTTCTTCTTCGGGAGGGCTAATCTGGAGGCTGATTTGGCCTCCGGAGAGGGGAGATCGTTGCCATCGTCATCACCATCACCAATCCATCCCTCCTCCATGACTTCTCTTCATATGTGTGAGTAATTCCCTGCTGTAGGCAAAGGGGATGGTAGGGATTGGATGAGTTTGATCATGTAATAGTTCGTCAGATTTTTGGGGGCATGTTGCCTATCATCTAGATTGGTGTTTATCTTCTTTGCTTCAACTTGTTGCTCTTAATGCTTGTCACTTTGGGCCCGAGTGCCATGTTTTCAGATCTGAACCCTATGTGTTTTCATGAATATATTTGTGTTCTTGATCCTATCTATGAGTTGTATGCACCTATTATGGTCCGGAACCGGCGATCCCAAAGGTTACAGCTTGGGACACCAAAGGGGATGGTCTATAATTTGAGGATTCCATGTATCCATTGAGTTTATTGCTTTGTTCCGGTGCTCTTTGACAGGAGAACCTTAATCTCCATAAGTTCCCTTTGGCCCCGTTCGTAGCGGGATGGTAGGACAAAAGATGTTGTGCAAGTTCTTATTGCAAGCACGCACAACTACCTATGGGATACATGCCTAATGTTTGATATTTGCCTAGATGATCATTGCTTTTCTGTGTGCCTTGCCCCGTGTTAGAATCTATTACATGTTCACTCTCATCCATGCAGCGCCCAACCATCCATCTCCCTAGCCTACAGTGTTTTCAATCCTGCTGGTTATTAGTTGTTACTTTTGCTGTTTGCTTTTGCTGTCGTCACCATCACTATCATATTACCTTTACCTTCACCACTTATCTTTTGTTGCAAGCAAGTATATTTCAGGTGCGGTTGAATTAACAACTCAACTGTCAAAGCTTATAAATACTCTTTGGCTCCCCTTGTGTCGAATCAATAAATTGGGTTAACTTACCCGCGAAGACTATCTCGATCCCTTACGTTTGTGGGGCATCAAGTAGCGTTTTCTGGCGCCGTTGCCGGGGAGCATAGCAATATTTAAAGGTCTACTTGAAATATCCTGCCTGCTGCACATCATCCGCTATGGGTAAGAAAGGAGACCCCAAGGTTCCGATCTTACCATCCCATACAAGAAAAGGTACTGTTCTGAACACTACTGCCACACTTGATTCACCTTCTGTTATGAGTAAGTTTACTTCACCACCACCACATGATGCTTCTACTGAGTCTGTCACTATGTCCGATACTTTTGATGATGCTTCCACTACTCTTGATGATACTACTTTTCTTGGTCACTATATTGAAACTCAGACTGCTAAGGCTGCAGCGGAATCCAAGACCGAGACCCCTGCTACCTATATCCCTACATGCAAAACCTTTGGTTGCCCGTGCTTAGATGAACTCAAGGAGATAATCCTTGATGATGATTATGTTACTCTTGATGATGATTTTTGCAGGGAACTCAGAGAGTGTGTCGACTCTAACCTTGGTGCTGTTAAGGAGTTGCTAAAAAAGCACTCCAAGAAGAACAAAGTTATTCCTGATCCTAAATTTGCCACATCCCCTATATGCATCATTGATCCTGATTATGATTTCTCTGTTGATCTTTCACTTATATCTACAGTCGAGGCAGACCCCTTTTATGGCAGAGAAAATGATGATGCTATAGCACACTTGACCAAACTCGCTGAGCTAGGCAACCTATTCACTACTGATGAGAAGATACGAAACTTCTATGTGGCCAAGCTTTTTTTCCTTTTTCTTTGAAGGAAGACGCTAAATCATGGTACGATGCACTACCCTATGGTTCCATTAAGAGTCCTCAGGACTTAGTCCAATTCTTCGTTGATAAATATTTCCCAGCTCATATGCAACATGCTGCTTTGCAAAGAATCTATAAATTTAAACAATTGCAGGATGAGCACCTCCCTAAAGCTTGGGGGAGGTTTTGTCATTTACTTAAGGTTATGCCGGGACATAGAGTCCCCAAGAATGAACTGCTTGATATATTTTACGCTGGTTTAACCGATGAATCCAGATCCTACCTGGATAGTTGTGCTAGTTGTGTTTTCAGGGAAAGAACACCGGACGATGCAGAAGAATTAATGTGCAAAATTGCCAAGAACTATGAAGATTGGTCCATTCCTGAACCACTTCTACCACCGAAAAAGAGGGGCATGCTTGTTCTGAGCCCCGAAGATATGCAAGAAGCAAAGAAGTATATAAAGGAAAAAGGTATTAAAGCCGAAGACGTGAAGAATTTACCGCCTATTGAGAAGTTGTGTGAGCCTACTACTCACCCTCCCTTGGTAGAAGTACACTCTCTATTAGACTTTACTGAAAGTGACATCCCTAAAGGTAAGCCTCCCGACCAATGCTTAGATGAGCTTGATAATTTTATTATTAAGCAAGATCATTTTAATAGGAGGATACAAAGTCAGTTGCATGATAACTCTCTTGCTATCAAAAGTTTGTGTGGTGTTCTAGAAAGAACAGTTAATGATGTTAAATGTCTTGTTAAGCATTTTCATATGGTTCAAACTCAGCTTGAACAAATATCTAATGTGCAAAAAGATTTGCTTGCTAATAATGCCAAACAGGACATACAAGCTTATGGCATCAAAACTAGGGGTGGAACACACACCCAGGACCCACTCTATCCTGAGGGGCATCCAAAGAGGATCGAGCAGGATTCTCAAGTACAAGAAGAAGACGAGACTATTAGCTCTCCGAAGAAAAATAAGAAGAAGAAACACAAGGAGGCTGACAATCCCGATGATCCTATTATAAGTGAAAAGCCAGCTGTTGATCCTAACAGCATATCTACCTCCGATGCTGAAACAGAAGACGGTGCCGAGCCTGAAGAAAAGGACACGGAGAAGGATGATTCTCCCGAGGTAAGAGAAGAAGAAACACCTGATAAACGCAAGAAGTACTCTAGAGAAGACTTCATCGCAAGAAGACATGGGAAGGAAAGAGAACCATGGATACAGAAGCCCATGCCCTTTCCAGGTAAGTCCCTCAAGTCTAAAGAAGAAGAGCATTATAATAAGTTTTGTGAATGGATGAAACCTCTTTTTCTTCAAATTCCTTTGACTGATGCTATTAAGTTACCTCCCTATTCGAAATATATGAAAGATATTGTTACTAATAAAAGAAAAGTTCCTAATGAAGCAATATCTACTATGCTTGCTAACTACTCTTTCAGTGGCAAGATTCCTAAGAAACTTGGTGATCCAGGTATACCCACCATTCCTTGCTCCATAAAGAATAATTACGTCAGAACTGCTTTATGTGATCTTGGTGCAGGAGTGAGTGTTATGCCTTTTTCTCTTTACAAGAGGCTTTGTTTAGAGAAACTAATCCCTACAGATATCTCTCTTCATATGGCTGACAAGTCAACAGCTGTCCCCATTGGTATTTGTGAGGATGTTCCCGTTGAAGTTGCTAACTGTTTGATCCTTACAGATTTTGTTGTGCTTGACATGCCCGAGGATGGGAGCATGTCCATTATTCTTGGTAGACATTTTCTTAACAACGCAGGTGCTATTATTGATTGCAATAAAGGAAAGGTCACTTTCAACGTTGATGATAAAGAACACACGGTGTATTTTCCAAAGAAGATCGACAAGAGGCATGGCCTTAACTCTATAGAGAATGTTGAGACCGTGAAGATTGGAGAATGGGACTGTCCACTACATGTGCACCACAAATACAAAACCATTATGGTGGGGACAATGTCCATTAAAGTAAAGGTGCAATGATCACTTCATAAGAGGTGAGACTTCTTGTTCTATATATCGCCGGTTTGTTGGTAAGACTTGATCAACCTTACTAGTGAGCTTGTTTTATATAGGTAAAAAGTTAAGCTTGTTATGTTTTCATTTGCTTTAGCTTTTATTCTCTTTGCTGTACCAAGTTTTTGTGTTTTTGAAGCTTCACAATACTAATCACCGCTTTAAGTCTTCAGAAAGTTTTGCATCTTTTTGAACTCCGAGAAATTTTCAACAGTGAAGTTTTCAGAAAAATTCCAGAAAAAATAAAAATTTCCATGCCGGGAGTGACCCAGAGGCACCTGGGGCTGACCAGAGGGGGGCACCAGTGGCCCAGGCGGCCAGCTGGCGCGGCCTGCCCCCTGGCCGCGCCCACAAGGCGCCTGGGGCCCACAGGCCTCACCTCCAGGTGAGTCTTCTTCCTCCTCCTTCCTCTCTCTCCAAAAACACGAGTTCTGCACTTTGTTCTTGTGTTCTTGCTGCTCTCCGTCCAGAATTTCAATCTCTCTCTACGACCCACCATTTGAGCTGAGATTTTGGGCAAATACTCCCTGGTATGTAACTCCTCCACTCCTCCAAATAGATTTTTGTTGGTGGCTTCATTTGTGAGTATTTAGTATTTCTTGGTGCTTTTTAGATGAGCTTGCATGCATGTGTAGAAGTTTATTTTCCAAGTTTTGATGCAAGTTTTTTCCTTAGGTAAGTGGGTTGAGTAGTTTGCCTTAACTCACTTCGTTTAAATCCTTGTTTTTGTAATTTGTCAAAAATTTCAGAAATGAGTTTGCTAGGAAGAGAAAAGGGGTGGCTTTGGAAGAAAAGGCCCGAGCGCTCCGATCGAGTTACAAGAGCTGCAGCTTCACCCTCGGCTGCTAGGGTGAGCTATAACGAAGATCATGTGCCCTTAGAGTTGTTTGAGGACAGAAATCCAGCACGTGCAATGACTTTCCCGTGCGACGAATTCCTTGAAGCTGCAGGAATTAAGGAGGATTTCTATAATCTTTGTGCTAATGCAGGTCTAACGCGGCTCGCAACGTGCCGTGTTGCTCAGTATCAAAAACTCACCTCCTGTTTCATTAACAGTTTTAGATATAACCCTGATAATGGTTCTGTTGAGTTTAAAATTTACAATGATCTTTTGACCATGCCTTTGGAAAAGTTTTGTGAAATAATAGGTGTGCCAAACGCTGGACTGACGACGAAGATGAGCTCTCAGCCCTCTGAGCTGAGAACTGTCTTCAACTCTCTCTGTAGCATGGATACAAGGGATATTCATCGGTCAAAGATCTCCAGCATCTTATTCCCACACCTCAGGTATTTTGCGTACTATATTGCTAGAGGGGTGTTAGCTCGCGACAACACGAGCAACATATCTGCACCGGATATTGCTATCCTGGCAACCGCCCTCTCAGGGAGGTTTGATTATAATGTGGGTGCCTTAATTGCTCGACGCCTTGCTATGAATGGTAACAAGGGAGATTTATTTGGTGGCGTTTACTCCACACTTATCCTAGAGTCTCTTAATGGCACCCCACACCCCGATGATAAGCCTTTTACTTATTTAAGTTTTGATCTTACTGCTATGAAAAGGCACAAGTTTGTTACCATGACTTCCGAGTTTGGTAACCTTGATTATATCTTGCGTTTCGGAGCCACCACGAAACGCAAGATCCGTTTACCTGCACCTCTTTTGTTCGATTTTCCCGCAGGAACGGATGGTCCTTTGATGCTACCCAGTTCGATGAGTTCGTGGTCCAGCACCAGTTTCATAACCCCATGGAGGGGGTTGTGCCCGACGAGGAGGAGCATGGTGAGTTCCCACCTTTCCAGGGGGAGACCTTCACCCAGTTTTGTGAAGGGTCTTCCTCTGCTTGGAGCGCGGATCCTTCTTCGTGGGAGGATCCGAGGACTTCGGTGTACGCACCGGAAGCCTCATACGACCCTTGGACTCACCAGTACCACCCTGAAGCAGGAGGCTCCTGGGGACATTAGCTACTACCAACTTAGGCCAAAAGCCTAAGCTTGGGGGAGTACGTACCCTTCTCACTTTTCCATTGTATTATCCGATTTATTTTTGTTCTCTTTGATCTTTTCGAAGTTTTTTGCTTGTTCTTCTTTCCTTCTTTCTTTGCAAAAACAACAAAAAGATTTTCTCTTTTCTTTTGCTCTTGTTTAAACCTTAAAAAAACCCAAAAATATTTCTTTTCTCTCTTTAGTTTGCTTTGTTTTTAGAGTTCAGCTCGAGTCCGTGATGGCATTTGATTATATTTCCCACGTTCGATCGTGCAAGTGACAAGGCAGTAATGACGAAGATCGACGGAAGGGAAGCAACAAGGAAAACCGGTATGAACATATGCCTGTACTTATGATCTAGAGACCAGCTTGTAGCGACATAGTGCTATGTTTACAATGCTTTCCCAGTGTTCATGCTTTCCTTGTGGCTAGTCTCAAATAGCTAGAGTACATAATGTGTTGTTGAAATGATTTACATGCATTGCATTGTTCATGGTTTTGCATACTGAAGTGGTATTTCCCTTCAGAGAATTTTTGGATTGACTTGGCACATGTTCACACATGTTTATGACTAAAAAGTCTATTATGCCTTGATGATCTTTTTGTTTCAGAATAGTTATATCACTTTCATGCCCGATTCCATGTTGCTTTGTCGCTCTGCATGATTATGATAGTTATTGCTCTCTAGTTGGTCGCTTCCCAGTCTTTTGATAGCCTTCGCTCGCACTAAGCAGAATTCTGCTTGTGCTTCCAAACTCCTTTTCAAAACCCAGTTGTTCCATTTGAGTCCACCATACCTACCTATGTGGTATTTACCGGCCACTCCTAACTTAGACTTTCATGTTCCATCTCGAAATTTATTCAAAAGCTTCCCTTTTGTAACCATACAAGCTCATGGTGCAGTGAGGGGAAATCAGTATCTTGCATGCCAAAAATATTTTGACGGAAGTTTTAACTAGTCAAGAAAAAAAAAATGAGAGTTACACCTCCCCCATACTTGATGATGGAGTGAAATGGACCAAATGCTTCTTATGATAGATGGAACGATACCCTCCTTCCATCCTTGAGGCAGAATAAAAGGTTCCGTAGACCATCAAGGGATTTATGGATAAGGGAATATGTGTAAGCAAAAGGCATTAATATGGTTGGCATGGGAGATATTGAGAGACCTTTACCGTTCACTATTGACTGGAAAGTTACACCTCTCAAAAGAGTTTTATCTCTGTTTTCAAAACCAAGAGCTCTGGCACATGTTTAGTCTTTGCTTCCTTTCACGGGTTTTCAACCTTGCCATCAAAAGCCACGGTTCGAGAGTCTCCCCTTCCTTCTTCAAAGCACCAACTATGAGAGCATAATTGTCATTCTTAGTGTAACATGCATTGTCCCAAAGTATTACATTTTCTTCTGCATGCTTGTGTTATTGCTAGTATGAAATACTGGGTTCTAGTCACCTTTAAAACTCCGGAGGAGTTTCTGCATTTATGTTTTGCTTCACTCATGGAGGCTAGCGAAATGCCACTCAAGTATGTTCAAGCTATGTGCATTGTGATCCTGTCTTGATTTTCAGTAGCATATTATTTACTTTTAGTTGTTTGTGATTGATCACATGAAAGAAGAGTTGCTTCGTGCATTGTCCTTATAGCATTGTTTCAATACTTGCTAAACTCTTTTCGTAGTACATGCTTATATACATATAATGAAGCAAAAGAGTTTGTCAAAGTTTTCTTTGTCGCTTCCAGTTCGTTGAACTGAATTGCTTGAGGACAAGCAATATGCTAAGCTTGGGGGAGTTGATACGTCTCAAATGTATCTACTTTTCCAAACACTTTTGCTATTGTTTTGCCCTCATTCTTGCATGATTTGGACGAAACTAACCCGGACTAACGCTGTTTTCAGCAGAGATGCCTGTATGGTTTTATTGTGTGCAGGAAAATGGATTTTTAGGTATCGCAGAAAATTCCGGGAAAATTCACAGAAAATCCACGCACCCAAAGGAGCCAGATGCCAGAAGTGGGACCAGAGGGGAGCCCTGGGGGCCCTAGGCGCGCCAGGGGTGGGGCCGCGCCCTCTGGCCACGTTCCCCCTCCTCTGGTGCCCTACCGATGCTCCTATTTATTCTCGTGACGGGAAAACCCCAGAAAAGAAGTCGTTTTTCCAGTTTCCATCGCGGAGCCGCCACCACCCTCTGTTCTTCTTCGGGAGGGCTAATCTGGAGGCTGATTTGGCCTCCGGAGAGGGGAGATCGTCGCCACCATCATCACCATCACCAATCCATCCCTCCTCCATGACTTCTCTTCATATGTGTGAGTAATTCCCTGCTGTAGGCAAAGGGGATGGTAGGGATTGGATGAGTTTGATCATGTAATAGTTCGTCAGATTTTTGGGGGCATGTTGCCTATCATCTAGATTGGTGTTTATCTTCTTTGCTTAAACTTGTCTCTCTTAATGCTTGTCACTTTGGGCCCGAGTGCCATATTTTCAGATCTGAACCCTATGTGTTTTCATGAATATATTTGTGTTCTTGATCCTATCTATGAGTTGTATGCACCTATTATGGTCCGGAACCGGCGATCCCAAAGGTGACAGCTTGGGACACCAAAGGGGATGGTCCATAATTTGAGGATTCCATGTATCCATTGAGTTTATTGCTTTGTTCTGGTGCTCTTTGATAGGAGAACCTTAATCTCCATAAGTTCCCTTTGGCCCCGTTCGTAGCGGGATGGTAGGACAAAAGATGTTGTGCAAGTTCTTATCTCAAGCACGCACAACTACCTACGGGATACATGCCTAATGTTTGATATTTGCCTAGATGATCATTGCTTTTCTGTGTGCCTTGCCCCGTGTTAGAATCTATTACATGTTCACTCTCATCCATGCAGCGCCCAACCATCCATCTCCCTAGCCTACAGTGTTTTCAATCCTGCTGGTTATTAGTTGTTACTTTTGCCGTTTTCTTTTGCTGTCGTCACCATCACTATCATATTACCTTTACCTTCACCACTTATCTTTTGTTGCAAGCAAGTATATTTCAGGTGCGGTTGAATTGACAACTCAACTGTCAAAGCTTATAAATACTCTTTGGCTCCCCTTGTGTCGAATCAATAAATTGGGTTAACTTACCCGTGAAGACTATCTCGATCCCTTACGTTTGTGGGGCATCACAACGTTCCATGGAATTGTGCCAAGGAAAGTAGTCTACCCCCTCGGAAAAATAAATCTCGAAGTGTTTTTTGGCAGCACGAGTAACTTCCGCAAAGAGACATTAGACTTCGAAGTGGTCAACTGGAAATCACAGCACCACGCCATCCTAGGACGCCCAGCCTTCGCGTGTTTCATGGCAGTTCCACACTACGCCTACCTCAAGCTGAAAATGCCAGGTCCGCGAGGAGTGATCACAGTCAGCGACAACTTCGTCAGATCCGACCGCTGCGACAAAGAGTTCCACAAGATATCAGAAACCTTCGGAGCACACCAAGTTAGCAGAGCCGCAACATCAGAAGAAGAGACCCTCCCATAGAAGCAAAGGGAGCAACCAGAGGACCTACAAGGTTTCGCACACCAAGAACCCACACCAGTCCACCGCAGCAATTTACCATTCTTAGGGCTACCAAGCCATCGATCCAAATCAAAGGGCTGTCTTCAAACAACCCCCCTCGTGTAAGAAACAAAAGGAAGAATATTGAAAATATTTTTCCAACAAATTTTTTTCTCATTGATACTCAGGGGCTCGTTGCAGCAGCCACCCCCCGAGGCGTTCTTCGCTTACGCGACTCAAAAATTGGCACTCGGGGGCTCGTCGCTGCAGCCACCCCCCGAGGCGTTCTTCGCTTACGCGACTCAAAAATTGGCACTCGGGGGCTCGCCACAGCATCCAACCCCCGAGGCGTTCTTCGCTTACGCGACTCTAAAAATTGGCACTCGGGGGCTCGCCGCAGCAGCCACCCCCCGAGGCGTTCTTCGCTTACGCGACCCTCAAATTGGCACTCGGGGGCTCGCCGCGGTAGCCACCCCCAGAGGCGTTCTTCGCTTACGCAACTCTAAAAATTGGCACTCGGGGGGTCGCCGCAGTAGCAACCCCCCGAGGCGTTCTTCGCTTATGCGACTCAAAAAATTGGCACTCGGGGGCTCGCCGCAGCAGCCACCCTCTGAGGCGTTCTTCGCTTACGCGACTCTCAAATTGGCACTCGGGGGCTCGCCGCAGCTGCCACCCCCCGAGGCGTTCTTCGCTTACAGGACTCTAAAAATTGGCACTCGAGGGATCGCCGCAGCAGCCACCCCCAGAGGCGTTCTTCGCTTACGCGACTCTTAAAATTGGCACTCCGGGGCTCGCCGCAGCAGCCACCCCTCGAGGCGTTCTTCGCTTACGCGACTCTAAAAATTGGCACTCGGGGGCTCGCCGCAGTAGCCACCCCCCGAGGCGTTCTTCGCTTACGCGACTCTAAAATTGGCACTCGGGGGCTCGCCGCAGCAGTCACCCCCCGAGGCGTTCTTCGCTTACGCGACTCTAAAAATTGGCACTCGGGGGCTCGCACTCAGCAGCCACCCCCCAAAAAAAAGAGCTCCCCGCCAAAAAACTTTGCAGCCGACAAGACTAACCTGTACCACACAGGATCCATTTAAAACAGACAAACAAAGTAAAACAAAAGGGAACAACAACACACGTTGTCCATCAAAGGAACCAGCGCCAAGCAGAGACTAATCTCCAGGCTCTGATTTTACTTTACACAGAGCACCTAACCGACGGTCGTTATCCTCGACCACCCACTTCACAACTTGACTTGCAGGTTTGTCCGCTATGACGTAATGGTCATCCATCGGCAGAGCTCGACCACCAGGAGGACCTAGAGTTGCTAGCATAATGTCCACCCTCGGCCCATGACTATGGACAAAGGCAAAAGCACAGCGAGCCCCTGCATAAACCTGGTGATTAACTACACGCCAAAGATCCGCGGGCTGAGAGAACACCCGACAAATCTTTTCAAGAGAAGACGGGACAGGATCCAAAGGATAAAACTCAGGAAAGATCCTGCCAAACACCCCGCAACAGTACTCAAGAGCCCGCGGTACCCTCTCAACCCGCATCTGCAGAATAGCGAACACCCGAGCACGCACCCTATCCATCTAGAAAGGATTGTTCACCTGCACAACCGGGTCCTCCAGCCGCAACAACTCCAATTGCCCAGCTTCCTCTTCCTCACGAGAACGCCCAGCAAGCACTTCGCAATGAAGAACAAAAGATCAGCCGCAAGCATAAGGAAAAGAACTCGCGCAGTCGAGCGGTCGAAGAGAGACAAACTCACCCTTCAGAAGATCAGAAAACTTTATCATCCAAGCCACCAAGCTATCCAATACGGCTTTGGCACGTTCACGTTTCGAGCGATGGACCGCAACAACACCTTTCAGGCGAACGATCTCACGCTCGGCTTCTTTTATCCTCAAGCAAACAGACTCGTAGGCACCCTCGCGAGCATCCTCCTTCAGCAAATTCCAAGCTCGAGAAATGCCCGGGATGGCCTACCGCAAAGAAGAAAAAGTCAAAGAAAACGAGATAACAAAGCAGCACAAAAGAGCAAAGCAGTTCCATGAATTAAAAAAGATCCACCGTCCCGCAGGAGGCACATTACAGCTCAAGGTTAAAAAAAACAAGTTCACCCTACTCCTCGGCTGAGGAATTGCGGTTATCAGCCTCCACAACCAGCTGCAGCTGGCGGGCCAGCCGAGTGGCTCGAGCACTCTGCTCGTCCGTATAATAAGGCAAACTATCCACCATGGAATCCTCAATGGGAACAACATGGCCCAGAAGAACAACAATAGACGTGGGAAGCCCACTCACCACGTTCTCGCGAACCAAGCCCTCCAGCTGATCACCGTCCGGACCGAAGGAAGCAACCAGAGAATCAAGACCCTCAGGCCGTTTCTCCTCATCAGGGAACATATGCTCATGAAGAAGCTTCAGGAGAGTCGAAGCCCGAGCGCAGACGTCCCCCACAGCTACAACAGCGCCCGAGACAGCATCCACAGCGCCACATAGAGCACCTGATCCTGCAGCAACCACCTCCACCGCCCCAATACCCGCAGAACCTGGAAGAAGGAAAAAGACTCAATACCCAAAATTCCAGAGGCGAACAAACCCCAGTAAACAGAAGACAGGAACAATCCACGAACCAGCCAAAGAGCCCGCCAAGTCCCGCAGGCGCTCGCACTCAACCTTCTCGACCTGGAGAAACTGCTCCTCCACCTGCCGCAACCGCTCGAGCTCGCCATGCTGCGCCTACAGCTCCCTCTCCTTGGATTCCAGGGCGGTCCGAAGCTCAGCAAGCTCCTTTTTTGCAGCCTCCGCCCGCTTGTCAGCACCTTTCTTGCGACCTGCGGAATGGACACCAGTCAGACAAAACCAACTAGCAAAAGAAACAAAGACCAAGAATCAAGATCTCATGTCTCATAGCAGTCAAGCTCCCCTGGACCGAGTCATGAGCACGTCGCCACCGATCAGTCTCAGTCAACACACGTTCGCATATACGGAACAAAGGCTAAATTCAAGTAAATGCACCAGTGAAATCCCAGGAAAAAGCAAATCAAGCTCAAGACTACAACTAATCACAAATGATTGCTTGCAACCTCGGGGGCTACTCCCATTGGGAGCACTGCCGTGCTCCCAATATTCAAAGATCGACAAAAGAGAAAAACCCAATTAAAGACCACAACCAATCACAAATGATCGCTTGCAGCCTCGGGGGCTACTCCAAAGAAGTTCAGAAGGACAAGAAATCACATACCTGCTTCGCCATGCGATCAAAGAACTTCGCCTTATCTTCAGCAGAAAGATCCCGCCTCTCCAAGAAGTCCTCCTCAAGGACCACTGGTTTAACATCCGGAGGAAAGTCCCCCCAGGAGCCGCAGCAGCCGCAGTAGATCCTCCAGACGGAGCAGTCGCAGAAGTTCCCTGACGAGGGGGTGACCCCACGACTCCTACATGTGAGGCTACCTGGTGCGTATGAAGACAGAAGGCCCACTGGGAAGCTACGACAAGCCCACGATTGGCCCAACCAAGCACCGACGTAGGAGTCCACAACTAACATGGAAGGTGCAACTTGGCGTACAAGGAAACACTAGAACTAGGAAACTATCTACTGTAACCTAGCACAGACTCCCCGAGACCTGGCCTAATATATAAAGGCTGGGAGGGGAGACGTCGAGATCATCTCAATACGCATCTACTCGTCCTTTCCTTGCGAGAACTCGCCTTGGCCTCCACTGTAATCGCCCCCTCACGTAATAATATCGAGAAGGAAGTGCTTCCCCTGTTAGCCGACGAGTATCGTCCAACCTGTGCCATCTCTATGACTAACCCAGGGTCCCTGACCATGGGATTTGCCGGGGTTGATCCCCGTCAATTGGCGCCGTCTGTGGGAACTTCGCAGGTTGGAATCGCGATCTCGGAGGCCTCACCATCGGCACTCGTCAAGGCAGCTACTTCATCAGCACTCATCGACTCTACGATCCGGGCAGACTCCGATCTATTCGGATCCCTCGGTTTCATGGCTCACCTCCCGACCTTTCGACCGGCTTTCGCCGACCTGCGCACTGGAGTCAACTTGATTTTCGGAGCATATCAAATCTACATCAACGACTGGGGAGCCCTCCGTCTCACGGATCGCGCTCGAGCACCCGCAACGGCAGATCCTACATCAAGAATCGAAGCAGCTCCCGCCCGCGTGACGAATCCGCGAGTCAGCCACGACCCCCAGCCCGACTACTCGAGTGGTCCATGGAAGAAGCGCATCGCGCGCGCAAGCAAGACGATGTTCAAGACGTTGTCCCAAGTATTCATGGCAGACATCCACAAGCCAACCAAAGATGGCAAAAACCAAGATGACGACCCGAGCAGTCGCCGGGACAACCACTCGAATAGCAAAGAGAGTGATCCTGACAACACTGGCCAGGTCACCATCACGCTTGGAGAAGCAGGAACCATACCAAAGAAAATATACCAAAGAGTGGAGCATAGCAATCGCAGGAGCGACGAGCCAGAAAGCAGCAAGCATCAGACCCCAGGAATAGTGAAAGAGGACCATCACGTAGAAAAGATCTACCTATCCAAGGAAGCAATCGCCAGAATAAAGAACGCAGTGAAGCGCGGCAAACTACTCCCGGAGAATGCAACACGAGACGAGCTCAGAGCATACAACAAACTGGCGAGTGACGCCACCAAGAAAGTAAGACAACAACGCTTAGAACTAGAGAAGCAAGGAAAGACCACCATCGACTCAAGGAGCAATCGCAGATCACCTCCCAGAAGCGACTCCTTCGACTACAACTCCCCCATCCGAGCCAGGTCCAGATTCAGCAATCTGAAACGCACAGACAAGAAGATGGTGGCCCGCAAGCTTGATGACGACTTCAAGATAGAAGAGGACGACGACGAGGAAGAACAACTCACGCCAGCCGAAGCCCTTTTCACTTCCTAGGAGTACCTATCTCGTGCTCAGAAAAGCAAGAAAGGCAGCTTAGATCACAACACGACGATGGCACTCAAAAATAATGAAAGACGCCATCTCAGCCCCCAAAAGAGCAGGCGCAAGACGGACCCCATGCGAGCAGACCCCGGACAGGGACCACAGTTCACCGGACGACGACAACAGCGACGAGTGGCGCAAGCGCCCAAACAAAAACAAGAACCATGACAACGACGACAACAACAACACACGCAACAACAATCGGCGAGACGCACGCGACGACATAACACAAAGCAAAATCAACCGTGGAATACGAAGGCGGGCAGCCCGCGAAGAGTACTCGGATGAGCAAGCTTCCGATGAGAACGTAGAACCATGCGAAGCACTGTGCTTCACACGGTCCATAGGGAAAACAAGGATGCCGAAAGGTTTCAAGCTAAACTCCACGACGCACAAGTACGACGGGCTGGAAGAACCAGAAGCATGGCTCGACGACTACCTAACGGCCGTAAAATTCCAGCGCGGAACCAATATCACAGCAATGCAGTACATACAACTCATGCTCGAGAGCTCAGCACGACACTGGCTGAAGAACCTACCACGAGGATCAATCGACTCCTAGAGGCAGTTCCGCAGTGCCTTCATCGAGAACTTCAAGTCCACCTACAAACGACCGGCATCACTCGAGGAGCTGAGGGCCTGCAGACAAAGTTCAAGAGAATCCCTACGAGCATACATCCAACGATGGACCATACTCAAAAACTCAGCCGAGGACATCTCAGATGAAAGCGCAATCGATGCATTCAGGAGGGGCTTGCAACGCATCGACTTCAAGGAGCATCTTGGGCAGATGAAAGTCCGAACACTTGCAAGACTGCTCGAGCAATCCAACAACTGGGCAGATGGAGAAGACTCCGTACGGAACGAATCGGAGATCCAGACAGCGTGGTCAGAACGCGACTACGACTACCACACCAGCGACAGAGGACTCGACAGAAGAAGAAAACGCCCGAGGCGCAACTTCTACGACGACAGAGGACCCGACATGGTCGCGGCCGGCTTCCCAGATGACATAGAAGGCAGACATCGCGACGATAGGAGAATACAACACAGGGACAACCAAGAAGAAACACCCCAAATTCAAAACCGGGACTGGAGAACAAGAAAGCCACGGGACGTCGCCCGAGCATATCGCTCAGCCAAAGAGCAGCTCGACGGACCGTGCACAATACACGGGTTGAGAAACAAGCACGGATAGCTCAGATCAGGTCAAACCCTCAGGAACTGCAGGCGATTCGTCGAGCTCTCCGAAGAAAAAAGTCGATCCGCAAGAACAGCAGCACGACCTCTCAAAAGTGTGGCAGTCGGAACCATCGCCCACGACGCCCCGCCAGCACCTGCCATAGCAGCAAGGCAAGTGGCAGTAATCCAACAACGAGGCGCGACACCCAAGGAAGAAAAATACCCGGAAGCACACGGTCGGATCTACATGATACAAGAAAGAAGACCATCCAACAGGCAGCAGAAGCAGGTCAGCAGACAAGTATTCCTCGTCCCAGAATACTTGCGCGGATCCGAGACTGAAATCACCTTTTCCCGAGAAGACCACCCACCAGTCATCCCTGATGCGTCCCAAACGTATCTATAATTTCTGCTTGCTCCATGCATGTTTTGTGTGACTTTGCCATGTTTTTCTTGAACTTTCATACACTTTTGAACCTATTTGGACTAACCTATTAACTCAGTGCACCCAGTTGCCAGTTTCTGTTTTCTGCTGTTTTTGTATTTCAGGTTTTTTGGCCATTAAAAGTGCTCCAAAAATTCCGGGAAAAATATATAAAAAATCAGCGCAACAGAAGCTTCCGGAATCACCAAGAGAGGGAAGGGGGTGCCACCACCAGGCAGCCAGGAGGGCAGGTAGCACGACCGCACCCTGGGCCGCGCCAGGGACCCTCCTGACTGCCTCGTGGGTCCCCTCGATGCCCCCTTCGCCTATATTTACCCCTCGGGGTGGAAACCCCTAATATCGATCTCTTTCTCGCGAACTCCCATCTGTACCGCCGCCGCCGCCGTTTCAAGATCGGGGCTGCCTGGAGAAGCTGCCCCGGCACCCTGCCGGAAGGAGGAACCCCCTCCGGGAGACCATCCATAGCCGTGGACGCCTCCCGGATGTGCCGTGAGTAGTCCCCCTTGGACCATGGATCTTCTACCAGTAGCTATGTGATGAATCTCTCCCCCCTTTGTGCTTCCACTTTCGAGTCCTCGTGAGCTGCCTCACATGATCGAGGCATCTATGTAATTTCTGCTGTTGCTATGCTGAGTTTGTTGGGATCTGATGGATTATGAGACTATGTTCAGATTGTGATGAGTAATATATTTGGTTCTTCTCTTTTATATTTTGTTCTTGAGTAAATTCTTGCATGTTCTCCGTTGCGGTATTTGCTTTGGCCAAGTATTTTATTTGCAACTCCAAGAGAGAGCGTTATGCTCGATTGTGGGTTCAACCCCTTGATGTCTAGCTTGAGTGACAGAAACATGAGACTAGGGGATGTGCTGTTGCCACCAGGGATAAAACAACGGTGCTTGTACCTGTGGGTGCAAGGATTGTTTACTTTACGCAAAGTTCTTTTAATGCAGTTGTCTGTTGTTTTGAGTTTACACTTTGGGTGGGATTCACAACTTAATACCAGCGAGATGTTCTGGATAGATATCTCAAGGTGGATGATTCGTAATAGATGCAGATGGATTTCGGTCTACTTACCTTGGCGTACTGCCCATTTCTTTTGATCCCTTCCTTTCTTTGCAGCATAGTTAGCATTGCGGTGCCTTCATAATCCTGTCAATTTCCCAACTGTGATTTGTTTACCTCGCTAGCACTTTTATCGTCTTTTGGGAGAGAGACATCCCTAGTGAAAATCACGGGACCCCGGTCCATCTTCACATTATTGTTCACACCCTCAATTTACTTTCAGCTTTTACTTTCCTTTGCACCTTTTATCTCTTGCGTTGATACTTTGTAAACGACAAGGCCGGAGGAATTGGCAACTCCTCTGTACTCGTTGGGAGAAAAGTTATTTGTTGCTGTGTGCAGGTTCACGACAACAACCTAGTCATGAAGCAATTTCTGGCGACGTTGCCACCTACTTGTATCTCCTGAGTCCTACTGGTTCGATAACCTTGGTATCTTCATAGAGGGAAACTTGCTGCTGCACTGCATCTCAAACCTTCCACTTGGGGTAACCAACGAGGGGCGAGAAGCCATCAAGCAAATTTCTGGCGCCGTTGCCGGGGACTCCAGCCTACAAGATAGGGGAGTTGCACACTATCTTTTATCTTTGCTTTTTAGTCTTGTTAGTTTATCTTTCAGTTTTTATCTTTAGTGTCCTTTATCAAAAATCCAAAAAATATATATTATGTCTAGTTCCTTACTTGCCAATCAATGTCTAACTTCTTTGAAACCAGATCTTATTGGCATGGAGGATTCACCGAGGATCAACAAAAGTGGTACAAGGAACACCACTTGTCTCAAAAGGGGATACACTTATGGAAACAAATACATCAGTTGTATGAGTATGCTAGAAACTTCTGCTCAATATATAATATATCTTTCTGCAGGGATGAATCTTGTTGCTTTATGAGGCACAAACACCTTGCTTTCCAATGTGAGTACAATGATGATGAAACCTTAGCTTCTTATGCTAAGAGAAACTATGATTTTTATGATGCAGAGGAAATAGAAGAATCTATTGCTTATAAGGGTGCCTATGAAATTACTACTCTTCTTAAAAATATTGATGATGCCCCTTACAAATCTGAGAGTCTTTCTATACTTAACTATTGTTTGGAAAATTACGATGCCATTATGTCATTACTGATCATCTTGAGAGAATCTCTCCCCCAAAGGAAGAGACTAATGATTTGCAGGACTCTATGGAAGAAGAAATTTGTGAACCTGAAAGCTCCTTGGATGAAAAAGAGGAGGAGAGTGACACAACAAAAGGAGGAAGAATGGAGTCACCCATGTCTACCTTCTGATGAGAGTAACTCTTTTAATCTTACCTTATATGAGTATTATGATCCTATGGATTCTTTTGAAATATCCCCTTTTGATGAAGTTGATGCCTTCTATGCTTATGTCTGTGATGTCACTATGGATGATGCTTACAGAGATGAACTTTCTATAGTTCCTCATGTTAAGAATGAAATTTTTGCTATCGCACCCACACTTGAGTGTCCTATTAACCTTTTAAAATCTCCAACTCCGAAGAATTTTCCTCTTATCAAAGCTCAATGTGATGGGTTGCATTTATCTTATGATCCTAAAAACTGTGTTGAAAACAATACACATGTGCTTGTAGGTCATGAACAATATGATTTATATGATAGTTATATTCTTGATGCTTTTCATGATACTACTGAAAATTATTTCGAGAGAGGGAAGTTTGGTTGTAGAAACTTCCATATTACTGAAACACCTCTCTTCATGTTGAAAGCTTTGAAGTTGTTCTTTTTCCACCTTCCTATGCATGTCACTTTGTGCTTCTTTGATTTATTTTATTACAAGATGCCTATGAATAGGAAGTGGGTTAGGCTTAAATGTGTTTCATATTTTCTTCTATATGATCTCTTTTTCTTCAAAATTCTTATTCTTGTGAGAGCATCTTCTATAATCTTTTAGCCTAGCTAATGGCTTTAAAGAAGCGCTTTCGGGAGGCAGCCCGCAACGAATTTAGGTTTTTATTTTTGCTTTTATTCTGTTCTTAGTGGTCTTGATGATTTTTACTACTGTAGCAACATCATTGTATCTTTACTTTTCAAGCTTTGTGCCTTTTATAGCCTCATACGACAAGGGAAGTGAAAGTTGTGACATGCTGTCCAGAAAACAGATTCTGTCCTCATGACTAGAAAAATCATGGAAAAATCCCAGTTCATCTTTTTGAGCTGAAAGTTTTACACAGCATGCTCTATACAATTGCGAAACTTGCGTATGTTCTGAGTTTTTTGATTGGAGTTGCAGAAGTACCCCTAAAAAAATCTTTTCTATCTGCTGTTCTGTTTTTCACAGATTCTGCCACGTTTTTTCTCTCTTCACTTTTGCAAACCTTAAGCTTGCTTTTTCTTTGCAAAAACTTTTTGGAAATCTTGGGAAACAGTAGCTCTTCAAGTTTATCTTTATTTAGAGTAAGAGAAAAATTATTTTATTAGGGTACTAACCTCCCTAATCAGTCTACAATGAGTTATGTATGAAGGGAGTTTTCAAGTGTGCGATGGAAGATGATGAAAGAAGATCCTGGAGTGTCAAACGCTCAAGCTTGGGGATGCCCATGTGCACCCCCAATAAATATTCAAGGAGACTCAAGCGTCTAAGCTTAGGGATGCCCCCGTGCATCCCCTTATTCATCAACAATTATCAGTTCTTCTCTCGTTGCACTATATTTTTATCACTTCATGCGTTATGTGCTATTCTTGGAGCGTCTCGCTCTTAGGTTTTGTTTTTAGTTTTATTTTTGCTTTGTTTGCTGTAGTAAAAAGTTAGATCCCAGCTTACTTACTCTTTTGTGTGGGAGAGATACACGCTCCGCTTGAACTAGAACTCCTCATAGGATCTGCAGGCCTATTCTTTTAGCTGTGAGCTGTTCTTTTTCTTTTCTTAGCTGCTGTTTTGTTTAGTTGTAGTGCTTTAGTTTTTCTAGAGAATTTTTTTGTCTTAGGTTGAACTTTCTATTGGTTGCATGTTTTATCTTGTTAGAGAGTTTGCCTGTTGCACTAAGTTCTGTGTCTTGACTGAAAGTAGGTAGTTAAAGTTGCTATTCTCTTTGTAATAGTAACTTGCAATAGTTTTGAGGTATTGACTAGAGTAATGTTTGAACTTATGGTGTCAAGAGATCTTGCCTATTAGTGATAGATGTCGTATTTTGGGCAATCCGTGTGTTTTTCGAAAACCAAAAACCCCCTATTGAGAACTCTAGCTACTAGATGGATCACTAACCTCTGGAGGGTTCGAATATTAGAGTACACTCACGTACCATGAGTCGAGGATGCGCAAGGATAACCAAAACCCCATACACTCCTCCTCGGGGTACCTGTCTCTTTGTGAACCTCCTGATTAGATTGAGAGTTACCGATAATAAGTGCATGAGTTCTTCGGACTAATGTGAGTATTCGAAAGTTGACATTTCCACCCACCTATACTTTTTCTAGCCTCTTCGGTACCGTGCATTGCCCTTTCTCACCTCGAGAGTTGGCGCATACTTCGCCGGTGCATCCAAACCCTTGGCATGATACACTCTGTCATCATAAGCCTCCTTATATCTTTCCTCAAAACAGCCACCATACCTACCTACAAGGCATTTCCATAGCCTTTCCGAGATACATTGCCATGCAACATCCACCTTCTCATGACTTGATCTTCATGTCATACATGCTACTTGCTTGATCGATGAGCCGCATGCTAGTTGGGCCTTGCCCTAATCATTGCTACATGACGCGCTAGTATAATTGCATATCCTGCTACCCTGGCAAAGGCATACATTTGCATCATGATAGTTGCATTTTCTTTATGTGAGTACCTTTGTAAAGTGTGAAAGATCTCCTATATTCTTGTAAAATATAGAGTATTGCCCCTAAAGTGAGGAAAAGATCCCAAAGAGGACAAAATCAAAAGATCCGAAAGAGGACAAATGGGAGTTAAATAGAATAGCCATTGAGGCCACCAAAAAATAAAAAAAAGAGAAAAAGAGAAAAATAAAAAAATAAAAAGAGAGAAGGGGGCATACTACTATTCCTTTTGAGAGATCCACACTAGTACTTCATCTTCTATCCTTTGTACTCCATAGAGATCATCATCATGCATATAGCTATGTGGGGACCCTTCACACTATAGAACTTGGCTTGTATATTCCAATGATGAGCCTCCTCAAACGAGCTCTAGGTCTTCTTGAGCAAGCAAGTTAGATGCACCCCCACTAGTTCCCTTGGAGAGCTTTTAGCTCACATGTGCATCCGTTGTATGGAAATCCCTACTCCTCACATCATATCTATCATATGTCCTTCTCTCGCCTATGATTGTCCTCATTGATGTGAGCCTTTCACACCTTTTTGTCTTCCTCCTCCACCTTCTTTCTGTTTCGCCTTTTAGGTGTCAACTTTCTTGCTCACGCTCATCCATTGCATGAGTGCTCAAAATATCTAAAGGGAGTGGATCAGTTTGACTTGTACCTGGCTAGTGGTCTGGGGACGAGTCCAGATAAGAATCCAAAGGAGACCAAGTGTGAAACTTTAGGAGATAGTTGTTCTCAACAAACTTATTTTTTCTCTCGTATTTCCCTATCCCTTGCTTGCACGCAAACACTTTTGAACCTATTTTGGACTAACCTATTAACTCACTGCACCCAGTTGCCAGTTTCTATTTTCTGCTGTTTTTGTATTTCAGGTTTTCCGTCCATTAAAAGTGCTCCAAAAATTACGGGAAAAATATATAAAAAATCAGCGCAACAGAAGCTTCTGGAATCACCAAGAGAGGGAAGGGGGGCCACCACCAGGCAGCCAGGAGGGCAGGTGGCGCGGCCCCACCCTGGGCCGCGCCAGGGACCCTCCTGACTGCCTCGTGGGTCCCCTCGATGCCCCCTTCACCTATATTTACCCCTCGGGGTGGAAACCCCTAATATCGATCTCTTTCTCGCGAACTCCCCTCTGTACCGCCGCCGCCGCCGTTTCAAGATCGGGGCTGCCTGGAGAAGTTGCCCCGGCACCCTGCCGGAAGGAGGAACCCCCTCCGGGAGACCATCCATAGCCATGGACGCCTCCCAGATGTGCCGTGAGTAGTCCCCCTTGGACCATGGGTCCGTGACCAGTAGCTATGTGATGAATCTCTCCCCCCTTTGTGCTTCCACTTTCGAGTCCTCGTGAGCTGCCTCACATGATCGAGGCATCTATGTAATTTCTGCTGTTGCTATGCTGAGTTTGTTGGGATCTGATGGATTATGAGACTATGTTCAGATTGCGATGACTAATATATTTGGTTCTTCTCTTTTATATTTTGTTCTTGAGTAAATTCTTGCATGTTCTCTGTTGCGGTATTTGCTTTGGCCAAGTATTTTATTTGCAACTCCAAGAGAGAGCGTTATGCTCGATTGTGGGTTCAGCCCCTTGATGTCTAGCTTGAGTGACAGAAACATGAGACTAGGGGATGTGCTGTTGCCACCAGGGATAAAACAACGATGCTTGTACCTGCGGGTGCAAGGATTGTTTACTTTACGCAAAGTTCTTTTAATGCAGTTGTCTGTTGCTTTGAGTTTACACTTTGGGTGGGATTCACAACTTAATACCAACGAGATGTTCTGGATAGATATCTCAAGGTGGATGATTCGTAGTAGATGCAGATGGATTTCGGTCTACTTACCTTAGCGTACTGCCCATTGCTTTTGAGCCCTTCCTTTCTTTGCAGCATAGTTAGCATTGCGGTGCCTTCATAATCCTGTCAATTGCCCAACTGTGATTTGTTTACCTCGCTAGCACTTTTATCGTCTTTTGGGAGAGAGACATCACTAGTGAAAATCACGAGACCCCGGTCCATCTTCACATTATTGTTCACACCCTCAATTTACTTTCAGCTTTTACTTTCCTTTGCACCTTTTATCTCTTGCGTTGATCCTTTGTACACGACAAGGCCGGAGGAATTGACAACTCCTCTGTACTCGTTGGGAGCAAAGTTATTTGTTGCTGTGTGCAGGTCCACGACAACAACCTAGTCAGGAAGCAATTTCTGGCGACGTTGCCACCTACTTGTATCTCCTGAGTCCTACTGGTTCGATAACCTTGGTATGTTCACCGAGGGAAACTTGCTGCTGCACTGCATCTCAAACCTTCCACTTGGGGTAACCAACGTGGGGCGAGAAGCCATCAATCCCGCGCCCAGGACACGCCGCACTAGTACTCGAAGCACGAATCGGAAATTACGATATGTCACGAGTCTTCATGGACGGCGGCAGCGGAATCAACATCATATTCACCAGAACCCTGGAAGAAATTCTCATCCAAAACTCAGCACTGAAAACTTCAGGCACAATGTTCCACGAAATAGTGCCAGGGAAAGCAGTCTATCCCCTCGGAAAAATAAGTCTCGAGGTGAGTTTTGGCAGCACGAGCAACTTTCGCAAAGAAACATTGGACTTCGAAGTGGTCAAATGGAAATCAAAATACCATGCCATCCTAGGACGCCCAGCCTTCGCGCGTTTCATGGCAGTACCACACTATGCCTACCTCAAGATGAAAATGCCAGGCCCACGGGGAGTAATCATAGTTAGCGGCAGCTTCGTCAGATCTGACTGTTGCGACAAGGAGTTCCACAAAATATCAGAAACCTTTGGAGCACACCAAGCCAACGGAGCCGCAACACCAGAAGAAGAGGCTCTACCATAGAAGCAAAAGGGAGCCGCAACAGTTTTCCATTCCTCGGGCTACTAAGCCATCGATCCAAATAAAGGGGCTACCGTCAAACAGCAGCCCCCCTCGTGTAAGAAACAAAAGGGAAAATATTGAAAATATTCTCCCAAAAATTATTTCTGCACATTGGCACTCGGGGGCCCGCCGAAGCAGCCACCCCCAGAGGCGTTCTTCGCAAACGTGACTCTAAAAAAACTGGCACTCGGGGGCTCGCCGAAGCAGCCACCCCCGAGGCGTTCTTCGCAAACGCGACTTTATAAAAATTGGCACTCGGGGGCTCGCGGAAGCAGCCACCCCCCGAGGCGTTCTTCGCAAACGCGACTTTATAAAAATTGGCACTCGGGGGCTCGCCGAAGCAGCCACCCCCCGAGGCGTTCTTCGCAAACGCGACTTTATAAAAATTGGCACTCGGGGGCTCGCCGATGTAGCCACCTCCCGAGGCGTTCTTCGCAAACGCGACTCTATAAAAATTAGCACTCGGGGGCTCGCCGAAGCAGCCACCCCCGAGGCGTTCTTCGCCAACGCGACTTTATAAAAATTGGCACTCGGGGGCTCGCCGAAGCAGCCACCCCCTGAGGCGTTCTTCGCAAACGCGACTTTATAAAAATTGGCATTCGGCGGCTCGCCGAAGCAGCCACCCCCGAGGCGTTCTTCGCAAACGCAACTCTATAAAAATTGGCACTCGGGGGCTCACCGAAGCAGCCACCCCTGAGGCGTTCTTCGCAAACGCGACTTTATAAAAATTGGCACTCGGGGGCTCGCCGAAGCAGCCACCCCCCGAGGCGTTCTTCGCAAACGCGACTCTATAAAAATTGGCACCCGGGGGCTCGCCGAAGCATCCACCCCCGAGGCGTTCTTCGCAAACGCGACTTTGCAAAAATTGGCACTCGGGGGCTCGCCGAAGCAGCCACCCCCCGAGGCGTTCTTCGCAAATGCGACTTTATTAAAATTGGCACTCGGGGGGCTCGCCGAAGCAGCCACCCCCAAGGCGTTCTTCACAAACGCGACTTTATAAAAATTGGCACTCGGGGGCTCGCCGAAGCAGCCACCCCCCGAGACGTTCTTCACAAACACGACTCTATAAAAATTGGCACTCGGGGGCTCGCCGAAGCAGCCACCCCCGAGGCGTTCTTCGCAAACGTGACTCTATAAAAATTGGCACTCGAGGGCTCGCCGAAGCAGCCACCCCCCGAGGCATTCTTCGCAAACGCGAATCTATAAAAATTGACACTCGGGGGCTCACCGAAGCAGCCACCCCCCGGGGCGTTCTTCGCAAAGAAAAGAAAGGGACCCTTCGCCCAAAAACTCGGCAGCCGACAAGACATACCTAGACCACACAAGCTTGATTTACAGGAGATGAACAAAAAGAGCAGCAACAAATGTTGCTCGGCAAAGGAATAAATGGCAAGCAAAGGCTAATCTCTAGGCTCTGACTTCACTTTGCACAGAGCACCCAACAGACGGTCATTATCCTCGACCACCCACTTCACAACTTCACCTGCAGGTTCATCCGCCACGGCGTAATGATCGTCCATCGGCTGAGCTCGACCACCAGGAGGACCTTGAGCTGCCAACATAATACCAACCCCCAGCCAATGACTATGGACGAAGGCAAAAGCACAGCGAGCACCTGCATAAATCTGGTGATTAACTACGCGCCGAAGATCCGCAGGCTGGGAGAACATCTGGCAAAGCTTCTCAAGAGATGAAGGGACATGATCCAAAGTGTAAAACTCAGCAAAAATCCTGCCAAACACTCCGCGGCAGTACTCAAGAGCCCGCGGTACCCTCTCAACCCGCATCCGCAAAACGGCGAACGCCCGAGCACGCGCCCTGTACATCCAGAAAGGATTGTTAGCTTGCACAACTGGGTCCTCCAGTCGCAGCAACTCAGACTGCACTGCCTCCTCCTCCTCGCGAGAACGCCTAGATGGGACTTCGCAATGAAGAACAAAGGTCAGCTGCAGTGCACAAAGGAAAGAACCCGCGCAGCCGAGCGGTCGAAAAAAGAAAGAAAAACTCACCCTTCAGAAAGTCAGACAGCTTCAGCATCCAAGCTGCCAAGCTATCAAAGACAGCCTCAGCACACTCGTGTTTCGAGCGATGGACCGCAACAACACCTTTCAGTCGAACGATCTCACGTTCGAACTCTTTCAGCCTCAAGCAAACGGACTCGTAAGCACCTTTGCGAGCATCCTCCTTCAGCAAATTCCAAGCACGAGAAACGCCCGGGATGGCCTACCGCAAAGAGAAACAAGTCAAAAGAAGCAAAGCAGCAAGTAGCACAAGAAAGCAAAGAAGGTCCGTGAAATTAGATCTGCCGTCCCGTAGGAGGCACATTACAACTGAAAGTTTTCAAAACACAAAAAGGACCACACTACTCCTCTGCTGGAGAATTATTTGCCTCTACGACCAGCTGCAGCTGGCGGGCCAGTCGAGTAGCGCGAGCACTCTGCTCGTCCGTGTAAGAAGGCAAAGTATCCACCGTGGAATCCTCAATAGGGAGACCATGGCCCAGAAGAACAACAATAGATGTGGCAAGCCCACCCACCTGTTGGGGTTCGGGGCAGAAAACACAAATTTTTCCTTGACCTACGATACCCAATCCCAAGACCTATGCTATGCTGATGCAAGTAACGGACAGAGATAGATCACATACCAGTATGTAGTCCGTTAAGCGGGAAACGTTCCCGCATGAACGTGGTTGGTGTAGTCGTACCGGCAATCCCCGATGCCGCGCAGATCCACGATGACTCCTGTAGCCACCCGATCCTTGCAGACCGATGACGGGATTACGTCCCCGTCGGAACGTTGCTGATGAAGACCTCGCGATACGACCACGACGATGAAGTAGCACCACAAGTGTAGTGCCTCGCGGGATTATACACATACAGTATACCCGACGTCCCTCCGGGCTCCGAACCAGTAGAGCAGCGGAAAGAAGATGGATTCGGATCCCGATTCCAGCAGCACGACGGCGTGCGTATAGTGGAGAAATCCCCAACCCAGAGCAGCCTCCAAACAAGGGGAGTCCACTCAGAGGAAGGAGAAAGGAGGGAGAGAGATGAGAAACTTTTCTCAAAAATTCATGATTAAAAGGGCATCCCTACCCCTCCTTATATAGGCCAAGGAGGGGTGACACCCCCCCTTCCCCTTCCGGGGTGGGACTAATCCCAAGGGGGGGGGGGGGTTTGGCCGCACCTATAAGGGGGGTGGGCCCCCTCATGGCGCCATGGCCCATGGGGGAGGACTCCCTCTCCCCCTAATGGGCCCTATGAGGCCCATATGCCTTTTAATTCATTTTTAATTATATTTAAATACATTTTAATATTTAATTCAGATAATTAAATAATAAAGCATATATTAAATATTATTAAATATATTTTGAACCTTTCAAAATACCCAGAACAGCTTCCGGCCTTCATCGGAACAATTCTGGTCATCACCGGAACAATTCCGGTGTTCTCTCCAATTTCTCCGGTGATCCCGAATCAATCCTTACTGCGTCGAGTACCCTTAAGTGTAACACCCTACGGTCCGGGAAACAGCAGACATGATCGAGACAATTCTCATTGATCAATGACTAATCAATTGGACCTGGTTACAATCCTTGATAGCCCCTGCGCTTCCATCGAATGAACTTCAATCGCTGTTGGATCCGTTAACCGTGTGCCTGTTCCCTTTGTCCCATGGTACTTTGCTTGTCCGAGGTTTGATCATCGGTATCCAATATACCTAGTCCGTCCTCGTTCTCAACAAACAAGTTTACTCGTTCCCGTGATATTACAACTCCGTGACCTAGTCACACGTTTGCAAACTTTATGATGCAATATCACCGAGTGGGCCCAGAGTACCTATCCGTCACATGGATTGACAAATCCCTCTTTGATCTATTTGCATACTCATCAACCATCTATTTCGGAATACCCAAAGTGCACCGTTATGGCCAGCATATTTCAGTCAGGCGGTGGGATACAAATAAAAGTCTCCTCATAGATGACAATTACGTATGATCATTACAGTCAAAGGATCTGGTCACTACGTTATAGTTATCGCAATGTCGAACTATGTGACTTGATCACATCGCAACACTTCTGGTGGGTGTATGTCCATCATATCATTATCCAATGATACGACTCCATTGTCAACAGACGCCATTGTCTCATGATCAGGAAACCTTGATCATCAATCGCCCAATGGACTAGTATACTAGGGTTAACTAGGGACCTGGTTGTTTGTATACCACACCTGTATTAATGTTTCCGCTTAATACAGTTCTAGCATAGTATCAAACGTATTATGAACTAATGGAATATGCTCGATAAAACATATTTTATTTGCCTCTAGGGCACATTCCCAACAGTCTCCCACTTGCACTAGAGTACAAATAAACTAGTTGCATTTTCTCTGGATCATAACTCCTTATTGATCATGCTTGCCCGTGGAAGAGGTTGTATCAACGGTCTGGGTACCATTCAGAACCGTATGTCCTTTTGCAAATCATAATGTCACCTAATTTGACATTCCTTCATTATCCACTATAATGATGAGGTATATATATTTGACGGTGAAGTGAGACTTCGTTTGCTGTGTCATAGCAATGACATCCGGTGAGTCAGAAGACTTTCCCATAGTCATGCACACTTGAAACTCACTCAATTAGAAGTCGAACTTCTTAAGCCATAATATAACTCCTGCTACTTCTAAAGTAGCCACATCAATGTAGATTCAATCCTTAGTGCATTGTATGCAACTTTGATATCTAACCATGTTTCTTTCAACTTAGGCATTCATTAGTATGATATCTCAATTTTCTAGGTTAGTGTCAAAACTTGAACCAGCATAACATTTATGGTCAAGTCCACTATCCTTTTCAAATTTGAGATGTATCCTCAGTTCTCTCCAGACACTGAAGGATAAACTTAACTCTTTGTTCAATGATTTACTCATAAATCATATCACAACATGTTCTTACTACTAAGAACTTGGGTCACATTACGTCGAGTACATAACTCTGGTTTTATATGAAAGAACCTATGACAAAGGCATAGAGGATCCAACACATCCATTTCTTTCATTAACCATTAACCATTGTTCCTGTACTGAGATTAACTCAACACTTCTCTTGGATATACAAGTAAGGACCACTTCTTGACTTGTCCCATTCTGAACTCCTTCAGAATCTTATCCAGGAAAGTATTACGACTCAATGTTATTAAACACATATCTATCTTAATAGATCTTCAATGCTTAATACTTTATTCATCTTCATTTATGAAAGATTCAAATAATCATTAACACCAACTGCACCATTCATAATATGTTATCCATATATGAGAATGTTATCATGCTCCCACTCAAATATGTCATGTACATATTAAGTTATAGGATAACACTCATATTGCTCCCACTCAAATATGTCAGCCACATATAAGACAAGGATAACATCCACATGGCTCCCACTTAGATATGTCAGACACATATTAAGTTCAGGATACTAACCACATGGCTCCTACTCAAATATGTCATTTACATATAAGGCTAGGATAATACTCCCATAGCTCCCACTCAAAATATGTCGTCTACATATATCAAGTTTCAGGAAACTATTCAGCTCCCACTCAGTTTCATGCAAATGCATGTTTCCTCGATATTTTGGCTAAGTCCAAAATCCTTTGATCATTCATCAAATCGAGAATTCAGTTTACGAGACACTAGTATCCATATGTTTTTCCAAAACCTTCTGGTTGTACCAATTACAACACTTCTTCAAATACAGGATTTGAGGAAGTCACGGTATTGATAACAATCCTGGATCAATCGTAGTGAATATCCCTTTGACTCAAGCATTGCTACACATTGTAGTCAACCCATTGAATTTGTCAGAAACAATCTTTGTGACAAACCAATCTTGACGTCCCTTTGATGTTCACATTTATTCCTCATAACTCTGAAGTTATTGTGAATATCAAGTAACCTCCTTACTTGATAAGATTCAAGCAATCTTAAATGTAACTCAACATAGGATTTCATGACTCATAGTCATATCTCGTACTTAGGTCCACCATCGCTTCTTTGTAGTTTGTAGGAATGTCTTGTTCCATTAACATGACAAGTGAATCATGAATATCATTTTGCACCAGGGGCAAATATATATTCTTGAATCCTACCTTTCTCAGTAAAAGCTCCCATCAGAAGATCATGATCATTATCATTAGTTTCTCCTCTTATTGTAGAGCTTTGCTTCCAGAACATATTCCGTTGCACTACTCTGACATTTGGAGGCAAGGTCAATTACCTTGGTTGAACTTTCACTTTTCTTCCATTACCACATTTATCAAGAACAATTCTTGACAAATACCAAACATAGCAATACAAGTTTTGCTCCTTTTGGTTCTAGTTGTGGAAGATGCATCCATAGTTGTCTAAGGATACACTACAAAGATAATTTATCTTACATAAATCAAGCTTCCTAGAAACCACAATACACCATGACATATATAGTGTTGGTTTCCACGAACTCAGATGGTTCCCTATGCTGAAGTGAGTGTTTGCATATTAAATTAATAACTCTAAACAATAATAACGTAACTTGGTAAGAGATAACTTAGACCATACACTTTTTCATAGAATATGATCACAATGTTCATGCACGTCAATCATATTGAAGTGTCTCAAGACATTGCAATTTGTGGAACAACTTTCACACAAGTCTTTATGCCCAAGACTAACTCAAAACATTTGTCACTTTGATCAAATCGTAGAGACTTGTCTTTCTTGTTAATTTAATATCCATTTTTACTCTGAAATCCCTTTTGATCATATCAAACTATTTCAGACTCATGTTTCATTAGTGAATACAAATATTCATCTAAGTCCACATACGAAGTTCACGAAATAATGAAATTCACCACATGCTGACATACGATACATCACAATGTATGATACTCAACAATCAGTATACATTCCGTTTTACCAGAATGCGAGGTTTTAGTCATCTCACCTAAAAGGCATGGTTTGTATGTGTCAAGAGATCAAGTATCTTAAGACATCATCATACCATTCATGACTTAAACTATAGTGTCATTATTAAGCCTGGATATTTCTTGGCATTACAATATTTCTTATAAATGATCAAACAACTATCATCAATATAAGAATAACTCATTCATAATCGTAATGTGACCATAATAGATATCATTCATAAAAGGAGAACAACTGACTTGTTTCTCACTAATATGAATAATTGTCTTCGCGAGATGCAAGACACACTAATAAAGTCCTCATTCAAACGATCATAAAATTTATTCATATATTAATCAATTGATAGATGCAGAGGGAGAGTGTTGTCGACCATCAACTATCTTGATTGCCGTCAGCACACATTGTCACCTCATCCCTTCCAAGCCACTCTCAAGCAGTAAGTTCAAGCATCGAATACTTAATCAACCGCAATTAGTGTTTCGTGGGAAAGACATTTATAACTCGTATATCAAATATACCTTCTCCGTCAATGACCATTCCTGCTTGGTTCTACTCTTAAAGTTCACAACTTTAACCATAACCTCATGACAGGTGAACGATTCTCCTTCATGACATAGTCCAGACATGGTCTTTGTAACTAGGAGGAAGTGGATGTAACTCCCCAGTTATCGCAAAGTAACCAGTCATTCAGTAGTCCAAGTTATACACAAGGTGTTCCATGTATCTTATACATTTTCCAAGTGACTTTCTCAGCAGGTTGTTCCTTCCACCATAGTTGAAAGAAACCCCGTCCATATACTCATATTCCATTACTCTGATTTGTGACCAAGTGCTTTTCAAGTTCACCTAGCACGTCACACGTGTTGGTTAACATGCATTCACAATTCAGACTCATAGAATGAAGTATGGTGTATTGGACAGTCATTCATAAGTGACGGTGAGTACGATACTCATCATCATCTTCCTTGAATACGGAGTTAACAGGTGTATCTCCTAGCAGTTTTCGTATTATGTTTAGCAAGTCATTACTAACGAGTATGTCTCTAATGGTGTTGGTACACATCAATGAAGTAAGACCCATTTACCTTAAGTTCTATCATACTAAAAGAGCCATAGTTCTAAACATTGGTATGAAGTTATCTACGATGATATTTGCAAAGACATGAAGATTAAGTTCATAATATGGAGTTCATGTTTCAAAAACAATTCTGGAACTCCCACTCAGATAAACATCCCTCATAGTTTATTCTAAGTGATTACATGATCCTTGAACATCATACCTCCCCCGATCGTCACGGCCATCAGTATGTTGTTCAAGGTAGGCCATCATGCCAATCACATCATCCATGTGACTCATGCTCGACCTTTCGGTCTCTTGTGTCCCGAGGCCATATCATATACATATGCCAGGCTCGCCACCACACCCTATGTGATTTGTTGCTGTGTCATGCAAGGCCATATCATATACATATGCCAGGCTTGCTACACCCACCTCATGTGAACGAAAAAATGTTTGACACACGTGTGACACGTGGTGCCTCCATAATGTAGAACTTTCCAGGTGGTGCTCACTAGGGTAAGGAAACTATGTTGGTTTTAGTGAGGGATCATCCTATTATGCTACCGTCGTATATCTAACATATTAGCAAAACAGGATGCAACAGTATAAATCATACATGCTATGATTCCCCCCGACATGCAAATTAAAGTTGAAAACGCCTTTCTACTTTATCTTTTGCAAGTTTTACGTGGCTGCTAGGGGTTTCGAGAAAAGAACCGCTTTCTATCCTGCGAAAACAAGCCACAACACCAATCCCGCAATTGTCTCTATTACACCCCTGTCGGGGCCCTCCGTTGCAAACATCTTCGCATCGCTAATGCAGAGAGACAGACACCCCCAGCCACTTTATATGGTACAAGCCATATGTCAAGCGTGGAACCAGTCTCGCGTAAACGCGTAAGGTCGGTCGGGGGCCGCTTCCTCAAACATTGCCGCAACGCTAAATGAGTACACGTGAGAGGGTAACAATTGAGAATTTATGCCCACATACTAGATGTGTTCTATCCGTACAATACATCTACGCATAGCCTTGCTCTGATACCACTGTTGGGGTTCGGGGCAGAAAACACAAATTTTTCCTTGACCTACGATACCCAATCCCAAGACCTATGCTATGCTGATGCAAGTAACGAACAGAGATAGATCACATACCAGTATGTAGTCCGTTAAGCGGGAAACGTTCCCGCATGAACGTGGTTGGTGTAGTCGTACCGGCAATCCCCGATGCCGCGCAGATCCACGATGACTCCTGTAGCCACCCGATCCTTGCAGACCGATGACGGGATTACGTCCCCGTCGGAACGTTGCTGATGAAGACCTCGCGATACGACCACGACGATGAAGTAGCACCACAAGTGTAGTGCCTCGCGGGATTATACACATACAGTATACCCGACGTCCCTCCGGGCTCCGAACCAGTAGAGCAGCGGAAAGAAGATGGATTCGGATCCCGATTCCAGCAGCACGACGGCGTGCGTATAGTGGAGAAATCCCCAACCCAGAGCAGCCTCCAAACAAGGGGAGTCCACTCAGAGGAAGGAGAAAGGAGGGAGAGAGATGAGAAACTTTTCTCAAAAATTCATGATTAAAAGGGCATCCCTACCCCTCCTTATATAAGCCAAGGAGGGGTGACACCCACCCTTCCCCTTCCGGGGTGGGACTAATCCCAAGGGGGGGGTTTGGCCGCACCTATAAGGGGGGTGGGCCCCCTCATGGCACCATGGCCCATGGGGGAGGACTCCCTCTCCCCCTAATGGGCCCTATGAGGCCCATATGCCTTTTAATTCATTTTTAATTATATTTAAATACATTTTAATATTTAATTCAGATAATTAAATAATAAAGCATATATTAAATATTATTAAATATATTTTGAACCTTTCAAAATACCCAGAACAGCTTCCGGCCTTCATCGGAACAATTCCGGTCATCACCGGAACAATTCCGGTGTTCTCTCCAATTTCTCCGGTGATCCCGAATCAATCCTTACTGCGTCGAGTACCCTTAAGTGTAACACCCTACGGTCCGGGAAACAGCAGACATGATCGAGACAATTCTCATTGATCAATGACTAATCAATTGGACCTGGTTACAATCCTTGATAGCCCCTGCGCGTCCATCGAATGAACTTCAATCGCTGTTGGATCCGTTAACCGTGTGCCTGTTCCCTTTGTCCCATGGTACTTTGCTTGTCCGAGGTTTGATCATCGGTATCCAATATACCTAGTCCGTCCTCGTTCTCAACAAACAAGTTTACTCGTTCCCGTGATATTACAACTCCGTGACCTAGTCACACGTTTGCAAACTTTATGATGCAATATCACCGAGTGGGCCCAGAGTACCTATCCGTCACACGGATTGAGAAATCCCGCTTTGATCTATTTGCATACTCATCAACCATCTATTTCGGAATACCCAAAGTGCACCGTTATGGCCAGCATATTTCAGTCAGGCGGTGGGATACAAATCAAAGTCTCCTCATAGATGAAAATTACGTATGATCATTACGGTCAAAGGATCTGGTCACTACGTTATAGTTATCGCAATGTCGAACTATGTGACTTGATCACATCGCAACACTTCTGGTGGGTGTATGTCCATCATATCATTATCCAATGATACGACTCCATTGTCAACAGACGCCATTGTCTCATGATCAGGAAACCTTGATCATCAATCGCCCAATGGACTAGTATACTAGGGTTAACTAGGGACCTGGTTGTTTGTATACCACACCTGTATTAATGTTTCCGCTTAATACAGTTCTAGCATAGTATCAAACGTATTATGAACTAATGGAATATGCTCGATAAAACATATTTTATTTGCCTCTAGGGCACATTCCCAACACCACCATGTTCTCACGAAGCAAGCCCTCCAACCGATTCCCATCCGGACCGAAGGCAACAACTAGAGAATCCAGAACCTCAGGACGCTTCTCCGCATCGGGGAACAAGTGCTCATGGAGAAGCTTCAGGAGAATGGTAGCCCGATCGGAGACATCCCCAACAACTACAGCAGCGCCCGAGGCAGCATCTATAGAGCCACGGAGAACACCCGAACCAGCAGCAGCAACATCCACCGCTCCAATACCCGCGGAACCTGGAAGAAGGCCACAGATTAAAATCCCAACAATCGGAGAGGCCAACAAACCGCAAAAAGTTGGAAGATAGGAGGAGTCCACTAACCAATTAACGAGCTCGCCAATTCCTGCAGGCGCTCGCACTCAACCCGCTCGACCTGGAGAAACTGCTCCTCCAACCGCCGCAACTGCTCGAGCTCGCCGTGCTGCGCCTGCAGTTCCTTTTTCTTGGACTCCAGAGCAGCCCGAAGTTCAGGAAGTTCCTTCTTTGCAGCCTCCGCCCGCCTATCAGCACCCTTCTTGCAACCTACGAAACAAACACCAATCAGAACCAATCAGCAAAAGAAACAAAGACCAAGAACCAGAATCTCACGTGTCATAGAAGTTAAGGTCCCCTGGACCGAGTCATGAGCACGTCGCCACCGATCAGTCTCAGTCAGCACACGTTCGCACATCCGGAATAAAGGATGCACCCAAGCAGATACACCATGTCAAAAGCATAGGAAAGAAGAAAATCAAAGGCTACAACCAATCACAAATGATTGCTTGCAGCCTCGGGGGCTACTCCCATTGGGAGCACTGTCGTGCTCCCAATATGTACCAGACCGACAGAAGGAAGACCTAAATCATAGACTACAACCACCCACAAGTGACCGTTTGCAGCCTCGGAGGCTACTACAGCAAAGCACACAAGGACAAAGAAATTACGTACCTGCTCCGCCATGCGATCAGAGAAGTTCGCTTTATCCTTAGCAGAGAGATAACTCCTCTCCAGAAAATGCTCCTCAGGGATCACTGGTTTGACATCCGGAGGTAAATCACCCTCAGGAGAAGCATCAGCCGAAGCAGACCCCCCAGACGGAGCAGTCGCAGAGGTTCCCTCCACACCTACAGTCACAGGGGTCGTCCCCGCACGTGAAGCCACGGGAGTAGCGGAATCGGCCAGTCGACCAGACGCCGCTCCAGAATCAGTCGAAGGAGCAGCGACAGCACCAACACTCGCAGAAGAAGCAGCCGGAGCAGGAGCAGTCCTACAAAGCGATTACCTTCAAAACACCAGCCAATGCAATGAAATCCAGAAACGGAAAAGTGGAAATGTTCACTAACCCAACAGGCGCGGCGCTTGGACGCAACAATATCCCGAACCTGCGTTTCTTCGAGGCAGAGGAGGAGGGAACGACACAACAGGCTGTACGACCGCGGGAAAATCTTCGCCATCACCCGCCGCATCACGACCACTCGCAGGGCGAGTGCGTTTGACACGAAGAGGACTTGAATCCCCAGAGTCATCTGCAACCGATGGTGGAGCACCCATGGACTCGACAGCAACAACACCCGAAGCGCCAGAAACACCCCCATCACTCGCAAGGACAGGATCGGCATCAGCTTCACCAGGTTCATTGAGTATATCCGCATCCTCAGGCTGCGGCGGATTGCTCAACAAAGGAGTGTGATCCTATAGTTCAAAACAACATCAACAATCAAAAGGAACAAGCCAGCAGTTCAAAGAAAATTTAAGGTTAAGTACCTGAGGAAGAGACAAGTCAGCAGAATAAGGACGAACAAGACTCTGCTCCCCAATGCTCGTGCACTTTGTGACTTGCTGAACCCGGGCCAAAAGGCCGTCATCGGAAAAATCTTCGGGTTAACACCTGGTCGAGTCATCAGGCCCAGTATATTGCCACATGGGACGGACCCGATGCTGAAGCGGCTGCACGCGTCTCTTGACAAACACGGAGATAAGCTGGCCGCTGGTCAATTCATCCTTCAAAGCAGTAATCTTCTGCACAGACGGTTCCACGAGAGACGACTCGCGAGCAGACAAAGGATGCGCGCATGAAGAACGCTTAACTTCCCGCGCAGCAGGATCGAAAGGAGGCATACCAAACCGCTGACCCGCAACGCACTGGTCCTTCAGATGAAACCAGCTCCTCCGCCATGAAAAAATGGAGTCCAACTTCTCCAGATCAAAATAAGAAGATTTCTCCTTAATGGAGATGCCCACGCCCCCAATGGTGTATTCAGAATTTGTCCTCTTCACATTGGAGAGACGTTTCCAGAGGCCCCAATGGGGATAGAATGTGCAGAGGCCCCAAAAAACCCTCAAAGAGCGTAATGAAGCAGACAATGTGCAGAATCCCATTGGGGGTCAAATCATGCAGTTGCACCTGATAGGCGCAAAGCAACCCCCGGAGGAAAGGATGATTGGGAAGTGCAAAACCACGGGGGAAGAAACTCTGAAAGCATACCCGCTCATCTAGACGGGGCGCAGGAACCTCCTCATCCCCAGGAATCCGGGCGGCATCACGCGCCACCACGCCGTCGGCCACCAGTTCATCCAGATCTGCAGCTCCAAAAGCAGAGCGCTCCCATCTACCGGTCATCCTCGCCGACTCCTGCGCTGCACTACAGGGACGCTTGGATATGGATCTCAACTAAGCAAACTGCACGAATAGACAGGCGAACGGCAAAGAACAACGAAGGAAGAAGAAAGGAAGACAGGAGAAGGCAATGGCTAGGTGAAAACCTAAAACACACCAGACCCCGGTATTTAACCATCAGTCCGAGCAAACAAATTGTCACCGCTCATCTTGGAATCCAAGATACGTGACACGATCCCACAATAGCCGAGGAACATGGAAAACTGAACCGGCGCACTAACCATACCGCCCACCGCGCGCGAAAAACGAGGGCCATCATCATGAAGTACGAAATTTTCGGGCAACAGATGTCAAGTCACTCAATTTTAACTTTACATGGCGACCTAACCTGTCAGGCGAACCAGCAAACGTCACACCTCAGCAACGCGTCTCAAACACACATCCTCGGTCAGCATCGAGCTCTTTACAATTTTTTTTCATACTATTTTGAAAGAAAAAATCTTACTCCCATTGGGAGTACCTTTATTAGAGTTCGGGTGCTCCCTCACCTAGAAGACAAAAAGGTGCTCGAGTGATCACTCGCACTAGCAAAAAACAAAACACTCTCAGAGTTCGGGTGCTCCCTCACCCAGAAGGCGAAGATGTGCTCGGGTGATCACTCGCACCAGCAGACACAAAATACTCTCAGAATTCGGGTGCTCCCTCACCCAAAGAGCAGAAAAGCATTCGAGTGACCACTCGCGAAAAGACTCAGCCATTCAACAAACATGACTTACTCGTGCACTCGACGACATTCCGAGTGGGTGCCTTCTTCTTTTGCTCGCCTTAGTTCACTACAAACTCCGCGAGTGACGACTAAAACAACTCACTTGATTGTTTATTCCAAGTTGGTGCATCGCTAATCAGGCTCCATGCCTCAACAAAAACAAATTATGCCTGGACTACGACACACTGTGCCCAGATGCCACGCAAGCTTAGCGTGTAGGTAAGACCCCGCTGCGAAGAACGGCTGGGCCGGGACTTGCCGCAAAGCGATTTCACTCCCGACCTTTTCCATGCGCTCGCATGATAGAAAGAGCCGAGCGGACGCGCTCAGGCTATGTGCTTAGAATGGCAGCAATTGATCCTATAAGACCTGCAGCATCATGACTTTGCTTCACACCAGTGTTCCAAGTTCACATCGAGGGACGTGGGCTTGATTGAGCTACTGCGGTATTTGTCACTAGCACAATTCACCAAGGCTCGACCAGTCGACTCCTTGGGCCCTTTTAGCTTAGCAATCCCTCAAAACAAATATTGTCATGGATCAAAACTGCCAGCGACCCGTGGCGATACCACGCTTACAAACAATAAAGCGCAGATGAATTCGAGTCCCTGCGCGACTCTTCGAGTCCCCCAGGCACTCGGGGGCTACTGACGAGGGGGTGACCCCATGACTCCTACATGTGAGGCTACCTAGTGCGTATGAAGACAGAAGGCCCACTGGGAAGCTACGACAAGCCACGATTGGCCCAACCAAGCACCAACGTAGGAGTCCACGACTAACATGGAAGGTGCAACTTGGTGTACAAGGCAAGACTAGAACTAGGAAACCATCTACTGTAACCTAGCACGGACTCCCCGAGACCTGGCCTAATATATAAAGGCTGGGAGGAGAGACGTCGAGATCATCTCAATACACATCTACTCATCCTTGCCTTGCGAGAACTCACCTTGGCCTCCACTGTAATCGCCCCCTTACCTAATAATATCGAGCAGGAAGTGCTTCTCCTGTTAGCCGACGAGTATCGTCCAACCTGTCCCATATCTATGACTAACCCAGGTTCCCTGACCATGGGATTTGCCGGCGTTGATCCCCGTCATTCCCTCCGCGCCTACAATCACAGGGGTCGTCCCTGCACCTGAAGCCACAGGAGTAGCAGAATCAGCCAGCCGATCAGGCGCCGCACCAGAATCAGTCGAAGGAGCACCAACAACAGCGGCACTCGCAGAAGAAGCAGTCGGAATAGGAGCAGTCCTACAAACAACATATCTTCAGAACACAAGTCAAAGCAATGAACAGCAGAACGACCAAGCAGAAAGTTATACTAACCCAGTAGGTGCAGCGCCCAGACGAAACAATATCCCGAACTTGCGTTTTTTCGGGGCAGCTGAAGGAGGACACGACATAGCAGACTGCACGACCGTTGGCAAATCATCACCATCACCCGCCGCATCACGAACACTCGCACTCAAAGGGCGAGTGTGTTTGAGACGCAGAGGACTCGAATCCCCAGAGTCATCCGCAACTGACGGTCGACCACCCGCTGACTCGACGGCATCAGCACCCGAAGCACCCCCGTCACTCGTAGGCACAGGACCAACATCAGCCTCACCAGGTTCATGAAGTATTTTCGCATCTTTAGGCTGCGGTGGATTGTTCAACAAGGGAGTGTGATCCTACAGAATCAGAACAACATCAGTAATCAACAGAAATGAGTCAAAATTAGAAATAGAAAATTCAAGACAAGTACCTGAGGAAGAGGCAAATCAGCAGAGTAAGGACGGATGAGGCTCTCCTCCCCAATACTCGTACACTTTGTGACTTGCTGAACCCGGGTCAAAAGGTCACCATCAGAGAACTCCTCGGCGAACACCTGGTCGAGTCATCGGACCCAGTGTATTACCACATGGGACGCACCCGATGCTAAAACGACTGCACGCGTCTCCTGACAAACACGGAGATAAGCTGACCGCCAGTCAACTCATCCTTCAAAGCAGTGATCTTTTGCACCAATGGCTCCACAAGAGACACATCGCGAGCAGAAAAAGGATGTGCCCATGAAGACCGCTTAACCGCCCGCGCAGCAGGATCGAAAGGGGCAAGACCAAATCGCTGACCCTCAACGCGCCGATCCTTCATTTAAAACCAACTCCTCCGCCATGAAAAGACGGAGTCCAGCTTCTCCAGATCAAAATAGGCAGCCTTCTCCTTAATGGAAATACCCACGCCCCCAATGGCATATTCAGACTTCGTCCTCTTCACATTGAAAAGACGTTTCCAGAGGCCCCAATGGGGATAGATCCCCAAAAAACCCTCATAGAGCGTGATGAAGCAGGCAATGTGCAGAATCCCATTGGGGGTCAAGTCATGTAGTTGCAATTGATAGGAAAAAAGAAACACCGGAGAAAAGGATGAACAAGAAGCACAAAACCACGAGGGAAGAAGCTCTGAAAGCATACCCGTTCATCTGGACGGGGCGCAGGAACCTCCTCATCCCCAGGAATCCGGGCGACACCATGCACCACCACGCCATCCGCAACCAAGTCATCCAGATCTGCGGCTCCAAAAACAGGCCGCTCCCATCTACCAGTCATCCTCGACGACTCTTGTGCTGCACTGCAAGGACGCTTGGACTTGGATCTCAACAGCAAACTGCGCAAAGAGAAAGGCAGGAGACAAAGAACGAAGAAGAAGGACTACCAGGAGAAGGCAATGGCTGGGTGAAAACCTAAACAAACAAGACCCCCCGGTATTTAACCAATAGTAGGGGCACGCAAATCATCACCGTTAATCTTGGAATCCAGCGGACGTGACGCGATCCCACGATAGCCGAGAAACATGGAAAACTCAACTGGCGCATTAACCATACCGCTCACTGCGCACGAAAAACGAGGGCCATCATCGCGCAGTGCGAAATTTTCGGGCAACAGGCGTCAAGTCACTTCATTTTCGCATGACATGGAGACCCAACCTGTCAGGCGTACCGGCAACATCACATCTCTGCAATGCGTCTTAAGCACACACCCTAGGTCATCATCCTTGTAACAGCCCAGATTTCACAAAAATTAAAATTTTTGTTTTCGGTGTGAATGGTCTGAATGTCTGACTTGTTTGCGGTGTTTGCATCCCCGATTTCTCAATCGGCGATGATTCCCCCCCTCTTGCCACCCTGACACTCGACCTTTGCGACACCAGGTTTCGCCCGATCACCGTCCCGAAGACCGCACGAGACCAGCCGCAGCCAACGGAACGAAAAACCCCGTTTAATAAGTAAATGGGATATTTTTATAGCGCGCTGGAAAGTGTTCTCGGAATGGTTCCAGCGCGAGGTGAACGTCGCCGGCATGACGTGCTGATCGCGTAGTTCGAAGTTTTACCCGAATCGGAGGTCCTGCGGACCCCCGGCAGTCAGAAACATAAACACCGCGCGCGCGAGAGAAAAACCGAGGATGTTTTTGCAAACTGCCAGCCACCTGGGCTATATAAAGATCACCACACTCCCACCCCTTTCTAGGATTTCCCTAGCCACAAAATTGCAGCCACCCCCTCACAAAATCCCCAAAAAAATTGCCCATTTCGTCCTGGACCGTCAGATCCGGAGATCCGACGACCCCGGAGGCTGCCACGTCGCCCGGAATGGATCTGGATCCCACCGCACGGCCCGCTCCCGAAGCCCCCGCCAGCATGGATCCCGCCGTCTCCTCCCGCGGCCGCCGCCACCGGCGAGCCACTCGGCCGCAGCCGCGCCCGTGGCCCTCTCCTCTCGTGTCCTCCTCCCCGTCGTGCTCTTCCTCCATCTCCTCCTCCTCACGGCTCCCTCCTCCCTCTCCTTTGCAGGTCGCCGGAGTCAGAGCCAGCCGCCGCCGCCGGCCATGCGAGCACCTGGCCCGAGCTCGCCGCCGTCACCTCCACGGCACCGGCTGACTCCCCGGTGCCCCGCTGCACGGATCCGCTTGATGCCGGCCTACCCCGCCTCATCTGCGCCACCTCAGGCCGCCACGGAGCCGCCGACGTCCGTCGCGCCGCCGAATCCAATCGGGATGGGGCCGGCAGCTCCAACCGCCACCAACCGATGGCCCCGTGGGCCGGCCACCTCCTCCAGGCCCGCAAGAGCCCAGCCGGCCTCCCAGCCGAGCCGGCCCAGCCGCCAGACCCCTCTCCAGTGGCCAGATGGGTCGAGGCCCATGAGGTCTTTACCTTTTTTTTCTCTAGCCCCTGCGAATTTTGGCTAAGTTTGTGAAAACTGTTGCTGATTGCTGTTTTGCGAGTAGATTTGTGAGTAAACCGTAGCTCGGATCACGTTGCGCCCAAAAGGAAAATTGCTTAGAATTGTGTGTAATTCAGTTCATCTTTTTTGGGAATTTTGATTTGAGGCCATGTTGATGTTGATAATCTGTGTTGAAGTGGGCATCAAACTGTTAACTGCTACTAATTTCTGTTAGTGTGCTGCTGCTATTTTTTTATTGCAAGTTTGCATGATGATTGTGACACATCCATGACGCCTATTGCATTGATTCTTTTTGCATACTGTTAAGCATCATGTATACTTCCATTATATGTATTGCTTTGTCATGATATGCTTCCTGGTCATAGTTATTTTTAGCTCCAAATATGCTATGCCACTGTTTTTGACAGCCACCTCTGTTTTTCTCTAAGTCTGTAACGTTCCAATGCCATGTTGCATGCTTAATATCTTTTGATCTGTGATGCCTATGACCTGGATTCTTGTTTTTACCTGATCCTCATCATGTCTAGTTCATGCTCATATATTGCTATGTCATGTTGCTACACTTTTGCATATATTTTTACCCCTGTTTATACAGCATAAAAATAACAGTTTCTGCCATGTTTCTCTGATTTTCACTAAGTCCTAGACCAGTAATGTTTTATTGCATTTTGCATGAGCTATTATTAGTTGTTCATGATGCCTATTTGCATGATTATTTTTGCCATGCCTTCCTTTTTATGTCTACTTTAATTACATATCATTTGTGAGCATGTTTGCATTGATTATCCTGTTTATGCAATGCTCTAAAGTGTGCTTCCTGATGTTGGCAGATTGTGCCCGTAACTTGTTTTGCTTGTATCTTTTTAACCGTAACTCCGTTTGGAGTGTTCTTTATATGTAACTTGATTAGTTTTTCGTGTTCTTTGTGTTTATGCTATTGTTTTCTGTTGTTAACCAACCTAAAATATTGTTTAGGACAAAACAGTACCAAATGCAATAAATATCGTGGGGTCCGTAATAGTTGCCATGTATATATTTTACCCCCACTTAAAGTGACTAGATCAGATAGTTTATTTATGCTTTACCTCTTATCATGTTTTTTTTCTATGCCATGCTTGAGGGAGATGCCATGTTAACCACTTTTTCTCACCTTGTGTAGCTAAACAACTTGAACCATTCTAAATGTGAGGTATCGTCGTGTGTGACGAGTACTCCACTTAAACTGTTAGTAACCACTTTTGATGGTAGGTTGGATGTCTCGTGTTGCCTTCTTGTTGATGCTTGCTCTTGTTAGCTTCGTAGTAATAGATGCTTGCTTGTGTTTGCCTCGTAGTAATAGATGCTTGCTCGTTGATTTCTTTCCAGTGTTTACCGTCTTGTGTGCTTCCGTGGGTACCTTCGGGGACGATGCGAGCTTGCGATCAACTACACCTTCGGAACCCGAGTTATCAACAGGAAAGGACTATGCATTACTTATGATCCATTCTATTTCAACCAGCGGTTTGCATGCTAGTCTAGGATAGGTTCGATGTTTGATCCTACCACATGCTTACAGCCTCTTTCAAACCGATACAGCCATGTCCCCTCTCAGCAAACCTTGTATTGCTATGTTACTATTGCTCGTTGCTCAGCCCCTGCTTAGTATGCATGCTTAGGATGCTATGATGTTACCCTGTTACTCCTTGGTTTGGGCTATCACATTATTATATTGTTGTTGATGATATTGATTATTATAATGTTGACTATATTCGACGAAGGATGGAAGGTCTAGGCTATCCTGCCCCGACGCTTTGTTCCGTTCGAGTCACCTAGGACCTGAGTTCCGGGTATTGGTTTTAAGACTGAGCGTGCCTAACCGCGTGTGGGATTTTATGGGGTCCCCTTTTCTTACCTACCTAGCTTCAAACATTTCCAGTGGTGGCCCAAGCTGATTTACATTTGAAACCGTGTGTGTGCTGGTCGGCCGCCAGTTGTTTACAAACCACCCTGGGACAGGGGGACTTGTTCCTTGGCTGGCCCACCTTGTTCGGCCGAGGACCTGGTTTCCCATGTGTGGTCAACCGGCTATCCAAACCCGAGACAGACGGTAGAGACCGATTCGAGAGCGCGCCCGGCTTATGAGTTGGGTGTCGACTCATCGAGGGCCACACGGATTTGTTCGTTGTTAGTTAGAGGGACCTGTCGTTTCAGATCTCTCGGAACTAAATAATAAATTTGTTGCCTATAATAGGTAGCAACTGAGAGAGATGGGCGTGCGTGCGGAGCCTTGTAATGGGAAGTTGGTACACCCATGCAGGGTTAAATATTTTCAAGAAGTCGTGTCCACGGTTATGGACGACTTGAGACCTACTCCTTGTTCATAGACAACAACAACTGAAATAATCTTAATATAACTTTATCAATGTGTGTGTGCCTTGACTGCTTCTTCTTCGTCGGGACGCGAAGAGGAGGACAAGGATATGATAGGTGTTATGCTTGTGTAAGTAGTTCATAGCAAGACTTGTTGGAGGCGATTCCTCATCGAATTCTTGGCTTCTTATCTTACTCTCTAGATCGCTAGCCACTTCATAAATGCTAGTGCGGTAGCAACCTCACCACTTACTCCATCCTTACCGTAAACTACTAGTTGTCCTAGAATGACGAGTGATGAAGTCCTTGCTGGGTCAGTTGACCACTACAGTTGGAAGCTGAGTACTTCTGTACTCATGATACTACCCCCAAACTCTTTTCAGGGTTCTTGATCGACAACAGGTATGGTGATTGACGTTTCACGTGGAGACTCGGCGACGACTAGTTAGGCCGATCTCGGCGGAGGGCCTGGACCCGTGTGGTTATGGGGATCGATGATTTTCTCTTTGCCAGTAGGCATTTGATTGTATTCTGTACTTAGACATGTATCTTCCGTTGTTGTATTGTATTAAGGCAGTTGTATGCCGATTATATGAGATGTTGTATCCTTGTATCTGTAATGTTGTGATATCATGTTGGAAATCCGAGGCATATGGCTATGTCATATGTCGCGGTGGGACCGATATGTGCTTCGTCCCCGGATCTGGATGGGAACATCTAGATCTGGAACAATACCGCATATCGGGCCTTACAACTTGGTATCAGAGCCTTACCGACCATAGGATCCCTTTTCTGGCCGAAGTCGAGTCTAGATAAAAATTATTTTGTAGTTACTAAGTTAGTATTGGAGAGTAGGAATCTTTTTACTCCTTACCCTTACTCTGGTCAGGACAAGTGTCGTAAGTGTTTTATTCTCGACTTACCTCCCCTTCAAACTCTAGGATCTCGAGTGTGTGGAGTATCAAAATCGTTACAATGCCTTGCTTGCAACGTATTGTGTCGATTTCGATCTCAGGTTTGGGAAATCCTGTAGTACCTTTAGTTCTTCGAACTCTGGGTAAATATCTTGGTCGTCTATTGACTTCAGTCCTCTTTCCCAGTATCCTCACGATTTCAGTGAGAGTACTTCCCTTGATCGTCACTTTAAAGTGTCGTTGTCCCCTTTGATCTCCTGATGGTTTCGTTCTCAGACGTTGCCATCTCCCCGCGGAAATTTTTCTCGATGGAAGCTCGACGTCGACATGGAGCAGAGTCCCTTGTTGGTGGTGTTGAAGATTGTCGACTCTCTTTTCTCTTCCCTTTCTCCCCCGGATCATCCTGGATCTCGGGACGAGATCCCTTGTTGGTGGTGTTGTATTGTAACAACCCAGATTTCACAAAAATTAAAGTTTTTGCTTTCGGTGTGAATGGTCTGATTGTCTAACTTGTTTGCGGTGTTTGCATCCCCGATTTATCGATCGGAGATTATCCCCCCCCTCTTATCTCGTACCGGACAGAGACTGACCCTTGCCACCCTGACACTTGACCTTTGCGACACCGGGTTTTGCCCGATCACCGTCGCGAAGACCGCACGAGACCAGCCGCAGCCAACGGAACAAAAAACCCCGTTTAATAAGTAAATGGGATATTTTTGTAGCGCGCCGGAAAGTGTTCTCGGAACGGTTCCAGCGCGAGGTGAACGCCGCCGGCTCGACGCGCTGATCTCGCAGTTCGAAGTTTTACCCGAATCGTAGGTCCTGTGGACCCCCGGCGGTCAAAAACGTAAGCACCGCGCGCGCGAGAGAAAAATCGGGGATGTTTTTGCAAACTGCCAGCCACCTGGGCTATATAAATACCACCACACTCCCACCCCTTTCTAGGGTTTCCCTAGCCACAAAATTGCAGCCACCCCCTCACAAAATCCCACCAAAAATTGCCCATTTTGTCCTCGACCGTCAGATCCAGAGATCCGACGACCCCGAAGGTTGCCACGTCGCCCGGAATGGATCTGGCACCCACCGCACCTCCCGCTACCGAAGCCGCCGCCAGCATGGATCCCGCCGTCTGCTCCCGCGGCAGCCGCCGCCGGTGAGCCACTCGGCCGCAGCCGCGCCCATGGCCCTCTCCTCTCCTCCTCCCCGTCGCGCTCTTCCTCCCTCTCCTCCTCCTCACGGCTCCCTCCTCCCTCTCCTCTGCAGTTCGCCAGAGTCAGAGCCAGCCGCCGCCCCCGGCCATGCGAGCAGCCGGCCCGAGCTCGCCGCCGTCACCTCCACGACACCGGCTGACTCCTCGGCGGCCCCCTGCACGTATCCGCTCGATGCCGGCCTACCCCACCTCCTCTGCGCCACCTCAGGCCGCCACGGCGCCGCCGGCGTCCATCGCGCCGCCGCCCGATCCAATCGGGACGGGCCCGGCAGCTCCAGCCGCCACCAACCGACGACCGCGTAGACCGGCCACCTGCTCCAGGCCCGCAAGAGCCCAGCCGACCTCCTAGCCGAGCCGGCCCAGCCGCCAGGCCCCTCTCCAGCGGCCAGATGGGCCGAGGCCCATGAGGTCTTTACCTTTTTTGTCTCTAGCCCCTGCGAATTTTGGCTAAGTCTATGAAAACTGTTGTTGATTGCTGTTTTGCGAGTAGATTTGTGAGTAAACCGTAGCTCGGATCACATTGCGCCCAAAAGGGAAATTGCTTAGAATTGTGTGTACTTCAGTTCATATTTTGTGAGCATTTTTATTTTATGCCATCTTGATGTTGATAATCTGTGTTGAAGTGGGCATCAGACTGTTAACTGCTACTAATTTCTGTTAGTGTGCTGCTGCTGTTATTTTATTGCAAGTTTGCATGATGATTGTGACACATCCATGAGGCCTATTGCATTGATTCTTTTTGCATACTGTTAAGCATCATGTCTACTTGCATTATATGTATTGCTTTGTCATGATATGCTTCCTGGTCATAGTTATTTTTAGTTCCAAAGTTTCTACGCCACTGTTTTTGATAGCCACCTCTGTTTTTCTCTAGCCTGTAACGTTCCGATGCCATGTTGCATGCTTAATATCTTTTGATTTGTGATGCCTATGACCTTGATTCTTGTTTTTACCTGATCCTCATCATGTCTAGTTCATGCTTATATATTGCTATGTCATGCTGCTGCAGTTTTGCATATAGTTTTACCCCTGTTTATACAGCATAAAAATAACAGTTTCTGCCATGTTTCTCTGATTTTCACTAAGTCCTAGACCAGTAATGTTTTATTGCATTTTGCATGAGCTATTATTAGTTGTTCATGATACCTATTGGCATGTTTCTTTTTGCCATGCCTTCCTTGTCATGTCTACTTTAATTGCATATCATTTGTGAGCATGTTTGCATTGATTATCCTGTTTATGCAATGCTCTAAAGTGTGCTTCCTGATGTTGGCAGATTGTGCCCGTAACTTGTTTTGCTTGTATCTTTTTAACCGTAACTCCGTTTGGAGTGTTCTTTATATGTAACTTGATTAGTTTTTCGTGTTCTTTGTGTTTATGCTATTGTTTTCTGTTGTTAACCAACCTAAAATATTGTTTAGGACAAAACAGTACCAAATGCAATAAATATCGTGGGGTCCGTAATAGTTGCCATGTATATATTTTACGCCCACTTAAAGTGACTAGATCAGATAGTTTATTTATGCTTTACCTCTTCTCATGTTTTTCTTCTATGCCATGCTTGAGTGAGATGCCATGTTAACCACTTTTTCTCACCTTGTGTAGCTAAACAACTTGAACCATTCTAAATGTGAGGTATCGTCGTGTGTGACGAGTACTCCACTTAAACTGTTAGTAACCGCTTTCGACGGTAGGTGCGATGTCTCGTGTTGCTTCTTGTTGATGCTTGCTCGTGTTTGCTTCGTAGTAATAGATGCTTGCTTGTGTTTGCCTCGTAGTAATAGATGCTTGCTCGTTGATTGCTTTCCAGCGTTTACCGTCCTGTGTGTTTCCCCGGGTACCTTCGGAGACGATGCGAGCTTTAGATCAACTACACCTTCGGAACCCGACTTATCAACAGGCAAGGACTATGCATTACTTATGATCCATTCTATTTCAACCAGCGGTTTGCATGCTAGTCTAGGATAGGTTCGATGTTTGATCCTACCACATGCTTACAGCCTCTTTCAAACCGATACAACTATGTCCCCTCCCAGCAAACCTTGTACTGCTATGTTACTATTGCTCGTTACTCAGCCCCTGCTTAGTATGCATGCTTAGGATGCTATGATGTTACCCTATTACTACTTGGTTTGGGATATCACATTATTATATTGTTGTTGATGATATTGATTATTATAATGTTGACTATATTCGATGAAGGATGGAAGGTCTAGGCTATCCCGCCCCGACGCTTTGTTCCGTTCGAGTCACCTAGGACCCGAGTTCTGGGTATTGGTTTTAAGACTGAGCGTGCCTAACCGCATGTGGGATTTTATGGGGTCCCCTTTTCTTACCTACCTGGCTTCAAACATTTCCAGTGGTGGCCCAAGATGATTTACCATTTGAAACCGTGTGTGTGCTGGTCGTCCGCCAGTTGTTTACAAACCACCCTGGGCCAGGGGGACTTGTTCCTTGGCTGGCCCACCTAGTCCGACTGAGGACCCGTTTTCCCATGTGTGATCAACCGGCTATCCAAACCTGAGACAGACGGTAGAGACCGATTCGAGAGCGCGCCCGGATTTTGAGTTGGGTGTCCACTCACCGGGGGCCACCCGGATTTGTTCGTTGTTAGTTAGAGGGACCTGTTGTTTCGGATCTCTCGGAACTAAATCATAAAATGGTTGCCTATAATGGGTAGCAACTGAGAGAGATGGGCGTGTGTGCGCAACCTTGTAATGGGCAGTTGGTACACCCCTGCAGGGTTAAATCTTTTCGAGAAGCCGTGTCCACGGTTATGGACGACTTGAGACCTACTCCTTGTTCATAGACAACAACAACTGAAATAATATTAATATAACTTGATCAATGTGTGTGTGACTTGACTGCTTCTTCTTCGCCGGGATGCGAAGAGGAGGACAAGGATAGGATAGGTTTTATGCTTGCGTAAGTAGTTGATAGCAAGACTTGTTGGAGGCGACTCCTCATCGAATGCTTGGCTCCTTATCTTACTCTCTAGATCGTTAGCCACTTCATAAATGCTAGTGCGACAGCAACCTCACCACTTACTCCATCCTTACCATAAACTACTAGTTGTCCTAGAATGACGAGTGATGAAGTCCTTGCTGGGTCAGGTGACCACTATAGTTGGATGCTGAGTACTTCTGTACTCATGATACTACCCTCAAACTCTTTTCAGGGTTCTTGATCGACAACAGGTATGGTGGTCAACGTTTCACGTGGAGACTCGGCGACGACTAGTTAGGCGGATCCCGGCGGAGGGCCTGGACCCGTGTGGTTATGGGATCGATGATTTTCTCTTTGCCAGTAGGCATTTGATTGTAGTCTGTACTCAGACATGTATCTTCCGCTGTTGTATTGTATTAAGGCAGTTGTGTGCCAATTATATGAGATGTTGTATCCTTGTATCTATAATGTTGTGATATCATGTTGGAAATCCGGGGCATATGGCTATGTCATATGTCGCGGTGGGACCGATATGTGCTTCTTCCCCGGATCTGGATGGAAACACTAGATCTGGAACAGTACCGCATATCGGGCCTTACAATCCTGCTCCTCACAAGCTTTTCCATATTATTCCAAAATATATTTTACTCCCATTGGGAGTACCTCTTATCGAGTTCGGGTGCTCCCTCATCAAGAAGGCATACACGTGCTCGAGTGATCACTCTCACCAGCAGAAACAACGTATTTTCAGAGCTCGGGTGCTCCCTCACCCTGAAGACAGTGAAATATTCGAGTGACTACTCGAAAAAGACTCAACAAGTGTTCGACAATATGATCTACTCGCGCACTCGACGACTTTCCGAGTGGGTGCTCTCTTATTTTCCTCGCCTGAGTTTGCTACAAGTTCCGCGAGTAACTGCTAATAGGTCACTTGATTGTTTATTCCAAGTGGGTGCATCGCTAACCAGGCTCCGTGCCTCTACAAAAAACAATTATACCTGGGCTACGACACACTGTACCCAGATGTCACACAAGCTTAGCGTGTAGGTAAGACCCCGCTGCGCAGAACGGCCAGGCCGGGACTTGCCGCAGAGCGATTTCACTCCCGACCTTTTCCATGTGCTCGCTTGATAGAAAGAGCCGAGCAGACGCGCTTAGGCTATTTTCTTAGAATGGCAGCAATTGATCCTATAAGACCTGAAACGACATGACTTTTCTAGACACCGGTCGTTCCAAGTTCATGTCGAGGGACGTGATCTTGATTGGGCTACTGCGGTATTTGCCACTAGCGCAATTCACCAAGGCTCGACCTGTCGACTCCTTGGGCCCTTTTCAGCTTAGCAATCCCTCAAAACAGGTATTGTCATGGCTCAAAACTGCCAGCGACCCGCGGCGGTGCCGCGCCTACAAACAATAAAGCGCTAACGAATTCGAGTCCCTGCGCGACTCTTCGAGTCCCCCAGGAACTCGGGGGCTACTGACGAGGGCGTGACCCCATGACTCCTGCGTATGAGGATACCCGGTGCGTATGAAGACAAAAGCCCCGTTGGGAATCCACGACTGGCCCAATCAAGCACCGACGTAGGAGTCCGCGACTGATATGGAAGGCATGACTTGGCGTACAAGGCAAGACTAGAACTAGGAAACTATATTTGTAATCTAGTACGGACTCCCCGAGACCTAGCCTAGTATATAAAGGATGGGTGGGAAGATGTCTAGATCATCCAATACACAATCTACTCTCCTGGTCTCGCGAGAACTCGCCTTGGCCTCCCTTGTAATCGCGCCCTCACGCAATAATATCGAGCAGGAAGTGCTTCTCCTGTTAGCCGACGAGTATCGTCCAACCTGTTCCTTCTCTATGACTAACCCAGGGTCCCTGACCATGGGATTTGCCGAGGCCGATCCTCGTCAAAAGCAATCAAGGTATGTGATTCAATTCAAGTCATAAGATGCAAGAGTCTATATTAGCATTGAAACAAGCAATGAAAGAACATTAGGTGTAAGATCTCTCGCTGTCCGTGACTCGAATGTCTCCAAATGGTGTTTGCGTGCAAGAAGGGGGATATGGAATACGAGAAAAAAATATTTTTGTTGAGAACTCAATCTACTAAAGTTTCACACTTGGTCTTCTTTGGAATCTTATCTTGACTCGTCCCTAGACCACTAGCCAGGTACAAGTCAATTTGATCCACTCCCTTTCGATATTTTGAGCACTCATGCAATGGATGAGCATAAGCACGAGAGTTGACACTTTGGATGGCAAAGAGAGAAATATGGTGGAGGAGGAAGACAAAAAAGGTGAGAAAGGCTCACATCAATGAGGACAATCATAGGCGAGAAGGCCAAATAATAGATATGATGTGAGGAGTAGGGATTGCCATGCAACAGATGCACAAATGAGATAGAAAGCTCTCCAATGGAACTAGTGGGGGTGCATCTAACTTGCTCGCTCATGAAGACCTAGAGCTCTTTTGAGGAGGCTCATCCTTGGAATATGCAAGCCAAGTTCTATAGTGTGAAGGTCCCCACATAGCTATATGTATGAATGATCATCTCTATGGAGTACAAGGATAAGAGGGAGTACTAGTGTGGATCTTTCAAAAGGATAGTAGTGTTGCCCCTTTCTCTATTTTTATTTATTTTTATTTCTTATTTTATTTTTTATTTTTTTGATGGCCTCAATGACTCTTTCTATTTAACTCTCATTTGTCCTCTTTGGGATCTTTTATTTTGTCCACTTTGGGATCTTTTCCTCACTTAAGGGCAACACTCTAATTTACAAGAGGGTATAGAAGATCTTTCACAATTTACAAGGTACTCAAATCATAAAGAAGATGTAGCTACCATGTTGTATGCAATGTATGCCTCTTCCAGTGTAGTAGGAACATGTATGACATGAAGATCAGGTCATGAAGAGGTGGATGTTGCATGGCAATATATCTTGGAATGGCTATGGAAATGCCTTGATAGGTAGGTATGTTGGCTATTTTGAGGAAAGATATAAGGAGGTTTACGATGACAGAGCGTATCATGCCAAGGGTTTGGATGTACCGGCGAAGGTGGACACCAAATCTCGGAGTGAGAAGGAGGCAATGCACGGCACATGAAAGGCTAGCAAATATGAGGAGGTGGAAGTATCAACTTTCAATACTTACATTAGTCCGAAGAACTCATGCACTTATTATCGGTAACTCTCGATCTAATAAGGAGGTTCACAAAGAGACAAGTACCCCGAGGAGGAGTGTATGGGGGTTTGGTTATCCTTGCGCATCCTCGACTCATGGTACGTGAGTGTACTCTAATATTCGATCCCTCCAAAGATTAGCGATCCATCTACTAGCTAGAGTTCTCAACTAGTTTTGTAGGTTTTGAAAATAAACTCGGATTGCCCAAAATACGACGCCTATCACTAATAGGCCAGAGCTCTTGACACCAAAAGTTCAAACATTACTCACATCAATACCTCAAAACTATTGCAAGTTACTACAAAAATTAAATAGCAACCTCAATTACCTACTTTCAACACAAGACACAACTCAGTGCAACAACCAACTCTCTTAAAAAGATAAACATGAAAACTAAAGAGAGTTCCAGCAACAAACTAAACAAAATCAAAGGCTCTTGCTAAAGACAAACTAAGACTAAAACTAAACATGGCAGTAGCTACGAAAAGATAAAGAACACACAACAGTAAAAAGATAAGCATGAAAAATCCTATGATGTGTTCTAGATTGGAGTGGAGCGTGTCTCTGTCCCACACAATGTAAGATGGGGTCTAACTTGTGATGAACAACTAGCAAAGCTAAAGAAAACTAAAAATCTAAGAGCAAGACGCTCCAAGCATAGAACATAACGCATGAAGTGATAAAAATATAGTGAGACGAATGAAGAATTGATGATTGTTGATGGAGAAGGGGATGCACGTGGGCATCCCCAAGATTAGACGCTTGAGTCACCTTGAATATTTATTGGGGATGCATGGGGGCATCCCTGTCGTCGATATGTAACGACAGATGCCATGGGGATGGCTAAAGAGGGGGACAAACCGAGGTGAGTGTCGCTGGTACCAGAAACGAGAATGGGAACACACGGTGAAAAACCACGATGTACCCAGGTTCGGGGCTCTCCGTAGAGATAACACCCCTAGTCCTGCCGAGCTAGCTATATGCAATAACTCTGGCTACAATGAATGCTCCTTGAGCTGTTTGAGAGGAAGAAGAAGAGGGCCTTTGGTCACTAATCTCTCCTTGCTCTCTCTATGGTGGGTGAGATTGCAATAACTGCTCCGTCGTCCCCCACGCAAGAGGGGTACCCGGGGCTCTTATAGGCCGAGCCCGAGGTACAAAGGTAAATATACAAGAGGGACCAGCTGTCTGCCTCAGATAAGCTAGGGACCTCCCATCGTGTTCCTCCGGATGACCCGGTGTAGACTTGCGGCTCGCCATACCGCTATCCTGTAGACCTCGGTGGTGAACAGTGGAGCTAGATACTTAGGCCTATCGGCATGTCCGCGTGATCGGCGCTGGAGGAGACCGCATGCCTCTGACAGTCCCGATCTTCAGGGATTGCGCATTGAATGCTCTTGTACCAGGTGTACGACCTGGGACTCTGATCGGATGTTGCTCTGCTTACTTCGGCCGAATGCTTCTTGGTGAGGCCGGTTGCGCCCTCTCTGGGGCAATTGGCCCTCACCTTTAACAGATCGGCCAACTTCTTGCTTGCTCTTGCTCAGCTCAGCCTTGATTAGATCGATGACCATCAGGTCGGTGATCTTTTCTTTGATGAATTGTTTCCCCTGGGTGACCCTACCCGGAGGTCATACCCCCGAAAGTAGCCCCTGAAGCTGTGGAGGTCCCACCGAACTCAGAGATGGCGAGGCCTGCACAGGTTCCTTCAATGCTAGAATACTGAGTCTTTGCTTGTAACCGGATGCTTCAGTAGGCCGATTGCTCTTCAATTTCCGATTGCTCCTTGATCTTCTTACCGATTGCTTTCAATGGGCCGATTGCTCTCAATTGGCCGATTGCTCTTGACCTCTCCGACCGACCCACCCAACGGTTGGTTTGACTGGAATGTTGACCGAACATGCCGCTTAGAATTCGCCGAAGAATACGGGACGTCGTGCTACGATTTGACATGCCATAACCGCTGTCTCGACCCACGCGCGCACGTCCTGTCCCATTCGCCGGATCTTATGTACTCTGAACTGCTGCTGCTCTATGAATACACGCGGCCACACCGCCTGCCGGATCGGCACACCGGATTCCACTACCTTCTCGCCGTGTCTTGAAATACCCTGTGGGGTGAGAGATGCGCCACGCACCCCTCACTCCACCGTCTTCCTCGAGCTCTCCTCCATTGCCTCCGCCGCCATCTTCACCCTCGTCTTTGTCTTGCTCCTCCTTGCCCACCATGGAGTCCGACGCCTCCATGGGGGATGATGCCACCGCCGGCTCCCAGAGGGGGGCTTGGAAAGGCTCCAATGTTAATGAGATGCATATTGCGCTCCTCTGCCGGTCTGGAAAAATCCCAGCGGACCTCGACTTCCGCGTTCCCGGCGACGAGATCCTGCCCGCGCCTTGCACCGGCGAGCGCGTCGTCTTCCTCGCGCATTTTCAGCACGGATTCGGGCTCCCGGTGAGCCAATTTTTTCGCGATTTTCTAGACTTCTACCGCATGCAGCCACATCACCTCGGGGCGAATGCCATCATGCTGCTCTCCACCTTTGTGGCTCTGTGCGAGGGCTACCTCGGAGTTCGGCCCACCATTGGGCTATGGTGCCGGCTCTTTTACTTTCGCAGCTTTCGAGTGGGCACTAGGGTGTGGGCTGTCAACCCCAAGACCAAGAAAAGGAAGAAGTGAAGGTGATGGCTGAATGCGGCGGTGCCACCATATACATCCGCAAGATCGGACTCTATCCTCATCCCCAACTACCCCAGTCCATCAAGAACTGGCAGATGGGGTTCTTCTTTTTTTCTTCACCAAAGGACCAGGATTTGCTGAATCTACCCGAATTCTCTCTGCCACCTCCGACTGCAAAGTATCACTGGGCTGAAAAGCCAGGGGAATGGGTTACCGATCTGGGTCGTCAAATGGCCTACATCCAGAAGATGATGGAGAAAGGGCTACAACCCGCCGATCTGGTGGCGACCTGGCTCTGCCGTCGAGTGCTCCCGCTGCAACGCCGCTGCCACCGGATCTGCGACATGAACCGGCTCCTTGACCCCACTCGGATTTCCACATTCCGAATAAATGAAGCTGAGTTCCTCATCCGAATTAACAGTATCACCGACCTCAAGGTTGTTGGGCCTTTTGAGTTTGGAGTGACACCGTACAACCGAGCTCGGCCCGGCCCCGAAGTATGCTCTAAATCTTGTCTTTTGTCTTAGCTTTCATTCCCCCCGTACTGATTCTGATCGGACCCTTCTCCCCAGGAATTCCTTGGCTCTAGGATCATGCAGGATGGAAAACCCGCCTCGGGCTACCATCCCGACCGTGCTGAGGGAGATGCCCAAGACGTGGAGCTTGAAGTGGAGACCGATTCCGAGACCGAAACTCGGACTGCTTCTCTCGGGCTCGGCTTCAAAAAGCCGGGTGAGTCTGATTCCTCCGTCAAACGCTTCATGGCCGAATGGAGCAGTGATGCTGATTCCCTTGGTGACTTTGGCAAAGAATCTGAACCCGCTGAGAAGACAATACCCGAGGGGAAATGCCCCCGAACTGATGATGCTGCCGGCCCCTCCAAGGCCCTCAAGAAAAAGGGAAAATATGGTGCCCGCCGAGCCGCCCCTCCAACAGATGGCCCCGTGCTCTCTCCTACTCCTCTGAACATCGCTCGCCCTGGCTTCTCCATGGACAAGTTTGCTGCTCAGCTGCCCCGAGCTTCTGGGTATGTCTTCGCGCTTTTTTTCTTCTTCTGATCTTTCAGTACTGTCCTTTCTTACTTTGCTCTTTGCTTTGCAGGGCTGTCCGATCTGTTGATCCTGCGGGACCTGGGGGTGCTCCTACTGCCCCCCCTGCCCCCTCTGATGCACGTACGACCCCCGCTACCTCTGCTACCTCCAACGTGCCTGCGCCTACTCGTAAGAGAGCCGCCGGCGATACCAACAAGGCTGAGCGGGCCAAGAAACAAAAAGCTGCTGCTGCCGCGAAACAGGCACGGCGACTGCTCCCTTGCAGACCTCTGCTGCTCCTCCGACTGCTGGCACGCAGTCGGCCACTCCTGCCACGACCACCTCTACAGCTTCTCCGATCCCGCTGGACCCCTCTGGTGTCGCACATCTTGATGTGCTGCAGCCAGATCGGCCTGCCACTGATGCCCCTCAGCCCGAGGCTTATTCAGCCCAGGCCACTGCCGCCGACTCCACTCCTGCAGCTGGTTCGGAGGGTGCTGCTGCTACCTCCGCCGAACCAACTGCTTCCCCAGCCGCTGCTCCACAGGTTAGTTTCCCACTTGCCACTCATACCGCCGCCGGACCCAGTGCTTCCACAGCATCGTCCCCTGGTGCCCTTGTGCGCCAACCGCCATCCATCCGCCAGCTCGTTCTAGCCGACCGGTTCCGCGAGGCGTACCTTGGCGTTTCCGATGTCTCTCCCGTCCGTCCTGCTGCCGATTCGGCCACTCCTCCGCCTCCCGGATCCGAGGATCAACTCCCATCCCACCTCTTGGGTCGGTTGGGTGGGCTTGCCACTGATATCAGACGCTTTGATGATGAGGCGTTGGGCCAAATCCTTGCTTCCGAACACTCTGCCACTGTAAGCTTTCTTTTCCGTGGGGGCACGCCTAGCGCATCCACTGGGTGTAGTCCCCGAGATTCAGGTCGATTGGTTGCAATCTGTCCGGATCTTACTTTCTTTTCACTGCTTTGTGCTTTTGCTTAGATCTGACCGGCCAATTTTTCAGGCCATCTACGTTAGACGTCAGGTTGTGTTTGAAGAACTCCTGGCCGCTTATTCAGCGGGCCAGAAATCCATTGCTGCCTTGAAGAAAAATGCTGACACCCAAGCTGCCAAGATTCAAGAACTAACAGGTATACTTTTGCTTATCCTCTTTTGTTTGTCTCCCGGTTGCTACTATGCTCTCACTCTATTGCAACTTGTAGCTGCTGCCATTTGCTCCTCCGAGATGGAGGCCGCTCATTAGAGAATCGCCGAGCTGGAGAACCAGCTTGGTGAGAAGAATGGCCAGCTCGGCCATGCCGAACACGAACGCCAGCGCCTAGCTGCTGTTGAGACTGAGCTGCAAGCCCACCTTCAAACAGCTGCCAAAGATCTGGCTGCCGCCCGAACTGCCCATGAACACAACCTACAGAGGCTGTCAGATGCTCGAATTGAGGTTGAGGGTCAACTTATGAAGGAAAGGGATGCTGCTGTCAAACGCGCTGAGGACATGGACGTCCAACATCAAACAGAGATCCAGCGTTCCCAAGCTGGTGTTGATCTTGCCCTCTCCTGCCTCCACCGAATGGATCTCGCCTGTAAGTCCCGATATGCGGTACTGTTCCAGATCTAGATGTTTCCATCCAGATCCGGGGACGAAGCACATATCGGTCCCACCGCAACATATGACAAAGTCATATGCCCCGTATTTCCAACATGATATCACAACATTACAGATACAAGGATACAACATCTCATACAATCAGCATACAATTTCCTTAATACAATACAATAGCGGAAGATACATGTCTGAGTACATACTACAAGCAAATGCCTAGTGGCAAAGAGAAAAACATCGATCCCCATAACCACACGGTGTCACAACCCCAAGTTAGGTAATGTGCTAGGATCAAATTCATCTTGCATCATGTTAAAAATTTCAAAAGAAGTCATTGAAATCAAATTCAAAAGAAAAATGGGAGAAGGACCCCCCCAGATGAATTAATTCAAAAGGCCAGAAATAAATCTTATCCAAAGATTCATGTTAGATTTTTAAAAAGTCTTATAAATGAGTGTGATCACATATCAATTGATGTGGGACCCACCCCATGCTCATCGATTTTTCAAACAATCAAACAGTGCCTTGGAATTATTCAAAAACCCCTATTTGAATTAAAGTTCAAATAATTTGAATTTTAAAAATATTCAAACTTTACAAGTGGCTAGCCTAGTATATTGTGATGCCACATAAAAAGTTTCAGCATTTTATAAAATGGTTTGCTATTTTTATCAGAGCCAAAACCAATATATATAAAAAAAGGAAAGATTAAACAGACAAAAAATAGAAAAGGGAAAGGAGCCCACTTACCTGGGCCTTCCCAGCCCAACTCACCTCACCGCAGCCCAAGCCCGCAGCCTCCCCTTGTCGTCTTCCCCGGCGCGGCAAGCAGCTCGCTGGAGCGCATGCCGACGCCGGCGAGCACCAGCCTTCCTGCCTGGCGCGTCCCGAGTCTTCTAGTCGCGCCTAGAGATGCCCAGCTCACTCCCCGATCCATTCCCCCCCTCCATAGCTACCTCCCCCTCCTCCCGTGCTCGATTTCGTTACCGCCCGAAGCTTCACCGGAGCACCCCGCCGTAGAAGACGCGGCCACCGCGAGCTAGAGCTTCCGAGAGCTTGTCCACAAGCTTCCCCGCCTTCGACTCCGTCGCCATGCAAGGAATCAAGAGCTCGGAGCACCCGTAGAAGCTGGTATCGCCGCCGAGACCTCGCTGGAACCGGAAGCTCGCCGTCTTCGATTCGCCGCCTCCAGAGCTTTTGCAATTTGAACCATAGCAACATACCACATTATACTTGAACTTCAGAGGCATATCATACACATTTCAAAATGGTTTAACTTGATCAAACAATGTCATATGCAACTTGGATAAATTGGAAATAATATGTGGAGTTTAAATTTGCAAATTCAATTGCAAATACCCCATTTAAGTGGAATTGTTTCACACATCAAAGCATATACATGAAGTTTCAACCTTCAACCATGTGATTGTGCATTTTATTTACTTTGCTACCTTTTTTGTTGTTTGTCGAATAGAGGTGGAGCCGGAACAGGAGGCAGCCCCCTTCGTTGAAGACCCCGAACCCGAACCTCGTCAGCAAGGCAAGCAAACCCCCATTGATCATGTCGATAAAATCCCAATTCCCTCTCATGTCTCGCTTATGCATTGTATAGGATGATTTCCATGATATGTTTCTACCGCATAGATGAACCCATTCCTTTGCATGACCTATCATTTGTCACAGTAGTAAGCAAACCACAATCCTAGCAAATGTAGGAGTTGATTGATATCATGTGGCCCCTGCAATTGTTACTGCTTATTGCATGCTTAGAGTGATACAATGATGTTACTGTTATGTGAGTCGGGATGGTAGTGATCATGTTGTTGATGGTGGAAATGTGTTGGTGAATCTACCCTAATACAAGGTGAATGATGAGAGGCTGTGTAGGAGTACACGGCGGGTTGTCTCGTTGAACACCTCCCTAAGTCCGAGTTCTTGTGTGGTGATCCAAGATGAAGAGTACAACCACACATTGGGCTCACTGACCCCTCTCAACCTATTAACTCATCCCTTTCGATGTCCAAATGTCGCAGTAGTTAGGAGTTCTGGTAGGCTTGTGGCCTGTCTGCTAAGTGAGAGAACGGCTCAACCGAGACCGGCTTATGCACCACGCACACATCACCTGGGTCCACTTCGGTAAACCGGCCGGGTTCACGATAGTGGTAGCCAACCCAGGTAGGCGTCTTTCTTGGACTAGATAGGCTATGAGGTAACAATTGTGGTGAGCATCCTCGCTGACACCCCTTGAATGGTGTCGAGATCAAAGGCGGTAACTGATGATCATGTGTGTGTAGCGGTACACCCCTGCAGGGTTAACAAAACTATTCGAATAGCCGCGTCAGCGGTTAAGGACTGCTTGGAAAGCTTAGCTTGATTATTAGACAACTTGAACTGGATACTTCTAAAATACACCAAGATAAGTGTGAGTGCTAAGGCGTGCTTTCTCGTGGGGAAGTCGAGGAAGGCACCATAGTGGTGTAATTGATTGGAGAAAGTAGTGGACTCGTGTACGCTTCTTACCTCAAAGTCTGGTATTCGTAGTTCAGGACTAGCCAAGTCAAAGCTGGCACTTCTGCATTTGAACCCCACCTCCCTTTACCTTGAAACATGTGCATGAGTAGTATAGCTCCTATGTAAGTCTTGCTGAGTACGACTTTGTACTCACGTTTTCTTATTCTATGTTTTAGATGAACCCACTGACCCCGAAGGTGGCTTCTTCATCGAGCTCGACGACTGAAGAACAAGCTAGTCTAGTCCCAGTCAGACGAATGGTTCCCTCGCGGAGGGCTTGTGTTTAAATAAGGCTTCTTAAGCCATTTGTTAAACTTGTCTGTACTCAGACCTACTTTGCTTCCGCTTGTTTGTTGTAATGTTGGATCACATGCTTGTGATCTCTGTGTGCGCTCTGTGAGAGTTATCAATAAAATGTATACTTTGTAGAGAATTGCAATGATACCTGCTGTTCATACAAGGCATGTGTGCTGCATGTATATATGTTTATAACATGCATGTCTTTGTATGGGTTTTCGAGACCTTAGTTGTGATCTGGCTGGCGGTCTTTCATACACCAAGTGGCCTTAGATGTGTGCAGCTTGGGGCATCGCGATGCGATTGCTCGAGACTCCGTCTCGTGCACACTTTGTGGTATGATCGAGCCCGCCCTAGACCCCGACTAAGTGATCGGGCTGGAGTAAGTCTATGTAAGAGTTATGAGATAGTCGATAGTATGGTTGAGGCGACTTGTCTTCGAATATGGGAGTTCATCACCCATAACATTAGACTTGTGTGCGGACGATGAGGACCCATCTCAGTTGATCATCCGGCCTGGATGGGATGCCACTCACATACGATGCTTTCCGAGAACGTTCTGTGCTTGGCCTTGTCTGCTTAAACAAGTGGGTACGGTTCTCGGCTCTCCATATGACTATGTCGTAGCGGGACTTGCATACGCTAACCCCGGGTCCCGACAGACTTGGTATCAGAGCAGGATTGACTGTAGGACTAGCAGCCTTGTCCGAAGTCGAGTCTAGCCTTCTATAGTTATATAGTTACTCTGGGTATATAAGGGAACAACGTAAGGCTTCTTTTTTCTCCTTACCCTCATCGTTCTGAGTTCTGAGTCACCCTCATCTTGTTCTACGGGAAGATACGACTAGGCTCACCTCTGTCTGATTAGAACATCTCGTTGTTTGCTTCCTTGTAGCCGTAGGAAGGTTGTGATCGGTTTGTTAGAGTGGTTGTGCTTCCTGATTCCTTACATCATATGTAAGTGCTGTTTCTACATTGCAAGAAAAGACATTTCTTACAATTACAGCCGTTATGCTGCCTGAGTCATTCCAAGTTTCTTCATAATCTGATGCATTTGCAAACTCCTTCATTCTGTTTCAGATGGCAGATCTTCCCCCTCGGCAGATTGTTCGTCTGACCCGGTGCCTCGATGTGCGTGGGCATCTAGCCATGCTCACCGAGATGATGTCCTTCATTGGCTATCGATGGTATCCTGAGTACACAATTGAGGAGCAGTTTCTTGGCTTCAACCAGACTCAGTTCCACTGCACTGTCAGGATTTACCCACACCACATTGGAGTCTCGCAGCCTATCCTTTTTGGACATGGCATTGGTGTCACCGAGAACATGGTTGTGCAGGATGCTGCATACTCATGTATTACCCTGCTGAGAGAGGAGCATGCACTGCTTGCAGGATCACCTTTCCGCTATATCCCTGCTGCACTTCCAGGAGAGGAGGGATATTACACCGGACTGTACTCAGATCACTCCCTGGAGGAGACTTTGCTTCAGATCACTGCTCGGCACGCTTGTGATAGAGATCGAGATGCACGTGTCCTTCGTTTTGAGCTTCACGCCACCCGTGCCCGTCTGTATCGAGCACTGACACTCTTGGCACCCTTCGTGAGTGTTGGATCAGTCGAGTATGATGCTATCTACCCAGCCAGGACACATATGCCTTCTCGAGTTGCTTGGCTCGAGATTAGAGGGATTTTTCCACCCCGTGGTCCTCTGCTTCCACCCTACGCTGGACCTAGGCCCCATCCTTGCCCAAATGGATATCAGGGTCCACAGGCCTCCGTGTTTTCCGATGGTCACCTTCAGCTACCGGGTTACGCGGGTAACTTTTACGAGGACTACTATGGCAATGGAGATGAGTGAGACCGCCTGTGGTCTTACTTAGTGAGGTTGTAGTAGTATCTTAGTATATTGTACGCAAGGTGTCTAAGTTCCAGAGGCTTAGATAAATAATGTATAGGAAGTCAGAGTGCCTCTGAAGGATGTATCATCTTCATCACGTTTGTATTAGCTTGGAGCTTGTACTAAAACGATGTATGGTTTGTATGACAGCTTGTGAATATATGGCTTGTATGCTTTTATGACCATGTTGTCAAGATGATTACTTCCTTTGCTCTGTGATTCTTCCAGTACTTTCAATACCTTGTTTAGACTCTTCCAATCAACTCTGTTTGACTTTGGGTTTCACATTCAGGATGTCTCAAGGAACCCGTGGCCAGCTTGGTCATGCCCAGGGTCATGGGAATGAACAGGAGGAAGGAAACCTTCCACCCCCACCCACGATGGCTCAGGTTCTGATGGAGGTTGAGAGGAACCGCCGAGACTCTCACCATTTGCTGGAGGTCATTTCCCGCAACACCACTCAGCAGCGCAACGAGTTGGTGTCTTTGAACGACTTCATCCGGCTTCATCCCCCGGTTTTCAGTTACTCCACCGAGCCCCTTGACGCCGATGACTAGCTTCGCAGCATCGAGAGGAAGCTCCAGGCAGGCCATGTTGCAGATGGCGACAAGGTCAGCTATGCCACTTACCACCTTGAGGGTGCAGCTAGCTCTTGGTGGGAGAATTTCCTGAACATGCGTCCCGTTGGACCGCCCGCATCTTGGGATGAGTTCCGCACTTCCTTCCGCGAGCACCACATTCCAAAGGGTCTTATGGACCGCAAGCGTGAGGAGTTCTGCAACCTCACCCAAGGCAGAAGGACCGTTGACGAGTTTAGTCGTGATTTCAACCGACTGGCTCATTATGCTACTGAAGAGGTCTCCACCGACGCAAAGAAGCAAGAGAGGTTCCGTCGTGGACTCAATTCTGGACTCCGTCGTGAGCTCAACCTGCATGACTTTGCCACCTTCCAGGTCCTTGTAAACAAGGCCATCAAGGCAGAGGACATGAACACCCCCAACGACTTCCGCAAGCACCCTAGAGACGATGGTGCATCCAGCTCAGGCTCTCAGAAGTGCAAGATCTGGATCCCCAACAGTATGTTTCGCCAGAACAACCCACCGAGGCCATCCTATGTAGCGCCTCGTCCACCAGCTGAGTTCCACCCCGCTCCACCGAACAACCCAACTCTACGCACTGTCTTTGGAGCCTTTACAAGTGTGGTCAAGAAGGCCACTACTCCCTCGAGTGTCCCCAGAACCAGCTCCAAAATCAGAATGCTCCACCCCGTGCCGGAGGCAACAACAATGGTCGTGGCAAGCCACCCCAGAAGATCTACACCACCAAACCCGCTCCTCCCGCCACTCGTGGACGTGTGAATCAGATTGCCGCCGAAGAGACTGACGACACCACTGACGTCATTCTTGGTACGCTCCCAGTCAATTATGTTCCTACTCCCGTTCTTTTCGACCCAGGAGCATCTCATTCATTCATGTCGGAAAGTTATGCACTTCGTCATGAGTTATCTTTTGTTGAATTGTCCACCCCAATGATTATTCAAACTCCAGGGTCAAGATGGCAAACTAATAGAGTAAGCCATGGTAATCAAATTGCAATTGAGGGTTTAGTATTCCTTGCTTCACTCATAGCCCTCAAGTCTTCAGACATTGATGTCATCCTTGGCATGGATTGGCTATCAAGACAGAATGCCTACTTTGATTGCAAAGGCAAATCAGTGAAACTAACCCACCCTTCAGGCAAGACAGTCAACTACACCTCACCCAGAACAAGAACCTAAGTGCATTCTTTGAATGTACTTCCCCTTCTCGACCTTGAAGATGTTCCGGTGGTTCGTGAATTCCCGGATGTCTTTCCTGAAGAGCTGCCGGGCATGCCACCCGATAGATGTGTAGAGTTTATAGTGGATCTTGTGCCAGGAACTACACCAATTTCTAGACTCCCATACAAAATGGCCCCACGTGAGTTAGCTGAGCTTAAAACCCAATTGGAAGCTTTGTTGGAAAAAGGCTTCATCCTCCCTAGCTCATCGCCATGGGGTTGCCCCGTTCTGTTCGTAACAAAGAAAGATGGAACAGAAAGGATGTGCGTAGACTATCGCCCGCTAAATTTAGCGACGATAAAGAACAAGTACCCACTACCCAGGATCAATGATCTTTATGATCAACTTGCTGGATCCTCTGTCTTCTCCAAGATGGATTTGAGATTGGGTTATCATCAAATCAAAATCCGAAACGAGGACATTCCCAAAACGGCTTTTACTACTCGTTATGGTCTTTACGAGTACACCGTCATGTCCTTTGGTTTAACCAATGCCCCCGCCATTTTCTCGCGCATGATGAATTCGATCTTCATGGAGTACCTAGATAAATTTGTTGTGGTTTATCTCGATGACATTATCATCTACTCGAAGAACAAAGAAGAACATGCCGAAGACCTAAGGCTGGTATTGATGAAACTTAGAGAGCATCGCCTGTATGCTAAATTCTCCAAGTGTGAATTTTGACTACCAGAAGTGACCTACTTAGGCCACGTGATTTCTGCACAAGGCATTGCTGTGAATCCCGAGAGAGTTCAGGCCGTCCTTGACTGGACTCCACCTGAATCGGTTAAGCAAGTTAGGAGTTTTCTTGGCCTAGCCAGCTATTGCCACCGCTTCGTCGAGAAATTTTCTAAAGTTGCAAAGCCTCTAACTGAACTCCTCAAGAAAGATAAGAAATTCCTATGGACTCCCAAGTGCGAGGAAAGCTTTCAAGAGCTAAAACGAAGATTGACTTCTGCACCCGTACTTGCACCTCCGGACACCAAAAAGGATTTCGAGATCTTTTGTGACGCATCACGGCAAGGGTTAGGATGCATACTTCTGCAAGATAGACATGTGGTAGCTTATGCTTCACACCACTTGCGGCCACATGAAGAGAACTATCCTACCCATGACCTTGAACTCGCTGCCGTAGTTCATGCCCTAACAACTTGGCGACACTACCTCCTTGGTAATCGTTGTGAGATCTATTCCGACCACCAAAGCCTCAAATATATTTTCACCCAGCCAGATCTTAATCTCAGGCAAAGGCGCTGGATTGAGTTGATAAAAGATTACGACGTAGGAATTTCTTACACCCCAGGCAAAGCCAATGTCATGGCTGATGCATTAAGTCGTAAGTCGTATTGTAACAACCTCATGTTAGAACAATATCAACCACTTCTTCATGAGGAATTTTGCAAACTCAATCTTGAGATTGTTCCTCATGGCTATCTTTCTACCTTGGTGGCGAAACCAACTCTTAAGGATCAAATCATAGTTGCCCAAAGGCGTGCACGAGTTGTTCGCCGGATCAAGGAGAACATTGCTAGCGGAGTTGCTAAATGTTTCTCCACAGATAGTAAAGGAACGATATTCTTTGGAAATCGTTTGGTAGTACCTAAGAATAGGGAACTAAGGCAACTCATCCTCAAGGAAGCCCATGACACACCCCTCTCGATTCATCCCGGTAGCACAAAAATGTACCGAGATCTACGCCAGAGATTTTGGTGGACTAGGATGAAGAGAGACATTGCTCAATTTGTTGCCGAATGTGATGTTTGTCGTCGTATTAAGGCAGAACATCAAAGACCTGCTGGTACACTTCAACCTTTGCCTATTTCAGAGTGGAAATGGGACAAAGTCGGTATGGACTTCATCACCGGCTTTCCAAAAACCCAGAAAGGAAATAATGCCATCTTCGTTGTCATAGATAGGCTTTCCAAAGTTGCTCACTTCCTTCCAGTTCGCGAGTCTATAACTGCTAGCCAGTTAGTGGACTTGTACGTCTCTAGAATTGTATCCCTTCACGGTGTTCCTTTGGAAATCAATTCCGATCGTGGTAGCCTTTTCACCTCTAGATTTTGGGGAAGATTTCAAAATTCTATGGGAACTCATCTCTCCTTTAGTACAACCTTCCATCCTCAGTCTAGCGGTCAAGTCGAAAGGGTTAACCAAATTCTTGAAGACATGCTCAGAGCTTGTGTTATCTCATTCGGAAAGAATTGGGAGAAGTCTCTTCCATTTGCCGAATTTGCTTATAACAATAGTTTTCAATCTAGTATGAACATGGCTCTTTTTGAACTCCTATATGGCCGACGATGTCGAACACCCCTAAACTGGTCAGAAACCGGTGAAAGACAATTCTTTGGACCGGATATGATCAAGGAAGCAGAAGAGCAAGTTCGCTTTGTTCGTGATCAATTGAAAGCAGCCCAGTTTCGTCAGAAAAGCTACTATGATCGTCATCATAGTCAAGAGAGCTACAATCTGGATGAGAAGGCTTACCTTCGGGTTACTCCTCTGAAGGGAACCCAACGTTTCGGTATCAAAGGCAAGTTCGCCCCATGTTACATCGGACATTTCCGCATTCTTGCTAAACGTGGAGAAGTTGCCTACCAACTTGAACTACCCCCGCACCTTTCCCGAGTAGATGATGTATTCCATGTGTCACAACTCAGGCGTTGCTTCAAGGACCCCATCCGCGAAGTCGACCATGAAATGCTTGATCTCTAAGATGACCTTTCTTATCGAGAATACCCCGTTCGCAATCTTGATTCCTTAGAGCGTGTCACTCGTCGTCAGAAGATTAAGTTTCTGAAAGTGCAATGGTCACACCACTCTGATAGAGAAGCTACGTGGGAAAGAGAAGACCGTCTCCGTGCCGAGTACCCCACCTTCCTCCCGCAGACTTCTGAATCTCGGGACGAGATTCTTTTGAGTGGGGGTGAGTTGTCACAACCCCAAGTTAGGTAATGTGCTAGGATCAAAGTCATCTTTCATCATGTTAAAAATTTCAAAAGAAGTCATTGAAATCAAATTCGAAAGCAAAATGGGAGAAGGAACCCCCCCAGATGAATTAATTCAAAAGGCCAGAAATAAATCTTCTCCAAAAATTCATGTTAGATTTTTGAAATGTCTTATAAATGAGTGTGATCACATATCAAGTGATGTGGGACCCACCCCATGCTCATGGATTTTTCAAATAATCAAACAGTGCCTTGGAATTAATCAAAAACCCCTATTTGAATTAAAGTTCAAATAATTTGAATTTTAAAAATGTTCAAACTTTACAAGTGGCTAGCCTAGTGTATTGTGATGCCACATAAAAAGTTTCAGCATTTTATAAAATGGTTTGCAATTTTTATCAGAGCCAAAACAAATATATATAAAAAAGGAAAGATTAAACAGACAGAAAATAGAAAAGGGAAAGGAGCCCACTTACCTGGGCCTTCCCAGCCCAACTCACCGCACCGCAGCCCAAGTCCGCAGCCTCCCCTTGTCGTCTTCCGCGGCGCGGCAAGCAGCTCGCTGGAGCGCATGCCGACGCCGGCGAGCACCAGCCTGCCTTCCTGGCGTGTCTCGAGTCTTCTAGTCGCGCCTGGAGATGCCCAGCTCACTCCCGGATCCATTCCCCCCCTCCATAGCTTCCTCCCCCTCCTCCCGTGCTCGATTTCATCGCCGCCCGAAGCTTCACCGGAGCACCCCGCCGTAGAAGACGCGGCCACCGCGAGCTAGAGCTTCCGAGAGCTTGTCCAGAAGCTTCCCCGCCTTCGACTCCGTCACCATGCAAGGAATCAAGAGCTCGGAGCCCCCGTAGAAGCCGGAATCACCGCCGAGACCTCGCTGGAACCGCAAGCTCGTCGTCTTTGATTCGCCGCCTCCAGAGCTTCCCCGAGCCCGCTAGCCATCCTGTCGCATACGTGGTGAGCCTCTGCGTTTTTCCCCTCAAGCCACGGCACCGCTCGCCTCCTCTAGCTCAAATCTCCATGGACGCCGGAGTACAGAGCCGCTGTGCTCGTCGTCGGCGAGCACCCGGGAAGCAATCGAACTCGAGACCTTGTCCTTCATCTTTGCCTTGCTCTGCTGCTTTGTCTGATCCCAGCCCGCTTCAAATGGCGCGGCATAGCGAGTTCCACCCCGAGCCAGTAGCTCCGCCGCCGCTAGGGCTCAACGCCGGCATGGCCACGGTGCCTCCCAGCACCCGTACCTTGGCCCATTCAACACGCGACGTCAAGAGCTTCAATCCAGTGGTCGCGGCGCTCAAATTGGTGCCCGGAATCGCCCTCCCGTGTGTCGCCGCCGTGCTGGAAGGTCGCCGGCGACTAGCCGCCGGCGAGATGACGTGGATGTCATTAGATTAAGCTTAATCCCCCCCCCCCCACAATGATTGCCATGTGGTCCCAAGGCCACACTTAACCCCTGGTTAAGTTTAAATCGAAGTAAACAGATTTAATTAATACCCCAGAGGCTGACCAGTGGGTCCCCCTTGTCAGTGGGCCCCCCTGACGCCATGCTGATGTCACAGTGACGTAGTAAAAGGAATTTCTATTTATGAAATAAATTAGAAATGGCAGAAAATACCCCAAACTTTGAAAATTCATAGAAAATTCATATTAACTCCAAATTTAACAAATAATATATGAAAAATGATCAGGAGAAAATTATCTATCCAAATATCAAACTTTCAACCATGTTTGAGTTGAAAATAAAAGGGGACCAGTAGCATTTGCTATTTGATTTAAATGGAATTAAATCAAATTCATTTCAAATGATTTTGCAATTTGAACCATAGCAACATACCACATTATACTTGAACTTCAGAGGCATATCATACACATTTCAAAATGGTTTAACTTGATCAAACAATGTAATATGCAACTTGGATAAATTGGAAATCATATGTGGAGTTTAAATTTGCAAATTCAATTGCAAATACCCCATTTAAGTGGAATTGTTTCACACATCAAAGCATATACATCAAGTTTCAACCTTCAACCATGTGATTGTGCATTGTATTTACTTTGCTACCTTGTTTCTTGTTTGTTGAATAGAGGTGGAGCCGGAACAGGAGGCAGCCCCCTTCGTTGAAGACCCCGAACCCGAACCTCGTCAGCAAGGCAAGCAAACCCCCATTGATCATGTCGATAAAATCCCAATTCCCTCTCATGTCTCGCTTATGCATTGTATAAGATGATTTCCATGCTATGTTTCTACCGCATAGATGAACCCATTCCTTTGCATGACCTATCATTTGTCACAGTAGTAAGCAAACCACAATCCTAGCAAATGTAGGAGTTGATTGATATCATGTGGCCCCTGCAATTGTTACTGCTTATTGCATGCTTAGAGTGATACAATGATGTTACTGTTATGTGAGACGGGATGGTAGTGATCATGTTGTTGATGGTGGAAATGTGTTGGTGAATCTACCCTAATACAAGGTGAACGATGAGAGGCTGTGTAGGAGTACACGGTGGGTTGTCTCGTTGAACACCGCCCTAAGTCCGAGTTCTTGTGTGGTGATCCAAGATGAAGAGTACAACCACACATTGGGCTCACTGACCCCTCTCAACCTATTAACTCATCCCTTTCGATGTCCATATGTCGCAGTAGTTAGGAGTTCTGGTAGGCTTGTGGCCTGGCTGCTAAGTGAGAGAACGGCTCAACCGAGACCGGCTTATGCACCACACACACATCACCTGGGTCCACTTCGGTAAACCGGCCGGGTTCACGATAGTGGTAGCCAACCCAGGTAGGCGTCTTTCTTGGACTAGATAGGCTATGAGGTAACAATTGTGGTGAGCATCCTTGCTGACACCCCTTGAATGGTGTCGAGATCAAAGGCGGTAACTGATGATCATGTGTGTGTAGCGGTACACCCCTGCAGGGTTAACAAAACTATTCGAATAGCCGCGTCCGCGGTTAAGGACTTCTTGGAAAGCTTAGCTTCATTATTAGACAACTTGAACTGGATACTTCTAAAATACACCAAGATAAGTGTGAGTGCTAAGGTGTGCTTTCTCGTGGGGAAGTCGAGGAAGGCACCATAGTGGTGTAATTGATTGGAGAAAGTAGTGGACTCGTGTACGCTTCTTACCTCAAAGTCTGGTATTCGTAGTTCAGGACTAGCCAAGTCAAAGATGGCACTTCTGCATTTGAACCCCACCTCCCTTTACCTTGAAACATGTGCATGAGTAGTATAACTCCTATGTAAGTCTTGCTGAGTACGACTTTGTACTCACGTTTGATTATTCTATGTTTTAGATGAACCCACTGACCCCGAAGGTGGCTTCTTCATCGAGCTCGACGACTGAAGAACAAGCTAGTCTAGTCCCAGTCAGACGACTGGTTCCCTCGTGGAGGGCTTGTGTTTAAATAAGGCTTCTTAAGCCATTTGTTAAACTTGTCTGTACTCAAACCTACTTTGCTTCCGCTTGTTTGTTGTAATGTTGGATCACATGCTTGTGATCTCTGTGTGCAGTCTGTGAGAGTTATCAATAAAATGTATACTTTGTAGAGAATTGCAATGATACCTGCTGTTCATACAAGGCATGTGTGCTGCGTGTATGTTTATAACATGCATGTCTTTGTATGGGTTTTCGAGACCTTAGTTGTGATCTGGCTGGCGGTCTTTCATACACCAAGTGCCCCTTAGATGTGCGCAGCTTGGGGCATCGCGATGCGATTGCTCGAGACTCCGTCTTGTGCACACTTTGTGGTATGATCGAGCCCGCCCTAAACCCCGATTAAGTGATCGGGCTGGAGTAAGTCTATGTAAGAGTTATGAGATAGTCGATAGTATGGTTGAGGCGACTTGTCTTTGAATATGGGAGTTCATCACCCATATCCTTAGACTTGTGTGCGGACGATGAGGACCCATCTCAGTTGATCATCCGGCCTGGATGGGATGCCCCTGACATACGATGCTTTCCGAGAACGTTCTGTGCTTGGCCTTGTCTGCTTAGACAAGTGGGTACGGTTCTCGGCTCTCCATATGACTATGTCGTAGCGGGACTTGCATACGCTAACCCCGGGTCCCGACACACGGGTCCAGGCCCTCCGCCGGGATCCGCCTATCTAGTCGTCGTTGAGTCTCCACGTGAAACGTCGATCACCATACCTGTTGTCGATCAAGAACCCTGAAAAGGGTTTGGGGTAGTATCATGAGTACAGAAGTACTCAGCATCCAACTGTAGTGGTCAACTGACCTAGCAAGGACTTCATCACTCGTCATTCTAGGACAACAAGTAGTTTACGGCAAGGAAAGGGTAAGTGGTGAGGTTGCTACCGCACTAGCATTTATGAAGTGGCTAACGATCTAGAGAGTAAGATAAGAAGTCAAGCATTCGATGGGGAATCGCCTCCAACCAGTCTTGCTATCAACTACTTACGCAAACATAACACCTATCCTATCCTTGTCCTCCTCTTCGCATCCTGACGAAGAAGAAGCAATCAAGGCACACACACATTGATCAAGTTATATTAAGATTATCTCAGTTGTTGTTGTCTATGAACAAGGAGTAGGTCTCAAGTCGTCCATAACCGTGGACACGACTTCTCGAAAATATTTAACCCTGCAGGGGTGTACCAACTGCCCATTACAAGGCTCCGCACGCACGCCCATCTCTCTCAGTCCTACCCATCACATGCAACCATTTTATGATTTAGTTCCAAGAGATCCGAAACGATAGGTCCCTCTAGCTAACAACGAACAAATCCGGGTGCCCCCGATGAGTCGACATCCAGCTCAGGAGCCGGACGCGCTCTCGATCTGGTCTCTACTGTATGACTCCAGGTTTGGATTGCCGGTTAATCACACATGGGAAACCGGGTCCTCAGCCGTTCATAATGGACCAACACACACACGGTTTCAAATGGTAAATCAGCTTGGGCCACCACTAGAAATGTTTGAAGCTAGGTAGGTAAGAAAAGGGGACCCCATAAAATCCCACACGCGGTTAGGCATGCGCAGTCTTAAAACCAATACCCGGAACTCGGATCCTAGGTGACTCGAATGGAACAAAGCGTCGGGGCGGGATAGCCTAGACCTTCCATCCTTCGTCGAATATAGTCAACATTATAATAACCATATCATCAACAAAAATATAATAATGTGATAGCCCAAACCAAGGAGTAACAGGGTAACATCGTAGCATCCTAAGCATGCATACTAACCAGGGGCTGAGCAACGAGCAATAGTAACATAGAAGTACAAGGTTTGCTGGGAAGGTACATGGCTGTATCGGTTTGAAAGAGGCTGTAAACATGTGGTAGGATCAAACATCGAACCTAACCTAGACTAGCATGCAAACCGCTGGTTGAAATAGAATGGATCATAAGTAATGTATAGTACTTGCCTGTTGATAAGTCGGATTCCGAAGGTGTAGTTGATCGCAAGCTCGCATCGTCTCCGAAGGTACCCGCGGAAGCACACAAGAGGGTAAACACTGGAAAGCAATCAACGAGCATCACTCTATTACTACGGGGCAACACAAGATCAAGAAGACATCACACGACACGGCAACGCGATATGGATCTATCGTCAAGAACGGTTACTAACAGTTTAAGTGGGGTATCGGTCACACACGACGAATACCGCACGTTTACGGTGGTTCAAGTTTCTTAGCTACAGGTGATCAACAAAGGTTTTTAACATGGAAACTCAAGCAAGCATGGCATAGCACATAAACATGACAAGAGGTGAAGCATAAGATAAACTATCTATGCTAGTCAATTTAAGTGAGGCACAACCTAAACATGGCATAACACTAAGTACCCCACGACAATTACAATATTTGGTACTGTTCTTCCCTAAACCATATTTTAGGTTGGTTAACAACAACAAACAATAGCATAAACACAAAGTACACGAAAAACTAATCAAGTTACATATAAGTCATACTCCAAATGGAGTTACGTTTAAAAAGATATAAGCAAAACAAGTTACGGGCACAATCTGCCAACATCACGAAGCACACTTTAGAGCAATGCATAAACATGATAATGAATGCAAACATGCTCACAAATGGAACTAAAGTAGACATGACAGGGAAGGCATGGAAAAAACAATCATGCAAATAGGTATCATAGATCAAAAGATATTAAGCATGCAAAATGGCATCGGAACATTACAGACTTAGAGAAAAACAGAGGTGGCTGTCAAAAACAACGGGATAACAACTTTGGAGCTCAATAACTATATGACCAGCAAGCATATCATGACGATGCAATACATATAATGGAAGTAACATGATGCTAACAATATGCAATTGGAATCACTCAATTCCGATAAACGGTCGCGACGCAACCGTCACCCGAAGTTGCAACAAATTAACAGTTTTCAGCACAACAACACATTAACATCAGGGTCACCACTTTGGAGCAAGATTTAATATAGCTAAAGCAGCCAAAAATGACAAGTTAAAGCATGGAAATGAATTACACATGATGCTTAACACATAGGAAAAAGAATCAATGCAATAGGCCTCATGGATTTGTCACAATCATCACCCAAAGTTGCAACAAAATAACATCAGCAGCACTTGACAGAATTAAGCAACAGTTAACAGTCTGGTGCCTACTTCTACACAGATTTGCACCATCAATATGACCTCAAAATAAATAACTTCCTAAAGATGAACTCTAGAGCACATAAAGAACAACCAAACAAAAAAAGAATCACTTCATTCGGAGCTACGAGTCAACGGGAAATTACGTTACAAAATAGATCACAACAGCAAAATTCTCCAGACTTAGCAGAAATTAGACTAAGGAAAAAAACTGAGGAGAAAAAAATAAAAGAAAAAGGATCTCACGCCTTAACGGGCTCGGACCAAGGTGGCTGAGGAGGGGCGGCCTGGCGCTGGGCTGGCAGGGCCTCGGGCTCCTATTGGGACGCCTTGGTGGTGCCGGCCCACCACGGGCGGCGGCGGCCTGGCTGGCCGACCGGCCCCGACCGTGGCAGCGGCGGTCGTGGCTTGAACGCCGATGAGGGGCGGCGCCAGGGGCTCGGGGGGGGGGGGGGGAGGATCCGGGCGGCCACGGCCCGATCCGGCAGCTGGCCGGGCGGGGCGAGGTGGTGGACGCCGGCGAGCTCGCCGGCACGGCTCGGCTCGGCTCGCCCTCGGGCAGCCATGGCGCGGCGGCTAGGAGTTCCTGCGGGAGAAGAGAGAGAGATGTGAGAAGAGGGAGAGGGGGAGGGAGAGGAAGAGGAAGGGAGAGGGAGAAGGAGGAGGGGCGCTGGCGTTGGAGGGGAGTGGCCGGCGGCGCGGCCCTCCACGGCGGCGGCTACGGCGTGCCTTCGGGCTAGAGAGAGAGGAGAGAGGTTGGTGGAGGGGAGACTCGATCTGGGCCGTCGGATCATGAGATCTGACGGTCCAGATCGTAGGAGGAAGTTTTCCAGATCTGAGGCTAGGGTTTGCTGCGAAAATTGGGAATTTTGGGCCAGATCTGAAATTAGAGAGGGGGTGGCTGCAAATTTTTTGGCTAGGGAAACCCTAGAAAGGGGTGGGAGTGTGGTGGTCTTTATATAGCCCAGGTGGCTGGCAGTTTGCAAAAACATCCCCGGTTTTTCTCTCGCGCGCGCGGTGTTTACGTTTCTGACCGCCGGGGGTCCGCAATACCTCCGATTCGGGTAAAACTTCGAACTGCGCGATCAGCGCGTCGAGCCGGAGGCGTTCACCTCGCGTTGGAACCATTCCGAGAACACTTTCCGACGTGCTATAAAAACTATCCCGTTTACTTATTAAACGGGGTTTTCGTTCCGTTGGCTGTGGCTGGTCTCGTGCGGTTTTCACGACGTGATCGGGTGAAACCCGGTGTCGCAAAGATCGAGTGTCAGGGTGGCAAGGGTCGGTCTCCGTACGATACGAGATAAGAGGGGGGAAAATAATCGCCGATCGATAAATCGGGGATGCAAACACCGCAAGCAAATCAGACAATCAAACAATTTACACCGAAAACAAAATTTTTTAATTTTTGTGAAATCTGGGCTGTTACATCGCCCTTGCAGGTATTATTTATTTTGTTCATTCTTTCCTTCCGATCTGATCTTGTTATTCTCTGAGCTAAACTTCTTCTCCGATTGCTTTTGCCAGATGCCTGGCCCAACTCCACTACTGCCGCTGATGAAGCTGTTGCCTCAACCGGCCGAGTGCGGGGTGTGGTAGTTGCTGCTGACGCCGGCTGGGATGCCGAGGACTTCGTGGTTGCTCTGGATGCCAGGATTCCCCATGAGAAAGGTGCCATGTGTACTTATAAGACTGGTATCCAGAAGCTGAACGACAAGTTATTCAAGGGCAAGAAAAAAGCCATTGCTTTTGATAAACATGAGGATGTTTCTGGGAGTCTCAAGGCTGTGTCTCGCTAGGTTGAAAATATGCTTGATTCTGCCTTCCGGTCTGGAGTACAGGCCACCCTCTCTATTGCAAAAAGCTGGTACCCCAGCATTGACCTTAAGCTGATGACTGCTCTGCGGGAGGGATCGGAAGAATCCATTGGCGAGCTCTGGACCCAAATCTGCCAAATTTCCCAGGAACTTGCGAACGGTATGGATCTCCTGGAGGTTACTCCTTATGTTGACTCTACTGGCCAGCCGACTGGAGTTGCCTCCTTCAGCGACCTTCTGTATACTACAAGTGAAGACAAAGAACCTCAGTCCTGGCCTGCTCGTCAGACCGGCAGCGAGAACTACCACTCCTCGGACTATCCGAACGATGATGCCGAGGAAGAAAGCGAAGGTTCCTCCGACAGGCACTCGGTGAGCGCCGCCCAGGACCCCTCACGTGATCAAGACAAGACTACCGCCTCTTCTGCTCCGTGTGGTGCCACCAGCACGGCCCCAACTGCTTCAAATCCGACGGCTCCATCCGCGCCGGAAGCGCCGGCCGCTCCGTATGCGCCGGCTGCTTAGGCTCGGCATGCCGTTCAAGTTTCCTGCTTTTGCTTGACAAACAGTTAAATTTCAAGTGCGCCCGCCGAGGGCCACTTTCATGTAATGAACATCATTCGGCCAATCGGCCCTATCTTCTTGTGAACTTGCTTTCGCTTAGATAATTATGGCACTCTGCCTTTGCGTTTTTTAACCGATTGCTTTTTTCTTTGCCGTTTTTTCTCTCTTGTTCGATACTCTCGCCAACCTTACAGCCGACCTGCGGTCTGTGGTCGGATCGGAGAATAGACTTCGAAGGAATTTTTTGACAAGTACTTCCAGGTTATCAGTTTTTCTCGCAAAGGTAAGGCTTTATAGATGGGCCAATTGCAACCTGCCCACTGTCGGCCAACCGGCCTGGTCACAATCGGTGGGTCTGCTACCAGCTAACATAGAATTAGATATACTTTGAGTATGAACTCTCCGATTGATAGTTCAGTTCGGACCAGCTTTCAAAAAACCCTTCACTCGTTTCGCTCTTTCTCCGAGTATACCCTTTTCGGGGAACCGACCAGTCCCCGGGTCTGATTTTGCTGACCCTAGGACTGAAACATGTTAGACAAGTAATTTTATAACTCCTGCCGAATGCAGTCTCATGGACGCACGTCTATTCTCATTGATAATATTTCCACAAAGGGAGGGGATACAAACAATACCATTCAACTGTAAAACGGACATAACAGCTCGGCGTTCCAAGGACGCTCCATTTCTTGCCCCGAAGTATTCACATATCTGGTCGGCTTCCTGAGATCAATGAGGTAGTATGCATTGTTTTTGAGCGCTCGACTGACGATGAATGGACCTTCCCAAGGAGAGGATAACTTGTGCTGGCCATCCGATTTCTGGATTTGGCGCAACACCAAATCACCCTCACGAAAAGCTAGGGGACGTATCTTCTTGTTGTGGTAGTGACGCAACTTCTACTGGTATATTGCTGATCTGGACAAAGCCAGGAGACATGCTTCTTCTTTGAGATCAATGCCGTCCTCACGAGCTTCCTTGGCTTCTGCCTCCGTGTACATGGCATGACGAGGTGAATCGAACTCAATGTCACAAGGGAGCATTGCTTCAGCGCCATATACTAGGAAGAAGGGAGTGAATCCAGTTGAACGGTTTGGTGTGGTGCGCAAACTCCAAAGTACTGCTGGCAGCTCATCAATCCATGCGCCGGGTGCTCTTTCTAGTGGTTCCACCAATCTTGGCTTGATTCCGGAAAAAAATGAGACCATTCGTCCGCTCTGCTTGACCATTTGACTGGGGGTGAGCCACGGATGCGACGTCTAGCCGGATGCCCTGCTGAGAGGCAAACCGAGCTAGCGCCCCCTTTGCAAAGTTTGTTCCATTGTCAGTGATGATGCTGTGCGGCACTCCATATATGACCATGATGTCTGCTATGAACCTGACCGCCGTCAGCCCATCTAGTTTCTTGATCGGCCTTGCCTCTATCCACTTGGTAAATTTTTCCACTACTACCAGTAAGTGAGTTATGCCACCTCTTGCTGTTTTGAACGGCCCTACCATGTCTAGACCCCAAACTGCAAACGGCCATGTAATCGGAATGGTTTTGAGTGCTGAGGCTGGTAAATGGCTCTTTGCTTTGAATCTTTGGCACCCATTGCAATGCTTGACCAGATCTTCTGCCGCTGCTTTCGCAGTCGACCAATAAAAACCATGGCGATAATCCTTGGCAACTATTGCTATTGCTGATGCGTGATGACCGCACTTGCCCTGATAGATGTCTCGGAGCAATTCCAGCCCCTTGTCCTCTTCCACACATCGCTGAAGGACTCCTGTTGCACTTCGGTGCACCAGCTCGTTGTTGATGATAGTGTACGCTCCAGATCGGCGCCGGACTTGCCGAGCTTCCACTTCATCTTCTGGGAGTATGCCATCTACCAGGAAATTTCTGAATGGTTCTTCCCATGACGGTGCCGCCACAATCACCATTACGGCAACTGCCTCTGGCTCTTGTTGTGTGACTTCTGCTACTGGCGGCTCGGAAGAGGAGGGGCCGATTGCGTCTTGCATGATCCCCTCAGTCCCCAAGCTGACGACAACATCCCCTGGTTTGCAATCGGCAGCCCCTAGTGCAGCCGAATGCTCCTTTTCCTTATGCTTCTTTGCCTCGAGATCTGCCATCTTCAGGTCGGCCGGAATAAAGATTGACTCTGATTCTGGGGAAGGCTTGATAGATGTCTGGTGGATGTTTTCTAGTGATATTCCTGGAGGAGTTTCCTTTCTGGTGGACCCCAGGTGTGACAATGCATCTGCTGCTTCATTTTCAGCTCGAGGAATGTGATGGAATTCACACCCTTCAAAGAACCCAGACAACTGCTGCACAAGGAATCTGTATCTTGCCATATTTTCATCTTTTGCGTCCCAAGTGCCAGTGCATTGCTGCACCACCAGATCAGAATCACCATAACACAGAATCCGCCGAATGCCAATCTCCTTAGCCAATCGGACACCATGCACCAAAGCTTCGTATTCGGCTACATTGTTTGATGGTGCGAAGTGGATCTGCAGCACATACTCGAGCTTGTCACCTTTTGGAGAAGTAAGAACAACACCAGCCCCTAGTCTGGTCATCATCTTGGAGCCATCGAAGTGCATCTGCCAGAACTGAGAATCCGGACATGGGGGTATATATTGAGTTTCTGCCCAATCCACCAGAAAATCTGCCAGAACTTGAGATTTGACTGCCGTCCGAGGCTCATACTTGATCCCATGTGTTGTAATTTCAATGGACCATTTTTCCACCCGACCGGATGCGTCCGGACTGCCAATGATTTCTGCCAATGGAGCCGAACTGACCACCGTGACCGGATGCGCGTGGAAATAGGGCTTCAGCTTTCTTGCCGCCATGTACACAACGTAGCACATCTTCTGATAATGGGGGTAGTTTTTCTTGGAGGTTGAGAGCACTTCACTGAGATAGTATACTGGCCTCTGGACCGGTTGCGCTTTGTCCTTTTCAGGATGCTCGACCACCATAACAATACTGACCACCCGAGTGGTTGCTCCAATATACAATATCATTGACACTTTTTCCTTTGGAGCTGCCAGCACTGGGGCGGTAGACATCATTCGCTTGAGCTGCTTGAATGCTTCATCCGCTTGCGGGGTCCAAATGAACTTGTCTGTTTTCTTCATCAGCTGATACAGCAGAATTGCCTTCTCTCCCATCCAACTGAGAAATTGGCTGAGCGATGCCAAGCATCCGGTAAACTTCTACACATCTTTAAGATTTCTGGGCTTGCCCATCCTCTTGATTGTTGCAATCTTCTCAGGGTTGCACTCTATTCCTCTCTCAGAAACAAGGAATCCAAGCAACTTGCCGGCTGGCACGCCAAACACACATTTCTCTGGGTTGAGCTTGATCTGGTATGCTCGCAAATTTGCGAATGTCTCCTTAAGATCATCCAACAAGGTTGACCCTAGCACCGACTTGACGACAAGGTCATCTACATATACATTAATGTTCCGACCTAACTGAGGCCGAACACACCGCTGCATAGTACGCTGATAAGTTGTGCCGCCGCTTTTTAGGCCAAAGGGCATGGTGATGTGACAATAAGCCCCAAAGGGGGTAATAAAAGATGTTTTAATCTAATCGTTTACATCAAGCTTGATTTGGCGATAGCCTGCTGTGGCATTCAGAAAGCACAGGAGATGACAACCAGCCGTAGAATCAATCACTTGATCGATACGAGGCAACGCAAAAGGATCCTTGGGGCAAGCCTTATTCAGGCAAGTGTAATCTATACACATGCGCCAATTTCCATTCTTCTTCGGAACCAGAACTAGATTTGCTAACCAATCTGGGTAGAACACTTCCTTGATAAATCCTGCTGCGAGCAACTTGGCTATCTCATCGCCGATTGTTCCTCTCTTTTCTTCTGAAAAACGCGGAAGTGTATGCTTGATCGGCTTGGATCCAGGTCGGATGTGAAGCTTGTGCTCGGCAAGTTCCCTCGGTACACCAGGCATGTCATGTGGGGACCATGGGAAGATGTCACGGTTCTCACGGAGGAACTCGACGAGCTCGCCTTCCTATTTGCCGCTGAGCCCAGCCCCAACAATGACGCACTTGCTTGGGTCGGAGGGGTCCAGGACAATCCTCTTGCTGTCCTTTGCCGCTTGAAATATGGTCTCATCATCCGGTCTCTTGTCCTTAGTGCTCGGCATGGGGTCCTTCATCTGAGCTTGGACTGCTGCTACGACCTTGTTGAGCTGGCGCCGCTTTGCATTGATGAATAGAGAATCGGCTAGCTTGGAACCATCAGATGAACACTCCAGTGACTTCCTGTAGTCACCACACACAGTGATTGGACCATTTGGCCCTGGGAGCTTCATCTTTAGGTAAGGCTGCATGATGTTGAACATGAACTTGGTGATCGCAGGCGACCCAAGAAAAACATGGTATGGGCTGCTCAGATCGGCCACCTCGAACCAGATCGGCTCCCGGCGGAAATTCTCTTCCGACCTGAATACTACCTCAAGCCGAATGCGGCCTAATGGGGTAGATGACAGGCCGGGCACTATCCCATGAAATGTGGTTCTGCTGGGCTCCAACTCGCTCTCACTGATGCCAAGCTTGACCATTGTTGTAAAGCCCCTGATGCGGTACTAACTCGGGCTAGTCGCTTTCGCGTCCGGTCGGAGTTAGAAGCGCATCAAACGCCACCGGCGCACGACACTCGCACTCGTGTCGCTGCCGGATTCTTGACAACAGGTATATAAAGCACAACTCTACAAGACAGAAATACATATATAGATAAATAGAACAGGGCATACAACGCCACTGTCTAAATAATACAACATCATCCGAGTACAACTCATCAATACATCAAGCGGGAGCATAAAAGGGACCGAGTACGGTCAAGATCCAAATGGCCCTAGAGAGGGCTCCACATAAAGATCCACCCACGGAACGTCTGAACCCAACTATAAGATCCTACTGGTCGAGGTACTCGCACTCATCGTCATCCTCCGGGGGCACCTCCACGAAGTAGCGTCCGGTGCTCGGGTCGAGGTAGTACTCCACTGCAGCGGCCGATCAGGCAAAGCGATAAAGACAGAAATGTAAACGGGGGTGAGAACATGTCATTACGGAATAACTAACGCTACAGGAAAAGTAAAGACAAGGACAGGTTGCAGCCATACTAGCATATATGGTGGCTACTTGTTCTGACAGAATAGGGATGAGATCCAAGAGGTTACGTTGACAACGTGTCACAAGTCGGCTATCCACCTACTTACGCAAACATAACACAACCTCGTTCTCCCTCGGTCCCCCTGGACGGAGAAAGACCACCAAGGAACGCACACGGTTTGTCAAGTTTTATAGCATGATTATAGTTGATGTTATTCTATGAACAGGACGTAGGCTCAAAGTTGTCCATAACCGCGGACACGGCTTTTCGAAAAGATTTACCCTGCAGGGGTGTACCAACTATCCATTATAGACGTCACATGTACGCCCGGTTTCCACTTGGCTAGGTAAGCGCCCGAAACTCTGGAACGTCAGAGTCCCTCTAACTAACAACGCACACTCCGGGTGGCCCCCGGTGAGTCGACACCCAACTCAAAAGCTGGCCACGCTCTCGAATCGGTCTCTACCGTATGACTCCAGGTTTGGATTACCGGTTAGTTCTCTTATGAGACCGGGTCCTTAGCCGGTCTAGTTGGGCCAACCAAGAAACTATGTCCTCCTGGCCCTAGTTTTGTTTGGAAACAACTGGGGATCCAACCAACACACACACATTGCAAATGTAAATCACCTCGGGCCACCACTAGAATGTACGAAGCTAGGTAGGTAAGACAAGGGGCCCCATAAAACCCCACACACGATTAGGCACGCTCGATCAAAGAACCAATACCCGGAACTCGGGTCCTAGGTGACTCAAATGGAACAAAGCACCAGACGGGATAGTCCAGCCTTCCACCTTTCGTCGAATATAATTAACATCATTTAACAATAATAAATATCAACCAACTTCTGTTATAGCATGATATCCCAACCATAAATATATAGGGTAAGCAGCAAGTTTTCTATCCATACTAAGCAATGGCTGAGCAGCGGTAACTTAGCAGTACAATGGTTTGCTGGGATGTGGGGATCATGGTTGTATGGGTTTAAACATGGCATATAAGGTGGATAGGATCAAGCAACAACGTTCTAGGTCTACAGCTAGGCATGAGCAGAAAGTTATAAAGTAACGACACAGTTTCTCCCCCTTGCCTGGTAAGGTAGTCGAAGCAGCACCCACGGTACCCTCGGGCTCGGTGTCGGACAGCTCCACGTAAGCCTCCTTGTCAGTCTCGGGTGCTAACGTAAGGATACCGGCAAGGAAAACACACAAGTAAGCAACGGGTGCAAACTCAAACAAGGATGGCATGTTCAAGTTTTATTGTAATGGTATGACCCTGTCTAGTCAAGTTTAAATGAAGGTGATGATGACAAGTCATCAATTTCATATGCATTTATTTACATTGTAATGGCTTTGGTCTAAGCCTTAATTTAGGTGTAAGTAGCATGATAGCATGGCATGATCAACAAAACAATTGCAAGAATTTAAGCAACGTGAAAATAAACAATGATTCCGGAGACAGAGTAGTGTCGGTGAACTTGACACATAGAAAGGTGCAATAACTGTTGGAAACCAGCCACACTACATATGAAAATATGTTGGGGCTGACTTGAAGAAAGAAGATTGAAGATGACATGGCACAAGATTTGAAAAGACTAGATGAACAACATTTTCAAATGCACTGAAGTTGAAAATGCTATAAGCAGAAGGATCAGATTGTTTCTGGTTCAGGTGTCCACACCTTGTCCACATGAGTCGCACAAAACCCAATGGGGACATCACCATTGCAATCCTTGGGAAAAGCTACCCAAAATCCATATATGGCATGGGTAATTTGAATTTTGGACAAACTTGACAGAAAACAAGGAATTTACCGGGGGCAAATTACAAAAATGACCAAGCTCCAATTAATAGAGGGGTCAAATGCAAAAATGCACCTCACCATACTGTTCAGTAGCTCAAGCTACCCCAAAAACATATATGGGATGCCCCTGTTTGCAAAAGAAGTTGAAAATCCAATTTTGAATTTTGAATTCAAATTCAAATTGAATTAAACAGAAAATAAAAACAAAGGAAAAGAAAAAAAGAGAAAAGAAAAAAAAGGAAAAGGGGAGCCCAGACCCTCATGGACTGACTTTGGGAAGGAGGCCCAGCTCCTCCTCTCTGGCCCAGGTGGCCAGCAAAAATGAAAAAGAAAAAGGGGGGTGCGCCGACTGGGATTCGAACCCAGGCCGAGCCATTCACCACTGCACCCCCTTGCCACTGCGCTGCTGTTCGATTTCTGAACAGATACAGCAGCGTAGGCAAGGTAAGGTGTTGCTCCCCCCTTGCCTCACAAACTGAAGAAAAGGCCCAGCCTTGCACTGACAGACGCACGGCGACGAACCATGGCGAAGCTCCCCTCGATCTCCGGCCACTTCCAGCTCCTCCGTGACCCTCAAACGCGAGAAGGCACCACCTGCTATGCCTGGGAGCACTCTAGGGCTAAGCCCTCACTCCCTGATCGCTGGGATCTGGCCGGGAACAGCACGGCGGCGAGCTACTTCTGAACTTCTCTGAAGCACGGCGGCGCGGTCGTCTTCAGGCGACACAGGCGACGAGCACACGTCGCCCCTGGTCACGGAAACGATGGCAAACGACAGAAGGCATCACCACGTATCCGTGGGTGCCCCAGATGGGATCTAGACCTCACCAGAGAGGACGCTAGGCTCGTCCGAAGTTCCGGTGGCTCTGACGAAACAGACGATGCACACCACGGTTCAGAGACGCGCGCACTTCTACTCCTGCACACGCTTGCTTCTACGACCAAAGGCACGAGCTGCTCGTGCTCTGGACACGCACGGACACGCCATGGACACGCATCGGCCACGGCGACTACGGGAAGCTCGTCGGCGACGAGCCGAGCGGAGCGAAAACTACGACTACGCGGACAGGGCAGCACGCGTGTCCACGGGAGGAAAGCGTCAAGGTTGCTCACCTAGGGGGGTCGCTTAGAGCGCCCCAGCCTTGCCGGAGAGGAAGAAGTGGAGGCAGCCGTCGTCGGAGAATAAGGTCCCCGCGGCGGAGCTTGACGGCGCGAAGACGACACGGCCTCCCTGCGAGCCCCTGCACGGAGAAAAGGGGGTGCTTGAGGTCCCGAGAAGCTCTACGCGACGGCACGGTCAAGGAGGAGGACGGGGCATGCCGGAATTGCTCACCGGAGCTACTTCGCGGCGCGGAACAGGGGAGGCCAACGGCGACGAGGAGCGCCACGGCGAGATCTGAAGAGGGGGGAGTCGACCTAGGGTTTCGCGGCGGGGTTGCCAGCTATATAGGGGGCTCCCCTCCGGCCACGTCAATGTCGAGGCGCCACCCTGGCCGCCGGTGAGAGAGGGGTCGCCGGGGTCCCCTCCGGCCACGGTGGAAAGGTGACCTTTCCCAGCCGTTGGATCCATCCAACGGTGGGGAAGGCTCCCTCGCGTACCCCTTCGGATGGGCTACAACCCGACAAGGACCAGGCCCTCTGGGCTGGGCTGGAGCCTGGGCAAGGAAAGGAAAAAAAAGGAAATTGGCCTGCTGGAAAAAGAAAAAGAACATCAGCCAAAAGAAAAGAAAAGGAAAAAGATAGGAGAAGGAAAAAAAATATTTCCAAATATTTTTAAATTCTCCTGACAAGATGCTTGAACACCCAAAATTGGTTGCACAATTTTGGAATGCAGAGATAAAAATTCCAAAATGCAAACAGTTCCTTTTCTCAATAGAATAGGTGCATTTGGGATTTTTTGGAATAATATGCAAAATCAAAAATTCCATGAGCTCAAGAATTCCACACCTTGCAATATTCTGGATTTTACAAAATTGGTTTGACCAATTTTGGAAACAATAAAAATGTGGCCCCTTTTATATTCAAAATCACTTTGAACTAGGGCTACTGTTTTTATTGATGACAAAATTGGTTTGGCCATTTAGTAATCCTTGACATTGCAAAAGAAAAGGATGGTTCAAAGATGGAGCTTAGGGGAGGTGACATGTAGCCAGAACAATTCCAACAACAACTCAAAAGCACCACATTGGATAGCCTTGATCACCCAGCACATGGGCTCCAAACCCAAAGCAAAACAAGATCATCACATGAAATGCCATACACATCCACCATGACAAGTTACAAGTCCAACACAGGAAAAGAAAATACATGGTGTTTGGTAGCTTATTACATGTGGGCTATTACAGCTCTCCCCTACCAACACAGGATCTCGTCCCGAGATCTAAGCATGAAAAATCTCGGGATACTCAGAACGGAGATGATCTTCATGCTCCCACGTTGCCTCCTTCTCCGAGTGATGTGCCCGCTGCACCTTGAGGAACTTGACGGTCTTGTTGCGAGTCTTGCGCTCGGACGAGTCAAGAACACGAACTGCGCGCTCTGAGTAGGAAAGGTCCGCACTCAGCTGGATCTCGCCCAAGTCCACTGCCTGGTCTGGCTGCTTGAAACACTGCTTCAACTGGGACACGTGGAACACATCATGCACCATAGCCAAGCTGTCTGGAAGCTCAAGGAGGAACGCGAGAGGTCCCCGAGTCTCAAGGATGCGGAACGGACCAACGAACCTGGGAGCCAACTTACCTTTGATCCCAAAGCGGTGAGTGCCCCGAAGTGGAGACACTTTGAGGTATGCGAAGTCACCCACTTTGAAGTCAACACCACGGTGCTTTTTGTCATAATAGGCCTTCTGCCTAGACTGTGCAGCCTTGAGATGCTCCCTGATGATCCTGACCCTGTCTTCTGCCTCCTGGATCACGTCCGGACCGAACAACTGCCTCTCTCCCGTTTCGGACCATTTCAACGGTGTCCTGCACTTCCTGCCATACAAGATCTCAAAGGGAGATGCCTGCAGACTTGCCTGATAGCTGTTGCTGTAGGAAAACTCAGCATACGGCAAACACTCTTCCCACTTCATGCCAAACGAGATCACACATTCCCTCAACATGTCCTCGAGAATCTGGTTCACACGCTCAACCTTCCCACTGGTCTGAGGGTGATACGCGGTACTGAAGAGAATCTTTGTACCCAATGCCTCTTGAAAGGCCTTCCAGAAGTTTGATGTGAAGATGCTTTCACGATCAGAACTTATCTGCTTGGGGATGCCGTGCAGCGAAACAATTCTCGCGGTGTACAGCTCTGCCAACTGGAAGAAAATGGGCAACCTTGGACAAGTTATCAATGACAACAAAGATAGCATTGTTGCCCTTCTGAGACCTCGGAAAACCCGTCACAAAGTCCATCTCAATGTGGTCCCACTTCCACTCCGGAACCTCGAGTGGCTGAAGCAGCCCTGCTGGCTTCTGGTGTTGTGCCTTCACTCTCCTGCACACATCACACTGGGAGATAAAACAGGCAACATCCCGCTTCATACGAGTCCACCAAAAACTCTGCTTGAGGTCCACAAGTATAGAAAATTTATTACTCCCCTCATAAGAAAAATCATCAATAGTAGTGGGAGCAAACTCAACAAAATAGCTATCACATGAATCATTCTTATCATGATACACTTGTAAAATTTTATTATTTATAGCATAAGTGTCATCACAATAATCATCATAGATAGGAGGCAAAGTATCATGAAAATAAATTTCCTCATCAAAACTTGGGGGGCTAAAAAGATCGTCCTCAACAAACGTAGCATCCCCAAGCTTATAACTTTGCATATCATTAGCATCAAAATTATTCAAAGAAAACATACTAATGACATTGCTACTAACATGAGTGTTATGCAAATAATAAATCTCCATAGGCTTTTTGATTTTCTCTTCAAACACTTCATGTCCTAATTAAAGGTAGAGCTCATAAAGCTCTCTCATTTTGTTTTTGTTTTCCATAAAGAAACATAAGAAAAGGTAAAAACTGGAAAGTAAACTAACAAGACTAAAAAGCAAAGGTAAAAGGTAGTGGGAAACTCCCCTATCTTAGCACTCGGAGTCCCGGGCAACGGCGCTAGAAATTTACTTGATGGCGTGGAAGTGGTAATGGCTTCTCGCCCTTCATTGGTTACCCCAAGTGGAAGGTGAGAAGTAAGATAGCAGTAAATTTCCCCTATGTAGAGGATAGGGTTTGTCTCCCGTAGGACTCCGGCAATGATAAGTAGGTGGTTCGGCAAGTGATGCACCGTCTGAAAAGAATCACTCGCTTCTCCTGGACCTGCACACGACAAAAGTAACTTTGCTCCCATCGAAGTTCAAAGAGGTTGTCAATCTCTCCGGTCTTCTTATTTACAAAGGATCGAACACAAGGGATAATGATAATGATAATAGCAACTGAAAGTAAAAGCTAGAAAATAAATGAGCATGTAAACAATGATGAGAATATGGACCGGGGTCCCGTGATGTTCACTAGTGATGTCTCTCTCCCAAAAGACGATAAATCTTGCTATGCGAGGTAAACAAATTACAGACGGGCAATTTACCTGACTATAAACGCACTGCAATGCTAACAATGCTACAAAAGAAAGGAAGAGGCTCAAAAGCATGGGTAGTACGCCAAAATAAGTAGACCGAAATCCATCTGCATCTACTACTAATCATCCACCATGATATATCTATCCAGAACATCTCATTGGTATTAAGTTGCGAGCCCCACCCAAAGTGCAAATCCAAAGCAACAGACAACTGCATTAAAAAGAACTTTGAGGAAAGTAAACAATCCTTGCAACCGCGGTTACAAGCAACGTTGTTTTACCCCTTGTGGCCACAGCACATCCCCTAGACTCATGTTTCTGTCACTCAAGCGTGTCATTAGGGGGCATGTACCCACAATCGAGCATAACGTTCCCTCTTGGAGTTACTACCTACCACTTGGCCAAAGCAATTAACAGCAACAGAGAACATGCAAGAATTACTTCGGAACAAAAATACAAAAGATAAGAACCAATTATATTACTCTATCACAATCTGAACATAATCTCATAATCCATCAGATCCCATAAAACTCAGCATAGCAAAAGCAGAAAGATTACATATGTGCCTCGATCATGTAGGGCAGCTCATGAGGTATAAACCATGAAGAACAAAGAGGGGAGGAGAACATCACATAGCTACTGATCACGGACCCATGGTCCAAAGGAAACTACTCATGACACATCCGGGAAGCGTCCATGGTGGAGGAGAAGCTCCCGGAGGTCGATCCTCCCTCCGGCAGGTGTGCCGGGAAGGGTCCTAATGGTGCTCCCGATCTTGGAAGCGCGGCGTCGGCGGAACAGAGGCGAGATCGCAAAAAAGGGTTCTCTACTCAAAGGTTTCCCGTGACAGAGATTAAATAGGCAAAGGGGGGCAGCCAGGGGGGCCACCAGGAGTCCAGGTGCCCCCCTGGCGCGGCCAGGCGCGCCAGGTGGCCACCTGGGCACCTGGTGGTGGCCCCCCGGCCATCCTTCGGGGCTCTGGAAGCTTCCGGTATGCTGATTATTTATCTGATTTTCCCAGAGTTTTGGAGGACTTTTTATATGGGGGAAAACTGAAATAGAAAAACACCAGAAAACAGAAACTGGCACTGGGGTGCACTGAGTTAATAGGTTAGTCCAAATATGATCAAAAGTGTATGAAAGTGTATCTAGATCATAGCAATATCGCACTAAATATGCATGGAGCAAGCAGAAATTATCCATACGTTTGGGACGTATCAGGAGCAAGCAGAAATTATCGATATGTTTGGGACGTATCAACATCCCCAAGCTTAATTCCTGCTCGTCCTCGAGTAGGTAAATGATAACAAGAATAATTTCTGTGGCGACATGCTAGCAACCATATAAGAACTTTGAAAAGTAAGGCAATAAAGGTATTTTATTCAATTGAAGTCATAACATGCAAGAGTCTATGTTAGCATTGAAACAAGCAACAAAAGAACATTAGGTGCAAGAGCTCTCGCTGTCCGTGACTCGAATGTCTCCAAATGGTGTTTGCGTGCAAGAAGGGGGATAGGGAATACGAGAAAAAGTATTTTTGTTGAGAACTCAATCTACTAAAGTTTCACACTTGGTCTTCTTTGGAATCTTATCTTGACTCGTCCCTAGACCACTAGCCAGGTACAAGTCAATTTGATCCACTCCCTTTCGATATTTTGAGCACTCATGCAATGCATGAGCGTAAGCACGAAAGTTGACACTTAGGATGGCAAAGAGCAAAATATGGTGGAGGAGGAAGACAAAAAGGATGAGAAAGACTCACATCAATGAGGACAATCATAGGCGAGAAGGCCAAATGATAAATATGATGTGAGGAGTAGGGATTGCGATGCAACGGATGCACATATGAGCTAAAACGCTCTCCAATGGAACTAGTGGGGGTGCATCCAACTTGCTTGCTCATGAAGACCTAGAGCTCTTTTGAGAAGGCTCATCCTTGGAATATGCAAGCCAAGTTCTATAGTGTGAAGGTCCCACATAGCTATATGCATGTATGATCATCTCTATGGAGTACAAGGATAAGAGGGAGTACTAGTGTGGATATTTCAAAAGGATAGTAGTGTTGCCCCTTTCTCTCTTTTTATTTCTTTTTCTCTTTTCTATTTTTTGTATTTTTGGGTGGCCTCAATGGCTCTTTCTATTTAACTCTCATTTGTCCTCTTTGGGATCTTTTATTTTGTCCACTTTGGGATCTTTTCCTCACTTAAGGGCAACACTCTAATTTACAAGAGGGTATAGAAGATCTTTCACACTTTACAAGGTACTAAAATCAAAAAGAAGATGTAGCTATCATGATGTTTGCAATGTATGCCGCTGCCAGTCTAGCAGGAACATGTATTACATGAAGATCAAGTCATGAAGAGGGGGATGTTGCATGGAAATATTTCTCCGAAAGGCTATGGAAATGCTTTGATAGGTAGGTATGGTGGATGTTTTGAGGAAAGATATAAGGAGGTTTATGATGACAGAGCGTATCATCCCAAGGGTTTGGATGTACCAGCGACGGTGGACGCCAACTCTCGGAGTGAGAAGAAGGAAATGCACGGCATGGGAGAGGCTAGCAAATATGAGGAGGTGGAAGTGTCAACTTTCAATACTTACATTAGTCCGAAGAACTCACACACTTATTATCGGTAACTCTCAATCTAATAAGGAGGTTCATAAAGAGACAAGTACCCCGAGGAGGAGTGTATGGGGGTTTGGTTATCCTTGCGCATCTTTGACTCATGGTACGTGAGTGTACGCTAATATCCGATCCCTCCAAAGATTAGCGATCCATCTAGTAGCTAGAGTTCTCAACTAGTTTTGTAGGTTTTGAAAATACACATGGATTTCCCAAAATACGACACCTATCACTAATAGGCTAGAGCTCTTGACACCAAAAGTACAAACATTACTCACATAAATACCTCAAAACTATTGCAAGTTACTACTAAAATTAAATAGCAATCTCAATTACCTACTTTCAAGACAAGACACAACTCAGTGCAACAACCAACTCTCTTAACAAGATAAACATGAAAACTAAAGAGAGTTACAACAACAAACTAAACAAAAGACAAGGCTATAGCTAAAGGAAAACTAAGACTAAAACTAAACATGGCAGTATCTACGAAAAGATAAAGAACACACAACAGCAAAAAGATAAGCATGAAAAATCCTATGATGTGTTCTAGATTGGAGTGGAGCGTGTTTATCTCCCACACAAAGTAAGATGGGGTCTAACTTTTTTTGAACAGCAAGCAAAGCTAAAGAAAACTAAAAATAAAACCTAAGAGCGAGACGCTTCAAGCATAGCATATAACGCATGAAGTGATAAAAATATAGTGAGCCGAAGGACGAACTGATGATTGTTGATGGAGAAGGGGATGCACGGGGGCATTCCCAAGCTTAGACACTTGAGTCTCCTTTAATATTCATTGGGGATGCATGGGGGCATCCCCAAGCTTGAGCGCTTGACATTCCCGGATCTTCTTTCATCATCTTCCATCTCACACCTGAAAACTCCCTTCATACATAACTCATCATAAGCTGATTAGAGAGGTTAGTACCCTTAATAAAATAAATTTTCCCCACTGGATATAAAGATTTTCTTGAAGAGCTACGTTTTCTCAAGATTGCCAAAAGGTTTTTGCAAAGAAAAAGCGAGATTAAGGTTTGCAAAAGTAAGGAGACACAAAACGTGGCAGAATCCGTGAAAAACAGAAAAACAGGTAGTAGAGAATTTTTTTGGGGCACTTCTGCAGCTCAAATAAAAAAACTCAAAACATACGAAAGTTTCACAATTGTATAGAGCATGCTATGTAAAATATTCAGCTCAAAAAGATGAACTGGTGATTTGATCCAATTTTTTCTGTCAAGAAGACAAAATCTGTTTTCTGGACAACATGTCACAACTTTTGCTTCCCTTATCATAGGAGGCTATAACTTGGCACAAAGCTTGAAAATAAAGATACAATGATGTTGCTACAGTAGTAACAATCATCAAGACCACTAAAAACAGAAGTAAAAACATCTTGGGTTGCTGATGGCGTGGAAGTGATAATGGCTTATCGCCCTTCGTTGGTTACCCCAAGTGGAAGGTGAGATGTAGGATATCAGCAAATTTCCCCTATGTAGAGGATAGGGTTTGTCTCCCATAGGACTCCGGCGATGATAAGTAGGTGGTGAAGTGAACAATGGATCCGTTCACAACCTCAGGGTTGCTTACTTCACCTGGACCTGCACACGATAAAATTAACTTTTCGCCCAATGAAGTTCAGAGAGGTTGTCAATCTCTCTGATCTTGTTGTTTGCAAAGGGTCAAACACACAAGGGATAATGGTAGCAACTGAAAGTAAATGCGAGAAAAGTAAATAGCTTGTAAACACTGATGAGGATATGGACCGGGGTCCCGTGATGTTCACTAGTGATTTCTCTCTCCCAAAATACGATAAAACTGCTATGCGAGGTAAACAAATTACAGATGGGCAATTGACAGGATTATAAACGCACCGCAATGCCAACTATGTTACAAAAGAAAGGAACAGGCTCATAAGCATGGGCAGTATGCCAAAATAAGTAGACTGAAATCCATCTACATCTACTACTAATCATCCACCTTGAGATATCTATCCAGAACATCTCGCTGGTATTAATTTGCGAGTCCCACCCAAAGTGTAAACCCAAAGCAACAGACAACTGCATTACAAGAACTGTGCGTAAAGTAAACAATCCTTGAAACCGCAGTTACAAGCACCGTTGTTTTCCCCCTTGTGGCCACAGCACATCCCCTAGACTCATGTTTCTGTCACTCAAGCGTGCGATCAGGGGGCATGTACCCACAATCGAGCATAACGTTCCCTGTTGAAGTTACTATCAACTACTTGGCCAAAGCAATAAACAGCAACGGAGAACATGCAAGAATTACTTAGGAACAAAAATATAAGAGATCAAAACCAAATATATTACTCTATCACGATCTGAACAGAATCTCATAATCCATCGGATCCCATCAAACTCAACATAGCAACAGCAGAAGAATTACATATGTGCCTCGATCATGTAGGGAAGCTCACGAGGTTTAAACCATGAAGAACAAAGAGGGGAGGAGAACATCACATACCTACTGATCACGAACCCATGGTCCAAGGTAGACTACTCACGGCACATCCGGGAAGCGTCCATGGTGGAGGAGAGGCTCCCGGAGTCGGTCCTCCCTCCGGCAGGGTGCCGGGAATGGTCCTGACGGTGCTCCCGATCTTGGAAGCGCTGCAGCGGCGGAAAAGAGGCGATAATTTGAAAATAGGGTTCTGTCTTCGGAGTTTCCCTGTCACGAAAAATAAATAGGAGAAGGGGGGCAGCCAGGGGGGCCACCAGGGGTCCAGGCGCCCCGTGGCACGGCCAGGCCCCTGGCCACGCCAAGTGGCCTCCTGGGTCCCTGGTGGTGGCCCTCTGTCCCCACTTGGGTGCTTCTGGAAGACTCCGTTACGCTGATTTTTCCCGAATTTTTGGAGCATTTTTTATATGGGGGAAACCTGGAATAGAAAAACAGAAGAAAATAGGAACTGATACTGGGGTGCACTGAGTTAGTAGGTTAGTCCAAATATGATCAAAAATTATATGAAAGTGTATCTAAATCATAGCAATATCACACAAAACATGCATGGAGCGAGCAAGAATTATCGATATGTTTGAGACGTATCAACATCCCCAAGCTTAATTCCTGCTCGTCCTCGAGTAGGTAAATGATAACAGGCATAATTTCTGTGGAGACATGCTAGCAACCATATAAGAACTTTGGAAAGTAAAGCAATTAAGATATGTAATTCAATTCAAGTCATAACATGCCAGAGTCTATATTAGCATTGAAGCAAGCAACGAAAGAACATAAGGTGTAAGAGCTCTCGCTGTCCGTGACTCGAATGTCTCGAGATGGTGTTTGCGTGCAAGAAGTGGGATAGGGAAGTTTGCCGCTACACTACATCTCAACCTTCCACTTGGGGTAACCAACGAGGATAGAGTATCGAGCAAATTTCTGGCGCCGTTGTCGGGGACTCCGAGTGCTAATATAGGGGAGTTGCACACTATCTTTTACCTTTGATTTTTAGTCTTGTTAGTTTACCTTTCAGTTTTTATCTTTGTGTCTTATATAAAAAATTACAATAAAAACTGCCACACTTGCTGCTACTATGGGTTCCACTGAAAACACCAAGTTGTGTGACTTTACTAGTCACAACAACAAAGCCTTTATCTGCACTCCTATTGCCACGCCTGCCACTTCAGCTACCTCTTATGAAATTAAACCTGCTTTGCTAAACCTTGTTATGAGAGATCAATTCTCTGGTGCTGGAGATGATGCTTCTTTACACTTAAATAATTTTGTTGATTTATGTGATATGCAAAAGTATAAAGAAGTAGAAGGTGATATTGTTAAGATCAAGCTTTTTTCCTCCCTCTTCAAGGGAAGGAGCTAAAATTTGGTTCCAATCTTTGCCTAGGAATAGCATACATTCTTCGGATAAGTGCAAATATGCTTTTATTGGGAAGTATTAACCACCTGCTAAAATCATCCAATTGAGGAGTAACATTATGAATTTTAAGCAATTGGATAATGAACACGTTGCCCAAGCTTGGGAACGTATGAAATCTCTTGTTAAGAAATGCCCTACACATGGTTTGACTACTTGGATGGTTATGCAGACTTTTTATGTAGGCTTGGACTTTACCTCGCGAAACCTGTTAGATTCGGCTGCGGGAGGAACCTTTATGTCAACTACACTTGGTGCTTCCACAAAACATATCGATGAGATGATGACCAACTATTCCCAATGGCACACCGAACGCGCTCCAACAGGTAGGAAGGTAAACTCTGTCGAGGAGATTACCTCCCTCTATTGATCCTCATGATGTGAACTTTATTGCTAGAAACAACTTCAACAACAATGCTTATTGGGGCAACTTTTCTAGTAATCCTAGACCGTTTCCATCCAACTATGGGAACGGCAACCCTTATCCTAGCAACAAGAACCCCACTTCTGAAATAGAAAACATGCTTAGAGACTTTATCACTACCCAAAAAGCCTTCAATAAGAATGTAGAAGAGAAATTAGCTAAATTAGATCATCTCTCTTTGAAGGTAGATAGCCCTTGATGTTGATATGCTAAAAACTAGAACCACTCCCATTGAGGAGAGTAAGGCCACTCCTATTAATGCTATCCAATTACCAATCAATGAAAATATTAGCATGATGGCTAAACTTAAAGAATGATGGGCTAGAGAAAAAGAGGAAGAGATAGAATTAAGAGCCTTCCTACAAACCACAAAGTTGCTACTATCCAAATTGTTGAGGACACCCAAACTATTAGCATCTAACACACTCCTAGTCCCATTGGACCTATTAATGGTGATGCTAATACCTCAACCGGGCCACCACCAGGCACCCAGGCGGCCACTTGGCGTGGCAAGGGGCCTGGCCACGCCAGGGGGGCGCCTGGGCCCCTGGTGGCCCCCCCTGGCTGAACCCCCTTTGCCTATTTATTCTTCGTCACGGGAAACTTCTGAAGACAGAACAATATTTCGCAAATTCTCCTCTATTCTGCCGCCGCCGCGCTTCCAAGATCGGGAGCACCGTTAGGACCCTTCCCGGCACCCTGCCGGAGGGAGGATCGACCTCCGAGAGCTTCCCCTCCACAATGGACGCTTCCCGGATGTGTCGTGAGTAGTCTACCTTGGACCATGGGTCCGTGATCAGTAGCTATGTGATGTTCTCCTCCCCTCTTTGTTCTTCATGGTTTAGACCTCGTGAACCGCCCTACATGATCGAGGCACTTATGTAATTCTTCTGCTGTTGCAATGCTGAGTTTGATGGGATCTGATGGATTATGATATTATGTTCAGATCGTGATAGAGTAATATATTTGGTTTTGATCTCTTATATTTTCGTTCCTAAGTAATTCTTGCATGTTCTCCGTTGTTGTTTATTGCTTTGGCCAAGTGATAGGTAATGACTCCAAGAGGGAACGTTATGCTCGATTGTGGGTACATGCCCCCTGATGACACGCTTGAGTGACAAAAACATGAGTCTAGGGGATGTGCTGTGGCCACAAGGGGGAAAACAACGGTGCTTGTAACCGCGGTTGCAAGGACTGTTTACTTTACGCAAAGTTCTTTTAATGCAGTTGTCTGTTGCTTTGGGTTTACACTTTGGGTGGGGCTCGCAACTTAATACCAACGAGATGTTCTGTATAGATATCTCAAGGTGGTTGATTAGTAGTAGATGCAGATGGATTTCGGTCTACTTATTTTGGCGTACTGCCCATGCTTATGAGCCTCTTCCTTTATTTTGTAGCATAGTTTACCTCGCATAGAAATTTGTTTACCTCGCATAGAAATTTTATCCTCTTTTGGGAGAGAGACATCACTAATGAACACCACGGGACCCCGGTCCATATCCTCATCACTGTTCTAAAGCTCATTTATTTTCTCGCATTTACTTTCAGTTGCTATCATTATCCCTTGTGTGTTTGATCGTTTGTAAACAACAAGACCGGAGAGATTGAGAACCTCTCTGAACTTCGTTGGGAGCAAAGTTAATTGTATTGTGTGCAGGTCCAGGTTAAGAGAGAAATATCTCAAACGGCGTGTTGCTCGCTTCGCCACCTACTTATCATTGCCGGAATCCTACGGGAGACAAACCCTATGCTCTACATAGGGGAATTTTGCTGCTATCCTACATCTCACCTTCCACTTGGGGTAACCAACAAAGGGCGAGAAGCCATTACCACTTCCATGCCATCAAGAAAATTTCTGGCGCCGTTGCCGGGGACTCCGAGTGATAAGATAGCGGAGTTGCCCACTACCTTTTACCTTAACTTTTTAGTCTTGTTAGTTTACCTTTCAGTTTTTATCTTTGTGTCCTATATCAAGAATCCAATTTTTTTTTAGTATGTCTAGTCCCTTACTTGCCAATCAATGTGTGACTTCTTTGAAACTAGATCTTATTGGCATGGAGGATTCACCGAGGATCAAAAAAAGTGGTACAAGGAACGCTGCTTGTCTCAAAAGGGGATACACTTATGGAAACAAATACACCTGTTGTATGAGTATGCTAGAAACTTGTGCTCAATATATAATATATTTTTCTGCAGGGATGAATCTTGTTGCTTTATGAGGTAGAAACACCTTGCTTTCCAATGTGAGTATAATGATGATGAAACCTTAGCTTCTTATGCTAAGAGAAATTATGATTTTGATGATGCAAAGCAAATAGAAGAATTTGTTGCTTATAAGGGTGCCTATGAAATTAATTCTCTTATTAAAAATATTGATGATGCCCCTTACAAATCTGAGAGCCTTGCTATTCTTAACTATTGTTTGGAAAATTACGATGCAAATTATTATATTACTGATCATCGTGAGAGAATCTCTCCCCCAAAGGAAGAGACTAATGTTTTGCAGGACACTATGGAAGAAGAAATTGCTGAACCTGAAAGCCCCTTGGATGAAAAAGAGGAGGAGAGTGACGAACAAAAGGAGGAAGAATGTATCCATCCATGTCTACCTTCGAGAGTAACTCTTTGACTCTTACCTTATATGAGTGTTATGATCCTATGGATTCCTTTGAAATATCCCTTTTTGATGAAGTTGATGCCTTCTATGTTTATGGCCGTGATGCCATTATGAATGATGCTTATGGAGATGAACTTGCTATAGTCTCATGTTAAGAATGAAATTGTTGCTATTGCACACACACTCGATTGTCCTATTATCCTTTTGAAATCCCCAACTCATATTCCGGAGAACTGTGCTCTTATTAATGCTCAATGTGATGGGATGCATTTATCTTATGATCCTAAAGACCATGTTGAAAACTATACACGTGTGCTTGTAGATCATGAACAACATGATTTATGTGATGGTTATATTCTTGATGTTGTTCATGATGCTACTGAAAATTATTTTGAGAGAGGAAAGTTTGGTTGTAGAAACTCTCATGTTACAAAGACACCTCTCTTTATGATGAAAGTTTTGAAGTTCTTCTTGTTGCACCTTCCTAGGCATGTCACTTTGTGCTTCTTTGATTTATTTTATTAGAAGATGCCTATGCATAGGAAGTGGGTTAGGCTTAAATGTGTTTCATATTTGCTTCTTGATGCTTTCTTTTGCTTCAAATCTTTATTCTTCTAAGAGCATCTTTTAAAATCTTTATGCCTAGCTTAAAGGCGTAAAAGAAACTGCTTGTTGGGAGGCAACCCAAGATGTTTTTAATTCTGTTTTTAGTGGTCTTGATGATTTTTACTACTGTAGCAACATCATTGTATCTTTATTTTCAAGCTTTGTGCCAAGTTATAGCCTCATATGACAAGGGAAGTGAAAGTCATAACATGATTTCCAGAAGGAAGATTCTGTCCTCGTGACGGGAAAAATCAGATAAAATTACTAGTTCATCTTTTTGAGCTGAAATTTTTACACAGCGTGCTCTATACAATCACGGTACTTACATATGTTCTGAGTTTTTTGATTTGAGTTGCAGAAGTACCCCTAAAAAATTCTTTACTACCTGTTGTTCTGTTTTTCACAGATTCTTCCACGTTTTGTCTCTCCTAAATTTTGCAAACCTTAATCTTGCTTTTTCAATGCAAAAACTTTTAAAATCTTGAGAAATAGTAGATCTTCAAGAATATTTTTATATCCAGTGGGGGGAACTTATTTATTAAGGGTACTAACCTCTCTAATCATCTTATGATGAGTTATGTATGAAGGGAGTTTTCAAGTGTGCGATGGAAGATGATGAAAGAAGATTCGGGAGTGTCAAGCGCTCAAGATTGGGGATGCCCCATGCATCCCCAACAAATATTCAAGGAGACTCAAGCGTCTAAGCTTGGGGATGCCCCCGTGCATCCCCTTCTCCATCAACAATCATCAGTTCGTCCTTCGTCTCACTATATTTTTACCACTTCATGCGTTATGTGCTATGCTTGGAGCGTCGCGCTCTTAGGTTTTATTTTTAGTTTTCTTTAGATTTTGTTTCTGTTCATAACAAGTTAGATCCCGTCTTACTTTGTGTGGGAGAGAAACATGCTCCACTTTCAAAATCTAGAACACATCATAGGATTCTTCATTCCTACCTTTTTGCTGTTGTGTATTCTTTATCTTTTCATAGCTACTGCCATGTTTAGTTTTAGTCTTAGTTTGTTTTTAGCAAGAGCCTTGGCTTTTGTTTAGTTTATTGCTGGAACTCTCTTTAGTTTTCATGTTTATCTTGTTAAGAGAGTTGGTTGTTGCACTGAGTATGTCTTGTCTTGAAAGTAGGTAATTGAGGTTGCTATTTAATTTTAGTAGCAACTTGCAATTGTTTTGAGGTATTGATGTGAGTAATGTTTGAACTTTTGGTGTCAAGAGCTCTAGCCTATTAGTGATAGGTGTCGTATTTTGGGAAATCTGTGTTTATTTTCAAAAACCTACAAAACTAGTTGAGAACTCTAGCTACTAGATGGATCACTACTCTTCTGAGGGGTCAGATATTAGAGTACACTCACGTACCATGAGTTGAGGATGCTCAAGCATAACCAAACCCCCATACACTCCTCCTCGGGGTACTTGTATCTTTGTGAACCTCCTCATTATATTGAGAGTTACCGATAATAAGTGCATGAGTTCTTCGGACTAATGTGAGTATTGAAAGTTGACACTTCCACCTCCTCATATTTGCTATCCTCTCATGTGCCGTGCATTGCCTCCTTCTCACTCCGAGAGTTTGCGTCCACCTTAGACGGTACATCCAAACCCTTGGCATGATATGCTTTGTCATCATAAACAACCTTATATATTTCCTGAAAACAGCCACCATACCTACCTATCAAGGCATTTCCATAGCCTTTCCGAGATATATTGCCATGTAAGTTCCACCTCTTCATGACTTGATCTTCATGTCATACATGTTCCTGCTACACTGGCAGCGGCATACATTGCATAAATAATGATAGCTACATCTTCTTTATGATTTGAGTACCTTGTAAAGTGTGAAAGATCTTCTATGCCCTCTTGTAAATTAGAGTGTTGCCCTTAAGTGACGAAAAGATCCCAAAGTGGACAAAATAAAAGATCCCAAAGAGGACAAATGAGAGTGAAATAGAAAGAGCCATTGAGACCACCAACAAAATACAAAATAATAGAAAAAATAAAATAAAAAGAGAGAAAGGGGCAACACTACTATCCTTTTGAAAGATCCACACTAGTACTCCCTCTTATCCTTGTACTCCATAGAGATGATCATTCATGCATATAGCTATGTGGGTACCTTCACACTATAGAACTTGGCTTGCATATTCAAAGGATGAGCCTCCTCAAAAGAGCTCTAGGTCTTCATGAGTGAGAAAGTTAGATGCACCCCCACTAGTTCCATTGGAGAAGTTTTCAGCTCATATGTGCATCCGTTGCATGGCAATCCCTAATCCTCACATCATATCTATCATTTGGCCTTCTCGCCTATGATTGTCCTCGTTGATGTCAGCCTTTCTCATCCTTTTTATCTTCCTCCTCCACCATATTTCTCTCTTTGCCATCCTAACTGTCAACTCTCGTACTTACGCTCATCCATTGCATGAGTGCTCAAAATATCGAAAAGGAGTGGATCAAATTAACTTGTACCTGGCTAGTGGTCTGGGGACGAGTCAAGATAAGATTCCAAAGAAGACCAAGTGTGAAACTTTAGTAGATTAAGTTCTCAACACAAAATACTTTTTTATTTTATTCCCTATCCCCCTTCTTGCACGCAAACACCATCTGGAGACATTCGAGTCACGGACAGCGAGAGCTCTTGCACCTAATGTTCTTTCGTTGCTTGTTTCAATGCTAATATAGACTGTTGCATGTTATGACTTGAATTGAATTACATACCTTGATTGCTTTACTTTTCAAAGTTCTTATATGGTTGCTAGCATGTCACCACAGAAATTATGCCTGTTATCATTTACATACTCGAGGACGAGCAGGAATTAAGCTTGGGGATGTTGATAAATTCTCAATCGTATCGATAATTTCTGCTCGCTCCATGCATGTTTTGTGTGATGTTGCTATGATCTAGATACACTTTCATACATTTTAGATCATATTTGGACTAACCTAATAACTCAGTGCACCCCAGTGCCAGTTCCAGTTTTCTGCTGTTTTTCTATTTCAGTTTTCCCCCATATAAAAAGTGCTCCAAAAATCCGGGAAAAATTAGATACAAAAATCAGCGTGTCGGAAGCCTCCAGAAGCCCGAAGGAGGGCCAGGGGGCCACCACCAGGCACCCAGGCGGCCATCTGGCGCGGCAAGGGGCCTGGCCACGCCAGTGGGGCGCCTGGGCCCCTGGTGGCCCCCCTGGCTAAACCCCCTTCGCCTATTTATTCTTCGTCACGGGAAACTTCCGAAGAAAGAACCATATTTCGCAAATTCTCCTCTATTCCGCCGCCACCGCGCTTCCAAGATCGGGAGCACCGTCAGGACCCTTCCCCGCACCCTGCCAGAGGGAGGATCGACCTCTGAGAGCTTCCCCTACACCATGGACGCTTCCCGGATGTGCCGTGAGTAGTCTACCTTGGACCATAGGTCCGTGATCAGTAGCTATGTGATGTTCTCCTCCCCTCTTTGTTCTTCATGGTTTAGACCTCGTGAACTGCCCTACATGATCGAGGCACTTATGTAATTCTTCTGCTGTTGCAATGCTGAGTTTGATGGGATCTGATGGATTATGAGATTATGTTCAGATCGTGATAGAGTAATATATTTGGTTTTGATCTCTTATATTTTCGTTCCTAAGTAATTCTTGCATGTTCTCCGTTGCTGTTTATTGCTTTGGCCAAGTGATAGGTAATGACTCCAAGAGGGAACGTTATGCTCGATTGTGGGTACATGCCCCCTGATGACACGCTTGAGTGACAAAAACATGAGTCTAGGGGATGTGCTGTGGCCAAAAGGGGGAAAGCAATTGTGCTTGTAACCGCGGTTGCAAGGATTGTTTACTTTACGCAAAGTTCTTTTAATGCAGTTGTCTGTTGCTTTGGGTTTACACTTTGGGTGGGGCTCGCAACTTAATACCAACGAGATGTTCTGTATAGATATCTCAAGGTGGATGATTAGTAGTAGATGCAGATGGATTTCGGTCTACTTATTTTGGCGTACTGCCCATGCTTATGAGCCTCTTCCTTTCTTTTGTAGCATAGTTAGCATTGCGGTGCGTTTATAATCCTGTCAATTTCCCATCCGTAATTTTTGTTACCTCGCATAGCAGTTTTATCTTCTTTTGGGAGAGAGACATCACTAGTGAACATCACGGGACCCCGGTCCATATCCTCATCACTGTTTTCAAGCTCACTTATTTTCTCGCATTTACTTTCAGTTGCTATCATTATCCTCTGTGTGTTTGATCCTTTGTAAACAACAAGACCGGAGAGATTGACAACCTCTCTGAACTTCATTGGGAGCATGTTAATTTTATTGTGTGCAGGTCCAGGTTAAGAGAGCAATATCTCCAACGGCGCGTTGCTCACTTCACCACCTACTTATCATTGCCGGAGTCCTACGGGAGACGAACCCTATCCTCTACATAGGGGAAATTTGCTGCTATCCTACATGTCACCTTCCACTTGGGGTAACCAACGAAGGGCGAGAAGCCATTACCACTTCCACGAGATCACCCATGCGTCCCCTTCTACATCAACAATCATCAGTTCGTCCTTCGTCTCACTATATTTTTATCACTTCGTGCGTTATGTGCTATGCTTGGAGCGTCTCACTCTTAGGTTTACTTTTTAGTTTTCTTTAGCTTTGATTGTTGTTCATAAAAAGTTAGACCCCAACTTACTTTGTGTGGGGGAGAATCACGCTCCACTTCAAACTAGAACGCATCAAAGGATTTTTCATGCCTATCTTTTAACTGTTGTGTGTTCTTTATCTTTTCGTAGCTACTTCCATGTTTAGTTTTAGTTTTAGTTTGTCTTTAGCAAGAGCCTTGGCTTTTGTTTAGTTTGTTTCTGGAACTCTCTTTAGTTTTCATGTTTATCTTGATAAGAGAGTTGGTGGTTGCACTGAGTTGTGTCTTGTCTTGAAAGTAGGTAATTGAGGTTGCTATTTAATTTTAGTAGTAACTTGCAATAGTTTTGAGTTATTGTTGTGAGTAATGTTCGAACTTTTGGTGCCAAGAGCTCTAGCCTATTAGTGATAGGTGTCGTATTTTGGGCAATCCGTGTTTATTTTCAAAAACCTACAAAAACTAGTTGAGAATTCTAGCTACTAGATGCATCACTAATCTTTTGAGGGATCGGATATTAGAATACACTCACGTACCATGAGTCGAGGATGCACAAGGATAACCAAACCCCCATACACTCCTCCTCGGGGTACTTTTCTCTTTTTGAACCTCCTCATTAGATTGAGAGTTACCGATAATAAGTGCATAAGTTCTTCGGACTAATGTAAGTATTGAAAGTTGACACTTACACCTCCTCATATTTGCTAGCCTCTTCGGTACCGTGCATTGCCCTCTTCTCAGTCCGAGAGTTGGCGTCCACTTCGCCAGTAAATCCAAACCCTTGGCATGATACGCTCTGTCATTATAAAACTCCTTATATCTTTTCTCAAAACAGACACCATACCTACCTATCAAGGCATTTCCATAGCCTTCCCGAGATATATTTCCATGCAACATCCACCTTTTCATGACTTGATCTTCATGTCATACATGTTCCTGCTACACTGGCAGAGGCATACATTGCATACATCATGATAGCTACATCTTCTTTATGTTTGAGTAACTTGTAAAGTGTGAAGATCTTCTATACCTTCTTTTAAAATAGAGGGTTGCCCTTAAGTGAGGAAATGATCCCAAAGTGGACAAAATAAAAGATCCCAAAGAGGGCAAATGAGAGTTAAATAAAAAGAGCCATTAAGGCCGCCAAAAAATAAAAAAACATAGAAAAAGGAGAAAAAGAAAATAAAAAGAGAGAAAGGGGCATCACTACTATTACTTTTGAAAGACCTACACTAGTACCCCCTCTTATCCTTGTACTCCATAGAGATGATCATTTATGCATATAGCTATGTGGGGACCTTCACACTATAGAACTTGGCTTGCATATTCAAAGGACGAGGCTCCTCAAACGAGCTCTAGGTTTTCATGAGCGAGCAAGTTTGATGCACCCCTACTAGTTCCATTGGAGAGTTTTTCTTAGCTCATATGTGCATCCGTTTAATTGAAATCCTACTCCTCACTGTTGGGGATCGGCGCAGAAAACAATTTTTTTTCCTACCTACGAGTCCCGAACCCAAGATCTATGCTATGCTGATATATGTAATGGAAGGAATCGGTGTTCATACCTTTGAAGACCGAAAGAGGGAAACGTTCCTCGAACGTGGTTGGCGTAGACTCTGATCCTACGACCTCCCTATCGTGTTGAAGAACCTCCGAAGATGAAGTAGCACCACATGTGTAGTGCCTCGCGGGATTACACACGTACGGTGCAACCGACGTCCCTCCGGGCTCCGAACTAGAAGAGCAGCAGAAAGAAGATTGACCCGGATCGCGATTCCGGCAGCGGGACGGCGTCCGGATGATGGTGAAACCCCCAACCAGGTGCAAACACCAAACAAGGGGAGTCCGCTCTAGGTCGGAGAAAGAGAGAGCGAAAGAACTCAATGTTGTGTTGAGAAAAGGCACCCCACCCCTCCTTTTATAGGCCAAGGAGGGGGGGGGGACTCTCCTCCCCTCCCTATGTGGGACTAAACGCCACAAGGGGGGGGGGGAGTGCGCCGGCCATGTGGGGGATGGGCCCCTCCCTTGGCGCCTAGCCCAAGGGGGGAGGCTCCCCCTTCCCCTCATGGGCCTTTTAAGGCCCATATGCCTTTTTCTCATATTTATTTAATTTCTAAATCATTTTTAATATTTAATTCTGTCAATTAAATAATAAAACATATTTTAACATCAATATATATTATTTTAAACCTTTAAAAATATCCGGAACAGCTTTCGGCACCTCCCAGTACATTTCTGGTGTTTTCTCTCTTTTCACAATTGATCCCGGATCAATCCTTAATGCATCGATTGCCCTTAAGTGTGACACCCTACGGTCCGGGAAACAGTAGACATGATCGAGACACTCTCTGACCAATGAACATCATGTGGGATCTAGTTACAATCCTAGATGTGCCCCTACGCTTCCATCGAATAAACTTCATCGCTGTTGAACCGTTAACAATATGACTTGATCCCTTTGTTCTTCGGTACTATGTTTGTCTGAGGTATGATCGTCGGTATCCAATACCTAGTTCTTCCTCGTCTCCGACATAACATGTTTACTCGTCTGTGAATATTACATCTCTTGTGATCTAGTCACTTGCTTGCAAGCTATTGATGCAACACCACCGAGTGGGCCCAGAGTACCTATCCGTCACTCGGATTGACAAATCCCGCTCTGATCTATTTCATACTTCTCAACATATCTACTTCGGAATACCCAAGATACACCTTTTCAGTTACCATGTTTCAGTGTAACGGTTAATGCACACAAAGCATCCTAATAGATAGCAATTATGTATGATCATCACGGTCTAAGGATTCAGTCACTATGTTATTAAGTCATCGCAATGCTGAACTTATGTGACTTGATCACACTGCAATGCTTAAGGTGGGTGTGTGTCCATCATATCATTCTCCTAATGATATGACCTCATTTTCAATAGACTATTATGTTCTCATGATCAGGAAACCTTGATCATCAATTGCCCAATGAGCTAGTATGCCTGAGTTTAACTAGGGACCAGGTTGTTATATATCACACGTGTATTAATGTTTCTGCTTAATACAGTTCTAGCACAATATATAACGTATTATGAACAAACAGATATGTGACAAATATCTTTATTAATTTGCCTCTAGGGCACATATCCAACACTCACATCATATCTATCATTTGGCCTTCTCGCCTATGATTGTCCTCATTGATGTGAGCCTTTCTCACCTTTTTTTCTTCCTCCTCGACCTTATTTCTCTCTATGCCATCCTAAGTGTCAACTCTCGTGCTTACGCTCATCCATTTCATGAGTGCTCAAAATATCGAAAAGGAGTGGATCAAATTGACTTGTACCTGGCTAGTGTCCGAGGACGAGTCAAGATAAGATTCCAAAGAAGACCAAGTGTGAAACTTTAGTAGATTGAGTTCTCAACAAAAATACATTTTTCTCTCGTATTCCCATATCCCCTTTCTTGCACGCAAACACCATTTGGAGACATTCGAGTCACCGACAACCAGAGCTCTTGCACATAATGTTCTTTCGTTGCTTGTTTCAATGATAATATAGACTCTTGCATGTTATGACTTGAATTGAATCACATACCTCGATTGCTTTACTTTTCAAAGTTCTTATATGGTTGCTAGCATGCCACCACAGAAATTATTCTTGTTATCATTTACCTACTCGAGGACGAGCAAGAATTAAGCTTGGGGATGTTGGTACGTCCCAAACGTATCTATAATTTCTGCTTGCTCCATGCATGTTTTGTGTGATATTGCTATGATCTAGATACACTTTCATACACTTTTGATCATATTTGGACTAACTTATTAACTCAGTGCACCACAGTGCCAGTTCCTGTTTTCTGCTGTTCTTGTATTCGAGGTTTCCCCCATATTAAAAATGCTCCAAAAATTCTGGAAAATCGGATAAAAAATAAGCGTGAAAGAACCTTCCGGAAACACCTGGGTGGGGCCAGAGGGCCACCACCAGGGACCCAGGTGGCCACCTGGCGCGGCCTAGGGTCTATCCGCACCGGGGGGGTGGTGGGGGCGCTTGGACCCTTGGTGCCCCCTGGCAGCCCCCTTTGCGTATATATTCTCCGTGATGGGATTCTTCCGAAGACAGAACCCCTTTGCACGATCTCACCTCTATTCCGCCGCCGCCGCGCTTCCAAGATACGGAGCGCCAGAAGACCTCATCCCGGCACCCTGCCGGAGGGAGGATTGACCTCCGGGAGCTTCCCCTCCACCATGGAAGCTTCGCAGATGTGCCGTGAGTAGTTTCCCTTGGACCATGGGTCCGTGATCAGTATCTATGTGATGTTCTCCTCCCCTCTTTGTTCTTAATGGTTTAGTCCTCGTGAGCTGCCCTACATGATCGAGGCACATATGTAATTTTCTGCTGTTGCTATGCCGAGTTTGCTTGGATCTGATGGATTATGAGATTATGTTCAGATTGTGATTGAGTAATATATTTGGTTCTTATCTTTTATATTTTTGTTCCTAAGTAATTCTTGCATGTTCTCCGTGCTATTTATTGCTTTGGCCAAGTAGTAGGTAGTAACTCCAAGAGGTAACATTATGCTCGATTGTGGGTTCATGCCCCCCGATGAAACGCTTGATTGACAGAAACATGAGTCTAGGGGATGTGCTGTTGCAACAAGGGGGAAAAACGGTGCTTGTAACTGCGGTTCCAAAGATTGTTTACTTTATGCAAAGTGCTTTTTAATGCAGTTTTCTGTTGCTTTGGGTTTACACTTTGGGTGGGGCTCGCAACTTAATACCAGCGAGATATTCTGGATAGATATCTCAAGGTGGATAATTAGTAGTAGATGCAGTTGGATTTTGGTCTATTTATTTTAGCGTACTGCCCATGCTTTTGAGCCTCGTCCTTTCTTTGTAGCATAGTTAGCATTACGGTGCGTTTTTTATCCTATCAATTGCCCAGCTGTAAATTTTTTACCTCGCATAGCAGTTTTATCGTCTTTTGGGAGAGAGAAATCACAGGACCCCGGTCCATATTCTCATCACTGTTTACACGCTCTTTTATTTTCCTACCTTTACTTTTCAGCTGCTATCATTATTATCCTTTATCTATTGCGTTGATCCTTTGTGAAGAGCAAGGCCGGAGAGATTGACAACCTCTCTGTACGCATTGGGAAGCAAAGTTATTTGTGTCATGTGCAGGTCCAGGTGAAGTAAACAATTTTGAAGATTGTGAACGGCGCCATTGTTCACTTCACCACCTACTTATCATTATTGGAGTCCTATGGGAGATGATATTTTCAACCTTGGTATCTTTGCCAAGGGAAATTTGTCGCTACACTACATCTCAACCTTACACTTGGGGTAACCAACGAGGATAGAGTATCAACCACCTACTTGAAGATCCTTGGAGTCCTCCTGGATTCGACAAGTCTTACAGTCCTCGTGTAAGGGAAATTAACCGCTACTACATCCAAACCTTCCACTTGGGGTAACCAACGACGATCACTACTTTTGTGCCATCAAGACTAATTTCTGGCGCCGTTGCCAAGGACTCCAGTCTATAAGATAGGGGAGTTGTACACTATCTTTTAACTTCGCTTTTTAGTCTTGTTAGTTTATTTGCTAGTTTTTGCTTTAGAGTCTTATACCAAAAGCCACACAAAAATTAGTTGACTTGCTTTTAGTTCATTTGCTCTTGCTTGTGTTGTTGCTATGGGTTCCACTGAAAACACTAAGTTGTGTGACTTCACTAGTCACAACAACAATGACTTTATTAGCACTCCTATTGCTCCACCTGCCACTTCAGCACCTTCATATGAAATCAAACCTTCTTTGCTAAATATTTTTATGAAAGATCAATTATCCAGTGCTGGAGATGCTGCTGCTATGCACTTAAATAATTTTGTTGAACTTTGTGATATGCAAAAGTACAAAGAAGTAGATGGTGACATTGTTAAACTTAAGCTTTTTCCCTTCTCTTTGAGAGGAAGAGCTAAGGAGTGGCTCCAATCCTTGCCTAAGAATAGCATAGATTCTTGGGGTAAGTGCAAGGGTGCTTTTATTGGGAAGTATTACCCACCTGCTAAGATTATCCATATGAGAACTAACATTATGAATTTTAGACAGCTGGATAATGAACACGTTGCCCAAGCTTGGGAACGTATAAAATCTCTTGCTAAGAATTGCCCTACACATGGTTTGACTACTTGGATGGCTACCGAGACTTTCTATGCGGTATTGAATTTTACCTCGCGGAATCTGTTAGACTCGGTCGCGGGAGGAACCTTTATGTCAACCACACTTGGTGATGCCACGAAGTTATTGGACGAGATGATGAAAAACTATTCTCAATGGCATACCGAAAGATCTCCAACAAGTAGGAAGGTAAACTCTGTTGAGGAGATCTCCTCTTTAAATGATAAGGTTGATTTGATCATGTCTTTACTTACTAAGAAAGTTCCTATTGATCCTCATGGTTTTCCTTTAAATTTTCTGGTTGCTCAAGAACAAGTAGATGTTAAATTTATTTCTAGGAACAACTTCAACAATAATGCTTATAGGAGTAACTTTGGTAGAATTCCTAGACCATTCCCATCCAACAACTATGGGAACAACAACACTTACCCTAGTACGAAAAGCTCCACTTCTGAATTGGAGAGCATGCTTAAGGGCTTTATCACTTCTCAAAAAGCCTTCAACAAGAGTGTAGAAGAGAAATTAGAAAAGTTAGATGGTCTCTCTTTGAAGTTTGACAAAATAGCTCATGATGTAGAGATGCTTAAAATTATAACTTCTCCCCTTGAGGAAAGAAAAACTACACCCATGAATGCTATTCAAGTGCAAATTAATGAGAACATTTGAATGCTAGCCAAACTTAAGGATAGATGGGCTAGAGAGAAGGAAGAGGAAGATAGACTTAAGAGCCTTCCTACAGACACTACTATTGCTACTATACAAGTTGTCGAGGATCTCAAAACCTTTAGCACCCATCAAATCCCTAGTCCACCTAATGGACCTATCAATGGTGATGCTAATACCTCAACTTTAGGACAAGAAGGTCCCATGAATTTAGAGTCTACCAAGAGAATGAGCTTAGATGACATCACCACCACTTTAATTAATGGCAGTGAACTTGATTTTGATAATTGCGGTCTTTTCCTGAAGTTATGACTTTTTTGCACACTAGTTCACTCAACATTGGCTTCACCGAGCATATTACCAATGCTCTTATCAAAGCTAGGGAGGAGAAACTTAAGTTTGAGGTTTGTATTCCTAGAAAACTAGAAGATGGTTGGGATCCTATCATAAAAAGCAAAATGAATAATTTTTCTTGCTTTGCTTTATGTGATGTTGGAGCTAGTGCCTCCGTTTTACCCAAAAGAATGTACGATATGCTTGAGTTGAAACCTTTTTATCTTTGTTCTTTTGGTGTTCGTCTTCTTGATTCTTTCGTAAAGAAACCTTTAGGGAGGATTGATGATGTTCTTATTGTTGTCAATGATAATTATGTTCCCGTTGATTTTCTTGTCATGGACATTGAGTGTGATCCCTCATGTCCAATTATTTTGGGACGCCCTTTTCCCCGCACCGTTGGTGCTATTATTGATATGAAAGAACGGACTATTAGATTCCAATTCCCCCTAAAAAACGACATGGAACATTTCCGTAGAAAAAGATGAAGTTACCTTAAAGATCTGTTACATGGACAAGCTATTCATTTGTAGTTGGCAAAACTTGATGTTTTTGCATCATGCCTACACTACTAGAGAAATAGCTATTCATGGAAACCTTCTTAGTGGCGCATTTTATATGTAATGCGCCACTATGTTGTAAGGGGTGACGCACTGGTAAAAAATGCGTCACCTATAAGCTCTTATAGGTGGCGCATTTTTAAAAATGCGCCACCCCTAAGAGTGGGACAGCCTAGGATCCCCTTATACGTGGCGCATTTGGTTAAATGCGCCACCCATAAGAACCTTATAGGTGGCGCATTTTGGAAATGCGCCACCCCTAAGAGCTTATGGATGGCGCATTCTAGAAATGCGCCACCCCTAAGGAATTTTTAGTGGCGCATCCAGAATGCGCCACCCATAAGCTCTTAGGTGTGGCGCATCTTGCATATGAGCCACTACTAAGCAAAAACTGTGAGGGAAAATTCCCAAATACACCCCCCCGTGGACCACCATTTCATTTTGAAAAAAAAATAGAAGAAAATGGTAGAAATGTCAAAAAAATAAAAGAAAATAAGTTTCCCATATGATATGTGGTCTAGTGATTAGGACAATTTACAAATATGAATTTTGAATTTTTTTGCAAAATCTCTCGAGAATTTTAGAAAATGGGCATAACTTTTGCATACGACCTCCAATGAAAAAGTTTTTATATGAAAAATCATCTACTAAAAAATTTTACAGGGGGAACCCCGTTGAACACTTTTAGAATCCTAAAAAACCTAACAGAAAAAAAGTTACGGGCATTTGAAGATCTGGAGACAAAAAAATAAAAAAAAATTGAACTTAGTAGTGGCGCATTTTGTATGAAATGCGCCACTACTAACAGGAAAAATATTGATTTTTTTAATATATTTTATATTTTAAAAAAAATCAAAATAGGATAGAGGACCAATCGGCAAGTTTCAAAAAAATTTGATAATTTTAGATAGTAACATTAATTTTTTTTAAATAAAAATAAAAAAAATCATTTTTAAAAAAAGTTCAAAATGTCCCATCGAGAAAGTTTCAAAAAAATGTTGAAAATTTTAGCACACCCATGAACATTAACAAGGTCCTAGACATTAACATGGTTTAATAGGATTTATATGATAGATATATCAACAAGTGCCTGCTAGGTGAGCTGGAGTGGGAGTTGAATAGAACCGAGAAGTTAAGCGTGCTGGGGCTGGAGTAGTGCTACGATAGGTGACCCTCGGGGAAGTTTGAAAACGGAAGTTAGTTTGACCTGAGATTAAGTATAGTGACCGGGCATTAAGCCTAGCCTGAGATTAAGAAAAAAAATCGTAATCTAAATTCAAAATTTAATTTTTTAATTGTGGCGTATTTTCAGAATGCGCATGCGCCACCCCTAAGACTCTTATGGGTGGCGCGCCACGCATAAGAGTTTTAGCGGTGGCACATTTGAAATGCGCCACTATTAAGGCCTTATTAGTGGCTTGTCCTTAGTGGCGCATTTGAAATGCGCCACTAAAGGCAAAAAAGGACGCCACTATAAGGCCCTTTCCTAGTAGTGCTAGCTAAAAGGCATAAAATAAAGCGCCTATTGGGAGGCAACCAAAAATGTTTCTACTTTCTGTTTCAGTGGTCTTGCTGCTTGTTACTACCTCAGCAACATAATTGTATCTTTATGTTCAAGCTTTGTGCCAAGTTTTAGCCTCCGATTTCAAGAAAGATCAAAAGTTGTGACATGCTGTTCAGAAAACATATTCTGTCTCCTTGACGGAAAAATTCACCTAAAATCATCAGCTCATCTTTTTTATCTGAATAGTTTTGACAGTATGCTCTATACAATTTACTTTCAGTGATATGTTCTGAGTTTTTTGATTTAAGTTACAGAAGAGTCTCTAAAAAATTATTTACTACCTGCTAGTCAGTTTTTCACAGATTCTGCCACGTTTTGCGTTTTTTCGTTTAGAAAAATCTTAGGTTTGATTTTTTTTGCAAAAACTTTTTGGAAATCTTGCGAAATAGTAGATCTGCATGAAAATATTTATTTCCAGTGGAGGAAAATTATTTATTTATGGGTACTAAGCACTCTAATCAGCTTATGATGAGTTTCGTATGAAGGGAGTTTTCAAGTATGCGAAGGAAGACAATGAAAGAAGATCCGGGAGTGTGAAAGCTCAAGCTTGGAGATGCTCCCATGCACCCCAAGAAATATCCAAGGAGACTCAAGCGTCTAAGATTGGGGATGCCCCCGTGCATCCCCTTCTCTATCAACAATCATCAGTTCGTCCTTCTCCATGCTATATTTTTATCACTTCATATGTTATATGCTATGCTTGAAGCGTCTCGCTCTTTATTTTTTAGTTTGTTTTAGTTTTGCTTGTTGTTCATAACAAGTTGGACCCTAGCCTACATTGTTTGGGAGAGAAACACGCTCCACTCCACCCTAGAACACAACATACGTTTTCATGCTTATCTTTGATTGTTTGTGTTCTTTATCTTTTCATAACTGATGTCATGCTTAGCTCTTAGTTTTCATGCTTATATCTTTAAGAGATTTTATTTAGGTTGTTGCTTTCGGAACTCTCTTGAGTTATCATGCTTATCTTGTTTAGAGAGTTGGTCTGTTGCACTGATTTTATTTAAGAGATTTTATTTAGGCCCGAGTTGGATGATATCCTCCACGACGTGGATCAGCAGATGCACCATAATGTCGAAGAACGCGGGCGGGAAATAGATCTCAAGCTCGCATAGTATGAGCACGATCTCCTCCTGTAGCCTTTTGAGTTGCGTAGCGCAAATCGACTTCCGGGAGATGACGTAAAAAAAGTTGCAAAGGCCAAACAACGTTTTACGGACGTGCTCGTCCATTATCCCTCGCATCGCAACCGGGAGAATCTGCGTCATCAGCACGAAACAGTCGTGAGATTTCATCCCGCTGAAACGCTTCTTTGCCTCGTCTAGGTATCTGCTTATCTTCCCCGCGTAGCCGTTTGGAAATTTTACTCCTATGAGGCGGTGGATAAACCGCTTGATCTCCTCCTCGCACAGAGTGAAGCATGCCGGGGGGCAGTGATCAATACCGGTCTTCTTCTTGGTCGTCCTTTTTCGTTTGCGAGAGTTTTGCGTTTCCGTATCCTCTTCCTCCTCCGGCTCATCATCGTCGTCACTAGGGGGGTGAAGTTCCCTCCTGATGCCCATAAATTTCAAGTCATTCCTTGCTTTTGGCCCGTCCTTGGTCTTCTCCGGCATGTTGAGCAGCGTGCCAAACAAGCTCTCGCACACGTTCTTTGTGATATGCATTAGATCAAGGCTATGAGGACTGCGGAGTAGACTCCAGTATTGCAAATCCCAGAAAACAGACCTCGCTTTCCATACCCTCATCAACGGCTGTGTCTTCTTTTTTTTCTTTCCCGGCGCGGGGCACTCTTTCCAAGTTTTCAGCAAGTTGTCGATTTCTTTGCCGCTCCTTCGAGCTGGGGGTGCTCGGAGCTCCTCGCTTCCATCGAACAGATGTCCCTGTTTTCTCCACGTGTGTTTCTTGGGAAGCCACCTCCGAGACCCCTGGAACACGGTTTTTGAAGATCCAGGATCTTTTGGTAGCTGGCGGTACGTTGTATTATCCATGCACCTAACGCATGCACAGAATCCTTGGACCACCTGCCCTGAGAAATATCCGTATCCGAGATAGTCGTGCACCGTCGTGATCACCGCGGCTTTCATTGGGAAATATTATTTTGCCGCGGCGTCCCACGTATTGACTCCGTCTTTCCATAACGTTTCTAGCTCCTCTTTCAACAGCTGCAGATATAGATTGAGGTCCGTACCTGGTTGTTTCGGCCCTTGAACTAGCATACACATTGTTATGTACTTTTTCTTCATGCACTTCCAGGGGGGAAGGTTGTATATGCATACAAACACGGGCCAGGTACTGTGTGTGCTGCTCTGGCCGCCAAACGGATTGACTCCATCGGCGCTCACACCAATCCTGAGGTTCCTTGGTTCTTTCCCAAAATCTGGGTATTCGAGGTCCAACGCAGTCCATTGGCTACCATCTGAAGGGTGCCTCAGCATGTCCTCCTTTTCCGGATCCGGGTTCGGGTCATCCTCTTTTATCTTCTTTCTATCCGCGTGCCAGGTCATGAGCTTTGCTTCCTCGGGATCTATGAAATACCTCTACAGACGAGGAGTGATCGGAAAGTACCATACCACTTTTCTAGGAACTTTCTTCCCTCTCTTGTATCGACTAACACCGCACACCGAACATGTGGTTTTATCTTCGTCCTCACCCCGATAGATCATGCAATCATTTATGCAGACCTGGTATTTAACGTGCGGAAGATCGAGAGGGCAAAGGACTTTCTTGGCCTCAGCGATACTAGTTGGGCACGTGTTGCCCTTCGGAAGACGATCGTGCCAGAATGCCATGTTATCATCGAAGCTTTCGTCGGTCCATTTGTGTTTTGCCTTCATCTCCATAGCCCCAAGTGTTACATTCAAGCGGGTATCCTCGTCGTTGCATCCTTCGTACAACTTCGTAATCGCGTCTTTCTCGAGTTGCGCCATCTTGGCTTTCTCTCTAGCTGCACCTCTTGCGTTCAACGCCTCTTTGACAAGCAGCTCTTGAACATGAGGGTCCCGCACCCAGCTTGAATCATCATGTCCGACATCTTGAACTTCATGTCCGGCATCTTGATCTACATGATCCGCTTCGACATCTTCTTCATGATCATGTACGGGATGCTCTTCGTCATCTCGCCCGCCGCTGTTTTCTGGTTGCCCTTCCTCATTTACTGGCGCCCCACCATTGACGTCCTCCTCCTCACCAGCTTCATCACTTATCCATCGTGTGTAGCCATCCATCAAACCATTACGCTTCAGGTGTCTTTGCAATATTCCGGAATCAGGCTCGGTCACGCACTGCAGTTTGCATCTCCGACACGGACATCTTATATCCGACCTATTATTCCTTAGCATGTCGTTTGTCGCACATTGCATCCACCTAGCCACGGTGATATCGGTCAGCATCTCGCGGACCATGGTCGATCACCTGCGTGCACGGAGAGAGCAACACAATTATATATCACAGTCGTCGCCGGAAAAATTCGGCATGACCTTCCCTAATAATGCATGGGAGCATGCAGAGAGTGCGCTAGAAGTTTGCCAAAACGGAAATGAATCGACATTTCGGCAAAACATTTTCCACTCAAGATACACATATACATCAAACCACCATAAGCTTCACACATACATCAAACCACCACAAGCTTCACATATACATCAAACCCAAGCTTCACATATACAACAAACCCCAAGCTAATAAAGGCAAGTATATGGGTCATAAATGGAACAAAAGAGTTTGGGAGGAGGTCCACTTACTTCAATATGAAACAAAATAGATGTAATGCCAAGTATCGATGGATAAATGGAAGAAATGAGGTGGGGAGGAGGAGAAAACCGAATAGATCTAGGGTGAGAAGAGTGGATCTAGTTTGAGAATTGTGTGGAGTGAATGAGAGGTGGTAGGTGGGGTGGAGTAGATAAGGGAAGCTCTAGGCATTTAGTGGCGCATATAGGAAGTCAGTGGTGGCGCATCTGTGCAATGCGCCACCCCTAAGCTCTTATGGGTGGCGCATTACCACAATGCGCCACCCCTAAGGACCTTATGGGTGGCGCATATACAGAATGCGCCACCCCTAAGCTATTAGGGGTGGCGCATTCTGTATGTGCGCCACCTATAAGGTCCTTAGGGGTGGCGCATACTGCTAGATGCGCCACGTATAAGATCATCCAGGCTGGCCCACTCTTAGGGGTGGCGCACTGGAATATAATGCGCCACCCATAAGGTCTTATGGGTGGCGCATTATTTTCCAGTGCGCCACCCATAACAGGTGGTGGCGCATCGCTTTCCATATGCGCCACTAATAGGCTTTCCATGTATAGCTATTTCCCTAGTAGTGAATCAAGTCTGATGACGGCAGTTGCAGTGTGAGGACAGGATGCAGTGTCTTCAGCTTCTTCAGGTCTGATCTCTTGGTTGGAAGAATATGAATCCATCGCTAGAGGTTGAGTAGGACAACGATGAAACTGATGAGGAGGCATGATCTCAGTAAGTGGTGGTGACTTGAGGCCAAGGTGAGCGATTTCCTCAGGATTAATGACTGCTTCAAGGATGGCATCAACCCACTGGTAAGTGTAATGAGCATACCGATGTGCCTTCTTCTGACAGGTATGCATCTGAGCCATGTACGTGAGGATTTCACCAATCTGGCGCTTGGTCCAGTCGTGATTGCGATCGACTTTATGATGGAGGCTAATGAGGATTTCTCTGTCAGTCATCGTACGAGCCTGGGTGGTTTCCTCAGTTGAGGCATTAGTGCCAGCTTCCTCAGTGGTGCGAGATTGAGGATGATGAATGTTGAAGGCAAGGGACTTGGTAGGGTGAAACTTCTCATTGTAGAGACCTTTTCCCTTGTCTGAAGCATGCATTGAGGAAATGATGTGAGGAAGAACCTCAACTGGAGGCATGTAGACGCGATGATTTTCTTGATCAGCCTCATAATTGACACCAGTCTTGATGAAGATGAGCTTCATAATCCATGGTGCATATGGCTTCAAGATATGAGGATTCTAAGCTGCATCAACCATGGTCCTGAAGAATAAATCAACAACATTGATGGGAGCTGACATGCAGATATTGAATAGAATACTCTTCATGAAGCCAAGAACGTCTTCAGCAGTCGATTCATAGCCTTTGATAGGGCAGAGTGACTTTGCCAAAATGCGATATTGGGTGCTGGGCAAAAACTGAAGCTCTGTGATGAGAAACTTTGTGCGAGGAGCAGCATCAGGCTCTTGGGGTTTCATCAGCATGTTCATCAGATCATCACGAAGAATGGATGATCCATATGCGCTTGGAACTAAGCATCATGAGCAGGCAGCTGAAGAATTTCAATGATTTCTGTCATAGTGGCAGATTGATGTTGATGCTCAGTCATCCATTCGAAGACCCATGTGGTGATGTCTTGAGGATTTTCTGAGACATACAACGTGGCATAAAATTGAAGCACAGTCTCCTCATTTTAATGTATGCGCTCAGAGAAGAACTGAAGAAGCTTGGCATGATGCAAGTCTTGAAGAGCATTGTTGAAGCAAGGGATGTCCTCCATATCATTATGAGGAATATGTTTATGAGGAAAAACCTTGTTCTGCTTGTATAGGACCGAGGCATAATAATTCTTCTATGAGGCATTCCAGAACCTCAGCAATTTGCGAGGCGGTGCTGAGAGATGGGGGTTTTGAATCCCTTCCTGAAAGTAGCCCATGCTGGCATCAACATTGAATCGTGGGCATTCATCAGCAGAAATATTGCGGTAGAATGGCTGCATCTGCTTGGGACATAGTGAACGTCCTTATGCTTGTCCTTGAGGCACGTGAGACACTGGAGGTGCTTGAGGCACTGGGGGAGTAACCTCAGCTTCCGCTGTGGCATCAGGGCAAGGTTTCGGAGACGAAGTTCGGGCTAAGGGAGAAGTGGCATGTTTGTCAGCCGAGATGTCCTTTGAAGCATCCGGATCAGTATTGGTGTTGTGCTCTTCTTCAGTTTCAGTCGTAGGAGGAGCACTTTCAACTTCAAGTTCGGCATCAACTGCATGGGAGTGGGAAGTTGCTTCATGAACGGAGTCCTCAGAATCTGGAGTTGTTTCTAGCAGGAATTCAGTTGCAGTGGGGGAGTGAGGATCAAGAGAGAACACGGTGTGAGTGGGGGAGTCTGGATGTTCCAGCTCATATGCCTCATCCATGATACGGGAGTCCCCAAATCACCAATGTAGACGTCTTCATCCATTGCTTCAGTGATGACTAGAGGAGGCGGTGATTGAGTAGTTGGAAGAATTGGGGTTGAGGCATTCGAGACAACCATCTGGGACGGAGGAGTGAAGACAAAAAGACTGCGCTCAGCATTTGTAGGAGGACTTGAGCCAGTAATTGGTGGCAAAGTGGCCTCAGGGTGTCTTGAAGTAGGAGGAGCTGAGGATATGGGAGCAGCATCAATGGGCTCCTCGGCTGTGGTAGCAGGTGCTGGCCTCTTGGCAACTGGAGGTGTTGTAGCAGTGCCCTCAGGCTTGCTCTTTGAGGGTCTTGATGATGCGGACTATAATGGTGGTCAGTCATCAGGTTGTCCAACCGGATGCATCGAGGCAACTAGAGGAACTGAGCCAGGATGATTGTGATCTTTGACCATGTGGTCAACATGCCTCGAGAGGCGTTCTTTGGAGTTTCCATAGTAGGCACATTTCTGATCGAACTCCTCGGTGAGTTTTTGCACCTTAGACTGATACTGTTGAAGTTCTTCAGGAGTGGCAGTAGAAAGTTTCTTCTTGAAGTAACGATGGAGTTTCCTCAATTGCTGCTCGAACTGGTTCATGAGGTCTTGATGACGAAACTCGTTGATAAGAAACTGATGCAGATAGAACTTTATGTTTTTGGGTATATCGAGATCATCAAGGGGAGTATCAGGCTTGAGAAGCCAAATGTCGATGAACTCAAGTATCTTCTTGGGATCAAGAAGAAGTGGCATCTCAGAGCCAGTGGCTTCAGCTTTGCATTTAGAAGCAACACGAAAATACTCAATTTGTTGTTCTTCAGTGGCAAAAAAACTAGCTTCATCCTCAAATTCATCTTCTTCATCAGAAAAAAGGACAACTGGAATTGAGCCACGCATGGTCGTTTTCTTTGGAGAGGCCCTGAAGCCTCTGCATATAACAGTCTTGGTCTTCAACTCAGGCTGTGGCACAGTTGTTGATGCTTCAGGTGCGCTGCCAGGAAGGAGCAGGACGAGACGTCCGCTGGCATGAGGAACTGGGTGCCGAGGGAGCTGCAGTTGATGTAACTGGGATGAACTTCTGGATGCCAGGCTTCTTTTTCTGTGGCTTGACAGCAGGTTGTGGCAGAATCTCAACTGAGTCAGTCAGATCGCGTGCCAAAGACTTAGCCAGATGAGATGTCCTCTTGAGGTAGCGCTGGTAGGCCTTAGGAAAATCGTCTCGGGTCTTCAGGCTTGAGGGATGAGGAACCACACCTGGAGCAGGTGGAGAACGAGACTTGATGCCCAAAGTCTTCAAAGTAGGGGTCACAGAAAGCAGTTCCTCATGTTGAGGATTCAGCCATTCATAAGCAGCCCACCAACTAGCCCATTCCCTTGTGATTTTATGAAATCTTATTTTTCGTTCGCCAGCAGTCTCATGTGGCAGAGTCTTCAGATCATCATATAATGCCTGAGACAAGTCATGAGTTGTTCTAGTGCGACGTAAGAACCAATCTGCTTCAGCTAAGGGGATTGAGGAATTGTGAGTTCTAGCTGAGCTGCAAATGAAGTGAGACTGTGAGAATGTGGGCACCCGGGACTATATGTCCGAAGCGACCAGCTGTGTATACGGTCATGCTCCCATGATCTGTTCGCATGACACACAACTCGACATGGATATCATAGTCTCAATGTTCATACAATACCGAATACAAGTCTTACAAATAACATAGTCTTACATGGCCTCATCGGGCTCAAATAGCAGCGGAATAAGAAAAAGCATCAAAGGTAGTAGTGGCACAATCCACAGGGTAGATCAGAGCATAGTACGTCCTAGTAATCGCCGGTAGCATCATCGGCATATCCCTGCTCTTCCAAGCCTGGCCGATTGAATAACCAGGGACAAAGCCGTGAGTACATACAAAGTACTTGCAAACCACCTAAAGAGAGAAACAAAGTTTTGCATACGAAAATAATGGGATGGATATATGGTGGAGTTTTTCATAGGGATTTCCTATCTACTCAGGATTATTATTAAGTTGGTAAATTTTTAAACTTGGCAAATTTTATTTCCCACAATGAATTTGGATAAGTCAAGTCCAACCTTTTTCCAACAATATCAACATCATCATCGCGAATCATAAACTCGGTACCGGGCTTTCTCATCTATTCCCCACAAAGTGTGGCCTCACTAGCTGTCCATGACCGTGGAGTCCGGCTACTCGAATAGTTTTCACTCTGCAGAGGTTGTACACTCTACCCACCACATTCGATACATCCGCCATGTGTCCCCACGGATCTTCATACTTCAGTATGCGGGTCTCGGATAATCGACCATAGTTTTCCCCTTGTATGTCCTAGTACAGGTGAATCTACCCCTTGCATACTACATGGATTGTCCGTGTGTCAGGACATGCTCCTCTTGGACCCAAGCCTGCACCGTACTAGAAGAGCACCAAGGTCCCTTCCGACACTAAGCCTAGCAAATTTCACCCATCGACTTCGAGGGCTATTGGATTCGTGGAATCACCCATCCATGTGTATTTATAAGACCCCCGTACTAAGACAAACAAGCTTCCAACTAGCTATGTTGTACTGTAAGGCTAGGTTTTGGCGGCACTTATAGAGAGTCCCTCCAGACTTTGTTCATGTCCGACGATGTTCCACAAACCCGGCCATACCACCTTCTTAGGTGTATGTCGTACCATAAAGGATGAAGTATGACTTTCCAAGTTGTTATCTAATGATAATGCTAGAGCTGAGTGATGTTATCGACGGAGTGTCGGGATCACCGGGGTTCTACTTTATTTTCCCAAATAGGTAGGCTATGGGGGGGTGTATTGTTTTCCTAATACAACTAATACAATCCCAAACCATATGAATATAATACTAGCATGGCACAATATAAGTGGTACAAGAAAAGTAAAAAGGGTAATGTGGGGTTTTGAGTTTTGACGGTGGCTTGCCTTCGTCGGCTGTGGTCTCCTGGTCATTCTCGGGGGCAGCTTGGAGGTAGTCTTGTCCTGCACGGTCAATCGTCTCGTGTACACGTTGCTAAACAAGGAAAGTCACAATATTACAATGGGGCAATAGCAAGCACAACATCACTCAATTTTTCAAACAAATTCACAAGAAACAAAGGACAAAACAAATTCCATGGTTTTCTATGTAGTAAGATTTAACTTTTATATCACCTCAACAAGGTTAAATTTATAACAAGCCATTAGGATATTTTGGGGGATTTATTAACATCTAGATTAATTTAAACAAGCCTTAAGTAAAGCAATGATTTTCACACATTTTATTCACTAACAACTTTTTCATTTATTTTAATACCATTAAATAAATGTAGAACAATTTTATATTACACAGAGGCAATTTTAATAAAGTGCTAACAAATTAATATCTCTAACATAAATTTTATAGAAATTAAGCAAGCAATCAAATTAATAATAAATGGTCACAATTTTATTTTAGCAAATACAAATTCTACACATGCAGAAAAATAGAGCATAATTATATAAACAACACAAAAATTATTTTATATTTTTCTGATTTACAATTATTTTTCTAATATTCTAAAGGTTTTGCAGATCTAATAAAAAGAGAAAAAAAATAGCAGGCCGACCCGTGGCTATACGGCGCCCTCGCGCAAGTTTCTCCAGTGGGCCGAGCCTAGTGTAGCGGCTGTTGTTTCTGGGTTTTTTTTTAAGAAATCCGAAGGGGTGTGGGGGAATCCTTGGCGTTGGATCTGGGCTGATCCAACGGCCCAAGGTCGTCTCCTTCCTCCCGCTAGGGCAAGGGACGGGAGAGGATTCCCATGGCGGCCAGGGGCGCACAGAGCCTCGCCGGTGGCCCTCCGGTGGGCGGTGGCTGGCGGCAAGGGGCGGGGGAGGCGCGACACGGCTAGGGGGCCCATTTTCCCCAAAAAATGGAGGCGCGACACGACCATAGGAGAGGTTCGGGAGCTCACCGGAGGCGTTTCCTGCGGTATTTGGCGGCAGGGAACGGCGGCGGAGGTGAGGCGGGCAAGGGCAACCCGTTTTTGGCGTCTAAGGGGCTCGATAAAGTGGCGAACGGCGGCGACTTGGGGTAGACCGTCGGGTCCAGTAGACGTGGGCGGTGGCTCCTCCTTGTCCTTGTCGCCGGCGGCTCCTCCTTGTCCTTGTCGCCGGCGGCTCCTTCCGGCGCCGGCTACGACGTGGGACGGAGAGGGGCGGCTCGCCGGCCTCCTCCTCTCCCTCCTCCTTCCTCCCTTCCTCTTCCTTCCTCCTCTTTTCTTCCTTCCGTTCTCCTCCTTCTCTACCTTTCGGTACTGCTCGATCGGCTGGGGTGGGGTGTGGTGCTCGGGTGGCGAGTGGAGTGGCGAGGAGAGGGCTCGCGGTCCTCCTTTTATAGCGATGGAGGGGAGGGGTATGGGAGCGGGAACGAGCTAGCGCGAGAGCGGGAGTGCGCGCGTGCTTCTCCCCGGCGATCCGTGGCATTGGCCATGGTTGGACGTCGGCGGCGCGAGGGCTGACGTCGGGCGAGTGACGTCAGGGAGGGGCCTACGGGGTGACGTCAGGAGGTGGGAGGGATAATGACAAGAGGGGCCGAGTTGTAAGGGGCTAGGGAGAGAGAGGGTGCAGGTTAGGTTTTAGTGAAAATGGGCTTCGGCCCAGTAAGATAGGGTTGGTCTCTTCTTTTATTTGTTTGGAACAAGCCCTGATCTATTTAGATTTGTCAAGCTCTAAATTTCGGTTTGGTTTAAATTTGAAACAAAATTTCAAATTCAACCCACCTAAATGCTTTAAAAACTCCAGGGTTATTATCCTAATTTTATTTAGGATTTTTAAGAAATTTTTAATTGGGTTAATAATGTTATTACTATTATATTAATAGAAAATAATTATTTAGTACTTTTTAAATATTTTAAATAAATACCTTCTACTATAGAGATATTTTTAATTATTTAATTAATGATTTTCTATGAAGTGAAATATTTATTTAGAACATATTTTATTGATTCTTATTTCCTATGGTGGTAAAAGTGTGGCTATTATAATATAAGTGGAGTGCTAAACATTTTTTTATTGGTTGATTATTTTTGGCATGGCATAAGATAAAAAAAACACTCAAGAGCATGGCAAGGTAAGGCATAACAATCAAAATAAAGCATATGCAAGCATGGAATGGCAATACTAGTTCTATCACATCACAACTTAGCAAGGTTTTTGTTTATCATAATTTTTGGCATTAATATAACAAGGCAATAAAAGTTGGGATGTGACAGAGAACCATAGGATTCCTCAGAAGCCATGTACATGTGACAGAATTAAGTTGCGAGGGAAGTGGGGTATGGTCATTTGCGTTCATGAGGAATGTGTTGAGGAATTCAAATTAATTTTTCACAGGTCTCATTAAGGATTCAATACTGCTGAGGAGGTGTTGTTTGAGGAAGTGGCAGCAGTACTGAGGCAATTAAAAGTTGAGACAATAGTCATAACGAAAACGAGGCGAGCGATTTGAGGCAACTCAAGATAGTCGTCTCCGGCGACGGCGAGCTCTGGCGATGGTGGCGCGAGAACTGAGGGAGCTCGAGGGCGGCAGCGCGAGAGAGGAATGAGGTGAGAGGGGTAAATGACTGAAGGGGAGCACTATATATAGCGAGGTGCGATTTTTGTGGACAGGATTACCCCTGGCGGTTCGTATTTTGACGCGGTGAGGTAGATTTGAGCTTATCGAATCAGTACTGCGTGCGGTTAAATAAGAACCGACGAGTGGTAAAAGCTTCAACTGATGCCTCAGTTTGAGGAAACTATGGTGTATCAAGTGAACGCATACAACAGAGGGATGGACTGGATAAGTGAGAATAGAGAAGAAGGGTCCAATCACATTCACCTAGTTAAAGAAACAAATCTTGAAGAACAAAAACTATAGGTGAGTGTTGTTGAGGACAAAATCAAGTATCAAGTTGAGGCAAAAACGAGGCAACTGAATACAACCAATTCCTGAGGAATTTTGGCGGTGGCGCGACCCACCTTATAGGGAATGAGACGCTTGGTACCATACAATTGTCATATGGATCATGAGTCACTTCCACATTAATTTCTTCACACTTATAAAGGTAGTTCCTCATGAGTTGAGGAGTACGACGCATCGTGTGTTGTACATCAGGATTCTTCAATAGTGTTGAAGCGTTAGGATGTGTGTCCATTCACTGTACATTTAAGGAATCTAAGATATTTAGCTCACACCTCAGGGTGTTAAATAACTTATCATCCAAAGGCTTAGTGAATATACCAGCAAGTTGTTCTTCATTCTTCACGTGGCTGATGACGATGTTCTCCTTCAAAAAATGATCTCGAAGAAAGTGATATCGTATCTCAATGTGCTTCATCCTCGAGTGTTGTACATGGTTCTGAGAGATCTTGATGGCACTCTTGTTGTCGCATAGCAGTGGCACTTTCTTCAAGTTGATGTCGTAGTCCTTGAGAGTTTGCTTCATCTAGAGCAGTTGTGTGCAACTTTCACCAGCGGCAATGTATTTGGCCTCATCAGTGGAGAGTGAGACACAGTTTCACAACCCACTTTTAGGTATGTGCTAGGGTTAGCATGTCACTTGAATCATGTAAAAAAATTCAAAGGAAATTTAATTGGGGAAAAGAAAAGCACAAATGAATTTAATTCAAATGGCCAGACAAAAATCTTTTTCCAAAAATCTTCTGAAGTTTTTGAAAAGTCCTATAAATGAGAATGATCACATATCAAGTGAAGTGGGTCCCATTGCATGCTCCAAGATTTTTCAAAAAATCAAGAAAGGGCTTATAAATTAAATTTAACCCTATTTGAATTGAAATTCGAATAGTTTGAATTTCAAAAATCTTCAAATCTTGGTAGTGGCTAACTATATGCCATGTAAGTCCAAATTAATGTTTTAGGGATTTTACAAAATGTTTTGTTATTTTTTTCCAAAGCAACATAAACAAAATAGAAATAAACAAAAGAAAAAGAACAAAGATTACCTTCCACTTACCTCTGGCCCAATTTGCTGAACCAGCCGGCCCAGCCCACCAGGAGGGCAGGGGCGTCTTCTTTCTCGCGCCAGGAGGATGCCACCGAGGGCGTCGGCATGCGCATGGAGCCCACCACCTCCTGCTTCGATGTGGAGAGCCCCTCGTGTCCTTATCCCGCGCCTGGAAGCTCCCTGACATCCTCTCCCATTCCCTCCCCTAGAGACGCCTCTCTGTCTCTCCCTCGCCATTTTTTTCGCCACCCGAGCACACCGGAGAGCGCCGCCGCGCGCTTCCGTGGCCAAAGGCTACCCCAAGCCCCCCCCTCGTTGTCCATTCGCTCCGGCGGCCTCGACTTCGCCACCCTGCCGCCGCCTGAGAACTGGAGAACCCCGAAGCCGACGAATCGGAGCTCTTCCCTCCGCCACGGCCACCACTTTCCGACGAGAAATCCGCCACCACCGTGACTCCTCCGCCTTCCCTGTCCTCGACTTCCCGTTCGTGGTGAGCTCCGCCACATTTCCCCTCTACCCGTGCTCGAAGCGGTGGCCCAAATCTCCGTCTTCCTCTCGGCTGTGCGCGCACCGTCGCGGGAGCTGACGCCGGCCATGCTCTGAAGCCTCCCGTGGTCGCCCGAGTGCACTGCTCGACGAGCGCAAGCGCGAGGCGCCGTTTGCCCAAATGTTGGCCATCCCCGTGGCCTCTAAGCGGACTCCTCCATGACCCGTGGTCGCCTGCGTTGAGCCGCCTTCCACTGCCAGCATGGCAAGGCCATTAGGCCTTAATCACCTTGCTAATGACCCTCATGTGCCACTAACATATGGGACCCAGCCGTTAATTAAATCGTTTAATTAAAATAACCCCCTGCTTAGTCACTGTGTCATTGACAGGTGGCACCCGATGTCAGTTTGACCCCAATCAAAGCCCCTGCGCCACTATGACATCATGCTTGCGCAACAATTCAATTTCCAGAGCAGAAATAATCCAGAAAATGTTTAAAACTTGTAAACTCAATAACTTTTAATCTATAACTCCAAATTAACAAATAGTATATGAAAAATTATCAGAAAAATGCAAGGATTATGAATATGCAATTTGTTTACATGTCTGACCATTTTAAAATGGGTGAACAGAAGAAAATGTGCATATGGCATATTTTGAATTCAAATTAGGAGTTTGAATTTGCAAATCCTTTGTAATACACTTCAATTAAATTGAATTTTCCACAAACCAGTACCCTATACATCATGTCACAACTTATCATGTTCTTGTGTATTTATTTTCGATGTTGCCCCCTTTGTTGATGATTGCTTCGGTAAACAATATTTCCGAGGCGGAGGTCACCCCCGAAGAAGAAGACCGATAAACCAGTGTATCGTCAGCAAGGCAAGAAAACCCCTTTGATCATATCTATAAAAACCTCATTCCCTCTCATTCTCGCTTATGCATGTTTTCGAGTTCACCATGATACGTTCTACCGCTAGTTGAACCCATTCCTTTTCATGACCTATCATTTCTGCCACAGTATTAAGCAAACCTCAACCTAGCAGATCTAGGAGTTGCTTGTGATCATCATGTATCCATTCATCCATGTTATGCTTATGCTATGCGTAGAGTTGTGGAAGCATTGGTCCATCTTGGGTGATGAATTGATGATGGTAGTAATCATGTTCATGTTACTTGTGATGAAAAGGGTGTGGTGAACTTTACTAAACAAGGTGAACGATGAGAGGCTGTGTAGGATACACAGTGGGTTGTCTCGTTGAACACCGCCTTAAGCCCGAGTTCTTGTGTGGTAATCCAAGACGAAGAGTACTACCACATCTGATAAGGTGGCGTCTCGCTCGCCTGCATCGTCTGAGTCCGTATCGTGGACCCGACCGGACTCTTGAGCGGTGAGCAACTCAGATGGTTTATTCTTGGTTAGAATTGGCTGTGAGGTAAAAGTTGTGGAAATTATCCTCACCAACACCCGCTTGAAGGGTGACGAGATCCCGGCGGTAACTGATAGTTTCATGTATGTAGTAGTACACCCCTGCAGGGTTAACAAAACTATTTGAATAGACGCGTCCGCGGTTATGGACTACTTGGAGACCTATGCTTCATTATTAGACAACTTCAATGGTTACTCTAAAATTTCCAAGATAAGTGTGAGTGCTTTGGGTTGCTTCCTTGTGGGAAGTCAAGGAGGAATCCAGGGTAGTGTATTGATGTGGTGATCAAGACTAGATGGACTCGAGTCTGCTTCTTACCTCAAGCTGGCACTTCCGCATATTAAACCCCACCTCCTTTACCTTGATACTTGAGCATGAGTAATATAGTTCTGATGTATGTCTTGATGAGTACGAATTTGTACTCACGTTTTCTTATTCTATGTTTTAGATGAAAACCCAGCCCCTGATGGAGTCACCTTCCTGTAGCTCGACGTGGACTAAGCTAGTATAGTTCCAGACAGAAGTCTGGTCCCTCGTGGAAGGGCATGTATGTTCAACAAGGCTGCTCTAAGCCATTTGTTAATCTTGTTTGTACTCAGACCTAATATTCTTCCGTTGTTTGATGTAATGATGGATCATAGTCATATGATCTTTGTGTACTCTATGTGTAAGTCAATAAAGATATACTTTGTAGAGTTCATGCAATGTGTACCTGTTGTTTACACTGGACATGTATGTTGCGTGTATGATTATAACATGCATTTCTTAGTGTGGGGTTCGATAACTTAGTTGTGTTCTTACCGGCGGTCTTTTATACACCAAATGGACCTTAGATGTGCGCAGCTTGGGGCATCGCGATGCGATTGCTCGTGACTTTGTCACGTGGCACATTTTGTTGTATGATTGAGCCCGCCCGAGATCCCTACTAGGTGATCGGGCTGGAGTCTATTTATGTAAGTGTTATGATTCAATCGATAATATGGTTGAGGCGACTTGTCTATGAGTACGGGATTTCACCACCCATAAGCATTTAGACTTGTGAGCGGACGATGAGGACCCATCTCAGATGATCATCCAGGCCTGGATGGGATGCCCCTCATGTTCGATTCTTTCTGAGAGTGTTCTGTGCTTGGCCTTGTCTGATTAGACAAGTGGGTATGACTCTCGGCTCTCCATATGATTGTGTTATAACAGGAATTACATACGCATATTCTGGGTCCCGACAGACTTGGTATCAGAGCAGGACTGTCTGTAGGATTATCAAACCCTTGGTCGAAGTCGAGTCTAGCATTCTATAGTTATATAGTTACTTTGGGTATAAGGGAACAACGTACGGCTTCTTTTTCTCCTTACCCTCATCGATCTGAGTTCTACGGGAAGATAGCACTAGGCTCATCTATATCTTACTAGAACATCTTGTTGTTTGCTTCCTTGTAGCCGCAGGAAAGTTGTGTTTGGTTGTCTAGAGTCGTCGTGCTTCCTATTTTGAACTTCTTATGTAAGTGTTGTTGAAATGTTGTGAGCATTTCCAATTCTCTTGCAATTATAGCCGTTATGCTGTCTGAGTCATTCCAGGTTTCTTCATAATCTGATGCATTTGCAAAATCCTTCTCTCTATTTCGGTTGTCCTTCTAGAAGCTTTGTTAGGTGGCATACCCGACAGTTCCATAGAGTTTGTTGTAGGTTTTATTCTAGAAACCTATATTGATGCATTTGCAGTTCTTCCTCCCACTTTAGATGTCTTCTAGCCAAAATAACGACACAAACCATCGTGTTGGGGTACTTTGCTACTCTGACATATCTATTGTAGCCCCTAGTAAGCCATGGTCATCCTCTAGAAAACTTCCAGTAATCCAGCCCCTTAAATCTATCCTCCTGACAGATATGTAGAATTCATTGTAGATCTTGCCCCAGGAACCGCCACAATTTCCATACGCCCATACAAAATGGCCCCACGTGAGTTAGCTGAGCTAAAAATCCAACTTGAATCTTTGTTGGCAAAAGTCTTCATCTTCCCTAGCTCATTGCCATGAGGTTGCCCCGTTTTGTTCGTAACGAAGAAAGATGGAACAGAAAGGATGTGCGTAGATTATCGCCCGCTTAATCTAGCGACGATAAAGAACAAGTACCCACTTCCCCAGATCAATGATCTTTATGATAAACTTGCTGGATCCTCTGTCTTCTCCAAGTTGGATTTGAGATTAGGATATCATCAAATCAAAATCAGAAACGAGGACATTCAAAAAACGGCTTTCACTATTCGTTATGGTCTTTACGAGTACACCATCATGTCCTTTGGTTTAACCAATGCCCCCGCCACTTTCTCGCGCATGATGAATTCGATCTTCATGGAGTATTTTGACAAGTTTGTCGTGGTTTACCTCGATGACATCCTTATATACTCAAAGAACAAAGAAGAACATGCCGAACATCTTAGGTTGGCATTGATGAAACTTCGAGAGCTTCGCCTTTATGCCGAGTTCTCTAAGTGCGAATTTTGGCTACCAGAAGTGACCTATTTAGGCCACGTGATTTCTGCAAAAGGCATTGCTGTGTATCCCGAGAGAGTTCGGGCCGTCCTTGATTGGACTCCACCTGAATCGGTTAAGCAAGTTAGGAGTTTTCTTGGCTTAGCAAGCTATTGTCGCCGCTTCGCTGAGAACTTCTCCAAAGTTGCAAAGCCTCTAACTGAACTCCTCAAGAAAGATAAGAAATTCTAATGGACACCCAAGTGCGAGGAAAGCTTTCAAGAGCTAAAAAGAAGATTGACTTATGCACTCGTACTTGCACCTACAGACACCAAAAAGGATTTCAAGATCTATTGTGGCGCTTCATGGCAAGGGTTAGGGTGCATAATTATGCAAGATCGACATGTGATAGCATACGCTTCACGCCAGTTGCGTCCACATGAAGAGAACTACCCTACCCATGATCTTGAACTCGCTGTCGTAGTTCATGCCTTGAAGACTTGGCGAGATTACCTCCTTGGTAATCGTTGTGAGATCTATTCCAACCACCAAAGCCTCAAATACATATTCACCGAGCCAGATCTTAATCTCAGGCCAAGACGCTGGATAGAGTTGATAAAAGACTATGACTTAGGAATTTCTTTCACCCCAGGCAAAACTAATGTCATGGCTGATGCACTAAGTCGTAAGTCGTATTGTAACAACCTCATGTTACAACAGTGTAAGGCCCGATATACGGTACTGTTCCAGATCTGGATGTCTCCATCCAGATCCGGGGACGAAGCACATATCGGTCCCACCGCGACATAAGACAATGCCATATGCCCCGGATTTCCAACATGATATCACAACATTACAGCTACAAGGATACAACATCTCATACAATTGGCATACAACTGCCTTAATACAATACAACAACGGAAGATACATGTCTGAGTATAGACTACAATCAAATGCCTAGTGGCAAAGAGAAAAAGACATCGCTCCCATAACCACACGGGTTCAGGCCCTCCGCCGGGATCCGCCTAACTAGTCGTCGTCGAGTCTCCACGTGAAACGTCGATCACCTGACTTGTTGTCGATCAAGAACCATGAAAAGAGTTTGGGGGTTGTATCATGAGTACAGAAGTACTCAGCATCCAACTGTAGTGGTCAACTGACCCATCAAGGACTTCATCACTAGTCATTCTAGGACAAATAGTAGTTTACGGAAAGGATGGGGTAAGTAGTGAGGTTGTTGCCGCACTAGCATCTATGAAGTGGCTAACGATCTAGAGAGTAAGATAAGAAGCCAAGCATTCGATGAGGAATCGCCTCCAACAAGTCTGCTATCCACCTACTTACGCAAGCATAACACCTATCCTATCCTTGTCCTCCTCTTCGCATCCCGACGAAGAAGAAGCAGTCAAGGCACACACATAGGTTGATCAAGTTTATTAAGATATCTCATTTATTGTTGTCTATGAACAAGGAGTAGGTCTCAAGTCGTCCATAACCGTGGACATGGCTTCTCGAAAAGATTTAACCCTATAGGGGTGTACCAACTGCCCATTACAAGGCTCCGCACGCACGCCCATCTCTCTCAGTTGCTACCCATCACAGGAAACCATTTTATGATTTAGTTCCAAGAGATCCGAAACGACAGGTCCCTCTAGCTAACAACGAACAAATCCGGGTGGCCCCCGGTGAGTCGACATCCATCTCAGGAGCCGTCCGCTCTCTCGATTTGGTCTCTACCGTCTATTTCAGCTTTGGATTGCCGGTAATTCTCACATGAGGCCGGTTCCTTAGCCGGACAGGTTGGACCAACAAGGAAACAAAGTCCCCGCTTGCCCTGGTTGGTTTAAAGGATATCTGCTAGGAGCGACCCGACAGGCATATATGCATGGTTTGCAAATGGTAAATCAGCTTGGGCCACCACTAGAAATGTTTAAAGCTAGGTAGGTAAGAAAAGGGGACCCCATAAAATCCCACACGCGGTTAGGCACGCTCAGTCGTACAACCAATACCCGGAACTCGGGTCCTAGGTGACATGAATGGAACAAAGCGTCGGGGCGGGATAGCCTACACCTTCCATCCTTCGTCGAATATAGTCAACATTTATAATAATCATATCATCAACAACAATATAATAATGTGATGGCCAAAACCAGGAGTAACAGGGGGTAACATCATAGCATCCTAAGCATGCATACTAAGCAGGGGCTGAGGAACAAGCAATAGTAAATAGCAGTACATGGTTTGCTGGGAGGGGACATGGCTGTATCGGTTTGAAAGAGGCTGTAAACATGTGGTAGGATCAAAACCTAACCTAGACTAGCATGAAAACCGCTGGTTGAAATAGAATGGATCATAAGTAATGTATAGTCCTTTCCTGATGATAAGTCGGGTTCCGAAGGTGTAGTTGATCGCAAGCTCGCATCGTCTCCGAAGGTACCCGCGGAAGCACAAAAGACGGTAAACACTGTAAAGCAATCAACGAGCAAGCATCTATTACTACGAAGAAAACACGATCAAGCATCAGCAAGAAGGCAACACGAGACAACGCAACTACCGTCGAGAGCGATTACTAACAGGTTAAGTGGAGTACTCGTCACACACGACGATACCACACATTTACGATGGTTCAAGTTGTTTAGCTACACAAGGTGAGAAGAGGTTACTAACATGGCATGCCACTCAATCATGGGATAGCACACAAACATGGCAAGAGGTGAAGCATAAGGTAAACTATCTATTCTAGTCAATTTAAGTGAGGCACAAACTAAACATGGCATTCCACTAAGTGCTCCACAACAATTAAAGCATTTGGTAATGTTCTTACCCAAACCACATTTTAGGTTGGTTAACAACAGCAAACAACATCATAAACACAAAGTACACGTAAAACTAATCAAGTTACATATAAAGAACACTCCAAACGAAGTTACGGTTAAAAAGATACAAGCAATACTAGTTATCCACACATGCTGTTAACATCAGGGAGCACACTTTAGAGCAATGCATAAATAAGATAATGAATGCAAACATGCTCAGAAATGATATGAAACTAAAGTAGACATGGCAGGCAAGGCATGGAAAAAGGAATCATGCAAAAATGCATCATGAACAACTAGTTATTTTCATTACTGGTCTAGGACTTCGTGAAAATCAAGAAATCATGGAAGAAATTGTTATTTTCATGTTGTATAAACAGGAGCAAAGCAATATGCAAAAGTGCAGAAACATGACATAGCAATATATGAGCATGGAGTAGGCATGATGAGGATCAGGTACAAACAAGAATCAAGGTCATAGGCATAACAGATCAAAATATATTAAGCAAGCAACATGGCATCGAAAAGTTACAGACTTAGAGAAAAACAGAGGTGGCTGTCAACAACAGCAGGATAGCAACATTGGAGCTAAACATATCTATGGCCAGAAATGTAAACATGACAATGCAATACATATAATGGAAGTAGACATGATGCTTAATAGTATGCAACAAGAATTAATGCAATAGGCCTCATGGATGTGTCACAATCATCAACCAAACTTGCAATAAAATAAAAGAGGCACTTAACAGGAATTAGCAGCAGTTAACAGTCTGATACCCACTTCAACAGTGATTAACAACATCAAGATGGCCTCAAATAAAAATGCTCGCAAAAGATGAACTGAAGTACACACAATTTTAAACAATTTTTCTTTTGGACGCAACATCATACGGGCTACGGATTACTTGCAAATCTACTCGCAAAACAGTACCAGCGACACAATATTTTCAGACATGCAGAAAATTCAGGCTTTGAAAAAAAAACAGGGAAAAAAAGGGCCTCACCCTTAGTGGGCTCGGCCCAACTGGCGTCCTGGCAGTGGTTGGTGGCCTGGGCCTCGGAGCGCTGGGCCGTTTCGAGAACACTTTCCGGCGCGCTATAAAAATAACCCGTTTAATTATTAAACGGGATTTTTCGTTCTGTTGGTTGCGGCTGGTCTCGTGCGGTTTTCGGGACAGTGATCGGGTGAAACCCGGTGTCGCAAAGGTCGAGTGTCAATGGCAAGGTTCGGTCTCCGTCCGGTACGAGATAAGAGGGGGGAAAATCGTCGATCGATAAATCGGGGTTGGAAACACCGCAATCAAATGAGACAATCAAACAATTCACGCAAAAAAACAAAACTTTAATTTTTGTGAAATCTGGGTTGTTACAATACAACATCACCAACAAGGGATCTCGTCCCGAGATCCATTACCATCCGGGGGAGAGGGGGAGAAAAGAGAGTCGACAATCTTCAACACCACCAACAAGGGACTCTGCTCCATGTCGACGATGGCCTTCCGTCGAGAAGTTTCCGAAGAGAGATGGGGACGTTGAAGAACGAAGCCATCAGAAGATCAAGAGGAAGAACGATAACGAGAAACGACGTTCAAGGTAAGCATTCTCACTCAAATAGTGAGGATACTAGGCAAGATGAATGAAGTCAACGGACGACCAAGATATTTACCCAGAGTCGGAAGAACTAAAGGTACTACAGGATTTCCCAACGTGAGATCGAAATCGAGACAATACACTGCAAGAAAGGCATTGTAACGGTTCCGAAACTCCACTCACTCGAGATCCTAAAGTTTGAAAGGGGATAAGTCGAGAGTTAAAAGAACTTACGACACCTGTCCTGACCAGATCATGGGTAAGGAGGAAAAAGAATCCTACTCTCCGATAGCTAACTTAGTAACTACAAAATAGTTTTTGTCTAGACTCGAATTCGGCCAGAAAATGGATCCTACGGTCGGTAAGGCTCTGATACCAAGTGGTAAGGCCCGATATGCGGTACTGTTCCAGATCTGGATGTCTCCATCCAGATCCGGGGACGAAGCACATATCGGTCCCACCGCGACATATGACAATGCCATATGCCTTGGATTTCCAACATGATATCACAACATTACAGCTACAAGGATACAAGATCTCATACAATCGGCATACAACTGCCTTAATACAATACAACAACGGAAGATACAATTCTAAGTAAAGACTACAGTCAAATGCCTAGTGGCAAAGAGAAAAAGACACCGCTCCCATAACCACACGGGTCCAGTCCCTCCGCCGGGATCCGCCTAACTAGTCATCGTCGAGTCTCCACGTGAAACGTCGATCACCATACCTATTGTCGATCAAGAACCTTGAAGAGAGTTTGGGGGTAGTATCATGAGTACAGAAGTACTCAGCATCCAACTGTAGTGGTCAACTGACCTAGCAAGGACTTCATCACTCGTCATTCTAGGACAACTAGTAGTTTACGGTAAGGACGGGGTAAGTGGTGAGGTTGCTGCCGCACTAGCAACTATGAAGTGGCTAACGATCTAGAGAGTAAGATAAGAAGCCAAGTATTCGATGAGGAATCGCCTCCAACAAGTCTGCTATCCACCTACTTACGCAAGCATAACACCTATCCTATCCTTGTCCTCCTCTTCGCATCCCGACGAAGAAGAAGCAGTCAAGGCACACACACGTTGATCAATTTTATTAAGATTATCTCAGTAGTTGTTGTCTATGAACAAGGAGTAGGTCTCAAGTCGTCCATAACTGTGGACACGGCTTCTCGAAAAGATTTAACCCTGCAGGGGTGTACCAACTGCCAATTACAAGGCTCCGCACGCACGCCCATCTCTCTCAGTTGCTACCCATCACAAGCAACCATTTTATGATTTAGTTCCGAGAGATCCGAAACGACAGGTCCCTCTAGCTAACAACGAAAAAATCTGGGTGGCCCCGGTGAGTCGACATCCATCTCAGGAGCTGGCCGCTCTCTCGATCTGGTCTCTACCGTCTGTCACAGGTTTGGATTGCCGGTAATTCTCACATGAGGCCGGTTCCTCAGCCGGACGGGTAGGACCAACAACGAAACAAAGTCCCCGCTCGACCTGGTTGGTTTAAAGGATGTCTGCTAGGAGCGACCCGACAGGCATATATGCATGGTTTGCAAATGGTAAATCATCTTGGGCCACCACTAGAAATGTTTGAAGCTAGGTTAGAAAAGGGGACCCCATAAAATCGCACACGCGGTTAGGCACGCTCAGTCTTAAAACCAATACCCAGAACTCGGGTCCTAGGTGACTCGAATGGAACAAAGCGTCGGGGCGGGATAGCCTAGACCTTCCATCCTTCGTCGAATAAAGTCAATATTTATAATAATCATATCATCAACAACAATATAATAATGTGGTGGCTCAAACCAGGAGTAACAGGGGGTAACATCGTAGCATCCTAAGAATTCATACTAAGCAGGGGCTGAGCAACGAGCAATAGTAACATAGCAGTACATGGTTTGCTGGGAGGGGACATGGTTGTATCGGTTTGAAAGAGGTTGTAAACATGTGGTAGGATCAAACATCGAACCTAACCTAGACTAGCATGCAAACCGCTGGTTGAAATAGAATGGATCATAATTAATGTATAGTCCTTGACTGATGATAAGTCGGGTTTCGAAGGTGTAGTTGATCGCAAGCTCGCATCGTCTCCGAAGGTACCCACGGAAGCACACAAGACGGTAAACACTGCAAAGCAATAAACGAGCAAGCATCTATTACTATGAAGCAAACACAAGCAAGCATCAACAATAAGGCAACACGATACAACGCAACTACCGTCGAGAGCGGTTACTAACAGGTTAAGTGGAGTACTCGTCACACACGACGCTACCACAAATTTACGATGGTTCAAGTTGTTTAGCTACACAAGGTGAGCAGAGGTTATTAACATGGCATGTCACTCAAGCATGGCATAGCACACAAACATGGAAAGAGATGAAGCATAAGGTAAACTATCTATGCTAGTCAATTTAAGTGAGGCACAAACTAAACATGGCATTCCACGAAGTGCTCCATGACAATTAAAGCATTTGGTAATGTTCTTCCCTAAACCACATTTTAGGTTGGTTAACAACATCAAACAACAGCATAAACACAAAGTACACGTAAAACTAATCAAGTTACATATAAGGAACACTCCAAACGGAGTTACGGTTAAAAAGATAAAAGCAATACAAGTTATGCACATATGCTGTTAAAATCAGGGAGCACACTTTAGAGCAATGCATAAAAAGGATAAGGAATGCAAACATGCTCACAAATGATATGCAACTAATGTAAACATGGCAGGGAAGGCATGGAAAAAATAATCATGCAAAAAGGCATCATGAACACTAGTTATAGCCCAAGCAAAATGCAAGAAAACATTACTGGTCTAGGACTTAGTGAAAATAAGGAAATCATGGCAGAAACTGTTATTTTCAGGTTGTATAAACAGGAGAAAAGCTATATGCAAAAGTGCAGCAACATGACATAGCAATATATGAGCATGCATGATGAGGATCAGGTACAAACAAGAATCAAGGTCATAGGCATAACAGCTTAAAAGATATTAAGCAAGCAACATGGCATCGGAAAGGTACAGACTTTGAGAAAAACAGAGGTGGCTGTCAACAACAACAGGATAGCAACTTTGGAGCTAAACATATCTATGACCATAAATGTAAACATGACAATTCAATACATATAATGGAAGTAGACATGATGCTTAACAGTATGCAACAAGAATTAATGCAATAGGCCTCATGGATGTGTCACAATCATCAACCAAACTTGCAATAAAATAAGAGCAGCACTTAATAGGAATTAGCAGCAGTTAACTGTCTGATACCCACTTCAATAGTGATTAACAACATCAAGATGGCCTCAAATCAAAATGCTCACGAAAGATGAACTGAAGTACACACAATTCTAAACAATTTTTCTTTTGGGCGCAATGTCATACGGGCTACGGATTACTCGCAAAACAGTACCAGCGGGACAATATTTCCAGACTTGCAGAAAATTCAGGCCTTGAAAAAAAAACAGGAAAGAATAAAAAGAAAAAGGGCCTCACCCTTAGTGGGCTCAGCTCAACTGGCGTCCTGGAAGTGGTTGGCGGCCTGGGCCTCAGAGCGTTGGGCCGTTCCGAGAACACTTTCCGGCGCGCTATAAAAAATAATTCGTTTAATTATTAAACATGTTTTTTCGTTCCGTTGGCTGCGGCTGGTCTCGTGCGGTTTCGCGACAGTGATCGGGTGAAACTCGGTGTCGCAAAGGTTGAGTGTCAAGGTGTCAAGGGTCGGTCTCCGTCCGGTACGAGATAAGAGGGGGGAAAATAATAGTCGGTTGATAAATTTGGGATGCAAACACCGCAAACAAATCAGACAATCAAACAATTCACGCAAAAGAACAAAATTTTTAATTTTTGTGAAATCTGGGCAGTTACAAACAGTATCAACCACTTCTTCATGAGGAATTTCGAAAGCTCAATCTCAAGATTGTTCCTCATGGCTTCCTATCTACCTTGGTGGCGAAACCAACCCTTGAGAATCAAATCATAGCCGCCCAGAAACGTGATAGTGGTATTCGGGAGATCAAGAAGAACATTGCTAGCGGAGTTGCTAAATGTTTCTCCATAAATGATCAAGGTGTCGTTTTCTTTGGCACACGTTTAATGGTACCACGAAAACATAATCTTAGGAGGTTGATTCTTAAGGAAGCTCATGACACTCCCCTTTTGATTCATCCTGGTAGCACAAAGATGTACCGAGACCTACGCCAGAGATTTTGGTCGACTAGGATGAAACGAAAAATTGCTCAGTTCATTGTTGAATGTGATGTTTGTCGTCGCATTAAGGCTGGACATCAAAGACCTGCTGGCACTCTTCAACCATTGCCTATTCCCGAGTGGAAATGGGACAAAGTTGGTCTGGACTTCATCACCAGCTTTCCAAAAACCCAGAAAGGAAATGATGCCATCTTTGTTGTCATTGATCGACTTTCCAAAGTTTCTCACTTCCTTCCAGTTCGCGAGTCTATAACTGCTAGCCAGTTAGCGGACTTGTATGTCTCTAGAATTGTTTCTCTTCATGGTGTTCCTTAGGAAATCAATTCTAATCGTGGTAGCCTTTTCACCTCTAGATTCTGGAAAAGTTTTCAAAATGCTATGGGAACTCATCTCTTCTTTACTACAGCTTGCCATCCTCAGTCCAGCAGTCAAGTTGAAAGGGTTAACCAAATTCTCGAAGACATGCTTAGAGCTTGTGTTATCTCTTTCAGAAAGAATTGGGAGATGTCTCTTCCATTCGCCAAATTTGCTTATAACAATAGTTTCCAATATAGTTTGAACATGGCTCCTTTTGAACTCCTCTATGGACGACGATGTCGAACACCCCTTAACTGGTCAGAAATCGGTGAAAGACAATTCTTTGGACCGGATATGATCAAGGAAGCAGAAGAGCAAGTTCAAATTGTTCGTAATCAATTGAAAGCCGCCCAGTCTCGTCAGAAAAGCTACTGTGATCGTCATCATAAGAAAGAGAGCTACAATCTGGATGAGCAGGTTTACCTTCGGGTTACTCCTCTAAAGGGTACCCAACGATTTGGTATCAAAGGCAAGTTGGCCCACGTTATATCGGACGTTTCCGCATTCTCGCTAAACATGGAGAAGTTGCCTACCAACTTGAACTACCCCTGCACATTTCCAGAGTACATGATGTATTCCATGTGTCACAACTCAGGCGTTGCTTCAAGGACCCCATTGGTGAAGTCGACCATGAAACGCTTGATCTCCAAGAACACTTTTCTTATCGAAAGTACCATGTTCATCTTCTTGATTCCGCAGAGCGTGTCACTTGTCGTCAGAAGATCAAGTTTCTCAAAGTGCAATGGTCACACCACTCCGAGAAAGAAGCTACGTGGGAAAGAGAAGACCGCCTCCGTGCCGAGTACACCCACCTTCCTCCCGACGACTTCTGAATCTCGGGACGAGATTCTTTTGAGTGGGGGCGAGTTGTCACAACCCTCTTTTAGGTATGTGCTAGGGTTAGCATGTCACTTGCATCATGTAAAAAAATTCAAAGGAAATTTAATTGGGGAAAAGAAAAGCCCAAATGAATTTAATTCAAATGGCCAGACAAAAATATTTTTCCAAAAATCTTCTGAAGTTTTTGAAAAGTCCTATAAATGTGCATGATCACATATCAAGTGAAGTGGGTCCCACTACATGCTCCAAGATTTTTCAAAAAAAATCAAGAAAGGGCTTGGAAATTAAATTTAGCCCTATTTGAATTGAAATTCAAATAGTTTGAATTTCAAAAATCTTCAAATCTTGGGAGTGGCTAACTATATGCCATGTAAGTCCAAATTAATGTTTTGGGGATTTTACAAAATGTTTTGTTATTTTTTTTCCAAATCAAAACAAACAAAACAGAAATAAACAAAAGAAAAAGAACAAAGCTTACCTTCCACTTACCTCTGGCCCAACTTGTTGAACCAGTCGGCCCAGCCCACCAGGAGGGCAGGGGCGTCTTCTTTCTCGCGCCAGGAGGATGCCACCGAGGGCGTCGGCGTGCGCATGCAGCCCTCCACCTCCTGCTTCGACGTGGAGAGCCCCTTGTGTCCTTATCCCGTGCCTGGAAGCTCCCTGACGTCCTCCTCGCTCATTCCCTCCCCTAGAGACGCCTCTCTGTCTCTCCCTCGCCATTTTTGTCGCCACCCGAGCACACCGGAGAGCGCCTCTGCGCTTCCGTGGCCAACGGCCACCCCAAGCCCCCCTCCTTGTCCATTTTCTCCGGCGGCCTCGACTTCGCCACCCTGCCGCCGCCTGAGAGATGGAGAACCCCGAAGCCGACGAATCGGAGCTCTTCCCTCTGCCACGGCCGCCGCTTTCCGATGAGAAATCCGCCACCACCGCGACTCCTCCGCCTTCCATGTCGTCTACTTCACGTTCGTGGTGAGATCCGCCACATTTCCGCTCTCCCCGTGCTTGAAACGGTGGCCCAAATCGCCGTCTTCCTCTCGGTCGTGCGCGCGCCGCCGCGGGAGCTGACGCCGACCAAGCTCCGGTGCCTCCCGTGGTCGCCCGAGCGCACCGCTCGACGAGCGCAAGCACGAGGCGTCATTTTCCCAAATTTTGTCCGTCCCCGTGGCCTCTAAGCGGACTCTGCCGTGACCCGCCGTCGCCGGCGTTGAGCCGCCGGCCACTGCCAGCGTGGTAAGGCAATTAGGCCTTAATCACCTTGCTAATGACCCCCATGTGCCACTAACATATGGGAGCCAGCCGTTAATTAAATCGTTGAATTAAATTAACCCCCCTGCTTAGTCACTGTGTCATTGACAGGTGGGACCTAATGTCAGTTTGACCCCAGTCAAAGCCCCTGCGTCACTATGACGTCATGCTTGCGCAGTAATTCAATTTCCAGAACAGAAATAATCCAGAAAATGTTTAAAACTTGTAAACTCAATAACTTTTAATCTATAACTCCAAATTTAACAAATAATATTTGAAAAATTATCAGAAAAAATGCAAGTATTATGAATATGCAATTTGGTTACATATTTGACTATTTTAAAATGGGTGAACAGAAGCAAATGTGCATATGGCATATTTTTAATTCAAATTTGGAGTTTGAATTTGCAATACACTTCAATTAAATTGAATTTTCCACAAACCAGTACCCTCTACATCATGTCACAACTTATCATGTACATTTACTTTTGTGGTTGCCCCCTTTGTTGATGATTGCTTCGGTAAACAGTATTTCCGAGACGGAGGTCACCCCCGAAGAAGACCGATAAACAAGTGTATCGTCAGCAAGGCAAGAAAACCCCATTGATCATATCTATAAAAAACCCAATTCCCTCTCATTCTCTCTTATGCATGTTTAGGAGTTCACCATGATACGTTCTACCGCTAGTTGAAAACATTCCTTTGCATGACCTATCATTTCTCCCACAGTATTAAGCAAACCTCAACCTAGCAGATCTAGGAGTTGCTTGTGATCATCATGTGGCCATTCATCCATGTTATGCTTATGCTATGCTTAGATTTGTGGAAGCATTGGTCCATCTTGGGTGATGAATTGATGATGGTAGTAATCATGTTCATGTTACTTGTGATGAAAAGGTTGTTGTGAACTTGACTAAACAAGGTGAACGATGAGAGGTTGTGTAGGAGTACACAGTGGGTTGTCTCGTTGAACACCGCCTTAAGCCCGAGTTCTTGTGTGGTGATCCAAGACGAAGAGTACTACCACATGTTGGGCACATGGACCCCCGCTCAACCTACTAACTCACCCCAGTTCAAGTCCAGGAGTCACTAGTTTGGGTTTTCCATTTGGCATATGCATAGAAAAAGAATGAATGAAAGTTTGCATCATTTAGATATGTGGGTGGACCTGTGAGACAGTAAAACCATCTGGTAAGGTCGCCTGCATCATCTGAGTACGTATCGTTGACCCGACCGGACTGTTGAGCGGTGAGCAACTCAGATGGTTGATTCCTGTATTAGAATTTGTTGTGAGGTAAAAGTGGTGGAAATTATCCTCGCCAACACCCGCTTCAAGGGTGACGAGATCCCGGCGGTAACTGATAGTTTCATGTGTGTAGCAGTACACCCCTGCAGGGTTAACAAAACTATTCGAATAGTCGCGTCCGCGGTTATGGACTACTTGGAGACCTATGCTTGATTATTAGACAACTTCAATGGTTACTCTAAAATTGCCAAGATAAGTGTGAGTGCTTTGGGTTCCTTCCTTGTGGGAAGTCAAGGAGGAATCCAGGGTAGTGTATTGATGTGGTGATCAACACTAGATGGACTCGATTACGCTTCTTACATCATTCTGGTAATCGTAGTTCAGGTTAGCCAAGTCAAAGCTTGATACATGAGCATGAGTAGTATAGTTTTGATGTAAGTCTTGCTGAGTACGACTTTGTACTCACGTTTGCGTATTCTATGTTTCAGGTGAAAACCCATCCCCCGATGGAGTCACCTTCCTGAAGTTCGACGTGGACTAAGCTAGTATTGTTCCAGAAAGCAGTCTGGTCCCTCGTGGAAGGGCATGTGTGTTGAACAAGGCTTCTCTAAGCCATTTGTTAATCTTGTCTATACTCAGACCAAATTTTCTTCCGTTGTTTGATGTAATGATGGATCATAGTCATATGATCTTTGTGTACTCTATGTGTAATTCAATAAATATATACTTTCCAGAGTTCATGCAATGTGTACCTGCTGTTTACAATGGACATGTATGCTGCGTGTATGATTATAACATGCATGTCTTAGTGTGGGGTTCGATAACTTAGTTGTGTTCTTGTCAGCGGTCTTCTATACACCAAGTGTCCCTTAGATGTGCGCATCTTGGGGCATCGCGATGCGATTGCTCGTGACTCTTTCACGTGGCACATTTTGTATTATGATTGAGCCCGCCCGAGATCCTGACTAGGTGATCGGGCTGGAGTCTGTCTATGTAAGTGCTATGATTCAATCGATAATATGGTTGAGGCGACTTGTCTATGAGTATGGTATTTCACCACCCATAAGCATTTAGAATTGTGAGCGGACGATGAGGACCCATCTCAGATGATCATCCTGGCCTGGATGGGATGCCCCTCACGTTCGATGCTTTCCGAGAGTGTTATGTGCTTGGCCTTGTCTGCTTAGACAAGTGGGTACGGATCTCGGCTCTCCGTATTATTGTGTTATAATAGGAATTATATACGCATATGACGGGTCCCGACACAAATTCTTCTTCTTCGATGACCAGCACACTAGTGAGCATCCTAGGAAGTGGCATGTTCCTGAGGTATACTTCCTATCCACTCGATCTCCAGCATAATCTGAGTCTGAGTACCCGATGAGATCCAGCTATGTGCGTTTTGGATACCATAAGTCTAGCGTAGGGGCGTGAGCCAAATATCGAAGAATTTGTTTCACCACTTGGTGATGCGATTCCTTTGGTGCCCCATGAAATCGAGCACACATGCAAACTCTCAACATTATCGGGCCTAGATGCACATAAATATAGCAGAGAACCAATCATGGAGCGGTATACCTTCTGATCGTAGTCCTTGGCATTTTCATCAGGGCCAAGTTGTCCATTTGTTGGCATCAGGGTCTTGATGCCTTTTCGGTCTTGCATCCCGAATTTCCTCAGGCACTCCTTGAGGTACTTCTCTTGAGAGATGAAGATGTTGTTGCGTTGCTGACGAATTTGAAGACCCAAGAAGAACTTCAGTTCACCCATCATAGACATATGATACTGTTCACTCATCAAGAAGGAAAATTCTTCACTGTATTTCTTGTTAGTGCATCCAAATATGATCTCATCAACATAAATTTGACAAATGAATAGTGCATCATCATAATGCTTGGTGAAGAGAGTTGGATCGAGGGAACTAGAATTGAAGCCCTTGCTCATGAGGAAGTCTCTCAGTGTGTCATACCAAGCACGAGGGGCTTGCTTTAGTACATATAGCACTTTCTTCATCCTGTATACCATGTCAGGGTTCTTCGAGTCTTCAAAACCTAGAGGTTGACCAACATATACTTCTTCCTCGATATTACCATTGAGGAATGCACTTTTAACATTCATTTGATATAGCTTGATATTATGATGGTTGGCAAAGACAAGCATTATGCGAATGGACTCGAGTCTAGTAACAGGTGAAAAAGTTTCACCAAAGTGGATACCCTCAACCTGAGTGTAGCCCTGATCCACAAGTCGAGCTTTGTTCCTGATGACTTATCCGCCTTCATTGAGTTTGTTGCGGTAGATCCAATTTGTCCTGATGACATTGTGAATGCGAGGATCAGGTCTCTTGACCAATTCCCAGACATCATTCAGTTTGAACTGAAGAAGTTCATATTGCATTGCCTGAATCCACTCCGCTTCTTGGAATGCCTCAGCGACTTTAGTGGGCTCTGGCACGAGTCACTGGACCTGGTACATTGACGTCAGCAAGAATGCGGTCAATCTGAACTTCATTCGCCACATGAGGAAGTCTAGGTCAACGATGCTGAGGTGAGTCATCATCACTTTCATCAGGCTCATTAGCATCAGATTCAGGTGCATCAGGAGTGTCAGCATCATCAGAGTCGTTGTTATCATCAGGATCATTTGCATCAGGATTTGGGTGTTCTTTAGGATCAGGAGGTATGTGAGTTTCTTCAGGATGGTCCACGGGCATGATCTCACCGACACCCATCTTTTTGATCAGTTCATCAGGAGATGTTTCATCTAAAACAGGTGGCAAGTGCTCTTTTTGTGAGCCGTCAGATTCATCAAACCGCACATCTACAGTTCCAACCACCTTGTGATGATTAATGTTTAAGTCTCTGTAGGTGTGCGATTCTAGACCATAACCGAGCAAGACCCCGTATATGCTTTTGGTGCAAATTTAGATTGGTGATGAGGATCACGAATCCAACAATGTGCGCAAAAGACTTTTAAGTAACTCACATTGGGTTTCTTACCAACCATTAGCTCGTATGAGGTTTTATTGAAGAACTTATGAAGGTACACTCGATTGACGATGTGACATGCAATGTTGAGAGCTTCAGCCCACCATTTGAGTGGAGTGTTATACTCAGCAAGCATTGTTCGTGCCACCTCGTTGAGGGTTCTCTTCTTCCTCTCCACAACACTATTTTGCTGAGGAGTGTAAGGTGCCGAGAACTCATGAGTGATGCCCATCTCACCGAGGAATTCATGTACGCCGGTATTCTTGAACTCGGTGTCGTTGTCACTTCGAATGTGCTTGATCTTCAGATCATAATTTTTCATGACGCGCTGGGCGAAGCGCTTGAAGACAGCTTGAGTCTTTGACTTATAGATAAGAAAATGCACCCAAGTGTATCGTGAGAAGTCATCAACAATAAAAAGACCATATACATTTCCTCCAAAGCTAGAGTACTTTGGAGGACCAAATAGGTCCATATGAAGCAGTTCCAGAGGACGTGTAGTCGTCATGATGGTCTTGGCTGGATGCTTGGCCTTGGTGATCTTTCCTGCTTCACACGCACCGCAGAGTCATTCCTTGGTGAATTTGATTTCCTAAATCTCGAGGACATGTTTCTTCAGCCCCAGTTTTTGCAGATTCCTCATCCCAGCGTGTACGAGTCTTTGATGCCATATCAAGCATTCTGTGGCTCGAGCCAGCAGGCAAGTAGAGACCCGAGGGCATTCAGAAAAATCTACAATATACAGGTCACCTTTTCTAACTCCTCTAAAGATGATGGAGTTATCACTAACCATTTGAACAACACATCCATATTTTCCGAAGAGGACAATGAGATCAAGATCACATAACATGAACACAGACATCAGGTTGTATCCGAGGGATTCAACCAGCATGACTTTGTCAATATGTTGGTCTCTAGAGATGGAAACTCTGCCGAGACCCAATACCTTACTTTTACCTTTATCAGCGAAGGTGATGGTTTTCTTTGATGAGGGACTCAGATATGATTCCTTGAGAAGGCTTCTATCACTAGTCATGTGATTAGTGCATATACTATCCATTACCCATTATGTCTTGCCAGATGATTTTCCCTTTGAGCTCTTGGCCATGAAGCAGAAGGCGGCTGTAGTGTCTTCAGCCCCATCATGAACGTTGTGAGTAACTGTTTCCTCAGTGCTAAAGATTGACTTGCTTACCAAGGACGTGGAAAGAGCCAGCCCAGCAACGCTTTCTGATTCCTCAGATTATTCTTTCTGATCATAAGGATCAGAGCTTGATTCGTCATAATCTAACTCCTTTCCGAGATAATCACGAGCCTTGCGAGAGTGGTTGTTCTTGTAACCAGTAGATTTTGAGTATCGTGAGGATTTCTTCTTGGTCTTTTCATCAGAACTGTCAACTTTGTTCTTTTTCTTATTCTTCATCTTAGCTTCCTTTTCCTAGAGAGGACATTCAGTGATACACCCTTTTTCTTGAGTCAACTGAGTCCTCATCTCTGCTTCTTCTTGAAATCGATCTTGAGGAATTTCCAAAGCGGTTATTTTTTGTGAACTTTGGAATTTTCTACTGATGAGAGCCAATTCCTGATTGAGAGTTTCAAGATCATCTGAGTCAGCTTTAGATTCTTCATCGGAGGACACTTTACGTGCCTTTTATTTTAGCGTGCGAACTTTAGGAGTGGAGCAATACAGGTCACGTTTCTTAGATAGCTTCAGTTCGTGAGCATTGAGTCGCTCGAGGATATCATCTCGGTCAAGGGTCTTGAAGTCAGGCCTTTCTTGAATCATCAGTGATAGTATCTCAAATGAGTCATCAAGAGATCTCAGCAATTTCTTCACCACTTCATGATCAGTGATATCAGTGGCACCGAGTGCTTGAAGCTCATTTGATATATCAGTAAGTCTGTCAAAGGTTTGCTGAACGTGTTCATTATCCAGCCTCTTGAATCTTTTGAAGAGGCTATAGAGAGTATCAACTCGAGAGCCACGTTGTGTGGAAACTCCCTCATTGACTTTTGACAATCTCATCCACATCTTCTTTGCAGTATCAAGGCCACTGATACAGTTGAAATGAGGTTTGTTGAGATGTCCACCAATCATGCTTCGGGATTTTGCATCAAGTTGCCAGTTTCTCTTGACAACATCAGGAGGGGTCATCAATGTGGCCGGAGGAATGCCTTGATCAACAATGTCCCAGAGGTCCTTGTCAATGGCTTCAAGATGCATCCTCATTTTATTCTTCCAGTATGGGTAGTCCGTCCCATCAAAGCTAGGGCAGTTCGAGGCAACATTGATTGTACCTGAGGTCGACATAACTAAAACTCCAGGTGGTTAAATCAAATCACACAGAACAAGGGAGTACCTTTCTCTGATACCAATTGAAAGCACATGTTATCGACCAGAGGGGGGTGAATGGGAGATTTTTAAGTTTTCCCGAAGACTTCCAATTTCCTCAGGATTGAGGCAATTAGAAACTAAGGAAACTCACAAAATTATGATGCTCAGAAATTTTAGAGAAAGTAAACATGAATGCCTAACATCATTTTGCAACAGAAATAAAGTCTAACAGATGTGCAGACATGCATCATATGCAAAACATGAGTAAACAGAACCGAGGAAACTTAGAACGAAAGGCATCAGGATAGAGATATCAGTGCAATAAATAGAAGTACTGAGTTTGAGGAAGTAGAACCAGGTCACCGATGACACCGATTTGATAGAATAGTTCAAGCTACTGTGACAAGTCTACATCTTGTTGTGGAGGATGAGATTCAGCTCAGAAGACGTATTTTTCAAATTTTTCTCCTTGAACTAAAGTCCTCAGACTTCGTCCAATCAGTCAGGTGAGTCTGCAAGGTAGACTGCTGAAACCTTCATAGACTTCGTTCACTTTGGGAATTCACAATTGCATCTTGAATTCCTCTGAACGATGACTCCTACACCGGCTGGAAGATCACAATCTTCAAGAGTAAAAATATTCGGATCACTCGAAACAAATTCCTCAGAAATGCTCAACTACTCAGGCTGGTGGATTTCCTTACTTAGGTTCTTCAGGTTCCTCAGAGGTGGGTTGCTCTCAAATGACAAGTGCATGTTTCTCTCTCGGAGCAACCAACCCGCCAATGGGGCTGGGGGCGGCTATTTATAGCCGGGGAGAAACCCCAGGTGAAAGGACATAAATGCCCATGCACGAAATTACAATCATGCCCACCCTTCGGACCGTTGGCTGGACAGGTTACAACATCTTACCACGCGACACGTGGCACGGTCGGAAGATACTCTCTCTCGCTTACTTCAGGAGAACTGCACTGGCAGTTTCCAGACTCCTCAACCGAAGACAGATTCCTCGGTGTCCTAAAGAGCAACGTCTCAGACACCCGAGGAACTGAACTTCTACTGCAGGAGATTCCTTAGGGTTTTCTATAGGATTTCTATTTGAGAAATTCCTTAGAATTTCGGAACTCATTTTCCTCAACCCCTTCGACAGTGTGGTGTTTTCCTACGACTCAAGAAATATAAAAAGCTTAATGAAGACTACGCTTCAACTTTTTCTTCAACTTGAGTTGCCTCAGGATGGCGCACGACTTCCTCAGGATCAACTGGATGCTTCCGGATCCAGATTCCTCAGGATTTTGCGCCGGCGTACTCTAGGAAGACACCAGTTTCTTCAATGTACCTACACATTTGGGGGGGGGGGGGGACAACAACGGTGGTTAAACCATTCTTCAGGGACTGTTCTCCTGTGTAAACTCGCAAACACATCGGTCCCTTAACCGTTTTGTCATCAATACTCCAAAACCTCAAAGGGGCACTAGATGCACTTACACTTTATTAATACAAAATTAAAGTGTCAGGCGAAATCACAGAAAGAATGCAATCTGGGGGCCTATTTCCCCAAACACAAGAGAGTTCATTACCTACTGAAAATTTAGCCAGTGCATGTGCAACGGTATTCGCCGATCTCCTTCTCCAGGTAATTTTCCTTTCCCTTCCTTGCGGCATCTCTTTGACAAGCCGCACCACTGGACCCATCACCGATAGATCATCCTCAGGTTTAGATAGTACAACATGGTCCTCCCGACTGTCCGTTTCCAGATGAAGGAACTGAACATCCGTCAAGGTAGCATAGAGTGACGTCTCCTTGCACGCCAAGAGCTTAGCGGACAACGGTGTCATTGTATGTGGCAAAAACCGAGAAGCATCGGATGAAAACACCTGCGCTGTCTCGAAAAACCACTCCAACGCCCGCCCGATCGCCATTCCTGGACAGAGCCCCATCCAAATTTTCTTTCAGCCATCCAGACTCCGGTGGCACCCACGGCACCTTATCCTTCTCACTCCTCTCACAGACCGGACTGGTATTGACCTCCTTTCATTCTTGTATTGTAGCCCATATATGCATGTATGATTTCATTTGGCTCCTTGATTCTGCGCCCATCCCTAGCTTCTTTTCTGGCAAGCCACATAACATAAAGGCCATTAACCATCACCTCTTTTGCTTCTTCACATGCCGACTCGAACCACTCTAGTAACAACCTCGATAAGGAGCTCTGGGAGTCCATATTGCATGGTGGGGTCGCCACCTAGATTCCATTTTCCGAGCGCAGTAATTTCCAGAGTAGGGTCGAGTGAGGTCAGGTCCAGAACCTATGAAGGAGCGTGTCCTCCTTCCCACATGCCACACACAAAAACCCCTGTTTGATCTTCCTCCTCCTTAACTCCACACCAACAGCGAGGCCATTTTTTAGTAGCCGCCAAACATGAACTTTGGCTTTTGGAGGGGCATTAGTGCCCCAAAGGGCGAGCCACGCATGATGATCTCTTACTAATGATGAGCAGTTTGGCCTTTCTACCCTCTCCCTCTTCAGAGCCATGCCTCTATGATACCCAGACCGGACCGTATAGATACACGAGTTCTTGTAGTTCCATGCAAGAAAGTGTTGGATATGTGCCCTAGAGGAAAATTCATAAAGATATTTGTCACATATCCGTTTTGTTCATAATACGTTTTATACTGTGCTAAGAACTTTATTACTTGGAAACACTAATACACGTGTGGTATAAAACACAAGTCCCTAGTTTAACTCAGTCATACTAGCTCATTGGGCAACTGATTGATCAGGGTTTCCTGATCATGGCGACACTTATGTCCATTGACAATGAGATCATATCCTTGGGAGAATGATGTGATGGACACACACGCACCGAAAGAATTTTAATGTGATCGGTCACATAGTTCAGCATTGTGATGACTTTGTAACATATGGCTTAGTCCTTAGACCGCAATGATCATACGTAATTGTCATCCATGAGGAGACTTTGATTTTTATCCCACCGCCTGACTGAAATATGCTGGCTATAACGGTGCACTTTTGGTATTCTGAAATAGATGGTTGATGAGTATGTTAATAGATCAGAGCGGGATTTTTTTAGTCCAAGGGACGGACAGGTACTCTGGGCCCACTCGGTGATATTGCATCAATAGCTTGCAAGCAAGTGACTAGGTCACATGAGATGTAATAGGCACATACGAGTAAACTTGTTTGTTGTGAACGAGATGTCAACCCGGTATGTTGGATACTGACGATAAAACCTCGGACAAATAAAGTACCGCAACACAAAGCGATTGAAGTTCATTCGATGGAAGCGCAGGGACTGTCAAGGATTGTAACCAGGTCCAACTGACTGGTCATTGGTCGATGAGAATTTCACGATCATGTCTATTGTTTCCCGGACCGTAGGGTGTTACACTTAAGGTGCAATCGATGCATTTGGATAGATTCGGGATCATCAGTGAAATAGGAGATAACACCGGAATAGTTTCGGGGGAGAACGGAAGTTGTTCCAGATATTTTGAACGGTCAAAATAAATGTTTAATTGTATTTAATATATTTTTTATTATTTAATTAGCTTAATTAAATATTAAAATATAATTAAATCAATAAAAATATGGAAATGGCGTCATGGGCCATGTGGGCCCATTAGGGGAGCAGGGGGTTTCTCCCCTTTGGGCTTGGCGCCAAGGGTGGGGCCCATCCCCCCTCCCTGGCCGGCGCTCCCCCCCTCTTGGGAGTTTAGTCCCACCTCATGGAGGGGAGGAGGATGGCACCCCGCCCCTTGGCCTATATAAGGAGGGGTACACACCCCTTTTTCCAACACAACAAAATCTCTCTCTCTCCTTCTCCTACCTAGAGAGTGGACGCCCCTTATTTGGATTCTGTACCTGGTCTGGAGTTCACCACCATAGCAGGACGTCGCTCTGCCGGAGTCGGGATCCGAATCCTTCTTTCTTCCGCTGCTTGCCTGGTTCAGGGCCCAGAGGGAACATCGATTGTATTGTACGTGTATAATCTCTTCGAGGCGCTACACCTGTGGCGCTACTTCATCGCCGGAGGTCAATCGGGAGTCTCCATCGCCGGTGATCTTCAACACGACAGGGAGGTCATAGTTCCGAGTCTACGCCAGCCACGTTCGCAAGAAGGTTTCCCTCTTTCGTTCTTCAAAGGTATGAACTCCGATTCCCTCCGTTACTTTACATGGCCATAGCATAGATCTTGAGTTCGGATAACGCAGGTATGAAAAAATTGTGTTTTCTGCCCCGTATCCCAAAAGAAAGCCAGGGACAGATCTTCCACCAACCAGGATTTTCAGTATCTCCTCCGCCTCAAGTTTGGGGAACATCTCATGAACAGCCCCAATATCGCAACTTAGTCCCTCCGGAGCCAAAAGAGCAGCCACTTTTAAATTCCCTCGAACATGCATTCCGCCCAGTGGTGTCATGCATCCCGTTCTTGGAATCCAATTATCATTGTGGATATTAACAGATTTTCCATTGCCAATCCTCCATACAGTACCCCTTCTCAGCAATTCATGACTGTGCAAAATACTCCGGAACGTGTAAGAGCCCCCCTGAAAGTGCTATCTTTCCCTTAATTATATTTTTATGTTGATGAAAATGTACATATAGAGGACTAATAATTTTTGCGTATCTCAGGTTTTAGTCCTCGGCTCGTTGTGGTGGTGGATCAAGGACCATCTAATCATATCAAAATGCTCAAGATACAGATCCAATCCAAGTTGAAGCGTAAGCTTTTCGGTTAATCTTGAGTATAGGGATCCCCGCACTATTAAGAGGGGATCAGTGGGTTTTTGTTTAAGATTTGCTCAAAGCTAATTAAAACAAAAACATCTCGACACAAAATCGGAGCTAAAATGTAAAAATATGATCACTGATTTCGGGCGTCCGAAAAGGTTCGGGTGTCCGACATTTCAAAGTTTCGGACGTCCGACGGCCATCGGACGTCCGACATGTCATATACCGTTTTTCGTAGGAAAGGTCAGTAGGCATGTAAATTCGCCGGAAATCCGACGTGTTTCGGACGTCCGACCCCTCGGACGTCCAAACTCTGTCGGACGTCCGATGTGCTACTGACCTTTTCCTCAGGTGTTGTATGTTGAACTCACATTGAACACTTCAGACGTCCGACCTGGCTCGGACGTCTGACATTTGGACTTTCGGACGTCCGACACTTACACAGTATATTGCTCCAACGGCCATTTCGTCCCTTGGGCTATAAATACACCCTCACCCCCACTTGTGAGGGTTGACCACTTCATTTGCAAACACCCAAGAACACAAGTGCTCCCTCTCACTCTCTCCCTCACCAAATCTCAGATCCCGGAGAGTTCTTTGAGAGTTCTTGATGGATCTTTCACCGAGTGATAGATCCGCCCCTTCCCCATCTTCCAACCAAAGCAAATCGCGTTTTGAGAAAGTCTTGAGCATTTCCCATTGATCTTGTTACTCATGGAGGTTGGAGACTCCTAGGCGGGTAGAAGTTCTTCGGAGAGGAATCGACCATTGTGATTACCCCCGTTGAGTTTGTGAGGGTTTGGTGACCACCTTTAAGGTCAACTGGTAGTGGTTGGGAATCGTCTTTGTGGTGATATCTCAAGGGGAATAGAGTGAGCCTTCGTGGCGTTTCACCTACTCTCTCTGAACGGTGAGTACCTTCCCTCCAAGGAAGTGAACATCGGGATACATCGTTGTCTTCATGTCATTCAGTTATCCCTACTGTTTCCCCTTATTACTTGTACTACCGTATTATTTACCCCTCACTTGCTTTAGTATATTGTGCTTATTGTTTATCTTGTCACAACTAGGTAAACCTTGCAATTGTTAGGCTCACCTTTATCTTCCGCATTATTGCCTAAAATTGTTAAGTAGTGTTTAAATTTGTAATAAGACCTATTCACCCCCCCCCCTCTAGGTCTATCTCGATCCTTTCACCCCCGTGGGGCACGTAGCATTCATAATTGAGTGATCATGGTGGTATCTTGCCTTTAGTACTCTTGCACACAGTTAGTCCGGGTATTGTAGCAGCCGCCAAGGTTGTCTTGCTAGTAACGCTTGGTTGAAAGCCTCGTAGTCTCGAAGCCCAAGACCTCCTCATGTTTTCTTGTACACATTTTATCCCATGCTACCCAGTGAACATTCCTCTCACCATCTGCTGCACCCCACCAGAAAATCGAAGAAATAGAAGACAGGTTCCCGCACATTTTCTTCGTGAGGTGAAAACAGCTCATAGTATAGGTCGGAGTCGCTTGTAACACAGATTTTACCAGTAAATCCTTCGCAGCCTTTGACAGGCCCTGCCCCTTCCATCCCAACACTTTGCCTCTAGAACTTTCCTTGAGATGCTTGAAAGTACCATCTTTCAATTTTCTACCATCGTAGGGAGGCCGAGATATTTTTCACTCAGAGCTTCATCTTGAATCTGAATTCTATCTCTAAGGCTCGGTTTTACTTGCTCCGAGAAGCCCTTCCCAAAGAAAATGGAAGATTTTTGCAGGTTCACACATTGGCCTGAGCATTCCTCATAGACCACCAAGATATTTCGGAGGGTGTTCAGACTATCCACCGTCCCCTCGAAAAAAAGATGCTATCATCTGCGAACAGTAAATGTGTAACCATGGGGCCATTGCTCCCAAAGTTAACTCCTTTAATAGTTTAATCGTGCACAGCTTGCTTGAGTAGCGCTGAAAAACCCTCCACACTGAATAAAAACAAGTAAGGCGATAAAGGGTTGCTCTGCCATAAGCCACGGGTAGGGAGGAAAGTATCTGAGACATCCCCATTGAGCTTAACAACAAATCTGGATGATCTCATGCACCTCATGATCATAGCAATCCGTGACGCCCACAAAATCAAGTCGTGTACAGTAATCATACACGCAAGGTACACGATCGAGATCAGGGACTTACGGTGAGATATCACAACACAACTCTACAAATAAAATAATACAAGCTGTTTAATACAAACCAGGGGACATGAGGTCTCGAATACAACAGCTCGAGAGCACAAAGTTAGTGGAAGCAAAAGTATCTGAGTACAGACACAAGAATACAAGGATGCCTTAAGAAGGCTAGCACAAATAACAACAGATCGAAATGGCGAGGCCTCCTGCCTGGGAACCTCCAAACTACTCCTGGTCATGTGTAGGTGGACTCGACGTCGTAGAAGGCATCGGGGATCTTCATGTGTAGGTGGTCGGCATCGGGGATCTCCTACTCCTGGACTCCAAGGCTCCAACGTCGACTACAGCGGCCGATCAGGCAAAACATAAAGGGGGAAATAAAGCAAAGGTGAGTATCTAGCATACCCGCGAGTCTTACGTCCGCTACTAAGCATTATGCATTTCTATCAACGGAAAGGGGAGGCTGTATATAGTGGACTGCAAGATAGGATTCAGAATAAGGGTAAGAAGCTAGGCCTATCGAAGACTAGCATCTTCTGACGATGTCTTCCAGCATGAGAAGAGAAACAGCCAACAGTTCATATAAAGCATAAAGTAACAATGAAGCAGAAGTTGCTGCAGCATTGTATAATATAAGTTGTAATGATTAATAATAATAATGCCTCCGAGTTCCCCTCCTCGACTTCCCTGCGAGGAATAAAACCCGGAACCATACAGTTTAATAGTAATAGTTTGTAGTGGTAAGATCCAGCTTCAGCATAAAGCGTCCTGTTACCGTGGACACGGCTATTCGAATAGATTAAACTCCCTGCAGGGGTGCACTACTGTTCATCCTGCACGCTCGGATCTCCAGGGTGGCGTGAAACTTGTTAGGGAACGCCCCACCGAGGATATCCGACACATCGCAGTTCATCCTAGGCTCAGCAGAGAGGCCATCCGACGGACTATATCCTATGCGCCAAGGGGTCTAGGTCCCTCACCCTTGCACGCTCCTGCACGGTGCGAGTCTGGCCGGTGAAGCAAAAGCAAATCCAAACACACCTGCTGCAGCAAATAAGACAACACGGCTTCCCGGCGATCAGGCCGCAGTACTGCTGACGTCTGAAGAGCTTTCGGACGAACTACGACGCGGAGGGCCCACACCATAATCCCACGTGTAGGTAGTGCGTACAGACCAACGGGTCTCTCAAGTCATCCGCCGAACCATTTATCATTTTAATATTATCTCGCAGACAACCGTTATCGCTGTCTGACTAACAACACAACGGACAACGAACAGCAACAAGGACCACCAGTAACGTCGGGGCCTGCCCTGTCGTCCCGTCAAAGCACGCGGTTACCAACAAGGTGAACCGTCTCCTTACCTTGTCTCGCGTGTGCTCTTGGTAGAGCTCGACTTTTTCGTGGTTTGGTAACTCTCGCGAGATACGAGCAGGGGACAAGCACGCCAGTAACGTCGGTCGTAGCCTCCCTGTCGCTCCCGACAATATACCGCTCGCGGGCACCGTTTGGTCGCCCGACTCTTACCTTTAAGGACACCAGTTGATTTGAGTGCCTACCATTAAGTGAAACCAGGAGGAATCACCCTCGATGGCACACTTAACGAGGTTCGACAGAGACATCAGCGGAATGAACTAAAGAGGAATATTCTCGTATCACCCCGGTGGTGCTGAGACACCAGCGGAATGAACTAAAGAGGAATACCCTCGTATCATCCCAGTGATGCTACGCTACTGAGCCTACGAGAGTAAAATACGAGTTCGTCCACTCGTAAGTCAAACTCGAAGCGACTCGGCAGAGTCTCGCCGTTGTAGGTTCCCTAGGGTGTCTGCATTGATCCGTACCTGTTGCAGCTGTATATATTTTGTATCCGCATCACTCCCCTGAGTGGCCACGGCCAGCTATCTAATCCTAGCTGACAATGCGCAGGGCTCACTGCTGAATAATGCATAATTATAATAGGCAACATAGGATAAGGAAGGTACATCAAGGGGCAACAAAATCAGGCTATGCAATTGAATAGGATTGTAACGTAGCAGCAGCAGTAACAATGCCTAGTGCAAGAAAGTACGTAAAGGTAGGCGATATCTGGGGAATAGAATGGCTCTGCTTGCCTGGAAGCTCGACGTTAGGGGTACGATCGTCGACGAAGTAGTCGTACTCGGCAACGATGTCATCGACGGCAACAACGGGTTCTATCGGAGAATAAAAGGGGGGAGAGAAACAGTAAATACACAACAATAATGGAAATACAAATATATGACATAGAAGATACAAAGCAACGGGGTTCTAACGCGGTGTTCGGTGATTTGCTCGGAGTGGGAATTTATCCGGTGATGACCCAATAGTACCGGTTGATTACCGGACCGATGATCCGGCGGGGGAAGGGATCATGCCGGAGGTGTCTTGGACATCCGACAAACATGTGCCAGGTGTATCTGTGCTAGTTGAAACAATCTGAACAACTTTGACAGTACCGGACGAATCATCAGACAAACGTTCCAGAGGGGGACGGTTCGATGTTCGGTATGTTAGAGGGGGGTGGTGGGTATACACATAACGTATCTATATTAGTTATATTTTTCTGATCAATTTTCATGTATAAACTTTTTCAATCCGAGTTACGGTTTAAAAGATATTGATTTTTGAAGTTTAAATCATTTTAAAGGATTTTCTGGAATTATTTTTATTAATAGAAATCCAACATTATCCACAGAGGTTTGATTGGTCAAACTGACATGGGGGTCCCACATGTCAGTGGCCCAATTCTAAAAAAACATTTTTATTAATAAAAACAGGGGGTGGCCCACATGTCATACACTCGAATTAATCTAAATTCTTTTAAATATTAATCTAACAGTGGGGTCCATCTGTAAGTCACACATGTGCAAATTAATCAGTTTTAATTTAAGATAAAAGCACGGGGCCCATCTGTCATAGGCAGTTGACTTAATCAACTCATTTAATTTAACCAGGGGTTATCTTAGTGTTGGGCCCACATGTCATCCTTAGGGGGGGAGTTTTTTTTCTGGTTTACATTAAGTGACATATAATTAGGGGCCTCGGGCCCGCACGTCATTGGCCCAGGGGTTTGATTAACTGGGTTGATTAGTGGCTTAACAAGACGGCCATGGGGGTCACCGGCAGCGACATAGAGGCGCGGCAAGGTCACCGCGGCACGCACACCGGTGGCCAAAATGACCACGAGCGGGCGGACAGCTGCGGTTGCAGCCAAGCTGCAGCAACGTGGAGAGGGGGGTAGGAGCGTAGGGAGCAGCTCAGGCGCGTCAGGCCATGGCGGGCCGTCGCGGCTGGAGCTAGGCGGAGGGGCGACGGTGGTGGGGGGGGGGGGTTGGTCGCGCAGGTGCGAGGCACGCGCGTGTTGGGGCTCTGCCAGGGGCGTGGGGCGAGGCCAGAGCGTGCACAAGGCGCACACCAGGGAGTTCCAGGGCGCGGCGAGCTCGACCGCTGGCCATGGCAGACGGAGCAAGGGAACGCGGTGAACGGCAGCATATCGAGGGGCGCGAGCATGGGGATTGGATTGGGCGCTCACAGTGGAGCTCGAGGAAGGCGGATGCCGGCGAGGAAGCCGAGGAGGAGGACGGCGGCGCGCCAACGACGAGGCCGGGGTCGCGGCGAAGTGGTGCGGTGGCGGCGGCGCGATTGAGGGGAAGGAGGCGCGAGCCACCAGGGGACGTCGAGGGGCACCACCGGGGGGCTGCACGGCGGCGGGAGGGCCGGTGACGGCCGGAGGGAAGGGGGCGCCGGTTCTCTCGATCCAGATCGAGATGGGAGGGAGGGGGAATCAGGGGGGAGATAGAGAACGAGATCGGGGGAGATGGGGAGTTGACCGGGGGGCTGACTCGGGTGGGAGTTATGGACAGGGGTGGGCCGGGGTTGGTGGTGGGCATGGCCATGCGGGTGGGCTGTGCCCTGGGCGGTAGATAGGTTTTCTATTATTTTTGTTTTATGTTTATTTTATTTTCTTTTCTGTTATTCATTTGCATACAATTCTACCTTAGTTTATCTAGATGTTGATTTTTGTAACAATTGGAACCAGTTCAAATATTAGTGTTACGTGATATTACAGTGCCACAAAAAGTTTGGTATTTTTATAAATTCATTTAGTATTTTATTTAAATAATAACTTATAAAATTGGACCGATTGATCTACCGTTTGAATTGTTTATTATTTTAATCAAAGTAATAAATGCCCAAAGTTAGTTTAACATGGCCCACTGATTTTTAGTTATTTAACAAAATTGGTTGCACAATTTTTGGACAAAGTTTTATTTATCACATATTTTTAATATTCATGAAAATGCATTTTGAGTTTGTGTTGATTCAAAAATGATCAAGCCATGATTAGCAACAGTAATTGTGATCACTGTAGGTGATTACTGTAGCGTGACACCCGGAGTGTTACAAATCTCCACCACTACAAAGAATTCTCGTCCCGAGAATTTTAAAAGTAGGGCAAGGGTTAAGGTTTCGGTTTCGCATTCTAACGAATCTTCTGGGTCTTGTTGTCCTTCTCGAAGAAGTAAATCCTTCTTGTTGATGTCTTCCTTTTGTGTGTATCAGTGCATCTTGACGAGTTGTCATTCTTCATCCAGGGTCTTAATCGTACTTACGAATAGGTCAGAGGGGAAAACTTAATGGGGGTCGGATCGGTAAAAGGTTCAGCCAAGGCTGACCAAGGGAATAGGGTACAACATATCTCACAAGATAAACTCAGGGAGATACCTCGAGAGAAACAATAGAAATCATGAGAAGTTTTAAAGGGGATATGAAAGCATTCGACGACGATAACGGAGGATGAAAAGGGGTCCAGAGCATCATGCATAAGCACTGAGTCTGATATCGAACTGAATATCACAAGGTAGAGGACTCATGAATTGCATACGAGGTCAAGCAATAGGAATAACCTCGAGAACAGAAAGGTACAAGAGAGTCAGGTTTCGATCCTGTGGAACTGTGAGTTATGGGCCCACATTGGATAGGAAGGGTGGTGACAAACGATGCGATCAAGTTGCAAGGTAAGTCAGAGAACGTATTGTCAGCTATGTCGGCAACAACATCAGTGCCAAGGGCGAGGGACGAAGAGAACCATCTTCCTGCTCGTTAAGACGAGGCGGACCAATTGGCAAAGTTCTCGTCCATCGGTGGTCACCGAAAGGTCATCAACAATAGTAACAGGTTGTACGGACAAAGTAGTACACCGAAGTGTTTACATCAGCAGGGCATTATCACTGCTCGGATAATTTATATACAAAGGAAGGTTAAACAGGCCAATGGAAAGGAAAATGTGATGATACATAAGTATCAGGGGTATATCTTTCCCCAAGGGAAAGTAGAGCAAGATATATATGACCAAGTTTGTGTTGGCAAGGAGTCAAAGGATGTTGTCGATGATAAAACAAATCATCGAGGGGCAAGGATGGTATTTCACACGATGAATCCAATTAACACTTGGAAGAGGCAAAATGTTGATGATGAACACCACACTTTATGACGAGAGATTTCAAGAGAATGCAATCGAATAGCAACATCACCAAACAAAATGGGTGGTGATACAAAAGGTAAGCGGTGTTCTCGGTTGACGACAACCCAGAACCATGAAATGGCTATGACAGGGATAGGCATTGTTTCATCACAATTCATAAGATGTAGTGCAAAGGCATGATATCCTCGAGATACCAGGGGTAATACTCGAAGGTAGAATGGTGGATCATAGGTGAGGCATAATTTATACCAAGGGGATAATTATCTTTACGAGAAGCTTTCATGATAAGTTCTACATCGTGTCCATGGGCATGAACACAAGTTCAAGGTCGACTCCCACTTCTTTATTGCATAGCCTTTCATTCACTTCTCGCTATCGATGAATTCATAGCGTTCAAAAATTTATCTGGCACAACACCAGTAGAGTATGACCCGCAGAAGTTTCCGGGGTTCACAAAGATGGATGAATCATATATACAACCCATAGGGACATTTTACGAATCTATACGACAAACAACAGGAACAAGAGATACAAGTTTGAAAGAAGTAGGCTAATGACACGGACCAGATGATACCATTCACCAAAGGCATTTCGTATCAGGGGAAGCTCGCCAATGATTTAGGACGCAAAGGGACGGCAGTTAGCAATCCACCAAAAGGTCAGGTGGGGGGTACAGAGAGTCCTGTGTGAGTATCGATAGTCAACCATAAGAAGAAATAATGCAAAGATATCGGAGATAGAAGCATCGGAATAATTCGATGGTGAAGTACAAAGGAATTACGACTTCCATCTCGGTGTGTCAGATCCAGATACATCGATCAAACAAGAATAAGTTGAATAGAAGCTTGATGGTTAATCAATCAAGATTTGATTTACCGAGAACCAGCTCATGTCCGGAATGACGTCTGAGCCAGAAGAATGGATTCATAGGGATCAACTGATGATTGTGTGCACTAGCGCACATGATGATTCAACAGATCGGAATGGCAATGCCAAGGGAGCTCATCAAAGTCTACAAGACAAACGGGATTAAACATAGTGCAAGCAGGCAATAAGAATCTCCAAAGCAGTAGTCTACCGAGGATTGGCGCGAGATCGGATAGTATTTCAAAGTATTATGGGAATCACATGACCCACTAACGATGAACGGATCCTCGATAAATGGGAGGAGTTATCCGCAGGGTGCAAAGAAGCTGCAAGGTAGTAGGTTCAAAGGATTTCCAAAACAACGGAAATTATTTTGATGCATCTTGTGAACACAAGAGCGACTGGGATTGAATTGAATGAACGAAAGGTGTATGTGGTTATACATACGGACTGATCGGTGGCAGGGAATTGTAAAGGTGATCGACACATATGGTCTCGGGAACTTTATCGGGGAGTAATCTTCGGAATCTTCTTGTGAAGCAAGCTATCATCTGTAATGAGGGGCTCTCCGGGAGGAAGTAGTTACAAGAACCTAATGTCAGAGTTAGCAAAATATTTAACCCGAAAGGAAGAGAGAGTAGAGTCCCAAAGTAAAGGTGCGAAGAAAAAGATCCTAATACCACCTAGTTTGGTGACGTGGGCCGATAAGCCACATGACACGGTTAGTAAAGTAGTTTTGCAACGACTAGACTCGACGTCGACCAAGGATTTGGAAGGGGGTGTCCTACAGGCAGTCGGATCTGATACCAACTTGTGACGCCCACACAATCAAGTCGTGTACAGTAATCATACACGCAAGGTACACGATCGAGATCAGGGACTCACGGTGAGATATCACAACACAACTCTACAAATAAAATAATACAAGTTGTTTAATACAAACCAGGGGCCACGAGGGCTCGAATACAACAGCTCGAGAGCACAAAGTTAGCGGAAGCAAAAGTATCTGAGTACAGACACAAGAATACAAGGATTCCTTAAGAAGGCTAGCACAAATAACAACAGATCGAAAATGCGAGGCCTCCTGCCTGGGAACCTCCAAACTACTCCTAGTCAACTGGGGGACTCGACGTCATAGAATGCATCGGGGATCTTCATGTGTAGGTGGTCGGCATCGGGGATCTCCTACTCCTGGACTCCAAGGCTCCAACTTCGACTGCAGTGGCCGATCAGGCAAAACATAAAGGGGGAAATAAAGCAAAGGTGAGTATCTAGCATACCCGCGAGTCTTACGTCCGCTACTAAGCATTATGCATTTGTATCAACGGAAAGGGGAGGTTGTATATAGTGGACTGCAAGATAGGAATCAGAATAAGGGTAAGAAGCTAGGCCTATCGAAGACTAGCATCTTCTGACGATGTCTTGCAGCATGAGAAGAGAAACAGCCAACAGTTCATATAAAGCATAAAGTAACAATGAAGCAGAAGTTGTTGCAGCATTGTATAATATAAGTTGTAATGATTAATAATAATAATGCCTTCGAGTTCCCCTCCTCGACTTCCCTGCGAGGAAGAAAACCCGGAACCATACAGTTTAATAGTAATAGTTTGTAGTGGTAAGATCCAGCTTCATCATAAAGCGTCCTGTTACCGTGGACACGGCTATTCGAATAGATTAAACTCCCTGCAGGGATGCACTACTGTTAAGCCTGCACGCTCGGATCTCCAGGGTGGCGTGAATCTTGTTAGGGAACGCCCCACGGAGGCTATCCAACACATCGCAGTTCATCCTAGGCTCAGCAGAGAGGCCATCCGTCGGACTATATCCTATGCGCCAAGGGGTCTAGGTCCCTCACCCTTGCACGCTCCTGCACGGTGCGAGACTGGCCGGTGAAGCAAAAGAAAACCCAAACACACCTGCTGCAACAAATAAGACAACACGGCTTCCCGGCGATCAGTCCGCAGTACTGCTGACGTCTGAAGAGCTTTCGGACGAACTACGACGCGGAGGGCCCACGCCGTAATCCCACGTGTAGGTAGTGCGTACAGACCAACGGGTCTCTCAAGTCATCCGCCAAACCATTTAGAAATTTAATATTATCTCGCAGACAACCGTTATCGCTGTCTGACTAACAACACAACGGACAACGAACAGCAACAAGGACCACCAGTAACGTCGGGGCCTTCCATGTCATCCCGTCAAAGCACGCGGTTACCAACAAGGTGAACCGTCTCCTTACCTTGTCTCGCGTATGCTCTTGGTAGAGCTCGACTTTTTCGTGCTTTGGTAACTCTCACGAGATACGAGCAGGGGCCAAGCACGCCATTAACGTCGGTCATACCCTTCCTGTCGCTCCCGACAATATACCGCTCGCGGGCACCGTTGGGTCGCCCGACTCTTACCTTTAAGGACACCAGTTGATTTGAGTGCCTACCATTAAGTGAAACCAGGAGGAATCACCCTCGATGGCACACTTAACGAGGTTCGACAGAGACATCAGCGGAATGAACTAAAGAGGAATATTCTCGTATCACCCCGGTGGTGCCGAGACACCAGCGGAATGAACTAAAGAGGAATACCTTCGTATCATCCCAGTGATGCTACGCTACTGAGCCTACGAGAGTGAAATACGAGTTCGTCCACTCGTAAGTCAAACTCGAAGCGACTCGGCAGAGTCTCGCCATTGTTGGTTCCCTAGGGTGTCTACATTGATCCGTACCTGTTGCAGCTGTATATATTTTTTATCCGCATCACTCCCCTGAATGGCCACGGCCCACTATCTAATCCTAGCTAACAATGCGCAGGGCTCACTGCTGAATAATGCATAATTATAATAGGCAGCATAGGATAAGGAAGGTACATCAAGGGGCGACAAAATCAGGCTATGCAATTGAATAGGATTGTAACGTAGCAGCAGCAGTAACAATGCCTAGTGCAAGAAAGTACGGAAAGGTAGGCGATATCTGGGGAATAGAATGGCTCTGCTTGCCTGGAAGCTCGACGGTAGGGGTACGATCGTCGACGAAGTAGTCGTACTCGGCAACGATGTCATCGGCATCAACAACGGGGTCTATCCGAGAATAAAAGGGGGGGGGGGAGAAACAGTAAATACACAACAATAATAGCAATACAAATATATGACATAGAATATACAAAGCAACGGGGGTCTAACGCGGTGTTCGGTGATTTTCTCGGAGCGGGAATTTATCCGGTGATGACTCATCAGTATCGGTTGATTACCAGACCGATGATCCGGAGGGGGAAGGGATCATGCCGGAGGTGTCTTGGACATCCGACAAACATGTGCCAGGTGTATCTGTGCTAGTTGAAACAATCTGAACAACTTTCGTGTTCGAATAAATTCATCCGGGTACTTTGACAGTACCGGACGAATCATCAGACAAACGGTCCGGAGGGGGACGGTTCGATGTTCGGTATGTTAGAGGGGGGTGGTGGGTATACACATAGCGTATTTGTATTCATTATATTTTTCTGATCAATTTTCATGTATAAACTTTTTCAATCCGAGTTACGGTTTAAAAGATATTGATTTTTGAAGTTTAACTCATTTTAAAGGATTTTCTGGAATTATTTTAATTAATAAAAATCCAACATTATCCACAGAGGTTTGACTGGTGAAACTGACATGGGGGTCCCACATGTCAGTGGCCCAATTCTAATAAAACATTTTTATTAATAAAAACAGGGGGTGGCCCACATGTCATACACTCGAATTAATCTAAATTCTTTTAAATATTAATCTAACAGTGGGGTCCATCTGTAAGTCACACATGTGCAAAGTAATCAGTTTTAATTTAAGATAAAAGCACGGGGCCCATCTGTCATAGGAAGTTGACTTAATCAACTCATTTAATTTAACCAGGGGTTATCTTAGTGTTGGGCCCACATGTCATCCTTAGGGGGGGGGGGGTTGGTTTACATTAAGTGACATATAATTAGGGGCCTCGGGCCCGCACGTCATTGGCCCAGGGGGTTGATTAACTGGGGTGGTTAGTGGCTTAACAAGCCGGCCATGGGGGTCACCGGCGGCGACCCAGAGGCGCGGCGAGGTCACCGCGGCACACACACCGGTGGCCAAAATGACCACGAGCGGGCGGACAGCTGCGGTTGCAGCCAAGCTGCAGCAACGCCGAGAGGGGGGGGTAGAAGCGTAGGGAGCGGCTCAGGCGCGTCAGGCCATGGAGGGCTGTCGCGGCTGGAGCTAGGCGGAGGGGCTACGGTGGTGGGGGTGTTGGTCGCGCAGGTGCGAGGCACGCGCGTGGTGGGGCTCTGCCAGGGGCGTGGGGCGATTCCAAAGCGTGCACGGGGCGCGCACCAGGGAGGTCCAGGGCGCGTCGAGCACGACCACTGGCCATGGCGGACGGAGCAAGGGAACGCGGTGAACGGCAGCATATCGAGGGGCGCGAGCATGGGGATTGGATTGGGCCTCACAGTGGAGCTCGAGGAAGGCGGATGCCGGCGAGGAAGCCGAGGACGAGGACGGCGGCGCGCCAACGACGAGGCCGGGGCCGCGACGAAGTGGTGCGGTGGCGGCGGCGCGGTTGGGGGGAAGGAGGCGCGAGCCACCAGGGGACGTCGAGGGGCAACACCGGGAGGTTGCACGGCGGCGGGAGGGCCGACGACGGCCGGAGGGAAGGGGGGCGCCGGTTCTCTCGATCCAGATCGAGATGGGAGGGAGGGGCAATCGGGGAGGGAGAGAGAGAACGAGATCGGAGGAGATGGGGAGTTGACCGGGGGGCTGACTCGGGTGGGAGTTATGGCCAGGGGTGGGCCGGGGTTGGTGGTAGGCATGGCCCAGCGGGTGGGCTATGCCCTGGGCGGTAGATAGGTTTTCTATTATTTTTGTTTTATGTTTCTTTTCTTTTTTTTCTGTTATTCATTTGCATACAATTCTACCTTAGTTTATCTAGCTGTTGATTTTTGTAACAATTGAAACCAGCTCAAATATTAGTGTTACATGATATTACAGTGCCACAAAAAGTTTGGTATTTTTATAAATTCATTTAGTATTTTATTTAAATAATAACTTATAAAATTAGACCGATTGATCTACCGTTTGAATTGTTTATTATTTTAATCAAAGTAATAAATGCCCAAAGTTAGTTTAACATGGCCCACTGATTTTTAGTTATTTAACAAAATTGGTTGCACAATTTTTGGACAAATTTTTATTTATCACATATTTTTAATATTCATGAAAATGCATTTTGAGTTTGTGTTGATTCAAAAATGATCAAGGCATGATTAGCAACAGTAATTGTGATTACTGTAGGTGATTACTGTAGTGTGAAACCCTGAGTGTTACACAATCCATGTCGCTGAATAGCCAAGTTTCTCCATCATCTCATGCAAGAAGCCCCACTCCACTCGGTCATACGCATTCATCATGTCAAGTTTCGCGACACACAACCTCTTCTTCCTTTTCCTTGTCCTAACAGCGTGAAAACACTCATATGCTGTAAAAACATTATGCGTGATCATTCTGCCCGGCACAAAGGCACTCTGCTCCTCGGAAACCATAATGGGCAGAGATCCTTTAAGTCTGTTTGCCAAAACCTTTGTCGCAATCTTGTATAGTACATTGGAGAGGCTAATCGTTCTAAACTGGGTCAACAATTCCTATGAATTGATCTTGGGGATCATTACAATAACCATATCATTAGAGGCCTCCGGAGTGTCCCGTCCTATCAGAAAAATTTGTTGGGCTCACCCAAGGATCTCTGGGACCAGAGCCCCCCCCCCCCCCGTGGAAGCCCCGGAAAGAGAAAATATATCACAATCCTCGAAAAATACCTCTTTTCGGATAAAGAAGATGACAACGACATGAGAACCTCCATTCCTTTGCAAGAAAACCGACTCCAACATTTTGAAGAAATATGGAAGTATCAGAAAAAGATGAATCAGCAGCCAAAGAAAGCACGCGAACACCAGAACCCCGTGGATACACGCAACCGTCCCTCACAGGAAGCACAGCAAGACGAAAAGCGCAAGACCATTGATCACATGTTGAAACCAATAAATAATGCGCTAAATAGCATAAAACAAGTGGTTAGTAAGACCTCGTTGATGCCGCCACCGGATATGCCGAGTCGGATGAAGACAAGAACAGGGAAATTAGAGACCAAAGTCGGTCAAATATTGGAAAGCGAAAGTTCGATGGAAACTCGGTTGAACACACTAGCGCCAGCTTCCAGAAGCAAAGAAGCCTTGCAGGACTAGACAAAAGAACTCGTAAAAATAATTACAAGAAAGCTCTACAAGATCCCTGCCCAAAGCACTCTAAGTCGGGCCGCCCTGCCAGCCATTCTTGGGATCAATGCAATTACATGCTGGCGTTCAAATGGTTGTGGTATAATGAACAAGTAAACCTAAAATGGGAAGTGTCAGCCGGCTACAACCAAAGGACACCAGATCCAGGAAACCTCGGATCCGCTTACTATGGTGCCAATCAGTGTTGTAAAATACATAGGGACTGATAACGCAACAAAACCATCTTACGGTAAGAGCAAAGTTTTATCCAGAGAAGCCTCTCATCTAGTCAAATAGGTGAGAGCCGGAGGCCACGTGCTCGAAACTTATAAGAGTCGTGGGGAATGCACAGCTTCGTCACTATTGTGTCTAAGACCAAAACATCCCTGGGAGACTTACCTAAAAGATAATAAAAACGTTTACTACAGACCGACCCCTCTTTTCCTGGTGTTTGTTATTTTTTCTCCTTGCACTTTCATATTATGTTCTGACATCATATTGCATTGCATCATACCATTACATCATGCATCTCATGTTTTGCGCGCACCATCTGGAGTCCGGGGGGGTCTTATCAACCCTTTTATTTGAACCAAGTACGAATATTGCTGTATTTAGAGACCTTGGGGCTTAAAGTCTTCGACTTTAGCTTGACAACCAGAGGACTTGTCGTGGGAAAGTCACGGCAGATTTTCGTAGAGTCGAACTTGACATGCGACCTTTGCTGCGAGGTGGATACGAGGAGTGATTCGTCATGGACAAGAGACTCAGCGATTTACCCAAGTTTCGGCCCATCTTTGTCTCGAGGTAAAGACCTGCTACTGCTTCTTATTATTGCTGGTGCCGACTCTTCGATTAGAGGAGTCGATGTATCGATTAAAATAGAGTCGAATCACAACCTTAGTCTCGAGGAGATCTAGGTTATGTCGTAAGTGTCTAGTCCTGACTTGTACTAAGATTGAGTTCTGACTCTAGATCCCGTGGACCTTGACTTATAAAGGCGCCAGGTCCCGGGGTTCCGCGAGTCCGACTCCTACACGAAATGGAGTCCTATTCTACTATAGAAAATATGCTACATGTTATACAAGGTAAGTCGAATTCCTTCTACGGTTTCAGTCCACACGCTTGGCACGTCCGGCTCATGGCCAGGTCTTCTTTTTTTGGGCCTTCTTATGTGTAACAGCCCAGATTTCACAAAAATTGAAAATTTTGTTTTCGGTGTGAATTGTTTGATTGTCTGATTTGTTTGCGGTGTTTGCATCCCCGATTTATCGATCGGCGATTATTTCCCCCCCCCCCCTATTTTCTCGTATCGGATGCGAGACCGACCATTTTCCCACCACGGCACACGACTTGTTGCGGCACCGGGTATTCACCCGATCACTCTCGCGACTTTTGACCCAAGACCAGCTATCACCATCGGCTCGAAAACTCCCATTTATGTTTAAATGGGTTATTTTAATGGGCGCTTTCGTTGTTCTTGGTCGGGCATGAAACGTTGTAGACGAGGTGGCCACTGTGTGGTGACACTGTATTTTTATTTTCGTGCGGTTCCGACTTCGTTTCGTAGGTGAACGATCGGATGTGCCAGGCATAGTAGTCGGTGTAAATCCAGGGGCATATTTACAAAATGTCGAATGCGCTGATATCTGGACCCCCGGATTCCCCTCTTATCTTCGGATTCTAGCCCACCCAAAAAACTGGACCCGAAATTGGGCATTTTGTGGCCCAAAACAACCCCAAACAGCTATAAATAGTAGGTGTTGCCCTACCAAAATTGGACGAACCCTAGCCATCCCCCTTGTTTTCCGCGCTCCCCAATCCCAGCGCCGCCACCTCTCAGCACCAACCTCTCCTCCCACGTTCAGGTCTACTGATCCAATCTGGACCCTCAGATGCAGATAGAACGACTCGTAGAGCGCCACGTCATCGGATCCCACACCCCGAAGCGAGTCGTGGAGCTCCTCCCGAGCTCCTTCCCCACGCGCGTGTCGTCTCTGGCCGTCGCTGGCAACCGCACCGCCGCGCACCTACAGGTCCACGCCCCCGCGGCCTTCTCACCTTCCCTCTCTCCCTCTCCTCCTTCCTCCTCCTAATGGACCCCCTCCTCTCTTCTCGCAGGGCGTCGAGCAGCAGCCATGGCCGGCGAGCCAAGCTCGAAGCTCGCGCCGCCCCGCCCAAGGACCTTCGCCGACGACCGGATTTGGAGGATCCGGCAACCCCGCGCCGTTGCACGCCGTCCGGCCTGCCCTGCATCGTCAAACCTCACCGGAACCATCCGCCGGCGGCGCCATCCGCGGTTGCGTCGTCGTGGGGACGAGGCTCCCGCTCGACCGCCCTCCTTCTTGGGCCGGTGTGTCCGGCCAGATCCATGCGGCCCATCCAGCACGCCCGCGGCCCAGCTCCCTCAGCCCAGCGACCTGGCCCAGCAGAGCCGCCAGCCTCATGGGCCAAGCTCACAAGGTGAGGCGCCCCCCCCCTTTTTTTCTTTTTTTTCGTATTTTCTGCTACACTATTGGGCCCATTAGCACTAGATTTGGCCCGTTATAGTTTTTTTCCTTTTCTAGGTTTTTATTTTGGCAGATTGTGTATTAATTTTGCGGTGCCCGTAACTTTTTAACGGTAGCTCGGATCACGACGCTTTAAACATGAAAGTTTCTTAGAATTTTGTCTAGTTTAATAAAATGTGCTTCTTTGCCATGTTTGACTTTGTGTACTTGCTGTTTACCTGCTAATTACATCGCATGCCACTGTAATTTGTTTCTTTAATAACTTTTTAACCGTTGCTCTGTTAAAAATGTTCTTTTATGTAACTTGACTAGAATTGCATGTAGATTGTGTTTATGCTGCTCTTCCTTGCTAATAAAAATAATAAAATATTTTTTAGGAAAAACAGTACCAAATTCCATTTTTATCGTGGGGTCCACCATAGTTTGCCATGTATAGGTTTTACCCCCCCCCCCACTTAAAGTGACTAGATTAGATAGTTTATTTATGCTTCACCCCTTGCCATGATTGTGTGATATGCCATGCTTGAGTGAGATGCCATGTTAACAACCTTTGTTGATAACCTGTAGCTAAATAACTTGAACCATCGTAAATGTGCGGTATCATCGCGTGTGACGAGTACCCCCACTTAATCTGTTAGTAACCGCTCTCGACGGTAGGTGCGATGTCTCGTGTTGCCTTCTTGTTGATGCTTGCTCGTGTTTGCTTCGTAGTAATAGATTCTTGCTCGTTGATTCCTTTCCAGTGTTTATCGTCTTGTGTGCTTCCGCGGGTACCTCTCGGAGACGATGTGTAAGGCCCGATATGCAGTACTATTCCAGATCTACATGTTTCCATCCAGATCGGGTCAAAGAACATATCGGTCCCACCACGACATATGACAATGCCATATGCCCCGGATTTCCAACATGATATCACAACATTACAGATACAAGGAGACAACATATCATACAGTCGGCATACAACTGCCTTAAATACAATACAACAGCGGAAGATACATGTCTGAGTACAGACTACAATCAAATGCCTACTAGCAAAGAGAAAAACATCGATCCCCATAACCACACGGGTCCAGGCCCTCCGCCAGGATCCGCCTAACTAGTCGTCGTCGAGTCTCCACGTGAAACGTCGATCACCATACCTGTTGTCGATCAAGAACCCTAAAAAGAGTTTGGGGGTAGTATCATGAGTACAGAAGTACTCAACATCCAACTGTAGTGGTCCTCTGACCCAGCAAGGACTTCATCACTCGTCATTCTAGGACAACTAGTAGTTTACGGTATAGATGGGGTAAGTGGTGAGGTTGCTGCCACACTAGCATTTATGAAGTGGCTAAAGTTCTAGAGAGTAAGATAAGAAGCCAAGCATTCGATGAGGAATCGCCTCCAACAAGTCTTGCTATCAACTACTTACGCAAACATAACACCTATCCTATCCCTGTCCTCCTCTTCGCATCCCGACGAATAAGAAGCAGTCAAGGCACACACACATGTTGATCAAGTTATATTAAGATTATCTCAGTTGTTGTTGCCTATGAACAAGGAGTAGGTCTCAAGTCATCCATAAAATCCCACACGCGGTTAGGCATGCTCAGTATTAAAACCAATACGCGGAACGCGGGTCCTAGGTTACTCGAATGGAACAAAGCGTCGGGGCGGGATAGCCTAGACCTTCCATCCTTCGTCGAACATAGTCAACATTATAATAATCGTATCATCAACAACAATATAATAATGTGATAGCCCAAACCAAGGAGTAATAGGGTAACATCGTAGCATCCTAAGCATGCATACTAAGCAGGGGCTGAGCAACAAGCAATAGTAACATAGCAGTACATGGTTTGCTGGGAGGGGACATGGCTATATCGGTTTGAAAGAGGCTGTAAACATGTGGTAGGATCAAACATCGAACCTATCCTAGACTAGCATGCAAAGCGCTGGTTGAAATAGAATGGATCATAAGTAATGCATAGTCCTTGACTGTTGATAAGTCGGGTTCCAAAGGTGTAGCCGATCGCAACTTGCGATGTCTCCGAAGGTATCCGCGGGAGCACACAAGAAGTAAACACTGTAAAGCAAGCAACGGAGATGCATAGTATTACTACGGAGCAACACAAGCAAGCATCAAACAAACAAGCATGGTCAAGTATGATGCATGTCATTTTAATATCATGGCATGAATATAAGAATAAACAAGGTTAACGAAGCTCGGGTAGCAAGGGTTCAATGCTCCCGGCAACCTTCTTATGCATTATGTAGGTCGAATACGGATCCGAAGGATCCTTATGTTAAAGTTATTATAATGCATGATCATGGAATATGCAAAATACTAGAACATAATATGAACAAGAATTTCCCACACTTGAGAATAAACCTCGAGGCGGGATTCTCGAACTTAACTAAATGAAAATGACATGGCATAATATGTTGCACCTAGTGCAATCTATTACAAGCAATAAATTTAAAGCGCACGACTACGCTACCAGCAACTATGGTCATCGGATCGCAACAACAAGGGAAAGGAAGAGAGATTGCACCATGTGCAACACATGAGGGGTTACGTGCAAAACGCACCATTCACCAAAATAATGCTAGCTCAAATGGAAATATGAACAGCACCATATCATTCCTCATATTTTTCTAGCCCCAAAACATATATGATATGTTAAATTTGGAGCAAGGATGCACAAGATACAAGCAACGCAAAACCCGGGCATATTTGGATGGATTTGAATCAAATCCAATAAAAAAGGAGGAAAACCCTCTGGAGGGCTTTCCTCGGCCAATTCGTCCCAAACCCTCGCAGAACTCTCTAATCTATAGAGCGCCCACGGGTGGAAGAAGCAACTGGAGAAAAAAAGGAGCCACTTGCGCCGACTGGGATTTGATCGCTGGATCCCTCGCTTAAGACCTGAGACTCCTCACCACTGCACCACTGCCTTGGCTCGTGAAAGAGGAGAGGATCCACGGTACCTAACCAGTACTAGCGAGATAACTAAATCTGAAACAAGACGAAAGACTGACGAAATCTGAACCGAACATGCGCGATGCAAAAACAAAGATAAGGGGGCACCTTGCGCTTTCCTGGGAATTGATCCCTCGACCCCATGGTCGAACAACCTGTGCTCTACCACTGGGCTACGCTGCTACTCTCGACTGGAAACAAAGCTAGCCATATAAAGTCCAACTGCACGGGCTAACTGAAACCTCACTCGAACTAAACCTGAAGAACACAGAGAGTACGCAGCAAAGCAAAAATAAAAGGTTCGCTGGATGCGATTTGATCCCACGCCCTCCTGGCACAAATCCAAGGCGCTGAACCAGCTGGGCTACTGCTCAAACATTGACTGAAAGCAAGACCGAATTAACAAGTAGCACGCGAGCGCGTTAACTGAATCCAACACTAAAGAAAATTACAGTGTTCATGTTCTCTGTCAAAACTGAAGGTCATACTTCAGTGCGCCGCAACATGGACGAGTTGCAGCGAGGAGGAGAAGCACGAGCATGTACATGGCGAGGCCTGGGTGGCCTATGGAGCGAGCTGGGGTTGCCGGCCATGCACGGGCGGGCAGCTAGTGCGCATGCTACTCGCGATTCCCAGACGGACGGGTCGCGTGGCGAGCACGGCGACGTGCAGCGACTACAGCGAATGCATATGGCGGCGAAAACAGGGCACGAGGCAACAACGAGAGAGACAGGGAGGAAGGGGAGACTCACAGAGGGGGCTCGGGGTTCATCGTTCTGCTCGGAAAGACGACGAATGGTGCGGAAGCAGAGGCGGTCGTCGACTACGGGGACGACAGCAAGGTTGAAGACGATGCGGGGAAGACGGGGAAGAAGGCCTCGGCTCCTGGCTTCCCTTCATGAATTGGAGCACGGGGACGATGCCTACGTCCTTTGGGGCGACGATCGGACCTCGCAGATCAAGAAAAAAAATCAGAGCTTGAGCTCCCTATCCATTGCATCAACATGAGAGGAAAAACACAAGAGAGAGGAGAGGGAGATGGCGGTGGCTAGGAGGGAGAAGGGGGCGCAGCTAGGGTTCCAAGAGGGGGTTGGGAGGAGGATATAAGGGGGAAGAGAGGCTGCCATGGGGCTCCACCCATGTACTCTCGGCCATGGCTTCACCGTGAGGGAGAGGGGAAAAAGGTGAGGGGGAGGCAAGATGACAGGTGGGGCTTCGGTTTTAGGTGGGCTGGAGATTGGGCTGGGCTGAGGAAAGAAAAGGAGAGAGGTCCAACTGGCTCTCGACAATTTTCCTGCATTTAATCATTTAATAAATGAGAGCAAGAGAAAAGCGATAAAAGAAATAGTAGTGGACATATAAAATCATATAACAATATGATTATGAGTCCTAAGCAATTATAAGATTTTAGGAAAAGAAATGGGTCCAAAATATTTAAGTAATTCACAGGGCATTTAAATCAATTTAAATGCTAGTTGAACTACAACCCAATTTTCCGGACATGAATAAATCATGGAACTTTGCATGGACCTTTATCATGGAAAAACATGATGGAGTCCAAAAGACCTTGCTTGGATGATCGAAGGTGATCACGGGAGAAAATGGCCAAGGCTAGCAAGGAAGAAAAGAAAGAATTCAAGATAATCCTTTTACATAAAATAAAAAATGCTTGGGCATTTTTCTTTCACATGGATTATAGCAAAGAATAATTGTGCAAAACTTCATCCCCAATGGGAAAAATAAAAATGCAATTTTTTTTTGAATTTTGTCAGCATTGGGTTGTTACACGATGCGAGCTTGTGATCAACTACACCTTCGGAACCCGACTTATCAACAGGAAAGGACTATACATTACTTATGATCCATTCTATTTCAACCAGAGGTTTGCATGCTAGTCTAGGTTAGGTTCGATGTTTGATCCTACCACATGTTTACAGCCTCTTTCAAATTGATACAACCATGTCCCCTCCCAGCAAAGCTTGTACTGATATGTTACTATTGCTCGTTGCTCAGCCCCTGCTTAGTATGCATGCTTAGGATGCTACAAGGTTACCCTGTTACTCCTTGGTTTGGGCTATCACATTATTATATTGTTGTTGATGATATGATTATTATAATCTTGACTATATTCGACGAAGGATGGAAGGTCTAGGCTATCCCGCCCGACGCTTTTTTCCATTCGAGTCACCTAGGACCCGAGTTCCGGGTATTGTTTTTAAGACTGAGCGTGCCTAACCGCGTGTGGGATTTTATGGGGTCCCCTTTTCTTACCTATCTAGCTTCAAACATTTCTAGAGGTGGCCCAAGCTGATTTACCATTTGAAAACATGCATATATATCTTGGCGGGTCGCTCCTAGCAGATATCTTTTAAAACAACTTGGGCCAATGGAGACATGGTATCTCTGTTGGTCCACCCGATAAGCTAGGACCCGGTTTCCCATGTGTGATTAACCGGAAATCCGACCTGCGTCATACGGAAGAGTCCTATCCGAGAGCGTAGCCGGCTTTTGGATTGGGTGTCGACTCCCCGGGGGCCACCCGGATTTGTTCATTGTTAGTTAGAGGGACCTGTCGTTTCGGATCTCTCGGAACTAAATCATAAAATGGTTGCCTATAATGGGTAGCAACTGAGAGTGATGGGCATGCATGCGGAGCCTTGTAATGGGCAGTTGGTACACCCCTGCAGGGTTAAATCTTTTCGAGAAGCCGTGTCCACGGTTATGGACGACTTGAGACCTACTCCTTGTTCATAGACAACAACAACTGAGATAATTTTAATGTAACTTGATCAACGTGTGTGTGTCTTGACTGCTTCTTCTTCGTTGGGATGCGAAGAGGAGGACAAGGATAGGATAGGTGTTATGTTTGCGTAGTAGGTGGATAGCAGACTTGTTGGAGGCGATTCCTCATCGAATGCTTGGCTTCTTACCTTACTCTCTAGATCATTAGCCACTTTATAAATGCTAGTGCGGCAGAAACCTCACCAGTTACCCCATCCTTACCGTAAACTACTAGTTGTCCTAGAATGACGAGTGATGAAGTCCTTGTTGGGTCAGTTGACCACTACAGTTGGATGCTGAGTACTTCTGTACTCATGATACTACCCCCAAAGTCTTTTCAGGGTTCTGATCGACAACAGGTACGGTGATCGACATTTCACGTGGAGACTCGACGACGACTAGTTAGGCGGATCCCATCGGAGGGCCTGGACCCGTGTGGTTATGGGGATCGATGTTTTTCTCTTTGCCAGTAGGCACTTGATTGTAGTATGTACTCAGACATGTATCTTCCGCTGTTGTATTGTATTTAAGGCAGTTGTATGCCGATTGTATGAGATGGTGTATCCTTGTATCTGTAATGATGTGATATCATGTTGGAAATCCGGGGCATATGGCATTGTCATATGTCGCGGTGGGACCGATATGTGCTTCGTCCCGGATCTAGATGGAAACATCTAGATCTGGAACAATACCGCATATCGGGCCTTATATTATGTAAGACGGCCCAAGGTTTTATAATGTTGGGTCTATGTACTTGATCCATCCCCCAGACATTAACCCCCAGGATTGATGTGATGCTTTAGTCTTCACAGCAATCTTCTTTATTACCTTTGTCTTCATGGGGCCGACTCTTTGAGCCGACTCATGATTCCAGAGAGCTGATGCCGACTTCATTCTGTTGTTTAATAACGGATCTGGCTCTCCAGCGTCTTTTGGAATTTCGAACGATTTATCCCGATTTTGGCTGCGCAGTTAATGCCCATTAGATTCGTTTCGTGGAAATCCAGGGATTTCCTGCCGTTTAGTCATCGTCAGGCGACGCCTCAGGTTTTGGGTCGAGTTCCCTTATAAAAAGGCCTCTCATACCCATCTTTTTACTTCACCCCTTCCGCATCTTCCATTCATATTCTTCCTTGCGCTCCAAAGAACGTGAGCTTCATCCTCATCGTTGTTGCGAACCTTCCTTCTTTCGGCGCATGCGCGAAACGGAATGGGGCCGTGTCACTCTCGTACGTCATTCAAGTAAGTTCTCATCTTATACCTCATGTCATGGTTTTTTGCTCATCGCCATTGTTGTAGAGCTTCCTGCTTCACCGTTTTTAGTAGATCGAGACAGTTTCATGGAAGATTCATCATGCATGTTGGTAGATAGGTTGGGATATGCTAGAGCTTGTTCCACGTCAATTGTTCGCTTGAGAAATATCATAGATCCATAGTTCCAAACTGCTTCAGACTATTCGTAAGTTTTGGATCCGTTTGTATTTTTCACCTATTTTCTTTGGTTCGGTAGATCCATCTGTTTCACCATAATTTGTGAAATCTGTTTGTGTAGTTGATGTAAAGTCGGGTTTCATCTGACTTCACAAATTTTTAGCTAGAGCCATCCCTTGCTTGTCTTAAGCCAGTTTCTTAGCCTGCAGCATATATACATTTTTGCTTGCTAGGTCTGACTCTTGCACCATAGGCAAGAAAGTCGGCACCATCAAGAAAACGACAGGCAAGAAACCGCTAGCCCCAAAGCCACCAGTTCAGAAGCCAACTTTGGAAGTCAACTGGGCAAGAAGCCTAGTGTAACAGCCCAAATGCAATAACCCCACTTGAACTATCTTTCATGATTTTCTTTTGCTTCAGTCTCTATGTATGAGACTTGGCATGTATGTTATGTGACTTATATCATGTGATGATAAATAGTCATATTCTTTTTTATGGCTTTGGTCCGTTTTATTTAATTGCATCCATATAAGTCTCTGTTTTGTTTTTCATTCGACCAGCAGCTCAGCTGGTAGCGCAGCGTGTCTTGGAACCTTGAGGTCCAGGGATCAAATCCCCTACCCAGCGCAAGCCTCTCCATATTATTTTTCTCGCCCACTTTATTTTGTTGCAGCTTCTCGTCAAGTGTTGATCGCTGCTATTTTTCTCTTCAGTTTCAGTCTGGCCGGCCTGATACTAGATGTAGAGCAGCAGCCCGTTTTATTTCAAAACTGATTGTCTAGCCCAGTGGTAGCGTGCACGTTCTAGTAACTAAGAGATCCCAGGATCAATTCTCTCCTGGACCAAAGTCTCCCTTTTTATCTTTTTTGGATTAAATTTACTTGAATTGAACCGAAATCTGCCCCTCACTTTGCATTCTTTGTGTCATGTGCATTTTTTTCTCGAAATAAGTCATGTCATACATGGCTTCGGGGTAGAATTCATGAGAAACAAGATGGTGCTGCTCATTTGTTCATATGAGCTAGTATTATTAGGTGATGGTGTAACTTTATGCACTTGTCTCCCCTCATTATTGCACTTGGTGCAATTCCTCCATCATTTCTCTTGTTGTTTTCCTTCGTTGACCGTAGATTATCGGTAGCTTAGTCTTTCGCTCCATTTAATTTTTTTCAATAAAATTCATTAGGTGCATCATTCCATGCCATGTCATTGCATCTATATTGTGTTAAGGAATCCCAACTTGAAGTTATCCTCGTGTGTGGGCTATCCTTGTTCATATTATATTTAAGTATTCGCATAGGCCATGATCATGCATCGTAACAACCGCAACATAAAGAATCCTTTGGATTCATTAATCACCTACCTAATGCATATGAAGGTTGTCGGGAGCATCGCACACTTGGCTTCCCGAGCTTCATTTCAAACTTGTCTATCCTTATGTTTATGTCATGCTATTAAAATGTCATGCATCATATTTGACCATGCTTGTTTATTCCTTGCTTGCTTATGATTTCTCCGTAGTGATAGTGGTATCTCCGTTGATTGCCTTTCCAGTGTTTATTTCTTGTGAGCTCCCGCGGATACCTTCGGAGATGTTGCGAGTTTGCATTCGACTACACCTTCGGAACCCGACTTATCAACAGGCAAGGACTATACATTACTTATGATCCATTCTATTTCAACCAGCGGTTTGCATGCTAGTCTAGGATAGGTTTGATGTTTGATCCTACCACATGTTTATAGCCTCTTTCAAACCGAAACGGCCATGTCCTATCCCAGCAAACCATGTACTGCTATGTTACTATTGCTCGTTGCTTAGCCCCTGCTTAGTATGCATGCTTAGGATGCTACGAATGTTACCTCCTGTTACTCCTTGGTTTGGGCTATCACACTATTATATTGTTGTGGATGATGTGATTATTATAATGTTGACTATACTCGACGAAGGATGGAAGGTCCAGGCTATCCTGCCTCAATGCTTTGTTCCATTCAAGTCACCTAGGACCCGAGTTCTGGGTATTGTGTCTCTTGACATTCGTGCCTAACCGCGTGTGAGATTTATGGGGTCCCCTCTTCTTACCTACCTAGCTTCAAACATTTCTAGTGGTGGCCCAAGCTGGTTTTCCATTTGCACCGTAGGAGAGGCGGGCAGGGGCCCGCAGGTTCTCAGAATAGGTTTACGCGGGCCAGTGGGACGGTGTTCCTGTTGGTCCACACTTTGCGGAGCGCGGTATGCCTACCTGCTTTGCAGATGTCATTCCAACCTGACGTGAGACGGAAGAGGCCAATTTGAGAGACGGCCGACTCTTGAGTTGGATGTCAACTCTACCGGGGGCCACCCGGATTTGTTCGCTGTTAGTTAGAGGGACTATGATGTCCGGATCTCTCGGGACAACTCTTCAATGGGTGCCTTTAATGGGCCTGACTGAGAGAGCCGGCGTACATGCGGAGTTTATAATGGGAAGTTGGTACACCCCTGCAGGGTTAAATCTTTTCGAAATGCCGTGTCCACGGTTATGGACGATTTGAGACCTACTCCTTGTTCATAGACAACAAAAACTGAGATATCTTAATATAACTTGATCAACGTGTGTGTGCCTTGACTACTTCTTCTTCGTCGGGATGCGAAGAGGAGGACAAGGATAGGATAGGTGTTATGCTTGCGTAAGTAGGTGGATAGCAGACTTGTTGGAGGCGATTCCTCATCGAATGCTTGGCTTCTTATCTTACTCTCTAGATCGTTAGCCACTTCATGAATGCTAGTGTGGCAGCAACCTCACCACTTACCCCATCCTTACCGTAAACTACTAGTTGTCCTAGAATGACGAGTGATGAAGTCCTTGCTCGGTCAGTTGACCACTACAGTTGGATGTTGAGTACTTCTGTACTCATGATACTACCCCCAAACTAGTTTCAGGGTTCTTGATCGACAACAGGTATGGTGATTGACGTTTCACGTGGAGAATCGACTACGACTAGTTAGGCGGATTCCGGCGGAGAGCCTGGACCCGTGTGGTTATGGGGATCGATGATTTTCTCTTTGCCACTAGGCATTTGATTGTAGTGTGTACTCAGACATATATCTTCCGCTGATGTAATGTATTAAGCCAGTTGTATGCCGATTGTATGAGATGTTGTATCCATGTAGTTGTAATGTTGTGATATCATTTTGGAAATCTGGGGCATATGGCTTTGTCATATGTCGCGGTGGGACCGATATGTGCTTCGTCCCCGGGTCTGGATGGAAACATTTAGATCTGGAACAGTACCGCATATCGGGCCTTACAACTTGGTATCAGAGCCTTACCGACTGTAGGATTCATTTACTGGTCGAAGTCGAGTCTAGAAACTATTTTGTAGTTATTATGGAAAAATCGGAGAGTAGGAAGTCTTTATTTTTCTTCTTACCCCGCCCTCCCTCCCTCTTTTCCGTAAGGAAGAGAAATGATGTTTTTTTTCTATGCAACTCATCTTATTCAAAAAAAATTAGGTTCTCGTTTAGGAGATTTCAGTCGGACCAATGCTTTATCAGCAGCGGGTTGGTCGGCGTACTTCGAACTGGCTGAGCATGGCTCGTGGTCTTGTCGCTCTACATTGACAAATGCGCGACCCGCGTGAAACAGTTGAACCGGGTTGCGTGGTTATTATCCAACTAATGGATTCTGAACATCCCGCTTCAGCTGTCCCCCTTTGTCCGCTGTAGTCGGCACTGTGTGTGGATCCTCCTCTGTCCATTCTCGTTGTCCAAGTTTTCGCACCTTCCTCAGTGATGTTATTGTAGAAATTCTGGTATGGTATTGTTTCGTCTCGGATTCTCAATTGCGTGCTTTCCTGTAGCACCTAGGTTTCATATTTTTGGGGTTCCAGATGGAGTACTTCTTTCAATTCCAGTATACTCACACCTTGTGAGAATTCTTGTGGCTATCATTTCTTCTTTATGCAATTATCCATTCCTTTATCCTTCATTTTTCATCTAGCATGGTTGTTATTCTAATTCAAGATTCCTTTCGATAGAATGGTTGACAATCAAAGTGGCAGTTGTCGAGATCGGTCTGTTGACCCTAGACCGCGTCCTCCTTCACCTCCCCCAAAGTACCCGCCGCTTGATAAGGCAGTTGCAGCGATGGTCCAATCTCAAGCTATGTTGGTGAAGTTGCTCCAAATGCAGATGAACAACCAGCAGAGACAGGATACGGTGCCGTCCACGACGCTCTCCCAGTTCCTGCAAAATGGTCCCCCATTTTTCTCAGAGTCCAAGGAGCCGCTTGATGCGGATGACTGGGTAGCAGAGATCAAGTAGCATCTGTCTTGCAACAATGTCAGCCCAGAGGATTACGTGAGCTTTGCGACGTTCCAACTTAAGGGTGTTGCAGCTAGCTGGTGGTATGCTTATCAAGAGAACCACGAAGGAGAGCCTATCTCCTGGGATGATTTTATCCAGGACTTCAGGTCCGGTCACATACCTTAGAGTTTGCTAGACATGAAGCGTGAGGAGTTTCTCAGGTTGCAGCAGGGCACCATGTCGGTGTACCCGTACTACCTTGAGTTCACCAAGCTGGCAAGATATGCGGAAGATGAGATCAGTTCCGAGGCGACGAAGATTGAGAAGTTTCGTAGGGGCCTTGAACCAGAGATCACGTATGCCCTCAACCTATGCAGGCCAGAGAAGTTCTCTGATTTCGTCAGCTTTGCTATATCTCAAGAGTCAGCGATTATTCTGCTAGAGGAGCAGAGGAAGAAATCCCGTGAAGCCAGTCCTCTTCCTCCAGTAGTGTCCCAGAAGAAGCAACGTGTGTTGGTTCCGGTTGGTCACTTCAGTAAGGCGTCGTTTCCTCTGACGGGTGACCCAAGGAGTTAATTTTTCCGCCCACCCTCCCCACCTCAGCCTTCAAGGTTTCCAGATAGTCAGCCTGGGACGTATCTTCAGAAACCAGCTCAGAAGAAGAAAATTATTTGTGCCCGATGTCAACTTGAGGGGCACTATCCTCGAAAGTGTCCCCTTAACAAGTGTGCCACTCCACCCCCTCCTAGCCCTACATCGACGTCTGCATATGCTGAAGGTGCCTTCTCATGCTGCAAGGGTCAACATCATCCGCTTGTCAGATTCTCAGGGTGCTAGCAAGACCGTATTGGGAGAGTTGTTTGTGAATGACATGCCAGCGAAAGTTTTGTTTGATCCAAGTGCTTCACACTCCTTTATCTCTCAGACCTTTGCTCAAATTCACGACTTTGTTGTCGATAAGATGCCTCAGTCCCTCACTATCATTTCTCCGGGAAGCAAGGTCAACACTTCCACGATATGCCTTGATGTTGAGATATACATTCAGGGTCGTTACTTTGACTCTTCCTTGGTGATGCTACCCAACTCGGATATCAATATTATCCTTGGGATGGATTGGATCTCTTTGCACAAAGTCGTGATTGATGATCTTTCCAAGACAGTGCAGTTGACGCACTCCTCAGGCGCTGTGGTGACTGTTTCAGCTCAGTCGAGTTCTCGCCCTGCCACTGTTCCAAGTTGTTCTTGCTCGTAAATCTCGGGACGAGATTTCTTGTTAGTGGGGGAGAATTTTAACAGCCCAAATGCAATAACCCCACTTGAACTATCTTTCATGATTTTCTTTTGCTTCAGTCTCTATGTATGAGACTTGGCATGTATGTTATGTGACTTATATCATGTGATGATAAATAGTCATATTCTTTTTTATGGCTTTGGTCCTTTTTATTTAATTGCATCCATATAAGTCTCTGTTTTGTTTGTCATTCGACCAGCAGCTCAGCTGGTAGCGCAGCATGTCTTGGAACCTTGAGGTCCAGGGATCAAATCCCCTACCCAGAGCAAGCCTCTCCATATTTTTTTGCTCGCCCACTTTATTTTGTTACCACTTCTCGTCAAGTGTTGATCGCTGCTATTTTTCTCTTTCAGTCTCGCCGGCCTGATACTAGATGTAGAGCAGCAGCCCGTTTTATTTCAAAACTGATTGTCTAGCCCAGTGGTAGCGTGCACGTTCAAGTAACTGAGAGATCCCAGGATCAATTCTAACCTGGAGCAAAGTCTCCCTTTTTATCTTTCTTCCTTTTTGGATTAAATTTACTTGAATTGAACCAAAATCTTCCCCTTTCTTTGCATTCTTTGTGTCATGTGCATTTTTTCTCGAAATAAGTCATGTCATACATGGCTTCGGGGTAGAAATTCATGACAAACAAGATGGTGCTGCTCATTTGTTCATATGAGCTAGTATTATTAGGTGATGGTGTAACTTTTTGCACTTGTCTCCCCTCATTATTAGACATGGTGCAATTCCTCCATCATTTATCTTGTTGTTTTTCTTCGTTGACCGTAGATTATCAGTAGCTTAGTCTTGCGCTCCATTTAATTGTTTGAAATAAAATGCATTAGGTGCATCATACCATGCCATGTCATTGCATCTATATTGTGTTAAGGAATCCCATCATGAAGTTATCCTCGTGTGTGGGCTATCCTTGTTCATATTATATTTAAGTATTCGCATATGCCATGATCATGCATCGTAACAACCACAACATAAAGAATCCTTTGGATTCATTAATCACCTACCTAATGCATATGAAGGTTGTCGGGAGCATCGCACACTTGGCTTCCCGAGCTTCATTTAAAACTTGTCTATCCTTATGTTTATGCCATGCTATTAAAATGTCATGCATCATATTTGACCATGCTTGTTTATTCCTTGATTGCTTATGATTGCTCCATAGTGATAGTGGTATATCCGTTGATTTCCTTTCCAGTGTTTACTTCTTGTGTGCTCCCGCGGATACCTTCGGAGACGTTGCGAGTTTGCGATCGACTACACCTTCGGAACCCGACTTATCAACAAGCAAGGACTATACATTACTTATGATCCATTCTATTTCAACCAGCGGTTTTCATGCTAGTCTAGGATAGGTTCGATGTTTGATCCTACCACATGTTTACATCCTCTTTCAAACCGAAAAAGACATGTCCCCTCCCAGCAAACCATGTACTTCTATGTTACTATTGCTCGTTGCTCAGCCCCTGCTTAGTATGCATGCTTAGGATGCTACGAATGTTACCTCCTGTTACTCCTTGGTTTGGGCTATCACACTTTATATTGTTGTGGATGATGTGATTATTATAATGTTGACTATACTCGACGAAGGATGGAAGGTCCAGGCTATCCCGCCTCGATGCTTTGTTCCATTCAAGTCACCTAGGACCCGAGTTCTGGGTATTGTGTCTCTTGACGAGCGTGCCTAACCGTGTGTGGGATTCTATGGGGTCCCCTCTTCTTACCTACCTAGCTTCAAACATTTCTAGTGGTGGCCCAAGCTGGTTTTCCATTTGCACCGTAGGAGAGGCGGGTAGGGGCCCGCAGGTTCTCAGAATAGGTTTACGCGGGCTAGTGGGACGGTGTTCCTGTTGGTCCACACTTTGCGGAGCGCGGGATGCCTACCTGATTTTCAGAAGTCATTCCAACCTGACGTGAGACGGAAGAGGCCAATTCGAGAGATGGCCGACTCTTGAGTTGGGTGTCAACTCTACCGGGGGCCACCCGGATTTGTTCGTTGTTAATTAGAGGGACTATGATGTCCGGATCTCTCGGGACAACTCTTCAATGGGTGCCTTTAATGGGCCTGACTGAGAGAGCCGGCATACATGCGGAGCTTATAATGGGAAGTTGGTACACCCCTGTAGGGTGAAATCTTTTCGAAAAGCCGTGTCCCTGGTTATGGACGACTTGAGACCTACTCCTTATTCATAGACAACAACAACTGAGATATCTTAATATAACTTGATCAACGTGTGTGTGCCTTGACTGCTTCTTCTTCGTCGGGATGCGAAGAGGAGGAAAAGGATAGGATAGGTGTTATGCTTGCATAAGTAGGTGGATATCAGACTTGTTGGAGGCGATTCCTCATCGAATGCTTGGCTACTTATCTTACTCTCTAGATCGTTAGCCACTTCATGAATGCTAGTGCGGCAGCAACCTCACCACTTACCCCATCCTTATCGTAAACTACTAGTTGTCCTAGAATGACGAGTGATGAAGTCCTTGCTAGGTCAGTTGACCACTACAGTCGGATGCTGAGTACTTCTGAACTCATGATACTACCCCCAAACTCTTTTCAGGGTTCTTGATCGACAACAGGTATGGTGATTGACGTTTCACGTGGAGACTCGACGACGACTAGTTAGGCGGATCCCGGCGGAGAGCCTGGACCCGTGTGGTTATGGGGATCGATGATTTTCTCTTTGCCACTAGGCATTTGATTGTAGTCTGTACTCAGACATATATCTTCCGCTGATGTAATGTATTAAGGCAGTTGTATGCCGATTGTATGAGATGTTGTATCTATGTAGCTGTAATGTTGTGATATCATGTTGGAAATCCGGGGCATATGGCTTCGTCATATGTCGCGGTGGGACCGATATGTTCTTCTTCCCCGGGTCTAGATGGAAACATCTAGATCTGGAACAGTACCGCATATCGGGCCTTACACCTAGTCACTCTGGAACAGTTGAACTGGATGGTGGACGAAGGGATCCTTCCTCCCCAATCTGAAATCAAATGGCGGGTCCCTGGAGAGTAGACCCGGCCGAAGCCTGACGAAGGAGAAGTCGTTATATTTGCCGACCATGTGACCCAGGGGTTCCGTCCTCCTGGGTCCAAATTTTTCATGAGTTTGTTACATTGCTACAAGGTTCATCCTCGGGACTTGAGTGCCAACTCAGTGCTCAACATATGTCATTTCCAACTACTCTGCGAGGCTTACCTTCAGATCAAGCTGACTCTAGGTCTGTTTGCCAAGTTCTACTGCTGCAACAAGCAAACCGAGTATAGTGGCCGTCCAGCTTTGGAGTGCGGTGGAGTTACTATCCAAAAGCCGGACAAGTCAATTTTTCACGCACCCAAGCTGATGAGAAAGGTGAAGGATTGGCAAATATATTTATTCTACTGCACTGTAGATAGTATTAAAGGTTAGCACCCCCTGTCCGTCTTTTGTGAAAGTCGGCTTGAGTTTCATGGTAACTTGAACATTTTCCCCATGGAGATTCATCAGAAGAGGAATGAACCGATTCTTGCTCGGATGAAGGCTCTGCTAGCTCATGGGCTCACTGGCAGAGACCTAACCAAGTGTTGGGTGGGTTGGCAAATCCAACCCCTCAGCGTAAGGGATCGACTTATGTGTGAATACACTAGAAGAGGTGACTCTATGTGCTTCGCTCAAAATGAAATTACTTTGAGTTCTCTGGTGACTGCTTGCAACAGATTTCTCGCCGATTGCATCGAAGATCTTAAGAAAGTCGGCCTTCCCCCATTCTGTCAAGCCAATCCGGCTCATCTAGTATTTCTTTATCACGTATTCCCTTGATGTGATATTTTCTCAAGTGTTTGATCTTCCGACTTATTTTTTTCCAGGAAGATGACCCACGGTGGAATGTGAGTCAGGATCTCCTTACTAGAAAAGAGGCCAGTGCTAAGAGCCCGAGTCATACGGTAAGATTCGGTTGATTTTCCTTTTTGTGATATACTTTTCCTTGTCACCTCCTTTGTCCTTGTAGGATGATTCGGGTGAACATGAGGATGAAGACGAGGATGAAGAGGAGGAACAGGATAAAGCTCTTCCTGTTGAAGCCGACTATCAGAAAGAGAGTCAAACTATAAATCCACCGATATACGTCTTGCCAACTCTTCGTAATATTGTTGGTAGGATTTTTGTGTCCTTATATTTTATTTCATTTTTCTTCTCACGGGCACAGGATCGCAAAAGGAATACTCGTGGTTCCGACTCGGGGGACCCTCTTGTGACCATGCAGGATCCTCCTCGGCGCGTCCGAATAAACCCACTACCATATCAACTCCTTCTCGCCAGTCGGAAGATTTTGTTGAAGGACAGCCTCAGGCCGGCGGCTCTCGATCTGGGACCCCTTCTTCTGAGGGGTCTTCTGTTCAAATATCTTTCCCCATCAATCGTGGGTAAGTGCTTTCAATAAGAATGGTGACTCGATATTTATATGTATGTTTTTTACGAGTTCTATTTTTCTTTGAACAGTGCTCGAATTGATCCCAAGGATTTGGCCGACTCTGAGATGGTAAAAGAGTCGGCAGCTTTATCTGGGAATTTTCCTGACACTCTGGCTTCTGAGAATTTGAAGAAGGTTGGCTTGGATGAGTCGAGTCCTTCAGATCTTTACAAGGATACTTATCCTATTGCTGGCGCTAAGAAGCCAGAAACTCAATCTGAGAAAGTTGAAGCTGCTCCAGATTCTATCCCAGCTCCTTCTACAGAGAAGGTGATTATTGATGAAGAAGTGATGATCACTAGAACTCATAATGGTGACTCACCTGCTCGTACGACTTTGGCGAAGGTTTTGGATTGTAAGAAGAAGGTGGTGAGTCGACCTTATGAGTCGATATCTGAGAAGAATTCTCTTGAAGATTTGTATAAGCGATCGCTGGCTTGTTCTACTGAGGAACATAACATAGTCCTCCAGCTCCGGGATGGTTATGAGGTATTTTTCTTTATTTCTCTGCATATTGTCCTTGCTGTTATGCATCATCTGTTGCCCCCATAAGCTGGCATGGTTACTTAATTCCATGTTGGGTTATGTAGAAAGAGGTGAGTTGTACCCACAATAAGTCGGTATATCACTCTTGTAGTATGCTGAGTCATAAAACGTTATTGAGTTGTAGCGCCCATGAGTCGGTGGGATATGATTATATCTCGCCGGGTTATTGAATTTTTTAAGGTGTATCCCCCAAGTAGCTGGTTAGGCAGTTTTTCTAAGTAGATACTTAGTGATATCTTGCTTTGCAGGCTCTTGCTTTGGATGCTGGTAAAAGTGCTTGTCAGCTGGAAAAAAAGTTCAGAGTTGAGTCGCCAAAGCGTGAGCAAGCTGACGGAGAGGTCAGCCGACTCTTAGATGAGTTAAAGAAAAAGGATGAAGAATTGGTTCGGATGAATTCTGACATGGCTGAAATCGAAGGTGCCTTGACAAAGGTTGTGGAAGATGTGATGGCTCCGCATGATGCAGCTGAGAAAAAATTGGAGTCGGCTGAGAAGAAGCTGGAGACGCTGAAAGGCAGCATTCACCGGCTTGCATCAGCGATCTTTGGTAAGTCGGAAAAACTTCTTGTATCTTTGGTTCCCTAGTTTCCATTATTCTTGTTGACTTTGTGTTTTTACTCATTGTGTTTAGGCAAAGAGCATGATGTTTTGAGCTAGTCACCAGTCATGAAGCTGAGTTGCACATTTTCCCTCGTCAAGCAGTTGTTTGAGGGTGCCTGTAAGGCTATAGGTGCAACACAACTAAAGCCCCCAAGTATGAAGAGGGTAACTGATGTGATGGGACCATTCTCAGTTGTCTCTGAGTGGGCTAAACTTGGCAAGCGATCGGCTTGCTGCATGGGAGTGATGCGAGGCTTGGAACTTGCCAAGGCATATCATCCTGGTCTATAACCGGAACTTTTGGCTGCCAGCTTTCTTGAATTCAAGGCTCGAGGGTCCAAGTTTTCCAACGATGATCATAGCAAGATTCATAAAGAGACTCACTCTGTTGCCACTATGATAGCTGATGTGATGGATTTGTCTTATCTGCAAGCCGGATAGGACAGAACCAACAAGAGGCGTCGGGTTGACCTACCTTCTCCAATCGGGTTTTCCCTTCTTCCATCTCCAAAGAAGGTCTCAGAGCCGTCAGCTCTGTTCAGCCAACTCCATGTGGGGAAGAGGATGAACTAAAGATTGATGATATCTCCGATGTATACTTGGCTGAAATTTGTAATGCACTTATATCGTCTGCAAGTGGTGCTGGGTCATCTTGCTAGAGCATAGCCGGTGATCAAGCATAGGTTCATGCGACTGACCTTGAACTTTGAAAGTTTTTGATTCATTCGATGCGGCCGTAGTGTCGAGTCTGTAATATTGGAAAACATGTCCCATGGTTTGTGACCAGCCTGTGGTTAGATATTGTTTATGGCGTTTTGCCTTGAATTTGCGTTTTGGCCTTTGATTGCCAACCCTTTATGATATAAGTCGGCCTTAATTTGGCCGTTGGCCCCTTTTTTTTGTCGACTTTATGGTATAATCCTCTCTTAAGTCGGCTTGTATGCTATAAGGTTTTAACAGAAAATCCTTTAGAAGTCGACAAACAAAAATTGTGCATAATATTTTATGACATATAGAATAAGATCCTGGCCGACTCTATATATAGTAGGGACGGAGTTGGATGACATCCATGATGAAGGCATGGGCTGCCAGATTCTTTGTTTGCTAAATCTGAGTGGTCGTCTCTATAGAGTGGTAATTATACTTACTGTGATGAGGTGTTGACGTTTCTCATTCTTGGCCTGTTTCCTGGGTCTGATAGCCCGGACCGACTCTTTATTGTGGACGAGTCCATGTTTTTTACCTCTTGTAACTGTAGGAGCCAGTTGAGCCATCCTCATACTGACTTACCTTCAGGACGTTTTTCTCGACTTGGCGTCTGTATTCTTGCATAAAGTAGCACTGGTCCCAGGTACGATTAGCAAGGCGGCCCGATTTTTTAGTGCTTTGGGCAAGCTTCTTGCATGGCGTTCTCGCAGTCCCAGTGTTTTAAAACCTGCTTTGACGGCTGCTCGTGATTCTGGGAGTGGTTGCCATTGTGTTCCCGCGGGGCTTGGTTGTGCCTGCGCTTCCTATTGCATGTCTGGCTTTGATTTTGGATTCCCTCATATCTGGCTTCACTAGACTCGGCATACCTGACGACAGCATCCACAAGTACCATGAGGTCCTCAGCTACTTTCTTTACGCTTTTTAGTGCGTTGGTTATAGGTGTAAGCCGGAGGACTATCGACTCCTAGATCCTATCGTGCTGTAATCTCTGTGAGAGCCGGTCCTGTGCCTCCGTAAGGTTTCGATGCTCCCAGGCTATCTCTTTTTGTAGCATCGTGGCTTTTTCCTGGTGCTCTTCTAATTCTTCGTAAGAGTCAGTTCTGTTTCGGCTCAGTCTTTGCCATATATTTGTGGCTAGTGTTTATGAGCCGTTTCTAATTTCTGGTGAATTCTGGATGGTATCGGCGTTGTAGTGCGTCTCGTAAGCCGGACTCTTGTTTTTTGGTGAATTTCTCCATCTTCGGGTATCTGCTGTGTAGGACGCTGCTTCCCGGGGGGATTCAAGATAAGGAGAATCTAGATTGTATTCCTCTTGGTCAGATCTGAGTCTATCCTCTTCAACAGATCGAATCGATCTCGTGTCTTCATACTTATCTTCTTCTTGATACAGGTCGGCATCAGAGAAATTTTCCCTATCGCCGTGGGTTGGGGTCCCAACAGAACGTTCCGGCTCTGGAGACTCACCGATAAACCCCGCGAAGGCATGATGAAGATTGGTGTTTGGCCAGATGGCTTTTTTAAGGGGGATTTCCTCTAAATTACCCATTTGCTGGTAGATGGCTCCTGCGTTCTTCATGCCATAGGTCATAGTGGGTTACTGACTCAAGTTTTCAATGGGGATTTTGAGATCTGACTCAGACTCGGATCCTTCCTTCCTACTGACGAAGATGTGATTAGACCCGATCGGAACCCGATATCCAGATTTAACGGAATCGGCTTCAGGGCCCCAAGTTGATTCGTCGATGCAGAGCTTCCCATGCCGACTTCTAGTGACTCGTCCGGCGACGAATCCTTCCATGTCGTGCAGAGTTCCCTCCAAAATATCAACACCTGCACGCGCAGGCCCCACGGTGGGTGCGACGTGTCGTGGGAAAGTCACGGCAGATGTTCGAAGATTCGAACTTTACATGGGACCTTTGCTGCGAGGTGAATACGAGGAGAGAGTCGACATGGACACTACTAGAGAAAAGGCTATACATGGAATTCTTGTTAGTGGCGCATTTTATATTTATTGCGCCACTATGTTGTAAGGGGTGGCGCACTGGTTCAAAAGGCGCCACCTATAAGCTCTTATAGGCGCCACCCCTAAGAGTGGGCCAGCCCTGGATCCTCTTATACGTGGCGCATTTGGAGAAATGTGCCACCCCTAAGAACCTTATAGGTGGTGCATTCTGGAAATGCGCCACCCCTAAGAGCATATGGGTGGCGCATATTGAGAATGCGCCACCCCTAAGCTCTTAGGGGTGGCGCATATTTGAATGTGCCACCCCTAAGAGCTTAGGGGTGGCGCATTTTGGGATGCGCAACCACTGAGATGCAAAATGCGCCATTAACTACTTGGAGATGCCCTTATCTACTCCACCCCACCTACCACCTCTCATTCACTCCACACACTTCTCATACTAGATCTATTCTTCTCACCCTAGATCTATTCGGTTTTCTCCTCCTCCCCACCTCATTTCTTCCATTTATCCATCCATATTTGGCTTTAAATCTACTTTGTTTCATATTAAAGTAAGTGGACCTCCTCCCCAACTCCTTTCTTCCATTTATCACCCATACTTTCCTTTATTAGCTTGGGGTTTGATGTATATGTGAAGCTTGGGTTTTGATGTATATGTGAAGTTTGTATGTGAATCTTGTGGTGGTTTAATGTATATGTGAAGTTTATATGTGAAGCTTGTGGTGGTTTGATGTATATGTGAAGTGTATATGTGAAGCTTGTGGTGGTTTTGATGTATATGTGAAGTGTATATGTGAAGTTTGTGGTGGTTTGATGTATATATGAAGTGTACATGTGAAGCTTATGGTGGTTTGATGTATATGTCAGAACCCTCTGTTAGATAATGTGCTAGGGTTAGCAAGTCACTTGCATCATGTTAAAAATTTCAAAAGAAATCATTGAAATCAATTTCAAAAGCAAAATGTGAGAAGGAACCCCCCCCCCCAGATGAATTAATTCAAATGGGCAGATAAAAAGTTGCTCCAAAAATTTCCTTTTGCATTTTTTAAAAATCTTATAAATATGCATGATCACATCTAAAGTGAAGTGGGTCCCATTGCATGCACCAAGATTTTTCAAATATTCCAAAAGGAGCTTGGAAATTAAATAAATACCCTATTTGAATTAAAATTCAAATTATTTGAATTTTAAAAGTGCTCAAATTTTATGAGTGGCTAGCTCTATATTTTATGAGGCCACATAAAAATTTGGGGCATTTAATAAAATGCCTAGGTATTTTTATCTAGGAAGAACAAATAGAAAAAAATTAAATAAAAGAAAAAGAACAGAGAAGAGGCCCAACTTACCTGTACCTGGCCCAGCAGCAGCCCAGCCCACCAGGGGGTACATGCGTCTTCTTCCTCTGCCAGGCAGGCACGCAGGTCGCCGGCGAACGGCGTGCGGCCGCCAGGCAGCTGCCTGCCTCCCCCAGGCCACGTCCTGCCGTCCAGAGACGCCTGGGAGGTGCCCTGGTCCATTCCCCCTCCTCTGTCTCTCTCTCCACCACTCTGCTTCACCGTTCCGCGCAGCCCGAGCCCCAGCCAGAGAGCACCGTCGTGCGCGCGCGTGACCTCGGCCACCCACCAGCTGCGCCACCGTGTCCTCCGTGTTCACCGCCGTCGTGTTCGTCATCTCCCACATGGAATCGAGCCAGGGAGCCCCGAGTACGCCGCCTTCTTCTCCGAGTTCCGCCGGCCGCCGTGGACCTCATCGCCAAATTCGTCGTCCTCGAGCTCTCCTCGGCCCCGTCGACTGGACCATCACGTTTGGGGTGAGCTTCCGCTCGTTTTCCCCCATCTCACGCTCTCTCCCGTGGACCGTAGCCCCACCTCCACATCACCAGTCGCCGGCCGCCGCCAGGGTTGGGGTAGCCGTCTCCCTGGAGCTCGTCTTTGGCCCCCTCCGAAGCCATTCGATGCGGAAGCCCGCGAGGAGCAGTTCTGTGCCAGCCAAACCCCCTCCCGTGCCCAAAGCCCCTGCTCCGGCAAGACTCCGGCGAGTCCCAAGCCGCCGTCGCCATTAACCCCCTCCCCTCTCTCACTGTCCCGTGGGCCCGAGGCCACTAAGCTAATCCCCCCCTAACCCATTGACTACTGGGCCCCAGCACCCTAATCCCTCTCTGTTAATTAAACAGAGAGGATTAAATCTCTCTGCCACTGACATGGCTGGCCCACCAGTCAAACCCCTGCTGATGTCATGCTTGCATCAGCATGATGCAATAAATCTTTTTCCAGAGATTAAAAGAATTAAAGAAAAGAGAGAAAATCCAGAAAATAACCCAAACTTTGGATATACATAGAAAATTCATATTAACTCCAAATTGGACAAATAATATATGAAAATAAGCTATCCAAATATCCAACTTTCAACTTTGTTTGAGTTGAATTTAAAATGTGATCAATAGCATTTGCTATTTGATTTAAATGGAATTAATTCAAATGCATTTCAAATACTTTTGCAACTTGAACCATGGCAACATGCTACATTTCAATTACACATCAGAGGCATATCATACACTTTTCACAAAAGTTTAACTTGATGAAACTTTTTCATATGCAACTTGACTAAATTGAATTCAAATTGGAGTTTGAATTTGCAATTCAATTTGCAATATACTCCATTTAAATGGAATTTCTTCACACATCAAAGCATATACATCAAGTTTCAACCTTCAACCATGTGATTGTGCATTGTATTTACTTTGCTACCTTGTTTGTTGTTTGTCGAGTAGAGGTGGAACCGGAACAGGAGGTTGCCCCCTTCGTTGAAGACCCCGAACCCGAACCTCGTCAGCAAGGCAAGCAAACCCCCATTGATCATGTCGATAAAATCCCACTTCCCTCTCATGTCTCGCTTATGCATTGTATAGGATGATTACCATGCTACGTTTCTACCGCATAGATGAACCCATTCCTTTGCATGACCTATCATTTGTCACAGTAATAGACAAACCACAATCCTAGCAACTGTAGGAGTTGATTGATATCATGTGGCCCCTGCAATTGTTACTGCTTATTGCATGCTTAGAATGATACCATGTTGATATTGTTATGTGAGTCGGGATGGTAGTGATCATGATGATGATGGTAGAAAGGTGTTGGTGAATCTACCCTAATACAAGGTGAACGATGGGAGGTTGTGTAGGAGTACATGGTGGGTTGTCTCGTTGAACACCGCCCTAAGTCTGAGTTCTTGTGTGGTGATCCAAGATGAAGAGTACAACAACACATTGGGCTCACTGACCCCTCTCAACCTATTAACTCATCCCTTTCGATGTCCAGATGTCGCAATAGTTCGGAGTTCTTGTAGGTCTGTGGCCTGGCTGCTAAGTGAGAGAACGGCTCACCCGAGACCGGCTTACGCACCACGCACACATCATCTGGGTCCACTTTGGTAAACCGGCCAGGTTCACGATAGTGGTAGCCAACCCAGGTAGGCGTCTTTCTTGGACTAGATAGGCTATGAGGTAACAGTTGTGGTGAGCATCCTCGCTGACACCCCTTGAATGGTGTCGAGATCAAAGGCGGTAAATGATGATCATGTGTGTGTAGCGGTACACCCCTGCAGGGTTAACAAAACTATTCGAATAGCCGCGTCCGCGGTTAAGGACTGCTTGGAAAGCTTAGCTTGATTATTAGAAAACTTGAACCGGATACTTCTAAAACACACCAAGATAAGTGTGAGTGCTATGGCGTGCTTTCTCGTGGGGAAGTCGAGGAAGGCACCATAGTGGTGTAATTGGTTGGAGAAAGTAGTGGACTCGTGTACGCTTCTTACCTCAAAGTCTGGTACTCGTAGTTCAGGACTAGCCAAGTCATAGCTGGCACTTCTGCAAGTAAAACCCCAACTCCCTTTACCTTGATACATGTGCATGAGTAGTATAACTCCTATGTAAGTCTTGCTGAGTACGACTTTGTACTCACGTTTTCTTATTCTATGTTTTAGATGAACCCACTGACCCAGAAGGTGGCTTCTTCATCGAGCTCGAAGACTGAAGATCAAGCTAGTCTAGTCCCAGTCAGACGACTGGTTCCCTCGTCGAGGGCTTGTGTTTAAATAAGGCTTCTTAAGCCATTTGTTAAACTTGTCTGTACTCAGACATACTTTGCTTCCGTTTGTTGTTGTAATGTTGGATCACATACTTGTGATCTCTGTGTGCACTCTGTAAGAGTTATCAATAAAATGTATACTTTGTAGAGAATTGCAATGATACCTGCTGTTCATACAAGGCATGTGTGCTGCATGTATGTTTATAACATGCATGTCTTTGTATTTTCGAGACCTTAGTTGTGATCTGGCTGGCGGTCTTTCAAACACCAAGTGGCCCTTAGATGTGCGCAGCTTGGGGCATCGCGATGCGATTGTTCGAGACTCTGTCTCGTGCACACTTTGTGGTATGATCGAGCCCGCCCTAGACCCAGACTAAGTGATCGGGCTGGAGTAAGTCTATGTAAGAGTTATGAGATAGTCGATAGTATGGTTGAGGCGACTTGTCTGTGAATATGGGAGTTCATCACCCATATCATTAGACTTCTGTGCGGACGATGAGGACCCATCTCAGTTGATCATCCGGCATGGATGGGATGCCCCTCACGTACGATGCTTTCTGAGAACGTTCTGTGCTTGGCCTTGGCTGCTTAGACAAGTGGGTACGGTTCTCGGCTCTCCATATGACTATGTCGTAGTGGGACTTGCATACGCTAACCCCGGGTCCCGACAGACTTGGTGTCAGAGCAGGACTGACTGTAGGACTAGTAGCCTTGGCCGAAGTCGAGTCTAGCTTGCTATAGTTATATACTTACTCTGGGTATATAAGGCAACAACGTAAGGCTTCTTTTTTCTCCTTACCCCTTCGTTCTGAGTTCTGAGTCACCCTCATCTTATTCTACGGGAAGATAGGACTAGGCTCTCCTCTGTCTGATTAGAACATCTCGTTGTTTGCTTCCTTGTAGCCGTAGGAAAGTTGTGATCGGTTGGTTAGAGTGGTTATGCTCCCTGATTTCTTACATCGTATGTAAGTGTTGTTTCTATGTTGTAAGAAATTGTCTTTTTCTTGCAATTACAGCCGTTATTCTGTCCGAGTCATTCCAGGTTTATCTCATAATCTGATGCATTTGCAAACTCCTACTTTCTGTTTCAGATGGCAGATCTTCCCCCTCGGCAGATTGTTCATTTGACCAGGTGCCTCGGTGTGCGTGGCCATCCCGCCACGTTGATTGAGATGATGTCCTATGTGGGATATCGATGGTATCCTGAGTACACCGTCGAGGAGCAGTTCCACGACTTCAACCAGACCCAGTTCTACTGCATTGTCAGGATCTACCCGCACCACAATGGAGTCACTCAGCCTATCCACTTTGGACATGGCATTGGCATGACTGAGAACATGGTTGTGCAGGATGCTGCATACTCATGTATTACCCTGCTGAGAGAGGAGCACACTATGCTGAGAGAGACCTCGTTCCACTATATCCCTGTTGCACTTCCAGGAGAAGAGGGATATTACACCGGACTCTACTCAGATCACTCTGCAGAAGATCCAATACTTCAGATGACTGCTAGGTTTGCTTGTGATCGAGATCGTGATGCACGCGCTCTCCGTTTTGAGCTTTACGCCACCCGTGTTCGTCTGTATCGAGCACTAACACTCTTGGCACCCTTCGTGAGTGTTGGATCAGTCGAGTATGATGCTATCTACCCTGTGAGGACTCAAATGCCTTCTCGAGTTGCTTGGCCCGAGATTGGAGGCATTTTTCCACCCCGTGGTCCTTTGCTTCCACCCTACGCTGGACCTAGGCCCCATCCTTGCCCAAATGGATATCAGGGTCCACAGGCCTCTGTGTTTTCCGATGGCCATCTTCAGCTACCGGGATACGCGGGTAACTTTTACGAGGACTACTATGGAGATGGAGATGAGTGAGACCGCCTGTGGTCTTACTTAGTGAGGATGTAGTAGTATCTTAGTATATTGTACGCAAGGTGTCTAAGTTCCAGAGGCTTAGATAAATAATGTATAGGAAGCCAGAGTGCCTCTGAAGGATGTATCATCTTCATCACGTTTGTATTAGCTTGGTGCTTGTACTAAAACGATGTATGGTTTGTATGACAGCTTGTGAATATATGGCTTGTATGCTTTTATCACCATGTTGTCAAGATGATTACTTCCTTTTCTCTGTAATCCTTCAAGTACTTCAATACCTTGTTTAGATTCTTCCAATCAACTCTTTTTGACATTGGTTTTCGCCTTCAGGATGTCTCAAGGAACCCGTGGCCAGTTTGGTCGTGCCCAGGGTCGTGGCAATGAACGGGAGGAAGGCAACCTTCCACCCCCACCCACGATGGCTCAGGTTCTGATGGAGGTTGAGAGGAACCGCCAAGACTCTCATCATTTGCTGGAGGTCATTGCCCGCAACACCACTCAGCAGCGGAACGAGTTGGTGTCTCTGAACGACTTCATCCGGCTTCATCCCCCGGTTTTCAGTTACTCCACCGAGCCCCTTGACGCCGATGACTGGCTTCGCAGTATCGAGAGGAAGCTCCAGGCAGGCCATGTTGCAGATGGCGACAAGGTCAGCTATGCCACTTACCACCTTGAGGGTGCAGCTAGCTCTTGGTGGGAGAACTTCCTGAACATGCGTCCCGTCGGACCGCCTGCATCTTGGGATGAATTCTGCACTTCCTTCCGCGAGCACCACATTCCAAAGGGTTTTATGGACCGCAAGCGTGAGGAGTTCTGCATCACCCAAGGCAGAAGGACCGTTGACGAGTTTAGTCGTGAGTTCAACCGACTGGCTCGTTATGCTGCTGAAGAAGTCTCCACCGACGCCAAGAAGCAAGAAAGGTTCCGTCGTGGACTCAATTCTGGACTCCGTCGTGAGCTCAACCTACATGACTTTGCCACCTTCCAGGTCCTTTTCAACAAGGCCATCAAGGCAGAGGACATGAACACCCCCAATGACTGCCGCAAACACCCTAGAGATGATGGTTCATCCAGTTCCGGCTCTCAGAAGCGCAAGATCTGGATCCCCAACAGTATGTTCCGCCAGAACAACCCACCGAGGCCATCCTATGTGGCGCCTCGTCCACCAACTTAGTTCCACCCAGCTCCACCAAACAACCCAGCTCCACGTACTGTCTTTGGAGCCTGTTACAAGTGTGGTCAGGCAGGCCACTACTCCCGTGAGTGTCCCCAGAACCAACTCCAGAATCAGAATGCTCCACCCTGTGCCGGAGGCAACAACAATGGTCGTGGAAAGCCACCCCAGAAGGTCTACACCGCCAAACCCGCTCCTCCCGCCACTCGTGGACATGTGAACCAGATTGCCGCCGAAGAGACTGACGACACCACTGACGTCATTCAATGTACGCTCCCAGTCAATTATGTTCCTACTTCCGTTCTTTTCGACCCAGGAGCATCTCATTCATTCATGTCGAAAACTTATGCACTTCGTCATGAGTTATCCTTTGTTGAATTGTCCACCTCCATGATTATTCAAACTCCAGGGTCAAGATGGCAAACTAGTAGAGTAAGCCATGGTAATCAAATTTCAATTGAGGGTTTAGTATTCCTTTCTTCCCTCATAGCCCTCAAGTCTTCAGACATTGATGTCATCCTTGGCATGGATTGGCTATCAAGACAGAATGCCTACCTAGATTGCAAAGGCAAATCAGTGAAACTCACCCACCCTTCAGGCAAGACCGTCAACTATACCTCACCCAGAACAAGAACCCAACTGCATTCTTTGAATGTATTTCCCCTTCCCAACCTTGAAGATGTTTCGGTGGTTCTTGACTTCCCGGATGTCTTTCCTGAAGAGCTGCCGGGAATGCCACCCGACAGATGTGTAGAGTTTATAGTGGATCTTGTGCCAAGAACCGCACCAATTTCTAGACGCCCATACAAAATGGCCCCACGTGAGTTAGCTGAGCTTAAAACCCAACTCGAATCTTTGTTGGAAAAAGGCTTCATCCGCCCTAGCTCATCGCCATGGGGTTGCCCCGTTCTATTCGTAACGAAGAAAGATGGAACAGAAAGGATGTGTGTAGACTATCGCCCGCTAAATTTAGCGACGATAAAGAACAAGTACCCACTACCCAGGATCAATGATCTTTATGATCAACTTGCAGGATCCTCCGTCTTCTCCAAGATGGATTTGAGATTAGGTTATCATCAAATCAAAATCCGAAACGAGGACATTCCCAAAACGGCTTTTACTACTCGTTATGGTCTTTACGAGTACACCGTCATGTCCTTTGGTTTAACCAATGCCCCCGCCACTTTCTCACGCATGATGAATTCGATCTTCATGGAGTACCTAGATAAATTTGTTGTAGTTTATCTCGATGGCATTCTCATCTACTCGAAGAACGAAGAAGAACATGCCGAACAACTAAAGCTGGTATTGATGAAACTTAGAGAGCATCGCCTGCATGCTAAATTCTCCAAGTGTGAATTTTGGCTACCAGAAGTGACCTACTTAGGCCACGTGATTTCTTCAAAAGGCATTGCTGTGAATCCCGAGAAAGTTCAGACCGTCCTTGACTGGACTCCACCTGAATCGGTTAAGCAAGTTAGGAGTTTTCTTGGCCTAGCCAGCTATTGCCGCCGCTTCGTCGAGAACTTTTCTAAAGTTGCAAAGCCTCTAACTGAACTCCTCAAGAAAGATAAGAAATTCCTATGGACTCCCAAGTGCGAGGAAAGCTTTCAAGAGCTAAAAAGAAGATTGACTTCTACACCCGTACTTGCACCTCCGGACGCCAAAAAGGATTTCGAGATCTATTGTGACGCATCACGGCAAGGGTTAGGATGCATACTTCTGCAAGATAGACATGTGGTAGCTTATGCTTCACGCCAGTTGCGGCCACATGAAGAGAACTATCCTACCCATGACCCTGAACTCGCTGCCGTAGTTCATGCCCTAACAACTTGGCGACATTACCTCCTTGGTAATCGTTGCGAGATCTATTCCGACCACCAAAGCCTCAAATACATTTTCACCCAGCCAGATCTTAATCTCAGGCAAACACGCTGGATTGAGTTGATAAAAGATTACGACGTAGGAATCTCTTACACCCCAGGAAAAGCCAATGTAATGGCTGATGCACTAAGTCGTAAGTCGTATTGTAACAACCATATGTTACAACCGTATCAACCACTTCTTCATGAGGAATTTCGCAAGCTCAATCTTGAGATTGTTCCTCATGGCTATCTTTCTACCTTGGTGGCGAAACCAACTCTTGAGGATCAAATCATAGTTGCCCAAAGGCGTGCACGAGGTGTTCGTCGGATCAAGGAGAACATTGCTAGCGGAGTTGCTAAATGTTTCTCCACAGATAGTAAAGGAACGGTATTCTTTGAAAATCGTTTGGTAGTACCTAAGAATAGGGATCTAAGGCAACTCATCCTCAAAGAAGCCCATGACACACCCCTCTCGATTCATCCCGGTAGCACAAAAATGTACCGAGATCTACGCCAGAGATATTGGTGGACTAGGATGAAGAGAGACATTGCTCAATTTGTTGCCGAATGTGATGTTTGTCGTCGCATTAAGGAAGAACATCAAAGACCTGCTGGCACACTTCAACCTTTGCCTATTCCAGAGTGGAAATGGGACAAAGTCGGTATGGACTTCATCACCGGCTTTCCAAAAACCCAGAAAGGAAACAATGCCATCTTCGTTGTCATAGATAGGCTTTCCAAAGTTGCTCACTTCCTTCCAGTTCACGAGTCTATAACTGCTAGCCAGTTAGCAGACTTGTACGTCTCTAGAATTGTATCCCTTCACGGTGTTCCTTTGGAAATCAATTCTGATCGCGGTTGCCTTTTTACCTCTAGATTCTGGGGAAGCTTTCAAAATGCTATGGGAACTCATCTCTCCTTTAGTACAGCTTTCCATCCTCAGTCTAGCGGTCAAGTTGAAAGGGTTAACCAAATTCTTGAAGACATGCTCAGATCTTGTGTTATCTCATTCGGAAAGAATTGGGAGAAATCTCTTCCATTTGCCGAATTTGCTTATAACAATAGTTTCAATCTAGTCTGAACATGGCTCCTTTTGAACTCCTATATGGACGACGATGTCGAACACCTTTAAACTGGTCAGAAACCGGTGAAAGACAATTCTTTGGACCGGACATGATCAAGGAAGCAGGAGAGCAAGTTCGCATTGTTCGTGATCAATTGAAAGCAGCCCAGTCTCGTCAGAAGAGCTACTATGATCGTCATCATAGGCAAGAAAGCTACAATCTGGATGAGAAGGCTTACCTTCGGGTTACTCCTCTGAAGGGAACCCAACGTTTCGGTATCAAAGACAAGTTGGCCCCACGTTACATCGGACCTTTCCGCATTCTTGCCAAACGTGGAGAAGTTGCCTACCAACTTGAACTACCCCCGCACCTTTCCCGAGTACATGATGTATTCCATGTGTCCCAACTCAGGCGTTGCTTCAAGGACCCCATCCGCGAAGTCGACCATGAAACGCTTGATCTCCAAGATGACCTTTCTTATCGAGAGTACCCCGTTCGTATTCTTGATTCCGCAGAGCGTGTCACTCGTCTTCAGAAGATTATGTTTCTGAAAGTGCAATGGTCACACCACTCTGAAAGAGAAGCCACGTGGGAAAGAGAAGACCGTCTCAGTACCGAGTACCCCACCTTCCTCCCGCAGACTTCTGAATCTCGGGACGAGATTCTGTTGAGTGGGGGCGAGTTGTCAGAACCCTCTGTTAGGTAATGTGCTAGGGTTAGCAAGTCACTTGCATCATGTTAAAAATTTCAAAAGAAATCATTGAAATCAATTTCAAAAGAAAAATGGGAGAAGGAACCCCCCCCAGATGAATTAATTCAAATGGCCAGATAAAAAGTTGCTCCAAAAATTTCCTTTTGCATTTTTGAAAAGTCTTATAAATTTGCATGATCACATCTAAAGTGAAGTGGGTCCCACTGGATGCACCAAGATTTTTCAAATATTCCAAAAGGGACTTGGAAATTAAATAAATACCCTATTTGAATTAAAATTCAAATTTTTTGAATTTTAAAAGTGCTCAAATTTTATGAGTGGCTAGCTCTATATTTTATGAGGCCGCATAAAAATTTGGGGCATTTAATAAAATGCCTAGGTATTTTTATCTAGGCAGAACAAATAGAACAAAATTAAATAAAAGAAAAAGAACAGAGAAGAGAGAGAAGAGGCCCAACTTACCTGTACCTGGCCCAGCAGCAGCCCAGCCCAGCCCACCAGGGGGCACATGCGTCTTCTTCCTCTGTCAGGCAGGCACGCAGGTCGTCGGCAAACGGCGTGCGGCCGCCAGGCAGCTGCCTGCCTCCCGCAGGCCACGTCCTGCCGTCCAGAGACGTCTGGGAGGTGCCCTGGTCCATTCCCCCTCCTCTGTCTCGCTCTCCATCTCTCTGCTTCACCGTTCCGCGCAGCCCGGGCCCCAGCCGGTGAGCACCGCCGTGCGCGCGCGTGACCCCGGCCACCCGCCAGCTGCGCCACCGTGTCCTCCGTGTTCACCGCCGTCGTGTTCGTCATCTCCCGCACGGAATCGAGCCAGGGAGCCCCGAGTACGCCGCCTTCTTCTCCGAGTTCCGCCGGCCGCCGTGGACCTCATCGCCAAATTCGTCGTCCTCGAGCTCTCCCCGGCCTCGTCGACTGCGCCATCACGTTTGGGGTGAGCTTATGCTCGTTTTCCCCCATCTCACGCTCTCTCCCGTGCACCGTAGCCCCACCTCCACCTCACCAGTCACCGGCCGCCGCCATGGTTGGGGTAGCCGTCACCCTGGAGCTCGTCTTTGGCCCACTCCGAAGCCATTCGATGCGGAATCCCGCGAGGAGCAGTTATGTGCCAGCCAAACACCCTCCCGTGCCCAAAGCCCCTGCTCCGGCGAGACTCCGTCGAGTCTCGAGCCGCCGTCGCCATTAACCCCCTCCCCTCTCTCACTGTCCCGTGGGCCCGAGGCCACTAAGCTAATCCCCCCCTAACCCACTGAATACTGGGCCCCAGCACCCTAATCCCTCTCTGTTAATTAAACAGAGGATTAAATCTCTCTGCCACTGACATGGCTGGCCCACCAGTCAGACCCCTGCTGATGTCATGCTTGCATCAGCATGATGCAGTAAATCTTTTTCTAGAGATTAAAATAATTAAAGAAAAGAGAGAAAAATCCAGAAAATAACCCAAACTTTGGAAATTCATAGAAAATTCATATTAACTCCAAATTGGACAAATAATGTATGAAAAATGATCAGGAGAAAATAAGCTATCCAAATATCCAACTTTCAACTTTGTTTGAGTTGAATTTAAAATGTGATCAGTAGCATTTGCTATTTGATTTAAATGGAATTAATTCAAATACTTTTGCAACTTGAACCATGGCAACATGCTACATTTCAATTACACATCAGAGGCATGTCATACACTTTTCACAAAAGTTTAACTTGATCAAACTTTTTCATATGCAACTTGACTAAATTCAATTCAAATTGGAGTTTGAATTTGCAATTCAATTTGCAATATACTCCATTTAAATGAAATTGCTTCACACATCAAAGCATATACATCAAGTTTCAACCTTCAACCATGTGATTGTGCATTGTATTTACTTTGTTACCTTGTTTGTTGTTTGTCGAGTAGAGGTGGAACTGGAACAGGAGGCTGCCCCCTTCGTTGAAGACCCCGAACCCGAACCTCGTCAGCAAGGCAAGCAAACCCACATTGATCATGTCAATAAAATCCCACTTCCCTCTCATGTCTCGCTTATGCATTGTATAGGATGATTACCATGCTACGTTTCTACCGCATAGATAAACACATTCTATTGCATGACCTATCATTTTTCACAGTAGTAGGCAAACCACAATCCTAGCAACTGTAGGAGTTGAGTGATATCATGTGGCCCATGCAATTGTTACTGCTTATTGCATGCTTAGAATGATACCATGTTGATACTGTAATGTGAGTCGGGATGGTAGTGATCATGATGATGATGGTAGAAAGGTGTTGGTGAATCTACCCTAATACAAGGTGAACGATGAGAGGCTGTGTAGGAGTACACGGTGGGTTGTCTCGTTGAACACCGCCCTAAGTCCGAGTTCTTGTGTGGTGATCCAAGATGAAGAGTACAACCACACATTGGGCTCACTGACCCCTCTCAACCTATTAACTCATCCCTTTCGATGTCCATATGTCGCAATAGTTCGGAGTTCTAGTAGGTCTGTGGCCTGGCTGCTAAGTGAGAGAACGGCTCACCCGAGACCGGCTTACGCACCACGCACACATCATCTGGGTCCACTTCGGTAAACCGTCCGGGTTCACGATAGTGGTAGCCAACCCAGGTAGGCGGCTTTCTTGGACTAGATAGGCTATGAGGTAACAGTTGTGGTGAGCATCCTCGCTGGCACACCTTGAATGGTGTCGAGATAAAAGGCGGTAAATGATGATCATGTGTGTGTAGCGGTACACCCCTGCAGGGTTAACAAAACTATTCGAATAGCCGCGTCCGCGGTTAAGGACTTCTTGGAAAGCTTAGCGTATTATTAGAAAACTTGAACCGGATACTTCTAAAACACACTAAGATAAGTGTGAGTGCTATGGCGTGCTTTCTCGTGGGGAAGTCGAGGAAGGCACCATAGTGGTGTAATTGGTTGGAGAAAGTAGTGGACTCGTGTACGCTTCTTACCTCAAAGTCTGGTACTCGTAGTTCAGGACTAGCCAAGTCAAAGCTGGGACTTCTGCAAGTAAAACCCCAACTCCCTTTACCTTGATACATGTGCAAGAGTAGTATAGCTCCTATGTAAGTCTTGCTGAGTACGACTTTGTACTCACGTTTGCTTATTCTATGTTTTAGAAGAACCCACTGACCCAGAAGGTGGCTTCTTCATCGAGCTCGACGACTGAAGATCAAGTTAGTCTAGTCCCAGTCAGACGACTGGTTCCCTCGTGGAGGGCTTGTGTTTAAATAAGGCTTCTTAAGCCATTTGTTAAACTTGTCTGTACTCAGACAGAATATGCTTCCGTTTGTTGTTGTAATGTTGGATCACATACTTGTGATCTCTGTGTGCACTCTGTAAGAGTTATCAATAAAATGTATACTTTGTAGAGAATTGCAATGATACCTGTTGTTCATACCAGGCATGTGTGTTGCGTGTATGTTTATAACATGCATGTCTTTGTATGGGTTTTCGAGAGCTTAGTTGTGATTTTGCTGGCGGTCTTTCATACACCAAGTGGCCCTTAGATGTGCGCAGCTTGGGGCATCGCGATGCGATTGTTCGATACTCTGTCTCGTGCACACTTTGTGGTATGATCAAGCCCGCCCTAGAACCCGACTAAGTGATCGGGCTGGAGTAAGTATATGTAAGAGTTATGAGATAGTCGATAGTATGGTTGAGGCGACTTGTCTGTGAATATGGGAGTTCATCACCCATATCATTAGACTTGTGTGCGGACGATGAGGACTCATCTCAGTTGATCATCCGGCCTGGATGGGATGCCCCTCACGTACGATGCTTTCCGAGAACGTTCTGTGCTTGGCCTTGTCTTCTTAGACAAGTGGGTACGGTTCTCGGCTCTCCATATGACTATGTCGTAGCGGGACTTGCATACGCTAACCCCGGGTCCCAACAGTATATGTGAAGCTTATGGTAGTTTGATGTATATGTAAATCTTGAGTTGCCAATGTTTTGCCGAAATGTTGATTCATTTCCGTTTCGGCAAATTTCTGGAGCACTCTCCGCATGCTCCCATGCAATATTAGGGAAGGTCATGTCAAATTTTTCCGGCGACGACTGTGATATATAATTGTGTTGCTATCTCTATGCAAGCAGGAAATCATTGTCCGCGAGATGCTGAGCTATATCACCGTGACTAGGTGGATGCAATGTGCGACAAACGACATGCTACGGAATAATAGGACGGATATAAGATGTCCGTGTCGGAGATGCAAACTGCAGTGCGTGACCGAGCCTGATTCCGGAATATTGGAAAGACACCTGAAGTGTAATGGTTTGATGGATGGCTACACACGATGGATAAGTGATGAAGCTGGTGAGGAGGAGGATGTCAATGGTGGGGCGCCAGTAAATGAGGAAGGGCAACCAGACAAAAACGGCCGGCGAGAAGACAAAGAGCATCCCGTACATGATCATGAAGAAGATGCCGAAGAAGATCATGTAGATCAAGATGCCGGACACGAAGATCAAGATGTCGGACATGAGGATTCAAGATGGGTGCGGGACCCTCATGGTCAAGCGTTGCTTGTCAAAGAGGCGTTGAATGCAAGAGGTCGAGCTAGAGAGAAAGCCAAGCTGGCGCAACTCGAGAAAGACGCGGTTACAAAGTTGTATGTAGGATGCAACAATGGGGATACCCACTTGAATATAACACTTGGGGCTATGGAGATGAAGGCAAAACACAAATGGACCGACGAAAGCTTCGATGATAACATGGCATTCTGGCACGACCGTCTTCCGAAGGGCAACACGTGCCCAACTAGTATTGCTGAGGCCAAGAAAGTCTTGTGCCCTCTCGATCTTCCGTACGTTAAATACCACGTCTGCATAAATGATTGCATGATCTATCGGGGTTAGGACGCAGAGAAAACCACCTGTTTGGTGTGCGGTGTTAGTCGATACAAGAGAGGGAGGAAAGTTCCTAGAAATGTGGTATGGTACTTTCCGATCACTCCTCGTCTGCAGAGGTATTTTGTAGATCTCGAGGAAGAAAAGCTCATGACCTGGCACGCAGATAGAAAGAAGCTAAAAGAGTATGACCCGAACCCGGATCCGGAAAAGGAGGACATGCTGAGGCACCCTTCAGATGGTAGCCAATGGACTGCGTTGGACCTCGAATACCCAGATTTTGGGAAAGAACCAAGGAACCTCAGAATTTGTGTGAGCACTGATGGAGTCAATCCGTTTGGCGGCCAGAGAAGCACACACAGTACCTGTCCCGTGTTTGTATGAATATACAACATTCCCCTCTGGAATTGCATGAAGAAAAAGTACATAACAATGTGTATGCTAGTTCAAGGGCTGAAACAACCAGGTACGGACCTCAATCTGTATCCCCAGTTGTTGAAAGAGGAGCTAGAAATGTTATGGAAAGACGGAGTCAATACGTGGGACACCGCCGCAAAAGAATATTTCCCAATGAAAGCCGTGGTGATCACGACGGTGCACGACTATCTCGGATACGGATATTTCTCAGGGAAGGTGGTCCAAGGATTATGTGCATGCGTTAGGTGCATGGATAATACAACGTACCACCAGCTAGAGAAAGATCCCGAATCTTCGAAAATCATGTTCCAGGGGTCTCGGAGGTGGCTTCCCAAGAAACACGCGTGGAGGAAACTTGGAAAAATTTTGGATGGCAGCGAGGAGATCCGAGCACCCCCAGCTCAAAGAAGCGGCAAAGAAATTGACAACTTGTTGAAAACTTGGAAAGAGTGCCCCGCGCCGGGAAAGAAAAAAAAGAAGAATCAGTCGTTGATGAGCGTATGGAAAGCGAGGTCTGTTTTCTGGGATTTGGAATACTGGAGTCTCCTCTGCATTCCTCATAGCTTTGATCTCATGCATATCATAAAGAACGTGTGCGAGAGCTTGTTTGGCACGCTGCTCAACATGCCGGAGAAGACCAAGGACGGGAAAAAAGCAAGGAATGACTTGAAATTTATGGGCATCAGGAGGGAACTTCACCCCCCTAGTGATGACGATGATGAGCCGGAGGAGGAGGAGGATATGGAAACGCAAACTCTCATAAACGAAAATGGGCGACCAAGAAGAAGACCGGTATTGATCACTATCCGTCGGCATGCTTCACTTTGTGCGAGGAGGAGATCAAGCGGTTTATCCACTCCCTCATAGAAGTAAAATTTCCGAACGGCTACGCGGGGAAGATAAGAAGATACCTAGACGAGGCGAAGCTGCGTTTCAGCAGGATGAAATCTCAAGACTTTGCCCTGCTGATGACGTAGATTCTCCCGGTTGCGATCCAAGGGATAATGGACGAGCACGTCCATAAAACGTTGTTTGGCCTTTGCAACTTTTTTGACGTCATCTCTCGGAAGTCGATTGGCGCTACGCAACTCAAAAGGCTACAAGAGGAGATCGTGCTCATACTATGCGAGCTTGAGATCTATTTCCAGCCCGCCTTCTTCGATATTATGGTGCATCTGGTGATCCATGTCGTGGAGGATATCGTCCAACTCGGTCCTGCGTTTCTGGCATCATGATGTCGTTCGAAAGGATGAATGGACACATAAAAAAATGTGTTCGTAACAGGTCCGTCCAGATGGAAGCATAGCGAAGGGCTTTCTAACCGAAGAGTGCATCTCTTTTTGCATGAATTATCTCAAAACCGAGAACTCTGTTGGTCTGCCCGTCAACAAGCACTTTGGCAGGATCGATGGGTGTGGTCACCACGAGGGAAGCCGCGCAATGCATGTCAACTTCGAGGGTCGAGACATAGACTTTGAAAGAGCAAGCCTAGTCACGCTACAACACATCCAGCTGGTCGATCCTTGGATGTCGAGTCCAATGAAGCTAGATACGGGGGAATCCCACGCCAAAGCCGCACACACAATAAGAAGCGCAGACGCCACCTGCAAAGACACGACGGCAATTATGCCCAGAGCTACGAACAGCCATCATAGCAAGAAGTAAAATATCTGGACTACGCACGAGCCATCCAAGAAGCTTGCCCAAAGCACTCTAAACCCGGTCGTCCTGCCACTCATACCTTGGATCAGTGCTACTTCATGAAAGACTACAGATGCCTAATTGAGGAAAGCATTCAAAAGGCAAACTCGTATGACGGCGGTCCAACCGACTCATACTACTACAAGAGATCAAGAACATGGACCCGACCACAATAAAAGTCGGTATGTCATTCCTTATTCTCAATAAAGTCGATTTTCATCGCACCAGGCTATCTCCATATCTAAAATACAAGTCCATTCTCATCGCATTAGGCTATCCCCATATCTAAATTCGACTTTCGTCGCAAATAGGCTTTCTCCATAAATAAAGTCGGTTTTCATCGCAAAAGGCTCTCGCCATAAATAAAGTCGATTTTCATCGCAACAGGCTATCGCCATAAATAAAGTCGATTTTCATCGCACTAGGCTTTCGCCACATCCAAAGTTGACTTTCTCGCATCGGCTCTCGCCACACTTACGCATAAAGTCAACTTTCATATTGTGTGTACTTCCATGTTACATATTTTTTTCTCAAAAACATTGCATCATACATATCGCATCATATTGCATCAATTACATATTTTTACACCTTTTCTCAGAGATCTGCGGGCTTGATCAACCCTCTACCGCCTTTGGACATCTATATTGCTTAGTCAGATAAATCGGGGACTCGATGATACTCATCGGCTCTTGACAGAGAATTCGGCATATATATGTAAAATTTCACATGTTTATTGCTTAGTCAGGCAAATCGGGGACTGGATGATACTCATCGGCTCTTGACAGAGAATCCGACATATACATGATTTGTCCACCCACGCCGCTCGGCCTGTATAGCTCAAGCTCATATGATTAATAAGAACCCGGTTAGTCTAAACCTTGGTGGCTTGAACAAAAACGCCTATCAAGTTTAGTCTTAAGAGTCGGGTACGTTTAGTCATATAAGCTGGTTTACAGAGAAGTTTTGGCTCCTGAACCAATAATCTCTCTCAACGCGAGAAGATGAGGTCTAAATCGACTTCTACTAGCCTTTGCATATCATTATTGCATACAAACATCATGCTCCAATTAATTTTAATTAAATTTTCTTCCAGAAGTTAGACCTATGTGACTCGGCACAAGCACCACAATGCATATACCGACTCATGGGGACTACACTTCTAAAGTTTCTTCTCAAGCAAAGACTCGGTACAGCACAAAGATGCATACACCGACTCTTGGGGAGTATTACTTTAAATTCTTTTCTCAAAGACTCGACACAACACAATGAGGACTGTGCCGACTCTTGGGGAGTATCATTTCAAAAAATCCTTACCAAAGGTATGGCATTGTCGTACACACACCGAATCTTCTGCCTATATTAGTTGGTCGCGACTGTGCCAAGCTAAAAGCACAACAATCGGCTTTCTTCAAGCACAAACTCAGCCAAAACGACCGATACGAGTCGGAAGCAAAGAGGCAAGCGCCCAAGGGATAAAGTCAACTGATGCAAATAAAAGAGCAGCCTTGAAGGGTCACAAGGAAAATCCAAGGAAAAAATAACATAAGAGTATTCGACCAACATACTGGTCACAAGCCACGGGACATGTCTCCCAATATTACAAAACCCGGCACTACGGACGTATCAAATGTATCATAAAGTTTTTAAAGCCGGTCGCATAAAGATCCTACACTTGATCACCGACTTTGCCTTGCGATGCTGACCTGACACCACCTGTAGAAGACATAAGGACATTACACATCTCAACCAAGTCTGCATCAGAGATGTCATCCATCTTCAGCTCATCTTCTTCCGCATCTGAAGTCGGCTCAACAGAACCTTCCGGCTCTGGGACTTTCTTCAGAGATGGAAGAATAGCAAACTCGGTTGAAGAAGCCAGATCGACTCGGCGCCTCTTGTTGGTATCATCATACCCGGCTTCCAAAGAGACATCTCCATCCCATCAGCTATCTTGGTGGCGGCCGTACGAGTCCCTCTGCGAATCTTGGTATGATCGTCCTTGGAGAACTTGGAGTTGTCGCCCTTGAACTCGGGGAAGCCAGCAGCTAACAATTTTGGCTTTAGGCTGGGATGATAGGCTTTTGCGAGCTTTAAACCTCGCATCACACCCATACGACAAGCTGACCGCTTGCCGACCTTCACCCATTCAGGGACAAGTGAAAGAGGCCCCATCATATCAGTCACTCTCTTCATACTTGGGGGCTTCAGCTGAGTTGCACCTATGGCCATATAGGCACGCTCGGACAATCGCTTGACGATGGAAAAGGTACAAGTCCTCTTCATGGCAGGTGACTCCTTCAAAATATCATGCTCCTTGCCTAAACAAAAAAGAAAAGTCAGCAAAACAGCACATAAATATAGGAAAACAAACGTTACAAAAAGTCTTTCTGACTTACCAAAAATTGCTGACACGACTCGGCTGATGCTACCCTTCAGCGTTTCCAACTTTTTCTCAGCCGACTCACGTTTCTTCTCGGCCGCGTCACGCTGAGCCATCACATCATCACATGCCTTTAACAAGGCACTCTCAACTTCAGCAGAGCCGGCTTTCTCCTGACTCATTTCTTCATCTTTCTTCTTCAACTCGTCAAGGAGACGATCGACTTCCTTTTCATCTTGTTCGCGCTTGGCTAATTCGGATCTATAGTTTTCTTCAAGCTAAACAGCATCATTTCCGGCTTTTAAAGCAACAGCCTGTCAAACACAAAGATACGATCAAGTATCTACTCAAAAAAACATTTCCTAACCAGTTACTTGGGGGCTACAACTTAAAAAACTCTATAGCCCGACGAGATATAATTATATCTCACCGGCTCATGGGGGCTACAACTCAACAAATATTTCAACTAATAAATTCTACAAGAGTGTTATGCCGACTGATGATGGGAATAACTCAATTTCCCTTAAACATAACCCACCATGGCCTTCAACAACCATGTTGGCTAATGGGGGCTACAGATACTACATAAGAAAGACAGCATAGAAAAATACCTCATAGCGATGTCGTAGCTGGAGAACTATGCCATGGTGCTCAGTAGAACAAGCCAGCGACCGCCTATACAATTCTTCAAGAGAAGTTTTCTCTGAGATCAATTCCTGAGGCCGACTTACCACCTGATCCTTACTATCCACAACTTTTTCCAAGACTGTTTTAGTAGGTGGGACGCTCTGGTGAGTCCTTGTGATCAAAACGTCATCATCCACAATCACCCTCTTCGAAGGAGCCGGGGTAGAACTTGGAGCCGCCTCAATAGTTCCAGTTTGATTCTCTGGTTTCTTGATATCAACAATGGGAGAAGTATCCTTGTAGAGACCGGAAGGGCTCAACTCATTCAAGCCGGTCTTCCTCAATTCCTCAGAAATGGTAGTTTCTGGCAAACTCCCTAGCAAATCTTCCGACTCCTTCATACCTTCAGAATCGGCCAAATCCTTGGGATCAATTCGAGCACTTCTCAAAGAAAGAGACATGACTCGTCAGAAGATATGCATAAGAAGTTGAAGTTGGCATAATAATAAAGGCACTTACCCGCGGTTGATAGGGATAGGATATTGGACAGATGATCCCTCAGAAGAAGAATTGTCGGCTTTCAGTTGCTCATCCTTGAAACCTTCCGACTTACGGGAAGGAGTTGACACATCAGCAGTTTTGACACGAACACGATGAGGTTCATTTTCCATAACCAAGAGAGGGTCCCCTGAGTCAGTACTATGGGTATGCCTCTTTTGTCCTTGTGCCTAAGAGAAAATATACAACATAAGGATACAAAAATCCTACTAAAACAACATTATAGAAAGCCGGCAAAGGACATGTACTGGTGGATCTTCATTCTGACTCTCCTTTCGAGAGTCGGTTCAACAGGATGAACTTCGTCCTTTTCCACCTCCTCCTCCTCTTCATATTCATGATTATCCGAGTCACCCTACGAAGAACGAAAAGGTTAGGAAAGGCAATACATTACAGGAAAGAAGAGTGATCGGTTCCTACTGTATGACTCAGACTCTTACCACTTCCAGCAAGATACTGACCAACATTCCACCATGGATCATCCTCCTGGAAAGAAAACAAGTCTGATGATCAAAAACACTTGAATAGATAGCATGCCGAGATAAATATGCGACAAAAACATACCTCTGGATCCGGATTGTCCTTGCAGAACGGGGCAAGACCGACTTTCTTGAGATCTTCAAGACGTTCAGCCAGGAATTTCTTACAAGCCGTTACCAGCTCACTTGCAAAAAGTTCATCATGAGCGAAACGCATAGGTTCATCTTTCCCTGTGTATTCGCACATGAGTCGGTCCCTTATGTTGAGAGGCTGAATTTGCCAACCCACCCAGCACCGGGTCAGGTCTCTGCCAGTGAGCCAGTGGGCCATCAAAGCCCTCATCCGAGCAATGATCAGTTCATTTCTCTTTTGATGACTGTCTTTGGGATAGATATTCAAGCCATCATGGAACACCAGATGGCTCTCACGAAAGCCGGGCAGAGGGTGCTCGCCTTGGATATCTCCCAAAGTACAGTAGAAATAAGACTTTTTCCAGTCCTTCACCTTGCTCATCAGTTTGGGTGCAGGGAAGATCGACATTGATCGCTTCAGGATGGTGACTCCACCACATTCCAGAGTCGGACCACCACTATATTCAGTCTGCCTATTGCAGTAATAGAATTCGGCAAACAGATTCAAAGTCGGCTTGATTCGCATATAAGCTTCACAGAATACTTGGAAGTGGCATATGTTGAGCACCGAGTTGGCAATCAAGTCCTGAGGATGCAACTTGTAGCAGTATAGCACGCTTCTGAAGAATTTTGACCCAGAAGGATGAAATCCCCGGGTCACATGATTAGCAAAAACTATAACTGTGCCTTCCCTAGGCTCTGGCCGGGTCTCTTCTCCAAGGACCCGCAACTTAATCTCAGTTTGGGGCTGGAGAATTCGATCCGCCACCATCTTGTTCAATTTCTCTAGGGTCACTTGACTTTTGGCCCAATTTGCTTCTATAGTTATTCTCTGAGTCGGTGGCTTTGGGACTGGTGGCTTTTTGCCTGCCGTCTTCTTAGAGGCAGGTACCTTTTTGCCCATGGCCTAGGAGTCGGACCTAGAAGATTAAAGATAATGTGTACTGAACCGACTAAGAAAAACATAGGATAGCCCTAGCTGGAGTCCAAGGAATCAGACCGAAATGACTCTACGATAACTATGGAAACAAGTTTCACAAATCATAGTGATATGAAAATATCTACGGGGCTCAGGAAAATCAACAAAAATATGAGCAGACTTATCAGCCTACGGAAAAACCTAAGTAGTTGAAAATGCAGATCTATCACATCTTCTCGAATGAGTAATGGACGCGGAGCGGTGTATGGGGAATCCTGGACTATGCTTCCACATGCACAACGATATCTACCGAAACTACCTCAGTTTATCAAATAGTAGAAGCTTGGAGGTCCGCAACAATGGCGACTAGCAAAACGACCGAAGCAAGAGGTAGGGGATGGAGAACTTACTCGACTAACATGCGAGAATGGCACGGCCCCAGTCTGTTCTTCGCAAATCTTTTAAGGAAGAGAAACTTGACGCCGCAATGGAGATAGAGCTCGGGACCTTCGGTGCGCGAGGAAGAAGACGATGAAGAAGAGGTATGGACAGGATAGAAAAGGTAGATGGGAACGGGAACCTATTTATAAAAGAAACCGTCCCAGAACCCGAGTCGTCGCATGATGATGTCTAATGGAAGTAAATCCCTTGATTTTCGCAAATGAATCTAGTGGGAATTAATTGGGCCGCCAGAATCGGGATAAAAACCATCCAAGGATTCAAAGTAAAACGGAAAAGTTAGATCTACTGTTACAAAAAAGAGCCGGGTTTGAACACCGAAGAATGTGAGTCGGTACAGTTAAAAGAGCTGGCTCAACAAAGATTGATACCTTGAAGACCAAGAAGATTGACACCGACTCCCCGTAAATCTCAAAGAGGGTGGGAGTCGGTCTGTCTAAATTAGGGAGTCGGCAACCACGATGGTGATAAGAAGATTGCTACGAAGACTAAAGCATCACACAAATCCTGGGGGCTAATGTCAGGGGGATGGACAAAGACCATAACCCGACATTAGCTAAAGGGCCGACTCACCTATGGAAGGCCAAAATAAGAAGACCCGGCCCAGGGTCGGTTGCGCTAAGGAAAGAAGATCAAAGCCATAGAAGGAATTCGACTTACCTTGTATAGGACATAGCATATTTGTAAAGTAGAATAGGACTCCACCTCGTGTCGGAGTCGGACTCGCGGAATCCTAGGGACCGGTGCCTTTATAAGCCGAGACCCATGGGATCAAGAGTTAGAACAATCATAATCCTCAATAGGACTAGACACTTTCCGGCGTGACCTAGATCTCCTCGAGACTAAGGTTACGATATGGCTCCCTTGTAATCGATCCACCGACTCTTCAATTCAGAAGAGTCGGCACACATAATAATAAGAAGCTGGAGTAGGCTTTTACCTCAAGACAAATAGGGGTTGAAACCTGGGTAAATCGCCGAGTATCTTGTCTATGTCGACTCTCTCCTCGTATCCACCTCGCAACAAAGGTCCTATGTCAAGCTCGACTCTTCGGACATCTGTCGTGGCTTTCCCATGATAGATCCCTCGCCACCGGAGCCACCCTCGCGCCACTGGAGGAGCCACGCCACCGGAGCCACTGCCTCCATGCTACCGGAGGAGCCCGCTCCACCGGACCCGCCCCCGCGCCACTGGAGGAGCCGCGCCACCGGAACCGCCCCCGCGCCACTGGAGGATCCGCCCCCACCGAAGATGCTACGGTGCCACCGGAGGAGCCCCTACCCCTCTGCCTCGACGTCGGCCGCCTTCTTCCTCTCCGTGCTCCCTAGGCCAGTCCTCTCTTCCTCCTTCTTCCTCCACGTGCTCCCTAGGTCCAAGTTCTAGTGCCCCTATTTAGAGCTAGTGCTACTAAATTCTGGTGTAGTATGCTACTAAATTCAGAGCTAGTGCCCTTGTTCTTCACTAGTGTGCTCCATTCCTTCTATATGTATAAAGATATGTGTGTTCTTCACTTGTGTGTTATTGACTGTCAGAACCCTAATTTAGGTTTGTGCTTTTCTAAGATAGCTTTTTGCATCTTGAAAAAAATTGCAAAAGAAAAGGAAATGGTGAAAAGAAAAGCCCTAAGTGAATTAAATAAAAAGGCCAGAAATAAATCTTTTTCCAAAATTCTTTTGGATATGTTGAAAAATCCTAAAAATGAGTGTGATCATTTTAAAAGTGATTTGAGATTAATCCCATGCTCATAGGTTTTTCAATAATCCAAATAGTGGCTTGGAAATTAAATCATTTGCCTATTTGAATTGAACTTCAAATAATTTGAATTTCAAAAATTCCCAAAACTTGGGGTTGACTTCTATAGAGTCACCTAGGTTTTATAAAAATAATTGGGGATTTTATAAAATGCCCTGGCTATTTTTTTTAGGGAAAACAAATTAAACAGAAAACAAAAAAATAAGAAAAACAGAGGAGGACTTACCTCCCGCCTAGGCGCCGGCCCACCTGGCCCACCCCAGCCCCTCCCCTGTCGTCTTCCTCCTCGCCAGAAGGAGAGACAGAGGAGCCGTGCACCCACGGCATGGACGCCACGGCGACGCCCCCTGCCTTCTAGGCCTCCCCTCGCCTCTCTCTCGCACGACACGCAGCAGCAACCCCCCCCCCCCCCGCACTGCTCTGCCCTCTCTCTTCCCCGACGAGATCCCGCGCGAGCCGAGCCCCAGCCGGAGCGGCCGCCGTGCGCCACCGTGTCCACTGTACCTCCCCCGTCGCGCCACATTGTCCATTTGATCCGCCGGGGTCGACTTCTTCGATCCACAGCTCCAATTTGAAGCGAGAGGCAACTACGGTGACGACAACTTTGACGAGCCGCCGCGGCCACCCCTGACTCCGGCGCCAAATCGAGCTCCGTCCGCTCGTCCTCCGGCTTTCCCAAGCTCACCATTGCATCCCTCGTGAGCCACTCGTCGATTTCCCTCTCTCTGCACCCCTCCACGTTCTCTCTGTCGCCGATTGCCATGAACAGAGCCACGGCCAGCCGCCGAGCTCGATGCCGGCGTGGCCTAGGGCCTCTCCTCGATGCCTAGGTGGCACCAGTGGGTGCGGGCGAGCGAGAGGATCCCCCCGGTGCTCTCGGTTGTCCTCCCCGAGCCCCCGAGCCGATTCCGGTGAAGCTCCGGTGAGCTCCAGAGGTCGTCGGCGACGTCCAGCATTAATGCACCTAATGACCCAGCCTAATCACCCTCCCCCCTCTCTATGACAGTGGGCCCCAGGCCAAAGTTAATCAAGGTTTAAATTAAACGGAGAGGTTAATAACCCCTCTCTCACTAACAGGTGGGGCCGCCCTGTCAGTTGACTGGTCAAACCCCCTGACGTCAGTATGATGTAGTGCTGATGCAATAAAGAATAAATCAATTTAATTAATACAGAAATTCCAGAAAATAAGCAAAACTTTGAAATTGAATATCTTTTAAACTATAACTCCAAATTCAAAGTGTAATATATGAAAAATGATCAGGAGAAAATCCTCTATCCAAATTTCCAACTTTCAGCTATGTTGGAGTTGATCTTAAAAATGGTTCAGTAGTATTTTGCTATTTGGCTCTTTTGTATTAAATCAAATAAATTACTATGATCATTCTAACTTGAACCAATGCATTGCAATACACATCACCTACACTTCAGAAGCATTTCACATACATGAACACTTGGTTTACAATGAACAAACATTAGAAAATGCAAGTTGACCAAATTTGAATAACACTTGGAGTTTGAATTTGAATTCACTTTTCAAATCAACTTCAATTAACATGTGGCAATTCAAACATAGGTCACATCAGCACCTTGCCATGCTTTGTTTTACATATTGATTGTGCATTGTATTATCTTGATTGTGCTTTACTTCCAGTGCTTCGGTGATTGCTTCTTCTCGGTAGAGTTGATCTCGGAGACGAGTTGAACCTCACGTCAGAAGAGTGTTACATCATGATCGTCAGCAAGGCAAGCCCCCCTCTTTGATCATGTCGATAAAATCCCAGTTCCCTCTCATTCTCGGAAATGCATGTTTAGGATGTCACCATGATACGTTCTACCGCTAGTTGAACCTATTCCTTTGCATCACCTATCATTTTGTCACAGTAGTAAGAAAACCACAATCCTAGCAGATGTAGGAGTTGGTTGTTATCTTGTGGCCCCTGCAACTGTTACATCTTATTGCATGCTTAGAGTTGTTACTTGAGGCTACTTTGTTGTGAGTCGGGATGGTAGATATCATGTGAATGATGGTGGTAACGTGTTGGTGAATCTACCCTAAACAAAGGTGAACGATGAGAGGCTGTGTAGGAGTACACAGTGGGTTGTTTCGTTGAACACTGCCTTAAGCCCGAGTTCTTGTGTTGTTATCCAAGACTAAGAGTACGACCACACATTGGGCTCACTGACCCCTCTCAGCCTAGTACCTCACCCCGGACCTTTCCAGGAGTCGCAAGTAATTCGCCCTTTAACGATCTCAAGCAGGTGGAACCAAGGTAAGTGGTTGGCGTAGGTTGTGGGAACATTGAATCAAGTGATCATGATCGAGTTGAGATTGATGGCGGTCACACAACGTTTGAGTCCGCATCGGAAAAATCGGTCGGATTCCGATTGTGGTCCGAACTCAAATAGGCGACTCCCTAGGACTAGAGATGGTGCCGTGAGTGAAGTGTCGTGGCAGCATCCTCGTCGGTACTCACTTGAAGGGTCCATCCCAAGGCGGTAACTGATGAGGCGTGTGTGTAGAAGTACACCCCTGCAGGGTTAAAGAACTATTCGAATAGCCGTGTCCGTGGTTATGGACTACTTGGAGACCTTTACTTGATCATAGAAAACTTCAATGGTTACTCTTAAAACTTGCCAAGATAAGTGTGAGTGCTATGGCGTGCTTCCTCGTGGGGAAGTCGAGGAGGTGTCCATAGTGGTGTATTGGTTGGAGACTTGATACTTGGACTCGTGTACGTTCTTACCTCTTTCTGGTATTCGTAGTACAGGACTAGCCAAGTCAAAGCTGGCACTTCTGCAAGTGAAACCCCACCTCCCTTTGCCTTGATACATGTGCATGAGTAGTATAGTTCCTATGTAAGTCTTGCTGAGTACGACTTTGTACTCACGTTTGCTTACTCTATGTTTTAGAGACGAGACCACTGACCCTGATGGTGGCCTCTACCTCGAGCTCGACGTGGACTAAGTCGTATAGTTCCAGGCAGCAGCCTGTGCCCTCTGGAGGGTCGTTGTACTTTTCTTTCAGGCTTCCTAAGCCATTTGTTAAACTTGTCTTTACTAAGACATAATTTGCTTCCGTTGATGTTTGATGTAATGTTGGATCACAAACATGTGATCTCTGCTTGTAATACAACTACTATGTCTGCTCTGTTTAGCAGAAATTATAAAGACTGAGTTTGTAGAGTTCATGTTGTGATTACCATCTTTTTATACTAGACATGTGTGCTGCGTGTATGATTATAACATGCATGTCTTAGTATGGGTTTTCGTGACCTTAGTTGTGATCTGGCTGGCGGTCTTTTATACACCAAGTGGCCCTTAGATGTGCGCAGCTTGGGGCATCGCGATGCGATTGCTCATGACTCTGTCAAGTGCACACTTTCTTGTATGATCGAGCCCGCCCTAGACCCCGACTAAGTGATCGGGCTGGAGTGAGTCTATGTAAGGGTTATGATTCAATCGATAACATGGTTGAGGCGACTTGTCTATGAGTATGGGATTCACCACCCATAAGCATTTAGACTTGTGAGCGGACGATGAGGACCCATCTCAGTTGATCATCCGGCCTGGATGGGATGCCCCTCACGTTCGATGCTTACCGAGAGTGATCTGTGCTTGGCCTTGTCTGCTTAGACAAGTGGGTACGGCTCTCGGCTCTCCATGTGATTGCATTGTGACCGGAATTACATACGCTAACCCCGGGTCCCGACATACTTGGTATCAGAGCAAGACTGCCTGTAGGATTATCAAACCCTTGGCCGATGTCGAGTCTAGCATTCTATAGTTATATAGTTACATTGGGTATAAGGGAACAACGTAAGACTTCTTTTTTCTCCTTACCCCATCGATCTGAGTTCTGAGTCAACCTCATCTTATTCTACGGGAAGATAGGACTAGGCTCATCTATGTCTTTACTAGGACATCTCGTTGATTGCTTCTTTATAGCTGTAGGAGTGTTGTGGTCTTTCTGAGCCATCATTCCATAATGTTTCTGTGGAAGTGATGTCCGTTATTCTGTAGGTTGTCTCAATTTCCATCCCGGTGCAGCCGTTATGTTGTCCGTTTGTGACTTCGATGCTGTTGCATTATGGTCTGGTTATCTTAGCATAGAATTGTGTCCTAAATCCTATTCTGTTTGTTGATTCTTATCACACAGAATGTCAGGTGCAAATCAAGGTGTTGATCCCAGTTTCGGGAACATAGATGATGAAGAACCTCCACCACCAACCTCAACGGCAGAAATCATGATGGAGGCTGTGCAGAATCGTCGTGATCAGACACGTCTTCTCGAGCGTATTGAGCAGAACACTTCTCGTCAGCATCATAGTGTTGTTACCATCCAGGACTTCATTCTCCTCAACCCGCCAGTATTCCGGTGTTCTTCTGAGCCCCTTGATGCCGACGATTGGCTTCGTTCCCTCGAGCGTAAGCTTGAGACAGCCCATGTTGCTCCCGGTGATCGTGTGCTATTCGCGGCATATTTTCTAGAAGGTGTTGTTCTTCAGTGGTGGGAGAATTTTGTAGCAATGCAGACCATAGGTCACGTGGTGACTTGGCAAGAGTTATGTGATGATTTCCGAGGATATCATATTCCGGATCAGCTGATGGAGCGCAAGAGAGAAGAAATTTGCAATCTGACCCAAGGAAAGATGTCTGTTCATGAGTATAGGACTGAGTTCACTCGTCTAGCACGTTATGCCCAAGAAGAAGTATCCACCGATGCCAAGAAACAAGCAAGGTTCCGCAAGGGACTTAGCCCCGTCCTTCGTCATGACCTGAATCTTCACGAGTTCGTCAACTTCTGGGAATTAGTCGACAAATCCTTCAAGGCAGAGTATGGAAATGAGTTGTATGAAGAGTCTCGCAAGCGTGTTCGTGAGTTTGCACAATCTACTGGCCCAGTTTCTCGAAAACAATGTGTATGGATTCCCTTCAATGACGTCAGTCGTGCTGTAAGTGCTTCTAGACCACCAACCACCATATATCGTCCACCTCAACCCAATCTTCCTCCTTGGAATTTTGTTGGCCAATCAAGTGCTCAAGTTCCTTTCATTCCACGTGGTGTTTGTTTCCAATGTGGAAAATCAGGCCACAATGTTCGAGAGTGTCCCCAAAATCATGTAGCCACCACCCCTAAACCAAAGCAAGCCTTTCGTCGTGGAAGCCACAGCCCAAATCTTCCAATGTCAAGCCTCCTTCCTATGAATATGGTTATGTGAATCACGTATCCATTCTGGATTCCCACAAGTCAACCGATGTTGTACTTGGATCGCGTAGACTATCGCCCGCTAAATCTAGCGACGATAAAGAACAAGTACCCACTGCCTAGGATCAATGATCTTTATGATCAACTTGCTGGATCCTCTGTCTTCTCCAAGATAGATTTCAGATTAGGCTATCATCAAATCAAAATCAGAAACGAGGACATTCCCAAAACGGCTTTTACTACTCGTTATGGTCTTTACGAGTACACCGTCATGTCCTTCGGTTTAACCAATGCCCCCGCCACATTATCGCGTTTGATGAATTCGATCTTCATGGAGTATTTAGATAAATGTGTTGTAGTTTATCTTGATGACATTCTCATCTACTCGAAGAACGAAGAAGAGCACGCAGAACATCTTAGGCTGGTATTGATGAAACTTCGAGAGCATCGCCTATATGCCAAATTCTCAAAGTGTGAATTCTGGCTACCAGAAGTGACCTATTTAGGCCACGTGATTTCTGCAAAAGGCATTGCTGTGAATCCCGAGAGAGTTCAGGCCGTCCTTGACTGGACTCCACCTGAATCGGTTAAGCAAGTTAGGAGTTTTCTTGGCCTAGCAAGCTATTGTCACCGCTTCGTCGAGAACTTTTCTAAAGTTGCAAAGCCTCTAACTGAACTCCTCAAGAAAGATAAGAAATTCGAATGGACTCCCAAGTGCGAGGAAAGCTTTCAAGAGCTAAAAAGAAGATTGACTTCTGCCCCCGTACTTGCGCCTCCAGACACCAAAAAGGATTTCGAGATCTTTTGTGATGCCTCACGGCAAGGGTTAGGATGCATACTTATGCAAGATAGACATGTGGTAGCTTATGCTTGACGCCAGTTGTGTCCACATGAAGAGAACTATCCTACCCATGATCTTGAACTCGCTGCCATAGTTCATGCCATGACAACTTGGCGACATTACCTCCTTGGTAATCGTTGTGAGATCTATTCCGACCACCAAAGCCTCAAATAAATATTCACCCAGCCAGATCTTAATCTCAGGCAAAGACGCTGGATTGAGTTGATAAAAGATTATGACTTAGGAATTTCTTACACCCCAGGCAAATCCAATGTCATGGCTGATGCACTAAGTCGTAAGTCATATTGTAACAACCTCCTGTTACAACAGTATCAACCACTTATTCATGAGGAATTTCGAAATCTCAATCTCGAGATTGTTCCTCGTGGATCTCTTTTCAACTTGGTGGCGAAACCAACCCTTGAGGATAAAATCATAGTTGCCTAAAGGCGTGCACGAGGTGTTCTCCGGATCAAGGAGAACATTGCTAGCGGAGTTGCTAAATGTTTCTCCACAGATAGTAAAGGAACGGTATTCTTTGGAAATCGTTTAGTAGTACCTAAGAATAGGGGACTAAGGCAACTCATCCTCAAAGAAGCCCATGATACACCCCTCTCCATTCATCCCGGTAGCACAAAAATGTACCGAGATCTACGCCAGGGATTTTTGTGGAATAGGATGAAGAGAGAAATTGCTCAGTTCATTGCTGAATGTGATGTTTGTCGTCGCGTTAAGGCAGAACATCAAAGACCTGCTGGTACTCTTAGACCTTTTCCTATCCCCGAGTGGAAATGGGATAAAGTCAGTATGGACTTCATCACTGGCTTTCCAAAAACCCAGAAAGGAAATGATGCCATCTTCGTTGTCATTGATCGACTTTCAAAAGTTGCTCACTTCCTTCCCGTTCGTGAGTCTATAACTGCTAGCCAGTTAGCGGACTTGTATGTCTCCCGAATCGTGTCACTTCACGGCGTTCCTTTGGAAATCAATTCAGACCGTGGTAGTCTTTTCACTTCTCGATTTTGGGAAAGTTTCCAGAATGCTATGGGAACCCACCTCTCCTTTAGCACCGCTTATCACCCGCAGTCCAGTGGTCAAGTAGAAAGGGTCAATCAAATTCTCGAAGACATGCTCCGAGCTTGTGTTATCTCTTTCGGAAAGAAATGGGAGAATTCTCTTCCTTTTGCCAAATTTGTGTATAACAATAGCTTCCAATCTAGTTTGGGCATGGCTCCTTTTGAATTTCTCTATGGACGGAAATGTCGAACACCCCTAAACTGGTCAGAAACCGGTGAAAGACAATTCTTTGGACCGGATATGATTTAGGATGCAGAAGAGCAGGTTCGCATTGTTCGTGAGAAATTGAAAACAGCCCAGTCTCGTCAGAAAAGCTATTATGATCGTCATCATAGGGAAGAAATCTATAATCTGGATGAGAAGGCTTAACTTCGGGTTACTCCTCTGAAGGGTACCCATCGCTTGGTATCAAAGGCAAGTTGGCCCCACGTTACATAGGTCCCTTTCGCATTCTCGCCAAACGTGGAGAAGTTGCCTACCAATTGGAACTACCCCCTCACCTCTCCCAGGTTCATGATGTCTTCCACGTCTCTCAACTCAAGCGTTGCTTCAAGGACCCCATCCGCGAAGTAGACCACGAAACGCTTGATCTCCAAGATAACCTTTCATATCGAGAGTACCCTATTCGTATTCTTGATGAAGCCGAGCGTAGCACCAGACGTTACAAGATCAGATTCCTCAAAGTGCAGTGGTCGCATCATTCAGAGAAGGAAGCCACCTGGGAACGATAGGATCGTCTACGAGCTGAGTACCCCACACTCTTCCCGACGACTTCTAAATCTCGGGACGAGACTCTTTTGAGTGGGGGCGAGTTGTCAGAACCCTAATTTAGGTTTGTGCTTTTCTAAGCTAGCTTTTTGCATCTTGAAAAAAATTGCAAAAGAAAAGAAAATAGGGAAAAGAAAAGCCCTAAGTGAATTAAATAAAAAGGCCAGAAATAAATATTTTTCCAAAATTCTTTTGGATATGTTGAAAAATCCTAAAAATGAGTGTGATCATTTTAAAAGTGATTTGGGATTAATCCCATGCTCATAGATTTTTCAATAATCAAAATAGTGGCTTGGAAATTAAATCATTTGCCTATTTGAATTGAAATTTAAATAATTTGAATTTAAAAAATTCGCAAAACTTGGGGCTGACTTCTATAGTCACCTAGGTTTTATAAAAATAATTGAGGATTTTATAAAATGCCCTGGCTATTTATTTTTAGGGAAAACAAATTAAACAGAAAACAAAAAAATAAGAAAAACAGAGGACTTACCTCCCGCCTAGGCGCCGGCCCACCTGGCCCAGCCCAGCCCCTCCCCTGTCGTCTTCCTCCTCGCCAGAAGGAGAGAGAGAGGAGCCGTGCACCCACGGCATGGACGCCACGGCGACGCCTCCTGCCTTCTAGGCCTCCCCTCGCCTCTCTCTCGCACGCCACGCAGCATCAACCCCCCCCCCCCCCCCCGCACTCCTCTGCCCTCTCTCTGGCCCTCCCTCTCTCTTCCCCGACGAGATCCCGCACGACCCGAGCCCCAGCCGGAGCGGCCGCCATGCGCCACCGTGGCCACTGTGCCTCCCCCGTCGCGCCACCTTGTCCATTCGATCCTCCGGAGTCGACTTCTTCGATCCACAGTTCCAATTTGAAGCAAGAGGCAACTACGGTGACGACATCTTCGACGAGCCGCCGCGGCCACCCCTGACTCCGGCGCCAAATCGAGCTCCGTCCGCTCCTCCTCCGGCTTTCCCAAGCTCACGACTGCATCCCTCGTGAGCCACTCGTCGATTTCCCTCTCTCTGCACCCCTCCCCGTTCTCTCTGTCGCCGATTGCCATGAACAGAGCCACGGCCTGCCGCCGAGCTCGATGTCGGCGTGCCCTGGGGCCTCTCCTCGATGCCTAGGTGGCACCAGTGGGTGCGGCCGAGCGAGAGGATCCCCCCGGTGCTCTCGGTTGTCCTCCCCGAGCCCCCGAGCCGATTCCGGTGAAGCTCCGGTAAGCTCCAGAGCTCGCCGGCGACGTCCAGCATTAATGCACCTAATGACCCAGCCTAATCACCCTCCCCTCTCTCTATGACAGTGGGCCCCAGGCCAAAGTTAATCAAGGTTTAAATTAAACGGAGAGGTTAATAACCCCTCTCTCACTAACAGGTGGGGCCGCCCTGTCAGTTGACTGGTCAAACCCCCTGACGTCAGTATGATGTAGTGCTGATGCAATAAAGAATAAATCAATTTAATTAATACAGAAATTCCAGAAAATAAGCAAAACTTTGAAATTGAATATCTTTTAAACTATAACTCCAAATTCAAAGTGTAATATATGAAAAATGATCAGGAGAAAATCCTCTATCCAAATTTACAACTTTCAGCTATGTTGGAGTTGATCTTAAAAAGGGATCAGTAGCATTTTTCTATTTGTCTCTTTTGTATTAAATCAAATAAATTACTATGATCATTCTAACTTGAACCAATGCATTGCAATACACATCACCTACACTTCAGAAGCATTTCACATACATGAACACTTGGTTTACAATGAACAAACCTTAGAAAATGCAAGTTGACCAAATTTGAATAACACTTGGAGTTTGAATTTGAATTCACTTTTCAAATCAACTTCAATTAACATGTGGCAATTCAAACATAGGTCACATCAGCACCTTGCCATGCTTTGTTTTACATATTGATTGTGCATTGTATTATGTTGATTGTGCTTTACTGCCAGTGCTTCGGTGATTGCTTCTTCTCGGTAGAGTTGATCTCGGAGACGAGTTCAACCTCACGTCAGAAGAGTGTTACATCGTGATCGTCAGCAAGGCAAGCACCCCCTCTTTGATCATGTCGATAAAATCCCAGTTCCCTCTCATTCTCGCAAATGCATGTTTAGGATGTCACCATGATACGTTCTACCGCTAGTTGAACCTATTCCTTTGCATCACCTATCATTTTGTCACAGTAGTAAGCAAACCACAATCCTAGAAGATGTAGGAGTTGGTTGTTATCTTGTGGCCCCTGCAACTGTTACAGCTTATTGCATGCTTAGAGTTGTTACTTGAGGCTACTTTGTTGTGAGTCGGGATTGTAGTGATCATGTGAATGATGGTGGTAACGTGTTGGTGAATCTACCCTAAACAAAGGTGAACGATAAGAGGCTGTGTAGGAGTACACAGTGGGTTGTCTCGTTGAACACTGCCTTAAGCCCGAGTTCTTGTGCTGTTATCCAAGACTAAGAGTACGACCACACATTGGGCTCACTGACCCCTCTCGGCCTAGTACCTCACCCCGGACCTGTCCAGGAGTCGCAAGTAATTCGCCCTTTAACGATCTCAAGCATGTGGAACCAAGGTAAGTGGTTGGCGTAGGTTGTGGGCACGTTGAATCAAGTGATCATGATCGAGTTGAGATTGATGGCGGTCACACAACGTTTGAGTCCGCATCGGAAAAATCGGTCGGATTCCGATTGTGGTCCCAACTCAAATAGGCGACTCCCTAGGACTAGAGATGGTGCCGTGAGTGAAGTGTCGTGGCAGCATCCTCGCCGGTACTCACTTGAAGGGTCCATCCCCAGGCGGTAACTGATGAGGCGTGTGTGTAGCAGTAAACCCCTGCAGGGTTAATGAACTATTCGAATAGCTGTGTCCGCGGTTATGGAATACTTGGAGACATTTACTTGATCATAGACAACTTCAATGGTTACTCTTAAAACTTGCCAAGATAAGTGTGAGTGCTATGGCGTGCTTCCTCGTGGGGAAGTCGAGGAGGTATCCATAGTGGTGTATTGGTTGGAGACTTGATACTTGGACTCGTGTACGTTCTTACCTCTTTCTGGTATTCGTAGTACAGGACTAGCCAAGTCAAAGCTGGTACTTCTGCAAGTGAAACCCCACCTCCCTTTGCCTTGATACATGTGCATGAGTATAGTTCCTATGTAAGTCTTGCTGAGTACGACTTTATACTCACGTTTGCTTATTCTATGTTTTAGAGACGAGACCACTGATCCTGATGGTGGCCTCTACCTCGAGCTCGACGTAGACCAAGTCGTATAGTTCCAGGCAGCAGCCTGTGCCCTCTGGAGGGTCGTTGTACTTTTCTTTCAGGCTTCTTAAGCCATTTGTTAAACTTGTCTTTACTAAGACATAATTTGCGTCCGTTGATGTTTGATGTAATGTTGGATCACGAACATGTGATCTCTGCTTGTAATACAACTACTATGTCTGCTCTGTTTAGCAGAAATTATAAAGACTGAGTTTGTAGAGTTCATGTTGTGATTACCATCTTTTTATACTAGACATGTGTGCTGCGTGTATGATTATAACATGCATGTCTTAGTATGGGTTTTCGTGACCTTAGTTGTGATCTGGCTGGCGGCCTTTTATACACCAAGTGGCCCTTAGATGTGCGCATCTTTGGGCATCGTGATGCGATTGCTCGTGACTCTGTCACGTGCACACTTTGTTGTATGATCGAGCCCGCCCTAGACCCCGACTAAGTGATCGGGCTGGAGTGAGTCTATGTAAGGGGTATGATTCAATCGATAACATGGTTGAGGAGACTTGTCTATGAGTATGGGATTCACCACCCATAAGCATTTAGACTTGTGAGCGGACGATGAGGACCCATCTCAGTTGATCATCCGGCCTGGATGGGATGCCCCTCACGTTCGATGCTTACCGAGAGTGATCTGTGCTTGGCCTTGTCTGCTTAGACAAGTGGGTACGGCTCTCGGCTCTCCATGTGATTGCATTGTGACCGGAATTACATATGCTAACCCCGGGTCCCGACAGACTTGGTATCAGAGCAGGACTGCCTGTAGGATTATCAAACCCTTGGCCGATGTCGAGTCTAGCATTTTATAGTTATATAGTTACATTGGGTATAAGGGAACAACGTAAGACTTCTTTTTTCTCCTTACCCCATCGATCTGAGTTCTGAGTCAACCTCATCTTATTCTACGGGAAGATAGGACTAGGCTCATCTATGTCTTTACTAGGACATCTCGTTGATTGCTTCTTTGTAGCTGTAGGAGTGTTGTGGTCTTTCTGAGCCATCATTCCATAATGTTTCTGTGGAAGTGATGTCCGTTATTCTGTAGGTTGTCTCAATTTCCATCCCGGTGCAGCCGTTATGCTGTCCGTTTGTGACTTCGATGTTGTTGCATTATGGTCTCGTTATCTTAGCATAGAATTGCAAGTTATTTTGATGTGCCATTGTTACATGATCTCATCATGTTTATGTCATCATTTTTGTCCACTGTTTTAGTCAAGCTCATTTTTTTTCAAGCCAAGTTTTTATCCATTGTTTTATCTCATCATTGAGGCCAACTAGGAATTTTCTGAGTTCTTGAAAATGCCCTATAGGTCCAAATTTTCAGTTTTTTAGGTGTTGCAAAGTAGAACTTGCAAAGTAGAACTTGCAAGTATACAGATTTTTCAATTCATTGTTTACCATATGAAATTTACCTATATATATGTTGTTTGAATATCTACTATTGTAATATCTATTTTAGTGCATTGTTCTACACTATATATGTGTTGGTTGTGCCTACATGTAGGCATTTGTTTTGTGCAGGTATAAATCATTATCCCCTTTCTCCCAAAATGTTGATAAACTTCCATTTCGGTTGAGAATGGGGAACTCTCATGTTAAGAAAAATAGCAAAGGTCATGCCAAATTTTTCCGTGAATTCGTGCATGACCATTGCTATTTTTCTTAACATGAGAGTAGTTGCATTTATTTATTGTGCTAATTAATTAAGTAGTTTCATTTCTTAATATTGTACTAGTGCAAACATGTCGACCGGAGCCGACGCTGGTCCTTCTTCTCAGCCGGGAAAAAAGGAAGCAATTTTTGGAATACTCCCAGGAGGAGGTCGAGGAGCATAGAGAAGAAGAAGTACCTCCGGGCGAGGAGGAGTATGAGGAGGAGATAGAGTCAGAGTCTGACTCCTCGGATGATGACATGGAGGAGGAGGGAACAGAAGGGGAGAGGAACACCGCAGACGAGGATGATGCCGGTGGCTCAAACACAGATGGTAGCCAGTCGAGGAAGCGGAATTGGAAACCAACCAAGGTCGGCATCATCAGGCAAGAGTTTACTGTCGTGACCTCCGTTGGGATTCCTACCGAGCCCCAACGTTTTTCGGAAGGGTATGGTCATCAAGTCGCGGCGATCCTCCGAAACACCGTCCTGATCACCACAATAAACCTAAGGAGTCGTGACAACACTCATTATTGTCAGATCCTTCTCGACAAGCTTCACAGACAATGTTAGTTCCCGGACCCGTACAATAACAAAAACCTCAAAGGGAACAAGGTAAATAAATGGGCCCCCAGGAGGATGAGCAAAGCCTTGTCCAGTTGAAAAACTAGGGTGAAGGAGGAAATTATGGAGCACGGCAAATCCTAGGAGGAGCTCAAGGAGAAAGAGACGATGATTGACGAAGCTACCTACGACCTTTTCAAGGCTAGGTGTGAGTCTGAGGACGCCAAGGCCGCGAGTGCAAAGGGAAAGGCGATGCAGGCACAGGTCATAGGTAACCACCATCTCGTAGCCGGCGGTTATAGAAATTACAAGCCTAAACGGGACAAGGAGGATGTCGAGTACGCCGCTGCGGGCCTACCTTACCCCTTTGAGAAATACAAAGCTGATCCACAGACGGAATTCTTTGTGAGGGCCCGGAGCTATAAGGACAAAGAAACCTCGAACATAGTTCTCTATCCTAAGGTTCAGGAGTTTACGACGAGCGTGGTAAGTAGTTTAGCACGCGACTGCCTTGTCGATTGAATTCTAGTTCATGAAGTTCAACTTCTTAGTGTTTCACATTCTTTCGGCAGGAAGAGGAATTAGCCGTGGCCTCATCGCAGGGGTCGTCTATTAAGCCGGTCGGCCCATGGGACACCTCTTTTAACAGGGCGATGAACAAGGTCAAGAAGGTTGAGAACGTGTCGGTGAAGCCATCGTCAGCCGGCCGTGTGGTTGGTTTTGGTGCGGACTTAAACTGGTCTTCATATTATGGAAAACCGAAGCAGTCGGGCTCGAGGGGGCGCAAGGCGAGAAGGACCGAAGAAGACGCCGCTTATGTTCGTGGACTGGACGAGAAAGTGAGCGTGCTTCCGCATCTTGTCCTGGACGAAGTGGTGAAGACGATGAGCGCCCTCCTTCCTGATATGATGCAGTCACTCGCGACTTGGAAAACGCGTGGTGGACAAGGGCCCATACCGGTCCCCAGCATGGTCGGCAGCAACTCGGGCACCGTGGCGGCCGCAGTCTCGACTCCCGCCGTATTGGTGGCTCCCGCACTGAATCCCGCCTTATTGGTGACTCCGGCCGCCAACGCCGTGGCGGCGGCGCCGAACATCATGGTGACTCCTCCAGCCACGATCGAGCAACCAGGGAACAATAATAATGCACCCGATGGTAGCGAAAAAAGGGCGACCGACGCCACGGGAGGCAACGCACCCTCCGTCTCTCGCATGCCCGCCGTCGTCGGCGGGGTCTCTTCATTGGACGACCTCGGCGCCCTCAAGGTAACTATAAGAGGCCGCAACTCAAACGAGGACTTCATCTCCTTGCCTTTTATTACTGGCATCTCTCTGATCCCTACATTCATATATCTCTTTCACAGGAGGACACTCCATGCATCCTACTACAAGTCATGGACGGCGAGTTGAAGGATGTTGCCAAAGGTAAAATCCTTCAACACCAAAATCGAATGATGCACACTAGGCCGATGGCACCGGAGATGCATAGGGTTCAAATATCTCTCGTGATTTCGGTCTACGAGAGAGTTGAACCTCCCATTCAACCCCCCAGATACGATGAGGACGAGCTAGCAGTCCTCAATGATTGTATTGGCCAAATATGCCTTTGTCCGAAGACCCAAATGCGTTTGATGACGGGGGGAGGGGGCACCACACCAAGGACAACACCGGTAGTCGTCGTGCCAGCGCCACATGATCCCATCGGCGCACAACAAGAAGACGATGATCTTGATGATGATATCAGCGCCGACCGGTTCATCAACACTTTGTTTGAAGGTGATGTGTATTCATGCCTCCTGTTGAAGGAGCCTATCAGCATGACGAGGAAGCTCGCGGTCCAGCTGATCCTGCGGCGAAACCTTCTTGCTCCACGCGTCTCTTCACTGCTTCTCAGGAGATGTCTCTAGCAGCTTGCGCCTTCACCGAGCCTCAAGCAGATGCCACAATGAGATCTATTCTCAGCCCGGCCACACTCCATAAGGCGGCCACTGAGCAGATAAAGTTCGGTGACTGCTCGAAATCAGAAAAGAAGAAGGGACGGAAAAGAAAGAAGAGCGCTTAGAGCAGCCAACCTCCGATGCCGATCTGGGCTCAGGACGGGCCACCAAAACCCAACGATCTCTCATTTTAAATCCATGTGGCGGGTAGGGAGATGCTACCTAATGACATGCTCGACCTTGCAACTTCGGATATGCACTGTGTGCATCACAGTCTTATGGCATTAGAGAAGATGCTTCTTCGAGAAAAGAATCCCTCCTATCCAGTTTTCATGGCCAAGGTGCCACTCAACATGGGCTTCATCAACAATGTCCCCGCGGATATGATAATCCTGCGGTTCTCAGAGATCTTCAATTTGTTTCATCTCAAGCGGCTGGACCATAGCCTTACCTGTTTTTTCTCTCTCAGTCTTTCAATGAGTATGAGGAGTGATAAGACCCCGAGCGTTGCGATATTGAACCCCTTCTACATGCGTGAAATCATCTTGATGGACGACGCGGACGCGACTCTCGCGGCGGGGTACATCAGAGATTTCATGCTAGAGAACGACAGCAAGGATTCATTTCTCACGACATACTCTCCCAAGTAAGTCATTCGCTCGCCGATGTAGCATATATGCTTTCTTAGCTTTCTCCCATTGTCCTCTTCCAACATTCCTTTTGGATTATTTTAATTATGCAGTGAGGATCAAGACTGCGTGCTCATCTGCATTTCACCGCAACACTCGCATGTCGTGTATTTAGACTCGGGAAGTGTGAAGAAGAAAGATTACAAGTATATCATGAGAGGTTTGGATGATTCTCTCGCTGGCTACAAAGAAGTCAGAGGCAAGATCGTGAAGCACAAGTTCAAGAAGCATCAGCCTGGTGTGAGCGTGTTCAACCACGTAACGCAGTTCCCGTCCGTCAAGCAGCCGGCTGGCAGTGTGATGGATGCGTACTACGCCCTCCATCACATGCGGGTGATTGTACAGGAAGAGTGCAACCTTACGCTGCCAAGTCATCTCAAAGCGTGGTCCGAAAGGAAGGTGGAAATTGCCAATGCAAATCTTAGACATGAGTTCTTTCACATCCAAGGGGAGATGGCGACTATCATCCATCATGAAGTACAGGTGAAGGGGTCGATCCTCCACTGGAACATTGCACCATCCAATGGGGAGATAGAATCCCTCCTAAAGGCCTTGCGTGACACAAGGCCTTTCATGAAGAAAGAAGGATGCCGCCCATTCCCTAAGTTTCATGCTTAGTGTTGCTAGTTCCGAACAATATTGATGATTTGTGTTCTAAATAACTTTATCTCTATCGCACAAACACTTTTCCATCTTTGTATAAATGTATCATGCATCATTTTGGCTATGCTACTAGTTTAGTTGATCAATTGTTATTGAAGTTGTGTTGTCTGTATCTTCCTATATGCTTAAATGATAAATGTGGTCATTGATTCCATTGTCATTCGCACTCACTTGTTTGCTGCAACAGATAGATCAAAATGATCAGCATTATCAAGATGGAGTGAAGAAAACAATACTTGAAGATTAGTGTTAGGGTTTTCTTTTATTTCATTTGTAATAACTTGTATTCGATACTTGTAAACAATACTCGAAGACATGTAATGTGTTCTCTAGTTCTGTAATGCTTCTATTAAATAATAATTTTTGTGATTCCATTTATGTAATTGTTTTTGTATTTTGTTTTCTTTTTCTCTAAATTAATTTTTTTTGTTTTCTATAATATAGATTTAGTGGCGCATATTTTGTACAGGTAATGGCGCACCAGGAATGCGCCACCCCTAAGGAACCTTAGGGGTGGTTCATTTTGAAATGCGCCACCCATAAGGGCTTAGGGGTGGCACATTTTGAAATGTGCCACGCATAAGAGTCTTAGGGGTGGCGCATTTGAAATGTGCCACTATTAAGGCCTTATTAGTGGCTTGTCCTTAGTGGCGCATTTGATATGCGCCACTAAAGGCAAAAAAAGGACGCCACCATAAGGCATTTTCCTAGTAGTGGGACAAGAGACTCGGCGATTTACCAAGGTTTCAGCCCTTCTTTGTCTCGAGGTAAAGGCCTACTCCTACTTCTTATTATTGCTAGTGCTGACTCTTCGATTAGAGGAGTCGACGTATCGATTACAATAGATTCGAATCACAACCTTGGTCTCGAGGAGATCTAGGTTATGTCGTAAGTGTCTAGTCCTGACTTGTACTAAGATTGAGTTCTGACTCTGGATCCCGTGGACCTTGAATTATAAAGGCGCCAGGTCCCGGCGTTCCGCGAGTCCGACTCCTACACGAAGTGGAGTCCTATTTTACTTTACAAAATATGCTACATGCTATTCAAGGTAAGTCAAATTCCTTCTACGGTTTCAATCCTCACGCTTGGCACGTCCGGCTCGTGGCTGGGTCTTCTTTTTGTGGGCCTTCATATGTAAGCCGGTCCAAAGGTTTATAATGTCAGGGTCTATGGACTTGATCCATCCCCCTGACCGGACTCGGCATATACGTGTATTGTTTGGCATATGTATTGCCTTATTTAGAGACCTTGGGGGCTTATAGTCTATTGACTTAAGCTTGACAACCGGAGGACTCAGCATATATATGAAACTTGCCTACTACGGCAATGGCATGTATAGCTGCAGCAAACTCGTACAAATATGACCTACATGGACCGTTTTAGTTTCAAAATCTCAGTCGGCTCTAAAGATGCCCCCCTGAAACTGATTCTATTACAGAGAACACTAGAAACAGTTATACGATGCTGGCTTACAGGGAAGTTCCGACTCACGCGCAAAAAGTGACCAACTCTTATTTTCCACAAGTCAGATCAAAGCCTCTCGTTAAAAAGTCGGCTGATCCAGAACTTGTGTTGTTAAAGAATGTTGAATCAGTCACGTGTACGGCCGGCCAAGCCCTCTTTTTCGTTTTCTGCATTTCATAAAGCATACTTTTTATTTGTTTACCTCTCCATTAGCACATACATTAGGTAGTCTTCTCCATCAAAAACCAATGTTACTGAACATCATACCATGGACTAAAAGTTAGTATTTAGGGGGCTACAGGTCGACTCTAAAATGATTCGGCATATACATAAACTATTTATACCGACCCATGGTGGGCTACATATTGATCTCAACATGATACGGTATGACACATAATTAGTCACCTCGATTCATGGGATAGTCTATTGATTTAAGAGTTCTAAATAGATGTTTGTGCATACATGCGAGTATGTGACCCAACAGGTTAGAAAACAAGTCAGTATACACCGGCTCCCAACCAGAGCACATGGTAAAAACTAGACTTGTCAAAAAAATCATTGGTATATATCATACATTAGCCAACTTTTAATAGAAAATAAAACAACAGTCGACTCCCACACGACATGCAAACTACAACTAACTCTTGTCATCCAAAAGTATAACGGTTCACATGGAATCGTAACAGGTCACATACATGTCGCACAATTAATACAAAAATCCAACAAAGGCATTTCAAATGTTTTCAAACCGGCAAAGCAAAAAGAGATTGATTAAACTCGGTTGCAGCAGCTATAGCTTGAGAAATCTCGTCGACTTTTTCTTCAGAACTATGCCCCGGGGTCCATCTGCTGGTCACAACCCTCATATAACGGGATGTTTGACATATCTTCAATCTCCACGTTGTTTTCTTCCTCACTTAAAATCGGCTTGGCAGAAGATGATGGGTTAGATAGGGGAAGCAAGGAGAAAGCGACTGGCTCAGGAGGATTAGTCTTCTGTCTTTTGTTGCACTCATCGTAGCCCGGCCCTACTACAGATAATCCATCTCATCTGCAATTTTTGTGGTAGACACATGAGTCTCCTTGATGATTTTTGAGTAATATTCCTTCAAGAACTGGGACCCGTCAGTGTTGAACTCAGGAAAGCCGTCCACCAACAGGTACGACTTCATGTCAGGGTGGTATCATTTCGCAAGTTCCAAACCACGCATCACACCCAATCTACATGTCGAGTACTTAACCACGTCCACCCAAGCCGGCATAGTAGAAAATAACTCCATCATACCGGCTAGCTTGGGCATAACAGCCGGCTTACCCTGAGTGGCGACTATGGCCCCGATGGCTCCTTCCCAAAGTTGTCTGATCGTTGTAAATAGTAGAATCATCTGCATACCAGGAGGCTCTTGAAGAGAGGGATGATTTTTATATGTTGCAAAGTTTAAAAATTAGCAACAGTTATAAAGCATACGATTGTATTTGCATTCATCTCCAAATAGCTTACCAAATACTTCTCAAGAAAATTGATGAACACTGCTTTTGAGAATATTGAATTTCTCCTCTAATTTTTGGTATTTCTCTACAGCACCATCAATAGTTTTCTCAGTATACTTTGATCCTCGGCATTCTGGACTTTCACTGACTCCAGCTCTTCGGTTTTTCTCTTTAACTCATCATAAAGCCGACTCATCTCTTCGTCAGCTCGACGCCGCTTCTCAGATTCGGCTCAGACGTTCTCTTCAATATGATGAGTCGCTCGGCCGACTTCTAAATATAAAGCCTGCACAAACACAAAAGTTCCTGCTTATTACAAGTATATAACCAATACTTGGGGGTTACACTATCTCAAAATATTATCAGGTACAAGTCCCAGGTCGCTGCAAGCAACATGACCCGGCACTTGGGGGCTACATCGATATAACTGTATTATATATAAAAATTTAAGAAAAGCTACTATACCTCATATCACTGCTTTCACCAGACGATCAAGTTGCATTGCTCATCAAGCCGACGATTGAAGATACAGATCTTCTAGAGAAGCCTTTTCAAGAGTCGATATGAAAGGTCTACTTGATGATGGCTTCTCAATGGCCGTCGTCTCAGTCACTCCAAGATTAAGATAATAACCGACTAAGAAATATAGGCCTTGGTTGCAGTAACGTCTTCCACAAAATTTAGGAAGTTAGAAACAAACCTAGGATAGAAGCCACCCCCTTACGCAGAGCGGCCGACTCCTCATTACCTTTCTTCGAAAGGTCTTCCTCGCGGATAGCGGAAGGGCATGACCCTGCTGGGATGGCCCTATGCACAAAAACAACAGGCTTTTCTTTAGCTATAATAACCGGCTCCTTAGATATCCCAGAGTCGGTTTTAGCTTTGACATACGCTTGAGTCCTAGAAACAAAGAGAACATGTGGTCATCATCTATAATACTATAATAGATCATCCCCACTATCTTATTTATCTCAACATGCAAGAATGCCACCTCATCAAAGGCCCACCACAATATGCATGAGAAAAAGTTCTTCATTATTAGTTGATGTCATGCACACATCCATTTAATGACACATGCAACCTCCCTCAACATGCATGGATTTTTTTTCATTATATTACGTTACTTATATTTAATAAATATTTTTAACTACACAATAATAAAATTCCATACGTAAAATGTATTTTTATACTTTAGTTTATATACTATTAATTCAACTATTCATTTTTCATGCAATCAATCATTGAAAATATATTGCATGTTGATGTCGGATCTGGCGGGGAGAGTTGTGAGTAACGACGTGTAACAGCCCGGGATTTTCACAAAAATTAAAAAAAATTGTTGCTTTATTTTGTTGATTGCTAGAATTGTTTGCAGTATTTGCTTCGCTGATTTATTAATCGGTGATTATATTTGTTCCCCTCCTTATCGTACCGGCATGCGTGACCGACCATTTTCACCATGGCACACGACCTTTTGCGACACCGAGTTTCAGTCGAGCACTGCCGCAACCGGCACAGGACCAGCCATCGCCATCGGAACAAAAAACCCATTGTCACAACCCCAAGCTAGGTATGTGCTAGGATTAGCAAGTCCCTTTGCATCATGTGAAAAATTCAAAAAGAAAATCAAAAATGGGGAAAAGAAAAACCCTGAGAAATTATTTCAAATGGCCAGATAAAAATCTTTTTCCAAAAATCATTTGAATATTTGGAAAAGTCCTATAAATGAGTATGATCATTTTAAAAATGATTTGGAGTCCAACCCATGCTCGTGGATTTTTCAAATATTCCAAACAGGGCTTGGAAATTAAATAATACCCCTATTTGATTTGAAATTCAAATTGTTTGAATTTCAAAAATTCCCAAAACTTGTGAGTGGCTAGTTTTATGCCATGTAAGATCACATAAAAGTTTTGAGGATTTTACAAAATGCTTTGCTATTTTATCCAGAGCAAAAATAATTTACAGAAAAAGAAAACAGAGAAAAACAGAAGAAAAATAAAAAAAAGGGGAAACCGAGCCCACTTACCTGGGCCTCGGGCCCAACTTACCTTCCCGCAGCCCAAGCCCACCCGGCGCTCTTGTCGTCTTCTCCCACGGCGGCAAGCAGCTCGGTGGCGAGCTCGCCGCCGCGCACGCCACCGAGGCGCTTCTAGGCCTCCCCTGCCCCCCCTCCTGGCGCCACGACGACGCCCCAGTCACCCCGCCCCCTTCCCCTCTCTTCCTGCTCGCTCTCCACCTCTCTGGGTCGCCGTCCCACGCGCAACCGAGGACCGCCATGGAGCGCAGCCGTGGAAACTCGCGGCCGGTGAGCTCCAGAGCCCCCGCCACCATGTCCAGGGCGCGCGCCGTCATCGACTTCGTCTCCGTGTGCAAGCAATCGAGGCCGGGAGCCCCGAGCATGCCGTCCTCTTCGCCGGACCGCCGCTGGACCCGCAAGAGCTCGTCGGGAAATTCGTCGCCGGCGTACTTCCTCCGACCCCGCCGTCTCCTCTGCTCGAATCGGGGTGAGCTCCTCGCCATTTTACCCTGTCCAGTGCCCCTCCCCGTGGCCTCCTTCGCCATCGCCGTAGTGCTCCGTCTCCGGCCGCCGCAAACGTCGTCGTAGCCATGGCCACAGACCTCCCCGCGTTGCTCCGATGGCACCAGTGGACGCGCGCCAGCCCCGGCTTCCTCCCCGTACCACCCACGCCTCTTCCCGTGGCCAAATGCCCACTCCGGCGAGCCCTCCGCCGTGCTGTGCCCACCGGCGTTAAGCCGCCGGCCACTTAACCCTAACCCCCGAGCTAAACCCCCACTAATCCTAACCCATGGGCCACTGACAGTGGGCCCAGGCCACTAAATAACAACTGTTAGTTTTAAACTAACAGGGAATTAACCCCACAGAGACAGACAGGTGGGTCCCAGCAGTCAGCCCCCCCTGATGTCACCATGACATCATGCTGACGCAGTAAAGGTTTTAAATCAATTTAATAAATCAGAGAAATTCCAGAAAATGGCAGAAAATAGGACAAACTTTGGAAAATCATAATAAATTCATCCTAACTCCAAATATAGCAAATAATATATGAAAAATGATCAGGAGAAAATTATCTATCCAAATATGCAACTTTCAACTTTGTTTGAGTTGAATTTAAATTCTGATCAGTAGCTTTTTCTATTTGATTTAAATGGAATTAATTCAAATTTAATCCAAATGCAATTCCACTTTGAACCTTTGCAATGCACATATGATCACCTACACTTCAGAAGCTTATCACACACATGTTCATTTGGATTACAAAATACAAATACTAGCAAATGCAACTTGGACCAATTTAAATACATTTGGAGTTTGAATTTAAATTCACTTTCAAATCAACTTCAATTAACTTGTTGCAAATGGAACCTAGATCACCTCAATACAATTCACATCTTTTGACAACATAATCATGTGCTTGAGCATTTCAACTTATTTATGCTTTGTTTATATTGTTTGCTCGGATAGAAGTGGATCCGGAGCTCGAGATCACCCCCTTCGTTGAAGACCCCGTGACTGAACCTCGTCAGCAAGGCAAGCAAACCCCCATTGATCATGTCGATAAAATCCCACTTCCCCCTCATGTCTCGCTTATGCATTGTTTAGGATGATCACCATGATAACGTTTCTACCGCATAGTTGAACCCATATCCTTTGCATGACCTATCATCTTGTCACAGTAGTAAGCAAACCACAATCCTAGCAGATGTAGGAGTTGGTTGATATCATGTGACCCCTGCAACTGTTACTGCTTATTGCATGCTTAGTGGTACAATGAGGTTGCTCATGATGTGAGTCGGGATGATGATAAACATGGTGTTGATGAAAGTGAAATGTGTTGGTGAATCTACCCTAATACAAGGTGAACGATGAGAGGCTGTGTAGGAGTACACAGTGGGTTGTCTCGTTGAACACCGCCTTAAGCCCGAGTTCTTGTGTAGTGATCCAAGAAGAAGAGTAAAACCACACATTGGGCTCACTGACCCCTCTCATCCTAGTACCTCACCCCGTTCGAACCCCAAGAGTCGCAGTAGTTCGGAGTTCTGGTAGGGCTGTGGCACGGTCTGCGAAGTGGATGAATGGATTTTCAAGACCGGATTGGGACCCTGCACACATCGTTTGAGGCTGTACTGGAACCTCGGCCGGACTTCCATACGGATCCCCCTCAGATAGGCGACTCTCTGGACTAGAACGGAGCTCTGGGCGAAGTGTTGTGGTGAACATCCTCGCCGACACCCCTTGAATGGTGTCGAGGCCAAAGGCGATAACTGATGGTCATGTGTGTGTAGTAGTACACCCCTGCAGGGTTAACAAAACTATTCGAATAGCCGTGTCTGCGGTTAAGGACTGCTTGGAGAGCTGTGCTCGATTATTAGACAACTTGAACCGGATACTCCTAAAATACACCAAGATAAGTGTGAGTGCTATGGTGTGCTTCTCGTGGGGAAGTCGAGGAAGTAACCATAGTGGTGTATTGGTTGAAGAGATGTAGTGGACTCGTGTACGCTTCTTACCTCAAGTCTGGTACTCGTAGTTCAGGATTAGCCAAGTCAAAGCTGGCACTTCTGCAAGTGAAACCCCACCTCCCTTTACCTTGATACATGTGCATGAGTAGTATAGCTCCTATGTAAGTCTTGCTGAGTACGATTTTGTACTCACGTTTGCTTAATCTATGTTTTAGATGAAACCCCCGACCCCGTTGGTGACTTCTACCCGAAGCTCGAAGAATGAAGACTCAGACCAAAACCAAGCTAGTGTAGTCCCAGTCAGACGACTGGTTCCCTCGTGGAGGGCATGTTTTTAGATAAGGCTTCTCTAAGACATTTGTTAAACTTGTCTGTACTCAGACCTACTTTGCTTCCGCTTGTTTGTTGTAATGTTGGATCACATGCTTGTGATCTCTGTGTGCACTCTGTATGAGTTATTAATAAAGATATATACTTTGTAGAGAATTGCAATGATACCTGTTGTTCATACAAGGCATGTGTGCTGCGTGTATGTTTATAACATGCATGTCTTAGTATGGGTTTTCTAGACCTTAGTTGTGATCTCGCTGGCGGTCTTTTATACACCAAGTGGCCCTTAGATGTGCGCAGCTTGGGGCATCGCGATGCGATTGTTCGAGACTCTGTCTCGTGCACACTTTGATGTATGATCGAGCCCGCCCTAGACCCCAACTAAGTGATCGGGCTGGAGTAAGTCTATGTAAGGGTTATAATACAATGGATAGTATGGTTGAGGCGACTTGTCTATGAGTATGGGAGTTCACCACCCATATCATTTAGACTTGTGTGCGGACGATGAGGACCCATTTCAGTTGATCATCCGGCCTGGATGGGATGCCCCTCATGTTCGATGCTTTCCGAGAACGTTCTGTGCTTGGCCTTGTCTGCTTAGACAAGTGGGTACGGTTCTCGGCTCTCCATATGATTGTGTTGTAGCGAGGCTTGCATACGCTAAGCCCGGGTCCCGACAGACTTGGTATCAGAGCAGGACTGACTGTAGGATTATCAGCCTTGGCCGAAGTCGAGTCTAGCACTCTATAGTTATATAGTTACTCTGGTTATATAAGGGAACAACGTAAGGCTTCTTTTTTCTCCTTACCCTCATCGATCTGAGTTCTGAGTCACCCTTATCTTTTCTACGGGATGATAGGACTAGGCTCATCTATGTCTGACTAGAACATCTCGTTGATTGCCTCCTTATAGCCGTAGGATTGTTGTGGATATCCAAAGTGTCCGTGTTTTTAGTTCCTTGAAGAAGTTTTGTCCAATTTCTTCGAGGCTGTTTCAATTTCCATCCCAGTGTAGCCGTTATTCTGCCGGATTTGTTCCGTGTTTCTTTGAATCATTGCCTTTCCATTATAGTCTTCTCCTTCTGAAATCATATCCTTTTATCCTTGCCTCCATCGTACAACCTGTTCTGATTGTTGATTTTTATCACACAGGATGTCAGTTGGAACTCGTAGTGTTGTTCTTCGGAATCGAGACCGTGATCGGAATCGAAATGATGATGAACCTCCAACCCCGCCTTCTGCGGCGGAAATCATGATGGAAGCCGAGCGGAATAGACGTGATCAAACACGCCTTCTGGAGCTCATCGAGCAGAATACCGCCCACCATCGTAATGTGGTGGTCAGCATTCAGGACTTCATCCTCCTCAAGCCACCGGTATTCCGATGTTCTTCTGAGCCCCTTGAAGCTAATGATTGGCTCCGTTCCATCGAGCGTAAGCTTGACACTGCACATGTTGCTCCCGATGACCGAGTTATTTTTGCGGTATACTTCTTGGAAGGTGCTGCTCTTCAGTGGTGGGAGAACTATGTTGCAATGCAGCCAGATGGTCACATAGTGACTTGGCAGGAGTTCTGTGTTGCCTTTCGAGGGTAGCACATTCTGGATGAGTTGATGGAGCGCAAGAAGGAAGAGTTCTGCAATCTAAATCAAGGAGAGATGTCCATTCGTGAGTATGTGAGGGAATTCAACCGTCTTGCTCGTTATGCCCATGACGAGATCACCACCGATGCCAGAAAGCAGGCAAGGTTCCGCAAGGGACTTATCCCCATCCTCCGTCATGATCTCAACGTCATCGAATTTGCCACCTTTGAGGATTTAGTTAACAGATCCTTCAGAGCTGAGCATGGCAATGAAGTTTTCGAGAAGTCTCGCAAGCATGCTCTTGAGCTTGCCCCTTCATCCAGTTCACGCCCTCAAAAGCGCATGATCTGGATTCCTAATAGTTTGTTTCCCCAAAACAACCCAACGAGGCCATCCCTTGTGCCGCCTCGTCCACCAGCTCCACCAAACAAACCAGCTCCCCGTGCTATCTTTGGAGCCTGCTTTAGATGTGGCCAGCCTGGCCACTATTCTCGTGAGTGCCCCATCAACCAAAATGCTCCACCCTATGCCAAAGGAAAACCCACTGTTCGTGCCAAACCACCTCCGAAGGTTACCACCTCTAAGCCATCCACCTCAGAAAATCTTGGACGTGTGAACCAAATCTCAGTTGAGGAAACTGATGATACTTCTGATGTCATTCTTGGTACGCTCCCAGTCAATTTTGTTCCCACTTCTGTCCTTTTCGATCCAGGAGCATCTCACTCATTCATGTCGGAAAGTTATGCACTTCGACATGATGTATCCTTTGAAGAAATGTTCACCCCTATGATCATTCAAACTCCTGGTTCCAAGTGGCAAACTAATAGAGTAAGCCATGGTAATCAAATTGCAATTGAGGGTTTAGTATTCCTTGCTTCACTCATAGCCCTCAAGTCTTCAGACATTGATGTCATACTTGGTATGGATTGGTTATCAAGACAACATGCTTTTCTTGATTGTAAATCCAAGTCAGTTAGACTTACACACCCTTCAGGCCAGACAATAGTTTACTCCTCACCAAGAACAAGAACCCAGGTGCAATCTTTGAATGTGCTTCCCCTTCCCGACCTTGAAGATGTTCCGGTGGTTCGTGACTTCCCGGATGTCTTTCCTGAAGAGCTGCCGGGAATGCCACCCGACAGATGTGTAGAGTTCATAGTGGATCTTGCCCCAGGAACCGCACCAATTTCCAGACGCCCACACAAAATGGCCCCACGTGAGTTAGCTGAGCTTAAAACCCAACTGGAAGCTTTGTTGGAAAAAGGCTTCATCCGCCCTAGCTCATCGCCATGGGGTTGCCCCGTTCTGTTCGTAACGAAGAAAGACGGAACATAAAGGATGTGCGTAGACTATCGCCCGCTAAATCTAGCGACGATAAAGAACAAGTACCCATTTCCCAGGATCAATGATCTTTATGATCAACTTGCAGGATCCTCTGTCTTCTCCAAGATGGATTTGAGATTAGGTTATCATCAAATCAAAATCCGAAATGAGGACATTCCAAAAACGGCTTTCACTACTCGTTATGGTCTTTACGAGTACACCGTCATGTCCTTCAGTCTAACCAATGCCCCCGCCACTTTCTCACGCATGATGAATTCGATCTCCATGGAGTATTTGGACCAGTTCGTCGTGGTTTACCTCGATGACATTCTCATCTACTCGAAGAACGAAGAAGAACATGTCGAACACCTAAGGCTGGTATTGATGAAACTTAGAGAGCATCGCCTGTATGCTAAATTCTCCAAGTGTGAATTTTGGCTACCAGAAGTGACCTACTTAGGCCACGTGATTTCTGCAAAAGGCATTGCGGTGAATCCCGAGAAAGTTCAGGCCGTCCTTGACTGGACTCCACCTGAATCGGTTAAGCAAGTTAGGAGTTTTCTTGGCCTAGCCAGCTATTGTCGTCGCTTCGTCGAGAACTTTTCTAAAGTTGCAAAGCCTCTAACTGAACTCCTCAAGAAAGATAAGAAATTCCTATGGACTCCCAAGTGCGAGGAAAGCTTTCAAGAGCTAAAAAGAAGATTGACTTCTGCACCTGTACTTGCACCTCCAGACACCAAAAAGGATTTCGAAATCTATTGTGACACATCACGGCAAGGGTTAGGATGCATACTTCTGCAAGATCGACATGTGGTAGCTTATGCTTCACGCCAATTGCGGCCACATGAAGAGAACTATCCTACCCATGACCTTGAACTCGCTGCCGTAGTTCATGCCCTAACAACTTGGCGACATTACCTCCTTGGTAATCGTTGTGAGATTTATTCCGACCACCAAAGCCTCAAATACATTTTCACCCAGCCAGATCTTAATCTCAGGCAAAGACGTTGGATTGAGTTGGTAAAAGATTACGACGTAGAAATTTCTTACACCCTAGGCAAAGCCAATGTCATGGCTGATGCACTAAGTCGTAAGTCGTATTGTAACAACCTCATGTTACAACAGTATCAACCACTTCTTCATGAGGAATTTCGAAAGCTTAATCTCGATATTGTTCCTCGTGGATCTCTTTTCAACTTGGTGGCGAAACCAAACCTTGAGGATCAAATCATAGTTGCCCAAAGACGTGCACGAGGTGTACGCCGGATCAAGGAGAACATTGCTAGCGGAGTTGCTAAATGTTTCTCCACAAATAGTAAAGGAACGGTATTCTTTGGAAATCGTTTGGTAGTACCTAAGAATAGGGAACTAAGGCAACTCATCCTCAAAGAAGCCCATGACACACCCCTCTCGATTCATCCCGGTAGCACAAAAATGTACCGAGATCTACGCCAGAGATTTTGGTGGACTAGGATGAAGAGAGACATTGCTCAATTTGTTGCCGAATGTGATGTTTGTCGTCGCAATAAGGCAGAACATCAAAGACCTGCTGGTACACTTCAACCTTTGCCTATTCCCGACTGGAAATGGGACAAAGTCGGTATGGACTTCATCACCGGCTTTCCGAAAACCCAAAAAGGAAATGATGCCATCTTCGTGGTCATTGACCGACTTTCCAAAGTTGCTCACTTCCTTCCCGTTCGCGAGTCTATAACTGCTAGCCAGTTAGCGGACTTGTATATCTCTAGAATTGTGTCTCTTCACGGTGTTCCTTTGGAAATCAATTCAGATCGTGGTAGCCTTTTCACCTCTAGATTTTGGGGAAGCTTCCAACATGCTATGGGAACTCATCTCTCCTTTAGTACAGCTTTCCACCCTCAATCTAGCGGTCAAGTCGAAAGGGTTAACCAAATTCTTGAAGACATGCTCAGAGCTTGTGTTATCTCATTCGGAAAGAATTGGGAGAAGTCTATTCCATTCGCGAATTTTCTTATAACAACAGTTTTCAATCTAGTCTGAACATGGCTCCTTTTGAACTCCTATATGGACGACGATGTCGAACAATCTGAAACTGGTCAGAAACCGGTGAAAGACAACTCTTTGGACCGGATATGATCAAGGAAGCAGAAGAGCAAGTTCGCATTGTTCGTGATCAATTGAAAGCAGCCCAGTCTCGCCAGAAAAGCTACTATGATCGTCATCATAGGAAAGAAAGCTATAATCTGGATGAGAAGGCTTACCTTCGGGTTACTCCTCTGAAGGGAACCCAACGATTCGGTATCAAAGGCAAGTTGGCCCCACGTTACATCGGAGCTTTCCGCATTCTTGCTAAACGTGGATAACTTGCCTACCGACTTGAACTACCCCCGCACCTTTTCCGAGTACATGATGTATTCCATGTGTCACAACTCAGGCGTTGCTTCAAGGACCCCATCCGCGAAGTCGACCATGAAACGCTTGATCTCCAAGATGACCTTTCTTATCGAGAATACCCTGTTCGTGTTCTTAATTCAGCACAGCGTGTCACTCGCCGTAAGAAGATCAAGTTTCTGAAAGTTCAGTGGTCTCATCACTCAGAGAAAGAAGCCACGTGGGAAAGAGAAGACCGTCTCAGTGCCGAGTACCCCTCCTTCCTTCCGCAGACTTCTGAATCTCGGGACGAGATTCTTTTGAGTGGGGGCGAGTTGTCACAACCCCAAGCTAGGTATGTGCTAGGATTAGCAAGTCCCTTTGCATCATGTGAAAAATTCAAAAAGAAAATCAAAAATGGGGAAAAGAAAAACCCTGAGAAATTATTTCAAATGGCCAGATAAAAATCTTTTTCCAAAAATCATTTGAATATTTGGAAAAGTCCTATAAATGAGTATGATCATTGTAAAAATGATTTGGAGTCAAACCCATGCTCATGGATTTTTCAAATATTCCAAACAGGGCTTGGAAATTAAATAATACCCCTATTTGATTTTAAATTCAAATTGTTTGAATTTCAAAAATTCCCAAAACTTGTGAGTGGCTAGTTTTATGCCATGTAAGGTCACATAAAAGTTTTGAGGATTTTACAAAATTCTTTGCTATTTTATCCAGAGCAAAAACAATTTACAGATAAAGAAAACAGAGAAAAACAGAAGAAAAATAAAAAAAGGGGAAACCGAGCCCACTTACCTGGGCCTCGGGCCCAACTTACCTTCCCGCAGCCCAAGCCCACCCGGCGCTCTTGTCGTCTTCTCCCACGGCGGCAAGCAGCTCGGTGGCGAGCTCGCCGCCACGCACGCCACCGAGGCGCTTCTAGGCCTCCCCTGCCCCCCCCCCTCCTGGCGCCACGACGACGCCCCAGTCACCCCGCCCCCTTCCCCTCTCTTCCTGCTCGCTCTCCACATCTCTGCGTCGCCCTCCCACGCGCAACCGAGGACCGCCGTGGAGCGCAGCCACGGAAACTCGCGGCCGGTGAGCTCCAGAGCCCCCGCCACCTTGTCCAGAGCGCGCGCCGTCATCGACTTCGTCTCCGTGTGCAAGCAATCGAGGCCGGGAGCCCCGAGCACGCCGTCCTCTTCGCCGGACCGCCGCCGGACCCGCAAGAGCTCGTCGGGAAATTCGTCGCCGGCGTACTTCCTCCGACCCCGCCGTCTCCTCTGCTCGAATCGGGGTGAGCTCCTCGCCATTTTACCCTGTCCAGTGCCCCTCCCCGTGGCCTCCTTCGCCATCGCCGTAGTGCTCCGTCTCCGGCCGCCGCAAACGTCGTCGTAGCCATGGCCACAGACCTCCCCGCGTTGCTCCGATGGCACCAGTGGACGCGCGCGAGCCCCGGCTTCCTCCCCGTACCACCCACGCCTCTTCCCGTGGCCAAATGCCCACTCCGGCGAGCCCTCCGCCGTGCTGTGCCCACCGGCGTTAAGCCGCCGGCCACTTAACCCTAACCCCCGAGCTAAACCCCCACTAATCCTAACCCATGGGCCACTGACAGTGGGCCCAGGCCACTAAATAACCACTGTTAGTTTTAAACTAACAGGGAATTAACCCCACAGAGACAGACAGGTGGGTCCCAGTAGTCAGCCCCCCCCCCCCTGATGTCACCATGACATCATGCTGACGCAGTAAAGGTTTGAAATCAATTTAATAAATCAGAGAAATTCCAGAAAATGGCAGAAAATAGGACAAACTTTGGAAAATCATAATAAATTCATCCTAACTCCAAATATAGCAAATAATATATGAAAACTGATCAGGAGAAAATTATCTATCCAAATGTGCAACTTTCAACTTTGTTTGAGTTGAATTTAAATTCTGATCAGTAGCTTTTGCTATTTGATTTAAATGGAATTAATTCAAATTTAATCCAAATGCAATTCCACTTTGAACCTTTGCAATGCACATATGATCACCTACACTTCAGAAGCTTATCACACACATGTTCATTTGGATTACAAAATACAAATACTAGCAAATGCAACTTGGACCAATTTAAATACATTTGGAGTTTGAATTTGAATTCACTTTCAAATCAACTTCAATTAACTTGTTGCAAATGGAACCTAGATCACCTCAATACAATTCACATCTTTTGACAACATAATCATGTGCTTGAGCATTTCAACTTATTTATGCTTTGTTTATATTGTTTGCTCGGATAGAAGTGGATCCGGAGCTCGAGATCACCCCCTTCGTTGAAGACCCCGTGACTGAACCTCGTCAGCAAGGCAAGCAAACCCCCATTGATCATGTCGATAAAATCCCACTTCCCCCTCATGTCTCGCTTATGCATTGTTTAGGATGATCACCATGATAACGTTTCTACCGCATAGTTGAACCCATATCCTTTGCATGACCTATCATCTTGTCACAGTAGTAAGCAAACCACAATCCTAGCAGATGTAGGAGTTGGTTGATATCATGTGACCTCTGCAACTGTTACTGCTTATTGCATGCTTAGTGGTACAATGAGGTTGCTCATGATGTGAGTCGGGATGATGATAAACATGGTGTTGATGAAAGTGAAATGTGTTGGTGAATCTACCCTAATACAAGGTGAACGATGAGAGGCTGTGTAGGAGTACACAGTGGGTTGCCTCGTTGAACACCGCCTTCAGCCCGAGTTCTTGTGTAGTGATCCAAGAAGAAGAGTACAACCACACATTGGGCTCACTGACCCCTCTCATCCTAGTACCTCACCCCGTTCGAACCCCAAGAGTCGTAGTAGTTCGGAGTTCTGGTAGGGTTGTGGCACGGTCTGCGAAGTGGATGAACGGCTTTTCAAGACCGGCTTGGGACCCTGCACACATCGTTTGAGGCTGTACTGGAACCTCGGCCGGACTTCCATACGGATCCCCCTCAGATAGGCGACTCTCTGGACTAGAACGGAGCTGTGGGTGAAGTGTTGTGGTGAACATCCTCGCCGACACCCCTTGAATGGTGTCGAGGCCAAAGGCGGTAACTGATGGTCATGTGTGTGTAGTAGTACACCCCTGCAGGGTTAACAAAACTATTCGAATAGTCGCGTCCGCGGTTAAGGACTGCTTGGAGAGCTGTGCTCGATTATTAGACAACTTGAACCGGATACTCCTAAAATACACCAAGATAAGTGTGAGTGCTATGGTGTGCTTCTCATGGGGAAGTCGAGGAAGTAACCATAGTGGTGTATTGGTTGAAGAGATGTAGTGGACTCGTGTACGCTTCTTACCTCAAGTCTGGTACTCGTAGTTCAGGATTAGCCAAGTCAAAGCTGGCACTTCTGCAAGTGAAACCCCACCTCCCTTTACCTTGATACATGTGCATGAGTAGTATAGCTCCTATGTAAGTCTTGCTGAGTACGATTTTGTACTCACGTTTTCTTAATCTATGTTTTAGATGAAACCACCGACCCCGTTGGTGACTTCTACCCGAAGCTCGAAGAATGAAGACTCAGACCAAAACCAAGCTAGTGTAGTCCCAGTCAGACGACTGGTTCCCTCGTGGAGGGCTTGTTTTTAAATAAGGCTTCTCTAAGCCATTTGTTAAACTTGTCTGTACTCAGACCTACTTTTCTTCCGCTTGTTTGTTGTAATGTTGGATCACTTGCTTGTGATCACTGTGTGCACTCTGTAAGAGTTATTAATAAAGATATATACTTTGTAGAGAATTCCAATGATACCTGCTGTTCATACAAGGCATGTGTGCTGCGTGTATGTTTATAACATGCATGTCTTAGTATGTGTTTTCGAGACCTTAGTTGTGATCTGGCTGGCGGTCTTTTATACACCAAGTGGCCCTTAGATGTGCGCAGCTTGGGGCATCGCGATGCGATTGTTCGAGACTCTGTCTCATGCACACTTTGATGTATGATCGAGCCCGCCCTAGACCCCGACTAAGTGATCGGGCTGGAGTAAGTCTATGTAAGGGTTATAATAGAATCGATAGTATGGTTGAGGCGACTTGTCTATGTGTATGGGAGTTCACCACCCATATCATTTAGACTTGTGTGCGGACGATGAGGACCCATTTCAGTTGATCATCCGGCCTGGATGGGATGCCCCTCACGTTCGATGCTTTCCGAGAACGTTTTGTGCTTGGCCTTGTCTACTTAGACAAGTGGGTACGGTTCTCGGCTCGCCATATGATTGTGTTGTAGCGAGGCTTGCATATGCTAACTCCGGGTCCCGACACCCATTTAATAATTAACTGGATTATTTTATTGGGCACCAGAAAAATGTTCTCAGAACGGTATCAAAGTGAGGTAGAACTGACGGGCTCGCCGTGCCGAGCGCGTGGTTCGAGATTTCGTCTGAATCGAAGGTTGTATGGACTCCCAGCAGTCAGAAACGTGGAGTAGCGAGCGCGAGAGAGATACCGGGGGCATTTGTGTAAACCTGCCATCCAGGCCAGCCTATAAATAGACCACCACCTCCCCTACCATTTCTAGGGTTTCCCCCTTGTAAAAACTCGCAACCACCCCCTCTGAAATTTCAGATCGGCCCCAAACCCCTCTAAATCCCCGAAACCCTAGATCTGAGGTGCTTCGGGCCATCGGATCTGAAGATGGACGTCTCAGATGAGCTGCACGTTGCCCCTAACCTCCCACCAGCACCACCATGCCGTTGGGCCATGTCCGGGCCCCGCGGGCCCGCTGCTCCGCCGCCGTAGCCCGCCTCGGGCTAAATCTAGGCCGCGAGCCGCCCGCGCCCGAGATCCCGTCCGTCCTCACCGCCGCCGGTGAGAACCTCGGTCGCCGCCGCGCCGACCGGCCCTACCCTAACTGTTATTTTCTTGCAAGTTTGGTTGATGCTTGTGTCACATCCATGATGCCTATTCCATTGATTCTTTCTTGTATGTGTTAAGCATCATGTGTACTTCATTTAGATGCATTCCTTTGTCATGTTTTCCTGTTGTAGCTATTTTATATCTTGCTCCCAAGTGGTGACCCTGTTAAAATGTGCTGCTGTTTATATAATGTTGCCTACTTTGCAGACTTATAGCTAATGATCCATGCTTCATATGCATTAGCTCCAATGTAATTATTTGCTCCTTGTTATTTGTAATTTGATGCCATGCTTTTCTTTGCCATGATATCTTTGATGTACATATAGTTATCAAGCTCCAAAAGTGCAACCCTGTTGTTTGCTGTCACATGCCCTGATTTTCACTAAGTCCCTTGACCAGTAGTATATTCTTGCTTTTTGCATTAGCTACAACTAATTGTTCTTGATGCTCATATACATGAAACTTTGTTTCCATGCCTTCCTTGTCATGTCTACTGTTGATCCACATCATTTTGGTGCATGTTTGCATTCAGTAGCTAATTGTTTCATTTCTCTAAAGTATGCTCCCTGATGTTAACAACATGTACCCGTAAATTGTGATGCTTGTATCTTTTTAACCGTAACTCCGTTTGGAGTGTTCTTTAAATGTAACTTGACTATAATTTCATGTAGTTTGTGTTTATGCTATTGTTTGTTGTTGTTAACCAACAAAATATGGTTTAGGGCGGAACAGTACCAAATGCTTAAATTGTCGTGGGATACTTGGTGATGTGCCATGTTTAGGTTGTGCCTCGCTTAAATTGACTAGCATAGATAGTTTACTTTATGCTTCACCTCTTGCCATGATTGTGTGACATGCCATGCTTGAGTGGGATGCCATGTTAACAACCTTGCTCATTTTTAGTTGCTACACAACCTGAACCATTCTAAACGTGTGGTATCGTCGTGTGTGACGAGTACTCCACTTAACCTGTTAGTAACCGCTCTCGACGATAGATGCGATGTCGTTTTGTGTTATCTCGTGTTGCGTTCCTGTTCTTGCTTGTTCGTGATTGCTTCGTAGTAATAGATGCTTGCTCGTGGATTTCCTTTTCAAGTGTTTCCTTCTTATGTGCTTCCGCGGTTACTCTCGAAGACGTTGCAAGCTTGCGATCGAATACACCTTCGGTTTCGTCTTCTCATCAGGTAAGGGGGGCATATAGCATGCTTATAACTTTCAGCTCACTTGTGCCTAGGTATAGGATAGAACGATTGTTTGATCCTACCACTTTATATTTATGCCTCTCATATAAACCCAAACAGCCATGTTCCTCCACATCCTAGCAAACCATTGTTTGGCCATGTACCTTGCTTGCTTAACCATTGCTTAGTACGCATGCTAGGATGCTATCAACTGTTACTCTTTGGATTGGGCTATCACGTTATTATATTGTTGTAGATGATATGATTATTATAATGCTGACTATTCTCGACGAAGGATGGAAGGTCTAGGCTATCCCGCCCCGACACTTTGTTCCATTTGAGTCACCTAGGATCCGAGTTTCGGGTATTGGTTCTAAGACTGAGCATGCCTAACCGCGTGTGGGATGCTATGGGGTCTCCTTTCCTTACCTACCTAGCTCCAAACATTTCTAGTGGTGGCCCAAGCTGATTTACCATTTGAAAACCGTGTGTGTGACTGGTGAGCTCCCAGCAGATTTCAAACAACTCGGGCCAGCAGAGACAGAGTTCCTTTGTTGGTCCACACCTGGAAGCTAGGCGGCTGCCCACAGTGATGGGTTAGTTACCCCGACCTCGTCCATATGGAAGAGTCCGATCCGAGAGCGCAGCCGGCTTTCGGATTGGGTGTCGAGTCCTTGAGGGCCACCCGGATTTGTGCGTTGTTAGTTAGAGGGACCTGTCGTTCCGGATCTCTCGGAACTAAATCATAAAATGGTTGCCTGTGATGGGTAGCAACTGATAAAGATGGGCGTGTGTGCGGAGCCTTATAATGGGAAGTTGGTACACCCCTGTAGGGTTAAATCTTTTCGAGAAGCCGTGTCCACAGTTATGGACGACTTGGAACCTACGTCTTGTTCATAGTTAACATCAACTGAATCATAACTATAACTTGATCAACGTGTGTGTGCCTTGACTGCTTCTTCTTCATCGGGAGATGAAGGGGAGGACAAGGATAGGATAGGTGTTATGTTTGCGTAAGTAGCTGATAGCAAGACTTGTTGGAGGTGATTCCTCATCAAATGCTTGGCTTCTCATCTTATTCTAAATAGAACGTTAGGCACTCATATATTGTTAGTGCGGTTGCAACCTCACCACTACCCCATCTTACCGTGAGAAGTTAGTTACAAGACTTGTTGATATAGTTCACCCCTTCTTTTCTCTTTCACGCACGTTATGCAAATGATCTTGGACTTCAGTGGAGCTCGACGGTCCTTCTTCTGGACGCCTTTGCGGAGACTCGACGACGACTAGTTAGGCGGATCCCGGCGGAGAGCCTGGACCCGTGTGGTCACGGGAATGGTATGTTTTACCTTTGCCATTAGGCATCTAATTGTAGTCTGTACTCGGACATGTATCTTTCGCTGATGTAATGTATAAAGGTAGTTGTATGCCGATTGTATGAGATGTCGTATCCTTATAGCTGTAATGTTGTGATATAATGTTGGAAATCTTGGGCATATGGCATTCTCATATGTCGCGGTGGGACCTATATGCGCTTCATCCCCGGATCTAGATGGAAACATCTAGATTTGGAACAGTACCACATATCGGGCCTTACAACTTGGTATCAGAGCCTTACCGACCGTAGGTTCCCCTCTCTAGCCGAAGTCGAGTCTAGAAGAAAAAACTATTTTGTAGTTATTAAGTTAGTTATCGGAGAGTAGGAATCTTTTTACTCCTTACCCTTGCTTTGGTCAGGACAAGTTTCGTAAGTGTTTTATTCTCGCCTTATCCCCTTCAAACTCTAGGATCTCGAGTAAGTGGAGTTTTGGAACCGTTACAATGCCTTTCTTGCAGCGTATTGTCTCGATTTCGATCTTTGGTTTGGGAAATCCTCTAGTACCTTTAGTTCTTCCGACTCTGGATAAACATCTTGGTCGTCAATTGGCTTCAGTCCTCTTGCCCAGTATCCTCAAGATTTACATGAGAATGCTTCCTTGATCGTTGCTTTGAACTATAATTCTTCCTCTTGATCTCTCGATGGTTTCGTTCTTCGACGTTGTGACGCCCCCAAATCAGACCGTGTACGGTAATCATACACGCAAGGTACACGATCGAGAGCAGGGACTCACAGTAAGATATCACAAGACAACTCTATAAATAAAATAATACAAGTTTCTTAATACAAGTCAGGGGCCACGAGGACTCGAATACAACAGCTCGAAAGCACCAAGTTGGCGGAAGCAATAGTATCTGATTATAGACATAGGGTACACATGATCTGCCTTAAGAAGGCTAGCAAAAGAAACAACAACTAACGAAAAGGCGAGGCATCCTGCCTGAGAACCTCCAAACTACTCCTGGTCCTGGTCAAAGGGGGTATCGACGTAGTACTAGACGCCACCGGGGTACTCCTGCTCCTGGGCTCCAACGTCGACTACAACGGCCAATCAGGCAAAACAAAAAGGGGGGAAAGCAAGGGTGAGTATCTAGCATACCCGCGAGTCTTACGTCCTCAACTAAGGATTTATGCATTTGTATCAAATGGAAAGGGGAGGCTGTATATACTGGACAGAAAGGTAGAAAGTCAGAATAAGGATGAGAACCTAGGCCTATCGAATACTAGCATCTTCCGACGAGTCTTGTAGCACAAGAAGAGAACAACCAACAGTTTAAGCAGTTAACAACATGAAAGTAATAACAATGCAGCATAAGTTGATGCAGCATTGTATAATAGTAAGTTTTATTAGATAACAATTAACAATGCCTCCGTCTTCCCTTCCTCGACTTCCCTGCGGGGAAGAAGACCCGGAACCATACATTTTAATAGTAGTAGTTTGTAGTGTAAGATCCAGCTTCAGCATAAAGCGTCCTATTACCGTGGACACGGCTATTCGAATAGATTAAACCCCCTACAGGAGTGCACTACTGTTCACCCAACACGCTCGGATCTCCAGGGTGGCGGGCACCTTGTTAGGGAACGCTCCACCAAAGCTATCTGACACGCCGCAATCCATCCTAGGCTCAGTAGAGAGGTCATCCGCCGGACTATATCCTATGCGCTCAGGGGTCTAGGTCCCTCACCCTTCCATGCTCATGCACGATGCGAGTCTAGCCGGTGAAGAAAAAGAATATCCAAATACACCGTTCGGACGAAGAAGACACACCTCTTCCTTGTAATCAAGCCGCGGTAATGCTGACGTTTGAAGATCTTTCGGATGAACTACGTCGCAGGGGAGCCCATAACTCCTTATCCCATGTGAAGGTAGTTCGTACAGACCAACGGGCCTCTCAAGTCATCCACCGAACCCTTTAGCATTTTATTATTATCTCGCAAACAATTGTTATCGTTGTTTGACTAACAACACAACGGACAATGAACAGCAACAAGGTCCACCAGTAACGTCGGGGCCTGCCCTGTCGTCCCGTCAAAGCACACGGTTACCAACAAGGTGAACCATCTCCTTACCTTGTCTCGCGTATGCTCTTGGTAGAGCTCGACTTTTTGTGGTTTGGTAACTCTCACGAGATACGAGCAGGGGCCATGCACGCCAGTAACGTCGGTCATACCATCCCTGTCATTCCCGTCGCAATACCGCTCGTGGGCACTGTTGGGTCGCCCGTATCTTACCTTTAAGGACACCAGCTGGTTCAGGTCCCTACCAATAAGTGAAACCAGGAGGTATCACCCTCGATGGTACACTTAAAGAGGTTGGACAGATACATCAGTTGAATGAACTAAAGAGGTAAACCTCGTATCATCCTGGTGATGCTACGCTACTGAGACGAGGAGAGTGAAATACGAGTCCATCCACTCGTAAGTCAAACTCGAAGCGACTCGGCAGAGTCTCGCCGTTGTAGGTTCCTTAGGGCGTATGCATTTATCCGTACCTATTGCAGTTATAGTATTTTGTAATCCGCGTTCACTCACTAGAGTGATCACGGCCCGCTATTCTAAACCTAGCTAACAATGCGCAGGGTTCACTGCTGAATAGAATACTTATATTTATGGGCAGCATAGGATAAATGAAGGTACATGAAGGGGCGACAAAAATAGGCTATGCAATAGAATAGGATTGTAACATAGCAGCAGCAGTAACAATGCCTAGTGCAAGAAATGTACGGAAAGATAGGTGATATCTGGGAAGGAAAAATGGCTCTTCTTGCCTGAAAGCTCGACTGTAGGGGTACGGTCGTCGACGAAGTAATCGTACTCGGGAACGGTGTAGTCGACGGCAACAACGGGGTCTACCGGGGGGAGAAACAGTAAATACACAACAATAATAGCAATACAAAAGTATGGCATAGCAGATACAAAGCACGGGGATCTAACGCAGTTCCCGGTGATTTGCTCAGAGCAGTAAATTATCCGGTGTAGACTCATCAATACCAGTTGATTACCGAACATATGATTCGGAGGGGAAGGTTCCATGTCTGCAGTGTTAGAGACACCTGACAGACAGGTGGATAGTGTATCCGTGCTCGTTGATCCATTCTGAACAACTTTCATATTCAGAACATTTTCATCCGGAAAGTTTTACCGGCTCCGGTTGTTTGATAGACAGATGAATCGGAGGGGAAAGGTTCCACGTTTGGTATGTTAGAGGGGTGCGGTGGGTATACCAATAGCGTATCCGTATTCGAGGAATTTTTCTGATCAACTTTGATGTATAAATTATTTTGATCTGACTTACGCTTTAAAAGATATTGATTTTCAAAGTTTAAATCAATTTAAATCATTTTATGGATTTATTATAATTATCCAAAACAGTGAGGGTTGACCAGTCAAACTGACATCAGGGGCCCACATGTCATAGGCTGAGCCTTTGACCTGGTCAACTGACCAGTGGGGCCACCCTGTCAGCCTCACATTATTTATAAAATCAATTTATTTAAATAACTTAACAGTGGGACCCAGCTGTCATGCACTGATTATTTTTAACAATTTGTTTTTATCAAATTAAGCTGCCAGCAGGGCGCACCTGTCTGTCGGGACCAAGAATATGCATATGTAATTATAGCCACAATTCAATCATATGGAGAGCCGAGAGCCATACCCACTTGTCTAAGCAGACAAGGCCAAGTACAAGACACTCTCGGAAAGCTCGAACGTGAGGGGCATCCCATCCAGGCCCGGATGATCAACTGAGATGGGTCCTCATCGTCCTCTCACAAGTCTAAATGCTTATGGGTGGTGAAATCCCATACTCATAGACAAGTCGCCTCAACCATATTGTCAATTGAACCATAGCATTTACATGGACAACTCTGGCCCGATCACTTAGTCGGGGGTCTCGGGCGGGCTCGATCGTACAGCGAAGTGTGCCACGTGACGGAGTCACGTGCAATCGCATCGCGATGCCCCATGTTGCGCACACCTCCGGGCCACTTGGTGTAAGAAAGACAGCCAGCGAGAGCACAACCAAGCTATCGAACCCCTCACATGACATGCACAATATAAACATACACGCAGCATGCATGTCAGGTGAATAACAACAGGTAACACAACATGAACTCTACAAACTCATAGTTTTATTGCATCTGCTAAACAGAGCAGATATAGCAGTGTTACAAGCAGAGATCACATGAATGTGCCCCAACATTACATTAAACAACAACGAAAGAAAATTATGTCTTAGTAAAGACAAGGTTAACAAATGGCTTAAGAAGCCTTTAAGAAAACACAACGACCCTCCAGAGGGACCAGGCTGGTGTATGGAACTACATGACTTCGTCGGCGTCGAGCTTGAGGGGGGGACCACCATCAGGGTTAGTGGTATCGTCTCTAAAACATAAATTAATCAAACGTGAGTACAAAGTTGTACTCAACAAGACTTACATCAGAACTATACTACTTATGCTCAGGTATAAAGGTAAAGGCAAGTGGGGTTGTAATGCAGAAAGCTTTGACTTGGCTATCCGGTACTACGACTACATAGAGTTGAGATGAGAAGCGCACTCGAGTCTATCTAATCTTGATGACCACATCAATACACCACCATGGATTCTTCCTCGAATTTCCCACGAGGAAGCAACCCAAAGCACTCACACTTAGCTTGGAAGTTTTAGAGTATCCATTTGAGTTGTCTAATAATCAAGTAAAGGTCTCCAAGTAGTCCATAACCGCGGCCACGGCTATTCGAATAGATCATTAACCCTGCAGGGGTGTACGCTTCACACACGTGTCATCACTTATCGCCTGAGACTCGTCATCCTTCAAGCGGATGTCGGGCAAGGATAAACACCAAGGCACTTACCTCACGGCTCAAACTCTAGTCCAGGGGATCTCCTATTTGAGTATGTACCCCAATCAAAAATCCGGCCGGGGTTTCCATTCAGGACTCAAACGATGTATGGACGGTCCGACAAGCCCACCTCGACAGATGGTACTGCGCTTGTCTAAAACCGTGCTACGATATGAAATCAAATCGAAGAAACAATAACCCATGTGAATCATGGACCATAGTCGGGGTGAGTTAGTAGGCCAAACGGGGTCCATAGCCATGCATGTAGAAATACTCTTGTCTTGGATCACAAGACGAGAACTCGGAGCCTAGGGCAGTGTAATTGAGACAACCCACTGTGTACTCCTACACAGCCTGTCATTGTTCACCTTTTGTTAGGTGACTTCACCAACACATTACCATCATGTTGCATTGTTCACTACCATCCGGATACATCACCCAGATGGATCAACTTCATTGCAGTCACTCTAATCATAGCATAGCATAACATGGATGATGGGCCACACGATGAACACAAACAAACCTGGATCTGCTAGGTTGAGGTTTGCTTAATAATGTGGCAGCAATGATAGGTCATGCAAAGGATGGGTTCAACTTAGCGATAGAACGGTAACATGTGAATCACCTAATCATGCATAAGAGAACAAGAGGAAAATGGGTTTATATAGACATGATCAATGGGTTTTGCTTGCCTTGTTGATGATCACAAGGTGCCACTCTTCAGAACAGTCGGAAACTAAGTCCGGCGATGAATCTATCGAGAAGAGGCAAATACCGAGACAACAAAGTATAAACATCACATTGCAATGCACAGTCAAGATGAATAACATAGCATGGCATGGTACTGATGTGCTCTATGTTCAAGTTGCAACATGTTAATTGAAGTTTATTTGAAGAAGAAATTCAAATTCAAACTCCAAATGATTATTCAAATTTGTCCAAATTACATTTGCTACTGTTTGATCATTGTAAACTATTTGTCATACTTGAAAGTTGCATATTTGGATTCCTTGCATTTTTCTGATAATTTTTCATATATTATTTGTTTGATTTGGACTTATGGTTTAAAAGTTATTCAATTTCAAAGATTTAAACAATTTTTGGAATTTTCTATTAAGAGAGAAAATTGAATTATTGCATCATCATGACGCAAGGCTGACGTTAGGGGGGCTCACATGTGGGGTTAGCATGTCAGTGGCCCAGGGGTTATCTCTCTATTTAATTAAATTAATAGTGTTATTAGAGGGGGCTGGGCCCCACTTGTCAGTGGGTGATTATGGGGGATTAGGCCCTAATCACACTGGCTGGCCGGCGTTTAGCCGCCGGTGACACTGGCCACGGCGGTGCCTCGCCGGGGCTGGGATCCCGGCCACGGGAGGGCACGGGGAGGGCACCAATCGGGCCCTCGCACTCGCACACGTCGAGTGGGGCAAGCGGGCGGCAAAGGGGTGGACGGGGAGCACCTCGGCGAGAAAAGGCGCGGCGGCCGATATCGGGCTCAACGGCGATGGTGATGCAGAGAGAAAGAAGGGCGCCGCTAGGGGGAAGAGAAACGGAAGCTCACCCTGAGTGTGCTGGTGCGGACGGGAGAGGCGGAGGACCAACAGCGAAGGCGAATTCGGCGGCGAAGACCCAGCCGCCGGGGATGGAAATGACGACGATGGCGTGGACTTGAGGGCGTCCGGGCTCAAATTGTACGGCCCCGGTGACAAAGACGGGCACGGACAGGCAGATGGACAAGACGGCGAGGAGAACGGGGCACGGCGTCCACGTCTGCGCGCGACGGCGGCCGGCGGTTGCTCTCGGTGGCGGTGAGAAAATGGCGAGGGAGGAGGGGAACGCGGCCAGGAGAGAGGGGCACTACTGGAAAAACAGCTATAGATAATATTGACACTAATGGCGCACTATTCATGTGGTGCGCCATTACTATTTAGTAATGGCGCACCATGTGCTGGGGCGCCATTAGTAACCATGTGCTCGCCGGCATCCTGTGTTGGATATATGCTCTAGAGGAAAATAATATATGATTATTCCAATATATCTAAGCAAGTTCATAACCAGTTTCATACCGTGCTAGAACTGCGTCAGTAAAACAATGATGCAGGTGTGGTATAGAAACCCCCAGAGTTCCTAGTTAGCCTCTACATCGATAACTAGTTCATGGTCAACATGATGGTCGTGGTTTCGCGATCATGGACAATTAAGTCTCTTGACTATGAGGTCACCTCACTATTTAAGTGACGTGACGAACATTACCCAAAGTAAGCATTACAGCATGATCAAATCTTATGAAGGTTCAGTGTTGTAATTACAGAACGTGGTAGACCGTTCCTTTGACCGTGAGTACGTGCATAATTACTATCTTCCCGGATGCTTTGACTTACATCCCACCACCTGACTGAAATATGCGGGTCATAACGGTTGTATCTTAGGTATTTCGTGGAGATATGTTGAGGAGTATTGTTACAAGAGCGGGATTTTTCAATCCATATAATGGATAGATACTCTTGGCCCACTAGGTGAGATTCCATCCATAAAGCTGCAGCGTGTGACTAGGTCACGGGGATGAATATCACGGGAATGAGTGAATGAGGATTAGTTCGGAACGAGGTTGAACCAGACATGGATGTCATTGATCGAATCTCGGAACAATCCAGTATCGCTGACAAAGGGAATGCTATACGGCGTAAGGTCCAATCGGTGTTTGATATCCGAAATGCACAGGGGTCATTATGGGCATCCAGGTCCCGCTGATGATCATTGACCGTAGCCTCATCTCGGTCATGACTAGAGTGTTCTCGGACCGTAGGGTAACACACTTAATGGCTCGATGAAATCGGAGACCTTTTCGGAACCATCGGAGTAACCAGAGAATAAAGGAAACAATATCGGAGAAGTACCGTGTTGAACTGAAACAAGTTCGGAGTGAACCGGAAGGTGTTCCGGAACACCGGGAGATGGAATATTATGTTTTAGTTATTAATTAATTGAATTAATAATTAAAATCATTTTATTTCTAATTATTGAGTGCAATGGGCCTTAGTGGAGAAAAAGGCCCATTAGGGGAAATAAAGGGAAAAAGAAAAAGGAAAGAGGGGGGAGGCGCCATGGGCTCTAGGGCCCATGAGGAGAGCGCCCCCTCCCCCCCCCTTGGCCGGCCACCCCCCTTAGCAAAGGGACTTTAGTCCCACATTGCTAAGGGAGAGGGGTTGACTCCCTCCCCTCTGCCTATATATAGATGGACAGGGTGCACATATTTAATACACAGAAATTCGTGAGAAATTAAATATTACTCCGAATTGAGATCGGTTTTCTCTGGTCTTCTCCCCTCCCTTGTCTCTTTCACGGTGGGCTCCCTAGTGTGAGCCTATAGTGGAATTGAGGCTTCTCTGCTAGAATCGGAGGACGTCGTGCTGCCGAAGCTCCGTCCGGAGGTCTGCTTCCGCCACCTTCGCTGGATCGGAGAACGAAGGTCGTCATCGAGTCTCGTATGTGTGCGAGTACTACGAGGTGCTACACGTGTGGCACTACACCCATCCGGGTACTCAACACAGCAAGGGGGCTGTGAAACTTGATCGGCTACATCAACCACGTTTGCGGGAACGTTTCCCGCGCAACGGACTACACCCCGAGGTAGGTTATTTCCGCACTACTTTCCGTTACGGTAATACGGCTAGCTAGATCTTGGGTTATGGGAACGCTAGTTAGAAAAATTTGTGTTTTCTGCTGCGAACCCCAACAGTGGTATCTGAGCTAGGTCTATTCTTAGTATTACTAAACGGATAGAACACATCGGGGATGTCGGCGTTGATTATATGATTGTTACCCTCCCACGTGTACTTGTTCACATCTGCGGCATTGTTTGATGAAGCGGCCCCCGACCGACCTTACGCGTACGCTTACGCGGGACTGGTTCCACGCTTGACATGCGGCTTGTACCGTATAAAGTGGCTAGGGGGTGTCTGTCTCTCTACTTTAGCGGATGTGGCATTTGCAACAGAGGGCCCCGTGCGGGGTGTAACAGAGACAATCGTATAGTTGACATTGTGGTTGACTCGTAGGTTAAAACCTGTTTAACTATGAAAGCCCTAGCAGCCACATAAAACTTGCAATATACAACTAGACCGTCTAAACCTTGTATTGCTAAGTGGGGGCTATCGTTTGTTTTGTTTGTGATGTAGCGATAGCTTTGCTATGTGTTACTAGCAAGTAGTAATATTCATCATAAAACAAACTAAAATGGAGACACTGTAGACTTAGTGTTGCCATAGCTCAGACATCTTAAAACTTGCTAGTATAGGATACATGACAGTAGCATGTGATAAGATGATCCCTTAACAAAGCCAAACACAAGTATTCTACCGAAGTGTGCACCGCCTGGAAGGTTCTCCCATATGTCTTGATGCTCCATACATACCGGAGTTGTCCTACATATTAAATGGAGTTCGCATGAGGTTGGGTTCGGCAAGCCTGGCATATGCAGATATGGCCTTGCTGAGCAGCATATAACATGGAGGTTAATTTGGCGAGCCTAGCAGATGCAGATATGGCCTCGGAATACTAGAGATCGAAAGATCGAGCATGAGTCACAGTACATATAAGATAATGTGATCGCACAAGTTGTTGTCTACCTTTGAAACTGACCCGTCAGCCGTGTGATATTCGAGGTCGGGCAGTGAATCTAGATCATGTAATCACTAAAACTTCCTAGGGATGAATTGTTTTAGTGCAAGCTCATTTATAATATGATTATATGAACTCATTGTTGTCGACTAGTCTTAATTGTTTTCCTTGCAATTATTTTTGTAGAAAATGAATGCACTAGAGCTACGTGAACTATCTTTCTTCATAGAAGGTGAAAGACTTAGAGAAAATGGGTCAAACTTTGCTGACTGGTACTTACGCCTTAGGACGTCGCTCAAGAGAGCAAACATCTTGTTTACAATAGAAGTGCATGTGGAAGAACATCCGGACGATCATGTTGGCGATCAAGGGATGCTTGATCATTATGCTCGCCGACAGAAATGCTCCGTAGTCAGGAATGTCATGATCTTCAGCATGTCAGAGGTTTTGGGCATACAGTTTCAGGACACTGGCTCATATGACATGATGGACACGCTAAAGACAATGTTCGTACGTGAGTTCAGAATTGCCAGATTTGAGTTAGAAAGCAAGTTTCTATCTACAAAGATGGAAGAACGCACAAGCCTTGGTGATCACTTGGACAGGATGCATGAGATGTACCTGACCCTGGTAGAGGGATATGAATATTGGACAATGAACGAAAGCACCACAGAAGAGTTTGGAATAAACACGTTATTGCACTCACTCACTCCGAGTTATGGTGATTATGTTCATAGCTATGTCGGAAGAGGAGCTAATATGAGTCTCCAGAACTTCATGACTGATCTCTTGGCCGCGGACATTTCTCCTATCGAGGATGCAGAAGTCGTGGATGGACAAGGTATATACTTGATATACTTTATAAATGTGTACTCCCTTATACAACATTTGCAGTAAATGAGTATCTGATACTTATTCTGTTTTATGAAAACAGGACCTGCCGTTGTATGGACGGGAAGAGGTGAAATCGAGGATTGATGGATATCAAGTCAGTTGATGGCCAGCATGGATTCCGCCGAGACATCTATCATAGGAGATACTTAGAGTATTAGGTAAATCTTATGTAATCATTATAGTATGAACACTTAGTTGTGTGTCTTGCATCTCGCGAGACAAAGTTATTCATGTAATGAGACAAGTCAGTTGTTCCATCTTTATGAATAAAAGTGTGCTTATACTTTGATTACGTATTGATTTATGATATGATAGAAAGCATTTATAATACTACTATTATTGTCGAGAAATATTCAATGTTTAATGATAAAGTTGTCTTGATTATAACAAGTCAAAGATTTGATTACATGAGGTGACTTCATAACTGATGAATTCATTAAATGTATGATCTATTAACTTGTGGGTTTCATTATCGAATGAAAATCATAACTTAATTGCATGAGATGGATTAGATACACGATCTATGAACCTCTGCAATAAATATAACCATGACAAGGTTCTAGAAAGTAGAACTTGTGCCAATCATTATACATAAATGATGTACTAAATGGGCACGTGAGTTATCATTAAAGACTTCATATGATTAATTGAAAGTTGTATTCAATTGAGATCATAAAACTGAGATTCAGGAATCACAGTGAGAAGTGAGAATACAAGGATACATATCACTACGCTACGATCCGAAGTGATAAGTATTGATATTGACATAATGGGAGACTTGTGGAAGTTGTACCACAAACTACGATGGAAGTTGAAAGTGCTAGACTACTTAAACCATTCGTAGTCATACTAAACCATAGTATGGTCTAAACGTTCTTTCCCCTAGCACTATAGTTATTGTCGAATAAGGTTGTTTAATTCATTAAGTTAAAACACCCACTTCATGAATAGGAAACCATCCTGAATCTAAACGAGACATGATAGCTCCATAACCGATGGTGTTATAAGGTTTCTTAAAAGAAATAATTTCTTTGTAATAAAACTACAAGCAATTGAAATTACATATTCTCCCCGAATAGCAAAATTGTTTGTTGCTTGATTGGTAATGCAAGAAGAAGTCTCTCGACACGGATCCAATGGGAGATAATGGAAACTTTGACCGGGGTATTTGACCTTGCCTTCAGAATATCAGAGTATTGCAACGGAAGCGTGTTCCGCTATAATAGCGCTATATAAGGAAGGATATGCCAAAGATGATTGATCTTGGTATATGAGTTGAAGCCATTGTTGAATTTAGAAGGTTGTCATGAATACGTTCTGTACAGAACAATAATCGTGAGTCTTCTTAATAAAACAATAGGAAAATAACATTGCTTGAAGACACAAAGAATGATGGTAGCCTAGAAAACGAGGAGAAATGAAATAATATTGAGTTACATATAGGATGGCTCACGTCCCGTGAAACAAATCGGTTATTTCAAATTCTCGACAAACTGGAGAGTTATTGAGAGTAATGTAATGGGCATAAGGCATTATTTGGTTATGACCAAAGTTCAATGGTGATTGACTACGGAAACGTAGGAATGGTCATTTACACTACGATGGACCATAGCCTGAAATTGCATCTCAGTCAAATTTGGGATTTGAAAGAGAATTGCAATGGGCATGACGAAGGTTACTTCGTTAAAAGGATGGACTATAGTACCTCAAGACAGGAACCCTCAACCTTGATTTGATCAAGTGATTTTGTGATGACCAAAATATTGAGTGGGCCTGCAGTTTCATGAAACTGAGTGGGAGCTTTGAAGACTTCCCGGAAACTTGGAATGCAGAGGGCATTTTCTGAGTGGGAGCTTTGGAAGCTTTGTCATTATGTGAGACATAGTGAACAATAAAATGACTTGATGAAAGTTGAACCACAAATATATGAGTATATGATGGATATATTTGAGTGGGAGCATGATCATTGTCTCAAACATATATGCATTGATATGTGTGAAGAATGATCTCATATGTATATATATATGGATATGCATTGAATGTGTATATAGAGAATCGTCTTATATACATATGTGCATTATGATATATATAGAGCATAAGGCAAATAAAATACAAGATTGCAAGAATCTTCTTTTATGTGAAATACCAACACATTACACGTTGAAATCTATATGAGTAGATTAAGATACGGATAATGAAACGAAGTGAAGGTTGGAATAATTTTCTGAGACAAGAAACAGGTTCTTGTGGATAGAAATTATATAATGGATGAAATCCAAATATCACAAGAAATGTCTTGATGGAAGAATAGAGATGCACCATGTACTGGACATGTGATCTTATATGTTCTTGACATATGATTCTACCATATAACATGCATTGTGAATCCAACAACAGAATGACTCAAAAGTTCTTGGAAGAAGAACAGATTCCGATGTGCTTTAGGAGTAAAACACAGAATCTGAATAAAGTCCATGATTTCAGTATATGAGGAATACTGAGGACTATACTCTAAAATATAGAGGGTATAATAGACTTGAATGTAATGCAAGATTACAATTGCAAGCCATATTATGGGTCTATATGGAATTAGAGACATCACCAAAGACATGAAAGAAATGTGAGCAAAATTCCCGGCACTACAAACATAATACTACTTAAGAAAGTAGACGTATGGATAAAAGTTTAGCGTTAGAAGTATTGGACTTCTGGTTGAGTGTATTTCCCAGTATATATGACTAAGGATGAGTCTTCTAAAGACTGAACCAAGAGATCATCGGAGGATACTGTGAAATAATAGTCTCACTCTCCCGCGAAACTTATATCCAGCCATTATATGATAATGAGTGGTATGTCAAAAGAGTTTTTGACCTATACCAGTTGCAAAGGAAACATACGAATCTGAATTGGTGCAGTTCGTTGACGAACCCTCTTCCATGAGCATGCATGATCAATGAAACACTTATGTGATAAGATGATTATGATCGGAAAAAATGCGGCTAGATTATTAGCACTCTAGTGCAAGTGGGAGACTGTTGGATATATGCTCTAGAGGCAAATAATATATGATTATTCCAATATATCTAAGCAAGTTCATAACCAGTTTCATACCGTGCTAGAACTGCGTTAGTGAAACAATAATGCAGGCGTGGTATAGGAACCACCAGAGTTCCTAGTTAGCCTCTACATCGATAACTAGTTCATGGTCAACATGATGGTCGTGGTTTCGCGATCATGGACAATTAAGTCTCTTGACTATGAGGTCACCTCACTGTTTAAGTGACGTGATGAACATTACCCAAAGTAAGCATTACAGCATGATCAAATCTTATGAAGGTTCAGTATTGTAATTACAGAACGTGGTAGACCGTTCCTTTGACCGTGAGTACGTGCATAATTACTATCTTCCCGGATGCTTTGACTTACATCCCACCACCTGACTGAAATATGCGGGTCATAACGGTTGTATCTTAGGTATTCCGTGGAGATATGTTGAGGAGTATTGTTACAAGAGCGGGATTTGTCAATCCATATAATGGATAGATACTCTGGGCCCACTCGGTGAGATTACATCCATAAAGCTGCAGCGTGTGACTACGTCACGGGGATGAATATCACGGGAACGAGTGAATGAGGATTAGTTTGGAACGAGGTTGAACCAGACATAGGATGTCATTGATCGAATCTCGGAACAATCCAGTATCGCTGACAAAGGGAATGATATACGGCGTAAGGTCCAATCGGTGTTTGATATCCGAAATGCACAGGGGTCATTATGGGCATCCAGGTCCCGCTGATGATCATTGACCGTAGCCTCATCTCGGTCATGACTAGAGTGTTCTCGGACCGTAGGGTAACACACTTAAGGGCTCGATGAAATCGGAGACCTTTTCGGAACCATCGAAGTAACCAGAGAATAAAGGAAACAATATCGGAGAAGTACCGTGTTGAACTGAAACAACTTCGGAGTGAACCGGAAGGTGTTCCGGAACACCGGGAGATGGAATATTATGTTTTAGTTATTAATTAATTGAATTAATAATTAAAATCATTTTATTTCTAATTAATGAGTGCAATGGGCCTTAGTGGAGAAAAAGGCCCATTAGGGGAAATAAAGGGAAAAAAGAAAAAGGAAAGAGGGGGGAGGCGCCATGGGCTCTAGGGCCCATGAGGAGAGCGCCCCCTCCCCCCCCCCCCTTGGCCGGCCACCCCCCTTAGCAAAGGGACTTTAGTCCCACATTGCTAAGGGAGAGGGGTTGACTCCCTCCCCTCTGCCTATATATAGATGGGCAGGGTGCACATATTTAATACACAGAAATTCGTGAGAAATTAAATATTACTCCGAATTGAGATCGGTTTTCTCCGGTCTTCTCCCCTCCCTTGCCTCTTTCACGGTGGGCTCCCTAGTGTGAGCCTATAGTGGAATTGAGGCTTCTCTGCTAGAATCGGAGGCCGTCGTGCTGCCGAAGCTCCGTCCGGAGGTCTGCTTCCGCCACCTTCGCTAGATCGGAGAACGGAGGTCGTCATCGAGTCTCGTATGTGTGCGAGTACTATGAGGTGCTACACGTGTGGCACTACACCCATCCGGGTGCTCAACACAGCCAGGGGGCTGTGAAACTTGATTGGCTACATCAACCACGTTTGCGGGAATGTTTCCCCCGCAACGGACTACACCCCGAGGTATGTTATTTCCACACTACTTTCCGTTACGGTAATACGGCTAGCTAGATCTTGGGTTATGGGAACGCTAGTTAGAAAAATTTGTGTTTTCTGCTGCGAACCCCAACATCCTGCCTGCCTGTCTGGCCAGTGGAGGAAGACAACCCTACCCCTTTGAGCTGGGCTGCCTCTGCTGGGCCAGGTGGGCCAGGTAAGTCGCTCTGCCCCTTTTCTTTCTTTTTATTTTATTGTTTCTGTTTTTATTTTTTTTTCCTTGGAAATAATATCTAGGCATTTTGTAAAATCCTCAATTATTTATCTTGGACTTAGATGACAAAGTACTAGCCACTCTCAAGTTTTGAATATTTTTGAAATTCAAAACATTTGAATTTCAATTCAAATATGAATATGATTTAATTTCCAAGCTTCTGTTTGATACTTTGAAAATTACATGAGCATGAGGTTGGACCCACAACACATGAAATGTGATCATGCCCAATTATAGAGATTTTCAAAAAGTTCGGAAGATTTTTGGAAAAATATTTTTGTCTGGCCAATTATTTAAATTCTTTTTGAGGATTTTCCAAATCCCCAATTATTAAAGAAGGAAATTTAAACATGATGCCTTATTTCTAGAAATAAAATCACATACCAAAACTAGGGTTGTGACAACTCGCCCCCACTCAAAAGAATCTCGTCCCGAGATTCAGAACTCGTCGGGAAGAGGGTGGGGTACTCGACTCAAAGATGATCTTCTCGTTCCCAGGTGGCTTCCTTCTCAGAATGGTTGGAGAAGTGCACTTTGAGGAACTTGATCTTCTGACGTCGGGTGGTGCGCTCAGCTTCATCGAGGATACGGACATGATACTCTCGATATGACAGGTTTTCTTGGAGATCAAGAGTTTCGTGGTCTACTTCGCGGATGGGGTCCTTGAAGCAACGTCTGAGTTGAGATACGTGGAAGACAGCGTGAACCTGAGAAAGATACGGGGGTAGTTCAAGTTGGTAGGCAACTTCTCCATGTTTAGCGAGAATGCGAAAAGGACCAATGTAAGATGGGGCCAATTTGCCTTTGATACCGAAGCGATGGGTTCCCTTCAGAGGAGTAACCCGAAGGTAAGCCTTCTCATTCAGCGCATAGCTTCCTGTCCTATGATGACGATCATAGTAGCTTTTCTGACGAGACTGGGCTGTTTTCAATTGCTCACGAACAATGCGAACCTTCTCTTCTGCTTCCTGGATCATATCAGGTCCAAAGAATTGTGTTTCACAGGCTTCTGACCAGTTCAATGGTGTTCGACATTTTCGTCCATAGAGAAATTCAAAAGGTGCCATGCCCAGACTAGATTGGAAGTTGTTGTTATAAGCAAACTCGGCGAATGGAAGAGATTTCTCCCAAATCTTTCCGAATAATATAACACAGGCTCTGAGCATGTCTTTGAGAAATTGATTGACTCTTTCTACTTGACCACTTGACTGGGGATGAAAGGCGGTGCTAAAGGAGAGATGGGTTCCCATTGCATTTTGAAAACTTTCCCAAAATCGAGAGGTGAAAAGACTTCCATGCTCTGAATTGATTTCCAAAGGAACACCATGGAGAGAGACGATTCGACAGACATATAAATCTGCTAACTGGCTAGCAATTATACTCTCGCAAACAGGAAGGAAATGAGCAACTTTGGAAAGACGGTCAATGACCACGAAGATGGCATTGATTCCCTTTTGAGACTTTGGAAAGCCAGTGATGAAATCCATACTTACTTTAGCCCACTTCCACTCGAGAATGGCTAAAGGTTGAAGAGTACCAGTAGGTCTTTGATGCTCTGCTTTCGCACGACGACAAACATCGCACTCAGCAACATATCGAGCGATTTCACGCTTCATCCTATTCCACCAAAATCTCTAGCGTAGATCTTGATACATCTTAGTAATACTAGGATGAATCGAGACAGGGGTGTCATGAGCTTCCTTAAGGAACTGCTGGCTTAGATTCCTATTCTTTGAAACTACCATCCTGTTCTCGAAGTACACAGTACCCTCATTGTCTAGGGTAAAACATTTGGCCTTACCGCTAGCAATGTTTTGCTTGATATATCGGATACCTCGAGCACGTTGTTGAACAGCTTTGATTTGATCCTCAAGAGTTGGTTTCACTACCAAGGTGGAAAGGAATCCTTGAGGAACTATATCAAGATTAAGCTTTCGAAATTCCTCATGGAGAACTGGTTGACATTGCGACAACACAATGTTATTGCAATAAGATTTACGACTTAGTGCATCAGCCATGACATTGGCTTTTCCTGGAGTCTGAGAGATACTTAAGTCATAATTCTTAATCAACTCAATCCAGCATCTTTGCCTGAGGTTAAGATCTGGCTGGGTGAATATGTATTTGAGGCTTTGGTGATCGTTATATATTTCACAACGATTACCAAGGAGGTAATGTCGCCAAGTCTTCAGGGCATGAACTACGGCAGCGAGTTCAAGATCATGGGTAGAATAGTTATCTTCATGTGGACGCAACTGGCGTGAAGCGTATGCTACCACATGTTGGTCTTGCATAAGTATGCATCCTAACCCTTGCCGTGAAGCATCACAATAGATTTTGAAAACCTTTTTGGTGTCTGGAGGCGCAAGTACGGGTGCAGAAGTCAATCTTCTTTTCAGCTTTCCTCGCACTTGGGGGTCCATTCCAATTTCTTAACTTTCTTGAGGAGTTCAGTTAGAGGCTTTGCAACTTTGGAGAAGTTCTCAATGAATTGACGAAAATAGCTTGCTAAGACAAGAAAACTCCTAACTTTCTTAACCGATTCAGGTGGAGTCCAGTCAACGACGGCCTGAACGCTCTCGGGATTGATGGCAATTACTTTTGCAGAAATCGCGTGGCCTAGGTAGGTCACTTCTGGAAGCCAGAATTCGCATTTGTAAAACTTAGCATAAAGGCGATGCTCTCTAAGTTTCATCAATACCAACCTAAGATGTTCTGCGTTCTATTCTTCGTTCTTCGAGTAGATGAGAATGTCATCAAGATAAACTACAACAAATTTATCCAAGTACTCCATGAAGATCGAATTCATCCAGCGCGAGAAAGTGGCGGGGCATTGGTTAAACCGAAGGACATGACGGTGAACTCGTAAAGACCATATCGATTAGTGAAAGCCGTCTTGGGAACGTCTTTGATTTGATGATAGCCTAATCTCAAATCCATTTTTGAAAAGACTGAGGATCCAACAAGTTGATCATAAAGATCATTGATCCTGGGAAGTGGGTACTTGTTCTTTATCATCGCTAGATTAAGCGGGCGATAATCTACGCACATCCTTTATGTTCCATCTTTCTTTCTTACGAACAGAACGGGGCAACACCATAGTGATGAGCTAGGGCGGATGAAGCCTTTTGCCAACAAAGCTTCGAGTTGGATTTTAAGGTCAGCTAACTCATGTGGGGCCATTCTATATGGGCGTCTGGAAATTGGGGTGGTTCCTGCGGCAAGATCTACAATGAATTCTACACATCTGTCAGGAGTCATTCCTGGCAGCTCTTCTATAAAGACATCCGGAAAGTCACAAACTATCGGAATATCTTCAAGGTTAGGAAGGGGATGTTCATTCAACGAATATAGCTGGGTTTCTGAACCTTGAGATCCGAAATGGACTATCTTGCCGGAAGGATGAGTGAGTTGGACTGATTTAGTGGCACAATCAATCTTGGCACGATATTTCGACAACCAATCAATACCTAAGATGATATCGATATCTGAAGATTTGAGGGCTATGAGAAAAGCAAGGAAGACAAGATCCTCAACAGCAATTTCATTGTCATGACTTACCCTACTGGTACGCCAAATGGATCCTGGAGTTTTAATCATGAAAGCGGTAGGCAACTCCTCGAATGAAATGTCATGCAGGAGCGCGACCTTTTCAGACAAAAAGGAATGAGAAGCTCTAGAATCAAATAGAACAGAAGCAGGTTTGGAGTTAATAGGAAGTGTACCGAGTACAACCTTCGTATCCTCTTGGGCTTCTTTGATGGTGGCATGGTTCACACGTCTGTATTCAACAATAGCGGACTTGGCTTTGGAAGACTTTGGTGGCTTAGCTTTAGCTTTATGTTTTGGACGAGGAGGAACATTCTCTTGCAACGAACATTGTCGTGCAATGTGGCCAGGATTACCACACTTGTAGCAAACTCAGGTGTTAGGTTGTGGAGTTTGGATGGCATGCTCTCTACTATATTTCTGGGTTTTCTTGCTTTGTGGAGATGGTCTTGAAATCACGTGCGAAGGAATGGCACTAGTTGGGATCCAAATTCGACGTTTCCGAGAACCAGAACTAGGAGATGAAGCAAGACCACGATCACGCTTGCGAGACTCTTCAAAGACCTCATTTCCATGCTCATCTCTGAATGATCTATTGACCAAATCCTCGAAGTTGCCAAATTAAAGGAGATTGAGATCATGACGAATGATAGGGCTAAGTCCCTTGCGGAACCTTGCCTACTTCTTGGCATCGGTTGATATCTTCTCAGGGGCATAAAGAGAAATACGATTGAACTCAGTCCTATACTTATGAACGGTCATACTTCCCTGAGATAGGTTGCACAACTATTCCCTCTTTCTTTCCATCAGCTCGTCCAGAATTTGGTACCCTTGGAAGGCATCACAGAACTCCTGCCAAGTCACTAAGTGACCACAAGGCTTCATTGCAACAAAACTTTCCCACCATTCACCAGCAGTACCTTCCAGAAAGTATGTCGCAAACATCACATGATCATCTGGAGCAACATGCGCCGTCTCAAGCTTGCGCTCGATGGAATGGAGCCAATCATCGGCATCAAGGGGCTCAGATGAACATCGGAAAACTGGCGGGTTCAAGACGATGAAATCCTGGATGGATATTACCGCATCTCGCTGAAGAGAAGTATTCTTCTCAATGAGCTCCAAAAGGCGTGTTTGATCACAACAATTTCGCTCAGCCTCCATCATGATTTCCGCCACAGAAGGCGGTGGAGGAGGATCATCATCACCACTTTGATTACCGTGACTAGATCCAACACATCTAGTTCCACCTGACATTCTGTGTGATAAAAATCAACAATCAGAGTAGGATTTATGATGGAATCAAAGCAAATATGACATAATTTAAGAGCGGACAATATTATAATGCAAAAGCATTGGAATCACCGGAAACACGGGACAATTCGGACAGCATAACGGCTGTATCGGGGTGAAAAAATGATTCAACCTACAAGAATGATCTGAACCTTCAAGGCTTGATGGAATAGTGACTCTAGAAGACCAAAATATTCCTACAACTACTGAGAATCAAACAATGAGATGTTCTAGTAATGACATAGATGATCCTAGACCTATCTTACCGTAGAAAAGATGAGGGTGACTTAGAACTCAGATTGATGAAGGTCAGGAGAAAAAAAAAGTCTTATGTTGTTCCCATATACCCAGGTAACTATATAACTATAGAATGCTAGACTTGACTTCGGCCTAGGTTTAGTACTCCTACAGACAGTCGTGCTCTGATACAAAGTCTACCGAGACCCGGAATATGCATATGTAATTCTAGCCACAATTCAATCATATGGAGAGTCGAGAACCATACCCACTTCTCTAAGTAGACAAGGCCAAGTACAAGACACTCTCGGAAAGCTCGAACATGAGGGGCATCCCATCCAAGCCCGGATGATCATCTGAGATGGGTCCTCATCGTCCGCTCACAAGTCTAAATGCTTATGGGTGGTGAAATCCCATACTCATAGAGAAGTCGCCTCAACCATACTGTCAATTGAACCATAGCATTTACATGGACAACTCCAGCCCGATCACTTAGACGGAGTCTCGGGTGGGCTCGGTCGTACAACGAAGTGTGCCACGTGACAAAGTCACGTGCAATCGCATCACGATGCCCCAAGTTGCGCACATCTCAGGGCCACTTGGTGTAAGAAAGACCGCCAGCGAGAGCACAACCAAGCTATCGAACCCCTCACATGATATGCACGATATAAACATACACGCAGCATGCATGCCAGGTGAATAATAGCAAGTAACACAACATGAACTCTAAAAACTCATAGTTTTATTGCATCTGCTAAACAAAGCAGATATAGCAGTGCTACAAGCAGAGATCACATGACTGTGACCCAACATTACATTAAACATCAACGGGAGCAAATTATGTCTTAGTAAAGACAAGGTTAACAAATGGCTTAAGAAGCCTTTAAGAAAACATAACGACCCTCCAGAGGGACCAGGCTGCTGTTTGGAACTACATGACTTCGTCGGCGTTGAGCTTGAGGGGGAGGCCACCATCATGGTTAGTGGTATCGTCTCTAAAACATAACTTAAGCAAACGTGAGTACAAAGTCGTACTCAGCCAGACTTACATCAGAACTATACTACTTATGCACGGGTATCAAGGTAAAGGAAAGTGGGGTTGTAATGCAGAAAGCTTTGACTTGGCTATCCGGTACTATGACTACATAGAGTTGAGATGAGAAGCGCACTCGAGTCCATCTAATCTTGATCACCGCATCAATACAACACCATGGATTCTTCCTCGACTTTCCCACGAGGAAGAAACCCAAAGCACTCACACTTATCTTGGCAGTTTTAGAGTATCCATTTGAGTTGTCTAATAATCAAGTAAAGGTCTCCAAGTAGTCCATAACCGCGAACACGGTTATTCGAATAGATCATTAACCCTGCAGGGGTGTACGCTTCACACACGTGTCATCACTTATCGCCCGAGACTCGTCATCCTTCAAGCGGATGTAGGACGAGGATAAACACCAAGGCACTTACCTCACGGCTCCAACTCTAGTCCAGGGGATCGCCTATTTGAGTATGTACCCCAATCGTAAATCCGTCCGGGGTTTCCATTCAGGACTCAAACGATGTATGGATGATCCAAAAAGCCCACCCAAACGGATGGTACTATACTTGTCTAAAACCGTGATACAATATGAAATCAAATCAAAGAAACAATTACCCATGCGAATCCTGGACCATAGTCGGGGTGAGTTAGTAGGCCAAACGGAGTCCATAGCCCTGCATGTGGAAGTAATCTTGTGTTGGATCATAACACGAGAACTCGGGGCCTAGGGCAGTGTAAATGAGACAACCCACTGTGTACTCCTACACAGCCTCTCATTGTTCACCTTTTGTTAGGGTGTGATACGGTGAGGATAGTTCTCTCACTCCTCGTTGGTTACCCCAAGTGGAAGGTGAGATGTAGCGTAGCAGCAAATTTCCCTCGGTGAAGATACCAAGGTTTGTCTCCAGTAGGACTCGCAGAAATACAAGAAGGTGACAACGGCGCCAGAAATTGGGCAGTTGTCGTGACCTGCACACAGAAACAAATAACTTTGCTCCCAAAGAGTACAGAGGAGTTGTCAATTCCTCTGGCCTTGCTGTTTACAAAGGATCAACGCAAGAGATAATAGTGCAACTGAAAGTAAATTGAAAGTGTAAACAATGGTGTGAATATGGACCGGGGTCCCGTGATGTTCACTAGTGATGTCTCTCTCCCAAAAGATGATAAAACTGATAGCGAGGTAAACAAATCACAGCTGGGCAATCGACAGGATTATAAACGCACCACAATGCTAACTATGCTACAAAAGAAAGGAAGAGGCTCAAAAGCAATGGGCAGTACGCCAAGGTAAGTAGACCGAAATCCATCTGCATCTACTACGAATCATCCACCTTGAGATATCTATCCAGAAAATCTCGCTGGTATTAAGTTGTGAATCCCACCCAAAGTGTAAACTCAAAGCAACGGACAACTGCATTAAAAGAATTATGCGTAAAGTAAACAATCCTTGCACCCGCAAGTACAAGAACCGTTGTTTTATCCCTGGTGGCAACAGCACATCCCCTAGTCTCATGTTTATGTCACTCAAGCTAGACATCAAGGGGCTGAACCCACAATCAAGCATAACGCTCCCTCTTGGAGTTGCAACAAATCACTTGGCCAAAGTAAAATACGGCAACGGAGAACATGCAAGAATTTACTAAAGAACACAAATATAAAAGAGAACCAAATATACTACTCATCATAATCTGAACATAATCTCATAATCTATCATATCCCAGCAAACTCAACATAGCAACACAGAAAATTACAAAAGTGCCTCGATCATGTGAGGCATCTCACGAGGTCTGGAAAGTGAAAGCACAAAGAGGGGAGTACTACATCACATAGCTACTGGTCACGTACCCATGGTCCAAGGTGGACAACTCACGGCACATCCGGGAGGCATCCATGGCGATGGATGGTCTCCCGGACGGGATTCCTCCTTCCGACAGGGTGCCGGGGCATCTTCTCCTGGCAGCCCCGATCTTGAAATGGCGGCGGCGGTACAGAGAGGAGAACGGGAATAGCAGATCGATATTAGGGGTTTCCGTCACGGGGCGTAAATATAGGCCAAAGGGGGCACCGAGAGGGGCCACAGGACAGCTGATGTCGCGAGAGTTGCTCGCCCCTCGTTGGTTACCCAAAGTGGAAGGTTGAGATGTAGACAGCAGCAAATTTCCCTCGGTGAAGATACCAAGGTTTGTCTCCGGTAGGACTCCGACGGCGACAGGAAGGTGAAAACGGCGCCAGAGATTAGGCGGTTGACGTGGACCTGCACACACACAACAGATAACTTTGCTCCCAACGAGTTCAGAGAGGTTGTCAATCACTCCGGCCTGTTTGTTTACAAAGGATAAAACGTACGGGATAATAATGATAGTGATAGCAACGGAAAAGTAAATAAAGCATAAATTAAATAGTGGGTGTAAATATTATTGGAAATATGGACCGGGGTCTCATGATGTTCACTAGTGATGTCTCTCTCCCAAAAGACGATAAAATAGCCATGCAAGGTAAAAAAATTACAGCTGGGCAATTGACAGGATTATGTGCGCAAACCAATGCTAACTATGCTATAAAGAAAGGCAGAGGCTCAAAAGCATGGGCGGTACGCCAAGACAAGTATACCAAAATCCATCTGCATCTACCTACTAATCATCCACCTTGAGATATCTATCTAGAACATCTCGCTGGTATTAAGTTGCAAATCCCACCCAAAGTGTAAACTCAAAGCAACAGACAACTGCATTAAAGAACTTTGCGTAAAGTAAACAATCCTTGCACCCGCAAGTACAAGAACTGTTGTTTTCTCCCTTGTGGCAACAGCACATCCCCTAGACTCATGTTTCTGTCACTCAAGCTAGTCATCAGGGGGCATGAACCCACAATCATGCATAACGCTCCCTCTTGGAGTCACTACCTACTACTTGGCCAAAGCAATAAACAGCAACGGAGAACATTCAAGAATTACTCAAGAACATAAATATAAAAGAGGAGAATCAAATATATTACTCAAACACAATCTGAACATAGTCTCATAATCCATCGGTTCCCAGCAAACTCAACATAGCAACAGCAGAAAGATTACATATGTGCCTCGATCATATAGGGCAGCTCGCGAGGTCTAAACCATGAAGAACAAAGAGGGGAGGAGAACATCACATAGCTATTGATCATGGACCCATGGTCCAAGGGGGACTACTCACGGTTCATCCGGGAAGCGTCCATGGTGGTGGAGAAGCTCCCGGAGGTGGTTCCTCCCTCCGGAAGGGTGCCGGGAAGAGGTCTCCTGGTGCTCCCGATCTTGGAAGCGCGGCGGCGGCGGAACAGAGGAGAGATCGCGAAAAAGGGTTCTGTCTTCGGGGGTTTCACGTCACGGAGAATATATGGGCGAAGGGGGCAGCCAGGGGGGCACCAGGGGTCCAGGCGGCCCCCTGGCGCGGCCCCATCCTAGGGTGCGCCGGGAGGGCGCCTGGGGCCCTGGTGGGTCCCCTCTGTCCCCTCCTTGGTGATTCCCGAAGCTTCCGAATCGCTGACTTTTTATTGGATTTTTCCCGAATTTTTGGAGCACTTTTAATATGGGGGAAAACTGAAATAGAAAAACAGCAGAAAACAGGAACTGGCACTGGGGTGCACTGAGTTAATAGGTTAGTCCAAATATGATCAAAAGTGTATGGAAGTGCATCAATATCATTGCAATATCACACAAAAGAAGCATGGAGCAAGCAGAAATTATAGATACGTTTTGGACGTATCAACATCCCCAAGCTTAATTCCTGCTCATCCTCGAGTAGGTAAATGATAACAAGCATAATTTCTATAGTGACATGCTACCAACCATATAAGAACTTTTTAAGTAAAGAAATCAAGGCATGTAAATCAATTCAAGTCATAACAGGCAAGAGTCTATATTAGAATTGAAACAAGCAACATAAGAACATAAATTGCAAGAGCTCTCGCTGTCCGTGACTCGAATGTCTCCAAATGGTGTTTGCGTGCAAGAAAGGGGATAGGGATATACGAGAGAAAATTATTTTTGTGTTGAGAACTCAATATACTAAAGTTTCACACTTGGTCTTCTTTGGAATCTTATCTTGACTCATCCCCAGACCACTAGCCAGGTACAAGTCAAAATGATCCACTCCTTTTCGATATTTTGAGCACTCATGCAATGGATGAGCGTAAGAAAGAAAGTTGACACTTAGGATGGCAAAGAGAGAATATGGTGGAGGAGGAAGACAAAAAAGTGAGAAAGGCTCACATCAATGAGGACAATCATAGGCGAGGAAATCCAAATGATAGATATGATGTGAGGAGTAGGGATTGCCATGCAACGGATGCACATATGAGCTAAGGTAAGCTCTCCAATGGAACTAGTGGGGGTGCATCCAACTTGCTTGCTCAAGAAGACCTAGAGCTCATTTGAAGGTCCCCACATAGCTATATGCATGAATGATAATCTCTATGGAGTACAAGATATAAGAGGGAGTACGAGTGTGGATATCTAAAAAGGAATAGTAATGTGCCCCCTTCTCTCTTTTTATTTCTTTTTCTATTTTTTTGTATTTTTTTGTATTTTTTTGTATTTTTTTGGTGGCCTCAATGGCTCTTTCTATTTCTCTCATTTGTCCTCTTTGGGATCTTTTGATTTTGTCCTCTTTGGGATATTTTCCTCACTTTAGGGGCAACACTCTATATATTACAAGAAGTATAGAAGATCTTTCACACTTTACAAGGTACTCAAATCATAAAGAAAATGTAGCTATCATGAAGTATGCAAATGTATGCCTCTGCCAGTGTAGCAGGATATGCAATGATACTAGCGCGTCATGTAGCAATGATTAGGGCAAGGCCCAACTAGAATGAGGCTCATCGATCAAGCAAGTAGCATGTATGACATGAAGATCAAGTCATGAGAAGGTGGATGTTGCATGGCAATGTATCTCGGAAAGGCTATGGAAATGCCTTGATAGGTAGGTATGGTGGCTGTTTTGAGGAAGGCTATAAGGAGGTTTATGATGACAGAGCGTATCATGCCAAGGGTTTGGATGTAACGGTGAAGGTGGACGCCAACTCTCGGAGTGAGAAGGAGGAAATGCACGGCACAGGAGAGGCTAGAAAAACATGGGAAGGTGGAAGTGTCAACTTTCGAATACTCACATTAGTCCGAAGAACTCATGCACTTATTATCGGTAACTCTCAATCTAATAAGGAGGTTCACAAAGAGACAAGTACCCCGAGGAGGAGTGTATGGGGGTTTGGTTATCCTTGCGCATCCTTGACTCATAGTGCGTGAGTGTTCTCTAATATTCGAACCCTCCAAAGAGTAGTGATCCATCTAGTAGCTAAAGTTCTCAACTAATTTTTTAAGTTTTGAAAATAAACTCGGATTACCCAAAATACGACATCTATCACTAATAGGCTAAAGCTCTTGACACCAAAAGTCCAAACATTACTCAAAGCAATACCTCAAAATTATTGCAAGTTACTACTACAATTGAATAACAACCTCAATTACCTACTTCAAGTCAAGACACACAACTCAGTGCAACAGGCAAACTCTCTAAACAAGATAAACATGAAAAATCAAGAGAGTTCCAGCAACAAACTAAACAAAAGCTCTTAATTAGATAAACATGGAAACTAAGAGCTAAACATGACAGCAGCTATGAAAAAGATAAAGAACACACACAGCAAAGATAAGCATGAAGAATCCTATGATGTGTTCTAGATTTTGAAAGTGGAGCGTGTTTCTCTCCCACACAAAGAAAGTTGGATTCTAACTTGTTATGAACAGGAAGCAAAGCTAAAGAAAACTAAAAAGGAAATAAAAAGCAAGACTCTCCAAGCATAGCACATAACGCATGAAGTGATAAAAATATAGTGGAACGAAAGACGAACTGATAATTGTTGATGAAGAAGGGGATGCATGGGGGCATCCCCAAGCTTAGACGCTTGAGTCTTCTTGAATATTTCTTGGGGGTGCACGAGGGCATCCCCAAGCTTGAGCATTTGACACTCCTGAATCTTCTTTTATCATCTTCCCTCGCACACTTGAAAACTCCCTTCATACATAACTCATCATAATCTGATTAGCGAGGTTAGTAACCATAATAAAATAATTTTTTCTCTACTGAAAATAAGGATATTATTGAAGAGATATTGTTTCTTAAGATTGCCAAAAAGGTTTTGCAAAGTAAAAGCAAGCTTAAAGTTTGCAAAATGAAGAAAAGGCAAAACAGGACAGAATCTGTGAAAAACAGACCAGCAGGTAGTCAAGAATTTTTTATGGATACTTCTGCAACTCAACTCAAAAGACTCAGGACATACGAAAGTTTCGTGATTTAATAGAGCATGCTGTGTAAAAAATTCAGCTCAAACGAATGAAATGGGATTTTTCTATGATTTTTCCAGTCACGAGGACAGAATCTGTTTTCTGGAAAGCATGTCACAACTTTCACTTTCCTTGTCATATGAGGCTATGAATGGAACAAAGCTTAAAAAGTAGAGATACAATGATGTTGCTACAGTAGTAACAATCATCAAGACCACTAAAACCAAAATAAAAACAAAAAGGAAAACCTAAATTCGTTGTGGGTTGCCTCCCGAAAGCACTTCTTTAAAGCCATTAGCTAGGCTTAATGCAAAAAGATCAAGTTGTATCAATTGAACCATCATCAAGATCATCAAAAAGCTCTTCAATAGTACAACCACTCTTAAGAGGACTTTCAAATAAAGGCCTAATAAAGATACTTCTAGGGATAAAAGAAAAAGGCGGAAGATCAATGGAGTTTCATTTATTCTATTAAAGAGAGGTATCTCTTCCAAAGTCTTCACAGTCTCAACCCCTTTGGCAATAGATGGGTTATTCTTGAAACGAGGAGCCTTTGGAACGTAAACGAACCTGGGTTCCTTCTTTTCCGGAGTTTCTACCTTTTTGGTTTTGATCGAGAAGAGAGTAGTTCCTAGAGTGTCAATGATTTCCTCTATCTTATCTATCCTAGAAGGATCCAAGTCATGGGATTTGATGGTCTCCAAGGTTTTGAAAATTTTATGCATGGAGCTATCGAGTCTATTAAAATTCCCTTGAATATTACGATCCAACTTACTTATCTTATTAATGCTTGGCATCTCTAGCTCTATCTTCTCAAGTTTTTTCATAATGTGAGCTAGGGTAATGTCCTCTTGAATGCTAGCAACAGGGGGGTTTCCAACAAGATTTTCCATAATACTAAGAGCTTCCCAAACTGGGACTTCTAGGAAATTCCCATTGATAGCATGTCGGGACCCGGGGTTAGCGTATGCAACACTCTCTACAACACAATCATATGGAGAGCCCATAACCGTACCCACTTGTCTAAGCAGACAAGGCCAAGCACAGAACGTTCTCGGAAAGCATCGAACGTGAGGGGCATCCCATCCAGGCGGGATGATCAACTGAGATGGGTCCTCATCGTCCGCACACAAGTCTAAATGATATGGGTGGTGAACTCCCATACTCATAGACAAGTCGCCTCAACCATACTATCGATTGTATTATAACCCTTACATAGACTTACTCCAGCCCGATCACTTAGTCGGGGTCTAGGGAGGGCTCGATCATACATCAAAATGTGCACGTGACGGAGTCACGAGAAATCGCATCGCGATGCCCCAAGCTGCGCAGATCTAAGGGCCACTTGGTGTATAAAAGACCGCCAGCCAGATCACAACTAAGGTCTCGAAAACCCATACTAAGACATCCATGTTATAATCATACATGCAGCACACATGTCCAGTATGAACAGCAGGTATCATTGCAATTCTCTACAAAGTTTATAACTTTATTGATAACTCTTATAGAGTGCACACAGAGATCACGAGACTGTGATCCAACATTACATCAAACATGCGGAAGCAAATTATGTCTAGGTACAGACAAGTTTAACAAATGGCTTAAGAAGCCTTATTTAACCACAAGCCCTCCACGAGGGAACCAGTCTGCTGACTGGGACTACACTAGCTTGGTCTTCAGTCGTCGAGCTCGAGGAAGAATCCACCTTCGGGGTCAGTGGGTTCATCTAAAACATAGAATAAGCAAACGTGAGTACAAAGTCGTACTCAGCAAGACTTACGTAGGAACTATACTAGTCATGCACATGTATCAAGGTAAAGGGAGTTGGGGTTTAATTGCAGAAGTGTCAGCTTTGACTTGGCTAGTCCTGAACTATGAGTACCAGACTTGAGGTAAGAAGCGTACACGAGTCCACTACATGTCTCCAACCAATTACACCACTATGGTGCCTTCCTCGACTTCACCACGAGAAAGCACGCCATAGCACTCACGCTTATCTTGGCAAGTTTTATAAGTATCCAGTTCAAGTTGTCTAATAATCAAGCTAAGCTTTCCAAGCAGTCCTTAACCGCGGACGCGGCTATTCGAATAGTTTTGTTAACCCTGCAGGGGTGTACCGCTACACACACATGCCATCGCTTACCGCCTTTTGCGTGTCACCGTTCAAGAGGCGACAGCGAGGATGCCACCACAACTGTTACCTCATAGCCGATCTAGTCCAAGAAAGCCGCCTACCTGGGTTGGCTACCACTATCGTGAACCCGGCCGGTTTACCGAAGTGCACCCAGATGATGTGTGCGTGGTGCATAAGCCGGTCTCGGCTGAGCCGTTCTCTCACTTAGCAGCCAGGCCACAAACCTACCAGAACTCCGAACTACTGCGACATCTGGACATCGAAAGGGATGAGTTAGTAGGTTGAGAGGGGTCAGTGAGCCCAATGTGTGGTTGTACTCTTCATCTTGGATCACCACACAAGAACTCGGACTTAGGGCGGTGTTCAACGAGACAACCCACTGTGTACTCCTACACAGCCTCTCATTGTTCACCTTGTACTAGGGTAGATTCACCAACACATTTCCACCATCATCAACATGATCACTACCATCCCGACTCACAAAAGAGTAACCTCATTGTAACTCTAAGCATGCAATAAGCAGTAACAGTTGCAGGGGCCACATGATATCAAAAAACTCCTACATCTGCTAGGATTGCGGTTTTCTTACTACTGTGACAAAATGATAGGTCATGCAAAGGAATGTGTTCAACTATGCGGTAGAAACGCATCATGGTAATCATGCTAACAATGCATAAGCGATACTGAGAGGGAAATGGGTTTTTATCGACATGATCAATGGGGTTTTTCTTGCCTTGCTGACGAGGTTCAAACAAAGTGTCTTCAACGAAGGGGGTGGCCTCCGGTTCCAGCTCCACCTCTATTAGATAGCAAACAATGCAAACAAAGTGATCAATATAAATACAATGCACAATCACATGATCAAGTGTTATAACATGGTGTAAGGGGTGCTGATGTGTTGCCAATTCCATTTAAATGGAGTGTATTGCATTTGAGTTGCAAATTCAAACTCCATTGGATTTATCGATGAATTTCAAATGCATTTGAATCCATGAATGTTCATTTGAAAAGGTTGAGCATGAAGGGATGTTGTAAAGGTGAGGTAAAGTCTCTGATGTGTGGATGAAACCATTTAAAAGAAGTGTGTTGCAAAGTCATTTGCAAAATCACTCCAAATTTGAATTCAAAAGAATTCCATATGCATGTTTGCTACTGTTCACCCATTTTAAAATGGTCAAACATAGAAACAAGTTGCATATTCACAAACCTTGTATTTTTCTGATAATTTTAGACATATTATTTGTCCAGTTTGGAGTTAATATGAATTTTCTATGATTTATTGAAGTTTAAGCTATTTTCTGGAATTTCTCTGATTTCTTTTAAAAAGAAAACCATTTACTGGGTCAGCATGACGTAAGGCTGACGTGGGGGGTGCTGACAGGTGGGGCCACCATGTCAGTGACTGGGTTAATTAACCCGGTTAGTTAAAACTAACCAGGGGGGTTAGAGGGGCAGGGGGACCACCTGTCTGTGGCTTAGGGGTGGATTAGGGGGTGGGTTAGGCCTAATCGGCCGGCAGCTCTGTACGCGGCGGCGCTGCGCCGGAATCACGTTCCCGGGCACCAATCCCTGCGCCAAGGGCACCAGAAGATAGCCCGTGACGAGCCGCATCGCATGCGCTACCCAGGCGTCGTCGGGGAGGCTCCAGACGACGTCGGCATCAACCATGGCGGCGGCCAGAGCTACGGGTTTGGGCAGCGCTTGCAAAACGGGCACGGGGCGATGCGTGCATGGGTGCGTTGGGCTGCTGGGGCTCCAGGAGCGTCATAGACATGCTGGGGGATACGGAGGTGCACGGGAGCACGCGTTTGGTCACCCACGGCGGCGACGGAGCTCGTCTCCCATGGCGGAATGGCACAGAGGCCGATAGGGGCTTGGATGGGTTAGGGAAAATTCTCACCGTGGCTCCATGAACACGATGGGGCAGTCGATGGAGACGGGGATGGCTCGACGGCGAGGTAATCGATGGCGGAATTTTGCGGTGGCCAGAGCACGGTGGTGAAGATGACGTCGCGTCTAGAGCTTCATTGCTCGATTAGCTGCGCAGTTCGACGGAGAAGACGATGGCGGAGCGATTGGGCACGGTCGTGCAGCCTCTCGTCGTCGTTGTCCGCGCGTGGGCGTCGTCATACTCCGGCGAGCTTCACTGTCGTCTTCGATTCCGGCAGAGGAGGGAGGGGAACTTGCTCTGGAGAGGGGGAAATGAACGGGCGCGTCTTCCAGACGTTCCACGACGTGGAGATAGACTCGGGGGAGGCCTGGCGCGTCGGCTGCGTCGCGGTGGCAGTCGCTGCCCCCGGCATGCTCGACAGTGAGCTGCTTGGGGTAGACGACAGGGGACTTGGCGGGCTGGGCCAGGCTAGTGGGCTGCGGGGCGACAAGTTGGGCCTCTTTGCCCAGGTAAGCCTTTTGCTCTTTTATTTTTCCTTTTTGTTTTATTTTTCTGTTATTTGTTTTGCTGTGCTAAAAAAATAGCTAGGCATTTTATTAAATGCTCAAAATTTATATATGGACTTACATGACCAGTGGCTAGTCATTCCAAAGTTTTGAACATTTTTTTAATTCAAAATATTTGAATTCAAATTCAAATAGGGGTATTTGATTAATTCCAAGGTCATGTTTGAATATTTGAAAAATCCATGAGCATGGGAGTCCTACCACACCACTTCATATGTGATCACACTCATTTATGGGAGTTTTCAAAAATGCAAAAGGAATTTTTGGAGTAAATTTTATTCTGGCCATTTGAATTAAATTCATCTGGGGGTGTTCTCTCTCCCATTTCAATTTCTTTTGAAATTTTTATCATGAATGCAATGTAGCTCTTGATCCTAGCACATACCTAACTTGGGGTTGTGACAACTCGCCCCCACTCAACAGAATCTCGTCCCGAGATTCAGAAGTCTGCAGGAGGAAGGTGGGGTACTCGGCATGGAGACGGTCTTCTCTTTCCCACGTGGCTTCTTTCTCAGAGTTGTGTGACCATTGCACTTTCAGAAACTTAATCTTCTGAACTAATCCTCATTCACTCGTTCCCGTGATATTCATCCCCGTGACCTAGTCACACGCTACAGCTTTATGGATGGAATCTCACCGAGTGGGCCCCGAGTATCTATCCATTATATGGATTGACAAATCCCGCTCTTGTAACAATACTCCTCAACATATCTCCACGGAATACCCAAGATACAACCATTATGACCCGCATATTTCAGTCAGGTGGTGGGATGTAGGTCAAAGCATCCGGGAAGATAGCAATTATGCACGTACTCACGGTCAAAGGAACGGTCTACCACGTTCTGTAATTACAACACTGAACCTTCACAAGATTTGATCATGTTGTAATGCTTACTTTGGGTAATGTTCATCACGTCACTTAACCAGTGAGGTGATATCATAGTCAAGAGACTTAATTGTCCATGATCGCGAAACCACGACCATCATGTTGACCATGAACTAGTTATCGATGTAGAGGCTAACTAGGAACTCTGGGGGTTTCTATACCACACCTGCATCATTGTTTCACTGACACATTTCTAGCACGGTATGAAACTGGTTATGAACTTGCTTAGATATATTGGAATAATCATATATTATTTGCCTCTAGAGCATATATCCAACAACGACAACTTATGGAGATATACAAGGAGCAAAAGAAGGACCTGCATATGGTGTTCATTGACTTGGAGAAGGCCTACGATAAGATACCTCGGAATGTCATGTGGTGGGCGTTGGAAAAACACAAAGTCCCGACAAAGTACATTACCCTCATCAAGGATATGTACGACAATATTATGACAAGTGTGCAAACAAGCGATGGCGACACTGATGACTTCCCAATCAAAATAGGACTGCACCAGGGGTCAGCTTTGAGCCCTTATCTTTTCACATTGGTGACGGATGAGGTCACACGGGATATACAAGGGGACATCCCATGGTGTATGCTTTTTGCACACGATGTGGTGCTAGTCGACGATAGTCGGGCGGGGGTTAATAGGAAGCTGGAGCTGTGGAGACAGACTTTGGAATCGAAAGGTTTTAGGCTTAGTAGAACTAAAGCTGAGTACATGAGGTGCGGTTTTAGTACTACTAACCATGGGGAAGAGGAGGAAGTTTGCCTTGAGGGGCAAGTGGTACCTCAGAAGGAAACCTTTCGATATTTGGGGTCAATGCTGCAGAAGGATGGTGATATTGATGAAGACGTTAGCCATCGAATCAAAGTTGGATGGCTAAAGTGGCGCCAAGCTTCTGGTGTTCTCTGTGATAAGAGAGTGCCACAAAAGCTAAAAGGAAAGTTCTATAGAACGGCGATTCGACCTGCGATGTTGTATGGTGCTGAATGTTGGCCAACTAAAAGGCGACATGTCCAACAACTAGGTGTGGCAGAGATGCGCATGTTGAGATGGGCATGTGGCCACACAAGGAAGGATCGGATCCGGAATGATGTTATACGGGAGAGAGTTGGGGTGGCACCAATTGAAGAGAAGCTTGTCCAACATCGTCTGAGATGGTTTGGGCATATCCAGCGTAGGCTTTCTGAAGCGCATGTGCATATCGGGAGGTTAAGACGTGTTGATAGTGTCAAGAGAGGTCGGGGGAGGCCAAACTTGACTTGGGAGGAGTCTGTGAAGAGAGACCTGAAGGACTGGGCTATCAACAAAGATCTAGCTCTGGGCAGGGGTGCGTGGAAGTTAGCTATCCACGTGCCAGAACCGTGATTTGGTTACGATATCTTTTGGGTTTCAGCTCTAGCCTACCCCAACTTGTTTGGGACTGACAGGCTTTGTTGTTGTTGTTGTTGTTGTTGTTGGTTCTTCTTCGTCCGGCCGATCACGAGCTTGTCGATCCCTGTGAGGACTTCCTCCAAGACGACAACACATTTGTGCGTAGGCCCCATGGTGGGCGCGAACTGTCGTGGGAAAAACACGTCAGATGTCGTTAGAGGAGAACTTAGTGCGGGGCCTTTGCTACAAGTGGAAACGAGGACGAAGTTGGTCGAAGGGAGAGAGAGGGACGAGATTTATACATCTTCGGTCCCCGGGAAATATCATCCGGTAAAAACCCTACATGTTGTTTGTGGCTAGGTCTTATTCCTTCGCTCACGGGGAGTCGCCAGCGTAACACGGGATCTCCTTTTGTTGTGTCTAATCGCCTTAGGTTTAGATGACCTGGGCATAATCTCTAATCTAGAGCTTTTTTTCATCTGCCCTCTTTGGGGCGCCTTACCCCTCCTTATATAGGTGGAAGGATGATAGGGCATATTTCCCCTTGCATGGTTTTAGTGATTGATGACAATACGTCTACGAATTAACCGTGTGCAATGAGTATTTCAGATAATATTATGCATAGCATAAGACGGTTATTTCCCCTTAGGTGATTGGAGCGTGAAGACTGTGTTTTTCCTTACGTTTCTTTTTGGTGAATTGAGTCGTAGGAAAGCCGTACTATTAAGAGGGGATCTGTTGTGGAATGGTGGGTGGAATCATCACACATACACAATTTATGCATCCACATATTATTCCTGCATTTTTGGAGGCCAACAATTTTGTGCAAGGGCTCCCTGGTTCCTCCAGGGCGGTATACCGCTTCCAGAGCGGTATTACCCCGTGTGCGGTACTACCAGATTTTGACTACCGCACTACTTCTGCTCCAGAGATTGCTCTCTCGACTTAGAGCGGAAGTAGCGCGGATGTTAATATTCGGTAATACTTGGCAGGGCGATAGTATTGCGCATGCGGTACTACCGAACATTCACTACCGCACTACTTCCGCACTAGAGAATGCTCTCTGGACTCCAAGTGGAAATAGCACGGTTATTAATATTCGGTAGTACCGGGCAAGCGGTAGTACCCTGGCCAACATGATAGTATCGCGATGCCAGGGCGGTACTACCGCTCCCAAGCGATAGTAATGTGGTTGGTGGAACTGCACATAACGGTTGGATTTGAGTCCACCTATAAATGGGGGTCTTCTTTCCCAAGTTGACTCACCTCTTGCCTTGCTCTCTCCTCCATTAATGCCCAAGCTCCATTCTTGCCCGATCTCCCTCCCTAGCCATCAAAACTTGTTGATTCTCTAGGGTTTGGAAGAGAAGGCCCTGATCTACACTTCCACCAAAAGATATTTGATTCCCCCCACTAATCCCTTGTGGATCTTGTTACTCTTGGGTGCTTTGGTGCCCTAGATGGAAGAGGTCGCCACGAAACCGTACTCCAATTAAGTTGTGGAGATTACCCCAACCTTGTTTGTAAAGGTTCGATCGCCCCCTTCAAGGGCACCGCGTAGTGGATCACGGTATCTTGCATTGGTGAGAGCGTGAGGAGAATAGGGTGGCCATCGTTGGCTTCGTGTGAACATTGTGTTCCACACCCTCTCCAAACGGAGACGTACTTCTCGCAAGTGAAGGAACTTCAGTAACATATCATCGTCTCCCGTGTTTCTTTCACCGGTTATTTACCTTTACTTTGTGCAAGCTTTTTTCATTATTCATCTTGTGTTTGATCATATAGTGTTGCATTCATTGTCATATAGGTTCCTCACCTAGTTGAACATCTAGACAACCTACTTTACTTGTTAAGCAAAGGTTAAAAATTGTTAGTCGACTATTCACCCCCCCCCCTCTAGTCGACATTCTGATCCTTTCAAAGGGCGAGGCTTACACGTAGAGTTCTAGCATGATACAAACTAGGCTCATCTTGTATTACAAGTCAAATAATAATCTGAGTCATACTCTAAAGCTTGTAGCCTTTCGTGCCTTCCAAGCTAGGTGGACCCCTTCAAAGATTGGGACTCTCGTCCTGTAGCAGACCCCTTGCAGATACTGTAGTAGACCCCTGTGGATAATGTAGCACACCCCTTGCGATACTATAGCAGGACGGGTCCTGTAGGAGACCCCATGCGGGTACTGTAGCAGGTCGGGTCCTCTAGAAGACCCACTCCATGTACTGTAGCAAATCGGGTCTTCTCTTCAGGACATTTCTTCTAGCTGAGTCTTCTTTTTGGGTCTTGCCTTCTGGTCGGGTCGTAGCCATGAGTAATCCCCCCGACAAACTCGACCGGTTAATCGCTACTCGGCGGGTCACCGAATAGCCGATTATTGAAAATATTGGTCGATTAAATGGAAATTTTTCCTACTTATCGCTATTCGGCACCCAATCGGGCACATACCAGTTACCGATATCTTGAACAATGATATGAATCAGATTTATGTACTGAACTGTAATTAGTAATTTGCTTGCTAAGCTAGGTTACTATGTTTGTTAAAAGATCTTCCAATACAATAAGAGAAGAAGATGAGAAGATGAGGTGTCTACTTATATAATGGCATGGGAGGACACAATCCAACGTCTAAGTTCTATTCTGGGCTGCCTACTTATATAATGTACTAGGAGGAGACACTAGAACCTCTTGGTTGTTCTATTCTATGCGAGTCGTGTGTTCCTTTTTTCTTTATGTTTAGCCATTGTGTTGAACCTTATAATGCTACCATGCTGGAAAACTAATGTTCTATGCTTTTGGAAAACAATGAATCATGTGTGTAAGACTGTCGTCTTAGTAAATCACCACTTGCAGTTCATGATTTACTTGATCATTTGTTGGTTTGGTTGAAAATTCATCATTTGAATGGATATAACTACAAGAATGATTGTGTACTAAAAATGCAAGTTGTTTCTACGATTACATGGTTCCAACTAAGACTCTGCACCATTTGGCACAACGAATCATCTAGTGTAATACGTTACAGGGAGTAAGAATCACAAGGAAGGTGGAAAAGAATGAAATGACTAGTAGGAATGGAGTTGCGATCTTTGCTCAAGCCATCGGTGTCTTCACTATGCGTCTACTTTCAAGATTTACCATGAGACTAGATAAATGTTATTTCGTTCCTTGTATATGTAAGAACATTCTCTAGGGATATTGTTTAATCCGATAAGTCTAAGAAAATAAGTGCTCTATTTCCTTGATATGCTCTATGGTTTTACACCTATTGAGAATGGGTAGTTTATTCTGGAATCTTGATTGTAGTAACAACATCTTAAACATAGATGCTAAACGTTTTAAGAAGAAGAAGAATAATACCACTTACACGTGGCATTATTGTCTAGGACATGTCGGAGACAAACACATACGAAAAAACATAAATATGGGATATTACAATGTTTTGATTTTGAATCATTCGATAAGTGCAAGACTTGTTTGATGAGAAAATTGACTCGAGCGCTCTTTATAGATCATGTTGAGCAAGCGACAGACTTATTAGAAATCATACATAGTAATATGTGCAGTGTGATGAGTTTGTTGATGTGCGATCGATATGTCTACTTCATAACTTTTACTGACGATTTAAATAGATATGACTATTTATTTGATGAAGCAAGAGTCTAAAAGTTTTGAAAAGTTTAAAGAATTTAGACCGACTAGAATCATCATGATAAAAAAATTGTACTATCGGATTATGATGGTGAATATTTGAAGTATGGCTTTAGAAAACATCTTACAGAACGTGAAATCATTTCACAATACACCGCCCAAAACTCCATAGAGAGGCGCACCTCATACCATTAGTTTCTTTGCGATGAGACCCTCAAAACTAGATCTCATACCCTTTTTTTTCAACACTACTTGTCATATTACTGTTAGTTACTTATCTAATACCTCCGATTCATGATTCATAATAAGTGTCGCTCATTTTGTACTAAGCTAGTACAAACTTTATAATAGATAGGCGACACTTATTATGAATCGGAGAGAGTAAAAATTAACTTAGTTACCATATTTTTATAATTACATATAAATATGACAACTCGACATCAAGCACTGACAAATTATTTCTTGGTAATTGTGTGAAAAGATCATGTGAAAAAAATGACAACTCACTGTATTTAAAACTTGCAAGTATAGAAACTATTCTTTTATTGTGATCACATATAAAAATAACAACTCATCATAATTAAACTAGCAAATCACATCAAATATTTTTCTTGTGCAAGAGTTATTCTTGTGCTAGCCACAAAAATATACACATAATTGCAAGAATTACTTCTTGTGCTTACCACTAAAATTTACACCTAAATTGCAAGAATTATTTTTTGTGCTTGCCATAAAAATTTACACCTAATTGCAAGAATTATGTTTTATGCTTGCCAGGAAAAATGAAACCTAATTGCATACGAAAAATTGCTTGGCATAAAAATTTACACCTAATTAGAAGAATTATTTTTTGTGCTTGCCATAAAAATTTACACCTGATTGCAAGAATTAGGTCTTGTGCTTGCCAAAATTCTACATGCAAGACCCAGCAATCGTGAGAAAAATTCGAATACGTGGTACATGGTTTGCAAACCGTGCAATGTCAGAATACGAATCAGCACCGCCGGTGACCAACACATTAACAGTTGTTTGTTTCATACACAATAGTAGACACCTTCGTGTGCACCCCTTCTAATTAATTAACAACCGTAACTTGCTATAAAAGGCCATCCGTACTCACAAGGAAAGTAGAACATACTTCACCAGCACAAAAGAAACCTGGCCTGACACATCAAACTTTGAAAGGCTTTTCCAATGAATGGATTCTCAAAGGGAACCAAGTTATCAACAGCATCCCATGTTGCAGGAAGAGCTTGCGAATTAGATTTGGGGATGAAGACGTCCATGCGAAGGAAGACTTTTGAATTCACCAACTTGTGAGCTAAATATACAGGCTTAACAAAAGAAGACTGTCTCTACTAGCATGGGCCCCATATACAAATATACAGCTGGGTCCAAATTAGAGTTAGAATTCAAGAACAAAAGGAATTTGCCATTACAAGAGCTATCTCCAGCAATCTAGACCAAGCTGCTTGTAAGGTGGAGCCAAATGGAACAAAAACAATTATATATACCTGACATTGCGATGACTACAATTAGCTTCAGAGTTGGGTGATGCCAAGCGCTATCATCCGAGCAGCTTCCACGGCACCAAAGACCTAGCAACATGGCACCAAATTAGAAAATTGAAGTAACACTGACGATCACTTATTAAGATAAGCTTGCGATGAGTTAACTTGAAGATGTCAATGCAATAGCAATATCACGTATATATTCAAGTCCATCAACATAATTAAATTAGCCCTTGCTACCCACATTCCAAAAAAACAGTTCAATTATATGTGCATATTCTTTAAAAAAATCTGTTACTGGATTGTTTTTCAAAGGTCTGATGTTCAACGTTGGTCACAAGCACAACTTACAACTACTCCCTCCCTTCACAAATATAAGATGTTTTGGATATTTCTATATGAACTACGTACGGACTGAAATGAGTGAACAAACACACTAAAACACGTCTGTATACAATCGACCCAGTAAAAAGTTAGAACGTCTTATAATTGTGAACCGAGGGAGTACTATATTAGGCAAACTGCATAATAATTGACGGCCGACACCACGTAGAAAAAAAATGACAGCTCCATCAAGCCTCCTTCGCATCCCCGCTCAGTCGACTGCAGCCACCCTCCTGTGTGGGTTCTCTCGGGCGGCCGCAGCCACCCAAACCCCGCCTAGCTCTAACCAGTCCCTCGCCTCGCTGCGGTGTCCACCTGGTTTCCCCACTCCACCTCCCCCACCTCCAAGAGGCCGGATCTCGGATCCCGATTTGTGTCTGCCACGCTCCATCAGCTCGGGTTCCTCAATGGTTCTCGAGACCCCGAAGTCTGATGGATAAGTCTTTGTACTCCAGTCTTTGTGGGGCTGCAGCTCAGCTTTTAGGCAGTTAGCATCTTTGTGGGGCTGCAGCACAGCTTTTAGGCAGTTAGCATCTTTGGCTGCAGCATATGGTTCTTGTGGCTGTTAGGATAGCATCTTAGACTAGCATCTAGCATATGCTTGGCTGGCTAGCAGCCTCCTATAAATATGTATCCCCAACCCCTCAGGTTGGCATGACATTGAGTGAGAAAAACCAGAAAATTGCCCCAACTCCCCGGTGTCATCCTCTTCCTAGATGAGAGTAAGGTTCAAGAGACTAACAAGTGGTATCAGAGCCTCGTTATCCTGCAGCGTGAGCATCTCCTGTTCACCCATTTCCCTTGGGAAGGAGCAGCCCCAGCCCAAAGCAGCAGCAGCGCCGGCTGCCAAGAGAGCAGCAGCGGCACTGGCTGCCCCTGGTCACATCTCTCCCTCCACGCGGCCGAGCAGCAGCTCGTCTGCAGCCACCCGCCCTTCGCGCAGCAGCCCCCCAACAGCGAGCCATGTCTGCAGGCCACTCTCAGCACACGGCTACCTCGAGTACGCGGCGTCGGCAGGAGGCCGAGCTCGCCGCGGCAGAGGAGCGTGAGCGAGCGGCTGCAGCAACCGCTGCGGCGGCAGCAAGGGCGTCAAGGCTGGCAGCGGCGGAGCTGGCAGCAGCCAGAGCGGAGGTAGAAGCAGCAGCGGCAGCGGACTCCGCACGTGAGGCGGCGGCGGAGGTGAAGGTGCTGCGTGAGAGCACCAACAGCTCCGTCTCTGCTGAAGACTGCGCCAACGCAGGGGGAGATGGTGCAGCACAAGAGCAGACGGCGCAGTGGGCAGCTGAGCACGGAGGCGCGCACGGTGGAGGCGTGCACCGCGGCGGCGGCGGCTGGGACGACCAAGACCACGGCCTCTACGGGGTCCGGACTGTGGTCAGGGAAGTTGGTCCCGGTGCTGGGTGGCCTACCCTCACCAAAACCAACTATGTCGAGTGGGCCGCGGTCATGAGGATCAGGCTCCAGGTGCGGCAAATGTGGGAGGCGGTCCAGCATGGCAACGTCGACTACCATGAGGATCGACGGGCACTGGACGCCCTCATCGCCGCAGTCCCGCCCGAGATGCAGTTCTCGCTTTCCAACAAGCGGACTGCCAAGGAGGCTTGGGACGCCGTCGCTGCAGCCCGCATAGGCAGCGACCGCGCCCGCAAGTCCACTCTGCAGGCCCTTCGCAAGGAGTGGGAGAACCTGGCCTTCAAGCCAGGTGAGGACGTCGATGACTTTGCTCTCCGTCTCAATACTCTCCTACAGAAGATGGTGCAGTTCGGCGATGACACCTACGACGAGGAGAGAGCTGTCGAGAAGCTCCTTCGCTGCGTCCCCGAGAAGTACAAGCAGATGGCTCGCTCGATCGAGTCCCTGCTAGACCTCTCCACGATGACGATCGAGGAGGCGATGGGTCGCCTCAAGGTCATCGACACCGACGAGCCACAACCCCTATCGGGGCCCATCACCACTGGCGGAAAGCTCCTCCTCACTCGGGAGCAGTGGGATTCCCGTCATGGTGACAGGAGGAGGGGGGAGCCCTCTTCCATGAGAGGCGGCCGCAAGCGCGGCAAGCCACGCAGGGCGCGCAACGACGCTCAGGCCGGTGCGCGAGGACGTGCCGGAGGTGATCCCCGCGAAGGCACCCGGGGAGGCGCCGCTGGCAGATTCCAGCCGGCGCCAGATGATACCTGCCACAAGTGTGGCCGGACTGGCCATTGGGCCAAGGACTGTCGGCAGCCACGCCACGGTCAGGCCCATGTCGCACAGGCGGAGGAGGAGCCGGCTCTGTTCATGGCACATGCGAGCATCGAGCTAGCTCCAGCGGCCCCGACCGCAGCGGCTCTCCTCCACCTCGACGAGCCAAAAGCTCATGCCCTTCTTGGTGATGGCTCCGGCAAGGACAAGACCAGCGGGTGGTGCCTCGACACCGGTGCCACCCATCACATGACCGGTCGACGGGAGTTCTTCGCCGAGCTTGACTCCACCGTACGAGGCTCCGTCAAGTTCGGGGATGCCTCCGCCGTGGAGATCAAGGGTGTCGGCTCCGTCATCTTCGCCGCCAAGACCGGAGAGCATCGGCTGCTCACTGGCGTCTACTACATCCCCGCGCTGAGGAACTCCATCATCAGCCTGGGACAGCTGGACGAGAACGGCTCGCGCGTGCTGATCGAGCATGGGATCCTACGCATCTGGGATCGCCACCGACGCCTTCTCGCCAAGGTAACCAGAGGTGCCAACCGACTCTACGTCCTTGACGTGCAGGTGGCACAACCTCTCTGTCTCGCAGCTCGTTGGGACGACGAGGCGTGGCAGTGGCATGAGCGCTTTGGGCATCTTCACTTCGAGGCCCTGAAGCGGCTCGGTGCCACGGAGATGGTGCGAGGCCTGCCGTGCCTCGACCACGTGGAGCAATTCTGCGACATCTGCGTGATGACGAAGCAGAGGCGACTCCCCTTTCCCAAGCGGACGAGTTTCCGAGCCAAGGAGAGGCTCGAGCTCGTACACGGGGACTTGTGCGGCCCGGTGACGCCGGCCACACCGGGAGGACGACGCTACTTCCTACTGCTCGTTGATGACCTCTCCCGCTACATGTGGGTGCTGGTCCTTGGCAGCAAGGGAGAGGCGGCGGACGCCATCAGGCGCGCGCAGGTGGTTGCGGAGGCGGAGTGCGGCCACAAACTGCGCATACTACGCACCGACAACGGCGGCGAATTCACGGCAGCTGAATTCGCGTCGTACTGCGCTGATGAAGGCATCCAACGCCACTTCTCCGCGCCGTACAGCCCGCAGCAAAACGGCGTCGTCGAGCGACGCAACCAGACGGTTGTGGGGATGGCTCGGGCCCTTCTCAAGCAGAGAGGGATGCCAGCTATTTACTGGGGAGAGGTGGTGGCGACGGCCGTCTACATCCTCAACCGCTCGCCTACCAAGGTTCTCGACGGCAGGACGCCATATGAGGCCTGGCACGGGCGAAAACCGACGGTCTCCCACTTGCGGGTCTTCGGCTGCCTCGCTTTCGCCAAGGAGCTTGGCCACATCGGCAAGCTCGACGACAGGAGCACTCCGGGAGTGTTCATCGGCTACGCGGAGGGCTCGAAGGCCTATCGCATCCTCGACCCAAAGACACAACGTGTGCGCACGGCGCGCGACGTTGTGTTTAATGAAGGGCGAGGATGGGCTTGGGACAAGGCGGTGGACGACGGCTCGACTCCGAGGTATGATGACTTCACCGTCGAGTATGTCCACTTCGAGGAGGCTGGGGGAGTAGGCAGCAGTTCTTCATCGGGCATGCCTACCCCAGCTCCCAAGTCTCCCTCGACCCCGGCGACTACTCCACCGGCAGCACCACGCTCTCCGACCACGACTTCAGCGGCACCAAGCTCTTCACCGGCTCCACCACAGCCGGCAACGCCACGTACTCCAGCAACGATAGCCACTCCTCCGAGCACGTCTACTCCAGCACCAGCTCCCATCCCGGTGGAGTTTGCTTCCCCGCTCTCTCACGACGAGGAGCGCATCGACGCGTATCATGACGGCGAGCCGCTGCGGTACCGTACGATGGAGGACCTCCTTGGCGAGCAGCCAACGCCGGGACTGGCGTCCCGTGATCTGGTGGCGCAGCTGCAATTGGTGTGTGAAGACGGCGAGCCTCGGTCTTTTGCGGAAGCCGAGGGAGACGCGGCTTGGCGCGCCGCGATGCAGTTGGAGATGGATGCGGTCAAGACGAACCGCACCTGGGAGCTTGCAGACCTCCCTCGGGGTCATCGCGCGATCACCCTTAAATGGGTGTTCAAGCTCAAGAGGGATGAAGCCGGCGTCATCGTCAAGCACAAGGCTCGCCTGGTGGCACGAGGTTTCTTGCAGCAGGAGGGAGTCGACTTCGACGACGCCTTCGCTCCCGTGGCACGAATGGAGTCCGTGCGACTCCTCCTTGCGCTAGCTGCCCAGGAGGGCTGGCGTGTCCATCACATGGATGTCAAGTCTGCATTTCTCAACGGCGATTTGAAGGAGGAGGTCTACGTGCATCAACCGCCGGGATTTGTGATCCCCGGCAAGGAAGGCAAGGTACTCCGCCTGCGCAAGGCCCTCTACGGCCTGCGACAGGCACCAAGGGCGTGGAATGCCAAGTTGGACTCCACGCTCAAGGGGATGGGCTTTGAGCTGAGCCCACACGAGGCGGCCGTCTACCGACGGGGCAGTGGAGGAACTGCCCTGCTGGTGGGCGTCTATGTCGACGACTTGGTGATCACCGGCACCAAGGATGCGGAGGTGGCAGCGTTCAAGGAGGAGATGAAGGCCGCCTTCCAGATGAGTGATCTGGGGCTCCTCTCTTTCTATCTGGGCATCGAGGTGCACCAGGATGCCTCCGGGATCACGCTTCGACAGACCGCCTACGCCAAGCGCGTTGTTGAGCTCGCAGGGCTCACCGACTGCCACCCATCTCTCACTCCGATGGAGGAGCGGCTGAAACTGAGCCGCAACAGCACGACGGAGGAGGTGGATGCTACACAGTACCGGCGTCTTGTGGGGAGCCTTCGCTACCTCGCCCACACACGGCCGGACTTGGCGTTCTCCGTCGGCTACGTTAGCCGGTTCATGCAGCGTCCGACGACGAAGCATCAGCAGGCTGTGAAGAGGATCATCCGCTACGTTGCGGGGACTCTCGACCATGGCCTACACTACCCTCGGTGTCCTGGTGCGACACACTTCATCGGGTACAGCGACAGCGACCACGCCGGCGACATCGACACCAGCAAGAGCACAAGCGGGATTCTCTTCTTTCTCGGCAAGTGCCTTGTGAGCTGGCAGTCGGTCAAGCAGCAGGTGGTGGCCATGTCCAGCTGCGAGGCTGAGTACATGGCGGCCTCCACCGCATGCACTCAAGCGCTCTGGCTCGCTCGACTGCTTGGTGATCTCCTCGGTCGAGACACCGGAGCGGTGCAGCTCAAGGTGGACAGCAAGTCCGCTCTGGCTCTGGCAAAGAACCCCGTTTTTCACGAACGGAGCAAGCATATTCGGGTGAGGTACCACTTCATCCGAGGCTGCTTGGAAGAAGGAAGCATCCAGGCGAGCTACATCAACACCGCAGACCAGCTCGCGGATCTGCTCACCAAGCCCCTTGGGAGGATCAAGTTCCTCGAACTCTGCTCCAGGATCGGGATGGTCCAACTCTCCCACAAGACGACGCACAAGACTTAGGGGGAGAATGATGGATAAGTCTTTGTACTCCAGTCTTTGTGGGGCTGCAGCTCAGCTTTTAGGCAGTTAGCATCTTTGTGGGGCTGCAGCACAGCTTTTAGGCAGTTAGCATCTTTGGCTGCAGCACATGGTCCTTGTGGCTGTTAGGATAGCATCTTAGACTAGCATCTTAGACTAGCATCTAGCATATGCTTGGCTGGCTAGCAGCCTCCTATAAATATGTATCCCCAACCCCTCAGGTTGGCATGACATTGAGTGAGAAAAACCAGAAAATTGCCCCAACTCCCCGGTGTCATCCTCTTCCTAGATGAGAGTAAGGTTCAAGAGACTAACAAAGTCGGCTGCCCAGACCACGTCGCGCACCCCTGGCGGTGTCACCCGCGGAACCAAGCATGTCAGCTTTCGGGAGGGCTCTGACCGCATTCAGCTAGCCGAGAGAAACCACCCATCATCCCCGTTTATGAAGCTCCTGCCAAGCCGACAGAAAACCCTCCAAGAGGCCGCATTCATGGAGGTGATCTCTGCTCTACCTCTGCACCCGTCCACCGCCCATGACGTGCCTCGGTGACCCGGCGCAGCACCATGCAGATCCTCCAAGAGGCCGCATTCATAGAGGTGATCTCTGCTTTGCCTCTGCACCCCTCTACAGCCCATGACGTGCCTTGATGCCCAGGCTGCAGGCCTGGCTAACCTTGGCACGTACGTCTGGCTCGGCGGCAACCGGACACGCATCAATGCCGCTACAATCGCCGATGCAATCCACTGGTGCACCAGCGAGAAGGCACTTTTCCGTGTCGTCGCACATTACCCTAGGGATTTATTTGTCAGGTTTGACTTCCCGCACCATCAAGGCCAACTCACCTTGAGGGGCGGGGGGGAGGGGGGTCACCCACGGCCAGCTCGACATCCACGCAGCTAACTGGACTCTGCTCACTAGGGCTCAAGCTGCTTCCTTCCACCACCATGTTCAACTCTGCTTGGAGGAGGTGCCACTGCAGGCCTAAGACATCGACAACAAAATCATTGGCAAGTGTTGCATCCTCCACTACTTTGACATCGCGATTGTGCAACAGGAGGATGCTACCTCGCTGGACCTGTGGGCATGGTGCTCCAACCCATTGGTTATTCCCAAGGTGATGTGGGTGACCATCATAGGCAACGAGGTCACCGTCTCGGCGATAGCAGACGCAGGGGTCACACCTATCATGTGATTGTCCACCTGGGGATTTTTTTTTAAATAATACATTATTTTTTGAAAATTACAGAAATAATGCATGGTTTTCAAAATTAACAAAAATAATACACCTTCGGCCTGGGCCTGGCCGATTGGGCCCAGTCGGCCTCGCCCTGGCCGACAGGAGCCTATCATCCGCCTTGGGCTGGTCAACAGGCCCAGTCGGCCTTGGGCTGGCCGACAGACCCAGTCGAGCACAGGAAGGCCAACAGGAGATGTTTTATTTTTGAAATATATTTGTTGCGTGAAAAAAAAAACATAATTTATTAAAATAGTTTATACGTGTTTAATTTCGTGTAAAACAATGTTCCATGCAGTCATCACAAAAAAATTCTATCATTAGAAATGTATGAATATTTAAAAAATGCTAATTTGTTCAAAAAATGTGTACTTGAAATTTCCAAAAAATGCTATAAAATGTAGAAAAATGTTATTGTGTATTTCAAAAAAAAATCTTACCATTACAAACATATAAGTTACATTTATCAAATTATAATAACTGAACTTAAAATAATGTTAAAGGCGTATACAAATGTTAACCATTATATTAAAAACACATACAAATGTTAACCACTATAATAATTGAACTTAAAATATATTATATATATGAAAAACGTATACATAAAATATTTATTTGAAAACACATCAATTATGTATTTTCAAAACGTTAAACATGTATATAAAACTGTCCCTGGTGTATACAGAAAATGATACACCATACATATAAAAGTTCACATCAAAACACTTATTAAAAAATGAAACTAAGAAATGTTAAACATAAATAAAAAAAGTCCTTATATGTAACACATATACATCAGGACATTTTTTAATTCATGTTTAACATTTCTCAGTTGACGTGTTTTCAACTAAATATTTTATGTGTATATTTTTCATATATATATATAATATTTTAAGTTAAGTTATTATAATGATTAACATTTTTACATGTTTTAAATATAAAAGTTAACATTTGTATATATACATTTAACATTATTTTAAGTTCAGTTATTATAATTTGATAAATGTAATATATATGTTTGCAATGGTAATAAACATTTAAAAAAAATACACAATAATTTGTCTACATTTTATAACATTTTTTAGAAATTTCATGGACACATTGTTTGAACAAATTAGCATTTTTAGATATTCGTAAATTTTTAAAACCATGCATTATTTCTAGAATTTTTTAAAAATAATGCATTATTTAAAAAAAATCTCCACCTGGACCGTCATGAGGATTTCACTTCCCTTCCCGGCCACGCTACTCCGAGAACTTCGACTGGGAGCACGTCATCGTCGATGGCAAGTTTGCGACTAGAGATAGGAGGCCAGATGAGGTGTGTCACGACAACAGTGGCCAACACCGGGACGACGGTCATAGGGATCAACTCGTGGTGTGATCGGTTCTTTCGTAGCCACTCTCGCCCAGCATATCGAAGGAACGACGACCGGCGTTGGGACGACCGCAAGCCGCAACAACACGTGCAAGTGATCATGATGGGCGCAGACATGGTCGCATTTTGGAGGACTACGGGTGGCGCATCGACTCCTCCCAATAGGATCATCATCCCCGTCGTCGACGCAGGGTATTGCCCAAGTCTCAACCATTGCTGGTCCTCTGGCCTGCAGCGGTCGTCTGCTCATGGTCGTTCTCCTCAGCACCCCTCCCCTCTCGCCATTCTGGTGTGGCGCATCATAGGCACAAATGCGCTTGATCGCCTCTCCAAGCTCAATGCTCACTCCTTCCCGACATGCACGATGCCCAGCGCGCACCATTTCTCAGTCGCACCATGCCCTTGTGCTAGTGTCGAAGCAGCCTCACGCATCTAATGGGGTCGAAGCCATTATGAGACATGCGCGCCTCTTGCTTCTTGGTCACAACATGAGTGGGCTGCTAGGTGCGTTGCAGCTCTGAACAAACTACGCTAGGTTCAAGGTGGTCTCCCTCCACCCGATCATCAGCTCTGCATCACCGATGACTCAAGCCACCAACAATGATGATGTTATGACGTCAATGTCGATCATCAATACCACCACGGCTGATCGCATCAAAACAACCCTGCAGGTCAACTCTCCCGTGTCGCTGTCTGCACCAAGCCTGGGGCATCGATGACACCCATGTTCGTATCAAAGATGCAACCCTTGTTGTTGTTTCCATCATCCTCTGACCTGAGGCCTCCAATAACTAGAGGCAAAACCATGGCTCCTGGTGGGCTTTCGTTGTGTCGTTGCAGCGCTCGGCTTCAGTCCATGAACAAGGGCGTGCATATCGAGCTTATGGCAGAGAAGGTGCTCTACCAACGTCTATGGATCATCTGCAAGGGTAACTCTTATCACCGAAGATGCCATTGGCAAGTTCCTTGACATGTTCCATCGATAGCTCCCTCCTATCGCTGTTAGTGATGTTCCCGCTCTCTTTTGGCTAGATTGCGAGCTCGACACGATGCTTGAGGACACGTTGCTTGAGCACGGATGAGCTGATGGATTGGACATTGAGTGCATCCCTTTCATACCATTGCCCACGGCTCCTAGCCAATGATCGCATCCCTACTCGAGCCTTCAAATTTGAAAAACTTCTGGACCAGAATCCTAGGTTTGGGCCAGGTCATCACAGAGGCTTGGCACCAAATCCATCACGCACATAGAGCCATGTACGATCCCAGAGAAGCTTAGCCGCATTGGACATTGCATGTGCCGGTGGAGTGGTAATTTCTTCTCCAACGGTAAGCTGCAGCTCAATATGGCCCTTGAGGTGATTCTGAGGCTGGATGTTGGCATGGACACGCACCCGCTATCAGGAGAGGAGAGAGACCTCAGGGCAAGGCTGAAGAGAAAGATAATTGAGTTGGCGGTCCTTGAGAGGCAAGCCTCCAGAATTGTTAGTTTAAAAGAGGGTGACGCCAACACGAGGTTCTTTCATCTTAGGATGAATGTGAGACAGATGAAGTTTATTCAACGGCTTAGCGACAAAGACGGATCGGTTTGCGCGTTGCGCAAGAACACTTTGCTAGTACTCTAGGCAAAGGCAAGCGTCAACATCAAGATCTTAACTGGGAGAGCCTTGACTTTAACCATTGTGATTTGTTTCGCCCCAACGACCCAATCACTAGCAAGGAGGTTGGCCTCGACGGCCCCAATCACAAGCTCGGAGGTCTTTGATGCTACTTGAGAAATGCCAAAGGACAAGGCCCTGGGCCCGATGGTTTCACCAAGGCTTTCTTTAGGTCCTGGAGGAGCACCATTAAAAATGATGCCATGGCAGTGATCTGCGCACCAAGCAATTCCAGTGGGTTAAGTTCGCAAATATTGTGCTTCTTCCCAAGAAGGTGCCGAGAGCATCTCTGACTTTAGACTTATCATCCATGCTATTGCGAAGATTGTTGCTAAGGTATTGGCATCCCGTCCGTCCCCACTCATGCACTCTCATTTCGTGATCCCGGAGTACCTTCATTACAATGAGAAGCATACATGACACCTTCCTGGACGTGCACAACCTCACAAGGAAAATAAATCGACACAAAAAGCCCACGCTCCTTTGCAAGCTCGACATCAAGAAGGCGTTCAGACTCGGTTCGTTGGGATTATTTGCTTGATCTGCTCATCCATCGTGGTTTACCTGCTAGATTCACCTTCCCCAAGGGTTTTGCTTGATGGTGTCTTGGGTGACCCGATTAAGCATGGTTGTGGCCTTCGACAAGGTGAAGCGTTGCCACCCCTCCTCCTTTTGTTGGCTATCGACCCTATTCAGTACCTCCTGAATTTTGCTCATGCGGCCCATATGACCATTGTCCGCACACTTGTCGTGGCCTCTGTCCGCCGCTGGTCTGTCTCAGCTCGATGTTAAGAATGCCTTTCTTAATGGTGAACTACCTGAGGAGGTTTACATGCAGCCACCACCTGGGTATTCTGTTCCTTACGGCATGGTCTATCGTCTTTGTCCCTTTCTATATGGCGTTAAGCAAGCCCCTCATGTCTGGTTTGAGCATTTTGACTGGTGACTGCCGCCAGTTTTTCAGTGAGTGCTCATGGCTCTTTTGACGGCAGAGGTGACTTGGTTACGATGGTTACTTCAGGATTTTAGTGTTTCTATCACTACACCTACTCTCCTCTTGTCTGACAGTACATGTGCTATTAGCATTGGACGCGACCCAGTAAAGCATGAACTCACCAAGCATATTGGTGTTGATGCTTCTTTGTGTGTGTCTGTGTGCAGGATCAGGTTATTGCTCTTCAGTATGTGCCTTCCGAGTTACAGTTGGTGGATTTCTTTACGAAGGCCCAGACTAAAGCGCAATATGGCTTCTATCTCTCCAAACTCAGTGTTGTTGACCCACCATGAGTGAGGGGATGGTGTGTAAAGTACTATATGTATAGCTATGTGGGCTTTTGTATTTACCCATTGTATAAGTTTTTTTTGCATATTTCCTGCACTTGTACATTATATATACTGGCCTATGATCCCATGGGAATACAAGTCGCCGTTTCCCTAACAGAGGGGACTATCCAAACTACCATGGTGCCAGTTATCTGAGTAATTGGGCGCCACCAAAATGCAAATTTTCGCTTGACTGGGCATCAACAGAATCTGGACGGTCGACCGCTTGCAAAAGCGGGGATGGCCCAACTGTGGGTTGTGTTAGCTTTGCAAAAAGGAGCTAGAGTCGGCCACACACCTTCTTTTCAAGTGCAGATACTCCCTCAGTTTGGGCTTCTGTCACAAATTGGGTCAATGCTCCGGAGCTTACCATTGCTACTTGGAGAGGGCTAAATTCAGTACAGGCTTGGTGGAAGGTGACGGTTCTTCGCCGTGGTCACAGGAGGAAGGCGATCTCCTTGCTGCTCATGTTGGTGACATGGGAGGTTTGGAAAGAGAGAAACGCTAGGGTCTTCCACAACATGGCAACAATGCCCTCTACTGTTACTGATAACATCAAAGGAGAGGGCAAAATTTTGGATTCTCACAGGGGCTAAGCATTTGAGCTCAATAATGCCGCAAGAGTAGGCCATTTGTTCAGGCGTAATGGCCTTCGAGAACCTTGTTCCTTTTCTCCTTCTTTATCAATGAGATGAGGCAAAGCTTTGCCTCCGTTTCAAAAAAAAATTGACGTAATGCCACACCAAATAGAACTGTTTAAGCTGGTTTGGTAGACTTGCCTAGACCTGTTGTGTGTCAGTTCCCCAAATTCCAAAAGCAGAAAATAATAGCTAGAGGAGAAATAAAGTGTGAGTTTTATCAGTTACATAATGGCTGAGAAAACTTATCATGCAGTTCATAAAAAACATCTGAATGGCATGTATTTGCATAGAAGGAATCAAGGATGCTAAGGATTTGAAAAAACTATCTTGCATCGCACTCACAGAAACATCGAGGAATAACTTAAGATAAGAGGGATACCTGTACAGTAACTTTACAACAGAAATCAATGTTCTGCAGAAGTTATCAACGTGGAGTGATTATATCATCATCCTGGTCTGGAATTTGAAGGATGAGCATATACACTGCCTTCAACAACAGGTCTCTGCTGCTGCTGAGCCTGCTGTCGCTGCCGCTGGGTGCCAATAACCTTTCCATGTATAAGAACATCCCCTGACATTTGCCTTTGCCCCATGCCTGGGTTAGGTGCTGACAGCAAAGCTTCATTTCCAGCAAAGCTATCTTGAGGAGAGCTAGCCAGCTGTGAGATCGACGTAACAGCAGTTGGATCTTGAGACAACTCCTGTTTTCGATGTTGTGTAGATGAAACACCTGGGCTAGCTGAGTCTGTACTCCTTGCAACGGATGTAGACGGAATTACCTGATTGACTTGATCAACAGGCAACTCAATCCTAACATCGCTGTTCATATGGCGGTTTTGTTGCATCATCAATCTTTGGATATTATTATGTGATGGATTCATGTGCCGCTGTTGTTGCTGCTGTTGTGTAGTCAATTGCGATGATAAATGGACTGGAGCTTGTTGGGAAGCTAACAAAGTCTGGTGAGGAGAGCCCTGTATTGAACCTTGATTACCAATATCTGATGCTTGTATTGGCGACTGCGGTTTATGAGAAGCATACGTTTTTGGTTGATTCCCAGGCTGAGGCACTGATGGAATCAATCCCTTATTACCAGCAAAATAAGCTGGGGCCTGTTGCGCCGTATTTTTATAAGAAACTTGGGTTTTCAAGGTTGCCGAAATGCTGCTGGGTTGAGTAACATCAACAGAAGGATTCTGCTGCATCATATTCCCTCGGCCTAAGCTCTTCATTAGCTTAGCTTGCTGGCTACCTTGATTCCGTTGCTGTTGGTTTTGTCTTAACTGCTGCTGAGCCTGCTTCTTCTGCTTATGTGATGTACTATTGGCAGGTTGATTGGGAAGCACTGAGCTATCTCGTGGATGTTGTGCCGGCTGCTGCTTCTTATGCTGTGATTGTGACGATGGGACAGCATTGACCACAGACTGTGCTTGCGTTTGTGAACCATTCTGTACAGTTGGCACTGCACTAGCTGCAGAAAGTGGGTGTTGTTGGGACATCATGCATTGTTGAATGTGTCTCTCTTTAGCTAACCGTGCATAAGCCTGATGCTGTGGGCTTGACTGGTTTGCTCCTCGGATATGAGAATGCTGTGTATTTCCAAACATGTGCGACTGTTGTGGCATCTGATGTGGTTGGGACTGCTGAACAGGTGAAAATGTTCCGGCATGGGGAAATGGTGTGCCACTTAAATGGATAGCCTGGCTATTTCCCTGTGGGGCTTGCATCTGAAACTCCTGCATCATCATTTGTCTGTGCTCTTCTAAATTCTGGCCAGGCTACAAGAAACAGAGGTGTAGCATCAGCAATCCGTACAAGTATATTTAATGTTAGCTTTTCTTGATCAAGTTAAATTTAATACCACAAGTAGCCAAGTCAAGCAAACATCATTAACTGGGTCATACCAAAAGAATAAGAAATGCAAGTTGCTAAATCAATCAGATTGTAATGAAGCAATAGTATCGTACTCTCTAGCTGTGATATCCTTTACAACTTCTAACGCACCATCTTGAAACATACAACCAGGAATCATTTTTTATATACCAGTCTTTTAGTTCATTCATCATAGCCGGTGAAAATTGAACAACAGTAATATGTAGATGTAGTGGACATTAGTAGGTTGCCTCAAAGCAGCATCTGATGTATTGCGGTCGGGCAGCCAGCAAGGTGTACAATTGGTACGTGAGTTCTGTACAGGAAAGAGACGCCCAATGAGATTCAAGGAAGGAGTCAGCTAGGGAAGAGTTCAGAAAGGGTCCAACTTGAAATTGGAAAGATGAGCAAGAGACAGAACTAGGAATGCTTAACTCGGAACAGCAAGGATTAGGAAAGTATGGATCCAGATACTCGTATTAAAGGGTTTCCTAGTTAGAGTACAACACCTTCGGTGTCAAGTTATGAGGTATTATATATGTGCAAGTCATGTAAGATTTGAGAATCAAGCAAGAACAATCAATCTGATCTCTCCCAATCCCTCGGAGCCATGACGTACGGCTATCTCCAGCACGGTAGTTATCTCATTAATTAGGGTTCACAACATTTGTTATCAAGGCCGACCACCATGGGCTTTCAATGCCAACTCTTCCATGGAAAAATTCAGGGCAGCCGTTCAACCTATCTTTGATCAATTCAAGATGCACATGCTCGAGATCAGTGCTGGGAAAGAAATGTTGGCAAAAACAGCTTCAGCAGCAAAGGGGTGAGAGCATACATACAAACCATGTAGTTTTTAAAACCGGGTCGGTGAATGAACAGGCCAGGCTTCTGATTTGCCGGTTTGCCGGACCGACTGCTGGTTCGCTCGGATCAACCGGTAGTTCGATACATATAAAAATAGCTTTTACATATTAATATAGTACTCACTCTGTCCGGAATTACTTGTCATTTAAATGGATGTATCTTGCACTAAAATCCATTTGAGTGACAAGTAATTTCGGACGGAGGGAGTAGGAAAAGTCAAATAAGTTGCTTTCCTTCAATTTGACAGCAACATAGCCAATCCTTCGCTGACATGCCGTGTGGATGTCTGCACCACAGTAGTTCTCTCATTGTTGATCAGCGTTCACAACAGAAGCTGGTTTGTCATTCTTAGACATATAGAAGGACAAGGAGTGAAGGGCGGGCCTGGCGTAGTGGTAGAGTCTCTCCACTTGTGGCCTGTAGGTCCTGCGGTGGAACCAGCCTCCTTGCAGAATTAGTATTATGCAAGGGTAAGGCTGTCTAGAAATTCCCTTCCCCAGACCCCACCTTGTGTGGGAGCTTTCTGCACTGGGTAAGCCCTTAGAGAAGGGCAAGGAGGGCATGGGGTGAAAGTGGTTTTATCATCACTTAAAAGGTTAAGTGTCAATACTCATGAAGTCTGTGGGCTTCTCTCCATAAAGAAAGGTAATACGGCATGTTCAGAAAACGGCCAGTAAAGTAGTAAACTATTTTCTGCAGGGAGTCTGGGACAAATATTTGCCTATATGGTAAACCAAACAGTCTTGGTAGTACATGTTATCCCGGAGAGTCTAGTATGTGATGAGTCTACGCAAGTGTAATTACATAAATAACATAATTTCTATTGGAAAAACACTGTTTTGTTCATATTGGCACTGTCAGAGATAGCGTGTGCAACCAAACAATTGTTAAGGATCACCAGTCAACCAGTACATCATTTTGGTAAGAAGGAAAGATAGATGGCATGCACAATACTTCTGCTAAAGTGCTTCTACCAACCCAGTCGATGCAAAAAGGAGATGCGCTGAAATTTACATATCATAATACAATATCAAAGAGGATGCATACCCGAAGCATCTGCATCGGATCACGTGGTCTCAGCATCGGATTTCCAAGACCAGGTACAGCACCAGGGTGAATATTTACTGAGTTTTGCATGCCTTGAACATTGTTGGATGGCATGTTTCCGGATGAAACCATATTTAGCATTCCTGGGGAAGCAATCCTTGGAAAACCCGGCCTTGCAACAGGTGCACATCGAGCAAGTCCAGTCATCATTCCCATATCATTAGCACCAGGCATCATTCGAACACTACGGTCAACTCCAGCGGGCAACACACCAGGAACAGAAACTCCAGGTTGTTGAAGAATTCTGCCATTGACCATATGATTATACTGAATTCTCTGTTGTTCGTCATCCTGTAAAGAGGTAGGTCTAGGCACACCATACCTTTGAGCATACATACAGAAACAAACATTAAAAGACAATTTATTCAATATCAGCAAATGTGGACAACAGGGTCATTTACCTAGTCGGAGCATTCAATGTTGAAGGCGACGGCAAACTGCCGCCTAGTACCATACCAGGAGAACCTGATAACCTAGGGTTCACATTTGAAGTTGGAAGAGCAGGACCATTTGAACCATGATGGTTCGGAAGCGTTAACACATTTGTATGTGACCCCAAGTAACCACCAGGAAGTGCGTCCGGGATTGAAGTTATTGTATCACAAAGATCAAGTGGCCTACCAATGCTTTGAATTAGATAAGAGGCATAGGACATAAATGACCAGCAGTAGCTGGATTGGACAAGAACACACTGAATAATATAGGAGGGCCCTAATTAATATCTAAAAGAGTTAGTTTGAAGTGCATGGCGCATACGTCAATTTTCCACCAGTGAAGTTGCTTGGGCACACTTGAGAAAGTGCGAGAACATGAGAAGTATGAAGAGGATTTATTGGCTTAAGCTCCTGGCTTTCCCCCTTAATGACCAAAATGGAATACACACATAAAGACAGACATGCAGAGAAGAGAATCATGTCAGCAAGCAAATATTGATAATACTGAATAAGAACAACAAACAAAATAACACAAAAAATACAGAAAATTGAAAGGAAAGATCAGACAAACCCAAGTAGCAAAGGTTAAATCAGGAATTATATTTACATTACAAGCATGCATATGTTTCTTGCTTGGAGGAAATATCATATCATGATCACTGTACCCAAATCACCATACCCTATGGCGTATCGGGGTAACTTGCAAACAAATGTTATATGATTTGAAATGAAAATACATTGCTTCAACCTAGAGAAACCTAATCAAGAAACGACACAATATCGTGAATCATGTTTATACTTGATGTTCCTCCAAAAATAATGAGGGGAAAAGGTGAGTAAAATATGCAGTTTACTTAAGATCGGGCTCCTGTGGTCACCAGATTCCACACAAATTTGGTGGTCAGTTTAGGTACAGGAAAATATAAAGTGAGCCTGGGCAAACCTAGTCCTGCCTGGAAATATTCCTTATTTCAGTAAGAATCAGAAAAGAAATCACATAGGAAAAAATTTGAGCACCTACTGCACTTGTGGCTGACGCAGAAAAAGGACAAAGTTATGAAATAGCAACTTCTTCCCTGAAATTTTGTTCATTTTACACAAGCAAGGGATCTCGTAAATGTGCAGTCTCGAGCGTCTACGTGTGCTGACAGTTTTTCGGAATTTTCTGAAATTTAGAGATGCCCATTTTGAAAAGAGAAAATCTGGCTCATGTGAGCCTGGTAACAAACCCCCGAACTCGTGAAAGTCTGAGACTATTTTGGCTCAATTCCACAGAGCACCTAGGGATTTATATGATACATCAAACGTAAATGGAGAGAGTATAGCCCAATCTTCACAAACCTAAGATGAGGGTCAGCATTATTGATTTCCAACAGAAGCATATGATTTTCCTTACAGACAGTAAGGAAGGCATAAAACAGCATGGCAAAATTACCAGGAAAAGTAAACATGGCTACTACAAGAAAGGAAAATGGCAGCTACACTGTACCTCGCGCAAAATTAAGTCAGTGTGAGGTTTTAAAAGGAAGATAATACTAACCTTTCTGCGACATGGATGCAATTTCTGCCCAAGGAATATTATTTTCTCAAAATGTGTCTTAAGAGTCTCTTCCTCAAATGGTCCTTGAAGGCGCTGAAACAGCTGTCTGGCGCTGCCCTGATATTCACATGAGGGGTTCGTAGTGTTAATTGTTGACTGAAGAAATGACATTTTGTGTGCATCTCCATGCACCTTATTGGATAAGAAAAGGTGACCTATTCTTGAAATATATAGCGATCAATAAAAGCTGCAGCAGATTTACAGAAATCCTACAGCCAGTAGATACAGAAATCCTATAGCGATCAATAAAAGCTGCAGCAGATTTACAGAAATCCCATAGCGATCAAGGAGCTAGCATTTAATGCCCTTTCTGTATAAAAGCTAATGGGCATAACATAAATGAGAACAAACCTTCGGAATGCCAGGTAATGTGGATTGATAGTGTTGAGATGATCCTGAGTCATCTGCGCTGTCAGCACCATCACCAGAACTTCTATCTGTGAGAAGCTTGTGGCGGTCCTTACACTCATCAGGCTTTCTATATATACACTGCAAATGTCGGGATGGAAGAGTCCACCATTAAGTAAGAAACTGATAAGCCAATAATTTAAAGCCACCAGAATATGGTGACAAATTCCATACCACATAAGACCCACATACAAGAAGAAAGTAATATCCAGCACTATAAAAAATAATTAACACCAATTCAATCATAAGTAAATGCTAGATAAGTAAATGGAAACAACATGGGTTAAGAAAAATGCATGACAACAGGGGAAAAATTAAGGATCAGTGCTGCCAAAAGAATGTAGTTTATAATCCATAATTACCTTCAGTTGGACAATGCTGTTCAGTGCATCGCTCACTAATTCCCAGTTTTGACCCATATCATGCACAAGCACCACAAGAGCCTGGTTTTTTTAAGATGTTAGCTGCTTTCCACAAAATGTACTTCCTCCATCCAGGTGCATAGGGCGTCTAACAGAAACTTGATATTCCAAGTATAGAAGTCATGTTTGCTATTAAGTGATCCTAGATTCCCTCCCTATCTCGCTCGGCTCCCATCATCACCCACCCACGATAATCTCATTTGATTAGGCTGGCATAGTGGGGACTAACTTATACCAGTGTCATGCATACGACACTAGTCTATGTTCCTACCTCCATAGTGCAAATATCGACCTCCCGCAATGGGTAGTACCATAAGTTGGTATCATGCACATGATACTAGTTATGATACTACCTTTGCAGTGCATAGTATCATAGAGACCTTATTTATTACTCCCTCCGTCCCATAATATAGTAACGTTTTGAAAACTATGCTAGTTTTCAAAACGTTACTATATTATGGGACGGAGGGAGTACCATGCAAGGCACATACTAGTATAGCATTAATTATGATACGGTATCAGTATGATACTCAACTCTCTCTTTCTTCATTTAATTCAATCCCACATCACCAAAATTGCTTAGTTGGCATGAATGATACTAGCTACGATACTCTCATCGCGGATCATCAATTTAATCAACATAACATAAGATATATAACATAAAAATTATATCATTTGAAAATATAACATCTGAAGTTTCTAATGATATGATTTTTATAATATATATCTTATTTTATGTTGGTTAAATTGATGACCTAGGGGTACGCGTAGGCCTTATAAACTGTGATGGAGGTAATAGTTGGCATTGCATGAGTATGCATGTTACTACCTATTTTACTCCCATATTGGCTAGTCTTAGGTAATGGGTAGTATCATAAGTTAGTATCATGCATATGATACTAGTGTATGATACTATCTCTGTAATGCATAGTATCATAGATGATCTTATTTATTGCCATGCAAGACACATAGTAGTACCACATTTAATATGATACGGTATCATAATATGATACTCAACCCTCTCTTTTCCATTTAATTGCATGCCACATCATCAAAATTGCCTAGTTGGCATGCATGATACTACCTATGATACTCCCATTACGGGGAGCCTAAGAAGGGGCTGATCTGGGAGAATGATGCTAGGCCAATGCATGCACATATTCAAGTCCATCAATTAATGCTAGGCCAATGCATGCACTACTCAACACGAAAATTTTGGAAAACTAGTTTGCATGCAGGAGCAGAACGATCACCTCATTAATCGGCCCAGTTGATGAGAATTTCAGCACTCACTACTCAGTAATCGCGGCCAAAACAAACACGCTGGTTGGCTAATTCTACGGTTCAAATTTTTTTCCTTCGTCCAATCCTCTCGCACCTTGGTTACACTGCAGCTCATTAGACGCCCTAAGCACTAGACGGAGGAAGTAGCAAGATCAAGTAATTTCAAACATAGAATAACCTGATCCTCAAAATTTGACCATGGACTTCCAGGACGAGAGTGACCAGCAGTCATCTGAACAAGAGATCAACATTTCAGAAAGTAGTTGACAAGCAAAATGCCAGAGACGACGTGTTGGCATAAATATATGGTCCTCAACCAAACTGATATATCTTAGTCTTCTAGTAGCCATAACCTAACCCAACCTTTTGCCCTTGCTATACAACAAAATAAATTTATGGTATATTAATTTTCATTCTGTGAAACATGGATGATTTTCAGGTGGTCAATTGAGTTTACAGAATTAATGAACAATTTTTCATTTCCCATAGTAACATGGTCTATCCATCATGTGAATATCATTATTACTTTATAAGTTTATATTGTCAATATATTGAAGAAAAACTACTAATGTTTTTGGGCTATATTTAAAGGTAACAATTCTACTACTGAGCCGATTCAAGCAGCACAAAAGGTTGCCAATTTTCCCTCTAGTCGTGCTGGAGAACTTTATCCAAGCCAGAAGCCCAGAATGTAAAATGAGGCAAGCTCATGATAAGCCTGGATGTCTTTTCTTGAACTAAGTTAGTTCCCAGCGCTAGTTGTGACATAAGGAAGTGCATACTACAGTTCAGCAAAGGAAAAGCTTCCCTGGGTAATTGGGTAGTACATTCAGTTACATAAGAGAACCAAAAAACCTCCCTCCTAATGCAAAGATGTGTCAATGTTGTTTGCATATTCTTTACAAATTAACAGAAACAAAAAGGGACACCAATAAAAGCATAGGATGAACTGAACCATTAGTTATCTATTTGGTAGTACCATCTGAAATACATAAAGTACTATAACATCAATTTGGTTTCAGCAAATAATGAATTCAAACTCAAATAGTTTTAACACTGAGAAAAGTAATGCATGTCTAAAGGAAAATGGTTTTGACTTGTGAAGAGAAAGGTACAGCATAGTAAAACAGTATTTATGGCTATATGCCAATAAAGGTGCAAAACATATATACGACCAGGAAGTCAAAACATATGGATACCTTCAGTGTTTTACTTTTTCTTCCACGGTCCCGATTAGTGATGATCTTTATAATCTTCATTGGGTTTACCATGTTACTCATTTGTGATGCTGCCGGAGATGCCAGTGTGCCAACTGGGGTCAGAGCCTCTAATGAAATATCTGGTGCTTGATGCAACAGTTTAGTCTTCTTAGTATGCTGACCATTTACCACTGTTAATAGATCAGCATCTAACATGTCAGAAATTATTCTCGTGTCCTTCAAATAAGAACCAATTGTTCTCACGATGTATGCCAATAAAAATATGATGTCTGAAGCAGAGATAAAGAAAGTTACCAATATTCACATTTGAATCAAACTGATTAGCCTCCTGTCGCTTCTTGAAATAATCCTTCTGGTACAGGAAAGAGACAATATCCATCAGAAATTAGTGAAGCTACATGCTTACTATAGTTCTATTCGGAAATATTTGGTGCTACTGAACTTTGGAGACTCGCAGTGTCGTATATGGTTCACTAAACCCTACAGTACTCTCTTTGATCCCAAACTATAATACACCAAAACCCCATAACTCATAAGAGTAAGTACAATAGGATGATGTAGGCGGGCTATAAGAGATGCCACATCATAATTTAGCCTAGTTGGAGGAGAAAGAAGAGAAGCGGGCTACAAACTTATAGATGGCTGTAGCATGAGCTCCAACACTCTTTGTAAGAGAAAGGGGTGGCCGCATATTAACTCTATAGCATACTAGTGTGTTTTATTATTATACGAGTGGGCTATTCCTGTTTGTTTGGGCTAGCTTTTGATGATCAATATAACTAGCTCCAAAAGCACCTATTTAGGAGCTTTTATGGCTTCTTGGCCAAAATGGAAAAGCTGCAAAAGCAGAAGCAAAAGCCAAAACAAACAGGGCCCGAGGTTGGCTATAAGTGACATGGCAACACCATATAGCCGGCTGTTGGCTGTACTATTAACCATGCTCTAAAGGATGACTGAAATTAAAATTAATCAACTTTGTTATGCTATAGTTCACTTGTGTGCCTTCAAACATCATTTCCGCACGATGTTCACTAGTTTGCTGCTTGAACATGTATGTGTAGACGCTTCAAATTGACTACGGGGCTATTTGGAAGAATGGTATTCCTTGGTGAAGTATCTGTATTCAGTTTGACTTTACCTACAGATTGTCCAAGCATATCCTAATGGATTGACCATAAGGATGTTGGCTGCTTAATCACATACAGCTAAACATAATACCTACTCATATTGAGCAATCGAATCAACCTGAGGCCTAGGATCAAGAGCAATGGCCTGAAACATAGGCAGAATGAACTTTCTCTACCAATCACAGTACACAAAACAATAGAGAGATTTGGCATTGAGAATTTTACCTTTCCAGCCAGCAAGGTATAGGACTCGGTCACACTTTGTGGTGCCTTGTATCCCAGATGCTTAGGCTTTTTCTTCTTTTTAGACTTAGTAGATACCTCACTGCCATCATATATGAACTGTCTGTCAAAATCAACAGCGGATTCAATATCTGCATTCTTCCTGGGCAAAAAACCGCCTTGTAATGAACTTTGATCATCTTGGCAGGAGTTTGTGTCTCCACTAGAGGCATCTGTTTTACTTGTTAACTGAGGGGTTCCGGCAACACCAGCAGAGAATGGGCTTGCAACTCGCTGTCTAGCAGCTGTCCGTATGCGTTTTGTAGGAATGGAAAGGAAATCTGGAGGTCTTTTACCATTGGATAAAAATGGCTGGTTTCCTGGCTTGCTCTCCGAACATGGATCATAAGGCAGGTCAACACCATTATCATGTGGTCTTCTGCCATCCATCCTCTGACGAATCTGTTGTTTCTTCTTGTGACTCGATGCCAAGCCACCATCATATGTTTCAGGCAATAAATAAGTGTATGCCTTGCCTTCATCATCTTCATATGCATTCTCCCTATGTACATCTAAACCAAAAATGTAGTGTTGATAAGAAGATTGCATCATGATACGGGTACTGAGAAAGAGTGGTATAATCATCTTCATATGCATTCTCCCTATGTACATCTAAACCAAAAATGAAGTGCTGATAAGAAGATTGCATCATGATACAGGTATTGAGAAAGAGTGGTACATAAACCTGGAACATAATCGCATGTAGATGGCTCATAATCCTCCTTGTGTTCAGTGTTAACAAACTTCTGTAATACAGAAATAGTTAACTTGACAGTATATGGATACAAAATAAGTTAACTTTGGAATATGAATAGAACGATCCAAGTAGCGAACATGGAGAGTATATGTCTAATTCGTCAATTATGGCATAAATGGTCTTCTTAGTGATTTTAAATTGACATGATGACTGGTAATATCAAATTTCCATTGAGTTCATAATGCCAATTGATCTCTTGAAAGCAAGAATTACGAGTCAACAAGTCAAGAAGAGGTTGAGACATGGACTAATCGTGAGTACTCTAGACTGCTGACGGACTAGTCGACATGGTACTATAGTACTCAACTTACAGTCCTCAGCTACTAATACATATAGTATGTAGTATCAATAATTGCTAATGGAGCTCGAGCTCCATGGGGCCTGAAATTTGAAATATTCAAAAATCAACTTTTTAAATTTCAAAAAATTCTGAAAAGAAAAATCCACACATACCTATGGATGTATATTACTTGTCTGTAAATTTTCATGGAAAAATAAATTTTTATGTGAGCTACAGAAAAATAACAAAATTATGTTTTTGTAGCACATGGAACATTCACTATACAAGTACATGATTTTGTTTTTTTTCTACAGTTCACATAAAAATGTACGTATTTCATAGTGACATTTTGCACACATCTAATATACATCTACAAGTACTTGTGTATTTATTTTTAGATTTTTCTGAAACTTTAAAAGTTCATTTTTGAATTTTTGAAAATATCAGGCTTCATGGAGCCCAAGAGCCAAAAAGCCTCACTATGTAGTATATATTATACAGTACAGTACAGTATACAACAAAAACTGAATGCATGGGAAGTGAATGAAGAACCTGAGGCTGTGCCAATTGTAATATCCAATGGCCAGGGCCTCCGCTTCTCCATGAACCAAGAAGGCAGGGGAGAAATCGAACCCAAGAAGAAGGGAAGGAGAGAAGGGAGAAATTACTAGCTACAAAAGCAGAGGAGTGCTTGCTTGCCACCGCTGGCTGATCCAGGAGGAGCACAGCAGCAGAGTGGCAGATCCAGGAGAGGAGCTCGGCAAGGGAGGAGCACAACAGCAGAGGGGCGGATCCAGGGGAGGAGCAGAACCAGCTGAGGGAGAGGAGCGGAATGCTCCTGGCCACCGCAGCGGCGGTGATGAGTGGCGGTGGCAGCCTGGTCCCAGGTAAGGAGGGCAGGCGGCTCGTTGTGGAGGAGCCTGGAAAGCTAGGGTTGCAATTTTCCCTCCCTTGGGCTGCAAAACACAACTTATGGAGAGATACAAGGAGCAAAAGAAGGACCTGCATATGGTGTTCATTGACTTGGAGAAGGCCTACGATAAGGTACTGCGGAATGTCATGTGGTGGGCATTGGAAAAACACAAAGTCCCAACAAAGTACATTACCCTCCTCATCAAGGATATGTACGACAATGTTGTGACAAGTGTGCGAACAAGCGATGGCGACACTGATGACTTCCCAATCAAAATAGGAATGCACCAGGGGTCAGTTTTGAGCCCTTATCTTTTCGCATTGCTGATGGATGAGGTCACACGGGATATACAAGGGGACATCCCATGGTGTATGCTCTTTGCAGACGATGTGGTGCTAGTCGACGATAGTCGGGCGGGGGTTAATAGGAAGCTGGAGCTGTGGAGACAGACTTTGGAATCAAAAGGTTTTAGGCTTAGTAGAACTAAAACTGAGTACATGAGGTGCGGTTTTAGTACTACTAACCATGGGGAAGAGGAGGAAGTTAGCCTTGAGGGGCAAGTGGTACCTCAGAAGGACACCTTTCGATATTTGGGGTCAATGCTGCAGAAGGATGGTGATATTGATGAAGACGCTAGCCATCGAATCAAAGTTGGATGGCTAAAGTGGCACCAAGCTTCTGGCGTTCTCTGTGATAAGAGAGTGCCACAAAAGCTAAAAGGCAAGTTCTATAGAACGGCGATTCGACCTGCGATGTTGTATGGTGCTGAATGTTGGCCAACTAAAAGGCGACATGTCCAACAACTAAGTGTGACAGAGATGCGCATGTTGAGATGGGCATGTGGCCACACAAGGAAGGATCGAATCCGGAATGATGTTATACGGGAGAGAGTTGGGGTGGCACCAATTGAAGAGAAGCTTATCCAACATCGTCTGAGATGGTTTGGACATATCCAGCGTAGGCCTTCTGAAGCGCCTGTGCATATCGGGCGGTTAAGGCGTGCTGATAATGTCAAGAGAGGTCGGGGGAGGCCAAACTTGACTTGGGAGGAGTCCGTGAAGAGAGATCTGAAGGCCAAGGTCTAGCCAAGCGTCGTTGGGAGGAGTCCGTGAAGAGAGGCCTGGACTATCCATGACTAGTCACTCCACACCTCGACTCACAGAGCTAGTCTACACAAAGAACCTAGCAAACAATCAGATTGAGACTACTAGACTAGTTGTTCGACTCACAATCCATGCTTGAAAGAAACAGGACGGTAAATTTAAATGTGCGAGAATTTTGTACACTTCACAACTAAAGCAACTGAAATTTTTGCCAGGGCAAAACACTGAGTAGAATTTTTTTAGCAACGAAACATTGAATAGTTATAGCGCCAGTTAAATGTTCCACTATATACTGGAGTTCAACATTTTAACAGAACTCCCCCAAGATGGAAAAAAGAACATAAATAAATAACTTCTTTGGTGTACCGAAAGCATCATCTTACCTTATTATAAACAGATATACACCCCACAGACTCCCTGTATGCGTGCATTGCACCAGGGGCTACGTCATAAAAGAGATTTGTCTGAAAATAGGAAATGTATCAAGTTTTTTGTGCATGTACTAAAAAATGGTACCAGGTTTTATTAAGTAAATCACATAGAATGAGATGGGATGCAAAAAGATGTAAAGAAGGAAATTGTCAAGACCATACAGAGCCAGATAGATTACTTCTGAAAGTTCATCAGGCACTTTTAAAATGCCAAAATCATTTAGCCTGTCTGGCGTTGGTGGTGCTTCAGCTAATGAAAGACACTCAGACACATTACAGTTGAAATCCAGAAACCGAAGAGCGTAACTCTGAATAGGAGAGTGGTGAGACCACCTAGGCTTCTCTTGTTCAAAGGATTCGCCACCCTGTTCAAATTCATAAATCACATCAACCTTGCAGTGGTAACTTGTAAACATATCAAGCCTCATAAGTCTACAACAAAGTTATGCACTTAAAAAAATATGAAGCAACGCTATTTCATCCTGAGGCTACAGGAAATCCAAAACCACTCTCTAAGCCAGTACAAGTAATGCCATCAGAGCCAATGAATATATAACCTCAAAAAATAAAAGAGCCAATGAATATAAAAAAAGAATATGAACAAATAATTGATGTTTATTGATTTTAATACCAGTACTTTTTCTGCTTTGGTTCCAGCAAGCTTCATTTCTTCAATCACCTTGGTTTTCTCTATCTGTGACGCTTTAGGAATATCATCACTAGTAGCTCGTAAAGTCTCAGATGAACGCCAAAAATTCATGATGCACTTGGCCAGAATTCTAGCAGCAGATTTTTGCTTTCTGTTAACACTAGCTTCTTCAAATGCTGCTCGGCCACTGGAAGCAATCCAGTTGCACATCTGAGCTGCAGCTGTACTTCTCCACAGACGCTCCTATTATATAGGATAGTGCAGGTCACAACGTAACAACAATGTTACACAACAACATAACAAATCTTACAAGTCATATGCGTGCAATGAAGAAAATAAGATAGGTTAAGGAAGTACCTGCTTGAAGTCATTTGCCATCCAAGCCATCTCCTCCAGAACAAACTCCCAGTGACTTTTACGCTTCTTCTCCAAAGAAATATTGCAAAGAACTAGTTCACCAGCTCTCTTAACGTTCACCTGCCAAGTAATGACTTTCTTTTCAGTACCGAAAGCACTGGCATAAAACGAGAGCATTATATAACCTAGGTGTACCTCTATAAGCCGAGCCCTTCTAAGGATAGAATCCTCATGTTCTTTCTTTATCATGATAGGATCTTCACACTCCTTTGTAATTGCTGCGTCATTTCGGTTACATTGCACAACATCATTATCAAAGGAACACATAGCATATTTAGTTGATAGCACAGGATTAGGCATATCCTCTGTGAGCGAAGCAGGGGGCACGTCAACAGAAGCCAACTTATTGGAATAGTTATTGTTTTCATCCAAATCAGGACCTGCCTCCTTAGTCACTTTGTTGGGTTCAGAAATAGCAGGACGGCCTGTATCCTTTTGTGTGTCAACCACGTTGTTACAAACTTCAATTTCATCTTTCACAGCAGTGCAGACTTCTGGCTGTATAGGAGTAGAACCGTAAACCACAGCAGTGGGGTTGCTACGGCCTTCCAATTGGCCATCTTTTTTGTCGCCGTTATCAACAGGCACAGTGTTACTCAAGCCTTCATCAGAATTTTCACCGACCTTCTTCACTGATACAAAATTAGCATTTTTACCTGAATGCTCATCAGTAGTCTTGGTGGCATCCGTACAAGTTAGATCCACTTCCTTTTCTTTAGATCTAGCAGTTCCTATAGCTGGCTGCATAACAGAAGCCTCGTTTTCCATATCAACTTCATGAGCATAAACCATGCTTTTGACAGAGCAGCTGTTACCAGAGTTTTCAGGAGTGTGTGCTTCTCTACAGATTTCGTTGTGTATAGATGGCAAAGAAGTTATCCTTGAAGAAGCTTCTGGCTTCAAAGCATGAGGAGATTTGGCAAGAGCGGCTGCACTAGACATCTGGCCTCCTCCAGCATGCTGTGAATTATCAGACACGCTGTTTGGTGAGATTTCAGGAGCTAGAGTAACATGGTGGCTGTTCGTTATTTCATGTTTTTCATCTTGCTTGTCTTCATGAATTGCTTGAACACTGCCCATCTTCGGTACCATCTGATTATTTGACGCATTATTCAACATATCCTTACCATTTGAACTCCTCGGTTTGGGAGCCGCAAGGGATGCGGAGCCATGATCATCATTTTTTGCTTCTTGTACTACCCCTTTTGCATCTTTCCGGTGAGAACTTAACAGAGGAACTGGTGGAGATCTAACAGGCACAGTATTTACATTCTCCCTGCTTGACTTTGACCTGCGTCGAGCATACGCTTGGCTCTTTGCCCCATGGCGGAACAAATCAGAATCTTCAGCTTCTTTTGCGTTATTTTGGCCATCAGTGTACAAAGACAACTCAGGTTGAGGTGTGTTACTTCTTTTAGTGCCGCGTTTCACAAGTTTCTCGCCACCTATTGTGCTGATATCTGCATCTAAAAGCATAAGATTATCAGCTGTGTTGGCTTCACGACATGATGAAGTTCCTGGTCTGACACAACTTTCAACCGAATCTCCATGAGGTGATGCAGCAAATGTGAAACTACCTTTTGCTTCACTGCAGTGCAAAAAAGAACAAAAGGCTAAAATCAACCAATAACAATGTCAATGTTATCACATGACAGATGAGGAACTAATTGTCACCTTATCACATTTTGTTCGGCTATCTGATCTGTGACAGAAGTGGACTGTACACTGAGTGACGCTACATGTCCAAGTTTGAAATCCAAGGGATTGCCTCCCTGCATGATAGGTGAATAAACCAGGGGAAAACGAAAATGTACAACACCATACTATGATGTAGTTACCACGTACCTTAACTAAAAACTCAAGCTCCCTCCTCCGTTCTTCACGGACATCATATTCCTGCCTGAAGTTTGTGTCCAGAAAAGTATCAGGTATCCATAGAAAACGTAAACTAGTGAGGAATAACATGGTGGTCGATGTACCTCAGCTCATCCTGAGCTTTCTCTATGGCCACATGGCGAGGGGAAGTTTTTGCTTCAGTGCTCACACCACATTGAACAATTCCTCCCATAGAGCACGGCTCAGTATCCACTTGACCACAGAAGCAGGGTATGCCCATACATCACTACAAGTGCATTTTAATCAGAAAGCCATCAAAAGATCATGGCCTCCTCACAAATCCACAAAACACAATAAAAACCTGACCTGTAAACCAATAGACCGTCATAAACGACACAACAACTAAAGAAAACAATAATAAACAGAAGCTGCAAACAAATAATAAATCATAATCATGTAAACCTAGAATAAAAAGTAATCCCTACTAGAAATAAAGATGAGGGTTTTTATAACCACAATATAGCCCAACCAAATATGACGTGTGTCATCCTCTGCCCAATCGAATGAGCATGCGCAAAGACATGATAACCTTTTGTATATTCAAACAAAACACACATAACAACAGAACGTGTGGCGATCCTAATCAGTATCCACATAACCGGGACAAATAAACATCACATTTTCATCTAGTCCATGTCATCTCACACATCGCACCAACATCTCAAACCACCGCGCAATTCAAGCCCACGCATGCCAGCGACTATTGTGTATACACTACCTAATACATAGAGAAGACTAGCATGGGCATTCCTCCACGCCCAGCACAAATGAAGCGCAATTCAAGAGCAACAGCACAGTACCGCCACTCGAACATGACGCTGCACGTTGTCCCCCACAGCACGGTGCCTACTCGACACCTCAACTGCGACCCTAGGCGACATCGCAAGACGGAAGGCTACCGGGACGAACATTGGATGGAACAGGAGACGCACCTACACAGCCCGCGCCGGGAGCTAGGGTTAGGGTTTGCAACAGAGGAGCCCGGAAGAGACAGGTGGGTGGATCCTGGCAGTAGGAGTGGTTCCAGGGGAGGCCACAGAGGAGCTGTATTACTGTGTCAGGTTGCCGGGGGCAGAGGCGTCGCCGGAGATCAGGGAGTGGTGGGTTGCTCGCGCGGGGAGGTGGGGTGGCACGTCGAATGCAGGCAAGGCCAGGAGGAAGGAGGGAGAAAGGGTTGCCTCCGAGCGTGCGGGCGAACTGCTGCGGTCTGACCAGAGCTGGGCCGGGTCCGACCCGGCCCACTGGCTAGATGGGCCAGCCCGACATGGCACAGCCTGGCAGTCATGAAAGTAGGCAATCCCGACAGAGGATGTATGTATGAAGCGGAAGATGGCTAACTCGAAGAACTGTCATGGATGTGGGTGCCGGGACTCATGGAGGCATTCACTCCTGGAATGCAACATGGCAAGGGCAGTATGGGCGATGGATGACAGTGATGTGTTTGAGCATTTGTCAGAGGTAAGGGCTCCAAATGTGAAGACGTGGATTGAAGAAGTGTTGGGCTCTTTGAGCAAGAAGGCCGTCGCGACTGTTTTCATCACCATGTGGGAAATCTGGCATGCCCGAAGGAAACTGATTCATGAGGATGTTCACCAAAGCCCACTGTCTACATACATGTTTGTACGCAATTATATAAGGGAACTTGAGACCATTGCAGTGTATGTGCCAGTGGTCTCTGGGGCCCGAGAGGTAGCAGCCAGACGGGTATGGAACCCGCCGGACCAGGGGGTGGTGCACATGAGAGTGGATGGATGCGTATCCAGGAACGGGGAAGTTGGAGCAGTGGTGGTGGTGTGCCGTGATCACACGGGCACCTTTCGAGGATCGTCGACGGTGGTTTTCCCAGGGATCTCAGACCCTGCCTGTCTTGAGATGATGGCCTGCAGAGAGGCCCAGGCGTTGGCCCAGGATCTAATGTTCTCAAAGATCATCATTTCAGGGGACTCTAAAAACACGATCGCTGGCATAAGGGAGGAAGCAGGAGGACTTCACAGCATGATTACTTCGGAAATAGTAGCTAATAAGTCTTTGTTTGATCAATGTTCTTTTGTTTGGGAGGGGAGAAACTATAACCCCGATGCCCACCGTTTAGTTAAATTTGCTACTAGTTTAAATTTCGGTAGGCACTTATGGATTGAAGATCCACATCACCCAACTTGTATTTCGAGTGTGTTGGTTATGAATGAATAAAGAAGTGTTTACCCCTCAAAAAAATGAAAGTAGGCGCCACGCCACGCCAAGCCCAGTCAGGTCCCCGTTTACATGGTCGGTGTCCTTTTTGGCCTGGTAGATTTTTTAACTATTAAACAACACTACAACAGTTAGCTATAGAGTCTCGAGAGTAGAGCTAGCTAACCATGGCCAGCTAGGAATGGTTATTACAGGCTACTGCGACCTGCTGCTTCAGTCTGAAAGTGGCCACCGCAGGTGTTAATGTTTGTCTGCAGAACCCTTTTGATACGAAATGGCACATCATGCACACACAAGCCCATCTGGCCCTTGCAGTTAGAAAATATTTGAAAAAAAACAAAAAAGGTAAAATGAATACTGAAAATAAAAAATGACTCAAGTGCACTTATATGGGATAAATATTGAGTTGTATCCTAGGAGAACTCCCCTCTTTGGTTTAGTTGACCTAGGGCCCTTGACCACCTATATATACATATGGCCAAGGGGGCGGGGCACAAGCACACCTCCCTTGCCCCTACGCCACCTTGTTGTCCATTTTTTTCCTCCACCACAACCCTGACTTGGATTGCGTTCTAAATTGGAATTCGTTAGGATTTTCTTCCTTTATTTTTTTGGTGGTGTTCCTCTCTAAGCAGCGAAGATCTAGTGAACTACTTCATCGACACGTGTGGATACTGATAGAGAGATCATGTTTTTGATCATTTACTCGAGGGACTTGCTTGTGGGACTTGTTCGAGGGACGTGATCGTGGGAATGAAATCCTCGCATTTGGGAGGTTATAAATTCCTAGCTACGGGGATCGGGGTCGACATGAACGATTTTGAAATTTGGGTGCACACTAATCATCTTTACTTCTTCTTTCTCGTTACTAGGTGAAGCGTCCCCATGTGGTTTAGGAACCTTAGCAACATGAACAGACTTAACATTTTTAATCTTAGGAGTCTCTTCTTTAAATTTAATAGTGGAAAATGCGGTACTAAAAACACTTAAGACTTCTTCTAGTTTGTCTATCCTAGAGGAACTTTGTTCTATCCTCTCGGCATGCAACTCCTTATACCTAAGTAATTGAAGAACATCTCCCATTAAATTTCTTATCTTATTGTCTTGACTATGCACCTTTTTTCTAACTCTTCAAATTGTTGAGTGCTAGACACCTTACTTTTTGTAATGTCTAATCTTTGCATAAGGTGCTTCAGAGTTAATCTATTTGCATGTATCTTCTATTCCTAAATAGCTACAACCCACTAGCTATTTTTCTTAGACATGCAAACATGCCACATAAGCAAGGCATGCATGCAAATAAGAATTTAATGATTCTTGCAATACTCTATGCATGTTGCACTATCACATCATTAAGTCATGCATGTTAGTCATACATTATTTTTTTACAATATATTTCTCGTGGAAAATATATTTGTTGGGTAGTTACAACATATGTATGTAACTAGATGATACCTCGCGCGTTGCTATGGGAAATTTTAACAAATAATTTTATGTTTTGAAATATGAAAAGAATTATGAAGCTTGGTATAATTTAATTATAATATATTTTTTCGAAGAAACATTGTTTAATTATAATATATTTTTTCGAAGAATATTTGATGAGAAAACTAAAAATGTGTGTGATTTTTGTTTTATTAATTTATTATCTTTAGAATATACTTGTGGAACAATATGTGAGGAAAACAACGTTGAATTGAGACATCACACTTAGCTAAACCTAAAACAATGATATCAACTATATATGTGTATTCATAAAAAAATCATATAGAAAAATAAAGTGTGAGCTAACTCATAATTTATTTATTTTAAATCGCTTCTAAATAGTGAGGCTTAGTGCATACAAAAGTTAACAATTATTTGTGATAGGTTTGTATGCGCATGCGGATTTAATGAAGAATGTGCATGAAGAGTTATTGAAAAAAAAGGCGGACCTATTTGATGATGTGGATAGCTTGCATGTGAAGATAAATATGTTAGTGAGGATGAACTATTTAAGTATTATAGATTATAAATTCATACTTCACATTTTTTTGAAATGATATTTATCAACTTTTTTTGTTATAATGTTTGCATTCGTATAAGACTATATTTTCTTTCCATTCATTTTAGATGTTTTTAGCAATTGTTATGCATTTTTTAGCAAGGCTTTCGTAACAATGCGCGGGGCATCATCTATTTTTAATAGGTGGTGATCCCACGAGATTTCACATAATTGTAAACTAGATCATTGATGGCACATGTTGTCGTGCCCATCTATTTGAACGACAAAATATTAGAGATTTAAATAACTATAAGGACACATTTGAATTTGAAGTTAATTGTATGAAGTAGATTAAATATTTTTTAGTAATATTTTGAGGTGTTTTTGTTTACAATACATTATCATTACCATTTAGAACTTTTCTCTTTATAAATACATTCCATAGTCATAATATTTGTAAGTTCAAATTCAAGCTCGTTCAGCGGACGACTGAGATAAAACACTACTCATTTAAAAAAGATCATATAATAAATAGTTCCTTATGTTGTGCTTATATAAAAGAACTGCCAAATAGGTAGGAATATCCATTAAAAAGGAGCAACACACTCCAGACTTTGATAATGTATATCCAGGTTCTTGCTTGACGATATAGATTATAAAAATATATAGTATAGATGCTTTAGAACATAGGTATTTTTTAGATGCATAAACATATGGAGATTTACATATTTAAAGATAGCTTCCTTCACCACCAGGTCTATTTAAGCCATCAATTTACTTGCACATATATTTCAGAGATAATAGGACCGTAGTGACTGTAATTGGTGCACTGAAGCCATCTAATTAAGGGGCCTGCAAAAGGAGAGTGAGCATTGGACATGTTTTGACAGTTAAAGAAGTGAATTATTGTTTTTTATAAATTAGTAAATATAATAGTAATGCTAATCTATATCTCTTATAAAGCAAACCCCCACTACATGGGCATTTAAGTTGTCTATTTCAACATGCAAGCTATCCACATCATCAATTCTCTTAGCCAATCAATTTTCCATGTCACCCCACTATAGGATCATTTAAATTGTTTTCTTCACATGCAAACTAGCCACATCATCCATTCTCTTAGCCAATCAATTATCCATGTCATCTCCACTAATATATTTATTAATCTCTATATGCAAAATTCATATCAACCATCTTTTAATCATTTTATTGTTAATGAGAATAAGTTTTAAACATATTTCGTGTCGAATAAATTTAGTATCTCAACTATGATAAATTGAATTTTGCATGTTTAGTTAGGCAACTTAATGTATCATACTTTTATACTTTTTTATTTACATTATATAGTTATTAAAGAAAGTCCCGCTGCAACGCGCGGGGTATATTTCTAGTTATTAATAAAAATTTACGGGACACACCAAGGATATTTTGATTGTTACATGCAACCTTTGAAGCAGTAATGTGGTGTTACCCGAATTCTAAATTTCTCATCATGTTAACTTTTCTTACAACGAAGTTACTCATACTACAACTAAAAGAGTTGGTAACATCCAATAATTCACACGATCTCCATATTCCCCATCAATCTTCAGTTACCCCTAAAAGAGTGAGACCTCCTACAAGTATAAAATCACACTGACAAATCAAACATCTAACATCTCTTGACCATTTGTGAAATTTTAGTATTATAGCAGAACATCCAACTTTTACAAACAAAGCTAATTCTAAACAGCCTCAGGTTCTCAACTCTGAAATTACTTTAGACAACTAATAAACAACGTATGTATCTTGAAGTTCAATTAACATCTTGATGGAGCATATGATAGAAATAGACAATGTGCTGGATGATATTCCCATGTAGATATGAGGTATGAAACTCACACGTGTGAACTAATTACTTCAGTAGTAGCCAATGTAAATTGTCAATAGAAGAATTCCCCAAAAAAGAATAAGAACCAGCCTCCATGATCAGCCTGAATCAATCATTTGGCCAAAAGCACGGTGAATATCACCTATATAATACTGATATTGGAAAGTGTCAGAGCAAAGTTTTGCCCCTGTGTGTTTTGGATATTGTTGGACAAGACAGTAGATGAACTAACAATCTTTTCTAGTGTAAACAGTTGTATAGGTTCCTGAAGGACAAGCTAGGTGATAAAGCTTCAGGGAAGGTCTTCAAGTTATCGAAGCATTACCCCCTGAGCGAAGCTTAATCACGGAGGATGACCCCCAAAAATGAAGGTGTCCTGAAGCTCAACTCATTGAAGAAATGAAGAAAACGGCGCAAGACTTAGATGTTTTTGTGTAGTTCTTTTTCAGTTCATTGAGTCATAGGACAAACCGTACTATCAAGAGAGGTATTTAGTTTGTGGACATCGAAGTTATTGAGAAAATGCTCAGATCAAATCCAAACCAAGTGAGAAGCCTGAGCGAAGAAATCTCATGTGCACTGAGTTAAGTTTCGGTAGCAAAGACTTCGTTCTTTGGCTTCTGAAGCAGAACTAAGTCCGCGAGTCAGCTTTACTTGTTCCGCAAGTAAAGTTGCGCAGTGATGACAAATCCGACCGTTGTGGACACGTGTCAAGCTGTCACCTCGGGTCAATTTGGTCATTCCGCACCTCGGGATCGCCAACTATAAATACGCCGCCCCCTCCTCCATTTGCGGGTGGCTGCTCCAAGAATATTCCTGAGAGAGATTGAAGAGAGCACCCCAAAGACTTCACCGAAGTAAAACCCAAAATCTAGAATACTGAAGCCTAAGTCCCATTGATCTGAGTAGATTCGAGATGACTTAGGTGAAAGCTTACTAGCATTTTTATCTTGGAGAACTGCAATTCTCCTAGACGGTTAGAGTGTTGTTCTTTAGAGAGCGAAGAGTAATTATCGCCTCGAAGTCCAGTTTTGTCAAAGGTTTCGGTGATTTCCTCAATAATCAACCACGAGTGAAGAACTAACCAAGCTCAAGGAGTTTGGTGCAGTGGAGCAACGGACGGAGAGAGATTTGCTCCAGGTGTTCAATCACCAGTCCCTCCAACCAGACGTAGCGCTTTGAAGAGCGTGAACTGGTCGAACAAACATCGCAGAGTCCCAGTTTGTTTTACTTCAAGCATTTACCTTCCGTATTGCATTTGCTTCGCAGTTATGCTTCAATGTGTGTTGATTCACTGCATTTAGTTTCGCTTCCAGTTTTACTTCACTATTCCGCACTACTTATGCTTCACTTCAATAGTTTTAGTAGAAATTTTTGAAGTGATCATTCACCCCCTCCCCCTCTGATCACATATTTGGACTTTCAATTGGAATCAGAGCTGGTCACTCCCTACACTCTGTGTGTTTTGGATTAACCTCCTGGAGTGTCTTCAAGTATGTCTTTCGCAGCTATTCGCTCCGGCGAACCCATTCCTGTTTTCAATGGGAAGGACTACCCGTACTGGAAGGACAAGATGAAAAGAAATATCATGGATATCAACTCGACCGCCTGGCAAGTTGTCTTGTATGGAGTCACTGTTGCCGATGAGAAGGACATCACCCCTGAAGAAGCAAAACCGATTGATCTTGATTCTGAATTTTGGGTTTTCATCACCAATCACTTGACAGTATCATGAAGTGAAGAATATTCCATCTGCCAAAGGTGTCCGGGACTATCTTGAAAAGATTGGTGAAGGTGTTTCTACCTAGAAGGATGCCAGAATTGACACACTCCGAAGAAAATTCTATCGCTTCAAGAGAAACGAGGGTGAAAAAGTCAGCTCCATTTACAGCAGACTCACAGCTCTTGCTAATGAATTGATTTCCCTTGGTGCTGACGACATTACTCCTCACTCAGTTGTAAGAACTTTGCTTCGCTCATTGGATGAATCGTTTGATCACATTGTGCTGATGATCAAGGAAAGGAATGATTTCAGACGTCTTGTTGCCGCTGATATTCTTGAGAGACTCAATACATTTGAAATGGAAGGAGATGAGAAACGTGACATAAATGGCTCTCGAAGAAAAACTCATGCTTTGAAAGCAAAAGCTTCGCGTCATTCTTCACCCGAAGTCAGTTCTGCTTCAGGTGTCGAATCAGATGATCCTGCAAGCATTGGAAAGGATTTAGCTTTGATCATGAGACGCTTCAACCGCTTCCAAAGAAAAGGTTTTTCTTCACCTAAGAAGAGTTATTCTTCAAGAAGCTCAACTCATTCTTCTCACCGCTCATCCTCAAGAAGCTCTCCATCGAAGGACAACTGCTGCTACAAGTGCAAGAAGCCAGGTCACTACATTGTTGATTGCCCTCTGTGGGAAGCTGAGAACAAAGCAAAGCATTCACTCGGAGACTCCTCAACCAAGTCCCACAGATCTTCCAGAAGCTATGAATCCAAGAGACATGATTCCAGTTCGAGAAGAGATAAGAAGAAAGATTCTGATGATGACAAGAGGAAGAAGTATCACAAGAAGCGTGAGGGTTCTTCATCGAAGACTCACTCATCTCGGCGAAGCAGCTCTCACCGTGCCAAGGCCTACCTGTGAAAGGAGATGAACTCTGAAGACGAAGCCTCTGGGTCCGAAGCTGAATCAGGCTCAAGGTCTGGGTCTGGGTCCGAATCAGATGGTGTTGCTGGTTTGGCATTCGCTTCAGCAGATGCTTCAACAAAAGCTTCGAGCTCATTCTTCACCAACAACAGTAGTGAAGATGAATCTCCTGCATATTGCTTCATGGCCAAGGCGAAGGTATCTTCATCAAAATCTAACTATGATACTTCTGATTGTTCCTCATATGATAGTGATTCGAAGATAAGCTATGCTAAACTTGCTAAAATTGCTTCAATCCAACAAGATGAACTTGATTCACTGAGCAAAACCATTAAGAAATCAGAAACACTATTGATCGATGAGATAGAGAAAGGTCAAACTTTAACTAATGAGCATGCAGCTCTGAAGGAAAAGTTTGAAGAATTATCCTCTAGGCATGATCTTCTTTCAGTTGATTATGAGAAGCTTACCTATGAATTTCTTCAAAGGAAAATGGCTCTCGAAAGACTGAAAGAGGCTCATGAAGAGTTGGAAAATGTCAATCTCTCTCTCATGGCTCAACAAGGTCCTGAAGCAAATCATAAAATTGATTCACCTTGCTTAACTTGTTTAGAACGAAGCAAAACTGATTCCAAAGGCAAAACTCCTATTATTATTGATGATACTAATGCCTCTGATGAGGAAAATTCTGCTGTTACCGAGGAACTCCTCAGGTTGAAAAACTTATTTGAAACAGGCATGTTCAAAAGTGTGCAAGGTCACCAGTATCTCTGTGATATCCTGAGGAAGGCTCTCCTTCACAGGAATCCCAGGAATGAAGGTGTTGGTTTCGAGAGAAAGATAAACCCTGATGGCACCTATTGGGAACCTGAGCAGTACCCTAAAACTGTTTGGTTCCTAGCGAAGGAGAACCCCATTGATATAGCTAACCTTTCAGGTTTTGACTGTAAGATGAACAAAGCTATTGTGGACGAATCACTTGATTCTGACTACAAGCTCATCAAAGACGAACAGGGAAAGGTTACATCTGAGTATGTTGGTACTCCTCCTAAGAATGGCTTCTATAAGAGGCAGATATGGGTGCAGAAAGCACTTGTGGAAAAACTGCCTGCTAACCATACCATGCAGGGAAAGCCTTCGGTACCACCGAATCACTTCTATTCTCTAGAAACGAGAAATGATTCACTGGTGCCCGAATCAAATGTTCCGCAGAAGCAATACTATCGCACTGGTCGTTATACTTATCGTCCTCATGATAACAGTACTAAGATTGCATATGCTCATTCTTATCCTAACCATTCGCAGAGGACTTACATTTATTGTGTGCTTGATGGTACACCGAAGTAATACACTCCTGTTCGATTTAATATTGCTTCAACCAGTGCTTCAACATCTTCTCAGTCACCTGCTCGTTTGTGGGTGGTTAAGAAGAACTAATTATTCTGCAGGGCTATGTCTCCGGTGGATCCGAATGGGTCATGGATAGTGGTTGCACAAATCATATGACCGGAGACAAGGAGTTATTCACCGAAGAAAAACTATCACACTCTTCTCTGAAGTACATTACCTTCGGTGATAACAATAAGGGTAAAGTTTTAGGTTTGGGTAAGGTTGCCATATCGAAAGATAAGCACATTGACAAGGTTATGCTAGTCCAATCCCTTGGATATAATCTTATGTCTATTTCTAAGTTATGCGATATGGGTATGCTTGTTCTATTTTCTGCTTCGCGTTGTGTTGTCTTTTCACAGGATGACTATACGTTTGTCTTCGAGGGTTACCGAAAAGGAGATTTATACATTGTTGATTTTTCTTCGGGCCCTGCTGTATCCACATGTTTAATGGCAAAAGCTTCATCTAGTTGGTTATGGCATCGAAGACTTGGTCATGCAGGGATGAGAAATCTTCATAACTTAGTGAAGAAGAATCATGTTATTGGCCTTAGCGAAGTAAAATTCGATAAGGATCGTCTCTGCAGTGCTTGTGAAGCTGGTAAAATTACGAAGAAACATCATTCAGCGAAGACTATCATGACTACCACTCGTCCCCTTGAATTGCTTCATATGGATCTTTTTGGTCCTCAAAACTATGCAAGCCTGGGAGGAAACAAATATGGTCTTGTTATTGTTGATGATTTCTCTCGTTATACTTGGGTTTTCTTTTTGGATGACAAGAGCAAAGTTGTTGAAATCTTCAAGTCATTCGCTAAGAGAGCTCAAACTGAATATGAATTATCTCTGAAGCATATCCGAAGTGATAATGGAACTGAATTAAAAAATACTCATATTGAAGATTTTCTTGATGATCATGGTTTTACTCATGAGTTCTCTGCTACTTATACACCTCAACAGAATGGTGTTGTTGAAAGGAAGAATAGAACTCTTATTGAAATGGCCAGAACCATGCTTGCTGAATACAAGACTCCTATCAGGTTCTGGGCCGAAGCAATTAACACAGCATGTCATATCATCAACAAGGTTTACCTTCACAAATTTCGGAAGAAAACTTCACATGAGCTTATCACTGGTAACAAACCAAATGTTTCGTACCTTAGGGTATTTGGTGCTCCTTGCTTTATTAGAGATATGAATCATAGCTCCAAATTTGCCCCTAAGGCACATGAAGGTTTTCTTTTAGGTTATGGCTCAAACTCTCACACTTACAGAGTGTATAACTCTCACTTTGGGAAAGTTATGGAAATTGTGAATGTGAGGTTTGATGAAACTAATGGTTCTCAAAAAGAGCATTTGCCTCATGATCTAGATGAACCACCTCTTGATGAAGTGATCAGGTCCATGGCTATTGGAGAAATTCGCCCTGTTGAAGCCAATGCCCGTCAAGCTAATAGGGATGATGATGGTCCAATGTTCCCACACATAGCCCGGGGAGCTGGAGATCAACATCCTAAAGCTAATGATGAACAGGACGAAGAAGAACAAAGGAACGAAGGAAATGCTAATCCCGAAGGAAATGCTGAAGCTGAAGGTGAAGCAGATCCTGAAGCTGAAGCAGATCCTGAAGCTGAAGCTGAGCCTGAAGCCAATGACTCAACCTTATCACGAGTTCGAAGAAGAGTTGATGTTGATTCGATCCTTGAAGAAATTCATCAACCAGGTCGTCCGACAACTCGCTCTCGTACTCGTTTGGCTAACTTCTGTGGAAACTTTTCGTTTGTCTCTATGCTAGAACCATCAAAGTTTGATGAAGCCATGAAGGACCCAGATTGGTTAACTGCTATGCTCGAAGAACTTAATCTGTTCGAGCGAAACAAAGTCTGGTCCTTAGTTGATAGACTTGATCCAATGAAGCACAACATCATTGGTACAAAGTGGATTTTTCGAAACAAGCAAGATGAAGACGGTATAGTGGTAAGAAACAAAGCACGATTGGGAGAACAAGGATACACCCAAATCGAAGGTATCGATTTCGGCGAAACTTATGCTCCAGTTGCTCGTCTCGAATCCATTCGTGTCATGCTTGCTTTTGCAAATTTCAATGGTATTCTACTTTATCAAATGGATCTGAAAAGTGCTTTTCTTAACGGTGAAATCGAGGAAGAAGTGTATGTTATGTAGCCTCCAGGTTTTGAAGACCCAAAGAAACCCAACATGGTGTATAGGTTACACAAGGCCCTCTATGGGTTGAAGTAAGCACCTCGTGCTTGGTACGACACATTGAAGGATTTCCTTTCGAAGAAAGGCTTCAAACTAGGAACAACTGACCCAACACTTTTCACTCAATCTTATAATGGTGATTTGTTTGTATGTCAAATTTATGTGGATGATATCATTTTTGGATGCACTAACACTGAAATCAACGAAGAATTTGCCAAAATGATGTCGAAGAAATATGAAATGTCAATGATGGGTGCATTGAAGTTTTTCCTTGGACTTCAAATCCGTCAACAGAAGAATGGCACCTTTATTTCTCAAGAAAAATATCTCAAGGATTGCCTGAAGAAGTTTGGTCTTACTGATTGCAAAACTATCAAAACTCCAATGCCAACTAATGGCTTCTTAGATGCAGATGAGAAGGGCAAAGCCTTCGACCAGAAGAAATATCGGTCTATGACTGGATCTCTTTTATATCTTTGTGCATCTAGACCTAACATTATGCTTTCAGTATGTATTTGTGCTCGTTTTCAGGCCAATCCAAAGGAATCTCATCATACTGCTGTAAAGCGAATTCTTCGATATCTTGCTCACACACCTACCTTGGGCTTGTGGTATCCCAAGGGAGCTCAGTTTGATCTTATTGGCTATTCTGATTCAGACTGGGCTGGTGATCGTGTGGATAGGAAATCAACTTCAGGGACTTGTCATTTCCTTGGAAGATCACTTGTGTGTTGGGCTTCAAAGAAGCAAAACTGTGTTTCAATATCTACTGCTGAAGCTGAATACATTGCTGCTGGTTCATGCTGTACTCAGATTCTATGGCTGAAGCAAACACTGAAGGATTATGGTATTCATGTGAATAAAATTCCACTTCTATGTGATAATGAGAGTGCAATCAAAATTGCTCACAATCCTGTGCAGCACTCTCGCACGAAGCATATTGACATTCATCATCATTTTCTTCGTGATCATGTTCAGCGTGAAGATATTGTCATAAGTCATGTCAGAACTGAAGATCAACTGGCTGACATATTCACGAAACCATTGGATGAGAAAAGGTTCTGTGCGTTAAGGTGTGAGCTCAATATATTGGACTCACGCAATGTACTGTAAGACCGAACCTTTACTCCTGTATATACTCATTTACTTCGTTGCTTACTTTTGAGTTTCGTTGCCGTTTTTGCTTCGCTTATTTTATTTTATTTCGTTTGGATCTAGTCCTCCATGCTTATCACCTTTTGCTTCAGTTGGCTTTTCTTCGAGGTGATAAGTTTCGGACCCTATCTTTTCTATTCTTCTTCGTTCTTATTCTGTCTGTCCAAAATGGGTGAGCACAATTGAAACGGAAAGTATTTTGCTTCGACCATCATTGAGTTCCGAATCAAATGCTACCAATTTTTATCGAAGTTTTACTCAAGTCGAGGACATATTCTTCGGTCGTTGAGATCTCGTCAAATCCGGGTCGTTGAGATTCTCTCACGATTCGCCACGAAATCCTCGCCGTAGAATCCGGAGAGACAGACGCTGGGAGCCGTTCGATCTGATCTGACAACTCCTGTCAGACCGGCCTATAGAAGGCATCCCACCCCAGCGAAACCATCACACCTCCTCATTCACATCTCTCCGGAACCCTATCTCCCGAGCGCGCCGCCGAGCTCTTCGTCCCCGTCGCCGTTCTCGCCGCTTCACTGCCGGAAGAGCGCCGCCGTGGACTTCACGCCGTCGACGAGCACGCCCTCTCCGCTCCTCGCCGCCGTAGCTGGTCGACGCCACCGAGTTAGGGTACGCCGAGCCCCCGATCCGATCTCTGTTTCCCCTTTGCTCCTCCTTTTCTAGATCGGATCCATGTTCTTAGTCTGTTTGTTGGGATGATTTCCTTAGGTTTCTTTGATCCATTGGATCGTTGCACTGTTGGGAAACTTGTTTCTGATAGAAAAAGCTTCCCATCCCGATTCAGGTTAGAAGTTAGGGTTAGATGCTGTCTGTTCTGTGTTAGGGTTTGCCACTCGTTTGAGATTACTAAGTCTAGCTCAGAACAGATTGGATATCTCTCCCAGACAAAGTTGTTAGAATCGAGATTCTGAATCGGATCTTAACTTCGTTCGTAGGATCGTGAATCGTAGAATCTTAACTACTAGAATCGTAGAATCTAAGATTCTATGAGCAAAATCGTAGGATCGGAGGGGATAATTTGGATCGTAAGGTCGTAAGATTCTAAGACTTGAATCGCGATTCTGACAACTTTGCTCCCAGATTCATCACTGAATCTCTTGTCAAAACCTTTTGTTTTTGGATCAAAAATTTTGCTGGTGCTCATTCCATACTTGCCTTTTCCCTCGCAACCTTTATGCTTTTCACACTTAGGCTTCGGGAATGATTCACCCAATCTTGACCACATGAACGAAGCAGAACGGTCTGCTCCGAAGAAGAAAGGTGGAAGAACGAAGGAAACCAACAATGCCAGAGGCATCCCCGAGTCTATTCGCCGTGAACTGGCGTATGACACGCCTCCTGAAGAAACCAAGGATCAGCGCAAGAATCGCTTGCAAAACATTCGCCGGTACTGGGCTGTTAGATGGTACAAGTACAAGAGCATCCCTGACTGGAAGTGGGCTATGCAATTTGCCTTCAGTCCACCCTTTCAATATACTTCGGCCATGTGTAGTCAGTACACCGAAGAAAATCGCCATTTATATTACCCAACTACACCGAAGCGTCCTCACCCCAACACTCTCAAGACTCCAGCTGAATATCCTGACGAAGAAGAACGTTTGAGGATTGCTGCTGAAAACAAGAGACTGAAAGAAGAGAAGAAGGCATCCAAGTTGGCTGAAGCTGAAGCCCATGATGTTGGGCCGAGCTCGAAGAAGAAGAAGAAGCTGAAGAAGAAATCTGCTTCTCCTCCTCATGCTACTACAGAAGATGAGGAGCAAGCTAAGCTATAACAAGCAGCTTTGGAGGATTCAATGCTGGACGAATCAAATGCTGCTGACAACGAATCAGAATCCGAAGCAGATGATGAATCTGATGATCCTGCTCCCCCCAAGAAGCAAAGACTTCAGATCCCACTGAGGAAGAAGCCAGGAGAGAAACTTGCTGCTAAGGGGATTAAGTTTCAAGACTCCAAGGACAAGTCTTCTGCTCGCCCCACCATTGATTTATCAAACTTGGTGGTTGCGAAGCCCTTGGCCTCCAAGCCACCGGCTGATGCCCTCAACACTGAGAGGCGAACTAAGCAGAAGCATGACCCCGCTAAGAAGTAACCTACTGCAAAGGCTTCAGCACCAACGAATCCCAAGCAGTCTGCCGCACAAAACCCTTCAGCGAAGCACAAGCTCACTGAAGAAGAATTGAGACAGAAAGACCTCGAAGAGGCACTTGAGCGCAACATTCTTGCCAGGAGTTCTGCTGAGAAGAAGAAGGAAAATGAGGAAGCCGCTCAAAAGCAAAAGGAGTTGGACTCTGCCAGGTTGGCTGCAGAGAAGGCTGAGACGAAGCGCAAGCTCTCCGAAGCCTCAAAGAATGAAGATAAAGCTGCCGCTGAAGCTAAATAGCTGGCAGAGCATGAAGCAAAACGTAAGGCCACTTTAGATGGCTTCAGGACAAAGAAAGCTGAGAAAGATGCTAGGGCAAGTCAGAAGAAGCCCGTTGTTGATATGACACCCTCCTCTATTCCATCGAAGCAGAAAGGCATATCTATTCCTGAAGCTCAAGCTGAAGCTGATCGCCACAGTGACCATCAGTTCCCTGACCCACGTGAAGGCGAACTCTGGGATCAGTTGGGCATCACTGAAGCCCTTTGGGAGAAATGTGCTGCTGAAGAGCCAGAAGCTGTTGATCTTGGAGAGGTCTATATCTCAAGCTCCATCGAAGCAATGATCTCCACTATGATCAATCAGCTGAAGGATTTGCATTCAAGAGACATGGCTGAAATAAAAAAAGATTCACAACTATCAGAAGCGCGCTGAATCTGAACCAGATGAAGAATTCAAACAGCACGCTTTGAAATTGCTTCAACAAGTGACAGACGTCAACTCCACCACCAAGAACAATATCAAAATCTTCAAAGGCAAAATCAAGGCCGCTGTTGATGAAATGGTGAAGACCCATAATGCATCCATTATGGAAAGAGATTCGCGTAAACGCAAAGCTTCGCCCGAAGCTGAACGTGTTGTTGCACCAACATCGGCTGCTAAGCCTGCTGCATCAAAGGCTTCAGGTCCTTCACCCAAGAAGAGGACCACAAAGAAGCGCAAGGTAACTTTGGCTTCAGCTGCGGACATGGACACCAGTGATGAGCAGCCGAAGGAAACTCCTGAAGCAGTTCCCACTCCTACACCGAAGCCAAAGCCATCCCAACCCACACCAAAACCTTCAGCTCCACCCACCAAGACTCCTACTCCTCCCCCTACCAGAACCACCCCCAAACCAACTCCACCACAAAGAGCTCCTACCCCTACTCCAAAACCTGCACGACATCCCACACCCATACCACCCCGTGCACCCACACCCATCCGTGCTCCAAACCCCTCACCACAAAGGATTCCCACTCCACCAGTTGCTCCCGCACCACCTCCATCACCTCCCCATGAAGCTAATGCACCATCACCAACCCACTCCCGAACACATGTCACCCGAGACTTTTCCCCTGCTAGATCTGCTCAAGAGTCCGAAATCAACGTGCCTCAAGCCGAAGCACATGATGATGACGAAGAACAAGTTCAGATACTGAATCTGTCGCAAGAGCAAGCGCTCATAGTCGCTCAATCTGCTGGCCCTTCTAGAGCCAATCAAATTTCTCCTCTGCAAAGGTTTCGCGCGCATTCGCGCCCCTGCCAAGATACCCAGCTAGAATCCAATTACCCTCGTGAACCTTTTCCTATTTTCAAGGGTGCTGGTTATTCTTCAAGGCATGGCCCGGACTTCAACTTGGAACAGCATCGGAAGCGTCACCGGTTCTTTGGTGTCAGTCCATATGCTTCAGATCGCACTGCAGACGATCTTCGCTTTTGGACTGCCGAACAACAAATCCTCTACACCAAAGTCTTCTGTCAGCAAGGAGTACTGTTTAGGCACAAATATCTCGATATGCGAAGTCTTTCCACTGCCACTTGCTTTCAGAACATCGTCGAAACCATTGAGAATCTGAATTTGACTCGGTTGTTTGCTTTAAGCACTCCCTTCAATTCCGAACTCATCAAGAAATTCTATGCAACTCTGTATGTTTCTGGTGATGCAAATGAACCCAGCTCATGGACGCTGGAATGGATGATTCAAGTAAAAGTCTTCAGGATGTCCTCTGTCGAATTCATGGAGATAGTCAACATTCCAAGGCATTCTGGAGTCCAAGAAAAGATTCACTTAGAACCTGATATGTCAGACGAAGAATTTGCTACGCTGTTAGATCCCGAAGTCACTGCAAGCTACATTACTGAAAACATTCGCCCGAAGCATTTGAACTTCATCTCCAGGACTTGGTTCTACATCATGTCCAACTCAATGATCCCATTGAGTACTGGTTCGGAAGAATCGAACATTTATCCAGAGACAAGGCATGCAATTATGAAGCTCACTCATGGTCTTCTCTTTGAATTTGAAGACTGCTTCATTAGGAACTTGGTTCATGCAGCAGAGCTACCATTCACACTGAAACCTTATGCTCCCTGGCTGCAAGTTGTATGTGACTATGGCTGGAACGAAGACTTTGCGACTCGCCATCATCCGAAGCTTTTCCTCCCAACAGTGCGTGACTCTTTGGAATTGCTGAGGAAGCCCAATGATCCTTTTGCCACATATGTTGGCGTGCGCCATGAAGTCAATGAGCGAAACTTATCCAAGAAGTTCCAGAAAGACTGCCACCACTTTGAAGTTAATCTTCGGTCGCAGCAAATGCTTGAAAACTACATTGAAGCCAATCAGCGCCAGATGAAATTTCTTGCTGATGAGATTAACAGAGTTGGCAACATTGTACTCAACAACAATCAGTATTTGCGTGTTCTCAAACGTCATTCCTGGAAGGGGCTCCGGAAATTCAACTCAGTCAAAGGCTTTCGTAAAGATCACATTTACAAAGAGTATGAGCACCTCCAGCGAAACTTTTCTCGTGATGATACAGTTGACCGCCCGAATCATAAGATCCCTCCCCTGCACAAGATTGATGAAGTATTCTTCGTCAACGAACCTGAACCCATCCGGCCGGATACTGTCTCCGAGAACGACTCAATTATTTCAAAGGACGACGACGGCCTCGATGACAACGACCTCGACATCAACCTCATCACTCAGTCGCACCACGAATCTATTCCAACGTCTTCTTCCGAAGAAGACTCATCAGGCGATCAGTCTTCGTCGGATGAGTCTTCGTCAAGCTCAGCTTCATCGGGTTCTCAGGGTGCTGATGCCGCGCACTAGTTCTCTCGAACCTCTTCTCAACCTTTTGTCCAATCATTGACAAAAAGGGGGAGAATGAGGGCATCGATGAGTTATATTTGCATCGGGGAAAGGGTTCTTGCCTTTTGTTTTTTTTGCTTTGTTTGGTTAAGTTACAGCAAACATTCCATTCTCTTCGATTGGGTTGTAACTTAAGTTTAACTTCGGTCCTGCTACTCCTGTGCTACGCTTAAGTTTTAATAACCCCTTTGCTTGCAAGTATTGCTTCGTATCTTCTATCTTGCAGGTGGTTATTATTTTCTAAGTCACAGGTCGTTGGAAGCAATTGCATACATTCCTGGATATATATCTTCAAATGCAATTGTATTCGCTAAGATATTTGTTTTGCTTTCCACCGAAGAAAATTATCTCAAGCATTAACTTCGATTATATAAATCTTCGATGCTTGCATTCAGGGGGAGCCAAAAACTTCATATCTTAGAGTTTGTCCCATCACTTCACAAAAACTTCAATATCTTTATCGATGCCTGTTTTGTCAACAATAGTCCAAAAAGGGGGAGATTGTAAGAGCAAAGTTTTGCCCCCGTGTGTTTTGGATATTGTTGGACAAGACAGTAGAGGAACTAACAATGTTTTCTAGTGTAAACAGTTGTATAGGTTCCTGAAGGACAAGCTAGGTGATAAAGCTTCAGGGAAGGTCTTCAAGTTATCGAAGCATTACCCCCTGAGCGAAGCTTAATCACGGAGGATGACCCCCAAAAATGAAGGTGTCCTGAAGCTCAACTCATTGAAGGAAATGAAGAAAACGGCGCAAGACTTAGATGTTTTTGTGTAGTTCTTTTTCGGTTCATTGAGTCATAGGACAAACCGTACTATCAAGAGGGGTATTTAGTTTGTGGACATCGAAGTTATTGAGAAAATGCTCAGATCAAATCCAAACCAAGTGAGAAGCCTGAGCGAAGAAATCTCATGTGCACTGAGTTAAGTTTCGGTAGCAAAGACTTCGTTCTTTGGCTTCTGAAGCAGAACTAAGTCCGTGAGTCAGCTTTACTTGTTCCGCAAGTAAAGTTGCGCAGTGATGACAAATCCGACCGTTGTGGACACGTGTCAAGCTGTCACCTCGGGTCAATTTGGTCATTCCGCACCTTGGGATCGCCAACTATAAATACGCCGCCCCCCTCCATTTGCGGGTGGCTGCTCCAAGAATATTCCTAAGAGAGATTGAAGAGAGCACCCCAAAGACTTCACCGAAGCGAAACCCAAAATCCAGAATACTGAAGCCTAAGTCCCATTGATCTGAGTAGATTCGAGATGACTTAGGTGAAAGCTTACTAGCATTTTTATCTTGGAGAACTGCAATTCTCCTAGACGGTTAGAGTGTTGTTCTTCAGAGAGCGAAGAGTAATTGTCGCCTCGAAGTCCAGTTTTGTCAAAGGTTTCGGTGATTTTCTCAATAATCAACCACGAGTGAAGAACTGACCAAGCTCAAGGAGTTTGGTGCAGTGGAGCAACGGACGGAGAGAGATTTGCTCCAGGTGTTCAATCACCAGTCCCTCCAACCAGACGTAGCGCTTTGCAGAGCGTGAACTGGTCGAACAAACATCGCAGAGTCCCAGTTTGTTTTACTTCAAGCATTTACCTTCAGTATTGCATTTGCTTCGCAGTTATGCTTCAATGTGTGTTGATTCACTGCATTTAGTTTCGCTTCCAGTTTTACTTCACTATTCCGCACTACTTATGCTTCACTTCAATAGTTTCAGTAGAAAATTTTGAAGTGATCATTCACCCCCTCCCCCTCTGATCACATACTTGGACTTTCAGAAAGACATTAGCACAACGAAATTGTTCGATGAAAAGCGATCATTGGGAAATGAGAAAAATGAAGATAAGGCATATATACGTCAATAATAGCTGCTAGTGTAAGAAGGAAGGAAGAGTTTCAACCAAAAAAAATTAATATATAAATAGGCACTCGAACAAAAGTAGTTGCAGGTTGGAAAATAGTAACGTATACCTCCAATAATCACGGAAGGGGAGTGGCACACATAAGTTATGGTTAAGGACTTAAGGCCTTCGAGAACTGAAGATTCATCACTTCCTTAGGTCGTGCGGATTTAGCTTTGCTCACTAAGAGTCGCAAACCTCGCTTCTCCCCATGAAATAAAGTTCTCTCGATGGTGATCAGGCGTCACGTCCTGCAACAGCGGACAACATGAACAACCTCGCAGCATCGCCTCGATCCCCGACCGGCATCTCCCGTGTCTTTGTCGCTCAGTTTTTCCTCTCCATAGGGCAACATGGCGTCAATTGTTTGAAGCTATATGTGAGCAAAGAGTGGAAGGGAAGGAAGAATATGTACATGTACCTACCCCTCGGTAGCAGGAAAGGATCGACACATCACCTATCATGAATGGATGTGCTTAGAAACTGAAGTATAATTGTGTGCTTGAAGTTGAAGCGTAACAATTTCGAGAAGATGAGGTACCGCCCATTATTGTTCACGTCCCCTCCTTTCTACTACCTCGCAGGCGGATCACCCGCGTCGGTTGGATCGATGAGCCCTTATCCACCCGCCTCTAGCGTCAATCGCGATCCACTCGCAGATCGCCCGCATTGCTCGTGTATCGAGTGCCATCGATATGTTCCTCTCTATGTTGAGCAATCAATTTTTTGGGCGATCAGTTCTTTCCTGGAGACGGGAGCATAGCCACAGATTACCGTGTTGGGCCAAGAGAAGCAGCCCAGTTCACCAGAGGGCTCGGTTTGTTCTCCTGGAGCAGCTGCTCCTTAGGACAGTTGGGCCAGGAACATAAAAATGCGCCCCGGGCCGCTAGTTACTGCCGATCTAACGGTCAAAAACGTCCAAATCAATAAAACAGACGGCTAAAAACACTAAACGCGTGAGAGGGCTCGCTTTAGGCTCAGTTTTATTGTCCTAAATGCATCAGAAGTATTGCCTCCAAAGAAACTTCCTCCCATAATAGTGTCTAGGACAAATCGAAACCAAGAAGTGACTCCAATATAGAAGTTCCTAAGAAGGATTGTAGAGGATTGCTTACGAGTAGATTTATTTTGAACATCACAAATCCTAATCAAAGAAGCTTTTAGGCTGTCTCCACCTCTTTGTTTAAAATTAAGTGTTTCCATCTTTCGAGAGGTAATGACAAGTGTAGAACTAGCCATAGTAGGTAAAAAGGTAAAGACAAATATTTTTTGTATTTTCTAGCGAGCGAAGATGCGAGCTTATATAAGCAACTAGCAAGATAGCAAAGTAACAGAGTAAAGTTGCAATTATGTGAAGATACCTAATTCACTAGTACCGGCCGCAGCTTTTAAGCCCCCTATATCGCACACGATAGCGCGAAACTGTGTGCAATGAATACAAAGCACACACCAGGAATATCGACCCGTGTGCCCAAAAGTGAAGCATGGGCGATTAACGTGACATCACTGACGACCGAAACCTATCACGTGTGGGAGATGTAGTACACACAATTGCGTTTGAATAATTGTGGACATTGTAAGCATGCTATTCAAACGCTTGAACTAGTAGAACCGTATGCGATCAAATTTTGACAATTCTCCAAGAGGAACCGCCGGGGATTTAAGATGGCCTCACACACAGTTATTATTCCGAATCGTGCGCCGCAGTGTAAAAACAATAGATTTGGTGCTTTCAACAATTTCTGAAGGGGAACCGCGGTCTCGCGCCGTAGAAGGTGAACCGTCGTCTCGCGCCACGACGAACCTAAAGGACGTGTCGTCCGTTCGGTTACCATATAAGCCGGGTATAATCGTCTCGCGTATCGAAAGTTGCATCGTCTTCTTCATCGCCCTCGCGAGTGGTTCCACATGGATGCGCTACATCCTCAGTTGTGGGGAGGGGAACACGCGGAGGACGACAGTTCCCCTCTGGCGCGTCGACGTCGCCTCACAGACATCAGTGTCGATGACCTTACAACTGTGTTCTCCATCAGCACTAGCGCGGACTTCTTCAGCGGCCCAAGGTTTCCATCATCTGCTGCTGAAGTTATGCGCATCGTCCTTGATCAGTGTAAGAAGACGTTGAAGCTGGTGCTCGTGCAACCCTGTGTAATCGAGAAATTACGTGAGTTATGGGGAGAGGAACAGGCGCCACTGAGCGAGAAGTGCACCATTACCCTTTTGGATTCAACACCTCTTCCAACAACGATTTTCTCCAGCCCTCAGGTAGGTGATCACGTACATTTCATTACATAATTTTATTTTTTATCTGCCTGCCAAGATTTTTGACGATCCAACTGGGCAGCAAGTTTGGGTTTGTGTGAACGCGACTGGTTGGCCTTTCTTCTAAGTAACAGATGCGTCTAGTTGCATAACGTGTACACTAGACACACACACTAGATGTGCCTCCATTTTAATCTATTGGCCTTCGTCCCGTTGGTTCGATCTGGGAAAACAAGGGACGAACTTTCATCTATGATCTCATAAGCCCTATACTGAAGAAGATAGCCATTGCATGCCCAACTTCAAGGTGTTGTGAGCTCAGAAACTATGATCTCATCGCCGTCTTCGATAATAGGATTTCCATCACTGGCCTGTACGCTGTTACCCACTCCTTAACATGGTAAATGCTCGCCACACCCCATCTGACTCCTTCCCGATATGAAGATGTCGTTTACCATGTCAGCCTGTACTTTGCTGTGACAGACAATGGCACTTGTTACATGTGGAATCCACTTGCTGGAGGTAAGGTGTTCACATATGCCATGGTGACATGGTGTGTATATGTTATTTGCTTCATTATTTGTTGGGTTCGATGTTGCCTTTGTTTCAATATATTGCAGGTTCGATGCAGCCCCCAATTTTAATTCAAGTGCCGAAAGTTGTCGATGACTGATGAGGGTTGGCCTCGACAAATCCCATGGTTAGGAACCCTGGGTTTGATCGTAAGGAATGAGTGCAAAGTTGGCGATCTCATCGGCTAACAGGAGACAGGGATTTACCCAAGTTCAGGGCCCTTAATCGGTAAAACCCCTACTTCCTGCTCGATGTATTATGAGGTGGATACGATTACAGTGGATGTTTCGACGAGATTGCTCTCGCCAAAGGATGTTGTGATGAGTATTGATCTGTCCTAGATGTCCCCTCTCCCAGCCTTTATAGTAGACTAGTTCTCAAGGAGTCCTTCTAGGTTTACATAGAGAATTGCCTAATTTAGGTAGTCTTGGTGTCCACGCCTTGGACTCCATGTCGGTTTGGGACTCCTTGTCAGCGTGGTCGTCGGTGCTTCGGGTGGGTTGATCTTGGCCTCCTGAAGCCTTCTGTTGGCTGCCAGCCATGACACGCATCAGGTACCCTCATGGTGAGGAGTCGTGGGGGTATCCCCTCGTCAGTAGCCCCCGAGTGCCTGGGGGACTCGAAGAGTCACGCAGGGACTCCAATCCGCGTCAGCTGTTGTAGTGTGTGTTGCTTTTTATGAATTGCGTGATGCCTGTTGTTTATATCAGTTTTTGGCACGGCTACACATTGATATGAGATTGCCAAATTCAATAGGCTATACAGTTGTTATGAGTTTCCCTGACTCAGGCGAGAAGGCCCCAAGTTACTTATAGCTCGGAGGAGCAGATTACCGAGTTACTTATAGTTCGGAGGAGTAGAGATGTACCGAGTTATCTACAACTCGAAAGCAATGATACGCACCGAGTTACCTCTAACTCGAAAGCAATAGTGCACACCGAGTTACCTCTAACTCGGAAGATACAGTATGCACCGAGTTACTTCTAGCTCGGAAGCTACAGCATGCACCAAGTTACCTCTAACTCGGAAGCAACAGTACATACCGAGTTACTCATTACTCGGAAGATACAGTGAACCGATTTATTCATTACCCGGAAGCCAGACATGAACCGAGTTACTCGTTACTCGGAAGCTAAAACACGCCGAGTTACTCGTTACTCGAAAGCTTAAACGTGTCGAGTTACTCTTTACACAGAAGCTTAAATGTGTCGAGTTACTCGTTACTCGGAAGTGGTGTAATGAGTCACTCTTACTCGGAAGCATGAAAGATATAAATTCAGAAGTTCATTCAGCCCATGACTCGGAAGATCCTTGGAGCGAAGCACTCGGGGGAAGCACTCGGAAGGTGAAGGCTTTAACTCGGAAGATGAAGGCTTCAACTCGGACGTGGACTCCAACCCGGTAACGAAGGTGGCGAGTTGTGGATAAGGAAAGGAAGGCTTCAGAGTTGTATGCGTAGGCGCTAAGGCCGTCATGCCAACTCGGTTCAGAGTTGTAAACGTGTTTTCCAAGTCGTGTGTGTCCTGTATGGAAAGCCTAGTTTCCGAATTATACATGCCAAGACCCGCGTGCCCTATTTATAATGGACCTGTCCGATTGGAACGAGGACAATCAATCGACACACATCCAATACATCTACTTTCTCAAGTACTCTACTTTTCGTCTAGTTTTAGTTATCCTTTTTTGCTTTGCCTGTAAAGCATCCGTCTGTTCTCCGACATTGAATAAATCTTTGTTGCTTTGCTCGTAAAGCACCTGTTTATCGTACACTAAAGTGCGGTTGGTGACTCCTTTACTCAATACATTGCGCAGTGCAATTGTGTGTTGCGTGGAACAATTTCTTCGTCAACACAAATTGGCGACTCTGCTGGGGACCAAGGCTGAGTTAGATATAACTCAGACAAAGAAGAAAGACAAGAACAACTCCGACAAGATGAACTCTGATCTCAAGAACGGAAGCGACCTCAACTCGGACAACATCATCGATGTCACAATGAAGGATCTATCTGAAGATCATCAGTTGGAGATTGAGCGTGCGCTTGAAGAACATAGGAAGATGATGTTGGCTGGATTCCAGAAGACCAGGAGCGGCGTCATCAAGAAGGCAGCTATGCCGAGTACTTCCAATCTACTCGGCGCTGAGGTAACAAATTCAACAGAAGAAATTTCTCATCTAATTGATGCATCTGTAGCTAGCAAGTGTGATACTGTGATGACCAATTCTATGCAGACCATGACTAAAACCATGACTGATAAATTTGAAGAGCTTAAAGTGCAACTTAGTAAAAAAATTTGGAATTGGTTTACCCCATCACGCATCTAGTTACAATCCACTCGGAACACAACCGATGCCTAATAATTTTCATGTGCATGATGCATCGGCTAGTGCTATCCAGCCTTATGTTGCTGCAAGTAATAATCAAGGTGGCCAGAACTCTGCTAGTTCGGCTAACAATTTTGTTCCTAGTGTTGCTCATCCTGTTGTTAGTCCTTTCGGTTCCGCCAAATCATAATGACAATAACCGAAGTGGTGTCTTAAACCATAATTTGCAGCAACCCTATTATCAAACAGTAGCATATAATGCTCAACCGAGTTACAACCAACTCGGAGTAAGCTCATCACCGAGTTACAATCAATTCGGTACACCACACCGAATTGCGGACAACTCGGAAGCCAGGGTGCCTGATTCGTATGGTGGTGGATTTCCGTTGCAGATTTCTAATGCTCAAACCTCTTTGCCGGAAAACCCATCATGTGTTGTTATTCCACCTGCCCCACAAACAAGTGTTACACCACCTAGTTTGAAAGATCAATTTGTTGAGATACTTAGAGAGTATGGTTTAGCACCTAAGGGCACAACACGAGTATATCAAAAACCATACCGTGAGTCTTTTGATCTTATACTGTATCATCGTGGGGTTAGAATTCCACATTTTTTAAATTCACAGGAGAAAGTGGTAGATCAACTCTGGAACATGTGGGACAATTTTTAATGCAAACTAGTGAGTTTGCACATCAGATGTTTTTAGAATTAAATTATTTCCTATATCTCTATTGGTGTTGCATTTACTTGGTTTTTATCACTTGCTCCTAATTCTATTACAACATGGGCACAAGTAGGGAAGAAATATCATGAGTATTTTTATAGTGGTGAAAGTAAGCTTCGGCTTTCCCACCTAACTATGGTTAGGTAGAAATATAATGAGTTGGTGCATGATTGCATTAGAAGATTGAGAGATACAAAAAATCGATGCTTTAGTTTAATTATAGCCAAAAATGACTTAGCTGATCTTGCCTTTTTTTGGTCTGCTCACTCATATAAAAGATAAGTTAAAAGGGCAAGAGTTTTTAGATGTTAATCAAGTGTTACAAAAAGCTTTGGCACAAGAAACCCGAGCTAAGGAGATTAAACAAAGAAGATGGTTTAGAGATACCAAAAGCAAAGACAAGGTTAATCCTACGATTAGCATGGTGGAATATGAAAGTGACTCGGCCAGTGATGATGATGTAGAGATATGTGTGGCCGAGTGGATCCAAACGCCAAAGTCAAAACTTTTAGTGTGTCCTGCCTTGAAACCTACACCTTCTAAGAAAGAGGAGGTTAAGTATACTTTTGATATTCGCAAGTGTGATAAGATTTTTGATATGCTGTTACAAGGAAAACAAATTAGGTTGCAAGTAGGCCATGTGATCCCATCTCCTGAAGAGTTGGGTAGAAAAGCATATTGCAAGTGGCATAACTCTTTTTCTCATGCTACTAATGATTGTAATGTGTTTCGACGACAGGTGCAATCGACCATTAGTGAAGGACGATTGACATTTACAGAAGACTCCAAGATGAAGCTCGATAGTGATCCTTTTCCAGTCAACATGATCGAGTTTCAAAACATAAAGATGCTAATTCAACCGGATCAACCCGAGTCAGCAAAGTACAAAAACATTGTTGATGATAATGCTCCACCAAGAATGATCAAGCCAAAGAATCCAGAGGTGGGGGTATGGAAGATCAATGGCAAAGAGAAGCAAGCTCCAAGACCAAAGCCGACGGTTAGCATGTTGTTGGAAAAATATACTTCACATAGAACCAACAATGTGTTCAATTGGCTTGGAGGAATTAAATGTCCAAGGTCTCCTTCTGGACCTAGTAATCATGAGCGTTGGGGGATGAGTTCATATGATCAACAGTCGTGTTTCCCAATGTAACCGGCTTATTGGGGATGCCCGCCTCCTATGCCTCCACACTTTCCTCCATGGGGTTTTAATCCCGGGGGGCCATATCCTATGGGACTAGCAGGTTATTTTTAGCCAGGGTGGAACCAGCCGAATCCTATGAACAAAGGACAAGTGCATGGGAAAAGGACTCGATTTAATGAAGATATGAATCAAGGGAGTCAGTCGCCAGTGCGCAAGGCGGGTGACGGAAATTATAGTGGCCATGGACTCACTTGGGTGCGCAAGCCTGCAAGGGAATCTGGTGAAGGACAATCAGCTGTAGCTATAGGAAATAGTGCAGGAAAAAACACTTGCAACTTGGAAACGAGCACACGCCAAGTTGTGGGTAATTCAGAAGAAAACACACGCCGAGTTACAACTAACTCAGAGATGAACAATATTGTACTCTCCAGCGCAACTCGGAAAGTTGGATCGGCTGGCGCGATTATCGATCCACTCATCAAAGAGAAAAGTTCAAATACATCTTCTGATCAACCTCCAATAATTTTTTCTCTCTGAATCAAGATGGGGACCCGAATACAAGTGGAAGCCAGAAAGTTGCAAAAGGAGTTGTATCTCATCAGCAGAGAAATATTCATGTTACTGGGTATAGGCCAAAGTACTCGGGGGGCAACCAGTATAGGCCGAGTAACTCGGGATATCATCAATACATGTCAAGCTACTCGGAGGACAACCATTATAGGCCGTGTGACTCGGAAATCAACATGGCAATACATCAGAATAAGCCAAGTTACTTGGGAGGCAATAGGATCAGGCCAGCCGCTCTAGGAATCAAACCAGGAGTAGGACCTAGTTACTCGGGGGGGGGGGGGGAGCAGAAAAATTCAGTCTGTTGCTGCAGGGACTAAACCGGGACCTCAATGGTGCCCGACAGGATTGTCTCACACTTAGATACGCCAGGTGTAGAGGTTGCGAGCGCTGGAGATCAAGGAAGAGATAGCTGAGAAGAAGCGCGACGAGTCATTCAATCAAGAGAAGCCAATGATACTTCGACTGACGTGGAAAGAAAAACATGTGTCGGAGGAGGGAAAGGCAGTTGCCAGCGACTCGAAAGATGGTGGCTACAACTCGTAAGACTCCGCCAACAACTTGGAAGACGCTGTCAACAACTCGGAAGATGCTGTCAAGCACTCGGATGATGACATGGCGGAAGACGGAGCTGATGAAGCCAACTCGAAAGGTGAGAACTCTGGCGATAACTCGGAAGGTCTTACCAACTCGGAAGGTGGCGACAATGGAGTCGGTGCTATGGATGTTAACATGGTCTTTGCGCTGCCTGCTGAATTTTGTGCGCCCGAGTTGGAGGTTGCTGATGGCACTAAAGTAGTGCTCCTCATTGGCTACCCCAAGTGGAAGGTTGATATGTAGCTAGCAGCAAATTTCCCTCGGTGAAGATACCAAGGTTATCGTACCATGAGGACTCCGAATTCTGCAAGTAGGTGTCAACATCGCCAGATATTAAGTTGCCTAAAGGAGATAAGTTGACGTGGACATGCACACATATACAAATAACTTTTCTCCCAACTAGTACAGAGAGGTTGTTAATCTCTTCGGCCTTGTCGTTTACAAAGGGTCAAACTCTAGAGATAGTGATAGTGATAATTGCAACGGAAAGTAAAAAAAAGGAAATAAAAGTGAAGGTGTAACAGTGGTGGAAATATGGACCGGGGTCCCATGATGTTCACTAGTGATGTCTCTCTCCTAAAAGACGATAAACAACTAAGCTGGGCAATTGAAAAAATTATAAAGCACCGCAATGCTAATTGAAAGTAAGAGGCTCAAAAGTATGGACAGTATGCCAAGACAAGTAGACCGAAATCCATCTGCATCTACTACTAATCATCCACCTTGAGATATCTATCCAGAACATCTCGCTCGTATTAAGTTGCGAGCCCCACCCAAAGTGTAAACTCAAAGCAACAGACAATTGCATTAACAATCTATGTGTAAGGTAATCAATCCTTGCAACCGCGGTTACAAGCGCAGTTGTTTTCTCCCTGGCGGCAACAACACATCCCCTAGTCTCATGTTTATGTCACTGAAGCTAGACATCGGGGGGCATGAACCCACAATCATGCATAACGCTCCCTCTTTGAGTCACTATCTATTACTTGGCCAAAGCAATAAAAAGGAACGAAAAAAATGCAAGAATTACTCATGAACATAATATAAAAGGTAAACCAAATATATAACTCATCACGATCTGAACATAATATCATAATCCATCGGATCCCAGCAAACACAACATAGCAACAGCAGTAAAATTACATAGGTGCCTTGATCATGTAGGGTAGCTCACAAGGTTTAAACATTGAAGAACAAGGGTGGAGAGAAGACATCACATAGCTACTGGTCATGGACCCATGGTCCAAGGTATACCACTCACGACACATCCGGGAGGCGTCCATGGTGCTGGAGAGGTCACCGGAGGTCAATCCTCCCTCCGCCAGGGTGCCGAGAAGGGGTCTTCTGGCGCTCCCGATCTTGGAAGCGCTACGACGGCGGAACAGAGAATTAATTCGCGATGTGGGATCCTCCTCGAGGGTTTCAGCGACAAGGGGTAAAAATAGGCCGAAGGGGGCACCAGAGGTGGGGCCCACCTCCCAGGCGTCCTGGTGGCGCGGCCAGGGGTGGGGCCGCGCCACCTGGACGCCTGGGAGGGGGTGTCCCCCCTCCGGCACTTCTTTGGTGGTTCCGGAATCTTCCTTGACGCTGATTTTTATTCTGTTTTTTCTAGAATTTTTCTGGCATTTTAAATTGGGAAAATCACTGCAACTACAGACATCAGCATATAGGAACTGGCACTGGGTGCCCTGAGTTATTAGGTTAGTCCAAACATGTGTAAAATGATATAAAAGTGTAGAAAAACATGTAGCAATGTCACATAAAAGTGCATGGAACAAGCAAAAATTATAGATATGTTTGGGACGTATCAACATCTGCAAGCTTAATTCCTGCTCGTCCTCGAGTAGGTAAATGATAACACATATAATTTCTGTGGTGATATGCTAACACGCACATATAAGAACTTCAAAGTAAAGCAAGTAAGATATGCAATTCAAGTCAAGATAATAACAAGCAAGAGTCTTAGTATTAATTCTAGCAAAGAATAAACATAAATGTGCAAGAGCTCTCACTATCCATTACTAGAATGTCTCCAAATGGTGTTTGCGTGCAAGCAATGTGAGATGGGATTAGACATAATATATATATATATATATTGTTTAATTGAGAACTCAATCTATTAAAGTTTCACACTTGGTCTCCTTCGGGATCTTATTTTAAATCATCCCCAGACCACTAGTCAGGTACAAGTCAAATTGAACCTCTCCCTTTCGACTTTGAGCACTCATGCGATGGATGAGCGCGAGCAAGATACGTTAGCACTTAGGATGGAAAAGAGAGAAATGATGGGGAAGGAAGACAAAAGGTGTGAAAGGCTCACATCAATGAGGACAATCATAGGCGAGAGAAGGCCCAATGATAGATATGATGTGAGGAATAGGGATTGGCATGCAAGAGATGCACATATGAGCTAAGGTAATCTCCCCAAAGGAACTAGTGGGGGTGCATCCAACTTTCTTGCTCATGAAGACTAGAGCTCATTTGAGGAGGCTCATCCTTGGAATATGCAAGAAAAGTTCGATAGTGTAAGGGTCCCCACATAGTTATGCATGAATGATAATCTCTATGGAGTACAAATATAGCAATGGAGTACGAGTGTGGATCTTTCGAAAGGAATAGCAGTGTTTCCCCCTTCTCTCTTTTTATTTCTTTTTTCTCCCTTTTCTATTTTTTGTATTTTTGTGGCCTCTTTGGCTCTTTCTATTTATCTCTAATTTGTCCTCTTTGGGATATTTTCCTCACTTAAGGGAAACCCTCTATATTTTAAAAGAGTATAGAAGATCTTCACACTTTACAAGAAGTACTCAAACATAAAGAAGAATGAAAACTATCATGATGTATGCAAATGTATGGCTCTGCCAGTGTAGCAGGATATGCAACGATATCAAGCAAAAGCATGTATGACATGAAGATCAAGTCATGAGATGGTGGGTGTTGCATGGAAATGTATCTCGGAAAGTCTATGGAAATGCCTTGATACGTAGGTATGGTGGCTGTTTTGAGGAATATATAGGGAGGTTTATGATGACAGAGCGTATCGTGCCAAGGGTTTGGATGCACCGATGAAGTATGCGCCAACTCTCAAGGCGAGAAAGGGCAATGCACAGTACCGAAGAGGCTAGCAAAATATGGGAAGGTGGAAGTGCCAACAATCGAATACTCACATTAGTCCTAAGAACTCATGCACTTATTATCGGTAACGCTCTATCTAATTGGGAGGTTCACAAATAGATGAGTACCCCGATGATGAGTGTATGGGGGTTTGGTTATCCTTGTGCATCCTCGACCCATGGTACGTGAGGGTACTCTATATATTCCAACCCCTCCAGAGGTTAGCGATCCATCTAGTAGCTAGAGTTCTCAACTAATTTTTTTAGTTTTTGAAAATAAGCAAGGATTGCCCAAAATACGACACTTATCACTAATAGGCTCAAGCTCTTGGCACCTTGAGGTCCAAACATTACTCTAATCAATACCTCAAAACTATTGCATGTTACTACTACACTTGTAATGGCAACCTTAACTACCTACTCATGCAAGACACACAACTCAATGCAACAAGCCAACTCTCTAAACAAGATAAACATGAAGACTCAAAAGAGTTCCTAGAACAACCTAAACAAAAGCTATTAAAAATATAAGCATGTAAACTAAGAGATAAGTATGACAACAGCTATGAAAAGATATAGAACACACACAAAAAGAAAGATAAGCATGCAAGCCTATGTTGTGTTCTACGATGGAGTGAAGCGTGTTTCTGTCCCAAACAATGAACAGCAAACAAAACTAAAGCAAACTAAAAATTAAAGAGCGAGACACTCCAAGTCTAGCACATAACATATGAAGCGATAAAAATATAGCATGGAGAAGGACGGGCTGATGATTGTTGATGGAGAAGGGTATGAACGGGGGCATCCCCAAGCTTAGATGCTTGAGTCACCTTGGATATTTCTTGGGGGTGCATGGGGGCATCCCCAATATTGAGCGCTTGACACTCCCGAATCTTCTTTCATCATCTTCCTTCGCATAATTGAAAACTCCCTTCATACGAAACTCATCATAAGCTGATTAGAGTGGTTAGTACCCATAATAAAATAATTTTTCTCTACTGGAAATAAAGATATTCTTGAAGAACTACTATTTCTCAAGATTTCCAATTTTTTTTTGCAAAGAAACATCAAGCTTAAGGTTTGCAAAATGAAGAAAACGCAAAACGTGGCAGAATCTGTGAAAAACAGACCAACAAGTAGTAAATAATTTTTTCGGGGTACTTCTGCAAGTCAAATAAAAAACTCAGAACCAACGCACGAAAGCCAATTGTATGGAGCATGCTGTCCAAACAATTCAGATCAAAAAGATGATCTGGTGATTTTAGCCAAAATTTTCCGTCAAGGGGATAAAATATGTTTTTGGACAGCATGTCACAAGTTTTGAACTTTCTTGCAATCGGAGGCTAAAACTTGGCACAAAGCTTGAAAATAAAGATACAATGATGTTGCTACAGTAGTAACAAACATCAAGACCACTAAAACTGAAAATAAAAAATCTTGGGTTGCCTCCCAACAAGCGCTTTGTTTTATGCCTTTTAGCTAGGCAAGATACAAGAAAATCAAGTTTTATCAATATCAAAAGAATAGCTTGCCCGTGTAACGGACTCATAAGGTAACTTGATTTTCTTTCGAGGGAATTGTGCAATTCCCTTTTTGAGGGGGAACTGAAATATAATGGTCCCCTCTTTCATGTCAATGATAGCACCAACGGTGCAAAGAAAAGGACGTCCCAAAATAATTGGACATGAAGGATCACATTCAATGTCCATAACAAGAAAATTAACGGGAACATCATTATCACTGAAAATAATAAGCACATCATCAATCCTTCCTAAAGGTTTTTTTACGAAAGAATCAACAAGGCGAACACCAAAAGAACAAGTATCAAAAGATTTTAAATTAAGCATATCATACATTCTTTTGGGCATAACGGAGGCACTAGCTCCAACATCACATAAAGCATAGCAAGAGAAGTTATTTAATTTAATTTTGACTATAGGATCCCAACCATCTTCTAGATTCCTAGGATAGAAGTCTCAAGTTTGAGCTTCACCTCCCTAGCTTTGATAAGAGCATTGGTATATGCTCGGTAAAGGCAATGTTAAGTGTGCTAGTGTGGGGGTCTTTAGCCATTCTTTGTAAAAAGGTGATAACTTCTGAGAGACTAAAATTATCAAAATCAAGATCACTACCATTAATGAAAGTGGTGGTGATGTCATCTAAGCTTATAGGTTTGGTAGCCTCTAGATTGATAGGGACTTCTTGTCCTAAAGTTGAGATATTAGCATCACCATTAATAGGTCCAGTGGGACTAGGGATGTGTTGGGTGCTACAAAGTTTTGAGATCCTCAACATGTATAGTGGAGATAGTAGTGTGTATAGGAAGGCTGTTAATTCTATCTTCCTCTTCCTTTTCTCTAGCCCATCTATCTTTAAGTTTGGCTAGCATTCTAATATTCTCATTAATTTGGACTTGGATAACATTCATGGGTGTGGTTTTCCTCTCCTCAAGGGGAGAAGTTCTAATCTTAAGCAAGTCTGCCTCATGAGCTATATTGTCAACCTTCGAAGAGAGGCTATCTAGTTTTAAAATTTCTCTTCTACACTCTTATTGAAGGCTTTTTGAGATGTGATAAAGTCCTTAAGCATTCTCTCTATTTCAGAAGTGGATTTTTTGGTGCTAGGATAAGTGTTGTTGTTCCCATAGTTGTTGGATGGGAACGGTCTAGGATTGTACCAAAATTATTCTTATAAGCATTATTATTAAAGTTGTTCCTAGAAATAAAATTAACATCAACTTGCTCTTGAGCAACCAAATAATTTAAAGGAACATCTTGAGGATCAATAGGAGCTTGCTTAGTAATACGTCCCAAACGTATCTATAATTTCTGCACGCTCCATGCATGTTTTGGTGATATTGCTATGATCTAGATACACTTTCGTACACTTTTGATCATATTTGGACTAACTTATAAACTTAGTGCACCACAGTGCCAGTTCCTGTTTTTTGTTGTTTTTCTATTTCAGAGTTCCCCAATATTAAAAGTGCTCCAAAAATTCAGGAAAAATCAGATAAAAAATCAGCGCAGAAGAACCTTTTGGAATCACCTGGGTTGGGCCAGAGGGCCACCACCAGGGGTCCAGGCTTCCTGGTGGCGCGGCCTAGGGCTTGGCCGCGCCAGGGGGGCGCCTGGACACCTTCTGGGCCCCCTGGCTGCCCCCTTCGCCTATTTATTTTCCGTAACGGGATCCGAAGACAAAACCCTTTTTTGCGATCTCGCCTCTGTTCCGCCGTCGCCGTGCTTCCAAGATCGGGAGCGCCAGCAGACCTCTTCCCGACACCCTGCCGGAGGGAGGATTGACCTCCAGGATCCTCTCCTCCACCATGGACGCTTCCCGTATGATCCGTGAGTAGTCTACCTTGGACCATGGGTCCGTGATCAGTAGCTATGTGATGTTCTCCTCCCCTCTTTGTTCTTCATGGATTAGACCTCGTGAGATGCCCTACATGATCGAGGCACATATGTAATTTTCTGCTGTTGCTATGCTGAGTTTGCTGGGATTTGATGGATTATGAAACTATGTTCAGTTTGTGATAGAGTAATATATTTGGTTCTTATCTTTTATATTTTTGTTCCTAAGTAATTCTTGCATTTTCTCCATTGCTGTTTATTGCTTTGGCCAAGTAGTAGGTAGTGACCCCAAGAGGGAACATTATGCTCGATTGTGCGTTCATGCCCCCTGATGACACGCTTGAGTGAACGAAACATGAGTCTAGGGGATGTGCTGTTGCCACAAGGGGGAAAACAACGATGCTTGTAACCGCGGTTGCAAGGATTGTTTACTTTACGCAAAGTTCTTTTAATGCAGTTGTCTGTTGCTTTGGGTTTACACTTTGGGTGGGGCTCGCAACTTAATACCAGCGAGATTTTCTGGATAGATATCTCAAGGTGGATGTTTGTAGTAGATGCAGTTGGATTTCGTTCTACTTAATTTGGCGTACGACCCATGCTTTTGGGCCTCTTCCTTTCTTTGTAGCATAGTTAGCATTGCGGTGCGTTTTTAATCCTGTCAATTGCCCAACTGTGATTTGTTTACCTCTCATAGCAGTTTTATCGTCTTTTGGGAGAGAGACATCACTAGTGAACATCACGGGACCCCAGTCGATATTCTCATCATTGTTTACACACTCATTTATTTTCTGCTTTTACTTTCTAGCTCCTATCACCATTACCATTATCCCTTGCGTCTGATCCTTTGTAAACAACAAGGCCGAAGAGATTGACAACCTCTCTGAACTTCGTTGGGAGCAAAGTTATTTGTATTGTGTGCTGGTCCACGTAAATTGTGCCGTTGACACCTACTTCTCACTTCCGGAATCCTACGGGAGACAAACCTTATCCTCTACATAGGGGAAATTTGCTGCTATCCTACATCTCACCTTCCACTTGGGCTGACCAACGAAGGGCGAGAAGCCATTATCACTTCCACACCGTCAAGCAAATTTCTGGCGCCGTTGCCGGGGATTCCGAGTGCCAAGATAGGGGAGTTGCACACTATCTTTTACCTTTGCTTTTTAGTCTTATTAGTTTACCTTTCAGTTTTTATCTTAGTGTCCTCTATCAAAAACTACAAAAAAAATTACCTTGCTTTTAGTAGTCCTTCTTGTTTAGAGGAACATGTTAGGACTTGGTGCTTTGAGGGAATCGGAAGTTCTAGATTTCCGTCAAAGGGATGGAGAAAATATATAGAAGGCATGTGACAAAATTTCTGAGGCATATAAGAGAATTATGCTTTGGATACCTCTGAAAATTGTGCTTAGAAATTTTTACCATGGTCTTTTAAGTGGTGTAAATAGTCTCTTGATATTATAGCTGAAGGAGACTTTTTAGAGTGTGACGAAGCTAGGGCTCTTGATATTTTGCATGGTCTATCTAGTTATATTGCTTATGATCGTAGTTTTGATAATGTTGTAGATAGACTTGTCACTATTGAAAAGAGGATGGATGCTCTAGACTTGAGAAAGGTAGAGGAACTTAAGTCCAACAAGAAAGAAATGTTGGAGATAGATGATGATTGGGAGCCCTTTGTTAGGATTAGCATCTCTAACCAAGACTTCCCTGCTTTTTGTGATATTGGATCCATGGTTTCTACAATGCCAAAAATAGTTTATGATTCTTTGAGACTAAACATGGATAAATTATCATCTTATCATGAACATGCTGATGGAGATATTTCAGAGGTTAAAGGAAAAGTAAAAGAAGTCCAAGTCACATTCCTCAGTAGGGTTGCAACGATGGATTTCTTCGTCAGGGAGCCAAACAAAGTAACATCGTGTTGGAATTATGCCATAGAGGCAATAATAAATTGTATTATTATAATTCCAGGTTCATTATTAATGTTTATATGTCTATGCTATAACTGCAATGGCCTATACAGAGGTTTGCCAAGTAGCATGTTAACTTCCTTCGGAGGAAAACCCATATGCAGGTGTGGAGTATAAACACAAAGTGTTCTTAGTCTGCCTCTAGGTCTAACCCGTGTGTTATGGATGACATGTTTTCATGTTCATAGGGCATTGAAAATGCCGGTAACACATGGGAGCACATTGTTGCCAGAACAAGGGTGCTGAACCGACCCAATTGTATGATTTACTTTGAGATCACATCGTTTCCATGTTATAAGTAAAATAATCTAAAGTTAATATGCATGTGTCCTTCATGACCATAAGAATGTTTCGTAACTTCATACCGGAGGGTGGGTTTTGACTCTGTCCAAACACCACCCGTAACAGGCGTGGCAATAACGGCTTTGATCACTCACACCTGAAAGTGTGTCAAGGGACTTAACGATTCGAGTTGGGAATTTGCTCCTCTAACGATGGAGAGATACTTCTTTGGGCCCTCTCGGTATTACAGTATCCAACATCGTCTGGACAGACACCGTGAATTGATCACAAGGGATACCGGAATACTAAACGAGAAAAATGGAACAAAACAAGAAGGAGGATGACTTGGTATAATGGTTAATCATGCGGATACCTAGAAGATCTCACCTCAGGTTTTGTATAGTATCGTGAAGCAAATAGGATTGGCATGTTAAGCTTATGGTTCACTCGAAATTTATATTCGTGTAGGTGCGGGAACCTTTATGGGTGTCCATGGCTCCTCTATCGGTTATTGTTCCGCGGGAAAATAAGTTTTCGGTTCATGTCCGTATCCTACTGAACCTATGGGTCACACACTTAAGGGTAGTTGATCTATTGAGTACTAGAGTGATAGGAACATGTATTTATCACACCGCGAAAGTCTCAGAGTGACCGGGTTATGATCGATGAGAAAACCGGAATCGTTTCAAAGACCTGGCAAGGTACCGGGAAGAGTTTTAAGAAAACCGGGTAAAACCGGAGGGCGAGAAAATTTCCGAGTTGGTCTAGATATATTTATATTCATTTATTATGTATTTCCAAAAGGTTTTGGAATTAATATATTGAATATAATATCAATGGGCTCCCTCTCACTTGGAAGGCCCAAGTGGGGAGGGAGCACATGGGCCAAAGGGGACCAAGAGGGGGAGGCGCCTGGGAGGGAGCTTCCAGGAAGCTTACTCCCCCCTTGGCGCAACCCTAAGGGAGGGGAAACCCTAGGGCGCACCCCCTAGGGCTTCCCCCTCCTCCAAGGTGGCCTCCCCTCCCCCTCCCCTATAAATAGATGAGATGGGGGCACCCCTTCTACACACAATTAGATTGATATTTGCCGAAGGGCTGCCCCCTATCTCTTTCTCTTTAGATCTAATCTCCACCATAACCCCGAAGGGATGCTCCTCCCTCCTCTCTACTCCGGTGGCGTCGAGCTCTGGACGGCGGAGCCCTGCCGGATCATCTACACCGTACGTGTGGATTACCCATAGAGAGATCGTGCGTTCGATCTTTGTTCGAGGGACTTCACGTGGATTAGATCTGTTCGTGGGATTTTTCTTCTTCAAACTTCTCCAACTCTCCATCAACATCTTCCGCTGTGAGAGTGCGTCCGTTGAACGGTTGCAAAAGGTAATAAGATCGCTAGCCTTGTCTGCATCTTCCTAGATCCGTTCTTGGGTTTGGCTTCGTAGGGCCAATTTTTTTTGTTTTCTACTCCGAATCCCAAAAGTGGTATCAGAGCTAGTCTAGTGCTATGCATGTTCGATCTAGAGTTCATAAGTGATGAACAACATTGCATAAAATTCTTTGTGCGTGGTTTTCTGATAAGAGATCTAAAACTGATTTTTTGGTTTCTTCCCCTCGAAATTGCACAAGTTGATCTCTCCTATATTGCTTGATTTTGTTACAAACATCTTGCCCCTTGGGGTCCTTCTATGCGGCTCCTGAGTATGCTGGTCGCGCGAAGATGCTTTGGGTCTTGCTTTTGGAGTAGAGAAATTTGTGTGACAAAAGGGGCTTGTTAGGTTGATGATCTAGCTCGGGGATCACACGTATTGTCGATAGTTCAGTATGAGTCATGAGATTAAACAGTAACCTTATGGTTGATAAGCCCCGCATGTTAATCTAGCAACTTGAAAATTGTGTCTCATGTGGTTACGTAGAAACGAGTAGAACACGTCTAACTTGTTTTTGCAGGAACATGTGATGTGGTATAGTCTTCGTCATAATTTGTTGTATGAGATGATTATATTTTGTAAAGATTATATTTGCATGACTTGCATGTCATGGTACGACATGATGGCTGGAGTCATATGATTGTCTTTTATTGGGCCTGCGTGCCAAACTTCATGTAAAGTTTTATTTAGTAGAATAGATGCTAGCAATGGTTGTAGTATCTACATGAAGATGATGATCATGCGTCAACGTGCTCGACGACATGCCGTACGTGGAGGTGATGTCTCCGCCAAACGAAGATGAAGAAAGAAAAGCATGGTGCTTGGAGCTTCTCAAAGAAAAGGCTATACCATATCACATACTTAACTGCCTGTGATGTCAATCCTTTTCATTGCCTATTTTGATTGCGCACTAGTCGTAATTTTAATAGGATGATCTCTCTTTAAATATCAAGAAGTTCCTGCTCTCCCAACCGTGCAACCGTTTGTAATAAACGCCACCCGAGGTGCGTCGTGTCACACGAGTTCCAACGGAAAGGTAACAAAGAGGCAGGTGGATTGAGTTGTCTCCACAACAATAGCGCTTGGTTGTCTTTACGTTCTAGCTTATCCGATCTGAGCTCGGATCACAAGTGTCGAAAGACTAATACAAGAGTCATAAGTCGGTTATGATTGGTTTAGTTAGACCTATCGGGTGATCATCTCCATGGCTGAGTGTTACACCGGTGGCAGATGTATCAATCCGGATCTTGAATACCCTAAGATCAATTTAGAGAGATATTGGTTTTAGTGGGAGCATTTTATTAAATTGTTAATGATGCCATATTAATTTTGAACCATGTCTAAATCAACTTGTTTATTTTCGTTGTAGAGCTATGGCCCCCGACACTCCCGTTAATTTTGATGCTTTACTTGGAGATTTGATTTTGTATTTGAATGGAAATAACTATCTGGAATGGCTACGTGTCTTGGATGATAACCTTCACATGATTAAGAAAGAATACTTGATTCGAGCGGAACTCCCTACTCCTCCAAGGGTGAATGCTTCTGAAGAGGAGAAAATTGTTTATGCTTCTCTCAAAGCTGATTATGACGCTGTGCGACAAGTGATGTTGTCGCACATGGACAATTGTCTGAAATTTGCATTTGAGTTTTCAACCATGTGTGAAATGATTGCTACTCTCAACAAATGGTTCATGAACTGGCTCAAGGCTAAACGCCAACAGCTCACTCGAGCTTTATATGAGTGCAAGATGGAAATGAATGGCTCTATGAGAGACCATGTGGTCACCATGGCTGACTACGTTTCACAGCTAAGGCCTCTCGGAGTTGATATATTTGATGACTTCGCTGTCGAACTTATCCTTGCATCATTCCCGCAGCCGTTCTACAAACTTGTCATGCGCATAAGAGACACTATGGAGCAGAGGATAAAATTGATTCTGGCAGAATCACGTGCTGGACCGCCCAGCAAAGTTATAATTGATATCAATGTTATTGACGTCTTGTTTACTGGCATCAATTCCAACTCTTGGGTATTTGATACCGGATCGGTTTCTCACATTTGCAATAAGATGCAGTGGCTTAGGAAGATGAGGAAGCTGGAAAAAGGAGAGATGGCGATGCGCATCGGAAACGGAGTCCATCTTGACGCCAATGCCGTTGGTGTCGTCACTCTACGTCTACCGTGAGGATTTACATTGGAATTGAATAAATGTTATTTTGTTCCCGAGTTGTGTAAGAACATAATATCTGGATCATGTTTGTTACGCGATGGATATTCATTTAAATGTGAGAAAAATGGTTCTTCTATTTATATGAATGAAATGTTCTATGGATTTGCACCACTGGTTGGTGGATTATTCATACTTGATCTTGACTGTAGAAACGACGTCTTTAACATAGAAACTAAACGCATAAAGTTGTCTGATGAAAATACCACTATGGTGTGGCATTGCCGTCTCGGTCACGTTGGAAAGAAATGCATGGAGAAGCTGCATAAAGATGGTGTTTTAAAGTCTTTTGATATTGATTCATTTGACACATGCGAAGCTTGTCTAATGGGAAAGATGATCAAAACACCGTTCAATGGAGTTGTGAAACGGGCAACTGAACTATTGGAAATCATCCATACTAATGTATGTGGTCCAATGAGTACAACTGCACGCAATGGATATTTGTACTTCGTAACGTTCACTGATGACTTAAGCAGATATGGGTATATCTACTTAATGAAACAGAAATCTGAAACTTTTGAAAGGTTTAAAGAGTTTCAAAACAAAGTAGAAAATCATTAGAGCAAAAAGATAAAATTTCTACGATCTGATCGTGGAGGTGAATACCTAAGCGATCAGTTTACCGCACATCTTAGAGATCGTGGAATTGTTCCACAACTTACGCCACCAGGAACACCACAAAGAAATGGTGTGCCTGAGAGGCGTAACCGAACCCTGTTAGACATGGTAAGGTCTATGATGTCCCTAACGTAACTGCCATTATCATTATGGGGATACGCTTTAGAAACTGCTGCCCACACTTTAAACAGAGCCCCATCAAAGTCTGTGGAAACGGCACCATATGAAATTTGGCACGGGAATAAGCCCGATTTGTCGTATCTTAAAATTTGGGGATGCGACGCGTATGTGAAACGCTTACAACCAAACAAGCTTGACCCCAAAGCAGACAAATGCTACTTTATTGGATATCCAAGAGAGACAGCTGGATATTCCTTCTACCACCGTACAGAGGGCAAAGTGTTTGTCGCAAAACACTGAGTATTTCTCGAGAAAGAGTTCCTCGCGAGAGAAGTGAGTGGGAGGACAGTACTGAAAGCTCAAGAATGATCAGAGGGGGAGGGGGTGAATGATCACTTCTAAAAATTCTAAGGAACTTAGAAGGAATTCAGACAAACCACGAAGGACTACAAGCATCTCGAAGGAAATACAGTATCGAAAGACATGCATGGCTCGAAAGGATTGGGAGCGAAGGAAAACATCGAAGGCAAACAGGAAACGAGTAAATAATTAATGTACATGCGAGAAGGAAAACGAGCCTGACACGACGATGTTTGGTAAACCAGTTCACACTCTGCAAAGTGCTATGTCTGGTTGGAGGGACTGGTGATTGAACACCTGGAGAAAAACTCTCTCCGTCCTATTCACCACTGCAACAAACTCCTCGAGCTTGTCCAGTTTTCACTCGTGGTAGATGATTTAGGACATCTCCGAGACCTTTACAAACTTCCTTCAGCAGCGAGAATTTATCTTCGACTGCTTGACAGGCGACGCCTAACCGTCTAGGAGACTTACAGTTCTCCAAGATAAAAAGATCGGCTAATCTCGACCTAAGTCTCTGTGAATTGCTCAACTCAGTTTAGACTTGGGTTTTGGTTTTCTCTCGTTGAATCTCTCTTGGGATGCTCTCAGTACTTCTGTCTTAGAATCTTCAGTGGATCAGCCGACCCGAAATGGCGGGTAGGTGCGGGGTATTTATAGGTGGCGATCCCGATGGGTAAAATGACTGAAGTGACCCGATGCAACCGCTTGATGCATGTCCACAATGGTCGAATTTCAATCACTGCGCAACTTCACTTGAGGAACAAGTAAGATGAGTTACCGAACGAGTTCTCTCTCGAAGACACGAAGTGCGATGACTTTGCCTTCGAGCTATTCACTCGACTCAGTAAGATTTTTCTCGATAGGCTTTTGTGGGTTTAGGTTGAGCAGAGAAAATTCACTTCGACTAAGATCTCAACTAGCAAACCCCTCTTGATAGTACGGTTTTTCCTACGACTCAAGAAAATGAAGATAAACTAGTAAAAGGACTAAGCCTTCGACCAGCTTCAGCTTTCTCCTCATTGCGCTTTTTCTCGAGAGTGTCTTCTTTTTCAACGACATTTTTGGGGGTCGTCTTCCTTCAAAGGTTTTGGTAGTTGACTGCAGCTTCGCTGCAGTGAGTTATCCTTCAACCTTTTACTTACAAACTCCATTCTTTCGGAACCTAAGTATTTTTTTATACTCGAAAAAAATATTAGTTCCACTACTGCTTTGTCCAACAATGTCCAAAACCTTCGGGGGAAAAACTTGCTCTTACAAGTACAACTTGATGAGATTATTGAATCTTCGGCCCCTCAGGGAAAAGAACCGGAAATTGTTCAGGAGTCAGTTCCCGTGACTGAGCCACAAATCACTATACCAGATACAGTGACTCCGATCAAGCCAAGTACCGCCCCTCGTAGGTCGTCAAGACTTCATCTTGAACCAGAGTGGTTTCATAATAAAGTATTCATAATGGAAGACGATGAGCCTGCGGACTATAATGAAGCGATGGTGTGCCCTACCTCCACCGAATGGCAAAAGGTCATGGAATCCGAAATAGAGTCTATGCACGAAAACCAGGTTTGGAGATTGGTAGACCCTCCTGAAGATGTCAAACCAATTGAATGCAAATTGATCTTTAAACGAAAGACAGACGGAGACAAAAACTTGACCGTCTACAAATCTCGGCTTGTCGCAAAAGTTTTTCGACAAGTCCAAGGAGTTGACTACGACGAGACTTTCTCGCCCGTAGTGATGCTTAAGTCTATTCGGATTTTACAAGCAGTCGCTGCATATTTCGACTATGAGTTATGGCAGATGGATGTCAAAAAAACTTTCCTCAATGGACATCTTGAGGAGGATGTATACGTGATACAACCTGAAGGTTTTGTGAGTCCAGAAGATGCTGGTAAGGTATGCAAACTTCAAAGAGCCATCTATGGTTTGAACCAGGCATCACGGAGTTGGAATACACATTTTTATGAAGTTGTAAAAGGTTTCGGATTAATCAAGAACGAAGAAGAATCTTGTGTATACAAGAAAGTAAGTGGGAGCGCAAGAGTTTTTCTGGTACTATATGTCGATGACATATTGTTAATTGGAAATGATAAAAACTTTCTTAATGAAGTGAAAGAGTCACTTAAAAACAGTTTTTCGATGAAGGACATGGGCGAAGCAGCATACGTATTAGGCATCCAGATCTATCGAGATAGATCAAAACGCTTAATAGCGTTTAGCCAAAGCACGTACCTTGACAAGATTCTGAAAAGGTTCAGAAAGGAGAATGCAAAGAAAGGCAATCTCCCAATGTCACATGGCACAGTACTTCGTAGAAGTCAGTCGCCTCAGACGGCTGCAGAACAAGAAGAGATGAGTAAGAATCCATATGCTTCATCCATTGAATTGATCATGTATGCCATGGTGTGCACCAGACCAGATGTTTCATTTGCACTTAGTGCTTGTAGCAGATACCAAAGCAACCCTGGATTGGTTCATTGGGCTGCTGTCAAGAATATACTCAAGTACCTCAAGAGAACAAAAGAGTTGTTTCTCGTGTATGGAGGTGATGAAGAGCTCCTTGCAAAAGGTTACACGGACGCTAGCTTCATGACTGATCATGATGATTTCAAATCTCAATCAGGTTATGTATTTACATTAAATGGTGGAGCAATAAGCTGGAAAAGTTTCAAGAAGAATACCGTCGCGGATTCTACAATAGAGGCGGAATACATTGCGGCTTCAGAAGCAGCTAAGGAGGGCATTTAGATTAGGAACTTCATCATCGAGCTTGATGTCGTCCCAAGTGCGAGAGACCCACTGGAGTTATACTGTGATAACACTGGCGTAGTGGCTCAAGCAAAGGATCCAAGGGCTCATCAGAAATCCAAGCATGTCGACCGCAAGTACCACCTTATTCGTCATTTCATCAAAGACGGGTACTTAAAGATACGCAAGATTGATACGACTCTGAATGTGTCAGACCCGTTGACGAAGCCTCTACCACTCGCAAAGCATGAAGAACACCGTAGTGCCATTGGTGTTAGACAAATCATGTAACTAGATTATTGTCTCTAGTGCAAGTGGGAGACTGTTGGAATTATTCCCTAGAGGCAATAATAAATTGTATTATTATAATTCCAGGTTCATTATTAATGTTTATATGTCTATGCTATAACTGCAATGGCCTATACAGAGGTTTGCCAAGTAGCATGTTAACTGCCTTAGAAGGAAAACCCATATGCAGGTGTGGAGTATAAACACAAAGTGTTCTTAGTCTGCCTCTAGGACTAACCCGTGTGTTATGGATGACATGTTTTCCTATTCATAGGGCATTGAAAATGCCGGTAACACATGGGAGCACATTGTTACCAGAACAAGGGTGTTGAACCGACCCAATTGTATGATTTACTTTGAGATCACATCGTTTCCATGTTATAAGTAAAATCATCTGAAGTTAATATGCATGTGTCCTTCATGAACATAAGAATGTTTCATAACTTCATACCGGAAGGTGGGTTTTGACTCTGTCCCAACACCACCCGCAACAGGCGTGGCAATAACGGCTTTGATCACTCACACCTGAAAGTGTGTCAAGGAACTTAATGATTCGAGTTGGGAATTTTCTCCTCTAACGATGGAGAGATACTTCTTTGGGCCCTCTCAGTATTATGGTATCCAACATCGTCTTGCCAGACACTGTGAATTGATCACAAGGGATACCGCAATACTAAACGATAAAAATGGAACAAAACAAGAAGGAGGATGACTTGGTATAATGGTTAATGGTTAATCATGCGGATACCTAAAAGATCTCACCTCATGTTTTGTATAGTATCGTGAAGCAAATAGGACTGGCATGTTAAGCTTATGGTTCACTCGAATTTATATTCGTGTAGGTGCGGGAACCTTTATGGGTGTCCATGGCTCCGCTATCGGTTATTGTTTCGCGGGAAAATAAGTTTCCGGTTCATGTCTGTATCCTACCGAACCTATGGGGTCACACACTTAAGGGTAGTTCATCTGTTGAGTACTAGAGTGATAGGAGCATGTATTTATCACACCGCGAAAGTCTCGGAGTGATCGAATTATGATCGATGAGAAAACCGGAATCGTTTTGGAGACCCCGTAAGGTACCGGGAAGAGTTTTAAGAAAACCGGGTAAAACCGGAGGGCCGGAAAAGTTTCGAGTTGGTCTAGATATATTTAATATTCATTTATTATGTATTTCCAAAAGGTTTTGGGTTAATATATTGAATATAATATCAATGGGCTCCCTCTCACTTGGAAGGCCCAAGTGGGGAGGGAGCACATGGGCCAAAGGGGCCCAAGAGGGGGAGGCACCTGGGAGGGAGCTTCCAGGAAGCTTCCTCCCCCCCTTGGCGCAGCCCTAAGGGAGGGGAAACCCTTGGGCTCACCCCCTAGGGCTGCCCCCTCCTCCAAGGTGGCCTCCCCTCCCCTCCCCTACAAATAGATGAGATGGGGGCACCCCTTCTACACACAATTAGATTGATCTTTGCCGAAGGGCTGCCCCTCTCTCTTTCTCTTTAGATCTAATCTCCACCATAACCCCGAAGGGCTGCTCCTCCCTCCTCTCTACTCCGGTGGCGCCGAGCTCTAGACGGAGGAGCCCTACTGGATCATCTACACCGTACGAGTGGATCAACCGTAGAGAGATCGTGCGTTCGATCTTTGTTTGAGGGACTTCATGTGGATTAGATCTGTTCGTGGGATTGTTCTTCTTCAAGCTTCTCCAACTCTCCATCAATATCTTCCGCTGCGAGAGTGCGTCCGTTGAACGGTTGAAAAATGTAATAAGATCGCTATCCTTGTCTGCATCTTCCTAGATCCGTTCTTTGGTTTGGCTTCGTAGTGCCGATTTTTTTGTTTTCTACTCCGAATCCCAACACATCGTGCTTGGAAGGGACTTCCTCCGAGCTATGAAAGGCTTCATTGATTTTGGTAATGGGCACATATGCTTACGCGGTAAGGCGAAAGGGAGTTTTCAAGTGTGCGAGGGAAGATGATAAAGAAGATCCAGGAGTGTCAAACGCTCAAGCTTGGGGATGCCCCCATGCATCCCCAATAAATATTCAAGGACACTCAAGTGTATAAGCTTGGGGATGCCCCGTGCATCCCTTTCTCCATCAACAATCATCAGTTCGTCCTCCATCTCACTATATTTTTATCACTTCATGCGTTATGTGCTATGCTTGGAGCGTCTCGCTCTTAGGTTTCCTTTTTAGTTTTCTTTAGCTTTGCTTGCTGTTCATAACAAGTTAGACCCCAACTTACTTTGTGTGGGAGAGAAACACGCTCCACTTCAAACTAGAACACATCATAGGATTTTCATGCTTATCTTTCTTCTATTGTGTATTCTTTATCTTTTCGTAGCTGCTGCCATGTTTAGCTCTTAGTTTTAATGTTTTTCTTGTTTATCTTGTTAAGAGAGTTGGTTGTCGCACTGAGTTGTGTCTTTTCTTTCAAGTAGGTAATTGAGGTTGCTATTCAATTGTAGTAATGTTTGAACTTTTGGTGTCAAGATCTCTAGCCTATTAGTGATAGGTGTCGTATGTTGGGCAATCCGTGCTTATTTTCAAAACCTACAAAAACTAGTTGAGAACTCTAGCTACTAGATGGATCACTAATATTTGGAGGGATCGGATATTAGAGTACACTCACGTACCATGAGTCGAGGATGCACAAGGATAACCAAACCCCCATACACTCCTCCTCGGGGTACTTGTCTCTTTGTGAACCTCCTAATTAGATTGAGAGTTACCGATAATAAGTGCATGAGTTGTTCGGACTAATGTAAGTATTGAAAGTTGACACTTCCACCTCCTCATATTTGTTAGCCTCTTCGGTACCGTGCATTGCCCTCTTCTCACTCCGAGAGTTGGTGCAAACTTCACCGGTGCATCCAAACCCTTGGCATGATACGCTCTATGATACGTCCCAAACGTATCAATAATTTCTGCTTGCTCCATGCATGTTTTGTGTGATATTGCTATGATCTAGATACACTTTCATACACTTTTGATCATATTTGGACTAACCTATTAACTCAGTGCACCCCAGTGCCAGTTTCTGTTTTCTACTGTTTTTATTCCACGTTTCCCCCATATTAAAAGTTCTCCAACAATTTGGGAAAATCGGATAAAAAATCAGCGCATCGGAAGCCTCCAGAACCCCGAAGGAGGGCCGGGGGGCCACCACCAGGTGCCCAGGAAGCCACCTGGCGCGACCTAGGGCTTGGCCGCGCCAGGCCCCTAGTGCCCCCCTGGCTGCCCCCTTCGCCTATATATTCCCCGTGAAGTGAAACTTCCGAGAAGAGAACCCCTTTTCGCGATCTCGCCTCTGTTCCGCCGCCGCACCACTTCCAAGATCGGGAGCGCCAGTAGACTTCTTCCCAGCACCCTGCTGGAGGGAGGATCGACCTCCGGTAGCTTCCCCTTCACCATGGACGCTTCCTAGATGTGCCGTGAGCAGTTTCCTTTGGACCATGGGTCCGTGATCAGTAGCTATGTGATGTTCTCCTCCCCTCTTTGTTCTTCATGGTTTAAACCTCTTGAGCTGCCCTACATCAAAATATGTAATATTTCTGCTGTTGCTATGCTGAGTTTGATTGGATCTGATGGATTATGAGATTATGTTCAGATTGTGATAGAGTAATATATTTGGTTCTTATCTTTTATATTTTTGTTCCTAAGTTATTCTTGCATGTTCTCCGTTGCCGTTTATTGCATTGGCCAAGTAGTAGGTAGTAACTCCAAGAGGGAACGTTATGCTCGATTGTGGGTTCATGTCCCCTGATGACATGCTTGAGTGACAGAAACATGAGTCTAGGGGATGTGCTGTTGCCACAAGGGGGAAAACAACGGTGCTTGTAACCGTGGTTGCAAGGATTGTTTACTTTACGCAATGTGCTTTTTAATGCAATTGTCTGATGCTTTGGGTTTACACTTTGGGTGGGACTCACAACTTAATACCAGCGAGATGTTCTGGATAGATATCTCAAGGTGGATGATTAGTAGTAGATGCAGTTGGATTTTGGTCTACTTATTTTGGCGTACTGCCCATGCTTTTGAGCCTCTTCCTTTCTTTTGTAGCATAGTTAGCATTGCGGTGCGTTTATAATTCTGTCAATTGCCCATCTGTAATTTGTTTACCTCGCATAGTAGTTTTATCATCTTTTGGGAGAGAGACATCAATAGTGAACATCACGGGACCCTGGTCCATATTCTCATCACTGTTTACACACTCATTTACTTTTCTTCTTTTTACTTTCAAATGCTATCATTATCATTATCCCTTGTGTTTTGATCCTTTGTAAACAACAAGACCGGAGAGATTGACAACCTCTCTGAACTTCGTTGGGAGCAAAGTTATTTGTGTCTGTGTGCAGGCCCAGGAGAAGTAAGTGATTATCTTCAAACGTCGCATCACTTGCTGAACCACGTACTTATCATTTCCAGAGTCCTACGGGAGACAATCTTAAAACCTCGGTATCTTCACCGAGGGAAACTTGCCGCTACGCTGCATCTCACCTTCCACTTGGGGTAAACAATGAAGGGCGAGAAGCAATTATCATCTCTCATGCATCAAGCAAATTTCTGGCGCCGTTGCCGAGGACTCTTGAGTGATAAGATAGGGGAGTTTCCCACTACCTTTTACCTTTACTTTTTAGTCTTGTTAGTTTACCTTTCAGTTTTTATCTTTGTGTCTTATATCAAAAACCACAAATTTTTTATTTATCTTGCTGTTAGTAGTCCTCCTTGTTTAGATGAACATGTTAGGACTTGGTGCTTTGCGGGAATCGGAAGTTCTCGATTTCGGTCAAAGGGATGGAGAAAATATGAAGAATTCATGGGACAGAATTTCTGAAGCACATAAAATAATTATGCCTTGGATACCTATAAAAATTGTGTTTAGAATTTTTTACCATGGTCTTTTTAAGTGGTGTAAACACTCTCTTGATATTATAGCTGAAGGAGAATTTTTAGAGTGTGATGAAGCTAGAGCTCTTGATATTTTGCGTAGTCTATCTAGCTATTTTGTTTATGATCGTAGTATTGATACCGTTGTATATAGACTTGCCACTATTGAAAGGAGGATGGATGCTCTAGACTTGAGGAAAGTAGAAGAACTTATGTCCAAAAAGAAAGAAATGTTGGAGATAGATGATGATTGGGAGCCCTTTGTTAGGATTAGCATCTCTAATCAAGACTTCCTTGATTTTTGTGATATTGGATCCATGGTTTCTACTATGCCAAAATTAGTTTAGATTCTTTGAAACTAGATATGGATAAATTGTCTTCTTATCATGAACATTCTAATGGAGATATTTCAGAGGTTAAAGGAAAGGTAAAAGAAGTCCAAGTTGCATTCCTTCATAGGATTGCACCAGTAGATTTCTTCATCATGGAGCCAAACCAAAGTAACATCATGCTTGGAAGGGACTTCCTCCGAGCTATGAAAGGCTTCATTGATATTGGTAACTGGCACATACACTTACATGGTAAGGCGAAAGGTAAGTAACTCTTTCCTAGGAAGAAGAATAATGAGCTTATTGAAAATCATTTTGAAGGTTTTTATGATTCCGACGATCTTGGAGACCGTTGATTCTTCTTTTGCCTTATGCCTAGCTTAAAGGCGTAAAAGAAAGCGCTTGTTGGGAGGCAACCCAAGATGTTTTTACTTTGGTTTTTAGTGGTATTGATGATTGTTACTATTGTAGCAACATGATTGTATCTTTATTTTCAAGCTTTGTGCCAAGTTATAGCCTCTTATGATAAGGGAAGCAAAAGTTGTGACATGCTGTCCAGAAAACAGATTCTGTCTTATTGACGGAAAAAAATCGGATCAAATCACCAGTTCATCTTTTTGAGCTGAATTGTTTACACAGCATGCTCTATACAATTGTTAAAATTTCGTATGTTCTGAGTTTTTTGATTTGAGTTGCAGAAGTGCCCCGAAAAAATTCTCTACTACCTGCTGTTTTTTTTCACAGATTCTTCCACGTTTGATCTCTCCTTACTTTTGCAAACCTTAAGCTTGATTTTTCTTTGCAAAAACCTTTTTTCAATCTTGATAAACAGTAGTTCTTCAAGAATATCTTTATATCCAGTGGGGAAAAATTATTTTATTAAGGGTACTAACCTCTCTAATCAACTTATGATGAGTTATGTATGAAGGGAGTTTTCAAGTGTGCGATGGAAGATGATGAAAGAAGATCCGGGAGTGTCAAGCGCTCAAGCTTGGGGATGCCCCCATGGATCCCCAATAAATATTCAAGGAGACTCAAGCGTCTAAGCTTGGGGATTCCCCGTGCATCCCCTTCTCCATCAACAATCATCAGTTCGTCCTTCGTCTCACTATATTTTTATCACTTCATGCGTTATGTGCTATGCTTGGAGCGTCTCGCTCTTAGGTTTTATTTTTATCACTTCATGCGTTATGTGCTTTTCTTGCTGTTCATAACAACTTAGACCCCATCTTACTTTGTGTGGGAGAGAAACACGCTCCACCCCAATCTAGAACACATCATAGGATTTTTCGTGCCCGTGTTTTTACTGTTGTGTGTTCTTTATCTTTTCGTAGCTACTGCCATGTTTAGTTTTAGTCTTAGTTTGTCTTTGGCAAGAGCCTTGGATTTTGTTTAGTTTGTTGCCGGAAATCTCTTTAGTTTTCATGTTTATCCTGTTAAGAGAGTTGGTTGTTGAACTGAGTTGTGTCTTGTCTTGAAAGTAGGTAATTGAGGTTGCTATTTAATTTTAGTAGTAACTTGCAATAGTTTTGAGGTATTGATGTGAGTAATGTTTGAACTTTTGGTGTCAAGAGATCTAGCCTATTAGTGATAGGTGTCGTATTTTGGGAAATCCGTGTGTATTTTCAAAACCTACAAAAACTAGTTGAGAACTCTAGCTACTAGATGGATCGCTAATCTTTGGAGGGACCGGATATTAGAGTACATTCACGTACCATGAGTCGAGGATGCGCAAGGATAACCAAACCCCCATACACTCCTCCTCGGCGTACTTGTCTCTTTGTGAACCTCCTTATTATATTGAGAGTTACCGATAATAAGTGCATGAGTTCTTCAGACTAATGTAAGTATTGAAAGTTCACACTTCCACCTCCTCATATTTGCTAGCCTCTTCCGTACCGTGCATTTCCCTCTTCTCACTCCGAGAGTTAGCATCCACCTTTGCCGGTACATCCAAACCCTTGGCATGATACACTCTGTCATCATATACCTCCTTATGTCTTTCCTCAAAACAGCCACCATACTTACCTATCAAGACATTTCCATAGCCTTTCCGAGATATATTGACATGCAACTTCCACCTCTTCATGACTTGATCTTCATGTCATACATGTTCCTACTACACTGGCAGAGGCATACATTGCATACATCATGATAGCTACATCTTATTTATGATTTGAGTACCTTGTAAAGTGTGAAAGATCTTCTATACCCTCTTGTAAATTAGAGTGTTGCCCTTAAGTGAGGAAAAGATCCCAAAGTGGACAAAATAAAAGATCCCAAAGAGGACAAATCAGAGTTAAATAGAAAGATCCATTGAGGCCACCAAAAAAATACAAAAAATAGAAAAAAGAGAAAAATAAAAAGAGAGAAAGGGGCAACACTACTATCCTATTGAAAGATCCACACTAGTACTCCCTCTTATCCTTGTACTCCATAGAGATGATCATTCATGCATATAGCTATGTGGGGACCCTCACACTATAGAACTTGGCTTGCATATTGATGAGCCTCCTCAAAAGAGCTCTAGGTCTTCATGAGAGAGCAAGTTGGATGCACCCCCACTAGTTCCATTGGAGAGCTTTCTTAGCTCATATGTGCATCCGTTGCATGGAAATCCCTACTCCTCACATCATATCTATCATTTGGCCTTCTCGCCTATGATTGTCCTCATTGATGTGAGCCTTTCTCACCTTTTTGTCTTCCTCCTCCACCATATTTCTCTCTTTGCCATCCTAAGTGTCAACTCTCGTGCTTACGCTCATCCATTGCATGAGTGCTCAAAATATCGAAAAGGAGTGGATCAAATTGACTTGTACCTGGCTAGTGGTCTGGGGACGAGTCAAGATAAGATTCGAAAGAAGACCAAGTGTGAAACTTTAGTAGATTGAGTTCTCAACAAAAATACTCTTTTTTATTCTCGTATTCCCTATCCCCCTTCTTGCACGTAAACACCATTTGGAGACATTTGAGTCACGGGCAGCGAGAGATCTTGCACCTAATGTTCTTTTGTTACCTGTTTCAATGCTATTATAGACTCTTGCATGTTATGACTTGAATTGAATCACATACCTTGATTGCTTTACTTTTCAAAGTTCTTATATGATTGCTAGCATGTAACCACCGAAATTATGCTTGTTATCATTTACCTACTCGAGGAAGAGCAGGAATTAAGCTTGGGGATGTTGATACGTCCCAAACGTATCGATAATTTCTGCTTGCTCCATGCATGTTTTGTGTGATATTATTATGATCTAGATACACTTTTGATCATATTTGGACTAACCTATTAACTCAGTGCACCCAAGTGCCAGTTTCTGTTTTCTGCTGTTTTTTTATTCCAGGTTTCCCCCATATTAGAAGTGCTCCAAAAATTCGGGAAAAATCGGATAAAAAAAATCAGCGCATGGGAAGCCTCCAGAACCCCGAAGGAGGGCCAAGGGGTGACCACCAGGTGCCCAGACGACCACCTGGCGCGACCTAGGGTTTGGCCGCGCCAGGACCCCTAGTGGCCCCCTTGGCTGCCCCCCTTCGCCTATATATTCCCCGTGACGTGAAACTTCTGAGAAGAGAACCCCTTTCCGCGATCTCGCCTCTGTTCCGCAGACGCTGCGCTTCCAAGATCCGGAGCGCCAACAGACTTCTTCCCGGCACCTTGCTGGAGGGAGGATCGACCTCCGGGAGCTTCCCCTTCACCATGGACGCTTCCTGGATGTGCCGTGAGTAGTTTCCTTTGGACCATGGGTCCGTGATCAGTAGCTATGTGATGTTCTCATCCCCTCTTTGTTCTTCATGGTTTAGTCCTTGTGAGCTGCCCTACATAAAAATATGTAATATTTCTGCTGTTGCTATGCTGAGTTTGATGGGATCTGATGGATTATGAGATTATGTTTAGATTGTGATAGAGTAATATATTTGGTTCTTATCTTTTATACTTTTGTTCCTAAGTTATTCTTGCATGTTCTCCGTTGCGGTTTATTGCTTTGGCCAAGTAGTAGGTAGTAACTCCAAGAGGGAACGTTATGCTCGATTGTGAGTTCATGCCCCCTGATGACACGCTTGAGTGACAAAAACATGAGTCTAGGGTGCTATTGCCACAAGGAGAAAACAACGGTGCTTGTAACCGTGGTTGCAAGGATTGTTTACTTTACGCAAAGTGCTTTTTAATGCAGTTGTCTGTTGCTTTGGGTTTACACTTTGGGTGGGACTCGCAACTTAATACCAGCGAGATGTTCTGGATAGATATCTCAAGGTGGATGATTAGTAGTAGATGCAGTTGGATTTCGGTCTACTTATTTTGGCGTACTTCCCATGCTTTTGAGCCTCTTCCTTTCTTTTGTAGCATAGTTAGCATTGCGGTGCGTTCATAATCCTGTCAATTGCCCATCTGTAATTTTTTTTACCTCGCATAGCAGTTTTATAGTCTTTTGGGAGAGAGACATCACTAGTGAACATCACGGGACCCCGGTCCATATTCTCATCACTGTTTACACGCTTATTTACTTTTCTGCTTTTACTTTCAGTTGCTATTATTATCCCTTGTGTTTTGATCCTTTGTAAACAACAAGACCGGAGAGATTGACAACCTCTCTGAACTTCGTTGGGAGCAAAGTTATTTGTGTCTGTGTGTAGGTCTAGGAGAAGCAAGTTATTATCTTCAAACGACGCATCACTTGCCGAACCACCTACTTATCATTGCCGGAGTCCTACGGGAGACAATCTTAAAACCTCGGTATCTTCACCGAGGGAAACTTGCCGCTACGCTGCATCTCAGCTTCCACTTGGGGTAACCAACAAAGGGCTAGAAGCAATTATCATCTCTCGCGTATCACTCTGTCATCATAAACCTCCTTATATCTTTCCTCAAAACAGCCACCATACCTACTTATCAATGCATTTCCATAGCCTTTTCGAGATATATTGCCATGCAACATCCATCTTCTCATGACTTGATCTTCGTGTCATACATGTTCTTGCTACACTGGCAGAAGCATACATTTGCATACATCATGATAGCTACATCTTCTTTATGTTGAGTACCTTGTAAAGTGTGAAGATCTTCTATACTTCTTGTAAAATAGAGTGTTGCCCTTAAGTGAGGAAAAGATCCCAAAGTGGACAAAATTAAAAGATCCCAAAGAGGACAAATGAGAGTTAAATAGAAACAGCCATTGAGGCCACCAAAAAATACAAAAAAGAGAAAAAGAAATAAAAAGAGAGAAAGGGGCAACACTACTATTCCTTTTGAAAGATCGTACTCCCTCTATATCTTGTACTCAATAGAGATGATCACTTATGCATATAGCTATGTGAGGAACCTTCACACTATAGAACTTGGCTTGCATATTCCAAGGATGAGCCTCCTCAAACGAGCTCTAGGTTTTCATGAGCGAGCCAGTTGGATGCACCCCACTAGTTCCATTGGAGAGCTTTTCTTAGTTAATATGTGCATCCGTTGCATGGCAATCGCTACTCCTCACATCATATCTATCATTTGGCTCTCTCGCGTATGATTTTCCTCATTGATGTGAGCCTTTCTCACCCTTTTTGTCTTCCTCCTCCACCATATTTCTCTCTTTGCCATCCTAAGTGTCAACTCTCGTGCTTACGCTCATCCATTGCATGAGTGCTCAAAATATTGAATAGGAGTGGATCAAATTGACTTGTACCTGGCTAGTGGTTTGGGGACGAGTCAATTAAGATTCCAAAGAAGACTAAGTGTGAAACTTTAGTAGATTGAGTTCTCAACAAAAATATATTTTTCTCTCGTATTCCCATCCCCCTTCTTGCACGCTAACACCATCTGGAGACATTCGAGTCACGGACATCAAGAGCTCTTGCACCTTTATGTTCCTATGTTGCTTGTTTCAATGCTAATATATACTCTTGCCTGTTATGTCTTGAATTGAATTACATACCTTGATTGCTTTACTTTCAAAGTTCTTATATGGTTGGTAGCATGTCACCACAGAAATTATGCTTGTTATCATTTACCTACTCGAGGACGAGAAGGAATTAAGCTTGGGGATGTTGATACGTCCCAAACGTATCTATAATTTCTGCTTGCTCCATGCATGTTTTGTGTGATATTTCTATGATCTAGGTACACTTTCATACACTTTTGATCATATTTGGACTAACTTATTAACTCAGTGCACCACAGTGCCAATTCCTGTTTTCTGATGTTTTTCTATTTCAGGTTTCCCCCATATTAAAAGTGCTCCAAAAATTCAGGAAAAATCAAATAAAAATCAGCGCAGAAGAACCTTCCGGAATCACCTGGGTGGGGCCAGAGGGCCACCACCAGGGGTCCAGGCGCCCTGGTGGCGCGACCTAGGGCTTGGCCGTGCCAGGGGGGCGCCTGGACACCTGGTGGCCCCCCAGGCTGCCTCCTTCGCCTATTTATTCTCCGTGATGGGATTCTTCCGAAGACAGAACCCTTTTTCGCGATCTCTCCTCTGTTCCGCCGCCGCCGCACTTCCATGACCGGAAGCGCCAGCAGACCTCTTCTCGGCACCCTGCCGGAGGGAGGATTGACCTCCAGGAGCCTCTCCTCCACCATGGACGCTTCCCGGATGATCCGTGAGTAGTATACCTTGGACCGTGGGTCCGTGATCAGTAGCTATGTGATGTTATCCTCCCCTCTTTGTTCTTCATGGATTAGACCTCGTGAGCTGCCCTACATGATCGAGGCACATATGTAATTTTCTGCTGTTGCTATGCTGAGTTTGCTGGGATCTGATGGATTATGAGACTATGTTCAGTTTGTCATAGAGTAATATATTTGGTTCTTATCTTTTATATTTTTGTTCCTAAGTAATTCTTGCATGTTCTCCATTGCTATTTATTGCTTTGGCCAAGTAGTAGGTAGTGACCCCAAGAGGGAACATTATGCTCGATTGTGGGTTCATGCCCCCTGATGACACGCATGAGTGACATAAACATGAGTCTAGGGGATGTGCTATTGCCACAAGGGGGAAAACAACGGTTCTTGTAACCGTGGTTGCAAGGATTGTTTACTTTACGCAAAGTTCTTTTAATGCGGTTGTCTGTTGCCTTGGGTTTACACTTTGGGTGGGGCTCGCAACTTAATACCAGCGAGATGTTCTGGATAGATATCTCAAGATGGATGATTAGTAGTAGATGCAGTTGGATTTCGGTTTACTTATTTTGGCGTACCTCCCATGCTTTTGAGCCTCTTCCTTTCTTTGTAGCATAGTTAGCGTTGCAGTGCGTTTTTAATCCTGTCAATTGCCCAGCTGTGATTTGTTTACCTCGCATAGCAGTTTTATCGTCTTTTGGGAGAGAGACATCACCAGTGAACATCACGGGACCCCAGTCCATATTCTCATCACTGTTTACACGCTCATTTATTTTTGCTTTTACTTTCTAGCTTCTATCACCATTCCCATTATCCCTTGCGTTTGATCCTTTGTAAACAACAAGGCCGGAGAGATTGACAACTTCTCTGAACTTCGTTGGCAGCAAAGTTATTTGTATTGTGTGCATGTCCACGTCAATTGCGCCGTTGACACCTACTTCTCACTTTCGGAATCCTATGGGAGACAAACCCTATCCTCTACATAGGGGAAATTTGCTGCTATCCTACATCTCACCTTCCACTTGGGAACCAACGAAGGGCGAGAATCCATTATCACTTCCACGCCATCACTTAGTAAGTAAAGACATGATCAAGTCAACTTTTTCATTGAGGAGGAGATCTCCTCGACAGAGTTTACCTTCCTACCCGTTGGAGCTCTTTTGGTGTGCCATTGGGAATAGTTTGTCATCATCTCATCTAATAGTTTTGTGGCAGCACCAAGTGTTGTTGACATAAAGGTTCCTCCCGCGGCCGAGTCTAACATATTCCGCGAGGTAAAGTTCAAGCCTGCATAAAAATTCTGGATAACCATCCAAGTAGTCAAACCATGTGTAGGGCAGTTTTTAACAAGAGATTTCATGCGTTCTCAAGCTTGGTCAACGTGTTCATTATCCAATTGCTTAAAATTCATAATATTACTCCTCAATTGGATAATCTTAGGAGGTGGGTAATACTTCCCAATAAAAGCATCCTTGCACTTATCCCAAGAATCTATGCTATTCCTAGGCAAGGATTGAAACCAAATTTTAGCTCCTCCTCTCAAGGAGAAAGGAAAAAGCTTAAGCTTAACAATATCACCTTCCACTTATTTATACTTTTGCATATCGCATAGTCCAACAAAGTTATTCAAGTGTAAAGCAACATCTTTTCCAGCACTAGAGAATTGTTCTTCCATAACAAGATTTAGTAAAGAAGGTTTAATTTCATAAGAAGATGCTGAAGTGGCAGGTGTAGTAATAGGAGTGCAGATAAAGTCATTGTTGTTGTGACTAGTGAAGTCACACAACTTAGCGTTTTCAGTGGAACCCATAATAGTAGCAGCAAACGAGAACAAGATAATTTTTTTGTGGTTTTTGATAAAAGACACTAAGATAAAAACGATAAGGTAAACTAACAAGACTAAAAGGCAAAGTTAAAAGATAGTGTGCAACTCCCCTATCTTGAAGAGTGGAGTCCCTGACAACGACGCTAGAAATTAGCTTGATGGCACTGAAGTAGTGCTCCTCGATGGCTACCCCAAGTGGAAGGTTGAGATTTAACTAGCAGCTAATTTCCCTCGGTGAAGACACCAAGGTTATCGTACCAGGAGGACTCCGAATTCTGCAAGTAGGTGTCAACGGTGCCAGATATTAAGTTGCATAAAGGAGATAAGTTGACGTGGACCTGCACACAGACACAAATAACTTTGCTCCCAATGAGTACAGAGAGGTTGTCAATCTCTCCGTCCTTGTCGTTTACAAAGGGTAAAACGCAAGAGATAGTGATAGTGATAATTGCAACAGAAAGTAAAAACAGGAAATAAAAGTGAAGGTGTAACAGTGTTGGAAATATGGACCGGGGTCCCATGATGTTCACTAGTGATGTCTCTCTACCAAAAGACGATAAACATCTAATCTGGGTGAACAAATTACTGCTGGGCAATTGACAAAATTCTAAACGCACCGCAGTGCTAATTATGCTACTTGAAAGTAAGAGGCTCAAAAGTATGGGCAGTACGCCAAGACAAGTAGACCAAAATCCATCTGCATCTACTACTAATCATCCACCTTGAGATATCTATCCAGAACATCTCCCTGGTATTAAGTTGAGAGCCCCACCCAAAGTGTAAACTCAAAGCAATAGAAAATTGCATTAACAATCTATGCGTAAGGTAAACAATCCTTGCAACCGCGGTTACAAGCACTGTTGTTTTCTCCCTGGTGGAAACAACACATCCCCTAGTCTCATGTTTCTGTCACTCAAGCTAGACATCGGGGGGCATGAACTCGGAATCATGCATAACGCTCCCTCTTGGAGTCACTATCTACTATTTGGACAAAGCAATAAAAAGGAACAGAGAACATGCAAGTGTTGGGGCACGTGGTACGCTACTCTTTTCATGGAGAAATCACGACAGATGTCCGCGGAGTCGGACTTATCATGGGACGTTTGCTGCGAGGCGAATTCGAGGAGAGAGTCGACATAAACACGAGACTCGGCGGTTTACCCAGGTTCGGCCCCGTCGGTGCGGTAAAGACCTACTTCTGCTTCTTGATTATTGTGGGATCGAATCCTCAATAGGGAGAGCCGACCTTATCAATTACAGTGGTGATGTTTCGCAACCTTAGTGTCGTGGATATCTAAGTTATATCACGAGTTGTCTAGGCCTGGCTTGAGGTAAGTTCTGGCTCTGGCTCCCGTGCACCTCGGCTGATAAAGGTACCTGATACGTCCCAAACGTATCTATAATTTCTACTTGCTCCATGCATGTTTTGTGTGACTTTGCCATGTTTTGCTTGAACTTTCATACACTTTTGAGCCTATTTGGACTAACCTATTAACTCAGTGCACCCAGTTGCCAGTTTATGTTTTCTGCTGTTTTTGTATTCCAGGTTTTCCGGCCATTAAAAGTGCTCCAAAAATTCCGGGAAAAATATATAAAAAATCAGCGCAACAGAAGTTTACGGAATCACCAAGAGAGGGAAGGGGGGCCACCACCAGGCAGCCAGGAGGGCAGATGGCGCGGCCCCACCCTGGGCCGCGCCAGGGACCCTCCTGACTGCCTCGTGGGTCCCCTCGACGCCCCCCTTCGCCTATATTTACCCCTCAGGGTGGAAACCCCTAATACAGACTCCTCTTTCGCGATCTCGCCTCTGTTCCGCCGCCGCCGCCGTTTCAAGATCGGGGCTGCCTGGAGAAGCTGCTCCGGCACCCTGCCGGGAGAAGCTACCCCCTCCGGGAGATCCTCTATAGCCATGGACGCCTCCCGTATGTACCGTGAGTAGTTTCCCTTGGACCATGGGTCCGTGACCAGTAGCTATGTGATCTATCTCTCCCCCTTTTGTGCTTCCACTTTCGAGTCCTCGTGAGCTGCCTCACATGATCGAGGCATCTATGTAATTTCTGCTGTTTCTATGCTGAGTTTGTTGGGATCTGATGGATTATGAGACTATGTTCAGATTGTGATGAGTAATATATTTGGTTCTTCTCTTTTATATTTTGTTCTTGAGTAAATTCTTGCATGTTCTCCGTTGCGGTATTTGCTTTGGCCAAGTATTTTATTTGCAACTCCAAGAGAGAGCGTTATGCTCGATTGTGGGTTCAGCCCCTTGATGTCTAGTTTGAGTGACAGAAACTGAGACTAGGGGATGTGCTGTTTCCACTAGGGATAAAACAACGGTGCTTGTACCTGCGGGTGCAAGGATTGTTTACTTTACGCAAAGTTCTTTTAATGCAGTTGTCTGTTGCTTTGAGTTTACACTTTGGGTGGGATTCGCAACTTAATACCAGCGAGATGTTCTGGATAGATATCTCAAGGTGGATGATTCGTAGTAGATGCAGATGGATTTCAGTCTACTTACCTTGGCGTACTGCCCATTGCTTTTGAGCCCTTCCTTTCTTTGCAGCATAGTTAGCATTGCGGTGCCTTCATAACCTTTCAATTGCCCAACTGTGATTTGTTTACCTCGCTAGCACTTTTATCGTCTTTTGGGAGAGAGACATCACTAGTAAAAATCACGGGACCCTGGTCCATCTGCACATTATTGTTGACACCCTCAATTTACTTTCAGCTTTTACTTTCCTTTGCACCTTTTATCTCTTGCGTTGATCCTTTGTAAACGACAAGGACGGTGGAATTGACAACTCCTCTGTACTCGTTGGGAGCAAAGTTATTTGTTGCTGTGTGCAGGTCCACGACAAGACCCTAGTCAGGAAGAAATTTCTGGCGACGTTGCCACATACTTGTATCTCCTGAGTCCTACTGGTTTGATAACCTTGGTATCTTCACCGAGGGAAACTTGCTGCTGCACTGCATCTCAAACCTTCCACTTGGGGTAACCAACGAGGGGCGAGAAGCCATCAAGCAAATTTCTGGCGCCGTTGCCGGGGACTCAAGTCTACAAGATAGGGGAGTTGCACACTATCTTTCACCTTTGCTTTTTAGTCTTGTTAGTTTACCTTTCAGTTTTTACTTTTGTGTCCCTAATAAAAAATACCAAAAATACCTACTGATGCTATCTTCACCATGGGTGTGGAACCACCCAAATATGGTAGGATGGACATGTTTCACTTGGATCGTCTTCGATCAATTTGTGCTCGCGCTAAAAACCCAACCGACTTGGTTGAGGGAAAATCATTGGATGAGCATGCCCATTATACGCGGCACCGCCTATCTCAGAAAGGGAAACACTTATGGGATCAAATACAAGTTTCTTATTGCTATGCTGAGTGTTTATGCCACATTTATGATTTTACTTGCTGCTCTAATGTAGAGCGTAAACACCTTCCTTTCCAATGTGAGTTTAATGAAAATGATATCCTATCTTCTTATGCCAAAGGTGTTTATGATTACTTTGATGTTGAAAAGATTGAAGAGTTTGTTGCTTTTAAAGGTGCTTATGAGATTGCTTCTTTGATTGAAAAGTATTACGATACTATTCACAAGTCTGAAAACTTTGCTGTTCTTGCTTATTTCTTTGAGAATTATACTTCCAATGCTTATATTGAGGAATTTAAAAATAGAATGCTTGCTGGCCAAGAAGAGGCTAATGATTTCTATGAAGAGGAATCTTATGATTCCGAGGACTCACTTGATACTTCCCTTTCTGATGATTTTGATACTTGCTTTGTTGATGGCCATGATGCCTACGAAGATGAACTTGCTATAGTTCCTTATGTTAAGCATGAAATTATTGTTGTTGCACCCACACTTGATTGCCCTATTATCCTTTTGAAATCTCCAACTATTCCGGAGAATTTTTCTCTTATCAAGGCTCAATGTGATGGGTTGCATCTATCTTATCATCCTAAAAACCGTGTTGAAAACAATACACGTGTGCTTGTAGGTCATGAACAACATGATTTATTTGATATTTATATTCTTGATGTTGTTCACGATGCTACTGAAAATTACTTTGAGAGAGGAAAGTTTGGTTATAGAAACTTCCATGTGACAAAAACACCTCTCTCTAAAAAACTTTCGAAGTTGTTCTTGTTCCACCTTCCTATGCATGTCACTTTGTGCTACTTTGATTTATTTTCTTACGAGATGCCTATGCATAGGAAGTGGGTTAGGCTTAAATGTGTTTCATATTTTCTTCTTGATGCTCTCTTTTTGCTTCAAAGTCCTTATTATTATGAGAGCATCTTTTATAATCTTTAAGCCTAGCTAGTGGCTCTAAAGAAGCGCTTTCGGGAGGCAGCCCACAACGAATTTAGGTTTTTCTTTTGCTTTTGTTCTGTTCTTAGTGGTTTTGATGATTGTTACTACTGTAGCAACATCATTGTATCTTTACTTTTCAAGCTTTGTGCCAAGTTTAGACTCATACGGCAAGGGAATTAAAAGTTGTGACATGCTGTCCAGAAAACAGATTCTGTCCTCGTGACTAGAAAAATCAGAGAAAAATCCCAATTCTTCTTTTTGAGCTGAAATTTTTACACAGCGTGATCTATACAATTACGAAACTTCTGTATGTTCTGAGTATTTTGATTTGAGTTGCAGAAGTACCCCTAAAAAATTCGTTTGTATCTGCTGTTCTGTTTTTCACAGATTCTGCCACGTTTTGTCTCTCTTCACTTTTGCAAACCTTAAGCTTGCTTTTTCTTTGCAAAAACCTTTTGGCAATCTTGGGAAACAGTAGTTCTTCCTGGAAATCTTTATTTGCAGTAGAGGAAAATTATTTATTAGGGTACTAACCTCTCTAATCAGCCTACAATGAGTTATGTATGAAGGGAGTTTTCAAGTGCGCGATGGAGGATGATGAAAGAAGATTCAGGAGGGTCAAACGCTCAATCTTGGGGATGCCCAAGTGCACCCCCAATAAATATTCAAGAAGACTCAAGCGTCTAAGCTTGGGGATGCCCCCGTGCATCCCCTTCTTCATCAACAATTATCAGTTCGTCTCTCGTTGCACTATATTTTTATCACTTCATGCATTATGTGCTATTCTTGGAGCGTCTCGCTCTTAGGTTTTGTTTTTAGTTTTCTTTTGCTTTGTTTTCTGTAGTAACAAGTTAGACCCCAACTTAATATTTTGTGTGGGAGAGATTCATGCTCCGCTTGAACTAGAACTCCTCATAGGATTTGCATGCATATTCTTTTAGCTGTGAGCTGTTCTTTTTCTTTCCTTAGCTGTTGTTCTGTTTAGTTGTAGTGCTTTAGTTTTTCTAGAGCTTTTCTTTTTGTCTTAGGTTGAACTTTCTATAGGTTGCATGTTTTATCTTGTTAGAGAGTTTTCCTGTTGCACCGAGTTCTGTGTCTTGACTGAAAGTAGGTAGTTAAAGTTGTTGTTCTCTTTGTAGTAGTAACTTGCAATAGTTTTGAGGTATTGACTAGAGTAATGTTCCAACTTATGGTGTCAAGAGATCTAGCCTATTAGTGACAGATGTCGTATTTTGGGCAATCCATGTGTTTTTCGAAAACCAAAAACCCCTGTTGAGAACTCTAGCTACTAGATGGATCACTAACCTCTGGAGGGTTCGAATATTAGAGTACACTCACGTACCATGAGTCGAGGATGCGCAAGGATAACCAAACCCCCATACACTCCTCCTCGGGGTACCTGTCTCTTTGTGAACCTCCTGATTAGATTGAGAGTTACCGATAATAAGTGCATGAGTTCTTCGGACTAATGTGAGTATTCGAAAGTTGGCACTTCCACCCACCTATACTTTTTCTAGCCTCTTCGGTACCGTGCATTGCCCTTTCTCACCTCGAGAGTTGGCGCATACTTCGCCGGTGCATCCAAACCCTTGGCACGATATGCTCTGTCATCATAAGCCTCCTTATATATTTCCTCAAAACAACCACCATACCTACCTACAAGGCATTTCCATAGCCTTTCCGAGATACATTGCCATGCAACATCCACCTTCTCATGACTTGATCTTCATGTCATACATGCTACTTGCTTGATCGATGAGCCGCATGCTAGTTGGGCCTTGCCCTCATCATTGCTACATGACGCGCTAGTATCATTCCATATCCTGCTATCCTGGCAGAAGCATACATTTGCATCATGATAGTTACATTTTCTTTATGTGAGTATCTTTGTAAAGTGTGAAAGATCTCCTATATTCTTGTAAAATATAGAGTATTGCCCCTAAAGTGAGAAAAAGATCCCAAAGAGGACAAAATCAAAATATCCCAAAGAGGACAAATGAGAGTTAAATATAAAGAGCCATTGAGGCCACCAAAAAAAATAAAAAAAAAACAGAAAAAGAGAAAAAAAAATAAAAGAGAGAAGGGGGCATACTACTATTCCTTTTGAGAGATCCACACTAGTACTTCATCTCCTATCCCTTGTACTCCATAGAGATCATCATCATGCATATAGCTATGTGGGGACCCTTCACACTATAGAACTTGGCTTGTATATTCCAATGATGAGCCTCCTCAAACGAGCTCTAGGTCTTCTTGAGAAAGCAAGTTAGATGCACCCCCACTAGTTCCCTTGGAGAGCTTTTAGCTCACATGTGCATCCGTTGTATGCCAATCCCTACTCCTCACATCATATCTATCATATGGCCTACAATGAGTTATGTATGAAGGGAGTTTTCAAGTGCGCGATGGAGGATGATGAAAGAAGATTCAGGAGGGTCAAACGCTCAAGCTTGGGGATGCCCAAGTGCACCCCAAATAAATATTCAAGGAGACTCAAGCAACTAAGCTTGGGGATGCCCCCGTGCATCCCCTTCTTCATCAACAATTATCAGTTCGTCTCTCGTTGCACTATATTTTTATCACTTCATGCATTATGTGCTATTCTTGGAGCGTCTCGCTCTTAGGTTTTGTTTTTAGTTTTCTTTTGCTTTGTTTGCTGTAGTAACAAGTTAGACCCCAACTTACTCTTTTGTGTGGGAGAGATTCACGCTCCGCTTGAACTAGAACTCCTCATAGGATTTGCATGCTTATTCTTTTAGCTATGAGCTGTTCTTTTTCTTTTCTTAGCCGCCGTTCTATTTAGTTGTAGTGCTTTAGTTTTTCTAGAGCTTTTGTTTTTGTCTTAGGTTGAACTTTCTATAGGTTGCATGTTTTATCTTGTTAGAGAGTTTGCCTGTTGCACTGAGTTTTGTGTCTTGATTGAAAGTAGGTAGTTAAAGTTGTTGTTCTCTTTGTAGTAGTAACTTGCAATAGTTTTGAGGTATTGACTAGAGTAATGTTTGAACTTATGGTGTCAAGAGCTCTTGCCTATTAGTGACATATGTCGTATTTTGGGCAATCCGTGTGTTTTCCGAAAACCAAAAACCCCCGTTGAGAACTCTAGCTACTAGATGGATCCCTAACCTCTGGAGGGTTCGAATATTAGAGTACACTCACGTACCATGAGTCGAGGATGCGCAAGGATAACCAAACCCCCATACACTCCTCCTCGGGGTACCTATCTCTTTGTGAACCTCCTGATTAGATTGAGAGTTACCGATAATAAGTGCATGAGTTCTTCAGACTAATGTGAGTATTCGAAAGTTGACACTTCCACCCACCTATACTTTTTCTAGCCTCTTCGGTACCGTGCATTGCCCTTTCTCACCTCGAGGGTTGGCGCATACTTCGCCGGTGCATCCAAACCCTTGGCACGATACGCTCTGTCATCATAAGCCTCCTTATATCTTTCCTCAAAACAACCACCATACCTACCTACAAGGCATTTCCATAGCCTTTCCGAGATACATTGCCATGCAACATCCACCTTCTCATGACTTGATCTTCATGTCATACATGCTACTTGCTTGATCGATGAGCCGCATGCTAGTTGGGCCTTGCCCTAATCATTGCTACATGACGCGCTAGTATCATTGCATATCCTGCTATCCTGGCAGAAGCATACATTTGCATCATGATAGTTACATTTTCTTTATGTGAGTACCTTTGTAAAGTGTGAAAGATCTCCTATATTCTTGTAAAATATAGAGTATTGCCCCTAAAGTGAGGAAAAGATCCCAAAGAGGACAAAATCAAAAGATACCAAAGAGGACAAATGTGAGTTAAATAGAAAGAGCCATTGAGGCCACCAAAAAAATAAAAAAAGAGAAAAAGAGAAAAAAATAAAAAGAGAGAAGGGGGAATACTACTATTCCTTTTGAGAGATCCACACTAGTACTTCATCTCCTATCCCTTGTAGTCCATAGAGATCATCATCATGCATATAGCTATGTGGGGACCGTTCACACTATAGAACTTGTCTTGTATATTCCAATGATGAGCCTCCTCAAACGAGCTCTAGGTCTTCTTGAGCAAGCAAGTTAGATGCACCCCCACTAGTTCCCTTGGAGAGCTTTTAGCTCACATGTGCATCCGTTGTATGGAAATCCCTACTCCTCACATCATATCTATCATATGGCCTTCTCTCGCCTATGATTGTCCTCATTGATGTGAGCCTTTCACACCTTTTTGTCTTCCTCCTCCACCTTCTTTCTGTTTCGCCTTTTAGGTGTCAACTTTCTTTCTCACGCTCATCCATTGCATGAGTGCTCAAAATATCAAAAGGGAGTGGATCAGTTTGACTTGTACCTGGCTAGTGGTCCGGGGACGAGTCCAGATAAGAATCCAAAGGAGACCAGGTGTGAAACTTTAGTAAATAGTTGTTCTCAACAACCTTATTTTTCCTCTCGTATTTCCCTATCCCTTGCTTGCACGCAAACACCATCTGGAGACATTCGAGTCACGGACAGCGAGAGCTCTTGCACCTTTGTTCTTTTGTTGCTAGTGTCAATGCTAATATAGACTCTTTCTTGTTAAGACTTGAATTGAATTGCATGATTTGATTGCTTTACTTAAAAGTCCTTTTATGGTTGTGTGGCATGTCACCACAGAAATTATGCTTGTTATCATTTACCTACTCGAGGACGAGCAGGAATTAAGCTTGGGGATGTTGATACGTCCCAAACGTATCTATAATTTCTGCTTGCTCCATGCATGTTTTGTGTGACTTTGCCATGCTTTGCTTGAACTTTCATACACTTTTGATCCTATTTGGACTAACCTATTAACTCAGTGCACCCAGTTGTCAGTTTCTGTTTTCTGCTGTTTTTGTATTTCAGGTTTTCCGGCCATTAAAAGTGTTCCAAAAATTCCGGGAAAAATATATAAAAAATCAGCGCAACAATAGCTTCCGGAATCACCAAGAGAGGGAAGGGGGGGAGGGGGCACCACCAGGCAGACAGGAGGGCAGGTGACGCGGCCCCACCCTAGGCCGCGCCAGGGACCCTCCTGACTGCCTCATGGGTCCCCTCGACGCCCCCTACGCCTATATTTACCCCTCGGGGTGGAAACCCCTAAGCCGCACTCCTCTTTCGCGATCTCGCCTCTGTTCCGCCGCCGCCGCCGTTTCAAGATCGGGGCTGCCTGGAGAAGCTGCTCCGGCACCCTGCCGGGAGAAGCTACCCCCTCCGGGAGATCCTCCATAGCCATGGACGCCTCCCGTATGTACCGTGAGTAGTTTCCCTTGGACCATGGGTCCGTGACCAGTAGCTATGTGATCTATCTCTCCCCCTTTTGTGCTTCCACTTTCGAGTCCTCATGAGCTGCCTCACATGATCGAGGCATCTATGTAATTTTTGCTGTTGCTATGCTGAGTTTGTTGGGATCTGATGGATTATGAGACTATGTTCAGATTGTGATGAGTAATATATTTGGTTCTTCTCTTTTATATTTTGTTCTTGAGTAAATTCTTGCATGTTCTCCTTGCAGTATTTGCTTTGGCCAAGTATTTTATTTGCAACTCAAAGAGAGAGCGTTATGCTCGATTGTGGGTTCAGCCCCTTGATGTCTAGCTTGAGTGACAGAAACATGAGACTAGGGGATGTGCTGTTGCCACCAGGGATAAAACAATGGTGCTTGTACCTGCGGGTGCAAGGATTGTTTACTTTACGCAAAGTTCATTTAATGCAGTTGTCTGTTGCTTTGAGTTTACACTTTGGGTGGGATTCGCAACTTAATACCAGCGAGATGCTTTGGATAGATATCTCAAGGTGGATGATTCGTAGTAGATGCAGATGGATTTCGGTCTACTTAGCTTGGCGTACTGCCCATTGCTTTTGAGCCCTTCCTTTCTTTGCAGCATAGTTAGCATTGCAGTGCCTTCATAATCTTGTCAATTGCCCAACTGTGATTTGTTTACCTCGCTAGCACTTTTATCGTCTTTTGGGAGAGAGACATCACTAGTGAAAATCACGGGACCCTGGTCCATCTTCACATTATTGTTCACACCCTCAATTTACTTTCAGCTTTTACTTTCCTTTGCACCTTTTATCTCTTGCGTTCATCATTTGTAAACGACAAGGCCGGAGGAATTGACAACTCCTCTGTACTCGTTGGGAGCAAAGTTATTTGTTGCTGTGTGCAGGTCCACGACAAGACCCTAGTCAGGAAACAATTTCTGGCGACGTTGCCACCTACTTGTATCTCCTGAGTCCTACTGGTTCGATAACCTTGGTATATTCACAGAGGGAAACTTGCTGCTGCACTGCATCTCAAACCTTCCACTTGGGGTAACCAACAAGGGGCTAGAAGCCATCAGTACCGGGTCCCGGTATTCCGCGAGTCCGACTCCTACACGAGGTGGAGTTCTATTCTACTTTACAAATTTACTACGTGCTATACAAGGTAAGTCGAATTCCTTCTAGGGCTTCAATCTTCATGCTTGGCACGTCCGACTCCTGGCCGAGTCTTCTTTGTGGGCCTTCGTATGTAAGTCGGACCAGAGGTTTCTAATGCCGGGTCTATGGGCCTGATCCATCCCCCCGACATTAGTCCCCAGGATTGTTGTGATGCTTTAGTCTTTATAGCAATCTTCTTCATTTTCTTCATTGCCGCCGGCTCTTCATGGGTCAAAGGCCGACTTCATGCTTGGCGTTGATTGGGAGTCGGAGTCGTCTGTCTTCAATCTTGCTTCGGTTCCTTTATCTTTATGAGACCGACTCTTCTGGTTGAGTCGACTAATATTTTCAGAGTTGATGCCGACTTTCTGTCGTAGGCAGTAATGAATCTGACCTCCCAATGTTTCTTGAGGAAATTTGAACGGTCTGCCTCGATTTCGGCGGCACAATTAATGCTGTCTAGATTATTCACGAAAATCGAGGGATTCACGGCCTATTGAGACCCTGTGGGTTAAGATTTTTGACTTAGATGGTGATCGAGCCAGCTGTTGCATGGAGAGCTCGAGCAATAGTGATGAAGCTCAAGCCTCTTCATCTAATGATGAAGCCGACTCTGAAGACGGCCACTGAAGCCGCTGAAGCCGTAGTTTTATCAAGTAGATTGATGTAGGTACTGCCGGCTTTTGTCTTGTATGCTATTGATGTAAGACCTGATCTATGATGAATGAGAATTTTTCTTTCCCATCTAATCTGTAAGTCGATTTTTGTACCTGGCTGATAAGATAATATGTATGTATGAGGGCCGACTTCCTTGACAGTATATGTAGCCCCCTGAGTCGGTTTGAAAACTGGTGTCATATTTACTCACGGGTAAAATCGGCTTTTAGCCCCCATGGTTGGTATGGACACCTTGTGTGCCGAACCAAACCATAAAAAATTGGAAGTGATATTTCCCAAGAGTTGGTACGAACATCATTGCGTCGTGCCGAATCTTGTAGAGAGAGTTTCTCGAAGTGTAATCCCGATGAGTCGGTATGTACATCTGGGTGTAATACCAAGTCACATAGGTCTGTACCTCGTCTTTGCGTTCCCTTTCTCAGAAAAACTTGGTGACATTGTGTAGATTCGGCCAATGCGTTAAACTAAGACGGGTTCACTTTTTATTATATGTGAATCGACAAGTTTTTTCAAATCATAGTTTCAAATTGTAGTCCCCATGAGTCGATGTGAGCATCTTTTGTGTCATACCGAGTCATAGAGAATTTTGAGCTATAGTCCCCATGAGTCGGTATGAGCATGTTTTGTGTCATACCGAATCACACAGGTTAATTCTCACGGTGCATCTTTTGGATGACATATAAAATGATAAAAGAAAAAGTATGCTATGATGCTGATGTATGCAAAAAGAAAGTATGAAGGCTCATATAGAAGTCGACTCTGGATTAAACATGCCTCATCTTCGCGCGTTTGAGATAGATTATTGGGTTATCCAGGAGTCGGAACATCTCTGTAATCCGGCTACATATGACTAGCGTTCCCTGTACTTTAAGACCAAAGTCGGTAGGCGTTGCTGTCAGCCCCCAAGTTTTTTAGGCTAAGCCGGGTACACGTAGGTTGTATGAACTTGAGCTATACAGGCCAAGATTAAGGCGTGGTTTAGCCAGTTCATGTATATGCCGGGATTTCTTCAGATAAGAGTCGATGAGTGACATCGAGCTCCCCTACTGCCCCTGAATAAGCTTATATACACATGTGGATTTTTACATATATATGCCGAGTTTTCGGATAAAGAGTCAATGATTGTCATCGAGCTCCCCGATTCCCCTGAATAAGCAATATACATGCTCAGTACAAATAGAAGGGTTGATCAAGCCCCCCCGCCTCTGAGATATAAAATGCAAAACAAGCAATGTTTGATGCAAAATAAATAACATGAAACAAAAAAAAGTAAAGAAGAGTCGATATGGAGAGAGCCGGTGCGACAGATGTCGACTTAGGTATATGTGGCGAGGGCCAGTGCGACAAAAGTCGACTTATGTATATTAGATGGCGAAAGCCGGCGCGACGAATGTCGTCTTATAGATATGTTAACATGGCGAAAGCCAGTGTGACGTGTGTCGACTTGGATAAATGTACAGTAATGTTCCTGTTCTACTCAAGTGTAATATGGACGGAGTTGTGCGATGTTCCACGGCCTGGGAGTCTCCTCCATGCATGTGCGCGTGTCTGCCTTCTCACGTATATCAACTAGGTAGTAGGATCCATTGTACAGGTTCTTGCTGACCACAAATGGTCCTTCCCAAGGAGAGGATAACTTGTGCATTCTGTCTTTTTTCTGTATGAGTCGGAGCACTAAATCACCTTCCTGGAAAGTCCGACTTCTGATGCGGCGGCTATGATAGCGTCGCAGATTTTGTTGGTAAATAGCCGACTGAGCTGCGGCCAAATCATGTTTTTATCGAGAATATCCAAGGAATCTTGCCTTGCTTTCTCGTTTTCGGCTTCTACATATGCGGTGACTCTTGGTGAGTCGTGACGTATGTCACTTGGGAGAACGGCTTCCGCTCCATAGACTAGGAAGAAGGGCGTATATCCTGTCGACCTGTTAGGAGTCGTCCTGATGCTCCACAATACTGAGGGTAACTCCTCCTCCCAGCAACCCGACGTCCTTATCAAGGGGACATAGAGTCGGGGTTTGATGGCTTGGAGTAACTCTTGGTTGGCTCTCTCGGCTTGTCCGTTGGACTATGGGTGAGCCACTGATGCAAGGTCGAGTCGGATGTGCTCGTTTTGGCAGAATCGCTGCATAACCCCTTCTGATAGGTTAGAACCATTATCAGTGATGATGCTGTGGGGGTAGCCGAATCTGTATATGATCTTTTTCAAGAATTTCAGTGCTATCGCAACGTCACATTTGCTGACCGGCTCTGCCTCGACCCATTTGGTAAACTTATCCACTCCCACTAATATGTGGGTATTCTTGTTGGCTGACCTTTTGAAAGGTCCCACCATATCAAGACCCCATACCGCAAAGGGTCAAGTGATAGGGATCATCCTGAGTTCTTGAGCCGACACGTGAGCTTGCTTTGCATAGCGCTGACATCCATCACATTTCTTGATTATGTCATCTGCATCCGCATGTGCTGTGAGCCAGTAGAAGCCATGTCGAAAGGATTTAGCTACAAGTGAATGAGAGCCAGCATGGTGTCCGCAATCTCCAGAGTGTATTTCATTGAGGATGGCTCTACCTTCTTCTCGTGAGACACATCTCTGGAAAACATCTGCGGCACTCCGCCGATGTAACTCACCATTGATGAGTACAAAGGATTGGCTTCTCCTGACAATTTTTCTGGCCAAAATATCATCTTGAGGAAGGATTCCCCGAGTCTTGTAATCCAAGTAAGGTACGACCCATGAGGGTATAACATGAATTGCAGCAACCAAAGCCGACTCTGGATCCGGCTCTGCTATGTCTTGCTCTATTGGTGGTTGTACAGACGGTTTTGTTAGAACATCCAGGAATACGTTTGGAGGGACCGGCTTTCGCTGAGTGCAGAGTCGGGACAGGGAATCTGCTACTTCGTTTTGCCTACGGTCCACATAACCCACCTGGTATCCGACGAAAAATCCGGCTTTTCTTTCCACTTCTCGTCGATAAGCTGCCATTATGGGATCCTTGGAATTCCATTTTCCTGACACTTGTTGAGAAACGAGATCAGATTCGCCAAAGCATTCGATCCGACTTATTGTAACAGCCCAGTTTTCACAAAAATTAAAAAAATTGTTTTCGGTTGTTTGATTGTCTGATTTGTTTGCGGTGTTTGCATCCCCGATTTATCGATCGGCGATTATTTTCCCCCCTCTTATCTCGTACCGGACGAAGACCGACCCTTTCAACCCTGACACTCGACCTTTGCGACACCGGGTTTCACCCGATCACCGTCGCGAAAACCGCACGAGACCAGCCGTAGCCAACGGAACGAAAAACCCCGTTTAATAATTAAACGGGTTATTTTTATCGCGTGCCGGAAAGTGTTTTCGGAACGGTTCCAGCGCGAGGTGAACGCCGCTGGCTCGATGCGCTGATCGCGCAGTTCGAAGTTTTACCCGAATCGGAGGTACTGCGGACCCCCGGCGGTCAGAAACGGGAGCATCGCGCGCGCGAGAGAAAACCGGGAATGTTTTTGCAAACTGCCAGCCACCGGGGCTATATAGAGACCACCATACCCCCACCCCTTTCTAGGGTTTCCCTAGCCACAATATTGCAGCCACCCCCCTCACAATTGCCCCCAATTTTCGCAATTTTCCATAATTCTAGCCCAAAACCTAGCCCTCCTCAGATCTGGACCATCAGATCTGATGGCCCAGATGCTCCCACGTCACCCCTAGCCTCCACCAACCTCTCCTCTCCCTCTCCTGCTCATTGCCGCCGCCAGCCCGTGGGAGACGCTGCCGGCCACCTCTCCTTCGCCGCCGACCATCTCCTCCTCCCCTCTCCTTCCTCTCCTTCTTCTCCTCCTCCACCTCCCTCTCTTCTAACTATCCCTCTCTTCTCCCACAGGAGCTCCCCGCCGCCCGCGCCATGGTCAGGGAGCCGACCGAGCCGTGCTCGAGGCAGCGCCTCCCCAAGCACCGCCGGCGCCTCTCCTCACCGCCGCCCCCCGCCTCCAGCGCCGTCCTCCTCCGGCCCCGCGCCCCCTGGACCTACCCCTCGTCGCGCCCCTCGCCGGAGGGCCGACGGCCGCCGTCCCCGTCGTCGGGATTGGACGGGATCCCGATCGGGAGGCAACCGGCCAGCCTCCCCCCGCCAACGACCCGACCAGTGGCCCAGCAGGCCGGCGCCAAGGCCCAAGCCGCCAGCCCCTCTCCAGCCGCTGTTGGGCCGAGCCCATCTGGGTGAGGCCCCTTTTTATTTTTTTCCCCGTGCACCTGTGAAATTTTGCTAAGTCTGAATCTGTTTTGCTGCTGTTGCTACTTTGCGCTGTTAATTGCGATGAATCCGTAGCTCGTATGACGTTGGCCCCAAAAGGAAATTTGTTGTGCTTGATGTGGTGAAACTTTCCTCTTTTGTGAGCATTTGAATTTCAGCTCATCTTGATTGTGTAATTGTGTGCTAAACGCATCAGGCCGTTAAACTGCTACTAATTGCTGTTAAGTGCTGCTGTTTATATTTTGTTGCAACTTTGCATGATGATTGTGACTCAGCCATGAGGCCTATTGCAATGGTTCTTTTTCCTATCTGTTAAGCATCACGTGTACTTCATTTCCATGCTTTAACTTGTCATGTTTGGATGCTTTGGCTATATTAAATCTTGCTCCAAAGTGGTGATCCTGATGTTAATGTGCTGTTGTGCTGAAAACTGTTATTTTGTTGCAACTTCGGTCGACGAGTGTGTCGCGACCGTTTATCGGAATTGAGTGATTCCAAATACATATTGTTAAGAATCATGTCTACTTTAATTATATGTATTGCATTGCCATGATATGCTTGCTGGTCATATAGTTATTGAGCTCCAAAGTTGCTATGCTGCTGTTTTTGACAGCCACCTCTGTTTTTCACTAAGTCTGTTACTTTGCGATGCCATGTTGCATGCTTAATATCTTTTGATCTATGATGTCTTTTTGCATGATTCTTCTTGCCATGCCTTACCTGCCATGTCTACTTTAGTTCCATATCATTTGTGAGCATGTTTGCATTCATTAACCTGTTTATGCATTGCTTTAAAGTGTGCTTCGTGATGTTGGCAGATTGTGCCCGTAACTTGTTTTGCTTATATCTTTTTAACCGTAACTCCGTTTGGGGTGTTCTTTATATGTAACTTGATTAGTTTTTCGTGTACTTTGTGTTTATGCTATTGTTTGCTGTTGTTAACCAACCTAAAATATGGTTTAGGACAGAACAGTACCAAATGTTTTAATCGTCGTGCGGCACTTAGTGTTATGCCATGTTTAGGTTGTGCCTCACTTAAATTGACTAGCATAGATAGTTTACTTTGTGCTTCACCTCTTGACATGTTTGTGTGCTATGCAATGCTTGCTTGAGTTGCCATGTTAACAACCGTTGGTTGATCACCTGTAGCTAAACAACTCTAACCACCGTAAACGTGCGGTGTCGTCGTGTGTGACGAGTACCCCACTTAAACTGTTAGTAACCGCTCTCGACGGTAGGTGCGATGTCTCGTGTTGCCTTTTTGTTGATGCTTGCTCGTTTTTGCCCCGTAGTAATAGAGTGCTTGATCGTTGATTGTTTTCCAGTGTTTATCGTCTTGTGTGCTTCCGCGGGTACCTCTCGGAGCCGATGCGAGCTTGCGATCAACTACACCTTCGGAACCGACTTATCAACATGCAAGGACTATACATTACTTATGATCCATTCTATTTCAACCAGCGGTTTGCATGCTAGTCTAGGTTAGGTTCGACGTTTCACCCTACCACATGTTTACAGCCTCTTTCAAACCGATACAGCCATGTCCCTTCCCAGCAAACCTTGTACTGCTATGTTACTATTGCTCGTTGCTCAGCTCCTGATTAGTATGCATGCTTAGGATGCTACGATGTTACCCTGTTACACGTTGGTTTGGGATATCACATTATTATTATTATTGTTGTTGTTGATGATATGATTATTATAATGTTGACTATATTCGACGAAGGATGGAAGGTCTAGGCTATCCCGCACCGACGCTTTGTTCCATTCGAGTCACCTAGGATCCGAGTTCCGGTTATTGGTTTTAAGACTGAGCGTGCCTAACAGCGTGTGGGATTTTATGGGGTCCCCTTTTCTTACCTACCTAGCTTCAAGCATTTCTAGTGGTGGCCCAAGCTGATATACCATTTGAAACCGTGTGTGTGCTGGTCGTACGCCAGCAGTTTTCCAACCAACCCGGACCAGTGAGGACATAGTTCCCTTGCTGGCCCACTTTGTCCGGCTGAGGACCCGGTTTCCCATGTGTGATCAACTGGCTATCCAAACCCACGACAGACGGTAGAGACCAGATCGAGAGAGCGGCCGGCTCCTCAGATGGATGTCGACTCACCGGGGGCCACCCGGATTTGTTCGTTGTTAGTTAGAGGGACTTGTCGTTTCGGATCTCTTGGAACTAAATCATAAAATGGTTGCCTGTGATGGGTAGCAACTGAGACAGATGGGCGTGCGTGCGGAGCCTTGTAATGGGCAGTTGGTACACCCTGCAGGGTTAAATCTTTTCGAGAAGCCGTGTCCAGGGTTATGGACGACTTGAGACCTACTCCTTGTTCATAGACAACAACAGATGAGATAATCTTAATATAATTTGATCAATGTGTGTGTGTGTGCCTTGACTGCTTCTTCTTCGTCGGGATGCGAAGAGGAGGACAAGGATAGGATAGGTGTTATGTTTGCGTAAGTAGTTGATAGCAAGACTTCTTGGAGGCGATTCCTCATCGAATGCTTGGCTTCTTATCTTACTCTCTAGATCTTTAGCCACTTCATCAATGCTAGTGCGGCAGCAACCTCACCACTTACCCCTTCCTTACCGTAAACTACTAGTTGTCCTAGAATGACGAGTGATGAAGTCCTTGCTGGGTCAGATGACCACTACAGTTGGATGCTGAGTACCTCTGTACTCATGATACTAACCCCAAACTCTTTTCAGGGTTCTTGATCGACGACAGGTATGGTGATCGACGTTTCACGTGGAGACTCGACGACGACTAGTTAGACGGATCCCGGCGGAGGGCCTGGACCCGTGTGGTTATGGGATCGATGTTTTCTCTTTGCCACTAGGAATTTGACTGTAGTCTGTACTCAGACCTATATCTTCCGCTGTTGTATTGTATTAAGGCAGTTGTATGCCGATTGTATGAGATGTTGTATCCCTGTATCTGTAATGTTGTGATATCATGTTGGAAATCCGGGGCATATGGCTTTGTCATATGTCGCGGTGGGACCGATATGTGCTTCGTCCCCGGGTCTGGGTGGAAACGCCTAGATCTGGAACAGTACCGCATATCGGGCCTTACAACTTGGTATCAAAGCCTTACCGACCGTAGGATCCCTTCTCTGGCCGAAGTCGAGTCTAGAAAAAAAACTATTTTGTAGTTACTAAGTTAGTTATCGGAGAGTAGGAATCTTTTTACTCGTTACCCTTGTTCTAGTCAGGACAAGTGTCGTAAGTGTTTTTAACTCTCGACTTATCCCCTTAAAACTCTAGGATCTCGAGTGTGTGGATTATCGAAATTGTTACAATGCCTTGCTTGCAGCGTATTGTCTCGATTCCGAGCTCAGGTGGGAATTCCTGTAGTACCTTTAGCTTCTCCGATTTCGGTTATCATCTGGGTCATCCATTGTCATCCATCCTTTTGCCGGTGTTTTGACGACTTGCGTCGGAAATCACTATCCCTTGATCTGGTTTTCGCGATCGTTCTTCCCTTGTCACTGATGGTTCCATTCTTCGACGTTGCCATCTCTCTGCGAAAATTTATCTCGACCGAAGTTCGACGTCGAAATGGAGCAGAGTCCCTTGTTGGTGGTGTTGAAGATTGTCGTCTCTCTTTTCTCTTCCCCTCTCACCCGGATCGTCCAGGATCTCGGGACGAGATCCCTTGTTGGTGGTGTTGTATTGTAACAACCCAGTTTTGAAAAAAATTAAAAAAATTGTTTTCGGTGTGAATTGTTTGATTGTTTGATTTGTTTGCGGTGTTTGCATCCCCGATTTATCGATCGGCGATTATTTTCCCCCTCTTATCTCGTACCGGACGAAGACCGACCCTTTCCACCCTGACACTCGACCTTTGCGACACCGGGTTTCACCCGATCACCGTCGCGAAAACCGCACGAGACCAGCCGCAGCCAACGGAACGAAAAACCCCGTTTAATAATTAACCGGGTTATTTTTATAGCGCGCTGGAAAGTGTTTTCGGAACGGTTCCATCGCGAGGTGAACGGCGTCGGCTCGACGCGCTGATCGCGCAGTTCGAAGTTTTACCCGAATCGGAGGAACTGTGGACCCCCGGCGGTCAGAAAGGGGAGCACCGCGCGCGCGAGAGAAAACCGGGGATGTTTTTGCAAACTGCCAGCCACCGGGGCTATATAAAGACCACCACACCCCACCTCTTTCTAGGGTTTCCCTAGCCACAATATTGCAGCCACCTCCCTCACAATTGCCCCCAATTTTCGCAATTTTCCCTAATTCTAGCCCAAAACCTAGCCCTCCTCAGATCTGGACAATCAGATCTCAGATCTGATGGCCCAGATGCTGCCACGTCACCCCTAGCCTCCACCAACCTCTCCTCTCCCTCTCCTGCTCACCGCCGCCGCCAGCCCGTGGGAGACGCCGCCGGCCACCTCTCCTTCGCTGCCGACCATCTCCTCCTCCCCTCTCCTTCCTCTCCTTATTCTCCTCCACCTCCCTCTCTTCTAACTCTCTCTCTCTCTCTTCTCCCGCAGGAGCTCCCTGCCGCCCGCGCCATGGTCAGGGAGCCGGCCGAGCCGTGCTCGAGGCCGCGCCTCCCCAAGCACCGCCGGCGCCGCTCCTCACCGCCGCCCCCCGCCTCCAGCGCCGTACTCCTCCGGCCCCGCGCCCCCTGGACCTACCCCTCGTCGCGCCCCTCGCCGGAGGGCCGACGGCCGCCGTCCCCGTCGTCGGGATTGGACAGGATCCCGATCGGGAGGCAACCGGCCAGCCTCCCCCCGCCAACGGCCCGACCAGTGGCCCAGCAGGCCGGCGCCAAGGCCCAAGCCGCCAGCCCCTCTCCAGCCGCTGTTCGGCCGAGCTCATCTGGGTGAGGCCCCTTTTTATTTTTTTCCCCGTGCACCTATGAATTTTTGCTACGTCTGAATCTGTTTTGCTGCTATTGCTACTTTGCGCTGTTAATTGCGATGAATCCGTAGCTCGTATGACGTTGGCCCAAAAGGAAATTTGTTGTGCTTGATGTGGTGAAACTTTCATCTTTTGTGAGCATTTTCATTTGAGCTCATCTTGATTGTGTAATTGTGTGCTAAAGTGGGCATCAGGCCGTTAAACTGCTACTAATTGCTGTTAAGTGCTGCTGTTTATATTTTTATTGCAACTTTGCATGATGATTGTGACTCATCCATGAGGCCTATTGCATTGGTTCTTTTTCCTATCTGTTAAGCATCATGTGTACTTCATTTCCATGCTTTAACTTGTCATGTTTGGGTGCTTTGGCTATATTAAATCTTGCTCCAAAGTGGTGATCCTGATGTTAATGTGCTGCTGTGCTGAAAACTGTTATTTTGTTGCAACTTCGGTCGACGAGTGTGTCGCGACCGTTTATCGGAATTGAGTGATTCCAAATGCATATTGTTAAACATCATGTCTACTTTCATTATATGTATTTCATTTCCATGATATGCTTGCTGGTCATATACTTATTGAGCTCCAAAGTTGCTATGCTGCTGTTTTTGACAGCCACCTCTGTTTTTCACTAAGTCTGTTACTTTGCGATGCCATGTTGCATGCTTAATATCTTTTGATCTATGATGTCTTTTTGCATGATTCTTTTTGCCATGCCTTAACTGCCATGTCTACTTTAGTTCCATATCATTTGTGAGCATGTTTGCATTCATTAACCTGTTTATGCATTGCTCTAAAGTGTGCTTCGTGATGTTGGCAGATTGTGCCCGTAACTTGTTTTGCTTATATCTTTTAAACCGTAACTCCGTTTGGGGTATTCTTTATATGTAACTTGATTAGTTTTTCGTGTACTTTGTGTTTATGCTATTTTTTTATGTTGTTAACCAACCTAAAATATGGTTTAGGACAGAACAGTACCAAATGTTTTAATCGTCGTGCGACACTTAGTGTTATGCCATGTTTAGGTTGTGCCTCACTTAAATTGACTAGCATAGATAGTTTACTTTGTGCTTCACCCCTTGACATGTTTGTGTGCTATGCAATGCTTGATTGAGTTGCCATGTTAACAACCGTTGGTTGATCACCTGTAGCTAAACAACTTGAACCACCGTAAACGTGCGGTGTCGTCGTGTGTGACGAGTACCCCACTTAAACTGTTAGTAACCGCTCTCAACGGTAGGTGCGATGTCTCGTGTTTCCTTTTTGTTGATGCTTGCTCGTGTTTGCCCCGTAGTAATAGAGTGCTTGATCGTTGATTTTTTTCCAGTGTTTATCGTCTTGTGTGCTTCCGTGGGTACCGCTCGGAGCAGATGCGAGCTTGCGATCAACTACACCTTCGGAACCGACTTATCAACATGCAAGGACTATACATTACTTATGATCCATTCTATTTCAACCAACGGTTTGCATGCTAGTCTAGGTTAGGTTCGATGTTTGATCCTACCACATGTTTACAGCCTCTTTCAAATCGATACAGCCATGTCCCTTCCCAGCAAACCTTGTACTGCTATGTTACTATTTCTCGTTGCTCAGCCCCTGCTTAGTATGCATGCTTAGGATGCTACGATGTTACCATGTTACTCCTTGGTTTGGGATATCACATTATTATTATTATTGTTGTTGATGATATGATTATTATAATGTTGACTATATTCGACGAAGGATGGAAGGTCTAGGCTATCCCGCCCCGACGCTTTGTTCCATTCGAGTCACCTAGGATCCGAGTTCCGGGTATTGGTTTTAAGACTGAGCGTGCCTAACCGCGTGTGGGATTTTATGGGGTCCCCTTTTCTTACCTACCTAGCTTCAAGCATTTATAGTGGTGGCCCAAGCTGATTTACCATTTGAAACCGTGTGTGTGCTGGTCGTACGCCAGTAGTTTTCCAATCAACCCGGACCAGTGAGGACATAGTTCCCTTGCTGGCCCACTTTGTCCGGCTGAGGACCCAGTTTCCCATGTGTGATTAACTGGCTATCCAAACCTGCGACAGACGGTAGAGACCAGATCGAGAGAGCGGCCGGCTCCTGAGATGGATGTCGACTCACCGGGGGCCACCCGAATTTGTTCGTTGTTAGCTAGAGGGACCTGTCGTTTCGGATCTCTCGGGACTAAATAATAAAATGGTTGCCTGTGATGGGTAGAAACTAAGAGAGATGGGCGTGCGTGCGGAGCCTTGTAATGTGCAGTTGGTACACCCCTGCATGGTTAAATCTTTTCGAGAAGCCGTGTCCACGGTTATGGACGACTTGAGACCTACTCCTTGTTCATAGACAACAATAGCTGAGATAATATTAATATATTTTGATCAATGTGTGTGTGTGCCTTGACTGCTTCTTCTTCATCGGGATGCGAAGAGGAGGACAAGGATAGGATAGGTGTTATGTTTGCGTAAGTAGTTGATAGCAAGACTTCTTGGAGGCGATTCCTCATCGAATGCTTGGCTTCTTATCTTACTCTCTAGATCGTTAGCCACTTCATCAATGCTAGTGCGGCAGCGACCTCACCACTTACCCCTTCCTTACCGTAAACTACTAGTTGTCCTAGAATGACGAGTGATGAAGTCCTTGCTGGGTCATATGACCACTATAGTTGGATGCTGAGTACCTCTGTACTCATGATACTACCCCCAAACTCTTTTCAGGGTTCTTGATCGACGACATGTATGGTGATCGACGTTTCACGTGGAGACTCAACGACGACTAGTTAGACGGATCCCGGCGGAGGGCCTGGACCCGTGTGGTTATGGGATCGATGTTTTCTCTTTGCCACTAGGCATTTGACTGTAGTCTGTACTCAGACCTATATCTTCCGCTGTTGTATTGTATTAAGGCAGTTGTATGCCGATTGTATGAGATGTTGTATCCCTGTATCTGTAATGTTGTGATATCATGTTGGAAATCCGGGGCATATGGCTTTGTCATATGTCGCGGTGGGACCGATATGTGCTTCGTCCCCGGGTCTCGGTGGAAACACCTAGATCTGGAACAGTACCGCATATCGGGCCTTACACTTATGCTCATCTCATGAGCCAGTCGTAGCCCATGAAGTAAGGCTTCATACTCTACTACGTTGTTGGTGCAAGTGAACTGCAACTGCAGAACATAGCAGAATTTCTCCCCTTTAGGTGAGGTAAGGACCACGCGGGCTCCTGACCCTTGGAGCTGCCGACTTCCATCAAAGTGCATAGTCCAATACTTGTTGACCGGCTTCTCCGGAGGTGCTTGGATATCTGTCCAGTCATTGATGAAGTCGGCCAATGCCTGGGACTTGATGGCCGTACGTGGTTCATATTTGATGTGATAAGCCCCGAACTCTATGTCCCACTTTGCGATCCTTCCCGTGGCTTCCCGGTTTTGGATGATATCTGCAAGCGGTGATGAGCTGACTACGGTTATAGGGTGCTCCTGAAAATAGTGTTTGAGCTTCCGACTCGCCATGAATACACCAAGGGCCAATTTCTGCCAGTGAGGGTAACGTTGCTTTGATAAAGTCAAAACTTCACTGACGTAATAGACTGGCCTCTTCAGAGGGTGCTCTTTACCGGCTTCCATCCACCCAACAACAGCCACAACGCTAACTGCTCAATTATTGGCTGCAATATATAGTAACATAGGTTCCTTTGGCTTGGGAGCCGCCAAGATTGGATCATGGGATAAATGCTTCTTTAGTGATTCTAGGGCCTGGTCGGCTTCGTCATCCCAAACAATTTTTTCTGATTTCCTCAGAAGTTGGTACAGGGGAATTGCTTTTTCCCCAAGCCGGCTGATAAACCGACTTAATGCGGCTACGCATCCTGTGAGTCGTTGGACTCCTTTGACTGAGGCCGGCTTCTAAAGAGTCATGATAGCGTTGATCTTCTCCGGGTTTGCCTCAATGCCTCTCTTAGATACTATGTATCCGAGGAGTTTACCTGCAGGTACCCCGAAGGAGCATTTGGCCGGGTTTAACTTCATCTAGTATTTGCACAGGGTTTTTGAAGGTTTCCTGTAAGTCGCTGATGAGTGAGTCGGCCAGCTATGATTTGACCACTATATCGTCCACATAAGCATGCACGTTGCGTCCAATTTGCTCTTTTAGGCAACTCTGCACTGTTCGCTGATACGTGGCTCCCGCATTCTTAAGGCCAAAAGGCATGTATAACAGTAGATCCCGAAAGGAGTGATAAAAGTCGTTTTCTCTTGATCCGCAAGGGCCATCTTGATCTGGTGGTAACCAGAGTAGGCATCAAGGAAGCACAGGAGCTCACACCCTGCAGTTGAGTCTATGATTTTGTCAATACGAAGTAGCGCAAAGGGATCCTTTGGGTAGGCCTTATTCAAGTCGGTATAGTCGATACACATACGCCAGGTCCCGTTCTTTTTTAGAACGAGGACCGGGTTCGCGAGCCATTCTGGATGGAAGACTTCCATGATGAATCCAGTGGGAAGAAGCCAGGCTATCTCTTCCCCAATAGCGTTTCTCCTTTCGTCGTTGAAACGGCGAAGGAATTGCTTGACCGGCTTCAGATCTGGATCTATATTTAGGTGGTGCTCAGCGAGTTCCCTCGGGACACCTGGCATATCAGAGGGTTTCATTCAAAGATGTACCGATTCTCATGGAGGAACTCGATGAGAACGCTTTCCTATTTATCAGATAACTCTGTCCCAATGATGAACTGCTGAGAAGAGTCACCAGGGACAAAGTCAACTTTCTTTGTATCCTGAGCCGGTTGGAACTTGGGATTGTTGTCAGAAGTCGGTTTCTTCAGGATTGTGGGGTCTGCCGGGTCTACCTTTTCTTGGTATGCTGACAAGTCCTCTTTGGCGCATGCCGACTCGGCAAATTTGGCGTGCTGTTCGTCACACTCCGCTGCCCTGGACCGACTTCCATCCACTGTGATCGGGCCATTAGGACCCAAAAGTTTTAGCTTCAAGTAGACATAGCATGGCTGAGCCATGAATTTAGCGTAAGCCGGTCTGCCTAAAATGGCGTGATATGGGCTCTCGAGTTTTACCACTTCAAAGGGTATGAGCTCGGAGCGGAGATTTTCGGCGTTTCCAAAAGCCGTCTCCAGGTAGATCTTGCCTATCGGACGTGCCGACTTGCCTGGGACTATTCCATGGAAAACAGTATTAGAGGGTTGCAGCTGTTTTTGGGTCAGTCCCATCCTGCGGAAAGTTTCATAGTAAAGGATGGTTGATGCTGCTTCCTCCGTCCATGAGTACTTTGTCAAGTGGATATCCTCCAATTTATGGAGAGACTACTAGATCTAGAGCCCCCGGGTTATCCACCACCGGGGGGTGGTCATCCCTTGTCCAAGTGATTGGCTGTTCTGACCAATTAAGCCACCTAGGCCAAGTTGTCTCTGCAGTCACAGCCATAGCGGCTCTCCGTTGCAGCTTCCTATCCCTTCGGCAACTGCTGGTGGTGAAAACGTGATATGCTGCACGGTCATGGAGTTGTTTTGGGTTTGCTTGAAATCCAGCAAGCCCTGAATGATTTTTCTGTCCCCCTCCTTCGGGTCCTTGGTGTTGAGGCATTGCGCCGGCTCCTTGATAACCAGGATTTTGGTTGTTACTGTTATGGCCGGCTCCCCCACCTGACCCGGGAGGTCCCTAGTTTCCACACTGTGCAAACTCTTTCATGAAATTGCAATCTTCCCAGGTGTGGTTGGCTGGGTGACCGGGTTTACTATGGGTTGGGCAAGGACTCTTCATAGCTGCTTCAAAGTTGTTTGGGCGAAAATTTCCTTCCGACTTGCGGTAGCTGTTGCCCCCTGCTTCTGTCTTTGGGAGCCGACATTTGTGTTGGCTACCAAGTCAGAAGTAGTCTGATCAAGTCGCCGCTTGGTTTGCTGATTATGATTCTGGGATGTTTTGCCGCCGTTTTTGTTCTGTCCGACATTATCCTGTTGAGGTTCAGTATCCTTGGTTTTTTCAGACTCGGCATATTTGATAACCGCATTCATGAGCTCTCCTATATCCTTGACAGTCCTCTTGAGTCGGCCAAGCTTGTGCACTAGGGGCTCAAACTTGCAGTTCCTTTCCAAGACAATGACGGCTGTTTGGGCAGTCATAGTATCCGAGGAGTGGATTATTTCTGCTACCCGTCGTGCCCAGCTCAGGGTCGACTCTCCTTCCTTCTAGACACAATGCTCCAAGTCAAAAATTGTGGTAGCTCGCCGACAAGTCCCTTGGAAGTTCTTGATGAAGTTTTCCTTGAGATCCGCCTAGGAGGTGACAGAGTTCTCTGGGAGATTTTTGAACCATGTGTGAGCCGGCCCTTCCAACATCATTGTGAGGTAACGGGCACAAACTCCTTCGCAGGCTTGTAACATGTCCATGGCTATGTCATAACTTTCGATCCAAGCTGCCGGGTCCATGTCAGTTGTATAGTTCATGATCTTACATGGCCCCTTGAAATCTGATGGCAAGCGTGTATTTCGTAGAGCCAGCACCAGGCATCGGTTGCCCACGGATCTGCTGGTGAATTCGGTGTTTTGATCTTGGGGTGGAGGTTGGGCCACCGGCTCTGCACGACGTTCTGGATTGGAGCCGACCGGTAGGTCTTGGATCCTTATTTCCTGTCGGGACCCGGGGTTAGCGTATGCAAGTCCCGCTACGACATAGTCATATGGAGAGCCGAGAACCGTACCCACTTGTCTAAGCAGACAAGGCCAAGCACAGAACATTCTCGGAAAGCATCGTACGTGAGGGGCATCCCATCCAGGCCGGATGATCAACTGAGATGGGTCCTCATCATCCGCACACAAGTCTAATGATATGGGTGATGAACTCCCATATTCACAGACAAGTCGTCTCAACCATACTATCGACTATCTCATAACTCTTACATAGACTTACTCTAGCCCGATCACTTAGTCGGGGTCTAGGGCGGGCTTGATCATACCACAAAGTGTGCTTGAGACGGAGTCTCGAGAAATCGCATCGCGATGCCCCAAGCTGCGCACATCTAAGGGCCACTTGGTGTATGAAAGACCGCCAGCCAGATCACAACTAAGGTCTCGAAAACTCATACAAAGACATGCATGTTATAAACATACACGCAACACACATGCCTTGTATGAACAGCAGGTATCATTGCAATTCTCTACAAATTATACATTTTATTGACAACTCTTACAGAGTGCACACAGAGATCATAAGTATGCGATCCAACATTACAACAACAAGCGGAAGCAAAGTATGTCTGAGTACAGACAAGTTTAACAAATGGCTTAAGAAGCCTTATTTAAACACAAGCCCTCCACGAGGGAACCAGTCGTCTGACTGGGACTAGATTAGCTTGATCTTCAGTCGTCGAGCTCGATGAAGAAGCCACCTTCGGGGTCAGTGGGTTCATCTAAAACATAGAATAAGCAAACGTGAGTAAAAAGTCGTACTCAGCAAGACTTACATAGAAGCTATACTACTCATACACATGTATCAAGGTAAAGGGAGGTGGGGTTTCACTTGCAGAAGTGCCAGCTTTGACTTGGCTAGTCCTGAACTACGAGTTCCAGGATTTGAGGTAAGAAGCGTACACGAGTCCGCTACTTTCTCCAACCAATTACACCACTATGGTGCCTTCCTCGACTTCCCCACGAGAAAGCACGCCATAGCACTCACACTTATCTTGGTGTGTTTTAGAAGTATCCAGTTCAAGTTGTCTAATAATCAAGCTAAGCTTTCCAAGCAGTCCTTAACCGCGGACGCGACTATTCGAATAGTTTTGTTAACCCTGCAGGGGTGTACCGCTACACACACATGATCATTTGTTACCGCCTTTGTACTCGACACCGTTCAAGAAGTGTCGGCGAGGATGCTCACCACAACTGTTACCTCATAGCCTATCTTGTCCAAGAAAGCCGCCTACCTGGGTTGGCTACCACTATCGTGAACCCGGCCGGTTTACCGAAGTGGACCCAAGTGATGTGTGCGTGGTGCATAAGCCGGTCTCGGGTGAGCCGTTCTCTCACTTAGCAGCCAGGCCACATACCTACCAGAACTCCGAACTATTGCGACATCTGGACATCGAAAGGGATGAGTTAACAGGTTGAGAGGGGTCAGTGAGCCCAATGTGTGGTTGTACTCTTCATCTTGGATCACCACACAAGAACTCGGACTTAGGGCGGTGTTCAACGAGACAACCCACCGTGTACTCCTACACAACCTCTCATCGTTCACCTTGTATTAGGGTAGGTTCACCAACACCTTTCTACCATCATCATCATGATCACTACCATCCCGACTCACATAACAGTATCAACATGGTATCATTCTAAGCATGCAATAAGCAGTAACAATTACAGGGGCCACATGATATCAATCAACTCCTACAGTTGCTAGGATTGTGGTTTGCCTACTACTGTGACAAATGATAGGTCATGCAAAGGAATGGGTTCATCTATGCGGTAGAAACGTAGCATGGTAATCATCCTATACAATGCATAAGCGAGACATGAGAGGGAAGTGGGATTTTATCGACATGATCAATGGGGGTTTTCTTGCCTTGCTGACGAGGTTCGGGTTCGGGGTCTTCAACGAAGGGGGTAGCCTCCTGTTCCGGTTCCACCTCTACTCGACAAACAACAAACAAGGTAGTAAAGTAAATACAATGCACAATCACATGATTGAAGGTTGAAACTTGATGTATATGCTTTGATGTGTGAAGCAATTCCATTTAAATGGAGTATATTACAAATTGAATTGCTAATTCAAACTCCAATTTGAATTCATTTTAGCCAAGTTACATATGACATTGTTTGATCAAGTTAACCCATTTTGAAATGTGTATGATATGCCTCTGATGTGTGGTTGAAATGTAGTATGTTGCCATGGTTCAAGTTGCAAAAGTATTTGAATTTAATTTGAATAAATTCCAATTAAATCAAATGACAAATGCTACTGGTACCAACTTATATTCAACTCAAACATGGTTTAAAGTTGGATATTTGGATAGATTATTTTTTCCTGATCATTTTCATATATTATTTGTCCAATTTGGAGTTAATATGAATTTTCTATGAATTTCCAAAGTTTCAGCCTTTTTCTGGAATTTCTTGAATTCTTTTTATTCTGGAAAAGCTTTTACTGCGTCACTGTGACGTCATTGTGACGGGGGGGGGGGGGGGGGTTCTGACCCGTGGGGTCCAGTGGTCAGCCACAGTGGTTTAAATAACCCGGTTCGTTTAAACTAACCGGGGGGGATTAAGGCCCTGGGCCCACTTGTCATCGGCTCTGGGGGTCATTAGGGGGGTGGTTAAGCACGGGGGTTAGGTCCTAATGACGCCGGCTTGACGCCGGTGGCTCTGGCCACGGCGCCTCGCCGGACTCGGCTACGGGGCACGGGAAAGGAAGAGGAGGGCATGGGCGTGCTCCTGGAGGTCGTCTGCGTCGAAAGGAGGAAGCCAGGGTTCACGGGGAGGTCTGGAACAACGACGGAGACGTGCTGGGCGGCGGCAGTAGCTAGGGCTCCATCGGGGAGGGGGCAAACGTGCACTGATTTGAGCTAGGAGTGGCTCGTTCGAAAGATGGTGTGCCCAGGGGTCAAACGCGCTCACCGTGGCATCGACAAGGGCACATGAGCTAGGGGGGCGTCGTCCATGGCGGCGACCTTCCTCGGCTTTCATGGTGAAACCGGCTAGAGGGGTTGCGGGGTGATGGGAGCTTGGGGGAAACGGTGAGAAGCTCACCACGAATGCGACGGGATGGCTAGCGGGCTCGGGGAAGCTCGGAGTTGGCCGGAATTTGAAGACGACTCGCGGCGGCCGGAGTTGGGGAAGATGAAGCTAGCGTCACGTCCAGGGGCTCTTCTTCTCGATTGGCTGCACTCCTCGGCGTAGAGGACGACGGCGAAGTAGATGGACAAGGTGGCGCGGCTTGTCGACGGCGTTGTCCTCGCGTTCTTCTCGCTGGTGCTCCGGCGGGGTCTCGGGCGGTGACGAAATCGAGCGGGAGAGGAAGGGGAAGATCTCCGGAGGGGGGAATGGAGGAGGCGTGCTCCAGGGTGTCTCCAGGCGCGAGAAGGAGGCACGGGGAGTCCTGGAAGGCCCTCGACGGCGACGTGTCGTCCACGGCTGGCTCGGTGGCATTCCACCGAGCAGCTTGGAGGCGCGGGGCTGGGAAGAAGACCCTGCTGCCCCTGGTGGGCCGGCTGGGCTGGGTGGGCTGCTCTCGCCTGGGCGCCAGGTAAGCTTTTCCTGTTTCTTTTCTGTTTTTCTTTTCTGTCATTTGTTTTGGCTAGCAAAAATAATTACCTAGCCATTTTCTAAAATGCTGAAACTTTTATATGGCCTCATAATAATATAGACTAGCCACTTATAAAGTTTGGCACTTTTTAAAATTCAAATAATTTGAATCTTAACTCAAATAGGGGTTTTTGATTAATTCCAAGGCACTGTTTGAATATTTGAAAAATCCATGAGCATGGGGTGGGTCCCACATCACTTGAAATGTGATCACACTCATTTATAAGACTTTTCAAAAATCTAACATGAATTTTTGGAGAAGATTTTTATTTGGCCTTTTGAATTAATTCATCTGGGGGGGGGGGGGTTCCTTCTCCCATTTTTCTTTTGAATTTGATTTCAAAGATTTCTTTTGAAATTTTTAACATGATGCAAGAGACTTGCTAACTCTAGCACATTACCTAACAGAGGGTTCTGACAACTCGCCCCCACTCAAAAGAATCTCGTCCCGAGATTCAGAAGTCTACGGGAGGAAGGTGGGGTACTCGGAACTGAGACGGTCTTCTCTTTCCCACGTAGCTTCTCTCTCAGAGTGGTGTGACCATTGCACTTTCAGAAACTTAATATTCCGACGACGAGTGACACGCTCTGCGGAATCAAGAATACGAACGGGGTATTCTCGATAAGAAAGGTCATCTTGGAGATCAAGCGTTTCATGGTCGACTTCGCGGATGGGGTCCTTGAAGCAACGCCTGAGTTGGGACACATGGAATACATCATGTACTCGGGAAAGGTGCGGGGGTAGTTCAAGTTGGTAGGAAACTTCTCCACGTTTGGCAAGAATGCGGAAAGGTCCGATGTAATGTGGGGCCAACTTGCCTTTGATACCGAAACGTTGGGTTCCCTTCAGAGGAGTAACCCGAAGGTAAGCCTTCTCATCCAGATTGTAGCTCTCCTGCCTATGATGACGATCATAGTAGCTTTTCTGACGAGACTAGGCTGCTTTCAATTGATCACGAACAATGCGAACTTGCTCTTCTGCTTCCTTGATCATATCCGGTCCAAAGAATTGTCTTTCACCGGTTTCTGACCAGTTTAATGGTGCTCGACATCGTCGTCCATATAGGAGTTCAAAAGGAGCCATGTTCAGACTAGATTGAAAACTATTGTTATAAGCAAATTCGGCGAATGGCAGAGACTTCTCCCAATTCTTTCCGAATGAGATAACACAAGCTCTGAGCATGTCTTCAAGAATTTGGTTAACCCTTTCGACTTGACCGCTAGACTGAGGATGGAAAGCTGTACTAAAGGAGAGATGAGTTCCCATAGCATTCTGAAAGCTTCCCCAAAATCTAGAGGTGAAAAGGCTACCACGATCAGAATTGATTTCCAAAGTAACACCGTGAAGGGAAACAATTATAGAGACGTACAAGTCCGCCAACTGGCTAGCAGTTATAGACTCGCGAACTGGAAGGAAGTGAGCAACTTTGGAAAGCCTATCTATGACAACGAAGATGGCATCGTTTCCTTTCTGGGTTTTTGGAAAGCCGGTGATGAAGTCCATACCGACTTTGTCCCATTTCCACTCTGGAATAGGCAAAGGTTGAAGTGTACCAGCAGGTCTTTGATGTTCTGCCTTAATGCGACGACAAACATCACATTCGGCAACAAATTGAGCAATATCTCTCTTCATCCTAGTCCACCAAAATCTCTGGCGTAGATCTCGGTACATTTTTGTGCTACCGGGATGAATCGAGAGGGGTGTGTCATGGGCTTCCTTGAGGATGAGTTGCCTTAGTTCCCTATTCTTAGGTACTACCAAACGATTTTCAAAGAATACCGTTCCCTTGCTATCTGTGGAGAAACATTTAGCAACTCCGCTAGCAATGTTCTCCTTGATCCGGCGAACACCTCGTGCACGCCGTTGGGAAACTATGATTTGATCCTCAAGGGTTGGTTTCGCCACCAAGGTAGAAAGATAGCCATGAGGAACAATCTCAAGATTGAGCTTGCGAAATTCCTCATGAAGAAGTGGTTGATACTGTTGTAACATGAGGTTGTTACAATATGACTTACGACTTAGTGCATCAGCCATGACATTGGCTTTGCCTGGGGTGTAAGAAATTCCTACGTCGTAATCTTTTATCAACTCAATCCAACGTCTTTGCCTGAGATTAAGATCTGGCTGGGTGAAAATGTATTTGAGGCTTTGGTGGTCGAAATAGATCTCGCAACAATTACCAAGGAGGTAATGTCGCCAAGTTGTTAGGGCATGAACTACGGCAGCGAGTTCAAGGTCATGGGTAGGATAGTTCTCTTCATGTGGCCGCAACTGGCGTGAAGCATAAGCTACCACATGTCGATCTTGCAGAAGTATGCATCCTAACCCTTGCCGTGATGCATCACAATAGATCTCGAAATCCTTTTTGGTGTCTGGAGGTGCAAGTACGGGTGCAGAAGTCAATCTTCTTTTTAGCTCTTGAAAGCTTTCCTCACACTTGGGAGTCCATAGGAATTTCTTATCTTTCTTGAGGAGTTCAGTTAGAGGCTTTGCAACTTTCGAAAAGTTCTCGACGAAGCGACGACAATAGCTTGCTAGGCCAAGAAAACTCCTAACTTGCTTAACCGATTCAGGTGGAGTCCAGTCAAGGACGGCCTGAACTCTCTCGGGATTCACAGCAATGCCTTTTGCAGAAATCACGTGGCCTAAGTAGGTCACTTCTGGTAGCCAAAATTCACACTTGGAGAATTTAGCATACAGGCGATGCTCTCTAAGTTTCATCAATACCAGCCTTAAGTGTTCGACATGTTCTTCTTCGTTCTTCGAGTAGATGAGAATATCATCAAGATAAACCACAACAAATTTATCTAAGTACTCCATGAAGATCGAATTCATCATGCGTGAGAAGGTGGTGGGGGCATTGGTTAAACCAAAGGACATGACGGTGTACTCGTAAAGACCATACCGAGTAGTAAAAGCCGTTTTGGGAATGTCCTCGTTTCGGATTTTGATTTGATGATAACCTAGTCTCAAATCCATCTTGGAGAAGACAGAGGATCCTGCAAGTTGATCATAAAGATCATTGATCCTGGGCAATGGGTACTTGTTCTTTATCGTCGCTAAATTTAGCGGGCGATAGTCTACGCTCATCCTTTCTGTTCCATCTTTCTTTGTTACGAACAGAACGGGGCAACCCCATGGCGATGAGCTAGGGCGGATGAAGCCTTTTTCCAACAAAGCTTCCAGTTGGGTTTTAAGCTCAGCTAAATCACGCGGGGCCATTTTGTATGGGCGTCTAGAAATTGGTGCGGTTCCTGGCACAAGATCCACTATAAACTCTACACATCTGTCGGGTGGCATGCCCGGCAGTTCTTCAGGAAAGACATCCGGGAAGTCACGAACCACCGGAACATCTTCAAGGTCGGGAAGGGGAAGTACATTCAAAAAATGCACTTGGGTTCTTGTTCTGCGTGAGGTATAGTTGACTGTCTTGCCCGAAGGGGTGGGTGAGTTTCACTGATTTGCCTTTGCAATCTAGGTAGGCATTCTGCCTTAATAGCCAATCCATGCCAAGGATGACATCGATGTCTGAAGACTTGAGGGCTATGAGGGAAGCAAGGAATACTAAACCCTGAATTGCAATTTGATTACCATGGCTTACTCTATCATTTTGCCATCTTGACCCTGGAGTTTGAATAATCATTGGGGTGGACAATTCAACAAAGGATAACTCATGATGAAGTGCATAACTTTCCTACGGCTACAAGGAAGCAAACAACGAGATGTTCTAGTCAGACAGAGGAGAGCCTAGTCCTATCTTCCCGTAGAATAAGATGAGGGTGACTCAGAACTCAGAACGAAGGGGGTAAGGAGAAAAAGAAGCCTTACGTTGTTCCCTTATATACCCAGAGTAACTATATAACTATAGAAGGCTAGACTCGACTTCGGCCAAGGATGCTAGTCCTACAGTCAGTCCTGCTCTGATACCAAGTCTGTCGGGACCCGGGGTTAGTGTATGCAAGTCCCGCTACGACATATTCATATGGAGAGCCGAGAACCGTACCCACTTGTCTAAGCAGACAAGGCCAAGCACAGAACGTTCTCGAAAAGCATCGTACGTGAGGGGCATCCCATCCAGGCCGGATGATCAACTGAGATGGGTCCTCATCGTCCGCACACAAGTCTAATGATATGGGTGATGAACTCCCATATTCACAGACAAGTCGTCTCAACCATACTATTAACTATCTCATAACTCTTACATAGACTTACTCCAGCCCGATCACTTAGTCGGGGTCTAGGGCGGGCTCGATCATACAACAAAGTGTGCACGAGACGGAGTCTCGAGCAATCGCATCGCGATGCCCCAAGATGCGCACATCTAAGGGCCACTTGGTGTATGAAAGACCGCCAGCCAGATCACAACTAAGGTCTCGAAAACTCATACAAGGACATGCATGTTATAAACATACACGCAACACACATGCCTTGTATGAACAGCAGGTATCATTGCAATTCTCTACAAATTATACATTTTATTGATAACTCTTACAGAGTGCACATAGAGATCACAAGTATGTGATCCAACATTACAACAACAAGCGGAAGCAAAGTATGTCTGAGTACAGACAAGTTTAACAAATGGCTTAAGAAGCCTTATTTAAACACAAGCCCTCCACGAGGGAACCAGTCGTCTGACTGGGACTAGACTACCTTGATCTTCAGTCGTCGAGCTCGATGAAGAAGCCACCTTCGGGGTCAGTGGGTTCATCTAAAACATAGAATAAGCAAACGTGAGTACAGAGTCGTACTCAGCAAGACTTACATAGGAGCTATACTACTCACACACATGTATCAAGGTAAAGGGAGGTGGGGTTTCACTTGCAGAAGTGCCAGCTTTGACTTGGCTAGTCCTGAACTACGAGTACCAGACTTTCAGGTAAGAAGCGTACACGAGTCCACTACTTTCTCCAACCAATTACACCACTATGGTGCCTTCCTCGACTTCCCCACGAGAAAGCACGCCATAGCACTCACACTTATCTTGGTGTGTTTTAGAAGTATCCAGTTCAAGTTGTCTAATAATCAAGCTAAGCTTTCCAAGCAGTCCTTAACCGCGGACGCGACTATTCGAATAGTTTTGTTAACCCTGCAGGGTTGTACCGCTACACACACATGATCATTTGTTACCGCCTTTGTACTCGACACCGTTCAAGAAGTGTCGGCGAGGATGCTCACCTCAACTGGTACCTCATAGCCTATCTAGTCCAAGAAAGCCGCCTACCTGGGTTGGCTACCACTATCGTGAACCCGGCCGGTTTACCGAAGTGGACCCAAGTGATGTGTGTGTGGTGCATAAGCCGGTCTCGGGTGAGCCGTTCTCTCACTTAGCAGCCAGGCCACAGACCTACCAGAACTCCGAACTATTGCGACATCTGGACATCGAAAGGGATGAGTTAATAGGTTGAGAGGGGTCAGTGAGCCCAATGTTTGGTTGTACTCTTCATCTTGGATCACCACACAAGAACTCGGACTTAGGGCGGTGTTAAATGAGACAACCCACCGTGTACTCCTACACAGCCTCTCATCGTTCACCTTGTATTAGGGTAGATTCACCAACACCTTTCTACCATCATCATCATGATCACTACCATCGCAACTCACATAACAATATCAACATGGTATCATTCTAAGCATGCAATAAGAAGTAACAATTGTAGGGGACACATGATATCAATCAACTCCTACAGTTGCTAGGATTGTGGTTTGCCTACTACTGTGACAAATGATAGGTCATGCAAAGGAATGGGTTCATCTATGCGGTAGAAACGTAGCATGGTAATCATCCTATACAATGCATAAGCGAGAAATGAGAGGGAAGTGGGATTTTATCGACATGATCAATGGGGGTTTGCTTGCCTTGCTGACGAGGTTCGGGTTCGGGGTCTTCAAAGAAGGGGGCAGCCTCCTGTTCCGGTTCCACCTCTACTCGACAAACAACAAACAAGGTAGCAAAGTAAATACAATGCACAATCACATGATTGAAGGTTGAAACTTGATGTATATTCTTTGATGTGTGAAGCAATTCCATTTAAATGGAGTATATTGCAAATTGAATTGCAAATTCAAACTCCAATTTGAATTCATTTTAGCCAAGTTACATATGACATTGTTCAATCAAGTTAACCCATTTTGAAATGTGTATGATATGCCTCTGATGTGTGATTGAAATATAGTATGTTGCCATGGTTCAAGTTGCAAAAGTATTTGAATTTAATTTAAATAAATTCCAATTAAATCAAATGACAAATGCTACTGGTCCCAATTTAAATTCAACTCAATCATGGTTTAAAGTTGGATATTTGGATAGCTTATTTTCTCCTGATCATTTTTCATATATTATTTGTCCAATTTGGTGTTAATATGAATTTTCTATGAATTTCCAAAGTTTCAGCCTTTTTCTGGATTTTCTGGAATTTCTTGAATTCTTTTTATTCTGGAAAAGCTTTTACTGCGTCACTGTGACGTCATTGTGACGTGGGGGGGGGGGGGGTTCTGACCCGTGGGGTCCAGTGGTCAGCCACAGTGGTTTAAATAACCCGGTTAGTTTAAACTAACCGGGGGGGATTAAGGCCCTGGGCCCACTTGTCATCGGCTCTGGGGGTCATTAGGGGGGTGGTTAAGCATGGGGGTTAGGTCCTAATGACGCCGGCTTGACGCCGGTGGCTCTGGCCGCGGCGGCGCCTCTCCGAAATCGGCTACGGGGCACGGGAGAGGAAGAGGAGGGCATGGGCGTGCTCCTGGAGGTCGTCTACGTCGAAAGGAGGAAGCCAGGGTTCACGGGGAGGTTTGGAACGACGACGGCGACGTGCTGGGCGGCGGCAGTAGCTAGGGCTCCATCAGGGAGGGGGCAAACGTGCACTGATTTGAGCTAGGAGTGGCTCGTTCGAAAGCTGGTGTGCCCAGGGGTCAAACGCGCGCACCGTGGCATCGACAAGGGCACAGGAGCTAGGGGGGCGTCGTCCATGGCGGCGACCTTCCTCGGCTTCCATGGTGAAACCGGCTAGAGGGTTTGCGGGGTGATGGGAGCTTGGGGGAAACGGTGAGAAGCTCACCACGAATGCGACGGGATGGCTAGCGGGCTCGGGGAAGCTCGGAGTTGGCCGGCATTTGAAGACGACTCGCGGCGGCCGGAGTTGGGGAAGATGAAGCTAGCGTCACGTCCAGGGCCTCTTCTTCTCGATTGGCTGCACTCCTCGGCGTAGAGGACGGCGACGAAGCAGATGGACAAGGTGGCGCGGCTTGTCGACAGCGTTGTCCACGCGTTCTTCTCGTCGGTGCTCCGGCGGGGTCTCGGGCGGTGACGAAATCAAGCGGGAGAGGAAGGGGAAGAGCTCCGGAGGGGGGAATGGAGGAGGCGTGCTCCAGAGCGTCTCCATGCGCGAGAAGGAGGCACGGGGAGGCCTGGAAGGCCCTCGAAGGCGACGTGTCATCCACGTCTGGCTCGGTGGCATTCCACCGAGCAGCTTGGAGGCGCGGGGCGAGGAAGAAGACCCTGCTGCCCCTGGTGGGCCGGCTGGGCTGGGTGGGCTGCTCTGGCCTGGGCGCCAGGTAAGCTTTTCCTGTTTCTTTTCTGTTTTTCTTTTCTGTCATTTGTTTTGTCTAGCAAAAATAATTACCTAGCCATTTTCTAAAATGCTGAAACTTTTATATGGCCTCATAATAATATAGACTAGCCACTTATAAAGTTTGGCACTTTTTAAAATTCAAATAATTTGAATCTTAACTCAAATAGGGGTTTTTGATTAATTCCAAGGCACTGTTTGCATATTTGAAAAATCCATTAGCATGGGGTGGGTCCCACATCACTTGAAATGTGATCACACTCATTTATAAGACTTTTCAAAAATCTAACATGAATTTTTGGAGAAGATTTTTATCTGGACTTTTGAATTAATTCATCTGGGGAGGGTTCCTTCTCCCATTTTTCTTTTGAATTTGATTTCAAAGATTTCTTTTGAAATTTTTAACATGATGCAAGAGACTTGCTAACTCTAGCACATTACCTAACAGAGGGTTCTGACATTGCCCCCTGAGGGTCCGTCCAAAACGCATTACCTAACTCTACGCTAGCGATGGCTGCTGATACGTCCAAAACGCATCTATAATTTCTCCTTGCTCCATGCCTCTTTTGTGTGTTATTGCTATGATATTGTTGAACTTCCATACACTTTTGATCATATTTGGACTAACCTATTAACTCAGTGCACCCCAGTGCCAGTTCCTGTTTTCTGCTGTTTTTCTATTTCAGGTTTCCCCCATATTAAAAGTGCTCTAAAAATTCGGGAAAAATACAATAAAAAATCAGCGCATCAGAAGCTTCGGGAATCACCGAGGGGGGCCAGAGGGGACCCACCAGGGCCCCAGGCCCTAGGGTGGGGCCGCGCCAGTGGCCCGCCTGGACCCCTGGTGGCCCCCCTGGCTGCCCCCCTTCGCCTATATATCCCTCGTGGCGTGACACCCCCGTGACAGGAACCCATTTCGCGATCTCTCCTCTGTTCCGCGCCGCCGCGATTCCAAGATCGGGAGCACCAAAAGACCTCTTCCCGGCACCCTGCCGGAGGGAGGAACCACCTCCGGGAGCTTCTCCACCACCATGGATGCTTCCTGGATGAACCGTGAGTAGTCCACCTTGGACCATGGGTCTATGATCAGTAGCTATGTGATGTTCTCCTCCCCTTTTTGTTCTTCATGGAATAGACCTCGTGAGCTGCCCTACATGATCGAGGCACATATGTAATATTTCTGCTGTTGCAATGTTGAGTTTGCTGGGATCCGATGGATTATGAGACTATGTTTAGATCGTGTTTGAGTAATATATTTGATTCTCCTCTTTTATATTTATGTTCTAGAGTAATTCTTGCATGTTCTCCGTTGCTGTTTATTGCTTTGGCCAAGTAGTAGGTAGTGACTCCAAGAGGGAGCGTTATGCGTGATTGTGGGTTCATGCCCCCTGATGACTAGCTTGAGTGACAGAAACATGAGTCTAGGGGATGTGCTGTTGCCACAAGTGGGAAAACAACGGTGCTTGTACTTGCGGGTGCAAGGATTGTTTACTTTACGCAAAGTTCTTTACTGCAGTTGTCTGTTGCTTTGAGTTTACACTTTGGGTGGGATTCACAACTTAATACCAGCGAGATGTTCTGGATAGATATCTCAAGGTGGATGATTAGTAGGTAGATGCAGATGGATTTTGGTCTACTTGTCTTGGCGTACCGCCCATGCTTTTGAGGCTCTTCCTTTCTTTATAACATAGTTAGCATTGGTTTGCGCACATAATCCTGTCAATTGCCCAGCTGTAATTTGTTTACCTCGCATGGCTATTTTATCGTCTTTTGGGAGAGAGACATCACTAGTGAAGATCATAGGACCCCGGTCCATATTTCCAATACTATTTACACCCACTATCCATTTACTGCTTTATTTACTTTTCCGTTGCTATCACTATCATTATTATCCCGTGCGTTTTATCCTTTGTAAACAACAAGGCCGGAGGAATTGACAACTCCTCTGTACTCGTTGGGAAGCAAAGTTATTTGCTGTGTGTGCAGGTCCAGGTGAAGTAAGCAACCTTAGGTTTTGAACGGCGCCATTGTTCACTTCACCACCTTCTTGTATCTGTTGGAGTCCTATTGGTTCGACATTCAACCTTAGCATCTTCGCTAAGGGAAAATTGCTGCTGTCTACATCTCAACCTTCCACTTTGGGTAACCAACGAGGGGGCGAGAAATCGTACCATCAGCTGCTCGAGCCGGCTGGAGCCGGTGAGTCCCCTTGTCGGCTCACACTTTGATACGGGGTCTCATGTAAGTATTGGAATCCCTGTGAGTACTGGGCTTGCTATGTGATTGCAGTTTTGAGCAAATCGATTGCCCCTCGAGTGGCCTGGTCCACCGGAGTGTCTCCGTGCGTAGGCACGCTGGCGAGGAACCGTGTCACTACCGCCACGTTAGCCATGGGGGTATTGAAATGATTCGGAGGTGTATGGAGACGTTCCTGCCGTGGTGAGGGGGCAGGTTGCCTTGGTGGCGTGTACCCTAGAGGAGTCGAGTGATGCTTATCCTGGATTAGTATCCGTGCCTGGAGATCAGCGGGAATCTGGCTCACGGGCCCTGCAGGGCGTGTGTTAGCGAGACTTAGTTTCTGAGCTTCTATCAACTCCGACTCGTGTTGTAAGCGCCTAGTTTCTTGGGCGAGTCAGGTTTCTCTCTCCACCATCTTTGCGTTCTGGGAGTTAATTTCTCTCCGTATGCTCATCACCTGTGCCTTGAGTCCATTGACCCTGGTTCTCCATGCTTCCTGGTTTTCCGCAGTCATTGGTGTTGCTTTTTTTTTCTTCTAGGGCGTTTAAGGCATCTGTGAGGACTTCTGCTCCCATGAGAACTTCTGTCTGCTCCCTATCTGGATTAGGGGCCATGTTGTTAGCCGTCTATACGTTCCGATTTTGTGTTGCGCCCTGAGCCCCCTGACCTCCCTTCTCTTCGGTGCCTGCCATGAACACTGTCACGCAGTATGGAGGCTCGTACTGCGGGAAGTCGGGGTCGTATTCTGCTGTTCCCGGGCCGAGTATGTTGCTCCCGGCAGATCGGATGGATCCGGTATCTGAGAGGCTTGTTTCACTGGGATGTGAGTCAGCGTCAGATGTTTCTTCTGAGGCGTCGGGCGTCAGGGACTCGACAGAGTGCGCCGACTCTGGAGATCCAGCAAGGAACCCAACAAAAGTGTGCCTTGAACCGACATATCGTTGACTCGAGGTTTCCATGGGGACTTCAGGATCCAGCTTTGGCTCAGATCCGTCTGTCTTCCCAATGAATATGTGAATAGACCCGATCGGGACCCGATACCCGGATTCGACGGAATCGGCCTCAGGGCCCCAAGTTGAGTAGTCGATGTAGAGCTTTCGACGCTGGCTTCTGGTGATTCTCCCAGCAACGAATCCTTCCATACCTTGCAGAGCTCCTCCTAGAATCTCAACACCTGCGAGCGCAGGCCCCACGGTGGGCGCCAACTATCGTGGGGAAATCACGGCAGATGTCCGCGGAGTCGGACTTATCATGGGACCTTTGTTGCGAGGCGAATTCGAGGAGAGAGTCGACATAGAAACGGGACTTGGCGGTTTACCCAGGTTTGGCCCCGTCGGTGCGGTAAAGACCTACTCCCGCTTCTTGATTATTGTGGGATCGACTCCTCAATAGGAAGAGACGACCTTATCGATTACAGTGGTGATGTTTCGCAACCTTAGTCTCGTGGAGATCTAGGTTGTATCGCGAGTTGTCTAGTCCTGGCTTGAGGTAAGTTCTGGCTCTGGCTCCCGTGCACCTCGACTTATAAAGGTACCGGGTCCCGGGATTCCGCGAGTCCGACTCCTACACGAGGTGGAGTTCTATTCTACTTTACAAATTTACTACGTGCTATACAAGGTAAGTCGAATTCCATCTAGGGCTTCAATCTTCACGCTTGGCACGTCCGACTCCTGGCTGGGTCTTCTTTGTGGGCCTTCGTATGTAAGTCGGCCCAGAGGTTTCTAATGCCGGGTCTATGGGCCTGATCCATCCCCCCGACAACTCTAGCGCAAAACAAAATTTTCTACCGCGCACAACCAAGATCACTGCTACTGGAGATGAACTACGTGATAAGGGATTGCCACTAGACGTGCAGTCACGACAGCGGAAGGAGAGTTGGCGATTGATACGTCCAAAACGTATCTATAATTTCTGCCTGCTCCATGCCTCTTTTGTGTGATATTTCTATGACACTGATGAACTTCCATACACTTTTGATCATATTTGGACTAACCTATTAACTCAGTGCACCCCAGTGCCAGTTCCTGTTTTCTGCTGTTTTTCTATTTCAGATTTCCCCCTTATTTAAAGTACCAGAAAAATTCCGGGAAAAATATAGGAAAAATCAGCGTACGGGAACCTTCCAGAAGAGCCAAAGTGGGAGCCGAGGGGGGCCAGGGGTGGCCCAGGAGGCCAGAGGGCGCGGCCCCACCCCTGTCCCACCTCTGGCTGCCCCCCTTCGCCTATTTATTCCCCGTGACGAGAAACCCTCGGGGACGGAACCCTTTTTCGCGATCTCTCCTCTGTTCCGCCGCCGCTGCGCTTCCAAGATCGGGAGCACCAGAAGACCTCTTCCCGGCACCCTGCCGGAGGGAGGAATCACCTCCGGGAGCTTCTCCACCACCATGGATGCTCCCCGGATGAACCGTGAGTAGTCCACCTTGGACCATGGGTCTATGATCAGTAGCTATGTGATGTTCTCCTCCCCTCTTTGTTCTTCATGGATTAGACCTCGTGAGCTGCCCTACATGGTCGAGGCACTTATGTAATCTTTCTGCTGTTGCTATGCTGAGTTTGCTGGGATCCGATGGATTATGAGATTATGTTCAGATTTTGTTTGAGTTATATATTTAATTCTCTTCTTTTATATTTATGTTCTTGAGTAATTCTTGCATGTTCTCCATTGCTGTTTATTGCTTTGGCCAAGTAGTAGGTAGTGACTCCAAGAGGGAGCGTTATGCATGATTGTGGGTTCATGCCCCCCGATGACTAGCTGGAGTGACAGAAACATGAGTCTAGGGGATCTGCTATTTCCACCAGGGGGAAAACAACGGTGCTTGTACTTGCGGGTGCAAGGATTGTTTACTTTACGCAAGGTTCTTTAATGCAGTTGTCTGTTGCTTTGAGTTTACACTTTGGGTGGGATTCACAACTTAATACCAGCGAGATGTTCTGGATAGATATCTCAAGGTGGATGATTAGTAGGTAGATGCAGATGGATATCGGTCTACTTGTCTTGGCGTACTGCCCATGCTTTTGAGCCTCTTCATTTCTTTATAGCATAATTAGCAATGGTTTGCGCACATAATCCTGTCATTTGCCCAGCTGTAATTTTTTACCTCGCATGACTATTTTATCTTCTTTTGGGAGAGAGACATCACTAGTGAACATCATAGGACCCCGGTCCATATTTCCGATACTGTTTACACCTTCAATTTACTTTCAGTATTTACTTTTCCGTAGCTATCACTATCATTATTATCCCGTGCGTTTTATCCTTTGTAAACAACAAGGCCGGAGGAATTGACAACTCCTCTGTACTCGTTGGGAGCAAAGCTATCTGTTGTGTGTGCAGGTCCAGGTGAAGTTAGCAACCTAGGTTGTAAACCGCGCCATTGTTCACTTCACCACCTACTTGTCGATCTTGGAGTCCTACTGGTCCGATACTCAACCTTAGCATCTTCGCTAAGGGAAATTTGCCGCTATGCTACATCTCACCTTCCACTTGGGGTAACCAACGAGGGACGAGAAGCTATCTCGTGTATCAAGCAAATTTCTGGCGCCGTTGCAGGGGACTCCACTCTTCAAGATAGGGGAGTTGCACACTATCTTTTATCTTTGCTTTTTAGTCTTGTTAGTTTACCTTTCAGTTTTTGCTTCAGTGTCCTTTATCAAAAATAAATAAAAATAGTTATCTTGCTTGCTGCTACTATGGGTTCCTCTGAGGAAACCAAGTTGTGTGACTTCACTAGTCACAACAACAGTGACTTTATCTGCACTCCTATTGCTACACCTGCTACTTCAACACCTTCTTATGAGATTAAACCTGCTTTGCTAAACCTTGTTATGAAAGGTCAATTCTCTGGTGCTAGAGATGCTGCTGCTTTGCACTTAAATAATTTTATTGAGCTTTGTGATATGCAAAAGTACAAAGAAGTAGATGGTGATATTGTTAAGCTTAAGCTTTTTCCTTTCTCTTTAAGGGATGAAGCTAAAATCTGGTTTCAATCCTTGCCTAAGAATAGCATAGATTCTTGGGATAAGTGCAAGGATGCTTTTATCGGGAAGTACTATCCCCCTGCTAAGATTATCCAGTTGAGGAGCTTTATTATGAATTTTAAACAATTGGATAATGAACACGTTGCCCAAGCTTGGGAACACATGAAATCTCTTGTTAAAAATTGCCCTACGCATGGTTTGACTACTTGGATGGTTATCCAAATTTTTATGCAGGCTTGAACTTTACCTCGCGGAATTTGCTAGATTTGGCCGCGGGAGGAACCTTTATGTCAACTACACTTGGTGCTGCCACAAAACTTCTCAATGAAATGATGACCAACTATTCCCAATGGCACACCGAAAGAGCTCCAACAGGTAGAAAGGTAAACTCTGTCGAGGAGATCTCCTCCCTAAATGAAAAAGTTGACTTGATTATGTCTCTACTTACCAAGAAATCTCCTATTGATCCTCAAAATGTACCTTTAAATTCTTTGATTTCTCAAGTAGATGTGAACTTTATCTCTAGAAAAAACTTCAACAACAATGCTTATAGGAGTAACTTTGGTAGCAATCCTAGACCGTTCCCGTCCAACAACTATGGGAACAACAACACTTATCCTAGCACCAAAAACTCCACTTCTGAATTAGAGAGTATGCTTAAAGACTTTATCACTACCCAAAAATCCTTCAACAAGAGTGTAGAGGAAAAACTAGACAAACTAGATAACCTCTCTTCGAAGGTAGACAATTTAGCCCACGAAGTAGAATTGCTTATAATTAGAACTTGTCCCATTGAGGAGAGGAAGGTCACTCCTATGAATGCTATCCAATTGAAAATTAATGAAAACATTAGGATGATGGCTAAACTTAAAGAGAGATGGGCTAGAGAAAAGGAGGAAGAAGATAGGATTAAGAGCCTTCCTACACACCATACTATTGCTACTATCCAAGTGGTTGAGGATATCCAAACTCTTAGCACCCAATGCACCCCTAGTCCCATAGGACCTATTAATGCTGATGCTATGACCTCAACCGTAGAAGAAGAAATTCCTATGACTATAGAAGCTACCAAACAAGTGAGCCTAAAGGACACCACTACTACTCTACTTGATAGTAGTGACCTTGATTTTTATAATTTCACTCTTTCTAAAGTTATTCGTTTCCTTCACAAGATGTCTAGAGACCCCCACACTAGCACACTTAATCTTGCCTTCACGGAGCATATCACTAATGCTCTCATCAAAGCTAGGGAGGAGAATCTTAGGGTAGAAGCCTCCATACCTAGAAAGCGAGAAGATGGTTGGGATCCTATGATTAAAATTACGTTGAATAACTTTTCTTGATATGCTTTATGTGATGTTGGAGCTAATACCTCTGTTATGCCCAAAAGAATGTATGATATATTTGAATTGAAACCTTTTGATCCTTGTTCTTTTGGTGTTCTCCTCGTCGATTCTTCCGTAAAGAAACCTTTGGGGAAGATAGATGATGTTCTTATCATTGTCAATGACAATTATTTTCCCGTTGATTTTACTATCATGGACATTGAATGTGAACCTTCTTGTCCAATTATTTTGGGACGTCCTTTTCTTCGCACCGTGGGTGCTGTTATTGATATGAAAGAAGGGATTGTAAAATTCCAATTCCCTCTCAAGAAAGGGATGGAACAATTCCCTAGGAAAAATATTAAGTTGCCTTTTGAGTCCGTCACACGGGCTAGTTATTTTCTCGAAAAGACTTGATCTATTTGCATTAAGCCTAGCTAATGGCTTTAAAGAAGCGCTTTCGGGAGGTTGCGCAACGAATTTAGCATTTCCCATTTGTTTTCCTTCTGTTTTTAGTGGTCTTGATGATTGTTACTACTGTAGCAACATCATTGTATCTTTACTTTTCAAGCTTTGTGCCTTTTATAGCCTCATATGACAAGGGAAGTAAAAGTTGTTACATGCTGTCCAGAAAACAGATTCTGTCCTCGTGACTAGAAAAATCAGAAAACAATCCCAGTTCATCTTTTTGAGCTGATTTTTTTACACAACGTTCTCTATACAATTACGAAACTTTATTATGTTCTGAGTTTTTTGATTTGAGTTGCAGAAGTATCCCTAAAAAATTCTTTACTACCTGCTGGTCTGTTTTTCACAGATTCTGTCCTGTTTTGCCTTTTCTTCGTTTTGGAAACTTTAAGCTTGCTTTTTCTTTGCAAAAACTTTTTGGAAATCTTGAGAAACAGTATCCCTTCAAGAATATATTTATTTCCAGTAGAGAAAATTATTTTATTATGGGAACTAACCTCGCTAATCAGATTATGATGAGTTATGTATGAAGGGAGTTTTCAAGTGTGCGAGGGAAGATGATGAAAGAAGATTAAGAAGTGTCAAGCTCTCAAGCTTGGGGATGCCCCCATGCATCCCCAAGAAATATTCAAGGAGACTCAAGCGTCTAAGCTTGGGTAAGCCCCCGTGCATCCCCTTCTCCATCAACAATTATCAGTTCGTCTCTCGTTTCACTATATTTTTATAACTTCATGCGTTATGTGCTATTCTTGGAGCGTCTCGCTCTTAGGTTTTATTTTTAGTTTTCTTTAGCTTTGCTTTCTGTTCATAATAAGTTAGAACCCAGATTTCTTTGTGTGGGAGAGAAACACGCTCCACTTCCAAAATTTAGAACACAACATAGGACTTTTCATGCTTATCTTTGCTGTGTGTGTTCTTTATATTTTTTAGCTGCTGTCATGTTTTGCTCTTAGCTTTCATGCTTATCTTTTCAGAGAGCTTTTGTTTAGTTTGTTGCTAGAACTCTCTTGAGTTTTCATGTTTATCTTGTTTAGAGAGTTTGCCTGTTGCATTGAGTTTTGTGTCTTGACTTGAAGTAGGTAATTGAGGTTGCTATTCTTTTTGTAGTAGTAACTTGCAATAGTTTTGAGGTGTTGTTTTGAGTAATGTTTGGACTTTTGGTGTCAAGAGATTTAGCCTATTAGTGATAGATGTCGTATTTTGGGCAATCCGTGTTTATTTTCAAAACCTACATATTAGTTGAGAACTCTAGCTACTAGATGGATCACTACTCTTTTGAGGGGTCGAATATTAGAGTACAGTCACGTACCATGAGTCGAGGATGCGCAAGGATAACCAAACCCCCATACACTCCTCCTCGGGGTACTTGTCTCTTTGTCAAACCTCCTTATTAGATTGAGAGTTACCGCTAATAAGTGCATGAGTTCTTCGGACTAATGTGAGTATTCAAAAGTTGACACTTCCACCTTCCCATATTTTGCTAGCCTCTCCTGTGCCGTGCATTGCTTTCTTCTCATTCCGAGAGTTGGCATCCACCTTCGCCGGTTGATGGCTTCTCGCCCCTCGTTGGTTACCCCAAGTGGAAGGTTTGAGATGCAGTGCAGCAGCAAGTTTCCCTCGGTGAAGATACCAAGGTTATAGAACCAATAGGACTCAGGAGATACAAGTAGGTGGCAACGTCGCCAGAAATTGCTTCCTGACTAGGGTGTTGTCGTGGACCTGCACACAACAACAAATAACTTTGCTCCCAACGAGTACAGAGGAGTTGTCCATTCCTCCGGCCTTGTCATTTTACAAAGGATCAACGCAAGAGATAAAAGGTGCAAAGGAAAGTAAAAGCTGAAAGTAAATTGAGGGTGTGAACAATAATGTGAAGATGGTCCAGGGTCCCGTGATTTTCACTAGTGATGTCTCTCTCCCAAAAGATGATAAAAGTGCTAGCGAGGTAAACAAGTCACAGTTGGGCAATTGACATGATTATGAAGGCACCGCAATGCTAACTATGCTGCAAAGAAAGGAAGGGCTCAAAAGCAATGGGCAGTACGCCAAGGTAAGTAGACCGAAATCCATCTGCATCTACTACGAATCATCCACCTTGAGATATCTATCCAGAACATCTCGCTGGTATTAAGTTGCGAATCCCACCCAAAGTGTAAACTCAAAACAACAGACAACTGCATTAAAAGAACTTTGTGTAAAGTAAACTATCCTTTCACGCGCAGGTACAAGCACCGTTGTTTTATCCCTGGTGGCAACAACACATCCCCTAGTCTCATGTTTCTGTCACTCAAGCTAGACATCAAGGGGCTGAACCCACAATCGAGCATAACGCTCTCTCTTGCTGTTGCAAATAAAATACTTGGCCAAAGCAAATACCGCAACGGAGAACATGCAAGAATTTACTCAAGAACAAAATATAAAAGAGAAGAACCAAATATATTATTCATCACAATCTGAACATAGTCTCATAATCCATCAGATCCCAACAAACTCAGCATAGCAACAACAGAAATTACATAGATGCCTCGATCAGGTGAGACAGCTCACGAGGACTCGAAAGTGGAAGCACAAAAGGGGTAGAGATAGCTCACATAGCTAATGGTCACGGACCCATGGTCCAATTGAAACTACTCACGGTACATATGGGAGGCGTCCATGGATATGGAGGGTCTCCCGGAGGGGGTAGCTTCTCCCGGTAGGGTGCCGGAGCAGCTTCTCCAGGCAGCCCCGATCTAGAATCGGCGGCGGTGGCGGAACAGAGGAGAGACCGCGAAAGAGGAGTCCGTCTTAGGGGTTTCCATCCCGAGGGGTAAATATAGGCGAAGGGGGGTGTCGAGGGGACCCACGAGGCAGTCAGGAGGGTCCCTGGCGCGGCCCAGGGTGGGGCCGCGCCACCTGCCCTCCTGGCTGCCTGGTGGTGGCCCCCCTTCCCTCTCTTGGTGATTCCGGAAGTTTCTGTTGCGCTGATTTTTTATATATTTTTCCCGGAATTTTTGGAGCACTTTTAATGGCCGGAAAACCTGAAATACAAAACAGCAGAAAACAGAAACTGGCAACTGGGTGCACTGAGTTAATAGGTTAGTCCAAATAGGTTCAAAAGTGTATGAAAGTTCAAGCAAAACATGGCAAAGTCACACAATACATACATGGAGCAAGCAGAAATTATAGATACGTTTGGGACGTATCAACATCCCCAACCTTAATTCCTGCTCGTCCTCGAGTAGGTAAATGATAACAAGCATAATTTCTGTGGTGACATGCCACACAAATATAAAAGGACTTTTAAGTAAAGCAATCAAAGCATACAATTCAATTCAAGTGTTAACAAGAAAGAGTCTATATTAGCATTGACACAAGCAACAAAAGAACAAAAGGTGCAAGAGCTCTCGCTGTCCGTGACTCGAATGTCTCCAAATGGTGTTTGCGTGCAAGAAGGGGATAGGGAAATACGAGAGGAAAAATAAGGTTGTTGAGAACAACTATCTACTAAAGTTTCAAACTTGGTCTCCTTTGGATTCTTATCTGGTCTCGTCCCCAGACCACTAGCCAGGTACAAGTCAAACTGATCCACTCCCTTTCGATATTTTGAGCACTCATGCAATGGATGAGAGTGAGAAAGAAAGTTGACACCTAAAAGGCGAAACAGAAAGAAGGTGGAGGAGAAAGACAAAAATGTGTTAAAGGCTCACATGAATGAGGACAATCATAGGCGAGAGAAGGCCATATGATAGATATGATGTGAGGAGTAGGGATTGCCATACAACGGATGCACATGTGAGCTAAAATCTCTCCAAGGGAACTAGTGGGGGTGCATCTAACTTGCTTTCTCAAGAAGGCCTAGAGCTCGTTTGAGGAGGCTCATATTGGAATATACAAGACAAGTTCTATAGTGTGAAGGGTCCACACATAGCTATATGCATGATGATGATCTCTATGGACTACAAGGGATAGGATTTGAAGTACTAGTGTGGATCTCTCAAAAGGAATAGTAGTATGCCCCCTTCTCTCTTTTTATTTTTTCTCTTTTTCTCTTTATTTTTTATTTTTTTGGAGGCCTCAATGGCTCTTTCTATTTAACTCACATTTGTCCTCTTTGGTATCTTTTGATTTTGTCCTCTTTGGGATCTTTTCCTCACTTTAGGGGCAATACTCTATATTTTAAAAGAATATAGAAGATCTTTCACACTTTACAAAGGTACTCACATAAAGAAAATGTAACTATCATGATGCAAATGTATGCTTCTGCCAGGATAGCAGGATATGCAATTATACTAGCGCGTCATGTAGCAATGATTAGGGCAAGGCCCACCTAGCATGCGGTTCATCGATCAAGCAAGTAGCATGTATGACATGAAGATCAAGTCATGAGAAGGTGGATGTTGCATGGCAATGTATCTCGGAAAGGCTATGGAAATGCCTTGTAGGTAGGTATGGTGACTGTTTTGAGGAAAGATATAAGGAGGCTTATGATGACAGAGCGTATCGTGCCAAGGGTTTGGATGCACCGGCGAAGTATGCGCCAACCCTCGAGGTGAGAAAGGGCAATGCACGGTACCGAAGAGGCTAGAAAAAGTATAGGTGGGTGGAAGTGTCAACTTTCGAATACTCACATTAGTCCGAAGAACTCATGCACTTATTATCGGTAACTCTCAATCTAATCAGGAGGTTCACAAAGAGATAGGTACCCCGAGGAGGAGCGTATGGGGGTTTGGTTATCCTTGCGCATCCTTGACTCATGGTACGTGAGTGTACTCTAATATACGAACCCTCCAGAGGTTAGGGATCCATCTAGTAGCTAGAGTTCTCAACGGGGGTTTTTGGTTTTCGAAAAACACACGGATTGCCCAAAATACGGCATCTGTCACTAATAGGCAAGAGCTCTTGACACCATAAGTTGAAACATTACTCTAGTCAATACCTCAAAACTATTGCAAGTTACTACTACAAAGAGAACAACAACTTTAACTACCTACTTTCAGTCAAGACACAGAACTCAGTGCAACAGGAAAACTCTCTAACAAGATAAAACATGCAACCTATAGAAAGTTCAACCTAAGACAAAAAGAAAAGCTCTAGAAAAACTAAAGCACTACAACTAAATAGAATGGCGGCTAAGAAAAGAAAAAGAACAGCTCACAGCTAAAAGAATAAGCATGCAAATCCTATGAGGAGTTCTAGTTCAAGCGGAGCGTGAATCTCTCCCACACGAAAGAGTAAGTTGGGGTCTAACTTGTTACTACAGCAAACAAAGCAAAAGAAAACTAAAAACAAAACCTAAGAGCGAGACGCTCCAAGAATAGCACATAATGTATGAAGTGATAAAAATATAGTGCAACGAGAGACGAACTGATAATTGTTGATGAAGAAGGGGATGCACGGGGGCATCCCCAAGCTTAGACGCTTGAGTCTCCTTGAATATTTATTGGGGGTGCACTTGGGCATCCCCAAGCTTGAGCGTTTGACCCTCCTGAATCTTCTTTCATCATCCTCCATCGCGCACTTGAAAACTCCCTTCATACATAACTCATTGTAGGCCATATGATAGATATGATGTGAGGAGTAGGGATTGCCATACAACAGATGCACATGTGAGCTAAAAGCTCTCCAAGGGAACTAGTGGGGGTGCATCTAACTTGCTTTCTCAAGAAGACCTAGAGCTCGTTTGAGGAGGCTCATCATTGGAATATACAAGCCAAGTTCTATAGTGTGAAGGGTCCCCACATAGCTATATGCATGATGATGATCTCTATGGAGTACAAGGGATAGGAGATGAAGTACTAGTGTGGATCTCTCAAAAGGAATAGTAGTATGCCCCTTCTCTCTTTTATTTTTTTTCTCTTTTTCTGTTTTTTTATTTTTTTTGGTGGCCTCAATGGCTCTTTCTATTTAACTCTCATTTGTCCTCTTTGGGATCTTTTGATTTTGTCCTCTTTGGGATCTTTTCCTCACTTTAGGGGCAATACTCTATATTTTACAAGAATATAGGAGATCTTTCACACTTTACAAAGATACTCAAATAAAGAAAATGTAACTATCCTGATGCAAATGTATGCTTCTGCCAGGATAGCAGGATATGGAATGATACTAGCGCTTCATGTAGCAATGATTAGGGCAAGGCCCAACTAGCATGCGGCTCATCGATCAAGCAAGTAGCATGTATGACATGAAGATCAAGTCATGAGAAGGTGGATGTTGCATGGCAATGTATCTCGGAAAGGCTATGGAAATGCCTTGTAGGTAGGTATGGTGGCTGTTTTGAGGAAAGATATAAGGAGGCTTATGATGACAGAGCGTATCGTGCCAAGGGTTTGGATGCACCGGCGAATTATGCGCCAACTCTCGAGGTGAGAAAGGGCAATGCACGGTACCGAAGAGGCTAGAAAAAGTATAGGTGGGTGGAAGTGCCAACTTTCGAATACTCACATTAGTCCGAAGAACTCATGCACTTATTATCGGTAACTCTCAATCTAATCAGGAGGTTCACAAACAGATAGGTACCCCGAGGAGGAGTGTATGGGGGTTTGGTTATCCTTGTGCATCCTCGACTCATGGTACGTGAGTGTACTCTAATATTCGAACCCTCCAGAGGTTAGTGATCCATCTAGTAGCTAGAGTTCTCAACAGGGGTTTTTGGTTTTCGAAAAACACACGGATTGCCCAAAATACGACATCTGTCACTAATAGGCTAGAGCTCTTGACACCATAAGTTGAAACATTACTCTAGTCAATACCTCAAAACTATTGCAAGTTACTACTACAAAGAGAACAACAACTTTAACTACCTACTTTCAGTCAAGACACAGAACTCAGTGCAACAGGCAAACTCTCTAATAAGATAAAACATGCAACCTATAGAAAGTTCAACCTAAGACAAAAATAAAAGCTCTAGAAAAACTAAAGCACTACAACTAAACAGAACAACAGCTAAGAAAAGAAAAAGAACATCTCACAGCTAAAAGAATAAGCATGCAAATCCTATGAGGAGTTCTAGTTCAAGCGGAGCGTGAATCTCACCCACACAAAAGATTAAGTTGGGGTCTAACTTGTTACTACAGAAAACAAAGCAAAAGAAAACTAAAAACAAAACCTAAGAGCGAGACGCTCCAAGAATAGCACATAATGCATGAAGTGATAAAAATATAGTGCAACGAGAGACGAACTGATAATTGTTGATGAAGAAGGGGATGCACGGGGGCATCCCCAAGCTTAGACGCTTGAGTCTTCTTGAATATTTATTGCGGGTGCACTTGGGCATCCCCAAGCTTGAGCGTTTGACCCTCCTGAATCTTCTTTCATCATCCTCCATCGCGCACTTGAAAACTCCCTTCATACATAACTCATTGTAGGCTGATTAGAGAGGTTAGTACCCTAATAAAATAATTTTACTCTACTAAAAATAAAGATTTCCAGGAAGAACTACTGTTTCCCAAGATTGCCAAAAGGTTTTTGCAAAGAAAAAGCAAGCTTAAGGTTTGCAAAAGTGAAGAGAGACAAAACGTGGCAGAATCTGTGAAAAACAGAACAGCAGATAGAAACTAATTTTTTAGGGGTACTTCTGCAACTCAAATCAAAATACTCAGAACATACGGAAGTTTCGTAATTGTATGGAGAACGCTGTGTAAAAATTTCAGCTCAAAAATAAGAACTGGGATTTTTCTCTGATTTTTCTAGTCACGAGGACAGAATCTGTTTTCTGGACAGCATGTCACAACTTTTACTTCCCTTGCCGTATGAGGCTAAACTTGGCACAAAGCTTGAAAAGTAAAGATACAATGATGTTGGTACAGTAGTAACAATCATCAAGACCACTAAAAACAGAACAAAATAAAAAAAGAAAAACCTAAATTCTTTGCGGGCTGCCTCCTGAAAGCGCTTCTTTAGAGCCATTAGCTAGGCTTAAAGATTGTAGAAGATGCTCTCACAAGAATAAGAATTTTGAAGCAAAAGAGAGCATCAAGAAGCAAATATGAGACACATTTAAGCCTAACCCACTTCCTATGCATAGGCATCTTATAAGAAAATAAATCAAAGAAGCAAAAAGAAACCAACATAGGAAGGTGGAACGAGAACATCTTCAAAACTTTCAACATAAAGAGAGGAGTTTTAGTAATATGGAAGTTTCTACAACCAAACTTCCCTCTCTCAAAATAATTTTCAGTAGTATCATGAACAACATCAAGAATATAACTATCACATAAATCATGTTGTTCATGACCTACAAGCACACGTGTATAGTTTTCAACACGGTCTTTAGGATTATAAGATAAATGCAACCCATCACATTGAGCCTTGATAAGGGAAAAATTCTCCGGAGTTGGAGGTTTCAAAAGGATAATATGGAAATCAAGTGTGGGTGCAATAGCAACAATTTCATGCTTAACATTAGGAACTATAGAAAGTTCATTTCCGTAACCATCATCCATAGTGGCATCACGGCCATAAGCATAGAAGGCATCAACTTCATCAAAAAGGGATATTTCAAAAGAATCCATAGGATCATAACACTCATATAAGGTAAGATTCAAAGAGTTACTCTCATTAGAAGGTAGACATGGATGGCTCCATTCTTCCTCCTTTTGTTCGTCACTCTCCTCCTCTTTTTCATCCAAGGAGCTTTCAGGTTCAACAATTTCTTCTTCCATAGAGTCCTGCAAAACATTAGTCTCTTCCTTTGGGGGAGAGATTCTCTCAAGATGATCAGTAATATAATAATTTGCATCGTAATTTTCCAAACAATAATAAGTATAGCAAGACTCTCAGACTGGTAAGGGGCATCATCAATATTTTTAAGAAGATAAGTAATTTCATAGGCACCCTTATAAGCAGCAAATTCTTCTATTTCCTCTGCATCATAAAAATCATAGTTTCTCTTAGCATAAGAAGCTAAGGTTTCATCATCATTGTACTCACATTGGAAAGCAAGGTGTTTGTGCCTCATAAAGCAACAAGATTCATCCCTGCAGAAAGATATATTATATATTGAGCACAAGTTTCTAGCATACTCATACAACTGATGTATTTGTTTCCATAAGTGTATCCCCTTTTGAGACAAGCGATGTTCCTTGTACCACTTTTGTTGATCCTCAGTGAATCCTCCATGCCAATAAGATCTGGTTTCAAAGAAGTCAGACATTGTTTGGCAAGTAAGGAACTAGACATAATAATTATTATTTTTTGGATTTTTGATAAAGGACACTAAACATAAAAACTAAAAGGTAAACTAACAAGACTAAAAAGAAAAGATAAAAGATAGTGTGCAACTCCCCTATCTTGTAGACTTGAGTCCCCGGCAACGGCGCCAGAAATTTTCTTGATGGCTTCTTGCCCCTCGTTGGTTACCCCAAGTGGAAGGTTTGAGATTCAGTGCAGCAGCGAGTTTCCCTCGGTGAAGATACCAAGGTTATCGAACCAGTAGGACTCAAGAGATACAAGTAGGTGGCAACGTCGCCAGAAATTGCTTCTTGACTAGGGTGTTGTCGTGGACCTGCACACATCAACAAATAACTTTTCTCCCAACGAGTACAGAGGAGTTGTCAATTCCTCCGGCCTTGTCGTTTTACAAAGGATCAACGCAAGAGATAAAAGGTGCAAAGGAAAGTAAAAGCTGAAAGTAAATTGAGGGTGTGAACAATAATGTGAAGATGGACCAGGGTCCCGTTATTTTCACTAGTGATGTCTCTCTCCCCAAAGACGATAAAAGTGCTAGCGAGGTAAACAAGTCATAGTTGGGAAATTGACAGGATTATGAAGGCACCGCAATGCTAACTATGCTGCAAAGAAAGGAAGGGCTCAAAAGCAATGGGCAGTACGCCAAGGTAAGTAGACCGAAATCCATCTGCATCTACTACGAATCATACACCTTGAGATATCTATCCAGAAAATCTCGCTAGTATTAAGTTGCGAATCCCACCCAAAGTGTGAACTCAAAGCAACAGACAACTGCATTAAAAGAAATTTGCGTAAAGTAAACAATCCTTGCACCCGCAGGTACAAGCACTGTTGTTTTATCCCTGGTGGCAACAACACATCCCCTAGTCTCATGTTTCTGTCACTCAAGCTAGACATCAAGGGGCTGAACCCACAATCGAGCATAACACTCTCTCTTGGAGTTGCAAATAAAATACTTGGCCAAAGCAAATACTGCAACGGAGAACATGCAAGAATTTACTCAAGAACAAAATATAAAACAGAAGAACCAAATATATTACTCATCACAATTTGAACATAGTCTCATAATCCATCAGATCCCAACAAACTCAGCATAGCAACAGCAGAAATTACGTAGATGCCTCAATCATGTGAGGTAGTTCACGGGGACTCGAAAGTGGAAGCACAAAAGGGGGAGAGATAGATCACATAGATACTGGTCACGGACCCATGGTCCAAGGGAAACTACTCACGGTACATACGGGAGGCGTCCATGGCTATGGAGGGTGTCCCGGAGGGGGTAGCTTCTCCCGGCAGGGTGCCGGAGCAGCTTCTCCAGGCAGACCCGATCTAGAAACGGCGGCGGCGGCGGAACATAGGCGAGATCGCGAAAGAGGAGTCCGTCTTAGGGGTTTCCACCCCGAGGGGTAAATATAGGCGAAGGGGGGCGTCGAGGGGACCAACGAGGCAGTCAGGAGGGTCCCTGGCGCGGCCCAGGGTGGGGCCTCGCCACCTGTCCTCCTGGATGCCTGGTGGTGGCCCCCCTTCCCTCTCTTGGTGATTCCGGAAGCTTCTGTTGCGCTGATTTTTTATATATTTTTCCCGGAATTTTTGGAGCACTTTTAATGGCCGGAAAACCTGAAATACAAAAACAGCAGAAAACAGAAACTGGCAACTGGGTGCACTGAGGTAATAGGTTAGTGCAAATAGGTTCAAAAGTGTATGAGAGTTCAAGCAAAACATGGCAAAGTCACACAAAACATGCATGGAGCAAGAAGAAATTATTGATACGTTTGGGACGTAGCACCGGTACATCCAAACCCTTGGCATGATACGCTCTGTCATCATAAACCTCCTTATATTCTCTATAGAACTTGGCTTTTGTATTCCAATGATGAGCCTCCTCAAATGAGCTCTAGGTCTTCTTGAGCAAGCAAGTTGGATGCACCCCCACTAGTTCCATTGGAGAGCTTAACTTAGCTCATATGTGCATCCGTTGCATGGCAATCCCTACTCCTCACATCATATCTATCATTTGGCTTTCTCTCGCCTATGATTGTCCTCATTGATGTGAGCCTTTCACACCTTTTTGTCTTCCTCCTCCACCGTATTATCTCTTTGCCATCCTAAGTGTCAACTTTCTTGCTTACGCTCATCCATCGCATGAGTGCTCAAAATATCGAAAAGGAGTGGATCATTTTGAATTGTACCTGGCTAGTGGTCTGGGGATGAGTCAAGATAAGATTACAAAGAAGACCAAGTGTGAAACTTTAGTAGATTGAGTTCTCAACATAAAAATACTTTTTCTCGTATATCCCTATCCCCTGTCTCGCACGCAAACACCATTTGGAGACATTCAAGTCACGGACAGCGAGAGCTCTTACACCTTTATGTTCTTATGTTGCTTGTTTCAATGCTAAATATAGACTCTTGCCTGTTATGACTTGAATTGAATTACATGCCTTGATTGCTTTACTTAAAAATTCTTTTATGGTTGTTAGCATGTCACCACAGAAATTATGCTTGTTATCATTTACCTACTCGAGGACGAGCAGGAATTTAGCTTGGGGATGTTGATACGTCCAAAATGCATCTATAATTTCTGCTTGCTCCATGCCTCTTTTGTGTGATATTGCTATGATATTGATGAACTTCCATACACTTTTGATCATATTTGGACTAACCTATTAACTCAGTGCACCCCAGTGCCAGTTCCTGTTTTCTGCTGTTTTTCTATTTCAGGTTTCCCCCTTATTTAAAGTACCAGAAAAATTCCGGGAAAAATATAGGAAAAATCAGCGTATGGGAACCTTCCAGAAGAGCCAAAGTGGGAGCCGAGGTGGTCTTTATATAGCCCAGGCGGCCAGAGGGAGCGGCCCCACCCCTGGCCCACCTCTGGCTGTCCCCTTCGCCTATTTATTCCCCGTGACGAGAAACCCTCGGGGACGGAACCCTTTTTCGTGATATCTCCTCTGTTCCGCCGCCGCTGCGCTTCCAAGATCGGGAGCACCAGAAGACCTCTTCCCGGCACCTTGCCGGAGGGAGGAATCACCTTCGGGAGCTTCTCCACCACCATGGATGCTTCCCGGATGAACCGTGAGTAGTCCACCTTGGACCATGGGTCTATGATCAGTAGCTATGTGAGTTTCTCATCCCCTCTTTGTTCTTAATGGATTAGACCTCGTGAGCTGCCCTACATGATCGAGGCACTTATGTAATCTTTCTGCTGTTGCTATGCTGAGTTTGCTGGGATGCTCTAACAACCCATATTTCACAAAAATTAAAAAAATTGTTTTCGGTGTGAATTGTTTGATTGTCTAATTTGTTTGCAGTGTTTGCATCCCCGATTTATCGATTGGCGATTATTTCCCCCCCTCTTATCTCGTACCGGATGGATACCGACCCTTGCCACCCTGACACTCAGCCTTTGCGACACCGGGAATTCACCCGAGCACCGTCGCGAAACCCGCACGAGACGAGCCGCAGGCAACGGAACGAAAAACCCGTTTAATAAGTAAACGGGATATTTTTATAGCGCGCCGGAAAATGTTCTCGGAACGGTTCCAGCGCGAGGTGAACTCCTCCGGCTCGACGCGCTGATCGCGCAGTTCGAAGTTTTACCTGAATCGGAGGTCCTGCGGACCCCCGGCGGTCAGAAACGTAAACACCGCGCGCGCGAGAGAAAAACCGGGTATGTTTTTGCAAACTGCCAGCCACCTGAGCTATATAAAGACCACCACACTCCCACCCCTTTCTAGGGTTTCCCTAGTCCAAAATTGCAGCTACCCCCTCCACTTTGCCCAAAAAATAGCCCCATTTTCGTCCAAACCCTAGCCCAGATCTGAAAATTTCACTCCCAAGCCATCTGGACCATCAGATCTCGCGATCCGACGGCCCAGAGGCCGCCACGTCGCCCTCTAGCCTCTCCTCTCTCTCCAGCCGCGCTCGAGCCGCGGGCTCACCGCCACCTACACCATGGAGGCCGAGCCGCCGCCTCCTCCAACTCCGGCCGCCGCACCGCCGGTGACCTCTTCCCGTTGCTCCTCACCCTCCCTCTCCTTCTCCTCACATCCCTCTCCATCTCTCATGTGCAGGGCTGCGCGAGGCCATCGCCGCCATGGGAGAGCTCGGCCGAGCTCGGGATGGAGCTCGCGCCCAAGCCGCCTCGCCGTCGTCCCTCCGTCGCCGACCGCCTCCAACGCCGAGCGCCGCCAGGACCAGGCGGGTCCCCGCCGCCAACTACGGCCGGCCGGTGAGCCAGGCCAGCACCGGTGAGCGGCCGCCGACGGGAACTCCCGCTCGGGACGAGTCCCGTCCCGATCCAGACGGTCACGCCAGATGGGCCGGTGGCCCAACCCCCGCGCCTGCTCCCTCACGGCCCAGCCACTCCGCGGCCTCTTGGGCCGGCCCAGCTGGGTGAGGTCCGGCTCCTTTTTTTTATTTTTCTGTTTGTTTTTCCTTTTTTCCAGATTTTGCTAAGTCTGAGATGTAATTGCTGCTGATGCTGTTTTGGAACGTAATTTCCCGTTGACTCGTTGCTCCGAATGAAGTGATTCTTTTTTTGTTTGGTTGTGATTTGTGTGCTCTAGAGTTCATCTTTAGGAAGTTATTTATTTTGAGTTCATATTGATGGTCGAGAGTCCGGCCGGTTCCATGAAACGGACTCAGATAATTCAAGGGACCGAGACGCCACCTTTGACAGATGGTTTCACTGCCTCATAGGTCCACCCACATATCTATAGTTAGGTCAAATGGAAAGCCCGAATCTAGTGTGACTCCTGGACCGGATCGGGTACGTGAAGAGGCCAAACGGGGCTCCCATAAACCCTACATGTGGTCATACTCTTTGTCTTGGATCACAAAACAGGAACTCGGGGCCTAAGGCAGTGTTCAACGAGACTACCCACTGTGTACTCCTACATAGCCTCTCATCGTTCACCTTTGTTTAGGGTGGATTCACCAACACGTTATCATCAGCATCACTGTGTTCATTCCATCCCGACTCACAATCATAACATCTTCATTGTATCACTAAGCAGCAATAAGCAGAAACAGTTGCAGGGGCCACATGCTCATCATTCAACTCCTATATCTGCTAGGATTGTGGTTTGCTTAATACGGTGACAAAATGATAGGTCATGCATCGGAATGGGTTCAACTAAGCGAAAGAACATGTCTCGGTGATCTCCTAAACATGCATAAGCGAGACTGAGAGGGAAGTAGGATTTTATAGACATGATCAATGGGGTTTGCTTGCCTTGCTTGACGATACACGGTTTAACGGTGGTCTTCTTCTTCGGGGGTGATCACCGTCTCAGAACGTCTGTCATCGGAACAATCATCAACAAGGGGGGGGGGAAACTTTGAAATAGAATGCACAAGCACATGATATAGTTGTCCATGTTGTGAATGCTACTGGTTTGTGGAAAATTCATCTTAATTGAAGTGTATTGCAAAGGATTTGCAAATTCAAACTTCAAACTCAAATTCAAATTATGCCATATACATGTTTTCTACTGTTCACCCATTTTAAAATGGTCAAACATGAATTTTTTTTGCATATTCTTAATCCTTGCATTTTTCTGATAATTGTTCATATATTATTTATTAAATTTGGAGTTAATATGAATTTTCTATGAATTTCCAAAGTTTATTCCTTTTTCTGACTTTTCTGCATTATTTTAAATCATTTAGCAATTTATTGCGCCAGCATGACGCAGGGATGACGTCAGGGGGCCTCTGACGGCTGGGTCCCACTGGTCAGTGACAAAGGGGGTTAATCCCTCTCTGTTTAGACTAACAGGGGGGTTTAGGGGGCTGGGGCCCATCCGTCTGTGGGTGTGGGGATAGTTTAGGGGGTGGTTAGGGTTAACCTAATCTACTCGCCGGCGGCGACCCAAGTCCACGGCGAAGGGACTCGCCGGACTTGCGTTTGGAGCACGGGGGGCCACGGGATTTGGCCGGGGAGAACGCCCGTGCTCTCCCGCGACGAAAGAACCCAGCAGGGGGTCGCCAGGGGCTCAGGGGCGACAGCAACGTCGTCAATGGCGACGGCCGGCGTCGGGTGAAGACGAAGTCGTGCTACGGTGCACGGAGGAGACCGGGCAATGGGGGGAAATGCTCACCGGAGCTAGGGGAAACCGATGGTGCAGCCGAAGATCGCGGGGGAAGCTCAGCGACGGCGAATTCGACGGCGAGCTCGTGCGGTCCGGCGAGGCAACGACGATGATTTGCGGCGGCTCGATGCCAAATTGGTAGGCCAGCTTCTGCACGGCGATGTGTTCGTCGACGTGGAGGAAGGTGGACACGCTTGGCCGGCGTCTTGTCGTCGTTGGCCATGCGGGCTCGTCGGCGTGCTCCGGGGTGCTGTCGGGCGCACACGGGAGAGACGATGCAGAGGCGTGGGGAGGGACCGCGAGTGGAGGGGAAAGTGAGAGGAGGGTCTGGGCGTCTCTGTGGCGAGACGAGGGGCAAGGGGGCCTTCTGGAGCCTTCTCGGCGTCGCGGTGGCTCCGCGGCGTGCTCCTAGGCCGCCACCGAACTGCTTCGGCGTCGGGGAGTTAGACGACAACGGGGGGCTGGTGGGCTGGGCCGGAGTCCCGTTAGTTGGGCCGGGGTGGCCAGGGGGTGGGCTAGATTCCTTTTTCCTTTTTCTTCTTTTTACTTTCTGTTTTCTATTTTCTGCTTTCTGTTTTGCTTTGAGAAAAAATAGCAAAGCATTTTATAAAATACCCAAAACTTTTATGTGGGTTTAGAATATAAGTAGCTAGCCACTTATAACTTTTGGGCATTTTTGAAATTCAAATAATTTGAATTTCAAATCAAATATGGGTTTATTTAATTTTCCAAGGCATTGTTTGAAATTTAGAAAACTCCATGAGCATGGGATTGATCCCAAACCACTTTTAAAATGATCACCATCATTTATAGGAATTTTCCAAATATTCAAATGATTTTTGGAAAAAGATTTTTATGTGGCCATTTGAATTAATTTCTCATGGCTTTTCTTTTCCCCATTTTTGAATTTCTGTTTGAAATTTTCACATGATGCAAAGGAGCAACAAGCCCTAGCACTTACCCTACTTGGGGTTCTGACAACTCGCCCCCACTCAAAAGAATTTCGTCCCGAGATTCAGAAGTCGTCGGGAGGAAGGTGGGGTACTCGGCACGGAGACGGTCTTCTCTTTCCCAGGTTGCTTCTTTCTCGGAGTGATGTGACCATTGCACTTTGAGGAACTTGATCTTCTGACGACGAGTAACACGCTCTGTGGAATCAAGAATACGAACGGGGTACTCTCGATAAGAAAGGTCATCTTGGAGATCAAGCGTTTCATGGTCGACTTCGCGGATGGGGTCCTTGAAGCAACACCTGAGTTGTGACACATGGAATACATCATGTACTCGGGAAAGGTGCAGGGGTAGTTCAAGTTGGTAGGGAACTTCTCCATGTTTAGGTAGAATGCGGAAAGGTCCGGTGTAACGTGGGGCCAACTTGCCTTTGATACCGAGTCGTTGGGTACCCTTCAGAGGAGTAACCCGAAGGTAAGCCTTCTCATCAAGATTGTAGCTCTCTTATCTATGATGACGATCATAGTAGCTTTTCTGACGAGATTGGGCGGCTTTCAATCGATCACGAACAATGCGAACTTGCTCTTCTGCTTCCTTGATCATATCCGGTCCGAAGAGTTGTCTTTCACCGGTTTCTGACCAGTTTAGGGGTGTTCGACATCGTCGGCCGTAGAGGAATTCAAAGGGATCCATGTTCAGACTAAATTGATAGCTATTGTTATAAGCAAATTCGGCGAAGGGAAGAGATTTCTCCCAATTCTTTCCGAAAGAGATAACATAAGCTCTGAGCATGTCTTCCAAGATTTGATTAACCCTTTCAACTTGACCGCTAGATTGAGGATGGAAAGCTGTACTAAAGGAGAGATGAGTTCCCATAGCATTTTGAAAACTTTCCCAGAATCTAGAGGTGAAAAGGCTACCACGATCAGAATTGATTTCCAAAGGAACACCGTGAAGAGACACAATTCTAGAGACATACAAGTCCGCCAACTGACTAGCAGTTATAGACTCGCGAACTGGAAGGAAGTGAGCAACTTTGGAAAGTCGATCAATGACAACGAAGATGGTATCATTTCCTTTCTGGGTTTTTGGAAAGCCGGTGATGAAGTCCATACCGACCTTGTCCCATTTCCACTCGGGAATAGACAATGGTTGAAGAGTACTAGCAGGTCTTTGGTGTTCTGCCTTAATGCGACGGCAAACATCACATTCAGCAACAAATTGAGCAATGTCTCTCTTCATCCGGGTCCACCAAAATATCTGGCGTAGATCTCGGTACATTTTTGTGCTACCGGGATGAATGGAGAGGGGAGTGTCAGGAGCTTCCTTAAGGATCACCTGCTTTAGGTCTTCATTTTCAGGAACTACTAAATGATTTTCAAAGAATATCGTTCCTTGATCATTTGCAGAGAAACATTTAGCAACTCCGCTAACAATGTTCTGCTTGATCTCTTGAATACTACTATCTTGTTTCCGGGCGGCTATAATTTGATCCTCAAGGGTTGGTTTCGCCACCAGGGTAGAAAGAAATCCATGAGGAACTATCTCAAGATTAAGCTTACGAAATTCCTCATACAGAAGTGGTTGATACTGTTGTAACATGAGGTTGTTACAATACGACTTACGACTTAGTGCATCAGCCATGACATTGGCTTTGCCTGGGGTGTAAGAAATTCCTAAGTCATAATCTTTTATCAATTCTATCCAGCGTCTTTGCCTGAGATTAAGATCTGGCTGGGTGAATATGTATTTGAGGCTTTGGTGATCAGAATAGATCTCACAACGATTACCAAGGAGGTAATGTCGACAAGTCTTCAGGGCATGAACTACGGCAGCGAGTTCAAGATCATGGGTAGGATAGTTCTCTTCATGTGGACGCAACTGGCGTGAAGCGTACGCTACCACATGTCGATCTTGCATAAGTATGCATCCTAACCCTTGTCGTGAAGCATCACAATAGATCTCGAAATCCCTTTTGGTGTCTGGAGGTGCAAGTACGGGTGCAGAAGTCAATCTTCTTTTTAGCTCTTGAAAGCTTTCCTCGCACTTGGGGGTCCATTGGAATTTCTTATCTTTCTTGAGGAGTTCAGTTAGAGGCTTTGCAACTTTGGAGAAGTTCTCAACGAAGCGACGACAATAGCTTTCTAGGCCAAGAAAACTCCTAACTTGCTTAACCGATTCAGGTGGAGTCTAGTCAAGGACGGCCTGAAATCTCTCGGGATTGACTGCAACACCTTTTGCAGAAATCACATGGCCTAAGTAGGTCTCTTCTGGTAGCCAAAATTCACACTTGGAGAATTTAGCATACATGCGATGCTCTCTAAGTTTCATGAATACCAACCTAAGATGTTCTGCGTGTTCTTCTTCGTTCTTCGAGTAGATGAGAATGTCATCAAGATAAACCACAAAAAAATTATCTAGGTACTCCATGGAGATCGAATTCATTAAGCGTGAGAATGTGGCGGGGGCATTGGTTAAACCGAAGGACATGACGGTGTACTCGTAAAGACCATATCGAGTAGTGAAAGCCGTCTTGGGAATGTCCCCGTTTCGGATTTTGATTTGATGATAGCCTAATCTCAAATCCATCTTGGAGAAGACAGAGGATCCTGCAAGTTGATCATAAAGATCATTGATCCTGGGCAGTGGGTACTTTTTCTTTATCGTCGCTAGATTTAGCGGGCGATAGTCTACGCACATCCTTTCTGTTCCATCTTTCTTCGTTACGAACAGAACGGGGCAACCCCATGGCGATGAGCTAGGGCAGATGAAGCCTTTTGCCAACGAAACATCAAGTTGGGTTTTTAGCTCAGCTAACTCACGAGGGGCCATTCTATATGGACGTCTCGAAATTGGGGCTGTGCCTGGTATAAGATCAACTATGAAATCTACACACCTGTCGGGTGGCATTCCCGGCAGCTCTTCAGGAAAGACATCCGGGAAGTCACAAACCACCGGAATATCTTCAAGGTCTGGAAGTGGAACCACATTCAAAGTATGCATCTGGATTCTAGAGCTGGGTGATGTGTAGTCAATTGTCTGGCCTGAAGGATGGGTGAGCTTAACTGACTTGGCTTTACAATCAAGGACATCATTCTGTCTTGATAACCAATCCATGCCTAGGATGACATCAATGTCTGAAGACTTGAGGGCTATAAGAGAAGCAAGGAATACTAAACCCTCAATTGCAATTTGATTGCCATGGCTTACTCTATTAGTTTGCTATTTGGAACCAGGAGTTTGAATCATCATTGGAGAAAACATTTCTTCAAAAGGAAATTCATGACGAAGTGCATAACTCTCCGACATGAATGAATGAGAAGCTCCTGGATCGAAAAGAACGGAGGCGGGAACATGATTGAATGGGAGTGTGCCAAGGATGACGTCAGAAGTAGCGGTGGTATCCTCAGCTGAGATTTGATTCACATATCCACTACTTGTGACTGAAGTCTTTGCTGGGAAGGCTTTGGTGGTTTCTTTCTTTGGAGGCTTATGACCAGGACGACGTGGTACCGCCAACACTTGAGGGCACTGTCGGAAGTAATGGCCTGTCAGACCACACGTGAAACACACCCTGCCTGAATTGATGGGAGTGGGGTTACTTGGTTGCACCACATCATTCCGAGGAGGAACAATGTGTTGGGGTGGATGGCATATATTTTGTGGTGGCCTCTGAAGAAGGTTTTGAGGCATGACACTAGTTGGGATCCAAATTCGGCGTTTCTGAGGGGCTGAACTTGAAGAAGGAGCAAGCTCAAGAGCATGCTTGCGAGACTCTTCGAACACTTCATTGCCATGCTCAGCTCTAAAGGATCTGTTAACTAAATCTTCAAAGGTGGAAAATTCGATGAGGTTGAGATCATGGCGAAGGATGGGGCTAAGTCCCTTACGGAACCTTGCCTGCTTTCTGGCATCGGTGGTGATCTCATCTTGGGCATACCGAGCAAGACGGTTGAACTCCGTCACATACTCATGAACGGACATCTCTCCTTGAGTCAGATTGACGAAATCTTCCTTCTTGCGCTCCATCAACTCATCCAGAATGTGGTACCCTCGAAAGGCAACACAGAACTCCTGCCAAGTCACTACGTGACCATCAGGCTACATTGCAACATAGTTCTCCCACCATTGAAGAGCAGCACCTTCCAAGAAGTATTCCGCGAAAATAACTCGATCATTGGGAGCAACATGTGCCGTATCAAGCTTACGCTCGATGGAACGGAGCCAATCATCAGCTTCAAGGGGCTCAGAAGAACATCGAAATACCGGTGGCTTGAGGAGGATGAAGTCCTGAATGCTCACAACCACATTGCAATGACGTGAGGTATTCTGCTCGATGAGCTCCAGAAGACGTGTTTGATCACGTCGATTCTTCTCAGCTTCCATCATGATTTCCGCCGCAGAAGGCGGTGGTGGAGGTGCAACATCATTTTGATTCCGATCACGGTCTCGATTGCGACGAACATCACTACGAGTTCCACCTGACATCCTGTGTGCTAAAGATCAACAATCAGAACGGGTCGTATGATGGAATCAAAGACAAGAAGGACATGATGAAGATGGAAAAGATTGTAATGCAAAGGCAAAGATTCATAGAAACACGGAATAAATCGGGTAGCATAACGACTACACCCGGATGGAGAATGAAACAACCTTCAAGAGGTTGGACAAAACTTCTTCAAGGAACTCAAAACATGGAGACTCTGGACGACCACAACAATCCTACGGCTACAAGGAAGCACTCAACGAGATGTTCTAGTAAGACATAGATGAGCCTAGTCCTATCATCCCGTAGAAAAGATAAGGGTGACTCAGAACTCAGATCGATGAGGGTAAGGAGAAAAAAAGCCTTACGTTGTTCCCTTATACCCAGAGTAACTCTATAACTATAGAATGCTAGACTCGACTTCGACCAAGGGTTGAATAATCCTACAGACAGTCCTGCTCTGATACCAAGTCTGTCGGGACCCGGTGTTATGCGTATGTAATTCCAGTCACAAATCAATCACATGGAGAGCCGAGAGCCGTACCCACTTTTCTAAGAAGACAAGGCCAAGCACAGAACACTCTCGGAAAGCATCAAACATGAGGGGCATCCCATCCAGGCCGGATGATCAACTGAAATGGGTCCTCATCGTCCGCTCACAAGTCTAAATGCTTATGGGTGGTGAATCCCATACTCATAGACAAGTCGCCTCAACCATGTTATCGATTGAATCCTAACTCTTACATAGACTTACTCTAGCCCGATCACTTAGTCGGGGTCTAGGGCGGACTCGATCATACAAAAAAATGTGCACGTGATAGAGTCACGAGCAATCGCATCGCGATGCCCCAAGCTGCGCACATCTAAAGGCCACTTGGTGTATAAAAGACCGCCAGCTAGATGACAACTAAGGTCTCGAAAATCCATACTAAGACATGCATGTTATATACATACACGCAGCACACATGCCTAGTATGAACAGCAAGTATCATCACATAACTCTACAAAGTGTATCTTTATTGACTTACACATAGAGCATACAGAGATCACATGTCTGTGATCAACATTACATGATACAACAGAAGCAAATTAGGTCTGAGTACAGACAAGTTAAACAAATGGCTTAGAGAAGACTTGTTCAACATACGTGCCCTTCCACGAGGGACCAGACTGCTGTCTGGAACTATACTACCAAGGTCAACGTCGAGCTTCATGTCGGTGACTCCATCGGGGTCCGGGTTCTCATCTAAAACATATAATAAAAAAACGTGAGTACAAAGTCGTACTCAGCAAGACTTACATCAGAATTAAACTACTCATGCTCAAGTATCAAGGTAAAGGAGGTGGGGTTCAACATGCAGAAGTGCCAGCTTTGACTTGGCTAGTCCTGAACTACGAGTACCAGACTTGAGGTAAGAAGCGTACACGAGTCCACTACCAAGTCTCCAACCAATACACCACTATGGTTACTTCCTCGACTTCCCACGAGGAAGCACGCCATAGCACTCACGCTTATCTTGCGAATTTTATAAGTATCCATTTCAGTTGTCTATGATCAAGTAAAGGTCTCCAAGTAGTCCATAACCGCGGACACGGCTATTCGAATAGTTCATTAACCCTGCAGGGGTGTACATCTTCACACGCGTGTCATCACTTATCGCCTCGTTCTTGTCACCCTTCAAGCGGGTGTCGGACGTGGATGAAACCAAGGCACTACCCTCACATCACCTTCTCTAATCCAGGAGTCGACTACCTGAGTTTGTAACCGCTCGAGAGTCCGGCCGGTTCCACGAAACGGACTCAGATAATTCAAGGGACCGAGACGCCACCTTTGGCAGATGGTTTCACTGCCTCACAGGTCCACCTACATATCAATAGTTAGGTCAAATGGAAAGCCCGAATCTAGTGTGACTCCTGGACCGGATCGGGTACGTAAAGAGGCCAAACGGGGCTCCCATAAACCCTACATGTGGTCATACTCTTTGTCTTGGATCACAAAACAGGAACTCGGGGCCTAAGGCAGTGTTCAACGAGACAACCCACTGTGTACTCCTACACAGCCTCTCATCGTTCACCTTTGTTTAGGGTGGATTCACCAACACGTTATCATCAGCATCACTGTGTTCATTCCATCCCGACTCAAAATCATAACATCCTCATTGTATCACTAAGCAGCAATAAGCAGAAACAGTTGCAGGGGCCACATGCTCATCATTCAACTCCTATATCTGCTAGGATTGTGGTTTGCTTAATACAGTGACAAAATGATAGGTCATGCATCGGAATGGGTTCAACTAAGCGAAAGAACATGTCTCGGTGATCTCCTAAACATGCATAAGCGAGACTGAGAGGGAAGTAGGATTTTATAGACATGATCAATGGGGTTTGCTTGCCTTGCTTGACGATACACGGTTTAACGGTGGTCTTCTTCTTCGGGGGTGATCACCGTCTCAGAACGTCTGTCATCGGAAAAATCATCAACAAGGGGGGGGGGAACTTTGAAATAGAATGCACAAGAACATGATATAGTTGTCCATGTTGTGAATGCTACTGGTTTGTGGCAAATTCATCTTAATTGAAGTGTATTGCAAAGGATTTGCAATTCAAACTTCAAACTCAAATTCAAATTATGCCATATGCATGTTTTCTACTGTTCACCCATTTTAAAATGGTCAAACATGAAAACAAATTGCATATTCTTAATCCTTGCATTTTTCTGATAATTTTTCATATATTATTTATTAAATTTGGAGTTAATATGAATTTTCTATGAATTTCCAAAGTTTATTCCTTTTTTTGACTTTTCTGCATTATTTTAAATCATTTAGCAATTTATTGCGGCAGCATGACGCAGGGATGACGTCAGGGGGCCTCTGACGGCTGGGTCCCACTGGTCAGTGACAGAGGGGGTTAATCCCTCTCTGTTGAGACTAACAGGGGGGTTTAGGGGGCTGGGGCCCATCTGTCTGTGGGTGTGGGGTTAGTTTAGGGGGTGGTTAGGGTTAACCTAATCTACTCGCCGGCGGCGACCCAAGTCCACGGCGGAGGGACTCGCCGGACTTGCGTTTGGAGCACGGGGGGCCACGGGATTTGGCCGGGGAGAACGCCCGTGCTCTCCCGCGACGAAAGAACCCAGCAGGGGGTCGCCAGGGGCTCAGGGGCGACAGCAACGTCGTCAATGGCGACGGCCGGCGTCGGGTGAAGACGAAGTCGTGCTACGGTGCACGGAGGAGACCTGGAAATGGGGGGAAATGCTCACCGGAGCTAGGGGAAACCGATGGTGCAGCCGAAGATCGCGGGGGAAGCTCAGCGACGGCGAATTCGACGGCGAGCTCATGCGGTCCGGCGAGGCAACGACGATGATTTGCGGCGGCTCGATGCCAAATTGGTAGGCCAGCTTCTGCACGGCGATGTGTTCGTCGACGTGGAGGAAGGTGGACACGCTTGGCCGGCGTCTTGTCATCGTTGGCCACGCGGGCTCGTCGGCGTGCTCCGGGGTGCTGTCGGGCGCACACGGGAGAGACGATGCAGAGGCGTGGGGAGGGACCGCGAGTGGAGGGGAAAGTGAGAGGAGGGTCTGGGCATCTCCGTGGCGAGACGAGGGGCAAGGGGGCCTTCTGGAGCCTTCTCGGCGTCGCGGTGGCTCCGCGGCGTGCTCCTAGGCCGCCACCGAACTGCTTCGGCATCGGGGAGGTAGACGACAACGGGGGGCTGGTGGGCTGGGCCGGAGTCCCGTTAGTTGGGCTGGGGTGGCCAGGGGGTGGGCTAGATTCCTTTTTCCTTTTTCTTCTTTTTACTTTCTGTTTTCTATTTTCTGCTTTCTGTTTTGCTTTGAGAAAAAATAGCAAAGCATTTTATAAATTACCCAAAACTTTTATGTGGGTTTAGAATATAAGTAGCTAGCCACTTATAACTTTTGGGCATTTTTGAAATTCAAATAATTTGAATTTCAAATCAAATATGGGTTTATTTAATTTTCCAAGGCATTGTTTGAAATTTAGAAAACTCCATGAGCATGGGATTGATCCCAAACCACTTTTAAAATGATCACCATCATTTATAGGAATTTTCCAAATATTCAAATGATTTTTGGAAAAAGATTTTTATGTGGCCATTTGAATTAATTTCTCATGGCTTTTCTTTTCCCCATTTTTGAATTTCTGTTTGAAATTTTCACATGATGCAAAGGAGCAACAAGCCCTAGCACTTACCTTACTTGGGGTTCTGACAACTCGCCCCCACTCAAAAGAATTTCGTCCCGAGACTCAGAAGTCGTCGGGAGGAAGGTGGGGTACTCGGCACGGAGACGGTCTTCTCTTTCCCAGGTTGCTTCTTTCTCGGAGTGATGTGACCATTGCACTTTGAGGAACTTGATCTTCTGACGACGAGTAACACGATCTGTGGAATCAAGAATACGAACGGGGTACTCTCGATAAGAAAGGTCATCTTGGAGATCAAGCATTTCATGGTCGACTTCGCGGATGGGGTCCTTGAAGCAACGCCTGAGTTGTGACACATGGAATACATCATGTACTCGGGAAAGGTGCAGGGGTAGTTCAAGTTGGTAGGCAACTTCTCCATGTTTAGCTAGAATGCGGAAAGGTCCGATGTAACGTGGGGCCAACTTGCCTTTGATACCGAATCGTTGGGTACCCTTCAGAGGAGTAACCCGAAGGTAAGCCTTCTCATCAAGATTGTAGCTCTCTTCTCTATGATGACGATCATAGTAGCTTTTCTGACGAGATTGGGCGGCTTTCAATCGATCACGAACAATGCGAACTTGCTCTTCTGCTTCCTTGATCATATCCGGTCCAAAGAGTTGTCTTTCACCGGTTTCTGACCAGTTTAGGGGTGTTCGACATCGTCGGCCGTAGAGGAATTCAAAGGGAGCCATGTTCAGACTAAATTGATAGCTATTGTTATAAGCAAATTCGGCGAAGGGAAGATATTTCTCCCAATTCTTTCCGAAAGAGATAACATAAGCTCTGAGCATGTCTTCCAAGATTTGATTAACCCTTTCAACTTGACCGCTAGATTGAGGATGGAAAGCTGTACTAAAGGAGAGATGAGTTCCCATAGCATTTTGAAAACTTTCCCAGAATCTAGAGGTGAAAAGGCTACCACGATCAGAATTGATTTCCAAAGGAACACCGTGAAGAGACACAATTCTAGAGACATACAAGTCCGCCAACTGACTAGCAGTTATAGACTCGCGAACTGGAAGGAAGTGAGCAACTTTGGAAATTCGATCAATGACAACAAAGATGGCATCATTTTCTTTCTGGGTTTTTGGAAAGCCGGTGATGAAGTCCATACCGACCTTGTCCCATTTCCACTCGGGAATAGACAATGGTTGAAGAGTACCAGCAGGTCTTTGGTGTTCTGCCTTAATGCGACGGCAAACATCACATTCGGCAACAAATTGAGCAATGTCTCTCTTCATCCGGGTCCACCAAAATCTCTGGCGTAGATCTCGGTACATTTTTGTGCTACCGGGATGAATGGAGAGGGGAGTGTCAGGAGCTTCCTTAAGGATCACCTGCTTTAGGTCTACATTTTCAGGAACTACTAAATGATTTTCAAAGAATATCGTTCCTTGATCATTTGCATAGAAACATTTAGCAACTCCGCTAACAATGTTCTGCTTGATCTCTTGAATACTACTATCTTGTTTCCGGGCGGCTATAATTTGATCCTCAAGGGTTGGTTTCGCCACCAGGGTAGAAAGAAATCCATGAGGAACTATCTCAAGATTAAGCTTACGAAATTCCTCATACAGAAGTGGTTGATACTGTTGTAACATGAGGTTGTTACAATACGACTTACGACTTAGTGCATCAGCCATGACATTGGCTTTGCCTGGGGTGTAAGAAATTCCTAAGTCATAATCTTTTATCAATTCTATCCAGCGTCTTTGCCTGAGATTAAGATCTGGCTGGGTGAATATGTATTTGAGGCTTTGGTGATCAGAATAGATCTCACAACGATTACCAAGGAGGTAATGTCGACAAGTCTTCAGGGCATGAACTACGGCAGCGAGTTCAAGATCATGGGTAGGATAGTTCTCTTCATGTGGACGCAACTGGCGTGAAGCGTAAGCTACCACATGTCGATCTTGCATAAGTATGCATCCTAACCCTTGTCGTGAAGCATCACAATAGATCTCGAAATCCCTTTTGGTGTCTGGAGGTGCAAGTACGGGTGCAGAAGTCAATCTTCTTTTTAGCTCTTGAAAGCTTTCCTCACACTTGGGGGTCCATTGGAATTTCTTATCTTTCTTGAGGAGTTCAGTTAGAGGCTTTGCAACTTTGGAGAAGTTCTCAACGAAGCGGCGACAATAGCTTGCTAGGCCAAGAAAACTCCTAACTTGCTTAACCGATTCAGGTGGAGTCTAGTCAAGGACGGCCTGAAATCCCTCGGGATTGACTGCAACACCTTTTGCAGAAATCACATGGCCTAAGTAGGTCTCTTCTGGTAGCCAAAATTCACACTTGGAGAATTTAGCATACAGGCGATGCTCTCTAAGTTTCATCAATACCAACCTAAGATGTTCTGCGTGTTCTTCTTCGTTCTTCGAGTAGATGAGAATGTCATCAAGATAAACCACAAAAAAATTATCTAGGTACTCCATGGAGATCGAATTCATTAAGCGTGAGAATGTGGCGGGGGCATTGGTTAAACCGAAGGACATGACGGTGTACTCGTAAAGACCATATCGAGTAGTGAAAGCCGTCTTGGGAATGTCCCCGTTTCGCATTTTGATTTGATGATAGCCTAATCTCAAATCCATCTTGGAGAAGACAGAGGATCCTGCAAGTTGATCATAAAGATCATTGATCCTGGGCAGTGGGTACTTGTTCTTTATCGTCGCTAGATTTAGCGGGCGATAGTCTACGCACATCCTTTCTGTTCCATCTTTCTTCGTTACGAACAGAACGGGGCAACCCCATGGCGATGAGCTAGGGCAGATGAAGCCTTTTGCCAATGAAACATCAAGTTGGGTTTTTAGCTCAGCTAACTCACGAAGGGCCATTCTATATGGACGTCTCGAAATTGGGGCTGTGCCTGGTATAAGATCAACTATGAAATCTACACACCTGTCGGGTGGCATTCCTGACAGCTCTTCAGGAAAGACATCCGGGAAGTCACAAACCACCGGAATATCTTCAAGGTCTGGAAGTGGAACCACATTCAAAGTATGCATCTGGATTCTAGAGCTGGGTGATGTGTAGTCAATTGTCTGGCCTGAAGGATGGGTGAGCTTAACTGACTTGGCTTTACAATCAAGGACATCATTCTGTCTTGATAACCAATCCATGCCTAGGATGACATCAATGTCTGAAGACTTGAGGGCTATAAGAGAAGCAAGGAATACTAAACCCTCAATTGCAATTTGATTGCCATGGCTTACTCTATTAGTTTGCCATTTGGAACCAGGAGTTTGAATGATCATTGGAGAAAACATTTCTTGAAAAGGAAATTCATGACGAAGTGCATAACTCTCCGACATGAATGAATGAGAAGCTCCTGGATCGAAAAGAACGGAGGCGGGAACATGATTGAATGGGAGTGTGCCAAGGATGACGTCAGAAGTAGCGGTGGTATCCTCAGCTGAGATTTGATTCACATATCCACTACTTGTGACCGAAGTCTTTGCTGGGAAGGCTTTGGTGGTTGCTTTCTTTGGAGGCTTATGACCAGGACGACGTGGTACCGCCAACACTTGAGGGCACTGTCGGAAGTAATGGCCTGTCAGACCACACGTGAAACACACCCTGCCTGAATTGCTGGGAGTGGGGTTACTTGGTTGCACCACATCATTCCGAGGAGGAACAATGTGTTGGGGTGGATGGCATATATTTGGTGGTGGCCTCTGAAGAAGGTTTTGAGGCATGACACTGGTTGGGATCCAAATTCGGCGTTTCTGAGGGGCTGAACTTGAAGAAGGAGCAAGCTCAAGAGCATGCTTGCGAGACTCTTCGAACACTTCATTGCCATGCTCAGCACTAAAGGATCTGTTGACTAAATCTTCAAAGGTGGAAAATTCGATGAGGTTGAGATCATGGCGAAGGATGGGGCTAAGTCCCTTATGGAACCTTGCCTGCTTTCTGGCATCGGTGGTGATCTCATCTTGGGCATAGCGAGCAAGACGGTTGAACTCCGTCACATACTCATGAACGGACATCTCTCCTTGAGTCAGATTGCAGAAATCTTCCTTCTTGCGCTCCATCAACTCATCCAGAATGTGGTACCCTCGAAAGGCAACACAGAACTCCTGCCAAGTCACTACGTGACCATCAGGCTACATTGCAACATAGTTCTCCCACCATTGAAGAGCAGCACCTTCCAATAAGTATTCCGTGAAAATAACTCGATCATTGGGAGCAACATGTGCCGTATCAAGCTTACGCTCAATGGAACGGAGCCAATCATCAGCTTCAAGGGGCTCAGAAGAACATCGAAATACCGGTGGCTTGAGGAGGATGAAGTCCTGAATTCTCACAACCACATTGCAATGACGTGAGGTATTCTGCTCGATGAGCTCCAGAAGGCGTGTTTGATCACGTCGATTCTTCTCAGCTTCGTGAGAGAGGGGGTTAATCCCTCTCTGTTTAGACTAATAGGGGGGTTTAGGGGGCTGGGGCCCATCTGTCTGTGGGTGTGGGGTTAGTTTAGGGGGTGGTTAGGGTTAACCTAATCTAATGCCGGCGGCGACCCAAGTCCACGGCGGAGGGACTCGCTGGACTTGCGTTTGGAGAACGGGGGGCCACGGAATTTGGCCGGGGAGAACGCCCGTGCTCTCCCGCGACGAAAGAACCTAGCAGGGGGTCGCCAGGGGCTCGGGGGCGACAGCAACGTCGTCAATGGCGACGGCCGGCGTCGGGTGAAGACGAAGTCGTGCTACGGTGCACGGAGGAGACCGGGCAATGGGGGGAAATGCTCACCGGAGCTAGGGGAAACCGATGGTGCAGACGAAGATCGCGGGGGAAGCTCAGCGACGGCGAATTCGACGGCGAGCTCGTGTGGTCCGGCGAGGCGACGGCGATGATTTGCGGCGGCTCGAGGCCAAATTGGTAGGCCAACTTCTACACGGCGATGTGGTCGTCGACGTGGAGGAAGGTGGACACGCTTGGCCGACGTCTTGTCGTCGTTGGCCACGTGGGCTCGTCGGCGTGCTCCGGGGTGCTCTCGGGCGCACGCGGGAGTGACGATGCAGAGGCGTGGGGAGGGACCGCGAGTGGAGGGGAAAGTGAGAGGAGGGTATGGGCGTCTCCGTGGCGAGACGAGGGGCAAGGGGGGCTTCTGGAGCCTTCTCGGCGTCGCGGTGGCTCCGCGGCGTGCTCCCAGGTCGCCACCGAGCTGCTTCGACGTCGGGGAGGTAGAGGACAACGGGGGGCTGGTGGGCTGGGCCGGAGTCCCGTTAGTTGGGCCTGGGTGCCAGGGGGTGGGCTAGATTCCTTTTTCCTTTTTATTCTTTTTGCTTTCTGTTTTCTATTTTCTTCTTTCTGTTTTGCTTTGAGAAAAAATAGCAAAGCATTTTATAAAATACCCAAAACTTTTATGTTGGTTTAGAATATAAGTAGCTAGCCACTCATAACTTTTGGGAATTTTTGATATTCAAATAATTTGAATTTCAAATCAAATATGGGTTTATTTAATTTTCCAAGGCATTGTTTGAAATTTAGAAAATTCCATGAGCATGGGATTGATCCCAAACCACTTTTAAAATGATCACCATCATTTATAGGAATTTTCCAAATATTCAAATGATTTTTGGAAAAAGATTTTTATCTGGCCATTTGAATTAATTTCTCAGGGCTTTTCTTTTCCCCATTTTTGAATTTCTGTTTGAAATTTTCACATGATGCAAATGAGCACCAAGCCCTAGCACTTACCCTAGTTGGGGTTATGACATTAACAACCTTTGTTGATCACCTGTAGCTAAACAACTTGAACCACCGTAAACGTGTGGTATCGTCGTGTGTGACAAGTACTCCACTTAACCGGTTAGTAACCGCTCTCGACGGTAGGTGCGATGTCTCGTGTTGCCTTCTTGTTGATGCTTGCTCGTGATTGCTTCGTAGTAATAGATGCTTGCTCGTTGATTGCTTTCCAGTGTTTACCTCTTGTGTGTTTACCTCAACTACGCCTTTGGAACCCTACTTATCAACAGGCAAGGACTATACATTAGTTATGATCCATTCTATTTCAACCAGCGGTTTGCATGCTAGTCTAGGTTAGGTTTGATGTTTGATCCTACCACATGTTTACAGCCTCTTTCAAACCGATACAGCCATGTCCCTTCCCAGCAAACCATGTACGTCTATGTTACTATTGCTCGTTGCTCAGCCCCTACTTAGTATGCATGCTTAGGATGCTACGATGTTACCCTGTTACTCCTTGGTTTGGGATATCACCTTATCATTGTTATTATTGTTGTTATTATATGATTATTATAATGTTGACTATATTCGATGAAGGATGGAAGGTCTAGGCTATCCCGCCCCGACGCTTTGTTCCATTCGACTCACCTAGGACCCGAGTTCCAAGTATTGGTTTTAAGATTGAGCGTGCCTAACAGCGTGTGGGATTTTATGGGGTCCCCTTTTCTTACCTACCTAGGTTCAAACATTTCCAGTGGTGGCCCAAGCTGATTTACCATTTGAAACCGTGTGTGTGCTGGTCGGCCGCCAGTTGTTTACAAACCAACCCGGACCAGTGAGGACATAGTTCCCTTGATGTCCCACCTTGTCCGGCTGAGGACCCGGTTTCCCATGTGTGATTAACCGCCTATCCAAACCTGCGACAGACGGTAGAGACCGATTCGAGAGCGCGGCCGGCTTTTGAGTTGGGTGTCGACACACCGGGGGCCACCCGGATTTGTTCGTTGTTAGTTAGAGGGACCTGTCGTTTCGGATCTCTTGGAATTAAATCATAAAATGGTTGGCTATAATGTGTAGCAACTGAGAGAGATGGACGTCCGTGCGGAGCCTCGTAATGGGCAGTTGGTACACCCCTGCAGGGTTAAATCTTTTCGAGAAGCCGTGTCCACGGTTATTGACGACTTGAGACCTACTCCTTGTTCATACACAACAGCAACTGAGATAATCTTAATATAACTTGATCAACGTGTGTGTGTGCCTTGACTGCTTCTTATTCGTCGGCATGCGAAGAGGAGGACAAGGATAGGATAGGTGTTATGCTTGCGTAAGTAGTTGATAGCAAGACTTGTTGTAGGCGATTCCTCATCGAATGCTTGGCTTCTTACCTTACTCTCTAGACCGTTAGCCACTTCATAAATGCTAGTGCGGAAGCAACCACACCACTTACCCCTTCCTTACCGTAAACTACTAGTTTTCCTAGAATGACGAGTGATGAAGTCCTTGCTGGTTCAGATGACCACTACAGTTGGATGCTGAGTACTTCTGTACTCATGATACTACCCCAAACTCTTTTCAGGGTTCTTGATCGACAATAGGTATGGTGATCGACGTTTCACGTGGAGACTCGATGAAGACTAGTTAGGCGGATCCCGGCGGAGGGCTTGGACCCGTGTGGTTATGGGATCGATGTTTTTCTCTTTGCCAGTAGGCATTTGCTTGTAGTCTGTACTCAGACATATATCTTCCGCTGTTGTATTGTATTTGAGGCAGTTGTATGCCGATTGTATGAGATGTTGTATCCTTGTATCTGTAATGTTGTGATATCATGTTGGAAATCCGGGGCATATGTCATATGTCGCGGTGGGACTGATATGTGCTTCGTCCCCAGATCTGGATGGAAACATCTAGATCTGGAACAGAACCGCATATCGGGCCTTACAACATCCAACTGTAGTGGTCAACTGACCCATCAAGGACTTCATCACTCGTCATTCTAGGACAACTAGAAGTTTACGGTAAGCATGGGGTAAGTGGTGAGGTTGCTGCCGCACTAGCATTTATGAAGTGGCTAACGATCTAGAGAGTAAGATAAGAAGCCATGCATTCGATGAGGAATCGCCTCCAACAAGTCTTGCTATCAACTACTTACGCAAACATAACACCTATCCTATCCTTGTCCTCCTCTTCGCATCCCGAAGAAGAAGAAGCAGTCAAGGCACACACACACGTTGATCAAGTTATATTAAGATTATCTCAGTTGTTATTGTCTATGAACAAGGAGTAGGTCTCAAGTCGTCCATAACCGTGGACACGACTTCTCGAAAAGAGTTAACCCTGCAGGGGTGTACCAACTGCCCATTACAAGGCTCCGCACACACGCCCATCTCTCTCAGTTGCTACCCATCACAGGCAACCAATTTATGATTTAGTTCCAAGAGATCCGGAACGACAGGCCCCTCTAACTAACAATGCACAAATCCGGGTGGCCCCCGGTGAGTCGACATCCAACTCAAAAGCCGACCGCGCTCTCGAATCGGCCTCTACCGTCTGGACGAGGTCGGATAGGTTGCCCAAACAGATGTGGGCAACCCCCTAGCTCCCTGGGGTGGACGAACAAGAGAAACCATGTCTCCGCTGGCCTAAGTTGTTTGAAATCTGCCGGCCGCGGACCAGTCACACACACGTTTCAAATGGTAAATCAGCTTGGGCCACCACTACATATGTTTGAAGCTAGGTAGGTAAGAAAAGGGGACCACATAAAATCCCACACGAGGTTAGGCACGCTCAGTCTTAAAACCAATACCCGGAACTCGGATCCTAGGTCACTCGAATGGAACAAAGCGTCGGGGCGGGATAGCCTAGACCTTCCATCCTTCGTCGAAATATAGTCAACATTCATATAATCATATCATCCATAACAATAATAATAATGTGATATCCCAAACCCAGGAGTAACAGGGTAACATCGTGGCATCCTAAGAATGCATACTAAGCAGGGGCTGAGCAACGAGCAATAGTAACATAGCAGTACAAGGTTTGCTGGGAGGGGACATGGCTGTATCGGTTTGAAAGAGGCTGTAAACATGTGGTAGGATCAACCATCGAACCTAACCTATACTAGCATGCAAACCGCTGGTTAAAATAGAATGGATCATAAGTAATGTATAGTCCTTGCCTGTTGATAAGTCGGGTTCCGAAGGTGTTGTCGATCGGAAACTCGCATCGTCTCCGAGAGGTACCCGCGGAAGCACACAAGACGGTAACACTTGAAAGAAATAAACGAGCAAGCACTCTATTACTAAGGGAAAACACAAGATCAAGAATACATCACACGACACGGCAACGCGATACGGATCTATCGTCGAGAACGGTTACTAACAGTTTAAGTGGGGTATCGGTCACACACGATGAATACCGCACATTTACGGTGGTTCAAGTGGCTTAGCTACAGGTGATCAACAAATGTTGTTGACATGACAACTCAAGCAAGCATGGCATAGAACACAAACAAGTCAAGAGGTGAAGGATAAAGAAAACTATCTATGCTAGTCAATTTAAGTGAGGCACAACCTAAACATGGCATAACACTAAGTGCCGCAAGATGATTAAAACATTTGGTACTGTTCTGTCCTAAACAGTATTTTAGGTTGGTTAACAACATAAAACAAGAACATAAAAACAAAGTACACGAAAAACTAATCAAGTTACATATAAGGCACACTCCAAACGGAGTTACGGTTAAAAAGATACAAGAAAAACAAGTTATGGGCACAATCTGCCAACATTAGGTAGCACACTTTAGAGCATTAAACAAACAGGAAAATAAATGCAAACATGCTCCAAAATGACATGTAACTAAAGTAGACATAGCAGGCAAGGCATGGCAAAAGGAATTATGCAAAAAGGCATCATAGATCAAAAGATATTAAGCATGCAACATGGCATCGGAACGTTACAGACTTAGAGAAAAACAGAGATGGCTGTCAAAAACAGCGGGATAGCAACTTCGGAGCTCAATAACTATATTACCAGCAAGCATAACATGACAATGAAATACATATAATGAAAGTAGACATCATGCTTAACAATATGCAATTGGAATCACTCAATTCCGATAAACGGTTGCGACCCGAAGTTGCAACAAATTAACAGTTTTCAGCACAGCAGCACATTAACATCAGGATAACCACTTTGGAGCAAGATTTAATATAGCTAAAACACCCAAACATGTAAAGTTAAATCATGGAAATGAAGTACACATGATTTTTAACACATAGGAAAAAGAATCAATGCAATAGGCCTCATGGATGTGTCACAATCATCAATCAAAGTTGCAACAAAATAACATCCGCAACACTTGACAGAATTTAGCAACAGTTAACAGTCTGGTGCCTACTTCAACACAGAAATTCATATTCAAGATGGCATCAAAATAAATAACTTCCTAAAGATTAATTCTAGAGCACACAAAGGAAAACCAAACAAAAAAAGAATCACTTCATTCGGAGCTACGAGTCAACGGGAATTAACGTTGCAAAACATCATGAGCAGCAAAAAAATATCCAGACTTAGCAGAATTTAGTACAAGGAAAAAAATACAGAGACTGGAAAAAAAAGGGGCCTCATCCCACATGGGCTCGGCCCATCAGGCCAGAGGAGGTGGTAGTGGGCCGCGGGGCCACGGTGGCGCGCTGGGCCGGCCCCCCTGGCGGTTCACGGTGGCTCGCCTCGCCCGATCCAATCGGGACCGAGGCCGTGGTGGCGGCGGACGGCGCCGCCGGTGAGCCTGCGGCCTCCGGCGAGACGTCTTGGGAGGCGGAGGACGGCGCAGCTTCAGGGCAGGCGGCGGATCCGGCCGCTGGTCACCAGATCCGGTGGCCGGAGGTTCGAGGCGACGACCTGTAGCGGCGAGCTTCGACGGGCAAGGCGCGGGCTCCTCGTCCATGGCGGCTGGTGCTGCGGGGGAGAGAGCCAGGGTAAGGGGGAGAAGAGGGAAAGAAGAGGAGGGCAGAGGGAGGAACGAAGAAGAGGGAAGGAGGCAGGGCGCAACCTGCGGAGGCGGCTTGCCGGTGGCGGGCACCGGAGCTCGGCGGCGCGTCGGATTTCCCACGGCGGCGGCGGCTGGATGGGACCGCGCGGCCCGGGGCACCGAGAGCTGCGGTTGGTGGGGAGGTGGCCAGATCTGGGCCGTCAGATCCCATATCTGACGGTCTGGATCAGATGGGGCTAGGGTTTCGAGTTTTGGGGCTCAAATTGGAGAAAATCTAAGAATTTGGAGGGGGGTGGCTGCAATTTTTGGACTAGGGAAACCCTAGAAAGGGGTGGGAGTGTGGTGCTCTTTATATGGCCCAGGTGGCTGGCAGTTTGCAAAAACATCCCCGGTTTTTCTCTCTCGCGCGCGGTGCTCATGTTTCTGACCGCCGGGGGTCCGCAGAACCTCCGATTCGGGTAAACCTTCGAACTACGCGATCAACGCGTCGAGCCGGCGGCGTTCACCTCGCGTTGGAACCATTCCGAGAACACTTCCCAGAACGCTATAAAAATACCCCGTTTAATTATTAAACGGGGTTTTTTGTTCCATTGGCTGCAGCTGGTCTCGTGCGGTTTTCGCGACGTGATCAAGGTCCATAGTTCACATTGGTTGCAACAATATAAAAGGGGAATTTGAATTTGAACTGACCCAGGTTGATGAAAGCAAAATTTTGATCCAGGCCATTTTGAGCAACAGTGTTTAGCAACAGTGATTAGCATACAGTGAGAGTGATTACTGTTCACTGACAGTGAGGGTGTTACAAATCTCCACCACTACAAAGAATTCTCGTCCTGAGAATTAAAAATGTAGTGGTAGGGGTAGAGTTTTGGTTTCTTATTCTAACAAATCTTCTGGTGCTTGTTGTCCTTCTCGAAGAAGTTAATCCTTCACGTTGATGTCTTCATTTCTCTGCTTCAGTGCATCTCGACGTGTTGTTATCCTTCATTCAGGGTTGCATCGTACCTACGAATAGGTTAGGGGGAAACTTGAGGGGGGGGGGAGGGTCAGATCGGTACCAGGTTAATCATCCGAGGTTGTCCAAGGGAATGGGGTACAAAGTATCTCACGAGTTAAACTCAGGGAGATACATCGAGAGAAACAAAAGAAGGCATGAGAAGTTTTCAAGCGGATATGCAAGCATTCGACGATGATAACGGGGGATGAAAAGGGTCCAGAGCATCAGGCATAAGCACTGAGTCTGATACTGGACTAAATAACACAATGTAGGTGACTCGCGAATTGCATACGAGGTCAATCAAGAGAGATAACCTCGGGAACAGGAACGTAAGGAAGAGTCAGGTTTCGGTCCTGTGGACTGTGGTTTATGGGCCCATGTTGAATAAGAAGGGTGGGGACATTCCATGCGATCAAGTTGCAAGGTAAATCAGAGAGCTACTTGTCAGCTATGTCGGCAACAACAACAGTGCCAAGGGCGAGGGACGAAGAGAACCGTTTTCCCGCTCGTCAAGACGAGGCGGACCAGTAGGCAAAGCTCTCGTCCATCGGTGGTCACCGAATAGTCATCAACAATCGTAATAGGCTGTACGAACAAAGTAGTACACCGAAGTGTTTACATCAGCAGGGAATTATCACTGCTCGGATAATTTATATTAAAAGAAAGGTTAAACAGACCAATGCAAAGGAAAATGTGATGATACATGAGTATCAGGTGTATATCTTTCCCAAGGGAAAGCAAAGCACGACATACATGACCAAGTTTGCATTGGCAGGTGTGACACCCCACATGTAATAAGCTACCAAACACCATATATTTTACTTCCTCTGTTGGACTTGTAATTTGTCATGGTGGATATTGATGACATTTCATGTGATGATCTTAAGTTGCATTGGGATTGGAGCCAATATGCTTTGTGATCAGGGTTGTTCTTTGTGATGCTTTTGCCTTGATGTTGGATTTGTTCTGAGCACATGTCACATCACCTCAACCTCTTGTTTGGCATAGCCATTTCAAATATCTTGGACATGATTGTCATCTTGTCAAATTCCTTTTACAACATTAAAAAACAGTAGCCCTAGTTCAAAGTGAATTTGAACCCAAAAGGGGGCCACATTTTTGTTGTTGCCAAAATTGGTCAAACCAATTTTGTAAAATCCAGAAAAATGCAAGGTTCACAATTTTCAAGTTCATGGAATTTTGTGCCTTGTGTTTTCTTCTCAAAAATTCCCCAAAGGCCTTTTTCTATTTAATCTAAATGGAAATTGGTGCTGTTTTACTTTGGGTGAATTTTCTCTGCATGCAAAATTGATCAAACCAGTTTTGGATGTTCAAGTTTGTTGTAAGGGGTATTTAAAAAATATTGTGATATATTTTCAATTACCCCTTTCCTTTTTTTTTCCACTGCTGTTCATTTTTAAAATAAACAGAGGCCTTGCCCTCCTTTTTTTCTTTCTTTTCCCGCAACCAGGCCGCCCACCTGGGCCTCCACAGGCCGGCCAGCCCGCGTGGATAGGTCCCCCGCGCCCTCGTTTGGACTCATCCTCTCCGCTGGCAGCTGGGACCCACCTGGCAGCCTCACCTTTCCCCTTCGTCCTCGCCTTTTTCCCCTCCGGCGCGAGCTGAGACAGAGACGACGACGAGGAGGTGGAGCCCCCTCGCCAGCCGCTCCCCTCGCCTCCTTTATAAGCAGGGCCTCTCCGCGAGGAACCCTAGCAGCCCCCTTTCCTCCCCATGGTCTCCGCCGCCGCCGCCATGGTTCTCTGTTCGGCAAGCTCGGGTAACCATGAAATTGGCCGCCGTGGCTTCGTCTTCTTCGATCGTGCGCTCGTGCCGACGACCTTGACCTCGCCCCCTTTCCATTTCTGCGCGCAGCATGAAGGATCGTGGAGCCAAGGTGCTGGGAGCCGTGGAGCCCGCCGGACCAGCCGCCTCTTCCTCGGCGACGTCTTCTTCAACTTCTTCCTCTACGGCGAGGCTGGGACGCTCTAAGTGACCCACTAGGTGAGCCTCAACGACGCCCCCTCCCGTAGTTGCGTGTTGTGCTCTGCCCGCGTAGTGGTAGGTTTTTCCGCTGCTCGGCTCGCCGACGTTGAGCATCCCGTAGTCGCCGTGTCCAGTGCGTCGCCGTAGCGTGTTCGTGCGTGTCCAGAGCGCGTCCAGAGCGAGCCTCTGGCTGTGGAAGCAAGCGTGCGCAGGAGTAGGAGTGTGAGCGCGCGTCTGAACTGAACCTGGTGCAGCAGATGTTCGTCAGAGCCGCGAAGTTCAGTCGAACCTAGCGTCCTCTCCGGTGAGCTTCAGATCCAAGCTAGGGCACCCACGGGTACGTGGTGCTGCCCTCTCTCATTTGCCGTTGTTGCCGTGACCGGAGACGGGCTGCGTGCGAAGCCCGTCTCTTCTGAAGTTGGCCGTGCCGCCGTGCGTCAGTGAGGTGCAGAAGCAGTGCGCCGCCGTGCTGTTCCCGATAAGCTCCCGACGAGGAGGCGAGGTGAGTTTGGGCATGGAGTGCCTCCACGCGTAGAGGGATGTGCCCTCTCGCGTTTGGACATGACAACAAGGTCAGGGGTGGCTGGAGTTTGCCGGAATCCCCACGGGAAGTCGCCGCCGTCGTCGGGATTCAGAGAAAGCGCCCCCCTTTCTTCAGTGTTGTGCGGGTTCAGAATTTCAGAACCAGAGCTCTTATTGCCTGGGCCAGGGAGAGTCGAAGAGGAGTTGGGCTGGCTCAGTGGGCGTGGCCCGTTTCCTGTTTTTTTGTTTCCTTCGCTTTTCTTTTTTTACCTCCAGCCAGAGTGGGCCTGTGCGCCTGGGCCGTGGAGAGGAGCAGTGGGCCGTTTGGCCGAAGCCAGCCCAAGTGGGCTGTGCCACTGGGTTTTTTTCCTTTTCCTTTTGTTTTTCTTTTCTGTTTATTTCCAATTTAAATTTGGATTCAAATTTAAATTGGATTTCAACTCCAACTTCAAACAGGGACTTCCCATATATGTTTTTGGGGTAGCTTGAGCTACTGATCAGCATGGTGAAGTGCATTTTTGCATTTGGCCCCTTCAAAAATTGGAATTTGGCCATTTTGCAATTCAACCCCTGTTGTTGCTTGAATTTTTGTCAAGGTTGGTCATTTTTTGAAATTGCCCATGCCATATATGGTTTCGGGGTAGTTTCCTCCAAGGATTTCAATGGTGAAATCCTCATGATGTTTTGTGAAATTCATGTGGACAAGGAGTGAACACCTGGTCCAGGAACAATCTGATCTTTCTGCTTACAACATTTTCAACTTCAGTGCATTTGAAAATGTTGTTCATCTGATCTTTTCAAATCTTGTTCCATGTCATCTTCCTTCTTCAAGTCAGCCCCTGACATATTGTCATATGCAATGTGGCTGATTTCCTACTGTTGTTGCACCTTCTATGTGTCAATTTCACCGACACTACTCCGTCTCCGGAATCGTTGTTTTACTTTCACGTTGTTTAAATTTCTTGCAATTGTTTTGTTGATCATGTCATGTTATCATGTTACTTACACCCAAATTAAGGCTTAGACCAAAGCCATTACAATGTAAATAAATGCATATGAAGTTGATGACTTGTCGTCATCACCTTCATTTAAACTTGACTAGATAGGGTCATACCATATCGATAAAACTTGAACATGCCATCCTTGCTTGGGTTTGCATCCATTTCTTACTTGTGTGCTTTCCTTGCCGGTACCCTTACGGTAGCACCCGAGACTGACGAGGAGACTTACGTGGAGCTGTCCGACACCGAGCCCGAGGTTACCGTGGGTGCTGCTACGACTACCTTACCAGGCAAGGGGGAGAAACTGTGTCATTACATTATAACTTTCTGCTCATGCCTAGCTGTAGTATTAGAACGTTGTTGCTTGGTCCTATCCACCTTATATGCCATGTTTAAACCCATACAGCTATGATCCCCACATCCCAGCAAACCATTGTACTGCTAAGTTACCGCTGCTCAGCCATTGCTTAGTATGGATAGAAAACTTGCTGCTTACCCTATATATTTATGGTTGGGATACCATGCTATAACAGAAGTTGGTTGATATTTATTACTGTTAAGTGATGTTAATTTATATTCGACGAAGGGTGGAAGGCTGGACTATCCCGTCTGGTGTTTTGTTCCATTTGAGTCACCTAGGACCCGAGTTCCGGGTATTGTGTTTCTTGACGAGCGTGCCTAATCGTGTGTGGGGTTTTATGGGGCCCCCTTGTCTTACCTACCTAGCTTCGTACATTCTAGTGGTGGCCCGAGGTGATTTACATTTGCAATGTGTGTGTGCTGGTTGGATCCCCAGTTGTCTCCAAACCAAACCAGGGCCAGGAGGACATAGTTTCTTGGCTGGCCCAAATAGACCGGCTGAGGACCCGGTCTCATAAGAGAACTAACCGGTAATCCAAACCCGAGTTATACGGTAGAGTCCGATTCGAGAGCGTGGCCAGCTTTTGAGTTGGGTGTCGGCTCACCGGGGGCCACCCGGAGTGTGCGTTGTTAGCTAGAGGGACTCTGACGTTCCGGAGTTTCAGGCGCTTACCTAGCCAAGTGGAAACCGGGCGTACATGCGACGTCTATAATGGACAGTTGGTACACCCCTGCAGGGTAAATCTTTTCGAAAAGCCGTGTCCGCGGTTATGGACGACTTGAGACCTACTCCTTGTTCATAGAATAACATCAACTTTAATCATGCTATAAAAACTTGTCAAACCGTGTGCGTGCCTTGGTTGTCTTTCTCCGTCCAGGGGGACCGAGGGAGAAACGAGGTTGTGTTATGTTTGCGTAAGTAGGTGGATAGCTGACTTATGACACGTTCTCAACGTAACTTCTTGGATCTCATCTCTATTCTGATAGAACGAGTAGCCACCATATATGCTAGTACGGCTTCAACCTGTCCATGTCCTTACCTTTCCTGTAGCGTTAGTTATTCCGTAATGACATGTTCTCACCCCCGTTTACTTTTCTGTCTTTACCGCTTTGCCTGATCGGTCGCTGCAGTGGACTACTACCTCGACCCGAGCACCGGACGCTACTTCGTGGAGGTGCCCCCGGAGGACGACGACGAGTACGAGTACCTCGACCAGTACGATCTTGTAGTTGGGTTCAGACGTTCCCGTGGGTGGATCTTTATGTGTAGCCCTCTCTAGGGTAATTTGGATCTTGACCGTACTCGGTCCCTTTTATGCTTCCGCTTGATGTATTGGTGAGTTGTACTCAGATGATGTTGTATTATTAGACAGTGGTGTTGTATGCCCTGCTCTATTTATCTATCTATATGTATTTCTGTCTTGTAGAGTTGTGCTTATATACCTGTTGTCGAGAATCCGGCAGCGACACGAGTGCGAGTGTCGTGCGCCGGTGGAGTTTGATGCGCTTCTAACTCCGACCGGACGCGAAAGCGACTAGTCAGAGTTAGTACCGCATCAGGGGCCTTACAGCAGGGAGTCAAAGGAGGTTGTCAATGATAACACAATTCAACGAGGGGCAAGGATGGTATTTCTCACGATATTTCCAATTAACACTTGGAAGAGAGAAAAGGCTGATGGTGACCACGACACATCATGTCAAAAGGTTTCAAGAAAATACAATCGAACAATGGCGACATCAAGCGAAAGGAATGGTGAAGCAAAATGTATTCGATGTTCTCGGTTGACAACAACCCAGAACCCATAGAGTGGTTACGACATAGAAAAGTATTGTTCCATCAAAATTCATTCGATGTAGTGCAAAGGTATGATATCCTCGAGGTTCCAGGAGGTAATACTGGAAGGTAGAATGGAGGATCATAGGTGCGGCAGAATTCATACCAAGGGAAGAATTATCTTTACGAGAAGCTTTCATGATAAGTTGTACATAGTACCCATGGGCATGAACACAAGGTTCAGGGTCGACTCCCACTTCTGCAATGCATAGCCTCTCATTCACTTCTCGCTGTCGATGGATTTGTAGCGTTCAAAAGTTTATCTGGCATAACACCAGTAGAGTATGACCCGCAGAAGTTCATGGGTTCACACATATGGATGAAGCAAAGATACAACCCATAGGGACATTTTACGAATCTATACGACAGACAACATGAACACGAGATACAAGTTTGAAAGCAGAAGGTTGATGAAACGGATTAGATGATACCGTTCGCCAAAGGCATTTCGTATCACGGGAAGCTCGTCAATGATTTAGGACACAAGGGGATGGCATGTAGTAATCCACCAAAAAGGTCAGGTGGCATACAGAGAGTTTGGCATGAGTATCGGTACTCACCCATAAGAAGAAAGAATACAAAGGCATCGGATGATAGAAGCATAATAATTCGATGTTTAAGTACAAAGGGATTATGACTTCCATAGCGGTGTATCCGATTCATATACATCGAGCAAACATGAATAAGTTGAATAAAAGTTTGATGGTTAATCAATCAAGATTTGATTTACCGAGAACCAGCTCATGTCCGGAATGACGTCTGAGCTGAAAGAATGAATTCATAGGGTTAACCGATGACTGCATGCATTCGCGCACACGATGATCCAAAAGATCGGAATGGCAAGGCCAAGGAAGGTCATCGAAGACCACAAGACAAACGGGATTAATCATAGAGCAGGCAAGCAAGAAGAATCTCCAGAGCAGTAGGCTGTCGAGGATTGTCGCGAGATCGAATAGTATTTCAAAGTATTTTGGGAATCACAGGAACAACTTAGGATGAACGGATCCTCGATAAGAGTGAGGAATTTTCTGCAGGGTGAAAAGAAGCTGCAAGGAAGTAGGCTCAAAGGATTCCCGAAACAACGGAAAGTATTTCGATGCATCTTGTGAACACAAGAGCAACTGGGATTGAATGGATGAATGAAAGGTGTATGCGGTTATACATACGGACTTATCGATGGCAGGGAAGGGTAAAGGTGATCGACACATATGGTCTTGGGAACTTTATCGGAGAGTAATATTCGGAATCTTCTTGTGAAGCAAGCTATCATCTGTAATGAGGGGCTCTCCGGGAGGAAGTAGTCACGAGAACCTAATGTCAAAGTTAGAAAAATCTTAACCCGAAAGAGAAGAGAGATCAGAGTCCCAGGGTAAGGGTACGAAGGAAAAGATCCTAATACCACCCAGTTTTTGCGACGTGGGCCAATAAGCCACACGACACTGTTAGTAAAGTAGTTTTGCAAAGACTAGACTCAACTTCGACCAAGGAGTTGGAAGGGGTGTCCTACAGGCAGTCGGCTCTGATACCAACTTGTGAAGCCCCCAAAATCAGACCGTGTACAGTAATCATACACGCAAGGTACACGATCGAGATCAAGGACTCACGGTGAGATATCACAACACAACTCTACAAATAAAAATAATACAAGCTATTTAATACAAGCCAGGGTCCACGAGGGCTCGAATACAACAGCTCGAGAACACAAAGTCAGCGGAAGCAATAGTATCTGAGTACAGACACAAGAATACAAGGTTGCCTTAAGAAGGCTAGCACAAATAACAACAGATCGAAAAGGCGAGGCCACCTGCCTGGGAACCTCCAAACTACTCCTGGTCAAAGGGGAACTCGACGTCGTAGAAAGCATCGGGGATCTTCATGTTGTGGTGGTCGGCATCGGGGATCCCCTGGTCCTGGACTCCAAGGCTCCAACGTCGACTGCAGCGGCCGATCAGGCAAAACAATTAAAGGGGAAAAATAAAGCAGGTGAGTATCTAGCATACCCGCGAGTCTTACGTCCGCTACTAAGCATTATGCATTGTATCAACGGAAAGAAGAGGCTGTATATAGTGGACTGAAAGACAGAAAACCAGAGCAAGGGTAAGAAGCTAGGCCTAACGAAGACTAGCATCTTCCGACGATGTCTTGCAGCATGAGGTAAGAATCAGCCAACAGTTTATATAAAGCATAAAGTAACAATGCAGCAGAAGTTGCTGCAGCATTGTATAATAATAAGTTGTAATAATTAAAAATGCCTCCGAGTTCACCTCCTCGACATCCCCGCGAGGAAGAAAACTCGGAACCATACAGTTTAATAATAATAGTTTGTAGTGGTAAGATCCAGCTTCAGCACAAAGCGTCCTGTTACCGTGGACACGGCTATTCGAATAGATTAATCTTCCCTGCAGGGGTGCACTGGCGTGACTCTACGACGCTCGGATCTCCAGGGTGGCGGGAACCTTGTTAGGGAACGCTCCACCAAATCTATCCGACACAAAGTATCCCATCCTTCGGCAATCAACAGAGAGGTCATCCGCCGGACTATATCCTATGTACGCCGGGCTTTGGACCCTAACCCGAACGTACTCCTGCACGGTGAGAGACTGGCCGGTGAAGCAAAATCAAAGCAAATAAAAATACACCGCTCGAGCAAGAGAAGACAACACCACTTCCCGGCAATCAGCCCGCGGTACTGCTGACGTCTGAAGACCCTCGAATGAGACTACGATGCAGGGGAGCCCACACTCCTCATCCCACGTGTAGGTAGTGCGTACAAGCCAAAAGGCTACTCAAGACATCCGCCGAACCATTTAGCATTTTAATTAACCTGCGTGAAAACCGTTATCGTTGCCTCGACTTAAACGACCCGCGGTCAACGACAACAGTCAGGTCCACCAGTACATCGGTGCCTGCCCTGTCGTCCCACCAAGTCACTGCGGTTACCAACAAGGTGAACCGTCTCCTTACCTTGTCTCGCGTGTGCTCTTGGTAGAGCTTGACTTTCATGGTTTGGTAACTCTCGCGAGATACGAGAAGGGGCCAAGCACGCCAGTAACGTCGATCGTACCCTCCCTGTCGTTCCCGACAATATACCTCTTTCGGGCACCGTTGGGTCGCCCGACTCTTACCTTTAAGGACACCAGTTGGTTCGAGTGCCTACCATTAAGTGAAACCAGGAGGTATCACCCTCGATGGCACACTTAAAGAGGTTTGACAGAGACATCAGCGGAATGATCTAAAGAGGTAAACCTCGTATCATCCCGGTGATGCTACGCTACTGAGCCGACGAGAGTGAAATACGAGTCCATTCCACTCGTAAGTCAAACTTGAAGCGACTCGGCAGAGTCTCGCCGTTGTAGGTTCCCTAGGGCGTCTGCATTGATCCGTACCTATTGCAGTTATAATATTTTGTAATCCGCGTTCACTCACCAGAGTGATCACAGCCCGCTATCTAATCCTAGCTAACAATGCGCACGGTTCACTTCTGAATATTATATATATAATTATAAGGCAGCATAGGACAAGGAAATGTACATCAAGGGGAGACAAAAACAGGCTATGCAATTGAATAGGATTGTAACGTAGCAGCAGCAGTAACCATGCCTAGTGCAAGAAATATACGGAAAGATAGGCGATATCTGGGGAAGAGAATGGCTCTGCTTGCCTGGAGGCTCGACGGTAGGGGTACGGTCGTCGACGAAGTAGTCGTACTCGGCAACGGTGTAGTCGGCGGTAGCAGCGGGGTCTACCGGAGAATAAAAGGGGGGGGGGAGAAACAGTAAATACAAAGCAAGCATAAACAAATAGATGAATGACATGACAAATGCAATGCTAACGGTGTTCTAACGCAGTACAATGTGTTATGCTCGGAGGAATTCATCTGGGGATGAAATACCGGCTCCAGGCGATTATAGGACAAGGTGTCCGGAGGGGGGAGATACCATGTCGGAGGTGTCGTGGACATCCGACACATGTGTGGGTGGTGTATCCGGGTTAGTTGAACCATTCCGGACAACTTTTGTGTTTGGAATAAATTCATCCGGTCAGTTTTACCGGCTCCGGGTGATTACCAGACAAACGACCCAGAGGGGGGAAAACTCGTGTGCGTTATGTTAGAGGGGTGGGGTGGGGGTATGGGTATTGTATCCGTATTCGGTGATCCGCTCTGAGCAACTTTCGCATACAAAAGTTTTACATCCGGGCAACGTATATCGGTACCGGGAATTATCGACAGACGACTCGAAGGGGGGGAATGTCGATGTTCGGTACGTTAGAGGGGGGTGGTAGACATACGGATAGCGTATCCGTATTCTTTGTATTTTTCTGATCAAGTTTGATATATAAATTATTTTCATCGGAGTTACGGTTTAAAAGATATTCAATTTCAAAGTTTTAATCAATTTAAAAAGAATTTCTGGAATTTCTTTTAATATTTAAATCATCATTATCCACAATCTTATCCACAACAGTACACTGACAGGTGGGGCCTACATGTCATACACTCATTTTATAAAACATATATTAGTCTAATTTAAACAGGGAATTATTAGGGATGGGTCCTGCATGTCATAGTGAGATTTAGAATTAATCATTTTATTTAAGTTAACAGGACAAGGGGCCCAGATGTCATTGACTCCAAGGGTTAAATATTTCAGTTTATTTTATTTATAATGGTCTAGGCCCGCTTGTCAATGACTTAGTTTACTAATTTGTTTTAAACTAACTGAACATGAGGGGTTAACTAAAAAGGGATTAATCCCTAATGATATGGGCCCGCCCCACAGGTCATTGGCACACCTCACTGGTTTGGACCAGTGGGTGCCCGCCGGCGACCCCAGGCACGGCGGCAAGGTGATTCGGCGAGCCCCAGCGAGGGAGGGGCGCCTGGCAGCGGGCGCGTCAAGGGTGTGGCCTGGGACGGGTGGGCGCGCATGGGAGGGCAGCAGGCGCGCACGGCGCGGGAAGAGGCAGGGCGTGCCCGGCCATGGCGGCCCGGCGGCAACGGAGCCACGGCGGATGCTACGGGGAGTGAATCGAAGGGGGGGGGTTCTGAGGGGGAATGGCGCGGCGGCTCACCGAGAGGGAAGGGGCGAGGTCAGGGAGGCCAGGCGGCGCATGAGCGGCGAGGAATTCGTGGCGCGGTGCGGCGGCCGTGGGCGGGGAAGACGACATGGGCGGCGAGCTGGTGGCATCCCGGCTTCGATTCGTTGATGTCGTACAGAGATGGAACCCAGGAGGGGGACGTCGGCGCGATGGAGACAGGGGGCTGCTCGCGCTAGGGTTTCCAGGGCAAAAAAGGGGGCGGGGGAACTTAAACCTGCCGGCAACCGGCGGATGGGCGCCACGGCGCGGCTGGCGCCATGGATGGCTGCCACGCCACGGGAGGAACAGGGAGGGAGAAGGGGTGGTGGAGTGGGCCTGGCCCAGTGGAATTGGGCTAGGGGTGGAAGTTACCCTGGCAAGGAATAAGCCTTTACCATTTTCTTTTGCATTTATCTTTGTTGCATTTAGTTACCATTTTATTTAGCCATCATTTGATTTTATAAAAGTGTGAAACTGGTACCACAAATATTGTTGTAATTTTATATCACTGCTACAAAAAGTTGGAGTACCAATTAAAATCATTTGCAATTTTGTTTTATTTAAATGGGATTAAATGCCACTGATTTGACACTGTTTTGATTTGATTAAATTAGCAAAACATTTTAAGAAACTCCCATTATAGTTTTAATATGATCTACTGATTATTAGGGACTTTATAAAAGTGGTTGCACAATTTTTGGACAAAGTTTTATTGTCACCTTGTTTTTAATATTTCACCAAAGGCAATTGATCTTTGATTTGTCTGAAATTGGTTAAGGGGTTGGACTTGGTTTTGATCCATGTTGATCAAGGTCCATAGTTCACATTGGTTGCAACAATATAAAAGGGGAATTTGAATTTGAACTGGCCCAGGTTGATCAAAGAAATTTTTTGATCCAGGCCATTTTGAGCAACAGTGTTTAGCAACAGTGATTAGCAAACAGTGAGAGTGATTATTGTTCACTGACAGTGAGGGAGTAACAGGGTAACATCGTAGCATCCTAAGCATGCATACTAAGCAGGGGCTGAGCAACGAGCAATAGTAACATAGCAGTACAAGGTTTGCTAGGAGGGGACATGGCTGTATCGGTTTGAAAGAGGCTGTAAACATGTGGTAGGATCAAACATCGAACCTAACCTAGACTAGCATGCAAACCGCTGGTTGAAATAGAATGGATCATAAGTAATGTATAGTCCTTGCCTGTTGATAAGTCGGGTTCGGAAGGTGTAGTCGATCGCAAACTCGCATCGTCTCCGAGAGGTACCCGCGGAAGCACACAAGACGGTAAACACTGGAAAGCAATAAACGAGAAAGCACTCTATTACTATGGGGAAACACAAGATCACGAAGACATCACACGACACGGCAACGCGATACAGATGTATCGTCGAGAACGGTTACTAACAGTTTAAGTGGGGTATCGGTCACACACGACGAATACCGCACGTTTACGGTGGTTCAAGTTGCTTAGCTACAGGTGATCAACAAAGGTTGTTAATATGACAACTCAAGCAAGCATGGCATAGCACACAAACATATCAAGAGATGAAGCATAAATAAAACTATCTATGCTAGTCAATTTAAGTGAGGCACAACCTAAACATGGCATAACACTAAGTGTCGCACGATGATTAAAACATTTGGTACTGTTCTGTCCTACAACATATTTTAGGTTGGTTAACAACAGAAAACAATAACATAAACACAAAGTACACGAAAAACTAATCAAGTTACATATAAGGCACACTCCAAACGGAGTTACGGTTAAAAAGATACAAGCAAAACAAGTTATGGGCACAATCTGCCAACATCAGGTAGCACAGTTTAGAGCATTAAACAAACAGGAAAATAAATGCAAACATGCTCCAAAATGACATGTAACTAAAGTAGACATAGCAGGAAAGTCATGGCAAAAGGAATTATGCAAAAAGGCATCTTAGATCAAAAGATATTAAGCATGCAACATGGCATCGGAACGTTACAGACTTAGAGAAAAACAGAGATGGCTGTCAAAAACAGCGGGATAGCAACTTTGGAGCTCAATAACTATATGACCATCAAGCATAACATGACAATGCAATACATATAATGAAAGTAGACATCATTCTTAAGAATATGCAATTGGAATCACTCAATTCCGATAAACGGTTGCGACGCAACCGTCACCCGAAGTTGCAACAAATTAACAGTTTTCAGCACAGCAGCACATTAACATCAGGATAACCACTTTGGAGCAAGATTTAATATAGCTACAGCACCCAAACATGGCAAGTTAAAGAATTTAAATGAAGTACACATGATGCTTAACACATAGGAAAAAGAATCAATGCAATAGGCCTCATGGATGTGTCACAATCGTCAATCAAAGTTGCAACAAAATAACATCCGCAACACTTGACAGAATTTAGCAACAGTTGACAGTCTGCTGCCTACTTCAACACAAAAATACATAATCAAGATGACCTCAAAATAAATAACTTCCTAAAGATGAATTCTACAGCACATAAAGCAAAACCAAACAAAAAAAGAATCACTTCATTCGGAGCTACGAGTCAACGGGAATTAACGTTGCAAACCATCATGAGCAGCAAAAAAAATCTCCAGACTTAGCAGAATTTAGTACAAGGAAAAAAAATAGAGAGACTGGAAAAAAAGGGGCCTCACCCCACATGGGCTCGGCCCATCAGGTCAGAGGAGGTGGCAGTGGGCCGCGGGGCCACGGTGGCGCGCTGGGCCGGCCCCCCTGGCGGTTCACGGTGGCTCGCCTCGCCCGATCCAATCTGGACCGAGGCCGTGGTGGCGGCGGACGGCGCCGCCCGCGAGCCTGCGGCCTCCGGCGAGACGTCTTGGGAGGCGGAGGACGGCGCAGCTTCAGGGGAGGTGGCGGATCCGGCCGCTGGTCACCAGATCCGGTGGCCGGAGGTTCGAGGCGACGACCTGTAGCGGCGAGCTTCGACGGGCAAGGCGCGGGCTCCTCGTCCATGGCGGCTGGTGCTGCGGGGGAGAGAGCTAGGGTAAGGGGGAGAAGAGGGAAATAAGAGGACGACAGAGGGAGGAACGAAGAAGAGGGAAGGAGGCAGGGCGCAACCTGCGGAGGCGGCTTGCCGGTGGCGGGCACCAGAGCTCGGCGGCGCGTCGGATTTCCCACGACGGCGACGGCTGGATGGGACCGCGCGGCCCGGGGCACCGAGAGCTGCGGTTGGTGGGGAGGTGGCCAGATCTGGGCCGTCAGATCCCATATCTGACGGTCTGGATCAGATGGGGCTAGGGTTTCGAGTTTTGGGGGTCAAATTGGAGCAAATCTAAGAATTTGGAGGGGGGTGGCTGCAATTTTTGGACTAGGGAAACCCTAGAAAGGGGAGGGAGTGTGGTGGTATTTATATGGCCCAGGTGGCTGGCAGTTTGCAAAAACATCCCCGGTTTTTCTCTTGCGCGCACGGTGCTCACGTTTCTGACCGCCGGGGGTCCGCAGAACCTCCGATTCGGGTAAACCTTCAAACTACGCGATCAACGCGTAGAGCCGGCGGCGTTCACCTCGCGTTGGAACCGTTCCGAGAAACCTTCCCGGAACGCTATAAAAATATCCCGTTTAATTATTAAACAGGGTTTTTTGTTCCGTTGGCTGCAGCTGGTCTCGTGCGGTTTTCGCGACGTGATCGGGTGAAACCCGGTGTCGCAAAGGTCGAGTGTCAGAGTGGCAAGGGTCGGCCTCCGTCCAGTATGAGATAAGAGGGGTGGAAATAATCGCCGATCGATAAATCGGGGATGCAAACACCGCAAAAAAATCAGACAATCAAACAAATCACACCGAAAACAAAATTTTTAATTTTTGTGAAAACTGGGTTGTCACAGTTGTTAGCTAGAGGGACCTGTCGTTTCGGATCTCTTGGAACTAAATCATAAAATGGTTGCCTGTCATGGGTAGCAACTGAGAGAGATGGGCGTACGTGCGGGGCCTTGTAATGGGCAGTTGGCACACCCCTGCAGGGTTAAATCTTTTCGAGAAGATGTGTCCACGGTTATGGACGACTTGAGACCTACACCTTGTTCATAGACAACAACAACTGAGATAATCTTAATATAACTTGATCAACGTGTGTGTGTGCCTTGACTGCTTCTTGTTCGTCGGGATGCGAAGATGAGGACAAGGATAGGATAGGTGTTATGTTTGCGTAAGTAGCTGATAGCAAGACTTGTTGGAGGCGATTCCTCATCGAATGCTCTGCAAGTTATCTTACTCTCTAGATCGTTAGCCACTTCATAAATGCTAGTGCGGCAGCAACCTCACCACTTACTCCTTCCTTACCGTAAACTACTAGTTGTCGTAGAATGACGAGTGATGAAGTCCTTGTTGGGTCAGTTGACCAGTACAGTTGGATGCTGAGTACTTCTGTACTCATGATACAACCCCAAAATCTTTTCAGGGTTCTTGATCGACAACAGGTATGGAGACTCGACGACGACTAGTTAGGCGGATCCCGGCGGAGGGCCTGAACCCGTGTTGTTATGGGGATCGATGTTTTTCTCTTTGCCAGTAGGCATTTGATTATAGTCTGTACCCAGACATGTATCTTCCGCTGTTTTATTGTATTTAAGGCAGTTGTATGCCGATTGTATGAGATTTTGTATCCTTGTATCTGTAATGTTGTGATATCATGTTGGAAATCCGGGGCATATGACTTCGTCATATGTCGCGGTGGGACCGATATGTGCTTCGTCCCCGGATCTGGGTGGAGACATCTAGATCTGGAACTATACCGCATATCGGGCCTTACAGATGCGATGGATTATGAGATTATGTTCAGATTGTGTTTGAGTTATATATTTGATTCTCTTCTTTTATATTTATGTTCTAGAGTAATCCTTGCATGTTCTTCGTTGCTGTTTATTGCTTTGGCCAAGTAGTAGGTAGTGACTCCAAGAGGGAGCGTTATGCATGATTGTGGGTTCATGCCCCCCGATGACTAGCTTGAGTGATAGAAACATGAGTCTAGGGGATGTGCTGTTGCCACAAGGGGAAAACAACGGTGCTTGTACTTGCGGGTGCAAGGATTGTTTACTTTACGCAAGGTTCTTTAATGCAGTTGTCTGTTGCTTTGAGTTTACACTTTGGGTGGCACTACTAGGAAAATAGCTATACATGGAAAGCTTATTAGTGGCGCATTTTATATGTAATGCGCCACTATGTTGTAAGGGGTGGCGCACTGGTAAAAAATGCGCCACCTATAAGCCCTTATAGGTGGCGCATTTTTAAAAATGCGCCACCCCTAAGAGTGGGCCAGCCCAGGATCCCCTTATACGTGGGGCATTCGACTAAATGCGCCACCCATAAGAACCTTATAGGTGGAACATTTTGGAAATGCGCCACCCCTAAGAGCTTATGGGTGGCGCATTCTGGAAATGTGGCGCATTTCCAGAATGCGCATATTGCTCTGGGTTAGTTTCGTCCAAATCATGCAAGAATGAGGGAAAAACAATAGCAAAAGTGTTTGGAAAAGTAGATACGTTTGAGACGTATCAACTCCCCCAAGCTTAGCATATTGCTTGTCCTCAAGCAATTCAGTTCAACGAACTTGAAGCGACAAAGAAAACTTTGACAAACTCTTTTGCTTCATTATTTGTATATAAGCATGTACTACGAAAAGAGTTTAGCAAGTATTGAAACAATGCTATAAGGACAATGCACGAAGCAGTTCTTCTTTCATGTGATCAATCACAAACAACTAAAAGCAAATAATATGCTACTGAAAATCAAGACAGGATCACAATGCACATAGCTTGAACATACTTGAGTGGCATTTCGCTAGCCTCCATGAGTGAAGAAAAACATAAATGCAGAAACTCCTCCGGAGTTTTAAAGGTGACTAGAATTCAGTATTTCAGACTACCAATAACACAAGCATGCAGAAGAAAATGTAATACTTTGGGACAATGCATGTTACACTAAGAATGACAATTATGCTCTCATAGTTGGTGCTTTGAAGAAAGAAGGGGAGACTCTTGAACCGTGGCTTTTGATGGCAAGGTTGAAAACCCGTGAAAGGAAGCAAAGACTAAACATGTGCCAGAGCTCTTGGTTTTGAAAACAGAGGTAAAACTCTTTTGAGAGGTGTAACTTTCCAGTCAACGCTGAACGGTAAAGGTCTCTCAATATCTCCCATGCCAACCATATTAATGCCTTTTGCTTACACATATTCCCTTATCCATAAATCATTTGATGGTCTACGGACACTTTTATTTTGCCTCAAGGATGGAAGGAGGGTATCGTTCCATCTATCATAAGCAGCATTTGGTCCATTTCACTCCATCATCAAGTATGGGGGAGGTGTAACTCTCATATTTTTTTTTCTTGACTAGTTAAAACTTCCGTCAAAATATTTTTGGCATGCAAGATACTGATTTCCCCTCACCGCACCATGAGCTTGTACGGTTACAAAAGGGAAGCTTTTGAATAAATTTCGAGATGGCACATGAAAGTCTAAGTTAGGAGTGGCCGGTAAATACCACATATAGGTAGGTATGGTGGACTCAAATGGAACAACTGGGTTTGAAAAGGGGTTTGGAAGCACAAGCAGAATTCCGCTTAGTGCGAGCGAAGGCTAGCAAAAGACTGGGAAGCGACCAACTAGAGAGCAATAACTGTCATAATCATGCAGAGTGACAAAGCAACATTGAATCAGGCATGAAAGTGATATAACTATTCTGAAACAAAAAGATCATCAAGGCATAATAGACTTTTTAGTCATAAACATGTGTGAACATGTGCCAAGTCAATCCAAATATTCTCTGAAGGGAAATACCACTTCAATATGCCAAACCATGAACAATGCAATGCATGTAAATCATTTCAACAACACATTATGTACTCCAGCTATTTGAGACTAGCCACAAGGAAAGCATGAACACTGGGAAAGCATTGTAAACATAACACTATGTCGCTACAAGCTGGTCTCTAGATCATAAGTACAGGCACATGTACAAAAGTAGAAACAAGAAGAGTTCATACCGGTTTTCCTTGTTTCTTCCCTTTCGTCGATCTTCGTCATTACTGCCTGGTCACTTGCACGATCGAACGTGGGAAATATAATCAAATGCCATTACGGACTCGAGATGAACTCTGAAAACAAAACAAACTAAAGAGAGAAAAGAAATCTTTTTGGGTTTTTAAAAGGTTTAAACGAGAGCAAAAGAAAAGAGAAAATATTTTTGTTGTTTTTGCAAAGAAAGAAAGAAAGAAGATCAAGCAAAAACTTCGAAATGATCAAAGCGAACAAAAATAAGACGGATAATATAATGGAAAAGTGAGAAGGGTACGTACTCCCCCAAGCTTTGGCTTTTGGCCTAAGTTGGTAGTAGCTAATGTCCCCAGGAGCCTCCTGCTCCAGGGTGGTACTGGTGAGTCCAAGGGTCGTATGAAGCTTCCGGTGCGTACACCGAAGTCCTTGGATCCTCCCACGAGGAAGGATCCGCGCTCCAAGCAGAGGAAGACCCTTCACCAAACTGGGTGAAGGTCTCCCCCTGGAAAGGTGGGAACTCACCATGCTCCTCCTCGTCGGGCACAACCCCCTCCATGGGGTTATGAAACTGATGCTGGACCACGAACTCATCGAACTGGGTAGCATCAAAGGACCATCCGTTCCTGCAAGAAAAATCGAACAAAAGAGGTGCAGGTAGACGGATCTTGCGTTCCGTGGTGGCTCCGAAACGCAAGATATAATCAAGGTTACCAAACTCGGAAGTCATGGTAACAAACTTATGCCTTTTCATAGAAGTAAGATCAAAACTTAAATAAGTAAAAGGCTTATCATCGGGGTGTGGGGTGCCATTAAGAGACTCTAGGATAAGTGTGGCGTAAACGCCACCAAATAAATCTCCCTTGTTACCATTCATAGCAAGGCGTCGAGAAATTAAGGAACCCACATTATAATCAAACCTCCCTGAGAGGGCGGTTGCCAGGATAGCAATATCCGGCACAGATATGTTGCTCGTGTTGTCACGAGCTAACACCCCTCTAGCAATATAGTACGCAAAATACCTGAGGTGTGGGAACAAGATGCTGGAGATCTTTGACCGATGAATATCCCTTGTATCCATGCTACAGAGAGAGTTGAAGACAGTTCTCAGCTCGGAGGGCTGAGAGCTCATCTTCGCCGTCAGTCCAACGTTTGGCACACCTATTATTTCACGAAACTTTTCCAAAGGCATGGTCAAAAGATCATTGTAAATTTTAAACTCAACAGAACCATTATCAGGGTTATATCTAAAACTGTTAATGAAACAGGAGGTGAGTTTTTGATACTGAGCAACACGGCACGTTGCGAGCCGCGTCAGACCTGCATTAGCACAAAGATTATAGAACTCCTCCTTAATTCCTGCAGATTCAAGGAATTCGTTGCACGGGAAAGTGATTGCACGTGCTGGATTTGTGTCCTCAAACAACTCTAAGGGCACATGATCTTCATTGTAGCTCACCCTAGCAGCGAGGGTGAAGCTGCAGCTCTTGTAACTCGATTGGAACGCTCGGGCCTTTTCTTCCCAAGCCACCCCTTTGCTCTTCCTAGCAAACTCATTTCTGAAATTTTTGAAAAATTAAAAAAACAAGGATTTAAACAAAGTGAGTTAAGGTAAACTACTCAACCCACTTACCTAAGGCAAACACTTGCATCAAAACTTGGAAAATAAACTTCTACACATGCATGCTAGCTCATCTAAACAGCACCAAGAACTAGTAAATACTCACAAATGAAGCCACCAACCAAAAATATATTTGGAGGAGTGGAGGAGTTACATACCAGGGAGTATGTGCCCGAAATCTCAGCTCAAATGATGGGTCGTAGAGAGAGATCGAAATTCTGGACGGAGAGCAGCAAGAACACAAGAACAAAGTGCAGAACTCATGTTTTTGGAGAGAGAGGAAGGAGGAGGAAGAAGACTTACCTGGCTGGATGCCCTGTGGGCCCAGGTGCCTCTAGGTCACTCCCGGCATGGAAATTTTTATTTTTATTTTTCTGGAATTTTTCTGAAAACTTCACTGTTGAAAATTTCTCGGAGTTCAAAAAGCTGCAAAACTTTCTGAAGACTTAAAGCGGTGATTAGTATTGTGAAGCTTCAAAAACACAAAAACTTGGTACAGCAAAGAGAATAAAAGCTAAAGCAAATGAAAACATAAGAAGCTTAACTTTTTACCTATATAAAACAAGCTCACTAGTAAGGTTGATCAAGTCTTACCAACAAACTGGCGATATATAGAACAAGAAGTCTCACCTCTTATGAAGTGATCATTGCACCTTTACTTTAATGGACATTGTCCCCACCATGATGGTTTTGTATTTGTGGTGCACATGTAGTGGACAGTCCCATTCTCCAATCTTCACGGTCTCAACATTCTCTATAGAATCAAGGCCATGCCTCTTGTCGATCTTCTTTGGAAAATACACCGTGTGTTCTTTATCATCAATGTTGAAAGTGACCTTTCCTTTATTGCAATCAATAATAGCACCTGCGGTGTTAAGAAAATGTCTACCAAGAATAATGGACATGCTCCCATCGTCGGGCATGTCAAGCACAACAAAATCTGTAAGGATCAAACAGTTAGCAACTTCAACGGGAACATCCTCACAAATACCAATGGGGACAGATGTTGACTTGTCAGCCATCTGAAGAGAGATATATATAGGGATTAGTTTCTCTAAACAAAGCCTCTTGTAAAGATAAAAAGGCATAACACTCACTCCTGCACCAAGGTCACATAAAGCAGTTCTGACGTAATTATTCTTTATGGAGCAAGGAATGGTGGGTATTCCTGGATCACCAAGCTTCTTAGGAATCTTGCCACTAAAAGAGTAGTTAGTAAGCATAGTAGATATTGCTTCATTAGGAACTTTTCTTTTATTAGTAACAATATATTTCATATATTTCGAATAGGGAGGTAACTTAATAGCATCAGTCAAAGGAATTTTTGAAGAAAAAGAGGTTTCATCCATTCACAAAATTTATTATAATGCTCTTCTTCTTTAGATTTGAGGGACTTACCTGGAAAGGGCATGGGCTTCTGTATCCATGGTTCTCTTTCCTTCCCATGTATTCTTGCGATGAAGTCTTCTCTAGAGTACTTCTTGCGTTTATCAGGTGTTTCTTCTTCTCTTACCTCGAGAGAATCATCCTTCTCTGTGTCCTTTTCTTCAGGCTCGGCACCGTCTTCTGTTTCAGCATCGGAGGTAGATATGCTGTTAGGATCAATAGCTGGCTTTTCACTTATAATAAGATCATCGGGATTGTCAGCCTCCTTGTGTTTCTTCTTCTTATTTTTCTTCGGAGAGCTAACAATCTCGTCTTCTTCTTGTACTTGAGAATCTTGCTCGATCCTCTTTGGATGCCCCTCAGGATAGAGTGGGTCCTGGGTGTGTGTTCCACCCCTAGTTTTGATGCCATAAGCTTGTATGTCATGTTTGACATTATTAGCAAGAAAATCTTTTTGCACATTAGAAATTTGTTCAAGCTGAGTTTGAACCATATGAAAATGCTTAACAAGATATTTAACATCATTAACTATTCTTTCTAGAACACCACATAAACTTTTGATAGCAAGAGAGTTATCATGCAACTGACTTTGTATCCTCCTATTAAAATGATCTTGCTTAATAATAAAATTATCAAGCTCATCTAAGCATTGGTCGTGAGGCTTACCTTTAGGGATGTCACTTTCAGTAAAGTCTAATAGAGAGTGTACCTCTACCAAGGGAGGGTGAGTAGTAGGCTCACACAACTTCTCAATAGGCGGTAAATTCTTCACGTCTTCGGATTTAATACCTTTCTCCTTTATAGACTTCTTTGCTTCTAGCATATCTTCGGGGCTCAGAACAAGCATGCCCCTCTTTTTAGGTGGTAGAAGTGGTTCAGGAACGGACCAATCTTCATGGTTCTTGTCAATTTCGCACATTAATTCTTCTGCATCGTCCGGTGTTCTTTCCCTGAAAACACAACTATCCAGGTAGGATCTGGATTCATCGGTTAAACCAGCGTAAAATATATTAAGAAGTTCATTCTTGGGGACTCCATGTCCCGGCATAACCTTAAGTAAATCACAAAAGCTCCCCCAAGCTTTAGGGAGGTGCTCATCCTGCAATTGTTTAAAGTTATAGATTCTTTGCAAAGCAACATGTTGCATATGAGCTGGGAAATGTTTATCAACGAAGAATTGGACTAAGTCCTGAGGACTCTTAATGGAACCATAGGGTAGTGCATCGTACCATGATTTAGCGTCTTCTTTCAAAGAAAAAGGAAAAAAGCTTGGCCACATAGAAGTTTCGTATCTTCTCATCAGTAGTGACAAGGTTACCTAGCTCAGCGAGTTTGGTCAAGTGTGCTATAGCATCATCATTTTCTCTGCCATAAAAGGGGTCAGCCTCGACTGTACATATAAGTGAGAGATCAATAGAGAAATCATAATCAGGATCAATGATGCATATAGGGGATGTGGCAAATTTAGGATCAGGAATAACTTTGTTCTTCATGGAGTGCTTTTTGAGCAACTCCTTAACAGCACCAGGGTCAGAGTCGACACACTCTCTGAGTTCCCTGCAAAAATCATCATCAAGAGTAACATAATCATCATAAAGGATTCTCTCCTTGAGTTCATCTAAGCACGGGTAACCAAAGGTTTTGCAGGTAGGAATATAGGTAGCAGGGGTCTCGGCCTTGGATTCCGCTGCAGCCTTAGCAGTCTGAGTTTCAATATAATGACCAAGAAAAGTAGTATCATCAAGAGTAGTGGAAGCATCATCAAAAGTATCGGACATAGTGACAGACTCAGTAGAAGCATCATGTGGTGGTGGTGAAGTAAACTTACTCATAACAGAAGGTGAATCAAGTGTAGCACTAGTGTTCAGAACAGTACCTTTTCTTGTACGGGATGGTAAAATCGGAACCTTGGGGTCTCCTTTCTTACCCATAGCGGATGATGTGCAGCAGACATGATACTTCAAGTAGACTTGTAAATATTTCTATGCTCCCCGGCAACGGCGCCAGAAAACGCTGCTTGATGCCCAACAAACGTAAGGGATCGAGATAGTCTTCGCGGGTAAGTTAACCCAATTTATTGATTCGACACAAGGGGAGCCAAAGATTATTTATGAGCTTTGACAGTTGAGTTGCCAATTCAACCACACCTGAAATATACTTGCTTGCAACAAAAGATAAGTGGTAAAGGTAATATGATAGTGATGGTGACGACAGCAAAAGTAAACAGCAAAAGTAACAACTAATGACCCGCAGGATTGAAAACACTGTAGGCTAGGGAGATGGATGGTTGGGCGCTGCATGGATGAGAGTGAACATGTAATAGATTCTAACACGGGGCAAGGCACATAGAAAAGCAATGATCATCTAGGAAAATATCAAACATTAGGCATGTATCCCATAGGTAGTTGTGCGTGCTTGCAATAAGAACTTGCACAACATCTTTTGTCCTACCATCCCGCTACGAACGGGGCCAAAGGGAACTTATGGAGATTAAGGTGCTCCTGTCAAAGAGCACCGGAACAAAGCAATAAACTCAATGGATACATGGAATCCTCAAATTATGGACCATCCCCTTTGGTGTCCCAAGCTGTCACCTTTGGGATCGCCGGTTCCAGACCATAATAGGTGCATACAACTCATAGATAGGATCAAGAACACAAATATATTCATGAAAACACATAGGGTTCAGATCTAAAAACATGGCACTCGGGCCCAAAGTGACAAGCATTAAGAGCAACAAGTTGAAGCAAAGAAGATAAACACCAATCTAGATGATAGGCAACATGCCCCCAATAATCTGACGAACTATTACATGATCAAACTCATCCAATCCCTACCATCCCCTTTGCCTACAGCAGGGAATTACTCACACATGTGAAGAGAAGTCATGGAGGAGGGATGGATTGGTGATGGTGATGACGATGGCGACGATCTCCCCTCTCCGGAGGCCAAATCAGCCTGTAGATTAGCCCTCCCGAATAAGAATAGAGGGTGGCGGCGGCTCCGCGACGGAAACTGGAAAAACGACTTCTGTTCTGGGGTTTTCCCATCACGAGAATAAATAGGAGCATCGGTAGGGCACCAGAGGAGGGGGGAGGCCCCCAGGCAGCCAGAGGGCGCGGCCCCACCCCTGGCCGTGCCAGGGGGGCGCCTGGGGCCCCCAGGGCTCCCCTCTGGTCCCACTTCTGGCATCTCGCTCCTTCGGGTGCGTGGATTTTTTGTGAATTTTCCCAGAATTTTCTGCGATACCTAAAAATCAATTTTCCTGCACACAATAAAACCATACACGCAGCTCTTCTGAAAATAGCGTTAGTCCGGGTTAGTTTCGTCCAAATCATGAAAGAATGAGGGCTAAACAATAGCAAAAGTGTTTGGAGAAGTAGATACGTTTGAGACGTATCAATCGTCGCTTGGTCTATTGTTCTTCCTCTTGATCTCTCGATGGCTTCGTTTTTCGATGTTGCCATCTCTCTGTGGAAATTTATCTCGACAGAAGTTTGACGGTCGACATGGAATAGAGTCCCTTGTTGGTGGTGTTGAAGAATCGTCGACTCTCTTTTCTCTCCCCCTTCCCCTCTCCCCCGGATCGTCCGGGATCTCGGGACGAGATCCCTTGTTGGTGGTATTGTATTGTAACAACCCAGATTTCACAAAAATTAAAATTTTTTGTTTTCGGCGTGAATTGTTTGATTGTCTGATTTGTTTGCGGTGTTTGCATCCCCGATTTATCGATCGGCGATTATTTCCCCCCCTCTTATCTCGTATCGGACGGAGACTGACCCTTGCCACCCTGACACTCGACCTTTGCGACAGCGGGTTTCGCTCGATCACCGTCGCGAAAACCGCACGAGACCAGCCACAGCCAACGGAACGAAAACCTCGTTTAATAATTAAACGGGTTATTTTTATAGCGCATCGGAAAGAGTTCTCAGAACGGTTCCAGCGCGAGGTGAACGCCGCTGGCTCGACACGCTGATCGTGCAGTTCGATGTTTTACCCGAATCAGAGGTCCCGGGGACCCCCGGCGGTCAGAAACGTTAACACCGCGCGCGCGAGAGAAAAACCGGGGATGTTTTTGCAAACTACCAGCCACCTGGGCTATATAAAGGCCACCACACTCCCACCCCTTTCTATGGTTTCCCTAGCACAAATTGCAGCCACACACCCAGATCTGGTCCAAATTTTCGTCAAAAAGCCCCCATTTTTCGCAAACCCTAGCCCTCTCAGATCTGGACCGTCAAATCTCGCGATCCGACGGCCCAGATCGATCCAGTCCCTCCACCTTCTCTCTCCCTCACTGTCTCTCTCCTCCGCAGCCGCCCGTGGAACCCCACGCGCCGCCGGGCCCGAGGACACCGCCGGCGCGCCTCCGACCAGCAGGCCGCCTCTCCTCTCCACGCCCCTCCTCCTTCTCCTTCCCTCTCTCCCCCTCATCTCTCCTCTCTTATCTCTCTCTCTCGCAGCAAGGACCAGCCGCCATGGCCGACGCGCCATGGGAGGCCGCGGCCCGAGGCAGGAGCTCGCCGCCGCCCGGCTCGGACTGCCCCAAGACTGGCCACCACCGGAGCCCCCCCGGCCGGATCCGCCTCCTCCCGCGCCCTGCCGCGCCAGCCTCCTCGCGTGGCTCCTCCGGCGAGCTTGGTCGCCGCCGCCGGCGTCAGTGGCTGCACCGACGGGATCGGGAGCCCTGCTCCAAGTTGCGCCATCCAGGTGGGCCAGCCTCTCCCCCAAGGCCCGGCGCCAGCGCGGCCCACCGAGCAAGCCGGCCTGCCAGGCGCCCCAGTCCAGCCGCCAGCCACCGCAATTGGGCCGAGGCCCATGAGGTGAGCGCCCTTTTTTTATTATTATTTTTCTTTTTTCGCTGATGCTACTGTTGGGCCCAGTAGCTTTCGGCCCGTTTAGTTTTTTTTCCGCTAGGTTTTTTATTAATTTTGGTAGATTGTATTAGTTTTTTTTTGCGAGGGCGATAACTTTTCAACCGTAGCTCGGATCGCGACGCGTTAAATATGAAACTTTCTTAGTTTTTTGCGTAGATTATTAAAATGTTCTATTTTGCCTTGTTTGACTTTGTTTACATGATGTTTTACTGCTAATTACAACTGCTTGCCACTACAAACTGTATCTTTAATAACTTTTTAACTATTGCTCTGTTTAAAATGTTTCTTATATGTAACTTGACTAGAATTGCATGTAGATTGTGTTTATGCTGCTCTTGCTTGCTAATAAAAATAATAAAATATACTTTATGTCAAAACAGTACCAAATTCAATTTTATCGTGGGGTCCGCAATAGTTTGCCATGTATAGGTTTTACCCCCCACTTAAAGTGACTAGATTAGCTAGTTTTTTTATGCTTCGCCTCTTACCATGTTTGTGTGACATGCCAGCTTGAGTGAGATGCCATGTTAATAACCTTTGCTCACCTGTAGCTAAACAACTTGAACCACCGTAAATGTGCGGTCTCGTCGTGTGTGACGAGTACTCCACTTAACCTGTTAGTATCCGCTCTCGACGGTAGGTGCGATGTCTCGTGTTGCCTTATTGTTGATGCTTGCTCGTGTTTTCTTCGTAGTAATAGATGCTTGCTCGTTGATTGCTTTCCAGTGTTTACCGTCTTGTGTGCTTCCCTGGGTACCTCTCGGAGACGATGCGAGCTTGCGATCAACTACACCTTCGGAACCCGACTTATCAACAGGCAAGGACTATACATTACTTATGATCCATTCTATTTCAACCAGCGGTTTGCATGCTAGTATAGGTTAGGTTCGATGTTTGATCCTACCAAATGTTTACAGCCTCTTTCAAACCGATACAACCATGTCCCTTCCCAGCAAACCTTGTACTGCTATGTTACTATTTCTCGTTGCTCAGCCCCTGCTTAGTATGCATGCTTAGGATGCTACGATGTTACCCTATTACTCCTTGGTTTGGGCTATCACATTATTATATTGTTATGGATGATATGATCATTATAAATGTTGACTATATTCGACGAAGGATGGAAGGTCTAGGCTATCCCGCCCCGACGCTTTGTTCCATTTGAGTCACCTAGGATCCGAGTTCCGGTTATTGGTTTTAAGACTGAGCGTACCTAACCGCATGTGGGATTTTATGGGGTCCCCTTTTCTTACCTACCTAGCTTCAAACATTTCTAGTGGTGGCCCAAGTTGATTTACCATTTGAAACCGTGTTTGTGCTGGTCGGTCGCCAGTTGTTTTCTAACCAACCTGGACCAGTGAGGACATAGTTCCCTTGCTGGCCCACTTTTTCCGGCTGAGGACCCAGTTTCCCATGTGTGATTAAACGGTTATCCAAAACTGCGACAGACGTTTGAGACCAGATCGAGAGCGCGGCCGGCTCCTGAGATGGATGTCGACTCACCGGGGGCCACCCGGATTTGTTCGTTGTTAGTTAGAGGGACCTGTCGTTTCGGATCTCTTGGAACTAAATCATAAAATGGTTGGCTATAATGGGTAGCAACTGAGAGAGATGGACGTGCGTGCGGAGCCTCGTAATGGGCAGTTGGTACACCCCTGAAGGGTTAAATCTTTTCGAGAAGCCGTGTCCACGGTTATGGACGACTTGAGACCTACTCCTTGTTCATAGACAACAACAACTGAGATAATCTTAATATAACTTGATGAATGTGTGTGTGCCTTGACTGCTTCTTCTTCGTGGGGATGAGAAGAGGAGGACAAGGATAGGATAGGTGTTATGTTTGCATAAGTAGTTGATAGCAAGACTTGTTGGAGGCGATTCCTCATCGAATGCTTGGCTTCTTATCTTACTTTCTAGATCGTTAGCCACTTCATAATGCTAGTGCGGCAGCAACCTCACCACTTACCCCTTCCTTACCGTAAACTACTAGTTGTCCTAGAATGACGAGTGATGAAGTCCTTGCTGGGTCAGTTGACCACTACAGTTGGATGCTGAGTACCTCTCTAGTCATGATACTACCCACAAACTCTTTTCAGGGTACTTGATCGACAACAGGTATGGTGATCGACGTTTCACGTGGAGACTCGACGACGACTAGTTAGGCGGATCCCGGCGGAGGGCCTGGACCCGTGTGGTTATGGAGATCGATGTTTTTCTCTTTGCCACTAGGCATTCGATTGTAGTCTGTACTCAGACAGGTATCTTCCGCTGTTGTATTGTATTAAGGCAGTTGTATGCCGATTGTATGAGATGTTGTATCCTTGTATCTGTAATGTCGTGATATCATGTTGGAAATCCGGGGCATATGGCTTTGTCATATGTCGCGGTGGGATCGATATGTTCTTCGTCCCCGGATCTGGGTGGAAACACCTAGATCTGGAACAGTACCGCATATCGGGCCTTACAGTCTATGTCCAACTCAGCGATCCCATTACTAAGTCCATACTATCAGTAGCATCTCTGTAACAGCCCAGATTTCACAAAAATTAAAAACTTTGTTTTCTGCGTGAATTGATTGATTGCCTGATTTGTTTGCGGTGTTTGCATCCCCGATTTATCGATCGACGATTATTTCCCCAATCTTATCTCGTATCGGACGGAGACCGACCCCTTTTTCCACCACGGCACACGACTTTGCGACACCGGGGTTTCACCCGACCACCGTCGCAACCGCACGAGACCAGCCGCAGCCAACGGAACGAAAAACCCCGTTTAATAATTAAACGGGTTATTTTTACGGGGCGCCAGAAAATGTTGTCGGAATGTCACCGCAGTGAGGTACGATCGAAGAGCTCGACGCGCTGAGCGCGTGGTTCGAGATTTCGTCGGAATCGGAGTCCGTACGGAGTCTCGGCGGTCACGAACGCGATCACCGGACACGCGAGAGGGGTACCGAGGGCGTTTGCGTCAACTGGCCAGCCAACCAGCCCTATATAAAGACCACCAAACTCCCACACCCAATTAGGGTCTACCCCCATGGAAATATGCAGCCACCCCCCTCACAAAATCCCCAAATCTGCCCCTAGCCCTCCAGATCCCCGAAACCCTAATTCCTAAGCAATTTCAGCCATCAGATCCAGATCTGAGGGCTCAGATCGCGCCCCCAGCTCCACCAACCGCGTCCGGGCCGCGCCGGGCCCGCGCAGCCGCCGCCAGGGCCCGATCTGGGCTAGGAGGCCCTCTCCTCCCCGTGCAGCCATGGAGCCGCCGCTCCTCTCCGGCCACGGCCGCGCCGCCCGCGCTCCGGTGAGCAGCTAGTCGGCCTCCTCCGCGCCTCTCCTCCTTCCCCGCGGCCTCCCTCTTCTCCTTCCTCTCACCCCGCTCCTCCCCTCTGCAGGTAGCCGCCGGCGCCGCCTTCTGCCATGGATGGCCGACAGAGGCCGAGCTCGGAGCTCACCGCGCCGCCGAGGAACCACGCCGCCCCGCCTCCTCCTAGCCTCCGGATCTGGCGCCGCCGCGCTCGCCCCGCCTTCCTGCACCGCCCGCCGGCGTCCTCCGCCTCGCCGGAGCCCCGGCTGCCGCCGGCCGTCGTCGGGGCCGAGCCGCTCGGGAGCTCGAGGCCGAGCCTCCTTGCTCCATTGCGCTCCAACCGCCTGGACCGGCCAGGTGGGCCCGATCCAGGCCTCCAAGGCCCAGCCGAACCACAGCACAGCGCCAGACCGACTTGGGCCGAGCCCACTAGGGGTGAGGCCGGCTCCTTTTTTTTTCTGTTGTATTTTCCATTTTTCAGATCTTGCTAAGTCTGGAAAATATTGCTTGCTGATTCAATTTTGCAACGTTATTTCCCGTTGAACCGTAGCTCGGATCGCGTTGCGCCCAAAAGACGAACTGTTTAGAATTGCGTGTACTTTAATCCGTCTTTTGTGAGTTAATTGTTTTGAGGTTGTTTAGATATAGTTTTTTCTGTTCAAAGTGGGCATCAGGCCGTTAATTGCTTTAAATTCCTGTTATTGTGTTGCTGTTATTATTTTGTTGCAACTTTGCATGATGATTGTAACAAATCCATGAGGTCTTTTGCATTGATTCCTTTTGCGTTGCATTAAGCAATGTTTGTACTTCAGTATCATGCATTCACATGCCATATTTGACTGCTGCATCATGTTTATATTTTGCTCCAAAGTAGCTATCATGATGTTGATGTGCTGCTATTGCTGAAAACTGTTATTTTGTTGCAACTTCGGATGACGATTGCTTCGCAACCGTTCATCGGAATTGAGTGATTCCAGTTGCATATTGTTAAGCATGATGTCTAATTTCATCCCATGTATTGATATGTCATGTTTCTGCACTTTTGCATATAGATTTACCCCTGTTTATACAGCATGTGCCCGTAAATTGTTTTTCTTGTATCTTTTTAACCGTAACTCCGTTTGGAGTGTGCCTTATATGTAACTTGATTAGTTTTTCGTGTACTTTGTGTTTTTGCTAGTGTTTGCTGTTGTTAACCAACCTAAAATATGGTTTAGGGCAGAACAGTACCAATTCTTTTAATCATCGTGCGACACTTAGTGTTATGCCATGTTTAGGTTGTGCCTCACTTAAATTGTCTAGCATAGATAGTTTACTTTGTGCTTCACCTCTTGCCATGTTTGTGTGCTTTACCATGCTTGCTTGAGTTGCCATGTTAATAATCGTTGTTTGGTCACCTGTAGCTAAACAACTTGAACCACCGTAAACGTGCGGTATCGTCGTGTGTGACGAGTACTCCACTTAAATCGTTAGTAACCGCTCTCGACGGTAGGTGCGATGTCTCGTGTTACTTCTTGTTGATGCTTGCTCTTGTATTGCTCCGTAGTAATAGTGGTGCACCGTTGATTGCTTTCCAGTGTTTATCGTCTTGTGTGCTTCCGCGGGTACCTCTCGGAGACGATGCGAGCTTGCGATCAGCTACACCTTCGGAACCCGACTTATCAACAGGCAAGGACTTGCATTACTTATGATCCATTCTATTTCAACCAGCGGTTTGCATGCTAGAATAGGTTAGGCGTTGTTTGATCCTACCACATGTTTACAGCCTCTTTTAAACCAATACAGCCATGTCCCCTCCCAGCAAATCTTGTACTGCTATGTTACTTTTGCTCATTGCTCAGCCCCTGCTTAGTATGCATGCTTAGGATGCTACGATGTTACCCTGTTACTCTTTGGGTTGGGATATCACCTGATTATTATATTATTATTGTTGATGATATGATTATTATTATAATGTTGACTATATTCGACGAAGGGTGGAAGGTCTAGGCTATCCCGCCCCGACGCTTTGTTCCATTCGAGTCACCTAGGACCCGAGTTCCGGGTATTGGTTTTGAGACTGAGCGTGCCTAACCGCGTGTGGGATTTTATGGGGTCCCCTCTTCTTACCTACCTAGCTTCAAACATTTCTAGTGGTGGCCCAAGCTGATTTACCATTTGAAACCCGTGTGTGTGTCTGTTGGGTCGCTCCTGGCAGATATTATTTAAAACAACTCGGACCAGTGAGGACATAGTTCCTTGCTGGCCCATCCTGACCGGCTGAGGACCCGGTTATCCCAATGTGTCATGAACCGGCAATCCAAACCTGGAGTCATACGGTAGAGACCAGATCGAGAGCGCGGCCGGCTCCTGAGCTGGGTGTCGTCTCACCGGGGGCCACCCGGATTTGTTCGTTGTTAGCTAGAGGGACCTGTCGTTTCGGATCTCTTGGAACTAAATCATAAAATGGTTGCCTATGATGGGTAGCAACTGAGAGTGATGGACGTGCGTGCGGAGCCTCGTAATGGGCAGTTGGTACACCCCTGCAGGGTTAAATCTTTTCGAGAAGCCGTGTCCACGGTTATGGACGACTTGAGACCTACGTCCTGTTCATAGACAACAACAACTGAGATAATCTTATTATAACTTGATCAACGTGTGCGTGTGCCTTGACTGCTTCTTCTTCGTCGGGATGCGAAGAGGAGGACAAGGATAGGATAGGTGTTATGTTTGCGTAAGCAGTTGATAGCAAGACTTGTTGGAGGCGATTCCTCATCGAATGCTTGGCTCTTATCTTACTCTCTAGATCGTTAGCCACTTCATAAATGCTAGTGCGGCAGCAACCTCACCACTTACCCCTTCCTTACCGTAAACTACTAGTTGTCCTAGAATGACGAGTGATGAAGTCCTTGCTGGGTCAGATGACCACTACAGTTGGATGCTGAGTACCTCTGTACTCATGATACTACCCCCAAACTCTTTTCAGGGTTCTGATCGACAACAGGTATGGTGATCGACGTTTCACGTGGAGACTCGACGACGACTAGTTAGGCGGATCCCGGCGGACGGCCTGGACCCGTGTGGTTATGGGATCGATGCTTTTCTTTTGCCAGTAGGCATTTGCTTGTAGTCTGTACTCAGACATGTATCTTCCGCTGTTGTATTATATTTGAGGCAGTTGTATGCCGATTGTATGAGATGTTGTATCCTTGTATCTGTAATGTTGTGATATCATGTTGGAAATCCGGGGCATATGGCTATGTCATATGTCGCGGTGGGACCGATATGTGCTTCGTCCCCGGATCTGGGTGGAAACACCTAGATCTGGAACAGTACCGCATATCGGGCCTTACAACTTGGTATCAGAGCCTTACCGACCGTAGGATCCCCTCTCTGGCCGAAGTCGAGTCTAGACAAAAATTATTTTGTAGTTACTAAGTTAGTTATCGGAGAGTAGGAATCTTTTTACTCCTTACCCTTGCTCTGGTCAAGACAAGTGTCGTAAGTGTTTTACTCTGATCTTATCCCCTTCAAACTCTAGGATCTCGAGTGAGTCGAGCATCGGAATAGTTACAATGCCTTGCTTGCAGCGTATTGTCTCGATTCCGAGCTTAGGTGGGAATTCCTGTAGCACCTTTAGCTTCTCCGACTTCGGGAATCATCTGGGTCATTCATTGCCATCCATTCTTTTGCCCGGTGTTTTTACGACTTGCGTCGAAAATCACTATCCCTTGATTTGGTTATCGTTGTCGTTCCACCTCTTGACACCGACGATTTCGTTCTTCCGACGATGTTGTCTCTCTGCGGAAAGTTATCTCGACAAAAGTTCGACATCGACATGGAGCAGAGTCCCTTGTTGGTGGTGTTGAAGATCGTCGACTCTTTTCTCTTCCCCCCCCGGATCGTCCTGGATCTCGGGACGAGATCCCTTGTTGGTGGTGTTGCCTGTAACAGTCCAGATTTCACAAAAATTAAAAACTTTGTTTTCTGCGTGAATTGATTGATTGCCTGATTTGTTTGCGGTGTTTGCATCCCCGATTTATCGATCGGCGATTATTTCCCCCCTCTTATCTCGTATCGGACGGAGACCGACCCCTTTTTCCACCACGGCACACGACTTTGCGACACCGGGGTTTCACCCGAGCACCGTCGCAACCGCACGAGACCAGCCGCAGCCAACGGAACGAAAAAACCCCGTTTAATAATTAAACGGGTTATTTTTACGGGGCGCCGGAAAATTTTGTCGGAATGTCACCGCAGTGAGGTACGATCGAAGAGCTCGACGCGCTGAGCGCGTGGTTCGAGATTTCGTCGGAATCGGAGTCCGTACGGAGTCTCGGCGGTCACGAACGCGATCACCGGACACGCGAGAGGGGTACCGAGGGCGTTTGCGTCAACTGGCCAGCCAACCAGCCCTATATAAAGACCACCAACCTCCCACACCCAATTAGGGTCTACCCCCATGGAAATATGCAGCCACCCCCCTCACAAAATCCCCAAATCTGCCCCTAGCCCTCCAGATCCCCGAAACCCTAATTCCTAAGCAATTTCAGCCATCAGATCCAGATCTGAGGGCTCAGATCGCGCCCCCAGCTCCACCAACCGCGTCCGGGCCGCGCCGGGCCCGCGCAGCCGCCGCCAGGGCCCGATCTGGGCTAGGAGGCCCTCTCCTCCCCGTGCAGCCATGGAGCCGCCGCTCCTCTCCGGCCACGGCCGCGCCGCCCGCGCTCCGGTGAGCAGCCAGTCGGCCTCCTCCGCGCCTCTCCTCCTTCCCCGCGGCCTCCCTCTTCTCCTTCCTCTCACCCCGCTCCTCCCCTCTGCAGGTAGCCGCCGGCGCCGCCTTCTGCCATGGATGGCCGGCCGAGGCCGAGCTCGGAGCTCACCGCGCCGCCGAGGAACCACGCCGCCCCGCCTCCTCCTAGCCTCCGGATCTGGCGCCGCCGCGCTCGCCCCGCCTTCCTGCACCGCCCGCCGGCGTCCTCCGCCTCGCCGGAGCCCCGGCTGCCGCCGGCCGTCGTCGGGGCCGAGCCGCTCGGGAGCTCGAGGCCGAGCCTCCTTGCTCCATGCCGCTCCAACCGCCTGGACCGGCCAGGTGGGCCCGATCCAGGCCTCCAAGGCCCAGCCGAACCACAGCACAGCGCCAGACCGACTTGGGCCGAGCCCACTAGGGGTGAGGCCGGCTCCTTTTTTTTCTGTTGTATTTTCCATTTTTCAGATCTTGCTAAGTCTGGAAAATATTGCTTGCTGATTCAATTTTGCAACGTTATTTCCCGTTGAACCGTAGCTCGGATCGCGTTGCGCCCAAAAGACGAACTGTTTAGAATTGCGTGTACTTTAATCCGTCTTTTGTGAGTTAATTGTTTTGAGGTTGTTTAGATATAGTTTTTGCTGTTCAAAGTGGGCATCAGGCCGTTAATTGCTTTAAATTCCTGTTATTGTGTTGCTGTTATTATTTTGTTGCAACTTTGCATGATGATTGTAACAAATCCATGAGGTCTTTTGCATTGATTCCTTTTGCGTTGCATTAAGCAATGTTTGTACTTCAGTATCATGCATTCACATGCCATATTTGCCTGCTGCATCATGTTTATATTTTGCTCCAAAGTAGCTATCATGATGTTGATGTGCTGCTATTGCTGAAAACTGTTATTTTGTTGCAACTTCGGATGACGATTGCTTCGCAACCGTTCATCGGAATTGAGTGATTCCAGTTGCATATTGTTAAGCATGATGTCTACTTTCATCCCATGTATTGATATGTCATGTTTCTGCACTTTTGCATATAGATTTACCCCTGTTTATACAGCATGTGCCCGTAAATTGTTTTTCTTGTATCTTTTTAACCGTAACTCCGTTTGGAGTGTGCCTTATATGTAACTTGATTAGTTTTTCGTGTACTTTGTGTTTTTGCTATTGTTTGCTGTTGTTAACCAACCTAAAATATGGTTTAGGGCAGAACAGTACCAAATCTTTTAATCATCGTGCGGCACTTAGTGTTATGCCATGTTTAGGTTGTGCCTCACTTAAATTGTCTAGCATAGATAGTTTACTTTGTGCTTCACCTCTTGCCATGTTTGTGTGCTTTACCATGCTTGCTTGAGTTGCCATGTTAATAATCGTTGTTTGGTCACCTGTAGCTAAACAACTTGAACCACCGTAAACGTGCGGTATCGTCGTGTGTGACGAGTACTCCACTTAAATCGTTAGTAACCGCTCTCGACGGTAGGTGCGATGTCTCGTGTTACTTCTTGTTGATGCTTGCTCTTGTATTGCTCCGTAGTAATAGTGGTGCACCGTTGATTGCTTTCCAGTGTTTATCGTCTTGTGTGCTTCCGCGGGTACCTCTCGGAGACGATGCGAGCTTGCGATCAGCTACACCTTCGGAACCCGACTTATCAACAGGCAAGGACTTGCATTACTTATGATCCATTCTATTTCAACCAGCGGTTTGCATGCTAGAATAGGTTAGGCGATGTTTGATCCTACCACATGTTTACAGCCTCTTTTAAACCAATACAGCCATGTCCCCTCCCAGCAAACCTTGTACTGCTATGTTACTTTTGCTCGTTGCTCAGCCCCTGCTTAGTATGCATGCTTAGGATGCTACGATGTTACCCTGTTACTCTTTGGGTTGGGATATCACCTGATTATTATATTATTATTGTTGATGATATGATTATTATTATAATGTTGACTATATTCGACGAAGGGTGGAAGGTCTAGGCTATCCCGCCCCGACGCTTTGTTCCATTCGAGTCACCTAGGACCCGAGTTCCGGGTATTGGTTTTGAGACTGAGCGTGCCTAACCGCGTGTGGGATTTTATGGGGTCCCCTCTTCTTACCTACCTAGCTTCAAACATTTCTAGTGGTGGCCCAAGCTGATTTACCATTTGAAACCCATGTGTGTGTCTGTTGGGTCGCTCCTGGCAGATATTATTTAAAACAACTCGGACCAGTGAGGACATAGTTCCCTTGCTGGCCCATCCTGACCGGCTGAGGACCCGGTTATCCCAATGTGTCATGAACCGGCAATCCAAACCTGGAGTCATACGGTAGAGACCAGATCGAGAGCGCGGCCGGCTCCTGAGCTGGGTGTCGTCTCACCGGGGGCCACCCGGATTTGTTCGTTGTTAGCTAGAGGGACCTGTCGTTTCGGATCTCTTGGAACTAAATCATAAAATGGTTGCCTATGATGGGTAGCAACTGAGAGTGATGGACGTGCGTGCGGAGCCTCGTAATGGGAAGTTGGTACACCCCTGCAGGGTTAAATCTTTTCGAGAAGCCGTGTCCACGGTTATGGACGACTTGAGACCTACGTCCTGTTCATAGACAACAACAACTGAGATAATCTTATTATAACTTGATCAACGTGTGCGTGTGCCTTGACTGCTTCTTCTTCGTCGGGATGCGAAGAGGAGGACAAGGATAGGATAGGTGTTATGTTTGCGTAAGCAGTTGATAGCAAGACTTGTTGGAGGCGATTCCTCATCGAATGCTTGGCTCTTATCTTACTCTCTAGATCGTTAGCCACTTCATAAATGCTAGTGCGGCAGCAACCTCACCACTTACCCCTTCCTTACCGTAAACTACTAGTTGTCCTAGAATGACGAGTGATGAAGTCCTTGCTGGGTCAGATGACCACTACAGTTGGATGCTGAGTACCTCTGTACTCATGATACTACCCCCAAACTCTTTTCAGGGTTCTGATCGACAACAGGTATGGTGATCGACGTTTCACGTGGAGACTCGACGACGACTAGTTAGGCGGATCCCGGCGGACGGCCTGGACCCGTGTGGTTATGGGATCGATGCTTTTCTTTTGCCAGTAGGCATTTGCTTGTAGTCTGTACTCAGACATGTATCTTCCGCTGTTGTATTATATTTGAGGCAGTTGTATGCCGATTGTATGAGATGTTGTATCCTTGTATCTGTAATGTTGTGATATCATGTTGGAAATCCGGGGCATATGGCTATGTCATATGTCGCGGTGGGACCGATATGTGCTTCGTCCCCGGATCTGGGTGGAAACACCTAGATCTGGAACAGTACCGCATATCGGGCCTTACAATCTCCATGCTCATGACTTGTGAAACATAGTCATCAACCGAATCATATACTATACAAGGATATGTGTCCACATAAACTTATCAACTAGGGACCATTAGGACAATCATCATATAATATATAGTCTCACAAACAAGTCACATACTTATTGATACATATCAGTGATGATGTTCAAGGACAATACAAATAACTCATGAATACATAAGGAGTTAACATCATAACATGATTGCCTCTAGGGCATATCTCCAATAGTCTCCCACTTGCACTAGAGTCAATCAGTTAGGCATCTAAGGCCCATGGCTCTTACGTGCGCCTCATGCTTCGGCATCGGGAGAGGCTTCGTCAAAGGATCAACAATGTTTGCATTCGTGTGTACTTTGCAACATTTATATTACCATCATCTACAAATTGTCGTATGAGATGATAACGCCTTTCTATGTGCTTGGATTTCTAGTGATGCCTTGGCTCCCTGGCCTGTGCGATGGCACCACTATTATCACAATAGAGGTCCAACGGGTTTTCCGATCTGGACCCACACAAAGTAGGGTAATGAAATCCCTTATCCAAACACCTTCCTTTGGAGCTTCAGAAGCTGCAAGGTACTCGGCCTCTGTTGTAGAATAAGCTAGTGTCTCTTGCTTGGAACTTTTCCAGCTCATTGCACCTCCGTTCAGAATGAACACATAACCAGATTGCAAACGAAAGTCATACCTGTCGGTTTGGAAACTAGCATCAGTGTAACCCTTTACAACGAGCTCGTCCTCACCTCCATAAACTAGGAACATATCCTTAGTCCTTCTCTGGTACTTTAGGATGCTATTAACTGCTGTCCAGTGGCTCTCGCCTGGATTAGCCTGGTATCTGCTCGTAGCACTTAGAGCATAGGAAACATCTGGACGAGTAAATACCATAGCATAAATGATAGACCTGATGGCCGAAGCATACGGAATATTATCCATGCGTCTTTGCCCATTAGGAGTCGATGGACCCTGAGTCTTGCTTAGATGAATGCCATGTGACGTAGGCAAGAACCCTTTCTTAGCCTCATGCATGTTGAACCTATTCAACACCTTGTCAATATACGCACCCTGGCTTAATCCAATAAGCCTCCTTGATCTATCTCTATAGATTTGGATTCCGAAAATGTAAGTTGCTTCTCCCAAGTCCTTCATTGCAAAACTATTTTTCAATGAGTCCTTGACAGCTTCCAGCATTGGAATGCCATTCCCAATCAATAATATGTCATCCACATATAAGATTAGAAATACGATTGCGCTCCCACTAAACTTCTTGAACACACAAGGTTTCTTTTCGTTCTCGATGAAGCCAAACGATTTTACAACCTCTTTCAAATGAATGTTCCAACTCCGAGATGCCTGCTTCAATCCATAAATGGATTTCTGAAGTTTTCATACCTTACTAGCATTCTCTGGATCTACAAAACCTTCGCCTGTATCATATACACGTCCTCATCTAGATTTCTGTGAAGGAAAGCTGTTTTAACATCCATCTGCCAAATCTCATAATCGAAATAGGTAGCTATAGCTAGAATAATCCGAACTGATTTAAGCATCGCTACAGGCGAGAAGTTCTCGTTGTAGTCAATTCCTTAAACTTGTCGAAACCCCTTCGCGACAAGTTGAAACGCGAGAGATGATAATGGCTTCTCGCCCTCCGTTGGTTACCCCAAGCGGAAGGTGAGATGTAGGATAGCAGCAAATTTCCCCTATGTAGAGGATAGGGTTTGTCTCCCGTAGGACTCCGAAAGCGACAAGTAGGTGACAACGGCACTAGAAATTTAGCGGTTGACGTGGACCTGCAAACAGATACAAATAACTTTGCTCCCAACGAAGTTCAGAGAGGTTGTCAATCTCTCCGGCCTTGTTCTTTACAAAGAATCAAACGCAAGGGATAAAGGATAATAGCAATTGCAACTAGAAAGTAAAAGCAGGAAATAAATTGAGCGTGTAAACAGTGATGAGAATATGGACCGGGGTCCCGTGATGTTCACTAGTGATGTCTTTCTCCCAAAATACGATAAACTGCTATGCGAGGTAAACAAATCACAGCTGGGCAATTGACAGGATTAAAAACGCACCGCAATGCAAACTATGCTACAAAGAAAGGAAGAGGCTCAAAAGCATAGGCGGTACGCCAAAATAAGTAGACAGAAATCCAACTGCATCTACTACTAATCATCCACCTTGAGATATCTATCCAGAACATCTCACTGGTATTAAGTTGAGAGCCCCACCCACTACATTAAAAGAACTTTGCGTAAAGTAAACAATCCTTGCAACCGCGGTTACAAGCACCATTGTTTCCCCCCTTGTGGCAACAACACATCCCCTAGACTCATGTTTCTATCACTCAAGCGTGTCATCAGGGGGCATGAACCCGCAATCGAGCATAACGTTCCCTCTTGGAGTCACTACCTACTACTTGGCCAAAGAAATAAATAGCAACGGAGAACATGCAATAATTACTTAGGAACAAAAATATAAAAGATAAGAACGAAATATATTACTCTATCACAAACTGAACATAGTGTCATAATCCATTAGATCTTTGGAATCTTATCTTGACTCGTCCCTAGACCACTAGCCAGGTACAAGTCAATTTGATCCACTCCTTTTCGATATTTTGAGCACTCATGCAATGGATGAGCGTAATCACGAGAGTTGACACTTAGGATGGTAAAGAGAGAGATATGGTGGAGGAGGAAGACAAAAAGCGTGTGAAAGGCTCACATCAATGAGGACAATCATAGGACGGAGAAGGACAAATGATAGATATGATGTGAGGAGTAGGGATTGCCATGCAACAGATGCACATATGAGCTAAGAAAAGCTCTCCAATGGAACTAGTGGGGGTGCATCCAACTTGCTCGCTCATGAAGAACTAGAGCTCGTTTGAGGAGGCTCATCGTTGGAATATGCAAGCCAAGTTCTATAGTGTGAAGGTCTCCACATAGCTATATGCATATATGATCATCTCTATGGAGTACAAGATATAGAGGGAGTAAAAGAATAGTAGTGTTGCCCCTTTCTCTCTTTTTATTTATTTTTTCTCATTTTTCTATTTTTTGTATTTTTTTGGTGGCCTCAATGGCTATTTATATTTAAATCTCATTTGTCCTCTTTGGAACCTTTTAATTTTGTCCACTTTGGGATCTTTTCCTCACTTAAGGGCAACACTCTATTTTACAAGAAGGTATAGAAGATCTTCACACTTTACAAGGTACTCAACATAAAGAAGATGTAGCTATCATGATGGATGCAAGTGTATGCCTCTGCCAGTGTAGCAGGAACATGTATGACATGAAGATCAAGTCATGAGAAGGTGGATGTTGCATGGCAATATATCTCGGAAAGGCTATGGAATGCCTTGATAAGTAGGTATGTTGGCTGTTTTGAGGAAAGATATAGAGAGGTTTATGATGACAGAGCGTATCATGCCAAGGGTTTGGATGCACCGGCGAAGGTGGACGCCAACTCTCGGTGTGAGAAGAGGGCAATGCACGGTACTGAAGAGGCTAGCAAATATGAGGAGGTGGAAGTGTCAACTTTCAATACTTACATTAGTCCGAAGAACTCATGCACTTATTATCGGTAACTCTCAATCTAGTAAGGAGGTTCACAAAGAGACAAGTACCCCGAGGAGGAGTGTATGGGGTTTTGGTTATCCTTGCGCATCCTCGACTCATGGTACGTGAGTGTACTCTAATATCCGACCCCTCCAAAGATTAGTGATCCCTCTAGCAATAGAGTTCTCAACTAGTTTTTGTAGGTTTTGAAAATAAGCACGGATTGCCCAAAATACGACACCTATGACTAATAGGCTAGAGCTTTTGACACCAAAAGTTCAAACATTACTCACAACAATACCTCAAAACTATTGCAAGTTACTACTAAAATTGAATAGCAACCTCAATTACCTACTTCAAGACAAGACACAACTCAGTGCAACAACCAACTATTTTAACTAGATAAACTTTAAGACTAAAGAGATTTCCAGCAACAAACTAAACAAAATCTAAAGCTCTTGAAAAGACAGACACGAAAACTAACAGCTAAACATGGCAGCAGCTACGAAAAGATAAAGAACACACAATAGAAGAAAGATAGGCATGAAAATCCTATGATGTGTTCTAGTTTGAAGTGGAGCTTGTTTCTCTCCCACACAAAGTAAGCTGGGTTATAACTTGTTATGAACAGCAAGCAAAGCTAAAGAAAACTAAAAAGGAAACCTAAGAGCGAGACGCTCCAAGCATAGAACATAACGCATGAAGTGATAAAAATATAGTGAGACGGAGGACAAACTGATAATTATTGATGCAGAAGGGGATGCACGGGGGCATCCCAAAGCTTAGACGCTTGAGTCTCCTTGAATATTTATTGGGGATGCATGGGGGCATCCCCAAGCTTGAGCGCTTGACACTCCCGGATCTTCTTTCATCATCTTCCCTCGCACACTTGAAAACTTTCTTCATACATAACTCATCATAAGCTGATTAGAGAGGTTAGTACCCTTAAGAAAACAATTTTTCTCCACTGGAAATAAAAATATTCTTGAAGATCTACTGTTTCTCAAGATCTCCAAAAAAATTTTGCAAAGAAAAAGCAAGCTTAAGGTTTGCAAAAGTAAGGAAAGGCAAAACATGGCAGAATCTGTGAAAACAGAACAACAGGTAGTAAATAATATTTTTAAGGTACTTCTGCAACTCAAATAAAAAACCTCAGAAAAGACGCTAGAAATAAAATTGTATATAGCATGCTGTCAAAAAAATTTAGATCGAAAAGATGATTTGGTGATTTTTGGCCAATTTTTCCGTCCGAGGACAGAATCTGTTTTCTGGACAGCATGTCACAACTTTTGAACTTTCTTGCAATCATAGGCTAAACTTGGCACAAAGCTTTAAAATAAAGATACAATGATGTTTCTACAATAGTAAAAATCATGAAGACCACTAAAAACAGAACTAAAAACATCTTGGGATGCCTCCCAACAAGCGCTTTCTTTTATGCCTTTTAGCTAGGCATGAAGATTATAAAAGGTGCTCTCACAAGAGAATAAGATTTGAAGCAAAAGAGAGCATCAAGAAGAAAATATGAAACATATTTAAGCCTAACCCAATTCCTATGCATAGGCATCTTATAATAAAATAAATCAAAGAAGCACGAAGTGACATGCATAGGAAGGTGGAAAAAGAACAACTTCAAAAATTTCAACATAAAGAGAGGAGTTTTAGTAATATGGAAGTTTCTACAACCAAACTTCCCTCTCTCAATTTTTTTTTCAGTAGTATCATGAACAACATCAAGAATATAACTATCACATAAATAATGTTGTTCATGAACTACAAGCCCACATGTATAGTTTTCAACACAGTCTTTAGGATCATAAGATAAATGCAACCCATCACATTGAGCCTTGATAAAAGCCAAATTCTCCGGAATATGAGTTGGAGATTTCAAAAGGATAATAGGACAATCAAGTGTGGGTGCAATAGAAAAAATTGCATGCTTAACGTAAGGAACTATAGCAAGTTCATCTTCGCAAGCATAGGCCATATTGGCATCATGGCCATCAACAAAGCAAGTATCAAGGTCTTCAGAAAGGGATATTTTGAGTGAGTCCTCAGAATCATGGGATTCCTCATCAAAGCAATCATTCGCCTCTTCTTGGGCAGCAAACATTGTGTTTGTAAAATCCTCAATATAAGCATTGGAAGTATAATTCTCGAAGCAATAAGCAAGAACTGCAAAGTTTTCGGACTTGTCAATAGTATCATAATACTTTTCAATCAAAGAAGCAATCTCATAAGCACCTTTAAAAGCAACAAACTCTTTGAACGGGATCAACCCCGGAAAATCCCATGGTCAGGGACCCTGGGTTAGTCATAGAGATGGCACAGGTTGGACGATACTCGTCGGCTAACAGGAGAAGCACTTCCTGCTCGACGTTATTACGTGAGGGGGCGATTACAGTGGAGGCTAAGGCGAGTTCTCGCAAGGCAAGGATTAGTAGATGCGTATTGAGTTCCTCGGACGGCGGAAAAGCGACACATGGGGCATGATTTACCAAGCTTCAGGCCCCCGGAGGGAAAACCCTACATGCTGCTTGTCTGATCTTGTATTGATGATGATGTATAGGGGTGCCGTGAGCGCTTTTGTGGAGAGAGATCTGTCTAGTCCTATGGGTGGGGATTGAGAGCTTGTCTAGAGAGGTGCCCCTGCCTCGCTTTATATAGATAGCTAGGTAGGGGTTTACATGATTCCTAGTCGATTACAAGTAGGAGTCCTTATCTTGCGCCTCAAGTCTTGGTCTTTATGTCTTACTCCATTATGTCGGTGTCCACGAGTGGGCCCCTGGTGGGCCGCCAGCCATGACACGCACCAGGTACCCTCATGTAGAGGAGTCGTGGGGGTATCCCCTCGTCACTCTTCAATCTTGTCAGCATCAAAGTAATCATAAACACCTTTAGCATAAGAAGATAAGATCTCAATTTCATTAAACTCACATTGGAAAGGTAGGTGTTTACAATCTATATTAGAGCAACAAGTAAAATCATAAATTTGGCATAAACACTCAGCATAGCAATAAGAAGTTTGTATTTGGTCCAATAAGTGTTTCCCTTTCTGAGATAGGCGGTGCCGTGTATGATGAGCATGTTGGGATACGGGGCAGAAAACACAAAATTTTCATACCTACGGTACCCGAACCCAAGATCTATGCTATGGCGATGTAAAGTAACAGAGGGAATCAGTGTTCATACCTTTGATGACCGAAAGAGGGAAACGTTATTGCGAACGTGGCTGGCGTAGACTCGGAACTACGACCTCCCTGTCGTGTAGAAGACCACCACCGGCGAGGATGACTCCCGGTAAACCTCCAGCGACGAAGTAGCACCACAGGTGTAGTGCCTCGAAGAGATTATACACGTACGGTACAATCGATGTTCCTCCCGGGCCTCGAACCAGGCGAGCAGCGGAAGAAAGACGGCTACGGATCCCGACTCCAGCAGAATGACGGCCTGCCTTATGGTGGAGAACTCCAATCCAGGTGCAGACTCCAAACAAGGGAAGTCCACTTCCGGGAAGGAGAAGGAGGAAGAAGGAGATATTGGTGTGTTGGAAAAAGGGGGGTCTACCCCTCCTTATATAGGCCAAGGGGGGGTGCCATCCTCCTCCCCTCCCCATGTGGTACTAAACTCCCAAGGGGGGGGGAGTGCGCCGGCCAAGGGGGGTGGTGGGCCCCACCCTTGGCGCCAAGCCCAAGGGGGGAGACCCCATCCTCTCTTAATGGGCCCCATGGGCCCATTTAGCCTTTTTCCTATTTTTTTTTAATTTATTTAATATGTTTTAAATATTTAATTCAGATAATTAAATAATAAAACATTATTAAAACAATTAAACTTTATTTTGAACTATTCAAAATGTCTGGAAACCATTCCGTCCTCCTCCGGAACTATTCCGGTGATTCCTCCTATTTCACCGATTGATCCCGTAACTGTCCTATGCATCGATTGCCCTTAAATGTAACACCCTAACGGTCCGGGAAACAGCAGACATGGTCGAGACTCTTATCATTGACCAATGACTAGTCAGTTGGACCTGGTTACAATCCTTGACAGCCCCTGCGCTTCCATTGAATGAACTTCGATCGCTCTTGGAAACCGTTAACGATATGACGTAATCCCTTTGTGCTGCGGTACTTTGCTTGTCCGAGGTTTGATCGTCGGTATCCTACATACCGTGTTCACTATTAGTAATATTTCATCTACATATAACACAAGGAATGCTAGAGAGCTCCCACTCAGTTTCTTATAGACGCAGAACTCTTCGACATTTTGGACAAATCCAAAAGCTTTAATGACCTCATCAAATCGAAGATTCCAGCTCCGAGATGCTTGCTTCAACCCATAGATGGACCGTTGTATCTTGCACACCTTACCAGCGTTCCTTGGATCGACAAACCCCTCTGGTTGCATCATAGAAAACTCTTTCTCAATGTTGCCATTTAGGAATGCAGTTTTCACATTCATCTGCCATATCTCGTAATCATGATATGCAGCTATTGCTAGTAGGATCCGAATAGACTTTATCATCGCTACATGAGAGAACGTATCCTCGTAGTCAACTCCTTGAATTTGTCGGAACCCCTTCGCGACAAGGCGAGCTTTGTAGACAGATACGTTTCCGTCTGCGTTGGTCTTTTTCTTGAAAATCCATTTATTCTCGACGGCCTTGCGGTCCTCGGGAATATCCACCAAAGTCCATACTTTGTTGGTGTACATGGAGTCTATTTCGGATTTCATGGCTTCAAGCCATTTCTCGGACTCGGGTCCCTCCATTGCTTCTTTGTAACTTGTAGGTTCATCCGACTCATCAGCCGAGATTGCATTCACAAGCTGTCCGTAAAACTCAGTAGGTTGACGGATTCTTGATGACCTACGGGGCATAAAAGGTTCCTCTTCATTCTCATCATGATCATCATCAATGTCATGATCGTTATGAATGTCGTTCTGGCCATTATCTTCAGCTCCCACTGTGGAAGATGGTTCCAGAACAATTTCCGTAGCCGTTTCTTCCAATTGGAGTGATTGGTCAGTCACTTCATCGAGGTCTATTCTCCTCCCACTCAACTCTTTCGCGAGAAACTCCTTCTCAAGAAAGTGTCCCGTCTTACAAACGTTTTGCTGTCAGACTTGTTGCAGAAGGTGTATCCACAAGTTTCCTTGGGATAGCCCACAAAGATGCACTTATCCGCCTTGGATTCAAGTTTGTCAGGCTATAGTTTCCTAACATAAGCCTCACAACCCCAAATCTTCAGGTGAGACAACTTAGGTTTCGTGCCATGCCATTCTTCAAATGGTGTTGTCTTTACGGATTTGGATGGTGCCCTATTAAGAATATGAGCGGCAGTTTCTAATGCATACCCCCAGAATGACACAGGCAAATCAGTATGAGACATCATCGATCGTACGCTATCCAATAGGGTTCGATTACTTTGCTCAGCCACACCGTTTCTCTGAGGTGTGCCTGCCGGCGTAAGCCGTGGTACTATGACACAAGACTTCAGATGATTGCCAAACTCGTGACTCAAATACTCGCCACCTCGATCCGATCGAAGGTGCTTGATTTTATTTCCGAGTTGATTTTCGACCTCATTCTGAAATTCCTTGAACTTTTCAAAGGTTTCAGACTTGTGCTTCATCAAGTAAATATACCCATATCTGCTCAAGTTATCAGTAAAGGTCACGAAGTAACGAATACCATTGCGAGTGGGGACGTTCATGGGTCCACATACATCCGTGTGTATGATCCCCAACAAGTCATCCGCACGCTCCATTATCCCATTGAATGGAGACCTTGTCATTTTGCCCATGAGGCATGGTTCACATGTATCAAGGGATCCAAAATCCAATGACTCAAGAAGTCCATCCTTATGGAGCTTCTCCATGCGCTTTATACCAATATGACCAAGTCGGCAATGCCACATCTTCATGTGATCTTCATCATTCTTCAATCTTTTGGCCTCAATATTGTTAATGTGACACACGTCACCATCGATATCAAGTACGAATAAACCATGCAACTCCGGTGCGTGAACATAAAACATTTCATCCTTATAAATCGAACAACCAATTGTATCATACTTAAAAGAATAGCGGTCTCGCTTCAAGCAAGAGCCACTAACGATGTTCACACTCAACGCGGGTACATAGTAGCAATTATTCAGAACTAAAACCAATCCCGAAGGGAGACTAAGATGCTTCGTGCCGACCGCAAAGACTTCAATTTGACAACCATTCCCCACGCGCATCGTCACTTCATCCTTGAGCAAGCGTCTCCTATTCCTTAGTCCCTGAATGAAATTAGAAATATGAGCGACAGATCTTGTATCAAGTATCCAGGATGTGTTCCCGGCGCTTGTCAAGAGAAGATCAACAATATGTATATCAAATATACCTTCCTCTCTCTTGGCGACCTTGCCAGCCTTCTTGTCCTTTAGGTACTTGGGGCAGTTGCGTTTCCAGTGATCTTCACCCTTGCAGTAGAAGCACTCCACTCCGGGTTTAGGCTTGGGTGCCTTGGGAGGAGCGGCAACTGACTTGCCATCCCTCTTGGGGCCACCTCTCTTGGCCTTCTCCCGCCTGCTTGACTTCTTGAAGTCAGTGGTCTTGTTGACCATGAAGACGGCGTGCTCCTTCTTGATCTCAACCTCGGCGCTCTTCAGCATGGAGAACAACTCAGAAGGGGTTTTGTTCATCCCCTGCATGTTGTAGTTCAGCACAAAGCCTTTGTAGCTAGGGGGAAGCGACTGCAACACCCTATCAACAACAAGTTCATCTGGAATCTGGCATTCCAGAGCATTCAAGCGTTGAATGTAGCCAGACATTTTGACTACGTACTCACTCACGCTGCCGTGCTCGTCCATCTTTGCTGAGAAGAAGGCTTCAGAAGCCTCGTACCGTTCAGCCCTGGCTTGAGGTGCGAAGACCGCCTTGAGGTCGGTGATAATATCATATGCACCCATCCTCTCAAAACGTTTCTGCAGCTCAGCCTCCATGGAGTAGAGCATGCCACTCTGGAAAAGGTTGTAATCATCAGTCCTGGAGAGATAGACATTCTTCTCGTCCCTACTGGCATCATCTGCTGGTGCATCACCTAACGCACCCTCTAGTACGTATGCCATCTTGAGGGGAACGAGGAGAATTCTCAGGGTGCGGTACCAGTTGGTGAAGTTTGTCTCATCTGTTTTTAGCTTATCTTTCTCTAGGAATGATCCTAAGTTGAACGAGGGGCGAGGTGCTTCCATCTACAAGGTTGATTCACAAGGATACATATTTAGACTTTTGTTCATAATGTGGAGTTTCAATTTAATCTCAAAATTCTAGAAAGCTCCCACTTAGATAAACACCTCTCAATTTAACTAAGTGATTACACAATCCCAGCCCCATACCTCCCCCGATCGTCACGGCCATCAGTATGCGAACCAGGTAGGCCTCTAAGCCAATCACATCAGGCATGTGACTCGTGCTCGACCTTTCGGTCTCCTATGTTCCAGGACCGCATCTACATACGTCAAGTCTGCCAATCTAACCTTGATGTTAGCTGTTCAGCAAGGCCATATCTGCATATGCCAGGCTTGACGAACCCAACCTCATGCGAACTCCGTTGAATATGTAGGACAACTCCGGTATGTACGGATCATCAAGCCATATGGGAGAACCTTCCAGGCGATGCCCACCAAGGGAGAAAATAATGTTGGTATTGTGAGATATGGTCCTGTTTCGTGCTACCGTCGATATATCTAGCATACTAGCATAAAACAGGAAGTAAAACTGTAAATCATACAACCTATGACCCCCCTTCATGCAAAGCAAAGTTAAACGCCTTTCTACTTTAGCTTGTGCAAGTTTTACATGGCTGCTAGGGGTTTCGAGAGAGAGAACCGTTTCTATCCTGCGAAAAACATGCCACAACACCGTCTCCCATCCGTCTCTATTACACCCCTGTCGGGGCCCTCCGTTGCAAACATCTTCGCATCGCTAATGCAGAGAGACAGACACCCCCCCAGCCACTTTATATGGTACAAGCCATATGTCAAGCGTGGAACCAGTCTCGCGTAAACGCGTAAGGTTGGTCGGGGGCCGCTTCATCAAACATTGCCGCAACACTAAGTGATTACACGTGGGAGGGTAACGAATGAAGATTCGATGCCCACATCCTAGATATGTTCTACCCGTACAATACATCTACGCATAGCTAGCTCTGATACCACTGTTGGGATACGGGGCAGAAAACACAAATTTTTCATACCTACGGTACCCGAACCCAAGATCTATGCTATGGCGATGTAAAGTAACGGAGAGCATCGGTGTTCATACCTTTGAAGACCGAAAGAGGGAAACGTTCTTGCGAACGTGGCTGGCGTAGACTCAGAACTATGACCTCCCTTTCGTGTAGAAGAACACCACCGGCGAGGATGACTCCCGGTAAACCTCCAGCGACGAAGTAGCACCACAGGTGTAGTGCCTCGAAGAGATTATACACGTACGGTACAATCGATGTTCCTCCCGGGCCCCGAACCTGTAACGACCCAATTCACACAGAATTGAAGTCTCTGTGCTCAAGTGCCAGTCCCTGGATCGAACTCGCTGGCACACACAATGTTATAGACGTATATCAAAGTACAAGTGCACCATTATTACAACGTATGATCCAGAGTAAAATAAATAACAAGTTGCATAGCCCAAGGCTAGCTTATTCAATATAAATATAGCGGAAGCAAAAGCAAATAACGTGGAGTCCATCAACAGCCACATGTGAACATGCTGAGTGTAGACTCCATGTTATTTGCTTTTTCTTCCGCTATATTTATATTGAATAAGCTAGCCTTGAGCTATGCAACTTGTTATTTATTTTACTCTGGATCATACGTTGTAATAATGATGCACTTGTACTTTGATATACGTCTATAACACTGTGTGTGCCAGCGAGTTCGATCCAGGGACTGGCACTTGAGCACAGAGACTTCAATTCCGTGTGAATTGGGTCGTTACAGATGGTATCAGAGTAGTGTGTTGACTGTAGGACGTGACCCTAGAAAATGGACTAGGAAAGCCATAGAAATAAAAATATTACTTTATATCACTCTGTCTTGTACTTACTTACCTTCTCTATCTCGTATTCATACCTATTCTAATTCTTGCCTTACCTCTCTTTGATTATAGATGACCACTATTTCATACCGCGCTATGGCGTTTGGACCTGAGCTCAGGGGGATTTGCCACTTCCTGAACATCTACGCGCTAGTCTTTCAGCCGGACATCTTGGAGACAAGGGGAGCTGATGACTACTGGCAAGTGGAGACTTTCATCCTTGGAAGCATGGAGAATGAAGAAAGGGTGATTACGGAGTCCTTCGAGGTGCATGCCCAGGAGAAGGAGTGGTGTGTCCGCATGGCCGCTCACATAGCTCTTGGACGCATTGTGGAGACGTATTCCGACCGACTAAAGGGTACGGTGTACGCGGAGATGGCCAATGTTCTCCCATCGGGGAACATAATACCAAAGAGGTTCAGGTATGTGCCTGGGGCCATTTGGCCAGGTACAACCAGCTACATCATCCAAAGCCTGGAGAAGCACATCCATTGCCTAGAGAAGTGCACTCAGTCAGACCCATACACCATTACTGAGTTGCAGCAGAAGAACACCAGGCTCAAGAGGGACAACAACAAGCTGAAGAAGGAGAAGTTGGAGATGAAAGCGGAGATGAAAAGGCTGAAGGAGAAGATGAAGGCCAATGGGATTGACGAACCAGAAGACGAGCCAGAAGTAGACACCTCGGCAGAAGAAGAAGAGCCGAGTCCCAAAAGGCGCAACCGCACTAGCGGGCGCGAATTCCGCATGCTGTTTAGCAAAGACAGCATTAAGAATTACTTCACTGGCTATTAGTGCTCTACCGTTATCGTGTTAGTGTATTTGACCATGTCGACTTATTCGGTGTGGAAATACTAGGTTGCTTGATATACTCTTATGTTATTCATGATTGTGTTGAGGATCTTATATCAGTTATAAAAGATATTTTAAACTATATGGTGTGATATGTGATGGTTTTTCGTATGAGTGCATTGGTTTGATGATTGTTATATGTTTGATGCTATGGTGATATTGATTGGTGAAGTTGATTGGTGATATATGTATTGTATATATAATGCTTGTCATGATCATCATAAGCATATGGGTAGGAATATATTTCCCTAGCTACTTTCTGTCTAAATCTTACCTATTCTTACCCAACAGATGCCGCCGAGCATGATTTACCTACCGTAGTTCTTAAGTCTTCTATGATCATAAGTTCACCGGGAGCGGAGATGTCAGCTAGTTTGGGATGCCATCAGTTGAGCCTAGCCATAGGGAAGCATGTTTTTCCTACAGATTTGATTGTGTTGAAGTCACAAGGTTTGGATATTATTTTGGGCATGGATTGGTTAGCCAAATACCAAGGTGTTATTGATTGTGCCAGTCGGTCTATCACTCTCAGTACACCGAGTGGACAGAAGATCAGATATGTGTCCAAGTATAAGCATCAGCACGCGCAGGTGAATTCTCTTAAGGGGGGTAGCCTGGATGATGTGCGTGTTGTGAGGGATTATCCGAATGTGTTTCCGGAGGAGTTGCCAGGTATGCCACCGGATAGGGAGATTGAGTTCCTTATTGATTTAATACCAGGCACTGGGCCTATTGCTAAGAGACCGTATAGGATGCCCGCTAATGAACTTGAAGAGTTGAAGGAACAGATCAGAGAGTTGCAAGAAAAGGGGTTCATTCTCCCAAGCTCGTCACCTTGGGGATCTCCAGTGTTGTTTGTTGAGAAGAAGGATGGAACCCAGAGGATGTGTGTTGACTACCGTTCTCTGAATGATGTTACTATCAAGAACAAGTATCCTTTACCGGTGATTAATGATCTATTTGACCAGTTGGAGGGAGCTTGTGTATTCTCTAAGATTGATCTTCGTTCTGGTTATCATCAAGTCAAGATTCGGGAGAAGGATATTCCGAAGACTGCTTTTACTACAAGGTATGGGTTGTATGAGTATACTGTTATGTCATTTGGATTGACTAATGCTCCTTCATACTTCATGAATATGATGAACAAGGTGTTTATGGAGTTCTTGGATAAATTTGTTGTGGTGTTCATTGATGGTATATTGGTGTATTCCAAGAATGAGCAAGAGCATGAGGCACATTTGCGTTTGTTATTGGAGAAGCTCAGGGAGCACAAGTTGTATGCCAAGTTCAGCAAGTGTGAGTTTTGGTTGAAGGAGGTCGGATTCCTTGGACATGTTGTGTCAGGAGAAGGAGTAGCTGTGGACCCATCCAAGGTTTCAACAGTTACAGAATGGGAGACACCCGCGACAGTTGTTGACATTCGTAGTTTCTCGGGTCTTGCAGGATATTATAGGAGGTTCATTGAGAATTTCTCCAAACTTGCAAAACCAATGACTGAGCTGTTGAAGAAAGAGAATAAGTTTGTTTGGAGTGAGGCATGTGAAGCCAGCTTTCAGGAATTGAAGAAACGGTTAGTAACTGCACCTGTTTTATGTTTGCCTGATATACATAAGGATTTCTAAGTATATTGTGATTCATCTCGTCGAGGACTTGGTTGTGTTTTGATGCAAGGAGGTAGAGTTGTTGCTTATGCTTCACGTCAGCTTAAGAACCATGAGCAGAACTATCCTACACATGATTTGGAGTTAGCTGCAGTTGTTCATGCATTGAAAACATGGAGGCAATATCTTGTTGGTAATCATTGTGATGTTTTTACTGATCACAAGAGTTTGAAGTATATCTTTACTCAGAAGGATTTGAATCTCAGGCAGAGTAGATGGCTGGAGCTTATTAAGGATTATGATTTGAATGTGTAGTATCATCCTGGTAAAGCGAATGTGGTTGCTGATGCATTGAGCCGTAAGAGTCATATCAATGTTGCTAATGTTGAGGATATGCCACGTGAGTTATGTGAGCAGTTCAAGAGTCTCAGGTTGGAGATAGTTCCTAAGGGATATGTGGCAACATTGGAAGTAAAGCCAAATCTGTTGGAAAGGATCAGAGAAGCCCAGAAGGGTGATGCAGAAATTGATGAGATCAAAGTGAATATGACTAAGGGAAAAGAAGAGGGTTTCCGTGAGGATGAGCACGGAGCCATTTGGTTTGAGAAGCGCATTTGTGTACCGCAGGATGCAGAGATCAGGAAGTTGATTCTTCAAGAGGCACATGATTCACCTTATTCTATTCATCCCGGAAATACCAAGATGTATTTGGATTTGAGGGAGAGATTTTGGTGGCCTAGCCTGAAGCGAGAGATAGCGCAGTTTATTGCTGTGTGTGATGTTTGCCAGAGAGTCAAGGCTGAGCATCAGAAGCCAGCAGGATTGTTGCAGCCTTTGCCTATACCAGATTGGAAGTGGGATCAGATAGGTATGGACTTCATTACAGGTCTACTCAGGACTCGGTCAGGATATGATTCTATTTGGGTGATTGTTGATCGTTTGACCAAGGTTGCTCACTTCATTCCAGTGAAGACAACTTACAACAGTGCCAAGCTAGCCAAGATTTATATGTCCAGGATCGTGTGTTTGCATGGAGTTCCTAGCAAGGTTGTGTCTGATAGAGGTACTCAGTTTACTTCAAAGTTTTGGCGTCAGTTGCATGAGACCATGGGCACTAGGCTGGAGTTCAGTACATCGTTCCATCCTCAGACAGATGGGCAGACCGAGAGAGTCAATCAGATCTTGGAGGATATGTTGAGAGCTTGTGCGTTGGATTATGGTTCGAGTTGGGATGACAACTTACCGTATGCTGAGTTCTCATATAACAATAGTTACCAGGCTAGTCTTCAGATGGCACCATTTGCGTTACTGTATGGCAGGAAGTGCAGGACTCCGTTGATGTGGGATGAGGTAGGAGAACGTCAGTTGTTTGGACCCGACCTGATCAGAGATGCTGAGGAGAAAGTCAAGTTGATCCGTGATAGGCTGAAGATAGCACAGTCCAGGCAGAAGAGTTATGCAGATGCTAAGCGCAAGGATGTAACCTATGAGGTTGGAGACCGTGCGTATCTCAGAGTTTCACCAATTCGCGGAATCAAGAGGTTTGGAATCAAGGGCAAGTTAGCACCACGTTTTGTGGGGCCTTACAAGATCTTGGAGCGCCGAGGAGAGGTAGCTTATCAGTTGGAGTTGCCAAAAGCTTTGTCAGGAGTTCATGATGTGTTTCACGTATCCCAGCTGAAGAAGTGTCATGCAGTGATGGCAGATATTCCTTTGAGAGATACAGTGCCACTGGAGGCAATTCAGTTGGGGAGTGACCTGACTTATGAGGAGAAACCTGTGAAGATTCTGGAGACTGCAGAAAGAGTTACCCGCACCAAGACGATCAGGCTATGCAAGGTTCAGTGGGATCATCATACCGAAGAGGAAGCAACTTGGGAGCGTGAAGAAGATCTAAAGCAAGACCACCCGCATCTCTTTGCTAGCCAGTCCGAATCTCGAGGAAGAGATTCATCTTAAGGGGGGTAGGTTTGTAACATCCCAATTTTCTAAATTTGGATGTTAATAGATCATCATATGCATCTCATGCTGCTTCCGCATTTTTCTCGAGTTTTAAAATATTTTTAAACATTTTTAAACACATGGCAGTTCGCTGGAGAGGATATAAAAGGACTTATCCCCATTTTTAATTTGTTGAAAAATAGTTTAAAATATTTTTGGGAGAATTTTTAAATTTACTTTGGAGTTATAAATATTTTCCTAAAATTATTTTTGGAATTTATTTATGCTTCGGTAAAGTTTTTAAATCAATTTTCGAAGTTTTCGGTATTTTTAAAATGCCAGAAAGTATTTTAAAAATATTTAAAAACAGTTGCAAAGTTTTTATTTTTGTTTAATATTTTGGTAATGCCAAAAATTCAATTTTATTATTTTAAAAATATGGCGAAGACGGAATTTTAAAATAAATTTCCGTTATTTTTCTAATATTGTTTTGGGCCGAATGGGCCTGTTATGTTTTTTTCCCACAGACCGATTTTGTATTTATCTCGGATTTAAAAAAAAGGATTAGGGGCTGGCTATAAATAGCCCCGATTAGGGCTAGATTATTTTCGCTTAGCATTTTTAGGTTAGCCCTAAACTAATCCGCGGGACCCGCCGCCGCCGACATCATCGACGACGTCATCGCCGGAGTTCGCCGGAATCTCGCTGGAGCTTCGCCGGAAAGTTCGCCGGAGTTGCGTTTTTCGCCGTTTTTCGAAGTATTGTCCGAATGACGCCGTCCCCACGCCTCACCGGAGCCGCGCCGCCGCCTAGCCGCACCGCCGCCGCTCGCCGGAGCGAGCTGGCCGGCCGGAGCGCCGCTGCCGCTCCATGGCCCGGCGCCCGCCCCTAGCCGCCCGCGCGCCCGCGCCCGCGCCCGGCCGCCGCCGCTCCTCTGCCGCGTCCGCCGCCGCCCCCTACCGCCGGCCACGGCGGCTGGGCCGTCCGGAGCCTCGCCGGAGCCGAGCTCCAAGCCATGGCCTCCTCTGTGCCCGCGTGGAGAAGAAAGAGATTAGAAAAAAAGGTTTTAGATCGGTTTTGGAAAAAAAAACCCTAGATCTGGATCCAAACCGCCCGGGGACCCGATCGCTTTTTTCAGAATTTTTTTATTTACGTACGGGTCCTTTTTACAGTAGAGCACACCGGTACCCCCGGTGTCACCCCGATACCGTTTTTGCAACTACTTTTTAACCGTAACACGGAATTGGGAGATTCCAGTTGCGTTGCGACCGTGGTGAAATTTCCTAGCTAGTAGACCAAGTGGTACAGAAGTTTGAAGTTTTCAAATTTGAATCCCAAGATGATCCAAATTTGAACTTCCGGCAGCCGTAACTTTGTAACGGTGCGCCCGTTTGCGCCGTTTCTTTTTGCGTTAGTTTTATTTTGACAAGTACTTTAAGTTTAGCTACTGTTAGGCAAGTTTTGAGACTGTTCTTTGAATGTTTATTATTGTTTGACCATATTGGTGTGCGAATATATGTTGATTGGTGCTATGTTTGCTCGTATAGATTGTCCGGAGTGTGCCGCCTCGTTTTGTGAGGATTGTGACCGTCAGGACCAGCAAGAAGGCAAGTGATGCTTTGACCATACTCATACCTATATTTTCTATATGCATTATGTTAAGAAATATCACCCTATTGCATGATAGGTAGTTTATTTTACTGTTGCTTCAAAACCAGTTAGGGTAGCCACATGTCTTGACTTGTCTACCGTAGATCAACCTAGCCGTGTTGTTGCTTTATTTCTATGCTTTGTAGATGTGGTTTGGGTTGTGTAAACTCATGGAGTGCATGTGAGCTATTTAATAATTTGTGTAGCAACTGTTTAATAAATAGAAATCACCTCTGGACGGGCAGGGAGTGCTTCCTAGGGGCTCGTTCCTTATCTAAGGTTGAGACCAGGTTGTACCCCTAATGGATGGTTTGGTGGTTGATAGTATGTCATGGTGCTACCCTCTGAACGTAAGTGGGCGCCATCCAGGCTCAAAAAGATCAGACATACTTGGTGACTAGGAGCTTACATGTACAGCCGCTGGCCATATGGGCTCTGGCTTAGTTGAGTATGATGTAGGAAGCCTCTCCCGTGCAAAGCTAGCAGATGTACATGTGATAGGTGGTACCGGCTTGCCATTGGGTGTAGGTGACCTCTTCTGAAAGACTTCGTCTCAATCTTCAGGTTGAGTACAGCGGGGAAAGTGTACTAACCTCTGCAGAGTAAAAACTAATCATGATTAGCCGTGTCCCCGGTTATGGACATCCTTGAGCTACTAGACATTACTGTTACTGGAGGATCTTGACATATGAATCACCATAATAATTTGAGTGGGCAAGATTAAACAAGGGTGTGGTGTTGGAACTGGTGTGCCCAGTTCGTTCTTTAGTAGTAAGTTCAACTTAAAATTTTGACTAGGTTAGTTCAGGAGAAAATTGGCTTTCAGCAAAACAAAACCATAAGCCTTTCCTTTGACTTACCTTGCATGTAGTTGTAGGTCCTTTATATAAACTTTTCCGTGTCACTTGCCGTACAAATCAGATGTACTGACCCGTTGTCGGGCTGTAACCTTCGGTGTTGCAGGTTTTTCAGACGATCAGTAAGGTGCGTTAGGGGTTGCGAGTCGACACTCAGGATGTTCGCATGTGGCTGTTGATGGACTCCACGTTAATTGCTTTTGCTTCCGCTATATTTATATTGAATAAGCTAGCCTTGAGCTATGCAACTTGTTATTTATTTACTCTAGATCATACGTTGTAATAATGATGCACTTGTACTTTGATATACATCTCTAATACTGTGTGTGCCAGCGAGTTCGATCCAGGGACTGGCACTTGAGAACAGAGACTTCAATTCTGTGTGAATTAGGTCGTTACAGAACCAGGCGAGCAGCGTAAGAAAGAAGGCTACGGATCCCGACTCCAGCAGAACGACGGCCTGCCTTATGGTGGAGAACTCCAATCCAGGTGCAGACTCCAAACAAGGGGAGTCCACTTCCGGGAAGGAGAAGGAGGAAGAAGGAGATATTGGTGTGTTGGAAAAAGGGGGGTCTACCCCTCCTTATATAGGCCAAGGGGGGTGCCATCCTCCTCCCCTCCCCATGGGGGACTAAACTCCCAAGGGGGGGGGGAGTGCGCCGGCCAAGGGGGGTGGTGGGCCCCACCCTTGGTGCCAAGCCTAAGGGGGGAGACCCCCTCCTCCCTTAATGGGCCCCATGGGCCCATTTAGCCTTTTCCCATTTTTAATTTATTTAATATGTTTTAAATATTTAATTCAGATAATTAAATAATAAAACATTATTAAAACAATTAAACTTTATTTTTAACTATTCAAAATGTCCGGAAATCATTCCGTCCTCCTCTGGAACTATTCCGGTGATTCCTCCTATTTCACCGATTGATCCCGTAACCGTCCTATGCATCGATTGCCCTTAAGTGTAACACCCTAACGGTCCGGGAAACAACAGACATGGTCGAGACTCTTCTCATTTACCAATGACTAGTCGGTTGGACCTGGTTACAATCCTTGACAGCCCCTGCGCTTCCATTTAATGAACTTCGATCGCTTTTGGAAAGCGTTAACGATACGACGTAATCCCTTTGTGCTGCGGTACTTTGTTTGTCCGAGGTTTGATCGTCGGTATCCTACATACCGTGTTCACATCTCGTTCACAACGAACAACTTCTCTCATCCATGATCATTGCATCTCTTGTGACCTAGTCACGTCCTTGCAAGGTGTTGATGCAATATCACCGAGTGGGCCCTGAGTACCTGTCCTATCACAAGGACTGACAAATCCCGCGATGATCTATTAACATACTCATCAACCATCTAATTCGGAATAACCAAAGTGCACCGTTATAGCCAGCATATTTCAGTCAGGCTGTGGGATACAAATCAAAGTCTCCTCATAGATGACAATTATGTATGATCGTTACGGTCTAAGGACTAAGCCATACGTTACAAAGTCATAGCAACACTGAACTATGTGACTCGATCACATTGCAATACTTTAGGTTGGTGTACGTCCATCACATCATTCCCCTTAACGATATGACCTCATCGTCAATGGACTTAAGTGTCGCCATGATCAGGAAAGCTTGATCAATCAATTGCCCAATGAGATAGTTTACCCGAGTTAAACTACGGACCATGTTTTATACTACACCTGTATTAGTATTTCCAAGTAATACAGTTATAGCACAGTATAAAACGTATTAGGAACAAAACGGATATGTGACAAATATCTTTATTAATTTGTCTCTAGGGCACATATCCAACAGAGCATGCTCATCCAATGATTTTTCCTCAACCAAGTCGGTTGGATTTTTAGCGCGAGCACAAATTGATCGAAGACGATCCAAGTGGAACATGTCCATCCTACCATATTTGGGTGGTTCCACACCCATGCTAAAGATAGCATCAACAGGCAGACAAAGACAAAAGGTAGCATTTTTTTTTGTTTTTCATATAAGACTCTAAGATAAAAACTAAAAGGTAAACTAACAAGACTAAAAAGAAAAGATAAAATATAGCGTGCAACTCCCCTATCTTGACGATTGGAGTCCCCGGCAACGGCGCCAGAAATTTTCTTGATACGCGAGAGATGGCAATGGCTTCTCTCCCTTCGTTGGTTACCCCAAGTGGAAGGTGAGATGTAGGATAGCAGAAAATTTCCCCTATGTAGAGGATATGGTTTGTCTCCCGTAGGACTCCGAAAGAGACAAGTAGGTGACAACGACGCTAGAAATTTAGCGGTTGACGTGGACCTGCAAACAGATATAAATAACTTTCCTCCCAACAAAGTTCAGAGAGGTTTTAAATCTCTCCGGCCTTGTTGTTTACAAAGTATCAAATGCAAGGGATAAAGGATAATAGCAATTGCAACTAGAAAGTAAAAGCAGGAAATAAATTGAGCGTGTAAACAGTGATGAGAATATGGACCGGGGTACCGTCATGTTCACTAGTGATGTCTCTCTCCCAAAAGATTATAGAATTGCTATGCGAAGTAAATGAATCACAGCTGGGCAATTGACAGGATTAAAAATGAACCGTAATGCTAACTATGCTACACAGAAAGGAAGAGGCTCAAAATCATGGTCGGTATGCCAAAATAAGTAGACCGAAATCCAACTGCATCTACTACTAATCATCCACCTTGAGATATCTATCCAGAACATCTCGCTGGTATTAAGTTGCGAGTCCCACCCAAAGTGTAAACCCAAAGCAACAGACAACTGCATTAAAAGAACTTTCCGTAAAGTAAAAAATCCTTGCAATCGCGGTTACAAGCACCGTTTTCCCCCTTGTGGCAACTTCAAATCCCCTAGACTCATGTTTCTGTCACTCAAGCGTGTCATAAGGGGGCATGAACCCACTATCTAGCATAATATTCCCTCTTGGATTCCCTACTACTTGGCCAAAGCAATAAACAGGAATGGAGAATTGATACGTCCGAAACGTATCTATAATTTCTGCTTGCTCCATGCATGTTTTGTGTGACTTTGCCATGTTTTTCTTGAACTTTCATACACTTTTGAACCTATTTGGACTAACCTATTAACTCAGTGCACCCAGTTGCCAGTTTCTGTTTTCTGTTGTTTTTGTATTTCAGGTTTTCCGGCCATTAAAAGTGCTCCAAAAATTCCGGGAAAAATATATAAAAAAAATCAGCGCAACAGAAGCTTCCGGAATCACCAAGAGAGGGAAGGGGGGCCACCACCAGGCAGCCAGGAGGGCAGGTGGCGCGGCCCCACCCTGGGCCGCGCCAGGGACCCTCCTGACTGCCTTGTGTGTCCCCTCGATGCCCCCCTTCGCCTATATTTACGCCTCGGGGTGGAAACCCCTAATATTGATCTCTTTCTCGCGAACTCCCCTCTGTACCGCTGCCGCCGCCGTTTCAAGATCGGGGCTGCCAGGAGAAGCTGCCCCGGCACCCTGCCGGAAGAAGGAACCCTGTCCAGGAGACCATCCATAGCCATGGACGCCTCCCGGATGTGTCGTGAGTAGTCCCCCTTGGACCATGGGTCCGTGACCAGTAGCTATGTGATGAATCTCTTCCCCTTTTGTGCTTACACTTTCGAGTCCTCACATGATCGAGGAATCTATGTAATTTATGCTATTGCTATGCTGAGTTTGTTGGGATCTGATGGATTATGAGACTATGTTCAGATTGTGATGAGTAATATATTTGGTTCTTCTCTTTTATATTTTGTTCTTGAGTAAATTCTTGCATGTTCTCCGTTGCGGTATTTGCTTTGGCCAAGTATTTTATTTGCAACTCCAAGAGAGAGCGTTATGCTCGATTGTGGGTCCAGCCCCTTGATGTCTAGCTTGAGTGACAGAAACATGAGACTAGGGGATGTGCTGTTGCCACCAGGGATAAAACAACGGTGCTTGTACCTTCGGGTGCAAGGATTGTTTACTTTATGCAAAGTTCTTTTAATGCAGTTGTTTGTTGCTTTGAGTTTACATTTTGGGTGGGATTCACAACTTAATACCAGCGAGATGTTCTGGATAGATATCTCAAGGTGGATGATTCGTAGTAGATGCAGATGGATTTCGGTCTACTTACCTTGGCGTACTGCCCATTGCTTTTGAGCCCTTCCTTTCTTTGCAGCATAATTAGCATTGCGGTGCCTTCATAATCCTGTCAATTTCCCAACTGTGATTTGTTTACCTCGCTAGCACTTTTATCGTATTTTGGGAGAGAGACATCACTAGTGAAAATCACGGGACCCCGGACCATCTTCACATTATTTTTCACACCCTCAATTTACTTTCAGCTTTTACTTTCCTTTGCACCTTTTATCTCTTGCATTGATCCTTTGTAAACGACAAGGCCAGAGGAATTGACAACTCCTATGTAATCGTTGGGAGCAAAGTTATTTGTTGCTGTGTGCAAGTCCACGACAACACCCTAGTCAGGAAGAAATTTCTGGCGACGTTGCCACCTACTTGTATCTCCTGAGTCCTACTGGTTCGATAACCTTGGTATCTTCACCGAGAGAAACTTGCTGCTGCACTGCATCTCAAACCTTCCACTTGGGGTAACCAATGAGGGGCGAGAAGCCATCAAGAAAATTTCTAGCGCCGTTGCTGGGGACTCAACTCTACAAGATGGGGGAGTTGCACACTATCTTTTACCTTTGCTTTTTATTCTTGTTAGTTTACCTTTCTGTTTTTACTTTTGTGTCCCTAATCAAAAATACCAAAAATACCTGTTACCCTTCTTGTGTGGTTAAGTATGTTTGGAGTTTGTACTATGAGGGAATCCGAAGTCTTGGATTTCCATCAAAGGAACGGGGAGAATATGAAGAAGGCATGGGACAAAATTTCTGAAGCACATAAGGAAAATATGCCTTGGTTACCTATAATAATTGTGCTTAATTTTTTTACTTTGACCTTTTTAAGTGGTGTAAGCACTCTCTTGATCTTATATCTGAAGGAGACTTTTTAGAGTGTGATGAAGCTAGAGCTCTTGAAATTATACATGGTTTATCTGGTTATTTTGTTTATGATGGTCTTAACACTGTGGTAGACAGAGACTTGATACTCTAGACTTAAAAGAAGTAGAGAAGTTAAATCCCCCTAGAGAGGAGATTTTGGAAATAGAAAATGACTGGGAGCCTTTTTTTAGGGTTGTTATCTCTAATCAACCCTTCCTTGCTTTTTGTGACATTGGATATACAGTTTCTATAATGCCAAGCTTTATTTATGATTCTTTGTACCTGGCAAGCATCGACAAATTTCCATCTTTCCATGAACATTCTAATGGTAATATTTCTGAGATCCAGGGACGATTAAAAGATGTCCAGGTCATGTTTCTTAAAAGGAGTTTAGAGATTGACTTTTCCATCATGAAGGCCAACAAAGGAGATATAGTGCTCGGAAGGGACTTCCTCCGAGCCATGAAAGGCTTCATTGATATAGGTAAAGGACAAATACGTTTGTGTGGTAAGGAAAAAGGTACGTACCTCTTCCCTCGGAAGAACAAGGATGAGCTTATTGAAAACCCTTTTGAAATCCTTGGTGAACCTTCCGATGATTTTGAAAAGACTTGATCTTCTGCTTTAAGCCTAGCTAATGGCTCTAAAGAAGCGCTTTCGGGAGGCAGCCCGCAACGAATTTAGGTTTTTATTTTTTCTTTTGTGATATTATTAGTGGTCTTGATGATTGTTACTACTGTAGCAACATCATTGTATCTTTACTTTTCAAGCTTTGTGCCAAGTTTAGCCTCAGATTGCAAGAAAGGTCAAAAGTTGGTGCTTGCTGTCCAGAAACAGATTCTGTCTGCTTGACGGAAAAAATCTCAATAAATCACCAGATCATCTTTTTGATCTGAATTTTTTTTACAGTATGCTCCATACAATTACCTTTCTGGAATCTGTTCAAAGTTTTTTGATTTGAGTTGCAGAAGTACCTCGAAAAAATTCTCCTTTCTCTGCTCTTCTATTTTTCTCAGCTTCGGCCCCGGTTTTTCTTTTCGCAGTTTTGCAATCCTTAAGCTTGCTTTTTCTTTGCAAACTTTTTTGGGAAGGCAAGAGAAACAGTAGCTCTTCCTGGAAATCTTTATTTGCAGTAGAGGAAAATTATTTTATTAGGGTACTAACCTCTCTAATCAGCCTACAATGAGTTATGTATGAAGGGAGTTTTCAAGTGCGCAATGGAAGGTGATGAAAGAAGATTCAGGAGTGTCAAACGCTCAAGCTTTGGGATGCCCATGTGCACCCCAAATAAATATTCAAGGAGACACAAGCGTCTAAGATTGGGGATGCCCCGATGCATCCCCTTCTTCATCAACAATCATCAGTTTGTCCCTCGTTGCACTATATTTTTATCCCTTCATGCGTTATGTGCTTTGCTTGGAGCGTCTCGCTCTTCACTTTTCTAGGTTTGTTTTGCTTTATTTGCTGTATTAACAAGTTAGATCCAAACTTACTCTTTTGTGTGGGAGAAATTCACGCTCCGCTTGAACTAGAACTCCTCATAGGATTTGCATTCCTATTCTTTTAGCTGTGAGTTGTTCTTTTTCTTTTCTTAGCTACTGTTCTGTTTAGTTGGAGTGCTTTAGTTTTTCTAGAGATTTTCTTTTGTCTTAGGTTGAACTTTCTATAGGTTGCATGTTTTATCTTGTTAGAGTGTTTTCCTGTTGCATCGAGTTCTGTGTCTTGACTGAAAGTAGGTAGTTAAAGTTGTTGTTCTCTTTGTAGTAGTAACTTGCAATAGTTTTGAAGTATTGACTAGAGTAATGGTTGAACTTATGGTGTCAAGAGCTCTTTCCTATTAGTGATAGATGTCGTATTTTGGGCAATCCGTGTGTTTTTCAAAAACCAAAAAACCCTTGTTGAGAACTCTAGCTACTAGATGGATCACTAACCTCTGGAGGGTTCGAATATTAGAGTACACTCACGTACCATGAGTCGAGGATGTGCAAGGATAACCAAACCCCCATACACTCCTCCTCGGGGTACCTGTCTCTTTGTGAACCTCCTGATTAGATTGAGAGTTACCGATAATAAGTGCATGAGTTCTTCGGACTAATGTGAGTATTCGAAAGTTGACACTTCTACCCACCTATACTTTTTCTAGCCTCTTCGGTACCGTGCATTGCCCTTTCTCACCTCGAGAGTTGGCACATACTTCGCCGGTGCATCCAAACCCTTGGCATGAAACGCTCTGTCATCATAAGCCTCCTTATATCTTTCCTAAAAACAGCCACCATACCTACCTACAATGCATTTCCATAGCCTTTCCGAGATACATTGCCATGCAACATCCACCTTCTCATGACTTGATCTTCATGTCATACATGCTACTTGCTTGATCGATGAGCCGCATGCTAGTTGGGCCTTGCCCTAATCATTGCTACATGACGCGCTAGTATCATTGCATATCCTGCTACCCTGGCAGAGGCATACATTTTCATCATGATAGTTAAATTTTCTTTATGTGAGTACCTTTGTAAAGTGTGAAAGATCTCCTATATTCTTGTAAAATATACAGTATTGCCCCTAAAGTGAGGAAAAGATCCCAAAGAGGAAAAAAATCAAAAGATCCCAAAGAGGACAAATGAGAGTTAAATAGAAAGAGCCATTGAGGCCACCAAAAAAATAAAAAAAGAGAAAAAGAGAAAAAAAATAAAAAGAGAGAAGGGGCATACTACTATTCCTTTTGAGAGATCCACACTAGTACTTCATCTTCTATCCCTTGTACTCCATAGAGATCATCATCATGCATATAACTATGTGGGGACCCTTCACACTATAGAACTTGGCTTGTATATTCCAATGATGAGCCTCCTCAAACGAGCTCTAGGTCTTCTTGAGAAAGCACGTTAGATGCACCCCACTAGTTCCCTTGGAGAGCTTTTAGCTCACATGTGCATCCGTTGTATGGCAATCCCTACTCCTCACATCATATCTATCATATGGCCTTCTCTCGCCTATGATTGTCCTCATTTATGTGAGCCTTTCACACCTTTTTGTCTTCCTCATCCACCTTCTTTCTGTTTCGCCTTTGAGGTGTCAACTTTCTTTCTCACGCTCATCCATTGCATGAGTTCTCAAAATATCGAAAGAGAGTGGATCAGTTTGACTTGTACCTGGCTAGTGGTCTGGGGACGAGTCCAGATAAGAATCCAAAGGAGACCAAGTGTGAAACTTTAGTAGATAGTTGTTCTCAACAACCTTTTTTCTCTTTCTTCCCAGTCCCTTGCTTGCACGCAAACACCATTTGGAGACATTCGAGTCACGGACAGCAAGAGCTCTTGCACCTTTTGTTCTTTTGTTGCTTGTGTCAATGCTAATATAGACACTTGCTTGTTAAGAATTGAATTGAATTGCATGCTTTTATTGCTTTACTTAAAAGTCCTTATTTGGTTGTGTGGCATGTCACCACAGAAATTATGCTTGTGATCATTTACCTACTCGAGGACGAGCAGGAATTAAGCTTGGGGATGTTGATACGTCCCAAACGTATCTATAATTTCTGCTTGCTCCATGCATGTTTTGTGCGACTTTGCCATGTTTTTCTTGAACTTTCATACACTTTTGAACCTATTTGGACTAACCTATTAACTCAGTGCACCTAGTTGCCAGTTTCTGTTTTCAGCTGTTTTTGTATTTCAGGTTTTCCGGCCATTAAAAGTGCTCCAAAAATTCCGGGAAAAATATATAAAAAATCAGCGCAACAGAAGCTTCCGGAATCACCAAGAGAGGGAAGGGGGGCCACCACCAGGCAGCCAGGAGGGCAGGTGGCGCGGCCCCACCCTGGGCCGCGCCAGGGACCCTCCTAACTGCCTCGTGGGTCCCCTCGGTGCCCCCCTTCGCCTATATTTACCCCTCGGGGTGGAAACCCCTAATATCGATCTCTTTCTCGCGAACTCCCCTCTGTACCGCTGCCGCCGCCGTTTCAAGATCGGGGCTGCCAGGAGAAGCTGCCCCGGCACCCTGCCGGAAGGAGGAACCCCCTCCGGGAGACCATCCATAGCCATGGACGCCTCCCGGATGTGCCGTGAGTAGTCCCCCTTGGACCATGGGTCCGTGACCAGTAGCTATGTGATGAATCTCTTCCCATTTTGTGCTTCCACTTTCGAGTCCTCGTGAGCTGCCTCACATGATCGAGGAATCTATGTAATTTCTGCTATTGCTATGCTGAGTTTGTTGGGATCTGATGGATTATGAGACTATGTTCAGATTGTGATGAGTAATATATTTGGTTCTTCTCTTTTATATTTTGTTCTTGAGTAAATTCTTGCATGTTCTCCGTTGTGGTATTTGCTTTGGCCAAGTATTTTATTTGCAACTCCAAGAGAGAGCGTTATGATCGATTGTGGGTTCAGCCCCTTGATGTCTAGCATGAGTGACAGAAACATGAGACTAGGGGATGTGTTGTTTCCACCAGGGATAAAACAACGGTGCTTGTACCTGCGGGTGAAAATATTGTTTACTTTACGCAAAGTTATTTTAATGCAGTTGTTTGTTGCTTTGAGTTTACACTTTGGGTGGGATTCGCAACTTAATACCAGCGAGATGTTCTGGATAGATATCTCAAGGTGGATGATTCGTAGTAGATGCATATGAATTTCTGTCTACTTACCTTGGCGTACTGCCCATTGCTTTTGAGCCCTTCCTTTCTTTGCAGCATAGTTAGCATTGCGGTGCCTTCATAATCCTGTCAATTGCCCAACTGTGATTTGTTTACCTCGCTAGCACTTTTATCGTCTGTTGGGAGAGAGACATCACTAGTGAAAATCACGGGACCCCGGTCCATCTTCACATTATTGTTCACACCCTCAATTTACTTTCAGCTTTTACTTTTCTTTGCACCTTTTATGTCTTGCGTTGATCCTTTGTAAGCGACAAGGCCGGAGGAATTGACAACTCCTCTGTACTCGTTGGGAGCAAAGTTATTTGTTGCTGTGTGCAGGTCCACGACAACACCCTAGTCAGGAAGAAATTTCTGGCGACGTTGCCACCTACTTGTATCTCCTGAGTCCTACTGGTTCGATAACCTTGGTATCTTCACCGAGGGAAACTTGCTGCTGCACTGTACCTCAAACCTTCCACTTGGGGTAACCAACGAGGGGAGAGAAGCCATCAAGAACATGCAAGAATTATTTAGGAACAAAAATAAAAAAAATAAGAACCAAATATATTACTCTATCACAAACTAAACATAGTCTCATAATTCATCAGATCCTAGCAAACTCAGCATAGCAACAACAGAAAGAATTACATATGTGCCTCGATCATGTAGGGCAGCTCACGAGGTCTAATGCATGAAGAACAAAGAGGGGAGGAGAACATCACATAGCTACTGATCACAGACCCATGGTCCAAGGTAGACTACTCACGGATCATACGGGAAGTGTACATGGTGGAGGAGAGGCTCCCGGAGGTCAATCCTCCCTCCGACAGGGTGACGGGAAGAGGTCTACCGGCGCTCCCGATCATGGAAGCACGGCGGCGGAGAAACAGAGGAGAGATCGCGAAAAAGGGTTTTGTCTTCGGAAGAATCCCGTCACGGAGAAAAAATAGGTGAAGGAGCCAGCCAGGGGGCCACCAGGGCTCCAGGCGCCCCCTGGCGCGGCCAAGCCCTAGGGCGCGCCCCCAGGGCATCTGGGCCCCTGGTGGTGCCCCTTGATACGTCTCAACCGTATCTATTTTTTCCAAACACTTTTGCTATTGTTTTTCCCTCATTCTTGAATGATTTGAACTAAACTAACCCATAGTGACGCTGTTTTCAGCAGATCTATTTGTATGGTTTTATTGTGCGCAAGAAAATGGATTTTTGGACATCTCAGAAAATTACCAGAAAAAAAAAAAAATCCATGCACCTAAAGGAGACCGGAGCCAGAAGTGGGGCCAGAGGGAAGCCAGGGGCCCCAGGCGCCCAGCTGGCGCGGCCAGGGGTGGGCCCGCGCCAGCTGGCAGCCTGGGCGACTCCCCCCTCCCCTGGTGCCCTACCTCGACTCCTATTTATTCCCGTGACGGGGAAACTCCGAAACGTAAGTCATTTTTCCAGAACCCGTCACGGAGCCGCCGCCACCCTCTGTTTTTCTTCGGGAGAGCTAATCTGGAGGCTGATTTGGCCTCCGGAGAGGGGAGATCGTCGCCATCATCATCACCATCACCACTCCATCCTTCCTCCATGACTTCTCTTGACATGTATGAGTAATTCCCTGCTGTAGGCAAAGGGGATGGTAGGGATTGGATGAGATTGATCATGTAATAGTTCGTCACATTGGTGGGGGCATGTTGCCTATCATCTACTTTGGTGTTTATCATCTTTGCTACAACTTGTTGTTCTTAATGCTTGCCACTTTGGGCCCGAGTGCCACGCTTTCAGATCTGAACCACTTATGTTTTCATGAGTTTATTTATGTTCGAGATCCTATCTATGAGTTGTATGCACCTATTATGGTCCGGAACCAGCGATCCCAAAGGTGACAGCTTGGGACACCAAAGGGGATGGCCCATAATTTGAGGATTCCATGTATCCATTGAGTTTACTGCTTTGTTCCGGTGCTCTTTTACAGGAGCACCTTAATCTCCATAAGTTCCTTTTGGCCCCGTTCGTAGCGGGACGGTAGGACAAAAGATGTTGTGCAAGTTCTTATTGCAAGCACGCAGAACTACCTACGGGATACATGCCTAATGTTTGATATTTGCCTAGATGATCATTGCTTTTCTATGTGCCTTGCCCCACGTTAGAATTTATTACATGTTCATTCTTATTCATGCAGCGCCCAACCATCCGTCTCCCTAGCCTACAATGTTTTAATCCTGCTGGTGACTAGTTGTTACTTTTCGCTGTTTTACTTTCGCCGTTATCACTATCACTATCATATCACAGTTGCTATTAATATTTTGTTGCAAGCAAGCATATTTCAGGTGCGGTTGAATTGAAAACTCATTTGTCAAAGCTTATAAATACACTTTGGCTCCCCTTGTGTTGAATCAATAAATTTGGTTAACTTACCCGCGAGAACACTACAATCGATCCCCTACAGTTGAGGGTCATCAAGTATTGTTTTCTGGCGCCATTGCCGGGGAGCATAGCAATATTTACAAGTCTACTTGAAGTATCCTGCATGCCACACTTCATCCGCTATGGGTAAGAAAGGAGACCCCAAGGTTCCGATCCTACCATCTACCACAAGAAAATGTACCGTTCTGAGTACCAGTGCTACGCTTGATTCACCTTCCGTTATAAGTAAGTTTGCTTCACCACTACCACCACATGCTACTTCTACTGAGTCTGTTACTATGTCTGATACTTTTGATGATGCTTCCACTACTCTTGATGATGATAATTTTCTTGGTCACTATATTGAAACTCAGTCTGCTAAGGTTGCAGCAGAACCCGAGACCGAGACTCCTGCTACCTATATTCCTACTTGCAAAACCTTTGGTTACCCAGACTTAGATGAACTCAAGGAAATGATCTTTGATGATGATTATATTAATCTTGATGATGATCTTTGCAGGGAACTCAGAGAGTGTGTCGACTCTGACCCTGATGCTGTTTAGGAGCTGTTCGAAAAGCACTCCATGAAGAACACGATTACTTGTGATCCTAAATTTGCCGCATCTCCTATATGCATCAATGATCCTGATTATGATTTCTCTGTTGATCTTTCATTTATATCTACAGTCGAGACTGACCCTTTTTATGGTAGAGAAAATGATGATGCTATAGCACACCTGACCAAACTCGCTGAGTTAGGTAACCTATTTACTATTGATGAAAAGATACGAAACTTCTATGTGGAAAAGCTTTTTCCCTTTTCTTTAAAGAGAGACGCTAAATTATGGTACGATGCACTATCCTATGGTTCCATTGAGAGTCCTTAGGACATAGTTCAATTCTTTGTTGATAAATATTTTCCTGCTCATATGCAACATGCTGCTTTGCAAAGAATCTATAACTTTAAACAATTGCAGAATGAGCATCTCCCTAAAGCTTGGGGGAGGTATTGTGACTTAATCAAGGCTAGACCGGGAGATGAAGTCCCAAAGAATGAATTACTTGATATATTTTATGCTGGTCTAACTGATGAACCTAGGTCTTATTTGGATAGTTGTGCTGGTTGTGTTTTCAGGGAAAGAACACCGGCCGATGTTGAAGAATTAATAGGCAACATTGCCAAGAACCATGAAGATTGGTCCGTCCCTGAACCACCTCCACCACCGAAGAAGAGGGGCATGATTTTTCTGAGCCTCGAAGATATGCAAGAAGCGAAGAAGTCTATTAAGGAGAAAGGCATTAAAGCCGAAGACGTGAAGAATCTACCGCCTATCGAGAAGTTCTGTGAGCATACTACTCACCCTCCCTTGGTAGAGATACACTCTCTATTAGAATTTACTGAAAGTGACATCCCTAAAGGTAAGCCTCCAGACCAATGCTTAGATGAGCTTGATAATTTTATTATTAAGCAAGACAATTTCAATAGGAGGATACAAAGTCAGTTGCATGATAATTCCCTTGCTATAAAAAATTTGCTTGGTGTTCTAGAAAGAACAGTCAATGATGTTAAATGTCTTGTTAAGCATTTTCATATAGTTCAAACTCAGCTTGAACAAATTTCTAATGTGCAAAAAGATTTGCTTGCTAACAATGCCAAAAAGGACATACAAGCTTATGGCATCACAAGGAGGGAACACACACCCAGGACCCACTCTATCCTGAGGGGAATCCAAAGAGGATCGAGCAAGATTCTCAAGTACCAGTAGAAGACGAGATTGTTAGCTCTCCTAAGAAGAAAAAGAAGAAGAACAAACACAAGGAGGCTGACAACTCCAATGATCCTATTACCAGTCAAGAACCTGCTGTTGATCCTAATAGCATATCTACCTCCGATGCTGAAACCGAAGACGGTGCTGAGCCCGAAGAAAATGATAAGGAGAAGAATGACCCTCCCGAGGTGCGAGAAGAATAAGCACCTGAGAAACGCAACAAGTATACTAGAGAATACTTCATAGCAAGAATACACGGGAAGGAAAGAGAACCATGTGTACAGAAACCCATGCCCTTTCCAGGTAAGTCTCTCAAATCTAAATAAGAAGAGCATTATAATAAGTTTTGTGAATGGATGAAACCAATTTTTCTTCAAATTCCCCTGACTGATGCTATCAAGTTACCTCCTTATTCCAAATACATGAAAGAGATTGTTACTAATAGAAGAAAAGTTCCTAATGAGTAAATATCTACTATGCTTTCTAACTACTCTTTCATTAGCAAGATTCCTAAGAAGCTTGGTGATCCAGGTATACCCACCATTCCTTGTTCCATAAAAAATAATTATGTTAAGACTGCCTTATGTGATCTCGGAGCAAGGGTGAGTGTTATGACTTTTTCTCTTTATAAAATATTATGTTTAGATAAGCTAATCCCTACAGATATCTCTCTTCAGATGGCCGACAAGTCAACAGCCGTCCCGATTGGTATTTGTGAGGATGTTCCCGTTGAAGTTTCTAATTGCTTAATTCTTATAGATTTTGTTGTGCTTGACATGCCCACAGATGGGAGCATGTCTATTATTCTTGGTAGACCTTTTCTTAACACCGCAGGTGATATTATTGATTGCAATAAAGGAAAGGTCACCTTCAACGTTGATGATAAAGAACACACGGTGTATTTTCCAAAGAAGATCGACAAAAGGCATGGCCTTAACTCAATAGAGAATATCGAGACCGTGAAGATTGGAGAATGGGATTGTCCTCTACACTTGTACCACAAATACAAAACCATCATGATGGGGACAATGTCCATTAAAGTAAAGGTGCAATGATCACTTCATAAGAGGTGAAACGTTTTGTTTTATATATCGCCGGTTCATTGGTAAGACTTGATCAACCTTGCTAGCGAGCATGTTTTATATAGGTAAAAAGTGAAGCTTGTTATGTTTTCATTTGCTGTAGATTTTGTTCTCTTTCCTGTACCAAGTTTATATGTTTTTGAAGCTTAACAGTTCTAATCACTGCTTCGAGTTTTCAGAAAGTTTCGCAACTTTTTGAACTCCGGAAAAATTTCAACAGAGAAGTTTTCAGAAAAATTCCAGAAAAATAAAAATAAAAATTTCCATGCCGGGAGTGACCCAGAGGCACCTGGGGCTACCCAGGGCCCACACCAGTGGCCCAGGCGGTCAGCTGGCGCGGCCAGCCCCCTGGCCGCACCCACAGAGCGCCTGTGGCCCACAGGTCCCATGTCCAGGTAAGTCTTCTTCCTCCTCCTTCCTCTCTCTCCAAAAAACATGAGTTCTGCTCCAGTTCTTGCGTTCTTGCTGTTCTTGGAGGCGATTTTAGATCTCTCTCTACAACCCACCATTTGAGCTAAGATTTTGGGCAAATACACCCTGGTATGTAACTCCTCCACCCCTCCAAATAGATTTTTGATTGGTGGCTACATTTGTGAATATTTATTAGTTCTTGGTGCTGTTTAGATGAGCTTGCATGCATGTGTAGAAATTTATTTTCCAAGTTTTGATGCAAGTTTATGCCTTAGGTAAGTGAGTAGAGTTGTTTGCCTCAACTCACTTTGTTTAAATCCTTGTTTTTGTGAATTGTCAAAAATTTCAGAAATGAGTTTGCTAGGAAAAGTAAAGGGGTGGCTTGGGAAGAAGAAGCCCGAGCGTTCCGATCGAGTTACTAGAGATGCAGATTCACCCTCAACTGCTAGGGTGAGCTACAATGAAGATCATGTGCCCCTGGAGTTGTTGGAAGACACAAGTCCAGCATGCGCAATGATGTATCTGTGCGATGATTTTCTTACAGCTGCAGGAATTAAGGAGGAATTCTATGGGCTTTGCGCCAATGCAGGTTTAACACGGCTAGCATTATGCCATGTGGTACAATATAAGAAGCTCACCTCCTTCTTTGTTAACAGTTTTCGTTATAACCATGATGCTGGAACCGTCGAGTTCAAACTTTATAATGATCTCATAACCATGTCTTTGGCACAGTTTTGTGATATAATAGGTGTGCCGAATGCTGGACAGACGCCAAATATGAACACTCAGCCTTCCGAGTTGAGGACCCTCTTCAACTCCCTTTGTAGCCAGGAGGAGACTGACATTCGGCGTACAAAGATATCCAGCATTTTGTTTCCTCACCTCAGGTATTTCGCGTACTTTATTGCTAGAGGGGTGTTGGCTCGTGACAACACAAGCAATGGTTCTGCACCAGATTGACACCCTCTCTCATAAGAATGATTATAATGTGGGTGCCTTAATTTCTCGGCGCCTTGTTATGAACAGTAACAAAGGCGATTTATATGGTGGTTTTTATGCCATACTTATCCTTGAGTCTCTTAATCGCACCCCGCATCCTGAGGATGTTCCCTTTACATACACATGTATCGATCTTGCTGCTATGAAGAGGCATACGTTTGTTACCATGACTTCCCAGTTTGGTAACCTTGTTTATATTTTGAGGTTTGAGAGGACCATTACTCGTAAGATCCATCTACCTGCACCACTTTTGTTTGATAAAACTCGCAGGAACGGATGGTACTTCAATGATATCCAGTTTGATGAGTTCATGGCTCAGTACTAGTTGCATAACCCCATGGAGGGGGTTGTGCCCGACGAGGAGGAGCATGGTGAGTTCCCACCTTCCCAGGGGGAAACCTTCACCGAGCATGGTGAGGGGTCTTCTTCTGCATGGGACGAGGGACTTTCCTCATGGGAGGACCCCAGGACTTCGGTGTACGCACCGGAGGGCTCATACGATCCTTTGGCTCACCATTACCCCGGAGAAGGAGGCTCCTGGGGGCATTAGCTGCTACAGCCTTAGGCCAAAATCCTAAGCTTGGGGGAGTATGTCCCCTTCTCACTTTTCCATTGTATTATCCATTTTTATTTTAATCGCTTTGATCTTTTCAAAAAAAATTCCCGTTCTTCTTTGTTCCTTTAATTTGCAAAAACAACAAAAGGATTTCTCTTTTCTTTTTCTTTCGTTAAACCTTAAAAAACCCCAAAAATATTTCCTTTCTCTCTTTAGTTTGCTTTGTTTTCAGAGTTCAGCTCGATTCCGTGATGACATTTGATTATATTTCCCACATTCGGTTGTGCAAGTGACAAGGCAGTAATGACGAAGATCGACGAAAGGGAAGGAACAAGGAAAACCGGTATGAACTCTTCTTGTTTCTACTTTTGTACATATGCCTGTACTTATGATCTAGAGACTAGCTTGTAGAGACATAGTGCTATGTTTACAATGCTTTCCTAGTGTTCATGCTTTCCTTGTGGCTGATTTCAAATAGCTAGGGTGCATATTATGTTGTTGGAATGATTTACATGCATTGCATGGTTCATGGTTTGGTATATTGAAGAGGTATTTCCCTTCGGAGAATTCTTGGATTGACTTGGCACATGTTCACACATGTTTATGACTAAAATGTCTATCATGACTTGATGACCTTTTTATTTCAGTATAGTCATATCACTTTCATGCCCGATTCAATGTTGCTTTGTCGCTCTGCATGATTATGACTATTATGGCTCTCTAGTTGGTCGCTTCCCAGTCGTTTGCTAGCCTTCGCTCACACTAAGAGGAATTCTGCTTTTGTATCCAAATTCCTTTTCAAACCAGTTATTCCACTCGAGTCCACCATACCTACCTATATGTGGTATTTACCAGCCACTCCTAACTTAGACTTTCTTGTGCCATCTTGAAATTTATTCAAAATCTTCCCTTTTTTAACCGTACAAGCTCATGGTGCGGTGAGGGAAAATCAGTATCTACCATGCCAAAAATATTTTGGCGGAAGTTTTAACTAGTAAAATTTATAAAAAAATAGAGAGTTACAACTCCCCCATACTTGATGATGGAATGAAATGGACCAAACGTTGCTAATGGTATATGGAACGATATCCTCCTTCCATATACTTGAGGCAAAAATAAAAGGTTCCATAGACCATCAAAGGATTTATGGATAAGGGAACAAGTGTAAGCAAAAAGCATTAATATGGTTGGCATGGGAGATATTGAGAGGCCTCTACCGTTCACCGTTGACTGGAAAGTTGCACTTCTCAAAAGAATTTTGTCTCTGTTTTCAAAACAAAGAGCTCTGTCACATGTTTAGTCTTTGCTTCCATTCATGGGTTTTCAATCTTTCCATAAAAATCCACGGTTCGAGAGTCTCCCCTTCTTTCTTCAAAGCACCAACTATTGAGAGCATAATTTTCATTCTTAGTGTAACATGCATTGTCCAAAAGTATTACATTGTCTTCTGCATGCTTGTGATATTGCTAGTCTGAAATCCTTAGTTCTAGTCTCCTTTAAAACTCCGGAGGAGTTTCTGCATTTATGTTTTGCTTCACTCATGGAGGCTAGCGAGATACCACTCTAATATGTTCAGGCTATGTGCATTGTGATCTTGTCTTGATTTTCGACAGCATATTGTTTACCTTAGATTGTTTGTGATTGGTCACTTAAAAGAAGGATTGTTTCGTGCATTGTCCTCGTAGCATTGTTTTGATACTTTCTAAACTCTTTTCGTAGTACCGGCTTATATACATCTTATGAAGCAAAAGAGTTTGTGAAAGTTTTCTTTGTCGCGTCCAGTTCATTGAATTGAATTGCTTGAGGACAAGCACTAGGCTAAGCTTGGGGTAGTTGATACGTCTCAAACGTATCTAATTTTCCAAACACTTTTTCTATTGTTTTTCCCTCATTCTTGCATGATTTGAACTAAACTAACCCGGAATGACGCTATTTTCAGCAGAGCTGTTTGTATGGTTTTATTGTGCACATGAAAATGGATTTTTGGACATCTCAGAAAATTCCCAGAAAAATTACAAAGAATCCACGCACCCGAAGGAGCCCGGAGCCAGAAGTGGGGCAGAGGGCAGCCAGGGGCCCCCCAGGCGCCTTGCTGGCGTGACCCGGGGTGGGGCTGCACCAGCTAGCCGCCTGGGTGACTCCCCCCTCCCCTGGTGCCCTACCTCGACTCCTATTTATTCCTGTGACGGGGAAACTCCGAAACAAAATTCCTTTTTCCAGAACCCGCCGCGGAGCCGCCGCCACCCTCTGTTCTTCTTCGGGAGGGCTAATCTGGAGGCTGATTTGGCCTCCGAAGAGGGGAGATCGTCTCTATCGTCATCACCATCACCACTCCATCCTTCCTCCATGACTTCTCTTCACATGTGTGAGTAATTCCCTACTGTTGGCAAAGGGGATGGTAGGGATTGGATGAGATTGATCATGTAATAGTTCGTCAGATTCTTGGGGGCATGTTGCCTATCATCTACTTTGGTGTTTATCATCTTTACTAGAACTTGTTGTTCTTAATGCTTGCCACTTTGGGCCCGAGTGACTTGTTTTTAGATCTGAACCACTTATGTTTTCATGAGTTTATTTATGTTCGAGATCCTATCTATGAGTTGTATGCACCTATTATGGTCCGGAACCGGCGATCCCAAAGGTTACAGCTTGGGACACCAAAGGGGATGGTCCATAATTTGAGGATTCGATGTATCCATTGAGTTTATTGCTTTGTTCCGGTGCTCTTTGACAGGAGCACCTTAATCTCCATAAGTTCCTTTTGTCCCCGTTCGTAGCGGGATGGTAGGACAAAAGATGTTGTGCAAGGTCTTATTGTAAGCACGCACAACTACCTACGGGATACATGCCTAATGTTTGATATTTGCCTAGATGATCATTGCTTTTCTATATGCCTTGCCCCGTGTTAGAATTTATTACATGTTCATTCTTATTCATGCAGCGCCCAACAATCAGTCTCCCTAGCCTACAGTGTTTTAATCCTGCTGGCCACTAGTTGTTACTTTTCTCTGTTTTACTTTCGCCGTTATCACTATCACTATCATATCACAGTTGCTATTAATATTTTGTTGCAAGCAAGCATATTTCAGGTGCGGTTGAATTGACAACTCAACTGTAAAAGCTTATAAATACTCTTTGGCCCCCCTTGTGTCGAATAAATAAATTGGGTTAACTTACCCGCGAGAACACTATAATCGATCCCCTACAGTTGAGGGTCATCAATCCTCTGGTCCCACCTAGGTAATTCCGGAAGGTTCTCCTGCGCTAATTTGTTATCTGATTTTTCCCAAATTTTTGGAGCACTTTTAATATGGGGGAAACCTAAAATAGAAAAACAGAAGAAAACAGGAACTGACACTGGGGTGCACTGAGTTAATAAGTTAGTACAAATATGATCAAAAGTGTATGAAAGTGTATCTAGATCATAACAATATCACACAAAATATGCATGGAGCAAGAATAAATTATAGATACGTTTGGGACGTATCACAAGTCGAGTTTTATGGATTTGAACATTTCCATCCATGTCAGTTTTCTTCTTAAAGAGCCATTTGCACAAAATGGTTCTTGCACCATTTGGCAGATCAACCAAGTTCCAAACTTGATTGTCATCCATGGACTTTAACTCGGATCTCATGGACTCAAGCCATAACTCGGAATCTGGATCCACCATCGCTTCCGCATATTTCAAAGGCAAATCGTTTTCCAACAACAATACATTGCTTGCATTACGCAACCTTTCACCTTCGTGGTGCGGGTGCTACTTCAACCACGGGTTCAATGACTAGCTCTGCCGTAATGGCATCACTTGCCGTGTCTTCCCCGAGTGGTTTATCTCAAACCTCTTCGAGTTGCACCGTCCTCCCACTAGCCTTCGTAGTGAGAAACTCTTTCTCAAGGAAGGTACTGTGTCGAGCGACAAACACTTTGCCCTCTTGTCAGTTGTAGAAGTAATACCCTAAGGTTTCCCTTGGATATCCCACGAATATGCACTTATTCGATTTGGGTGCGAGCTTGTCCGACTGAAGTTGATTGACAAACGCTTCACAACCCCAAATATTTAGAAAAGACAAACTATGACGCTTCCCAGTCCATATCTCATATGGTGTCTTATCTACGAATTTAGATGGTACTTTGTTTAGTGGGAAAGCTGCAGTTTATAGAGCATAACCCCAAAACGTCAACGGTAAATCTGACTGACTCATCATCGATCGAACCATGTCCAACAAGGTAGGATTCCTCCATTCCGATACGCCATTTCTCTGCGGCGTTCCAGGAGGAGTGAGTTGTGGAACTATTCCACGGTTCTTCAGATGATCATCAAACTCTTGACTCAGATATTCACCTCCACAATCTGATCGTAGAAGTTTGATCGTCTTGCCGAGTTAATTTTCTACTTCATTCTGAAACTCCTTGAACTTTTCAAAGGTCTCCGACTTGTGCCTCATCAAGTAGATATATCCATATCTTCTCAAGTCGTCGGTGAAAGTCACGAAGTACTGGTAACCACCTCTAGCATTCGTGCTCATTGGTCCACACACATCAGTATGTATGAGTTCCAACAAGTCGGACGCCCTCTCGCAACTCTTTGCAAAAGGTGTCTTGGTCATCTTGCCGAGTAGGCATGATTCACATGTCTCGAATGATTCAAAATAAAAAGAATTTAAAATTCCATCATCATGGAGCTTCTTCATGCGCTTATCACTAATATGACCAAGCCGACAGTGCCAAAAGTAAGTTGTATTCAGATCGTTAGGTTTAATCCTCTTGGCATTTATATTATAGACATAATCACCTTCAAGATTCAAAATGAACAACCCATTCACAACGGACGCCAAGCCATAAAACATCTTATTCAAATATACAAAACAAACATTGTCCTTAATAATGAATTCATAACCTTGTCTCATCAAGCATGAGGCAGAAATAATGTTTCGACTTAACGATGGAACATAATAACAATTATCAAGCTCCATTACAAATCCAGAAGGTAAATTAAGTTGCATGGTGCCGACGGCTAATGCAACAACTCTTGCTTTATTCCCTACGCATATGTCAACTTCTCCTCTTGCGACATCCCTACTTCCTTTTAGTCCCTGCATTGAGTTGCAAATGTGAACAACCGATCCGGCATCATATACCCAAGTGTTGGATATGTGCCCTTGAGGCAAATTAATAAAGATATTTGTCACATATCCATTTTGTTCATAATACGTTTTATACCGTGCTAAGAACTGTATTACTTGGAAACACTAATATACGTGTGGTATAAAACACAAGTCCTTAGTTTATCTCAGGTATACTAGCTCATTGGACAATTGATTGATCAAGGTTTCCTGTCATGGCGACACTTAAGTCCATTGAAAACGAGGTCATATCATTGGGGAATGATGTGATGGACACACACCCACCTAAACCATTGTAATGTGATGGAGTCACATAGTTCAGCATTGCGATGGCTTTGTAATATATGGCTTAGTCCTTAGACCGTAATGATCATACGTAATTGTCATCTATCAGGAGACTTTGATTTCAATATACCGCCTGACTGAAATATGTTGGCCATAACGATGTACTTTGGGTATTCTGAAATAGATGGTTGATGAGTATGTTAATAGATCAGAGCGGGATTTGTCAGTCCAAGTGACGGACATGTACTCTGGGCCCACTCGGTGATATTGCATCAATAGCTTGCAAGAAAGTGACTAGGTCACAGGAGATGTAATAGACACGGACGAGTAAACTTGTTTGTTGTGAACGATATGTGAACCCGGTATGTTGGATACCTTTAACGACCCGATTCTCTAAGAATCCAAGTCTCTGTGCATTCTGTGCTAGTCCCTGGATCAATAGCTAGCACACACAATACATGATGTAATATCAAGAATAAACCACATGTCATAAATATTACATCGAAGATCTAGTATTACAATAAAGCATACCTGCATGCTCAAGGCTAGCTTACAAATAGAATACAGCGGAAAAACAATAAAGAGCTTCGCGACGTCCATCAACTCCACCGGCATAGTTGAGTATAGACATCGTAACCCTACATCGCATCACTTACTCGTCGTATACAAACCTGCAACACCAAAGGTTACAGCCCGACAACGGGTCAGTACATCTGATTTGTACGACAAGTCACACGAAAAAGGATATAACAGACCTATCGCTACATGCCAGGATAAGTCAAAGGAAAGGCTTATGGTTTTGTTTTGCAGAAAGCTGATTTTTCCCAGTCTACCTAGTCAAAATTTTAGTTTTACTTACTACTTAAGATTGAACTGGGCAACACCAGTTCAAATCCACACCCTTTATTAAATCTTGCCCACTCAAGTTTATTATGGTGATTCATCTGTCAAGATCCTCCAGTAACAGTAATGTCTAGTAGCTCAAGGATGTCCATAACCGGGGACACGGCTAATCATGATTAGTTTTTACTCTGCAGAGGTTAATACACTTTTCCCGCTGGACTCAACCCGAAGATTGAGACGAGGTCTTTCAAAAGAGGTCACCTACACCCAACGGAAAGCCGGTACACCTATCACATCTATATCTTCTAGCTTTGCACGGGAGAGGCTTCCTACATCGTACTCAACTAAGCCAGAGCCCATATGGCCAGCGGCTAGACATGGAAGCTCCTAGTCACCAAGTATGTCTGATCTATTTGAGCCTGGACGACGCCCACTTACGTTCAGAGGGTAGATACCATGACGTTCTTTCGACCACCAAAACCATCCATTAGGGGTACAACCTAGTCTCGTATTAGATAAGGCACGAGCCCCCACAAAGCACTACAAGAAATATGCTAACTTGTGACCTTTTCGTAGTGACCTTGGAAAAAATGGTCGCAAATCTATGACCATTTTGAACCAATTGGTCTTAACATATTTTGGAGGGTCCAAAACCGAAATCTCAACGACCATTCTGATCATAAAGGTCGTAATTTCCTTACATGAAATGGTCATAATACAAAGAGCAGTGATCTACCTCCCAATTTTAATGGTCAAAACTACTAATGCATGATGCTTTAAAATAATTGGTCACACACCTCACCGATTTTACCTACGTGGCGTATCCATGTGTCAAACCAACTCCTCAGCCATTTGACTACTTGTCATATCCATGTGTAAATTTATGCTTACGTTGTACTACGTTTGAACCAGCACTACCATGTACAGAGTAGAACCCACACGACCTGCTAAGTTAGCATGTACATCTCGCACATGACATATGGGACCCGCCAAGCTGACACATAGGAGAATCTTATACATGACAAAGAGAGCTGACAAGCGGGCCTTGAATCCTCGCGTTGCTAAATAATGTGGCAAAAAATGACATGCGTGCCGGAGGAATCGAATAGGCAACCTCTCGAACCTAGCACCGTGAGCACAACCACCAGGACACCATGCTGTTAGTGAACTACTTTAGCACTGAACCTTATAAAATGCATATTACGTTGATGGGCTTGGCCTCGGTAGGGCGGGACAACTTTCTTTCGGTCCCAAACGGGCCAGCCCATCTCCTCGTTATTTGCTTTTTTTTTCTCTGCTTTGGTTTCTTTCGGTTTTTCTTCAGGTTATTTTTCGTATTTGTATTTCTAATTCTTTTTTTATTTTATTTCCAAAAATATATAATAAATCTTTATTTTAATATATGGTGAACATTTCCTAATATATTTGTGAATTTTTTAATCTAATATTTTTTCAGTATGCATTAAAAATTAAATATATAGTGAACTTTTAAAATACATATAAAACATTTTTATTATATACATTGGACATTTTTAATATACATTATAAAAACTATTACTTGAGAGGTGTATGGAAAAATATTTTACAGGCAACTATTCAGTTAATTGTACATAAAAGTTGATATAATATTTTAGTAAATTGTTTTGGTCTAGTTTTGCAACAAAATAAATGATAGGTTCTTCAAAAATAATGACACAATGCGAAGGATTTACATTTTTTAAGACATTTGACGTAGTCCAAGCTTGTTATTTTTCCTGCAAATTTGGTCACATATAATGACACAATGCAAAGGTTTTACATATTTTTTATTTTATTTGAATTTTTATGCCGATTTCAAAATGCAGTCAAAATTTATGGGCATGACCTTTAGTATCTAGGGGTTGATTCTTGCAAAAATCTTTGTGGATCTCTGATTAAGTAGCTATTTGTGTACATAAAAATTAATTTTGGAAAAAATAATGAGCAAACTATCAAGCACTCGTAGTTCAAATTTGACTCAGTTCCCGCTGATTTGGCAAAATTTTGTATTTTTTATAAGAGATGTATGAAAAAATATTTTACATGCAACTATTTGGTTAATTATACATAAATTGTGGTCTAATATTTTAGTAAAATTGTTTGGTCCAATTTTGCAACAAAAAATTGATAGGTTCTTCAAAAAAAATCCTGCTTTTCGCACTAAAAACATGGAATATGCCTTTTCCGTGCAAAGAAATGAAAACCTCCTATCGGCATGAAGTTTAATATACGTTGGTCAATTTTACATTAAATATGGTTTAATATTATTTAAAATAGAGCGGTCCAATTTTGCACCAAATATTTGGTATGTTCTTCACAAAATTACCCTACTTTCGGATTCAGTAAATGGAAAATGAAATTTTCGTTCAAAGAAAATGAAAACTTCCTTAGGCAACATTGTTTGCCATTCCAACATGCACCGTTGTGCACAATATGAGATCATTTAAACAAACTATGCTATGAAAATATGGCCTAATATTTTAGAAAAATAATTTGGTTCAATTTTGCAACTTGGTCACATATAATGAGACAATCGGTCATTTTTCTCTGATTAAATAGATGTTTTTGTACTTAAAAATATTGTTTGGAACAAATCACGAGCACTAACATCGGTCATTTGCCTTGAAAGCTACGAACCTTCATACTTGATAGCTCATTTTGAGAAGACTTTTTAAGATATTTGCATTATTCCAAGTTTGTTGGTTTGTATGGGTACTAGGACATAAATTAGGATGCAACTCGAAGGTTTATATTTTTTCCATTTTTTTTGAATTTCAAATGCCCATTTCAAAATGCGGTCAAAACGGCGGGCATGACCGGTGATAGCTAGGGGTGGAATCTTTCAAAAATCTTGGTGGATCTCTGATTAAATGAATACTTGTGTACCTAGAAATGATTTTTTTAAAATAAAGAGCAAACTATCAAGCACTTGTAGTTCAAATTTGACCCCGTTCCAACTGAATCTGCAGAAATTTGTCTTTTTTAGGAGAGATGAATAAATATCATTTATCATGGAAACATTTGGTCAATCGTTAATAAAATATAGTCTAGTATTTTACAAAAAGGGAGTGGTTCAAATTCACACCAAATATTTGGTGGCTTCTTCACAAAACAATCCTACTTTTGGCACTCGGAAAATGAAAAATGGATTTTTCGTACAACGAAAATGAAAACTTCCTTTGACAAACTCGTTGCCCATTCCAATATGCACCAATTTGCACAAAATAAGATCATTTGGGAAAACTATCCTTTGAAACTAGCACTAACACCGGTCATTTGGCTTGAAAGCCACGAACCTTCATACTCGATAGTTGATTTTGAGAAGACTTTTTAAAGATATTTTCATTATTCCAAGTTTGTTTGGTTTGTATGGGTACTAGGACATAAATTAGGATGCAACGCGAAGGTTTTACATTTTTTAATTTTTTTTTACTTTTAAATGCCCATTTAAAATGCGGTCAAAACGGACAGGCATGACCGGTGATAGCTAGGGGTGGAATCTTGCAAAAATCTTGGTGGATCTCTGATTAAATGAATACTTGTGTACCTAGAAATGATTTAAAAATAAATAAAGAGTAGCCTATCAAGAACATGTAGTTCAAATTTGACCCCGTTCCAACTGAATCTGCAGAAATTTGTCTTTTTTAGGAGAGGTGTATAAATATCATTTATCATGGAAACATTTGTTCATTTGTTAATAAAATATATTCTAGTATTTTACAAAAAGGGAGTGGTTCAAATTCACACCAAATATTTGGCAGCTTCTTCACAAAACCACCCTACTTTTGGCACTCGGAAAATTAAAAATGGATTTTTCGTACAACGAAAATGAAAACTTCCTTTGGCAAACTCGTTGCCCATTCCAATATGCACCGATTTGCACAAAATGAGATCATTTAGGAAAACTATCCTTTGAAACTAGCACTAACATCGGTCATTTGGCTTGAAAGCCATGAACCTTCATACTCGATAGCTCATTTTGAGAAGAATTTTTTAAGATATTTGCATTATTCCAAGTTTGTTGGTTTGTATGGGTACTAGGACATAAATTAGGATGCAACGCGAAGGTTTTACATTTTTTTATTTTTTTTTTTGAATTTTAAATGCCCATTTCAAAATACGGTCAAAACAGCAGGCATGACTGGTGATAGCTAGGGGTGGAATCTTGCAAAACTCTTGGTGGATCTCTGATTAAATGAATACTTGTGTACCATGAAATGATTTTTTTAAATAAAGAGCAAACTATCAAGCACATGTAGCTCAAATTTGACCCCGTTCCAACTGAATCTACAGAAATTTGTCTTTTTCAGGAGAGGTGTATAAAAATAATTTATCATGGAAACATTTGGTCAATTGTTAATAAAATATGGTCTAGTATTTTACAAAAATGGATTGGTTCAAATTCACACCAAATATTTGGTAGCTTCTTCACAAAACAACCCTACTTTTGGCACTCGGAAAATGAAAAATGGATTTTTCGTACAACGAAAATGAAAACTTCCTTTGGCAAACTCGTTGCCCATTCCAATATGCACCCATTTGCACAAAATGAGACCATTTAGGAAAACTATCCTTTGAAACTAGCACTAACATCGGTCATTTGGCTTGAAAGCCACAAACCTTCATACTCGATAGCTCATTTTGAGAAGACTTTTTTAAGATATTTGCATTATTCCAAGTTTGTTGGTTTGTATGGGTACTAGGACATAAATTAATATGCAATGCGAAAGTTTTATATATTTTTATTTTTTTTATTTTTAAATGCCCATTTCAAAATACGATCAAAACGTCGGGCATGACCAGTGATAGCTAGGGGTGGAATCTTGCAAAACTCTTGGTGGATCTCTGATTAAATGAATACTTGTTTACCTAGAAATGATTTTTTTTAAAATAAAGACCAAACTATCAAGCACATGTAGTTCAAAATTGACCCTCTTCCAGCTGAATTGACGGAAATTTATCTTTTTACGAGAGGTTTATGAAAATCATTTGGCATGCAACCAAATGGTTAATTATACATAAATTATGGTCTAATATTATTGAAAAATATAATGGTTCAATTTTGCAACAAATATTTGGTATGTTCTTTACAAAATAGTCTTATTTTTGTCACTTAAATTGTTAAAATGTGTACTGCGTTCTGATTGGTCTACATGCATGTCACACGGATTGACATCCAACACCGTTGGATATTCCCGAATCCAACGGTAGCCCTCACCCCCTCACCTCCATCCTAGCGCTTCACTCTCTCTCTATCTCTCTCGCGCAGCAAACCCCTCTCTCTTGTGCGCACGCGAACCCTAGCGCTCCGCTACCTGATCCAGATCCCTTGCAACCGCCTCCCTCTCCGCCACCGGTCTGCAGCCGTCTACACCCTCCCCTCCCCTCTCCTCAACACAAGACAAGAGAAGCGGCCATGGCGCACCTCTTTCCCACCCCAGATCAGATCCAGCATGCTCCCAAGCAACCACATCCATCCGTTGGAGGTCGCCGACACTACTAGGGAATAGCCTTATGGTGGCGCACTGTTTTTGAGTTTAGTGGCGCATTAGGGATGCGCCACTAACTACAAGCCACTAATAAGGGTGGCGCATCCAGAATGCGCCACCTCTAAGCTCTTAGGGGTGGCGCATTCTGGTATGCGCCACGCCTAAGGGCCTTAGGGGTGGCGCATTCACAGTGCGCCACTAAATCCTGACAATATGCGCCACTAAATAATTACAGAAAACAAAAAAAAGAATTACATAAAAGAATAAAAGCATTACAGATATTTTTATTATATTGCAGAAATGCAAAATACAATATAACAATGAGGCCAACAATTATTGATACAAAAGAATTGCAATATAATTTTTATTACAAAGGTTTAGAGGCCAACAAGATTCACAAGATTACATGCATCCATCACAAAATTACAATGAGTCCAACAATTATTGAAAACTGAAAGCTACTTTCGTCATCATATCTTGTTTGCTCTTCAACCTGCACAAAACAAAGCTTTAGAGGTCACATCCATATGAATCATACCAAAGGAGAACAAAGCAATCTAGCATCTATTCTTATCAACAACTTAAAGCAAGTCGATGAATGGTGAAAAGCATGCACATATGCATAAAAATGCATATGCAGTGACCTTTATACACAAAGAGAACCAAGAGTATTTGACACTACCATCTACTACACAAAGAGTACATCCAAATTACATCCAAATTACACAAAGAGTACATTCAATTGTTCTGACTCGGCTCGGGGAATGGGCGGCATCCTTCTTTCGTCATGAAAGGCCTTGTGTCACGCAGGGCCTTTAGGCGGACTTCTATCTCCCCATTGGATGGTGCAATGTTCGAGTGGAAGATCGACCCCCTCATTTGTACTTCATGACGGATGATAGTCGCCATCTGCGCTTGGATGTGAAAGAACTCCTCCTTCAGATATGCATCGGCGATTTCCGCCTTCCTTTCGGCCCACGCTCTGAGATGACTTGGCAGCGTAAGGTTGCGTTGTTCCTGTACAATCGCCCTCATGTGATGAAGGGCGTAGTACGCATCCCTCACACTGCCAACCGGCTGCTTGACGCACGGGAACTGCGTTACGTGGTTGAACACGTTCACGCCAGGCTGATTTTTCCTGAACTTGTGCTTCATGATCTTGCCTCCGGCTTTTATGTAGCCGACGAGAGCATCATCCAAAACTCTCATGATATACTTGTAATCTTTCTTGTTCACACTCCCCGAGTCTAAATACACGGCATGCGAGTGTTGCGGTGAAAAGAAGATGAGCACGCAGTCTTGATCCTCACTGCATAATTAAAATAATCCAAAAGGAATGTTGGAAGAGGACAATGGAAAGCTAAGAAAGCATATATGCTACGGAGGCGAGCGAATGACTTACTTGGGAGAGTATGTCATAAGAAATGAATCCTTGTCGGCGTTCTGTAGCATGAAGTCTGTGATGTACCCCGCCGCGAGAGCCGCGTCCCCGTCGTCCATCAAGATGCTTTCACGCATGTAGAAGGGGTCCAATATCGCGACGCTCGGGGTCTTCTCTCTCCTGATACTCATAGAAAGGCTGAGCGAGAACAGACGGATAAGGCTATGGTCCAGCCGCTTGAGATGGTACAAATTGAAGATCTCCGAAAATCGCAGGATTATCATATCCGCGGGGATAGTGTTGATGAAGCCCATGTTGAGTGGCACCTTGGCCATGAAAACCGGGTACGAGGGATTTTGTTCTCGAAGAAGAATCTTCTCTAATGCCATAATACTATGATGCACACTCTGCATATCCGAAGTTGCAAGGTCCAGCATGTCCTTAGGTAGCATCGCCCTACCAGCCACATGGATTTCAAACGAGAGATCCTTGGGTCTTGGTGGCCCGTCCTGAGCCCGGATCGGCATCGAAGGTTGGCTACTAGAAGTGATGCTCTTCTTTCTTTTCCATCCCTTCTTCTTTTCTGATTTTGAGCAGTCACCGGCCTTTATCTGCTCAGTGGCCGCCTTATGGAGTGTGGACGGGATGAGAATAGATCTTGTGGCATCTACTTGAGGCTCGGTGAAGGCGCAAGCTGCTGGAGACATGTCCTGAGAAGCAGCGAAGAGACGCATGGAGCAAGCAGGCTTCGCCGCAGGATCAGCTGGACCGCGAGCTTCCTCGTCATGCTGATAGGCTCCTTCAGCAGGAGGCATGAATAAGTCATCAGCATCATACAAAGTATTGATGAACTGGTCGGCGCTGATATCATCATCAAGATTATCGTCTTCTTGTTGTGCTCCGATGGGATCATGTGGCGCCGACACGATGACTAGCGGTGTTGTCCTAGGTGTGGTGCCCCTTTCCCCCGTCATTAAACTCATTTGGCTCTTCGGCCATAGGCATATTTGGTTGAAACAGTCACTGAGGACTGCCGGCTTGTCCTCATCGTATCCGGGGGGTTGAATGGGAGGTTCAACTCTCTCGTAGCCCGAAATCACGAGAGAGATTTGAACCCTATGCATCTCCGGTGCCATCGTCATATTGTGCATGATTCGATTTTGTGGTTGAATGATTTTACCTTTGGCAACATCCTTCAACTCGCCGTCCACGACTTGTAATAGAATGCATGGAGTGTCCTCCTGCGAAAGAGATATATATATATATATATATGCATGTACGGCATCAGAGAGATTCCACTAAAAAAGGCAAGGAGATGAAGTCCTCGTTTGAGTTGCAGACGCTTATAGTTACCTTGAGGGCGTTGAGGTCGGCTAGTGAAGAGACCACGCCGATGACGGCGGACATGCAAGAGACGGAGGGCGCGCTGCCTCCCGTGGCGTCGGTCGCCCTATTTGCGCTGCCGCCGGGTGCATTATTGTTATGCCCCGGTTGCTCGATCGTGGCCGGAGGAGTTACCATCACGTCCGGCCTCGCCGCCGCGGTGTTGGCGGCCGGAGTCACCAATACGCCGGGAGTCGGTGCGGGAGCCACCACTACGGCCGGAGTCGGGACTGCAGGCGCCGCGGGGCCTGAGTTGCTGCCGACCATGCTGGGGACTGGTATGGGCCCTTGTCCACCACGCGCTTGCCAATTCGCGAGCGACTGCATCATATCTGGAAGGAGAGCGTTCATCGTCTTCGCCACTTCATCCTGGACAAGTTGCGGAAGCATGTTCACCTTCTCCTCAAGCTCGCATAGTATGAGCACGATCTCCTCCTGTAGCCTTTTGAGTTGTGTAGCGCAAATCGACTTCCGGCAGATGACGTCAAAAAAGTTGCAAAGGCCAAACAACGTTTTACGGACGTGCTCATCCATTATCCCTCGCATCACAACCGGGAGAATCTGCGTCATCAGCACGAAACAGTCGTGAGATTTCATCCCGCTGACACGCTTCTTCGCCTCGTCTAGGTATCTGCTTATCTTCCCCGCGTAGCCGTTCGGAAATTTTACTCCTATGAGGCAGTGGATAAACCGCTTGATCTCCTCCTCGCACAGAGTGAAGCATGCCGGGGGGCAGTGATCAATACCGGTCTTCTTCTTGGTCGTCCTTTTTCGTTTGCGAGAGTTTTGCGTTTCCGTATCCTCTTCCTCCTCCGGCTCATCATCGTCGTCACTAGGGGGGTGAAGTTCCCTCCTGATGCCCATCAATTTCAAGTCATTCCTTGCTTTTGGCCCGTCCTTGGTCTTCTCCGGCATGTTGAGCAGTGTGCCAAACAAGCTCTCGCACACGTTCTTTGTGATATGCATTAGATCAAGGCTATGAGGACTGCGGAGTAGACTCCAGTATTTCAAATCCCAGAAAACAGACCTCGCTTTCCATACCCTCATCAACGACTGAGTCTTCTTTTTTTTCTTTCCCGGCGCGGGGCACTCTTTCCAAGTTTTCAGCAAGTTGTCGATTTCTTTGCCGCTCCTTCGAGCTGGGGGTGCTCGGAGCACCTCGCTTCCATCGAACAGATGTCCCTGTTTTCTCCACGCGTGTTTCTTGGGAAGCCACCTCCGCGACCCCTGGAACACGGTTTTTGAAGATCCGGGATCTTTTGGTAGCTGGCGGTACGTTGTATTATCCATGCACCTAACGCATGCACAGAATCCTTGGACCACCTGCCCTGAGAAATATCCGTATCCGAGATAGTCGTGCACCGTCGTGATCACCGCGGCTTTCATTGGGAAATATTCTTTTGCCGCGGCGTCCCACGTATTGACTCCGTCTTTCCATAACGTTTCTAGCTCCTCTTTCAACAGCTGCAGATATAGATTGAGGTCCGTACCTGGTTGTTTCGGCCCTTGAACTAGCATACACATTGTTATGTACTTTTTCTTCATGCACTTCCAGGGGGGAAGGTTGTATATGCATACAAACACGGGCCAGGTACTGTGTGTGCTGCTCTGGCCGCCAAACGGATTGACTCCATCGGCGCTCACACCAATCCTGAGGTTCCTTGGTTCTTTCCCAAAATCTGGGTATTCGAGGTCCAACGCAGTCCATTGGCTACCATCTGAAGGGTGCCTCAGCATGTCCTCCTTTTCCAGATCCGGGTTCGGGTCATCCTCTTTTAGCTTCTTTCTATCCGCGTGCCAGGTCATGAGCTTTGCTTCCTCGGGATCTACAAAATACCTCTGCAGACGAGGAGTGATTGGAAAGTACCATACCACTTTTCTAGGAACTTTCTTCCCTCTCTTGTATCGACTAACACCGCACACCGAACATGTGGTTCTATCTTCGTCCTCACCCCGATATATCATGCAATCATTTATGCAGACGTGGTATTTAACGTGCGGAATATCGAGAGGGAAAAGGACTTTCTTGGCCTCAGCGATACTAGTTGGGCACGTGTTGCCCTTCGGAAGACGATCGTGCCAGAATGCCATGTTATCATCGAAGCTTTCGTCGGTCCATTTGTGTTTTGCCTTCATCTCCATAGCCCCAAGTGTTACATTCAAGCGGGTATCCCCGTGGTTGCATCCTTCGTACAACTTCGTAATCGCGTCTTTCTCGAGTTGCGCCATCTTGGCTTTCTCCCTAGCTGCACCTCTTGCGTTCAACGTCTCTTTGACAAGCAGCTCTTGAACATGAGGGTCCCGCACCCAGCTTGAATCCTCATCATGTCCGACATCTTGATCTTCATGTCCGACATCTTGATCTTCATGTCCGGCATCTTGATCTACATGATCCGCTTCGGCATCTTCTTCATGATCATGTACGGGATGCTCTTCGTCATCTCGCCCGCCGCTGTTTTCTGGTTGCCCTTCCTCATTTACTGGCACCCCACCATTGACGTCCTCCTCCTCACAAGCTTCATCACTTATCCATCGTGTGTAGCCATCCATCAAACCATTACGCTTCAGGTGTCTTTGCAATATTCCGGAATCAGGCTCGGTCACGCACTGCAGTTTGCATCTCCGACACGGACATCTTATATCCGACCTATTATTCCTTAGCATGTCGTTGGTCGCACATTGCATCCACCTAGCCACGGTGATATCGCTCAGCATCTCGCGGACCATGGTCGATCACCTGCGTGCACGGAGAGAGCAACACAATTATATATCACAGTCGTCGCCGGAAAAATTCGGCATGACCTTCCCTAATAATGCATGGGAGCATGCGGAGAGTGCGCCAGAAATTTGCCGAAACGGAAATGAATCGACATTTCGGCAAAACATTTGCCACTCAAGATACACATATACATCAAACCACCATAAGCTTCACATATACATCAAACCACCACAAGCTTCACATATACATCAAACCCAAGCTTCACATATACAACAAACCCCAAGCTAATAAAGGTAAGTATATGGGTCATAAATGGAACAAAAGAGTTTGGGAGGAGGTCCACTTACTTCAATATGAAACAAAATAGATGTAATGCCAAGTATCGATGGATAAATGGAAGAAATGAGGTGGGGAGAAGAAAACCGAATAGATCTAGGGTGAGAAGAGTGGATCTAGTTTGAGAATTGTGTGGAGTGAATGAGAGGTGGTAGGTCGGGTGGAGTAGATAAGGGCAGCTCTGGGCATTTAGTGGCGCATATAGAAAGTCAGTGGTGGCGCATATCTGAAATGCGCCACCCCTAAGCTCTTATGGGTGGCGCATTAGGGATATGTGCCACCCCTAAGAACCTTATAGGTGGCGCATTGACAGAATGCGCCACCCCTAAGCTCTTATGGGTGGCACATTAGGGTTATGCGCCACCTATAAGGTTCTTAGGGGTGGCGCATATTTCTAGATGTGCCACCTATAAGATCATCCAGGCTGGCCCACTCTTACGGGTGGCGCACTGTAAAATAATGCGCCACCCATAAGACCTTATGGGTGGTGCACTATTTTCTAGTGCGCCACCCCTAACAGATGGTGGCGCATGGCTTTCTATATGCGCCACTAATAAGCTTTTCATGTATAGCTATTTCCCTAGTAGTGCGGAACCCACAACGGCCGTCGCGCCCGTGCGTGAGTAGACGGGCACACCACCGGGACACAACCCTCTCAGTTCCTCGGCGGCGGCGCGCAACACAGAGGAGTCGAGGAATATGTCGGGCGTGATGGCGGACGGCGGAGGCGCCCACATCAACCTCAAGGTCAAGGTCTGATCCAATCCAATCTCCGTCTTCCCCACTCTTTTTCTCGATGGAGATACTGGTTCTGGTAGTGGTGGCGGCGGGTCAGCGGGTCGGTAGTGGTGGTGGTGGCGGCGGATCCGGTGGCTTTGAGATGTAGATTTAGAATCCGGATCACTATCTCTGCTCCATGGACGATGGGTTTGTTTAGATGTGTGGCTCTCTAGTCTCTAGATGCGTGTGCCCTCGTTAGTTGGCACTTGAGGCTCCTAGTGCTCTCCCATTGCTCTATAGCTCTCCTTTACCTACACTGGTGTTCTGTTTGTAATGTTTGAGTCTGCTCCTTCATTGATCTGTAGGCCTACTTGACAGTCATAAAGTCGCATTATTTAGCCACTGGTAGGGGTAGCATATGCCCAAATGTGGTTAGTATAGGAACCAGGGTCCCCTAATGCTAGCAAAAATTGTGTAATGAGCTCTTGTTACCTTCTACTGATGTTTAGTCTTATTTTTTTAGTACTTCTGTATTGGTATTCAGAAATAAAATTCATATGTTTTATATATGTTCTTTTAAATAAGTATGTCAATACATAACTAGTAATGTAAATGGTGTGACACAGTTCTAAATAAAAATGCAAATAGCTTGTGAATGTCAATCTCATGTGATTCAGTCAATGAACTTACTATATCAGTTCTTAGAGTCATTGTTTTGGCAGTAATACTGTTGTAAAAGCAACCAATTCATGATAGACTTGGTGAGGCTGATGCACATAGCTACTTTCAGTACCTTCTTAACAGTGTTGATTGTTGGACAAGCTAAATCCTGTATCAGGGTCCTCTTCTTGTAAACCTTATGTAAAGCTAAAATTCTTCCGTGTCTTGCTCTTTTGCCGGTGCCACTATACATGTTAGATTTCTAGCTGTACTTGTTTCCATCTCAAATTACTTGGGTGTCATTCATATGTACATAAAATAATTGTATTGCAAAAATATCTTTTATATAAATTCTGTTGGCTAAAGAAATAAACTATTTACATCACACACAGATAGGAAATCTTCTTCTTTTGTTTGTGTTATTTACATAATTTTTTCAATAACTCCTCGGCTTTGATGCCCTAGGATATTCACTTTGCAACTCCATTTATTGATTCTTCAACGTGAAATGCAATTTGCAGGGAGATGAATAAAGCTTGGACAGTGGTGAGGGCTCCGATGGTGGTGATGTTGTTGGGCTGGTTGTGGGCTCGTGTGCGGCAGCAAGGGCCTCCCTCCTCTAACCTCTATCGATGGCCATGGCATGGTGAGCTCTCTGTATCCTGGATCTAAACCCCCTCCTTCATTATATCTCTGATTCCCACGTTTTATCTCTGAGCATGTTCTGTTGGTGCCTCGTGCTAATAGTTGCTGGCTTGCTGCTGCTTGATGCTACAGCTGCTTGCTGGTGGCTTGTGCTGCTGATTTCTGCTACTAGCTGTAGCTGCTAGCTACTGGTGCTACTATCTGCTGTTGATTAGTGAACCTTCAGTGTTTGTACTGCTAAATCTTTTTTGTGTAAGCATACAAAATTACAAATTCGTGGAAATTATTGATTATAAGTGTAGTCGAACTCCAATTAACCTTTCTATGGGTGCGTTATGTTATTGTGGGAATGGAACCTCCATTTAGCCTTTCTATGGTTACGTACGTTCTATAGCTGTGGGAATTGGACCTGCATTCATAGATTAACAGTAATTGAACACCTGATCACTACATACCATCTTTTGAATTCGTGTGTTTATGAAAATATTCATCATCCAGGAATGTCCACTGCATGCACACATTTGAGTTTCTATTCTGTCTATAACACTGCCTTTAACTGAACAATAGAAAGGGTGTAGCATGTGACTTGTGCTTCTAGCTGCTGTTTCTACTGCCAGCTAATGATGCTGATTGGTGATTGATGATAGTTTGCAAAATATATCTCAGTTTTCGCTGTTATGAGATTGTTATATGGACCATTTCTTGATAGATCTAAAATTCCGCAGAATGTTTTCATTGTTATGAGAATGTTTTATGCACAAATTCATTTGATTTTTATGAACTTTTCTTCTTTATTATTTGAAGATGTAGATGCTGGCATTCTTTCTTCAAAGCTTGTGTGTACAAGAGCTTGAGGAAGAATCCCGAAGAAAGATCGCACCCAGCAATGTGTTCTAGCTCACTTGAGCTAGTTATGAGTATATTTAGTTGTATTTATATAGCTGAATACCAAATTTGTACTGTGCATGATTGTAATGTACTTTCTTTGGCTGTTCTATGAAACATTATGTGCTGCTGGCTTTGTTTGAATCAAATTATTGATAATTGCAAAAATAGAGAACTGACGTGTGGGACCTAAAAAAAAATACAGACTATTGGACCTATAAAATTGAAAAGAAACAAAAGAATACTGACCAGTGGGGCCATGTCAGAAAAAGGTTGTAATGAAAATGACATAATTGTTGGGTTTGGCCCATGTAGCTAGCCAAAATTGACTGAATAAATGGGAAGAATCCCCAGCTAGGCCCATATATAGGGGTCAACAGGACCGGGCTGATTCTTATCAACGACCAATTCAATTGGTCGCAATTTTTCTATGTCAGCTTGCCACGTAGGATCTGACGTGGACTGGGCCAAACAACCAATGACCAAAACAATTGGTCACAACATCTACGACCTTTGGTTTGGTCATAATCCTCTATGACCATTTGAGAAAAAAGTCACAGTGTCCGCTTTGCGACCCTCAGCTTTTGACCAACTGATTTTGGTCACAAAAAGGTCAAAGATGAAGAACAATGACCTTCCAGTGACCAATATGTAGGGTAACAAGTTAGCATATTTCTTGTAGTGAAGCACTCCTTGCCCGTCCAGAGGTGTATTCTAATTAAAGGTTGCTAGTCAAGTCATTAAATCCTCACATAGCTCAATGTAATCTCAAACCAATCCACGTCTACAAGCATAACAAATATATAGCTAGCACGTGCTCGGTTGTCTAAGCAAACATGATAAGATCATATGGATACCCTACCAGGTTTGCAGCAACAATAATATAAAACTTCCTACACATGCATAGGGTGATATTTGCTACATGCATAAGTAAAAATATAGGTTGTGTAATGGTCAAAGTATGACTTGCCTTATACATTCGATGAAGTTCTTCGCTCTCACGATCCAGATAACTCTACTCGTCACACTCTGAGCAATCTATCGTAAAGGAAAGATATCACATAAGCAATCACACATAAAGGAACCAAAATATTAACAAATCAAACACAAAGGTTTTAGCAACAAAACAAAAACAAAAAGGCTTGACACGGCACCAGTGTCGATATACTCGAAGGTGAGACGTGGAAGGTGAACTCGAGAGCGTCAACAGATAAAGAACTATCGGTAAAGATTTGTGACTATGGACTTATGAATTCAAGGTGAAAATCATTCCCACATGGAAAGTGTGTGAATCTTACCGATAACATGTCTCAAACGATCCGATATGCAAAAGAAATCACGTGAAAGGGAATACTACAACATAGGTCATAGCGGGTTCAAATTCGAATTGAATTTGACATTTAAACAGATCAAGAAGTATTTGAAGGTGGTGTATAAATGATGTGGACATAAATTACATGACATGAGTGATCCTATGCAAAAAGAATCAATTGAATTGGATCACCGGTATAAAGGATATGGCCTCTGGCAGTTTGAATTTTAATTTAAATAAATTCAAATTCAAAATTGTGCAATGGTGTGCAAATTTGACTCCATGCTGAACTACAGAACAAGATGAGCGTGAATGAAAAAGATTCACCTGATTCCGACACACGGTTTAGGAGATATTGCGAAAACGGGATCCGGGGTGTTTTCTGCAAAAGGACTCGATCGCAAATAAATTTTTACCAGAAAAAGCGATCATGTCCCTGGAGCGTTTTTCGGCGAACTCCGGCGAAGGGCGGTTCTCCGGCGAGGTCTCGCCGGCGGTGGGCAGGGGCGGCGCGGCCACGGGCATGGGCGGCGTCCACGGGAGGCGCTGGAGGCACGGTGAGGCGTCCGGTGGCGGCGTGGGACCTCGACGGCGGCGGCGCTGGGGCGGAGGCGGCCGGGCGGCGGTGTCGATCTCCGGCGCGGGAGTTGCTCCGGCGAGGAGCGCCCGGTAGCATCCGACGAGGGCGCGACCTCGGGGCTGCGCGTGGCTGTGGTGCACGCGGGGGCGGCCGACGGCGGCGTCGTGGCCCAAGGAGGCGCGCACGACGACGGCGACGAGACGACGGCTGCGACGGGACCTGCACGTAAGAAAATTTAGGGTTTGGAAAAAAGAATAAAAACGAAAAAATCCGAAAAATATATATAGCCCAGATTTTTTTTCTGAGTCTGAGTCGGGCCCGAATTGCACGAAGCACAAAATAACAGATTAGGCCGCTAGAAGGCCCAAAACGAAAACTCGTTTTTTTTTACTTTTATTTGGTCAACCAACTACACAAAACATTTTTAAATAATAAAATATGAATTATAAAAATGTGACAACCATAAAATAAAATAACGAAAAATTATTGTTTTTGCCGAAATTATTATTTTAGCTATTATGCAATTTTCATAAATAACTTTTATGCAATAAACTCCGTACAAAAATTATAAAAATCCCAAAAATAAATTTGAGTCATTTATAATTCCTATGACACTGTTTATAAACACCCAAAAATATTTTGAACACTTTTCAACTTTATTTAAAATGGGGATAAGTCATATTATATCCTCTCCAATAAATTGCCTTAAGTTGAAAAATGTCTGGAATATTCAGACAAATTCAAATAATTATTTAAAACCTTTTCCAACTATTTTAATATATTGAAGGAGTCATATTACCTTCTCTCATTTCAATTTATTGGATTTGTTTTAAATAATGAAATTCAAATAAGATAAGAAATGAATAGTTGGGAAAGTCATTTTAATCACTCTCATTTTAATATTCATTTAAACTCCAAATGTTTCAAGTCTTAGTGAAAATCAAACATATCAAGCAGACAATCATTATCATAATTAATTTATTAACATTCCAAAATTTAGAAAATTTTGGGATGTTACACACTACCACCCTTAAAAGGAATCTCGTCCCCGAGATTCGAAAAGGATAGAAAGAAAAGGTTAGGGTTTGGGTCTTCATGACAGTCCATCGATCCTCCGATGAGCTAGGGTGCTACCATCCTTAAAAGGAATACGTCATGGTCTTGATGAGTCTTGCTCCACCGATGACATCCTTCATAGAGATTTTACCAACTCCCTTGACGTCTTGAGTCCTTAGCAGAAGAGCAGTCTTTTGTATACCGAACCTTCATGGCTGACAAGGCAGGCGGCAATACTAAACAACTATCGATTTCCTCATGGTGGTCATCAAGAATTCTTTTACGGGATGCCTTCATGAAATATTCTTGGCCTATACTCACCGTATAACCTACTATTATTAAGATTCTACAGGGGTCAAACATTGTACTATTCTATGGTTCAGGATTAACATCGTCGTCTCTCAGCTATAGGTAAGTCACTCAAGATTTAGTATCCCGCATAGCAAGAGAGAATAATAAGGGTAGTCATCATGGGGGCCAATCCATTCCGCACCCAAATCATTACCTTGTATATGGTTTAGCGAATCTTGCAATCTAACACTCGATCACCCTCACAGGCATTGCAGAAAGTTCCTCTTGATCTTGAACTGCGTTCAGATAAATCCATTGGTTCTGCAAGCCAACCAAACATCTATCATTTCTTCACTACACTCGGGTTTGCGCAAACTACTACAAAACGTGCACTGGTGAACGACAGCTTGCTCCAGGGTCCTTCCTTCAGCAAGATTGTGCTTGCTTGTTGTAAGATCCTGGCACACGGGGTTACCCTTGAACACAACATCGGTTGCATCCATCTTTATTCCAGCCTTGAAATTAGCAGCCATTGTAGTAGCGTCTTCAGTTTAGGGATGAGGGTGAGGGGGAATAAAATATAGATAGCGAGGTAGAGAGAGAGATAGAGAGATACCCATACAAACATCACACTAGTTTTGGTAAATAAGTTTTGATGTGTAGCTGTCGGTAAAACCAAGAAATGACAGCTCACTAAAAACGATCTAACGATAGAAATCTTGAATCTTCCAGGTCTTCAAGTCTTTGGTTCTTCAATGACAGTAGCTTCAGTTTTGCATTGTCGAAGCAATCTTCGTATCGTCATGTCACTTGTCAACTTATTATTCTTGTGGTTGTGTCTCCTTCGGTCTTGAAGCATACTAAATAGATGGGGGTCTAATGAAAAGTAAACTTATTCTACTCACGAAGGAAACACAAAACACAACACACAACAACAATCAATAAACCACTCAGAAGACACACCACACAAGCAAACCTAGAGTAAGCTCATATGTGCAAGACATACGATCTCATCATACTACGCGCAAATCGTTTATCTAACTTCACATATAAGTGGTGGTCTGCATCTAAGCTTCATCCTTCTTAGCTAAGCTGATTTTAAAATCCTCAGTGTCAAAACTTATTGGACCTCATAGGATACTCCTTCTAGTTCCGGTTGTCGTAACTTCAATTCATCCACGAGGTTGATAATGTACTTCTCAAAGTAACGTCTTCAGGGGCATAATCAACCATGATGGTCATTTATATTAAAACAAGAGAAGTAGCTTAGAAGATGAATAATAGATGAGAGATACTAGTGGAGAGCGTAAGTAATCAAAGAGCGATAAAATATTTTTGATCCTATGGCTTTTCCTATCCACTTTATAGGGTCACGACCTACAGTCAACATGGGCTCTGATACCATCTGTAACGACCCGATTCACTAAGAATCCAAATCTCTGTGCATTCTGTGCTAGTCCCTGGATCAATAGCTAGCACACACAGTACATGATGTAATATCAAGAATAAACCACATGGCATAAATATTACATCGAAGATCCAGTATTACAATAAAGCATACCTGCATAGCTCAAGGCTAGCTTACAAATAGAATACAACGGAAAAACAATAAAGAGCTTCGCGGCGTCCATCAACTCCACCGGCATAGTTGAGTATAGACATCGTAACCCTACATCGCATCACTTACTCGTCGTATACAAACCTGCAACACCGAAGGTTACAGCCCGATAACGGGTCAGTACATATGATTTGTACGGCAAGTCACAAGAAAAAGGATATAACAGACCTATCGCTACATGATAGGATAAGTCAAAGGAAAGGCTTATGGTTTTGTTTTGCAGAAAGCTGATTTTTCCCAATCTACCTAGTCAAATTTTTAGTTTTACTTACTACTTAAGATTGAACTGGGCAACACCAGTTCAAATCCACACCCTTTATTAAATCTTTCCCACTCAAGTTTATTATGGTGATTCATCTGTCAAGATTCTCCAGTAACAGTAATGTCTAGTAGCTCCAGGATGTCCATAACCGGGGACATGGCTAATCATGATTAGTTTTTACTCTGCAGAGGTTAGTAAACTTTTCCCGCTGGACTCAACCCGAAGATTGAGACGAAGTCTTTCAGAAGAGTCACCTACACCCAACGGCAGGCCGGTACACCTATCACATCTACATCTGCTAGCTTTGCACGGGAGAGGCTTCCTACATCGTACTCAACTAAGCCAGATCCCATATGGCCAGAAGCTATACATGCAAGCTTCTAGTCACCAAGTATGTCTGACCTTTTTGAGCCTGGACGACGCCCACTTACGTTCAGAGGGTAGATACCGTGACGTTCTTTCGACCACCAAAACCATCCATTAGGGGTACAACCTAGTCTCGCCTTAGATAAGGCACGAGCCCCCAGGAAGCACTCCCTGCCCGTACAGAGGTGTATTCTAATTAAAGATTGCTAGTCAAGTCATTAAATCCTCACATAGCTCAATGTAATCTCAAACCAATCCACGTCTACAAGCATAACAAATATATAGCAAGCACATGCTCGGTTGTCTAAGAAAACATGATAAGATCATATGGATACCCTACCAGGTTTGCAGCAACAATAATATAAAACTTCCTACACATGCATAGGGTGATATTTGCTACATGCATAAGTAAAAATATAGGTTGTGTAATGGTCAAAGTATGACTTGCCTTATACATTCGATGAAGTTCTTCGCTCTCACGATCCAGATCACTCCACTCGTCACACTCCGAGCAATCTATCGTAAAGGAAAGATATGACATAAGCAACCACACATAAAGGAACCAAAAGATTAACAAATCAAACACAAAGGTTTTAGCACCAAAACAAAAACAAAAAGGCTTGACACGGCACTAGTGTCGAGGTACTCGAAGGTGAACTTGAGAGAGTCAACAGATAAAGAACTATCAGTAAAGATTTGTGACTATGGACTTATGAATTCAAGGTGAAAATCATGCCCACATGGAAAGTGTGTGAATCTTACCGATAACATGTCTCAAACGATCCGATATGCAAAAGGAATCACGTGAAACGGAATACTACAACACAGGTCATAGCGGGTTCAAATTTGAATTGAATTTGAGATTTAAACAGATCAAAAAGTATTTGAAGGTGGTGTATAAATGATGTGGACATAAAGTAAATGACATGCGTGATCCTATGCAAAAAGAATCAATTGAATTGGATCACCGGTATAAAGGATATGGCCTCTAGCAGTTTGAATTTTAATTTAAGTAAATTCAAATTCAAAATTGTGCAAAGGTGTGCAAAGTTGACTCCATGCTAAACTACAGAACAAGACGAGCGCGTAGGAAAAAGTTTCACCTGATTCCGACACACGGTTTAGGAGATATTGCGAAAACGGGATCCGGGGTGTTTTCTGCAAAAGGACTCGATCGCAAATAATTTTTTTCCAGAAAAAGCGATCGTGTCCCTGGAGGCGGTTGACCGGATCTGGAGTGTTTTCCGGCGAACTCCGGCGAGGTCTCGCCGGTGGTGGGCAGGGGCGGCGTCCACGGCAGGCGTTGGAGGCGTGGTGAGGCGTCCGGTGGCGGCGTGGGATCTCGGCAGCGGCGACGCTGGGGCGGAGGCGGCGGTGTCGAGCTCTGGCGCGGGAGTTGCTCCGGCGAGGAGCGGTCGGTGGCGTCCGACGAGGGCGCGACCTCGGGGCGGCGCGTGGCTGTGGTGCGCGCGGGGGCAGCCGGCGGCGGCGTCGCGGCCCAAGGAGGCGCGCACGGCGGCGGGGTGCGGCGGCGTCCGGCGGGCGGCGGCGTCGAGACGACGGTGGCGGCGCGAAGCTCCAAGGCAGCGGCGGCGGGACCCGCACGTAAGAAAATTTAGGGTTTGGAAAAAAAAAAAAAACGAAAAAATCCGAAAAATATATATAGCCCAGATTTTTTTTTCTGAGTCTGAGTCGGGCCCGAATCGCACGTAGTGCAAAATAACATACTAGGCCGCTGGAAGGCCCAAAATGAAAACTCGTTTTTTTTATTTTTTTATTTGGTCAACCAACTAGGCAGACCATTTTTAAATAAGAAAATATGAATTTTAAAAATGTCACAACCATAAAAAAAAATAAAAAAAATAATTGTTTTTGCCGAAATTATTATTCAGCTATTATGCAATTTTCATAAGTAACTTTTATGCAATAAACTCCGTACAAAAATTATAAAAATCCCAAAAATAAATTTGAGTCGTTTATAATTCTTATGACACAATTAATAAACACCCGAAAATATTTTCAACACTTTTCAACTTTATTTAAAATGGGGATAAGTCATATTATATCCTCTCCAATAAATTGCCTTAAGTTGAAAAATGTCTGGAATATTCAGAAAAATTCAAATAATTATTTAAAACCTTTTCCAACTATTTTAATATATTGAAGGAGTCATATTAACTTCTATCATTTCAGTTTATTGGATTTGTTTTAAATAATGAAATTCAAATAAGATAAGAAATGAATAGTTGGGAAAGTCATTTTAATCCCTCACATTTTAATATTCATTTAAACTCCAAAAGGTTCAAGTCTTAGTGAAAATCAAACATATCAAGAAGACAATCATTATCATAATTAATTTATTAACATTCCAAAATTTAGAATTTTTTGGGATGTTACAATACCGACGGTCAAACCTCAGACAAACAAAGTACCGCATCACAAAGGGATTATGTCGTATCGTTAACGGTTTCCAAAAGCGATTGTAGTTAATTCGATGGAAGTGCAGGGATTGTTAAGGATTGTAACCAGGTCCAACTGAAAAGTCATTGGTCAATGAGAATGTCTCGATCATGTCTGTTGTTTCCCGCACCGTAGGGTGTTACACTTAAGGTGCAATCGATGCATTGGGATAGATTCAGGATCATCGGTGAAATAGGAGATATCACCGGAATAGTTTCGGGGGAGAACGGAAGTTGTTCCGGATATTTTGAAAGGTTCAAAATAAAGTTTAATTGTATTTAATAATGTTTTATTATTTAATCATCTGAATTAAATATTAAAATATAATTAAATTAATTAAAAATATATGAAAAAGGATTAATGGGCCATATGGGCCAATTAGGGCAGGAGGGGGTTCCCCCCCTTGGGCTTGGCGTAGGTGACACACCAGCAGATTATGCTAGTCAGGATGAGAAGAATGTCTATCTCTCCAAGATGATGATTACAACCTTGTCCAGAGTGGCATGCTCTACTCCATGGAGGCTGAGCTGCAGAAGCGCTTTGAGAGGATGGGTGCGTATGAGACTATCACCGACCTCAAGGCAGTCTTTGCACCTCAAGCCAGGGCTGAACGATACGAGGCTTTTGAAGCCTTCTTCTAGGACAAGATGGATGAGCACAACAGCGTGAGTGAGCACGTGGTCAAAATGTCTGGCTACGTTCAACGCTTGAATGCTCTAGATTGTCAGATTTCAGATGAACTTGTAGTTGATAGGGTGTTGCAGTCGCTTCCCCCTAGCTATAAAGGCTTTCTGCTGAACTACAACATGCAGGGGATGACTAAGACCCCTTCTGAGTTTTTCGCTATGCTGAAAAGTGTTGAGGTTGAGATCAAGAAGGAGCATGTTGTATTCATGGTCAAAAATACCACTGAATTCAAGAAGTCAAGCAGACGGGAAAAGGGAAAGAAAGGCAGCCCCAAGAAGGATGGCAAGTCAGTTGTCATTCATCCTAAGGCACCTAAACCCAAGCCCAGAGTTGAGTTCTTCTACTGCAAGGGTGAAGGTCACTGGAAGCGCAACTGCCCCAAGTACCTAAAGGACAAGAAGGCTGGCAAGGTTTCCAAGAAAGACGAAGGTATATTTGATATACATATTGTTGATCTTTTCTTAACAAGCGTCGGGAACACATCCTGGATACTTGATACAGGATCTGTCGCTCATATTTCTAATTACGTTCAGGGACTAAGGAATAAGAGACGCTTACTAAGAGATGAAGTGACGATGCGAGTGGGCAACGGCTGTCAAGTTGAAGTATTGGCCGTCGGCACGATGCATCTTAGTCTCCCTTCGGGATTAGTCTTAGTTTTGAATAAATGCTACTATGTACCCGCATTGAGTGTGACCATCGTTAGTGGCTCTTGCTTGAAGCGAGACCACTATTCTTTTAAGTCTGATGCAATTGGTTGTTTGATTTATAAGGATGATGTGTTTTATGTTTATGCACCGGAGCAACGTGGTTTATTCGTACTTGATCTCGATGGTGACGTGTGTCACATTAACAATATAGAGGCCAAAATATTGAAGCGTAGTGGCGAAGAGCACATGACGATGTGGCATTGTTGACTTGGTCATATTGGTATAAAAGCATGGAGAAGCTCTATAAGGATGGACTTGAGTCATTGGATTTTGGATCCCTTGAGACATGTGAACCATGCCTCACGGGAAAAATGACAAGGACTCCATTCAATGGAATAATGGAGCGTGCGGATGACTTCTTGGGGATCATACATACAGATGTGTGTGGACCCATGAACGTCTCCACACGCAATGGTCTTCGTTACTTCGTGACCGTTACTGATGACTTGAGTAGATATGGGTATATTTACTTGATGAAGCACAAGTCTGAAACCTTTGAAAAGTTCAAGGAATTTCAGAGTGAGGTCGAGAATCAACTCGGGAAGAAAATCAAGAACCTTTGATCTGATCGAGGTGTTGAGTATTTATGTCACGAGTTTGGCAATCATCTGAAGTCTTGTGTCATCGTTTCGCAGCTTACGCCGGCAGGCACACCTCAAAGGAACGGTGTAGCCGAACGACGTAATCAAACATTATTGGATAGTGTGTGACCGATGATGTCTCATACCGACTTACCTGTGTCATTCTGGGGGTATGTGTCAGAAACTGCCGCTTACGTTGTTAATAGGGCACCATCCAAATCCGTGAAGACAACACCATTTGAGGAATGGCATGGCACAAAACCAAAGTTGTCTCACCTGAAGATTTAGGGATGTGAGGCTTATGTTAGGAAACTACAGCCTGACAAACTCGAATCAAAGGCGGATAAGTGCATCTTTTTGGGCTATCCAAAGGAAACTTGTGGATACACATTCTACAATCAGTCTGAGGGCAAAACGTTTGTCACCAAGACTAGGCACTTTCTTGAGAAAGAGTTTCTCTCGAAAGAATTGAGTGGGAGGAAAATAGACCTCGATGAAGTGACTGACCAATCACTCCAAATGGAAGAACCGGCAACAGAAATTGTTCTGGAACCATCTTCACAGTGGGACCTGAAAAGAATGGCCAGGATGACATTCATAACGATCATGACATACATGATGATCATGATGAGAATGAAGAGGAACCTATTTTGTCACACAGGTCATCAAGAATCCGTCAATCTCCTGAGTTTTACAGAAAACTTGTGAATGCAATCTTGGTTTTTGAGCCAGATGAACCTATGAGTTACGAAGAAGAAATGGAGGGACCCGAGTCCGAGAAATGGCTAGAAGTCATGAAATCCGAATAGACTCCATGTACACCAACAAACTTTGGACTTTGGTGGATATTCCCGAAGACCGCAATGCCGTCAAGAATAAATGGATATTCAAGAAAAAGACCGACGCAAACGGAAACGTTTCTGTCTACAAGGCTCGACTTGTCGCGAAAGGGTTCCGACAAACTCAAGGAGTTGACTACGAGGAGACATTCTCTCCTGTAGCGATGATCAAGTCTATTCGGATCCTACTAGCAATAGCTGCATATTGTAACAGCCCAGTTTTCACAAAAATTAAAAAATTATATTCGGTGTGAATTGTTTGATTGTCTGATTTGTTTGCTTTGTTTGCGGTGTTTGCATCCCCGATTTATCGATCGGCGATTATTTTCCCCCTCTTATCTAGTATCGTACGGAGACAGACCCTTGCCACCCTCGACCTTTGCGACACCGGGTTTCACCCGATCACCGTCGCGAAAACCGCACCAGACCAGCCGCAGCCAACGGAACGAAAAACCCCGTTTACTATGTAAACGGGATATTTTTATAGCGCGCCGGAAAGTGTTCACGAAACGGTTGCAGCGCGAGGTGAACGCCTCCGGCTCGACGCGCTGATCGCACAGTTTGAAGTTTTACCCGAATCGGAGGTACTGCGGACCCCCGGCGGTCAGAAAAGTAAACACCGCGCGCGCGAGAGAAAACCCGGGGATGTTTTTGCAAACTGCCAGTCACCTGGGCTATATAAAGACCACCACACTCCCACCCATTTCTAGGGTTTCCCTAGTCCAAAATTGCAGCCACCCCCCTGAAAAATATCCAGATCTGCCCATTTTGACCCCATTTTCGTCCAAACCTAGCCCCCTCTGATCTGGACCGTCAGATCCGGAGATCCGACGGCTTAGATCTCACCTAGCCGTCTCCACCAACCTCCAGCCTTCCTATCTCCTCCCTTGGAAGCTGCTCGCGCCGCCGCCTCCACTCCGGCCGCCGGAGCGCGCCGCCTGCAGCCGCGCGCCGCCCGTCCCAGGTTGCCGCCTCCCCTTCTCCTCTCCCTGCTCGCCCTCCTCTCACCTCTAACCTCCTTCTCTCCCTCCCCTGCAGGCGCACCAGGGAGCTGCCGCCCGCGGATGCAGCAGCCGCGTCGGGCCCGCCGGGTTGGAGCTCGCCGCCCCCGGCCTGTACTCCTCGCCACCGGCTAGGAGCCGCCGCCACCTGCGCCCCCTCCTCGCCACCGTTCCGCGCCGAACCTCGCCGTGGAAGCAACACCGTTGCGCCGCCTCTGCTCGTCTGGAGACGACGGGGATGCAGCCGTCGTGTTGCTCGATCCAGGCGAGGGCGCCCACGTGGGCTAGCGTACCTCTGTGGCCCAGCTCCCTCGCGGCCTGGTTGGCCCAGCCAGCCCCGCCGACCTGGGCTCGGACCAGCAAGGTGAGCGGCCCAGCCGCCTCTTCTGTTCTTTTTTTCTTTTGTTTTTTTTGTGTTGTTGGGCCTGGTCAGTAGCTTTCGGGTCGTTTAGTTTTTTTTTTCTTTTTTGTTAGGTTTTTCTATTATAATTGGCAGATTGTGTAGTAATTTTGCGGTGCCCGTAACTTTTTAACGGTAGTCCGGATAGCGACACGTAAAATATGAAACTTTCTTAATTTTGTGTGTCGTTTAATAAAATGTTGCTTGTTGCCATGTTTGAATTTGTTTACATGTTGATTACCTTCTAATTACAACTGCTTGCCATTGTAAACTGTAATTGCAATAACTTTTTAACCGTACCTCTGATTAAAATGTTCTTTATATGTAACTTGACTAGAATGGCATGTAGATTGTGTTTTTGCTGCTCTTGCTTGATAATAAAAATAATAAAATATTGTTTAGGGAAAAACAGTACCTTTATAATTATCGTGGGGTCCGTAATAGTTGCCATGTATAGGTTTTACCCCCCACTTAAAGTGACTAGATTAGATAGTTTATTTATGCTTCACCTTTTGCTATGCTTGTGTGACATGCCGTGCTTTTGTGTTTTGCCATGTTAACAACCTTTTTCTCACCTTGTGTAGCTAAACAACTTGAACCGATTCTAAATGTGCGGTATCGTCGTGTGTGATGAGTACTCCACTTAACCTGTTAGTAACAACTCTCGACGGTAGGTGCGATATCTCGTGTTACCTTCTTGTTGATGCTTGCTTGTGTTTGCTTCGTAGTAATAGATTCTTGCTCGTTGATTGCTTTCCAGTGTTTACCGTCTAGTGTGCTTCCGCGGGTACCTTCGGAGATGTTGCGAGCTTGCGATCAACTACACCTTCGGAACCCGACTTATCAACAGGCAAGGACTATACATTACTTATGATCCATTCTATTTCAACCAGCGGTTTGCATGCTAGTCTAGGATAGGTTCGATGTTTGATCCTACCACATGTTTACAGCCTCTTTCAAACCGATACAGCCATGTCCCCTCCCAGCAAACCTTGTACTGCTATGTTACTATTGCTCGTTGCTCAGCCCCTGCTTAGTATGCATGCTTAGGATGCTACGATGTTACACTGTTACTCCTTAGTTCGGGATATCACATTATTATATTGTTGTGTATGATATGATTATTATAATGTTGACTATATTCGACGAAGGATGGAAGGTCTAGGCTATCCCGCCCCGACGCTTTGTTCCATTCGAGTCACCTAGGATCCGAGTTCCGGGTATTGGTTTTAAGACTGAGCATTCCTAACCGCGTGTGGGATTTTATGGGGTCCCCTTTTCTTACCTATCTAGCTTCAAACATTTCTAGTGGGAAAGGGTTAAATCTTTTTGAGAAGCCGTGTCCACAGTTATGGACGACTTGAGACCTACTCCTTATTCATAGACAACAACAACTGAGATAATCTTAATATAACTTCATCAATGTGTGTGTGTGCCTTGACTGCTTCTTCTTCGTCGGGATGCGAAGAGGAGGACAAGGATAGGATAGGTGATATGTTTGCATAGTAGGTGGATATCAGACTTGTTGGAGGCGATTCCTCATCGAATGCTTGGCTTCTTATATTACTCTCTAGATCGTTAGCCACTTCATAAATGCTAGTGCGGCAGCAACCTCACCACTTACCGCATCCTTATCGTAAACTACTAGTTGTCCTAGAATGACGAGTGATGAAGTCCTTGCTGGGTCAGTTGACCACTACAGTTGGATGTTGAGTACTTCTGTACTCATGATACTACCCCCAAACTCTTTTCAGGGTTCTTGATCGACAACAGGTTTGGTGATCAACGTTTCACGTGGAGACTCGACGACGACTAGTTAGGCGGATCCCGGCGGAGGGCCTGGACCCGTGTGGTTATCGGGATCGATGTTTTTCTCTTTGCCATTAGGCATTTGCTTGTAGTATGTAACCAAACATGTATCTTCCGCTGTTGTATTGCATTTGAGGCAGTTGTATGTCGATTGTATGAGATGTTGTATCCTTGTATCTGTAATGTTGTGATATCATGTTGGAATTCCGGGGCATATGGCATTGTCATATGTCGCGGTGGGACCGATATGTGCTTCGTCCCCGGATCTGGATGGAAACATCTAGATCTGGAACAGTACCGCATATCGGGCCTTACACATATCATGATTACGAGATATGGCAGATGGACGTGAAAACCACGTTCCTTAATGGCAACATTGAGGAAGAGTTTTATATGATGCAACCGGAAGGTTTCGTTGATCCCAGGAATATTGGTAAGGTGTGCAAGCTTCAACGGTCCATATATGGGTTGAAGAAAGCGTCTCGGAGCTGGAACCTTCGATTTGATGAGGTCATCAAAGCTTTTGGATTTATCCAAAACGTCCAAGAGTTCTGCGTCTATAAGAAGAAGAGTGGGAGCTCTATAGAATTCATTGTGTTATATGTAGATGACATAATACTGATAGGGAACGTGTGACGCCCCCAAAATCAGACTGTGTACAGTAATCATACACGCAAGGTACATGATCGAGATCAGGGTGCCACGATGAGATATCACAACACAACTCTACAAATAAAATAATACAAGCTGTTTAATACAAGCCAGGGGCCACGAGGGCTCGAATACAACAGCTCGAGAGCACAAAGTTAGCGGAAGAAATAGTATTTGAGTACAGACACAAGAACACAAGGTTGCCTTAAGAAGGCTAGCACAAATAACAACAGATCGAAAAGGCGAGGTCTCCTGCCTGGGAACCTCCAAACTACTCCTGGTCAACGGGGAACTCGACGTCGTAGAAGGCATCGGGGATCTTCATGTTGCGGTGGTCGGCATCGGGGATCTCCTTCTCCTGGACTCCAAGGCTCCAACGTCGACTGCAGAGGCCGATCAGGAAAAACAAAAAGGGGGAAATAAAGCAAAGGTTAGTATCTAGCATACCCGCGAGTCTTACGTCCGCTACTAAGCATTTATGCATTTGTATCAATGGAAAGGGGAGGCTGTATATTGTGGACTGCAAGGTAGAAATCAGAATAAGGGTGTCAGAACCCCAACTAGGGTAAGTGCAAGGGTTTGCTTGTCCCTTTGCATCATGGGGAATTTCAAAAAGAAATTCAAAAATGGGGAAAAGAAAAGCCCTGAGAAATTAAATCAAATGGCCAGACAAAAATTTCTTCCAAAAATTCCTCTGGTATTTTTGAAAAGTCTTATAAATATGCATGATCACATATAAAGTGAAGTGGGTCCCACTGGATGCACCAAGATTTTTCAAAGATTCCAAACAGGGCTTGGAAATTAAATTAAACTCCAACTTGAATTTAAATTCAAATTGTTTGAATTTCAAAACTCACCAAAACTTATGAGTGGCTAGCTATATATGTGATAAGCCCACATAAAAGTTTTCATGATTTTATAAAATTCCTTGCTATTTTATTCAGGGCAAAACATATTTACAGAAAAGGAAAAACAGGAAGAAATAGAAAAGAGGAACCCTCTCCTGACTTCGGCCCAACTAAAACCCCCCAGCCCATCTAGCACGGCCCAGCCCACCTCCCCGTTGTCTCCTTCCTCAAGCAGCTCGGTGTCACCCCGAGAGCACGCGGTGGCCGCCGACGCCATGCCACCAGCCTGCCTGGCTCTCCCCTGGGCTCTTCTGCACGCCCTGGAGACGCCCACCAGCCCCCATCTCCTTTCTCTCTCTCCCGGTCATTTTCCCCTCCCCCTCTCGCGATTTCTCCGCCACCGACGGGAACCGGAGTTCACCGCCGTGGAAAGCACGCGCCCACCGAGCCCCTCCGCCTCGCCGGCCGTGTCCTTCGAGCTCGCAGACGACAACTACGTCTCCCCGAAGCGGATCGAGAGCCCGGGCACCTTCAACGCCGCGCAATCGTCGTCGTTTCCATCGCCGGCCGACGCGGACCTCACCCCAAATTCGTCGCCGTCCGAGTGTCTTCGGCCCCCTCGACTGCTCCGTTGAGCTGCTGGTGAGCTCACGGTTTTTCCCCCCAAACCCCGCTCCCTCCCGTAGCCTCCATTTCCGTCGTCGATCTTCTAGAGCTCCGGCCGCCGCGCCTTTTGAAGCTGGCGTCGCTCCCGTGCTCCTGGCGACCCCCTGCATGCCCTGCTAGACGCGCGGGAGCACGAGGCTTCTTCTCGTGCAAACGGCGCATGATTTTGTGGCAAAAATCGCCACCCAGTGCCGCGCCGCCGTGCTCGATGTCGCCGGCGTTGAGCCGTCGGCGAGTTGGGCTAGTTAACCTAACCCCACCCCCTAATGACCCCCCTAATCTAACACCATACCCACTGACCGTGGGACCCATAACCCCCTAACCCCCTCAGTTTAAATTAAACAAAACGGGATTAACCCCACTGTGACTGACAGAGTAACCCCACCCGTCAGCCGCCCTGTGACATCACCCCCACGTCATGATGACGTAATAAACAATTTTCCAGAGATTTAAAATAATCCAGAAAAATCCAGACCAGGGCTTAAACTTCAATAAATCATAGAAAATTCATATTAACTCCAAATTTAATAAATAATATGTCTAAAAATATCAGAAAAATCCAAGGATTATGAATATGGGCTCTGTTTTCATGTTTGACCATTTTAAAATGGGTGAACAGTGCAAAACATCCATATGGCTTTATTTCAAATTCAAATTTGAAGCACATTTGCAAATGACTTTGCATTTGACTTCTTTTAAATGGAATTGTACCCACATTGTGACCAAGAACATCACCTTTTCAATATTGATCATGTGTTTGAGCATTGCAAATAAATTTATACCTTGTTTGATTGTTTGCTCGATAGACGTGCAACCGGAACCGGAGGCCACCCCCTTCGTTGAAGACCCCGATATCGAACCTCGTCAGCAAGGCAAGCAAACCCCATTGATCATATCTATAAAATCCCAATTCCCTCTCAGTATTGCTTATTCATGTTTAGGAGATCACTTTGTATCGATTCACCGCATAGTTGAACCCATGTCCAATGCATGACCTATCATCTTGTCACAATAGTAAGCAAACCACAATCCTAGCTGACATAGGAGTTGATTAATATCATGAAGCCCCTGCAACTGTTATAGCTTATTGCATGCTTAGTGTTACAGGAGGTTGCTTTTGATGTGAGTCGGGATGATGGTGAACATGGTGTTGATGAAAGTGAAACTGTGTCGGTGAATCCACCCTAATACAAGGTGAACGATGAGAGGCTGTGTAGGAGTACACAGTGGGTTGTCTCGTTGAACACCGCCTTAAGCACCGAGTTCTTGTATGGTAATCCAAGACAAAGAGTACAACCACACATTGGGCTCACTGACCCCTCTCGACCTAGTACCTTGATCTATGTCGACTTCCAGGAGTCACATTAGTTCGAGCCTTCCATTTGACATATGCATAGCAAAAGAGTGAGTGGAAATGTTGCATCATCCTAGATATGTGGGTGGATCTGTGAGACAGTGAAACCATCTGTCAAAGGTGGCGTCTCGGTTGCCTACATTGTCTGGGTCCGTTTCGTTGATCCGGCCGGACTCTCGAGCGGTGACAAACTCAGATAGTCGACTCCTGGAATAGACCGGTTGTGAGCGAAGTGTCGTGGTGAACATCCTCGCTGTCACCTCTTGAACGGTGGCGAGACCTGGCGGTAACCGATGGTCATGTGTGTGTAGTTTACACCCTTGCAAGGTTAACAAAACTATTCGAATAGCCGCGTCCGCGGTTAAGGACTACTTGGAACCTGTACCTGATTATTAGACAACTTGAACTGGATACTTCTAAAACTCGCAAGATAAGCGTGAGTGCTATGGTGTGCTCCTCGTGGGGAAGTCGAGGAAGTAACCATAGTGGTGTATTGGTTGGAGATGTAGTGGACTCATGTACGCTTCTTACCTCAAGTCTGGTATTCGTAGTTCAGGAATAGCCAAGTCAAAGCTGGCACTTCTGCTCTATGAAACCCCACCCCCTTTACCTTGATACTTGAGCATGAGTAGTGTAGTTCTGATGTAAGTCTTGCTGAGTATGACTTTGTACTCACGTTTGCTTCTTCTATGTTTGAGATAAGAACCGGACCCCGATGGAGTCACCTTCGTGAAGCTCGACGTTGACTAAGTTAGCATAGTCCCAGACAGCAGTCTGGTCCCTCGTGGAAGGGCATGTTTGTTTACAAGGCTTCTCTAAGCCATTTGTTAAACTTTTCTGTACTCAGACCTAAATTGCTTCCGTTGTATGATGTAATGTTGATCACAGACATGTGATCTTTGTATGCTCTATGTGTATATCAATAAAGAGTACTTTGTAGAGTTATGTGATGATACCTGCTGTTCATACTAGGCATGTGTGCTGCGTGTATGTTTATAACATGCATGTCTTAGTATGGGTTTTCGAGACCTTAGTTGTGATCTGGCTGGCGGTCTTTTATACACCAAGTGGCCCTTAGATGTGCGCAGCTTGGGGCATCGCGATGCGATTGCTCGTGACTCTGTCACGTGCACACTTTGTTGTATGATCGAGCCCGCCCTAGAGCCCGACTAAGTGATCGGGCTGGAGTAAGTCTATGTAAGAGTTAGGATCCAATCGATAACATGGTTGAGACGATTTGTCTATGAGTATGGGATTCACCACCCATAAGAATTTAGACTTGTGAGCGGACGTTGAGGACCCATCTCAGTTGATCATCCGGCCTGGATGGGATGCCCCTCACGTTTGATGCTTTCCGAGAGCGTTATGTGCTTGGCCTTGTCTGCTTAGACAAGTGGGTACGGCTCTCAGCTCTCCATGTGATTGTATCGTGACTGGAATTACATACGCTAACCCCGGGTCCCGACACTATATGGTTCCGGGTTTTCTTCCTCGCAGGGAAGTCGAGGAGGGGAACTCGGAGGCATTATTATTATTAATCATTACAACTTATATTATACAATGCTGCAACAACTTCTGCTTTATATAAACTGTTGGCTGATTCTCTTCTCATGCTGCAAGACTCGTCAGAAGATGCTAGTCTTCGATAGGCCTAGCTTCTTACCCTTATTCTGATTTCTACCTTGCAGTCCACAATATACAGCCTCCCCTTTCCATTGATACAAATGCATAAATGCTTAGTAGCGGACGTAAGATCAGGCTCATGCTCAGAACTACACTACTCATGCTCAAGTATCAAGGTAAAGGAGGTGGGGTTCAACATGCAGAAGTGCCAGCTTTGACTTGGCTAGTCCTGAACTATGAGTACCAGACTTGAGGTAAGAAGCGTACACGAGTCCACTACCAAGTCTCCAATCAATACACCACTATGGATACTTCCTCGACTTCCCCACGAGGAAGAACGCCATAGCACTCACGCTTATCTTGCGAGTTTTATAAGTATCCATTCAAGTTGTCTATGATCAAGTAAAGGTTTCCAAGTAGTCCATAACCGCGGACACGGCTATTCGAATAGTTCATTAACCCTGCAGGGGTATACATCTTCACACGCGTGTCATCACTTATCACCTCTTTCTTGTCACCCTTCAAGCGGATGTCGGACGTGGATGAAACCAAGGAACTACCCTCACATCACCTTCTCTAATCCAGGAGTCGACTACCTGAGTTTGTCACCCCTCGAGAGTCCGGCCGGATCAACGAAACGGACCCAGACAATGTAGGAAACCAAGACGCCACCTCCGACAGATGGTTTCACTGTGTCACAGATCCACCCACATATCTAGGATGATGCAACATTTCCACTCACTCTTTTTCTATGCATATGTCAAATGGAAGGCCCGAACTAATGTGACTCCTGGACGTCAACACGGATCAAGGTACTAGGCCGAGAGGGGTCAGTGAGCCCAATGTGTGGTTGTACTCTTTGTCTTGGATTACCATACAAGAACTCGGTGCTTAAGGCGGTGTTCAACGAAACAACCCACTTTGTACTCTTACACAGCCTCTCATCGTTCACCTTGTATTAGGGTGGATTCACCGACACAGTTTCACTTTCATCAACACCATGCTCACTATCATCCCGACTCACATCAAAAGCAACCTCATTGTACCACTAAGCATGCAATAAGCATTAACAGTTGCAGGGGCCACATGATATCAATCAACTCCTATGTAACCTAGGATTGTGGTTTTCTTACTACTGTGACAAGATGATAGGTCATGCATCGGATATGGGTTCAACTATGCGGTAGAATCGATACAAAGTGATCTCCTAAACATGCATAAGCGAGACTGAGAGGGAATTGGGATTTTATAGATATGATCAATGGGGTTTGCTTGCCTTGCTGACGATACACGGGGTTTATCGAACTTCTTCTCCTTCGGGGGTGATCATCGTCTCGGATCGTCTGTCACCGGAACAATCAATCAACAAAGGGGACAACACAAATAAGGTACAATGCTCAAGCACATGTTAATGTTGTGACATGAGGTATAGGTACTGGTTTGTGGCACATTCCATTTAATTGAAGTGTATTGCAAAGAATTTGCAAATTCAAACTCCAAATTCAATTTCAAATTAAGTCATATGCACATTTGCTACTGTTGCCCCATTTTAAAATGGTCAAACATAAAACAAAATTGCATATTCTTAATCCTTGCATTTTTCTGATAATTTTTCATATATTATATGTTTAATTTGGAGTTCATATGAATTTTCTATGAATTATTGAAGTTTGGCTATTGCGTCATGCTGATGTGGGGGTGATGTCACATGGGCTCTGGCCAGTGGGCCAGCCCTGTCAGTGTCACAGGGGGTTAACCCCTCTTTTAAATATGTTTAATTTTGATTTAAGGGGGGCTGGCCCCACCTGTCATTGACCTTGGGTCAATTGACTAGGGGGATTAGCCCCCTAAGTGCACTGGCAGGTGGGCCTCTCGCCGTCGGCGAGCTCCGGCACGGCGGAGAGGCGCCGGAATGACCAAATGGTCACCGGAGAGCACGGGGGAGGCGCCAATCGATCCCAGCGTGCCCCCCGCATCCATCTGCGCTAGTGGGGGTTCTCCAGGACGGCTGTGGCGACGCCGGCTTCAAGAACGGCGGCGGCTGGGCTCGGGCTCCGGCGGACTCGAGGATTCCAGCGAACATTAGAAGCGCGGGGGGGGGGGGGGGGGGGTGCAAACGAAAGAGGGGCTCACCCTGAAGCTCAAGAAGGCGGCGGCGAAAGCTGGGGGTGCGCGGAGGCGAAGAATTTGGCGGGGATCTTCCCCGGCTCCGGCGGGATCTCGAAGAAGTTGGCGTGGGTTCCGGGCGTCCTCGAGATCGATTAGCTGGGGCGTCCGGTGGCGACGGCAGCGCTTGTTCGCCTGGACACCACGGCGAGCAAAATGGAGGCCAGTGGCCGCGACAGGCACGACGGCGTGCTCCGGCTGGCTTCGGGGCGGCGCTGGATTTGTGAGGAGGAGAGGGGGAAACGACCGGGAGAGAGAGGGAAAGGACGTGGCGGCTGCTGCGTGTCTCCGGGGCGAGAGGATAGGGCAGGGGAGGCCTCGAAGGCTAGGCAGCCGCGGGCATGCTTGCCACGGCGGCGAGCTGCCTGCTCTGGCTCCGGGCGGGGAAGAGGACAAGGGGAGGAGAGGTGGGCCTGGCCGGACAGGTAAGTTGGGCCCGAGGCCGTAGGGGTTTGGGCTGGGTTTGGTTTTTCTTTTTCTTCTTTGCTTTCTTCTGTTTTTCTTTTTCTGCCTTTTGTTTTGCTCTGGTAAAAATACCAAAACATTTTATAAAAATGCCCAACTAATTTTATAAATACTAGGTGACCAGTAGCTAGTCACTTTTCGGATTTGGGCATTTCTGAAATTCAAAACATTTGAATTCCAATTCAAATAGGGGTAAACTTTAATTTCCAGAGCACTGTTTGAATTTTAGAATATTCCATGGGCATGGTAAAATACCCAAACCACTTTTAAAATGATCACCATCATTTATAGGAATTTTCCAAATATTCAAATGATTTTTGGAAAAAGATTTTTATCTGGCCATTTAAAATAATTTCTCAGGGCTTTTCTTTTCCCCATTTTTGAATTTCATTTGGAATTTTTGCATGATGGAAAGGGATCAAACAAACCCTAGCACTTACCCTAGTTGGGGTTCTGACAACTCGTCCCCACTCAAAAGAATCTCGTCCCGAGATTCAGAAGTCATCGGGAGGAAGGTGGGGTACTCGGCACGGAGGCGGTCCTCTCTTTCCCAGGTTGCTTCCTTCTCGGAATGGTGTGACCATTGCACTTTGAGGAACTTGATCTTCTAACGACGAGTGACACGCTCTGCTGAATCAAGAATACGAACAGGGTACTCTCGATAAGAAAGGTTATCTTGGAGATCAAGCGTTTCATGGTCGACTTCGCGGATGGGATCCTTGAAGCAACGCCTGAGTTGTGACACATGGAATACATCATGTACTCGGGAAAGGTGCGGAGGTAGTTCAAGTTGGTAGGCAACTTCTCCACGTTTAGCGAGAATGCGGAAAGGTCCGATGTAACGTGGGGCCAACTTGCCTTTGATACCGAATCTTTGGGTTCCCTTCAGAGGAGTAACCCGAAGGTAAGCCTTCTCATCAAGATTGTAGCTCTTTTCTCTATGATGAAGATCATAGTAGCTCTTTTGACGAGACTGAGCGGCTTTCAAACGATCACAAACAATGCGAACTTGCTCTTCTGCTTCCTTGATCATATCCGGTCCAAGGAGTTGTCTTTCACCGGTTTCGTACCAGTTTAGGGGTGTTCGACATCGTCGGCCATAGAGGAATTCAAAGGGAGCCATGTTCAGACTAGATTGATAGCTATTGTTATAAGCAAATTCGGCAAATGGAAGAGATTTCTCCCAATTCTTTTCGAAAGAGATAACACAAGCTCTGAGCATGTCTTCCAAGATTTGATTAATCCTTTCAACCTGACCGCTAGATTGAGGGTGGAAAGCTGTACTAAAGGAGAGATGAGTTCCCATAGCATTTTGAAAACTTTCCCAAAATCTAGAGGTGAAAAGGCTACCACGATCAGAATTGATTACCAAAGGAACACCGTGAAGAGACACAATTCTAGAGACATACAAGTCCGCCAACTGACTAGCAGTTATAGACTCGCGAACTGGAAAGAAGTGAGCAACTTTGGAAAGTCGATCAATGACAACGAAGATGGCATCATTTCCTTTCTGGGTTTTTGGAAAGCCGGTGATGAAGTCCATACCGACCTTGTCCCGTTTCCACTCGGGAATAGACAATGGCTGAAGAGTACCAGCAGGACTTTGGTGATCTGCCTTAATGCGACGACAAACATCACATTCGGCAACAAATTGTGCAATGCTCGCTTCATCCGGGTCCACCAAAATCTCTAGCGTAGATCTCGGTACATTTTTGTGCTACCGGGATGAATTGACAGGGGAGTGTCATGAGCTTCCTTAAGGATCAGCTGCCTTAGGTCTTCATTCTCAGGAACTACTAAACGATTTTCAAAGAATATCGTTCCTTGATCATTTGCAGAGAAACATTTAGCAACTCCGCTAACAATGTTCTGCTTGATCTCTTGAATACTACTATCTTGTTTCTGGGCGGCTATGATTTGATCCTCAAGGGTTGGTTTCGCCACCAAGGTAGAAAGAAATCCATGAGGAACTATCTCAAGATTGAGTTTTCAAAATTCCTCATGAAGAAGTGGTTGATACTGTTGTAACATGAGGTTGTTACAATACGACTTACGACTTAGTGCATCAGCCATGACATTGGCTTGCCTGGGGTATAAGAAATTCCTAATTAATAATCTTTTATCAACTCTATCCAGTGTCTTTTCCTGAGATTAAGATCTGGCTGGGTGAATATGTATTTGAGGCTTTGGTGATCAGAATAGATCTCACAACGATTACCAAGGAGGTAATGTCGCCAAGTCTTCAGGGCATGAACTACGGCAGTGAGTTCAAGATCATGGGTTGGCTAGTTCTTTTCATGTGGCCGCAACTGGCGTGAAGCATAAGCTACCACATGTCGATCTTGCATAAGTATGCATCCTAACCCTTGCCGTGAAGCATCACAATAGATCTCGAAATCCCTTTTGGTGTCTGGAGGCGCAAGTACGTGTGCAGAAGTCAATCTTCTTTTTAGCTCTTGAAAGCTTTCCTCGCACTTGGGAGTCCATTGGAATTTCTTATCTTTCTTGAAGAGTTCAGTAAGAGGCTTTGCAACTTTAGAAAAGTTCTCGACGAAGCGGCGGCAATAGCTTGCTAAGACAAGAAAACTCCTAACTTTCTTAACCGATTCAGGTGGAGTCCAGTCAAGGACGGCCTGAACTCTCTCGGGATTGACAGCAATGCCTTTTGCAGAAATCACGTGGCCTAAGTAGGTCACTTCTGGTAGCCAAAATTCACACTTGGAGAATTTAGCATACAGGCGGTGCTCTCTAAGTTTCATCAATACCAGCCTTAGGTGTTCGGCATGCTCTTCTTCGTTCTTCGAGTAGATGAGAATGTCATCAAGATAAACCACAACAAATTTATCTAGGTACTCCATGAAGATCGAATTCATCAAGCGCGAGAATGTGGTGGGGGCATTGGTTAAACCGAAGGACATGACGGTATACTCGTAAAGACCATAACGAGTAGTGAAAGCCGTTTTGGGAATGTCCTCGTTTCTGATTTTGGTTTGATGATAGCCTAATCTCAAATCCATCTTGGAGAAGACAGAGGATCCTGCAAGTTGATCATAAAGATCATTGATCCTGGGCAGTGGGTACTTGTTCTTTACCGTCGCTAGATTTAGCGGGCGATAGTCTACGCACATCCTTTCTGTTCCATCTTTCTTCGTTACGAACAGAACGGGGCAACCCCATGGCGATGAGCTAGGGCGGATGAAGCCTTTTGCCAACGAAGCATCAAGTTGGGTATTTAGCTCAGCTAACTCATGTGGGGCCATTCTATATGGGCGTCTGGAAATTGGGGCTGTGCCTGGTATAAGATCCACTATGAATTCTACACACCTGTCGGGTGACAAGATTTAAGGGTTGGGTCTCTGGATAGATTCCTAGAGGATGACCAAGGTTTACTGGGGCTACAACAGATATGTCAGAGAAGCAAAGTACCCCAACACGATGGTTAGTGTGGTTATTCTGGCTAGAAGACATCTAAAATGGGAGGAGAAGCTGGAAATGAATCACTAAAGGTTTCTAGAACAAAACCTACAACAAACTCTAGAGAACTGTCGGGCATGCCACCTAATACTTCTTCTAGAAAGACAACCAAAAGGAGGGAAGGATTTTGCAAATGCATCAGATTATGAACAAACCTGGAATGACTCGGACAGCATAACGGCTGTAATTGCAAGAGAATTGGAAATCCTCACAACATTTCAACAACACTTACATAGGAAGTCTCAAAATAGGAAGCACAACGACTCTAGACAACTGAACACAACTTTCCTACGGCTACAAAGAAGCAAACAACGAGATGTTCTAGTAAGACATAGATGAGCCTAGTCCTATCATCCCGTAGAAAAGATAAGGGTGACTCAGAATTCAGATCGATGAGGATAAGGAGAAAAAGAAGCCTTACGTTGTTCCCTTATACCCAGAGTAACTATATAACTATAGAATGCTAGACTCGACTTCGACCAAGGGTTTGATAATCCTACAGACAGTCCTGCTCTGATACCAAGTCTGTCGGGACCCAGGGTTAGCGTATGTAATTCCAGTCACGATACAATCACATGGAGAGCCGAGAACTGTACCCACTTGTCTAAGCAGACAAGGCCAAGCACAGAAAGTTCTCGGTAAGCATCGAACGTGAGGGGCATCCCATCCAGGCCGGATGATCAACTGAGATGGGTCCTCATCGTCCGCTCACAAGTCTAAATGCTTATGGGTGGTGAATCCCATACTCATAGACAAGTTGCCTCAACCATGTTATCGATTGAATCCTAACTCTTACATAGACTTACTCCAGCCCGATCACTTAGTCGGGGTCTAGGGCGGGCTCGATCATACAACAAAGTGTGCACGTGACAGAGTCACGAGCAATCGCATCGCGATGCCCCAAGCTGCGCACATCTAAGGGCCACTTGGTGTATAACAGACCGTCAGCCAGATCACAACTAAGGTCTCGAAAACCCATACTAAGACATGCATGTTATAACCATACACGCAGCACACATGCCTAGTATGAACAGCAGGTATCATCACATAACTCTACAAAGTACTCTTTATAGATATACACATAGAGCATACAAAAATCACATGTCTGTGATCACATTACATCATACAACGGAAGAAAATTAGGTCTGAGTACACACAAGTTTAACAAATGGCTTAGAGAAGCCTTGTAAACAAACATGCCCTTCCACGAGGGACCAGACTGCTGTCTGGAACTATACTACCAAGGTCAACATCGAGCTTCACGAAGATGACTCCATCGGGGTCCGGGTTCTCATCTAAAACATAGAATAAGCAAACGTGAGTACAAAGTCGTACTTAGCAAGACTTACATCAGAACTACACTACTCATGCTCAAGTATCAAGGTAAAGGAGGTGGGGTTCAACATGCAGAAGTGCCAGCTTTGACTTGGCTAGTACTGAACTACGAGTACCAGACTTGAGGTAAGAAGCGTACACGAGTCCACTACCAAGTCTCCAATCAATACACCACTATGGATACTTCCTCGACTTCCCCACGAGGAAGCACGCCATAGCACTCACGCTTATCTTGCGAGTTTTATAAGTATCCATTCAAGTTGTCTATGATCAAGTAAAGGTTTCCAAGTAGTCCATAACCGCGGACACGGCTATTCGAATAGTTCATTAACCATGCAGGGGTGTACATCTTCACACGCGTGTCATCACTTATCGCCTCGTTCTTTTCACCCTTCAAGCGGATGTCGGACGTGGATGAAACCAAGGCACTACCCTCACATCACCTTCTCTAATCCAGGAGTCGACTACCTGAGTTTGTCACCGCTCGAGAGTCCGGCCGGATCAACGAAACAGACCCAGACAATGTAGGCAACCGAGACGCCACCTCTGACAGATGGTTTCACTGTCTCACAGATCCACGCACATATCTAGGATGATGCAACATTTCCACTCACTCTTTTTCTATGCATATGTCAAATGGAAGGCCCGAACTAATGTGACTCCTGGACGTCAACACGGATCAAGGTACTAGGCCGAGAGGGGTCAGTGAGCCCAATGTGTGGTTGTACTCTTTGTCTTGGATTACCATACAAGAACTCGGTGCTTAAGGCGGTGTTCAACGAGACAACCCACTGTGTAATCCTACACAGCCTCTCATCATTCACCTTGTATTAGGGTGGATTCACCAACACAGTTTCACTTTCATCAACACCATGCTCACTATCATCCCGACTCACATCAAAAGCAACCTCATTGTACCACTAATCATGCAATAAGAATTAACAGTTGCAGGGGCCACATGATATCAATCAACTCCTATGTCAGCTAGGATTGTGGTTTGCTTACTACTGTGACAAGATGATAGGTCATGCATCGGATATGGGTTCAACTATGCGGTAGAATCGATACAAAGTGATCTCCTAAACATGCATAAGCGATACTGAGAGGGAATTGGGATTTTATAGATATGATCAATGGGGTTTGCTTGTCTTGCTGACGATACACGGGGTTTATCGAACTTCTTCTCCTTCGGGGGTGATCATCGTCTCGGATCGTCTGCCACCGAAACAATCAATCAACAAAGGGGGCAACACAAATAAGGTACAATGCTCAAGCACATGTTAATGTTGTGACATGAGGTATAGGTACTGGTTTGTGGCACATTCCATTTAATTGAAGTGTATTGTAAAGAATTTGCAAATTCAAACTCCAAATTCAATTTCAAATTAAGTCATATGCACATTTGCTACTGTTTACCCATTTTAAAATGGTCAAACATAATAACAAATTGCATATTCTTAATCCTTGCATTTTTATGATAATTTTTCATATATTATATGTTTAATTTGGAGTTCATATGAATTTTCTATGAATTATTGAAGTTTGGCTATTTTTCTGGATTTTCTGTAATTCTTAAAATCATTTCTAAATTTTCTGGAAAATCTTTTATTGCGTCATGATGATGTGGGGGTGATGTCACATGGGCTCTGGCCAGTGGGCCAGCCCTGTCAGTGTCACAGGGGGTTAACCCCTCTGTTAAATATGTTTAATTTTGATTTAAGGGGGGCTGGCCCCACCTGTCATTGAACTTGGGTCAATTGACTAGGGGGATTAGCCCCCTAAGTGCACTGGCAGGTGGGCCTCTCGCCGCAGGCGAGCTCCGGCACGGCGAAGAGGCGCCGAAATGACCAAATGGTCACGGGAGAGCAAGGGGGAGGCGCCAATCATTCCCCGCGTGCCCCCCCGCATCCATCTGCGCTAGTGGGGGTTCTCCAGGACGGCTGTGGCGACGCCGGCTTCCAGAACGGCAGTGGCTGGGCTCGGGCTCCGGCGGACTCGAGGATTCCAGCGAACATTAGAAGCGCGGGGGGGTGCAAACGAAAGAGGGGCTCACCCTGCAGCTCAAGAAGGCGGCGGCGAAAGCTGGGGGTGCGCGGAGGCGAAGAATTTGGCGGCGATCTTCTCCGGCTCCGGCGGGATCTCAAAGAAGTTGGCGTCGGTTCCGGGCGTCCTCGGGCTCGATTAGCTGGGGGGTCCGGTGGAGACGGCAGCGCTTGTTCGCCTGGACACCATGGCGAGCAAAATGGAGGTCAGTGGCCGCGACGGGCACGACGGCGTGCTCCGGCTGGCGTCGGGGCGGCGCTCGATTCATGAGGAGAGGGGGAAACGACCGGGAGAGAGAGGGAAAGGACGTGGCGGCTGCTGCGTGTCTCCGGGGCGAGAGGATAGGGCAGGGGAGGCCTCGAAGGCTAGGCAGCCGCGGGCATGCTTGCCACGGCGGCGAGCTGCCTGCTCTGGCTCCGGGCGGGGAAGAGGACAAGGGGAGGAGAGGTGGGCCTGGCCGGACAGGTGAGTTGGGCCCGAGGCCGTAGGGGTTTGGGCTGGGTTTGGTTTTTCTTTTTCTTCTTTGCTTTCTTCTGTTTTTCTTTTTCTGCCTTTTGTTTTGCTCTGGTAAAAATACCAAAACATTTTATAAAAATGCCCAACTAATTTTATAAATACTAGGTGACCAGTAGCTAGTCACTTTTCGGATTTGGGCATTTCTGAAATTCAAAACATTTGAATTCCAATTCAAATAGGGGTAAACTTTAATTTCCAGAGCACTGTTTGAATTTTAGAATATTCCATGGGCATGGGAAAATACCCAAACCACTTTTAAAATGATCACCATCATTTATAGGAATTTTCCAAATATTCAAATGATTTTTGGAAAAAGATTTTTATCTGGCCATTTAAAATAATTTCTCAGGGCTTTTCTTTTCCCCATTTATGAATTTCATTTGGAATTTTTGCATGATGCAAAGGGATCAAACAAACCCTAGCACTTACCCTAGTTGGGGTTCTGATATATAGTTTAATAGTAGTAGTTTGTAGTGGTAAGATCAAGCTTCAGCATAAAGCGTCCTGTTAACGTGGACAGGGCTATTCAAATTGATTAAACTCCCTGCAGGGGTGCACTACTTTTCAGCCTGCACGCTCGGATCTCAAGGGTGGCGTGAACCTTTTTAGGGAACACCCCACCGAGGCTATCCGACACATCATAGTTCATCCTAGGCTCAACAGAGAGGCCATCCGCCGGACTATATCCTATGCGCCAAGGGGTCTAGGTCCCTCACCCTTGCACGCTCCTGCATGGTACGAGACTGGCCGGTGAAGAAAAAGCAAATCCAAAACACACCTGCTACAGCAAAGAAGACAAGACCGCTTCCCGGCTATCAGCCTGTGGTACTGCTGACGTCTGAAGAGCTTTCGGACAAACTACGACGCAGGGGAGCCCATAACTCCTTATCCCACGTGAAGGTAGTGCGTACAGACCAACGGGCCTCTCAAGTCGTCCGCCGAACCATTTAGCATTTTAATTAACCTGCGTGACAACCGTTATCGTTGCCTCGACTTAACTGACACGCGGACAACGACAGCAGTCAGGACCACCAGTACATCGGTGCCTGCCCTGCCATCCCACCAAGTCTGTGCGGTTACCAACAAGGTGAACCGTCTCCTTACCTTATCTCACGTGTGCTCTTCGTAGAGCTCGACTTTCGTGGTTTGGTAACTCTCGCGAGATACGAGCAGGGGCCAAGCACGCCAGTAACGTCGGTCGTACCCTCCCTGTCGTTCCCGACGCAATACCGCTCGCGGGCACCGTTGGGTCGCCCGACTTCTTACCTTAAGGACAACCGGGGCTCAGGACCCTAAAGCGGCTATACAGAGTCAGCAACGAGTGGAGGTACGAGAATTACTCCTCGATAGCTCACACTTGATGGTGGCTCGGCAGAGCCGAGCTAGGGGACCTTAGGCGGTGTCTGCATTGTACCGTACCTGTTGCAGTTATAATAAGACGTATCCACGTCACTCCCCTGAGTGGTCACGGCCCTTCTATCTAATCCTATCTAAAAATGCGCAGGGCTCACTGCTGAATAATGCTTAATTATAATAGGCAACATAGGATAAAGGAAGGTACATCAAGGGGCGACAAAGACAGGCTATGCAATTGAATAGGTAAGCAGCGTAACAGCAGCAGTAACAATGCCTAGTGCAAGAAATGTACGGAAAGATAGGCGATATCTGGGGAAGAGAATGGCTCTGCTTTCCTGGAAGCTCGACGGTAGGGGCAGGGTCGTCGACGAAGTAGTCGTACCCGGCAGCGGTGTAGTCGGTGGTAGCAGCGGGGTCTACCGGAGAATAAAGGGGGGAAGAAACAGTAAATACAAAGAAATCATAGCAAACAGATGAATAACATGACATATGCAATGTTAACGGTGTTCTAACGTAGTGCAATGCACGTTGCACGGAGCGGGAGTCCATCCGGGGATGAGCTGCCAGCTCCGGGTGATTACCGAACAGGGTGTCCGGAGGGGGAAGGGATCATGCCGGAGGTGTCGTGGATATCCGACAAACGTGTGGATGGTGTAACCGTGCTAGTTGAAACAATCCTAACAACTTTCGTGTTCAGAATTAATTCATCTGGATACTTTGACAGTACCGGACAAATCATCGGACAGACGGTCCGGAGGGGGACGGTTCGATGTTCGGTGCGTTAGAGGGGTGTGGTTGGTATACGGATAGCGTATCCGTATTCGTTATATTTTTTGATCAATTTTGATGTATAAAATATTTTCATCGGAGTTACGGTTTATAAGATATTGAATTTCAAAGTTTAAATCGATTTAAAAGAATTTCTGGATTTAATTTTATTAATAAATCAACATTATCCAGAATAGTGATCTTTGACCGATCAAACCTGACCAGTGGTCCAGGCCTGTCATAGGAACAAAGACTAATCAGAGTTATTTTAGCTAAGCAATTTTAATTAGCAACAGGGGGCCCACATATCATACTAACATTCCTATAAAGAGAATTTTATTTAATTAAACAACCATGGGGCCCAGTAGTCATAGTCACATGTTATAATTAAATAATTTAATTAAATCTTATATAAGGAGGGCCCACATGTCAACCACTAGGGGGTTCTCTCTTTTATTTTAACTTAACAATACAATTAGCAGGAAAGGACGCCACATGTAATTCTCACAGGGGGAGGGTTAACTTTGTTAAACACTGATTTGGTCTAATCTTCTCTGTGGCCCACCTGCCATTCACAAAAGCGGGTTTTTATTTGCTTTTCTATTATTTAACAGGGGGTTGGGGTAATATGTTTTAATTAACTTACAAATTAATTTTGGGGGGATTAACATGGGGTTTAGCCTCGTGGCCAAACTGGGCATGCTCGCCGGCGCCGAGGCCACACCGGCGGCGAGAGCCAGGGGGGACGGCGGGGTTGCGAGCACCGAGGGGGTTGGCGTGCGTGCGCACTCCACATGGGTGAGGTGCACGGGGCCATGGCGTCCGGCGAGCACGACCGCGACGTCTCTCCATGGCGAACAGAAGAAAGGAGGAGGGGGTGTGGCGCTCACAGCGAGGGCAGGGGGGGTGGGGAGGCTGGGTAGCCCGGGCGGTGGCGAGCCGGCGGTGGTGCGCGGCACCGGCGCGGTGCAGCGGTGGCGGCCGACGGGGGGGGGGGGGCGAGGCAACGGGGGCGGGGTAGAGGCGCGAGGAGATCCCGGGCGGGGCAGGCCGGCGGTCGGCTGGCCGACGGTGGCCGGGACTAGCCCGCAGCCATGCGGCGGCGGCGACGTGAGAGGGAAGGGGATCGGGATCGGGTGGGGAGTTCTGGCGAGGGAGAGAGGTGGGGATGGTGGGGAGGTGGGGGTTTTGAGATCCAGGGCACGGGGCAGTGGGCGCTCGGGCGTGCTCTTATCCACCCCGAGCAGGTGGGGGGAGGGGCCGGTGTGCCCGGCGTCGACGTGCCCCCGTGCGGCACGTGATGAACAGAGCGGGGGGGGGGAGAAGAAGACAGGGGAGGGGGGCTGGGCCGGGGTGGTGGGCCTCGCCTGCTGCGAGAGATAGATTTAGTTTTTTTTATCTCTTTTCTTTTTTGTTAAACTCCGTGGCATTTATTTTGATGCATTTTATATTTTAGTAAAATATGACACTTGTACCATAATTAATACAGCATCATACCAGAGGTCTACAAAAAGTTTTGGGACTTTATAAAGTCACTAGATATTTATTTGGAATTTGCAAAAGACAAATAGTGTTGTTTTAGCACTGTTATTATTTGTTTGAAATTTTCCATAGCACAATAAATACCCATGACCACATTGGCATGGTCCAATGATTATTTGGGATTTTATAAAAGTGGTTCCAAGATTTTTGGAAAAAGTTTTATTTTGCACTTTGTTTTTAATATTTCACCAAAGGCATTTTGAGCATTTGATTTTATTTCAATTCAAGGGCATTTGATTTGAGCTTGGACTTTAGTTTACCCATGATGATCAAGGTCCAAGGTTCACATTGCTTTCAACAATATCAAAGGGAAATTTGAATTTGAACCGAACCAAGTTGATCAAAGAAATTTTTTGAACAGTAATGATCAACAGTGATGGTGATTACTGTAGCTTGACACCGAGGGTGTTACAGAACGATAGTAAATTCTTAGAAGGAGTGAAGGAATATCTGAATGGACAATTTTCCATGAAGGACCTAGGTGAAGTTGCATACATATTAGGGATTAAGATCCATAGAGATAGACCTAATCGCCTTTTGGCTTTGAGTCAAAGGACTTATATTGATTAAGTATTGAAACGGTTCAGTATGGATAACTCCAAGTAAGGTCTCTTGCCAGTTATAAAAGGTATCAAATTAAGTGTGACTCAATGTCCAGCAACAACAAAAGAAAAGGAGGAGATGTCCTCAAAGCCCTATGCCTCAGCCATAGGTTCTATCATGTATGCTATGTTGTGTACCCGACCGGATTTAGCGCTGGCAATTAGTATGACTAATCGCTACCAGAGTAATCTAGGAATGATCCATTGGACCGTAGTAAAGAACATCCTGAAATACTTACGAAGGACGAAGGATCTCTTTCTTGTTTATGGAGGAGTTGATGAGGAGCTCACCGTAAAAGGTTACGTTGATGCTAGCCTCGTCTCTGACCTAGATGACTCAAAATCCCAGACGGGATATGTGTTCATGTTGTACTGTGGCGCAATTAGCTGGAGGAGCGGCAAACAGTCAGTCGTCGCCCAATCTTCAATGGAGTCTGAGTATATTGCCGCTTGCAAAGCGTCAAACGAAGCGCTTTGGCTGAAGAAGTTCGTGATCGAGCTTGGTGTCTTTCCCAGATGCACTGACCCCGTGGGAATCTTCTGCGACAACACAGGTGCCATTACTAATGCGAGAGGACCAAGAACTCACTCTACAGCCAAGCACATTCTCTGAAAGTTCCATGTGACGCGAGACTACGTTAGGGATGGTCATACTAGGATTTACAAAATACATACGGATCTGAACGCAACAGACTCGATGAATAAACCTATTCCACCGGGCAAGTTTGAAGAACACCGAGAGACTATTGGTGCTAGATACATACCTGATGTAAACTAGTGTAATTTGTACTCTAGTGCAAGTGAGAGACTGTTGAATATGTGCCCTAGAGGCAAATTAATAAAGACATTTGTCACATATCCGTTTTGTTCATAATACATTTTATACTGTGCTAAGATCTGTATTACATGGAAACACTAATACACGTGTGGTATAAAACAAAAGTCCCTAGTTTAACTCAGGTATACTAGCTCATTGGGAAATTGATTAATCAAGGTTTCCTTATCATGGCGACACTTAAGTCCATTGACAATGAAGTCATATCAATGGGGAATGATGTGATGGACACACACCCAACTAAAGCATTGTTATGGATCGAGTCAAATAATTCAACATTGCGATGATTTTGTAACATAAGGCTTAGTCCTTAGACCGTAATGATCATACGTAATTGTCATCTATCAGGAGACTTTGGTTTCAATCTACCGCCTGACTGAAATATGCTGGCCATAACGATGTACTTTGGGTATTCCGAAATAGATGGTTGATGACTATGTTAATAGATCAGAGCGGGATTTGTCAGTCCAAGTGACGGACAGGTACTCTGGGCCCACTCAGTGATATTGCATCAATAGCTTGCAAGCAAGTGACTAGGTCACAGGAGATGTAATAGGCACGAACGAGTAAACTTGTTTGTTGTGAACGAGATGTGAACCCGGTATGTTGGATACTGAAGATCAAACCTCGGACAAACAAAGTACCATAGCACAAAGGGATTATGTCGTATCATTAACGGTTTCCAAAAGTGGTTGAAGTTCATTCGATGGAAGTGTCTTGGGGATGGACCAAGCCCATAACCCTGCATTAGAGCTATGGGCCGACTCACCTATGGAAGGCCCACGAAGAAGACCCAGCCACGGGCCGGCTGCGCCAAGGAAAGAAGATCGAAGCCGTAGAAGGAATTCAACTTACCTTGTATAGCATATAGTATATTTGAAAAGTAGAATAGGACTCCACCTCGTGTCGGAGTCGAACTCGCGGAATCCTGGGACCCGGTGCCTTTATAAGCCAGGGCGAGAGAACAATCTCAACCTAAGATAGGACTAGATACTTGTCAGCGTAACCTAGATCTCATCGAGACTAAGTTTACGAGCCCGACTCTCTTGTAATTGATACAACCGACTCTTTTTCGAGAGTCGGAACCCATAATAATAAGAAGCAGGAGTAGGCTTTTACCTCGAGACAAAGAGGGGTTGAAACCTAGGTAAATCGCTGAGTATCTTGTCCATGTCGACTCTCTCCATGAAATGGCCTCGTAACAAAGGTCCCATCTCAAGTTCGAATCTTCCGACATCTGCCGTCACTTTCCCACGATAGTTGGCGCCCACCGTGGGGCCTGCGCTCGCAGGCATTGAGATTCTGGAGGGAGCTCTACACGGCATGGAGGGATTCGTCGCAGGAAGGATCACTAGAAGTCGGTGAGGAGAGATCTGCATCGACGATTCAACTTGGGGCCTAGAAGCCGATTCCATTGAATCAGGATTTCGAGTCCTGATCGGATCCATTCACATCTTCATTGGTCAAACGGATAGATCCGGACCAGAGTCGGATCCAGAAGCCTTCATGGAGACCTCGAGCCGGCCTTCCTCCATGCCTTAAGGCCTGAAAAACGCGGTGGCCACCTATCAGCAAAGAAGCATCCCTCAAGGTATGAGTCAGCCAAATACCGCTCCCCATCATGCCTTCGGAGGATCCATCACTGGGTCCCCAGATCCGGAACACGCCGTCAAGATCTCGAGTCACGACGACCCAGAAAATCTTTCGGATGCCGACTTGTATCAAGAGGAGGACCAGTATGAATACACCGGGTTGATTCGATCCATCTTAAAGGATGACCCGGATCTGACCCAGAGGAGTATAATCCAGACTCTCCCTACCTCAGTTCCCCTCGGGAAGGATCCGTTCACACAGTTGATGATCGAACACGACAACTATCCTCAGAAGATAGGATCCCGGCCTACAAAGCTGATGATACCCAAAATCCGTCAGATGACTCAGACACGGGAACCACCAATGTGTGGCAGCGATTGAGTCGGAACAAAGCCGAATCCGACCGGGAACTAGAGGAATACCATGAAAGAACCACGAGGTTGAAAAAAAAGAAATAGTTTGGGAACATCAAAATCTCGCAGAAGCTCAAGACCGGCTCTCACATCAATTGCAGCACAATGTCCCCCTGGAGTCGATAAGCCACCAACTTAAACCTATAACCAACGCGTTAAAATGTATAAAGGAAGTAGCCGAAGACCTGAGGGGGCTCGTAGACGATGTCGTCAGCTATGCCGAGTCCAATGAAGCAAGATACGGGATAATCCCAAACCAAAGCCGGACGCGCATTAAGAAGCGCAAACGCCACCTACAAAGACATGGTGACAATTATCCCCAGGGCCATGAACAGCCATCCCAGCAGGAATTAAGATACCAGGACTGCGCACAAGCCATCCAAGAAGCTTGCCCTAAGCACTCTAGACCTGGCCGCCCTGCTAAGCATACCTGGGGTCAGTGCTCCTTCATGCAAGACTACAGACGCCTAATTGAGGAGAGCATCCAAAAGGCAAACCAGTATGATGGCGGCCCTGCCGGCTCATGCTACTACAAGAAATCAAGAACATGGATCCACCCACAATAAGAGACCGATCTTCATTTCTCGCCCTCAACATGAGTCGTTTCTCATTGCACTAGGCTATCGCCATACTTTGAAAGACGACTTTCTTCACAAACAGTCCATCGCCATATCTAATATAAAGTCGATTTCCATCGCACTAGGCTATCGCCACATTTAAATGTATAAGTCGATCTTCCATCGCAACCGGCTTTCGCCATAAATAAAGTCAATCTTCGATCGCAACCAGCTTTCACCATAAATGAAGTCAATCTTCGATTGCAACCGGCTTTCTCCATAAATAAAGTCGATCTTCGATCGCAAACGGCTTTCGCCATAAATAAAGTCGATCTTCGATCGCAACTGGCTTTCGCCATAAATAAAGTCGATCTTCGATCGCAACCGGCTTTCGTCATAAAGATCTTCAATCGCGACCGGCTTTCGTCATAAACAAAGTCGACTCTTGTCGCACCGGCTCTCTCCACACTCATCTATAGAGTCGACTATCATCATGATCGTCTTTCTTATCTTCATGTCTTTCTACATTGCATCACATGTCATCATATCATATCATATTGCATCATCAATTACATACTTTTACACTTTTCTCAGAGACCTGGGGGCTTGATCAACCCTCTACCGGCTCTAAGCATGTATATTGCTTTAATAAAGCAAAGCGGGGGGGGGGGGGCTTGATGATACTCATCAACTCCTACCGGAAAATCCGGCATATATATGTACAACTTCACATGTATTTGCTTAGATAAGGGGTTAAAGGGGGGTTCGATGGCTCCCATTGACTCTTAAAACCGAAGAAACCCCGCCATACACATGAATTGGCCACCCACGTCACCCGACCTGTACAACTTGGAGCTTACATAACTAACGCGCAACCGGTTGATCTAAGCTTTGGGGTTTGCATGAAACACCTATCGAAGTTAGTCCTAAGAGCCGGGCATGCTAGTCATTGAAAAGCCGGCTCTACAGAGAAGTTTCAACTCCTTAACCAATAACCTTTCTCAACACGAGAAGATGAGGTCTAAGTCGGCCTCTACTAGCCTCTGCATATTCCTTTTTTGCATCATCCTGCATCTTAAATCTGTTTACCACAATTTTTTCCAAGTTAGACCTATGTGACTCGGCACTGCATCCAGATGCATGCACCGACTCATGGGGACTACACTTCAAGGTTTCTTCTCAAGTAAAGACTCGGTACAACACCCAGATGTGTACACCGACTCTTGAGGAGTAACACTTCAAAAAATTCCTTATCAAAAGGTTTGGCATTATGGCACACACGCCGACTCTTCTGCCTACAAACAATTGACCACAATCGTGGCAAACCAAGGTACAAAAACCGGCATTTTCTCAAAGCATAAACTCAGTTAAGATCAAGATCTCTCAAAAAGCGACTATTATGAGTCGACAAGAAAAAGGCCAAAAGGTAAAACCCGACTTGCGCCATACAAGGAACATCATTCAAAGGCCACAAGGCAAAATCCAAGGAAAAATCCAAGGCAAAGTAACATAAGAGTGTTTGACCAACATGCTGGTCACAAGCCACGGGACATGTCTCCCAATATTACAAAACCCGGCACTACGGCCGTATCAAAGGTATCATAAAGTTTTTAAAGCCGATTGCTTAAAGAGTGTATGCTTGATCACCGACTTTGCTCTACGATGAGGACCCGACAACACCTGCAGATGACATGAGGACATTACACATCTCGACCAAGTCTGCATCCGAGATGTCATCCATGTTCAGCTCAACTTCTTCCGCACGTGAAGTCGGCTCGACAGAACCAGCCGGCTCTAGGACTTTCTTCGGGGACGGAAGAAGAGCAAACTCGGTTAGAGAAGGCAGTTCGACTCGGCGTCTATTGTTGGTATCATCATACCCGTCTTCCAAAGAAGACAGTTCCATCCCATCAGTTATCTTGGTCTCGGCCGAACGAGTCTCTCTAGGAATCTTGGTATGATCCTCCTTGGAGAACTTGGAGTTGTCGGCCTTGAACTCGGGGAAGCCGGCAGCCAACATTTCCGGCTTCAAGCTAGGATGATAGGCTTTGGCGAGCTCTAGGCCTCGCATCACACCCATGCAGCAAGCTGAGCGCTTACCGAGCTTCACCCATTCAGGAACAACTAAAAGAGGACCCATCATATCAGTAATTCTCTTCATACTTGGGGGTTTGGCTGAGTTACTCCTATGGCCTTGCAGGCACCCTCAAACATCTGCTTCACAATAGAAAAAGTACAGGTCAACTTCATTGCAGGCGAATCTTTGACAATGTCATGCTCTTTGCCTACAAAAAGATAAGCAGATATAACAAAGTCAGCAAAAACGACAAATGAAGTCAGGAAAATAGAAGCTACCAAAGGCTTTTCCGACTTACCAAATATTGCTGACACGAGTCAGTTGATGTTGCCTTTCAACATTTCTAGCTTCTTCTCAACCGACTCGAGTTTCTTCTCGGCCGCATCACGCTGAGCCTTCATGTCACCAAACGCCTTTGACAAAGCACTTTCAGCTTCAGTAGAGTCGGCTTTAGCCTGACTCAATTCATCATCCTTCTTCTTTAGCTAATCGAGAAGACGACCGACGTGCTTTTCAGCTTTCTCACGCTTGGCCACCTCGGCTCTATAAGTTTCCTTCACCTAACAAGCGTCATTGCTGATTTTCAATGCAAGAGCCTGTAAAAAACAACAAATAACTAAGTATCTGCTTAGACACGTTGCCCAACCAGCTACTTGGGGGCTATACCCTCAAACTAATTTCTAACCCGGTGAGATACAATCATATCCCACCGACTTATGGGGGCTACAGCTCAAAAAATATTTCGACTTACAATTCTACAAAGGTGTTATGACGACTAATAATGGGAAGAACTCAATTTCCCCTAAAAACATAACCCACCATAGTCTTCAACAACCATGCTGGCTTACGGGGGCTACAACATAGAATAATACCTCATAACGCTGTCAGAGTTGGAGAGCTATGTCATGTTGCTCAGTAGAGCAAGCCAGTGACCACTTATACAATTCTTCAAGGAAAGTTTTCTCTGAGATCAACTCATGAGGTCGACTCACCACCTGCTTCTTGCTATCCACAATTTTCGCAAAGACTGTTTTAGCAGGCGGGACGCCCTGGTGATTCCCTATGATCGTCACTTCATCATCAATCACCTTCTCCAAAGGAGTCGGGGTAGAACTTGGGGCCGTCTCAACAGCTGCAGATCGAGTCTCTGGCTTCTTGGCACCAGCAACATGAGAAGTATTCTTGTAGAGATCTGAAGGACTCGAATCATTTAAGCCGACATTCTTCAAATTCTCAGAAACGACAGTTTCTGGCAAATCTGTCGACTCCTTTACGACCTCAGAGTCGGCCAGGTCCTTAGGATCAATCCGAGCACTTGTCAAAGGAAAAGACACGATTTTTCAGAAAAACACACATATATAGACAAGTCATCATGATAATAAAAGGAACTTACCCATGGTTGAGAGGGATATGTCCTTGGACAGATGATCCTTCAAAAGAAGAGTTACCGGCTTGCAGTTTCTCATTTCTGGACCTCCCGACTTACAGGAAGGAGTCGACGCATCACTAGTTTTGCCGCGAACACGACGAGGTTCATTTTCCATAACTAGGAGAGGATCCCCTGAGCCAGTACTACGGGTACGCCTCTTCTGGCCTTGTGCCTAAGAGAAAAGATACAACATAAGGATAAAAAATCCTACTAAAACAACATTATAGAAAGCCGGCAAAGGACATATACCTGTGGATCTTCATTATGACTCTCCTTTCGAGAGTCGGCTTCAACAGGAGGAACTTCGTCTTATTCCACTTCTTCCTCCGCCTCCTCTTCATCCTCATGATCTTCCGATTCACCCTACGAAAGACGAAAAGGGTCAGGAAAAGAAATACATTGCAGGAAAGAAGATTGATCGAATCTTACTGTATGAGTCGGACTCTTAGCACTGCTAGCAAGATCTTGGCCTGTATTCCACCATGGGTCATCCTCCTGGAAAAAAGGAAAGTCGGAAGATCAAGACACTTCAACAAACAACATAATAAAACATATGACAAAAGCATACCGCTGGAGCCGGATTGTCATTACAGAACGGAGCCAGACCGACTTTCTTAAGGTCATCAAGACGCTCTGCAAGAAATTTCTTGCAAGCCTTCGCCAATTCCTCAGGAGTAAATTCATTCTGAGAAAAATACATCGGGTCACCTTTCCCAGTATACTCATAGAGCCGGTCCCTTACACTGAGGGGTTTGATTTGCCAACCCACCCAGCACCGGGTCTGGTCTCTGCCAGTGAGCCCATGGGCCATCAGGACCTTCATCCGAGAAATAATTGCCTCATTCCTTTTCTGATGAGACTCCTTTAGGAAAATGTTCAGACTGTCGTAAAACCCCTACCGACTTTCGTGAAAGTCGGGCAACGAGTGCTCACCCTTGATGTCCTCCAAGACACAGTAAAAGTAGGATTTCTGAAAATCCTTCACCTTGCTTATTAATTTAGGAGCGGGAAAAATTGACTTGGCCCGCTTCTGAATGGTGACTCCGCCGCACTCCAAAGCCGGCCCACCACTATACTCAGTCTGCTTCTTGAAATAATAGAACTCGGCAAACAAGCTAAGAGTTGGATTGATCCACAGATAGACCTCAGAATACACTTGAAAGTGACATATATTGAGCACTGAGTTGGCACTCAAGTCTTGGAGATGCAGCTTATAGTAGTGTAACACACTCCTAAAGAATTTGGACCCAGGGGGACGAAACCCTCGGGTCACATGATCAGCAAAAATAATTATTTCACCCTCCTTATGCTCTGGCCGGGTCTCCTCTCCAGGAACACGCCACTTGATCTCATTTTGGGGCTGGAGAATTCCATCTGCCACCATCTTGTCTAATTGCTCAAGAGTCACTTGGCTCTTGGCTTGCCTCTACGGATGTTCTCTAGGTTGGCGGCTTTGGGACGGGCGGCTTTTTGCCCGACGGCTTCTTAGAGGCATGAACCTTTTTTCCCATGGCACAGGAGTCGGATATAGAAAATAAAAGATAATATGTATTGATCCGACAAAGACAAACAATGGATAATCCTAGTTGGAATCTAAGGAGTCAGACTGAAACCGACTCTACAATGACTCCACAGTTGAAGTTCAAGGAGTCGGACCGAAACCGACTCTACGACGACTACACAAACAAGTTTTGAAAATCACATAGATGTGAAAAGATCTATCGGGCTCAGGAAAATCAAACAAAAATATGAGCAGATTATCAGCCTACGGAAAACCCTAAATAGATAAAGACTAGAGATCTGTCGCATCTTCTTGAACGAGTAATGGAAGAGAAACGGCATATGGGGTGTCCTAACCTATGCGTCCACATGTGAATCAAGATCTACCGTTACAAACTACCTAAGGTCATCAGAAAGTAAAAGCTCGAAGGTCTACGGCAATGGCGACGAGCGAAACAACTAAAGCAAGATGTAGGGATGGAGAACTTACTCGAGCAACGAGCGAGAGTGGCACGGCCCCAGTCCGATCTTCGCAGACCGCTGAAGATAGAAAAGCTTGACGCCGCGACAGAGATGGAGCTCGGACCTTCTGTGCGCAAGGAAGACGACGATGGAAAAGAGATATGGACTAGGTAGAAAAGACATATGGGAAATGGGACTTATTTATAATGGAAACCGTCCCAGAACCCGAGGCGTTGCATGATGATGTCTAACGGCAGGAAATCCCTCGATTTTAGCGAACTAATATAGTGGGCATTAATTGTGCCGCAAAATCGGGATAAAAACCGTCCAAGGATTCCAAGAAAAACGGAAAAGTCGGATCTACTGTTGAAAAGTAGAACCGGGTCAAATCATCTAAAAGAGAGAGTCGGTTCAGTTACAAGGAGCCAGCTCAACGAAGACTGGTTACTTTGAAGACCAAGAATATTTACATCGACTCCCCGCAAATCCTAAAAGGGGGGAAGTCGGTTTGTTCAAGACTAGGAGTCGGCAACCATGATGGTGACAAGAAGATTGCAGCGAAGACTAAAGCATCACACCAATCCTGGGGGCTAATGTCGTGGGGATGGACCAAGCCCATAACCCGACATTAGATCTATGGGCCGACTCACCTACGGAAGGCCCACGAAGAAGACCCGGTGATGGGCCGGCTGCGCCAAGGAAATAAGATCGAAGTCGTAGAAGGAATTCGACTTACCTTGTATAGCACGTAGTATATTTGTAAAGTAGAATAGGACTCCACCTCGTGTCGGAGTCGAACTCGCGGAATCCCGGGACCCGGTGCCTTTATAAGCCAAGGTCCGTGGGATCCAGGGCCAGAGAACAATCTCAACCTAATATAGGACTAGACAATTGTTGGCGTAACCTAGATCTCATCGAGACTAAGTTTACGATTCGACTCTCCTGTATCGATCAAACCGACTCTTCTTTCGAGAGTCAGAACCCATAATAATACGAAGCAGGAGTAGGATTTTACCTTGAGACAAAGAGGGGATGAAACCTGGGTAAATCACCGAGTCTCTTGTCCATGTCGACTCTCTCCACGAAATCGCCTTGCAGCAAAGGTCCCATGTCAAGTTCGACTCTTCGGACATCTGCCGTGACTTTCCCACGACAGGAAGCGCAGGGACTGTCAAGGATTGTAACCAGGTCCAACTAACTAGTAGTTGGTCAATGAGAATGTCTCGATCATGCCTGTTGTTTCCCGGACCGTAGGGTGTTACACTTAAGGTGCAATCGATGCATTGGGATAGATTCGGGATCATCGGTGAAATAGGAGATATCACCGGAATAGTTCCGGGGGAGAACGGAAGTTGTTCCTAATATTTTGAAAGGTTCAAACTAAAGCTTAATTGTATTTAATAATGTCTTATTATTTAATCATCTGAATTAAATATTAAAATATAATTAAATTAATTAAAATATATGGAAAAAGGCTTAATGGGCCATATGGGCCCATTAGGGGAGGAGGGGGTTTCCCCTCTTGGGCTTGGCGCCAAGGGTGGGGCCCATCCCCCCTCCCAGGCCGGCGCACCCCCCCTTGGGAGTTTAGTCCCACCTCGGGGAGGGGAGGAGGGTGGCACCCCCATTGGTCTATATAAGGTGGGGTACACCCCCCTTTTTCCAACACAACTAAATCACTCTCCCTCTCCTTATCCTACTTAGAGTGTGGACTCCCCTTGTTCGGAGTCTGCACCTGGTCTGGAGTTCTTCACCATAGTAGGCCGTCGCTCTGCCGGAGTCGGGATCCGAATCCGTTTTTCTTCCGATGCTCGCCCGGTTCGGGGCTCGGAGGGAATATCGATTGTAGTATACGTGTATAATCTCTTCAAGGCGCTACACCTGTGGTGCTACTTCATCGTCGGAGGTCAACCGGGAGTCTCCATCACAGGTGGTCTTCAACACGGCAGGGAGGTCGTAGTTCAGAGTCTACGCCAGCTGCATTCGCAAGAATGTTTCCTTCTTTCGGTCTTCAAAGGTATGAACTCCGATTCCCTCCGTTACTTTACATTTCCATAGCATAGATCTTGGGTTCGGGTAACGTAGGTATGAAAAATTTGTGTTTTCTGCCCCGTATCACAACACCAAGAACTATTAGAAATGTCTACAAGATAAATTTCTATAACATATACAACAAGTGTACCTGTAGAAGACATACTCCCACTTCTCTTGCCCTTCCTGGCGAGCCACTTGTTGCAGTTCCTCTTACAGTGACCATTCTCCTTGCAATAGAAGCAAAGGGTCTCTGCGTCAAGTCCAAGCTTAGGCGTCGGGGCTGGAGTCGGGATCACATCCTTGTCCTTGCCCTTTGCGTTAGCCTTATTCTTGGTCCATGACTTCTTGAACTTGACCGTGTTCTGCACCATCAACACTTGATGCGTGCCCTTCTTAATGTCCTGCTCTATGATGGCGTGGAAGTGATAATGGCTTCTCGCCCTTCGTAGAGGATAGGGTTTCTCTCCCGTAGGACTCCGGCAATGATAAGTAGGTGGCAAGCAAACAATGGCACCGAATAAGACAAAAGTTTTCTCCTTGACCTGGACCTGCACACGACACAATTAACTTTGGTCCCAACGAAGTTCAGAGAGGTTGTCAATCTCTCCGGTCTTGTTGTTTACAAAGGGTAACACACAAGGGATAATGATAATGATAATATCAACTGAAAGTAAATATTGAAAAGGAAATAGGCTTGTAAACAATGATGAGAATATGGACCGGCGTCCCGTGATGTTCACTAGTGATGTCTCTCTCCCAAAAGACGATAAAACTGCTATGCGAGGTAAACAAATTACAGATGGGCAATTGACAGGATTATAAACGCACCGCAATGCTAACTATGTTACAAAAGAAAGGAAGAGGCTCAAAAGCATAGGCAGTACGCCAAAATAAGTAGACCGAAATCCATCTACATCTACTACTAATCATCCACCTTGAGATATCTATCCAGAACATCTCGCTCGTATTAAGTTGCGAGTCCCACCCAAAGTTTAAACCCAAAGCAACAGACAACTGCATTAAAAGAAATTTGCGTAAAGTAAACAATCATTGCAACCGTGGTTACAAGCACCCTTGTTTTCCCCCTTGTGGCCACATCACATCCCCTATACTCGTGTTTGTGTTATTCAAGCGTGTCATCAGGGGGCATGTACCCACAATCGAGCATAACGTTCCCTCTTGGAGTTACTATCCACTACTTGGCCAAAGCAATAAACAGCAACAGAGAACATGCAAGAATTACTTAGGACCAAAAATATAAGAGATCAAAACCAAATATATTACTCTATCACGATCTAAAAATAATCTCATAATCCATCGGATCCCATCAAACTCAACATAGCAACATCAGAAGAATTGCATATGTGCCTCGATCATGTAGGGAAGCTCATGAGGTCTAAACCATGAAGAACAAAGAGGGGAGGAGAGCATCACATAGCTACTGATCACGGACCCATGGTCCAAGGTAGACTACTCACGGCACATCCGAGAAGCGTCCATGGTGGAGGAGAAGCTCCTGGAGGTCGATCCTCCCTCCGGCAGTGTGCCGGGAAGGGTCCTGACAGTGCTCCCGATCTTGGAAGCGCGGAGGCGGTGCAACAGAGGCGAGATTGCGAAATAGGGTTCTGTCCTCGGAGTTTCCCCGTCACGGAGAATAAATAGGCGAAGGAGGGCATCCAGGGGGAAACCAGGGGTCCAGGCGCCCCCTTGGCGCGGCCAGGCCCCTGGTGGTGGCCCTCTGGCCCCACTTGGGTGCTTCTGTAAGAATCCGTTATGCTAATTTTTTATCCGATTTTCCCAAATTTTCGGAGCATTTTTAATATGGGGGAAACCTGGAATAGAAAAACAGCAGAAAATGGGAACTGGCACTGGGGTGCACTGAGTTAGTAGGTTAGTCCAAATATGATCAATAGTATATGAAAGTGTATCTAGATCATAGCAATATCACACAAAACATGCATGGAGCGAGCAGAAATTATCGACATGTTTGAGACGTATCAACATCCCCAAGCTTAATTCCTCCTCATCCTCGAGTAGGTAAATGATAACAGGCAAAATTTCTTTGGTGACATGCTAGCAACCATATAAGAACTTTGAAAAGTAAAGCAATTAAGGTATGTAATTCAATTCAATTCATAACCTGCAAGAGTCTATATTAGCATTGAAACAAGCAACGAAAGAACATTAGGTGCAAGAGCTCTCGCTGTCCGTGACTCGAATGTCTCCAAATGGTGTTTGCGTGCAAGAAGGGGGATAGGGAATACGAGAAACCGGGTATTTTTGTCTTGAGAACTCAATCTACTAAAGTTTCACACTTGGTATTCTTTGGAATCTTATCTTGACTCGTCCCTAGACCACTAGCCAGGTACAAGTCAATTTGATCCGTTCCTTTTCAATATTTTGAGCACTCATGCAATGGATGAGCGTAAGCACGAGAGTTGACACTTAGGATGGCAAAGAGAGAATATGGTGGAGGAGGAAGACAAAAAGGTGAGAAAGGCTCACATCAATGAGGACAATCATAGGAGAGAAGGCCGAATGATAGATATGATGTGAGGAGTAGGGATTGCCATGCAACGGATGCACATATGAGCTGAAAAGCTCTCCAATGGAACTAGTGGGGGTGCATCTAACTTGCTCGCTCATGAAGACCTAGAGCTCATTTGAGGAGGCTCATCCTTGGAATATGCAAGCCAAGTTCTATAGGGTGAAGGTCCCCACATAGCTATATGCATGATCATCTCTATGGAGTACAAGGATAAGAGGGTGTACTAGTGTGGATCTTTAAAAAGGATAGTACTGTTGCCCCTTTCTCTCTTTTTATTTCTTTTTCTCTTTTTTCTATTTGTTTTGGTGGCCTCAATGGCTCTTTCTATTTAACTCTCATTTGTCCTCTTTGGATCTTTTATTTTGTCCACTTTGGGATCTTTTCCTCACTTAAGGGAAACACTCTAATTTACAAGAAGGTATAGAAGATCTTTCACACTTTACAAGGTACTCAAATCATAAAGAAGATGTAGCTATCATGATGTATGCACTGTATGCCGCTGCCAGTGTAGTAGGAACATGTATGACATGAAGATCAAGTCATGAAGAGGTGGATGTTGCATGGCAATATATCTCGGAAAGGCTATGGAAATGCCTTGATAGGTAGGTATGGTGTAAGGCCCGATATGCGGTACTGTTCCAGAGCCAGATGTTTCCATCCGGATCTGGGTCGGTCCCACCGCGACATATGACATAGCCATATGCCCCGGATTTCCAACATGATATCACAACATTACAGATACAAGGACACAATATCTCATACAATCGGCATACAACTGCCTTAATACATTACATCAGCGGAAAATACACGTCTGAGTGCAGACTACAATCAATTGCCTAGTGGCAAAGAGAAAATCATCGATCCCCATAACCACACGGGTCCAGGCCCTCCGCCGGGATCCGCCTAACTAGTCGTTGTCGATCAAGAACCCTGAAAAGAGTTTGGGGGTAGTATCATGAGTACAGAAGTACTCAACATCCAACTGTAGTGGTCAACTGACCCATCAAGGACTTCTTCACTCGTCATTCTAGGACAACTAGTAGATTACGGTAAGGATGGGGTAAGTGGTGAGGTTGCTTCCGCACTAGAATTTATGAAGTGGCTAACGATCTAGAGAGTAAGATAAGAAGCCAAGCATTCGATGAGGAATCGCCTCCAAAAAGTCTGCTATCCACCTACTTACGCAAGCATAACACCTATCCTATCCTTGTCCTCCTCTTTGCATCCCGACGAAGAAGAAGCAGTCAAGGCACACACACATTGATCAAGTTATTAAGATTATATCAGTTGTTGTTGTCTATGAACAAGGAGTAGGTCTCAAGTCGTCCATAACCGTGGACACGGCTTCTCGAAAATATTTAACCCTGGAGGGGTGTACCAACTGCCCATTACAAGGCTCCGCACGCACGCACATCACTCTCAATTGCTACCCATCATAGGAAACCATTTTATGATTTAGTTCCAAGAGATCCGAAACGACAGGTCCCTCTAGCTAACAACGAACAAATCCGGGTGGCCCCCGGGGAGTCGACACCCAATCCAAAAGCTGGCCACGCTATCGGATCAGACTCTTCCGTCTGGCCAAGGTCGAGGTAACTGATCCCCTCACATGTGGGCATGCCTCTAGCTCACCAGGTGTGGACCAACAAAGAAACTATGTCTCCGCTGGCACGAGTTGTTTTAAAGGATATTTGCTAGGAGCGACCCGACAGATATATATATATGCATGGTTTCAAATGGTAAATCAACTTAGGCCACATCTAGAAATGTTTGAAGCTAGATAGGTAAGAAAAGGGGACCCCATAAAATCCCACACGCGGTTAGGCATGCCCAGTCTTTAAACCAATACCCGGAACTCGGATCCTAGGTGAATCGAATGGAACAAAGCGTCGGGGCGGGATAGCCTAGACCTTCCATCCTTCCTCGAGTATAGTCAACATTTACAATAATCATATCATCAACAACAATATAATAATGTGATATCCCAAAACCAAGGAGTAACAATGTAACATCGTACCATCCTCAGCATGCATACTAAGCAGGGGCTGATCAACGAGCAATAGTAACATAGCAGTACATGGTTTGCTGGGAGGGGACATGGTTGTATCAGTTTGAAAGAGGATGTAAACGTGTGGTAGGATCAAACATCGAACCTATCCTAGACTAGCATGCAAACCGCTGGTTGAAATAGAATGGATCATAAGTAATGTATAGTCCTTGCCTGTTGATAAGTCGGGTTCCGAAGGTGTAGTTGATCGCAAGCTCATATCGTCTCCGAGAGGTACCCGCGGAAGCACACAAGACGAAAACACTGGAAAGCAATCGACGAGCAAGCATCTATTACTACGAATCAAGCATGATAAAGCATCAACATGAAGTCAACAGGAGACATCGCACCTACCGTCGAGAGCGGTTACTAACAGGTTAAGTGGAGTACTCGTTACATACGACGATACTGCTCATTTACAATGGTTCAAGTTGTTTAGCTACACAAGGTGAGCAAGGTTGTTAACATGGCATATCAATCAAGCATGGCATATCACACAAACATTAAAAGAGGTGAAGCACAAAAGAAACTATCTATGCTAGTCAATTTAAGTGAGGCACAACCTAAACATGGCATACCACTATGTACCCCATGACAATTAAAGGATTTTGCACTGTTCCGTCCTAAACCATATTTTGGGTTGGTTAACAACAGAAAAAAATAACAAAAACACAAATTACACGAAAAAATAATCAAGTTACATGTAAAGAACACTCCAAACGGAGTTATGGTTAAAAAGATACAAGCAAAACAAGTTTGGAACACAATCTGCCAACATCAGGAAGCACACTTTAGATCAATGCATAAACAGGATAGTGAATGCAAACATGCTCACAAATGATATGAAACTAAAGTAGACATGGCAGGGAAGACATGGAAAATGGAATCATGCAAATAGGCATCATGAACAATAAATTATAGCCCATGCAAAATGCAATAAAACATTACTGGTCAAGGACTTAGTGAAAATCAGGAAAACATGGCAGAAACTGTTATCATCATGCTGTATAAACAGGGGTAATACTATATGCAAATGTGCAGCAACATGACATAGCAATATATGAGCATGGAGTAGACATGATGATGATTAGGTAAAAACAAGAATCATGGTCATAGGCATAACAAATCAAAAGATATTAAGAATGCAACATGGCATCGGAAAGTTATAGACTTAGTGAAAAACAGAGTTGGCGGTCAACAACAGCAGCATAGCAACTTTGGAGCTAAACATATCTATGACCAGGAATGTAAACATGACAATGCAATACATGTAATGGAAGTAGACATGATTCTTAACAATATGCAACAAGAATCAATGCAATAGGCCTCATGGATGTGTCACAATCATCAATCAAACTTGCAATAAAATAACAGCAGCAACACATGACAGAAATTAGTAGTAGTTAACAACCTGATGCCCACTTCAACACAGATTAAAATCATCAAGATGGCCTCAAATAAATATGCTCACAAAAGATGAACTGATGTACACACAATTCTAAACAAATTTCCTTTTGGGCACAACGTCATCCGAGCTACGGTTTACTCGCAGATCTACTCGCAAAAACGAACAAAATACATCAAATCTGGGACTTTGCCAAATTTCCAGGCAGAGAGTTAGAAGAAAATAAAATAAGGGGTGGACCTCATCGGTCCGAGGCCCACTTGCGTCCTGGAGGCGATTGGTGGCTGGGCCGAGGTTTGGTGCTGGGCTGGCGCTGGCAGGCCGGCTGGGCCGTGGTGGGCGCGCCGGCCCACCTGGCAGAAGCGGGCGGAGGCGAGAGGGAGGCCGGCTCGGGGCTCCTCCCGAGCTCAACGACAGCTTGGCGGCTGGCGGCCGTCCGGTGACACTCCGGCGCGGCGCGACGACGCAAAGGGCCGGGAACGGGTGCGGCGGCGTCGCGGTGGCCGGATAAGAATTCTCATGCTTGATAACAATTCTCAGATTTCTATACCAGGTGGTAAAGTTTGTTCCATTCAGTTTATCTTTCTCAAGGATGGATTTCAATGCTAAATTGGTAACTGGAGCAGGTGGTGCGATTGATCTACAACACAAAATGCAAAATACTAAGAGATGTATTCATGAAGAGCAATTCATATTAAACTCTTTAATAATATTACTCCCACTAAGTTCAACATCCCTCTAGTAGACACTAAGTGATTCAGGATCCGATGGAGCAAATTGGCTAGTGAGCTTTTGCATCACTGCTAGCCGACTCGATTTACCGATATGAAACTCCTTGCTAATCGTATCAACCATACGACTCATGTTTGTTGATGCGCATCACATACACACAACCTCCTATGCCTTGAAGCCAAAAACTGCTTTGATAGCCTCCACAAGTTAACCAAATGCTATGCATGTAAGTGTCCGACACAAACCCATCACACCAAGGATATCTAGCAACACCCTAATTTTATAGGCCGACTACTAAATATACATGACATGTGATGTGCAGCAATTGGGGAGGCAAATTTTACTTGACATTTTTTGAGGGATCATTCTACTTAAAACATCTACCATGTCAAAGAAGGATGCATAAAGGGATAAACTTTCATAGGAAGTTTATACAAGTGATATGGTATATCCCCTTTATCATAACGCATGATGATCTCCATCTCCATGTGTGCGAACCTCCCATGACGATCTCCATCTCCATGTATGGTTGTCCTCGTGGTGATCTCCATCTCCACGCTATAGTGTCAACCGCCAAGTGTTACATAAGTTAATATGCTATTAAAAACTAATAGCTATGAAAGTAAATTACATTACATGGCTCCTAAGTTGACACGCAGGTCATTAATACAATAATGAGACAACCATATGGCTCCAGCCGGTTGTCAAAACCATGACACGCAGGTCATGAATAATAATATACACAATGGGCTATACCAGATCACAATCATTCCTTGCGAAACCGAGTTAGACATTCTATCACCTTCTAAACCTCTTTTATCACTAGTCAAATTAGGTCTGTGAAAAATCGCCTAATCGCTGTTTTGCACATCTTTTCATTCTGCATCGTTTGGTAGGTCATGGAGCTCAATCGGAGTTCGTATGACAAGGATATGGCCTCTGAACGGAACCTGCTCACAGATTTCTCGACAGCGTGGATCATATCCACGCTGTGTGCTGATCCGTGTCCCGGATCAATCACATAGTGACATCTGCGTGCTACAACAGGGTTTATGACACACTGTCTATCCCAATGGCGGATAACCGGCCTCTAGGGATAAGTTGTGGTACGACCTAAGTAGCTCCCGCCTCGGGACATATCATGAAATCAAGAACCTCAAACATGCAAAACCAATCTAATCTACACATCTCTATATGAAAATTCACCACAAATTTACCACCACATAGAAGAGGCTCTGATACCATTGTTGGGGCACGCGGTACGCTACTCTAGTGCAAATTTTTTTTTTCTACCACGCACAACCAACATCACTGCTACTGGAGATGAACTACGTGACAAGGGATTTCCACTAGACGCGCAGTCACGATAGCGGAAGGAGATTTGGCAATGCGCGTCGGCGGCTGCTCCCCGAATCCCTCGAACTGACCCCTCATATCTATCCCACGAACGAAGACCCATGATACGATCCTGCAAACAGTTCGACCAAGTGTCGTAGGTGCGGCGCCTCCATGGGATGCACACGTACAAGGAGGAGCGCCGGGCGGCGGAATGCTAGGTCCGGCGGCTCGGCCTGGAGGTGGAGTGGCGGCTAGGGTTGTGGTCTGACCTGTACCCCTTCGGGGTTCTCCCTAGCCCTTATATAGGTGCTCGTGCAATGGCGTCAACCCTTAAGGCAATCCGTACCCTCCATCCATATTCCATTCGGATCACATTCGAATGGGCTCCTTTCCCCTTATGCGAGCGACCCTATAGGTTCACGTATACATGGACACGACCCGGATCACATCTTGTTTGATAGTCGGTAGCGGTTCCTAGCAGAACGTGTCGGCTCCCATATATGCGTAAAGTCATAAGACGAACCATTACAAAGTGTCATATGCAACATTCCTTTTAACTCACGATATATGTTGTCAAGCTCAAGGCGAGTACTTGTCACCCTTGTGATAGCTTGACCTCTCTTCTCGAAACCGTGATACAGATTCCTGAACCGGGTTAACACTTAACCCATGTCGCATGGCCATGATTTCTGAATCTGATCACTCGAGAGGGACCAGTGAATATCTCTCCAAGGTGGAGGGGAAAATCCCATCTTGATCAACCATGTCTCGCGGCATGTATCATGACTCACCCGTAAGCTACCTTTATAACTACCCAGTTACGGTGTAGCGTTTGATAGTCCCTAAGTGAGTCATTCCTCATCCCAAGAACATGCGAGGACCCCAGGTCTAGGACATGGCATATACATTGTATTGAGACTAACAGATGACAGTATCTCGCTGCGTCTCAAAGTGGGTCTCTGTCCAACTTAGTGATCCCATCACTATGTCCATACTATTGGTAGCATATCCATGCTCATGACTTCTGAAACATAGTCATCAACCAAATCATATACTAGTCAAGGATATGTGTCCATAGAACCTTATCAACTAGGCACCATTAGAACAATCATCATAGAATATAGTATCACAAAAAAGTCACATACCTACTGATACATATCAGTGATGATGTTCAAGGAAAATTTAAATAACTCATGAATACATAAGGAGATAACATCATAACATAATTGCCTCTAGGGCATATCTCCAACAGCAAGGATTACTCAATAAGAAAATACAAAAGGTAAACCAAATATATAACTCATCACGATATGAACATAATCTCGTAATCCATCGGATCCCAGCAAACACAGCATATCAGCAGAAGGAAAATTACATAGGTTCCTTGATCATGTAGGGAAGCTCACAAAGTCTAAACATTGAAGAACAAGGGTGCAGAGAAGACATCACATAGCTACTGGTCATGGACCCATCGTCCAATGTAGGATACTCATGGCCCATCCGGGAGGCGTCCATGATGGTGGAGAGGTCCCCGGAGGTCAATCCTCCCTCCGGCAGGGTGTCGGGAAGGGGTCTTCTGGCGCTCCCAATCTTGGAAGCGCTGCGGCGGCGGAAAAAATAAGTAATTCGCGATGCGGGATCCTCCTCAAGGGTTTCTATGACGAGGGGTAAAAATAGGCCGAAGGGGGCACCAGAGGTGGGGCCCACGTCCCAGGCACCCTGGTGGCGCGGCCAGGAGGTGGGCCGCGCCACCTGGCCGCCTAGGAGGGGGGGTGTCCCCCCTCTGGCACTTCTTCGGTGGTTCTGGAAGCTTCCTTGACGCTGATTTTTATTTTGATTTTTCCCGAATTTTTCTAGCATTTTAAATTAGGGAAAAATCACTGCAACTAAAGACATCAACAGAGAAGAACTGGCACTGGGTGCACTGAGTTAGTAGGTGGAAAACCCATGGGCCGCTTCTTGATTGATGGTGGCGCGGGAGTTCATATTATGCCCTTTTCGGTATTATCCAAGCTAAACCAAAAAGAGAGTGAGTTGATGAAGACCAATATGGGACTTAGTGGGTTCTCGGGAGAGTTTTCTGAAGCTAAGGGAGTAATCTCTATGGAGGTCACGGTTGGAAGCAAGACGCTGCCGACTTCTTTCTTTGTGGTTGATGTCAAGGGTCGGTACAATATCCTGTTGGGATGTGACTGGATTCACTCAAATTGCTGCGTTCCTTCTACTCTACATCAGTGTTTGATTCAATGGATGGATGATGACGTGGAGGTGATTAAGGCAGACGGTTCAGCTTGTATAGCTATGATATAAGCACAGGTTGATTGGCAACTCGGTAATATGCAATCTTTGACCAGTAGGGATCTATCGGATTATGACTATATTTGTATAGGTAAATATCATTTTGTACCTATCAATTTATAGCCGGCTTATGTAGCTCGGCTTAATAATCTATCCATTTAGATGATGAAAAAATATGATAGTATTAAATGGCTCTAAAACGCACTGAAGAGTATCGTTCCATAAAGATCGATATGCATGAAAACATTGAAGAATTTGAAGACATGGAAAAGCTTGGGCATGGATTATCATCGGCTGATCCACTTGAGGAGATAGATATTGGTGATAGGAGCATTTCGAGACCTACCTTTATCAATGCTAATTTCAAGGCCGATGAGAAAATCAAGGTAACCGAGTTACTTATAGAATTTGTTGACTGCTTTTCTTGGAATTATACTGAGATGCCTGGTTTGAGTAGAGATTTAGTTGATCATAGATTACCTATTAAATCTGGTTTTAGTCCGCATAAACAACCTCGAAGAAATTTCAATCCTAATATGCATGACCGTACGAAGGAGGAAATTGATGGGTTGCTAAAAGCTGGATTTATTCGGCCATGTAGGTATGCCGAGTGGGTTTCTAATATTGTTCTTGTTGAAAAGAAAAATACCGGTGTGATTAGAGTGTGTATTGATTTTAGAGATTTGAATAAGGCCACTCCGAAAGATGAATATCCTATGCCTATTGCCGACATGCTCATTAATGATGCTTCGGGACATAGAGTAATCAGTTATTTAGATGGTAATGCTGGTCATTATTAGATATTCTTGGCCGAAAAGGATACGTTTAAGACTGCTTTTTGTTGCCCTGGCTTTGTCGGTTTGTTTGAGTGGGTAGTCATGACTTTTGTAAAAGTCCAAGTATGTGATCAGAGGGGGAGGGGGTGAATGATCACTTCAAATTTTCGAGTGAAGCTTTGAAGTGAAGCATGAACGCATCACAAAAAGAACACAGGAACAAGTAACAAGGAAGAAAAACAAGAAACGAGTCTAAACACAGCGAGTCAAATCATGTTGAAGCATAACCAACAAGAAAATGCAGTTGAGAATGTAATTGCTTGAATTAAAACAAACTCTTGAGTCAGCGATATTTGTTCGACCAGTTCACGCTCTGCAAAGCGCTACATCTGGATGGAGGGACTGGTGTTTGAACACCTGGAGCAAAACTCTCTCCGTCCGTTGCTCCACTACACCAATCTCCTTGAGCTTGGCCAGTTTTGACTCGGGTTAGATTATCAAGGAAATCTCTGAAACCTTTGACAGACTTGAACTTCGAGGCGACAATTACTCTTCGCTCTCTGAAGAAGACATTCTAACCGTCTAGAAGAATTGCAGTTCTCCAAGACAACAAGGCTAGAAAACTTTCACCTAAGTCATAATGAATCTACTTAGATCAATAGGACTTTGGATTCGGTGGTTTCGCTTTTGGGTTATTCTTCGGCGGCGTTCTTGGGATGCTCTCTTCAGTCTCTCTTAGGGAATAATCTCAGAGCATCCAACCGCAAATGGAGGCGGGGGCAACGTATTTATAGGTGGCAAAATGACCGATTTGACCTGAAGCGACAGCTTGACGCTTGTCCACAATGGTCGGATTTGTCATCAATGCACCTGACTCACGGACTTAGTTCTTCTTCGGAAGCCAAAGAACGAAGTCTTTGCTACCGAAACTGAACTTAGTGCAGATGAGATTTCTTCTCTCTGGCTTCTCACTTGGTTTAGATTTGATCTGAGCATTTTCACAATAGCTTCGGTGTCTGCGTACTAAACCCCTTTTGATAGTACGGTTTTTCCTATGACTCAAAGAATGGAAAAAGATCTACACAAAAACATCTAAGTCTTGCGCCATCTTCTTCATTTCCTTCGATGAGTTCAGCTTCAGAAAACCATCATTTTTAGGGGTCATCCTCCGTGATAAAACTTCGTTCATATGGTTGTGCTTCAATAATTTGCAGATCTTCCTTGAAGATTTATCACCTAGCTTGTCCTTTAGGAACCTAATCAACTATTTACACTCGAAAACATTGTTAGTTCCTCTACTGTCTTATCCAACAATATCCAAAACACATGGGGGCAAAAATTTGCTCTTACAATCTCCCCCTTTTTGGACTATTGTTGACAAAACATGCATCGATAGAAATATTGAAGTTTTTGTGAAGTGATGAGAACAAACTCTAAGACATGATATTTTGACTCCCCCAGAATGTAGCATCGAAGTTAAGTAGAGTTGATGTAGATGCTTAAGTGAATTTCTTTGGTGGAGAGTAAAATAACATATTAGCGAGTAGGATTGCAGTTCCAGATAGATTTCCAAATATGTGCAATCCTCTCGAATGACCTGTGAACTTAATGAAAATAACCACCTGAAAGATATAGGATACGAAGCAATACTTTCAAGAAAAGGGGTTATTAAAACTGAATTTTAGCATACAGTTCACAATCACGAAACTAATTTAAGTTACAACCCAATTGAAGCAAATGGAATCTTTTTTGTAACTTAACCACGGGAATCAAAAACCAGAAACCCTTTCCCTGATGCAAATCTAAATTCATTGATGCCAACATTCTCTCCCTTTTTTTCGATGATTGGACAAAAGTTGGTGAAGTGGATCGAGAGAATACTTAAGCGTTGACAGCACCCTTGGAGCCAGTCGAAGCAGAACTTGAAGACGACTAGCCCGAAGAAGATTGATCCTCGGATGATTCTTCTTCCAATTCAGGCGAAGGCAGAGCTTCAAGGTTCTTCGATGCGATGAGGTCGAGGTCGATGTCGCTGTCGTCGAGGATGGCATTGTCCTTGGATGTGACGGAGTCATTGTCGGAGACGGTGTCGGGCCTGATGGGATCGGACTCGTTGATGAAGAATACTTTATCAATTTTGTGCAGGGGAGGAAGCTTCTGATTCGGCCGGTCAACAGTGTCATCTCTGGAAAAGTTTCGCTACAGGTGAGAATATTCTTTGAAGATGCGATCATTTCGGAGAGCCATGACTGAGTTAAATTTCTGTAGTCCTTTCCAGGAGTGGCGCTTCAGCACACGAAGATATTGATTGTTGTTCAGTGCAATATTGCCAACTCTGTTGATCTCATTGGCCAAGAACTCCATTTGGCGTTGATTTGCTTCAATAAAATTTTTGAGCATTTGCTGAGATCGAAGAGTAACTTCAAAATGATGGCAGTCTTTCTGGAATCTCTTTGAGATGTTCCTTTCACTGACCTCATGGCAAACACCAACATATGTAGCAAAGATATCATTGGGTTGCCGCAGCAGTTGCAAAGTGTCACGCACTGGAGGAATGAATAGCTTCAGATGGTGTCTTGCTACAAAATCTTCATCTCGACCATAATTGCATACAAATTGAAGCCAGTGAGCATAAGGCTTCAGTGTGAATGGAAGTTCTGCAGCATGAACGAGGTTGCGAAGGAAGCAATCTTCCAAGTCAAAGACCAATCCATGCTGAAGCTTCATTTTGGCTTGCCCGACGTCAGGATAGATATACGATTCCTCCGAAGCAGTACTCAAAGGAAGCAATGAGTTGGAAAAAATATAGAACCATGTCTTTGAAATGAAAACCAAGTGCTTCGGGCGAATATTTTTAGGGATAAAATCAGCAGTGATCTCTGAATCCAGTAAAGTTGCAAATTCTGCTTCAGTCAGGTCTGACACCATGTGAATTTGTTCAAGTTCTCCAGTGTGCCGAGGAATGTTGACAATTTCCATAAATTCCTCTGAAGTCATTCAGAATATTTGGCCTTGGATCATCCATTCAAGGATTCAGGTGCGTGGCACATTGGCATCGCCCTAAACATAAAGTGTGTCATAGAATTGCTTAATGAGTTCAGAATTGAAAGGAGTGCTCAAAGAAAATAACCTGACCAGATTGTGATTCTCAATGGTTTCGACGATGTTCTAGAAGCATGTTGCAGTGGAAAGACTTCTCATATCAAGATATCGGTGGCGAAATAGCACACCCTTCTGGCGATAGACTTTGGTGTAAAGGATTTGTTGTTCTGTTGTCCAGAAGCGAAGGTCATCTGCGGTGCGGGGCGAAGCATATGGGCTAACTCCAAAAAATATGTGCTTCTTCTGATGCTGCTGAAGAATGAATTCTGGTCCATGGTACGAAGAACAACTAGCGCCGAAGAATATGGGGAAAGTTTCCCTTGGGTACTTCGAATCCAGCTGGGTGTCTTGGCTAGGACGACATTGATGCTGAATTCTTTGCTGGCGAGCAGATGGTTCAACATTAGTTTTTCCAGTAGCCTGAGCAACAGTTAGTGCTAATTCTTGTGAAGGGTTGATAATCTGCACTTGTTCATCGTCTTCACGTGCATCATCGCGTGCCACATTTTCTTCGGACTCTTCAACAGATTGGGCTGAAAAATAATCACGATTCCTTGAAGCGGATGGAGTGGAGTGATGAGAGGCATTGGCTTCCGGGCGAGGGGAATTCTGAGGAGCTGGGGTGCGAAACACATCTGCAACTAGGGTGGCATCTCTTTGAGGGGATGGAGCAGGTGGTGGAGTGGGAGCACGGGGTGGAGTTGGTTCAGCGGGAGGTGGAGTTGGAGCTCTTGCGGGAGTTGGGGATTTTGGTGGAGGTGTGGGAGTTTTGGTGGATGGAGCGGGTGGTTTTTGGGACTTTGGTGGTTTTGACTTGGTTTTGGGGGCAGGAGGAGCGGGAGTGGGTTCAGATTTTTTCTTCTGCTGGCTTGGAGGTTCATCACTGGTGTCCATCTCAGTAGTTGAACCTAAGGTCATCTTCTGCCTCTTGGTAGTTTTCTTCTTTGAAGAGGGATCAACAAGTTTTGCTTCAGGCATAGCTTTGCGCTTCCTCGAATCACTTGTCATGATGGCAACGTTATGTGTTTTGCAAAGTTCTTTGACAGCAGCTTAAACTCCGCCCTTGAAGATCTTGATATTGTCCTTGGTGACAATGTTCACATCTGTGACCTTCTTAAGCATAGACACAACGTTGGCCTTGAAGTCCTCATCAGTTTCGGCTTCGGCGCGTTGCTGGAACTTATGTATTTTCGTTGATTCAGCCCTGTCACGTGAGTGCAAATCCTTCAATTGATTCATCAAATTGACAATCATTTCTTCAATGGTGAGAGGTATATAAACATAACCAAGATCAAGAGCTTCAGGATCAATGATTTCTCTCTTCTTCCATAGAGCTTCAGAGATGCCCAAATGATCCCAAAGTTCAGCATCATGAGGATTGGGAAACTTGTGTTGACTATGGCGGTCCTCATCCTCATGAGCTTCGGGCAGTGTAACAACCTTTTGCTTCGGCGGATTTTCTTCAGCAGGCGGAGTCATATCCACAACAGATTGCTTCTGGGCAGACCTAGCTACTTTCTCAGCTTTCTTGGTGGCAAGAGCTGCAATAGTTGCCTTTCTTTTGGCTTCATTTTGCGCGAGCTGTTTAGCTTCAGCAGCAGCCTTCTCTTCATTCTTGTCAGCTTCAGCGAGCTTGCGCTTCGCGCCAGCTTGTTCAGCAGCAAGGTTGGCATCATCAAATTCTTGCCTCTTCTTAGCTGCTTCTAATTCAGATTTCTGCTTGACAGCAGAATCATGTGCTAGAACACTTCTTTCCAAAGCCTCTTCGAGTTCTTTCTGACGCAATTCGTCTTCAGATGGTTTGCGCCTGGAAGGTTGAGCAGCGGTAGGCTTTGGCTTCGGTTTAGCAGCAACTTTCTTAGCCTTGTTTTTCCTCGAGGGGTTGTGCTTGAGCTTAGACCGCCTCTCTGTGGTGATGACCTGTGTAGGTGGCTTGGAGTCCAGGGGCTTCTCGATCACCAAGTTAGTGGTGTTGATGAAAGGGCGAGCTGCGGGCTTGTCAGCGGGGTCTTGAGTCTTAATCCCTTTTGAAGCTGGTTTCTCGCCAGGCTTCTTCTTCAAAGAGATGTGAAGCTTTTACTTGGTGGGGGGAGCGACATTGATGTGATCAGATTCATCATCTGCTTCTGCATCGTCTTCATCATCCATGGAATCTTGAAGAGCTTCTTCTTCCAGAAGAGCTCGCTCTTCATTAGTGTAAGAGTGAGGAGGTGAAGCAGTCTTCATCCTAAGTTTTCTGACCTTTTTCTTCGGTGAACTCTGGCCCTCACCAACTTCTTGGGCAGCGAGTCTTTTGGCCGCCTTCTTGGCTTCTTTCAGTCGCTTCTTCTCTGCAGCGACTTCTAAGCGCTCCTGTTCATGAGGATAATCATCGCGAGTTCTGAGGGAAGTAGGATGTGAAAGCTTCGGTGGCATAGGATAGTATAGATGCCTATTTTCTTCGGTCCACTTGCCGCACATATGTTTAGTGTAAAGATATGGCGGTTGGAAGGCAAATTGCATCGCCCATTTCCATTCAGGCACACTCTTGTACTTATACCATCTAATGACCCAGTACTTGCGAATCCCTTGCAATAAAATCTTTCTCTGTGACTTGGTATCTTCATCATGTGTGTCATATCCGAGCTTCTTGCGAATGGCTTCGGGAATACCTCGTGCATTGTTATTCTCTTAGGTTATCCCTCCTTTCATCTTCGGAACTTTTTGCTCAACTGCGTTCAAGTGATCCAGCACAGGAGATTCATCTCCGACTTCCAATTCGGCAGACATCCTGTGAAGAAGAATAGGGGAAACGAGGGAAACAGACATATGCATGGTTTGAGCACAGGCAAAAGTTTCAACCAAACAAAATTTTGACAAGAGATTCAGTGAGAGAATGGATCTAGATGCAGTTTCTTGCTTGTTCTGAGCTAGACTTAGTTTGCACAAACCCTAGCACAGAACAAGTGGAACCGATCTAACCCTAGATTCTAACCTGAATCGGAGGGGAAAGATGAAGAGAGTCTAGAAACACTTTTACCACGGGGCAAAAGATCCAAAGATCAAACAAACATAAGAAAAAGCAAATCAAAACTCTACGAACTCAGATCCAATCGAGAGGATTGTCAGAACCCTCTGTTAGGTAATGTGCTAGGATCAAAGTCACCTTGCATTCATCAAAGAAAATCAAATGGAATTCAAATTCAAACTCAAATGGGAGAAGGAACACCCCCGAGATGAATTTAATTCAAATGGCCAGAATAAAAGTTGCTCCAAAAATTCCTTTCGCATTTTTGAAAAGTCTCATAAATGAGTGTGATCACATATCAAGTGATGTGGGACCAACCCCATGCTTAAGGATTTTTCAAATATTCAAACAGAACCTTTGAATTAATCAAAACCCCCTATTTGATTTAAAATTCAAATGATTTGAATTTTAAAAATCTTCAAACTTTACAAGTGGCTAGCCTATTATATTGTGAAGCCATATAAAAAGTTTCAACATTTTATAAAATGGTTTGCTATTTGATTTAGCAGTACCAAAACAAATAGCAGAAGAAAAACAGAAAAGAAATAAAAAGGAGAAGGCTTACCTGCAAAGAGGCCCAACTCATCGCCCCCAGCCCAAGACCACCTGGAGCCCTTGTCGTCTACCCCAGCAAGCGAGCACGCTGCTGCGTGCCGACCATGCCGAGGCCGCCGACGCCACCGCGACGTCCCTGGCCACGCAACTGCTTCCCCGCCGCCTTCTACGTGTCCTAGAGACGCCCCGAAGCCTCTCCGATCCATTCCCCTCTCCACGGCCACTTTCCCCTTCCCCCTCGCCCGATTTCTCCACCACCCGAGGACTCACCGGAGTGCCCCACCATGGTTTCCGCGGCCAACGACACCTAGGGCTCGAACCTGCAAGTCCCCCGTGCTCCTCGCCATCGTCTACGTCTACTCGCAGAAGCTGGAGCTTCAATTCGGCCCGAAGAGACGCACGCTTCATTGGATCTCCGCCGGCCGCCGGAGCTCAAATTGATTGATTCGCCGCCGCCGTAACCTCCCCGCCTCCGACGCCTGCTCCAACGTGCTCCAACGTGTTCCCGCCTAACCCCGCTCCTTTTAGTGACCCGTAGCTGAATCCACCTCGCAGCCGTGGCTCCGCCGCCGCAAAGCTTGACGCCGGTGAGCCTACAGGGCACCCCAGCTCTTGTTCTTTGTCTAGATCGAGGCCCAGCGACGAGAGCTTCCTCCTGGTGGTCTTGGCGCTTCAAAAGTGTAAGAGCCCATATTTCACAAAAAATAAAAAAATTGTTTCGGTGAGAATTGTTTGATTGTCTGATTTGTTTGCGGTGTTTGCAACCCCGATTTATCGATCGACGATTATTTTCCCCCCTCTTATCTCGTCCCGGACGGAGACCGACCCTTGCCACCCTGACACTCGACCTTTGCGACACCGGGTTTCACCCGATCACCGTCGCGAAAACCCGCATAGGACCAGCCATAACCATCGGTGCAGAAAAACCCCCATTTATATTTAGATGGGTTATTTTCATCGGGAGTTAATCGTCGTCTCGGTTGGGCATGAAACGTTGTAGACGACGTGCTTACAGTGTGGCGATGCGGTGTTTCAAATTTCGCGCGTGTCCGACTTCGTCGGGTAGGTGAACGTTCGGATGTGCCAGGCATAGTAGCCGGTATAAGTCCGAGGGGCGTATTCACAAAATGTCGCGTGTGCCTTTAGCTGGACCCCCGGATTCCTCGCTTATCTTCGGATTCTAGCCCACCCGAAAAATCGAACCCGAAACGGGCCATTTTGTGGCCCGAACGCCTCCCAAACACCCACTTGCTATTTATAGCAGTGCTACCCCTACCTAAACTGGACAAACCCTAGACAACCTCCCTCTCTTTCTGTGCCTGCCCACTGCCCCGCCACCACCTCGCAGCTTCAGCGGACCCCCACCTCAGATCTTGCGGCGTTGATCTGATCCGTCGGATCCAGATCGGACGAACAACGACGCGCCCTCCCTCCTGAGCCGCTCCTCCCCACCCGCGTGCTCCTCCCCGCCCGAGCACCCGGAGTCGCCGCCTTGCTCCGTCCGGCGAGGCACCGGTTCCCCTGCAGGTCGCCGCCCGTGTCCCTCTCCTCCTCCCTTCTCTTCTTCCTCTCCCTCTCATCTCTCGTTCTCTCTCTGGAAGAGCACGCAGGGGACGCCATGGCCATTGGCCTCGATCCAGAGCACGAGCGCCTCCAGAAGCTCCTTCGACATCGGATCTGGTCGCCCCGCGGCCCTCCCCAGCACCAACACCCGCCTCCACACTCGTCCCCGGCAGCCTGGCACTAGCTCCGGCGAGAACCAGCCGTCGGCGCCGACAACTTCAACGGCCCCGATCCGATTTGGATCGGGCAACCGCCCCCGCCAGATGGGCCGCCGCACCACGTGGGCCAGCTCGGCCGCCTGCCTCCACTCGCCCAGGGGCGCGCCCCGCTACGCAACGCCCACCGCTGCCAGATGGGCCACGACCCACTAGGTGAGGCGCCCCCCTTTTATTTTATTTTCCTGTTGGGCAGGCCTAGTGGCACAGATTCGGCCCGTTTAGTTTTTTTTCTTTTCTGCTAGGTTTTCCTATTATATTTAGCAGATTATTGTTATATTTTGCGGTGCTCCTATCTTTTATTCGGTAGCACGGATCGCGATGCGTAAAACATGAAACTTGCTTAGAATTTCTTGTAGTTTAATAAAATGTGCTTCTTTGACATGTTTGACTTTGTTTACATGCTGTTTGACTGCTAATTACACTGCTTGCCACTGTAAATGTAATTGCTCATAAATTTTTAACCGTTGCTCTGTTTAAAATGTTTCTTATATGTAACTTGACTAGAATTGCTTGTAGATTGTGTTTATGCTGTTCTTGCTTGCTAAATAAAAATAATAAAATATGTTTAGGGGCAAAACAGTACCCAACATTATAATTATCGTGGGGTCCGTAATAGTTGTCATGTATAGGTTTTACCCCCACTTAAAAGGACTAGATTAGATAGTTTACTTTGTGCTTCACCTCCTGCCATGCTTCTGTGCTTGCCATGTTAACAACTTTGTTGATCACCTGTAGCTAAACAACTTGAACCATCGTAAACATGCAGTATCGTCGTGTGTGACGAGTACTCCACTTAAACTGTTAGTAGCCGCTCTCGACGATAGGTGCGATGCCGTGCTTTGTCTCGTGTTGCCTTCTTGTTGATGCTTGCTCGTGTTTGCTTCATAGTAATAGATGCTTGCTCGTTGATTGCTTCCAGTGTTTACCGTCTTGTGTGCTTCCGCGGGTACCTCTCGGAGACGATGCGAGCTTGCGATCAACTACACCTTCGGAAGCCAACTTATCAACATGCAAGGACTATACATTACTTATGATCCATTCTATTTCGACCAGCGGTTTGCATGCTAGTCTAGGTTAGGTTCGATGTTTGATCCTACCATATGTTTATAGCCTCTTTCAAACCGATACAGCCATGTCCCCTCCCAGAAAACCATGTACTGCTATGTTACTATTGCTCGTTGCTCAGCCCCTGCTTAGTAGGCATGATTAGGATGCTACGATGTTACCCTGTTACTCCTTGGTTTGGGATATAACATTATTATATTGTTGTTGATGATATGATTATTATAAATGTTGACTATATTCGACGAAGGATGGAAGGTCTAGGCTATCCTGCCCCAACGCTTTGTTCCATTCGAGTCACCTAGGATCCGAGTTCCGGGTATTGGTTTTAAGACTGAGCGTGCCTAACCGCGTGTGGGATGCTATAGGGTCCCCTTGTTTTACCTAGCTAGCTTCAAACATTTCTAGTGGTGGCCCAAGCTGATTTTACCATTTGAAACCGCATGCATAACTGGTCTGCAGCCAGTGGATTTAAAAAATACCAGGCCAGTGGGATGGTATATCCTGTTGGTTCAAATCTGGAAGCTAGGGAGCCTGCCCGGGCGAGGGTAGGTTATCCCGACCTCGTCCAGACGGTATAGACCGATTCGAGAGCGCGGCCGGCTTTTGAGTTGGATGTCGACTCACCGGGGGCCAGCCGGATTTGTGCGTTGTTAGTTAGAGGGACCTGTCGTTCCGGATCTCTTGGGACTAAATCATCAAATGGTTGCCTATCATGGGTAGCAACTGTGAGAGATGGGCGTGCGTGCGGAGCCTTGTATTGGGAAGTTGGTACACCCCTGCAGGTTTAAATCTTTTCGAGAAGCCGTGTCCACGGTTATGGATGACTTGAGACCTACTCCTTGTTCATAGACAACAACAACTGAGATAATCTTAATATAACTTGATCAACGTGTGAGTGCCTTGACTGCTTCTTCTTCGTCGGGATGCGAAGAGGAGGACAAGGATAGGATAGGTGTTATGTTTGCGTAAGTAGCTAATAGCAAGACTTGTTGGAGGCGATTCCTCATTGAATGCTTGGCTTCTTATCTTACTCTCTAGATCGTTAGCCACTTCATAAATGCTAGTGCGGCAGCAACCTCACCACTTACCCCATCCTTACCGTAAACTACTAGTTGTCCTAGAATGACGAGTGATGAAGTCCTTGCTGGGTCAGTTGACCACTACAGTTGGATGCTGAGTACTTCTGTACTCATGATACTACCCCCAAACTCTTTTCAGGGTTCTGACCGACAACAGGTTGGGTGATCGACGTTTCACGTGGAGACTCGACGACGACTAGTTAGGCGGATCCCGGCGGAGGGCCTGGACCCGTGTGGTTATGGGGATCGATGATTTTCTCTTTGCCGCTAGGCAATTGATTGTAGTCTGTACTCAGACATATACCTTCCGCTGATGTATTGTATTTAATGCAGTTGTATGCCGATTGTATGAGATCTTGTATCTTTGTATCTATAATGTTGTGATATCATGTTGGAAATCCGGGGCATATGGCTATGTCATATGTCGCGGTGGGACCGATATGTGCTTCGTCCCCGGATCTGGATGGAAACATCTAGATATGGAACAGTACCCCATATCGGGTCTTACAAAAAGTATAACGGGAACGCCGTCCCCGTGCAGCTCCGACGTTTTGGAGGTCGCCGGAGACACGTCGCCGGCGTGCTGACGTGTCCGGCGAGGTTAACCACCTTGGCCCCACCCCCAGTGAGCCTGCCATGTGGGCCCTAGGCCCTAATTAACCTTTGGGTTAATTTAAAACTAAACTAAACGTTTTAATTAACACATGAGACACTGACATGTGGGAACCAATGGTCAGAGGCCCCCTGACGCCAGCATGAGGTCATGCTGATGCAGTAAAAGCTTTTCTATTTAAAAATATTCCAGAAATTCCAGAAAACGAATTAAAGTTTGGAAATTCATAACTAATTCATTTTAACTCCAAATTAAACATATAATATATGTAAAATTATCATAAAAATGCAAGGATTCTGAATATGCACTTTGTTTCCATGTTTGACCTTTTAAAAATGGGGTAACAGAGAGAACAATGCATATGAATTCCTTTTAAATTCAAATTGGAGTTTGAATTTGCAAAACCTTTGCAATGTACTTCATTTAAATGGAAACCCTCACACATCAGAAGCATATACATCAAGTTTAAACCTTCAACCATGTGATTGTGCATTGTATTTATATTCCTTCCTTGTTTGTTGTTTGTCGAGTAGAAGTGGAACCGGAACAGGAGGCTGCCCCCTTCGTTGAAGACCCCGATACTGAACCTTGTCAGCAAGGCAAGCAAAACCCCATTGATCATGTCGATAAAATCCCACTTCCCTCTCAATCTCGCTTATGCATTGTTTAGGATGATTACCATGCTACGTTTCTACCGCATAGATGAACCCATTCCTTTGCATGACCTATCTTTTGTCACAGTACTAAGAAAACCACAATCCTAGCAAATGTAGGAGTTGATTGATATCATGTGGCTCCTGCAATTGTTACTTCTTATTGCATGCGTAGAGTGATACAATGTTGATACTTTTATGTGAGTCGGGATGGTAGCAATCATGATGATGATGGTGGAAATGTGTTGGTGAATCTACCCTGATACAAGGTGAACGATGAGAGGCTGTGTAGGAGTACACAGTGGGTTGTCTCGTTGAACACCGCCCTAAGTCTGAGTTCTTGTGTGGTGATCCAAGATGAAGAGTACAACCACACATTGGGCTCACTGACCCCTCTTAACCTACTAACTCATCCCTTTCGATGTCCAGATGTCGCAGTAGTTCAGAGTTCTGGTAGGTTTGTGGCCCGACTGCTAAGTGAGAGAACGGCTCAGCCGAGACCGGCTTATGCACCACACACACATCATCTGGGTCCACTTCGGTAAACCGGCCGGGTTCACGATAGTGGTAGCCAACCCAGGTAGGCGGCGTTCTTGGACTAGATCGGCTATGAGGTAACAATTGTGGTGAGCATCCTCGCCGGCACCTCTTGAACGGTGTCGAGTACATAGGCGGTAACTGATGATCTTGTGTGTGTAGCGGTACACCCCTGCAAGGTTAAAAAAACTATTCGAATAGACGCGTCCACAGTAAGGGACAGCTTGGAAAACTTATCTTGATTATTAGACAACTTGAACTGGATACTTATAAAACTTGCCAAGATAAGCGTGAGTGCTATGGCGTGCTTTCTCGTGGGGAAGTCGAGGAAGGCACCATAGTGGTGTATTTGGTTGGAGACATGTAGTGGACTCGTGTACGCTTCTTACCTCAAGTCTGGTACTCGTAGTTCAGGAATAGCTAAGTCAAAGCTGGCACTTCTGCTTATGAACCCCACCTCCCTTTTCCTTGATACATGTGCATGAGTAGTATAGCTCCTACGTAAGTCTTGCTGAGTAAGAATTTGTACTCACGTTTTCTTATTCTATGTTTTAGATGAACTCACTGACCCCGAAGGTGGATTCTTCCTCGAGCTCGACGACTGAAGACCAATCTAGTGTAGTCCCAGTCAGCAGACTGGTTCCCTCGTGGAGGGCTTTTGTTTAAATAAGGCTTCTTAATCCATTTGTTAAACTTGTTTGTACCCAGACAAAATTTTCTTCCGCATGCTTGTTGTAATGTTGGATCACGGTCTCGTGATATCTGTGTGCACTCTGTAAGAGTTATCAATAAATTTTTATACTTTGTGGAGAATTGCAATGATACCTGCTGTTCATACTAGACATGTGTGCTGCGTGTATGAGTATATCATGCATGTCTTAGTATGGGTTTCGAGACCTTAGTTGTGATCTGGCTGGCGGTATTTTATACACCAAGTGGCCCTTAGATGTGCGCAGCTTGGGGCATCGCGATGCGATTGTTCGTGACTCCGTCACGTGCACACTTTGATGTATGATCGAGCGCGCCCTAGACCCCGACTAAGTGATCGGGCTGGAGTAAGTCTATGTAAGGGTTATAATACAATCGATAGTATGGTTGAGGCGACTTGTCTATGAGTATGGGAGTTCACCACCCATATCATTTAGACTTGTGTGCGGACGATGAGTACCCATCTCAGTTGATCATCCGGCCTGGATGGGATGCCCCTCACGTTCGATGCTTTCCGAGAATGTTCTGTGCTTGGCCTTGTCTGCTTAGACAAGTGGGTACGGTTCTCGGCTCTCCATATGATTGTATTGTCGCGAGTCTTTCATACGCTAACCCCGGGTCCCGACAGACTTGGTATCAGAGCAGGACTGACTGTAGGATTATCAGCCTTGGATGAAGTCGAGTCTAGCTTGCTATAGTTATATAGTTACTCTAGGTATATAAGGAAACAACGTAAGGCTTCTTTTTTCTCCTTATCTTCATCATTCTGAGTTCTGAGTCACCCTCATGTTTTATACGGGAAGATAGGACTAGGCTCATCTATGTCTTACTAGAACATCTCGTTATTTGCTTCCTTGTAGCCGTAGGAAAGTTGTGTTCGGTTTGCTATAGTTGTTTTGCTTCCTGATTTCTTACATCGTATGTAAGTGTTGTTTCCATGTCTTCGAGGTCTTACTTTAGTGAGGATGTAGTAGTATCTTAGTATATTGTACGCAAGGTGTTCTAAGTTCCAGAGGCTTAGATAAATAATGTATAGGAAGTCAGAGTGCCTCTGAAGGATGTATCATCTTCATCACGTTTCTATTAGCTTGGCGCTTGTACTAAAAGGATGTATGGTTTGTATGACAGCTTGTGAATATATGGCTTGTATGCTTTTATCACCATGTTGTCAAGATGATTACTTACTTTGCACTGTGATTCTTCCAGTACCTTCAATACCTTGTTTAGACTCTTCCAATCAACTCTGTTTGACTTTGGTTTTAACCTTCAGGATGTCTCAAGGAACCTGTGGCCAGCTTGGTCATGCCCATGGTCGTGGGAATGATCCGGAGGAAGGCAATCTTCCACCCCCACCCACGATGGCTCAGGTTCTGATGGAGGTTGAGAGCACCCGCCAAGACTCTCACCAGTTGCTGGAGGTCATTGCCCGCAACACCACTCAGCAGCGCAACGAGTTGGTGTCTTTGAATGACTTCATCCGGCTTCATCCCCCGGTTTTCAGCTACTCCACCGAGCCCCTTGACGCTGATGACTGGCTTCGCAACATCGAAAGGAAGCTCCAGGCAGGCCATGTTGCAGATGGTGACAAGGTCAGCTATGCCACCTACCACCTTGAGGGTGCAACTAGCTCTTGGTGGGAGAATTTCTTGAACATGCGTCCCGCTGGACCGCCCACGACTTGGGATGAGTTCTGCACTTCATTCCGTGAGCACCACATTCCAAAGGGTCTTATGGACCGCAAGCGTGAGGAATTCTGCAACCTCACCCAAGGCAGAAGGACTGTTGACGAGTTTAGTCGTGAGTTCAACCGACTTGCTCGTTATGCTACTGAACAGGTATCCACCGACGCCAAGAAGAAAGAGAGGTTCCGCCGTGGACTCAATTCTGGACTCCGTCGTGAGCTCAACCTGCATGACTTCGCCACCTTCCAGGTCCTTGTCAACAAGGCCATCAAGGCGGAGGACATGAACACCCCCAATGACTTCCGCAAACACCCTAGAGACGATGGTTCATCCAGCTCAGGCTCTTAGAAGCGCAAGATCTGGATCCCCAACAGCATGTTTCGCCAGAACAACCCATCGAGGCCATCCTATGTGGCGCCTCGTCCACTAGCTTCGTTCCACCCAGCTCCACCGAACAACCCAGCTTCCCGCACTATCTTTGGAGCCTGCTACAAGTGTGGTCAGGCAGGTCACTACTCCCGTGAGTGTCCCCAGAACCAGATCCAGAATCAGAATGCTCCACCCCGTGCCGGAAGTAACAACAATGGTCGTGGCAAGCCACCCCCGAAGGTCTACACCACCAAACCCGCTCCTCCCGCCACTTGTGGACGTGTGAACCAGATATCAGCTGAAGAGACTAGCGACACTTCTGACGTCATTCTTGGTACGCTCCCAGTCAATTATGTTCCTGCTTCCGTTCTTTTCAACCCAGGAGCATCTCATTCATTTATGTCGGAAAGTTATGCACTTCGTCACGAGTTATCCTTTGTTGAAATGCCCACACCAATGATAATTCAAACTCCAGGGTCAAGATGGAAAACTAATAGAGTAAGTCATGGAAATCAAATTGCAATTGGGGATTTAGTATTCCTTGCTTCACTCATAGCCCTCAAGTCTTCAGACATTGATGTCATCCTTGGTATGGATTGGTTATCAAGACAAAACGCTTTTCTTGATTGTAAAGCCAAGTCAGTTAGACTTACACATCCTTCAGGTCAGACAATATATTATTCCTCACAAAGATCGAGAACCCAAATACATTCGTTGAATGTGCTTCCCCTTCCCGACCTTGAAGATATTCCGGTGGTTCGTGACTTCCCGGATGTCTTTCCTGAAGAGCTGTCGGGCATGCCACCCGACAGATGTGTAGAGTTCATAGTGGATCTTATGCCAGGAACCGCACCAATTTCCAGACGCCCATACAAAATGGCCCCACGTGAGTTAGTTGAGCTTAAAATCCAACTTGAAGCTTTGTTGGCAAAAGGCTTCATCCGCCCTAGCTCATCGCCATGGGGTTGCCCTGTTCTGTTCGTAACGAAGAAAGATGGAACAGAAAGGATGTACGTAGATTATCGCCCACTAAATCTAGCGATGATAAAGAACAAGTATCCACTTCCCAAGATCAATGATATTTATGATCAACTTGCCGGATCCTCTTTCTTCTCCAAGATGGATTTGAGATTAGGTTATCATCAAATCAAAATCCGAAACGAGGACATTCCCAAAACGGCTTTCATTACTCGTTATGGTCTTTACGAGTACACCGTCATGTCCTTTGGTTTAACCAATGCCCCCGCCACTTTCTCGGGCATGATGAATTCAATCTTCATTGTCGGGACCCGGGGTTAGCGTATGCAAGACTCGCTACCACACTATCATATGGAGAGCCGAGAACCGTACCCACTTGTCTAAGCAGACAAGGCCAAGCACAAAACGTTCTCGGAAAGCATCGAATGTGAGGGGCATCCCATCCAGGCTGGATGATCAACTGAAATGGGTCCTCATCGTCCGCACACAAGTCTAAATGATATGGGTGGTGAACTCCGATACTCATAGACAAGTTGCCTCAACCATACTATCGATTGTATTACAACCCTTACATAGACTTACTCCAGCCCGATCACTTAGTCGGGGTCTAGGGCGGGCTCAATCATACATCAAAGTGTGCATGTGACAGAGTCACGAGAAATCGCATCGCGATGCCCCAAGCTGCACACATCTAAGGGCCACTTGGTGTATAAAAGACCGCCAGCCAGATCACAACTAAGGTATCGAAAACCCATAGAAAGACATGCAGGTTATTATCATACAAGCAGCACACATGCCTTGTATGAACAGCAGGTATCATTGCAATTCTCTACAAAGTATACAACTTTATTGATAACTCTTACAGAGTGCACACAGAGATCACGAGACCGTGATCCAACATTACAACAAGCATGCGGAAGAAAATTATGTCTGGGTACAGACAAGTTTAACAAATGGCTTAAGAAGCCTTATTTAAACACAAGCCCTCCACGAGGGAACCAGTCTGCTGACTTGGACTACACTAGCTTGGTCTTCAGTCGTCGAGCTCGAGGAAGAATCCACCTTCGGGGTCAGTGAGTTCATCTAAAACATAGAATAAGCAAACATGAGTACAAAGTCGTACTCAGCAAGACTTACGTAGGAGATATACTACTCATGCACATGCATCAAGGTAAAGGGAAGTGGGGTTTCAATGAAGAAATGCCAGCTTTGACTTGGCTAGTCCTGAACTACGAGTACCAGACTTGAGGTAAGAAGCGTACACGAGTCCACTACATGTCTCCAACCAATTACACCACTATGGTGCCTTCCTTGACTTCCCCACAAGAAAGAACGCCATAGCACTCACACTTATCTTGGCAAGTTTTATAAGTATCCAATTCAAGTTGTCTAATAATCAACCTAAGCTTTCCAAGAAGTCCCTTACCGCGGACGCGGCTATTCGAATAGTTTTGTTAACCCTGCAGGGGTGTACCCCTACACACACATGTCATCGCTTACCGCATTTTGCGTGTCACCGTTCAAGAGGCGACATCGAGGATGCCACCACAACTGTTACATCATAGCCGATCTAGTCCAAGAAAGCCGCCTACCTGGGTTGGCTACCACTATCGTGAACCCGGCCGGTTTACCGAAGTGGACCCAGATGATGTGTGCGTGGTGCATAAGCCGGTCTTGGCTGAGCCGTTCTCTCACTTAGCAGCCAGGCCACAAACCTACCAGAACTCTGAACTACTGCGACATCTGGACATCGAAAGGGATGAGTTATTAGGTTGAGAGGGGTCAGTGAGGCCAATGTGTGGTTATACTCTTCATCTTGGATCACCACACAAGAACTCGGACTTAGGGCGGTGTTCATCGAGACAACCCACAGTGTACTCCTACACAACCTCTCATCGTTCACCTTGTATCAGGGTAGATTCACCAACACATTTCCACCATCATCATCATGATTGCTACCATCCCGACTCACATAAAAGTATCAACATTGTATCACTCTACGCATGCAATAAGCAGTAACAATTGCAGGGGCCACATGATATCAATCAACTCCTACATTTGTTAGGGTTGTGGTTTGCTTACTACTGTGAAAAAAGATAGGTCATGCAAAGGAATGGGTTCATCTATGCGGTAGAAATGTAGCATGGTAATCATCCTAAACAATGCATAAGCGAGATTGAGAGGGAACTGGGATTTTATCGACATGATCAATGGGGTTTTGCTTGCCTTGCTGACGAGGTTTAGTATCGGGGTCTTCAACGAAGGGGGCAGCCTCCTGTTCGGGTTCCACTTCTACTCGACAAACGACAAACAAGGAAGCAATATAAATACAATGCACAACCACATGGTTGAATGTTGAAACTTCATGTATGTGCCACAGATGTGTGAGTGATTCCAATTAAATGAAGTGTATTGCAAAGGTTTTGCAAATTCAAACTCCATTTTTAATTTATAAGGAATGCATATGCTTTGTTACCACTGTTCACCCAGGCAAACTTGGTCAAACATGAAAAAAGATTGCATATTCAGATTCCTTGAATTTTTCTAATAATTTTAGACATATTATTTGCTACATTTGGAGTTAGGACGAATTTTCTATGAATTTCCAAAGTTTGAAATATTTTCTGCCAATTTCTGAATTGATTTAAATAGAAAAGCTATTACTGCATCAGCAGGAGGTCATGCTGACGTCAGGGGGTCAGTGACGTGCGGGATCAGCATGTCAGTGGCTGGGTTAATAAACCCGGTTAGTTTAAACTAACAAGGGGGATTAGTGGGGCATGGGGCCCACTCTCAGTCTCACAGGGGTGTAGGGTCAAGTTAATTAAGCTCAGGGGTTAAGATAATGGAGGGGGGTCGTCGCCGGCGAGTACTGTACACGCCGGAGCTTCGCCGGGATCATGTTTTCGGCCACGGGGGAGGGATCTGGAGGCACGGGCGCGTAGCCCGCGGGCTGGCGCATCCACTGGAGCGAGCGGGATGTCAAGGCGAGGCCCCATGCCACGGCTACGACGACTAGTGCGGCGGCCGGAGCACTGGAGCGGGCGGGGCTACGTTACGGGTCACGGGGAGGAGCACGGGATGGGGCAAAAGAATGGTGAGCTCACTAGGAGCATGTTGATGCAGGCTATGGAGGCTGGGGAAGGCTGACGGCGACGAAATCCGGCGATGGCGCACGGCGGCTCCGAAGAGGCGTCGATGGCGAATACGGTGACTCGGGGTCGTCCGGGCTCCTGATCTGCAGCAAGGCAACGAAGAGGACGACGATGAGGCCACTGGACACGGTATTCGGGGCTTTGGCGCGCGGTGGCCGCGATGGCCACGACGGCATGCTCCGATGAGGTCTAAGTTGGCGTCGAATTCGCGAGAGGGAGAGGGGGAGAGCGACCAGGAGCTAGGGGGAAGGGTGCGGAGTGAGCTGGGCATCTCCGTGGCAAAGCGACATGGCTCGGGGAGGCCTAGACGCGCCTCGGTGGCCTGCACGGCGGTGAGCTCGCCACCGAGCTGCTTCCCGCCGTCGGGCAAGACGACAAGGTGTGGGGATGGGCCTGGGCCGTGGGGGGTTTAGTTGGGCCCGAGGCCTGTAGCTTTGGGCTGGGTTTCTTTTTTTCTTTTTCTTCTGTTTTCTTTTCTGTTAATTTGTTTTTCCTTGCTAAAAAATATCTAGGCATTTTATTAAATGCCCCAAATTTTTATGTGGACTTCTAATGCATAATGCTAGCCACTTATAAAGTGTGGGCATTTTTAAAATTAAAATAATTTGAACTTTAATTCAAATAGAGGTTTAAATTTAAATCCATGCTCCTGTTTGAATATTTGAAAAATCCATGAGCATGGGGTTGGTCCCACATCACTTGATATGTGATCACACTCATTTATGAGACTTTTCAAAAATGCAAAAGGAATTTTTGGAGCAACTTTTATTCTGGCCATTTGAATTAAATTCAATTAGGGCTTCTGCTTTCGCCATTTTGAATTTCAATTTTGAATTTTGAGCATGAATGCAGGGTAGCTCTTGATCCTAGCACATACCTAACTTGGGGTTGTGACATTCATGGAGTACCTAGATAAATTTGTTGTAGTTTATCTTGATGATATTCTCATCTACTCGAAGAACGAAGAAGAACATGCCGAACATCTCAGGCTGGTATTGATGAAACTTAGAGAGCATCGCCTTTATGCCAAGTTCTCCAAGTGTGATTTTTGGCTACTAGAAGTGACATACTTAGGCCACGTGATTTCTACAAAAGGCATTGCTGTCAATCCAGAGAGAGTTCAGGTCGTCCTTGACTGGACTCCACCTGAATCGGTTAAGAAATTTAGGAGTTTTCTTGGCCTAGCAAGCTACTGCCGCCGCTTCGTCGAGAACTTTTCTAAAGTTGCAAAGCCTCTAACTGAACTCCTCAAGAAAGATATGAAGTTCCAATGGACTCCCAAGTGCGAGGAAAGCTTTCAAGAGCTAAAAAGAAGATTGACTTCTGCACCCGTACTTGCGCCTCCAGACACCAAAAAGGATTTCGAGATCTTTTGTGAGGCCTCACGGCAAGGGTTAGGATGCATACTTATGCAAGATATACATGTGGTAGCTTATGCTTCACGCCAGTTGCGTCCACATGAAGAGAATATCCTACCCATGATCTTGAACTCGCTGCCGTAGTTCATGCCCTGACAACTTGGCGACATTACCTCCTTGGTAATCCTTGTGAGATCTATTCCGACCACCAAATCCTCAAATATATATTCACCCAGCTGGATCTTAATCTCAGGAAAAGACGCTGGATTGAGTTGATAAAATATTACGATGTAGGAATTTCTTACACCCCAGGCAAAGCAAATGTCATGGCTGATGCACTAAGTCGTAAGTCGTATTGTAACAACCTCATGTTACAACAGTGTCAACCACTTCTTCATGAGGAATTTTGCAAGCTCAATGTTGAGATTGTTCCTCATGGCTATCTTTCTACCTTGGTGGCGAAACCAACTCTTGAGGATCAAATCATAGTTGCCCAAAGGCGTGCACGAGGTGTTCGCCGGATCAAGGAGAACATTGCTAGCGGAGTTGCTAAATGTTTCTCCATAGATAGCAAAGGAACGGTATTCTTTGGAAATCGTTTGATAGTACCTATGAATAGGGAACTAAGGCAACTCATCCTCAAAGAAACCCATGATACACCCCTCTCGATTCATCCCGGTAGCACAAAAATGTACCGAGATCTACGCCAGAGATTTTGGTGGACTAGGATGAAGAGAGACATTGCTCGATTTGTTGCCGAATGTGATGTTTGTCGTCGCATTAAGGCAGAACACCAAAGACCTGCTGGTACACTTCAACCTTTGCCTATTCCAGAGTGGAAATGGGACAAAGTCAGTATGGATTTCATCACTGGCTTTCCAAAATCCCAGAAAGGAAATGATGACATCTTCGTTGTGGTGGATAGACTTTCCAAAGTCGCACACTTCCTGCCCGCTCGCGAGTCTATAACTGCTAGTCAGTTAGCGGACTTGTATGTCTCTAGAATTGTGTCTCTTCATGGTGTTCCTTTGGAAATCAATTCTGATCGTGGTGGCCTTTTCACCTCTATATTTTGGGGAAGCTTTCAGAATGCTATGGGAACTCATCTCTCCTTAAGTACAACTTTCCATCCTCAGTCTAGTGGTCAAGTCAAAAGGGTTAACCAAATTCTCGAGGACATGCTCAGAGCTTGTGTTATCTCATTCGGAAAGAATTGGGAGAAGTCTCTTCCATTTTCCGAATTTGCTTATAACAACAATTTCCAATCTAGTCTGAACATGGCTCCTTTTGAACTCCTCTATGGACGAAGATGTCGAACACCCCTTAACTGGTCAGAAACCGGTGAAAGACGATTCTTTGGACCGAATATGATCAAGGAAGCAGAAGAGAAAGTTCGCATTGTTCGTGATCAATTGAAAGCCGCTCAGTCTCGTTAGAAAAGCTAATATGATCTTCATCATAGGAAAGAGAGCTACAATCTGGATGGGAAGGCTTACCTTCGGGTTACTCCTCTGAAGGGAACCCAACGATTCAGTATCAAAGGCAAGTTGGCCCCACGTTACATCGGACCTTTCCGCATTCTTGCTAAACGTGGAGAAGTTCCCTACCAACTTGAACTACCCCCGCACCTTTCCCGAGTACATGATGTATTCCATGTGTCACAACTCAGGCGTTGCTTCAAGGACCCCATCCGCGAAGTCGACCATGAAACGCTTGATCTCCAAGATGACCTTTCTTATTGAGAATACTCCGTTTGTATTCTTGATTCCGCAGAGCGTGTCACTCGTCGTCAGAACATTAAGATTCTTAAAGTGCAATGGTCACACCACTCTGAGAAAGAAGCCACGTGGGAAAGAGAAGACCGTCTCCGTGCCGAGTACCCAACCTTCCTCCCGCAGACTTCTGAATCTCGGGACGAGATTCTGTTGAGTGGGGCCGAGTTGTCAGAACCATCTGTTAGGTAATGTGCTAGGATCAAAGTCACCTTGCATTCACTCAAAGAAAATCAAATGGAATTCAAATTCAAACTCAAATGGGAGAAGGAACACCCCGCAGATGAATTTAATTCAAATGGCCAGAATAAAAGTTCCTCCAAAAATTCCTTTGGCATTTTTGAAAAGTCTCATAAATGAGTGTGATCACATATCAAGTGATGTGGGACCAACCCCATGCTCATGGATTTTTCAAATATACAAACAGGACCTTGGAATTAATCAAAAACCCCTATTTGATTTAAAATTCAAATGATTTGAATTTTAAAAATGTTCAAACTTTACAAGTGGCTAGCCTATTATATTGTGAAGCCATATAAAAAGTTTCAACATTTTATAAAATGGTTTGCTATTTTATTTAGCAGTGCCAAAACAAATAGCAGAAGAGGAAGAGAAAAGAAATAAAAAAGAGAAGGCTTACCTCCAAAAAGGCCCAACTCATCGCCCCCGGCCTAGGCCCACCTGGAGCCCTTGTCGTCCACCCCAGGCAAGCGAGCACGCTGCTGCGTGCAGGCCATGCCGAGGCCTCCGACGCCACCACGACGTCCCTAGCCACGCAGCTGCTTCCCCGCCGCCTTCTACGTGTCCTAGAGATGCCCCGAAGCCTCCCAGATCCATTCGCCCTCTCCGCGGCCACTTTCCCCTTCCCCCTCGACCGATTTCTCCACCGCCCGAGGACTTGCCGGAGCGCCCCGCCATGGTTTCCACGACCAACGACACCTAGGGCTCGAACCAGCAAGTCCCCCGTGCTCCTCGCCATCATCTATGTCTACTCGCAGAAGCTGGAGCTTCAATTCGGCCCCGAAGAGTTGCACGCTTCATTGGATCGCAGCCGGCCGCCGGAGCTCAAATTGATCGATTCGCCGCCGCCGTAACCTCCCCGCCTCCGACGCCTTCTCCAACGTGTTCACCAGCGTCTGGTGAGATTTTCCCCTCAAGCCGCGGCACCCCTACCTTCCTCTAGCTCGATTCGCCATGAATGCCGGAGTACAGCGCCGCTGTGCTCGTCGTCGGCGAGCAACCGTAAAGCAGATGTCCGCACCACCTTGTCTTTCGCAACCGCCGTGCTCCTCTGGTTGGATCCCGCCTAACCCCACTCCTTTTAGTGCCCCGTAGCTGAATCCACCTCGCAGTCGTGGCTCCGCCGCCGCAAAGCCGACGCCGGTGAGCCTACATGGCACCCCAGCCCTTGTTTTTGGTCCAGATCGAGGCGCGGCGACGAGAGCTTCCTCCTGGTGGTCTTGGCGCTTCAAAAGGATAACCGGAATGCCGTACCCGTGCAGCTCCACCGTTCTGGAGGTCGCCGGAGACATGTCGCCGGCGTGCTGACGTGTCCGGCGAGGTTAACCACCTTGGCCCAACCCCCAGTGAGGCTGCCATGTGGGCCCCAGGCCCTAATTAACCTTTGGGTTAATTTAAAACTAAACTAAACGTTTTAATTAACACATGAGACACTAACATGTGGGACCCAGTGGTCAGAGGCCCTCTGACGCCAGCATGAGGTCATGCTGATGCAGTAAAAGCTTTTCTATTTAAAAATATTCCAGAAATTCCAGAAAATGAATTAAACTTTGGAAATTCATAACTAATCCATTTTAACTCCAAATTAAACATATAATATATGTAAAATTATCAGAAAAATGCAAGGATTCTGAATATGCACTTTGTTTTCATGTTTGACCATTTTAAAATGGGGGAACAGAGAGAACAATGCATATGAATTCCTTTTAAATTTAAAATTGGAGTTTGAATTTGCAAAACCTTTGCAATGTACTTCATTTAAATGGAACCCTCACACATCAGAAGCATATACATCAAGTTTCAACCTTCAACCATGTGATTGTGCATTGTATTTATATTGCTTCCTTGTTTGTTGTTTGTCGAGTAGAAGTGGAACCGGAACAGGAGGCTGCCCCCTTCGTTGAAGACCCCGATACTGAACCTCGTCAGCAAGGCAAGCAAACCCCATTGATCATGTCGATAAAATCCCACTTCCCTCTCAATCTCGCTTATGCATTGTTTAGGATGATTACCATGCTACGTTTCAACCACATAAATGAACCCATTCCTTTGCATGACCTATCATTTGTCACATTAGTAAGGAAACCACAATCCTAGCACATGTACGTAGGAGTTGATTGATATCATGTGGCCCCTGCAATTGTTACTGCTTATTGCATGCTTAGAGTGATACAATGTTGATATTGTTATGTGAGTCGGGATGGTAGTAATCATGTTGATGATGGTGGAAATGGGTTGGTGAATCTACCGTAATACAAGGTGAACGATGAGAGGTTGTGTAGGAGTACACAGTGGGTTGTCTCGTTGAACACCGCCCTAAGTCCGAGTTCTTGTGTGGTGATCCAAGATGAAGAGTACAACCACACATTGGGCTCACTGACCCCTCTCAACCTACTAACTCATCCCTTTCGATGTCCAGATGTCGCAGTAGTTCGGAGTTCTGGCAGGTTTGTGGCCTGGCTGCTAAGTGAGAGAACGGCTCAGCCGAGACCGGCTTATGCACCACGCACACATCATCTGGGTCCACTTCGGTAAACCGGCCGGGTTCACGATAGTGGTAGTCAACCCAGGTAGGCGGCTTTCTTGGACTAGATCGTCTATGAGGTAACAGTTGTGGTGAGCATCCTCGCCGGTACCTCTTGAACGGTGTCGAGTAAAAAGGCGGTAACTGATGATCATGTGTGTGTAGAGGTACACCCCTTCAGGGTTAACAAAACTATGCGAATAGCCGCTTCCGCGGTAAGGGAATGCTTGGAAAGCTTAGCTTGATTATTAGACAACTTGAACTGGATACTTATAAAACTTTCCAAGATAAGCGTGAGTGCTATGGCGTGCTTTCTCGTGGGGAAGTCGAGGAAGGCACCATAGTGGTGTATTTGGTTGGAGACATGTAGTGGACTCGTGTACGCTTCTTACCTCAAGTCTGGTACTCGTAGTTCAGGACTAGCTAAGTCAAAGCTGGCACTTCTGCATATGAACCCCACCTCCCTTTTCCTTGATACATGTGCATGAGTAGTATACCTCCTACATATGTCTTGCTGAGTACGACTTTGTACTCACATTTTCTTATTCCATCTTTTAGATGAACCCACTGACCCCGAAGGTGGATTCTTCCTCGAGCTCGACGACTGAAGACCAAGCTAGTGTAGTCCCAGTCAGCAGACTGGTTCCCTCGTGGAGGGCTTGTATTTAAATAAGGCTTCTTAAGCCATTTGTTAAACTTGTCTGTACCCAGCCAAAATTTTCTTGCGCATTCTTGTTGTAATGTTGGATCACGGTCTCGTGATCTCTGTGTGCACTCTGTAAGAGTGATCAATAAAGTTGTATAATTTGTAGAGAATTGCAATGATACCTGCTGTTCATACTAGACATGTGTGCTGCGTGTATGATTATATCATGCATGTCTTTGTATGGGTTTTTGAGACATTAGTTGTGATCCGGCTAGCGGTCTTTTATACACCAAATGGCCCTTAGATGTGCGCAGCTTGGGGCATCGTGATGCGATTGTTCGTGACTTCGTCACGTGCACACTTTGATGTATGATCGAGCCCGCCCTAGACCCCGACTAAGTGATCGGGCTGGAGTAAGTCTATGTAAGGGTTATAATACAATCGACAGTATGGTTGAGGCGACTTGTCTATGAGTATGGGAGTTCACCACCCATATCATTTAGACTTGTGTGCGGACGATGCAGACCCATCTCAGTTTATCATCCGTCCAGGATGGGATGCTCCTCACGTTCGATGCTTTCCGAGAACGTTCTGTGCTTGGCCTTGTCTGCTTAGACAAGTGGGTACGGTTCTTGGCTCTCCATATGATTGTGTTGTAGCGAGTCTTGCATACGCTAACCCCGGGTCCCGACAAGGATGAACTTGGGAACCGGAAGATTTGATCGAGAGGCCCGACGTACCCTAACTTTGTGGCGTCGAGCAGCTACGGCGACGGCGAGCGGCGAGGACAAGCTCTTCGTCGGCAGGGAAGGCCATGATGGCGCCTGTCCGGCAGGGAAGCGGCTCAGGAGATGGCGAGGTGGAGGTTCACGACGGCACGCTCGGGAGAGGAGGGATGAGGTGGGAGAGACGAAGTGACGGGTGGATTGTTGTCGCTGGGGGATGCCTTATATAGGGCTGGCCAGACAGATCTATCAGATCAGATCGAACGGCTCCCAGAGACCGTCTCTCCGGATTCTACGAAGAGGATTTGGAAGAGAATCGCGAGAAAATCTCAACGACCCGAAATTGACGGGTCTCAACGACCGAAGAATAAGTCTTGACCTTGAGTAAATTTTTTGATAAAGTTGGAAGCATTTGATTCGGAACTTAATGACGTTCGAAGAAAAATACTTACCGTTTCAAATGTGCTTAACCATTTTAGAAAGATAGAGTGAGAGAGAAAAAGAATAGAAGGGGTAGGGTCCGAAACTTATCACCTCGAAGAAGGACAACACAACAAAGCTAAAGGTGATAAATATAAAGGACTAAAACCAACAAAAAACAAAAGACAGAACTGGAAGCAAAAATAAAATCGAAACAAACTCTCAAACAAAGTAAATGAATATGTACAGGGAGGTTAAGTTTCGGTCTTACAGAATGTTGCGCGAGTCCAAGATATTGAGATCACATCTCAGCGCACATAACCTTTTCTCATCCAATGGTTTCAAGAATATATCATCCAATTGATCTGCAGTTCTGACATGACTTATCACAATATCTTTATGCTGAACATCGAAGAGAATGATGGCGAATATCAATATGCTTCGTGCGAGAGTGTTGTACTGGATTGTGGAAATTTTTGATAGCACTCTCATTATCACATAGGAGAGGAATTTTCTTCACATGAATTCCATACTCCTTCAGCGTCTGCTTAAGCCAAAGAATCTGAGTGCAGCATGAGCCAGAAGCAATGTATTCGGCTTCAGCAGTGGATACTGAGACACAATTTTTCTTCTTGGAAGCCCAACACACAAGAGATCTACAGAGGAAATGACAAGTGTCTGAGGTAGAATTTCTATCAACACGATCACCAGCCCAATCCGAATCAGAATAGCCAATAAGATCAAACTGAGCACCCTTGGAATACCACAAGCCCAAGGTTGGTGTGTGAGCAAGGTACCGAAGAATTCGCTTTACTGCAATGTGATGTGATTCCTTTGGATTTGCCTGAAAGCGAGCACATATACATACTGAAAGCATAATGTCAGGTCTAGATGCACATAAGTATAAGAGTGAACCAATCATGGACCAATAATTCTTCCGATCAAAGGGTTTGCCCTTCTCATCTGCATCTAGGAAGCCATTGGTAGGCATTGGAGTCTTTATAGTTTTGCAATCAGTGAGTCCAAACTTCTTCAAGCAATCCTTGAGATATTTTTCTTGAGAAATGAAGGTGCCATTCTTCTGTTGACGGATTTGAGGCCCAAGAAAGACCTTCAATTCACCCATCATAGACATCTCATATTTCTTTGACATCATCTTGGAAAATTCTTCGCCAATAGCAGGGTTAGTGCAGCCAAAGATAATATCCTCTACGTATATTTGACATACAAACAAATCACCATTATAATAACGAGTGAAAATAGTTGGTCATTTGTTCCTGGTTTGAAGCCTTTCTTCAGAAGGAAATCCTTCAGGGTGTCATACCAAGGACAAGGTGCTTGCTTTAATCCATAAAGAGCCTTGTGTAACCTGTACACCATATCTGGGATCTTCGAGTCCTTAAAACCTGGTGGCTGCATAACATACACTTCTTCTTCGATTTCACCGTTAAGAAAAGCAATTTTGACATCCATTTGATATAATAGGATACCATTGAAATTTGCAAAAGCAAGCATAACACGAATTGATTCGAGACGAGCAACTGGAGCATAAGTTTTGCCGAAATCGATACCTTCCATTTGGGTGTAACCTTGTGCAACCAGTCTAGCTTTGTTTCTTACCACAATACGATCTTCATCTTGCTTGTTGCTAAAAATCCACTTAGTACCAATGATATTGTGCTTCGTGGGATCAGGAGTTTCGACTAAGGACCAGAATTTGTTTCGCTCGAATTGGTTGAGTTCTTCGAGCATAGCATTTAACCAGTCTTGGTCCTTCATGGCTTCATAAAATCTCGACGGTTCTAGCATGGAGAAAAATGAAAATTTTCCACAGAAGTTAGCCAAACGAGTACGAGAGCGAGTTGTGGGACGACCTGGTTGTTGAATTTCTTTGAGGATCGAATCAACATGAACTCTTCTTCGCACTCTAGACAGTGCATTTTCATTAGCTTGTGGCTCTGGTTCTTCTTCGGAATCAGCGTTTCCTTCGGGATTGGCATTTCCTTCAGGATCAGTATTTCCTTCAGGATCAGTATTTCCTTCAGGATCTGCATTCTCTTCTTTCATGGGTTCTTCTTCGTCCTGTCCATCATTATCTTAATGATGTTGATCTCCAACACCCCGTTCTATGTGTTGAAACATTGGATCATCACCATCCCTGTTAGCTTGACGTGGATTTGCTTCGACAGGATGAATTTCTCCAATCGCCATGGACCTGATCACTTCATCAAGAGGAGGTTCATCTAGATCATGAGGCAAATGCTCCTTTTGAGAGCCATTAGTTTCATCAAACCTCACATTTAAAGTTTCCATAACTTTCCCAAAGTGGGAGTTATACACTCTGTAAGTGTGAGAATTTGAGCCATAACCTAGCAGAAAACCTTCATGTGCCTTAGGGGAAAATTTGGAGCTATGATTCATGTCTCTAATAATGCAAGGAGCACCAAATACCCTAAGATATGAAACATTGGGCTTGTTACCAGTGATAAGCTCATGTGAAGTTTTCTTGAGGAACTTGTGAAGGTAAACCTTGTTGATGATATGACAGGCAGTGGTAATTGCGTCGGCCCATAACCTAACAGGAGTCTTGTATTCAGCAAGCATTGTTCTGGCCATTTCAATGAAAGTTATATTCTTCCTTTCAACTAAACCATTTTGTTGAGGTGCATAAGCAGCTGAGAACTCATGCGCTATACCATAATCATCAAGAAAATCTTCAATATGAGTATTTTTGAATTCAGTTCCATTATCACTTCGGATGTGCTTCAGAGATAATTCATATTCGGTTTGAGCTCTCTTTGAGAATGACTTGAAGATTTCAACAACTTTGCTCTTGTCATCCAGAAAGAAAACCCAAGTATAGCGAGAAAAATCATCAACAATAACTGGACCATTGTTGTTTGACTGCTAATTACATCGCATGCCACCGTAAATTGTTTCTTTAATAACCTTTTAACCGTTGTTCGGATTAAAATGTTTCTTATATGTAACTTGACTAGAATTGCGTGTAGATTGTGTTTATGCTGCTCTTGCTTGCTAATAAAAATAATAAAATTATGTTTATGACAGAACAGTACCAAATGCAATAATTATCGTGGGGTCCGTAATAGCTGCCATGTATAGGTTTTACCCCCCACTTAAAGTGACTAGTAGATAGTTTATTTATGCTTCACCTCTTGTCATGTTTGTGTCCTATGCCATGTTAATAACCTTTGCTAACCTTGAGTAGCTAAACAACTAACCATTCTAAATGTGTGGTATCGTCGTGTGTGATGAATACTCCACTTAACCTGTTCTCGACGGTAGGTGCGATGTCTCGTGTTGCCTTCTTGTTGATGCTTGCTCGTGTTTGCCTTGTAGTAATAGAGTGCTTGCTCGTTGATTGCTTTCCAGTGTTTCCTTCCTGTGTGCTTCCGGGTTTACCTTTGGAGACGATGCGAGCTTGCGATCAACTACACCTTCGGAACCCGGCTTATCAACAGGCAAGGACTATACATTACTTATGATCCATTCTATTTCAACCAGCGGTTTGCATGCTAGTCTAGGATAGGTTTGATGTTTGATCCTACCACATGTTTACAGCCTCTTTCAGACCGATACAGCCATGTCCCCTCCCAGCAAACCATGTACTGCTATGTTACTATTGCTCGTTGCTCATCCCTTGCTTAGTATGCATGCTTAGGATGCTACAATGTGACCCTGTTACTCCTTGGTTTGGGCTATCACATTATTATATTATTGTTGATGATATGATTATTATAATGTTGACTATATTCGATGAAGGATGGAAGGTCAAGGCTATCCCGCCCCGACGCTTTGTTCCATTCGAGTCACCTAGGACCCGAGTTCCGGGTATTGTGTCTCTTGACGAGCGTGCCTAACCGCGTGTGGGATTCTGTGGGATCCCCTCTTCTTACCTACCTATCTTCAAACATTTCTAGTGGTGGCCCAAGCTGATTTTACCATTTTAGAAACCGTGTGCGTAACTGGTCTGCAGCCAGTGGATTTAAAACAAATCGGGCCAGTGGGATGGTATATCCTGTTGGTCCACACCTAGGAGCTAGGGGTGCCTGCCCGGGCGAGGGTTAGTCATCCCGACCTCATCCAGACGATAGAGACCGATTCGAGAGCGCGGTCGGCTTTTGAGGTTGATGTCGACTCACCAGGGGCCACCCAGATTTGTGCGTTGTTAGTTAGAGGGACCTATCGTACCGGATCTCTCGGAACAACTCTTCAATGTGTGTCTTTAACGGGCCCGACTGAGAGAGATGGGCGTGCGTGTGGAGCCATGTAATGGGCAGTTGGTACACCCCTGCAGGGTTAAATCTTTTCGAGAAGCCGTGTCGACGGTTATGGACGACTTGAGACCTACTCCTTGTTCATAGACAACAACAACTGAGATACTATTAATATAACTTGATCAACGTGTGTGTGCCTTGACTGCTTCTTCTTCGTCGGGATGCGAAGAGGAGGACAAGGATAGGATAGGTGTTATGTTTGTGTAAGAAGCTAATAGCAAGACTTGTTGGAGGCGATTCCTCATTGAATGCTTGTATTATTATCTTACTCTCTAGATCGTTAGCCACTTCATAAATTCTAGTGCGGCAGCAAACTCACCACCTACCCCATCCTTACTGTAAACTACTAGTTGTCCTAGAATGACGAGTGATGAAGTCCTTGTTGGGTCAGTTTCCCACTACAGTTGGATGCTGAGTACTTTTGTACCCATGATACTACCCCCAAACTCTTTTCAGGGTTCTGATCGACAACAGGTATGGTGATCGACGTTTCATGTGGAGACTCGACGAAGACTAGTTAGGCGGATCCCGGCGGAGGGCCTGGACCCATGTGGTTATGGGGATCGATGTTTTTCTCTTTGCCAGTAGGAATTTGATTGTAGTCTGTACTTAGACATGTATCTTCCGCTGATGGATTGTATTAAGGCAGTTGTATGCCGATTGTATGAGATGTTGTATCCTTGTATCTGTAATGTTGTGATATCATGTTGGCAATCCGAGGCATATGACTTCGTCATATGTCGCGGTGGGACCGATATGTGCTTCGTTCCCAGATCTGGATGGAAACATCTAGATCTGGAACAGTACCGCATATCGGGCATTACAACCATACTTGTTGCCTCCCAGGCTAGGATAATTTTGAGGACCAAAGAGATCCATATGAAGCAATTCAATAGGAAGAGTATTAGTCATGATTGTCTTCGCTGAATGATGTTCCTTTGTAATTTTTCTAGCTTCATAGGCACTGCAGAGGCAATCCTTATCGAATTTTATTTCGCTAAGGCCAATAACATGCTTCTTCTTCACCAGAGTTTGAATATTTCTCATCCCTGCATGACCAAGTCTTCTATGCCATAACCATCCAGATGAATCTTTTTCCATCAAGCAAGTGGATATGGCTAGGCCCAAAGAAAATCAACTATGTATAATTCTCCTTTTCGGTAGCCCTCGAAGACAAATGTATAGTCATCCTGTGAAAACACAACACAACGCGAAGTAGAAAATAGAACCAGCATACCCATATCGCATAGCTTTGAAATAAACATGAGATTATAACAAAGAGATTGAACTAGCATAACTTTGTCAATATGATTAACTTTTGATATGGCAACCTTACCCAAGCCTAGAACTTTACCCTTATTGTTGTCACCGAAGGTAATGTATTTCTGAGAAGATTGAGATAGTATTTCTTCGGTGAACTCCTTGTCTCCGGTCATATGATTAGTTCAACCATTGTCCATGACCCATTAAAATCCACTGGAGACATAGCCATGTAGAAGAATTAGTTCTTCTTAACAACCCACAAACGAGCAGGACACTGGGAAGACGTGGAAGCACTTGTTGAAGCAATATTAAAAAACACATGGTTATGTTGCCTAGGGGGATCTTCAAGTACACCATAAATGTAATTCCTCTGCGAAGGGTTAGGATATGAATGAGCATATTCAATCTTATCATTATTATCACGGTGTCGATAAGTGTAACGACCAGTGCGATAGTATTCCTTTTGAGGAACATTTGATTCGGGAACCAGTGAATCATTTCTCCCCTCGAGAGAGTAGTAATGTTTCGGTGGTACCGAATACTTTCTCTGCATAGAATGGTTAGGAAGCCATTTCTCAACGAGTGACTTGCGCACCCAAATTTGTCTCTTATAGAAACCATTCTTTGGAGGGGTACCAATGTATTCGGTCGAAACCTTTCTTTCCTAGTTCTTGATAAGCTTGTAGTCAGAATCAAGTGATTCGTCAACAATAGCCTTATCAATTTTGCAGTTGAAACCTGAAAGGTTAGCAATATCTATATTCTTATCCTTCACTAAAACCCATATAGTCTTTGGATACTGCTCAGGTTCCCAATAAGTGCCATCAGGGTTTAGCTTCCTTTCAAAGCCAACACCTTAATTCCTAGGATTCATGTGAAGGAGAGCCTTCCTCAAAATATCACAAAGGTACCGGTGTCCCTGAACAGTTTTGAACAATCTTGTTTCAAACAAATCTTTCAACCTAAGGAGTTCCTCGGTAAAAGCAGAGTTTTCCTCATCTAACCCATTAGTATCATCAATGACAATAGGTGCTTTTCCTTTAGAATCAGTTTTTATTCGTTCCAAACAAGTTAAGCATGGTGAATCAGAATTACGTTTAGCTTCAGAACCTTGTTGAGCCATGAGAGAGAGGTTAACATTTTCCAACTCTTCATGAGCCTCTTTCAGTTTCTCGAGAGCCATTTTCCTCTGATAAAATTCATAGGTTTGCTTATCATAGTCTACTGAAAGAAGATCATGCCGAGAGGATAGTTCTTCAAACTTCTCCTTCAGAGCAACATGCTCATTAGTTAACGTTTGACCTTTATCTATCTCATCGATCAACATGGATTCTGATTTCTTGATAGTTTTTCTTAGCGAATGTAATTCATCTAGTTGGATGGAAGCAACTTTAGCAAGTTTAGCATAGCTTATTTTTGAGTCACTGTCATATGATGAGAAATCAGAGGTATCATAGGTAACTTTGGATGAATATACCTTTGCCTTGGCCATGAAACAATATGAAGGAGTTTCATCTTCACTACTGTTGTTGGTGAAGAAAGAACTCGAAGCACCAGCCGAAGCAAATGCCAAACCAGCAACACCATCGGACTCGGATCCAGACGCTGATCTTGAGCCTGATTCTGCTTCGGACCCAGAGGCTTTTTCTTCAGAGTTCATTTATTTACCGAGACAGGCCTTGTCCTTTGATGGAGAGCTTCGTGAGGACGAACGGTGAGAAGAATTGTTTGAGTGCTTTGAAGAATAATTCTTCTTCGGTGATGAGAAACCTTTTCTTTGAAATCGGTTGAAGCGCTTCATGATTAGTGCTAAATCCTTTCCGGTGCTTGCAGGATCATCAGATTCAACACCGGAAGCAGAACTAACTTCGGGTGAAGAGTGGCGTGAAGATCTTGCTTTAGGTGCATGTGATCTTCTTCGAGAGCCGTTTACATATCGCTTCTCTTCCTCTTCCATTTCAAAGGTAGTGAGTCTCTCAAGAATGTCAGCAACAACAAGTTTTCAGAAATCAGTTATTTCCTTGATCATCAACACAATGTGATCAACGAGTCATCTAAGGAGCGAAGAAAAGTTCTCACCACCATGTGACTAGTGATGTCTTGAGCACCGAGGGAAATCAACTCATTTGCGAGAGTAGTGAGTCTTCTGTATATGGAGGTGAATTTTTCTCCCTCGAGTCTCTTGAATCGATAGAATTTGCTTTAGAGAGTGTCAATTCTGGCATCTTTCTGAGTTGAAGCACCTTATCCAATATTTTCCATATAGTTCCAGACACCTTTGGCAGAGGGGATATTCTTCACTTCATGATACTTCTCTGGAGTCAAGTGGTTTGTGATGAATACCTAGACTTCATAATCAAGTGCTAGACCTTTTATTTCTTCAGTTGTGGGAGCATCCTTTTCATTGAGTTGAACTCCATTCTTGACAACTTCCTAGGCAGCAGAGTTGATAGCTATAATATTTTACATCATCTTGTCCTTCTAGTAAGGGTAATCCTTCCCATTGAAAAAGGGAATAGGTTCGCCGGAGCGAACAGCTGCAAAAGACATACTTGGAAACACTCCAGGAGGTTAATCCAAAACACACAGAGTGTAGAGAGTGCCCAGATCTAATACCAATTGAAATTCCAAGTATGTGATCATAGCGGGAGGGGGTGAATGATCACTTCAAATTTTCGAGTGAAGCATTGAAGTGAAGCACAAACGCAACACAGAAAGAACATAGGAACAAGTAACAGGGAAGCAAAAAAGGCAACGAATCTAAACACAGCGAGTCAAATCAAGCTGAAGCATAACAGGAAGAAAATGCAATTCAGAATGTAAGTGCTTGAAGTAAAACTAACTCTTGACTCGGTGATGTTTGTTCGACCAGTTCACGTTCTACAAAGCGCTATGTCTGGCTAGAGGGACTGGTGATTGAACAGCTGGAGAAAAACTCTCTCCGTCTGTTGCTCCACTTCACCAATCTCCTTGAGCTTGGCCAGTTTTGACTCAGGGTAGATTATTGAAACAGCCCATGAGCAATAATTTGTAAATCAACATGAATTTGTACTTTGTCTGATGACCTTGTAACTTGGCATAATGCTAGTGTTTATCATTTCATGTGGTGCACTTTTTCACTCAGGCCCCTGAACTCCTTTGTATTTTCAACTGTGTTTTGCAAATTCAATTGGTGCCATAGCTTATATGGTTTTGGGGTATAAAAATGCAAGGATTCAAATGTTGATGTCCATTTGATGTTTTGTGCAACTCAATGTACATGGTGTGATCACTTAACCATATGAAACCTTGCCTTCCTTTTCTTTGCATTCTTCCAACTTCAGTGCATGTTGAAATCTTGTTCATCTGATCATTCAAGCATTGCTCCATGTCATCTTCAACTCTTTGCAATCTCAGATCAGCCCCTGGCATATTGTCATATGCAATGTGGCTGGATCCTTTTCTTCTGTTGAAACCTCCCTTGGTGTCAATTTCACCGACACATTTCTCCGTCTCCGGAATCGATAGTTATTTCACGATGTTTATTATTGTTAATTGTTTCATGCCATGACATGTTACCATGATATTTACACAAAAATTAAGGCTATGACCAATGCCATGATATGTTACCATGATAGTAATTGCATATGAAGTTCTTGACGTGTCGTCAACACCTCCATTTAATTTTCACTAGCTAGGGTCACACCATGTCTATTAAACTTGATCATCTCATCCATGCTTGAGCATTGTTGATCTCGATATTTACTTGTGTGCTTTCCTTGCCGGTACCTTACGTTAGCACCTGATACTGCCGAGGAGACTTACGTGGAGATTTCTGACACCGAGCCCGAGGACCCTGCTACGTCTGCTCCGTCGACCGATTACCCAGGAAAGGGGAAGATTCATACCATTACTTTATAACTCTCTGCCTACCTGCCTTAGCTGTAGTCTAGAAAGTTTTTTTGATCCTATCCACCTTGCTTATGCCAGAATCAAAACCAAAACAGCCATGATCCCCACATCCCAGCAAAACCAGTGTATTGCTAAGTTACCGCGGCTCAGCCATTGCTTAGTAAGATTAGGAAAACATGTTGCTTACCCTATGCTATGGTTGGGATATCATGTTAATAGAGAAGTTGGTTGATATTTATTATTATGATGTTAACTTATATTTGACGAAGGATGGGAGACCGCGCTGTTCCCGCTAGGTGCTTTGTTCCATTCGAGTCACCTAGGTCCCGAGTTCCAGGTATTGTGTTTCTTGACGAGCGTGCCTAATCGTGTGTGGGATTCTATGGGGTCCCCTTGTCTTACATACCTAGCTTCAAACAGTTCTAGTGGTGGCCTGAGCTGATTTACTTTTTGCAAACGTGTGTTTGCTTGGTTGGTACCCCAGCAATTTTCGAAACAACCTGGGCCAGCGGAGACATGGTTTCTCTTATTGGTCCACCCCAGGGAGCTAGGGGGTTGTCCACATCTGTTTGGGAAACTAACCCGACCTCATCCAGACGGTAGAGGCCGATTAGAGAGCGCGGCCGGCTTTTGAGTTGGGTGTCGACTCACCGGGGGCCACCCGGAATTGTGCGTTGTTAGTTAGAGGGACTCTGACGTTCTGGAGTTTCAGGCGTTCACCTAGCCAAGTGGAAACCGGGTGTACATGCGAAGCCTATGATGGGCAGTTGGTATACACCTGCAGGGTTAAATCTTTTCGGAAATCCTTGTCCGCGGTTATGGACGACTTGAGACCTACTCCTTGTTCATAGAATAACATCAATTGGATCATAATTAAAATTTGCCTACCGTGTGAGTGCCTTGGCTTCTTTTCTTCGTCCAGGGGGACCGAGAGAAGATCAAGGTTGTGTTATGTTTGCCATAAGTAGGTGGATAGTAGACTTATGACACGATGTCACGTACATTCTTGGATCTTATCTCTACTCTACTAGAATGATAGCCACCATATATGCTAGTGCGGCTGCAACTTTTCCAATTACTTTTGCTTACCGTAGGAAGTTAGTTATCCTGTAATGACATAATCTCACCCCTTGTTTCCTTTTGTGCTTTTACAGTTTTGCCTGATCGGCCGCTGTAGTTGACTACTACCTCGACCCGAGCACCGGACAATACTTCGTGGAGGTGCCCCCGGAGGACGATGATGAGGACGACTTCGCTCAGTAGATCCTATAGTTGGGTTCTCACTTTCTGTGGGTGGACTTGCTTATGTGTAGCCCTCTCTAGGGTCATTTATATTTTGACCGTACTCAGTCGTGATTTTCTTCCACTTGTTGCATGATGTACTGTTGGGTCTATGGACCTCTGAGATGATGTAATAAATACCAACGGCGATGTATGCCCTGGACTCTATATATTTTTCTCTTAGTATAAAGTTCATTGTTCTTATATCTGTTGTTGAGAACCCGGCAGCGACACGAGTGAGAGTGTCGTGAGTCGGTGGCCTTTTATGTGCTAATAACTCCAACGGGACGCGAAAGCGACCAACTTGAGATAGCACCGCATCGGGGGCCTTACAACTTGGTATTAGAGCAGGCCTGATTGTAGGACTCCTCACTGGTCGAAGTTGAGTCTAGAATCTATTTTGTAGTTACTAAGGAAAAATCAGAGAGTAGGAACTCTTTCTTTTTCTTCTTACCCCACCCTCCCACCCCTTTTTCCGTGAGGAAGTGAAACACTGTTTTCTCTCTCTGCAACTTATCCCCTTTCAAAACAAATCTAGGTTCTCGTTTACGTGAGGCTCCGATTCCTCTATAATTTTTTGCTAGTGACGAGAAGGGTTGGCGTACGTTGAGAACATTGAGCCGCCACTTGGGGTTGACAGCTCCACCTCGCTTACCGCATACCTCAGGTGAAACTCTATACAGGGATGGTTGGCATCCTCCGGATGTGGTTCCTCCCCCTATAGGAGACCGCTTCGGCGTGCCGCTCAGGGCAGATGTCTCAACGTTCAGGTCTTGAACCACTCGTATATATTTTTGTGTGCTCTCTAGTAGATTATTATCTTGGATTCGGATGATCTCGGTTTGGGAATTCCAGTAGCACCTAGCTTTCGACTTTCCGGGTTAACCTTGGTGGATTTTCAGCCTTCGGCTTCCTCATACCTCGTGAGGAAGTGTTTTTGTCAATATTTCTTTATCTTCTGGTTTTTTTGATGTTTATACCATGTTCTCATAAGTGTTCCTGTATACAGGATGCCAAGAGCGAACATGCCGATGCCAGAGAACCATCTCCTTGGGAAGGCTGTGACCGCAGTGGTTCAGGGCACAGCTGCGATCTTGCAGATGCTCTAGAACCAGACTGCCCGGAGGAGTGATCGGCCACAGTATACGACTCTGCAGCAGTTCCTTGCTATCAACCCCCCAGGTTCTCCGAGGCTCGAGACCCGATGGAAGCGGATGATTGGATTGCAGAAATCAAGAGGCACTTTAATGCAAAAACCGTAAGACCAGTCGACTATGTCACCTTTGCCTCCTTCCAGCTTCAGGGTGCAGCAACCAGATGGTACGATACCTATAAGGCCAACAAGGGTGATACTATCATCACGTGGGGAGACTTCGTCGCAGACTTCAGAGCAGCACATATTCCGAGTGGCTTGATGGACAGGAAGTGAGAGGAGTTCCTGGCTCTGAGACAGGGTGACAGGTCAGTTGAGGAGTACAACCTGGCCTTCGTCAGGCTCGCCAGGTACGCTCCGGAGGAGGTCTCCACATAGGCCAAGCGCATTGCCAGATTCCGTGGGGGTCTCAGCACAGGGATCAAGTACGCACTCACCCAGTGCAACCCCACGCTGTTCTCGCAGTTTGTGGATCAGGCTATCCGCCAAGAGTCAGCTAGAGCAGAGTGGGACGTAGACAGGAAGCGCCAGAGAGAGCACAACTCCGCAGTGATGGTCCACAAGAAGGCAAAGACTTGGGTCACAGAGGCACCACCGCAGAGGAAGCAGTTCCAGTAGAGGGGGGCAGTTTCCCGCACTTTTTCCCCCCCTCCCGTCCCAGTTCAGCAGGGGTCTCGCTCTACACCACCACACGCGAGGCCACCCAGGCCGCAGTCCCAGCCCAGGTTAGACGTGATCTTCTACAAGTGCAGAGAGCCAGGGCACACTTCTCCCAACTTCACCGATCCGCGCTTTGCTTGGCTCCCACCGCCTCCACCTCGCTCTACTCCGAGCACTGCGATTGTGAAGGTACAGCCACGTGCAGTTCGAGTGAACAACGTGATGCTCACAGATGCTCAGCAGTCTTCAGAGATCGTTCTTGGTAGGTTGCTTGTTAATTCTGTTCCTGCCGCAGTGTTGTTCGATTCCGGAGCTTCCCACTCGTTTCTTTCTCACAGATTCGCTCACGACCAGGTTCTCACCGTGGAGGACTTGCCCAAGTTCCTACCTATTGTTTCACCCAGTTCCAAGTTCACTTCTTCTATCCGTGCTCCATTTGTAAGGATCACTATTCAGGGTTGCCATTTCCCAGCCTCGCTCATCGTTTTGCCTAGTTCTGACATCTATGTCATTTTGGGCATGGATTGGCTTGTTCAGCACAAGTCCAATATTGATTGTCCGACCAGATCCGTAAAGCTGAGACATGATTCAGGCGCAGAAGTCTTGTACACTTGTGGCTCAATGGCAGGGGCACCGCAGTAGTACGCCTTGAACGTAGGAGTTGCACCTTTGCTCGAAGAAGTCAAAGTTTTCTGTGAGTTCCCAGACGTCTTTCCAGAGGAGTTGCCAGGAATTCCCCCAGTTCGAGTTATTGAGTTCGTTATTGAGCTAGAGCCTGGTACCCAGCCGATTTCTCGGCATCCGTACAAGATGTGTTCGAAGGAGTTGATTGAGCCCAAGAAGCAATTGTCAGAGTTGGAGGCAGGCAGTTTTATCCGCGCGAGCACTTCCCCTTGGGGTGCACCAGCTTTGTTTGTCCAGAAGAAAGATGGGACTAGACGCTTGGTCCAGGACTATCGCGGTATCAACAAGAAGACCATCAAGAACAAATACCCTCTACCCCGCATCAATGATCTGTTCGAATAGTTGAATGGGGCAAAGGTGCTTTCCAACCTTGACTTGAGGATGGGGTATCACCAAATCCGTGTTCGTGAAGAGGACATTCCCAAGACCGCGTTCAGCACACGTTATGGGATGTATGAGTTCAAAGTCATGACTTTCCGCTTCTCCAACGCCCCTCCAACATTCATGAGAGCTATGAACTATTTGTTCCAAGAATGTCTTGATGTGTTTGTGATCCTATACCTCGACGACATTCTTGTCTATTCCAAGTCATAGGCTGAACATGAGGAACATCTGCGCCTGGTGGTACAAAAGCTGAGAGAGCACCGATACTATGCCAAGCTCTCCAAGTGTGAGTTTTGGCATGACAAGGTCAATTTTCTTGGCCATGTTATTTCCTCTGAGGGAATCGCGGTTGATCCAGAGCGAGTCCGCACTATAGAAGAGTGGGCTCCGCCGAAGAATGTGAAGCAGCTAAGGAGTTTTCTCGGCCTCGCCAGTTATTGCAGGAGGTTTGTGCAGAATTTATCCAAAATAGTAAAGAAAATGACTGAATTGTTGTGCAAAGGCAAACGGTACACTTGGTCACCAGCTTGCCAGTCATCCTTCGAGTAGTTGAAAGAGAAGTTGACCACAACTCCAATTCTCATGCCGCCAGATGAATCACATCCTTTTCAGGTGTTTTGTGATGCCTCCTTGCAAGGTCTAGGCGGAGTTTTGATGCAAGGCAGGAATATTGTGGCTTATACCTCACGACAGTTGAAGACGAGTTAGAGGAATTATCCCACGCATGACTTGGAGGTTGCAGCAGTTGTGCACACTTTGATCACTTGGTGACACCTCCTCTTAGGGAGGAAGGTGGATGTGTTCACCGACCACAAGAGTCTGAAGTACTTGTTCACTCAGCCAAATCTGAACTTGAGGCAAAGAAGATGGCTTGAAACTATTACTGAGTACACAATTGATATTTAGTACACGCCTGGGAAGGCGAATGTCATAGCTGATGCGCTGAGCCGCAAGGGCGATTGCAATAATATCCAGGTGCAGAAGATCCACCCTGATTTGTGTGAGTCCTTTCTAAGGCTCAATCTCGAGCTAGTTCCAGCAGGCTACCTTGCCAACCTTGTGGTAGAGCCCACTATCCATGAGAATATCCGTGAAGTTCAGTCTGGCAGCTCAATGATACAAAAGATCAAACAGGGTATTGCCGACTCAGTTCCAAAGTACGGTTTCTTTTCAGTGCATAATGACGACACCGTGTTCTTTGAGGAGAGATTTGTTGTTCCCAAGGAGGGAGATCTCAGAGAGGTCATCATGAAGGAAGCCCATGATTCCAAGTTGTCTATTCACCCTGGCAGTACAAAGATTTATCAAGATCTCAAGCAAAGATTTTGGTGGACTCGTATGAAGCGGGATGTTGCCCGTTACGTGTCTCAGTGTGATGTGTGCAGGAGAGTGAAAGCACAGCACCAGAAGCCTGCAGGGTTGCTTCAGCCACTTGAGATTCCGGAGTGGAAATTGGATCGCATAGAGATGGATTTCATCACAGGCTTCCCCTTGTCGCAGAAGAAGAACAATGCCATCTTTGTAGTCATTGACAATATTTCCAAGGTTTCCCACTTCTTTCCAGTGAAGGACTCCATTTCAGCAGCTCAGTTGGCGGATTTGTACACCGCAAGAGTTGTATCTTTGCATGGCGATCCCAAGAAGATCAGTTCTGATAGAGGAAGCCTTTTCACCTCTAAGTTCTGGCAGGCCTTTCAAAAGGCGATTGGTACGACAGTGTTGTTCAGTACCGCTTATCACCCTCAGAAAAGTGGGCAAGTCGAGCGCGTGAACCAAATCCTCGGGGACATGCTTCGAGCATGTGTCATATCCTTTGGCATGAAGTGGGAAGAGTGCTTGCCGTATGCTGAGTTCTCTTACAACAACAGCTACCAGGCAAGTCTGCAGGCAGCACCGCTTGAAGTCTTGTATGGCCGGAAGTGCAGGACACCTTCGAACTGGTCCGAGACAGGTGAAAGACAGTTGTTCGGTCCAGATGCGATCTAGGAGGCAGAGGACAGAGTGAAGATTTTCCGAGAGCACCTAAAGGAAGCACAGTCTAGGAAGAAGGCCTATTATGACAAAAGGCATCGTGGTGTAGCGTTTCAGGTTGGTGATTGGGCCTACCTAAGAGTGTCTCTATTGAGGGGAACTCACCACTTTGGCATCAAAGGAAAGCTCTCTCCAAGATTTTTCGGGCCTTTCTGCATTTTTGAGACTAGAGGACCTCTTGACTTTCGGCTCGAGCTTCCAGAGAGTCTATCTATGGTGCATGACGTGTTCCATGTGTCCCAGCTAAAGCAGTGCTTCAAGCACCCATAGAAGGTCATTGACTTGGGCGAGATACAGCTGAGTGCGGACCTTTCCTACTCAGAGCGTCCAGTCCGTGTTCTTGAGACGTCCGAGCGCAAGACTCGCAACAAGACCGTCAAGTTCATGAAGGTTTAGTGGACACATCATTCGGAGAAAGAAGCAACGTGGGAGCGTGAAGATCATCTCCGTTCCGAGTATCCAGAGTTGTTTCAGGCTTAGATCTCGGGACGAGATCCTGTGTTGGTGGGGGAGTGCTGTAACAGCCCATGAGCAATAAATTGTAAATCAACATGAAGTTGTACTTTGTTTGATGACCTCGTAACTTGGCATAATGGTAGTGTATATCATTTCATGTGGTGCACTTTTGCACTCAGGCCCCTGAACTCTTTTGTATTTGCAACTGTGTTTTGCAAATTCAATTGGTGCCATAGCTTATATGGTTTTGGGGTATAAAAATGCAAGGATTCAAATGGTGATATCCATTTGATGTTTTGTGCAACTCAATGGACATGGTGTGATCACTTAACGATATCAAACCTTGCCTTCCTTTTCTTTGCATTCTTTCAACTTCGGAGGCCTCCTGGCTGCCTGGTGGGTCCCCTTGACACCCCCTCCGCCTATATTTAGCCCTCAGGGTGGAAACCCCTAATATCGATCTCTTTTCCGCGAACTCGCCTCTGTACCGCCGCCGTTTCTAGATCGGGGCTGCCTGGAGAAGCTGGCCTGGCACTCTTCCGGGAGGAGGAACCCCCTCTGGGAGACCATCCATAGCCATGGACGCCTCCCGGATGTACCGTGAGTAGTCCCCCTTGGACCATGGGTCCGTGACCAGTAGCTATGTGATGTACTTCTCTCCCCTCTTTGTGCTTCCACTTTTGAGACCTCGTGAGCTGCCTCACATCATCGAGGCACTTCAGTAATTTCTGCTGTTGCTATGCGGAGTTTGCTGGGATCTGATGGATTATGAGACTATGTTCAGATTGTGATGAGTAATATATTTTGTTCTTCTCTTTTATATTTTTTTCTTGAGTAAATTCTTGCATGTTCTCCGTTGCCATATTTTACTTTGGCCAAGTGATTTGTTGCAACTCCAAGAGGGAGCGTTATGCTTGATTGTGGGTTCAGCCCCTTGATGTCTAGCTTGAGTGACAGAAACATGAGACTAGGGGATGTGCTGTTTCCACCAGTGATAAAACAACGGTGCTTGTATCCGTGGGTTCAAGGATTGTTTACTTTACGCAAAGTTCTTTTAATGCAGTTGTCTGTTGCTTTGAGTTTACACTTTGGGTGGGATTCACAACTTAATACCAGCGAGATGTTCTGGATAGATATCTCAAGGTGGATGATTCGTAGTAGATGCAGTTGGATTTCAGTCTACTTACCTTGGCGTACTGCCCATTGCTTTGAGCCCTTCCTTTCTTTTCAGCATAGTTAGCATTGCGGTGCCATCATAATTCTGTCAATTGCCCAGCTGTGATTTGTTTACCTCGCTAGCACTTTTATCGTCTGTTGGGAGAGAGACATCACTAGTGAAAATCACGGGACTCCGGTCCATCTTCACATGACTGTTTACATCCTTAGTTTACTTTTAGTCTTTACTTTCAGTTGCCACTATTATTATCTCTTGCGTTTATCCTTTGTAAACAACAAGGCCGGAGGAATTGACAACTCCTCTGTACTCGTTGGGAGCAAAGTTATTTGTTGCTGTGTGGAGTTCCACGTCAAGCGCCGTGACACCTTCTTGTATCTCTTCGAGTCCTACTGGTTCGATAACCTTGGTATCTTTACCGAGGGAAATTTGTTGCTACGCTACATCTCACCTTCCACTTGGGGTAACCAACGAGGAGTGAGAGATCCTCACCGTATCACATGTCATCTTCAACTCTTTGCAATCTCAGATCAGCCCCTGGCATATTGTCATATGCAATGTGGCTGGATCCTTTTCTTCTGTTGAAACCTCCCTTGGTGTCAATTTCACCGACACATTTCTCCGTCTCCGGAATCGATAGTTATTTCACGATGTTTATTATTGTTAATTGTTTCATGCCATGACATGTTACCATGATATTTACACCCAAATTAAGGCTATGACCAAAGCCATAAAAATATAAGTAATTGCATATGAAGTTGTTGACATGTCGTCAACACCTCCATTTAAATTTGACTAGCTAGGGTCACACCATGTCTATTAAACTTGATCATCTCATCCATGCTTGAGCATTCTTGATCTCGATGTTTACTTGTGTGCTTTCCTTGCCGGTACCATACGTTAGCACCTGAGACTGCCGAGGAGACTTACGTGGAGATTTCCGACACAGAGCCCGAGGACCCTGCTACGTCTGCTCCGTCGACCGATTACCCAGGCAAGGGGAAGATTCATACCATTACTTTATAACTCTCTGCCTACCTGCCTTAGCTGTAGTCTAGAACGTTGTTTTGATCCTATCCACCTTGCTTATGCCACAATCAAAACGAAAACAGCCATGATCCCCACATCCCAGCTAAACCATTGTATTGCTAAGTTACCGCTGCTCAGCCATTGCTTAGTATGATTAGGAAAACTTGCTGCTTACTCTATGCTATGGTTGGGATATCATGTTAATAAAGAAGTTGGTTGATATTTATTATTATGATGTTAATGTTGGGGTTCGGGGCAGAAAACACAAATTTTTCATAACCTACGAGACCCATAGCCAAGACCTATGCTATGCTGATGCAAGTAACGGACAGAAATAGATCACATACCAGTATGTAGTCCATTAAGCGGGAAACGTTCCCGCATGAACGTGGTTGGTGTAGTCGTACCGGCAATCCCCGATGCCGCGAAGATCCACGATGACTCCTGTAGCCACCCTATCCTTGTAGACCGATGACGGGATTACGTCCCCGTCGGAACGTTGCTGATGAAGACCTCGCGATATGACCACGACGATGAAGTAGCACCAAAAGTGTAGTGCCTCGCGGGATTATACACATACAGTATACCCGATGTCCCTCCGGGCTCCGAACCAGTAGAGCAGCGGATAGAAGATGGATTCGGATCCCGATTCTAGCAGCACGACGGCGTGCGTTTAGTGGAGAAATCCCCAACCAAGTGTAGACTCCAAACAAGGGGAGTCCACTCGAGGAAGGATAAAGGAGGGAGAGAGAGAGGAGAGAAACTTGTCTCAAATCAATTTGTATGAAGAAAAAGGTCACCCTACCCCTCCTTATATAGGCCAAGGAGGGGTGCCACCTCCCCTCCACTTCCGAGGTGGGACTAATCCCAAGGGAGTGGGGTTTTGGCGCAGCCCTAGGGTGGTGGGCCCCCTCATGGCGCCATGGCCCATGGGGGAGGACTCCCTCTCTCCCTAATGGGCCCTATGAGGCCCATATGCCTTTTCTTCCATTTTTAATTATATTTAATTATATTTTAATATTTAATTCAAATAATTAAATAATAAAACATATATTAAACATTATTAAATATATTTTGAACCTTTCAAAATACCCGGAACAACTTCCGGCCTTCATCGGAACAATTTGGGTGTTCTCTCCAATTTCTCCGGTGATCCCGAATCAATCCTTACTGCGTCGAGTACCCTTAAGTGTAACACCCTACGGTCCGGGAAACAGCAGACATGATCGAGACAATTCTCATTGATCAATGACTAATCATTTGGACCTGGTTACAATCCTTGATAGCCCCTGCGCTTCCATCGAATGAACTTCAATCGCTGTTGGATCCGTTAACCGTGTGCCTGTTCCATTTGTCCTATGGTACTTTGCTTGTCCGAGGTTTGATCATCGGTATCCAATATACCTAGTTCGTCCTTGTTCTCAACAAATAAGTTTACTCGTTCCCGTGATATTACAACTCCGTGACCTAGTCACACGTTTGCAAACTTTATGATGTAACATCACCGAGTGGGCCCAGAGTACCTATCCGTCACACGGATGGAAAAATCCCTCTTTGATCTATTTGCATACTCATCAACCATCTATTTAGGAATACCCAAAGTGCACCGTTATGGCCAACATATTTCAGTCAGGCGGTGGGATACAAATCAAAGTCTCCTCATAAATGACAATTACGTATGATCATTACGGTCAAAGGATCTGGTCACTATGTTATAGTTATCGCAATGTCGAACTATGTGACTTGATCACATTGCAACACTTCTGGTGGGTGTATGTCCATCATATCATTATCCAATGATACGACTCCATTGTCAACAGACGCCATTGTCTCATGATCAGGAAACCTTGATCATCAATCGCCCAATGGACTAGTATACTAGGGTTTACTAGGGACCTGGTTGTTTGTATACCACACCTGTATTAATGTTTCCGCTTAATACAGTTATAGCATAGTATCAAACGTATTATGAACTAATGGAATATGCTCGATAAAACATATTTTATTTGCCTCTAGGGCACATTCCCAACAGCCTCCCACTTGCACTAGAGTACAAATTATCTAGTTGCATTTTCTCAGGATCATAACTCCTTATTGTTCATGCTTGCCCGTGGAAGAGGTTGTATCAACGGTCTGGGTACCATTCAGAACCGTATGTCCTTTTGCAAATCATAATGTCACCTAATTTGACATTCCTTCATTATCCACTATAATGATGAGGTATATATATATTTTGCGGTGAAGTGAGACTTCGTTTGCTGTGTGATAGCAATGACATCCGGTGGGTCACGCGGACTTTCCCACAGTCATGCACACTTGAAACTCACTCAATCAGAAGTCGAACTTCTTAAGCCATAATATAACTCCTGCTACTTCTAAAGCAGCCACATCAATGTAGATTCAATCCTTAGTGCATTGTATGCAACTTTGATGTCTAACCATGTTTCTTTCAACTTAGGCATTCATTAGTATGATATCTCAATTTTCTAGGTTAGTGTCAAAACTTGAAACAGCATAACATTTATGGTCAAGTCCACTATCCTTTACAAATTTGAGATGTATCCTCAAATCTCTTCAGACACTGAAGGATAAACTTAACTCTTTGTTCAATGATTTACTCATAAATCATATCACAACATGTTCTTACTACTAAGAACTTGGGTCACATTACGTCGAGTACATAACTCTGGTTTTATATGAAAGAACCTATGACAAAGGCATAGAGGATCCAACACATCCATTTCTTTCATTAACCATTAACCATTGTTCTTGTACTGAGATTAACTCAACACTTCTCTTGGATATACAAGTAAGGACCACTTCTTGACTTTTCCCATTCTGAACTCCTTCAGAGTCTTATCCAGGAAAGTATTACGACTCAATGTTATTAAACACATATCTATCTTAATAGATCTTCAATGCTTAATACTTATTCATCTTCATTTATGAAAGATTCAAATAATCATTAACACCAACTACACCATTCATAATATGTTATCCATATATGAGAATGTTATCATGCTCACACTCAAATATGTCATGCACATATTAAGTCTTAGGATAACACTCATATTGCTCCCACTCAAATATGTCGGCCACATATAAGACAAGGATAACATCCACATGGCTCCCACTTAGATATGTCAGACACATATTAAGTTCAGGATACTAACCACATGGCTCCTACTAGAATATGTCATTTACATATAAGTCTAGGATAATACTCCCATATCTCCCACTCAAAATATGTCTTCTACATATTAAGTTTCAGGAAACTATTCAGCTCCCACTCAGTTTCATGCAAATGCATGTTTCCTCGATATTTTGGTTAAGTCCAAAATCCTTTGATCATCCATCAAAATGAGAATTAAGTTTACGAGACACTAGTATCCATATGTTTTTCCAAAACCTTCTTGTTGTACCAATTACAACACTTCTTCAAATACAGGATTTGAGGAAGTCACGGTATTGATAACAATCCTAGATCAATCATAGTGAATATACCTTTGACTCAAGCATTGCTACACATTGTAGTCAACCCATTGAATTTGTTAGAAACAATCTTTGTGACAAACCAATCTTGACGTCCCTTTGATGTTCACATTTATTCCTCATAACTCTGAAGTTATTGTGAATATCAAGTAACCTCCTTACTTGATAAGATTCAAGCAATCTTAAATGTAACTCAAAATAGGATTTCATGACTCGTAGTCATATCTCGTACTTAGGTCCACCATCGCTTCTTTGTAGTTCGTAGGAATGTCTTGTTCCATTAACATGACAAGTGAATCATGAATATCATTTTGCACCAGGGGCAAATATATATTCTTGAATCCTACCTTTCTTAGTAAAAGCTCACATCAGAAGATCATGATCATTATCATTAGTTTCTCCTCTTATTGTAGAGCTTTGCTTCCAGAACATATTCCATTGCACTACTCTAACATTTGGAGGCAAGGTCAATTACCTTGGTTGAACTTTCACTTTTCTTCCATTACCACATTTATCAAGAACAATTCTTGACAAACACCAAACATAGCAATAAAAGTTTTGCTCCTTTTGGTTCTAGTTTTGGAAGATGCATCCATAGTTGTCTAAGGATACACTACAAAGATAATTTATCTTACATAAATCAAGCTTCCTAGAAACCACAACACACCATGACATATATAGTGTTGGTTTCCACAAACTCAGATGGTTCCCTATGCTGAAGTGAGTGTTTGCATATTAAATTAATAACTCTAAACAATAACAACGTAACTTGGTAAGAGATAACTTAGACCATACACTTTTCGATAGAATATGATCACAATGTTCAGGCACGTCAATCATATTGAAGTGTCTCAATACATTGCAATTTGTGGAACAACTTTCACACAAGTCTTTATGCCCAAGACTAACTCAAAACATTTGTCACTTTGATCAAATCGTAGAGACTTGTCTTTCTTGTTAATTTAATATCCATCTTTACTCTGAAATCCCTTTTGAGCATATAAAATTATTTCAGACTCATGTTTCATTAGTAAATACAAATGTTCATCTAAGTCCACATTCGAAGTTCACGAAATAATGAAATTCACCACATACTGACATACGATACATCACAATGTATGATACTCAACAATCAGTAAACATTCCGTTTACCGGAATGCGAGGTTTTAGTCATCTCACCTAAAAGGCATGGTTTGTATGTGTCAAGAGATCAAGTATCTTAAGACATCATCATACCATTCATGACTTAAACTGTAGTGTCATTATTAAGCCTGGATATTTCTTGGCATTACAATATTTCTTATAAATGATCAAACAACTATCATCAATATAAGAATAACTCAATCATAATCGCAATGTGACCATAATAGATATCATTCATAAAAGGAGAACAACTGACTTGTTTCTCACTAATATGAATAATTGTCTTCGCGAGATGCAAGACACACTAATAAAGTCCTCATTCACACGATCATAAAATGTATTCATATATTAATCAATTGATAGATGCAAAGGGAGAGTGTTGTCGACCATCAACTATCTTGATTGCCGTCAACACACATTGTCACCTCATCCCTTCCAAGCCACTCTCAAGCAGTAAGTTCAAGCATCGAATACTTAATCAACCGCAATTAGTTTCATGGGAAAGACATTTATAACTCGTATATCAAATATACCTTCTCCATCAATGACCATTCCTGCATTGGTTCTACTCTTAAAGTTTTTAACTTTAACCATGACCTCATGACAGGTGAACGATTCTCCTTCATGACATAGTCCATACATGGTCTTTGTAACTGGGAGGAAGCGGATGCAACTCCCCAGTTATCGCAAAGTAACTAGTCATTCAGTAGTCCGAGTTATACACAAGGTGTTCCATGTATCTTATACATTTTCCAAGTGACTTTCTCTACAGGTTGTTCCTTCCACCATAGTTGGAAGAAACCCCGTCCATATACTCATATTCCATTACTCTGATTTGTGACCAAGTGCTTTCAAGTTCACGTAGCACGTCATACGTGTTGGTTAACATGCATTCACAATTCAGATTCCATAGAATGAATTATGGTGTATTGGACAGTCATTCATAAGTGACGGTGAGTGCGATACTCATCATCATCTTCCTTGATTACGGAGTTGTCAGGTGTATCTCCTAGCAGTTCTTCGTATTATGTTTAGCAAGTCATTACTAAAGAGTATGTCTTTAATGGTGTTGGTACACATCAATGAAGTAAGACCCATTTACCTTAAGTTCTATCATACTAAAAGAGCCATAGTTCTAAACATTGGTATGACGTTATCTACAATGATATTTGCTAAGACATGAAGATTAAGTTCATAATATGGAGTTCATGTTTCAAAAACAATTCTGGAACTCCCACTCAGACAAACATCCCTCATAGTTTATTCTAAGTGATTACACGATCCTTGAAGAACATACCTCCCCCGTGTGACACGACCATCAGTATGTTGTTCAAGGTAGGCCATCATGCCAATCACATCATCCATGTGACTCATGCTCGACCTTTCGGTCTCTTGTGTCCCGAGGCCATGTCTGCACATGCCAGGCTCGCCACAATAACCTTAGTGAGTATATGCCGCGTATGCAAGGCCATGTTTCTGGACATGCTAGGCTTTCTCCACCCATCTCTTGTGACACGTGTGACACGTGATGCCTCCGTAATGAAGAACTTTCCAGATGGTGCTTCACTTAGGAAGGACACTCTGTTGGATTAGTGAGGGATCATCCTATTATGCTACCGTCGTATATCTAACATATTAGTAAAACAGGATGCAACATAAATCATACATGGTATGATCCCCCCCGACATGCAAATTAAAGTTGAAAACGCCTTTCTACTTTATCTTTTGCAAGTTTTACATGGCTGCTAGGGGTTTCGAGAAAAGAACCGCTTTCTATCCTGCGAAAACAAGCCACAACACCACTCCCGCAATTGTCTCTATTACACCCCCGTCGGGGCCCTCCGTTGCAAACATCTTCGCATCGCTAATGCAGAGAGACAGACACCCCCCAGCCACTTTATATGGTACAAGCCATATGTCAAGCGTGGAACCAGTCTCGCGTAAACGCGTAAGGTCGGTCGGGGGCCGCTTCATCAAACATTGCAGCAACGCTAAATGAGTACACGTGAGAGGGTAACAATTGGAGAATTGATGCCCACATACTAGATGTGTTCTATCCGTACAATACATCTACGCATAGCCTTGCTCATGATACCACGGTTGGGGTTCGGGGTAGAAAACACAAATTTTTCATAACCTACGAGACCCATACCCAAGACCTATGCTATGCTGATGCAAGTAACGGACAGAAATAGATCACATACCATTATGTAGTCCGTTAAGTGGGAAACGTTCCCGCATGAACGTGGTTGGTGTAGTCGTACCGGCAATCCCCGATGCCGCGCAGATCCACGATGACTCCTGTAGACACCCGATCCTTCTAGACCGATGACGGGATTACGTCCCCGTTAGAACGTTGTTGATGAAGACCTCGCGATATGACCACGATGATGAAGTAGCACCACAAGTGTAGTGCCTCGCGGAATTATTCACATACAGTATACCCGACGTCCCTCCGGGCTCCGAACCAGTAGAACAACGGAAAGAAGATGGATTCGGATCCCGATTCCAGCAGCACGATGGCGTGCGTTTAGTGGAGAAATCCCCAACCAAGTGTAGACTCCAAACAAGGGGAGTCCACTCGAGGACGGAGAAAGGAGGGAGAGAGAGATGAGAGAAACTTGTCTCAAATCAATTTGTATGAAGAAAAAAGGGCACCCTACCCATCCTTATATAGGCCAAGGAGGGGTGCCACCTCCCCTCCACTTCCGGGGTGGGACTAATCCCAAGGGAGGGGGGTTTTGGCGCTGCCTTAGGGGGGTGGGCCCCCTCATGGCGCCATGGCCCATGGGGGAGGACTCCCTCTCCCCCTAATGGGCCCTATGAGGCCCATATGCCTTTTCCTCCATTTTTAATTATATTTAATTATATTTTAATATTTAATTCAAATAATTAAATAATAAAACATATATTAAAAATTATTAAATATATTTTGAACCTTTTAAAATACCCGGAACAACTTCCGGCCTTCATCGGAACAATTCCGGTGTTCTCTCCAATTTCTCCGGTGATCCCGAATCAATCCTTACTGCGTCGAGTACCCTTAAGTGTAACACCCTACGGTCCGGGAAACAGCAGACATGATCGAGACAATTCTCATTGATCAATGACTAATCAATATGACCTGGTTACAATCCTTGATAGCCCTTGCGCTTCCATCGAATGAACTTCAATCGTTGTTGGATCCGTTAACCGTGTGCCTCTTCTCTTTGTCCTATGGTACTTTGCTTGTCCGAGGTTTGATCATCGGTATCCAATATACCTAGTTCGTCCTCGTCCTCAACAAATAAGTTTACTCGTTCCCATGATATTACAACTCCGTGACCTAGTCACACGTTTGCAAACTTTATGATGTAACTTCACCGAGTGGGCCCAGAGTACCTATCCGTCACACGGATGGAAAAATCCCGCTTTGATCTATTTTCATACTCATCAACCATCTATTTCGGAATACCCAAAGTGCACCGTTATGGCCAGCATATTTCAGTCAGGCAGTGGGATACAAATCAAAGTCTCCTCATAGATGACAATTACGTATGATCATTACGGTCAAAGGATCTGGTCACTACGTTATAGTTATCGCAATGTCGAACTATGTGACTTTATCACATCGCAACACTTCTGGTGGGTGTATGTCCATCATATCATTATCCAATGATACGACTCCATTGTCAACAGACGCCATAGTCTCATGATCAGGAAACCTTGATCATCAATCGCCCAATGGACTAGTATACTAGGGTTTACTAGGGACCTGGTTGTTTGTATACCACACCTGTATTAATGTTTCCACTTAATACAGTTATAGCATAGTATCAAATGTATTATGAACTAATGGAATATGCTCGATAAAACATATTTTATTTTCCTCTAGGGCACATTCCCAACAGTTAAATTATATTTGACGAAGGATGGGAGACCGGGTTGTTCCCGCCAGGTGCTTTCTTCCATTCGAGTCACCTAGGTCCCGAGTTTCGGGTATTGTGTTTCTTGACGACCATGCCTAATCATGTGTGGGATTCTATGGGGTCCCCTTGTCTTACCTACCTAGCTTCAAACAGTTCTAGTGGTGGCCCGAGCTGATTTACTTTTTGCAAACGTGTGTATGCTTGGTTGGTACCCCAGCAGTTTTCGAAACAACCCTAGCCAGCGGAGACATGGTTTCTCTTATTGGTCCACCCCAGGGAGCTAGGGGGTTGTCCACATCTGTTTGGGCAAGTAACCCGAAATTGAGTTGGGTGTCGAGGACGATTCGAGAGTGCGGTCGGCTTTTGAGTTGGGTGTCGACTCACCGGGGGCCACCCGGAATTGTGCGTTGTTAGTTAGAGGGACTCTGTCGTTCCGGAGTTTCAGGCGTTCACCTAGCCAAGTGTAAACCGGGCGTACATGCGAAGCCTATGATGGGCAGTTGGTACACCCCTGCAGAGTTAAATCTTTTCGAAAATCCGTGTACGCGGTTATGGACGACTTCAGACCTATTCCTTGTTCATAGAATAACATCAATTGAATCATAATTAAAATTTTCCTATTGTGTGAGTGCCTTGGCTGCTTTTCTTCGTCCAGGGGGACCGAGAGAAGATCAAGGTTGTGTTATGTTTGCCGTAAGTAGGTGGATAGTAGACTTATGACACGATTTCACGTACATTCTTGGATCTTATCTCTACTCTACTAGAACGATAGCCACCATATATGAAAGTGCGGCTACAACTTTTCCAATACTTTGCCTTACCGTAGGAAGTAAGTTATCCTGTAATGATATAATCTCACACCTTGTTTCCTTTTGTGCTTTTACTGTTTTTCCTGATCGGCCGTTGCAGTTGACTACTACCTCGACCCGATCATCGGACGATACTTCGTGGAGGTGCCCCCGGAGGATGATGATGAGGACAACTTCGCTCAGTAGATCCAATAGTTGGGTTCCGACATTCCGTGGGTGGACTTGCTTATGTGTAGCCCTCTCTTGGGTCATTTGGATTTTGACCGTACTCGGTCGTGATTGTCTTCCGCTTGTTCCATGATGTATTGTTGGGTCTATGGACCTCTGAGATGATGTAATAAATACCAGCGACGATGTATGCCCTAGACTCTATATATTTTTGTCTTAGTATAAAGTTCATTGTTATTATATCTGTTGTCGAGAAACCGGAAGCGACACGAGTGCGAGTGTCGTGAGTCGGTGGCCTTTTATGCGCTACTAACTTGAGCAGGACGCGAAAGCGACCAACTTGAGTTAGCACCGCATCGGGGGCCTTACAACTTGGAATCAGAGCAGGACTGACTGTAGGACCCCTTACAGGCCGAAGTTGAGTCTAGAAACTATTTTGTAGTTACTAAGGAAAAATCGGAGACTAGGAACTCTTTCTTTTTCTTCTTACCCCACCCTCCCACCTCTTTTTCTGTGATGAAGTGAAACGGTGTTTTCTCTCTCTGCAACTTATCCCCTTTCAAAAAAAATCTAGGTTCTCGTTTACATGAGGCTCCGATTCCTCTATAATTTTTTGCTAGCGATGAGAAGGGTTGGCGTACATTGAGAACACTAGGCCGCCACTTGGGGTTGACAGCTCCACCTCGCTTACGGTGTACCTTAGGTGAAACTCCTATACAGGGATGGTTGGCATCCTCCAGATGTGTTTCCTCCCCATATAGGAGACCGCTTCGGCGGGCCGCTCAGGTCAGATGTCTCAACATTCAGGTCTTCAACCACTCGTATATATTGTTGTGTGCTGATGGCTTCTCGCCCCTCGTTGGTTACCCGAAGTGGAAGGTTTGAGATGCAGTGCAGCAGCAAGTTTCCCTCGGTGAAGATACCAAGGTTATCGAACCAGTAGTACTCAAGAGATACAAGTAGGTGGCAACATCGCCAGAAATTGCTTCCTGACTAGGGTGTTGTCGTGGACCTGCACACAACAAAAAATAACTTTGCTCCCAATGAGTACAGAGGAGTTGTCAATTCCTCCGGCCTTGTCATTTACAAAGGATCAACGCAAGAGATAAAAGGTGCAATGGAAAGTAAAAGCTGAAAGTAAATTGAGGGTGTGAACAATAATATGAAGATGGACCAGGGTCCCGTGATTTTCACTAGTGATGTCTATCTCCCAAAAGACGATAAAAGTGCTAGCGAGATAAACAAATCATAGTTGGGAAATTGACAGGATTATGAAGGCACGGCAATGCTAACTATGTTGCAAAGAAAGGAAGGGCTCAAAAGCAATTTGCAGTACGCCAAGGTAAATTTACCGAAATCCATCTGCATCTACTACGAATCATCCACCTTGAGATATCTATCCAGAACATTTCGCTGGTATTAAGTTGCGAATTCCACCCAAAGTGTAAACTCAAAGCAACAGACAACTGCATTAAAAGAACTTTGCGTAAAGTAAACAATCCTTGCACCCGAAGGTACAAGCACCATTGTTTTATCCCTGGTGGCAACAACACATCCCCTAGTCTCATGTTTCTGTCACTCGAGCTAGACATCAAGGGGCTAAACCCACAATCGAGCATAACGCTCTCTCTTCGAGTTGCAAATAAAATACTTGGACAAAGCAAATACCGCAACGGAGAACATGCAAGAATTTACTCAAGAACAAAATATAAAAGAGAAGAACCAAATATATTACTCATCACAATCTGAACATAGTCTCATAATCCATCAGATCCCAACAAACTCAGCATAGCAACATCAGAAATTACATAGATGCCTCGATCATGTGAGGCATCTCACGAGGACTCGAAAGTGGAAGCACAAAAGAGGGAGAGATAGATCACATAGCTACTTGTCATGGACCCATGGTCCAAGGGAAACTACTCACGATACATATGGGAGGCGTCCATGGCTATGGAGGGTCTCCCGGAGGGGGTAGCTTCTCCCGGCAGGGTGCCGGAGCAGCTTCTCCAGGAAACCCCGATCTAGAAACGGCGGCAGCGGCGAAACAGAGTCGAGATCGCGAAAAAGGGGTCCGTCTTAGGGTTTTCTACCCCGAGTGGTAAATATAGGCGAAGGGGGGCGTCGAGGGGACCCACGAGGCAGTCAGGAGGGTGCCTGGCGCGGCCCAGGGTGGGGCCGTGCCACCTGCCCTCCTGGCTGCCTGGTGGTGGCCCCCATCCCTCTCTTGGTGATTCCGGAAGCTTCTGTTGCGCTGATTTTTTATATATTTTTCCCGGAATTTTTGGAGCACTTTTAATGGCCGGAAAACCTGAAATACGAAAACAGCAGAAAACAGAAACTGGCAACTGGGTGCACTGAGTTAATAGGTTAGTCCAAATAGGTTCAAAAGTGTATGAAAGTTCAAGCAAAACATGGAAAAGTCACACAAAACATGCAGGGAACAAGCAAAAATTATAGATACGTTTGGGACGTATCAACATCCCCAAGCTTAATTCCTGCTCGTCCTCTAGTAGGTAAATGATAACAAGCATAATTTTTGTGGTAACATGCCACACAACCATAAAAGGACTTTTAAGTAAAGCAATCAAAGCATGCAATTCAATTCAAGTCTTAACAAGCAAGAGTCTATATTAGCATTGACACAAGCAACAAAAGAACAAAAGGTGCAAGAGCTCTCGCTGTGCGTGACTCGAATGTCTCCAGATGGTGTTTGCGTGCAAGCAAGGGATAGGGAAATACGAGAGAGAAAATAAGGTTGTTGAGGACAACTATCTACTAAAGTTTCACACTTGGTCTCCTTTGGATTCTTATCTGGACTCGTCCCCAGACCACTAGCCAGGTACAAGTCAAACTGATCCACTCCCTTTCGATATTTTGAGCACTCATGCAATGGATGAGCCTGAGCAAGAAAGTTGACACCTAAAAGGCGAAACAGAAAGAAGGTGGAGGAGGAAGACAAAAAGGTGTGAAAGGCTCACATCAATGAGGACAATCATAGGCGAGAGAAGGCCATATGATAGATATGATGTGAGGAGTAGGGATTTCCATACAACGGATGCACATGTGAGCTAAAAGCTCTCCAAGGGAACTAGTGGGGGTGCATCTAACTTGCTTGCTCAAGAAGTCCTAAAGCTCGTTTGAGGAGGCTCGTCATTGGAATATACAAGCAAAGTTCTATAGTGTGAAGGGTCCCCACATGGCTATATGCATGATGATGATCTCTATGGAGTACAAGGGATAGGAGAAGAATACTAGTGTGGATCTCGCAAAAGGAATAGTAGTATGCCCCCTTCTCTCTTTTTATTTTTTTTCTTTCTCTTTTTTATTTTTATTTTTTTGGTGGCCTCAATGGCTCTTTCTATTTAACTCTCATTTGTCCTCTTTGGGATCTTTTGATTTTGTCCTCTTTGGGATCTTTTCCTCACTTTAGGGGCTATACTCTATATTTTACAAGAATATAGGAGATCTTTCACACTTTACAAAGGTACTCACATAAAGAAAATGTAACTATCATGAAGCAAATGTATGCTTCTACCAGGATAACAGGTTAAGCAATGATACTAGCGTGTCATGTAGCAATGATTAGGGAAAGGCCCAACTAGCATGCGACTCATCGATCAAGCAAGTAGCATGTATGACATGCAGATCAAGTCATGAGAAGGTGGATGTTGCATGGCAATGTATCTCGGAAAGGCTATGGAAATGCCTTGTAGGTAGGTATGGTGGCTGTTTTGAGGAAAGATATAAGGAGCCTTATGATGACAGAGCGTATCGTGCCAAGGGTTTGGATGCACCGGCGAAGTATGCGCCAACTCTCGAGGTGAGAAAGGGCAATGCACGGTACCGAAGAGGCTAGAAAAAGTATAGGTGGGTGGAAGTGTCAACTTTCAAATACTCACATTAGTTTGAAGAACTCATGCACTTATTATATTTAACTCTCAATCTAATCAGGAGGTTCACAAAGAGACATGTACCGCGAGGAGGAGTGTACTCTAATATTCGAACCCTCCAGAGGTTAGTGATCCATCTAGTAGCTAGAGTTCTCAACAGGGGTTTTTGGTTTTCAAAATCCACATGGATTGCCCAAAATACGACATCTATCACTAATAGCCAAGAGCTCTCGACACCATAAGTTCAAACATTACTCTAATCAATACCTCAAAACTATTGCAAGTTACTACTACAAAGAGAACAACAACTTTAACTACCTACTTTCAGTCAAGACACAGAACTCAGTGCAACAGGCAAACTCTCTAACAAGATATAACTTGCAACCTATAGAAAGTTCAACCTAAGACAAAAATAAAATCTCTAGAAAAAACTAAAGCACTACAACTAAACAGAACAACAGCTAAGAAAAGAAAAAGAACAACCCACAGCTAAAAGAATAAGCATGCAAATCCTATGAGGAGTTGTAGTTCAAGCGGAGCGTGAATCTCTCCCACACAAAATAGTAAGTTGGGGGGTCTAACTTGTTACTACAGAAAACAAAGAAAAAGAAAACTAAAAACAAAACCTAAGAGCGAGACGCTCCAAGAAAAGCACATAACGCATGAAGTGATAAAAATATAGTGCAACGAGGGACAAACTGATGATTGTTGATGAAGAAGGGGATGCATCGGGGGCATCCCCAAGCTTAGACTCTTGAGTATCCTTGAATATTTATTGGGGGTGCACATGGGCATCCCCAAGCTTGAGCGTTTGACAATCCTGAATCTTCTTTCATCATCCTCCATCGCGCACTTGAAAACTCCCTTCATACATAAGTCATTGTAGGCTGATTAGAGAGGTTAGTACCCTAATAAAATAATTTTCCTCTACTGCAAATAAAGATTTCCAGGAAGCGCTACTGTTTCTCTTGCCTGCCCAAAAAAGTTTGCAAAGAAAAAGCAAGCTTAAGGATTGCAAAACTGCGAAAAGAAAAACCGGGGCAGAATCTGAGAATAACAGAACAGCAGAGAAAGGAGAATTGTTTCGAGGTACTTCTGCAACCCAAATCAAAAAACTTTGAACAGACCCCTGAAAGGTAATTGTTTGGAGCATGCTGTCAAAAAAATTCAGATCAAAAAGATGATCTGGTGATTTATTGAGAATTTTTACATCAAGCAGTCAGAATCTGTTTCTGGACAGTAAGCACCAACTTTTGACCTTTCTTGCAATCTAAGGCTAAACTTGGCACAAAGCTTGAAAAGTAAAGATACAATGATGTTGCTACAGTAGTAACAATCATCAAGACCACTAAGAACAGAACAAAAGAAAAAAAGAAAAACCTAAATTCGTTGCGGGCTGCCTCCCGAAAACGCTTCTTTAGAGCCATTAGCTAGGCATAAAAATTATAGAAGATGCTCTCACAAGAATAAGAATTGAAGCAAAAGAGAACATCAAGAAGCAAATATGAAACACATTTAAGCCTAACCCATTTCCTATGCATAGGAATCTTGTAAGAAAATAAATCAAAGAAGCACAAAGTGACAAGCATAGGAAGGTGAAACCAGAACAACTTCAAAACTTTCAACATGAAGAGAGGAGTTTTAGTAATATGGAAGTTTCTACAACAAAACTTCCCTCTCTCAAAATAATTTTCATTAGTATCATGAACAACATCAAGAATATAATTATCACATAAATCATATTGTTCATGACCTACAAGCACACGTGTATTGTTTTCAACACGGTTTTTAGGATCATAAGATAAATGCAACCCATCACATTGAGCTTTGATAAGAGGAAAATTCTCCGGAGTTCGAGATTTCAAAAGGATAATAGGGAAATCAAGTGTGGGTACAATAGTAACAATTTCATGCTTGACGTAAGGAACTATAGCAAGTTCATCTTCGTAAGCATCATCCATATTGGCATCATGGCCGCAAGTATAAAAGGCATCAACTTCATCAAAAAGGGATATTTCAAAAGAATCCATGGGATCATAACACTCATATCAGGTAAGAGTCAAAGAGTTACTCTCATTAGAAGGTAGACGTGGATGGCTCCATTCTTCCTCCTTTTGTTCGTCACTCTCCTCCTCTTTTTCACCCAAAGAGCTTTCAGGTTCATCAATTTCTTCTTCCATAGAGTCCTGCAAATCATTAGTTTCCGTTGGGGGAGAGATTCTCTCAAGATGATTAGTAATATAATAATTTGCATCGTAATTTTCCAAACAATTGTTAAGTATAGAAAGACTCTCAGATTTGTAAGGGGCATCATCAATATTTTTAAGAAGAGAAGTAATTTCAAAGGCACCCTTATAAGTAACAAATTCTTCTATTTCCTCTGCATCATAAAAATCATAGTTTCTCTTAGCATAAGAAGCTAAGGTTTCATCATCATTGTATTCACATTGGAAAGCAAGGTGTTTGTGCCTCATAAAGCAACAAGATTCATCCCTGCAGAAAGATATATTATATATGGAGCACAAGTTTCTAGCATACTCATACAACAGATGTATTTGTTTCCATAAGTGTATCCCCTTTTGAGACAAGCGGTGTTCCTTGTACCACTTTTTTTGATCCTCGGTAAATCCTCCATGCCAATAAGATCTGGTTTCAAAGAAGTTAGACATTGATTGGCAAGGAGATAGACATACTATTATTATTTTTAATTTTTGATAAAGGACACAAAAGAAAAAACTGAAGGGTAAACTAACAAGACTAAAAAGCAAAGGTAAAAGATAGTGTGCAACTCCCCTATCTTGTAGACTTGAGTCCCCGGCAAAGGCGCCAGAAATTTTCTTGATGGCTTCTCGCCCCTCGTTGGTTACCCCAAGTGGAAGGTTTGAGATGCAGTGCAGCAACAAGTTTCCCTCGGTGAAGATATTAAGGTTATCGAACCAGTAGGACTCAAGAGATACAAGTAGGTGGCAATATCGCCAGAAATTGCTTCCTGGCTAGGGTGTTCTCATGGACCTGCACACAGCAACAAATAACTTTGCTCCCAACGAGTACAGAGGAATTGTCAATTCCTCCGGCCTTGTCGGTTACAAAGGATCAACGCAAGAGATGAAAGGTGCAAAGGAAAGTAAAAGCTGAAAGTAAATTGAAGGTGTGAACAATAATATGAAGATGGACCAGGGTCCCATGATTTTCACTAGTGATGTCTCTCTCCCAAAAGACGATAAAAGTGCTAGCGAGGTAAACAAATCACAGTTGGACAATTGACAGGATTATGAAGGCACCGCAATGCTAACTATGCTGCAAAGAAAGGAAGGGCTCAAAAGCAATGGGCAGTACGCCAAGGTAAGTAGACCTTGAGATATCTATCCAGAACATCTCGCTGGTATTAAGTTGCGAATCCCACCCAAAGTGTAAACTCAAAGCAACAGACAACTTCATTAAAAGAACTCTGCATAAAGTAAACAATCCTTGCACCCGCAGGTACAAGCACCGTTGTTTTATCCCTGGTGGCAACATCACATCCCCTAGTCTCATGTTTCTGTCACTCAAGCTAGACATCGAGGGGCTGAACCCACAATCGAGCATAACGCTCTCTCTTGGAGTTGCGAATAAAATACTTGGCCAAAGCAAATACCGCAACGGAGAACATGCAAGAATTTACTCAAGAACAAAATATAAAAGAGAAGAACCAAATATATTACTCATCACAATCTGAACATAGTCTCATAATCCATCAGATCCCAACAAACTGAGCATAGCAACAACAGAAATTACATAGATGCCTCGGTCATGTGAGGCAGCTCACGAGGACTCGAAAGTGGAAGCACAAAAGAGGGAGAGATAGATCACATATCTACTGGTCACGGACCCATGGTCCAAGGGAAACTAATCACGGTACATACGGGAGGTGTCCATGGCTATGGAGGGTCTCCCGGAGGGGGTAGCTTCTCCTGGCAGGGTGCCGGAGCAGCTTCTCCAGGCAGCCCCGATCTAGAAACGACGGCGGCGGCGGAACAGAGGTGAGATCGCGAAAAAGGGGTACGTCTTAGGGGTTTCTACCCCGAGGGGTAAATATAGGCGAAGGGGGGCGTCGAGGGGACCCACGAGGCAGTCAGGAGGGTGACTGGCGCGGCCCAGGGTGGGGCAGCGCCACCTGCCCTCTTGGCTGCCTGGTGGTGGCCCCCCTTCCCTCTCTTGGTGATTCCGGAAGCTTCTGTTGCGCTGAATTTTTATATATTTTCCCGAAATTTTTGGAGCACTTTTAATGGCCGGAAAACCTGAAATATAAAACAGCAGAAAACAGAAACTGTCAACTGGGTGCACTGAGTTAATAGGTTAGTCCAAATAGGTTCAAAAGTGTGTGAAAGTTCAAGCAAAACATGGCAAAGTCACACAAAACATGCAGGGAATAAGCAGAAATTATAGATACGTTTGGGACGTATCATGTGCTCGCTAGCAGAATATTATCTTGGATTCAGATGATCTCGGTTTGGGAATTCCAGTAGCACCTAGCTTTCGACTTTCCGGGTTAACCTTGGTGGATTTTCAGCCTTCGGCTTCCTCATACCTCATGAGGAAGTTTTGTTGTCAATATTTATTTATCTCCTTGGGGAGGCTGTGACCGCAGTGGCTCAGGGCACAGCTGCGATCTTACAGATGCTGCAGAACCAAATTACCCAGAGGAGTGATCGGCCACAGTATACGACTCTGCAGCAGTTCCTTGCTATCAACCCCCCCAGGTTCTCCGAGGCTTGAGACCCGCTGGAAGCGGATTATTGGATCACAAAAATCAAGAAGCACTGCAATGCAAACACCGTAAGACCAGTCGACTACGCGACCTTCGCCTCCTTCTAGCTTCACGGTGCAGCAGCCAGCTGGTACGGTACCTACAAGGCCAACAAGGGCGATACTATCATCACGTGGGGAGACTTCATCGCAGACTTCAGGACAGCACATATTCCGAGTGGTTTGATGGACAGGAAGCGAGAGGATTTCTTGGCTCTGAGAAAGGGTGACAGTTCAGTTCAGGAGTACAACCTGGCCTTCGTCAGGCTTACCAGGTACGCTCCGGAGGAGGTCTCCACACAGGCCAAGTGCATTGCCAGATTCCGTGGGGGTCTTAGCACAGAGATCAAGTACGCACTCACCCAGTGCAACCCCACGCTGTTCTCGCAGTTCGTGAATCAGGCTATCTGCCAGGAGTCAGCCAGAGCAGAGTGGGACGCAGACAGGAAGCGCCAGAGAGAGCACAGCTCCGCAGTGATGGTCCACAAGAAGGCAAAGACTTGGGTTACAGAGGCACCACCGCAGAGGCAGCAGTTCCACCAGAGGGGGGCAGTTGTCCGCACTTTTGCCCGCCATCCCGTCCCAGTTCAGCAGGGGCCTCGCTCTACACCACCACACGTGAGGCCACCCAGGCCGCAGTCCCAACCCAGGTCAAGCGTGATCTGCTACAAGTGCAGAGAGCCGGGGCACCCTTCTCCCAACTGCACCGATCCGCGCTTTGCTCAGCTCCCACCGCCTCCACCTCGCTCTACTCCAAGCACTGCGATGGTGAAGGCATAGCCACGTGCAGTTCGAGTGAACAACGTGATGCTCACAGATGCTCAGCAGTCTTCAGAGATCGTTCTTGGTAGGTTCCTTGTTAATTCTGTTCCTGCGACTGTGTTGTTCGATTCCGGAGCTTCCCACTTGTTTGTTTGTCAGAGATTCGCTCACGATCAGGTTCTCACCATGGAGGACTTGCCCAAGATCCTACCTATTGTTTCACCCGGTTCCAAGTTCACTTCTTCTATCCGTGCTCCTTTTTAAGGATCACTATTCAGGGTTGCCATTTCCCAGCCTCGCTCCTCATTTTGCCTAGTTCTCACATCGATGCCATTTTGGGCATGGATTGGCTTGTGCAGCACAAGGCCAATATAGATTGTCCGACCAGATCCGTGAAGCTGACACATGATTCAGGCGCAAAAGTATTGTACACTTGTGCCTCAATGGCAGGGGAACCGCAGTTGTACGCCTTGAACGCAGGAGTTGCACCTTTGCTCGAAGAAGTCAAAGTTGTATGTGAGTTCCCAGACGTCTTTCCAGAGGAGTTGCCAGGAATTCCCCCAGTTCGAGCTATTGAGTTCGTTATTGAACTAGAGCCTGGTACCCAACCAATTTCTCGGCATCCGTACAAGATGTGTTCGAAGGAGTTGATTGAGCTCAAGAAGCAATTGACAGAGTTAGAGGCAGGCGGTTTTATCCGCGCGAGCACTTCCCCTTGGGGTGCACCAGCTTTGTTTGTCTAGAATAAAGATGGGACTAGCCGTTTGGTCCAGGACTATCGCGATATCAACAAGAAGACCATCAAGAACAAATACCCTCTACCCCGCATCAATGATCTGTTCGAACAGTTGAATGGGGCAAAGGTGTTTTCCAAGCTTGACTTGAGTATGGGGTATCACCAAATCTGTGTTCGTGAAGACAACATTCCCAAGACCGCGTTCAGCACACGTTACGGGCTGTATGAGTTCACAGTCTTGACTTTGGGCTTCTCAAATGCCCCTCCAACATTCATGAGAGCTATGAACTATTTGTTCCAAGAATGGCTTGATGTGTTTGTGATCCTATACCTCGACGACATTCTTGTCTATTCCAAGTAAGATGCTGAACATGAGGAACATCTGCGCCTGGTGCTACAGAAGCTGAGAGAGCACCGGTACTATGGCTAGTTCTCCAAGTGTGAGTTTTTTCTTGACAAGGTCAATTTTCTTGGCCATGTTATTTCCGCTGAGGAATCACGGTTGACCCAGAGCGAGTCCGCACTATTCAAGAGTGGGCTCCGCCGAAGAATGTGAAGCAGCTAAGGAGTTTTCTCGGCCTCGCCAGTTATTGAAGGAGGTTTGTGCAGAATTTCTCCATAATAGCAAAGCCAATGATCCACACATCCCAGCAAAACCATTGTATTGCTAAGTTACCACTGCTTAGCCATTACTTAGTATGATTAGGAAAACTTGCTGCTTACCCTATGCTATGGTTGGGATATGATGTTAATAGAGAAGTTGGTTGATATTTATTATTATGATGTTAACTTATATTTTACGAAGGATGGGAGACCGGGCTGTTCCCGCCAGGTGCTTTGTTCCATTCGAGTCACCTTGGTCCTGAGTTTCGCGTATTGTGTTTCTTGACGAGCGTGCCTAATCGTGTGTGGGATTCTATGGGGTCCCCTTGTCTTACCTACCTAGCTTCAAACAGTTCTAGTGGTGGTCCGAGCTGATTTACTTTTTGCAAACGTGTGTTTGCTTGGTTGGTACCCCAGCAGTTTTCGAAACAACCCAGGCCAGCGGATATATGGTTTCTCTTGTTGGTCCACCCCAGGGAGCTAGGGGGTTGTCCACATCTGTTTCGGCAATTAAACCGACCTCATCCAGACGGTAGAGGCCGATTCGAGAGCGCGGCCGGCTTTTGAGTTGGGTGTCGACTCACCGGGGGCCACCAGGAATTGTGCGTTGTTAGTTAGAGGGACTCTAACGTTCCGGAGTTTCAGGCGTTCACCTAGCCAAGTGGAAACCGGGCGTACATGCGAAGCCTATGATGGGAAGTTGGTACACCCCTGCAGGGTTAAATCTTTTCGAAAAGTCATGTCCGCGGTTATGGACGACTTCAGACCTATTCCTTGTTCATAGAATAACATCAATTGAATCATAATTAAAATTTGCCTACTGTGTGAGTGCCTTGGCTGCTTTTCTTCGTCCAGGGGGACCAAGAGAAGATCAAGGTTGTGTTATGTTTGTCGTAAGTAGGTGGATAGCAGACTTATGACACGATGTCACGTACATTCTTGGATCTTATCTCTACTCTACTAGAACGATAGCCACCATATATTCTAGTGCGGCTGCAACTTTTCCAATTACTTTGCCTTACCGTAGGAAGTTAGTTATCCTGTAATGATATAATCTCACCCCTTGTTTCCTTTTCTGCTTTTACTGTTTTTGCTGATCGGCCGCTGTAGTTGACTACTACCTCGACCCGAGCACCGGACGATACTTCGTGGAGGTGCCCCCAGAGGACGATGATGAGGACGACTTCGCTCAGTAGATCCTATAGTTGGGTTCCGACGTTCCGTGGGTGGACTTTCTTATGTGTAGCCCTCTCTAGGGACATTTGGATTTTGATCGTACTCGGTCGTGATTGTCTTCCACTTGTTGCATGATGTACGATTGGGTCTATGGACCTCTGAGATGATGTAATAAATACCAGCGACGATGTATGCCCTGGACTCTATATTTTTTTTTCTTAGTATAAAGTTCATTGTTCTTATATCGGTTGTCGAGAACCCGGCAGCGACACGAGTGCGAGTGTCATGAGTAGGTGGTATTTTATGCGCTACTAGCTCGAGCGGGACGAGAAAGAGACCAACTTGAGTTAGCTCCGCATCGGGGGCTTACAACTTGGTATCAGAGTAGGACTGACAGTAGGACCCCTTACTGGCCGAAGTTGAGTCTAGAATTTATTTTGTAGTTACTAAGGAAAAATCGGAGAGTAGGAACTCTTTATTTTTCTTCTTACCCCACCCTCCCACCCCTTTTTCTATGAGGAAGTGAAACACTGTTTTCTCTCTCTGCAACTTATCCCCTTTCAAAACAAATCTAGGTTCTCGTTTACATGAGGCTCCGATTCCTCTATAATTTTTTTGCTAGCGACGAGAAGGGTTGGTGTACGTTGAGAACACTGAACCCCCACTTGGGGTTGACAGCTCCACCTCGCTTACGGCTTTCCTCAGGTGAAACTCCAATACAGGGATGGTTGGCATCCTCCGAATGTGGTTCCTCCCCCTATAGGAGACCGCTTCGGCGTGCCGCTCAGGGCAGATGTCTCAACGTTCAGGTCTTCAACTACTCGTATATATTGTTGTGTGCTCGCTAGCAGATTATTATCTTGGATTCGGATGATCTCGGTTTGGGAATTCCAGTAGCACCTAGCTTTCGAATTTCCGGATTAACCTTGGTGGATTTTCAGCCTTCGGCTTCCTCATACCTCATGAGGAAGTTTTGTTGTCAATATTGCTTTATCTTCTGGTTTTGTTGATGTTTATACCATGTTCTCATAAGTGTTCCTGTATACAGGATGCCAAGAGCGAACATGCCGCCGCCAGAGAAACATCTCCTTGGGGAGGCTGTGACCGCAGTGGCTCAGGGCACAACTGCGACTTACAGATGCTCCAGAACCAAACTACCCAGAGGAGTGATCGGCCATAGTATACGACTCTGCAGCAGTTCCTTTCTATCAACCCCCCCCCCCCCCCCCCCCACAAGTTCTTCGAGGCTCGAGACCCGCTGGAAGCGGATGATTGGATCGCAGAAATCAAGAAGCACTTTAATGAAAACACCGTAAGACCAGTCGACTACGTCACCTTCGCCTCCTTCCAGCTTCAGGGTGCAGCAGCCAGCTGGTACGATACCTACAAGGCCAACAAGGGCGATACTATCATCACGTGGGGAGACTTCGTCGCAGACTTCAGAGCAACACATATTCCGAGTGGCTTGATGGACAGGAAGCGAGAGGAGTTCTTGGCTCTGAGACAGGGTGACAGGTCAGTTCAGGAGTACAACCTGGCCTTCGTCATGCTCACCAGGTACACTCCGGAGGAGGTCTCCACAGAGTCCAAGCGCATTGCCAGATTCCGTGTTGTCTCAGCACAGAGATCAAGTACGCACTCACCCAGTGCAATCCCACGCTGTTCTCGCAGTTCGTGGATCAGGCTATCCGCCGGGAGTCAGCCAGAGCAGAGTGGGACGCAGACAGGAAACGCCAGAGAGAGCACAGCTCCGCAGTGATGGTCCACCAGAAGGCAAAGACTTGGGTCACAGAGGCACCACCGCAGAGGAAGCAGTTCCAGCAGAGGGGGGCCGTTGTCCGCACTTTTGCCCGCCCTCCCGTCCCATTTCAGGAGGGGCCTCGCTCTACACCACCACACGCGAGGCCACCCAGGCCGCAATCCCAGCCCAGGTCAGGCGTGATCTGCTACAAGTGCAGAGAGCCGGAGCACACTTCTCCCAACTGCACCGATCCGCGCTTTTCTCGGCTCCCACCGCCTCCACCTCGCTCTACTCCGAGCACTGCGATGGTGAAGGCACAGCCACGTGCAGTTCGAGTGAACAACGTGATGCTCACAGATGCTTAGCAGTCTTCAGAGATCGTTCTTGGTAGGTTGCTTGTTAATACTGTTCCTGCGAGTGTGTTGTTCGATTCCGGAGCTTCCCACTCGTTTGTTTGTTAGAGATTCGCTCACGATCAGGTTCTCACCGTGGAGGACTTTCCCAAGTTCCTGCCTATTGTTTCACCTGGTTCCAAGTTCACTTCTTCTATCAGTGCTCCATTTGTAAGGATCACTATTCAGGGTTGCCATTTCCCAGCCTCTCTCATCGTTTTGCCTAGTTCTGACATCGATGTCATTTTGGGCATGGATTGGCTTGTGCAGCACAAGGCCAATATTGATTGTCCTACAAGATCCATGAAGCTGACACATGATTCAGCCGCAAAAGTCTTGTACACTTGTGGCTCAATGGCAGGGGCACCACAGTTGTACGCCTTGAACGCAGGAGTTGCACCTTTGCTTGAAGAAGTCGAAGTTGTCTATGAGTTCCGAGACTTCTTTCCAGAGGAGTTGCCAGGAATTCCACAATGTTCGAGCCATTGAGTTCGTTATTGAACAAGATCCTGGTACCCAGCCGATTACTCGGCATCCGTACAAGATGTGTTCGAAGGAGTTGATTGAGCTCAAGAAGCAATTGACAGAGTTGGAGGCAGGACTTCCCCTTGGGGTGCACCAGCTTTGTTTTTCTATAATAAAGATGGGACTAGCCGCTTGGTCCAGGACTATTGATGACGCAAGAGGGTACGGGTGTAGTCTTCTCGCCTTTCGTTGGTGAGCCCCAAGTGGAAGGCGTGATGCAGCACAACAGCAAATTTCCCTCAGTAAAGATACGAAGGTTTGTCTCCAGTAGGACTCCAGAGATGATAAGTAGGTGTCAGCGGCGCTACTGACGCGGACCTACAAACAGACACAAATAACTTTGTTCCCAACGAAGTTCAGAGAGGTTGTCAATCTCTCTGGTCTTGTTGTTCACAAAGGATCAAACACAAAGGATAATGATAGCAACTAAAAGTAAAAGCAGAAAAGTAAATGAGCATGGAAACAGTAATGAGGATATGGACCGGGATACGTGATGTTCACTAGTGATGCCTCTCTCCCAAAAGACGATAAAACTGCTATGCGAGGTAAACAAATTACACAAGTGCAATTGACAGGATTATGAACGCACCGCAATGCTAACTATGCTACAAAAGAAAGGAAGAGGCTCAAAAGCACGGGTAGTACGCCAAAATAAGTAGACCGAAATCCAACTGCATCTACTACTAATCATCCATCTTGAGATATCTATCCAGAACATCTTACTGGTATTAAGTTGCGAGCCCCACCCGAAGTGTAAACCCAAAGCAACAGACAACTGCATTAAAAAGCACTTTGCGTAAAGTAAACAATCCTTGCAACTGCGGTTACAAGCACCGTTGTTTTCCCCCTTGTGGCAACAACACCTCCCCTAGACTCATGTTTCTGTCAATCAAGCGTGTCATCGGGGGGCATGAACCCACAATCGAGCATAACGTTCCCTCTTGGGGTTACTACCTACTACTTGGCCAAAGCAATAAAAAGCAACGGAGAACATGCAAGAATTACTTAGGAACAAAAATATAAGAGATAAAAACCAAATATATTACTCAATCACAATCTGAACATAATCTCATAATCCATCAGATCCCATCAAACTCAGCATAGCAATAGCAGAAAGATTACAAAAGTGCCTCGATCATGTAGGGCAACTCACGAGGTCTAAACCATGAAGAACAAAGAGGGGAGGAGAACATCACATAGCTACTGATCACGGACCCATGGTCCAAGGAAAACTACTCACGAGACATCTGGGGAGCATCCATGGTGGAGAGGAGACTCCCGGAGGTCGGTCCTCCCTCCGGCAGGGTGCCGAGAAGAGGTCTTCTGGTGCTCCCGATCTCGAAAGCGCGGCGGCGGCGGAACAGAGGCGAGATCGCGAAAAAGGGTTCTATCTTCTGAAGTTTCCCGTGGCGGAGAATATATAGGCGAAGGGGGGCCACCAAAGGTGGACCAGGGGCCCCAGGCGCCCCCCTGGCGCGGCCAGGGGTGGGGCCGCGCCGGGTGGCCGCCTGAACCACCCCTGGCTCCCCTCTGGCCCCACTAGGGCTCTTCGCGAAGCTTCCTGTACGCTGATTTTTCCTATATTTTTCCCGGAATTTTTCTGGCACTTTTTATATGGGGGAAAACTGAAATAGAAAAACAGCAGAAAACAGGAACTGGCACTTTGGTGCACTGAGTTCATAGGTGAGTCCAAATATGATCAAAAGTGTATGAAAGTGTATCTAGATCATAGCAATATCACACAAAACATGCATGGAGCAAGCAGAAATTATAGATATGTTTTGGACGTATCAACATCCCCAAGCTTAATTCCTGCTCGTCCTCGAGTAGGTAAATGATAACGGCATAATTTCTGTGGTGACATGCTAGCAACCATAAAAGAAGTTTGAAAAGTAACGCAATCAAGGTTAGAAACTCAATTCAAGTCATAACATGCAAGAGTCTATATTAGCATTGAAACAAGTAACAAAAGAACAAAAGGTGCAAGAGCTCTCGCTGTTTGTGACTCAAATTTCTGCAAATGGTGTTTGCGTGCAAGAAGGGGGATAGGGAATACGAGAAAAACATTTATTTTTTGAGAACTCAATCTACTAAAGTTTCACACTTGGTATTTTTCTGGAATCTTATCTTGACTCGTACACAGACCACTAGCCAGGTACAAGTCAATTTGATCCACCCCTTTTTCAATATTTTGAGAACTCATGCAATGGATGAGTGTAAGCACGAGAGTTGACACTTAGGATGGCAAAGGGAGAAGTACGGAGGAGGAAGAAAAAAAAGGAGGAGAAAGGCTCACATCAATGAGGACAATCATAGGCAAGAGATGCCAAATGATAGATATGATGTGAGGAGTAGGGATTGCCATGCAACGGATGCACATACGAGCTAGGAAGCTCTCCAATGGAACTAGTGGGGGTGCATCTAACTTGCTCGCTCATGAAGACCTAGATCTCGTTTGAGGAGGGTCATCCTTGGAATATGCAAGCCAAGTTCTATAGTGTGAAGGTCCCCACATAGCTATATGCATAATGATCATCTCTATGGAGTACAAGGATATAAAGGGAGTACTAGTGTGGATCTCTCAAAAGGATAGTAGTGTTGCCCCTTTCTCTCTTTTTATTTCTTTTTCTCTTTTTTCTATTTTTTTGTATTTTTTGGTGGCCTCAATGGCTCTTTCTATTTAACTCTCATTTGTCCTCTTTGGGATCTTTTATTGTGTCCACTTTGGGATCTTTTCCTCACTTAAGGGCAACACTCTATTTTACAAGAAGGTAAAGGAGATCTTTCACACTTTACAAGGTACTCAAAATCATAAAGAAGATGTAACTATCATGATGTATGCAGTGTATGTCGCTGCCAGTGTAGCAGGAACATGTATGACATGAAGATCAAGTCATGAAGAGGTGGATGTTGCATGGCAATATATCTCGGAAAGGCTATGGAAATGCCTTGGTAGGTAGGTATGGAGGCTGTTTTGAGGAAAGATATAAGGAGGTTTATGATGACAGAGCGTATCATGCCAAGGGTTTGGATGTACCGCGAAGGTTGACACCAACTGTCAGAGTGAGAAGAAGGCAATGCACGGCACGGGAGAGGCTAGCAAAATATGGGAAGGTGGAAGTGTCAACTTTCAATACTTACATTTGTCCGAAGAACTCATGCACTTATTATCGGTAGCTCTCAATCTAATAAGGAGGTTCACAAAGAGACAAGTACCCCAAGGAGGAGTGTATGGGGGTATGGTTATCCTTGCGCATCCTCGACTCATGGTACGTGAGTGTTCTCTAATATTCGATCCCTTCAAAGATTAGTGATCCATCTAGTAGCTAGAGTTCTCAACTAGTTTTTTAGGTTTTGAAAATACACATGGATTTTCCAAAATACGACACCTATCACTAATAGGCTAGAGCTCTTGACACTAAAAGTTCAAACATTACTCACAACAATACCTCAAAACTATTGCAAGTTACTACTAGAATTAAATAGCAACCTCAATTACCTACTTTCAAGACAAGACACAACTCAGTGCAACAACCAACTCTATTTAACAAGATAAACATGAATACTAAAGAGAGTTCCAGCAACAGACTAAACAAAAGCCAAGGCTCTTTCTAAAGACAAACTAAGACTAAAACTAAACATGGCAGTAGCTACGAAAAGATAAAGAACACACAACAGCAAAAAGATAAGCAGGAAAAATCCTATGATGTGTTCTAGATTTTGAAAGCGGAGCGTGTTTCTCTCCCAAAAAAAGTAAGACGGGATATAACTTGTTATGAACAGAAAGAAAAGCTAAAGAAAACTAAAAATAAAACCTAAGAGCGAGACGCTCCAAGCATATCACATAATGCATGAAGTGATAAAAATATAGTGAGACGAAGGACGAACTGATGATTGTTGATGGAGAAGGGGATGCAAGGGGGCATCCCCAAGCTTAGACGCTTGAGTATCCTTGAATATTTATTGGGGATGCATGGGGGCATCCCCAAGCTTGAGCGCTTGACACTCCTGGATCTTCTTTCATCATCTTCCATCGCACACTTGAAAACTCCCTTCATACATAACTCATCATAAGCTGATTAGAGAGGTTAGTACCCTTAATAAAATAATTTTCCCCCACTGGATATAAAGATATTCTTGAAGAGCTACTGTTTCTCAAGAGTTCCGAAATGTTTTTGCAAAGAAAAAGCAAGCTTAAGGTTTGCAAAAGTTAGGAGAGATACAAAGTGGCAGAATCTGTGAAAAACAGAACAGCAGGTAGTAAAGAATTTTTTAGGGACACTTCTACAACTCAAATCAAAAAACTCAAAACATACGGAAGTTTCACAATTGTATACAGCACGCTGTCAAAAAAATTCAGATCAAAAAGATGATCTGTTGATTTGATTCTAATTTTTCTGTCAAGGGACAGAATCTGTTTCTTGACAGCACGTCACCACTTTGTCTTCCCTTATCATAAGAGGCTATAACTTGGCACAAAGCTGAAAAATAAAGATACAATGATGTTGCTACAGTAGTAACAAACATCAAGACACAACAAAAAGAAAAAAGAAACCTAAATTCGTTGCGGGCTGCCTCCCGAAAGCGCTTCTTTAGAGCCATTAGCTAGGCTTAAAGATTATAAAAGGGGCTCTCAAGAGAACAAGAATTGAAGCAAAAGAGAGCATCAAGAAGCAAATGTGAAACACATTTAAGCCTAACCCACTTCCTATGCTTAGGCATCTTGTAAGAAAATAAATCAAAGAAGCACAAAGTGACATTCATAGGAAGGTGGAACAAGAGCAACTTAAAAACTTTCAACATGAAGAGAGGTGTTTTTGCAAAATGGAAGTTTCTACAACCAAACTTTCCTCTCTCAAAGTAATTTTCTGTAGCATCATGAACAACACCAAGAATATAACTATCACATAAATCATGTTGTTCATGACCTACAAGCACACGTGTATTGTTTTCAACACGGTTTTTAGGATGATAAGATAGATGGAACCCATCACACTGAGCGTTGATAAGAGCAAAATTCTCCAGAATAGTTGGAGATTTCAAAAGGATAATAGGAAAATCAAGTGTGGGTGCAACAACAATAATTTCATTCTTAACATAAGGAACTATAGCAAGTTCATCTTCATAGGCATCATCCATAGTGGCATCATGGCCATAAACAAAGCAAGTATCAAAATCATCAGAAAGGGAAGTATCAAGTGAGTCCTCGGAATCATAAGATTCCTCTTCATAGAAATCATTAGCCTCTTCTTGGGCAGCAAGCATTCTATTTTTAAAATCCTCAATATAAGCATTGGAAGTATAATTCTCAAAGAAATAAGCAAGAACAGCAAAGTTTTCAGACTTGTGAACAGTATCGTAATACTTTTCAATCAAAGAAGCAATCTCATAAGCACCTTTAAAAGAAAAAAACTCTTCAATCTTTTCAACATCAAAGTAATCATAAACACCTTTGGCATAAGAAGATATGATCTCATTTTCATTAAACTCACATTGGAAAGGAAGGTGTTTACGCTCTATATTTGAGCAGCTAGTAAAATCATAAATGTGGCATAAACACTCAGCATAGCAATAAGAAACTTGTATTTGATCCCATAAGTGTTTCCCTTTCTCAGATAGGCGGTGCCGTGTATAATGAGCATGCTCATCCAATGATTTTCCCTCAACCAAGTCGGTTGGGTTTTTAGCGCGAGCACAAATTGATCGAAGACGAGCCAAGTGAAACATGTCCATCCTACCATATTTGGGTGGTTCCACACCCATGGTGAAGTGTAACATCCCAAAATTCTCCGAATTTTGGAATGTTAATAAATTAAATAGATAATGATTGTTTGATTGATGTGTTTGATTTTCTCCGGGATTTAAAACTTTTGGCGTTTATTGAATATTAAAACGAGAGGGAATAAAATGACTTTCCCTAATATTCACCGTTGGTGTTTTGGAATTTATTATTTAAAAACAAAACAAACCAACAAAATAATATGAGAGAAGGTAATATGACTCCTTCAACATTTTTGAAGTTTGGAAAAGGTTTTAAATCTTTATTGGAATTCTTCTAAAATATTTTTAAACATTTTTCAACACATGGCAGTTCGCTGGAGAGGATATAAAAGGACTTATCCCCATTTTTAATTTGTTGGAAAATAGTTTAAAAGATTTATGGGAGACTTTTTAATTTTACTTTGGAGTTATAAATATTTTCTAAAATTATTTTTGGAATTTAGTTACGCTCTGGAAAAGTTTTTAAATCAATTTTTGGAGTTTTCGGTATTTTTAAAATGCCAGAAAAGTATTTAAAAATATTTAAAAATAGGTTGAAAAGTTTTTATTTTATTTTATTATTTTGGTCAAGCCAAAAATTCAATTTTATTATTTTAAAAATATTGGCGAAGACGGAATTTTAAAATAAATTTCCGTGATTTTTCTAATATTGTTTTGGGCCTAATGGGCCTGGTTTGTTTTTTTTTCCAGCAGACCGAATTTGTTTTTATTTCGGATTAAAAAAAAAGAGAGGGATTAGAGGCTGGCTATAAATAGCCCCGATATTAGGGTTAAGTTTTTTTCGTCAGCGTTTATTAGGGTTAGCTAATCTAATCCGCGGGACCCGCCGCCGCCGACGTCATCGCCGGAGCTTCGCCGGATTTCTCGCCGAAGCATCGCTGGAGTGTGTTTTTTTTTTGCGTTTTCGAGGTAATTTTTTTCGCGAAGCCACCGCCGTAGCCGTCCCCGTGCTCGCCGGAGCACCGCCGCGCCGTTCCCGCCGCACCGCCGCCCCGCCACCAAGCCGCCGTCGGGCCGCCACTCGCCGGCTGGCCGGAGCAGCCGCCGTGGCCGCGCGACATGGCCGCCGCCGCGCGCCTCTGCCGCCAGGCCGCCCGCGCCCCTGGAGCCCCCGCGCCCAGCGCCTGCGCGCCCCCTTCCCAGCGCCTCCGCCGCGCCGGGATGGCCGGCCGCCGCCGCTCCCCGGCCGCGCTCGCCCGCCGAGCTCCTGGTCGAGCCCGATGGCCAGCCGGGCCATGGCCCTGTGCTGTGCCCCGTGACGCGAGGAAGAAGAGAGTTTGAGAAAAAAAAACGTTTCAAAATCGCCCAGGGACCCTATCGCTCTTTTTGCAAAAAATTTATTTATGTATCAGTCCTTTTTACAGTAGACCCCCCGGTACCCCCGTTTTTCACCCGAAACCGTTTTCGCGACTAATTTTTAACCGTAACTCGGAATTGGGCGATTCCAGTTGCGTTGCGACTGTGTAGAAATTCTCTAGCCCGTAGACCTAGTGCTACAGAAGTTTGAAGTATTTAAATTTGGATCCCAAGCTGATCAAAATTTGAACTTCCGGCGGCCATAACTTTTTACCGGTGCACCCGTTTGCGCCATTTCTTTTTGCGTTGGATCACTCGTGTCATGTACCTTCTGTTTGTATCATGTGTGCACAAAAATTCACAAGTTTATTGATCTGTTTTAACTCAAATTCAATTCTATGTTGCAACTGCTATGACCTGCGTTGTAGCGTTCCGTTTCACGTGATTCTTTTTGCATATTGGATCATATGAGACATCTTATCGGCAATATCCACGCACCATTAATATTGCTATGATCTTTACCTTGATTTCATAATGCCTTGATCATACTTTTGTATTGACAATTCCTTATCCGTTGACTCTCTCGAGTTCACATTTCACCGATCACCTTCGAGCACATCCACACCTTTGCACTTCAAAACCTTTTTGTTTTGTTGCTAAAACTTTAGTGATTGTTTTGTTGATCTTATGTTTTGTCATTGTGGTGTGATTTCTTATTGAGTTCTTTCGTTGACGATAGATTGCTCGGAGTGTGACGAGTAGAGTTGACTGGAACGTGAGAGCGAGGATCTTCATCGAATGTATAAGGCAAGTGATACTTTGACCATACTCATACCTATATTTTCTATATGCATTATGTTAGGAAATATCACTCTATTGCATGATAGGTAGTTTACTCTACTGTTGCTGCAAAACCAGATAGGATAGCCATATGTCTTGACTTGACTACTGTAGATCAACCTAGCCGTGTTGTTTCTTTATTGCTATGCTTTGTAGACGAGGTTGGGCTGTGAGAATTCATGGAGTTCATGTGAGCTATTTAACAAACTGTGTAGCAACTTTATAATAAATAGAAATCACTTCTGGACGGGCGGGTTGCATCCCGGTAGTTGTGGCTCGGTTGAGGACAATGCCGGGGTTAAATGCACCCAATGGTTTGTTTTGGTGGTGAACCGGGTGCGTCATGGTGTCTACCCTCTCACGCAGTGGGCGCCGTCCAGGCTCAAAAAGATCAGACATGCAATATTACTAGTAGCTTCCGTGTACAGCCACTGGCTATATGGGCTCTGGCTTAGATGAGTAAGTTGTGGGGAACCTGGCCCTGGTAGCTAGCTGATGTAGAATTGTGTTAGGTGTACCGGCTACCAAAGGGTGGAGGCAACCTCTTCGGAAAGTCTTTGTCTCAATCTTCGGGTTGAGTCCAGTGGGGAACGTGTACAAACCTCTGCAGAGCGTATAAACTGATCATGATTAGCCGTGTCCACGGTTACGGACGAACTATGAGCAACTAGTCAGTACTGTTGATGAATGATCTTGACAGATGAACACTTAATAATAATTTGGTTGGGACAAGAGTAGCATGGGTTGCTGTGTGTTTCAGGTAGAACTCAACTTAAAATTTTGACTAGTTTAGTTCAGGAGAAAATTGGCTTTCTACAAAACTAAACCATAAGCCTTTCCTTTGACTTACCTTGCATGTAGTTGTAGGTCCTTTATATAAACTTTTCCGTGTCACTTGCCGTACAAATCAGATGTACTGACCCGTTGTCGGGCTGTAACCTTCAGTGTTGCAGGTTTTTCAGACGATCAGTAAGGTGCGTTTAGGGGTTGCGAGTCTACACTCAGCATGTTCGCATGTGGCTGTTGATGGGACTCCACGTTATTTGTTTTTGCTTCCGCTATATTTATATTGTTTAAGCTAGCCTTGAGCTATGCAACTTGTTATTTGTTTTACTCTGGATCATACGTTGTATTAATGATGCACTTGTACTTTGATATACATCTATTATACTGTGTGTGCCAGCGAGTTCGATCCAGGGACTGGCACTTGAACACAGAGACTTCAATTCGGTGTGAATTGGGTCGTTACATGAAGATAGCATTAGTAGGTATTTTTGGTATTTTTTATAAGGGACACAAAAGTAAAAACTGAAAGGTAAACTAACAAGACTAAAAAACAAAGGTAAAGGGTAGTGTGCAACACCCCTATCCTAGCACTCGGAGTCCCCGGCAACGGCGCCAGAAATTTGCTTTGATGACGCGAGAGTTGACGGGTGTAGTCTTCTCGCCCTTCGTTCGTGAGCCCCAAGTGGAAGGCGTGATGCAGCACAACAGCAAATTTTCATCAGTAAAGATACCAAGGTTTGTCTCCAGTAGGACTCCAGAGATGATAAGTAGGTGTCAGCGGCGCTACTGACGCGGACCTGCACACAGACACAAATAACTTTGTTCCCAACGAAGTTCAGAGAGGTTGTCAATCTCTCCGGTCTTGTTGTTCACAAAGGATCAAACACAAAGGATAATGATAGCAACTGAAAGTAAAAGCAGAAAAGTAAATGAGCGCGGAAACAGTAATGAGGATATGGATCGGGATACGTGATGTTCACTAGTGATGTCTCTCTCCCAAAAGACGATAAAACTGCTATGCGAGGTAAACAAATTACAGAAGGCCAATTGACAGGATTATGAACGGACCGCAATGCTAACTATTGTACAAAATAAAGGAAGAGGCTCAAAAGCACGGGTAGTACGCCAAAATAAGTAGACCGAAATCCAACTGCATCTACTACTAATCATCCACCTTGAGATATCTATCCAGAACATCTCGCTGGTATTAAGTTGCGAGCCCCACCCAAAGTGTAAACCCAAATAAACAGACAACTGCATTAAAAATCACTTTGCGTAAAGTAAACAATCCTTGCAACCGCGGTTACAAGCACCGTTGTTTTCCCCCTTGTGGCAACAGCACATCCCCTAGACTCATGTTTCTGTCACTCAAGCGTGTCCTCGGGGGGCATGAACCCACAATCGAGCATAACGTTCCCTCTTGGGGTTACTACCTACTACTTGGCCAAAGCAATAAACAACAACGGAGAACATGCAAGAATTACTTAGGAAAAAATATAAGAGATAAAAACCAAATATATTACTCAGTCACAATCTGAACATAATCTCATAATCCATCATATCCCATCAACCTCAGCATAGCAATAGCAGAAAGATTACAAAAGTGCCTCGATCATGTAGGGAAGCTCACGAGGTCTAAAACATGAAGAACAAAGAGGGGAGGAGAACATCACATAGCTACTGATCACGGACCCATGGTCCAAGGTAAACTACTCACGAGACATCCGGGGAGCATCCATGGTGGAGAGGAGACTCCCGGAGGTCGGTCCTCCCTCCGGCAGGGTGCCGAGAAGAGGTCTTCTGGTGCTCCCGATCTCGGAAGCGCGGCGGCGGAACAGAGGCGAGATCGCGAAAAAGGGTTCTATCTTCTGAAGTTTCCCGTGGCGGAGAATATATAGGCGAAGGGGGGCCACCAGAGGTGGACCAAGGGCCCTAGGCGCCCCCCTGGCGCGGCCAGGGGTGGGGCCGCGCCGGGTGGCCGCCTGGGCCACCCCTGGCTCCCCTCTTGCCCCACTCGGGCTCTTCGCGAAGCTTCCTGTACGCTGATTTTTCCTATATTTTTCCCGGAATTTTTCTGGCACTTTTTATATGGGGGAAAACTGAAATAGAAAAACAGCAGAAAACAGGAACTGGCACTGTGGTGCACTGAGTTAATAGGTTAGTCCAAATATGATCAAAAGTGTATGAAAGTGTATCTAGATGATAGCAATATCACACAAAACATGCATGGAGCAAGCAGAAATTATAGATACGTTTTGGACGTATCAACATCCCCAAGCTTAATTCATTCTCGTCCTCGAGTAGGTAAATGATAACAACATAATTTCTGTGGTGACATGCTAGCAACCATAAAAGAACTTTGAAAAGTAAAGCAAACAAGGTTAGAAACTCAATTCAAGTCATAACATGCAAGAGTCTATATTAGCATTGAAACAAGTAACAGAAGAACAAAAGGTGCAAGAGCTCTCGCTGTCCGTGACTCGAATGTCTCCAAATGGTGTTTGCGTGCAAGAAGGGGGATAGGGAATACGAGAAAAACATTTATTAGTTGAGAAATCAATCTACTAAAGTTTCCCACTTGGTCTTTTTCTGGAATCTTATCTTGACTCGTCCCCAGACCACTAGCCAGGTACAAGTCAATTTGATCCACTCCTTTTTCAATATTTTGAGCACTCATGCAATGGATGAGCGTAAGCACGAGAGTTGACACTTAGGATGGCAAAGAGAGAAGTACGGAGGAGGAAGACAAAAAAGGAGGAGAAAGGCTCACATCAATGAGGTCAATCATAGGCAAGAGATGCCAAATGATAGATATGATGTGAGGAGTAGGGATTGCCATGCAACGGATGCACATACGAGCTAGGAAGCTCTCTAATGGAACTAGTGGGGGTGCATCTAACTTGCTCGCTCATGAAGACCTAGAGCTCGTTTGAGGAGGCTCATCCTTGGAATATGCAAGACAAGTTCTATAGTGTGAAGGTCCCCACATAGCTATATGCCTAATGATCATCTCTATGGAGTACAAGGATATAAAGGGAGTACTAGTGTGTATCTCTCAAAAGGATAGTAGTGTTGCCCCTTTCTCTCTTTTTATTTCTTTTTCTCTTTTTTTCTATTTTTTGTATTTGTTTGGTGGCCTCAATGGCTCTTTCTATTTAACTCTCATTTGTCTTCTTTGGGATCTTTTGATGTGTCCACTTTGGGATCTTTTCCTCACTTAAGGGCAACACTATATTTTAAAAGAAGGTAAAGGAGATCTTTCACACTTTACAAGGTACTCAAAATCATAAAGAAGATGTAAATATCATGATGTATGCAATGTATGTCGCTGCCAGTGTAGCAGGAACATCTATGACATGAAGATCAAGTCATGAAGAGGTGGATGTTGCATGGCCACCCGGAATTGTGCGTTGTTAGTTAGAGGGACTCTGACGTTCCGGAGTTTCAGGCGTTCACCTAGCAAAGTGGAAACCGGGCGTACATGTGAAGCCTATGATGGGCAGTTGGTACACCCCTGCAGGGTTAAATCTTTTCGAAAAGCCGTGTCCGCGGTTATGGACGACTTGAGACCCACTCCTTGTTCATATAATAACATCAACTGAATCAAAATTAAAATTTGCCTACCATGTGAGTGCCTTGGCTTCTTTTCTTCGTCCAGGGGGACCGAGAGATGATCAAGGTTGTGTTATGGTTGCCGTAAGTAGGTGGATAGCAAACTTATGACACGATGTCACATACATTCTTGGATCTTATCTCTACTCTACTAGAACGATAGCCACCATATATGCTAGTGAGGCTACAACTTTTCCAATTACTTTGCCTTACCATAGGAAGTTAGTTATCCTGTAATGATATAATCTCACCCCTTGTTTCCTTTTGTGCTTTTACTGTTTTGCCTGATCGGCCGCTGCAGTTGACTACTACCTCGACCCGAGCACCAGACGATACTTCATGGAGGTGCCCCTAGAGGATGATGATGAGGACGACTTCACTCAGTAGATCCTATAGTTGGGTTCCGACGTTCCGTGGGTGGACTTGCTTATGTGTAGCCCTCTCTAGGGTCATTTGGATTTTGACCGTACTCGGTCGTGATTCTCTTCCGCTTGTTGCATGATGTATTGTTGGGTCTGTGGACCTCTGAGATGATGTAATAAATACCAGCGACGATGTATGCCCTGGACTCTATATATTTTTGTCTTAGTATAAAGTTCATTGTTCTTATATCTGTTGTCGCGAACCCGGCAGCGACACGAGTGCGAGTGTCGTGAGTCGGTGGCCTTTTATGCGCTACTAACTCGAGCGGGACGCGAAAGCGACCAACTTTAGTTAGCACCGCATCGTGGGCCTTACAATTATCAAGGAAATCTGCGAAACGTTTGACAGACTTGAACTTCGTGGCGACAATTATTCTTCGCTCTCTGAAGACGATGTTCTAACCGTCTAGGATAATTGCAGTTCTCCAAGATAACAAGGCTAGCAAACTTTCATCTAAGTCATAATGAATCTACTCCGATCAATAGGACTTTGGATTCGGTGGTTTGGCTTTTGGGTTATACTTCTGTGGCGTTCATGGGATGCTCTCTTTAATCCCTCTCAGGGAATAATATCAGAGCGGCCAACCGCAAATGGAGTCGGGGGCGACATATTTATAGGTGGCGATCCCGAGGTGCGAAATGATAGATTTGACCTGAAGCGAGATCTTAACGCATGTACACAATGTTCGGATTTGTCATCAATGCGCAACTTTACTTGAGGAACAAGTAAAGCGGACTCACGGACTTAGTTCTGCTTCGGAAGCCAAAGAACGATATCTTTGCTACCGAAACTTAACTTAGTGCACATGAGATTTCATCTCTCTGGCTTCTCACTTGGTTTAGATTTGATCTGGGCATTTTCACAATAGCTTTGGTGTGTGCATACTAAACCCCTCTTGATAGTATGGTTTTTCCTATGACTCAAAGAATGGAAAAAGAACTACACAAAAACATCTAAGTCTTGCGTTGTCTTCTTCATTTCCTTCGATGAGTTCAGCTTTAGGAAACCATTTTTTTAGGGGTCATCCTCTGTGATAAAACTTCGCTCACATGGTTGTGCTTCGATAATTTGTAGATCTTCCTTGAAGCTTTATCACCTACCTTTTCCTTCAGGAACCTAATCAACTGTTTACACTCGAAAACATTATTAGTTCCTCTACTGTCTTGTCCAACAATATCCAAAACACATGGGGGAAAACTTTGCTCTTACATTTTGGCTGAAATAATGACGGTGCTACATTCCAACGTGCTATGAACCTTATATTTCAAGATTTGGTCGGCATCATATTTGAAGTATACATGGATGATATAGTTGTTAAATCGGAGAGATTTGATCATCAGTTATCCGTTTATGATTGGGTTTTGAAAGGATGTGCAACTATGGCTTAAAGATGAATCCACTTAAGTGTGCATTTGGTGTGTCGGCTGGAAAGTTCTTACGCTTTATAATTCATGAGCACGGTATAGAGATTGACCCTAAGAAGGTGGAAGCAATTAAAAATTTGGAAGAGCCGACTTGCAAAAGAGATGTACAAAAGTTTTTAGGGAAGATCAATTACTTGAGACGATTCATATCTAACCTTCCGGGGAAAATTGAATCATTTGTCCCATTGCTTCGGCTAAAAAATGAAGCTGAATTCACTTGGGGGGAAGAACAACAAGAGGCGTTAGATAACATAAAGAGATATTTGTTGAGTCCTCATGTATTGCGTGCACCCAAGTCTAGTACGCCGTTCAGGTTATACATTGCTGCACAAGAAAAAGTGATCGGTGCGGTGTTGGTGCAAGAAGATGGCGCGAAGGAGTACGTTATTGCATATCTAAGTCGCCGATTGATAGACACCGAAAATCGGTATGTGTTTATTGAGAAGTCATGCTTCTCTTTATATTATGCATGTACCAAGTTTCAACCTTATTTTTTCTCTAGTACTTGTGTAGTAACTTGCCAAGCCGACATAGTTAAATACATGTTGCAAAAACCGATTCTTAGTGATAGGATTGGTAAATGGGTTTATGTATTAATTGAATATGATTTGACATATGAATCGTTGCGTGCTATGAAAGGTCAAGTTATCCCCGACTTCTTTGTTGATTATAGGATTAAAGATGAAGAGGATGTTGATTATGTTAGTATATGCCCATTGTAAGGCCCCCGATGCGGTGCAAACCCGAGTTAGTCGCTTTCGCGTCCCACTCAAGTTAGTAGCGCATAAGAGGCCACCGACTCACGACACTCGCACTCGTGTCGCTGCCGGATTCTCTACAACAGGTATATCAATAATGAACTTAACACTAAGACATAATATATATAGAGTCCAGGGCATACATCGCCACTAAAATTTATTACATCATCTCAGAGGTCCGTGGACCCAACAGTACATCATAGAACAAGCGGAAGACAATCACGACCGAGTACGGTCAAAATCCAAATTTCCCTAGAGAGGGCTGCACATAAAGAGTCCACCCACGGATCGTCGAAGCCCAACTATAGGATCTACTGAACGAAGTCATCTTCATCGTCATCCTCCAGAGGCACCTCCACAAAGTATCGTCCGGTGCTCGGATCAAGGTAGTAGTCCACTGCAGCGGCCGATCAGGCAAAACAGTAAAAGCACAAAAGGAAAACAGGGGTGAGATTATATCATTACAGGATAACTAACTCCCTATGGTAAGAAAAGATAAAGGTAAAGGTTGCAGCCGCACTAGCATATATGGTGGCTATCGTTCTATTAGAGTAGGGGTAAGATCCAAGAATGCACATGACATCGCGTCATAAGTCTGCTATCCACCTACTTACGTCAAACATAACGCAACCTGGATCTTCTCTCGGTCCCCCTGGACGAAGAAAAGCAACCAAGGCACTCACAGGGTAGGCAAGTTTTAATTATGATTCAAATTGATGTTATTCTATGAACAAGGAATAGGTCTCAAATCGTCCATAACCGCGGACACGGCTTTTCGAAAAGATTTAACCCTGCAGGGGTGTACCAACTTCCCATCATAGGCTTCGCATGTACGCCCGGTTTCCACTTGGCTAGGTATGTGCCTGAAACTCCGGAACGTCAGAGTCCCTCCAACTAACAATGCACAATTCCGGGTGGCCCCCGGGGAGTCGACACCCAACCCAAGAACAAGCCACGCTCCCGGGTCGGACTCTACCGTATGACGCAGGTCGGATTGCCGGTAATTCTCACAGGAGACCGGGTCCTAGCTGATCAGGTGGACCAACAAAGGAACCATGTCCTCGCTGGCCCGATTTGTTTCGAAAACTGTTGGGGTACCAACCAAGCACACACACATTTGCAAATAGTAAATCAGCTCGGGCCACCACTAGAATTTTATGAAGCTAGGTAGGTAAGACAAGAGGACCCCATAGAATCCCACACACGATTAGGCACGCTCGTCAAGAAACACAATACCCGGAACTCGGGACCTAGGTGACTCAAATGGAACAAAACACCTTGCGGGAATAGGCTAGTCTCCCATCATTCGTCAAGTATATAATTAACATCATAATAAAAATAAATATCAACCAACTTCTTCAAATAACATGATATCCCAAACCATAGCATAGGGTAAGAAGCAAGTTTTCCTACTCATAGTAAGCAATGGCTGAGCAGCGGTAACTTAGCAATACAAGGATTGCTGGGATGTGGGGATCATGGCTGTTTGATTTTTGAATGTGGCATAAGCAAAGTGGATAGGATCAAACAAAAGTGCTAGACTACAGCTAGGCAGGTAGGCAGAAAGGTATCAAGTCATGGTATAAATCTTCCCCTTTCCTGGGTAATCGGTCGTCGAAGCAGACGCAGCAGGGTCCTCGGGCTCGGTGTCGGAAATCTCCACGTAAGTCTCCTTGGTAGTCTCAGGTGCTAACGTAAAGTACCGGCAAGGAAAGCACACAAGTAAGCAATGGGTACAATGCACAGACAAAGATGGCATGATGAAGTTTAATCGACATGATGTGACCCTATCTAGTTATATTTAAATGAAGGTGTTGACGACACGTCAACAACTGCATATGCAATTACTTATATTTTTATGGCTTTGGTCACAGCCTTAATTTTGGTGTAAGTATCATGGCAACATGACATGGCATGAATCAATAACAACAATTAACAATAATAAACATTGCAAAAAAACTATCGATTCCAGAGAGGGCAAAAAAACTATCGATTCCAGAGAGGGGACAATATGCTAGGGGCTGGTTTGAGATTGCAAGAATTGAAGACAACATGGAACAAAACTTGACCTGATCGGATGAACAAAAATTCAACATGCACTGAAATTGAAAAGAATGCAAAGAAAGGAAGTCAGGGTTTAAAATGGCTAGGTGATCACACCATGTCCATTTGAGTAGCACAAAACACCAAATGGACATCACCATCTGAATCCTTGCATTTTCCTACCCCAAAACCATATATGGCATGTCACACTTTGAATTTGCAAAACACTTTGTAAATTCAAAAGAAGTGAGGGGCTTCCTTGCAAAATTACCCCTACTCCAAAATTAGAGAGGCAAGATGCAAAAAAATTGAACATCAACATTGTGTTCAGTGGGCAAAACTACCCCAAGGTCATATATTGGAATATCTGTTTGAGGTAGTGAGCATTGAAATTCAAACTCAAATGGAATTTGAATTTTGAAAAGACTTAAAAATAAGAGAAACAAAAGAAAAGAAATAGGCACCGGCCCCAATGGGCTGGCCTCGGCTGGTGCTGGCCCAGCAAGCCGTGCGGCTGACAAGGGGCTGCTTGGCTGAGCCCAGCAAGGCCACTTTGGCCCGAGCCACTGACCAGGTTGGCCCAGTGGTCAGCCTCCCACACAAAAAGGAAAACAGGGGCACATTTTTGCCTCCGGCGTGGTTCGAACCCAAGCCGCAGCCCTGGCTGCACTGCTTGATCACCACTGCGCTGCTCGACTGACCTTGACAGAGAGGGTGTAGCAGCAAACATGAACCATCACTAGAGCCTTGACTGAAATTCCGCGACGACACCCGACAGACGCCGGAGACAGAAGGTTCCGGAGACCCTCACGTCGGCTACGGGGCGGCGCTCGCTCCACTAACGATGGGGGCCTTTAGATGGCACATCCACGAACACATCACACACCGAGATCTGGCCGGAGGTCACACGGCGGTGACACTAGCCTCGTCGGGAAAGGAGGCGGCGCAACTCTGCTCATCTGTTCAGAAAGGCAACGACTTGGAGGCACGGGCGTACGTGTCCAGAGGGCGACTTATGGCTGCACTGCGCACGCTCTGGCTACACGCAGAGCATGCCCACGCACGGCACGGACGCGACAACTACTGCATGCCGGTGACAACGCTACGGCGGCAGACTACGAGGCGGAACTCGGCACAGAACTACCACGGCGTCTACGGGAGGGAACAGGGCAGTCAGCAGCTCACCTAGAGGGTGGCTGTCGTCGACGAAATCGCGCGCGGAGGGGATGGAGTCGACGTCGTCGACGTCGGGGAAGAAGGAGCCGAGGCGGAGGTCGTCGGCTCAGGGAAAAATCCGCGGCTCCCTCCGCGTTCCTGCAGGGTGGAAACGATGAGGAAGAGGTGCAGGAAGGCGCACACGCGCGCTCGTTCAACGGCGTCGCACAACGACGGAAAATTTGGAGGCTCACCGGCGGAACAGGGGATGCCGGAGCGGGTGAAGGAGGGCGGCGGCGGAGAAAACGAAGGGGGTAATGGGCTCCTAGGGTTTCCAGGGTGCTCTCCATGCACTTATATGGAGGGGGAAGGTCTCACTGGCGTCGGGGCTCCACCCGTTGTCGTGGCAGCTCGCTGTGAGAGAGGAGAGGGGAAAAGGGGAGCTCCATGCTAGAAAGAAGAAGAAGATGGGGGCGTACCGGTTCGCTGCGGATGGGCCGAGAGGGAATCAGGCCCAGGTGGGCTGGGCTGAGTCCCGGAAGGAAAAAAAGAAAAGAAAAAGAAATCCCCCCACTCTGGACCCTTTTCAAAAAATAAAAACAGAAAAGGACTTTGGGGTTTTCCCGAATTAATTACAAGGGCTAAAAATACATAAAAGTATGTAAAATTATCCTTGTAATATTAGCCAATTTCTAAAAATGGTTAGGGCATTTTTGGCAACAACAAAATGTGAGCTCATTTTTGAATTCAAAATCACTTTGAACTATAGCCACTGTTCTTGGTGATGACAAAAATGATTTGACCAGTTGAAAACTAGTGGCCTTGCAAAAGAAAAGGATGGACCAAGCTTGGGATCAAGGAGAGCAAGCATGCAAACAGAACAATTGCATGAACATGGCACTTGAATGAACTTGGGAGCAATTTGAATCAAACCAAATGGGCTCCAATCCCAATGCAATTTTAAATCATCACATGAAATGTCAAACTCTAGTATCATGCCAAGTTACAAAGTCAACAGACAAGGTACAATATCATGCTAATTTATTATTTTTGCAAATGGGCTGTTACACCCATGGAAACTTTCTTTTGATGGATCGGTTTGATAGAGGGGCAGGGCGTCGGTAATGTTTTAATTGCACCTAATAATGTTTTATATGAAACATCAGTTCGTTTAGAATATAATTGTACTAATAATCAAGCCGAGTATGAAGCTTTGCTATTCGGTTTACAATATTTTGCGGATATGGGTGTCAAAGATATAGATGCTTTTGGTGATTCGGTTCTGGTAGTGAAACAAATCAAAGGCGAGTTCCAATGTCTTGATGGATTGCTAAATAGTTACTCAGACTGATGTTTAGATATAATCAAGTCTCTGGATACATTCACTATCAGTCATATACCTAGAGAGGCAAATTCTAGAGCAAACTGTTTAGCACAGCAAACATCTGGCTACCGCATCAGTAGAGGAAGGTTCTTTGTATTAGACAAGTGTAAGGCCCGATATGCGGTACTGTTCTAGATCTAGATAATTCCATCCAGATCCGGGGACGAAGCTCATATCGGTCCCACTGTGACATATGAAAATGTCGTATGCCCCGGATTTCCAACATCATATCACAACATTACAGCTACATGGATACAACATCTCATACAATCGGCATACAACTGCCTTAAATACATTACATCAGCTGAAGATACATGTCTGAGTACAGACTACATTCAAATGCCTAGTGGCAAAGGTAAAACACACCATTCCCGTTACCACACGGGTCCAGGCTCTCCGCCGGGATCTACCTAACTAATCGTCGTCGAGTCTTCGTGAAGGTATCCAGAAGAAGGTTCGTCGAGCTCGTCTGAAGTCCAATATCGTTGCATAACGTGCGTAAAAGGGAAAAGAAAGAGGTGAGCTATATCAAAAGTCTTGTAACTAACTTCTCACGGATAAGATGGGGGTAGTGGTGAGGTTGCAGACGCACTAGCAATATATGAGTGGGGGGGTGGGTAAAACCTTTACATGGCAAACTACTGCGGCACCCACGATAAAAATGGAATTTGGTACTGTTCTGTCCTAAACATAATTTTATTATTTTTATTTGCAAGCAAGAGCAGCATATTCACAACCTAGACGAAATTCTAGTCAAGTTACATATAAGAAACATTTTAATCGGAGCAACGGTTAAAAAGTTATTAAAGAAACAGTTTATAGTGGCAAGGTTGTAATTAGTAGTAAAACAACATGTAAACAAATTCAAACATGGAAAAGGAGCACATTTTGTTAATCTACACAAAATTCTAAGCAACTTTCATGTTTAAAGCGTCGCGATCCCAGCTACCGTTAAAAAGATACGAGCAACGCAAAAATGAATACAATCTGCCTAAATAATAATCTAGAAAAGGAAAAAAAACTCTAACGGGCCGAAAGCTACTGGGCCGGCCCAACTACCGCTGCAAGAAAAAGAGGTAAAGAAAAGTAAAAAAAACAGCTCACCACTGCGGGCCAAGGCCCAAGAGGCGGAGTGGGGGTGGGTTAGGCGCGCCTCGCCTGGGGCGGAGGGAGGCCGTGGGCCGCTGGTCGAGGGAGGCTGGCTGGGCCGCCTGGAGGCCGGCCTGCACGAGCGGGGCGTGCTCGATCTCCTTGTCCCGGTCGGGACGTTCATGGCGGCGGCAGACAGGGGCTCTCCTGCCGGCAGGGCAGCGGCGCAAGGTGACGAGGGAGGCCGGGGACGGGCGCGATGGTGAAGGGGCTCGCCGGATCTGGCGGGATCCGGTCGCCGGTGTTGATCCTGGGCGGCGGTTCGGCTGGAACTTCATGGCCATGGTGGCTGCGGACAGAGAGGGAGAGAGATGAAAGAACAGAGGGAAGGAAGGAAGGAAGGAGAGGAGGGAGCGCGCGGGGCTGCTCACCAGAGGGTTGCGGCGGCGGCTCGCCGGACCACGGCGGCGGCGGCGGGGGGTTGAGGCCGGGGTGGCGCAGTAGAGCTCCTCGGTCGGGAGCTCGGGAACGGCTTCGGGAAGATCCACAGGGCGACGTCACTGCCTCTGGATCGTTGGATCAGCCAATCCAACGATCGAGATCGAGGGAGGCTAGGGTTTGCTGCAAAAATATCCTAAATAGCAAAAATTGGGGTTATTTTTCGCCAATCTGGGGTGGTGGCTGCCTAGGTGCTTAGAGGAAACCCTAAGTGGTGGGGTGGTCTATTTATAGCCCAAGTGGCTGGCAGTTTGCAAAAACATCCTCGGTTTTTCTCTCGCGCGCGCGGTGTTTACATTTTTGACCGCCGAGGGTCCGCAGGACCTCCGATTCGGGTAGAACTTTGAACTGCACGATCAGCGCGTCGAGCCAGTGGTGTTCACCTCGCGGTGGAACTGTTTCGAGAACACTTTCCGGTGCTCTATAAAAATAACCCGTGGAATTATTAAACGGGGTTTTCATTCCGATGGCGATGGCTGGTCTTGTGCCGGTTTTTGCGGCTGTGATCGGGTGTAACCCGGTGTCGCAAAGGTCGAGTGTCAGGGTGGCAAGGGTCGGTCTCCGACCGGTACGAGATAAGAGGGAGATTATAATCGCCGATCGATAAATCGGGGATGCAAACACCGCAAACAAATCAGACAATCAAACTATTCACGCAGAAAACAAAGTTTTTAATTTTTGTGAAATCTGGGTTGTTACAATACAACACCACCAACAAGGGATCTCGTCCCGAGATCCTGGACGATTCAGGGGAGACGGGAGAGAGAAAAGAGAGTCGACCATGTTACACACCACCAACAAGGGACTCTGCTCCATGTTGACGTCGATATTCTGTCGAGATAAATTTCCGCAGAGAGACGGCAACGTCAGAAAACGAAACCATTGGGAGATCAAGAGGAAGAACGATAGTTGAAAGCGACGCTCAAGGGAAGCATTCTCACTGAAATCATGAAGATACTGGGAAAGAGGACTGAAGTCAACAGACGACTAAGATGTTTAACCAGAGCCAGAAGAACTAAAGGTACTACAGGATTTCCCAACCTGAGATCGGAATCGAGACAATACGTTGCAATCAAGACATTGTAACGCTTCCGAACTCCACACTGTCGAGATCCTAAAGTTTGAAAGGGATAAGGCGATAATTTAAAACACTTACGACACTTGTCCTGACCAGAGCATGGGTAAGGAGGAAAAAGAATCCTACTCTCTGATAACTAACTTAGTAGCTACAAAATAGTTTTTTTTTCTAGACTCGACTTCGCCCAGAAAAGGGATCCTACGGTCGGTAAGGCTCTGATACAAAATTGTAAGGCCCGATATGCGGTACTGTTCCAGATCTCGATGTTTCTATCCAGATCAGGGGACGAAGCACATATCGGTCCCACCGTGACATATGACAATGCCGTATGCCCCGGATTTCCAACATAATATCATGGCATTATAGCTACATGGATACAACATCTCATACAATCGGCATACAACTGCCTTAAATACATTGCATCAGCGGAAGATACATGTATGAGTACATACTACATTCAAATGCCTAGTGGCAAAGGTAAAACACACCATTTCCGTTACCACACGGGTCCAGGCTCTCCGCCGGGATCCACCTAACTAGTCATCGTCGAGTCTTCGTGAAGGCATTCAGAAGAAGGGTCTTCGAGCTCCTCTGAAGTCCAATATCACTGCATAACGTGCGTAAAAGGCAAAAGAAAGAGGTGAACTACATCTAAAGTCTTGTAACTAACTTCTCATGGGTAAGATGGGGGTAGTGGTGAGGTTGCAGACGCACTAGCAATATATGAGTGGCTAACGGTCTATTTTTCGAGTAAGATGAGAACCAAGCATTCGATGAGGAATCGCCTCCAACAAGTCCTACTATCAACTACTTACGCAAACATAAGACCTATCCTATTCTTGTCCTCCTGTTTGTATCCCGACGAAGAAGAAGCAGTCAAGGCACACACACATTGATCAAATTATTTAGATTATCTCAGTTGTTGTTGTCTATGAACAAGGAGTAGGTCTCAAGTCGTCCATAACGGACACGACTTCTCGAAAAGATTTAACCCTGCAGGGGTGTACCAACTGCCCATTACAAGGCTCCGCACGCACACCCATCTCTCTCAGTTTCTACCCATCACAGGAAACCATTTTATGATTTAGTTCCAAGAGATCCGAAACGACAAGTCCCTCTAGCTAACAACGAACAAATCCGGGTGGCCCCCAGGGAGTCGACACCCAATACAAAAGCCGGCCACGCTCTCGGATCGGACTCTTCCGTCAGGATAAGGTCGAAGTAACTGATCCCCTCACATGTGGGCAGCCCCCTAGCTCACCAGTGTGGACCAACAGAGAAACCGTGTCTCCGCTGGCACAAGTTGTTTTAAAGGATATCTGCTAGGAGCGACCCGACAAACATATATGCATGGTTTAGAATGGTAAATCAGCTTGGGCCACCTATAGAATGTTCGAAGCTAGGTAGGTAAGAAAAAGGGACCCCATAGTATCCCACACGTGGTTAAGCACGCTCGTCAAAAGACACAATACCCGGAACTCGGGTCCTAGGTGACTCGAATGGAACAAAGCATCGGGGCGGGATAGCCTAGACCTTCCATCCTTAGTCGAGTATAGTCAACATTATAATAATCATATCATCCACAACAACAATAATAATGTGATAGCCCAATCCAAGGAGTAACAGGAGGTAACAGTTGATAACATCCTAGCATGCATACTAAGCAGTGGCTGAGCAGCGAGCAATAGTAACATAGCCGAACAAGGTTTGCTGGGATGTGGGGGACATGGATGTTTGAGTTTATTTGAGGTGCATGAATATGAAGTGGTAGGATCAAGCAATCGTTCTATCCTACACCTAGGCGCGTGTGAGATGCAAGTTATAAGCATGATATATGCTCCCCCTTACCTGATGAGAAGACGAAACCGAAGGTGTAGCCGATCGTAAGCTCGCAACATCTCCGAGAGGTACCCGCGGAAGCACACAAGAAGGAAACACTGGAAAAGGCAACCGAGGAGGAAGCATCTATTACTAAGAAGAAATCACGAGCAAGCAACATCAAGGAGGCAACACGAGACAATGCACGGTATCGTATCTATCGTCGAGAGCGGTTACTAAAAGGTTAAGTGGAGTACTCGCCACACACGACGATATCGCACATTTATGAAGGTTCAAGTTGTTTAGCTACACTATATGAGCAAAGGTTATTAACATGGCATCTCACTCAAGCATGGAATATCACACAATCATGGCAAGAGGTGAAGCATAAATAAACTATCTAATCTAGTCACTTTAAGTGGGGGGGGGGGGGGGTAAAACCTATACATGGAAAACTACTGCGGACCCCACGATAAAAAATGAAAGGTTGTAATTAGCAGTAAAAGAACATGTAAAAAAATTCAAACATGGAAAAGGAGCACATTTTATTAATCTACACAAAATTCTAAGCAACTTTCATGTTTAAAGCGTCGCGATCCGAGCTACCGTTAAAAAGATACAGGCAACGCGAAAATTAATAAAATCTGCCAAAATAATAATCTACAAAAGGAAAAAAAACTCTAACGGGCCGAAAGATACTGGGCCGGCCCAACTACCGATGCAGGAAAAAAAGCATCTCACCTCTGCGGGCCAAGGCCCAAGAGGCGCGGTGGGCATGGGTTAGGCGCGCCTCGCCTGGGGTGGAGGGAGGCCGTGGGCCGCTGGTCGGGGGAGGCTGGCTGGGCCGCCTGGAGGCTGGCCTCCACGAGCGGGGCGTGCTTGATCTCCTCATCCCGGTCGGGACGTTCATGGCGGAGGCAGGAAGGGGCTCGCCGGCCGGCAGGGCAGCGACGCAAGGTGACGAGGGAGGCCGGGGACGGGCGCAGTGGTGAAGGGGCTCGCCAGATCTGGCGGGATCCGGTTGCCGGTGTTGATCTCGGGTGACAGCTCGGCTGGAACTTCATGGCCATGGTGGCTGCGGACAGAGAGGGAGAGAGATGAAAGAACAGAGGGAAGGAAGGAAGGAAGTAGAAGAGGGCGCGCGCGGGGCTGCTCACCAGAGGGCTGCGGCGGCGACTCGCCGGACCACGGTGGCAGTGGCGGGGTTGAGGTCGGGGTGGCGCAGTGGGTTTTCGTTCCGATGGCGATGGATGGTCTTGTGCCGGTTTTCGTGACTATGATCGGGTGTAACTCGGTGTCGCAAAGGTCAAGGGTCGGTCTCCGTCCGTTACGAAATAAGAGGGGGGAAATAATCGTCGATCGATAAATCGGGGATGCAAACACCGCAAACAAATCAGACAATCAAACAATTCACACAGAAAATTAAATTTTTAATTTTTGCGAAGTCTGGGCTGTTACAAGAAGCCGATGCACATTAAAGATGCTCACCGAGTAACAGGTAATTCGGAAACATTTAGCGAGTTACATAAACTCGGAGACGCTCAGCGAGTCACAGGGGACTCGTAAATACTTATGGGGTTGCAGCAACTCGGAAGTCGACAACGATTTGCGGATGACTTGGAACATGCTCCAAGTTGCATTGAGTTATACCGAGTTGCATCCAACTCCGAAACGCGGCTGAACTAAGTCTCTAGCTCGGAAGATTCAGTGCCAGGAACACACGCGCCTGAATTACCACTAGCTACCGAGTTATCTAATAATTCGGAAACTGTAGATTGGCGGGTTCCTCTAATTAAACATTTAAAGGGCCCGAGTAAAACCCGAGACGAAAAGGTTCGGTGGAAACGTTTAAAGTATACTCTGTTGAATGATGGGTTACATTGCCGAACTATAGATGATTTACTTTTGAAGTGCTTGGATTCTGACAAGTCTAGATTAGCCATGGGTGAAATGCATGAGGGCATATGTGGGACACACCAGTTTAGTTGAGGATTGTTTTAGATACTACAAAGGCTGTGAGGCTTGTCAGAAGTTTGGCAATATACTATTGGTGCCTGCAGCTAAGTTGAATCCCATAATTAAACCATGGCCATTTAGAGGACTGGGCTTAGATTTTATTGGTGAAATACATCCTTCATCTTCTAAAGGACGTCGCTTCGTCCTAGTAGCCACAAATTATTACACCAAGTGGACCGAAGCGATTCTCTTAAGAAATATGACTCATAGGGAAGTGATTAGTTTTGTCTTAGAGCATACTGTCCATAGATTTTGTATTCCCCAAACTTTGACTACAACTCAAGGTTTTTCTTTTATGTCTCATCAGTTTCGTGAATTTTCCGAATCTCTAGGGATTAAATTATTGAATTCGTCGCCTTATTATGCTCATGCTAATGGACAAGCCGAATCTAGCAATAAAACTTTGATCAATCTTATAAAAAAGAAAATTGAGGAGAAACCAAGAAGATGGTATGAAGTGCTCTCGGAAGCTTTGTGGGCTCATAGGATATCTAAGCATGGAGCTACTCAAGTTACACCTTTGAAGCTAGTGTATGGCCAGGAGGCAGTATTACCCGTGGAGATCAAGTTGCAAGATCTTAGAATAGCCAGACAAAATGATTTGTCGGTTGTGGATTACAATGATTTGATGATGGACCAAATAGATGAGGTTCCAGAAAAAAGATTAAAAGCCTTGCAGGAGATTGAAAAAGAAAAATTAAGAGTAGCTAAGGATTATAACTAAAAGGTAAGAGAAAAATCATTTAAAATAAGGGATCTGGTGTGGAAAATGATTTTACCTGTTGGATCTAGAGACAGAAGATTTGGCAAGTGGTCGCCGAGTTGGTAGGGCCCGTCTAAAGTTGTGAGGATTGTTCCTACAAATTCATATTTTGTACAAACTTTACAGGGAGATAAGCTATCCCAAGTCCTCAATGGAAGATACCTGAAGAAATATTATCCTAGCATGTGGAAGGAAGCTTGAATATGTTATGGCCAATATACAATTCTCGCCCTAAGAAACCAAGCATGGCCGATATACAATTATCGCCCTTAGAAAACACATGGTCGATGGAGTGTTGGCATCGTCCTTAGAACAAATATAATACAAAGTATTTTTCGGCACACAAGTTTTACTGAAAAACAGGGGGCATGTGTTTATATCAGTTTTTGGCATGGCTATACATTGATATGACATTGCCAAATTCAATAGGCTATACAGTTGTTATGAGTTTCCTTGGCTCACACGTGAAGGCCGCAAGTTACTTATAGCTCGGAGGAGTAGAGTACTGAGTTACTTATAGTTTGGAGGAGCAGAGATGTACCGAGTTATCTACAGCTTAGAAGCAATGATACGCACCGAGTTACCTCTAACTCGAAAGCAACAGTGCACACCGAGTTACCTCTAACTCGGAAGCTACAGTACGCACCGAGTTACTTCTAGCTCGGAAGATACAGTATGCACCAAGTTACCTCTAACTCGGAAGCAGCAGTATGTACCGAGTTACTCATTACTCGGAAGATAGAATTAACCGAGTTACTTGTTACCCAGAATCCAGACATGAACCGAGTTACTCATTACTCGGAAGCTAAAACACACCGAGTTACTCGTTACTCGGAAGCTTAAACGTGCCGAGTTACTCGTTACCCGAAAGCTTAAATGTGCCGAGTTACTCGTTACTTGAAGCATTGTACTGAGTCACTCTTACTCAATAGCATGAAAGGTATCAATTCGGAAGTTCATTCAGCCCGTGACTCGGAAGATCCTTGGAGCAAAGCACTTGGAAGAAGCACTTGGGGGAAGCACTCGGAAGGCGAAGGCTTTAACTCGGAAGACGAAGGCTTCAACTCGGACATGGACTCCAACCCAGAAACGAAGGCGGCGAGTTGCGGATAAGGAAAGGAGGGCTTCAGAGTTGCATGCGTAGGCGCTAAGGCTGTCATTCCCACTCGGTTCAGAGTTGTTAACTTGTTTTCCAAGTCGTGTGTGTCCTGTATGGAAAGCCTAGTTTCCGAATTATACACTCCAAGATCTGCGTGCGTTATTTATAAGGGACCTGGCCGATTGGAACGAGGAAAATCAATCGACATACATCCAATACATTTACTTTTTCAAGTACTCTACTTTTTGTCTAGTTTTAGTTATCCTTTGTTGCTTTGCCCGTAAAGCATCCGTCTCTTCTCCGATATTGAAGACATCTTTGTTGCTTTGCTCGTAAAGAACCCGTTTATCGTACACGAAAGTGCAGTTGGTGACTCCTTTACTCAATACATTGCACGGTGCAATTGTGTGTTCCATGGAACAATTTCTTCGTCAACATCTGTATAATTTATTTTGTATGTTTTGAGAGGTATGCTAAACTAAAGGGCCCGAGAACCCAACTGATTGAATCCCATCGAATTGCACTAGTGACAAATACCACAGTAGCCCAATCAATCTTGAGTCCCTCGACATGAACTTAGTGGAACTGGTGTCTAGTAAGGTCTACGTCGTTGAGGGCTTACAAGATCAATACCGCCAGTTAACTGCTAAATCGACCCAACGCATCTGTCAATATTTTCCTATCATGCACTCGGGTATGGAAATAAGGAGTGAAGTCGCGCTATGTCAAGTCCTAGCCCGACCGATAGTTCAACGGTGTCTTACCTACACGTGAGTCCACGTGGCTTATGGGGTGCAGTAGTATCGCAGCCCAGGTCTATAATAAGGGAAAGTGCCATATAGAATGCATCCACTCGGTAGACAATCGAGTGAACTCTTAGTATGAATGATCTCCAGGTGAAGATCCGAGTAGTCACTGGATGATTTGGTCAGCCGACCACTAAAGTTTGCCTGTTTGTATCGTTTTGCGAGTAAGTACTCGATCGCCTGTTTTTGAGGCGAGTGAGTAATCAAGCCTTAATGAGGTGTGCTTTGTTGGATACATCGAGGCGAGTGAGCACTCAAGACTTTGTAAGATGCTTCATGTTGTCGTTGCTCCTTTAGGAGTGACAATGCGCTCCCGATGGGGGTTTATTTGATGAAATTAAATCAAAGAAAAGGTTGGTGAGGAGATAAACTAGAAAAAATCCCTTTTGCCCCTGCGTCTGTGTAGCATTGGGTTGTCCAATCTTGTCAGAACCCCAACTTGGGTAAGTGCTAGGGTTTGAGTGCCCTTTGCATCATGAAGAAATTTCAAAAGAAATTCAAAAATGGGGAAAAGAAAAGCCCTAAAGAATTTAATTAAATGGCCAGACAAAAATTGCTTCCAAAAATTGCTCTGTTATTTTTGAAAAGTCTTATAAATATGCATGATCACTTTTAAAGTGAAGTGGGTCCCACTGCATGCACCAATATTTGTCAAAAATTCAAAATAGGGCTTGGAAATTAAATAATATCCCTATTTGATTTGAAATTCAAATTATTTGAATTTCAATAATCTCCAAAACTTGTGAGTGGCTAGATATATATATTATAATCCCACATAAAAGTTTTGAAAATTTTACAAAATTCTTTGCTATTTTTATCCAGAGCAAAACAATTTACACAAAAAGAAAACAGAGAGAAACAGAAGAAAAAGAAAGAAAAAAAACAAATCCCACCCCAGCCAGCCTGGCCGGCCCAGCCCACCAGGGGCAGGGTCGTCTTCCTCCAGGCCAGCCGAGCACCCCACTGCGTGGCGAGCATGCGCTCGTCGCCGGCCACGCAGCAGCTTGGCCTCGGCGTCACCTGGCCGCCTGGAATCCCCCCTGGAGACTTCTCTCTATTCCCCCTCTCCCTGTGGTCGCCCGTTCCTTCTTCCTCGCCAAATCCCGCAGCACCGTAGCCCTAGCAGAGAGCACGACGGCGCTCTACCACGGCAACTGGAGTCCTCAAGCCACTCCGCCTTGTCCTTCGTCCTCCCCGGTGACCTCTACGTCGAGATGCTGCTTCAATTCGAGCGGAGAACCCCCTAGTCGACGCCAGCTTCAAGCTCCTCATTGCCGGGAATCGCAGCTCCGGCGCCAAATTAAGCTTCGCCCGCTCCATCTCCGGCTCCGACGAGGCCTCCATCGCGCTCAGGGTGAGCAGCTACGCCGTTCCCCTTCTCGTTGTCCTCCCCGCGCTCTGAGTCATCATTCCGGCGAAGCCCGTGCTCCAGCCGCCGCGTGCCTCGTCGCCGGCGAGGCTCCGGCGCACCCCATGCCTCCCCGTGGGCAGGAGGTGATGCGGGCGAGCAAGGGGCACCTCCCCGTGCTTTCCCCGTGCCAAATCGTGGCCGTGAAGCCCACTCCGGCGGGGCTCCGCCATGCCCAGTGGCACCGGAGGCTAGCCGCCGGCCGGGTGGATTAGCGTAAGGGATAATCAGCCCTTAATCCTTCCACGGTGACGCTGACAGGTGGGCCAGCCCCCCTAATTAACCCACTGTTAATTATTTAAAAGGGATTAAGCCTCTGGGTCACTGACCATAGGGCCCCACATGTTAGCCCCCTGGTAACGCCATCATTGCATCAGCATGATGCAATAAATGGAATAAAAACATTAAAGAAAATCCAGAAAATTCTAGAAAATAGAGTAAAGTTTGAAATTCAATAACTTTTTAATCCTTACTCCAAATTTAATAAATAATATATGAAAAATTATCAGAAAAATGCAAGGATTATGAATATGCAATTTGTTTTCATGTTTGGCCATTTTAAAATGGGTGAACAGTAGCAAACATGCATATGGCATAATTTGAATTTGAATTTGAAGTTTGAATTTGCAATTCAATTGCAATACACTTCAATTAACTTGAATCTTCAACACATCAGTGATATATACTTCATGTCACAACCTTAACATGTGCTTGTGCATTCTACTTTCGATGTTTCCCCCGTCTTGTTGATGATTGTGCCGGTAACAGTGCCCCCGAGACGGTGATCACCCCCGAAGGAAAAGAAGTTCGTTAAACCCCGTATATCGTCAGCAAGGCAAGAAAAACCCATTGATCATGTCTATAAAATCCCAATTCCCTCTCAGTCTCGCTTATGCATGTTTAGGAGATCACCTTGTATCGATTCTACCGCATAGTTGAACCCATATCCGATGGATGACCTATCATCTTGTCACAGTAGTAAGCAAACCACAATCCTAGCTGACATAGGAGTGAATTGATATCATGTGGCCCCCTGAAACTGTTACTTCTTATTGCATGCTTAGAGTTTACAATGAGGATGCTTTTGATGTGAGTCGGGATGATAGTGAACATGGTGTTGATGAAAGTGAAACTGTGTTGGTGAATCTACCCTAATACAAGGTGAACGATGAGAGGCTGTGTAGGAGTACACAGTGGATTGTCTCGTTGAACACCGCCTTAAGCCCGAGTTCTTGTATGGTAATCCGAGACAAAGAGTACAACCACACATTGGGCTCACTGACCCCTCTCGACCTAGTAACTCACCCCGATCCAAGTCCAGGAGTCACACCTAGTTCGGGTTTTCCATTCGGCATATGCATATAAAGATAAAGGAAATGAAATGTGGCATTCATGGTAGGGCTTATGGAACATGGCTTGTCAAACGGAGAACCATCAGTCGAGGTGGGCTTGTCAATTGTGCCTACATTGTTTGAGTCCTGGCTGGAGCTCGGCCGGAACTCCAGTTAGGTTTGGAACTCAGACAGTTGACTCCTTGGACTAGAACGGAGCTGTGGGCGAAGTGTTGTGGTGAACATCCTCTCCAACACCCCTTGAATGGTGCAGAGACCTGGCGGTAACCGATGGTCATGTGTGTGTAGCGGTACACCCCTGCAGGGTTAACAGAACTATTCGAATAGCCGCGTCCGCGGTAATGGACTACTTGGAAAGATGTGCTTGATTATTAGACAACCTGAATGGATACTTCTAAAACTTGCAAGATAAGTGTGAGTGCTATGGTGTGCTCCTCGTGGGTATGTCGAGGAAGTAACCATAGTGGTGTATTGGTTGGAGACTTGGTAGTGGACTCGTGTACGCTTCTTACCTCAAGTTTGGTACTCATAGAACAGGACTAGCCAAGTCAAAGCTGGCACTTCTGCATGATGAAACCCCACCTCCCTTTACCTTGAAACTTGAGCATGAGTAGCATAGTTTTGATGTAAGTCTTGCTGACTACGACTTTGTACTCACGTTTGCTTATTCTATGATTTAGATGGTAACCCACACCCCGATGGAGACACCTTCCTGAAGCTCGACATTGACTAAGTTAGTATAGTTCCAAACAGCAGTCTGGTTCCTCGTGGAAGGGCATGTATGTTTACAAGGCTTCTCTAAGCCATTTGTTAAACTTGTCTGTACTCAGACCTAAATTGCTTCCGTTGCATGATGTATGTTGATCACAGACATGTGATCTTTGTATGCTCTATGTGTAAGTCAATAAAGAGTACTTTGTAGAGTTATGTGATGATACCTGCTGTTCATACTAGACATGTGTGCTACGTGTATGATTATAACATGCATGTCTTAGTATGGGTTTTCTAGACCTTAGTTGTGATCTGGCTGGCGGTCTTTTATAGACCAAGTGGCCCTTAGATGTGCGCAGCTTGGGGCATCGCGATGCGATTGCTCGTGACTCTGTCACGTGCACACTTTTTTGTATGATCGAGCCAGCCCTAGACCCCGACTAAGTGATCGGGCTCGAGTCTGTTTATGTAAGAGTTATGATTCAATCGATAACATGGTTGAGGCGACTTGTCTATGAGTATGGGATTTCGCCACCCATAATCATTTAGACTTGTGAGCGGGCAATGAGGACCCATCTCAGTTGATCATCCGGCCTGGATGGGATGCCCCTCACGTACGATGCTTTCCGAAAGTGTTCTGTGCTTGGACTTGTCTTCTTAGACAAGTGGGTATGGCTCTTAGCTCTCCATGTGATTGAGTTGTGACTGAAATTACATACACATATTTCGGGTCCCGACAAATCTGCGCTTACTGGATGCGATGGATATGATGTTGATTTGCGATATTGATGATGTATCATGACGTCTGTGGTCTTGCCTGACCCGTCACATCTTGTAGGTGTGATGATGATGCTTTGGTTTGCGTGTGTGGTAGATGTCACACTTATCTGCGCCTATTGGATTTCAAAGAGCGGTGTGAATACTCTTTTTGTTACTGTCATATTGATTAGGTGCGAATTTCCATGGTTATATTATAAACTGAAGTGTTTCCCTCGCGATAATGGCGATCATGCCGCTTCCCCTTCGTGTGTGAAAATGTCCAGTGTGCCCTTGCAATAGGTGTATATATAGATGCATAATTTGCTTCCTCCTGGCATCCATTTTCTTCCTTTGCGCATCTCTTGTTCTTTTATCTAGCTTCCATGGCTCCCAAGCTTCATGCACGTGCGATTGTTGAAGCTGTGATGATGCGTGATGCTGCCAGCCGTGGTCACGGCTCTGCCCGTCGTCTTTGTGGTGCGCGTACGCCTCACTCATCACATAGCTGCCAAGGGCGCGGCGGATCTTCCAGTGCTTCTTCGGCCTTGGCTGTGGACGAGGGTTTCTGTGCCCATGATTTTGTTCTTTACATTCGCAGCCATATCTCTGGTCGGATTCTTCTCCTGTGTTCCTTTGTTTTCCTAGTCTTTGAGCTGAACTTGGATGGACTTTGCCTCCGTCTCCAAGGCTACCTATACTGCCCGTTATGGGTAGTAATCCGTGTCGAGAGTTCGTTCTTGGTTTTCTTGGAGTCTTGCTGGAGGGTGCTCTCCCGCCAGTTTAATCTGCGTAAGGGCGACATCCTCTGCTTCCGGTTCGATGGAGAGGAAACTCTCTCCATTAGGGCCTTTAGCGCTGATGGGAATCGACTGGAACCTTGCTGGGAGAGATCGAGTGACATTGACTCTGAAGGCGCGGGTGGCGCTCACATTTCTTCTTCTGCTGGCGACTCGCCTGCTGGCCCTTGCTCCTCTGAGTCTTCGTCTGGTTGTCCTGGTGATCGCTACTCCATTTTTGAGCAGGATGCTGATATAAAGCCATCAATCAAGCGGGCGCGTCGGTAGGACAAGGCTATCAAGCGTGTCCTCGGGCTAGCCTTTTGTTGCATAGGCTTTCGGTTGAAATTATTTCCTTTGTCTGTGATGATGCCCGAAGAAATGTTGAGTGGTCCTTTTGATGTAAAAAATCCTCTTGTAAGTCCAAGGTGTAAATCAATATATCAAGAGTTTTATGTTGAACCGCTTTAGGCTTTGTCTTTCTTTCTTCTGCCTGGTCGTTGATCTATCGGGTGCGCAGTAGCGCTCCCGATGGGATTAGCCTCCGAGGCTTCGGTCAATCATTGGCAATTGACCGGAGGCTTTTATCCGTTGAGTGTCTCCAAGTTGCGTCAATTTATCTTTAGCAATAGGTCTTAAGTCATGTCGCAATCCCCTATAAATTCGTACTTCTTGCAGATTCTAGTAGGCTCTCCTGGTTTTGGAAGTGAAAATTGTGGGAAGCATGCAAGTTGTCGAGTCGTCGACTATTATAACGTGTTCTTGCAGTGCAGGCGTTTGAGTACTTTTGGAGACGAGTGACAACTTCGCTTAAGCCTTCGAGTGCTTAATTGCGGGGATGTTTGCAAGTTCTATCGATGCTTCGAAGGGGGTGGAAGAGCCTCTGGGTATCTAAGGATAGATTGATGCGGGTACGAATTACACCCTAGGTTGAGCGGTATGGAGTGCGTTCGAGCCCCGGAGCGCTTGATGACAGATTGTCACGAGTGCGAATAACGCTTCGGGGGCAGCTAAGTTACGCAAGTCCGCGAGTGCTTGATGGTAGATTGTCGCAATTCTAATAACGCCCCAGGGGTGGCTAAGTTGCGCAAGCCCTCGAGTGCCTGAGGATATATTGTCGCGAGTGCGAATAATGCCTCGGGGGCGGCTAAGTTGCGCAAGCCCCGGAGTGCCTGAGGATAGATTGTCGCGAGTGCGAATAACGCGTCGGGGGTGGCTATGTTGCGCAAGCCCCTGAGTGCCTGATGACATGAGCATAACTCGTGTTTTATTTCTGCCTTGTTTGCTTACATAAGTGGTTGAGTAGCTTAGCTAGGTAATGTTTGTATAGAAAAGAGGGCCAGGTAATAATATAAGCGGACAATCTATGGGTAGAAGAGGCGATGATTCGCCACGTTCCATGGATTGCCAACGTCTTCGTCGGTCTTCGGGTTCTTCAGCCCGTAGGCTCCGCCGCCTATTACTTCAGAGATTATATAGGGTCCTTCCCATTGTGGGTCGAGTTTTTGCACATTCTCCTGTTTTAATCGGAGCACAAGGTCTCCTTCGTTAAATACCTTGGTGTGGAGTCGGCTGCTTTGATAAGTGCACAACTTCTCTTGGTACCCTTCTGATCGCGATAGGGCTATATCTCATTCTTCGTCCGATGTGTCCTTGTCGTCCTCGAGTGCCTCCTTGGCTTATTATTTATTGTATCCGGCGATGCGTGGGGCGCAGAATCTTAGGTCGTTTGGTAGTACCGCCTCGGCACCATACACCATGAAGAAAGGGGTGTACTCGGTTGAGGCGCTGCGCGTGGTGCTGATGTCTACGCACACTTCTATTCTTGTAGACTATGTTTGGCCTCCAAGCGCAGAGGTTTGTAGGACAAAAGCAATTTCCCTCAAGTGGATGACCTAAGGTTTATCAAACTCAGGGAAGTAGAGGTTGAAGATTGTCTCTCTCAAGAAACCCTGCAATTAAGATACAAGAAGTCTCTTGTGTCCCCAACACACCTAATACAACTAGGAGTTGTATAGGTGCACTAGTTCGGCGAAGAGATGGTAAAATACGAGTGATAGGTGAGGCAAAACAAAGTAATATAAAGCTGTAATAAATAGTGCAGCAAGCAAACAAGTGGTAAACGTGAGCACAAACGGTATTGCAATGGTGGAAACAAGGCCTGGGCTTCATACTTTCACTAGTGGAAACTCCCAACACCATTAACATAGTCCAATCACATGATATTTCCCATAAAACATGCAATGGAGACGTACTCGGAGGTCATTCCTTTGTGGTCAAGAGAGGACGAGAATTATGTAGGGCTACAAAAGCACACCTCAGAGTTCGTAGTTCTCAATCTATGGATTTCCCAATGTCACCGCGGCCATCCAAAGAGAGTACCAAAATCACCACAACATATCTCAAGGATAGTCAAAGACAAGCACCAAGAGATTCTCAATCTTCAATCAACGCACAAAAGAGGAAATCACTCATGAAAATATTTTTCTAACCCATGTCCAATTGACCGCTGTCACCATGGTCTCGGGGATTATACTAGATAAGATCAAGTGAGTACATCAAATCCAATACATAGAGGAAGGGGAAATATCATGGGATCACCCTAAATTAACATAGCCTATGATCACAATGAAGATCACATCATGGGAGAGAGAACTGACTACATAGCTACTGGTAGAAACCTCAGCCCCGAGGAGGGACTACTCCTGCATCATGGAGGGAGGAAGCAACGTCGATGGAGATGAATCCAAGGGCACTTCCCCGTCCCGGCTGGGTGCCGGCACAGGAATTCTGTTCCCCCGAAGCTTGTCGTCGATGGCGACGGAGATCGGAATTGCTTCTGGAGAAAAGGGGTCTAGAATCAGGATTTTCGCGACACGAGTATAAATAAGTGCCAATGGGGGCGACCAGGGGAGGTCCCAGTCACCCAGGCGGCCACCCGGCGTGGGTGGACCCCTGTCCGCGCCAGGAGGGCGCCTGGGGGCTGTGGGCCACCCCGGGGCCCCATCCTCCGGCTGGAGGACTCTTCTAGAATGCTGATAATATATATTTTTCCCGGAATTTGCTGAGCACTTTTAATAATGGGAAAACCTGAAATACAAGAATAGTAGAAAACAGAAACTGGCACTGGGGCGCACTGAGTTAATAGGTTAGTACAAATATGATCAAAAGTGTATGAAAGTGTATCTAAAACATAGAAATATCACACAAAACATGCATGGAGCAAGCAAAAATTATCTTCCTCGAGTAGTTAAATGATAACAAGCATAATTTCTTTGGTGATATGCTAACAACCATATAAGAACTTTGAAAGTAAAGCAATCAAGGTGTGTAATTCAATTCAAGTCATAACAGGCAAGAGTCTATATTAGCATTGAAACAAGCAACATAAGAACATTAGGTGCAAGAGCTCTCGCTGTCCGTGACTCGAATGTCTCCAAATGGTGTTTGTGTGCAAGAAGTGGGAGATGGGAATACGAGAAAAAATATATTTTGAGAACTCAATCTACTAAAGTTTCGCACTTAGTCTTCTTTGGGATCTTATCTTGACTCATCCCCAGACCACTAGCCAAGTACTAGTCAATTTGATCCACTCCTTTTTGATATTTTGAGCACTCATGCAATGGATGAGTGTAATAAGCACGAGAGTTGACACTTAGGGTGGCAAAGAGAGATATATGGTGGAGGAGGAAGACAAAAATGTGTGAACGGCTCACATCAATGAGGACAATCATAGGCAAGAGGGCCAAATAATAGATATGATGTGAGGAGTAGGGATTTCCATGCAACAGATGCACATACGAGCTAAGAAAAGCTCTCCAATGGAACTAGTGGGGGTGCATCCAACTTGCTCGCTCAAGAAGACCTAGAGCTCATTTGAGGAGGCTCATCATCGAAATATACAAGCCAAGATCTATAGTGTGAAGGTCCCCACATAACTATATGCATAAATGATCATCTCTATGGAGCACAAAGATATAGAGGGAGTACGAGTGTGGATCCTTCAAAGGAATAGTAGTGTTGCCCCTTTCTCTCTTTTTATTTCTTTTTCTCTTTTTTCTCTTTTTTTGTATTTTTTTGGTGGCGTCAATGGCTCTTTCTATTTAACTCTCATTTGGCCTCTTTGGGATCTTTTATTTTGTCCACTTTGGGATCTTTTCCTCACTTAAGGGCAACACTCTATTTAACAAGAAGGTATAGAAGATCTTTCACACTCTACAAGGTACTCAAACATAAAGAAGATGTAGCTATCATGATGTATGCAATGTATGCCTCTGCTAGTGTAGCAGGAACATGTATGACATGAAGATCAAGTCATGAAGAGGTGGATGTTGCATGGCAATATATCTCGGAAAGGCTATGGAAATGCCTTGATAGGTAGGTATGGTGGCTGTTTTTAGGAAAGATATAAGGAGGTTTAAGATGACAGAGCGTATCATGCCAAGGTTTTGGATGCACCGGCGAGGTGGACGCCAACTCTCGGAGTGAGAAGAGGGCAATGCACAGTACGGAAGAGGCTAGCAAATATGAGGAGGTGGAAGTGTCAACTTTAAATACTTACATTAGTCCGAAGAACTCATGCACTTATTATCGGTAACTCTTAATCTAATGAGGAGGTTCACAAAGAGACAAGTAACCCGAGGAGGACTGTATGGGGGTTTGGTTATCCTTGCGCATCCTCGACTCATGGTACGTGAGTGTACTCTAACATCCGATCCCTCAAAAGATTAGTGATCCATCTAGTAGCTAGAGTTCTCAACTAGTGTTGTAGGTTTTTGAAAATAAACACAGATTGCCCAAAATACGACACCTATCACTAATAGTCTAGAGCTCTTGACACAAAAAGTTCAAATATTACTCACAACAATACCTCAAAACTATTGCAAGTTACTACTAAAATTAAATAGCAACCTCAATTACCTACTTTCGAGACAAGACACAACTCAATGCAATAACCAACTCTCTTAACAAGATAAACATGAAAACTAAAGAGAGTTCTAGCAAAAACTAAGCAAAATCCAAGGATCTTGCTAAAGACAAACTAAAACTAAAACTAAACATGGCAGTAGCGACAAAAAGATAAAGAACACACAACAGTAAAAAGATAGGAAAGAAAAATCCTATGATGTCTTCTAGATTGAAGTGGAGCGTGTTTCTCTCCCACACAAAGTAAGCTGGGGTCTAACTTGTTTTGAATAGAAAGAAAAGCTAAAGAAAACTAAAAAGTAAACCTAAGAGCGATACGCTTGAAGCATAGCACATAACGCATGAAGTGATAAAAATATAGTGAGACGAAGGACGAACTGATGATTGTTGATGGAGAAGGGGATGCAGGGGGGCATCCCCAAGCTTAGACGCATGAGTCTCCTTGAATATTTATTGGGGATGCATGTGGGCATCCCCAAGCTTGAGCATTTGACACTCCCGAATCTTCTTTCATCATCTTCCATCGCACACTTGAAAACTCCCTTCATACATAACTCATCATAAGCTGATTAGATAGGTTAGTAACCTTAATAAGATAATTTTCCCCCACTAGATATAAAGATATTCTTGAACAACTACTGTTTCTCAAGATTTCCAAAAAGTTTTTGGAAAGAAAAAGCAAACTTAAGGTTTGCAAAAGTAAGGAAAGGCAAAACGTGGCAGAATCTGTGAAAAACAGAACATCGGGTAGTAAAGAATTTTTTGCGGGTAATTATGTAACTCAAATCAAAAAAATCAGAACATATGAAAGTTTCACAATTGTATAGATCATGCTGTGTAAACAATTCAGATCAAAAATATTAACTGGTGATTTGTTTTGATTTTTTCCTTCAAGCCGACAAATCTGTTTTCTGGACAACATGTCACAACTTTTGCTTCCTTATCATAAGAGGCTAGAACTTGGCACAAAGATTGAAAATAAAGATACAATGATGTTGCTACAGTAGTAACAATCATCGAGACCACTAAAAACTGAAGTAAAAACTCAAAGTAAAGATAACAAGGGTTGTCTCCCTAGAGCTCTTTCTTTATAGCCATAAAGATAGGCTTAAGATTTTAATGATGCTCTTGTTGGAATAAGAGTTGAAGAACAAAAGAGAGCATCAAGAACCAAATACCAAACATATTTAAGTCTAACATCCTTCCTATGCATATGAATATTGCAATAGAATAATTCATTTAAGCACAAAGCAATAAGAATAGGTAGGGAAAAAAAGTGCAGCTTCAAAACCTTCAACATAAAGAGAGGGACCATGATATTATTAAAATATCTATAAGCATATGTTCCCTGCTCATAATAATTTCAAGTGGGATCATGAATAAACTCAACAATATAAGTATCACATAAAGCATTGTTACCATGATCCACATCCAAAAGGGTACTCTTACTCTCCACATAAGCATAATTTTCTCATTGGTAATAGTGGGAGTAGGACTATCATAAAGAACTTGAACACTATAGATTAATTCTGTATTAGGAAGATGGTGTTCAGCAAGGGAGTAATTCCCTCCATGATTATGAAAAGTTTCATAAGGATAATTTCTCCTTATGTCATAGGTACCTTTACAATCACTATAGATAGGAGTTATAACATCATCATAGTAGAGAAGAGAATTATCATTGCTAGCAACTATATTTGTAAACATGTTGTCTTTATTCTTACTAGAAAAAGAATTATCAATTACAACATCAATAATGGGTAAAGGACTTGCAATCCTATCATCCCCAAGCTTAGAGCTTTCCATATCATCACTCTCAGCGTTGGTACGAAAAAGATTTTCAAGATCATAAGTAGCATTATCATCATTTTCCCAATCACAAAAAGTAACATGCATATCATAATCAAGATCATCTTCAATAATGCCTATGGACTTAACATCAGGATAGTAATGAATGCAATCAAGCTCACCATTCTCAAAAAAATTCAGTCCGTTAGGATAAAAATTGATGCGGGCCAGGTTGATACCCATTCTTCTTCCTTCTTGCTCCTCTTTCTCCTACTCTTCTTTTTCTTCTTCTTCACCTTAGGGGGGAGTGGTTGGAGATGAAGTTTCTCCACATATCCTGGTTTATCACTAGAGACAATAGGGGAAACTTGGGAGAAACTCTCCTTTTTATTAGTAGAGATATAAGAGACATTTGTATACTTTGGTAAAGTTCCCTCCTTTCTATTCTTACTTATGTAATCATTTTCATGGAAATTAACAACACAATAGAGATGACAATTTTGCAAAGTGTTGATAATTCCTATTCAGTCTCCCCCAAGCTTGACATATGCTTTCTCCGCCATGAGGATAGAAATTATAAACATAATTCCTATTCTCATGAACTTGATGAAGAGGATAAAACTTGGAGTAAAAGAGAGACAGGATCTCTTCCCAATCCAGCAGTTGAGAATCATCTAGTATCTTATACCATTCCAATGCTTTTCCTTTCAGTGACACGGCAAATAACTTCCTCATGACTTCACCTCTTGTCAAACCTGAAATCTTAAATAACTCACAAAGTTTTGTAAGTTTCAACAAATGAATACTAGGATTGACTGTCCCATCATAACAATCAGTCCTAATTATTTCAATTATCCCAAGTGGTAAGTTGAATGGGATACATTTAGTAGGTGGAGGAGACTTCTCTACCACGGGTGTGGTAAAGCAGCCTTCCCAAAGCAACGAACTAAGAGTGCAGTTTTCCATAAACATAACTAGTGAAAAATAAAAACAAGAAACGAAAAGATTTAATTGCAAGATCTAAAGATATACCTTCAAATGCTTACCTCCCCGACAACGACGCCAGAAATAGCTGGAAAGTAGAGGTTTCTCTCAAGCAACCCTGCAATTAAGATACAAGAAGTCTCATGTGTACCCAACACACCTAATAGAACTAGGACTTGTATAGGTGCACTAGTTCGACAAAGAAATGGTAAATACGAGTGATAGGTGAGGCAAAACAATGTAATATAAATCTGTAATAAAAAGTGGAAGCAAACAAGTGGTAAACGTGAGCACAAGAGGTATTTCAATGGTGAAAACAAGGCCTGGGCTTCATACTTTCACTAGTGGCAACTCCCAAAAGCATTAACATAGTCTAGTCACATGATATTTCCCTTAAAACATGCAATGGAGACGTACTCGGAGGTCATTCTTTGTGGTCAAGAGAGGACAAGAATTATGTAGGGCTACAAAAGAACACCTCAGAGTTCGTAGTTCTCAATCTATGGATTTCCCAATGTCACCGCGGCCATCCAAAGAGAGTACCACAATCACCACAACATATCTCAAGGATAGTCAAATACAAGCACCAAGAGACTCTCAATCTTCAATCAACGCACAAAAAAGGAAATCACTCATGAAAATATTCTTCTAACCCATGTCCAATAGACCGCTGTCACCATGGTCTCGGGGATTATACTAGATAAGATTAAGTGAGTACATCAAATCCAATACATAGAGGAAGGGGAAATATCATGGGATCACCCTAGATTAACATAGCCTATGATCACAACGAAGATCACATCATGGTAGAGTGAATTGACCACATAGCTACTGGTAGAAACCTCAGCCCCGAGGAGGGACTACTCCCGCATCATGGAGGGAGGAAGCAACGTCGATGGAGATGAATCCGGGGGCACTTCCCCGTCCCGGCAGGGTGCCTGCACAGGAATTCTGGTCCCCCGAAGCATGTCGGCGATGGCGGCGGAGATTGGAATTTCTTCTGGAGAAAAGGGGTCTGGAATCAGGGTGTGATGCCCCCAAAATCAGACCGTGTACAGTAATCATACACACAGGGTACACGACTGAGATTAGGGTGCCACGATGATAATATCACAGCACAACACTAAACACAAAAGGATAAACAAATATATTACAATAGAGGGGGGGGGTCACGCGGACCCGAATACATAAGTCATACAAGCCATAATATCTGAGTACAGACATAGTTAGTCAAGTTTTGCCTTAAGAAGGCTAGCACAAATCACATCAGAGATACGGAACGAAAAGGCGAGGCCTCCTGCCTGGGATCCAACGAACTATTCCTGGTCGACGGGGGACTCGACGTCGTAGTAGGCGCCTCCGGGGTACTCCTGCTCCTGGGCTCCAACGTCGGCTGCAGCGGCCGATCAGGAAAAACAGGAAAGGAAATAAAGCAGGTGAGTATCTAGTATACCCGCGAGTCTTACGTCCGCTACTAAGCATTATGCATTGTATCAATGGAAAGAAGAGGCTGTATATAGTGGAATGAAGACAAAAAACCAGAGCAAGGGTAAAAAGCTAGGCCTATCGACGACTAGCATCTTCCGACGATGTCTTGCAGCATGAGGTAAGAATCAGCCAACAGTTTATATAAAGCATAAAGTAACAATGAAGCAGAAGTTGCTGCAACATTGAATAATAACAAGTTGTAATAATTTACAATGCCTCCGAGTTCACCTCCTCGACATCCCCGCGAGGAAGAAAACCCGGAACCATACAGTTTAATAATAATAGTTTATAGTGGTAAGATCCAGCTTCAGCATAAAGCGTCCTATTACCGTGGACACGGCTATTCGAATAGATTAATCTTCCCTGCAGGGGTGCACTTGTGTTACGCTACACGCACGGATCTCCAGGGTGGCGGGGACCTTTTTAGGGAACGCTCCACCGAGGCTATCCGACACTTCATAGCCCATCTTTCAAACTCAACAGAGAGGCCATCCGCCGGTCTAAATCCTAAGTACTCAGGGCCTTGGACCCCAACCCTGACGTACTCCTGCACGGTGCGTGGCTGGACGGTGAAGTTGAAGCAAATCCAAATAAGACACCACTGCTCGAGCAAATAAGACAACACCACTTCCCGCCGCAGGCTGCGGTACTACTGACGTCTGAAGAGTCCTCGGAAGACACTAAGAAGCGGAGGAGCCCATAACTCGTAATTCCCACGGGTAGGTAGTGCGTACATGGCATATAGCCAACTCAAGACATTCACTGAACCATTTAGCATTTTAATTAACCTGCGTGACAACCGTTATCGTTGCCTCGACTTAACCGACCCGCGGACAACGACAGCAGCCAGGACCACCAGTACATCGGTGCCTGCCCCGTCGTCCCACCAAGTCATTGCGGTTACCAACAAGGTGAACCGTCTCCTTACCTTGTCTCGCGTGTGCTCCGGGAGGAGCTCGACTTTCGTGGTTTGGTAACTCTCGCGGCCAACGATCAGGGGCCAAGCACACCGGTACACTGGTCGTACCCTCCCTGTCGTCAAGTCGCAATACCTCTCGCGGGCACCGTTGGGTCGCCCGACTTCTTACCTGAAGGACAACCGTTTACAGGACACCATGGCGGCAAGGCAAAGTCAGCCTCGAGTGGAGTACAAGGATTACTCCTTGATAGCTCACACTTGAGGTGACTAGGCATAACCCAGATAGGAGCCTTAGACGGTGTCTGCAATGTACCGTACCTGTACAGTTATAATTTTTCGATCCGCGTTCACTCCCTTGAGTGATCACGGCCCGCTATCTAATCCTAGCTAACAATGCGCAGGGCTCACTGCTGAATAATGCATAATAATAATAATAGGCATCATAGGATAAAGGATGGCACATCAAGGGGCGACAAAATTCAGGCTATGCAGTTGAATAGGATTGTAATCGTAGCAGCAGCAGTAACAATGCCTAGTGCAAGAAAAGTACGGAAAGATAGGCGATATCTGGGGAAGAGAATGGCTCTGCTTGCCTGCAAGCTCGACGGTAGTAGTAGGGTCGTCGACGACGTAGTCGTACTCAGCAGCGGTGTAGTCGACAGTAGCAGCGGGGTCTACCGGAGATTAAAGGGGGGAAGAAACAGTAAATACACAGAAAGCAAATACAAACAGATGCATGACATGATAGATGAAAGGCTAACGGTATTCTAGCGTAATGCAATGCACGTTGCTCGGAACGGAAATTCACCTGAGGATGAACTACCGGCTTCGGATGATTACCGGACAGGGTGTCCGGAGGGGGAAGGATCAAGCCGGAGGTGTCGTGGTTACCGGAACAACATAAGGGGGGTGTATCCTTGTTAGTTGAACCATTCCGGACAACTTTCGTGTTCGGAATAAATTTATCCGGGCACTCTAACAGTACCGGACAATTTATCGGACAGACGGTCCGGAGGGGGAATGTTCGATGTTCGTTGTGTTAGGGGGGTGTGGTAGACATACGGATAGCGTATTCGTATTCGTTATATTTTTCTGACCAATTTTCATGTATAAAGTTTTTGAATCCGAGTTACGGTTTAAAAGTTATTGAATTTCAAAGTTTAAATCAATTTAAATGATTTTCTGGATTTCTTTTATTATTTATTAAACATTATCCAGAACATTATCCACAACATTATCCAAAACAGTGCTGACATATGGGACCCACATGTCAGCCTCTGTTATTTACAAAATATTTAATTAAATTAGAAAATGCCTCTGGACCCACATGTCAGCCTCTCAATTTCAATTAAATCTTTTAATAAATAAAAAACCTGACAAGGGGGGCCCAGGTGTAAGTGTCTCAGGTTTTAATTTAACCATTAGCTTAAACTAATAGTGGGTTAAGGGGGCTAGGCCCACCTGTCATACTAACATACTCATTTAATCCATTTGATTTACTTAACAAAAGATTTCCCGGGGGTGGCCCGCATGTCAGTGGCTGATTAAGCCCTAACCAAGTCGCTAATGACCCATCTGACTGTTGGGGCCACAAGTCAGTGGCACAGACGTCCCGCCGGTGGCTCGCCGGCGAGCAGACTCCGGCGAACTCGAGCTAGCGCTCGATTCCGAGCACCAAAAGAGGCGCCGCTTGCGGCAGTCGACGGAGAACTCGAAACCGCGTCGATCTGGAGTGGTCTCGCGGGCTGGGACGCACGGAGGTGAGCGCATCTTCAACAATGGCGGCGAAAGGCGTCGCGCTCCAATGGCGAATGCATATACGAGTCGAAATCGCGCTAACTACCGGTCCAAAACGAACACACGCACCACGGGGAACCTACTGGTGCACTTGGCGCGGGCTGGGACGAACCAAAACGACGACTACGACGACGTGCCACGGCGGCCGGAGCAAGCGAGTTAGGGGAAAAGGCTACGGGCTACGCGAGCAACTACGAACAGTTGGCGATGACAGAGCTGCTCACCACGAACGCGTCGGGGTTGGCAGCGGGCTCGGGGAGGGGCTGAGGCGGCCGGAATCGAAGTCGAGGTGGCCGCGGCCGGGGTGGGGGAAGAAGACGCGGGCGGCGCCTGTGGTGCTCACCGGGCTCGATTGGATGATGTAGTCGACGAAGACGGCGACGGCGCAGCCTCTGGACACCACGTCGGGGCGGGCCGTGCCCGTTGGCCACGTCTGGCCACGGCAATGGCGACGGCGGCGCTCAGGAAACTTTCCCCGAAGCGTGAGAGAAGAGGAGGAGGGGAATGGAGGTGCGGGGGTGTCCAGGGGGTCGAAGGGGTTGTTCTTACCGCGACCGCGGCGGCAGGGAGCAGGTGAAGGGCGGGGCCGGCCTGGCAGCGGCGTGCCCACGGCGGCCGCCGTACGGGAGGAGGTGGGGGTGGTTGGGGGAGGAAGAAGACAAGGGGGTTTGGGCTGGGCTGAGGTGGGCCTCGCCCTGGGCGGGTTTTTAGCCTTCTCCAATTTGTTTTGTGTTGCTAATTATTCTATTACCTTCTGTAATTGATTTATTAACCCTAGCATTTTTGTTAAAGGTTATTAGTGTTTGTAAATTAGAGTTACATATTACTAAGGTGCCACAAAAGTTTTTGCAGCAAAAGAAATTCATTAGATATTTATTTTAAATATTAAATGCCCAAAGTAGGGGTTTTAGCCTACTGTTTGAATTGTTTAGAATTTTCTACAACTCCAACAATTACCAAAGTTGCTCCAACATGATTATAATGATTTTAGGCAATTTACAAAAATAGTTCCATGATTTTTGGAACAACTTTATTTGAGCACTTTTGTTTTATTTTCCATTTAAAGTAGTTTCAACTAGGGTTTGGTTTGTTATATGAGCAAGGTGCATTGGGCTTTGGGTTTTGATTACCAACCAGCATGGTTTGAAAAGGGAAGAAGCAAAGTTTGATTAAGGACAGGGAATAACAGTGATTAATAAACAGTGAGGGTCAACTGTGATGATGATTACTGTTACAGCAACTGAGGGTTTTACACAGGGTTTTCACGACGCGAGTATAAATAAGAGCAAGGCGGGCCACCAGGTGTAACGAACCAATTCGCATAGAACTGGAGTCTCTGTGATCAAGTGCCAGTCCCTGGATCGAACTCGCTAGCACACACAGTATCATAGATGTATATCAAAGTACAAGTGCATCATTGTTACAACGTATGATCCAGAATAATATAAATAACAAGTTGCATAGCTCAAGGCTAGCTTATTCAACATAAATATAGAGGAAGAAAAATAAAATAACGAGGAGTCCCATCAACATCCACAAGCGAACATGCTGAGTGAAGACCCGCGACCCTAAACGCACCTTACTGGTCGTCTGAAAAACCTGCAACACCGAAGGTTACAGACCGACAACGGGTCAGTACATCTGATTTGTACGGCAATTCACACGGAAAAGGATATAACAGACCTATCGCTACATGCAAGGATAAGTCAAAGGAAAGGCTTATGGTTTTATTTTGCAGAAAGCTGATTTTTCCCAATCTACCTAGTCAAAGTTTTAGTTTAACTTACTACTTAAGATCGAACTGGGCACACCAGTTCCAATCCACACCCTTTATTAAATCTTGCCCACTCAAGTTATTATGGTGATTCATATGTCAAGATCCTCCAGTAGCAGTAATGTCTAGCAGCTCAAGGATGTCCATAACCGGGGACACGGCTAATCATGATTAGTTTTTAATCTGCAGAGGTTAGTACACTTTCCCCGCTGGACTCAACCCAAAGATTGAGACGAAGTCTTTCAGAAGAGGTCACCTACATCCAACGGCAAGCCGGTACGACCTATCACATCTACATCTGCTAGCTTTGCACGGGAGAGGTGTGACGCCCCCAAAATCAACCCGTGTACAGTAATCATACACGCAGGGTACACGGCTGAGATTAGCTTTGCACGGGAGAAGTTGCTGCAGCATTGTATAATAATAAGTTGTAACAATTAACAATGCCTCCGAGTTCACCTCCTCGACATCCCCGCGAGGAAGAAAACCCGGAACCATACAGTTTAATAATAATAGTTTCTAGTGGTAAGATCTAGCTTCAGCATAAAGCGTCCAGTTACCGTGGACACGGCTATTCGAATAGATTAATCTTCCCTGCAGGGGTGCACTTGTGTTATGCTACACGCACGGATCTCCAGGGTGGCGGGAACCTTGTTAGGGAACGCTCCACCGAGGCTATCCGACACTTCATAGCCCATCTTTCAAACTCAACAGAGAGGCCATCCGCCGGTCTAAATCCTAAGTACTCAGGGCCTTGGACCCCAACCCTGACGTACTCCTGCACGGTGCGTGGGTGGCCGGGAAGCCGTAACAAAAACAACACAGCTCGAGCCAAGAAGACAGCGCACTTCCCGGTAATCAGCCCGCGGTACTGCAGACGTCTGAAGAGTCCTCGGACGACACTACGAAGCAGAGGAGCCCATAACTCGTAATTCCCATGGGTAGGTAGTGCGTACATGGCATATAGCCAACTCAAGACATTCACTGAACCATTTAGCATTTTAATTAACCTGCGTGACAACCGTTATCGTTGCCTCGACTTAACTGACCCGCGGACAACGACAGCAGCCAGGACCACCAGTACATCGGTGCCTTCCCTGTCGTCCCACCAAGTCACTGCGGTTATCAACAAGGTGAACCGTCTCCTTACCTTGTTTCGCGTGTGATCCTGGAGGAGCTCGACTTTCGTAGTTTGGTAACTCTCGCGGCCAACGACCAGGGGCCAAGCACACCGGTACACTGGTCGTACCCTCCCTGTCGTCCCGTCGCAATACCTCTCGCGGGCACCGTTGGGTCGCCCGACTTCTTACCTGAAGGACAACCGTTGTTCAGGACCCTAAGGCGGTAAGACAAAGTCAGCCTCGAGTGGAGTACAAGGATTACTCCTTGATAGCTCACACTTGAGGTGACTAGGCATAACCAGATAGGGGCCTTTGGCGGTGTCTGCTTTGTACCGTACCTGTGCAATTATAATATTTGTACCCGCGTTCACTCCCCTGAGTGATCACGGCCCTCTATCTAATCCTAGCTAACAATGCGGAGGGCTCACTGCTGAATAATGCATAATAATAATAGGCAGCATAGGATAAAGGAAGGCACATCAAAGGGCGACAATGACAGGTTATGCAATTGAATAGGTAAGCAACGTAGCAGCAGCAGTAACAATGCCTAGTGCAAGAAATGTACGGAAAGATAGGCGATATCTGGGGAAGAGAATGGCTCTCCTTGCCTGGAAGCTCGACGGTAGGGGTACGGTCGTCGACGACGTAGTCGTACTCAGCAGCGGTGTAGTCGACGGCAGCAGAGGGGTCTACCGGAGATTAAGGGGGGAAGAAAACAGTAAATACACAGCAAGCATATACAAACAGATGCATGACATGACAGACGAAAAGTTAACGGTATTCTAACGCAGTGCAATGCACATTGCTCGGAACGGAAATTCATCTGAGGATGAACTACCAGCTCCGGGTGATTACCGGACAGGGTGTCCAGAGGGGGAAGCATCAAGCCGGAGGTGTCGTGGGTACCGGAAAAACATAAGGGGGTGTATCCGTGCTAGTTGATCTATTCCGAGAAACATTCGTGTTCGGAATAAACTCATCCGGGCACTCTAACAGTACCGGACAATTTATCGGACAGTCAGTCCGGAGGGGGACGGTTCGATGTTCGTTGTGTTAGAGGGGTGTGATAGACATACGAATAGTGTATTCATATTCCTTGTATTTTTCTGATCAATTTTGATATACAAATTATTTTCATCGGAGTTACGGTTTAAAAGATATTGAATTTCTAATATTTAAATAATTTAAATCAATTTTTTGAATTTCTTTTATTATTAAAATCCAACCTTATCCACAACAGTGCTGACAGGTGGGCTCCACATGTCAGCCTCACATTTTACTAATTCTTTTTATTTAATCTAAAATATCAGAGGGCCCACATGTCAGCCACTAATTATCTCTAAAACAATTTATTTAACTAAACAATGGTGGGGTCCCTCTGTCATACACTTAGGGGGGTTTAATCCCTTTGGGCCTACACGTCAGTGGGGGAGGGGTGGGGGTTGCCCACGGCTTAAGCCACAGCACGGGCTCGCCGGCGGCGAGCCGTGGAGGGCGATGAGCGGGGCACGTGGCCGGAATCAACGGGTGAGCGGCGGAGCAAGGGCGGCCAGCAGCGTGATTCGCCGGTGTCGTTGCGGCCGTGTGGGGGGGGGCAAGTAGCGCCTGGGCTGGGCGCGACGGCCAGTGGGGTGCGCAGCGGCCGGAGTACGGGCCACGACGACCAACTGCGGCATAATGGAGGGGGTAAATTGGGAAACCGACGACGGTGCTCACCAGGAGCACGATGGCGAAGTCGGGAGGGGCAGAGGAGCTTCACCAGCGACGGAATTCCTCGCCGGAATCCCACGCTGCCGGAGCTTCCCGTGACGCAGGCGTCATCTCCAGAGGACCCGGGCTCGAGATAGCGGGCGTGGTCGACGAACACGAGTCCCACGAAGCTTTCGGACACACCGGCGAGGCGAGATGCGGCCAGTGGCCGCGCTAATGGCGGGACGGTGGCGGCCGAGAGCTCGGATGCGAGCTCGATTCAAGAGGGAGAGAGATGGGGAGGGGAAGTGAGGGGCTAGGGTTTCCAGGGGGTAGTGGGGTGTCGCCCTTATCGCCTCCACGAGGGAGCAGGTGAGGGGGTAGGTGAGGGGGGGGCAGCCAAGCAGTGGCCTCCATGGCCATGGCTATGCCACGGCGAGGGGGCAGGTGGGGAGATGGTGGGAAGAGGAGGAGGGAGGGATCTGGGCCCGGGTGGGCCTCGCCCTGGGCGAGGTATTACCATTTCCTTTTATTTGCCTTTATAATTTACTGTTACTGCTAGAAACAATTAATTTAAATGCTAAAACATTTTTATAAAAGGTGCCAGTGGTTTCTAAATTAGGTGTATGTCACATGTAGGTGACACAAAAGGTTTGGTGCATTTTAAAACTCAATGGGTATTTCTTTTAAATATTTTATGATTAAAAAGGACCTTACAAGCTACTGTTATAATTGTTTGGGATTTTTTTATAACTCCAAAAATTACCAAAGTTGGTCCAACATGATTATAATGATTTTAGGCAATTTACAAAAATGGTTTCATGATTTTTGAGTAAGGTTTAATTTCCACCAAGTTTTTATTATCCACCAAAAGGGGTTTTATGGGTTTTGACTTTGGAGTTTTTATTCCAAGGGCTCAAGTACATGGTGCATGGGGTGTTGATCACCCACATCAAGGTTCTGATCATTAGCATCATAAAGTTCGAATAGGGTCAGGGAATCAACAGTGATAACTCAACAGTGATGATCAACAGTAGGGATGGTTACTGTTACAAGCAACTGAGGGTGTTACAAGAGGCTTCCTACATCGTACTCAACTAAGCCAGAGCCCATATGGCCAGCGACTGTACATGGAAGCTCCTAGTCACCAAGTATGTATGATCTTTTTGAGCCAGGACGGCGCCCACTTACGTTGAGAGGGTAGATACCATGACGTACTATCTGTTGGATATATGCTCTAGAGGAAAATAATATATGATTATTCCAATATATATGAATAAGTTCATGACCAGTTTCATACTGTGCTGGAACTATATCAATGAAACAATGATACATGTGTGGTATATAAACAACCAGAGTTCCTAGTCAGCCTCTCATGATGACTGGTTTATCGTCAACTGATGATTGTTGTTTCACGATCATGGACAATCAAGTAAATTGACGGTAAGGTCACCTCATTGAATGAATGACGTGATGAACATTACCCAATGCAAGCATTGCAACATGATCAAATCGTAAAAGTTCAGTGTTGTAATTACAAAACGTAGTAGCTTGTTCCTTTGACCGTGCGATCACGCATTATTGCTATCTTCTGAGGATGCTTTGAGTGCATTAACCGTCACACTGAAACATGGTGACCATAAAGGTGTATCTTGGGCTATCCGATGGGATATGTTGAGGAGTGTTGATTCAAGAGAGGAATTTGTCAATCCATATAATGGAAAGATACTTCATGGCCAACTCGGTGAGATTGCATCCATAAAGCTGCGCAGCGTGTGACTAGGTCACAAGGATGAATATCACGGAACGAGTGGATAAGATTTGTCGGTAACAAGATAGAACTAATTCATTGGATGCAGTTGCTCGAATCTTGGACTAATCTAGTTTCGCATGACAAAGGGAATGGTATACAACGTGTACGGTTCAATCGGTTACTTCTGGAATGCACAGGGGTAATTATGGGCATCCAGGTCCCGCTATTGATCATTGGCCGTAGCCTTTGTCTCGGTCATGACTGGAGTGTTCTCGGACCGTAGGGTAACACACTTAAGGGCTTGATGAATATCGAGACCTTTTCGGAACTATCGGAGTTACCGAAGAAGAGAGAAAGACGTACCGGAAAAGTTCCGTGTTGGTCTGAAGGACGTTCGGAGTGAGCTGGAAGGAGTTCCGGATGATCGGGAGATGAAATAATATATATTATTTATTAATTAGGTGAATTAATAATTAATAATATTTTATTTCAGATTAAAAAGTGCAATGAGCCTTATTTGTGAAAGAAGCCCATTAGGGGAAGGAGGAAAAAAAAGAAAAAAAGGGGGGGGCATGGGCCTTGGGGCGCATGTGGGTGGAGCCCCACTTCCCCCCTCCTCCTAGCCGCACCCTCCCCCCTTGGCAAGGGATTAGTCCCACATTGCCAAGGGAAGGGGGATTGACTCCTTCCGTCTGCCTATATAAAGATCGGCAGGGGTGCACTTCTTAAATACAGAAAAATTCGTAGAGAATTCAATATTACTCCGAATTGAGATCGGTTTTCACCGGTCTTCTCCCCTCTCTCGTCTCTCTCAAGCCGGGGTCCCCTTATCTGGAACCTATGCTGGGATTGAGGCTTCTCTTCTACGCGGATGTCGCCGTGCTGCCGAAACTCCGGTTCCGGGAGGTCTACTTCCGCCACCTTCGCTGGATCGGAGAACGGAGGTCATCATCGAGTCCGTACGTGTGCGAGTACTACGACGTGCTGCACGTGCGGCACTATCACCCCATCAGGGTGCTAACACAACCAGGGGGCTGTGAAACTTTTACGGATTCATCAACCACGTTTGCGGGAACGTTTCCCGCGCAACGGTCTACATCCCGAGGTATGTTTCTGCAAGTCTTTCTGTTATGGCATTAGAGCTAGATAGATCTTGGGTTAAGGGCGACGTTAGTCAGAAAAAATATTGTTTTCTGCTGCGAGACCCAACACTGTCGACCACCAAAAACCAACCATTAGGGGTACAGCCTGGTCTCGCCTAAGATAAGGCACGAGCCCCCAGGAAGCACTCCCTGCCCGTCCAGAGGTGTATTCTAATTAAAAGTTTGCTAGTCAAGTCATTAAATCCTCACATAGCTCAATGTCATCTCAAACCAATCCACGTCTACAAGCATAGCAAATATATAGCAAGCACGTGCTAGGTTGTCTAAGCAAACAAGATAAGATCATATGGCTACCCTACCAGGTTTGCAGCAATAATAATATAAAACTTCCTACACATGCATAGGGTGATATTTGCTACATGCATAAGTAAACATATAGGTTGTGAAATGGTCAATGTATGACTTTCCTTGATCCTGTTCCTGACGATCACACTCTTCACAGAACGAAGCGTTGCACTCCGGACATTCTACACGATCAAACAATATAGCATTCAATACACCATATAACACATAAGCAATGCAACAGTAAAAGAACCAAATGAACAGCAAGAAAACCAACTAATCAGTAGCTAAACGATAACTACAAGCCACCACGATCCCAACGCAACTAGAATCGTCGAAAACGGATACACCGTATAAAAGATACGGTCACCAGAAGTTTGAATTTAAGTCTGTACCAAATCAAATTTGAAAACTGAAAACTTTTGAAAACATAGGTTTACTGGAAAGGATTTTTCGTAACGATCACAACGCAAAAAGAATTAACTAAAATGGAGCTACGGTTTAAAAGATATTGCGAAAACGGTTCTAGGGTGAAATCTGTGAAAAAGGGCCTAATGCAATTAAAATAACTTCTCTGCCGTGAACAGGTCCTCAGCTACGGAGCGAACGGCGTCCACTCCGGCGAACAATCCGGCGAACGTCCACTGTTTAATAAAACCGCGGTAAAACGGGAAAAACCCTAACTTGAAAAAAAAACCCGGCCCGATCTATTACGGACCGTTGGATCTAGATCCAACGGCCGACGCGGCGGCGGCGCTTGGCGCGGCTCGGCCCGCGGCAGCGTGATGGGGCGGCGGGGAGGACGAGGCGGCGGCGCTTGGCCGGAGCGGCGGCAAGTCGGTGACGGTGGCCCGGCGGCGGAGGCGGCGGCGGCGGAGCAGTTCGGGCAGCGCGGAACGGGTTTCGGGCGAAACACTAGCGCCCGCGGGTCCGCGTGTATTTATGGACCCGCGCCCGGTAAGTTTTTTTTTAAATCCGATCGAAAACGGCTGTGCGTAAAATAAAATAGAAAAAACAGAACAGGGCCCATTAGGCCCAAAAGAATTTTATAAAATTAACGGATAATTAATTTTAATTTCCGTTTTCACCAAAACTTTTCAAATAATAAAATTGATTTTTTGGCACTACCAAAATATTCAATAAAAAAAACTTTTGCAACTTATTTTTAAATACTTTTAAATACTTTTAAATACTTTTCCGGACATTGAAAAATACCGAAAAACTCCAAAAAGGATTTTAAAATTTCCCGGAGCATAAATAAATTAACAAAATATTTTTTGAAATTATTTATAACCCCAAAGTAATTTCAAAAAAATCTCAAGAAAATATTTTAAACTATTTTCCAACATTTCAATAATGGGGATAAGTCATATTATATCCTCTCCAATAAATTGCCTTAAGTTGAAAAATGTTTAAAATATTAATAAAATCCAAATAATGCAAAACTCCAGCATGACATGCATATGATGATTTATTAACATCCGAATTTAGAAAATTGGGATGTTACAAACCTACCCCCCTTAATATGAATCTCGTCCTCGAGATTTGGGTTGGCTAGCAAAGAGGTGTGGATGATCTTGATTCAAATCTTCTTCTCGCTCCCAAGTGGCTTCTTCCTCAGTATGATGATCCCACTTAACTTTGCATAGCTTGATTGTCTTGGTGCGGGTAACTATTTCTGAAGTCTCCAGAATCTTCACAGGTTTCTCCTCATAAGTCAGGTCACTCTCCAACTGAATTGCCTCAAGTGGCACTGTATCTCTCAAAGGAATATCTGACATCTCTGCATGACACTTCTTCAGCTGGGATACGTAAAACACATCATGAACTCCTGACAAGGCTTCTGGCAACTCCAACTGATAAGCTACCTCTCCCCTGCGCTCCAAGATCTTGTAAGGCCCCACAAAACGTGGTGCTAACTTACCCTTGATTCCAAACCTCTTGATCCCACGAATTGGTGAAACTCTGAGATATGCACGGTTTCCAACCTCATAGGTTACGTCCTTGCGCTTCGCATCTACATAACTCTTCTACCTAGACTGTGCTATCTTTAGTCTATCACGGATCAACTTGACTTTCTCCTCAGCATCTCTGATCAGGTCTGGTCCAAACAACTGCCGTTCTCCTACCTCATCCCACATCAACGGTGTTCTGCACTTTCTGCCATACAGTAACTCAAATGGTGCCATCTGCAGACTAGCTTGATAACTGTTGTTGTATGAGAACTCCGCGTATGGTAGATTATCATCCCAACTAGACCCATAGTCTAATGCGCAAGCTCTCAACATATCCTCCAGAATCTGATTCACCCTCTTTGTCTTCCCATCTGTCTGTGGATGAAAAGCAGTACTAAATTCCAGCCTGGTGCCCAAGGTCTCATGCAACTGACGCCAAAACTTGGATGTAAACTGAGTACCTCTATCATATACTACCTTTCTTGGAACTCCATGTAGACAAACGATCCTGGTCATATAAATCTTGGCTAGCTTGGCACTTGTATAAGTTGTCTTTACTTGAATGAAGTGAGCAACCTTGGTCAAACAATCAACAATCACCCAAATAGAATCATATCCTGACCGAGTCCTGGGTAAACCAGTAATGAAGTCCAACCCTATTTGATCCCACTTCCAATCGGGTATAGGATAAGGCTGCAAAAATCCTGCTGGCTTCTGATGCTCAGCTTTGAATCTCTGGAAAACATCACACAATGCAATATACTGAGCTATCTCTCGCTCCAGACTAGGCCACCAAAATCTCTCCCTCAAGTCCAAATACATCTTGGTATTCCCGGGATGGATAGAATAAGGTGAATCATGTGCTTCCTAAAGAATCAACTTCCTAATCTCTGCATCTTGCGGTACACAAATGCGCTTCTCAAACCAAATGGCTCCATGCTCATCCTCACGGAAACCCTCTGCTTTCCCTTTGGTCATATTCTCCTTTATCTCATCAATATCAGCATCGCCCTTCTGAGCTTCTCTGATTCTTTCCAACAGATTTGGCTTCACTTCCAATGTTGCCACATATCCCTTAGGAACTATCTCCAACCTGAGATTCTTGAACTCCTCACATAACTCGGGTGGCATATCCTCAACATTAGCAACATTGAGATGACTCTTACGGCTCAATGCATCAGCAACCACATTCGCTTGACCAGGATGATACTGCACATTCAAGTCATAATCCTTAATCAGCTCTAGCCATCTACTCTGCCTGAGATTTAACTCCTTCTGAATAAAGATATACTTCAAACTCTTATGATCAGTAAACACATCACAAAGATTACCAACAAGATATTGTCTCCAGGTTTTCAATGCATGAACAACTGCATCTAACTCCAAATCATGTGTAGGATAGTTCTGCTCATGGTTCTTAAGCTGACGTGAATCATAAGCAACAACTCTACCCCCTTGCATCAAAACACAACCAAGTCCTCGACGAGATGCATCACAATATACTTGGAAATCATTATGTATACCAGGCAAACATAAAACAGGTGCAGTTACTAACCGTTTCTTCAACTCCTGATAGCTGGTTTCACATTCCTCGCTCCAATCAAACTTATTCTTTTGCTTTAACAGCTCAGTCATTGGTTTTGCAATCTTGGAGAAATTCTCAATGAACCTCCTATAATATCCTGCAAGACCCAAGAAACTGCGAATGTCTCCAACTGTCGTGGGTGTCTCCCATTCTGTAACTGTTGAAACCTTGGATGGGTCCACAACTACTCCTTCTCCTAACACCACATGTCCAAGGAGTCCTACCTCCTTCAACCAAAACTCACACTTGCTGAACTTGGCATACAATTTGTGCTCCCTGAGCTTCTCCAATACCAAACTCAGATGTGCCTCATGCTCTTGCTCATTCCTGGAATACAACAATATATCATCAATGAACACCACAACGAATTTATCCAAGAACTCCATAAACACATTATTCATCATATTCATGAAGTATGCAAGAACATTAGTCAATCCAAATGACATAACGGTATACTCATACAATCCATACCTTGTTGTAAAAGCAGTCTTCGGAATATCCTTCTCCCCAATCTTCACTTGATGATAACCAGAACGAAGATCAATCTTAGAGAACACACAAGCTCCCTCCAACTGGTCAAAGATCATTAATCACAGGTAGGGGATACTTGTTCTTGATAGTAACATCATTTAGAGAACAGTAATCCACACACATCCTCTGATTTCCATCCTTCTTCTCAACAAACAATACCGGAGATCCCCAAGGTGACGAGCTTGGGCAAATGAATCCCTTTGCCTGCAATTCTCTAATCTGCTCCTTCAACTCTGCAAGTTCATTAGCAGGCATCCTACACCGTCTCTTAGCAATAGGCCAAGTGCCTGGTATTAAATCAATAAGGAACTCAATCTCCCTATACGGTGGCATACCAGGAAACTCCTCTGGAAACACATCCGGATAATCCCTCACAACAGGCACATCATCCAGGCTACCCCCCTTATGAGAATTCACCTGAGCGTGCTGATGCTTATACTTGGATACATATCTGATCTTCTGCCCAGTCGGTGTACGGAGAGTGATGGACCGACTGGCACAATCAATAACACCTTGGTACTTGGCTAGCCAATCCATGCCCAAAATAACATCCAAACCTTGTGACTTCAATATAATCAAATATGTAGGAAAATCATGCTTCCCTATGGCTACCCTTATCTGATAGCATCCCAAACTAGCTGACATCTCTACTCCCGGTGAACTTATGAGCATAGATGACTTAAGAACTACGGTAGGTAACTCATGCTTATCCACAAATACCCTCGATATGAATAAATGCGATGCACCGGAATAAAAAAGAACAAGTGCGGGTACTGAATTGATAAGGAACTTACCAATCACAGTATCAAGCTCATCATAAATCTCCTCCATGTTGACATGGTTCACGTGCCCCTTGTTGAAGGGATTGGGCTTCCTGACTCCAGAATTCACATTATTGTCCTTGTTCTCCGGGCACATGTTGGAGTAGTGTGTCGGGACCCCGGGTTAGCGTATGTAATTCCAGTCACGATACAATCACATGGAGAGCCGAGAGCCGTACCCACTTGTCTAAGCAGACAAGGCCAAGCACAGAACACTCTCAGAAAGCATCGAACATGAGGGGCATCCCATCCAGGCCGGATGATCAACTAAGATGGGTCCTCATCGTCCGCTCACAAGTCTAGATGCTTATGGGTGGTGAATCCCATACTCATAGACAAGTCGCCTCAACCATGTTATCGATTGAATCTTAACTCTTACATAGACTTACACCAGCCCGATCACTTAGTCGGGGTCTAGGGCGGGCTCGATCATACAACAAAGTGTGCACGTGACAGAATCACGAACAATCACATCGCGATACCCCAAGCTGCGCACATCTAAGGGCCACTTGGTGTATAAAATACCGCCAGCCAGATCACAACTAAGGTCTCGAAAACCCATACTAAGACATGCATGTTATAAACATACACGCAGCACACATGCCTAGTATGAACAACAGGTATCATCACAAAACTCTACAAAGTACTTGTTTACTTACATACACATAGAGTATACAAAGATCACATGTCTGTGATCAACATTACATCATACAACGGAAGCAAATTAGGTCTGAGTACAAATTTTTTTAACAAATGGCTTAGAGAAGCCTTGTTCAACATACATGCCCTTCCACGAGGGACCAGACTGCTGTCTGGAACTATACTACCAAGGTCAACGTCGAGCTTCACGAAGGTGACTCCATCGGGTTCCGGTTCTCATCTAAAACATAGAATAAGCAAACATGAGTACAAAGTCGTACTCAGCAAGACTTACATCAGAACTAAACTACTCATGCTCAAGTATCAAGGTAAAGGAGGTGGGGTTCAACATGCAGAAGTGCCAGCTTTGATTTGGCTAGTCCTGTACTACGAGAACCAGACTTGAGGTAAGAAGCGTACATGAGTCCACTACCAAGTCTCCAAACAATTACACCACTATGGATACTTCCTCGACTTCCCCACGAAGAAGCACACCATAACACTCATGCTTATCTTGCGAGTTTTATAAGTATCCATTCAAGTTGTCTATGATAAAGTAAAGGTCTCCAAGTAGTCCATAACCGCGGACACGGCTATTCGAATAGTTCATTAACCCTGCAGGGGTGTACATCTTCATACGCGTGTCATCACTTATCGTCTCGTTCTTGTCACCCTTCAAGCGGGTGTCGGACGTGGATGAAACCAAGTCACTACCCTCACATCACCTTCTCTAATCCAGGAGTCGACTACCTGAGTTTTTCACCGCTCGAGAGTCCGGCCGGTTCCACGAAACGGACTCAGATAATGCAAGGGACCGAGGCGCCACCTTTGACAGATGGTTTCACTGCCTCATAGGTCCACCCACATATCTATAGTTAGGTCAAATGGAAAGCCCAAATCTAGTGGGACTCCTGGACCGGATCGGGTACGTAAAGAGGCCAAATGGGGCTCCCATAAACCCTACATGTGGTCATACTCTTTGTCTTGTATCACAAAACAGGAACTCGGGGCCTAGGGTAGTGTTCAACGAGACAACCCACTGTGTACTCCTACACAGCCTCTCATCGTTCACCTTTGTTTAGGGTGGATTCACCAACACGTTATCATCAGCATCACTGTGTTCATTCCATCCCGACTCACAATCATAACATCCTCATTGTATCACTAAGAAGCAATAAGCAGTAACAGTTGCAGGGGCCACATGCTCATCATTCAACTCCTAAATCTGCTAGGATTGTGGTTTTCTTAATACGGTGACAAAATGATAGGTCATGCATCGGAATGGGTTCAACTAGGCGAAAGAACGTGTCTCGGTGATCTCCTAAACATGCATAAGAGAGACTGAGAGGGAAGTAGGATTTTATAGACATGATCAATGGGGTTTGCTTGCCTTGCTGACGAAACACGGGTCTTAACGGTGGTCTTCTTCTTCGGGGGTGATCACCGTCTCGGAACGTCTGTCATCAGAGGCAATCATCAACAACGGGGGACAACTTCGGAAGTAAGAATGCACATACACATGATAAGGTTGTCCATGATGTGAATGGTACTGGTTTGTAGCATATTCATCTTAATTGAAGTATATTGCATTTGAAATGCAAATTCAAACTTCAAGTTCAAATCCAAATTAAGCCATATACACATTTGCTTCTGTTCACCCATTTTAAAATGGTCAAACATAAAAACAAATTGCATATTCATAATCCTTGCATTTGGAGTTAGTATGAATTTTCTATGAATTTCCAAAGTTTAATTCATTTTCTAGAATTTTCTCTGTTGTCTTTAATTCTTTTAATTTCTGGAAACTGTTTATTGCATCATGCTGATGCAAGCATGACGTTAGGGGGGACCTGACCTGTGGGTCCAGGGTGTCAGTGAGCCAGGGGTTAATCCCTGCTTAAATTAACCACTTGTTAATTAAAGGGGGGCCTGGGCCCACCTGTCATTGGCTAGGAGGGGGGTTAGGCTGGGTGATTAGCCCTAATGGCTAGGGCTCTCCGGAGAGATGGCCGGAGCCTCGCCGGGATTAGGCTAGAAGCCACGGGGAGGGCTTGGGGTTGGACGCGGAGATTCCCCTTGCTCACGCGCGTGTAGTGGAGTAGGTGGGGGTCAACGGGGAGGCCGGAGAGCGCGCGGGCAACGGCATGGCGCGGCGGCTGGAGCTACTGCTCCACGGATTCGACAACACATGACGCGGGGAGGAGCAAGAGATGGCGCAGATCGACGAGCAGCTCACCCTGGTGACGTTGAAGAGGACGGGGAGGTCGTGGGCTGGCCGGAGACGGCGGAATTCGAGCTCGATGCTCTCGGTGGTCGGCGGCGAGACGTTGAAGCTGTCGTCGATTCCGGGGCCCTTGAGCTCAAATTTCTTGGGGGAAATGAAGAAGACGGCGTCGGCGGTTGCAGTGGACAACCTGGCGCGGCTGCTCGGCGACGATGGCCACGCCGGGGCGCGGCGGTGTTCGCCGGGGCGCTTCGGTACCTCGCGGATCTTCACCGGGGAGGAAGGAGAAGAGCTCCCGAGGAGGGGGAAAGGTCGTGGGGGCCCTCTAGGCTTGCGTGGCGTGCAGAAGAGGCCAAGGGGGGAGCCAGGCAGGCTGGTGGCGTGGCGTCGGCGGTGTCGCGCGCTCTCAGGGTGACACCGAGGTGCTTGAGGAAGGAGACAAAGGGGGGTGGTCCTGGGCCGTGTTGGTGGGCTGGAGGGGCGGTTTAGTTGGGCCAGATGGCCAGGGGGTCCCCTTTTCTATTTCTTTGTTCTTTTCCTTTTATGTTATTTTGTTTTGCCTAGAAATAAATAGCTAGGAAATTTTGTAAAATGCCCAAACATTTTTATAAATCCTAGGTGACCAGTAGCAAGTCACTTGTAGAATTTGAGCATTTTTTAAATTCAAAACATTTGAATTTCAATTCAAATAGGGGTCAAGTTTAATTTCCAGGGCACCTTTTGAGTTTTTGAATATTCCATGGGCATGGGAATGAACCCAAACCACTTTTAAAATGATCACCATCATTTATAGGAATTTTCCAAATATTCAAATGATTTTTGGAAAAAGATTTTTATCAGGCCATTTGAATTAATTTCTCTGGGCTTTTATTTTCCCCTTTTTTGAATTTCTTTTTGAATTTTTCACATGATGCAAAAGCACAATTAAACCCTAGCACTTACCCTAGTTGGGGTTCTGGCAACTCGCCCCCACTCAAAAGAATCTCGTCCCGAGATTCAGAAGTCGTCGGGAGAAGGTGGGGTACTCGGCACGGAGGCGGTCTTCTCTTTCCCACGTTGCTTCTTTCTCGGAGTGATGTGACCATTGCACTTTGAGAAACTTGATCTTCTGACGATGAGTGACACACTCTGCTGACTCAAGAATACGAACAGGGTACTCTCGATAAGAAAGGTCATCTTTGAGATCAAGCGTTTCATGGTCGACTTCGCGGATGGGGTCCTTGAAGCAACGCCTGAGTTGTGACACGTGGAATACATCATGTACTCGGGAAAGGTGCGGAGGTAGTTCAAGTTGGTAGGCAACTTCTCCACGTTTAGCAAGAATGCGGAAAGGTCCGATGTAACATGGGGCCAACTTGCCTTTGATACCGATTCTTTGGGTTCCCTTCAGAGGAGTAACCCGAAGGTAAGCCTTCTCATCAAGATTGTAGCTCTCTTCCCTATGATGACGATCATAGTAGCTTTTCTGACGAGATTGGGCGGCTTTCAATCGATCACGAACAATGCGAACTTGCTCTTCTGCTTCCTTGATCATATCCGGTCCAAAGAGTTGTCTTTCACCGGTTTCTGACCGGTTTAGGGGTGTTCGACATCGTCGTCCATAGAGGAGTTCAAAGGGATCCATGTTCAGACTAGATTGGAAACTATTGTTATAAGCAAATTCGTCAAATGGAAGAGATTTCTCCCAATTCTTTCCGAATGAGATAACACAAGCTCTGAGCATGTCTTCCAAGATTTGATTAACCCTTTCAACTTGAACGCTAGACTGAGGGTGGAAAGCTATACTAAAGGAGAGATGAGTTCCCATAGCATTTTGAAAACTTTCCCAGAATCTAGAGGTGAAAAGGCTGCCTCGATCAGAATTGATTTCCAAAGGAACACCGTGAAGAGACACAATTCTAGAGACATACAAGTCTGCCAACTGACTAGCAGTTATAGACTCGCGAACTGGAAGGAAGTGAGAAACTTTTGAGAGTCGGTCAATGACAACGAAGATGGCATCATTTCCTTTCTGGGTGGTTTTTGGAAAGCCGGTGATGAAGTCCATACCGACTTTGTCCCATTTCCACTCGGGAATAGACAATGGTTGAAGAGTACCAGTAGGTCTTTGGTGTTCTGCCTTAATGCGACGAAAAACATCACATTCGGCAACAAATTGTGCAATGTCTCTCTTCATCCGGTTCGACCAAAATCTCTGGCGTAGATCTCGGTACATTTTTGTGCTACCGGGATGAATGGAGAGGGGAGTGTCATGAGCTTCCTTAAGGATCAGCTGCTTTAGGTCTTCATTCTCAGGAACTACTAAATGATTTTCAAAGAATATCGTCCCTTGATCATTTGCAGAGAAACATTTAGCAACTCCGCTAACAATGTTCTGCTTGATCTCTTGAATGCTACTATCTTGTTTCTGGGCGGCTATGATTTGATCCTCAAGGGTTGGTTTCGCCACCAGGGTAGAAAGAAATCCATGAGGAACTATCTCAAGATTGAGCTTGCGAAATTCCTCATGAAGAAGTGGTTGATACTGTTGTAACATGAGGTTGTTACAATACGACTTACGACTTAGTGCATCAGCCATGACATTGGCCTTGCCTGGGGTGTAAGAAATTCCTAAGTCATAATCTTTTATCAACTCAATCCAGCGTCTTTGCCTGAGATTAAGATCTGGCTGGGTGAATATGTATTTGAGGCTTTGGTGGTCGGAATAGATCTCACAACGATTACCAAGGAGGTAATGTCGCCAAGTCTTCAGGGCATGAACTACGGCAGCGAGTTCAAGATCATGGGTTGGATAGTTTTCTTCATGCGGCCGCAACTGGCGTGAAGCATAAGCTACCACATGTCGATCTTGCATAAGTATGCATCCTAACCCTTCTCATGAAGCATCACAATAGATCTCGAAATCCCTTTTGGTGTCTGGAGGTGCAAGTACGGGTGCAGAAGTCAATCTTCTTTTTAGCTCTTGAAAGCTTTCCTCGCACTTGGGGGTCCATTGGAATTTCTTATCTTTCTTGAGGAGTTCAGTAAGAGGCTTTGCAACTTTGGAGAAGTTCTCAACGAAGCGGCGACAATAGCTTGCTAATCCAAGAAAACTCCTAACTTTCTTAACCGATTCAGGTGGAGTCCAGTCAAGGACGGCCTGAACTCTCTCGGGATTGACTGCAACACCTTTCGCAGAAATCACGTGGCCTAAGTAGGTCACTTCTGGTAGCCAAAATTCACACTTGGAGAACTTGGCATAAAGGCGATGCTCTCTAAGTTTCATCAATACCAACCTAAGATGTTCTGCGTGCTCTTCTTCGTTCTTCGATTAGATTAGAATGTCATCAAGATTAATGACAACAAATTTATCTAGGTACTCCATGAAGATCGAATTCATTAAGCGCGATAATGTGGCGGAGGCATTGGTTAAACCAAAGGACATGACGGTGTACTCGTAAATACCATATCGAGTAGTGAAAGCCGTCTTGGGAATGGCCTCGTTTCGGATTTTGATTTGATGATAACCTAATCTCAAATCCATCTTGGAGAAGACCGAGGATCCAGCAAGTTGATCATAAAGATCATTGATCCTGGGCAGTGGGTACTTGTTCTTTACCGTCGCTAGATTTAGCGGGCGATAGTCTACGCACATCCTTTCTGTTCCATCTTTCTTCGTTACGAACAGAACGGGGAAACCCCATGGCGATGAGCTAGGGCGGATGAAGCCTTTTGCCAACGAAGCATCAAGTTGGGTTTTTAGCTCAGCTAACTCATGTGGGGCCATTCTATATGGGCGTTTGGAAATTGGGGCTGTGCCTGGTATAAGATCCACTATGAACTCTACACACCTGTCGGGTGGCATGCCCGACAGCTCTTCAGGAAAGACATCCGGGAAGTCACGAACCACCGGAATATCTTCTAGTTCTGGAAGGGGAAGCACATTCAAAGTATGCACCTGGATTCTAGAGCTGGGTGATGTGTAGTCAATGATCTGACCTGAAGGATGGGTGAGTTTGACTGATTTGGATTTACAATCAAGGAAAACATTCTGCCTTGATAACCAATCCATTCCTAGGATGACATCAATGTCTTAAGACTTGAGGGCTATAAGTGAAGCAAGGAATACTAAACCCTCAATTGCAATTTGATTGCCATGGCTTACTCTATTAGTTTGCCACTTTGAACCAGGAGTTTGAATGATCATTGGAGAAAACATTTCTTCAAAAGGAAATTCATGACGAAGTGCATAAATATCCTACATGAATGAATGAGAAGCTCCTGGATCGAAAAGAATGGAGGCGGGGACATGATTGACTGGGAGTGTGCCAAGGATGACGTCGGAAGCAGCAGTGGTTTCCTCAACTCAGATTTGGTTCACATATCCACTACTTGTGGCTGAAAGCTTTGCTGGGATGGTTTTGGTGGTTGATTTCTTTGAAGGCTTATGACTAGGTCGACGTGGTGCCCCAACACTGTAGGGCATTGTCGGAAGTAATGGCCTGTCAGACCACACATCAAACACATCCTTCCTGAATTGCTGGGGTTGGGGTTACTTGGTTGCACACCATCATTCCGGGGTGGAATAACGTGTTGAGGTGGATGGCATATATTTGGTGGTGGCCTCTGGAGAAAGTTTTGAGGTATGGCACCAGTTGGAATCCATATTCTGCGTTTCTGAGGGGCTGAACTTGAAGAAGGAGCAAGCTCAAGAGCATGCTTGCGGGACTATTCGAACACTTCATTGCCATGCTTAGCTCTAAAGGATCTGTTGACTATGTCAGAACCCTCTGTTAGGTAATGTGCTAGAGTTAGCAAGTCTCTTGCATCATGTTAGAAATTTCAAAAGAAATCTTTGAAATCAAATTCAAAAGCAAAATGGGAGAAGGAACCCCCCAGATGAATTAATTCAAAAGGCCAAATAAAAATCTTCTCCAACAATTCATGTTAGATTTTTGAAAAGTCTTATAAATGAGTGTGATCACATTTCAAGTGATGTGGGACCCACCGCATGCTCATGGATTTTTCAAATATTCAAACAGTGCCTTGGAATTAATCAAAACACCCTATTTGAGTTAAGATTCAAATTATTTGAATTTTAAAAAGTGCCAAAGTTTATAAGTGGCTAGTCTATATTATTATGAGGCCATATAAAAAGTTTCAGCATTTTAGAAAATGGCTAGGTATTTATTTTTGTTAGCCAAAACAAATGACAGAAAAGAAAAACAGAAAATAAACAGGAAAAGCTTACCTGGCGCCCAAGCGAGAGCAGCCCACCCAGCCCAGCCGGCCCACCAGGGGCAGCAGGGTCTTCTTCCCCGCCCCGCGCCTCCAAGCTGCTCGGTGGAATGCCATCGAGCCAGCCGTGGACGACACGTCGCCAGCGAGGGCCTTCCAGGCCTCCCCGTGCCTCCTTCTCGCGCCTGGATACGCCCTGGAGCACGCCTCCTCCATTCCCCCCTCCGGAGCTCTTCCCCTTCCTCTCCCGCTCGATTTCGTCACCGCCCGAGACCCCGCTGAAGCACCGACGAGAAGAACGCATGGACAACGCCGTCGACAAGCCGCGCCACCTTGTCCATCTGCTTCGCCGTCGTCCTCTACGCCGAGGAGTGCAGCCAATCGAGAAGAAGAGCCCCTGGACGTGACGCTAGCTTCATCTTCACCAACTCCGGCCGCCGCGAGTCGTCTTCAAATCCTGGCCAACTCCGAGATTCCCCGATCCCGCTAGCCCTTCCGTCGCGTTCGTGGTGAGCTTCTCACCGTTTCCCCTAACCTAGAGCCCTCACTCTCGTTCTCTATCCACGGCCGCCATGAACGCCGAAGCTTGCCGCCGCCATGGTCGACGCAGCGCAATCTCTGGTGTCCCTGGCGTTGCCCCAGTGCGCGCATTTGGACCCTGGCCTCGTCAGCTTTCGAACGCACCACTAGTTGGCCCAAGCCATGCACCACAACCCCGCGCCCGAGCTCGCCAGGGTTCTGCCGCCGCCATGGTTGAAGACGACGTCGCCTGGAGCCTCCCCGACGACGCCCGAGTAGCGCAGGCGATGCGGCTCGTCACAGGCCATCTTCTGGTGCCCTTGGCGCTTGGAATGATGGCCGGGAACATGATCCCGACGCAGCGCCGCCACGTACAGGACCGCCGGCGTCAAGCCGCCGACCTGTCAGGCTAACCCCGGGCTAATCACCCCTTTAATCCCCTCCCTAGTGACACTGACCTGTGGACCCAGCCACACTAATCCCCCCCTGTTAAGTTAAAATTAAATCAAATCGTTTTAATTAAACAGTGAGAGGCTGACCAGTGGGTCCCAGCAGTCAGTGGACCCCTGACGTCATGCTGATGTCACAGTGACGCAGTAAAAGCTTTTCCAGAATAAAAAGAATTCAAGAATTTCCAGAAAATCTAGAAAAAGGCTGAAACTTTGGAAATTCATAGAAAATTCATATCAACTCCAAATTTAACAAATAATATATGAAAAATGATCAGGAGAAAATAAGCTATCCAAATATCCATCTTTCAACCATGTTTGAGTTGAATTTAAAATGTGATCAGTAGCATTTGCTATTTGATTTAAATGGAATTAATTCAAATTCTTTTCAAATGCTTTTGCATCTTGAACCATGGCAACATGCTACATTTCAATTACACATTAGAGGCATATCATACACATTTCAAAAAGGTTTAACTTGACCAAACAATGTCATATGCAACTTGACTAAATTGAATTCAAATGGGAGTTTGAATTTGCAATTCAAATTGCAATATACTCCAATTAAATGGAATTGCCTCACACATCAGAAACATATACATCAAGTTTCAACCTTCAACCATGTGATTGTGCATTTTATTTACTTTGCTACCTTGTTTGTTGTTTGTCGAGTAGAGGTGGAACCGGAAAAGGAGGCTGCCCCCTTCATTGAAGACCCCGAACCCGAACCTCGTCAGCAAGGCAAGCAAACCCCCATTGATCATGTCGATAAAATCCCACTTCCCTCTCATGTCTCGCTTATGCATCGTATAGGATGATTACCATGCTACGTTTCTACCGCATAGATGAATCCATTCCATTGCATGACCTATCATTTGTCACAGTAGTAGGCAAACCACAATACTAGCAACTGTAGGAGTTGATTGATATCATGTGACCCCTGCAATTGTTACTGCTTATTGCATGCTTAGAATGATACCATGTTGATACTGTTATGTGAGTTGGGATGGTAGTGATCATGTTAATGTTGGTGGAAGGTGTTGGTGAATCTACCCTAATACAAGGTGAGCGATGAGAGGCTGTGTAGGAGTACACAGTGGGTTGTCTCGTTGAACACCGCCCTAAGTCCGAGTTCTTGTGTGGTGATCCAAGATGAAGAGTACAACCACACATTGGGCTCACTGACCCCTCTCAACCTATTAACTCATCCATTTCGATGTCCAGATGTCGCAATAGTTCCGAGTTCTGGTAGGACTGTGGCCTGGCTGCTAAGTGAGAGAACGGCTCACCCGAGACCGGCTTATGCACCACGCACACATCACTTGGGTCCACTTCGGTAAACCGGCCGGGTTCACGATAGTGGTAGCCAACCCAGGTAGGCGGCTTTCTCGGACTAGATCGGCTATGAGGTAACAGTTGTGGTGAGCATCCTCGCCGACACTTCTTGAACGGTGTCGAGTACAAAGGCGGTAAATGATGATCATGTGTGTGTAGCGGTAGACCCCTGCAGGGTTAACAAAACTATTCGAATAGCCGCGTCCGCGCTTAAGGACTGCTTGGAAAGCTTCGCTTGGTTATTAGACATCTTGAACTGGATACTTCTAAAACACACCAAGATAAGTGTGGGTGCTATGGCGTGCTTTCTCGTGGGGAAGTCGAGGAAGGCACCATAGTGGTGTAATTGGTTGAAGAGATGTAGTGGACTCGTGTACGCTTCTTACCTCTAGTCTGGTACTCGTAGTTCAGGATTAGCCAAGTCAAAGCTGGCACTTCTGCAAGTGAAACCCCACCTCCCTTTACCTTGATACATGTGCATGAGTAGTATAGCTCCTATGTAAGTCTTGCTGAGTACGACTTTGTACTCACGTTTGCTTAATCTATGTTTTAGATGAACCCACTGACCCCGAAGGTGGCTTCTTCATCGAGCTGGACGACTGAAGATCAAGCTAGTCTAGTCCCAGTTAGACAACTGGTTCACTCGTGGAGGGCTTGTGTTTAAATAAGGCTTCTTAAGACATTTGCTAAACTTGTCTGTACTTAGACATACTTTGCTTCCGCTTGTTGTTGTAATGTTGGATCACATACTTGTGATCTCTGTGTGCACTCTGTAAGAGTCATCAATAAAATGTATACTTTGTAGAGAATTGCAATGATACTTGCTGTTCATACAAGGCATGTGTGCTGCGTGTATGTTTATAACATGCATGTCTTTGTATGGGTTTTCGAGACCTTAGTTGTGATCTGTCTGGCGGTCTTTCATACACCAAGTGGCCCTTAGATGTGCGCAGCTTGGGGCATCGCGATGCGATTGCTCGAGACTCCGTCTCGTGCACACTTTGTGGTATGATCGAGCCCGCCCTAGACCCCGACTAAGTGATCGGGCCGGAGTAAGTCTATGTAAAAGTTATGAGATAGTCGATAGTATGGTTGAGGCGACTTGTCTGTGAATATGGGAGTTCATCACCCATATCATTAGACTTGTGTGCGGACGATGAGGACCCATCTCAGTTGATCATCCGGCCTGGATGGGATGCCCCTCACGTACGATGCTTTCCGAGAACGTTCTGTTCTTGGCCTTCTCTTCTTAGACAAGTGGGTACGGTTCTCGGCTCTCCATATGACTATGTCGTAGCGGGACTTGCATACTCTAACCCCGGGTCCCGACAGACTAAATCCTCAAAGGTGGCAAATTCAATGAGGTTGAGATCATGGTGAAGGATGGGGCTAAGTCCCTTACGGAACCTTGCCTGCTTTCTGGCATCGGTGGTGATCTCATCTTGGGCATAACGAGCAAGACGGTTGAACTCTCTCACATACTCATGAATGGACATCTCTCCTTGAGTCAAATTGCAGAATTCTTCCTTCTTGCGCTCCATTAACTCATCTAGAAGGTGGTACCCTCGAAAGGCAACATAGAACTCCTGCCAAGTCACTAGGTGACCATCAGGTTGCATCACAACATAGTTCTCCCACCATTCAGCAGAAGCACCTTCCAGAAAGTATGTCGCGAATATAACTCGATCATTGGGAGAAACATGTGCCGTGTCAAGATTACGCTCGATGGAACGGAGCCAATCATCAGCTTCAAGGGGCTCAGAAGAACATCGGAATACCGATGGCTTGAGGAGGATGAAGTCCTGAATGCTCACAACCACATTGCAATGACGTGAGGTATTCTGCTTGATGAGCTCCAGAAGGCGTGTTTGATCACGTCGATTCTTCTCAGCTTCCATCATGATTTCCGCCGCAGAAGGCGGTGGTGGAGGTGCATCATCATTTCGATTCCGATCACGGTCTCGATTCCGAAGAACAGCACTACGAGTTCCACCTGACATCCTGTGTGATAAAAATCAACAATCAGAATAGGTTTTACGATGGAATCAAAGATAAGAGGACATGACTAGGATGAAAAGATTGTAATGCAAAGGCAAAGATTCTTAGAAACACAGAATAAATCGGGCAGCATAACGGCTACACCGGGACAGAAAACAAGAAAACCTCGAGAAGATGGGACATAACTTCTTCAAAGAACTCAAAATACGTAGACTCTAGATGACCACAACAGTCCTACGGCTATAAGGAAGCAAACCACGAGATGTTCTAGTCAGACATAGATGAGCCTAGTCCTATCATCCCGTAGAAAAAGTAAGGGTGACTCAGAACTCAGATCAATGAGGGTAAGGAGAAAAAGAAGCCTTACGTTGTTCCCTTTATACCCGAGTAACTATATAACTATAGAGTGCTAGACTCGACTTCGAACAAGGGTTGAATAATCCTACAGACAGTCCTGCTCTGATACCAAGTCTGTCGGGACCCGGGGTTATTGTATGTAATTCCAGTCATGATAGAATCACATGGAGAGCCGAGAGCCATACCCACTTTTCTAAGCAGACAAGGCCAAGCACAGAACACTCTCGGAAAGCATCGAACATGAGGGGCATCCCATCCAGGACGGATGATCAACTGAGATGGGTCCTCATCGTCCGCTCACAAGTCTAGATGCTTATGGGTGGTGAATCCCATACTCATAGACAAGTTGCCTCAACCATGTTATCGATTGAATCTTAACTCTTACATAGACGTACTCCAGCCCGATCACTTAGTCGGGGTCTAGGGCGGGCTCGATCATACAACAAAGTGTGCACGTGACAGAGTCACGAACAATCGCATCGCGATGCCCCAAGCTGCGCACATCTAAGGGCCACTTGGTGTATAAAAGACCGCCAGCCAGATCACAACTAAGGTCTCGAAAACCCATACTAAGACATGCATATTATAAACATATAGGAAGCACACATGCCTAGTATGAACAGCAGGTATCATCAGATAACTCTACAAAGTACTTCTTTACTTACATACACATATAGTATACAAAGATCACATGTCTGTGATCAACATTACATCATACAACGGAAGCAAATTAGGTCTGAGTACAGACAATTTTAACAAATGGCTTAGAGAAGCCTTGTTCAACATACATGCCCTTCCACGAGGGACCAGACTGCTGTCTGGAACTATACTACCAAGGTCAACGTCGAGCTTCACGAAGGTGCCTCCATCGGGGTCCGGTTCTCATCTAAAACATAGAATAAGAAAACGTGAGTACAAAGTCGTACTCAGCAAGACTTACATCAGAACTAAACTACTCATGCTCAAGTATCAAGGTAAAGGAGGTGGAGTTCAACATGCAGAAGTGCCAGCTTTGACTTGGCTAGTCCTGTACTACGAATACCAGACTTGAGGTAAGAAGCGTACATGAGTCCACTACAAGGTCTCCAAACAATTACACCACTATGGATACTTCCTCGACTTCCCCACGAAGAAGCACACGATAGCACTCACGCTTATCTTGCGAGTTTTATAAGTATCCATTCAAGTTGTCTATGATCAAGTAAAGGTCTCCAAGTAGTCCATAACCGCGGACACGGCTATTCGAATAGTTCATTAACCCTGCAGGGGTGTACATCTTCACACGCGTGTCATCACTTATCGTCTCGTTCTTGTCACCCTTCAAGAGGGCCCTCACATCACCTTCTCTAATCCAGGAGTCGACTACCTGAGTTTGACACCGCTCGAGAGTCCGGCCGGTTCCACGAAATGGAATCAGATAATGCAAGGGACCGAGACGCCACCTTTGAAAGATGGTTTCACTGCCTCTCAGGTCCACCCACATATATATAGTTAGGTCAAATGGAAAGCCCAAATCTAGTGTGACTCCTGGACCGGATCAGGTACGTAAAGAGGCCAAACAGGGCTCCCATAAACCCTACATGTGGTCATACTCTTTGTCTTGGATCACAAATCAGGAACTCGGGGCCTAGGGTGTACTCCTACACAACCTCTCATCGTTCAACTTTGTTTAGGGTGGATTCACCAACACGTTATCATCAGCATCACTGTGTTCATTCCATCCCGACTCACAATCATAACATCCTCATTGTATCACTAAGCAGCAATAAGAAGTAACAGTTGCAGGGGCCACATGCTCATCATTCAACTCCTAAATCTGCTAGGATTGTGGTTTGCTTAATACGGTGACAAAATGATAGGTCATGCATCGGAATGGGTTCAACTAGGCGAAAGAACGTTTCTTGGTGATCTCCTAAACATGCATAAGCGAGACTGAGAGGGAACTAGGATTTTATAGACATGATCAATGGGGTTTGCATTCCCGACTGACAAAACACGGGTCTTAACGGTGGTCTTCTTCTTCGGGGGTGATCACCGTCTCGGAACGTCTGTCATCGGAGGCAATCATCAACAAGGGGGGACAACTTCGGAAGTAAGAATGCACATACACATGATAAGGTTGTCCATGATGTGAATGGTACTGGTGTCGGGACCCGGGGTTCGCGTATGCAAGTCTAGTTAAGGCATAGTCATATGGAGAGCCGAGAACCGTACCCACTTGTCTAAGAAGACAAGGCCAAGCACAGAACGTTCTCGGAAAGCATCGTACGTGAGGGGCATCCCATCCAGGCCGGATGATCAACTGAGATGGGTCCTCATCGTCCGCACACAAGTCTAATGATATGGGTGGTGAACTCCCATATTCAAAGACAAGTCGCCTCAACCATACTATCGACTATCTCAAAACTCTTACATAGACTTACTCCAGCCCGATCACTTAGTCGGGTTCTAGGGCGGGCTCGATCATACCACAAAGTGTGCACGAGACAGAGTCTCGAACAATCGCATCGCGATGCCCCGAGCTGCGCACATCTAAGGGCCACTTGGTGTATGAAAGACCGCCAGCCAGAACACAACTAAGGTCTCGAAAACCCATACAAAGACATGCCTGTTATAAACATACATGCAGCATACATGCCTTGTATGAACAGCAGGTACCATTGCAATTCTCTACAAAGTGTACATTTTATTGATAACTCTTATAGAGTGCAAACAGAGATCACAAACATGTGATCCAACATTACAACACAAACGGAAGCAAATTATGTCTGAGTACAGACAAGTTTAACAAATGGCTTAAGAAGCCTTATTTAAACACAAGCCCTCCACGAGGGAACCAGTCGTCTGACTGGGACTAGACTAGTTGGTCTTCAGTCGTCCAGCTCGATGAAGAAGCCACCTTCGGGGTCAGTGGCATCATCTAAAACATAGATTAAGCAAACGTGAGTACAAAATCGTACTCAGCAAGACTTACATAGGAGCTATACTACTCATGCACATGTATCAAGGTAAAGGGAGGTGGGGTTCACTTGCAGAAGTGCCAACTTTGACTTGGCTAGTCCTGAACTACGAGTACCAGACTTTGAGGTAAGAAGCGTACACGAGTCCACTACTTTCTCCAACCAATACACCACTATGGTGCCTTCCTCGACTTCCCCACGAGAAAGCACGCCATAGCACTCACACTTATCTTGGTGTATTTTAGAAGTATCCGGTTCAAGTTATCTAATAATCAAGCTAAGCTTTCCAAGCAGTCCATAACAGCGGACGCGGCTATTCGAATAGTTTTGTTAACCTTGCAAGGGTGTACCGCTACACACACATGATCATCATTTACCGCCTTTGATCTCGACACCAATCAAGGTGTGCCAGCGAGGATGCTCACCACAACTGTTACCTCATAGCCGATCTAGTCCGAGAAAGCCGCCTACTTGGTTTGGTTACCACTATCGTGAACCCGGCCGGTTTACCGAAGTGGACCCAAGTGATGTGTGCGTGGTGCACAAGCCGGTCTCGGATGAGCCGTTCTCTCACTTAGCATCCAGGCCACAAGCCTACCAGAACTCCGAACTATTGCGACATCTGGACATCGAAAGGGATGAGTTAGTAAGTTGAGAGGGGTCAGTGAGCCCAATGTGTGGTTGTACTCTTCATCTTGGATCACCACACAAGAACTCGTACTAGGGCGGTGTTCAACGAGACAACCCACCGTGTACTCCTACACAGCCTCTCATCGTTCACCTTGTATTAGGGTCGATTCACCAACACTTTTCTACCAACATGAACATGATCAGTCCCATCCCGACTCACATCACAGTAACAACATGGTATCATACTAAGCATGCAATAAGCAGTAACATTGCAGGGGTTACATGATATCAACCAACTCCTACATTTGCTAGGATTGTGGTTTGCTTACTACTGTGACAAAATGATAGGCATGCAAAGGAATGGGTTCATCTATGCGGTAGAAACAAATCATGGTGATCATCCTAAACAATGCATAAGCGAGACATGAGAGGGAAGTGGGATTTTATCGACATGATCAATGGGGGTTTCCTTGCTTTGCTGACGAGGTTCGGGTTCGGGGTCTTCAACGAAGGGGGTGACCTCGGGCTCCAGCTCCACGTCTATCAGCAACATGACAATCATAGGATCAACATGATGTACAATGCACAATCACATGAATAAGATTGAAAGGTTGATGTTCATGGTACTGATGTGTTGAGCATTCCATTTAAATGGAGTATATTGCAATTTGAATTGCAAATTCAAACTCCACATTTGAATTCAACATTTACCAAGTTGCATGTGACATTGATTGATCATTTTGAATTATTTTCAAATGTGTATGATATGCCTCTGAAGTGTGGTTGAATTGTAGCTTAATTCATTAGTCCAAGTTGCAAGATCATTTGATTTGAATTTGAATTAAATTCAAATATACCAAATGACATATGCTACTGGTCCCAATCTAAATTCAACTCAAACATAGTTGAAAGTTGCATATTTGGAAAGATAATTTTCTCCTGATCATTTTTCATATATTATTTGTCCAATTTGGAGTTAGTATTAATTTTCTATGAATTTCCAAAGTTTGGGGTATTTTCTGGAATTTCTGGAATTCTTTTAATTCAAATAATCTCTGGAAATTCATTTAAATGATTTATTGCGCAGGTGCTGACGTCAGGGGGGGGGCTGACATGTGGGGCCACCTTGTCAGTGGCTGGGTTTAATTAACCTGTGGGTTAAATTAATCCAGTGGCTTAATTAAGCCACTGGGCCCACTGGTCAGTTTCCCAGGGGTCACTAACTGGGTGCTTAACAGCGGGGGTTAGAGCTGACACGCCGGCGGCTAAACGCCGGCGACTGGACCGCGGCAGTGCTGCACGGGGAGGGCGAATCCGTCCATCATTTGGAGCGCGAAGACCACCATCTTGAAGCTCTTACTCGCGCGCGTCGAACGGGACCAAAACCAAGCACTGGGGTGCACCGTACGCTCGCCGGCGTCAACTTTTGCGGCGACCTAGCTACGGCCATGATCGAGATTTGGCTCCAGGGCACGACTTGAGGCGAGGCTAGGCTGGTTCGACGAGGAAGAACATGGGGAACAAGATGGACAACAAGGCGGGCTCGATTACTTAACGGGTGGACCTCGCCATGGATCCCGGCGGCGAGGAGCTTCGGCTCTCATGGCGGTCACGGCTGCAGGGAGTAATCGAAGGGGAAAAGCGAGGGGTTTTGACCCCAAGCTCACCAGGAGATCAGCAGAGGTGGTGGCGAGGGCTGGGGTGGCTCAACGGCGACGTAATCGACGAAGTCCTTCACGGCGGCCGGCGGGAACTCGAGGAAGAATCCGGCGTCTACGTGGGCTCCGGGCTCGATTCCTTCTGCAAGTCGGTGAAGACGACGAAGACGAAGCGCTGTGACACAGTCTTGGGGCTTCTAGGCGTCAATGTCCACGCGTGTGCTCGACGGCGCTCCGGCGTGCTTCTCGGGCGGCGATGAAACGGGCGAGAGAGGAGAGGAGGGAGCTCCTGGAGGGGGGGGAATGAACTGGGGCGGCTCCAGGATGCTTCCAGACGCGACTACGTGGATGGGAAGGGAAGCAGGAGGTGTCCAGCGACGACGGCATGCTCGCCACGGCGGCAACAGCCTGCCTGGCGCGAGGAAGAAGACGGCCTTGTCCCTGGGCTGGGTTGCCTCGGTGAGTTGGGGCCATTTGAGGTCAGCCTTCTTTTCCTTTTTTTGTTTCTGTTTTTCTTTCTGTCATTTGTTCTGTTTAGCTAAAATAAAGAGCTAGACATTTTATTAAATGCTAAAAACTTTTATGTGGCCTCATAATAATATAGACTAGCCACTCATAAACTTTCAACATTTTTAAAATTCAAATGATTTGAATTTTAAATCAAATAGGGGTATTTCTTTAATTCCAAGGCACTGTTTGAATATTTGAAAAACCTATGAGCATGGGGTGGGTCCCACATCACTTGATAGGTGATCACACTCATTTATAAGACTTTTCAAAAATCTAACATGAATTTTTGGAGAAGATTTTCATCTGGCCTTTTGAATTAATTCATCTGGGGGGTGTTCCTTCTCCCATTTGGATTTTGAAGTTGATTTCCTTTGAAAATTTGACATGATGCAAGGTTACTTGATCCTAGCACATTACCTAACAGAGGGTTCTGACAACTCTCCCCCACTCAACAGAATCTCGTCCCGAGATTCAGAAGTCTGCGGGAGGAAGGTGGGGTACTCGGCACTGAGACGGTCTTGTCTTTCCCACGTAGCTTCTCTTTCGGAGTGGTGTGACCATTGCAGTTTCATAAACCTAATCTTCTGACGACGAGTGACACGCTCTGCGGAATCAAGAATACGAACGGGGTATTCTCGATAAGAAAGGTCATCTTGAAGATCAAGCATTTCATGGTCGACTTCGCGGATGGGGTCCTTGAAGCAACGCCTGAGTTGGGACACATGGAATACATCATGTACTCGGGAGAGGTGTGGAGGTAGTTCAAGTTGGTAGGTAACTCCTCAACGTTTAGCAATAATGCGGAAAGGTCCGATGTAACGTGGGGCCAATTTGCCTTTGATACCGAAACGTTGGGTTCCCTTCAGAGGAGTAACCCGAAGGTAAGCCTTCTCATCCAGATTGTAGCTCTCTTGCCTATGATGACGATCATAGTAGCTTTTCTGACGAGACTGGGCTGCTTTCAATTGATCACGAACAATGCGAACTTGCTCTTCTGCTTCCTTGATCATATCCGGTCCATAGAATTGTCTTTCACCGGTTTCTGACCAGTTTAAAGGTGTTCGACATCGTCGTCCATAAAGGAGTTCAAAAGGAGCCATGTTCAGACTAGATTGAAAACTATTGTTATAAGGATATTCGGCAAATGAAGAGACTTCTCCCAATTCTTTCCGAATGAGATAACACAAGCTCTGAGCATGTCTTCAAGAATTTGGTTAACCCTTTCGACTTGACCGCTAGACTGAGGATGGAAAGCTGTACTAAAGGAGAGATGAGTTCCCATAGCATTCAGAAAGCTTCCCCAAAATCTAGAGGTGAAAAGGCTACCGCGATCAGAATTGATTTCCAAAGGAACACCATGAAGTGATAAAATTCTAGAGATGTACAAGTCCGCTAACTGGCTAGCAGTTATAGACTCGCGAACCGGAAGGAAGTGAGCAACTTTGGAAAGCCTATCTATGACAACGAAGATGGCATTGTTTCCTTTCTGGGTTTTTGGAAAGCCGGTGATGAAGTCCATACCGACTTTGTCCCATTTCCACTCGGGAATTGACAAAGGTTGAAGCGTACCAGCAGGTCTTTGATGTTCTGCCTTAATGCGACGACAAACATCACATTCGGCAACAAATTGAGCAATGTCTCTCTTCATCCTAGTCCACAAAATCTCTGGCGTAGATCTCGGTACATTTTTGTGCTACCGTGATGAATTGAGAGGGGTGTGTCATGGGCTTCTTTGACGATGATTTGCCTTAGTTCCTTATTCTTAGGTACTACCAAACGATTTTCAAAGAATACCGTTCCTTTGCTATCTGTGGAGAAAGATTTAGCAACTCCGCTAGCAATGTTCTCCTTGATCCGGCGAACACCTCGTGCACGCCTTTGGGCAACTATAATTTGATCCTCAAGAGTTGGTTTCGCCACCAAGGTAGAAAGATAGCCATGAGGAAAAATTTCAAGGTTGAGCTTGCGAAAGTCCTCATGAATAAGTGGTTGATACTATTGTAACATGAGGTTGTTACAATACGACTTACGACTTATGCATCAGCCATGACATTGGCTTTGCCTGGGGTGTAAGAAATTACTACGTCGTAATCTTTTATCAACTCAATCCAGCATCTTTGCCTGAGATTAAGATCTGGCTGGGTGAAAATGTATTTGAGGCTTTGGTGGTCGGAATACATCTCGCAACGGTTACCAAGGAGGTAATATCGCCAAGTTGTTAGGGCATGAACTACGGCAGCGAGTTCAAGGTCATGGGTAGGATAGTTCTCTTCATGTGGCCGCAATTGGCGTGAAGCATAAGCTACCACATGTCGATCTTGCAGAAGTATGCATCCTAACCCTTGTCGTGATGCATCACAATAGATCTCGAAATCCTTTTTGGTGTCTGGAGGTGAAAGTACGGGTGCAGAAGTCAATCTTCTTTTTAGCTCTTGAAAGCTTTCCTCGCACTTGGGAGTCCATAAGAATTTCTTATCTTTCTTGAGGAGTTCAGTTAGAGGCTTTGCAACTTTAGAAAAGTTCTCGACGAAGCGACGGCAATAGCTGGCTAGGCCAAGGAAACTCCTAACTTGCTTAACCGATTCAGGTGGAGTCCAGTCAAGGACGGCCTGAACTCTCTCGGGATTCACAGCAATGCCTTTTGCAGAAATCACGTGGCCTAAGTAGGTCACTTCTGGTAGCCACAATTCACACTTGGAGAATTTAGCATACAGGCGATGCTCTCTAAGTTTCATCAATACCAGCCTTAAGTGTTCGGCATGTTCTTCTTCGTTCTTCGAGTATATAAGGATGTCATCGAGGTAAACCACGACGAACTGGTCCAAATACTCCATGAAGATCGAATTCATCATGCGTGAGAAAGTGGCGAGGGCATTGGTTAAACCAAAGGACATGACGGTGTACTCGTAAAGACCATAACGAGTAGTAAAAGCCGTTTTGGGAATGTCCTCGTTTCGGATCTTGATTTGATGATAACCTAATCTCAAATCCATCTTTGAGAAGACAGCGGATCCTGCAAGTTGATCATAAAGATCATTGATTCTGGGCAGTGGGTACTTGTTCTTTATCGTCGCTAAATTTAGCGGGCGATAGTCTACGCACATCCTTTCTGTTCCATCTTTGTTCGTTACGAACAGAACGGGGCAACCCCATGGCGATGAGCTAGGGCGGATGAAGCCTTTCTCCAACAAAGCTTCCAGTTGGGATTTAAGCTCAGCTAACTCACGTGGGGCCATTTTGTAGGGACGTCTAGAAATTGGAAGTCACGAACCACCGGAATATCTTCAAGTTCGGGAAGGGGAAGTACATTCAAGGAATGCACTTGGGTTCTTGTTCTGGGTGAGGTATAGTTGACGGTTTAGCCTGAAGGGTGGGTGAGTTTCACGGATTTGCCTTTGCAATCCAGGTAGGCATTCTGTCTTGATAGCCAATCCATGCCAAGGATGACATCAATGTCTGAAGCCTTGAGGGCTATGAGTGAAGCAAGGAATACTAAACCCTCAATTGCAATCTGATTACCATGGCTTACTCTTTTAGTTTGCCATCTTGACCCTGGAGTTTGAATAATCATTGGGGTGGACAATTCAACAAAAGATAACTCATGACGAAGTGCATAAATTTCCGACATGAATGAATGAGATGCTCCTGGGTCGAAAAGAACGAAAGTAGGAACATAATTGACTGGGAGCGTACCAAGAATGATGTCAGTGGTGTCGTCAGTCTCTTCGGCGGCGATCTGGTTCACACGTCCATGAGTGGTGGGAGGAGCGGGTTTGGCGGTGTAGACCTTCTGGAGTGGCTTGCCACGGCCATTGTTGTTGTTGTTGTTGCCTCCGGCACGGGGTGGAGCATTCTGGTGCTGAAGCTGGTTCTGGGGACACTCACGACAATAGTGGCCTGCCTGACCACATTTGTAAAAGGCTCCAAAAATAGTTCGTGGAGCTGGGTTGTTTGGTGGAGCTGGGTGAAACTGGGTTGATGGACGAGGCGCCACATAGGATGGCCTCGGGGGGTTGTTCTGGCGGAACATGCTGTTTGGGATCCAGATCTTGCGCTTCTGGGAGCCAGAACTGGATGAGCTGTCATCTCTAGGGTGTTTGCGGAAATCGTTGGGGGTGTTCATGTCCTCGGCCTTAATGGCCTTGTTGACAAGGACCTGGAAGGTGGCGAAGTCATGAAGATTGAGCTCACGACGGAGTCCAGTGTTGAGGCCACGACGGAACCTCTCTTGTTTCTTGGAGTCGGTGGAGACTTCTTCGGTAGCATAACGAGCAAGTCGGTTGAACTCACGACTAAACTCGTCAACGGTCCTTCTGCCTTGAGTGAGGTTGCAGAACTCCTCACGCTTGCGGTCCATAAGACCCTTGGGAATGTGGTGCTCGCGGAAGGACGTGCAGAATTCCTCCCAAGATGCAGGTGGTCCAACGGGACGCATATTCAGAAAGTTCTCCCACCAAGAACTAGCTGCACCTTCGAGGTGATAGGTGGCATAGTTGACCTTGTCGCCATCTGCAACATGGCCTGCTTGGAGCTTCCTCTCGATGCTGCGAAGCCAGTCATCGGCGTCAAGGGGCTCGGTGGAGTAACTGAAGACCGGGGGATGAAGCCGGATGAAGTCGTTCAGGGACACCAGCTCATTGCGCTATTGAGTGGTGTTGCGTGCGATGACTTCCAGTAGGTGGTGAGAGTCACGACGGTTCCTCTCGACCTCCATCAGAACTTGTGCCATCGTGGGTGGGGGTGGAAGGTTGCCTTCCTCCTGGTCATTCCCACGACCTTGGTTACGACCAACCTGGCCACGGGTTCCTTGAGACATCCTGAAGGTGAAAACCAAAGTCAAACAGAGTTGATTTGAAGAGTCTAATCAAGGTATTGAAGTACTGGAAGGATTACGGAGCAAAGGAAGTAATCATCTTGACAACATGGTGATAAAACATACAAGCCATATATTCACAAGCTGTCATACAAACCATACATCGTTTTAGTACAAGCACCAAGCTAATACAAACGTGATGAAGATGATACATCCTTCAGAGGCACTCTGACTTCCTATACATTATTTATCTAAGCCTCTGGAACTTAGACACCTTGCATACAATACACTAAGATACTACTACATCATCACTAAGTAAGACCACAGGCGGTCTCACTCATCTCCATCTCCATAGTAGTCCTCATAAAAGTTACCCGCGTATCCCGGTAGCTGGAGGTGACCATCGGAAAACACGGAGGCTTGTGGACCCTGATATCCATTTGGGCAAGGATGGGGCCTAGGTCCAGCGTAGGGTGGAAGCAAAGGACCACGGGGTGGAAAAATTCCTCCATTCTCGGGCCAAGAAACTCGAGAAGGCATCTGAGTCCTCACTGGGTAGATCGCATCATGCTCAACTGATCCAACGCTCACAAAGGGTGCCAAGAGGGTCAGTGCTCGATACAGACGAACATGGGTGGCGTGGAGCTCGAAACGGAGAGCGCGTGCATCACGATCTCTGTCACTAGCAAACCTAGCAGTCATCTGAAGGGCCGGATCCTCTCCAGAGTGATCTGAGTAGAGTCTGGTGTAATACCCCTCTTCTCCTGGAAGTGCAGCAGGGATATAGCGGAAAGAAGTCTCTCTCAGAAAAGTGTGCTCCTCTCTCAGCAGTGTCATACATGAGTATGCAGCATCCTGCACAGCCATGTTCTCGGTAACGCCAATGCCATGTCCAAAGTGGATAGGCTGAGTGACTCTAACGTGGTGCGGGTAGATCCGGACGATGCAGTGGAATTGCGTCTGGTTGAAATCGTGGAACTGCTCCTCGACGGTGTACTCAGGGTACCATCGATATTCCACATAGGACATCATCTCGATCAACGTGGCGGGATGGCCACGCACACCGAGGCACCTGGTCAAACGAACAATCTGCCGAGGGGGAAGATCTGCCATCTAAAACAGAAAGGAGTTTGCAAATGCATCAGATTATGAGATAACCTGGAATGACTCGGACAGCATAACGGCTGTAATTGTAAGAAATGACAATTTCTTCCAATCATGAAAAACAACACTTGCATACGATGTAATGAAACAGGGAGCATAACCACTCTAACAAACCGATCACAACATTCCTACGGCTACAAGGAAGCAAACAACGAGATGTTCTAATCAGACAGAGGAGAGCCTAGTCCTATCTTCCCGTAGAATAAGACGAGGGTGACTCAGAACTCAGAACGAAGGGGGTAAGGAGAAAAAAGAAGCCTTACGTTGTTCCCTTATATACCCAGAGTAACTATATAACTATAGAAGGCTAGACTCGACTTCGGCCAAGGCTACTAGTCCTACAGTCAGTCCTGCTCTGATACCAAGTCTGTCGGGACCCGGGGTTAGCGTATGCAAGTCCAGTTAAGGCATAGTCATATGGAGAGCCGAGAACCGTACCCACTTTTCTAAGCAGACAAGGCCAAGCACAGAACGTTCTCGGAAAGCATCGTACGTGAGGGGCATCCCATCCAGGCCGGATGATCAACTGAGATGGGTCCTCATCGTCCGCACACAAGTCTAATGATATGGGTGGTGAACTCCCATATTCAAAGACAAGTCGCCTCAACCATACTATCGACTATCTCAAAACTCTTACATAGACTTACTCCATCCCGATCACTTAGTCGGGGTCTAGGGCGGGCTCGATCATACCACAAAGTGTGCACGAGACGGAGTCTCGAACAATCGCATCGCGATGCCCCAAGCTGCGCACATCTAAGGGCCACTTGGTGTATGAAAGACCGCCAGCCAGAACACAACTAAGGTCTCGAAAACCCATACAAAGACATGCCTGTTATAAACATACACGCAGCATACATGCCTTGTATGAACAGCAGGTACCATTGCAATTCTCTACAAAGTGTACATTTTATTGATAACTCTTATAGAGTGCAAACAGAGATCACAAACATGTGATCCAACATTACAACACAAACGGGAGCAAATTATGTCTGAGTACAAACAAGTTTAACAAATGGCTTAAGAAGCCTTATTTAAACACAAGCCCTCCACGAGGGAACCAGTCGTCTGACTAGGACTAGACTAGTTGGTCTTCAGTCGTCCAGCTCGATGAAGAAGCCACCTTCGGGGTCAGTGGCATCATCTAAAACATAGATTAAGCAAACGTGAGTACAAAATCGTACTCAGCAAGACTTACATAGGAGCTATACTACTCATGCACATGTATCAAGGTAAAGGGAGGTGGGGTTCACTTGCAGAAGTGCCAACTTTGACTTGGCTAGTCCTGAACTACGAGTACCAGACTTTGAGGTAAGAAGCGTACACGAGTCCACTACTTTCTCCAACCAATACACCACTATGGTGCCTTCCTCGACTTCCCCACGAGAAAGCACGCCATAGCACTCACACTTATCTTGGTGTATTTTAGAAGTATCCGGTTCAAGTTATCTAATAATCAAGCTAAGCTTTCCAAGCAGTCCATAACAGCGGACGCGGCTATTCGAATAGTTTTGTTAACCTTGCAAGGGTGTACCGCTACACACACATGATCATCATTTACCGCCTTTGATCTCGACACCAATCAAGGTGTGCCAGCGAGGATGCTCACCACAACTGTTACCTCATAGCCGATCTAGTCCGAGAAAGCCGCCTACTTGGTTTGGTTACCACTATCGTGAACCCGGCCGGTTTACCGAAGTGGACCCAAGTGATGTGTGCGTGGTGCACAAGCCGGTCTCGGATGAGCCGTTCTCTCACTTAGCATCCAGGCCACAAGCCTACCAGAACTCCGAACTATTGCGACATCTGGACATCGAAAGGGATGAGTTAGTAAGTTGAGAGGGGTCAGTGAGCCCAATGTGTGGTTGTACTCTTCATCTTGGATCACCACACAAGAACTCGTACTAGGGCGGTGTTCAACGAGACAACCCACCGTGTACTCCTACACAGCCTCTCATCGTTCACCTTGTATTAGGGTCGATTCACCAACACTTTTCTACCAACATCAACATGATCATTCCCATCCCGACTCACATCACAGTAACAACATGGTATCATACTATGCATGCAATAAGCAGTAACATTGCAGGGGTTACATGATATCAACCAACTCCTACATTTGCTAGGATTGTGGTTTGCTTACTACTGTGACAAAATGATAGGTCATGCAAAGGAATGGGTTCATCTATGCGGTAGAAACGAATCATGGTGATCATCCTAAAAAATGCATAAGCGAGACATGAGAGGGAAGTGGGATTTTATCGACATCATCAATGGGGGTTTGCTTGCCTTGCTGACGAGGTTCGGGTTCGGGGTCTTCAACGAAGGGGGTGACCTCGGGCTCCGGCTCCACGTCTATCAGCAACATGACAATCATAGGATCAAGATGATGTACAATTCACAATCACATGAATAAGATTGAAAGGTTGATGTTCATGGTACTGATGTGTTGAGCATTCCATTTAAATGGAGTATATTGCAATTTGAATTGCAAATTCAAACTCCACATTTGAATTCAACATTTACCAAGTTGCATGTGACATTGATTGATCATTTTGAATTATTTTCAAATGTGTATGATATGCCTTTGAAGTGTGGTTGAATTGTAGCTTAATTCCATGGTCCAAGTTGCAAGATCATTTGATTTGAATTTGAATTAAATTCAAATAAACCAAATGACATATGCTACTGGTCCCAATTTAAATTCAACTCAAACATAGTTGAAAGTTGCATATTTGGAAAGATAATTTTCTCCTGATCATTTTTCATATATTATTTGTCCAATTTGGAGTTAGTATGAATTTTCTATGAATTTCCAAAGTTTGGGGTATTTTCTGGAATTTCTGGAATTCTTTTAATTCAAATAATCTCTGGAAATTCATTTAAATGATTTATTGCGCAGGTGCTGACGTCAGGGGGGGGGGCTGACATGTGGGGCCACCTTGTCAGTAGCTGGGTTTAATTAACCCGTGGGTTAAATTAATCCAGTGGCTTAATTAAGCCACTGGGCCCACTAGTCAGTGACCCAGGGGTCACTAACTGGGTGCTTAACAGGGGGGGTTAGAGCTGACACGCCGGCGGCTAAACGCCGGCGACTGGACAGCGGCGGCACTGCACGGGGAGGGTAAATCCGGCCATCATTTGGAGCGCGAAGACCACCATCTTGAAGCTCTTACTCGCGCGCGTCGAACGGGACCAAAACCAAGCATTGGGGTGCACCGTACGCTCGCCGGCGTCAACTTTTGCGGCGACCTAGCTACGGCCATGATCGAGATTTGGCTCCAGGGCACGACTTGAGGCGAGGCTAGGCTGGTTCGACGAGGAAGAACACGGGGAACAAGATGGACAACAAGGCGGGCTCGATTACTTAACGGGTGGACCTCGCCATGGATCCCGGCGGCGAGGAGCTTCGGCTCTCATGGCGGTCACGGCTACAGGGAGTAATCGAAGGGGAAAAGTGAGGGGTTTTGACCCCAAGCTCACCAGGAGCTCAGCAGAGGTGGTGGCGAGGGCTGGGGTGGCTCAACGGCGACGTAATCGACGAAGTCCTTCACGGCGGCCGGCGGGAACTCGAGGAAGAATCCGTCGTCTACGTGGGCTCCGGGCTCGATTCCTTCTGCAAGTCGGTGAAGACGACAACGACGAAGCGCTTGGACACAGTCTTGGGGCTTCTAGGCGTCAATGGCCACGCGTGTGCTCGACGGCGCTCCGGCGTACTTCTCGGGCGGCGATGAAACGGGCGAGAGAGGAGAGGAGGGAGCTCCTGGAGGGGGGGGGAATGAACTGGGGCGGCTCCAGGATGCTTCCAGACGCGACTACGTGGACGGGGAGGGAAGCAGGAGGTGTCCAGCGACGACGGCATGCTCGCCACGGCGGCAGCAGCCTGCCTGGCTGGAGGAAGAAGACGGCCTTGTCCCTGGGCCGGGCTGCCTCGGTGAGTTGGGCCCATTTGAGGTCAGCCTTCTTTTCCTTTTTTTGTTTCTGTTTTTCTTTCTGTCATTTGTTCTGTTTAGCTAAAACAAATAGCTAGACATTTTATTAAATGCTGAAAACTTTTATGTGGCCTCATAATAATATAGACTAGCCACTCATAAACTTTCAACATTTTTAAAATTCAAATGATTTGAATTTTAAATCAAATAGGGGTATTTCTTTAATTCCAAGGCACTGTTTGAATATTTGAAAAATCTATGAGCATGGGGTGGGTCCCACATCACTTGATAGGTGATCACCCTCATTTATAAGACTTTTCAAAAATCTAACATGAATTTTTGGAGAAGATTTTTATCTGGCCTTTTGAATTAATTCATCTGGGGGGTGTTCCTTCTCCATTTGGATTTTGAAGTTGATTTCCTTTGAAAATTTGACATGATGCAAGGTTACTTGATCCTAGCACATTACCTAACAGAGGGTTCTGACAACTGGTTTGTAGCATATTCATCTTAATTGAAGTATATTGCATCTGAAATGCAAATTCAAACTTCAAGTTCAAATTCAAATTAAGCAATATACACATTTGCTTCTGTTCACCCATTTTAAAATGGTCAAACATAAAAACAAATTTTATATTCTTAATCCTTGCATTTTTCTGATAATTTTTCATATATTATATGTTTAATTTGGAGTTATTATGAATTTTCTATGAATTTCCAAAGTTTAATTCATTTTCTGGAATTTTCTCTGTTTTCTTTAATTCTTTTAATTTCTGGAAACTGTTTATTGCATCATGCTAATGCAAGCATGACGTCAGGGGGGACCTGACCTGTGGGTCCAGGGTGTCAGTGACCCAGGGGTTAATCCCTGTTTAAATTAACCACTTGTTAATTAAAGGGGGGGGCCTGGGCCCACCTGTCATTGGCTAGGAGGGGGGTTAGGCTGGGTGATTAGCCCTAATGGCTAGGGCTCGCCGGAGAGATGGCCGGAGCCTCGCCGGGATTAGGCTAGAAGCCACGGGGAGGGCTCGGGCTTGGACGGGGAGATGCCCCTTGCTCGCGCGCGTGTAGTGGAGTAGGCGGGGGTCAACGGGGAGGCCGGAGAGCGCGCGGGCAACGGCATGGCACGGCGGCCGGAGCTACTACTCCACGGATTCGACGACACATGACGCGGGGAGGAGCAAGAGATGGCGCAGATCGACGAGGAGGTCACCCTGGTGACGTTGAAGAGCACGGGGAGGTCGGGGGCTGGCCGGAGACGGCGGAATTCGAGCTCGATGCTCCCGGTGGCCGGCGGCGAGACGTTGAGGCTGTCGTCGATTCCGGGGCCCTTGAGCTCAAATTGCTTGGGGGAAACGAAGAAGACGACATCAGCGGTTCGAGTGGACAACCTGGCGTGGCTGCTCGGCGACGATGGCCACGCCGGGGTGCGGCGGTGTTCTCCGGGGCGCTTCGGAACCTCGCGGATCTTCACCGGGGAGGAAGGAGAAGAGCTCCCGAGGAGGGGGAAAGGACGTGGGGGCCCTCTGGGCTTGCGTGGCGTGCAGAAGAGGCCAAGGAGGGGAGCCAGGCAGGCTGGTGGCGTGGCGTCGACGGCATCGCGCACTCTCAGGGTGACACCGAGGTGCTTGAGGTAGGAGACAAAGGGGGTGGGCCTGGGCCGTGTTGGTGGGCTGGAGGGGGGGTTTAGTTGGGCCAGATGGCCAGGGGGTCCCCTTTTCTATTTCTTTGTTCTTTTCCTTTTCTGTTATTTTGTTTTTCCTAGAAATAAATAGCTAGGCAATTTTGTAAAATTCCCAAACATTTTTATAAATCCTAGGTGACTAGTAGCAAGTCACTTGTAGAATTTGAGCATTTTTGAAATTCAAAACATTTGAATTTCAATTCAAATAGGGGTCAAATTTAATTTCCAGGGCACCTTTTGAGTTTTTGAATATTCCATGGGCATGGGAATGAACCCAAACCACTTTTAAAATGATCACCATCATTTATAGGAATTTTCCAAATATTCAAATGATTTTTTGTAAAAGATTTTTATCTGGCCATTTGAATTAATTTCTCAGGGATTTTATTTTCCCCATTTTTGAATTTCTTTTTGAATTTTTCACATGATGCAAAGGCACAATTAAACCCTAGCACTTACCCTAGTTGGGTTCTGACATAGTGTCCCATCTTACTGCACTTGAAACACTGAACTTGACTAAGGTCCTTCTGAGCATTCACCACTTGACGGTTTTGGTTGTAGTTCCCTCCATTTCCATTTCCTTTCCCATTGCCATTGCCATTCTTGTGCCCATTGTGATGATTGTGGCCCTTATGGTTGTGGCCATTCCCTCCATTATGATTGTGTCCATTTCCTCCATGATGATTATGTCCATTTCCACCATGATGGTGGTGTCCATTCCCACCATGATGGTTATGTCCTCCAGTCCCATTATAGGAAGTGCGTTGCTTCTGCTATGGCCCTAAGTTGTACTTGTTGTTGTTGTTGTTGTTGCTGTACTTCCTCTTGCGGTACTCCATAGCCTGATGTTTCCCTTCCAGCACAATGGCCTTATCAATGATTCCTTGGAAATTGTTGAAAGTAGCCACCGTCAACTGAACTCCCAACTCATCGTTGAGACCCTCCAAGAATTTCTCTTGCCTAGATGCATCCGTGTTGACATCGTTTGGAGCATATCGAGCAAGCTTGTTGAATTCCTCTACATACTCCGCTACTGTGCGGCCTCCTTGGCGCAAGCTGCGGAACTCCTTCTTCTTCAATGCCATAGCGCCTGCAGAGACATGTGCGGCGCGAAATGCAGCCTGAAACTGCGCCCAGGTGATGGTGTCGATGGGATAAGTCACCAAGTAGTTGTCCCACCATGCAGCGGCAGGACCCTCCAGCAAATGTGAGGCAAACCTCACTCTCTCTGCCTCGGTACAACCAACTGTCTCCATGTTCCGGCTCACTGAACGAAGCCGGTAATCCGCCACTATGGGTTCAGGAGTGCTAGAGAACCTCTAAGGATTCAACCTCAGGAACCTCGCAAGCGTGTCCACAGGTGGTGGTGGTGGTGGTGGCGCATTGTTGTTGTTGTTGCCCATATTCTGAGTGAGCAACTGAATCAACTGAGCTTGTCTTTGAAGTAACTGCTGCATGTAAGCTGGCACTTCATTGTTGTTGTTCCCACTCCCCGTGGGATCACGTCTCGGCGGCATCTGTTGGGCAGGAATATGTAAGTTATAGACAGAAAGTAGCTAGGGAAATATATCCGACCCCATATGCTTATTATGATCAAGACAACATATACATATACAACATATCATACCACACACTCATCTGTTAGGGTTTGCAGCAGAAAACACAAATTTTTCTAACTAGCGTTCCCATAACCCAAGATCTAGCTAACCATATTACCGTAATGGAAAGGAGTGCGGAAATAACATACCTCGGGGTGTAGTCCGTTGCGCGGGAAACGTTCCCGCAAACGTGGTTGATGTAGCCGATCATGTTTCACAGCCCCCTGGCTGTGTTGAGCACCCGGATGGGTGTAGTGCCACACGTGTAGCACCTCGTAGTACTCGCACATGTACGAGACTCGATGACGACCTCCGTTCTCCGATCCAGTGAAGGTGGCGGAAGCAGACCTCCGGACGGAGCTTCGGCAGCACGACGGCCTCCGATTCTAGCAGAGAAGCCTCAGTTCCACTATAGGCTCACACTAGGGAGCCCACCGTGAAAGAGACAAGGGAGGGGAGAGACCGGAGAAAACCGATCTCAATTCAGAGTAAATACTAATCGAATCTGATTTATTGTGTATTTGGCTTCATTAAATATGTGCACCATGGCCCTCTTTATATAGGGGTAGCGGAGGGAGTCAACCCCCCTCCCTTAGAAATGTGGGACTATCCCACATGCTAGGGGGGGGCGCCGGCCAATGGGGGAGAAGGGGCGCCACCCTCATGGGCCCTAGGGCCCATGGCGTCTCCCCCCCACTCCCCTTTTTTTTCCCTTTTATTTCTTCCCCTAATGGGCCTTTTTCTCCAATAAGGCCCATTGCACATATTAATTAGAAATAAAATGATTTTAATTATTAATTCAATTAATTAATAACTAAAACATAATATTCCATCTCCCGGTGCTCCGGAACACCTTCCGGTTCACTCCGAACTTGTTCGGTTCAACACGGTACTTCTCCGATGTTGTTTCCTTTATTCTCTGGTTACTCCTATGGTTCCGAAAAAGGTCTCCGATTTCATCGAGCCCTTCAGTGTGTTACCCTACAGTCCGAGAACACTCCAGTCATGACCGAGATGAGGCTACGGTCAATGATCATCAGCGGGACCTGCATGCCCATAATGACCCCCTGTGCATTCTGGATATCAAACACCGATTGGACCTTACGCCGTATAGCATTCCCTTTGTCAACGATACTGGATTTTTCCGAGATTCGATCAATGACATCCTATGTATTGTTCAACCTTGTTCTGAACTAATCCTCATTCACTCGTTCCCATGATATTCATCCCCGTGACCTAGTCACACGCTGCAGCTTTATGGATGGAATCGCACCGAGTGGGTCCCGAGTACCTATCCATTATATGGATTGACAAATCCCTCTCTTGTAACAATACTCCTCAACATATCTCCACGGAATACCCAAGATACAACCGTTATGACCTGCATATTTCAGTCAGGTGGTGGGATGTAGGTCAAAGCATCCGGTAAGATAGCAATTATGCACGTACTCACGGTCAAAGGAACGGTCTACCACATTCTGTAAGTACAACACTGAACCTTCACAAGATTTGATCATGATGTAATGCTTACTTTGGGTAATGTTCATCACGTCACTTAACCAGTGAGGTGATCTCATAGTCAAGAGATTTAATTGTCCATGATCGCGAAACCACGACCATCATGTTGACCATGAACTAGTTATCGATGTAGAGGCTAACTAGGAACTCTGGGGGTTTCTATACCACACCTGCATCATTGTTTCACTGACACAGTTCTAGCACGGTATGAAATTGGTTATGAACTTGCTTAGATATATTGGAATAATCATATATTATTTGCCTCTAGAGCATATATCCAACATTCTCCCACTTGCAATAGAGTGCTAATAATCTAGCCGCATTTTTCTGATCATAATCATCTTATCACATAAGTGTTCATTGATCATGCATGCTCATGGAAGAGGTTTCGTCAACGAACTGCACCAATTCAGATTCGTATGTTTCCTTTGCAACTGGTACAGGTCAAAATCTCTTTTGAAATACCACTGATTATCATATAATGGTTGGATATAAGTTTCGCGGGAGAGTGAGACTATTATTTCACAGTATCCTCCAATGATCTCTTGGTTCAGTCTTTTGAAGACTCATCCATAGTCATATATACTGGGAATTACACTCAACCAGAAGTCCAATACTTCTAACGCTAAACTTTTATCCATACGTCTACTTTTTTAAGTAGTATTATGTTTGTAGTGCCGTGAATTTTGCTCACATTTCTTTCATGTCTTTGGTGATGTCTCAAATTCCATATAGACCCATAATATGGCTTGCAATTGTAATCTTGCATTACATTCAAGTCTATTATCCTTTCTATATTTTAGAGAATAGTCCTCAGTATTCCTCATATACTGAATGCATGGACTTTATTCAGATTCTGTGTTTTACTCCTAAAGCACATCGGAATCTGTTCTTCTTCCAAGAACTTTTGATTTATTCTGTTGTTGGATTCAAAATGCATGTTATATGGTAGAATCATATGTCAAGAACATATAAGATCACATGTCCAGTACATGGTGCATCTCTATTCTTCCATCAAGACATTCCTTGTGATATTTGGATTTCATCCATTATATAATTTCTGGCCACAAGAACCTGTTTCTTGTCTTAGAAGATTATTCCAACCTTCACTTCGTTTCATTATCTGTATCTTAATCTACTCATATAGATTTCAACGTGTAATGTGTTGGTATTTCACATAAAAGAAGATTCTTGCAATCTTGTATTTTATTTGCCTTATGCTGTATATATATCATAATGCACATATGTATATAAGACGATTCTCTATATACACAATCAATGCATATCCATATATATAGATATGAGATCATTCTTCACACATATCAATGCATATATGTTTCAGACAATGATCATGCTCCCACTCAAATATATCCATCATATACTCATATATTTGTGGTTCAGCTTTCATTAAGTCATTTTATTGTTCACTATGTCTCACATAATGACAACGCTTCCAAAGCTCCCACTCAGAAAATGCCCTCTGCATTCCAAGTTTCCGGGAAGTCTTCAAAGCTCCCACTCAGTTTCATGAAACTGAAAGCCCACTCAATATTTTGGTCATCACAAAATCACTTGATCAAATCAAGGTTGAGGTTTCCTGTCTTGAGGTACTATAGTCCATCCTTTTAACGAAATAACCTTCGTCATGCCCATTGCAATTCTCTTTCAAATCCCAAATTTTGACTGAGATGCAATTTCAGGCTATGGTCCATCGTAGTGTAAATGAAATATTTTATTGATTAAAGCATTCCTACGTTTCCGTAGTCAATCACCATTGAAATTTGGTCATAACCAAATAATGCCTTATGCCCATTACATTATTCTCAATAACTCTCCAGTTTGTCGAGAATATGAAATAACCGATTTATTTCACGGGACGTGAGCCATCCTATATGTAACTCAATATTATTTCATTTCTCCTCGTGTTCTAGGCTACCATCATTCCTTTGTGTCTCAAGAAATGTTATTCTTTATTGTTTTATTATGAAGACTCATGATTATTGTTCTGTATAGAACGTATTCATGACAACCTTCTAAATTCAACAATGGCTTCAATTCATATACCAAGATTAATCATCTATGGCATATCCTTCCTTATACAGTGTCATTACAGCGGAACATGCTTCCGTTGCAATACTCTGATATTCTGAAGGCAATGTCCAATACCTCGGTCAAAGTTTCTATTGTCTCCCATTGGATCTGTGTCGAGAGACTTCTTCTCTCATTACCAATCAAGCAACACACATTTTGCTATTCGGGGAGAATATGTAATTTCAATTGCTTGTAGTTTTATTATAAAGAAATTCTTTCTTTTAAGAAACCTTATAACACCATCAGTTATGGAGCTATCATGTCTCGTTAGATTCAGGATGGTTTCCTATTCATGAAGTGGATGTTTTAACTTAATGAATTAAACAACCTTATTCGACAATAACTATAGTGCTAGGGGAAAGAACGTTTAGACCATATTACGGTTTAGTATGACTACGAATGGTTTAAGTAGTCTAGCACTTTCAACTTCCATCGTAGTTTGTGGTACAACTTCCACAAGTCTCCCATTAAGTCAATATCAATACTTATCACTTCGGATCGTAGCGTAGTGATATGTATCCTTGTATTCTCACTTCTCACTGTGATTCCTGAATCTCAGTTTTACGATCTCAATTGAATACAACTTTCAATTAATCATATGAAGTCTTTAATGATAACTCACGTGCCCATTTAGTACATCATTTATGTATAATGATTGGCACAAGTTCTACTTGCTAGAACCTTGTCATGGTTATATTTATTGCAGAGGTTCATAGATCGTGTATCTAATCCATCTCATGCAATCAAATTATGACTTTCATTCGATAATGAACTCACAAGTTAATAGATCATACATTTATTGAATTCATCAGTTATGAAATCACGTCATCCAATCAAATCTTTGACTGGTTATAATCAAGACAACTTTATCATTAAACATTGAATATTTCTTGACAATAATAGCAGTATTATAAATGCTTTCTATCATATCATAAATCAAGACGTAATCAAAGTATAAGCACACTTTTATTAATAAAGATGGAACAACTGACTTGTCTCATTACATGAATAACTTTGTCTCGTGAGATGGAAGACACACAACTAAGTGTTCATACTATAATGATTACATAAGATTTATCTAATACTCTAAGTATCTCCTATGATAGATGTATCGGCGGAATCCATGCTGGCCATCAACTGACTTGATATCCATCAATCCTCGATTTCACCTCTTCCCGTCCATGCAACGGCAGGTCCTGTTTTCATAAAACAGAATAAGTATCAGATACTCATTTACTGCAAATGTTGTATAAGGGAGTAAACATTTATAAAGTATATCAAGTATATACCATCTCCATCCACGACTTCTGCATCCTCGATAGGAGCAATGTCCGCGACCAAGAGATCAGTCAAGAAGTTCTGGAGACTCATATTAGCTCCTCTTCCGACATAGCTATGAACATAATCACCATAACTCGGAGGGAGTGAGTGCAATAACGTGTTTATTGCAAACTCTTCTGTGGTGCTTTCGTTCATTGTCCAATATTCATAGTCCTCCACCAGGGTCAGGTACATCTCATGCATCGTGTCCAAGTGATCACCAAGGCTTGTGCGTTCTTCCATCTTTGTAGATAGAAACTTGCTTTCTAACTCAAAACTGGCAACTCTGAACTCACGTACGAACATTGTCTTTAGCGTGTCCATCATGTCATATGAGCCAGTGTCCTAAAACTGTATGCCCAAAACCTCTGACATGCTGAAGATCATGACATTCCTGACTACGGAGCATTTCTGTCGGCGAGCATAATGATCAAGTATCCCTTGATCGCCAACATGATCGTCCGGATATTCTTCCACATGCACTTCTATTGTAAACAAGATGTTTGCTCTCTTGAGCGACGTCCTAAGGATTAAGTACCAGTCAGCAAAGTTTGACCCATTTTCTCTAAGTCTTTCACCTTCCATGAAGAAAGATAGTTCATGTTGCTCTAGTGCATTCATTTTCTACAAACATAATTGCAAGGAACACAATTAAGACTAGTTCACAACAATGAGTTCATATAATCATATTATAAATGAGCTCGCACTAAAACAATTCATCCCTAGGAAGTTTTAGTGATTACATGATCCAGATTCACTGCCCGACCTCGAATATCACACGGCTGACGGGTCAGTTTCAAAGGTAGACAACAACTTGTGCGATCACATTATCTTATATGTACCGTGACTCATGCTCGATTTTTCGATCTCTAGTATTCCGAGGCCATATCTGCATATGCTAGGCTCGCCAAATTAACATCCATGTTATATGTTGCTCATCAAGGCCATATCTGCATATGCCAGGCTTGCCGAACCCAACCTCATGCGAACTCCATTGAATATGTAGGACAACTTCGGTATGTACGGAGCATCAAGCCATATGGGAGAACCTTCCAGGCGGTGCACACTTCGGTAGAATACTTGTGTTTGGCTTTTTTAAGGGATCATCTTATCACATGCTACCGTCGTGTATCCTATACTATAAAGTTTTAAGATGTCTGAGCTATGGCAACACTAAGTCTATAGTGTCTCCATTTTAGTTTGTTTTATGATGACGATTACTACTTACTAGTAACACATAGCAAAGCTATCGCTACATCACAAACAAACGAATGATAGCCCCCACTTAGCAATACAAGGTTTAGACGGTCTAGTTGTATATTGCAAGTTTTACGTGGCTGTTAGGGCTTTCATAGTTAAACAGGTTTTAACCTACGAGTCAACCACAACGTCAACCATACGATTGTCTCTACTACACCCCTCATGGGGCCCTCCGTTGAAAATGCCACATTCGCTAAAGTAGAGAGACAGACACCCCCCATCCACTTAATACGGTACAAGCCGTATGTCAACCGTGGAACCAGTCTCGCGTAAGCGTACGCGTAAGGTCGGTCGGGGGCCGCTTCATCAAACAATGCCGCAGATGTGAACAAGTACACGTGGGAGGGTAACAATCATATAATCAACGCCCACATCCCCGATGTGTTCTATCCGTACAGTAATACTAAGCATAGACCTAGCTCTGATACCACTATTGGGGTTCGCAGCAGAAAACACAAATTTTTCTAACTAGCGTTCCCATAACCCAAGATCTAGCTAGCCATATTACCGTAACGGAAAGGAGTGCGGAAATAACATACCTCGGGGTGTAGTCCGTTGCGCGGGAAACGTTCCCGCAAACGTGGTTGATGTAGCCGATCAAGTTTCACAGCCCCCTAGCTGTGTTGAGCACCCGGATGGGTGTAGTGCCACACGTGTAGCACCTCGTAGTACTCTCACACGTACGAGACTCGATGACGACCTCCGTTCTCCGATCCAGCGAAGCTGGCGGAAGCAGACCTCCGGACGGAGCTTCGGCAGCACGACGGCCTCCGATTCTAGCAGAGAAGCCTCAATTCCACTATAGGCTCAAAATGGGAGCCCACCGTGAAAGAGACAAGGGAGGGGAGAAGACCGGAGAAAACCGATCTCAATTCGGAGTAAATACTAATTTAATCCGATTTATTGTGTATTTGGCTTCATTAAATATGTGCACCATGGCCCTCTTTATATAGGGGTAGGGGAGGGAGTCAACCCCCCTCCCTTAGCAATGTGGGACTATCCCACATGCTAGGGGTGGCACCGGCCAAGGGGGGAGCCTAGGGCCCATGGCGCCTCCCCCCCCACCCACTCCCCTTTTTCTTTCTTTTTTTTCCCTTTTATTTCTTCCCCTAATGGGCCTTTTTCTCCACTAAGGCCCATTGCACATATTAATTAGAGATAAAATGATTTTAATTATTAATTCAATTAATTAATAACTAAAACATAATATTCCATCTCCCGGTGCTCCGAAACACATTCCGGTTCACTCCGAACTTGTTCGGTTCAACACGGTACTTCTCCGATATTGTTTCCTTTATTCTCTGGTTATTCCGATGTTTCCGAAAATGGTCTCCGATTTCATCGAGCCCTTAAGTGTGTTACCCTACGGTCCGAGAACACTCCAGTCATGACCGAGATGAGGCTACGGTCAATGATCATCAGCGGGACCTGGATGCCCATAATGACCCATGTGCATTCCGGATATCAAACACCAATTGGACCTTACGCCATATAGCATTCCCTTTGTCAGCGATACTGGATTTTTCCGAGATTCGATCAATGACTTCCTATGTCTGGTTCAACCTCGTTCTGAACTAATGTTCATTCACTCGTTCCCGTGATATTCATCCCCGTGACCTAATCACACGCTGCAGCTTTATGGATGGAATCTCACCGAGTGGGCCCCGAGTATCTATCCATTATATGGATTGACAAATCCCGCTCTTGTAACAATACTCCTCAACATATCTCCATGGAATACCCAAGATACATCCGTTATGAACCGCATATTTCAGTCAGGTGGTGGGATGTAGGTCAAAGCATCCGGGAAGATAGTAATTATGCACGTACTCACGGTCAAAGGAACGGTCTACCACGTTCTGTAATTACAACACTGAACCTTCACAAGATTTGATCATGCTGTAATGCTTACTTTGGGTAATGTTCATCACGTAACTTAACCAGTGAGGTGATCTCATAGTCAAGAGACTTAATTTTCCATGATCGCGAAAGCACGACCATCATGTTGACCATGAACTAGTTATCGATGTGGAGGCTAACTAGGAACTCTGGGGGTTTCTATACCACACCTGCATCATTGTTTCACTGACACAGTTCTAGCACGGTATGAAACTGGTTATGCACTTGCTTAGATATATTGGAATAATCATATATTATTTGCCTCTAGAGCATATATCCAACATCATCGTACAATTACCACCAATCATCAATCATCAATATCATCAAGAAAAAGCACTCATACCAATAAGAAAATACAATCACACCATATAGTCTCAAAATATATTGCATAACTGATATAAGATCCTCAACACAACCACGAATATAAGAGTATATCAAGAAACCTAGTATTGCCATACCGAATAAGTCGACATGGTCAAATACTCTAACACGATAACGATAGTAAACTAATTGCCGGTGAAGTAATTCCGAACGCTGTCTTTCCTAAACATCATACGGTATTCGCACCCACTAATGCGGTTGCTGTTGGAAATATGCCCTAGAGGCAATAATAAAATGTTATTGTATATATTTCCATGTTCGTAATTAATGTTTATATTTCTGTGCTATAATTGCAATGACCCTGACTATGAGATTCAGAAGAAAACTCACTTGCATGTGTGGAAATGTAAACACCAAGAGTTCCTGGTTTAGCCTCTAAGACCAGCTCATGTGCTAACTGATGATTACGTTTTCTTAATCATGGACATTGTTCTTGTAACAAGGATGTCAGTAGCAATGGGAACATATTGTTAGCAGAACAATGATGTTGAACCGACCCCAGTATTGAATGATATACTTAGAGATCACATCGTAACTACGTTATAAGTCATATCATGAAATGTTATCATATACGTAATTCCTTAGACCATGAGAGTATCGAGTTGCTTCACACAGGAAGACATGCTTTGGTTCTTAGATGAATCCTCCCGTAAATGGGAAGTAGTAAAATAAGTTCTGGGTATGTCAGATGGTGTGGCTAGTGACTGTGATAGTTCAAGAATGGGATTTGCTCCTTCACGATGAAGAGATATTGACTTTGGGCGCACTCGGTATGACGGTATCCATTCTAGTCTGGCCAGACGCATTGTGATTTAATCACGGGGATACCGGAATACAATAACGAGAAATAGAGACAAACGAGCAAAGAGGATAACGAGTGGCTTGTGTTCAAAAGTTGCTACACATGGGTGCCAAACTTCTCTCCTCTAACTTTGTCATATATCGCGAAGCAAAGGGAATGGTACATGACTAAACATAATGGTTCACTCGAAGTTTCTTCGTGTATGTGCGGGAGTCAACATGGGTGTCCATGGCTCCGCTGTTGATTATTGGCTATTGACAAAAGGCTGTTGACCTATGTCCGGAAGATGTTCTGAGTCATGTACGCATTATACCGAACCTATTGGGTCACACACTTAACGAGTAGTAATCTGTTAGAGAACTAGGAGATGAAAAGAGAAAGGGTACCGGAATTGTTTCGGGTGGAACCGGAAGTGTTCTGGGTAGCACTAGAAGTGTTCTAAGTGGTGCCGAATGGTTTCAGAATATTCGAGAACAGTCTCGGATGATTCCGGAACATTCAAGAAGAGTCTTGAAGTGGTCACAAGACATCCGTGATAGTCTCGGAAGGTTTTGCAACATTCGGTAATAGTTGTGGAAAGGTTACGAAACATCGGGAAATTGTTCCGGGAGCTCCAAAAATGTTCTGGGAGGTTCCGGGAGGTTCCCTGGAGCTTATGGAAGTATCCGGAGGGTTATGGAACTCTCCAAGACGCGGAAACCGAAGATAGGCCAAGTAGGAAGGTCCACAAGGCCGTAGGTCGGTGGGAAATAGACTTTCCTTGGGGGCTAGGGCAAAACGCCAGGGTCCCTGGCGTTTCCCCCCTAGACGCCGTAGTCCGCGGCGTTTCGTACTGGAATCCGTGTTGGACTCCTCCTAGTGGCCAAAACCGACTTTGGGGAGAACCCTCGCCCAAGTTGCGACGCCAGGCTTCAACCTATATATTCGGGGGCAGGGGTAGCCCCAAAGACACACCAAAAAAGCCCCAAGGCTGCCCCAGCTAAATCCCACGCGCCTCTAATTCTCTTCGGGCTAGATCGTTCTAGTCCGGACGCCGCTAGGCTATTCTCCCTCTAGCTTCTCTCGGTGGCTTTCTTCTCTGGACGGCGGAGCGCTGCTGGATTGCTACATCGGGATGTGTGGATACCGGTAGAGGGATCATACCTTTGATCCTTCTTCGAGGTCCTTCTTCTTCGAGGTCCTTCTTCTTCCTCGGAGATCATGTTCGAGGGACTTGTTCGTGGGACTTGATCGGGACGGATCGTGGGACGGTTCACGGGGTAGATCGCGCAACGGATCGTGGAACGGTACGCGGGATCGATATCCTCGCGGTTGGGAGATCATTGAAATTCCTAGCTGCGGGGATCTGCACCAACGGTCTTCACCAACTCTACTTCCGCTACATTGGTTGGTGAGCCATGACCTAAAACCTTGTATGCAATCTTCTTGGATGATCTTGGGTTCTTGATTCGTAGGCCGAATTCTTTTTGGTTTTCTACTACGTTTCCCAACAGTGGTATCAGAGCGATCCTTGATTAGATGCATGTTTAGGTCTAGATCATATGTGTGATATGAGGCATTGATTTTCTTGTTGCTTCCCTGTCATGTGATTTTTTCTATGCTTGATGGCAAGTTGAGGTTTTGCTACAAGGATTGAGTTCTCCATCGATCCCTCTATGCTGCTTTCAGTATGATGGTTGCCTTGATCATGGTCTACATCAAACTCCTTGGATCTCATCTTAATCTCGCAATAGAAGATTTAACATGGAGGGGCTTGTGGATTTTATGAACTCAAATCCACACGGGGGTCACGCGTCTAACGAAGTTTGGCTTGTGGCATTAGTTGCTGCACGCACCCCGTATGTTAAACTAGCAACAAAAGAAGTATCGTGTTTTGTTTTTCTAGGGTTTCTCGTTTGCCTTGTAAACCTTCTTAACAACCACGATAAAAGTTGCAACAACCCGTGTAGATGGCGATCTAACTCGTTTTTGCAGAGTATGCATGTGATGTGGTATAGCCTTCAAGATTTGCAATGTGTTTGTATGAGATGCTATATGTTATGTAATATTTATTCGCGGCCTGCGTGTCGTGGTACGGCATGATGACTGGAGTCATATGATTGTCACTTAATTATGGCCTGCGTGCCAGAACTATTTATTGTCTCGAGGAAAAGCAATAGATAGATGCAAGGTGATGATCTACGATGCGGAGGTGGACCCCGACGCACATGCCGGAAGCCGTGGTGATGTTCCCGGCGCCAAGGACAAAGTTGGTGGACACGGTGACTTCTGCCACGACGACGTGAAGACAACGAAGACTTCACGAAGCAAAGGGCTATACTATATCACATAATTTTATGAACTGCCTGTGATGTTTATCCCTTTGATGCACCCGTGTTTGATGCGCGGTAGTCGTGTTTTATTAGGGTGATCTCTCGCAAAACAATATCAAGTTGATAGTGTTCTTCCAACTGTAGCACCGTCTATACTATGTTTCACACCGAAGCAGGTCATGCCACATGGGTGCACACGGTGTGACGCATAAAAGACGGGTGTGTTAAAAGAACACACAGAAATTACACTTGGTTGTCTTGACGGTTTGGATAAAAGTTTGCTACCGGAACACGCCCATCGAAAGATGAACAAGAATCACCTTTGGCGTGATTGGCAAGTTGGCCTACCGGTCCAGTCTAAGTCATCAGTGATGTCACATCAATGGCGGACGATTGGGTTGGATCTTGAATCACTCCAGCATCAATTACGAGAGATATTGATCTGAGTGGGAGCGCACTTAGTAATTAAATTGATTAATCACAAGTGCAACTTAATTATGAACAAAGTCTAAGTATTTGCATTATCGTTGTAGAATAATGGCTCGCGTTACCACCTTCCCAAATTGATTTTGATTAACTGTATTATCTGGTAAAAACTTTACGATTGGTACCGTACTGTGAGGACTATCCTCAATAGTGCCGAGAAGGACCATGTCCTATCGCAAATTTTTGATGCTCTCCCGCTAATGCTATGGATGATGTGACTTACGTCCATAATCCAAAATGCTAGAATTCCACCACAGCTAAGTGCATTGTCTTCACCACCATGAAACCCGAACTTTGAAAAGTTTGGGATAGTTATGTTATATTCATGGAACTGAAAAATTGTTTTCAGTAGTAAGACAATTAATGTTGGATATAAGATATCTAGTACAATGTATGATTGTAAGCATTAGTGAAAATGTTCACTGTGCTCTAAACAAAACTGATAAGTGTGGGATCCAGAAGAACACCGATCATATGATGATGAGAATTAAGGGCAAGGAAGTCCAAAGGATGTTAGTAAGACTCATACACCGGAAAGTCCATGGCCTGCGCCACCCTTGATCATGTGTGATTTTCTGTGAGTAGGAGTGACATTGGAAATAGAACTATGATACGTATAAAGGCAAAACGAAAGAAGACTGGAATATCCAGCTCAGAAATGAAAGTCATACGAAGTTATAGATGAATTCATTGTTGGTCAAGAGATGTAATTCTTGGGAATCATGATTAAGCAGTTAATTGTGGATTCTGTATATTGTGATTAAACTGTTGATCATCGGAATATCACTTCAATTGCATATCGTTGCAAGTTGATGCAAGAAATACTATGGCTTTTATGACTACCTAATGATGAGTTTTGACACGCTCGTGAACACGATAAAAGGTTTACTATACCGTGTGTTGACTCTACAATTATCTTCATAATTCATTTTAGAGTTGAGTGAATTGTTACTACACTTTAGCCTTGTTGCAAAACATCATTTTGAATCATGTTTGTTGCAAGAGAGTTGTTCAAAGCTATGAATAACGTAAAGGCCATACTTCCATTATGAATAGGTTGTATGTTATGAATCTTGATAATAATACTAAACATCCATAACACTGACGCTAAACGTCGCAAGACTGACAGAAATACCACATAGATATGGCACTGCCGTTTATCACAAGTGACATAACATACATGAAGAATTTCCATATGTGATGGACTTTCGAGTCATATGATTAGGAATCACTTGACGCTTGCGATCTTTGTCTCGAAGTAATGTGACTAAAACACCGTTGATAGGTCATACATGAACGGGCAACTAAACCATTGGTAATCATACATGATGATGTGTGTAGTCCAATAAGTGTAGTTGTGTGCAGTGGATTCCCTATCTTCACTCATGAGTTGAAATAGATATGAGGATATCTGTTCAATAGAGACATACGTCTGAAATCTTTGAAATGTTCAAGGAATTTTAGAGTGAAATAGAAATTCATTGTAACAAGAAGATAAAGCTTCTGCAAATTGGATTGTAGAAAGTAATATTTGAGTTGCAAGTTTAGCGAACGTCTGATGAGTTGTGAAGAAGTGTCATAACTTGCGTTTCCCGGAACACCACTATGAGTAAAGTGTTCGAGAGATGTAATCAAGCCATGTATGACACGGTAAAGATCAAATATGACGTTTATCAATTTTCCATTATACTTATTAAAGTTATGCGTTAGTGACTACGTCTTTTACACTGAAAAGAGCATCATCAAATCTGTTGAAATGACACCATATTAGATGTGGTATGGACTGTTAAAACCATGTTGTATTTTCTTAAAATTTGGGTATATGAGGCATATGTTTGGCATAATCAAAAACACCAAATCAGATAAGTGCTACTTTGTGAAGGTTATTCCAAAAGATTTGGTATTCCTCTATCACTACACAAAAGCAAAACTGTTTGCTGTTAAGAACAAATGTGTTTTGAAGAAAATGGTTTCTTACAAAAGAGTGAGTGGGAGGACAGTGCAACTTGTCAAAGATTGTTGAATCTTCAAAGAAGTGCGCAGCTGAACCACACAGGTGAAACAAAACTCGTACAAACATTTTTATGTAAACGAGATATTGTTGTTCGACAACGATAAACCTGTGATAGACAAAGAAGCGTTGATGGGCCCTAACTCCGGGATTTGGCTAAATGCCAAATAATCCGAGATAGTATCCATGGAAGTAAGTCAAGTTTTGAACTTGGTAGACCCTCTGAAAGACTAAAAGTCTGAAGAATAAATATATGGATCTATAATTGATTCGATGAAATTGTTTTTATCCATAAAGCTCAACTCGTTGGAAAATTGTTTTCTAGCTAGTTCAAACGTTGACTACGGCAAAATAGTGTCGACCGTAGAGATGCTTTAGTCAGTTCGGGTTATATTAGAAATTACTACAGATCTCATTTATAGGATATGGTAGAATGAACGTCAAAACAAAGTTCCTACCCGGAAATATAACAAAGGACGTATACGTGATACGACCGGAATGTTTTGTCGATTCAAAGGATGCTAAAATAGATGCAAGCCTTGGATGTCCAGTGGTGGACTGAAGCTGGCATAATGGAGTTGGAATTTTCGTTTTGATGAAATTGCCAAAAGAGTTTGTTTTCATCAGGAATGACGAAGATGCTTGAATGTTCAAGAAAGTAAGTGGGAGATGAATGATATTTCTAAAACCCTATGTAGATGACATATTGTTGATTGGAAATGATATAAATTTCTTGACACGAATAAGGACTTCATTGGAAATAGTTTTCAGTTGAAGAACTTGGGCTAATATAGCATTAGTATTGAGCACAGTGATCTATGTAGATAGTAAGTGCCTGATCATGCTAAATCCAACATTGCATGTTGACATGATACTAAAGTAGTTTATTATGAATACGCCAAGAAGGATGTTCTTGCCGAGGTCACGGTGAAAAGTTGTTTCTCGGATATATCACGTGAATTGAATTCCACTCCCCTGTGTGTTTGAATTAATCATGTACACCATAATATGTAAAACAACCGGATATATCCAGTGCTCCAAAAGGTTGTGAGCAAGATACCAAAGTGATCAATATGTTGATCATTGGACAAACAGTGAAAAGTTATGAAAGATAAGATATGTTTCTCGGAAAAATGGAGAGAATGAAGAGCTCGTTGTAATGAGTTACACCAACTGAATTTTTGATGTAAACAGTTACACCAATTCAGTCTTCATACTTACTCCGACCGATTTTCGATTTTAATTGGGATTATGTGTTTCACACATAAAGGGTGGCATAGTATGGAGGAACTGTGTTAAGTTAGATACTGTGGAGAATTCTATAATAGAGGCTAAGTATATTGTTGCTTAAAGAAGTAACAAGGGAGGGTATTTTGAATTATCAGTTCATTTATGAACATGGTATGGTTTCCAAGATGCTTGAAGCTCATGGAGCATTGATGAATGATTTCATGACTTATTCTAAAGGAACCAAGGTCCTGCCAAATGATTCAAACATATACAAAGCTAAACTGATAAAATTATTGAATTTTATGATAGCGTGAAAACGCGAAGATATGCAAGATACAAACGGGCCTGAAGCGTCATATCCGATGATGAAGTCTATACCACAAATGAAGCATGTATTACACTGGTATGCCATAGGTGTAAAGTGCTCAAGCACTGATAATATTATTGACTCTAGTGCAAGTGGGAGACTGTTGGAAATATGCCCTAGAGGCAATAATAAAATGTTATTGTATATATTTCCATGTTCGTAATTAATGTTTATATTTCTGTGCTATAATTGCAATGACCCTGACTATGAGATTCAGAAGAAAACTCACTTGCATGTGTGGAAATGTAAACACCAAGAGTTCCTGGTTTAGCCTCTAAGACCAGCTCATGTGCTAACTGATGATTACGTTTTCTTAATCATGGACATTGTTCTTGTAACAAGGATGTCAGTAGCAATGGGAACATATTGTTAGCAGAACAATGATGTTGAACCGACCCCAGTATTGAATGATATACTTAGAGATCACATCGTAACTACGTTATAAGTCATATCATGAAATGTTATCATATACGTAATTCCTTAGACCATGAGAGTATCGAGTTGCTTCACACAGGAAGACATGCTTTGGTTCTTAGATGAATCCTCCCGTAAATGGGAAGTAGTAAAATAAGTTCTGGGTATGTCAGATGGTGTGGCTAGTGACTGTGATAGTTCAAGAATGGGATTTGCTCCTTCACGATGAAGAGATATTGACTTTGGGCCCACTCGGTATGACGGTATTCATTCTAGTCTGGCCAGACGCATTTTGATTTAATCACGGGGATACCGGAATACAATAACGAGAAATAGAGACAAACGAGCAAAGAGGATAACGAGTGGCTTGTGTTCAAAAGTTGTTACACATGGGTGCCAAACTTCTCTCCTCTAACTTTGTCATATATCACGAAGCAAAGGGAATGGTACATGACTAAACATAATGGTTCACTCGAAGTTTCTTCGTGTATGTGCGGGAGTCAACATGGGTGTCCATGGCTCCGCTGTTGATTATTGGCTATTGACAAAAGGCTGTTGACCTATGTCCGGAAGATGTTCTGAGTCATGTCCGCATTATACCGAACCTATTGGGTCACACACTTAACGACTAGTAATCTGTTAGAGAACTAGGATATGAAAAGAGAAAGGGTACCGGAATTGTTTCGGGTGGAACCGGAAGTGTTCTGGGTAGCACTAGAAGTGTTCTAAGTGGTGCCGAATGGTTTCAGAATATTCGAGAACAGTCTCGGATGATTCCGGAACATTCAAGAAGAGTCTTGAAGTGGTCACAAGACATCCGTGATAGTCTCGAAAGGTTTTGCAACATTCGGTAATAGTTGTGGAAAGGTTACGAAACATCGGGAAATTGTTCCGGGAGCTCCAAAAATGTTCTGGGAGGTTCCGGGAGGTTCCCTGGAGCTTATGGAAGTATCCGGAGGGTTATGGAACTCTCCAAGACGCGGAAACCGAAGCTAGGCCAAGTAGGAAGGTCCACAAGGCCGTAGGTCGGTGGGAAATAGACTTTCCTTGGGGGCTAGGGAAAAACGCCAAGGTCCCTGGCGTTTCCCCCCTAGACGCCTAGTCCGCGGCGTTTCGTACCGGAATCCGTGTTGGACTCCTCCTGGTGGCCAAAACCGACTTTGGGGAGAACCCTCGCCCAAGTTGCGACCCCAGGCTTCAACCTATATATTCGGGGGCAGGGGTAGCCCCAAAGACACACCAAAAAAGACCGAAGGCTTCCCCAGCTAAATCCCACGCGCCTCTAATTCTCTTCGGGCTAGATCATTCTAGTCCGGACGCCGCTAGGCTATTCTCCCTCTAGCTTCTCTGGACGGCGGAGCACTGCTGGATTGCTACATCGGGATGTGTGGATACCGGTAGAGGACTCATACCTTTGATCCTTCTTCGAGGTCCTTCTTCTTCGAGGTCCTTCTTCTTCCTCGGAGATCATGTTCGAGGGACTTGTTCGTGGGACTTGATCGGGACGGATCGTGGTACGGTTCACGTGATAGATGGCGCAACGGATCGTGGAACGGTACGCGGGATCGATATCCTCGCGGTTGGGAGGTCATTGAAATTCCTAGCTGCGGGGATCTGCACCAACGGTCTTCACCAACTCTACTTCCGCTACATTGGTTGGTGAGCCATGACATAAAACCTTGTATGCAATCTTCTTGGATGATCTTGGGTTCTTGATTCGTAGGCCGAATTTTTTTTTGTTTTCTACTACGTTTCCCAACAGTTGCGCCTCCTGGGACTCGGTTCATCTTCTTCCCCCGAGGTCTCCACTTCTGGTTCCTCTTCTTTTTCTTCAACACCATTGGCCTTCAGCTTCTCCTTCAGTCTCTTGATCTCCGCTTGCATCTCCATCCTCTCCTTCTTCAGCTTGTTGCTGTCCCTTTTGAGCTTGGTGTTCTTCTGCTGCAAATCAGTGATGATGTAGAGGTCTGACTGAGTGCTCTTCTCAGGTTGAGGATGTGCTTCTCCAGGCTCTGGATAAAGTAGGCAGTTGTACCTGGCCAAATGGTTCCAGGCACATACTTGAACTTCTTTGGCCATATGTTCCCCGATGGAAGGATCTTGGTCATCTCCTCGTACATCGTACCCGTTAGCCAGCCGGCATACCGGTTGACGATGCGTTCAAGAGCCATGTGAGTGGCTATGCGCAAACACTGCTCCTTCTCCGGGGCATGCACCTCGAATGACTCCGTGATCACCCTTTCTTCCGTCATGCTTCCTAGGAGAAATGCCTCCACTTGCCAGTAGTCATCAGCTCCCCTTGTCTCTACTATGTACGGCTGAAAGACTGGCGCGTTGATGTCTACGCACGCTTCTATTCTTGTAGACTATGTTGGGCCTCCAAGCGCAGAGGTTTGTAGGACAGAAACAATTTCCCTCAAGTGGATGACCAAAGGTTTATCGAACTCAGGGAAGTAGAGGTTGAAGATGGTCTCTCTCAAGCAACCCTGCAATTAAGATACAAGAAGTCTCTTGTGTCCCCAACACACCTAATACAACTAGGAGTTGTATAGGTGCACTAGTTCGGCGAAGAGATGGTAAAATACGAGTGATAGGTGTGGCAAAGCAAGGTAATATAAATCTGTAATAAAAAGTGCAGCAAGAAAACATGTGACAAAAGTGAGCACAAACGGTGTAACAATGGTGGAAACAAGGCCTAGGCTTCATACTTTCACTAGTGGCAACCCTCAACAACATTAACATAGTCTAATCACATGATATTTCCCATAAAACATGCAATGGAGACGCACTCGGAGGTCATGCCTTTGTGGTCAAGAGAGGATGAGAATTATGTAGGGCTACAAAAGCACACCTCAAAGTTCGTAGTTCTCAACTATGCATTTCCCAATGTCACCGCGGCCATCCAAAGAGAGTACCACAATCACCACAACATATCTCAAGGATAGTCAAAGACAAGCACCAAGAGACTCTCAATCTTCAATCAACACACAAAAGAGGAAATCACTGATGATAATATTCTTCTAACCCATGTCCAATAGATCGTTGTCACCCTGGTCTCGGGGATGATACTAGATAAGATCAATTGAGTACATCAATCCAATACATAGAGGAAGGGGAAATATAATGGGATCACCCTAGATTAACATAACCTATGATCACAACGAAGATCACATCATGGGAGAGAGAGAAGAACACATAGCTACTGGTAGAAACCCCAGCCCCGAGGGAGAACTACTCCCACTTCATGGAGGGAGGAAGCAATGTTGATGGAGATGAAACCGGGGCATTTCCCCGTCCCGGCAGGGTGCCGGCACAGGAATTATGTCCCCCCGAAACATGATGGCGATGGCGGCGGAGATCGGAATTGCTTTTGAAGAAAAGGGGTCCGGAATCAGGGTTTCCTCCGCGGGGGGTAAAAATAGGGCGAAAGGGGGGCACCAGGGGGGCCACAGGGCAGCCAGGAGGGTGCCCGGCGCGGCCTAGGGTGGGTCCGCGATAGGGACCCTTCTGGAGTCCCTGTGGTGGCCCTCCCCTCCTTCCTTGGTGATTCCGGAAGCTTCCGGGATGCTGATTTTTTTATATTAATTTTTCCGGAATTTTTGGAGCACTTTTAATGGCCGGAAAACCTGAAATACAAAAACAGCAGAAAATAGGAACTGGCAACTGGGTGCACTGAGTTAATAGGTTAGTCCAAATATTCTCAAAAGTGTATGAAAGTTCAAGCAAAACATGGCAAAGTCACATAAAACATGCATGGAGCAAGAAGAAATTATAGATACGTTTGGGACGTATCAACATCCCCAAGCCTAATTCCTGCTCGTCCTCGAGTAGGTAAATGATAACAAGCATAATTTCTGTGGTGACATGCCACACAACCATATAAGGACTTTTAAGTAAAGCAATCAAAGCATGCAATTCAATTCAAGTCTTAACAATCAAGAGTCTATATTAGCATTGACACAAGCAACAAAAGAACAAAAGGTGCAAGAGCTCTCGCTGTCCGTGACTCGAATGACTCTAGATGGTGTTTGCGTGCAACCAGGGGACTGCGAAAAAGAGAGAAAAAAGGTTGTTGAGAACAACTATCTACTAAATTTTCACACTTGGTCTCCTTGGGATTCTTATGTTGACTCGTCCCCAGGCCACTTGCCAGGTACAAGTCAAACTGATCCACTCCCTTTCGATATTTTGAGCACTCATGCAATGGATGAGCGTGACCAAGAAAGTTGACACCTAAAAGGCGAAACAGAAAGAAGGTGGAGGAGGAAGACAAAAAGGTGTGAAAGGCTCACATCAATGAGGACAATCAAAGGCGAGAGAAGGCCATATGATAGATATGATGTGAGGAGTAGGGATTGCCATGCAACAGATGCACATGTGAGCTAAAAGCTCTCCAAGGGAACTAGTGGGGGTGCATCTAACTTGCTTGCTCAAGAAGACCTAGAGCTCATTTGAGGAGGCTCATCATTGGAATATACAAGCCAAGTTCTATAGTGTGAAGGTCCCCACATAGCTATATGCATGATGATGATCTCTATGGAGTACAAGGGATAGAGGATGAAGTACTAGTGTGGATCTCTCAAAAGGAATAGTAGTGTGCCCCCTTCTCTCTTTTTATTTTCTAGTTTTTTGTATTTTTTGGTGGCCTCAATGGCTCTTTCTATTTAACTCTCATTGGTCCTCTTTGGGATCTTTTGATTTTGTCCTCTTTGGGATCTTTTCCTCACTTTTAGGGGCAACACTCTATATTTTACAAGAATATAGGAGATCTTTCACACTTTACAAAGGTACTCACATAAAGAAGATATAACTATCATGATGCAAATGTATGCCTCTGCCAGGATAGCAGGATATGCAATGATACTAGCACGTCATGTAGCAATGATTAGGGAAAGGCCCAACTAGCATGCGGCTCATCGATCAAGCAAGTAGCATGTATGAAATGAAGATCAAGTCATGAGAAGGTGTATGTTGCATGGCAATGTATCTCGGAAAGGCTATGGAAATGCCTTGTAGGTAGGTATGGTGGCAGTTTTGAGGAAAGATATATGGAGGCTTATAATGACAGAGCGTATCGTGCCAAGTGTTTGGATGCACCGGCGAAGTATGCGCCAACTCTCAAGGTGAGAAAGGGCAATGCACGGTACCGAAGAGGCTACAAAAAGTATAGGTGGGTGGAAGTGTCAACTTTCGAATACTCACTTTAGTCCGAAGAACTCATGCACTTATTATCCATAACTCTCAATCTAATCAGGAGGTTCACAAAGAGACAAGTACCCCGAGGAGGAGTGTATGGGGGTTTGGTTATCCTTGCGCATCCTCGACTCATGGTACGTGAGTGTACACTAATATTCGAACTCTCCAGAGGTTAGTGATCCATCTAGTAGCTAGAGTTCTCAACAGGGGTTTTTGATTTTCGAAAAACACACTGATTTCCCAAAATACGACATCTATCACTAATAGGTTCGAGCTCTCGACACCAAAATTTCAAACATTACTCTAGTTAATACCTCAAAACTATTGCAAGTTACTACTACAAAGAGAATAGCAACTTCAACTACCTACTTCTAGTCAAGACACAAAACTCAGTGCAACAGGCAAACTCTCTAACAAGATAAAACATGCAACCTATAGAAAGTTCAACCTAAAACAAAAGAAAAGCTCTAGAAAGACTAAAGCACTACAACTGAATAGAGCAACAGCTAAGAAAAGAAAAAGAACAACTCACACCTAAAGAATAAGCATGCAAATCCTATGAGGAGTTCTAGTTCAAGCGGAGCATGTATCTCTCCCACAAAAAAGAGTAAGTTGGGGTCTAACTTGTTACTACAGCAAACAAAGCAAAAACAAACGTAGAAAAGTAAAGAGCGAGACGCTCCAAGAATAGCACACAACGCATGAAGTGATAAAAATATAGTGCAACGAGGGACGAACTGATAATTGTTGATGAAGAAGGGGATGCACGGGGGCATCTCCAATCTTAGACGCTTGAGTCTCCTAGAATATTTATTGGGGGTGCACATGGGCATCCCCAAGCTTGAGCGTTTGACGCTCCAAGATCTTCTTTCATCATCTTCCATTGCGCACTTGAAAACTCCCTTCATACATTACTCATCGTAGACTGATTAGAGAGGCCAGTGCCCTAATAAAATAACAAGTTTCCACTGTATATAAAGATATTCTTGAAGAGCTACTATTTCTCAAGATTTCCAAAAAGTTTTTGCAAAGAAAAATCAAGCTTAAGGTTTGCAATAGTTAGGAGAGACAAAACGTGGCAGAATCTGTGAAAAACAGAACAACAGGTAGTAAAGAATTTTTTCGGGGGTACTTCTGCAACTCGAATCAAAAAACTCAGAACAGACGCTCGAAATTCAATTGTATGGAGCACGCTGTCAAAACATTTCAGATCAAAAATATGATTTGGTGATTTTAGGCTAATTTTGTCGTCCAAGGACAGAATCTGTTTTCTGGGCAGCATGTCACAACTTTTGAAATTTCTTGCAATCAGAGGCTAGACTTGGCACAAAGCTTGAAAATAAAGATACAATGATGTTGCTAAAGTAGTTACAATCATCAAGACCACTAAAAACTGAAAGTAAAAAAACTCAAACTAAAGATATCAAGGGTTGTCTCCCTAGAGCTCTTTCTTTATAGCCATAAAGATAGGCTTAAGATTTTAATGATGCTCTCATAGGAATAAGGAATAAGAGTTGAAGAACAAAAGAGAGCATCAAGAAGCAAATAACAAACACATTTAAGTCATGGAAGCATAAAGATATTAGCATAGGAAGCCAAAATAAGTGTAACTTCAAAACCTTCAACATAATGAGAGGGAACTTGATATTATTGAAATATATATAAGCATATGTTCCCCTCTCATAATAATTTTCAGTGGGATCATGAATAAACTCAACAATATAAGTATCACATAAAGCATTGTTACCATGATCCCCATGCAAAAGGTACTCTTACTCTCCACATAAGCATAATCTTTCTCATTGGTAATAGTGGGAGTAGGACTATCATAAACAACTTGAACACTAAAGATTAATTGTGTATTAGGAAGATGGTGTTCAACAAGGGAGTAATTACCTCCATGATTATGACAAGTTTCATAAGGATAATTTCTCCTTATGTCATAGGTACCTTTATAATTACTAAAGATAGGAGTTATAACATCATCATAGTAGATAAGAGCATTATCATTGCTAGAAACTATATTTGTAAACATGTTGTCTTTATTCTTACTAGCAAAAGAATTATCAATTACCACATCACCAATGGGTAAAGGACTTGCAATCCTATCATCCCCAAGCTTAGAGATTTCCATATCATCACTCTCAGATTTAGTACCAAAAAGATTATCAAGATTATAAGTAGCATTATCATCATTTTCCCAATCACAAAAAGTAACATGCATATCATAATCAAAATCATCTTCAATAGTGCCTACGGACTTAACATCAGGATAATAATGAATGCAATCAAGCTCACCGTCCTCCAAATATTTCTGTCCGTTAGGATAAATATTGATGCGAGGGATATGCTCAGGCCAGGTTGATACCCATTCTTCTTCCTTCTTGCTCATCTTCCTCCTCCTCTTCTTTTTCTTCTTATTCACCTTAGGAGGGAGTGGTTGGATATGATGTTTCTCCACATATCCTGGTTTATTAGAAAAAATAAGGGAAACTTGGGAGAAACTCTCCTATTTATTAGTAGAGATATGAGAGACATTTTTATACTTTGGTAAAGTACCCTCCTTTTTAATCTTACTTATGTAATCATTTTCATGGAAATTAACTACACAATAGAGATGGAAATTTTGCAAAGTGTTGCTAATTCTTAAGGCATTAACATCTAGCCAAGAAGTCTTTTCTGATAACTCTTCAGACATCAAAAATAACATAAGTTCATCATAACGATCAGAAGTGTCGGTACCCGGAATATGCCTATGTAATTACAGTCACGATGCAATCACATGGAGAGCCGAGAACCGTACCCACTTGTCTAAGCAGACAAGGCCAAGCACAGAACGTTCTCGGTAAGCATCGAACGTGAGGGGCATCCCATCCAGGCCGGATTATCAACTGAGATGGGTCCTCATCGTCCGCTCACAAGTCTAAATGCTTCTGGGTGGTGAATCCCATACTCATAGACAAGTCGCCTCAACCATGGGTGGTGAATCCTAACTCTTACATAGACTTACTCCAGCCCGATCACTTAGTCGGGGTCTAGGGAGGGCTCGATCATACAACAAAGTGTGCACGTGACAGAGTCACGAGCAATCGCATCGCGATGCCCCAAGCTGCGCACATCTAAGGTCCACTTGGTGTATAAAAGACCGCCAGCCAGATCACAACTAAGGTCTCGAAAACCCATACTAAGACATGCATGTTATAAACATACACGCAACACACAAGCCTAGTATGAACAGCAGGTATCATCACATAACTCTACAAAGTACTTCTTTATTTACTTACACATAGAGTATACAAAGATCACATGTATGTGATCAACATTACATCATACAACGGAAGAAAATTAGGTCTGAGTACAGACAAGTTTAACAAATGCCTTAGAGAAGCCTTGTAAACATACATGCCCTTCCACGAGGCACCAGACTGCTGTCTGGAACTATACTACCAAGGTCAACGTCGAGCTTCAGGGAGGTGACTCCATCTGGGTCCGGGTTGTCATCTAAAACATAGAATAAGCAAACGTGAGTACAAAGTCGTACTCAGCAAGACTTACATCAAAACTACACTACTCATGCTCAAGTATCAAGGTAAAGGAGGTGGGGTTTAACATGCCGAAATGCCATCTTTGACTTGGTTAGTCCTGTGCTACGAGTACCAGACTTGAGGTAAGAAGCGTACACGAGTCTACTATCCATGTCTCCAACCAATACACCACTATGGTTACTTCCTCGACTTCCCCACGAGGAGCACACCATATCACTCACGCTTATCTTGCGAGTTTTATAAGTATCCATTCAAGTTGTCTAATAATCAGGTACAGGTTCCAAGTAGTCCATGACCGCGGACGCGGCTATTCGAATAGTTTTGTTAACCTTGCAAGGGTGTAAACTACACACACATGACCATCAGTTACCGCCAGGTCTCACCACCGTTCAAGAGGTGACAGCGAGGATGTTCACCACGACACTTCGCTCACAACCGGTCAATTCCAGGAGTCGACTATCTGATTTTGTCACCTCTCGAGAGTCCGGCCGGATCAACGAAACGGACCCAGACAATGTAGGCAGCTGTGACGCCCTCGATTTACGATCATGTACAGTAATCATACACGCAGGGTACATGATCGAGATCAAGGTGCCACGGTGAGAATATCACAGCACAACACTAAACACAAAAGGATAAACCAAAAATATTACAATGAAGGGGGGTCATACGGACCCGAATACATAAGTCATACAATCATAATATCTGAGTACAGACATAGTTAGTCAAGTTTTGCCTTAAGAAGGCTAGCACAAATAACATCAGAGGTACAGATCGAAAAGGCGAGGCCTCCTGCCTGGGATCCATCGAATTACACCTAGTCAACGGGAACTCGACGTCGTAGTAGGCTCCTCCTAGAATCTCCGGCTCCTGGGCTCCAACGTCGACTACAGCGGCCGATCAGGCAAAGCGAAAAGGGAAAATAAAGCAAGGGTGAGTATCTAACATACCCGCGAGTCTTACATCCGCTACTAAGCATTTATGCATGTATCAAATGGAAAAGGGAGGCTGTATATAGTGGACTGCAAGGTAGAAATCAGAGTAAAGGTAAGAAGCTAGGCCTATCGAAGACTAGCATCTTCCGACGAGTCTTGCAGCATGAGGTAAGAATCAGCCAACAGTTTAATATAACAGTAATGAATGTAACAATGGAGCAGAAGTTGCTGCATCATTGTATAATAATAAGTTGTAATCATAATTAACAATGCCTCCGAGTTCCCCTCCTCGACATCCCCGCGAGGAAGAAAACCCAGAACCAACAGTTTAATAGTAGTAGTTCGTAGTGATAGGATCTGGCTTCAGCATAAAGCGTCCTGTTACCGTGGACACGGCTATCGATAGATTTATCTTCCCTGCAGGGGTGCACTAGTGTGACACTACACGCTCGGATCTCCAGGGTGCCGTACACCTGGTTAGGGAGCACCCCACCGAGGCTATCCGACACAACGCAGTCCATCCTACGACTCATCAGAGAGGTCCCCGCCGGTCTACAGCCCTAAGTGCAAGGGGGTCATGGGCCTATCACCCCTCGCTCTCCGGGTCGTTGCGAGGAGGGTGAATTCCAACGAAGCATCGCGATCCGTCCCTGCCGCAATGTTGAACTGGACGTCTTTCAGAGCTTTCGAACGAGGCTACATTGCAGAGGCGCCCAAACGCGTAATCCCACGTATAGGTAGTACGTACAAGATAAAAGGCTACTCAAGTCATCCGCCGAACCCGTTAAGCATTTTATTAATTTTCTGTCGAGGCAACCGTTATCGTTGCCCCTTACTGAATGAGTCGCTGACAACGACAGCAGTCAGGACCACGAGTAACGTCGGTGCCTGCCCTGTCGTCCCACCAACTCGTGCGGTTACCAACAAGGTGAACCGTCTCCTTACCTTGTCTCGCGTTTGCTCTTGGTAGAGCTCGACTTTCGTACAACAGGAAATCCTTCGGCCACGAACAGTACCAGGCCCACCGCACACCGGTGGAATACACCTGACCTGTCGTTCCGCTAAGATAACCTGCGCGGGCACCGTTGGGTCACCCGACTCCTTACCTGTAAGGACAACCGTGGTTCAGAACCCTAAGACGGATATACAGAGTCGACCTCGAGTGGAGTACGGGGATTTCTCCTCGATCGCTCACACTTGAGGTGGCTTGGCAGATCCGACGTAGGGGGCTGAGTCGGTGTCTGCTCTGAACCGTACCTGTAGCAGTTGTAATGTATCGTATCCGCATTCACTCCCCGAGTGAACACGACCCGCTATCTAATCCTATTGACTAACAATGCGCAGGGTTCACTGCTGAATATAATATAATTATAAGGCAGCATAGGATAAAGGAAGGTACATCAAGGGTGACAATGACAGGCTATGCAATGGAATAGGATTGGAACGTAGCAGCAGCAGCAATGCCTAGTGCAAGAAAGTACGGAAAGATAGGCGATATCTGGGGAAGGAAATGGCTCTGCTTGCCTGTAAGCTCGACGGTAGAGTTACGGTCGTCGACGAAGTAGTCGATCACAGGGGCATCAGCAGCGGACGTCGAGACTACCGGACAATAAAAGAGGGGGGAGAAACCATAAATACACAGCAATGATAGCAATACAAATACAAGACACGACATATGAAATGTTAACGATGCTCTAACGTTGTACGATACACATTGCTCGGAACGGAAATTCATCCGGGGATGAACTGCCAGTTCTGGGTGATTACCGGTCAGGGTGTAAGGAGGGGGGAAGACCATGCCGGAGGTATCGTGGACATCCGACAAACGTATGGGTGATCTATCCGGACTAGTTGAACTATTCTGAACAACTTTCGTGTTCAGAATAAATTCATCCGGAGAGTTTTACGGTATCGGGCAATTATCGGACAGACGGCCCGGAGGGGGGGATGTCGATGTTCGTTGTGTTAGAGGGGGGTGGTGGGTATACGGGTAGCGTATTCTTAACCGTTATATTTTTCTGATCAATTTTCATGTATAAAGTTTTTGAATCTGACTTACGGTTTAAAAGATATTGAATTTCCAAATTTAAATCATTTTATAACATTTTTAGAATTTATTTAATTTAATAAATAAACATTATCCACAACAGTGGAGTTGACTGGTCAAACCTAACCAGTGGGACCCACTGGTCAGCCTCACATTCCTAATAAATCATTTAATTTAATTAAAACAGAGCCAGGGCCCACATGTCAATGGCACACTTAGGTTTCTATTTTAATTAAACTAACCGCTGACAGGTGGGACCTAGGTGTAAGTGACACATGCCAATTAATTAACCAGATTAATTAAACCAGGGGTTAGTTAAATGGAATGGACCCACATGTAAGTCTAACAAGGGGGTGGGGATTAGGGGCTAATCCAGTGGGCCCACCTGGCAGCCACCGTAGGAGCTCGCCGGCGGCGAGGGCAGCCACGGCCGACGCCTAGCGCTGGATTCCGGCGGCCGTTTGAGGCGCGGCTACGTGCGTTGGAACGAGAAGACGAGCGCGAGTCTATTGGTGCCAGGGGCATCGCCGGAGACGGCCGGAATCCACAACGGCAACGACTGCGGCGGCGGCCCGTGAGCACCAGGGGACGACGACGAAGTTTCTACCGCGGGACTGGGGCATGCGCTATACCATTCGGCTCCTAGGAGCAGCGCACGCAGAGTGACACGCCTAGCGCGTCAAATGCGCGCTCCAGGCCGCGGGGAAAAGCTCGGCGGCGGTGAGGTGGCCACGGCTCTAATGGCGACACGAGCTTCGGCGAGAGGGATGCGAAGCGGGGAGTTGGAGGTGGTGGCCACACTCACCGTGAGCACATAGTGGGAGGCAGTGGGCTCGGGGAGGCTCGTCGGCTCCGGGATTCCTCTGTGACGCGGCGGCGGCGGTGAAATGGGAACTCGCCCATGTGCTCGCGGTGGCGCCCCCCGGGTCGATTCCTTCCTGGGGGAGACGAGGTCGTCGATGGCGGCTGCAACGGACACGCCGGGCTCGCTCGGGGTGGTCAGTGGCTACGCGGGACCGCGGTCATGGCGACGGCGGTGCTCGGGCAAACTTCTCCCGACGACGGCGGCACGAGGAGAGGGGGAAACGGGGCTAGGGTTCGCCAGGGGGTTCGCCAGGGAGTAGTTAACCACTACGGTGGCTCTGTAGCAGTGCGGTGGCAACCATCGCGCGGTGCATCGCGTCGAGCACCTCTGCCATGGCGCCACGCACAGGGGAGGGGAACAGTGAGGAGGGGGATGACCCCGGGTGGGCCTAGTGGGCTAGGTGGGCTGCACTGTGCACTTGTTGCACAGGTGCGGTGGGCTTCTTTCTCTTTATTTTTAGTTCTGTTTTTTCTTTTGTAATTCTTTTCTGGTTGTATTTATTTTAGTTGGCATTTTGGACTTTTCTAAAATATGAAACTAGTCCCATAATTAATATTGCAAATTAATAGAGTGCTACAAAAAGTTTGGGTGCAAAAGAAATTCAACTAATATTTATTTTTATTATGCCACTAGTGAAAGGGGTTATTTTAGCACTAGTTTGAATTGTTTGCAATATTTAAATATTGCAATAAATATCCAATGTTAGTTTAACATGGTCCACTGATTTTTAGGCATTTAACAAAATTGGTTGCACAATTTTTGGACAAAGTTTTATTTATCACATTATTTTAATATCAACCAAAAGGATTTTTGGAGTGATCGTATGCAAAGATGATCAAAGTGAGATTAGCAACAGTAATTATCATTAATCAAAAGTGATTACTGTTACATGACACTAAGGGTGTTAAAAATCTCCCCCACTACAAGAATTCTCGTCCCGAGAATTTAAGTGGTAGAGGGGAAAAGATCGGGGTATTCTTCATGAAGGCGATCTTCGCGTTCCCAAGTGGCCTCCTCTTCAGAATGATTCGACCACTGAACCTTGAGAAACTTGACCGTGTTGTTGCGGGTTCGACGTTCAGACTGGTCAAGAATGCGGCTCGGATGCTCTTGATAAGTCAAGTCCTGTTGCAGCTCAATCATATCATGTTCCACTTCTCGAATAGGGTCCTTGAAGCAGCGTAGGAGTTGCGACACGTGAAAGACATCGTGGACTTGAGAGAGGTTCGGCGGAAATTCCAATCGGTATGCCACTGGCCCACTCCTGGAAAGGATACGGAACGGGCCAATGTAGCGAGGAGCTAACTTGCCTTTGATACCGAAATGATGAGTGCCCCTCATGGGAGTGACACGAAGGTAAGCATATTCTCCAGGTTGATAGACCATTTCCTTGTTCTTGCGATCATAGTTGCTCTTCTGACGGGACTGAGCAGCTTTCAGGTGTTCACGGATAACGTGAACCTGATCTTCAGCATGCTGAATAATTTCCGGACCAATGATAGTTCGTTCCCCAGTTTCTGACCAATTCAGAGGGGTTCGATACTTACGTCCATAGAGAACTTCAAAGGGTTCCATCTTCAGACTAGCTTGGTAGCTATTGTTGTACGAGAATTGAGCAAATGGAAGGGATTCCTCCCATTTCTTACCGAATGAGATGACACAAGCTCGAAGCATGTCTTCAAGCACTTGATTGACGCGTTCAACTTGGCCTTGCGATTGGGGGTGATAAGCGGTGCTGAAGTTTAGGTGAGTGCCCATAGCTTCTTGGAAACTATCCCAGAATCTTGAGGTGAAAATGCTGCCACGGTCAGAATTGATCTCCAACGGAATACCATGGAGGGACACAATTATGGAAAGATACAAGTCTGCTAACTGACTAGCAGAGATCGTCTCCTTGACTGGCAGAAAGTGGGCAACCTTGGAGAATCGGTCGATGACGACAAAGATAGCATCATGACCCTTCTATGATCGGGGAAAACCAGTGACGAAGTCCATTTCGATCTTGTCCCATTTCCATTCAGGAATAGAGAGTGGTTGCAGAGTTCCGGCGGGTCTTTGATGTTCTGCCTTAACACGACGGCAAACGTCACATTCAGAAATATATCGGGCAATGTCTTGCTTCATGTTAGGCCACCAGAACTGCGGACGAATGTCTTGGTACATCTTGGTGCTTCTAGGATGAATGGACAACGGGGTATCGTGTGCTGCTTTGATGACCTTCGGGGTCATATCCAGGTTCTCATGCCTTCCCTTGATGTGAGTAACCACTAAACGGTTCTGGTAGAACACCGCACCTTCTCTATTAATAGTAAAGGGTGAGGGTCTTCCATTTGCGATATCGCGCTTAATCTTGTGTACGAAATCATCATAAAACTGTATACCCTTGACGGATTTGACGAGATCCGGTTCGATAACCAGGTTATTTACATAACCTTGAGGAACAATCTCGAGGTTCAGCTTTTGAAACTCTTCATATAGAGGTGGTTGTTCTAGTTGCACCTCAAGTTCACTACAGTAAGCTTTACGGCTCAGGGCATCAGCCATCACATTAGCTTTGCCAGGAGTATAATGAATATCCATGTTGAAATCGGCTATTGTCTCGAGCCAGCTTTGTTGGCGGAGATTCTGGTCGGGCTGAGTAAACAAGTACTTCAGGCTTTGGTGGTCGGTGTAGATCTCGCAACGATTACCAACGAGGTAATGTCGCCACAGCTTCAATGCATAAATTACTGCTGCCAATTCGAGATCATGCATTGGATAATTATCTTCGTGAGATCGCAACTGACGAGAGCCATAAGCAATCACGCGGCGCTCTTGCATTAGGACACAGCCTAATCCTTGACGAGACGCGTCACAATATATCACGAAGTCCTTCTGAGTATCAGGCGGAGCAAGAACTGGGGGAGAAGTGAGCTTGTCCTTGAGAGCTTGAAAACTTTCTTGACATTTATCTGTCCACTCAAACTTGACGCCTTTGTGGAGCAGACTAGTCAGAGGCTTGGCAATCTTGGAGAAGTTCTCGACGAAACGGCGGCAATAACTAGCGAGGCCGAGGAAACTTCTGACTTGCTTGACGGTCTTGGGAGGAGTCCAGTCAAGAATAGCCTGGATACGTTCTGGGGTGACGGCAACGCCATCCTTGGATATCACATGACCAAGGTAAGTTACTTCGGGAAGCCAGAATTCAGACTTGGAATACTTAGCATAGAGTTTGTGTTCTCGAAGCTTTTCCAGTATAAGGCGAAGGTGTTCAGCATGTTCTTCTTCATTCTTGGATTATACCAAGATATCATCCAGATAAACCACGACGAACTTGTCGAGGTATTCCATGAATATATAGTTCATCAACCGAGAGAAGGTGGCTGGGGCATTGGTCAGGCCAAAGGACATGACGGTGTACTCGTAAGAACCATAACGAGTAATGAAGGCGGTCTTCGGGATGTCCTCTTCGCGGACCCGGATCTGATGGTAACCCAACCTCAAGTCGAGTTTCGAGAACACCGTAGATCCAGCAAGTTGATCATATAGATCATTGACCCGAGGGAGCGGATACTTGTTCTGTATTGTTGCCTGGTTGATAGGTCGGTAATCTTGGACCAAACGGTTCGTTCCATCACTCTTCTTGACAAAGAGCGAAGGTGCTCCCCAAGCAGAGGAACTTGGACGGATGAAGCCTTTGTGGAGTGCCATGTCGATCTCCTTCTTCAGTTCAAGGAGGTGGTGAGGCGGCATCTTATAAGGGCGCTTAGCAATAGGGACGGTGCCAGGCTTCAAGTCGATGACGAATTCGACATCTCTGATCGGGGGTACTCCCGGCAGTTCTTCTGGAAAGACGTCGAGAAAATCGCGAACAACTGGAACATTCTCGATCCCTTCAAGAGGTGAGGTATTCAAAGCATTCAGGGCATATATCTGGCCTTCGGCATGCTGAGCTGTTCGGGCCGAGTACAGAATCTTTTTTCCAGAAGGGTGCGTGAGTTGAACTGTCTTAGTGGCACAGTGGATACGGGCATCATGTGTCGCCAACCAATCCATACCGAGTATGACATCAATGTTGGACGACTTCAGGACAATAAGAGGAGCAGGGAACAACAGACCCACGATTGCAATGGTGGTATCGGGGCTCATCATGGTGGCACGGCTCTGAGATCCAACAACATTTACCGCTAAAGGAGTGGCCAAGGGTTTCATAGCTATACCATGCAACTGAGCAAACGATTGGGACATAAAGGAATGTGATGCCCCGGAATAAAAAAGAACAGAAGCTGGCGTTGAATTGACGAGTAAAGTGCCCATCACTACTTTTGGGGACTCGCGAGCTTCTTCCATCTTGACATGAGTGACCTGAGCACAACTCATAGTACACTGTTTGGTGTTGCGGTTACTGGAATGACGGCTTCTACAGCTTCTCTTTCTGCTAACAGGAGGACAAGGTGCGCGATGACCTGGCTGTCCACACTGTCGACATAAGCCATCGTTCTGGGGAGGAGCCATAATATTGGGTTGTTCAGTCGGAATCGTTAGCTGTCTCGGAGGCTGAGGCAGACGAGGTGCGGCATAAGACGGCCTTGGCGTTGGAGCAGACCGGTGAAAAACATTGTGCGGGAGGCATACTCGAAGTTTCTGAACGGGCCGACCCGAAGATGGGCCAGCATCTCGAGCACGCTTGAGCGACTCGTGGTGCTTAGTTAGAGCAGTTTCAACTTGAATAGCCTTGCTGACAAGGGTCGCCAAGTCCGCACATTCGTGAAGGACAAGTGCGAGCTCTATATCAGGACGCAGTCCTTCTCGGAATTTCTCCTGTTTGCGAGCGTCGGTGGCGACGTCTCTCGCAGCATAGCGGGACAACTCAAGGAATTTCCTATGATATTCATTAACAGTCGTCTGGTCCTGACGGAGTTTGCGGAACTCCTCCTTCTTCTGGTCCATCAGACCTTGAGGAAGGTGCCATGCACGGAAGGCTAACTGGAATTCTTGCCAAGTGGTTATAGTTCCATCTGGCAACGCAAGCCGGTGGCTTTCCCACCACTAAGCAGCTGGACCCCTCAGATGATACGTCGCAAAGGTGAGGTAACTGGCAGGGGAAACATCAGCTGACTCCATCTGAAAAGCAATATCACGGAGCCAATCATCGGCATCCATAGGATTGGCGGAGCTGCGGAAGGTGGACGGACTGAGGCGCACGAACTCCTGTAGTGTTATTGGGGAATTCTGAGTTGAAAGCTGGGTCATTACTCCGGCCATAAACTGACGGTTCAGATCAAACTGTTGCAGTACTGCGGCCATATAAGGTGGAGGTGGGGGATCGTCAGCCATCCTGTCTGAACAGCAGGGGTTAGTTCAGACAAAGCGTTTGCAAGGATAAGAAGTCATACATGATGTAGTATGAGCAATAAATGAGAAGTGCAGTAGATACATAATAGTAGTCATATAGACATACAGATCTTTGCACACAGTCGGTCAAAATCGGACAGCGTAACGTCGTAGAAATTAAGGAAAAAGGAATCAGTAGGGGGCGCGCAGACCGCGGTAAGGATTACACGACGCGACATAGATTCCACTATGTCAATCACGCCGCAAGAAAACTGTTGGCCACAGGAGTTAATGCCAGAGGACGCGCGGCCTGCCTAGAATGAGAATGGGATCCGCGGTCCGGGACCTGGGGTATGACTCCTGTGACACGACTCAATCAATGGGGGAAGCACCAAAACGCCGGATGGAATCAAGAGAACGTGATCCTAATGTCAGAGTTTGTAAAACTTACCAGCAAGGATAAGAGAGCAGATTCCCAGAGCATAGGTACGAAGAAAAGGATCCTAATACCATAGATATCACACGTGGTGACATCGATGTGGGCCCGTAAGCCAAATATTAAGTTAGAAAAATAGTTTTTCAAAGTCTAGACTCAACTTCGACCAGGTAGTGGTTGGGTGGCTTCCTACAGGCAGTCGGCTCTGATACCAACTTGTGACGCCCTCGATTTACGATCATGTACAGTAATCATACACGCAGGGTACATGATCGAGATCAAGGTGCCACGGTGAGAATATCACAGCACAACACTAAACACAAAAGGATAAACCAAAAATATTACAATGAAGGGGGGTCACACGGACCCGAATACATAAGTCATACAATCATAATATCTAAGTATAGACATAGTTAGTCAATTTTTTCCTTAAGAAGGCTAGCACAAATAACATCAGAGGTACAGATCGAAAAGGCGAGGCCTCCTGCCTGGGATCCACCGAATTACACCTAGTCAACGGGAACTCGACGTCGTAGTAGGCTCCTCCTGGAATCTCCGGCTCCTGGGCTCCAACGTCGACTGCAGCGGCCGATCAGGCAAAGAGAAAAGGGAAAATAAAGCAAGGGTGAGTATCTAACATACCCGCAAGTCTTACGTCCGCTACTAAGCATTTATGCATGTATCAAATGGAAAAGGGAGGCTGTATATAGTGGACTGCAAGGTAGAAATCAGAGTAAAGGTAAGAAGCTAGGGCTATCGAAGACTAGCATCTTCCGACGAGTCTTGCAGCATGAGGTAAGAATCAGCCAACAGTTTAATATAACAGTAATGAATGTAACAATGCAGCAGAAGTTGTTGCAGCATTGTATAATAATAAGTTGTAATCATAATTAACAATGCCTCCGAGTTCCCCTCCTCGACATCCCCGCGAGGAAGAAAACCCGGAACCAACAGTTTAATAGTAGTAGTTCGTAGTGATAGGATCTGGCTTCAGCATAAAGCGTCCTGTTACCGTGGACACGGCTATCGATAGATTAATCTTCCCTACAGGGGTGCACTAGTGTGACACTACACGCTCGGATCTCCAGGGTGGCATACACCTGGTTAGGGAGCACCCCACCGAGGCTATCCGATGCAACGCAGTCCATCCTACGACTCATCAGAGAGGTCCCCGCCGGTCTACAGCCCTAAGTGCAAGGGGGTCATGGGCCTATCACCCCTCGCCCTCCGGGTCGTTGCGAGGAGGGTGAATTCCAACGCTGCAGCGCGATCCGTCCCTGCCGCAATGTTGAACTGGACGTCTTTCAGAGCTTTCGAACGAGGCTACATTGCGGAGGCGCCCAAACGCGTAATCCCACGTATAGGTAGTGCGTACAAGCCAAAAGGCTACTCAAGTCATCCGCCGAACCCGTTAAGCATTTTATTAATTTTCTGTCGAGGCAACCGTTATCGTTGCCCCTTATTGAATGAGTCGCGGACAACGACAGCAGTCAGGACCACGAGTAACGTTGGTGCCTGCCCTGTCGTCCCACCAACTCGTGCGGTTACCAACAAGGTGAACCGTCTCCTTACCTTGTCTCGCGTTTGCTCTTGGTAGAGCTCGACTTTCGTACAACAGGAAATCCTTCGGCCACGAACAGTACCAGGCCCACCGCACACCGGTGGAATACACCTGACCTGTTGTTCCGCTAAGATAACCTGCGCGGGCACCGTTGGGTCACCCGACTCCTTACCTGTAAGGACAACCGTGGTTCCGAACCCTAAGACGGATATACAGAGTCGACCTCGAGTGGAGTACGGGGATTTATCCTCGATCGCTCACACTTGAGGTGGCTCGGCAGATCCGACGTAGGGGGCTGAGTCGGTGTCTGCTCTGAACCGTACCTGTAGCAGTTGTAATGTATCGTATCCGCATTCACTCCCCGAGTGAACACGACCCGCTATCTAATCCTATTGACTAACAATGCGCAGGGTTCACTGCTGAATATAATATAATTATAAGGCAGCATAGGATAAAGGAAGGTACATCAAGGGTGACAATGACAGGCTATGCAATGGAATAGGATTGGAACGTAGCAGCAGCAGCAATGCCTAGTGCAAGAAAGTACGGAAAGATAGGCGATATCTGGGGAAGGAAATGGCTCTGCTTGCCTGTAAGCTCGACGGTAGAGTTACGGTCGTCGACGAAGTAGTCGATCACAGGGGCATCAGCAGCGGACGTCGAGACTACCGGACAATAAAAGAGGGGGGAGAAACCATAAATACACAGCAATGATAGCAATACAAATACAAGACACGACATATGAAATTTTAACGATGCTCTAACGTTGTACGATACACATTGCTCGGAACGGAAATTCATCCGGGGATGAACTGCCAGTTCTGGGTGATTACCGGTCAGGGTGTAAGGAGGGGGGAAGACCATGCCGGAGGTGTCGTGGACATCCGACAAACGTATGGGTGATCTATCCGGACTAGTTGAACTATTCTGAACAACTTTCGTGTTCAGAATAAATTCATCCGGAGAGTTTTACGGTATCGGGCAATTATCGGACAGACGGCCCGGAGGGGGGGGATGTCGATGTTCGTTGTGTTAGAGGGGGGTGGTGGGCATACGGGTAGCGCATTCTTAACCGTTATATTTTTTTGATCAATTTTCATGTATAAAGTTTTTGAATATGACTTACGGTTTAAAAGATATTGAATTTCCAAATTTAAATCATTTTATAACATTTTTAGAATTTATTTAATTTAATAAATAAACATTATCCACAACAGTGGAGTTGACTAGTCAAACCTGACCAGTGGGACCCACTGGTCAGCCTCACATTCCTAATAAATCATTTAATTTAATTAAAACAGAGCCAGGGCCCACATGTCAATGGCACACTTAGGTTTCTATTTTAATTAAACTAACCGCTGACAGGTGGGACCTAGGTGTAAGTGACACATGCCAATTAATTAACCAGATTAATTAAACCAGGGGTTAGTTAAATGGAATGGACCCACATGTAAGTCTAACAAGGGGGTGGGGATTAGGGGCTAATCCAGTGGGCCCACCTGGCAGCCACCGTAGGAGCTCGCCGGCGGCGAGGGCAGCCATGGCCGACGCCTAGCGCTGGATTCCGGCGGCCGTTTGAGGTGCGGCTACGTGCGTTGGAAAGAGAAGACGAGCGCGAGTCTATTGGTGCCAGGGGCATCGCCGGAGACGGCCGGAATCCACAACGGCAACGACTGCGGCGGCGGCCCGTGAGCACCAGGGGACGACGACGAAGTTTCTACCGCGGGACTGGAGCATGCGCTATACCATTCGGCTCCTAGGAGCAGCGCACGCAGAGTGACACGCCTAGCGCGTCAAATGCGCGCTCCAGGCCGCGGGGGAAAAGCTCGGCGGCGGCGAGGTGGCCACGGCTCTAATGGCGACACGAGCTTCGGCAAGAGGGATGCGAAGCGGGGAGTTGGAGGTGGTGGCCACACTCACCGTGAGCACGTAGTGGGAGGCAGTGGGCTCGGGGAGGCTCGTCGGCTCCGGGATTCCTCTGTGACGCGGCGGCGGTGGTGAAATGGGAACTCGCCCATGTGCTCGCGGTGGCGCCCCCCGGGTCGATTCCTTCCTGGGGGAGACGAGGTCGTCGATGGCGGCTACAACGGACACGCCGGGCTCGCTCGGGGTGGTCAGTGGCTACGCGGGAGCGCGGTCATGGCGACGGAGGTACTCGGGCAAACTTCTCCGGACGACGGCGGCACGAGGAGAGGGGGAAACCTGGCTAGGGTTCGCCAGGGGGTTCGCCAGGGAGTAGTTAACCACTACGGTGGCTCTGTAGCAGTGCGGTGGCAGCCATCGCGCGGTGCATCGCGTCGAGCACCTCTGCCATGGCGCCACGCACAGGGGAGGGGAACAGTGAGGAGGGGGATGACCCCGGGTGGGCCTAGTGGGCTAGGTGGGCTGCACTGTGCACTTGTTGCACAGGTGGGGTGGGCTTCTTTCTCTTTATTTTTAGTTCTGTTTTCTCTTTTGTAATTCTTTTCTGGTTGTATTTATTTTAGTTGGCATTTTGGACTTTTTCTAAAATATGAAACTAGTCCCATAATTAATATTGCAAATTAATAGAGTGCCACAAAAAGTTTGGGTGCAAAAGAAATTCAATTAATATTTATTTTTATTATGCCACTAGTGAAAGGGGTTATTTTAGCACTAGTTTGAATTGTTTGCAATATTTAAATATTGCAATAAATATCCAATGTTAGTTTATCATGGTCCACTGATTTTTAGGCATTTAACAAAATTGGTTGCACAATTTTTGGACAAAGTTTTATTTATCACATTATTTTAATATCAACCAAAAGGATTTTTGGAGTGATCGTATGCATAGATGATCAAAGTGAGATTAGCAACAGTAATTATCATTAATCAAAAGTGATTACTGTTACATGACACTGAGGGTGTTACAGCAGCCGAGACGCCACCTCTGACAGATGGTTTCACTGTCTCACAGATCCACCCACATATCTAGGATGATGCAACATTTCCACTCACTCTTTTTTTTCTATGCATATGTCAAATGGAAGGACCGAACTAATGTGACTCCTGGACGTCAACACGGATCAAGGTACTAGGCCGAGAGGGGTCAGTGAGCCAAATGTGTGGTTGTACTCTTTGTCTTGGATTACCATACAAGAACTCGGTGCTTAAGGCGGTGTTCAACGAGACAACCCACTGTGTACTCCTACACAGCCTCTCATCGTTCACCTTGTATTAGGGTGGATTCACCAACACAGTTTCACTTTCATCTACACCATGTTCACCATCATCCCGACTCACAACAAAAGCAACCTCATTGTAACACTAAGCATGCAATAAGCTATAACAGTTGCAGGGGCCTCATGATATCAATCAACTCTTATGTCAGCTAGGATTGTGGTTTTCTTACTACTGTGACAAGATGATAGGTCATGCATCGGATATGGGTTCAACTATGCGGTAGCATCGATACAAAGTGATCTCCTAACATGCATAAGCGAGACTGAGAGGGAATTGGGATTTTATAGACATGATCAATGGTGTTTGCTTGCCTTGCTGACGAGGTTCAGTATCGGGGTCGTCAACGAAGGGGGTGGCCTCCGGTTCCGGTTCCACTTCTATGGTGGTCTTCAATGAAGGATCAAAATAAATTACAATGCACAATCACATGAATAAGATTGCAATGGTGATGTTCATGGTTGCAATGTGGGTACAATTCTATTTAAACAAAGTGGAATGCAAAATCATTTGCAAATTCACTCCAAATTTGAATTCAAAAGAACTCCATATGCACATTTGCTACTGTTCACCCATTTTAAAATGGTCAAACATAGAAACAAAGTGCATATTCAGAATCCTTGCATTTTTCTGATAATTTTTCATATATTATTTATTAAATTTGGAGTTAATATGAATTAGTTCTGATTATCTAAAGATTAAATGATTTTCTGGAATTTTCTCTGTTTTCTTTTATTCTTTTATTTTCTGGGGAAAAAATGTGTATTGCATCAGCATGACCTCAGCATGACATCAGTAGGGCTGACATGTGGGCCATGCCTGTTAGTGGCTCACTGTTAATTTCTGTTTGGATTTAAAAAAAACAGAGGTTAAGGGGGGGCTGGCCCCACTTGTCATTGGGCTGGGAAGGGGATTAGCTGGCTAATGGCCTTGGGCCCACTGTCCAGAGTGAGAGAGGAGGGTTTAGGGCTCGGTTAATGGTGAGCTCGCCGGAATATGGCCGGAGCTTCGCCGGAGTTGCCAAATCGGTCACGGGGCGGGGCATGGGTGGCACTGGGAGGAAGCTTGGGACCTCGCGCGTCTGAAGATGCCATCGGGGGTCCAAGGGGAGGCGCTGGAGCACGGCCACGACGGCAATGGCGGCGACCGACGTACTGGAGAGATGAGGACGGCGATTCGGGCACGGATTTGAGCATAGGAGAGAGGGGAAAAGGGCAGCAGCTCACTGGGAGTTCTTCGGTGGTCTCGGGGAAGCCTGAGGAGGCGAGGCGACGGAGTATTTCTGGCCGGGGCTTTACGGGTGGCCGGCGGAATCCGGTGGGGTTGGCGTCAGCTCCAGGGGCTCCGCGGGTCGATTAGTAGGGGGGATCGACGGAGAAGACCGAGGCACGTCGCCTGGACAAGGTGAGGAGGCTCTGCTCGGCCGTTGGCCACGGCTACTCTTGACGGCGGCGAGCTCGAGCTCTCGGGTGCGGCGAAAAACGCGACGAGGGAGAGGTGGAGAGGATGCAGCGAGAGGGGGAAAGGAAGAGGGCAAGCGTGGCGCGTCTCCTAGCGAGGGGATGAGGTCCAGGGGGGTCTAGGAAGCCTCTCGGCGTCGAGGTGGCGCCGTGGCCGTGCTCTGCCTCCATCGAGCTGCTTGGCTCGGCGGGGAGGTAGAAGACAAACGCCGCGGTGGGCTGGGCCGAGCCAGAGGAGAAGTGGGCCTTGCCCTGGGCGACATGTAGGTCTTCTCTCTTTCTTCTTTTGTTTTTTTCTGTAAATAGGTTGGCCCCACTAAATAAATTAGCTATGCATTTTTAATAAATGTCCAAATAGTTTTATAAATCCTAAGTGACCAGTAGCTAGTCACATTTAGGATTTGGACATTTTTGAAATTCAACTTATTTGAATTTCAAATCAAATAGGGGTTCTTTTAATTTTCCAAGGCACATTTTTAATTTTTGAATATTCCATGGGCATGGTAATGAACCCAAACCACTTTTAAAATGATCAACATCATTTATTGGAATTTTCCAAATATTCAAATGATTTTTTGAAAAAGATTTTTATCTGGCCATTTGATTTAAATTATCAGGGCTTTTCTTTTCCCCATTTTTGAATTTCCTTTTAAATTTTTCACATGATGCAAAGGGCACTCAAACCATAGCACTTACCCTAGTTGGGGTTCTGACAACTCGCCCCCACTTCAAATAATCTCGTCCCGAGATTCAGAAGTCATCGGGGGGAAGGAGGGGCACTCGGCACGGAGGCGGTCTTCTCTTTCCCAGGTTGCTTCTTTCTCGGAGTGATGTGACCATTGCACTTTGAGGAACTTGATCTGCTGATGATGAGTGACACGCTCTGCGGAATCAAGAATACGAACAGGGTACTCTCGATAAGAAAGGTCATCTTGGAGATCAAGCGTTTCATGGTCCACTTCGTGGATGGGGTCCTTGAAGCAACGCCTGAGTTGTGACACATGGAATACATCATGTACTCGGGAAAGGTGAGGGGGTAGTTCAAGTTGGTAGGCAACTTCTCCATGTTTAGCGAGAATGCGGAAAGGTCCGATGTAACGTGGGGACAACTTGCCTTTGATACCGAATCTTTGGGTTCCCTTCAGAGGAGTAACCCGAAGGTAAGCCTTCTCATCCAGATTGTAGCTTTCTTGCCTATGATGACGATCATAGTAGCTTTTCTGACGAGAGTGGGCGGCTTTCAATCGATCACGAACAATGCGAACTTGCTCTTCTGCTTCCTTGATCATATCCGGTCCAAAGAATTGTCTTTCACCGGTTTCTGACCAGTTTAGGGGTGTTAGACATCGTCGTCCATATAGGAGTTCAAAAGGAGCCAAGTTCAGACTAGATTGGAAACTATTGTTATAAGCAAATTCGGCAAATGGAAGAGATTTCTCCCAATTCTTTCCGAATGAGATAACACAAGCTCTGAGCATGTCTTCAAGAATTTGGTTAACCCTCTCAACTTGACCGCTAGACTGAGGATGGAAAGTTGTACTAAAGGATAGATGAGTTCCCATAGCATTTTGAAAGCTTCCCCAGAATCTAGAGGTGAAAAGGCTACCACGATCAGAATTGATCACCAAAGGAACACCGTGAAGAGACACAATTCTAGATACATACAAGTCCGCTAACTGGCTAGCAGTAATAGACTCGCGAACGGGAAGGAAGTGAGCAACTTTGGAAAGTCGGTCAATGACAACGAAGATGGCATCATTTCCTTTCTGGGTTTTTGGAAAGCCGGTGATGAAGTCCATACCGACTTTGTCCAATTTCCACTCTGGAATAGGCAAAGGTTGAAGTGTACCAGCAGTTCTTTGATGTTCTGCCTTAATGCGACGACAAACATCACATTCGGCAGAAAATTGAGCAATGTCTCTCTTCATCCTAGTCCACCAAAATCTCTGGCGTAGATCTCGGTACATTTTTGTGCTACCGGGATGAATTTAGAGGGGTGTGTCATGGGCTTCCTTGAGGATGAGTTGCCTTAGTTCCCAATTCTTAGGTACTACCAAACGATTTCCAAACAATACCGTTCCTTTACTATCTGTGGAGAAACATTTAGCAACTCCGCTAGCAATGTTCTCCTTGATCCGGCGAACACCTCGTGCACGCCTTTGGGCAACTATGATTTGATCCTCAAGAGTTGGTTTCGCCACCAAGGTAGAAAGATAGCCATGAGGAACAATCTCGAGATTGATCTTTTGAAACGCCTCATTAAGAAGTGGTTGATACTGTTGTAACATGAGGTTGTTACAATACGACTTACGACTTAGTGCATCAGCCATGACATTGGCTTTGCCTGGGGTGTAAGAAATTCCTAAGTCATAATCTTTTATCAACTCAATCCAGCGTCTTTGCCTGAGATTAAGATCTGGCTGGGTGAAAATATATTTGAGGCTTTGGTGGTCGGAATATATCTCACCACGATTACCAAGGAGGTAATGTCGCCAAGTTGTTAGGGCATGAACTACGGCAGCGAGTTCAAGATCATGGGTAGGATAGTTCTCTTCATGTGGACGCAACTCGCGTGAAGCATAAGCTACCACATGTCTATCTTGCATAAGTATGCATCCTAACCCTTGCCGTGAGGCGTCACAAAATATCTCAAAATCCTTTTTGGTGTCTGGAGGTACAAGTACGGGTGCAGAAGTCAATCTTCTTTTTATCTCTTGAAAGCTTTCCTCGCACTTGGGAGTCCATAGGAATTTCTTATCTTTCTTGAGGAGTTCAGTTAGAGGCTTTTCAACTTTAGAAAAGTTCTCGACGAAGCAGCGGCAATAGCTGGCTAAACCAAGAAAACTCCTAACTTGCTTAACCGATTCAGGTGGAGTCCAGTAAAGGACGGCCTGAACTCTCTCGGGATTCACAGCAATGCCTTTTGCAGAAATCACGTGGCCTAAGTAGGTCACTTCTGGTAGCCAAAATTCACACTTGTAGAATTTAGCATACAGGCGATGCTCTCTAAGTTTCATCAATACCAGCCTTAGGTGTTCGGCATGTTCTTCTTCGTTCTTCGAGTAGATGAGAATGTCATCGAGATAAACTACAACAAATTTATCTAGGTACTCCATGAAGATCGAATTCATCATGCGTGAGAAAGTGACGGGGGCATTGGTTAGACCGAAGGACATGACGGTGAACTCGTAAAGATCATAACGAGTAGTGAAAGCCGTCTTGGGAATGTCCTCGTTTCGGATCTTGATTTGATGATAGCCTAATCTCAAATCCATCTTGGAGAAGACAGAGGATCCTGCAAGTTGATCATAAAGATCATTGATCCTGGGCAGTGGGTACTTGTTCTTTATCGTCGCTAGATTTAGCGGGCGATAGTCTACGCACATCCTTTCTGTTCCATCTTTCTTCGTTACGAACAGAACGGGGAAACCCCATGGCGATGAGCTAGGGCGGATGAAGCCTTTTTCCAACGAAGCATCAAGTTGGGTTTTTAGCTCAGCTAACTCATGTGGGGCCATTTTATATGTGCGTCTGGAAATTGGGGTTGTGCCTGGTATAAAATCCACTATGAATTCTACACATCTGTCGGGTGGCATCCCCGGCAGTTCTTCAGGAAAGACATCCAGGAAGTCACAAACCACCGGAATATCTTCAAGATCTGGAAGTGGAAGCACATTCAACGTATGCATCTGGATTCTAGAACTGGGTGAGGTGTAGTCAATGGTCTGGCCTGAAGGATGGGTGAGTTTAAGTGACTTGGCTTTACAATCAAGGAAAGAATTCTGCCTTGATAACCAATCCATGCCTAGGATGACATCAATGTCCGAAGACTTGAGAGCTATAAGAGAAGCAAGGAATACTAAACCCTGAATTGCAATTTGATTGCCATGGCTTACTCTATTAGTTTGCCACTTTGAACCAGGAGTTTGAATGATCATTGGAGAAAAATTTTCTTCAAAGGCGAACTCATGCCGAAGTGCATAACTCTCCGACATGAATGAATGAGATGCTCCTGGATCGAAACGAACGGAGGCGGGGACATGATTGACTGGGAGTGTACCAAGAATGACGTCGGAAGTAGCAGTGGTTTCCTCAACTGAGATTTGGTTCACATATCCACTACTTGTGACTGAAAGCTTTGCTGGGATGGTTTCGGTGGGGGATTTCTTTGAAGGCTTATGACTAGGTCGACGGGGTGCCACCAACACTAAAGGGCATTGTCGGAAGTGATGTCCTGTCAGACCACACGTGAAACACACCCTGCCCGAATTGCTGGGGTTGGGGTTACTTGGTTGCACACCATCATTTCGGGGTGGAATAATGTGTTGAGGTGGATGGCATATATTTTGTGGTGGCCTCTGAAGAAGGTCTTGAGGTATGGCACGGGTTGGAATCCAAATTCGGCGTTTCCGAGGGGCTGAACTGGAAGAAGAAGCAAGCTCAAGAGCATGCTTGCGAGACTCCTCGAAAATTTTATTGCCATGCTCAGCTCTGAAGGATCTGTTGACTAAATCCTCAAAGGTGGCAAATTCGATGAGGTTGAGATCATGGCGAAGGATGGGGCTAAGTCCCTTACGGAACCTTGCCTGCTTTCTGGCATCGGTGGTGATCTCATCTTGGGCATACCGAGCAAGACGGTTGAACTCTCTCACATACTCATGAATGCACATCTCTCCTTGAGTCATATTGCAGAACTCTTCCTTCTTGCGCTCCATCAACTTATCCAAAATGTGGTACCCTCGAAAGGCAACACAGAACTCCTGCCAAGTCACTACGAGACCATCTGGCTGCATAGCAACATAGTTCTCCCACCATTGAATAGCAGCACCTTCCAGGAAGTATACCGCGGAAATAACTCGGTCATCGGGAGCAACATGTGCCGTATCAAGCTTACGCTCGATGGAACGGAGCCAATCATCAGCTTCAAGGGGCTTAGAAGAAAATCGGAATACCGGTGCTTGAGGAGGATGAAATCCTGAATGCTCACAACCACATTGCAATGACGTGAGGTATTCTGCTCGATGAGCTCCAGAAGGCGTGTTTGATCGCGTCGATTCTTCTCAGCTTCCATCATAATTTCCGCCGCAGAAAGAGGTGGTGGAGGTTCATCATTACTTCGATTCCGATCACGGTCTCAATTCCGACGAACAGCACTACGAGTTCCACCTGACATCCTGTGTGATAAAATTCAACAATCAGAACAGGTTGTACGATGGAATCAAAGACAAGAAGGACATGAAGAAGACGGAAAATATTATAATGCGAAGGCAATGATCCACAGAAACTCGGAATAATTCCGGCAGCATAACAGCTACACCGGGATGAAAAACAAGACAACCTCGAGGAGATTGAACAGAACTTCCTCAAGGAACTCATAACACGAAGACTCTGGACGACCACAACTGTCCTACGGCTACAAGGAAGCAATCAACGAGATGTTCTAGTAAAGACATAGATGAGCCTAGTCCTATCATCCCGTAGAAAAGGTAAGGGTGACCCAGAACTCAGATCGATGAGGGTAAGGAGAAAAAGAAGCCTTACGTTGTTCCCTTATACCCAGAGTAACTATATAACTATAGAATGCTAGACTCGACTTCGACCAAGGGTTTAATAATCCTACAGACAGTCCTACTCTGATACCAAGTCTGTCGGTACCCGGAATATGCGTATGTAATTCCAGTCACGATGCAATCACATGGAGAGCCGACAATCGTACCCACTTGTCTAAGCAGACAAGGCCAAGCACAAAACGTTCTCGGTAAGCATCGAACGTGAGGGGCATCCCATCCAGGCCGGATGATCAACTGAGATGGGTCCTCATCGTCCGCTCACAAGTCTAAATGCTTATGGGTGGTGAATCCCATACTCATAGACAAGTCGCCTCAACCATGTTATCGATTGAATCCTAACTCTTACATAGACTTACTCCAGCCCGAGCACTTAGTCGGGGTCTAGGGCGGGCTCGATCATACAACAAAGTGTGCACGTGACAGAGTCACGAGAAATCGCATCGCGATGCCCCAAGCTGCGCACATCTAAGGGCCACTTGGTGTATAAAAGACCGCTAGCCAGATCACAACTAAGGTCTCGAAAACCCATACTAAGACATGCATGTTATAAACATACACGCAGCACACATGCCTAGTATGAACAGCAGGTATCATCACATAACTCTACAAAGTACTTCTTTATTTACTTACACATAGAGTATTCAAAGATCACATGTATGTGATCAACATTACATCATACAACGGAAGCAAATTAGGTCTGAGAACAGACAAGTTTAACAAATGTCTTAGAGAAGCCTTGTAAACATACATGCCCTTCCACGAGGGACCATACTGCTGTTTGGAACTATACTACCAAGGTCAACGTCGAGCTTCAGGGAGGTGACTCCATTGGGGTCCGGGTTCTCATCTAAAACATAGAATAAGCAAACGTGAGTACAAAGTCGTACTCAGCAAGACTTATATCAGAACTACACTACTCATGCTCAAGTATCAAGGTAAAGGAGGTGGGGTTTAACATGCAGAAATGCCAGCTTTGACTTGGTTAGTCCTGTGCTACGAGTACCAGACTTGAGGTAAGAAGCGTACCCGAGTCTACTATCCAAGTCTCCAACCAATACACCACTATGGTTACTTCCTCGACTTCCCCACGAGGAGCACACCATAGCACTCACGCATATCTTGCGAGTTTTATAAGTATCCATTCAAGTTTTCTAATAATCAGGTACAGGTTCCAAGTAGTCCATGACCGCGGACGCGGCTATTCGAATAGTTTTGTTAACCTTGCAAGGGTGTAAACTACACACACATGACCATCAGTTACCGCCAGGTCTCGCCACCGTTCAAGAGGTGACAGCGAGGATGTTCACCACGACACTTCGCTCACAACCGGTCTATTCCAGGAGTCGACTATCTGAGTTTGTCACCGCTCGAGAGTCCGGTCGGATCAACGAAACGGACCCAGACAATGTAGGCAACCGAGACGCCACCTCTGACAGATGGTTTCACTGTCTCACAGATCCACCCACATATCTAGGATGATGCAACATTTCCAGTCACTTATTTTTTCTATGCATATGTCAAATGGAAGGCCCGAACTAATGTGACTCCTGGACGTCAACACGGATCAAGGTACTAGGCCGAGAGGGGTCAGTGAGCCCAATGTGTGGTTGTACTCTTTTTCTTGGATTACCATACAAGAAGTCGGTGCTTAAGGCGGTGTTCAACGAGAAAAACCACTGTGTACTCCTACACAACCTCTCATCGTTCACCTTGTATTAGGGTGGATTCACCAACACAGTTTCACTTTCATCAACACCATGTTCACCATCATCCCGACTCATAACAAAATCAACCTCATTGTAACACTAAGCATGCAATAAGCTATAATAGTTCCAGGGGCCTCATGATATCAATCAACTCCTATGTCAGCTAGGATTGTGGTTTTCTTACTACTGTGACAAGATGATAGGTCATGCATCGGATATGGGTTCAACTATGCGGTAGAATCGATACAAAGTGATCTCCTAACATGCATAAGCGAGACTGAGAGGGAATTGGGATTTTATAGACATGATCAATGGGGTTTGCTTGCCTTGCTGACGAGGTTCATTATCGGGGTCTTCAACGAAGGGGGTGGCCTCCGGTTCCGGTTCCACTTCTATTAGCAACATTACAATCATAGGATCAAAATAAATTACAATGCACAATCACATGAATAAGATTGCAATGGCGATGTTCATGGTTGCAATGTGGGTACAATTCCATTTAAAAGAAGTGGAATGCAAAATCATTTGCAAATTCACTCCAAATTTGAATTCAAAAGAACTCCATATGCACATTTGCTACTGTTCACCCATTTTAAAATGGTCAAACATAGAAACAAAGTGCATATTCAGAATCCTTGCATTTTTCTGATAATTTTTCATATACTTTTTATTAAATTTGGAGTTAATATGAATTAGTTATGATTTTCTAAAGATTAAATGATTTTCTGGAATTTTCTCTGTTTTCTTTTATTCTTTTATTTCTGGAGAAAAAATGTTTATTGCATCAGCATGACCTCAACATGACATCAGTAGGGCTGACATGTGGGTGGCTGTCAGTGGCTCACTGTTAATTTCTGTTTGGATTTAAAATAAACAGAGGTTAAGGGGGGCTGGCCCCACTTGTCATTGGGCTGGGAAGGGGATTAAATGGCTAATGGGGTGGGGTTGGCGTCAGCTCCAGGGGATCCGCGGCTCGATTAGTAGGGGGGATCGACGGAGAAGACCGAGGCACGTCGTCTGGACAAGGTGAGGAGGCTCTGCTCGGCCGTTGGCCGCGGCTACTCTTGACGGCGGCGAGCTCGAGCTCTCGGGTGCGGCGAAAAACGCGACGAGGAAGAGGTGGAGAGGACGCAGCGAGAGGGGGAAAGGAAGCGGGCAAGCGTGGCGCGTCTCCTAGCGAGGGGATGAAGTCTAGGGGGGGCTAGGAAGCCTCTTGGCGTCGAGGTGGCGCCGTGGCCGTGCTCTTCCTCTACCGAGCTGCTTGGCTCAGCGGGGAGGTAGAAGACAAATGCCGCGGTGGGCTGGGCCGAGGCAGAGGAGAAGTGGGACTTTCCCTGGGCGACAGGTAGTACTTCTCTCTTTCTGCTTTTTTTTATATATTTCTGTAAATTGGTTGGCCCCACTAAATAAATTAGCTAGGCATTTTTAATAAATGTCAAAATAGTTTTATAAATCCTTTGTGACCAGTAGCTAGTCACAATTAGGATTTGGACATTTTTGAAATTCAACTTATTTGAATTTCAAATCAAATAGGGGTTCTTTTAATTTTCCAAGGCACATTTTTTATTTTTGAATATTCCATGGGCATGGTAATGAACCCAAACCACTTTTAAAATGATCAACATCATTATAGGAATTTTCCAAATATTCAAATGATTTTTGGAAAAAGATTTTTATCTGGCCATTTTATTTAAATTCTCGGGGCTTTTCTTTTCCCCATTTTTTAATTTCCTTTTAAATTTTTCACATGATGCAAAGGGCACTCAAACCCTAGCACTTACCCTAGTTGGGGTTCTGACAAGAAGTGATCATGTTATCACACAAATGATTAACAGTTATGCTTTGAAACTTCGTGCATTGAAAATTAAAGTGACCCTCTATGCAGCAAAGTTCACAAGTAAAAGGATAAAGGTCACACAATTCTCTAGCAATTTCATTTAAATCTTTGACCCAAGTGATTGTTCTTTCATGCCTATGTTGCTTACAATACTTCTTTTCTTCAATCATAGGCCTTTCACAAGGTCTATCCACTCCACAAAAATTAACATGCTTATATAAAACTTCATTTTCAGGAATTGGATCATGCATGTTGCAATCATCTTGAACAATCTCATTTTCTTTGCAAATATCTTTAAAAGGTTCATGATGCTTGATCCAATTATACTTAGGCATATTAAGATGCGAAGCAAAAGATTTGAGGAAATCAACAAGGAGTTGAGAATCAAGCCCAAACTTAGCACTAAACTTATATAAACTTGCAGTTTCAACAAAGGACTTAATGCAATCATACTCATAATTTATACCTGACTCTTTACCTTTGTTGAACTCCCAATCTTCAGTATTGCATTGAATTCTTTCAAGGAGTTCCCATTTAGCATCAATCTTTTCGTTTGTGAAAGAACCCATAGAGGAAGCATTGAGAAAGTCTTTATCCCGTTGAGAGAGCCTCGCATAAAAATTAGTAATAATTATATCTTTGTGGAGCCCATGGTCAGGACATTTTAGCATTAAAGTTTTCAGTCTCCCCCAAGCTTGAGATATGCTCTATCTGTCATGAGGATAGAAATTATAAACATAATTCCTATTCTCATGAACTTAATGAAGAGGATAAAACTTGGAGTAAAAGAGAGACTGGATCTCTTCCCAATCCCGTAGGTGAGAATCATCTAGTAGCCTATATCATTCTAATGCTTTTCCTTTCAGTGACAAGGAAAATAATTTCTTCATGACTTCACCTCTTGTCAAACCTGAAATCTTTAATAACTCACAAAGTTATGTAAGTTTCAACAAATGAATACTAGGATTGATTGTCCCATCATAACAATCATTAATAATTATTTCAACTATCCCAAGTGGTATTTTGAACGGGATACATTCAGTAGGTGGAGGAGACTTCTCTACCACGGGCGTGGTAAAGCGAACTTCCCCAAACAGCGAACTAAGAGTGCAGTTTTCCATAAGCATAACTAGTGAAAATAAAAACAACAAACGAAAAGATTTAAATGCAAGATCTACAGATATACCTTCAACGCTTACTTCCCTGGCAACGGCGCCAGAAATAGCTTGATGTCTACGCACGCTTCTATTCTTGTAGACTATGTTGGGCCTCCAAGCGCAGAGGTTTGTAGGACAGCAGCAATTTCCCTCAAGTGGATGACCTAAGGTTTATCGAACTAAGGGAAGTAGAGGTTGAAGATGGTCTCTCTCAAGCAACCCTGCAATTAAGATACAAGTAGTCTCTTGTGTCCCCAACACACCTAATACAACTAGGAGTTATATAGGTGCACTAGTTCGGCGAAGAGATGGTAAAATACGAGTGATAGGTGTGGTAAAGAAAGGTAATATAAATCTATAATAAAAAGTGCAGCAAGCAAACATGTGACAAAAGTGAGCGCAAACGGTGTAACAATAGTGGAAACAAGGCCTAGGCTTCATACTTTCACTAGTGGCAACTCTCAACAACATTAATATAGTCTAATCACATGATATTTCCCATAAAACATGCAATGGAGACGCACTCGGAGGTCATTCCTTTGTGGTCAAGAGAGGATAAAAATTATGTAGGGCTACAAAAGCACACCTCAAAATTCGTAGTTCTCAATCTATGGATTTCCCAATGTCACCGCGGCCATCCAAACAGAGTACCACAATCACCACAACATATATCAATGATAGTCAAAGACAAGCACCAAGAGACTCTCAATCTTCAATCAACACACAAAAGAGGAAATCACTCATGATAATATTCTTCTAACCCATGTCCAATAGACCGCTGTCACCCTGGTCTCGGGGATTATACTAGATAAGATCAATTGAGTACATCAATCCAATACATAGAGGAAGGGGAAATATCATGGGATACCATAGATTAACATAGCCTATGATCACAACGAAGATCACATCATGGGAGAGAGAGAAGAACACATATCTACTGGTAGAAACCTCAGCCCCGAGGGAGAACTACTCCCGCTTCATGGAGGGAGGAAGCAACGTCGATGGAGATGAATCCGGGGGCACTTCCCCGTCCTGGCAGGGTGCCAGCACAGGAATTCTGTCCCTCTGAAACTTGATGGTGATGGCGGCGGAGATCGGAATTCCTTCTGGAGAAAAGGGGTCCGGAATTAGGGTTCCCTCCGTGGGGGTAAAAAAAGGGCCAAAGGGGGCCACCAGGGTGGCCACAGGGCAGCCAGGAGGGTGCCCGTTGCGGCCTAGGGTGGGGCCGCGCCAGGGACCCTTCTGGAGTCCCTGTGGTGGCCCTCCCCTCCTTCCTTGGTGATTCCGGAAGCTTCTGGGACGCTGATTTTTTATATAATTTTTTTGGAATTTTTGGAGCACTTTTAATGGCCGGAAAACCTGAAATACAAAGACAGCAGAAAAAAGGAACTGGCAACTGGGTGCACTGAGTTAATAGGTTAGTCCAAATATGCTCAAAAGTGTATGAAAGTTCACGCAAAACATTGCAAAGTCACACAAAACATGCATGGAGCAAGCTCAAATTATAGATACGTTTGGGACGTATCACGCGTAGATTTTCAGGTGATGGCAAATCCCCCTGAGCGCAGGTCCAAACGTCATGGAGCGGTACGAGAAAGTGGTCATCTATAATCAAAGAGAGGAAAGACAAGATTAGAACATGTATGAATGCGAGATAGAGAAGGTAAGTAAGTACAAGACAGAGTGATGTAAAGTAATATTTTCATTCCTATGGCTTTTCTAATCCATTTTCTAGGGTCACGTCCTACAGTCAACACACTGCTCTGATACCATCTGTAACGACCCAATTCACATAGAACTGGAGTCTTTGTGATCAAGTGCCAGTCCCTGGATCGAACTCGCTGGCACACACAGTATCGTAGATGTATATCAAAGTACAAGTGCATCATTATTACAACGTATGATCCAGAATAATATAAATAACAAGTTGCATAGCTCAAGGCTATCTTATTCAACATAAATATAGCGGAAGCAAAAGCAAATAACGAGGAGTCCCATCAACATCCACAAGAGAACATGCTGAGTGAAGACCCGCGACCCTAAACGCACCTTACTGGTCGTCTGAAAAACCTGCAACACCGAAGGTTACAGCCCGACAACGAGTCAGTACATCTGATTTGTACGGCAAGTCACACGGAAAAGGATATAACAGACGTATCGCTACATGCAAGGATAAGTCAAATGAAAGGCTTATGGTTTTATTTTGCAGAAAGCTGATTTTTCCCAATCTACCTAGTCAAAGTTTTAGTTTAACTTACTACTTAAGATCGAACTGGGCACACCAGTTCCAATCCACACCCTTTATTAAATCTTGCCCACTCAAGTTATTATGGCGATTCATATGTCAAGATCCTCCAGTAGCAGTAATGTCTAGCAGCTCAAGGATGTCCATAACCGGGGACACGGCTAATCATGATTAGTTTTTACTCTGCAGAGGTTAGTACACTTTCCCCGTTGGACTCAACCCGAAGATTGAGACGAAGTCTTTCAGAAGAGGTCACCTACACCCAACGGCAAGCCGGTACCACCTATCACATCTACATCTGCTAGCTTTGCACGGGAGAGGCTTCCCACATCGTACTCAACTAAGCCAGAGCCCATATGGCCAGCGGCTGTACATGGAAGCTCCTATTCACCAAGTATGTCTGATCTTTTTGAGCCTGGACGGCGCCTACTTACGTTCATAGGGTAGATACCATGACGTACTGTCGACCACCAAAACCAACCATTAGTGGTACAACCTGGTCTCGCCTTAGATAAGGCACGAGCCCCCAGGAAGCACTCCCTGCCCGTCCAGAGGTGTATTATAATTAAAAGTTTGCTAGTCAAGTCATTAAATCCTCACATAGCTCAATGTAATCTCAAACCAATCCACGTCTACAAGCATAGAAAATATATAGCAAGCACGTGCTTGGTTGTCTAAGCAAACATGATAAGATCATATGGCTACCCTACCTGGTTTGCAGCAATAATAATATAAAACTTCCTACACATGCATAGGGTGATATTTTCTACATGCATAAGTAAAAATATAGGTTGTGAAATGGTCAATGTATGACTTGTCTTGATCCTGTTCCTGACAATCACACTCTTCACAGAACGAAGCGTTGCACTCCGGACAGTCTACACGATCAAACAATATAGCATTCAATACACCATATAACACATAAAAAATGCAACAGTAAAAGAACCAAATGAACAAAAAGAAAACCAACTAAATAGTAGCTAAACGATAACTACAAGCCACCAAGATCCCAACGCAAGTGGAATCGGCGAAAACGGATACACCGTATAAAAGATACGGTCACCGGAAGTTTGAATTTAAATCTGTACCAAATCAAATTTGAAAACTGAAAACTTTTGAAAACTTAGGTCTACTAGAAAGGATTTTTCCTAACGCAAAAAGAATTAACTAAAACGGAGCTACGGTTTGAAAGATATCGCGAAAACGATTCTAGGGTGAAATCTGTGAAAATGGCCTAATCGCAATTAAAATAACTTCTCTGCCGCGAACAGGTCCTCGTCTACGGAGCGAACGGCGTCCACTCCGGCGAACATTCCGGCGAACGTCCGCTGTTTAATAAAACCACGGTTAAACGGGAAAAACCCTAACCCTAAAAAACCCGGCCCGATCTATTACGGACCGTTGGATCTAGATCCAACGGCCGACGCGGCGGCGCGGCTTAACCGGCGAACCGGCGGGCGGCGGTCGACCGGCGCGTGGCGGCGGCACGTGGCGAGGCTCGGCCGGCGGCGGCGCCCGCGGTGGCGGCGTGATGGGACGGTGGGGAGGACGGGGCGGCGGCGACGACTCACCTCGGCGGCGGCGCTTGGCCGGAGCGGCGGCGAGTCGGTGAGTCGGCAGCGGCGGAGCGGTTCGGGCGGCCCGGAACGGGTTTCGGGCGAAACCCTAGCGCCCGCGGGTCCGCGGGTATTTATGTACCCTCGCCCGATAAGTTTTTTTTAATCCGATTCCAAAACGTCTGGGCGTAAAACTAAATAAAATAAAACAAAACAGGGCCCATTAAGCCCAAAATATTTTTATAAAATTATCGGATAATTATTTTTAATTTCCGTTTTCACCAAAACTTTTAAAATAATAAAATTGAATTTTTGGCATTACCAAAATATTCAATAAAATTAAAAACTTTTGCAACTTATTTTTAAATACTTTTAAATACTTTTCCGGCAATCTAAAAATAACGAAAAACTCCAAAAATGATTTTAAAATTTCCCGGAGCATAAATAAATTCCCAAAATATTTTTAGAAATTATTTATAACCCCAAAGTAATTAAAAAAGTCTCCAGAAAATATTTTAAACTATTTTCCAACATTTCAAAAATGGGGATAAGTCATATTATATCCTCTCCAATAAATTGCCTTAAGTTGAAAAATGTTTAAAATATTCATAAAATTCTAATAATATAAAACTCCAGCATGACATGCATATGATGATCTATTAACATCCGAATTTAGAAAATTGGGATGTTACACCAGGGGAGGTCCTAGTCGCCCAGGCGGCAACCCGGCGCGGGTGGACCCCTGGCCGCGCCAAGAGGGCGCCTGGGGGCTGTGGCCACACCAGGGCCCCATCCTCCGGCTGGAGGACTCTTCTAGAATGCTGATTTTTATATATTTTTCCCGGAATTTTCTAAGAACTTTTAATAATGGAAAAACCTGAAATAAAAAAACAGCAGAAAACATAAACTGGCACTGGGGTGCACTGAGTTAATAGGTTAGTCCAAATATGATCAAAAGTGTATGAAAGTATATGTAAAACATAGCAATATCACACAAACACATGCATGGATCAAGCAGAAATTATAGATACGTTTGGGAAGTATCAGGTGCGCAAACTCCATAGAACAACTGCTAGTTCTTCGACCCAATTACCTGCAGCTTGCTCGAGTGGTGCGAGGAGCATATTTTTGATGCCTCCGCAGACCAGGCCATTAGCTTTCTCGACTTGTCGGTTGGACAGTGGCTGCGCGACCGATGCATAGTTGATATTGATGCCCAACTCCTTGTTGAAATTCAGGAATTCGTCTGTTGTATAATTTGTGCCGTTGTCGGTGATGATGCTGTGTGGAACTCCAAAGAGGAAGATGATAGGATTGATGAAGGTTACGACTGTCAGGGCGGTCGAGCTGGTGATGGGTACTGCCTCGATCCACTTTGTGAATTTGTCGACTGCGACGAGGAGATAAGTGCGGTGGCCTTTGGAGGATTTCTTTAGGGGTCCTACAATGTCGAGTCCCTATGTGGCAAAAAGCCATGCCGATGGTATTGTTTTTTGTTCTGAGGCCGACGCGTGTGGTCTGCTGTCGAACTTCTGGCATGCGACGCAGTGTCGTACGATGTACTTTGCGTTTCGCATGGCGGTGGGCCAGTAAAAACCTGCTCGAAGTGCTTTGGCCACCAGGGCTCGACTGCTTTCGTGGTGCCCGTAGATTCCCTCATGAATCTCGAGGAATAGTGCTTTGCCGTCTTCTTCCTTGATGCATCTTTGGAGCACCTGGAAGATTTTGCGTTTGTAGAGCTCGCTGTTGATGATGGTGAAGGCTTTGGATCGTCAAGTGATGCGACGAGCCTCTATGACGTCATGCGGTAGGATGTTGTGTACTAGAAAATTAAGGAAGGGTCTTGTCCATGCTAGTCCTTCGAGTGGTGGCGTGTCAGAACCCTCTGTTAGGTATGTGCTAGGGTTAGCTAGTGCCTTTGCATCATGTCAAAATTTCAAAAAGAAATCTTGGAAATCAAATTCAAAATCAAAATGGGAGAAGGAACACCCCCCAGATGAATTAATTGAAAAGGCCAGATAAAAATATTTTCCAAAAATTCATGTTAGAGTTTTGAAAAGTCTTATAAATGAGTGTGATCACATATCAAGTGATGTGGGACCCATCCCATGCTCATAGATTTTTCACATATTCAAACAGTACCTTGGAATTAATGAAATACCCCTTTTTGATTTAAAATTCAAATCATTTAATTTTAAAAATGTTGAAAGTTTATGAGTGGCTAGTTGTTATTTTTATGAGGCCACATAAAAGTTTTCAGCATTTAATAAAATGTTTAGCTATTTATTTTAGCTAAACAGAACAAATTACAGAAAAACAGAAAGGAAAGATTAAACAGAAAAGGGAAAAAACTTACCTGGAGCCCAGGCGAAGTCGGCCCACCCCAGCCCAGCCGGCCCAAAGGGGCACGGGGGTCTTCTTCCCCCTCCCGCGCCTCCAAGCTGCTCGGTGGAATGCCACCGAGCTAGCTGGTGGCGACACGTCGTCGTCGACGAGCTTCCACCCCTCCCCGTGGCCCCTTCTCGCACCTGGACGCGCCCTGGAGAACGATGCGTCCATTCCCCCCCTCCAGAGCTTCCTCCTCCTCCTCCCGTGATCGTTTCCATCGCCACCCGAGAGCGCCGCCGCTCGCCGTCGCAAGAACTCGTGGCCATTGACGTCGAGGAGTCAAGCCAACGTGTCCAAGTTCTTCGTCGTCGTCGTCATCGTCGAACTGAAGCAGGAATCGAACTCGGAGCCGTCGAAGTCGCCGGATTCTTCCTCGAGCTTCTGCCGGCCGCCGTGGAAGACTTCGTCGATTACGCCGCCGTTGAGCCACCCCAGACCTCGCCACCACCTCTGCTGGATTCAGGGTGAGCTTGCGAGTGAAACCCCTCTCTTCTTCCCCTAGTTTGCTCGCTCTAGCCGGATCCGCCATGGATGCCGAAGCTTGTCGCCGCCATGGATGAGCTCGAGGTCGCCCCTGTGCCCCTTCGTCTCAGCCAGAGCGTGCGTTTGGCTCCTGAGCATGCTAGCTTTCGAACGCGAGCGAGTTCAGCCCGGACCGTGCACGGTAGCGTCGTCTACGACCTCGCCGTGGTTCTGCTTCCGCCGGAGTCGTCGCCGTCATCGATTTCGAGCACCCCACGAACCCCTGTTGCCTCCAGAAGACGCGGACGATCTCCAGGAGCAAGATGGTGTACTCCCCGTGGCCTCCCGTGGCCCCTAGCTCATTCCGGCGAGTCGCCGCCGTGGCTCCAGTCGCCGGCGTCAAGCCGCCGGTGGGTTAGCCACTAATCACCCAGTTAGTGACCCCCTGGGTCACTGACCAGTGGGCCCAGTGGCTTAATTAAGCCACTGGATTAATTTAACCCACGGGTTAAGTTAACCCAGCCACTGACAGGGTGGCCCCACATGTCAGCCCCCCCCCCTTGACGCCAGCCTGACGTCAGCCTGACGCAGTAAATCATTTAATTGAATTTCCAGAAAAGCAAAATAGTTTAATAAATCCAGAAATTCCAGAAAATACCCCAAACATTGGAAATTCATAGAAAATTCATATTAACTCCAAATTGGACAAATAATATATGAACAATGATCAGGAGAAAATTATCTTTCCAAATATGCAACTTTCAACTCTGTTTGAGTTGAATTTAAAATGTGATCAGTAGCATTTGCTATTTGATTTAAATGGAATTAAATCAAATTTAATTCAAATATTTTGGCAACTTGAACCATGGCAACATGCTACATTTCACTTACACCTCAGAGGCATATCATACACATTTGAAGATAATTCAAAATGATCAAACCATATCACATATTACTTGGATAATGTTGAATTCAAATGTGGAGTTTGAATTTGCATTTTAAATGCAATATATTCCACTTAAATGGAATTGCCTCACACATCAAAACTTGTACTTCAAGCTTTAACATTCAATCATGTGCTTGAGCATTGCATTCATATTGATTGCTACTTCGTGCTTTGTTTGTCGAGTAGAGGTGGAACCGGAGCAAGAGGTCACCCCCTTCGCTGAAGATCCAGAACCCGAACCTCGTCAGCAAGGCAAGCAAAACCCCATTGATCATGTCGATAAAATCCCACTTCCCTCTCATGTCTCGCTTATGCATTGTTTAGGATGATCACCATGCTTCGTTTCTACCGCATAGATGAACCCATTCCTTTGCATGACCTATCATTTTGTCACAGTAGTAAGCAAACCACAATCCTAGCAACTGTAGGAGTTGAATGATATCATGTGGCCCCTGCAATTGTTATCGCTTATGGCATGCTTAGTATGATACCATGTTATTACTGTGATGTGAGTCGGGATGGTAGTGATCATGTTGATGATAGTAGAAAAGTGTTGGTGAATCAACCCTAATACAAGGTGAACGATGAGAGGCTGTGTAGGAGTACATGGTGGGTTGTCTCGTTGAACACCGCCCTAAGTCCGAGTTCTTGTGTGGTGATCCAAGATGAAGAGTACAACCACACATTGGGCTCACTGACCCCTCTCAACCTATTAACTCATCCCTTTCGATGTCCAGATGTCGCAGTAGTTCGGAGTTCTGGTAGGCTTGTGGCCTGGATGCTAAGTGAGAGAACGTCTCACCCGAGACCGGCTTATGCACCACGCACACATCACTTGGGTCCACTTCGGTAAACCGGCCGGGTTTAACAAAACTATTCGAATAGCCGCGTCCGCGGTTATGGACTACTTGGAAAGCTTAGCTTGATTATTAGATAACTTGAACCGGATACTTCTAAAACACACCAAGATAAGTGTGAGTGCTATGGCGTGCTTTCTCGTGGGGAAGTCGAGGAAGACACCATAGTGGTGTATTGGTTGGTGAAAGTAGTGGACTCGTGTACGCTTCTTACCTCAAGTCTGGTACTCGTAGTTCAGGACTAGCCAAGTCAAAGTTGGCATTTCTGCAAGTGAATCCCACCTCCCTTTACCTTGATACATGTGCATGAGTAGTATAGCTCCTACGTAAGTCTTGCTGAGTACGCCTTTGTACTCACGTTTGCTTAATCTATGTTTTAGATGACGCCACTGACCCCGAAGGTGGCTTCTTCATCGAGCTGGACGACTGAAGTTAAACTAGTCTAGTCCCAGTCAGCAGACTGGTTCCCTCGTGGAGGGCTTTATGTTTGAATAAGGCTTCGTAAGCCAATTTGTTAAACTTGTCTGTACTCAGACATAATTTGCTTCCGCTTTATGTTGTAATGTTGGATCACATGTATGTGATCTCTGTGTGTACTCTATAAGAGTTATAAATAAAATGTTGTAACACCCTCAGGTCCAGTACAGTAATCACTACAGTGATTTCACTGTTAGTGATCATTACTGTTGATAATCAAGCCTTGATCACCTTGATCATAGCTCTGTCAGATTCCAACCCAGATAAAATTTTCAAATAAGTGTGGATTGTAAATCTTGCTCCAAAAATTGTGGATGCCAGTCAATCAACATGATCATGGTTAAACCAAGTCACCCTTAGCCATTAGAATAATCACAACTCTATGTTGATTGTGAAACCAATCTTGTGGTGTCATAAAAAATTATTTTGAGAGTTAATATAAAATGAAATCTTAGTAAACCAAAATGGTGGAATCAAATTCTAAAATGCCTAACACTCATTAGGCCACGATGTTTTAGCAATAGTTATTTTATTAAAATGGTATAGTAATATTAAGTAATAATAAATGGAATAAAATAATAGCTTGGACCATTTATTAAATTTCCTTGATAATTAAAATAAACAAGTGGGAATTTTAAATGAACTAAAAATTATGGAACCAATTTTATAAAATGCCTAAAAATCAGTAGGCTTTATTAAAAGTGATATGGGATTTTATTACCATGTTTAAAAATGCTAAACAAATAAAACAGTAGTAAAACAATACCATTTAATATCCTTTTTAAGTAAAACAAAATGCAAATGAGTTTATAAATGCCCAAACTTTTTGTGGCATCTTGTTAAAGTGTAACACTGATATAGGTGAAATTATAACATTTTACAAAATCAAAACCTAGCTAAAATAAATTAAAACACAAAAGAAATAAAAATTGCAAAAAAAAACCCTATCTAGCGCCACTAGGCAAGGCCCACCCGGCCCAGTCCCCTCTCTTCTCTCTCCCTCCTCACTGTTTCTTCCCCAACCACCCCCGCACGCGCCGTGGACAGTGGAGCAGGGCGCCATGGCCGCCCCCACCCTCACCTGCTCCCTCGCCCTCCTCCACCTGCCCCCCCCCTTGACCCCCTGCCCACTCCATTCCCCCCCTCCCTCTCTCTGTGGACAGGCCGCACCCGAGCCGCCATGGCCGCGGGCTCATGAACTCGCGCGGCCGCTGCGCTCCTTAGCCACGACCATCGTGTCCAGGAGCTCACCCACGTTCGACTTCGTCTCCTCGCGCTCGCCATCGACGTCGTGATGCACTACCTCGTCGGGATTGGGCCGCCCCCGTCGCCTCAGCCACCAGCGATGCCGCCCCAAATTCGTCGCCTCCGGTCCACCTTCGGCATCCTCGTCGCCTCCATTTGGCCCGCTGTAAGATTCCGCGCCGAAACCCCCGTCGCTGCGCTCATTTTGGTACCGTAGGAGCCACCCCGCACTGATGCACTCCGGCCGCCGCCGGTTGAGGCCATGGCCGTCGGGCTCGGGCGCTCCAGCCCGCGAACCCCACGCGCCCTGCCCCTCCGTGCCACTCCCGTGCGCGGCCACGGCCTCACGCGCCGGCCTCCGCCCCGTAGCCCGCGCCCCCGTCCCGTCGCGCCCCCCCTGCTTCGGCATCGCCGCCGTGCCACAGCGTGCCGCCGGCGTGCAGTTTGGCCGTGGGGTAATACCCACCCACTGACTAGTGGGACCAGCCCGGGTTAATTAGCCACTAATCCAAACATTTAACCCCCCCCCATGTGAGACTTACCAGTGGGGCCTACCCCTGCTAAATTAATTTAATTAATGTATATTAACAGTGTGTCAATGACAACTTGGCCCCACCTGTAAGTAGTAAGTTTAATTTAAATCGAAAATATAATGTCCCACTCACATGTGGGACCCCACTTTTATTAGATTAAAGAAAATCATTTTATTAAACTGTCCCAATGACAGGTGGGACCCACTGGTCAGTTTGACCAGTCAAACACCCCTGTGTATGACAAGTGGGGCCCCTTTGTCAGCCCTATTTTGGATAAGTTTGTGGATAATGTTGCTATTTAAATAATAAAAGAAATTCCAGAAATTCCAAAAATCTTTTAAATATTAGAAATTCAATATCTTTTAAACCGTAACTCAGATTCAAAAACTTTATAAATGAAAATTGATCAGAAAAATATAACGAATACGGATACGATATCTGTATGTCTACCACCCCCCTCTAACGTACCGAACATCGACATTCCCCCCTCCGGGCCGTTTGTCGATAATTCCCGGTACCGATAAAAATTGCCCGGGTCAAAATACTTTGTATACGAAAGTTACTCAGAACGGATCAACGATTACAGATACGATACCCATATCCTCATCACACCCCTCAAACTTACCGATCATCGAACTGTTCCCCCTCCGGTGGCATTGTCCGATAGATTGCCCGATAACCGTTAAACTGTCCGGTACTGTTAGAGTGCCCGGATGAATTTATTCCGAACACGAAAGTTGTCCGGAATGGTTCAAATAGCATGGATACACCCCCTTATGTTGTTCCGGTAACCGCGACACCTCCGGCTTGATCCTTCCCCCTCCGGACACCCTGTCCGGTAATCACCCGGAGCCGGCAGTTCATCATCAGATGAATTCCCGCTCCGAGCATATTGCATTGCACTGCGTTAGAACCCCGTTTACAATTCATATGTTATGTCTTGCATTTTTATTGCTATTATTGTTGTGTATTTATTGTTTCTCCCCCCCCTTTTATCTTCGGTAGACCCCGCTGCTGCCGTCGACTACATCGATGCCGAGTACGACTACGTCGTCGACGACCCTACTACTACCGTCGAGCTTGCAGGCAAGCAGAGCCATTCTCTTCCCCAGATATCGCCTATCTTTCCGTACCTTTCTTGCACTAGGCATTGTTACTGCTGCTGCTACGATTACAATCCTATTCAATTGCATAGCCTGTTTTTGTCGCCCCTTGATGTACCTTCCTTTAATCCTATGCTGCCTATTATTACTTATGCATTATTCAGCAGTAAACCCTGCGCATTGTTAGTTAGGTTTAGAATAGCGGGCTGTGATCACTCTGGGAGTGATCGCGGGAATGATATATTACAACTGAAACAGGTACGGATCAATGCAGACACCCTAGGGAACCTACAACGGCGAGACTCTGCCGAGTCGCTTCGAGTTTGACTTACGAGTGGAATGGACTCGTATTTCACTCTCGTCGGCTCAGTAGCGTAACATCACCGGGATGATACGAGGTTTACCTCTTTAGTTCTTTCCGCTGATGTCTCTGTCAAACCTTTTTAAGTGTGCCATCGAGGGTGATACCTCCTGGTTTCACTTAATGGTAGGAACTCGAACCAACTGGTGTCCTTAAAGGTAAGAATTCGGGCGACCCAACGGTGCCCGCGAGAGGTATTGCGACGGGACAACAGGGAGGGTACGACCAGTGTACCGGTGTGCTTGGCCCCTGGTCGTTGGCCGCGAGAGTTACCAACCCACGAAAGTCGAGCTCCTCCAGGAGTACACGCGAGACAAGGTAAGGAGACGGTTCACCTTGTTGGTAACCGCAGCGACTTGGTGGGACGACAGGGCAGGCACCGATGTACTGGTGGTCCTGGCTGCTGTCGTTGTCCGCGGGTCGGTTAAGTCGAGGCAACGATAACGGTTGTCACGCAGGTTAATTAAAATGCTAAATGGTTCAGTGAATGTCTTGAGTTGGCTATATGCCATGTACGCACTACCTACCCGTGGGAACTACGAGTTATGGGCTCCTCTGCTTCTTAGTGTCGTCCGAGGCCTCTTCAGACGTCAGCAGTACCGCGGCCTGCGCCGGGAAGTGGTGTTGTCTTATTTGCTCGCGCGGTGGTGTCTTATTTGGATTTGCTTTAACTTCACCGGCCAGCCTCGCACCGTGCAGGAGTACGTCGGGGTTAGGGTCCAAAGCCCCGCGTACATAGGATATAGTCCGGCGGATGACCTCTCTGTTGAGTTTGAAAGATGGGCTATGAAGTGTCGGATAGCCTCGGTGGAGCGTTCCCTAACAAGGTTCCCGCCACCCTGGAGATCCGTGCGTGTAGCGTAACACAAGTGCACCCCTGCAGGGAAGATTAATCTATTCGAATAGCCGTGTCCACGGTAACAGGACGCTTTATGCTGAAGCTGGATCCTACCACTAGAAACTATTAATATTAAACTGTATGGTTCCGGGTCCTCTTCCTCGCGGGGATGTCGAGGAGGTGAACTCGGAGGCATTGTTAATTATTACAACTTATTATTATTCAATGTTGCAGCAACTTCTGCTTCATTGTTACTTTATGTTTTATATAAACTGTTGACTGATTCTTACCTCATGCTGCAAGACATCGTCGGAAGATGCTAGTCTTCGTTAGGCCTAGCTTCTTACCCTTGCTCTGAATTTCTGTCTTTCAGTCCACTATATACAGCCTCTTCATTCCGTTGATACAATGCATAATGCTTAGTAGCGGACGTAAGACTCGCGGGTATACTAGATACTCACCTGCTTTATTTCCTTTACTGTTTTGCCTGATCGGCCGCTGCAGTCGACGTTGGAGTCCAGGAGCAGGAGATCCCCGATGCCCGCTACGACGTCGAGTTCCCCGTTGACCAGGAGTATCTTGGAGGTTCCCAGGCAGGAGGCCTCGCCTTTTCGATCGTTGTTGTTTATGTGCTAGCCTTCTTAAGGCAACCTTGTACCTTGTGTCTGTACTCAGATACTGTTGCTTCCGCTGACTTTGTGCTCTCGAGCTGTTGTATTCGAGCCCTCATGGCCCCTGGCTTGTATTAAACAGCTTGTATTATTTTATTTGTAGAGTTGTGTTGTGATATCCCATCGTGAGTCCCTGATCTCGATCGTGTACCTTGCGTGTATGATTACTGTACACGACTTGATTTTGGGGGCGTCACAAGTTGGTATCAGAGCCGACTGCCTGTAGGAAGCCCCTAACCACTCCTTGGTCGAAGTTGAGTCTAGACTTTGAAAAACGATTTTTCTAACTTAATGTTTGGCTTACGGGCCCACATCGATGTCACTACGTGTGATATCTTTGGTATTAGGATCTTTTTCTCCGTACCTATGCTCTGGGACTCTGCTCTCTCATCCTTGCTGGTAAAGTTTTACTAACTCCGACTTAGGTTCACGTACCTCCTTCCTCCCGGAGACCTCTGCATTCCCGATGATCGCCTGATTCACCTGAAGATTCCGACGATTACTGTCTGATCAATTCCCGAGAACCTGCGTGTTCATCGCCTTTGCAATCCCCTGCCACCTATAAGTCCGTGTGGATAGTTACATCCACCTCCCGATCTGGAAGTCATAATTCCTTTGTACTTAAGCATCGAATTTTCTCGATGCTCCTATCACCTGATGCCTTTGCATTCTCTCTCCTTCTGGTTGAGTGTCGATACTCACATCAGATTCTTTGCGAACCACCTAACCTTTGGTGGATTATTTTCCGGCTAATCTTACGTGGCCTATTCCATGTGTCAATTAAATTCATTGTGTGAAATACCATCCTTGTCCCTCGATGATTTGTGTTATCGTCGACAACCTCCCTTGTCTCCGTGCCAATACAACTTGATCATATGTATCGTGCTCTGTTTTCCCTTGGGAAAGATATACACGTGATACTTGTGTATCATCACTTTTCCCCATCCGTTGGTCTGCTGATCAGACAATGACATTTACCTTTCCGTTGGTCTGTTTGATCAGACAACCATGTTTTACCTTTCATTGGTCTGTTTAATCTTCCTTGTGATATAAATTATCTGGGCAGTGATAATTCCCTGCTTATGTAAACACTTTGGTGTGCTACATTGTCTGTACAACCAGTTACGATTGTTGATGACTTTTCGGTGACCACCGATGGACGAGAACTTTGCCAATTGGTGCGCCTCGTCTTAACGAGCCGGAAAATGGTTCTCTTCGTCCCTCGCCCTTGGTACTGATGATGTTGCCGACATAGTTGACAAGTTTTTCTCTGACAAACCTTGCCTCGTGCTCGCATGGAATGTCGCCACCCTTCTTACCTTCTGTGGGCCCATAACCCACAGTTCCACAGGATCGAAACCTGACTCTCTTGAACCCTTCTGTTCTCGAAGTTATTCCTCTTGCTTGACCTCGTATGCAATTCACGAGTCCTCTACCTTGTGATATTCCGTCCGATATCAGACTCAGTGTTTGTGTCTGATGATCGGGGCCCTTTCCCCATCTTCCGTCATCGGCATCGAATACGTGCCTATCCGCTTAAAACTCCTCACGATGTACTTCCCTGAGGTTAAACTCGGAAGGACTTTGTACCCCATACCCTTGAACAACCCCATTTGATGGATCTTGTATCGATCCGACCCCCTTAATCTTTATCCCTTAACCTGTTCGTAAGTGTGATGAAGCCCCCGACGAAAGGATGAAAACTCATCGAGATGCACCGAAGCAAAGAGATGGAGACCTCAACATGAAGGATTAAATTCTTCGAGTAGGACCACAAGAACCAGAAGAATTGCTAGAAGGCGAAACTGAAACTCTACCCCTTACACTACTTTTAATTCTCGGGACGAGAATTCTTTGTAGTGGTGGAGATTTGTAACACCCTCAGGTCCAGTACAGTAATCACTACAGTGATTTCACTGTTAGTGATCATTACTGTTGATAATCAAGCCTTGATCACCTTGATCATAGCTCTGTCAGATTCCAACCCAGATAAAATTTTCAAATAAGTGTGGATTGTAAATCTTGCTCCAAAAATTGTGGATGCCAGTCAATCAACATGATCATGGTTAAACCAAGTCACCCTTAGCCATTAGAATAATCACAACTCTATGTTGATTGTGAAACCAATCTTGTGGTGTCATAAAAAATTATTTTGAGAGTTAATATAAAATGAAATCTTAGTAAACAAAAATGGTGGAATCAAATTCTAAAATGCCTAACACTCATTAGGCCACGATGTTTTAGCAATAGTTATTTTATTAAAATGGTATAGTAATATTAAGTAATAATAAATGGAATAAAATAATAGCTTGGACCATTTATTAAATTTCCTTGATAATTAAAATAAACAAGTGGGAATTTTAAATGAACTAAAAATTATGGAACCAATTTTATAAAATGCCTAAAAATCAGTAGCCTTTATTAAAAGTGATATGGGATTTTATTACCATGTTTAAAAATGCTAAACAAATAAAACAGTAGTAAAACAATACCATTTAATATCCTTTTTAAGTAAAACAAAATGCAAATGAGTTTATAAATGCCCAAACTTTTTGTGGCATCTTGTTAAAGTGTAACACTGATATAGGTGAAATTATAACATTTTACAAAATCAAAACCTAGCTAAAATAAATTAAAACACAAAAGAAATAAAAATTGCAAAAAAAAACCCTATCTAGCAGCCACTAGGCAAGGCCCACCCGGCCCAGTCCCCTCTCTTCTCTCTCCCTCCTCACTGTTTCTTCCCCAACCACCCCCGCACGCGCCGTGGACAGTGGAGCAGGGCGCCATGGCCGCCCCCACCCTCACCTGCTCCCTCGCCCTCCTCCACCTGCCCCCCCCTTGACCCCCTGCCCACTCCATTCCCCCCCTCCCTCTCTCTGTGGACAGGCCGCACCCGAGCCGCCATGGCCGCGGGCTCATGAACTCGCGCGGCCGCTGCGCTCCTTAGCCACGACCATCGTGTCCAGGAGCTCACCCACGTTCGACTTCGTCTCCTCGCGCTCGCCATCGACGTCGTGATGCACTACCTCGTCGGGATTGGGCCGCCCCCGTCGCCTCAGCCACCAGCGATGCCGCCCCAAATTCGTCGCCTCCGGTCCACCTTCGGCATCCTCGTCGCCTCCATTTGGCCCGCTGTAAGATTCCGCGCCGAAACCCCCGTCGCTGCGCTCATTTTGGTACCGTAGGAGCCACCCCGCACTGATGCACTCCGGCCGTCGCCGGTTGAGGCCATGGCCGTCGGGCTCGGGCGCTCCAGCCCGCGAACCCCACGCGCCCTGCCCCTCCGTGCCACTCCCGTGCGCGGCCACGGCCTCACGCGCCGGCCTCCGCCCCGTAGCCCGCGCCCCCGTCCCGTCGCGCCCCCCCTGCTTCGGCATCGCCGCCGTGCCACAGCGTGCCGCCGGCGTGCAGTTTGGCCGTGGGGTAATACCCACCCACTGACTAGTGGGACCAGCCCGGGTTAATTAGCCACTAATCCAAACATTTAACCCCCCCCCATGTGAGACTTACCAGTGGGGCCTACCCCTGCTAAATTAATTTAATTAATGTATATTAACAGTGTGTCAATGACAACTTGGCCCCACCTGTAAGTAGTAAGTTTAATTTAAATCGAAAATATAATGTCCCACTGACATGTGGGACCCCACTTTTATTAGATTAAAGAAAATCATTTTATTAAACTGTCCCAATGACAGGTGGGACCCACTGGTCAGTTTGACCAGTCAAACACCCCTGTGTATGACAAGTGGGGCCCCTTTGTCAGCCCTATTTTGGATAAGTTTGTGGATAATGTTGCTATTTAAATAATAAAAGAAATTCCAGAAATTCCAAAAATCTTTTAAATATTAGAAATTCAATATCTTTTAAACCGTAACTCAGATTCAAAAACTTTATAAATGAAAATTGATCAGAAAAATATAACGAATACGGATACGATATCTGTATGTCTACCACCCCCCTCTAACGTACCGAACATCGACATTCCCCCCTCCGGGCCGTTTGTCGATAATTCCCGGTACCGATAAAAATTGCCCGGGTCAAAATACTTTGTATACGAAAGTTACTCAGAACGGATCAACGATTACAGATACGATACCCATATCCTCATCACACCCCTCAAACTTACCGATCATCAAACTGTTCCCCCTCCGGTGGCATTGTCCGATGGATTGCCCGATAACCGTTAAACTGTCCGGTACTGTTAGAGTGCCCGGATGAATTTATTCCGAACACGAAAGTTGTCCGGAATGGTTCAAATAGCATGGATACACCCCCCTTATGTTGTTCCGGTAACCGCGACACCTCCGGCTTGATCCTTCCCCCTCCGGACACCCTGTCCGGTAATCACCCGGAGCCGGCAGTTCATCATCAGATGAATTCCCGCTCCGAGCATATTGCATTGCACTGCGTTAGAACCCCGTTTACAATTCATATGTTATGTCTTGCATTTTTATTGCTATTATTGTTGTGTATTTATTGTTTCTCCCCCCCCCCCCCTTTAATCTTCGGTAGACCCCGCTGCTGCCGTCGACTACATCGATGCCGAGTACGACTACGTCGTCGACGACCCTACTACTACCGTCGAGCTTGCAGGCAAGCAGAGCCATTCTCTTCCCCAGATATCGCCTATCTTTCCGTACCTTTCTTGCACTAGGCATTGTTACTGCTGCTGCTACGATTACAATCCTATTCAATTGCATAGCCTGTTTTTGTCGCCCCTTGATGTACCTTCCTTTAATCCTATGCTGCCTATTATTACTTATGCATTATTCAGCAGTAAACCCTGCGCATTGTTAGTTAGGTTTAGAATAGCGGGCTGTGATCACTCTGGGAGTGATCGCGGGAATGATATATTACAACTGAAACAGGTACGGATCAATGCAGACACCCTAGGGAACCTACAACGGCGAGACTCTTCCGAGTCGCTTCGAGTTTGACTTACGAGTGGAATGGACTCGTATTTCACTCTCGTCGGCTCAGTAGCGTAACATCACCGGGATGATACGAGGTTTACCTCTTTAGTTCTTTCCGCTGATGTCTCTGTCAAACCTTTTTAAGTGTGCCATTGAGGGTGATACCTCCTGGTTTCACTTAATGGTAGGAACTCGAACCAACTGGTGTCCTTAAAGGTAAGAAGTCGGGCGACCCAACGGTGCCCGCGAGAGGTATTGCGACGGGACGACAGGGAGGGTACGACCAGTGTACCGGTGTGCTTGGCCCCTGGTCGTTGGCCGCGAGAGTTACCAACCCACGAAAGTCGAGCTCCTCCAGGAGTACACGCGAGACAAGGTAAGGAGACGGTTCACCTTGTTGGTAACCGCAGCGACTTGGTGGGACGACAGGGCAGGCACCGATGTACTGGTGGTCCTGGCTGCTGTCGTTGTCCGCGGGTCGGTTAAGTCGAGGCAACGATAACGGTTGTCACGCAGGTTAATTAAAATGCTAAATGGTTCAGTGAATGTCTTGAGTTGGCTATATGCCATGTACGCACTACCTACCCGTGGGAACTACGAGTTATGGGCTCCTCTGCTTCTTAGTGTCGTCCGAGGCCTCTTCAGACGTCAGCAGTACCGCGGCCTGCGCCGGGAAGTGGTGTTGTCTTATTTGCTCGCGCGGTGGTGTCTTATTTGGATTTGCTTTAACTTCACCGGCCAGCCTCGCACCGTGCAGGAGTACGTCGGGGTTAGGGTCCAAAGCCCCGCGTACATAGGATATAGTCCGGCGGATGACCTCTCTGTTGAGTTTGAAAGATGGGCTATGAAGTGTCGGATAGCCTCGGTGGAGCGTTCCCTAACAAGGTTCCCGCCACCCTGGAGATCCGTGCGTGTAGCGTAACACAAGTGCACCCCTGCAGGGAAGATTAATCTATTCGAATAGCCGTGTCCACGGTAACAGGACGCTTTATGCTGAAGCTGGATCCTACCACTAGAAACTATTAATATTAAACTGTATGGTTCCGGGTCCTCTTCCTCGCGGGGATGTCGAGGAGGTGAACTCGGAGGCATTGTTAATTATTACAACTTATTATTATTCAATGTTGCAGCAACTTCTGCTTCATTGTTACTTTATGTTTTATATAAACTGTTGACTGATTCTTACCTCATGCTGCAAGACATCGTCGGAAGATGCTAGTCTTCGTTAGGCCTAGCTTCTTACCCTTGCTCTGAATTTCTGTCTTTCAGTCCACTATATACAGCCTCTTCATTCCGTTGATACAATGCATAATGCTTAGTAGCGGACGTAAGACTCGCGGGTATACTAGATACTCACCTGCTTTATTTCCTTTACTGTTTTGCCTGATCGGCCGCTGCAGTCGACGTTGGAGTCCAGGAGCAGGAGATCCCCGATGCCCGCTACGACGTCGAGTTCCCCGTTGACCAGGAGTATCTTGGAGGTTCCCAGGCAGGAGGCCTCGCCTTTTCGATCGTTGTTGTTTATGTGCTAGCCTTCTTAAGGCAACCTTGTACCTTGTGTCTGTACTCAGATACTGTTGCTTCCGCTGACTTTGTGCTCTCGAGCTGTTGTATTCGAGCCCTCATGGCCCCTGGCTTGTATTAAACAGCTTGTATTATTTTATTTGTAGAGTTGTGTTGTGATATCCCATCGTGAGTCCCTGATCTCGATCGTGTACCTTGCGTGTATGATTACTGTACACGACTTGATTTTGGGGGCGTCACAAGTTGGTATCAGAGCCGACTGCCTGTAGGAAGCCCCTAACCACTCCTTGGTCGAAGTTGAGTCTAGACTTTGAAAAACGATTTTTCTAACTTAATGTTTGGCTTACGGGCCCACATCGATGTCACTACGTGTGATATCTTTGGTATTAGGATCTTTTTCTCCGTACCTATGCTCTGGGACTCTGCTCTCTCATCCTTGCTGGTAAAGTTTTACTAACTCCGACTTAGGTTCACGTACCTCCTTCCTCCCGGAGACCTCTGCATTCCCGATGATCGCCTGATTCACCTGAAGATTCCGACGATTACTGTCTGATCAATTCCCGAGAACCTGCGTGTTCATCGCCTTTGCAATCCCCTGCCACCTATAAGTCCGTGTGGATAGTTACATCCACCTCCCGATCTGGAAGTCATAATTCCTTTGTACTTAAGCATCGAATTTTCTCGATGCTCCTATCACCTGATGCCTTTGCATTCTCTCTCCTTCTGGTTGAGTGTCGATACTCACATCAGATTCTTTGCGAACCACCTAACCTTTGGTGGATTATTTTCCGGCTAATCTTACGTGGCCTATTCCATGTGTCAATTAAATTCATTGTGTGAAATACCATCCTTGTCCCTCGATGATTTGTGTTATCGTCGACAACCTCCCTTGTCTCCGTGCCAATACAACTTGATCATATGTATCGTGCTCTGTTTTCCCTTGGGAAAGATATACACGTGATACTTGTGTATCATCACTTTTCCCCATCCGTTGGTCTGCTGATCAGACAATGACATTTACCTTTCCGTTGGTCTGTTTGATCAGACAACCATGTTTTACCTTTCATTGGTCTGTTTAATCTTCCTTGTGATATAAATTATCTGGGCAGTGATAATTCCCTGCTTATGTAAACACTTTGGTGTGCTACATTGTCTGTACAACCAGTTACGATTGTTGATGACTTTTCGGTGACCACCGATGGACGAGAACTTTGCCAATTGGTGCGCCTCGTCTTAACGAGCTGGAAAATGGTTCTCTTCGTCCCTCGCCCTTGGTACTGATGATGTTGCCGACATAGTTGACAAGTTTTTCTCTGACAAACCTTGCCTCGTGCTCGCATGGAATGTCGCCACCCTTCTTACCTTCTGTGGGCCCATAACCCACAGTTCCACAGGATCGAAACCTGACTCTCTTGAACCCTTCTGTTCTCGAAGTTATTCCTCTTGCTTGACCTCGTATGCAATTCACGAGTCCTCTACCTTGTGATATTCCGTCCGATATCAGACTCAGTGTTTGTGTCTGATGATCGGGGCCCTTTCCCCATCTTCCGTCATCGGCATCGAATACGTGCCTATCCGCTTAAAACTCCTCACGATGTACTTCCCTGAGGTTAAACTCGGAAGGACTTTGTACCCCATACCCTTGAACAACCCCATTTGATGGATCTTGTATCGATCCGACCCCCTTAAGCTTTATCCCTTAACCTGTTCGTAAGTGTGATGAAGCCCCCGACGAAAGGATGAAAACTCATCGAGATGCACCGAAGCAAAGAGATGGAGACCTCAACATGAAGGATTAAATTCTTCGAGTAGGACCACAAGAACCAGAAGAATTGCTAGAAGGCGAAACTGAAACTCTACCCCTTACACTACTTTTAATTCTCGGGACGAGAATTCTTTGTAGTGGTGGAGATTTGTAACACCCTCAGGTCCAGTACAGTAATCACTACAGTGATTTCACTGTTAGTGATCATTACTGTTGATAATCAAGCCTTGATCACCTTGATCATAGCTCTGTCAGATTCCAACCCAGATAAAATTTTCAAATAAGTGTGGATTGTAAATCTTGCTCCAAAAATTGTGGATGCCAGTCAATCAACATGATCATGGTTAAACCAAGTCACCCTTAGCCATTAGAATAATCACAACTCTATGTTGATTGTGAAACCAATCTTGTGGTGTCATAAAAAATTATTTTGAGAGTTAATATAAAATGAAATCTTAGTAAACAAAAATGGTGGAATCAAATTCTAAAATGCCTAACACTCATTAGGCCACGATGTTTTAGCAATAGTTATTTTATTAAAATGGTATAGTAATATTAAGTAATAATAAATGGAATAAAATAATAGCTTGGACCATTTATTAAATTTCCTTGATAATTAAAATAAACAAGTGGGAATTTTAAATGAACTAAAAATTATGGAACCAATTTTATAAAATGCCTAAAAATCAGTAGGCTTTATTAAAAGTGATATGGGATTTTATTACCATGTTTAAAAATGCTAAACAAATAAAACAGTAGTAAAACAATACCATTTAATATCCTTTTTAAGTAAAACAAAATGCAAATGAGTTTATAAATGCCCAAACTTTTTGTGGCATCTTGTTAAAGTGTAACACTGATATAGGTGAAATTATAACATTTTACAAAATCAAAACCTAGCTAAAATAAATTAAAACACAAAAGAAATAAAAATTGCAAAAAAAAAACCCTATCTAGCAGCCACTAGGCAAGGCCCACCCGGCCCAGTCCCCTCTCTTCTCTCTCCCTCCTCACTGTTTCTTCCCCAACCACCCCCGCACGCGCCGTGGACAGTGGAGCAGGGCGCCATGGCCGCCCCCACCCTCACCTGCTCCCTCGCCCTCCTCCACCTGCCCCCCCCTTGACCCCCTGCCCACTCCATTCCCCCCCTCCCTCTCTCTGTGGACAGGCCGCACCCGAGCCGCCATGGCCGCGGGCTCATGAACTCGTGCGGCCGCTGCGCTCCTTAGCCACGACCATCGTGTCCAGGAGCTCACCCACGTTCGACTTCGTCTCCTCGCGCTCGCCATCGACGTCGTGATGCACTACCTCGTCGGGATTGGGCCGCCCCCGTCGCCTCAGCCACCAGCGATGCCGCCCCAAATTCGTCGCCTCCGGTCCACCTTCGGCATCCTCGTCGCCTCCATTCGTCGCCTCCGGTCCACCTTCGGCATCCTCGTCACGCAGGTTAATTAAAATGCTAAATGGTTCAGTGAATGTCTTGAGTTGGCTATATGCCATGTACGCACTACCTACCCGTGGGAACTACGAGTTATGGGCTCCTCTGCTTCTTAGTGTCGTCCGAGGCCTCTTCAGACGTCAGCAGTACCGCGGCCTGCGCCGGGAAGTGGTGTTGTCTTATTTGCTCGCGCGGTGGTGTCTTATTTGGATTTGCTTTAACTTCACCGGCCAGCCTCGCACCGTGCAGGAGTACGTCGGGGTTAGGGTCCAAAGCCCCGCGTACATAGGATATAGTCCGGCGGATGACCTCTCTGTTGAGTTTGAAAGATGGGCTATGAAGTGTCGGATAGCCTCGGTGGAGCGTTCCCTAACAAGGTTCCCGCCACCCTGGAGATCCGTGCGTGTAGCGTAACACAAGTGCACCCCTGCAGGGAAGATTAATCTATTCGAATAGCCGTGTCCACGGTAACAGGACGCTTTATGCTGAAGCTGGATCCTACCACTAGAAACTATTAATATTAAACTGTATGGTTCCGGGTCCTCTTCCTCGCGGGGATGTCGAGGAGGTGAACTCGGAGGCATTGTTAATTATTACAACTTATTATTATTCAATGTTGCAGCAACTTCTGCTTCATTGTTACTTTATGTTTTATATAAACTGTTGACTGATTCTTACCTCATGCTGCAAGACATCGTCGGAAGATGCTAGTCTTCGTTAGGCCTAGCTTCTTACCCTTGCTCTGAATTTCTGTCTTTCAGTCCACTATATACAGCCTCTTCATTCCGTTGATACAATGCATAATGCTTAGTAGCGGACGTAAGACTCGCGGGTATACTAGATACTCACCTGCTTTATTTCCTTTACTGTTTTGCCTGATCGGCCGCTGCAGTCGACGTTGGAGTCCAGGAGCAGGAGATCCCCGATGCCCGCTACGACGTCGAGTTCCCCGTTGACCAGGAGTATCTTGGAGGTTCCCAGGCAGGAGGCCTTGCCTTTTCGATCGTTGTTGTTTATGTGCTAGCCTTCTTAAGGCAACCTTGTACCTTGTGTCTGTACTCAGATACTGTTGCTTCCGCTGACTTTGTGCTCTCGAGCTGTTGTATTCGAGCCCTCATGGCCCCTGGCTTGTATTAAACAACTTGTATTATTTTATTTGTAGAGTTGTGTTGTGATATCCCATCGTGAGTCCCTGATCTCGATCGTGTACCTTGCGTGTATGATTACTGTACACGACTTGATTTTGGGGGCGTCACAAATGTACACTTTGTAGAGAATTGCAATGGTACCTGCTGTTCATACAAGGCATGTGTACTGCGTGTATGTTTATAACATGCATGTCTTTGTATGGGTTTTCGAGACCTTAGTTGTGTTCTGGCTGGCGGTCTTTCATACACCAAGTGGCCCTTAGATGTGCGCAGCTTGGGGCATCACGATGCGATTTCTCGAGACTCCGTCTCGTGCACACTTTGTGGTATGATCGAGCCCGCCCTAGATCCCGACTAAGTGATCGGGCTGGAGTAAGTCTATGTAAGAGTTTTGAGATAGTCGGTAGTATGGTTGAGGCGACTTGTCTTTGAATATGGGAGTTCACCACCCATATCATTTGACTTGTGTGCGGACGATGAGGACCCATCTCAGTTGATCATCCGGCCTGGATGGGATGCCCCTCACGTACGATGCTTTCCGAGAATGTTCAGTGCTTGGCCTTGTCTGCTTAGACAAGTGGGTGCGGTTCTCGGCTCTCCATATGACTATGTCTTAACTGTACTTGCATACGCTAACCCCGGGTCTCGACAGACTTGGTATCAGAGCAGGACTGACTGTAGGACTAGTAGCCTTGGCCGAAGTTGAGTCTAGCTTGCTATAGTTATATAGTTACTCTGGGTATATATGGGAACAACGTAAGGCTTCATTTTTCTCCTTACCCCCTTCGTTCTGAGTTCTGAGTCACCCTCAGCTTGTTCTACGGGAAGATAGGACTAGGCTCTCCTCTGTCTGATTAGCATATCTCGTTGATTGCTTCCCTATAGCCGTAGGAAAGTTGTGTCTGGTTTTCCTAGCATTATTATAATGCTGATTTCTTACATCGTATTATGTAAGTACAGTTTTTCATGATTGAAAGAAATTGTCATTTCTTACAATTACAGCCGTTATGTTGTCCGAGTTATTCCAGGTTTATCTCATAATCTGATGCATTTGCAAACTCCTTTCTGTTTCAGATGGCAGATCTTCCCCCTCGGCAGATTGTTCGTTTGACCAGGTGCCTCGGTGTGCGTGGCCATCCCGCCACGTTGATCGAGATGATGTCCTATGTGGGATATCGATGGTATCCTGAGTACACCATCGAGGAGCAGTTCCACGACTTCAACCAGACGCAGTTCCACTGCATTGTCCGGATCTACCCGCACCACGTTGGAGTCACCCAGCCTATCCACTTTGGACATGGCATCGGCGTTACCGAGAACATGGCTGTGCAGGATGCTGCATATTCATGTATTACACTGTTGAGAGAGGAGCACACCATGCTGAGAGAGACTTCTTTCCGCTATATCCCTGCTGCACTTCCAGGAGAAGAGGGATATTACACCGGACTCTACTCAGATCACTCTGCAGAGGATCCAGCACTCCAGGTGACTGCTAGGTTTGCTAGTGACAGAGATCGTGATGCACGTGCTCTCCGTTTTGAGCTCCACGCTACTTGAGTTCGTCTGTACCGAGCACTGACGCTCTTGGCACCCTTTGTGAGCGTGGGATCAGTGGAGTACGATGCGATCTATCCAGTGAGGACCCAGATGCCTTCTCGAGTTGCTTGGCCCGAGATTGGAGGAATTTTTCCACCCCGTGGTCCTTTGCTTCCACCATACACTGGACCTAGGCCCCATCCTTTCCCAAATGGATATCAGGGTCCACAAGCCTCCGTGTTTTCCGATGGTCACCTCCAGCTACCGGGATACGCGGGTAACTTTTATGAGGACTACTATGGAGATGGAGATGAGTGAGACCGCCTGTGGTCTTACTTAGTGAGGATGTAGTAGTATCCTAGTATATTGTAAGCAAGGTGTCTAAGTTCCAGAGGCTTAGATAAATGATGTATAGGAAGTCAGAGTGCCTCTGAAGGATGTATCATCTTCATCACGTTTGTATTAGCCTAGTGCTTGTATTTAAACGATGTATGGTTTGTATGACAGCTTGTGAATATATGGCTTGTATGCTTTTATCACCATGTTGTCAAGATGATTACTTCCTTTGCTCTGTAATCCTTCCAGTACTTCAATACCTTGATTAGACTCTTCAATCAACTCTGTTTGACTTTGGTTTTTCCACCTCAAGATGTCTCAAGGAACACGTGGCCAGATTGGTCGTAACCAAGGTCGTGCGAATGACCAGGAGGAAGGCAACCTTCCACCCCCACCCACGATGGCCCAAGTTCTGATGGAGGCCGAGAGGAACCGCCGTGACTCTCACCACCTGTTGGAAGTCATCGCACGCAACACCACTCAGCAGCGCAATGAGCTGGTGTCCCTGAACGACTTCATCCGGCTTCATCCCCCGGTTTTCAGTTACTCCACCGAGCCCCTTGACGCCGATGACTGGCTCCGCAGCATCGAGAGGAAGCTCCAAGCCGGCCATGTTGCAGATGGCGACAAGGTCAATTATGCCACCTATCACCTTGAAGGTGCAGCAAGCTCTTGGTGGGAGAATTTTCTGAATATGCGCCCAGTTGGACCACCTGCATCTTGGGAGGAGTTCTGCACGTCCTTCCGCGAGCACCACATCCCCAAGGGTCTCATGGACCGCAAACGTGAGGAGTTCTGTAACCTCACTCAAGGCAGAAGAACCGTGGACGAGTTTAGTTGTGAGTTCAACCGACTTGCTCGTTATGCAACTGAAGAAGTCTCCACCGACTCCAAGAAACAAGAGAGGTTCCGTCGTGGCCTCAACAGTGGACTCCGTCGTGAGCTCAACCTTCATGACTTTGCCACCTTCCAGGTCCTTGTCAACAAGGCCATCAAGGCAGAGGACATGAACACCCCCAATGATTTTCGCAAACATCCTAGAGATGACGGATCATCCAGTTCTAGCTCCCAGAAGCGCAAGATCTGGATCCCCAATAGCATGTTCCGCCAGAACAACCCACCGAGGCCATCCTATGTGGCGCCTCGTTCACCCACCCAGTTCCACCCAGCTCCACCAAACAACCCAGCTCCACGCACTATTTTCGGGGCTTGCTACAAGTGTGGTCAGGCAGGCCACTACTCTCGCGAGTGCCCCCAGAACTAGGTCCAGAACCAAAATGCTCCACCACGTGCCGGAGGCAGCAACAAGAACAACAATAGTCGTGGCAAGCCACCCCAGAAGGTCTTCACCGCCAAACCCGCTCCTTCCGCAACTCGTGGACGTCTGAACCAGGTTGCCGCTGAAGAGACTGACGACACCACTGACGTCATTCTTGGTATGCTCCCAGTCAATTTTGTTCCTACTTCCGTTCTTTTCGACCCAGGAGCATCTCATTCATTCATGTCGGAAAGTTATGCACTTCGTCATGAGTTACCCTTTGTTGAATTGTCCACCCCGATGGTTATTCAAGCTCCAGGGTCAAGATGGCAAACTAATAGAGTGAGCCATGGTAATCAAATAGCAATTGAGGGTTTAGTATTCCTTGCTTCACTCATAGCCCTCAAGTCTTCAGACATTGATGTCATCCTTGGCATGGATTGGCTATCAAGACAGAATGCCTATCTGGATTGCAAAGGAAAATCCGTGAAACTCACCCACCCTTCAGGCAAAACCATCAACTATACCTCACCCAGAACAAGAAACCAAGTGCATTCCTTGAATGTACTTCCCCTTCCCGAACTTGAAGATATTCCGGTGGTTCGTGACTTCCCGGATGTCTTTCCTGAAGAGCTGCCGGGCATGCCACCCAACAGGTGTGTAGAATTTATAGTGGATCTTGTTCGAGGAACCGCACCAATTTCCAAACGCCCATATAAAATGGCCCCACATGAGTTAGCTGAGCTAAAAACCCAACTTGATGCTTCGTTGGCAAAAGGCTTCATCCGCCCTAGCTCATCGCCATGGGGTTGCCCCGTTCTGTTCGTAAAGAAGAAAGATGGAACAGAAAGGATGTGCATAGACTATCGCCCGCTAAATTTAGCGACGATAAAGAACAAATACCCACTGCCCAGGATCAATGATCTTTATGATCAACTTGCAGGATCCGCTGTCTTTTCTAAGATGGATTTGAGATTAGGTTATCATCAGAGCAGAATCCGAAACGAGGACATTCCCAAAACGGCTTTTACTACTCGTTATGGTCTTTACGAGTACACCGTCATGTCCTTTGGTTTAACCAATGCCCCCGCCACCTTCTCACGCTTGATGAATTCGATCTTCATGGAGTACCTAGATAAATTTGTTGTGGTTTATCTCGATGACATTCTCATCTACTCGAAGAACGAAGGAGATCATGCCGAACACTTAAGGCTGGTATTGATGAAACTTAGAGAACATCGCCTGTACGCTAAATTCTCCAAGTGTGAATTCTGGCTACCAGAAGTGACCTACTTAGGCCACGTGATTTCTGAAAAAGGCATTGCTGTGAATCCCGAGAGAGTTCAGGCCGTCCTTGACTGGACTCCACCTGAATCGGTTAAGAAAGTTAGAAGTTTTCTTGGCCTAGCCAGCTATTGTCGTCGCTTCGTCGAGAACTTTTCTAAAGTTGCAAAGCCTCTAACTGAACTCCTCAAGAAAGATAAGAAATTCTTATGGACTCCCAAGTGAGAGGAAAGCTTTCAAGAGCTAAAAAGAAGATTGACTTTCGCACCCGTACTTGCACCTCCAGACACAAAAAGGGATTTCGAGATCTATTGTGACGCATCACGGCAAGGGTTAGGATGCATACTTCTGCAAGATCGACATGTGGTAGCTTATGCTTCATGCCAATTGCGGCCACATGAAGAGAACTATCCTACTCATGACCTTGAACTCGCTGCCGTAGTTCATGCCCTAACAACTTGGCGACATTACCTCCTTGGTAATCGTTGTGAGATTTATTCCGACCACCAAAGCCTCAAATATATTTTCACCCAGCCAGATCTTAATCTCAGGCAAAGACGCTGGATTGAGTTGATAAAAGATTACGACGTAGAAATTTCTTACACCTCAGGCAAGGCCAATGTCATGGATGATGCACTAAGTCGTAAGTCGTACTGTAACAACCTCATGTTACAGCAGTATCAACCACTTCTTCATGAGGACTTTCGCAAGCTCAACGTTGAAATTGTTCCTCATGGCTATCTTTCAACCTTGGTGGCGAAACCAACTCTTGAGGATCAAATTATAGTTTCCCAAAGGCGTGCACGAGGTGTTCGCCGGATCAAGGAGAACATTGTTAGCGGAGTTGCTAAATGTTTCTCCACAGATAGCAAAGGAACGGTATTCTTTGAAAATCGTTTAGTAGTACCTAAGAATAAGGAACTAAGGCAACTCATCCTCAAAGAAGCCCATGACACACCCCTCTCAATTCATCCCGGTAGCACAAAAATGTACCGAGATCTACGCCAGAGATTTTGGTGGACTAGGATGAAGAGAGACATTGCTCAATTTGTTGCCGAATGTGATGTTTGTCGTCGCATTAAGGCAGAACATCAAAGACCTGCTGGTACACTTCAACCTTTGTCCATTCCTGAGTGGAAATGGGACAAAGTCGGTATGGACTTCATCACCGGCTTTCCAAGAACCCAGAAAGGAAACAATGCCATCTTCGTTGTCATAGATAGGCTTTCCAAAGTTGCTCACTTCCTTCCGGTTCGCGAGTCTATAACTGCTAGTCAGTTAGCGGACTTGTACATCTCCAGAATTGTATCACTTCACGGTGTTCCGTTGGAAATCAATTCTGATCGCGGTAGCCTTTTCACCTCTAGATTTTGGGGAAGCTTCCAACGTGCTTTGGGAACTCATCTCTCCTTTAGTACGGCTTTCCATCCTCAGTCTAGCAGTCAAGTCGAAAGGGTTAACCAAATTCTTGAAGACATGCTCAGAGCTTGTGTTATCTCATTCGGGAAGAATTGGGAGAATTCTCTTCCATTTGCCGAATTTGCTTATAACAATAGTTTTCAATCTAGTCTGAACATGGCTCCTTTTGAACTCCTTTATAGACGACGATGTCGAACACCACTAAACTGGTCTGAAACCGGTGAAAGACAATTCTTTGGACCGGACATGATCAAGGAAGCAGAAGAGCAAGTTCGCATTGTTCGTGATCAATTGAAAGCAGCCCAGTCTCGTCAGAAAATCTACTATGATCGTCATCATAGGCAGGAAAGCTACAATCTGGATGAGAAGGTTTACCTTCGGGTTACTCCTCTGAAGGGAACCCAACGTTTCGGTATCAAAGGCAAGTTGGCCCCACGTTACATCGGACCTTTCCGCATTATTGCTAAATGTGGAGAAGTTGCCTACCAACTTGAACTACCTCCGCACCTCTCCCGAGTACATGATGTATTCCATGTGTCCCAACTCAGGCGTTGCTTCAAGGACCCCATCCGCGAAGTCGACCATGAAACGCTTGATCTCCAAGATGACCTTTCTTATCGAGAATACCCCGTTTGTATTCTTGATTCCGCAGAGCGTGTCACTCGTCGTCAGAAGATTAGGTTTCTGAAAGTGCAATGGTCACACCACTCTGAAAGAGAAGCTACATGGGAAAGAGAAGACCGTCTCAGTACCGAATACCCCTCCTTCCTCCCGCAGACTTCTGAATCTCGGGACGAGATTCTTTTGAGTGGGGGCGAGTTGTCAGAACCCTCTGTTAGGTATGTGCTAGGGTTAGCTAGTGCCTTTGCATCATGTCAAAATTTCAAAAAGAAATCTTGGAAATCAAATTCAAAATCAAAATGGGAGAAGGAACACCCCCCAGATGAATTAATTCAAAAGGCCATATTTTCCAAAAATTCATGTTAGAGTTTTGAAAAGTCTTATAAATGAGTGTGATCACATATCAAGTGATGTGGGACCCATCCCATGCTCATAGATTTTTCAAATATTCAAACAGTACCTTGGAATTAATGAAATACCCCTTTTTGATTTAAAATTCAAATCATTTGAATTTTAAAAATGTTGAAAGTTTATGAGTGGCTAGTTGTTATTTTTATGAGGCCACATAAAAGTTTTCAGCATTTAATAAAATGTTTAGCTATTTATTTTAGCTAAAAAGAACAAATTACAGAAAAACAGAAAGGAAAGATTAAAAAGAAAAGGGAAAAACCTTACCTGGCGCCCAGGCGAAGTCGGCCCACCCCAGCCCAGCCGGCCCAAAGGGGCACGGGGGTCTTCTTCCCCCTCCCGCGCCTCCAAGCTGCTCGGTGGAATGCCACCGAGCTAGCTGGTGGCGACACGTCGTCGTCGACGAGCTTCCACCCCTCCCCGTGGCCCCTTCTCGCACCTGGACGCGCCCTGGAGAACGACGCGTCCATTCCCCCCCTCCAGAGCTTCCTCCTCCACCTCCCGTGATCGTTTCCATCGACACCCGAGAGCGCCGCCGCTCGCCGTCGCAAGAACTCGTGGCCACTGACGTCGAGGAGTCAAGCCAACGTGTCCAAGTTCTTCGTCGTCGTCGTCATCGTCGAACTGAAGCAGGAATCGAACTCGGAGCCGTCGAAGTCGCCGGATTCTTCCTCGAGCTTCCGCCGACCGCCGTGGAAGACTTCGTCGATTACGCCGCCGTTGAGCCACCCCAGACCTCGCCACCACCTCTGCTGGATTCAGGGTGAGCTTGCGAGTGAAACCCCTCTCTTCTTCCCCTGGTTTGCTCGCTTTAGCTGGATCCGCCATGGATGTCGAAGCTTGTCGCCGCCATGGATGAGCTCGAGGTCGCCCCTGTACCCCTTCGTCTCAGCCAGAGCGTGCATTTGGCTCCTGAGCATGCTAGCTTTCGAACGCGAGCGAGTTTAGCCCGAACCGTGCACGGTAGCGTCGTCTACGACCTCGCCGTGGTTCTGCTTCCGCCGGAGTCGTCGCTGTCGTCGATTCCGAGCACCCCGCGAACCCCTGTTGCCTCCAGAAGACGCGGACGATCTCCAGGAGCAAGATGGTGTCCTCCCCGTGGCCTCCCGTGGCCCCTAGCTCATTCCGGCGAGTTGCCGCCGTGGCTCCAGTCGCCAGCGTCAAGCCGCCGGTGGGTTAGCCACTAATCACCCAGTTAGTGACCCCCTGGGTCACTGACCAGTGGGCCTAGTGGCTTAATTAAGCCACTGGATTAATTTAACCCACGGGTTAAGTTAACCCAGCCACTGACAGGGTGGCCCCACATGTCAGCCCCCCCCCCTTGACGCCAGCCTGACGTCAGCCTGACGCAGTAAATCATTTAATTGAATTTCCAGAAAAGAAAAATAGTTTAATAAATCCAGAAATTCCAGAAAATACCCCAAACTTTGGAAATTCATAGAAAATTCATATTAACTCCAAATTGGACAAATAATATATGAAAAATGATCAGGAGAAAATTATCTTTCCAAATATGCAACTTTCAACTCTGTTTGAGTTGAATTTAAAATGTGATCAGTAGCATTTGCTATTTGATTTAAATGGAATTAAATCAAATTTAATTCAAATATTTTGGCAACTTGAACCATGGCAACATGCTACATTTCACTTACACCTCAGAGGCATATCATACACATTTGAAGATAATTCAAAATGATCAAACCATATCACATATTACTTGGATAATGTTGAATTCAAATGTGGAGTTTGAATTTGCATTTTAAATGCAATATATTCCACTTAAATGGAATTGCCTCACACATCAAAACTTGTACTTCAAGCTTTAACATTCAATCATGTGCTTGAGAATTGCATTCATATTGATTGCTACTTCATGCTTTGTTTGTCGAGTAGAGGTGGAACCGGAGCAAGAGGTCACCCCCTTCGCTGAAGATCCAGAACCCGAACCTCGTCAGCAAGGCAAGCAAAACCCCATTGATCATGTCGATAAAATCCCACTTCCCTCTCATGTCTCGCTTATGCATTTTTTAGGATGATCACCATGCTTCGTTTCTACCGCATAGATGAACCCATTCCTTTGCATGACCTATCATTTTGTCACAGTAGTAAGCAAACCACAATCCTAGCAACTGTAGGAGTTGAATGATATCATGTGGCCCCTGCAATTGTTATCGCTTATTGCATGCTTAGTATGATACCATGTTATTACTGTGATGTGAGTCGGGATGGTAGTGATCATGTTGATGATAGTAGAAAAGTGTTGGTGAATCGACCCTAATACAAGGTGAACGATGAGAGGCTGTGTAGGAGTACACGGTGGGTTGTCTCGTTGAACATCGCCCTAAGTCCGAGTTCTTGTGTGGTGATCCAAGATGAAGAGTACAACCACACATTGGGCTCACTGACCCCTCTCAACCTATTAACTCATCCCTTTCGATGTCCAGATGTCGCAGTAGTTCGGAGTTCTGGTAGGCTTGTGGCCTGGATGCTAAGTGAGACAACGGCTCACCCGAGACCGGCTTATGCACCACGCACACATCACTTGGGTCCACTTCGGTAAACCGACCGGGTTCACGATTGTGGTAACCAACCCAAGTAGGCGGCTTTCTCGGACTAGATAGGCTATGAGGTAACAGTTGTGGTGAGCATCCTCGCTGGCACCCCTTGAATGGTGTCGAGATCAAAGGCGGTAAATGATGATCATGTGTGTGTAGCGGTACACCCCTGCAGGGTTAACAAAACTATTCGAATAGCCGCGTCCGTGGTTATGGACTACTTGGAAAGCTTAGCTTGATTATTAGATAACTTGAACCGGATACTTCTAAAACACACCAATATAAGTGTGAGTGCTATGGCGTGCTTTCTCGTGGGGAAGTCGAGGAAGACACCATAGTGGTGTATTGGTTGGTGAAAGTAGTGGACTCGTGTACGCTTCTTACCTCAAGTCTGGTACTCGTAGTTCAGGACTAGCCAAGTCAAAGCTGGCATTTCTGCAAGTTAATCCCACCTCCCTTTACCTTGATACATGTGCATGAGTAGTATAGCTCCTACGTAAGTCTTGCTGAGTACGCCTTTGTACTCACGTTTGCTTAATCTATGTTTTAGATGACGCCACTGACCCCGAAGGTGGCTTCTTCATCGAGCTGGACGACTGAAGTTAAACTAGTCTAGTCCCAGTCAGCAGACTGGTTCCCTCGTGGAGGGCTTTATGTTTGAATAAGGCTTCGTAAGCCAATTTGTTAAACTTGTCTGTACTCAGACATAATTTGCTTCCGCTTTATGTTGTAATGTTGGATCACATGTATGTGATCTCTGTGTGTACTCTATAAGAGTTATAAATAAAATGTACACTTTGTAGAGAATTGCAATGGTACCTGCTGTTCATACAAGGCATGTGTACTGCGTGTATGTTTATAACATGCATGTCTTTGTATGGGTTTTCGAGACCTTAGTTGTGTTCTGGCTGGAGGTCTTTCATACACCAAGTGGCCCTTAGATGTGCGCAGCTTGGGGCATCGCGATGCGATTGCTCGAGACTCCGTCTCGTGCACACTTTGTGGTATGATCGAGCCCGCCCTAGATCCCGACTAAGTGATCGGGCTGGAGTAAGTCTATGTAAGAGTTTTGAGATAGTCGGTAGTATGGTTGAGGCGACTTGTCTTTGAATATGGGAGTTCACCACCCATATCATTTGACTTGTGTGCGGACGATGAGGACCCATCTCAGTTGATCATCCGGCCTGGATGGGATGCCCCTCACGTACGATGCTTTCCGAGAATGTTCAGTGCTTGGCCTTGTCTGCTTAGACAAGTGGGTGCGGTTCTCGGCTCTCCATATGACTATATCTTAACTGTACTTGCATACGCTAACCCTGGGTCCCGACATGGCGGATCTTGTTTTGTATCAGTGTTTCCGACATCATCCTCGTCTACTGGCTCTTCAATTGTCACTTGCTCGAGTTCGGTAAGCTCGTCGGCTGCTACGCTTATGGTGGCGATGTAGTTTGCCACGATTGATTCGGGTTCCTTGGCCGGTTTGATGGATCGGTGTCTGATGCTTTCTAGGAAGGCGCCGGGTGGTACTGGCCCATGAGTGGATCCAATGTTTGCGAGCTCGTTAGCTTCCGTGTTGTTTGCTCTTGAGACGTAGTTGAGCTCGCATCCGTCGAAGCCACCTTCTAGGGTGTTGTAGAGATTCTGTTATGCTGACATATTGTCCATGACTGCTTCACAATCTGTCATTGTTTTGTTGGACGACGAGGTTGGAGACGCAGTAGATGAGAAGGCGAGTGGCACTTCAGGCTTTTTCCATACGCATGCCATGGAGGAGGGCTTCGTACTCTTCTTCATTGTTGGATGCCTTTTCAAGTTGATCTGGAGTATGTAATTTAGCTTGTCTCCCTTGGGGGAGATTAGTACGACGCCAACTCCAGCTCCTTGTTGTCTCTTTGATCCATCGAAGAACATTTTTCATGAGTTGGAGATGTCTGGGGGGCCAGGTGTTTAGACTTCCATCCATTCAACGAAGAAATAGGGGATGACTTCTGCTTTGATTGTTGTTGGGTGCTTGGAGCGCAGGTCACGAGGGCTGAGATCGATATTCCACTGAGCAACTCTTCCTGTGGCGCCCGGGTTGTTGAGGATATCTGAGAGTGGCACACTGCTGACCACGGTTATTGGGTGCTCGTCGAAGTAGTGCGAAACTTTGTGGGAGGTCATGAAACTTTGGGTGCTCGTCGAGTTTTTGATAGTGCGGGTATCTCTACAGGGCGCGTGTGAGGACTTCTCTAACGTAATAGATTGGTCTCTGGATTCCTTGTACTTTGCCTTCTTCAGTGCGCTCGACGACGAGTACGGTACTTACGACGCTGCTCCTGGCGGCGATGTAGATGTAGAGGGGTTCTAATTCTTTGGGGACTACAAAGATTGGAGGAATTGATAGGGTTTTCTTTCGGTCCGCGAACGCGTTTCACATTTCCTTTGTCCATTCAAACTTTCCACCTTTCCTAAGGAGGTAGTAAAATGGCACGGTGATGGCGGTGAAGTGAATAGGTTTAGTTGGGTTTCCTCCCCCGCTAACCGCGCCAATAAACGATTCTTGATAACCCACAAGTCTAGGGGATCACTTGTAGCTTTTCGATAAATAAGGATGTCGATCCCACGGGGAGCAGAAGGTGCTGATAAGTGACAATGGATAAGGAAAGGCTGCACACACTCAAAGGTAAATATTTAGGGGTTTTTGGTTTAAGCAACAGAAAAGTAAAAGGAAAGCATAGTAAAAAGGGTAACTGAGGAGTAGCAAGTGGCCCAATCCTTTCACAAGGATAAGCCTATGAACTAAACTTATAAAATCTAAAGCGTTCTCGAGAACACACGGGAGAGATAGCCAAGTTACTTTCACCATACTCCGCCAAGTAATATGTATTGTGTTGATAAGTGTCGGTGGGTGGATCAAGGCTAGTACACCTTCTAGACTAAGATAAGTGTACTCTTATGATTACACACCTTGCAAGAATCCGCAAATACAAGGTAGTAATTAAGGCATAAGCCTAACCACAACATTACGACCAAGGATCCATAATTCCCATGTGCAAAAGTGTGCGAACTGGGGTTCAGGTTTCTGTCACTCCAGAAACCCACCATAAGCATCCTTTGTGCACAATATATTCCTCTAGGACCATGAAAGGTGAAGTGTTAAGTGTTCGACTCACATAACACCACTACAGAAATAACAACACAACTTAAGTACCAAACAACACATAATACTTCAACATCATATGACTACTAACAACTATACTTCTCCCATGTTCTCAAGAACTAAAGTAACTACTCACAAGACATAAAAGAGATCATGATCAGAGCTGATAGATGGGTGGAAAACAATCTGGACACAATGATATTTCTCCAACAAAACTCAATAGCATTCACCACAAAGTAGTAGTCAACACCAACAGAGTAGAGAGGATAGATAGTATGGATTACAAAACAAGTTGCAATTGTGAGATGAGATGGGATGGAGATGGAGATGGTGCTGATGTTGGGGATGATGTTGATGATGATCTCGATGATGCCCGTGACGATGATGATGATGATGGTGACAATATCAACTTCCGGGAGGTGATCTCCCCAGCGGAATCTGCCCGCCGGAGATGGCTTTTCTCCTCTGTAGGTTTCCGCCCCGTGGCGGCGGCGAAACACGGAAACTCTTATTCTTTTAGGGTTTCTACCCCAGGGTTGTCTTATAGGCGAGAGGGGACCCGAGGGGGGCCACCAGGCATCCAGGAGTTGATCTGATTAAGCAACTTGGTGTCCACTTTTCACCACTGAATTCTGGTTCTGCTGCTTCGGCACCGGAAAGATGTAAACTGTGTAAAACAAGCCAAAACAACATAAGAACAATACTTTAAAGTGGAATATATCAATGAATAGGATGAAATTACAATATAAACTAGTGATGCATTTTGGACGTATCAACTCCCCCAAGCTTAGACCTCGCTTGTCCCCAAGCGATTGCTGAGCTCGGTAAACCTGTCCACAAGTTTAGAGAGTGAAGCGTCGATAAAAGAATACGGACAAGAAGCATCAAGATTTCTCACCAAACTGAAGCATCCTCAACAGCAACCTCAACTCATAAGGCCCTTATGAGAAAGTAGTAACAATTATAACAGAGTAGGACCTGGAAAACTCATCAAATCATGGAAAACATAGCCTTGGTCAAAAACAACTAATAACTTTTACTTTTGTTCTTTCACTTATAATGGAACCAGTTGAAGCTTTGGAAAGAACATGTTATCAGTCAAGAAGTGCACATGTTAACACAAAGGAAGATGTTTACCAAGCATAAGCCTTTGCAAACAACTCACTTATCAAAAGATATTTTCTACAAAGATGTAACATGCTAAATTTCAATGCAGCTTTGTATGCAAGAATCTTTATTAACATCAAGTGTCTGTTCTCTCTCAAGAAGGAAGGAAGTAGGAAGGACTGACTCAGCACAAAATAAAGGATAAACCCCGTGCAAAAGGGTAATCAGGGAAAACTCATGTGCCATCTCTAGATCAAACAGAATAAAAACAGGCCTTTGGGAGGTGCATGATCCGTCAACGACTGCTGATAGATAACTCACTCACTTCATGATTTGGAAAATTTTCGAGGAACGGCTCCCATGTGGGGACGATCACATCCCCTTAAATTCCTTTGTTTATCACTCATAAATGGGCGAAGGAACTTGTGCGTTAGTATTTATATTTTACGAGCTGGACACTCATGCCAGTCCCTTCTCGTATTAGGGGTTTGCAGATTAGGCATGTAATCCCAAGATAAAACTTGTCCAAATTAAGAAGATTGTGGGTTACCCACCACTTCCTCATGATCTGAATCAGTGGCACAAAACAGAAGATTTCTAACATCTAGAGATAGCACGTAAATTATATACTTTAGGAGTGGTAGTGGAATACCACAAATAGGAAGGTATGGTGGACTCAAGTGGAAGATGTTGGTTTCAAGGTATGGAAGTACAAGCAGAATTCCTCTTAGTACAGAGTTTTGGCTAGCAAGGCTTTGAGAGACCAGACAATTGATGACAACTTAGATGCAAGAAATACAAAGCATAAACATTAAAACTAGCATGAAACATCAAGTTGTCTTCCTTGTCAACATAACACTTCAAGCATAATAACACAAAGGTTTTGGCTATGTCTCCAAGATCCTGCACTCAGCACCTAAACCCATGCGCAGAAACTTTAGTTCATACTCACAGTTCTGGTTCTATAGATCATAGATCTGTGCTTGGATCCCATAAACTTTTTATTCTAGTGCGGCCAAACTTGACCACATCTCCTTCATCTCTTTCTTGTGGGAAGCCTCGATCTCATTCGTGATGTCGAAGTTAGCTTCAACACCATGCTGCACCATCTTCTTAAACTTGAAGACCTCATGTTCCATCTCCTTCAGCCGCTCCTCGGTGCTCCCTTCCTTGACTGGTCCCTTCAGATCCTCCTTGTGGAGAACACCGTCCTCCACATGAAGGACCTGGGGGTGCTTCCTCACCTCTGCGAGGTAAGGGTTGTTGACGTTGACGACGAACTTTTCCTTGGGGAACTTGGGGAAGCCATGGCACCTAGATCTGCTGAAAGTTTTCCTGGCAGAAACAGACCGAGAAAGAAAACACACGAAATCGCGAGATACGGTGTCGGGACTATCCGGGAAAATATATAGAAAAAATTTCTGCAACAGAAGGAAGGTTTCAAGCCTAGGTTTCAAGCCCAGGAGGGGGGGCGCCAGGAGGCCTCCTGGGCCCCCTTGAGCTCCTCTCCGGCTCCACTCGGGCTTGGAATTTTCCTAATTTTTCAAAAACTTTGAAAAGTACACTTTTATTGACGTTCGCGATGTTTCCTTACCATAAAACATACCTTTTCTTATTCTGTTCCTGCCGGTGTCTGAAACTGGGCTGCAACATGCTCTTCATGAGTTCTTGTATATATCATGTTCACATCCACATTGATAGGATCACCTTCCATGTAATGTTTGAGTCTTTGTCCATTCACAACTTGAGGTTTGGTGCCTTCAAAATTATTGATCTTGATTGCACAAGACCGATATACTTCTTCGATATGAAAAGGTCCTTCCCATCTGGAAAGTAGTTTACCTGGAGAAAACCTGAAACGAGATCTAAACAACAAAACTTTATCACCAACATTAAATTCACGTTTCAGAATTCTTTTATCGTGCCACTTCTTTACCTTTTCCTTGAACATTTTAGCACTCTCGTAAGCTTCACTCCTCCACTCATCTAGAGAAGTCAAGTTCATGAGACGCTTTTCACCAGCTAACTTTGGGTCAGCATTTAGCTCTCTGATAGCCCAGAAAGCCTTGTGCTCTAACTTCTTTGACCAATCCTTTCTAGAACTGTTTACTGTTTTCTGTAAGATCAACTTGATCTCCCTATTGGTGAGCTCAACTTTCCCACTAGTTTGAGGGTGGTACGGGGATGCAATCCAATGATTTACATCATACTTGGCTAGAGATTTCCTAAAATCTCCATGCATGAAGTGTGAACCTCCATCTGTCATGAGGTACCTTGGTACTCCAAAACATAGGAAAAATTACATCCTTGAGCATTTTCAAAGATGTCTTGTGATCAGCACTCTCAGTGGGGATTGCTTCAACCCACTTGGTTACATAATCAACAACAACTAAGATGTGTGTGTACTTGTGTGAAGGAGGAAAAGGACCCATAAAATAAAAACCCCAGCAATCAAAAAGTTCGATCACTAGTGAGTAATTCATAGGCATCTCATTTCTCCTGCTAATGTTACCAACTCTATAACACTTATCACAAGATAGAACTTACCTTCGAGCGTCCTTAAAAAGAGTAGGCCAATAAAAACCTGATTCTAAAACTTTATGTGCGGTGCTTTCACCGGCATGATGTCTTCCATAGGGACTATCATGACATTGTCGAAGAATGTCCTGCTGCTCGTGCTCCGGTGTACACCTTCTTACGATCTCGTCCGTACCTTCTTTGAAAAGATGTGGGTCATCCCAAAAGTAGTGCCTCAAATCCGTGAAGAATTTCTTCCTCTTCTGAAATGTAAAACCTGGAGGCAAAAACTTTGCAACGATAAAATTAGCATAATCTGCAAACCAAGGGTCGGAATGAGATTGTACTTTTACAACAGCAAGCTGTTCATCTGGGAAACTGTCGTTGAATGGAATAGGATCGTGCGGGATATCTTCCATCCTTGAAATATTATCCACCACCGGATTGTCTTCTCCTTTTATATCGACAATCTGCAAATCAATTCCTTGAAGGAGTACCCATCTCATGAGTCTTGGTTTGGCGTCCTTTTTCTGCATAAGATACTTAATGGCAGCATGGTCAGTATGAATAATAACTTTAGAATCAACAATATACGGCCTAAACTTATCACAAGCAAACACCACTGCCAAGAATTCCTTCTCGGTAGTAGCATAATTCTTTTGAGCACTATCAAGTGTCTTGCTGGCATAGTAGATGACATTCAGCTTCTTGTCAACCCTTTGTCCTAAAACAGCTCCAACAGCAAAATCACTAGCATCACACATAATTTCAAAGGGAAAATTCCAGTCAGGTGGTTGTACTATAGGAGCGGTTATCAAGGCTTTCTTAAGAACTTCAAAGTCTTCCTTACAATCTTCATCAAATACAAAAGGAGAATCCTTCTGGAGAAGATTGGTAAGGGGTCTCGAGGTCTTAGAAAAGTCCTTGATAAATCTTCTATAGAAACCAGCATGACCTAGAAAACTACGAATACCTTTGATGTCCCTTGGATAGGGCAACCTTTCAATAGCTTCAAACTTTGCCTTGTCCACTTCAATTCCCCTTTTGGAGACCTTGTGTCCAAGAACTATCCCTTCGTTAACCATGAAATGGCACTTCTCCCAATTGAGCACCAAATTCGTTTCTTCACATCTCTGCAAAACTTTATTAAGATTATGGAGACAATGGTCAAAGGAGTTTCCATAGACGGAAAAGTCATCCATGAAAACTTCTACAATCTCCTCACAGAAACCATGAAATATTGCAGACATACACCTCTGAAAAGTAGCAGGTGCATTACACAAACCAAAAGGCATACACCTATAAAAGCATAAGTACTGTAAGGACACGTAAAGGTGGTGTTCTCTTGATCCGCTGTGTTAACGTGAATCTGGGAGAAGCCAGAATACCCATCAAGATAGCAGAAGTGGGTGTTTTTAGATAGCCGCTCGAGCATCTGATCAATAAAGGGCAGAGGATAGTGGTCCTTCCTGGTGGCCTTGTTCAACTTCCTGAAATCAATACACATTCTATGTCCAATAATAGTACTCTGAGGTATTAGTTCATTTTTATCATTAGGAACAACAGTCATACCTCCTTTCTTAGGAAGACAATGAATGGGACTTACCCACTTACTATCAGCTATAGGATAGATGATACCTGTGGCTAGAAGTTTGAGAATCTCCGTCCTAACCACGTCCTTCATCTTTTGGTTCAACCGTCGTTGATGGTCAACAACTGGTTTAGCATAGGGCTCGATATTGATAGTATGTTGGCAAATGGATGGACTAATACCCTTGAGATCATCAAGAGTATAGCCAATAGCACCTCGGTGTCTGCGGAGTGTTTCCAGTAATCGCTCTTCTTCATACCCTGAAAGGTTAGAATTGATAATAACAAGATATACTTTCTTTTCATCTAAATAAGCATACTTGAGCGTATCGGGTAGTGGTTTTAGATCAAATACTGGGTCTTCTTTTGGTAGCGAGAGGATTCCTAAAGGTTCAACCGGGAGGTTGTGCTTCAGGATAGGAGTTTGTCTTAAAAATATGTCTTCTAGTTCATCCCTCTCCTGCATATGTATGTCATTCTCGTGGTCTTCCATAAATTGCTGCAAAGTATCATCAGGAGGAATAGCAATAGAAGCAATTTCTTCAATAATTTTGTCATTACTTGACAAGTCAGTACCACGAGGCTACTTAGAAAACTTAGAAAAATTAAATTCATACGACTCACCGTTGAATTCAACAGAAACTTTACCTTTCTTGCAATCTATTATAGCTCCACAAGTGCTGAGGAAGGGCCTACCAAAAATAATAGGGAAAAAACTATCTTGCAGTGAACCAAGCACAAGAAAATCAGTAGGATATTTTACCTTCCCGCAGAGTAATTCAACATCTCTCACAATCCCAACTGGAGAGATTGTTTGTTTATTTGCAAGATGAATCATGACATCAATGTCCTCGATCTCACACGGCTGAATCTCGTGCATGATCTCTTGATAAAGTGTGAAGGGAATAGTGCTGATGCTAGATCCCAAATCACATAGCCCATAGTAATTATGATCTCGTATTTTGACAGATACAACTGGTGTACCTGAAATTGGGCCTTTGTTCTTGGCTGTGACAATGTTAGTGGAAACAGCACAAAAACTAATAGTGGATTCTTCAATATCACTGGTTACCAGATCCTTGACCATTGCAACTTGAGGCTTGACCTTGATCATGTCCTCAGGTTCGTCGGTGGTCCTTCCGTTTTTGTTTAGAATACCTGTAACAAAAGAGTGCTCCTTTATCCTTGAGGGATAAGGAGGTTGTTCATACACAACTACAGGTAAAACAGGATCAGTAACATTAATCTCAATAGGTGACTCCTTGAAAGGTTTATGATGTTGACTCTCGTTCTTCTTAGAAGAATCAATATGAGAAGCAAATTCCTTGCAAAAGTCAACCATTAGCTGGGAATCAAGACCAATTTTAGAGAAAAAGGTATTAAAGTAATCAGTCTTCACATAACTCTCAATGTAGTCATGCTCATAGTTTATAGCGGGTTCAATACCTTTATCAATTTCCCAGTCTTCAGTGTTCTTCTGGATCCTTTCTATAAGATCCCATTTTTCTTCCATACATCTGGTCTAGAATACCCCGCTACAGGAGGCATCCAACATCTCCCTGTCCTGACGAGAAAGCCTGGCATAAAAATTTGTAAGTATAATTTCCTTGGGGAGCTCATGGTTTGGGCATTTGAGCATCAGGGACTTCAGTCTCCCCCAAGCTTGAGCGATGCTCTCTCCATCGCGAGACCAAAAGTTGTAGATGTAGTTCCTGTCTTGGTGAATTTCACGAAGAGGATAAAACTTTGCATAAAAGAGAGACATAAGATCTTCCCATTCAAGCAGATCAGAGTTATCGAGTAGCTTATACCAATCTGAAGCTTTATCTTTGAGTGATACGGAGAATAGTTTCTTCATGACGAACTCCATTGTTACACCTGCAAGCTTAAATAAAGAACATAGTTGTGATAAATATAGCAGGTGTTCTCCCAGATGTCCTTCTCCTGTATAACGATTAGCCAAGACATAATCAATAATTCCAGATGGTATTTTATAGGGCAAAATTTCAGTAGGGGTAGGAGTGACCACCACAGTCGTGGGGCGGCTCCTTACCAGCAACGAACCAACAGTAGAAGAGTCCATAAGGACTGAAGGTAAAAAAAGAAAATAAAGGTTTCCTTACCGGCTTCACTTACCGATAGCGCTACACTCCTCGGCAACGGCGCCAGAAAATCTCGTTGATGGCGGTGAAGTTAATAGGTTTAGTTGGGTTGCCTCCCCCGTTAACCGCGCCAATAAAAGATTCTTGATAACCCACAAGTCTAGGGGATCAGTTGTAGCTTTTCGATAAATAAGGATGTCGATACCTCGAGGAGCAGAAGGTGCTGATAAGTGACACTAGATAAGGAAAAGCTGCACACACTCAAAGGTAAATATTTAGGGGTTTTTGGTTTAAGAAACAGAAAAGTAAAAGACAAGAAAAGTAAACAGGGTAACTGAGGAGTAGCAAGTGGGCCAATCCTTTCACAAGTATAAGCCCATGAACTAAACTTATAAAAGCTAAAGCGTGCTAGAGAACACACGGGAGAGATAGCCAAGTTACTTTCACCATACTCCGCCAAGTAATATGTATTGTGTTGATAAGTGTCGGTGGGTGGATCAATGCTAGTACACCTTCTAGACTAAGATAAGTGTACTCTTATGATTACACACCTTGCAAGCATCCGCAAATACAAGGTAGTAATTAAGGCATAAGCCTAACCACTGCATTACGATCAAGGATCCATAACTCCCTTGTGCAAAAGTGTGCGAACTGGGGTTCAGGTTTCTGTCACTCCGGCAACCCACCATAAGCATCCTTTGTGCACAATGTATTCCTCTAGGCCCATGAAAGGTGAAGTGTTAAGCGCTCGACTCACATAACACCACTACAGAAATAACAACACAACTTAAGTACCAAAAAAGACATAATACTTCAACATCATATGACTACTAACAACTAGACTTCTCCCATGTTCTCAAGAACTAAAGTAACTACTCACAAGACATAAAAGAGATCATTATCAGAGGTGATAGATGGGTGGCAAACAATCTGGACACAATGATATTTCTCCAACAAAACTCAATAGCATTCACCACAAAGTAGTAATCAACACCAACAGAGTAGAGAGGATAGATAGTATGGATTACAACACAAGTTGAAATTGTGAGATGAGATGGGATGGAGATGGAGATGGTGCTGATGTTGGGGATGATGTTTATGATGATCTCGATGATGCCCGTGACGATGATGATGATGATGGCGACGATCTCCCCTTCCGGGAGGTGATCTCCCCGGCGGAATCTACCCGCCGGAGATGGCTTTTCTCCTCTGTAGGTTTCCGCCCCATGGCGGCGGCGAAACACGTAAACTCTTCTTCTTTTAGGGTTTCTACCCCAGGGGGGTCTTATAGGAGAAAGGGGGCACTGAGGGGGGCGACCAGGCATCCAGGAGGGTGCCTGGCGCGGCCAGGTGGGGGGCCGCGCCAGGCACCCTTATGGCTGCCTGGTGGGTCCCCTCACCTCCATCTTGTGTGATCCCTAGTCAATTCCCATAAAACTACTCCCCGTAAATCTTCATCGCGTTTGGACTTGATCTGATTGAGCAACTTGGTGTCCATTTTTCACCGCTGAATTCTGGTTCTGCTGCTTCGTCACCGGAAAGTTGTAAAATGTGTAAAACAAGACAAAACAACATAAGAACAATACTTTAAAGTGGAATATATCAATGAATAGGATTAAATTACAATATAAAATAGTGATGCATTTTGGACGTATCACACGGTCCTTTCTGCTAGCCTGCTAATGAATCGCCTCAGGGTGGTGAGCCGTCCTATTAGTTGTTGTACCCCTTTTATGTTGACTGGTTCTTGCATTGCGGCGAGTGCTTGAACTTTTTCTAGGTTGGCTTCGACTCCTCGTGCGGACACCATGTATCCTAGTAGCTTGCTGGCTGGTACGCCGAAAACACACTTCTTGGGGTTGAGCTTGATCCGGTAGTTGTTGAGTGCTCCGAATGTTTCATGTAGGTCTGCGAGGAGTGTACATGCTTGCCTGGTAAGTTCAATGACAATGTCACCTACTTAGACTTGGACATTTCTACCTATCTGGTCTTTTAGGCACGCGTGCATCATCGGCTGGTAGGTTGCTCCGACATTCTTGAGTCCAAAGGACATTGTCATGTAGCAGAACACACCATATGGGGTGATGAATGACATATACTGTTCGTGTTCTTCCTTCATACTTGTTTGATTATATCCTAAGTATGCGCCTAGGAACTTGAGGAGATCGCATCCTGCGGTGGAGTCGATTATCTGGTCGATTTTTGGTAAGGTGAAATGGTCCTTCAGGCAGTTCTTGTTTCTGGCCCATAGTCAACGCACATATGTAATACTTCAGTGCCCTTCTTGGGTACCAACATGGGGTTTGCGACCCACATGGCCCTCTTTGTTTCTCGGATGAACTTGGCATCGAGCAACCTATTGACTTCTTCCCCTATGGCTCTGCGTTTTGGTTACGAGAATCTTCGTAGGGCTTGTTTCACTGGTTTTGTGTTTGGGTAGATCTGTCGTGCGTGCTCGGCGAATTCCTGCGGGATTCCTGGCATGTCGGCTGGCCACCAGGCGAAGAATTTTGACTCTCCGCGGAGGAATTTTAGGAGAGCAGTCGTCTGTTCTTCAGGTAGATGAGCATAGATCCGGACCATCTTGTCTGAATCTATTGGGTGCACTTGGTGGGTTGTCGTGTCACTGTCGACACCGAAGTCTCGAGTGATCTCCTTTACTTCACTGCGACTGGCGAGTGGGAAAACGCCTATGTTTACTTTAGGATCTCCATTATGGCACCATGTTGGTCTCCACCTTATGGAATCTTGGTTGTCTACACCACGTTGCATCTACGACTATTGCTAACTCATAGCGATATATTAATTCCATTACATGGCGTTTGAAGTTGACACGCAGGCCATACAATAAATAATTAAGACAACCATATGGCTCCTGCCAGTTGTCGTACTCATCGACATGCAAGTCGTGAAACATTATAAAACATGATCATCTCATACGTCATAAATATATCATATGAACAGTTTGGGATATACCACATCACAAGCACCCTTGAAAAAACAAGTTAGACGCCTCTCCCTTATTATTTGCAATTTTACATGGCTTCTAGGGTTTTGCATAAGAACTGTTCTTACCTACACAAAAACCACAACATTGATAAAACAAATCGCTTCTTAATCTCATAAGATCCCTCCTTTGTAAATTTGGTTAATACTATGGTAAGAGCGACTGACACCCGCAGGACGCATGTGCAATACAAGTTGCACGTGAACTACGGAACCGGTCTCAATCCTAAGATTGTAAAGTTGGTCCGGGCCACTGCATCAAACCATACCGCAAAACAAAAAATACACATGGAAGGGTAGCAACAAGAATATCAACACCCACAACTCATTGTGTTCTAACCGTACAAAGCATCTACGCATAGAACTAGCTCTGATACCACTGTAGGAGATTGCGTGATAGAAAACAAAAAATTTCTCTCACATGCGGAAGCAACATCCAAGATGCAATCTAGAAGATGCTAGTAACAGGGAGAGTAGATCATCATACCCTCGAAGAACACGCGCGTTGAACGTTTATTTCAACGTAGCTTGGTGAAGTTTGATCCGATCAGCACTGCAAACGAGAAGCACCTCCGGATGCTTGCACACGTACAGCTCCATAACGTCTCCTTTATCTTGATCTAGCAAGCAAGAGGGAGAAATAGATGGGATCGATTCCAGCAGCACGACGACGTGGTGTTGGATATGGTGAAGAGTTTCCCGCGGGTAGGGCTTCGCCAAGCGATGCACGTGAGGGAGGAGGAGGTGTGGAAGGACTGGAGGATTCTTGGTGAGCCTCTCCCCTCTCTTATATAGGCAAGGAGGTTGTATCCACTTCAATTCCCAAGTGAAAACCCCTCTCTTATTTAAAAGATGGTAACACCTTTCTTTTAAGAGTGGTAACCTTCCCATTGAAGGGCTTCCCATTTATTGGCTTAATTAACAAATGAGGGCTGGTCACATGGACTAGTGGACCACACTTGGTTGTCCAAAACAGGTGGGGCCCATAGTGGAACCCTCCGGAACCTTCTAGAACATTTTGACACTGCCGAAAAAATCCTAAACTTTTTCCGGAACCTTGAAATCAACTTGCCATATATAAATCTTTACCTCGGGACTCTTCCGGAGCTCCTCGTGATGTCTAGGATCTCATCCGAGACTCCCAACAATATTCGAACAACATTAATAAAATTATCCTAGAGCTATTCTAGCGTTACCGAACGTTAAGTGTGTGACCCTATGGGTTAGAGAACGTGCAGACATGATCGAGACATCTCTCTGATCAATAACCATTAGAGGGACCAGGATATCCATAATGACTCCCACATATTCAATGAAGATCTTTATCGATTGAACCACTATGTCGTGGACTACTATAATCCGTACACAATTTCCTTTGTCACACGATATTTTACTTACCCAAGATTCGACCGTCGATATCTCTATACCTAGTTCAATCTCGTTACTGGTAAGTACTCTTTACTTGTTCTGTAATACAACATTCTCTGTGACTAACTCATTAGTCACGTTCTTGCAAGCGTTACCGAATGTGCATTACCGAGTGGGCCCAGAGTATATCTCACCATCACACGGCGGGACAAATCCCAGTCTTGATTCATGTAATTCAACAAGTACTTTCAGAGATACCCGTAAGACATCTTTATGATAACCCTGTCACGATGTGATGGTGATGTCCCCAAAATATTCTTCCGGTACCCGGGAATAACATAATCTCATGGTCTATGAAACATGATACTTGAAAATAAAAGGCATGAAAATATAAACTTAATGACACAATAAATATTGGTATGCTTGGTTGGGTCTTTCCATCACGTCATTCTTCTATTGACATGATCCCATTAATTAATAAATAACTCATGTTCATGGTTAGGAAACCTTAACCATCATTAATTAACGGGCTAGTATAGTAGCGGCTTACTAGGCACACAATGTTGTTTATGCAACCACACATGCATTATGTTTCCGGTTAATACAATTATAGCATGGTAAATAAACATATATCATGAACACGGAAATATGATAATAACAATTTTATTATTGCTTCTAGGGAATATTTCCAACATTTACTACCATGGTTATTTCCGTGAGTTCCTGTTGTGCTCCGAGGGTGTCGGAGACTTAATGAAAGTCTCGATCAAATTTTTCCGATTTTAGGAAACACCCGTTGATCGTGATGACCCCTGCAAGTGCTGGCATTTTGAGCTTCAGACAGGCATAATGCGGGATGACCATGAATTGGGCGAACGCTGGTCGGCTCAATATGGCGTGTTATTGCGATTGCCACTCGACTACTTCAAACTCGATGATTTCCCTTCTCAAGTTTTTCATGTTCCCAAACATGACATTGAGACTGATTCTCCTGAGTTGGTGGACTGCTTCGCCTGGTACGAAACCATGGAAAGTGATGTCCGAGGCCTTTAGTGCGGATTGTGGATCAGCATCTTGCACAAGGTGTTGGAGAAAATGGTGTTCATGCTGCTGCCGCCATCCATGAATACGCATGACATATCATAGCCTTCTATTTGAGCTTCTAGGACCAACATGGCACGTCCTGGTCTGAGGACGACTGGCGGGTGGTCCTTTTGTGAGAAGGTGATGTCCACCTCTGAGTCACATAGATAGTATCATGCATATATTTTGAGTTCCGTTGCCATGTTGATTTGGAAGGTGCTTGCTTCCTCTTTCTTTTTTGATGGCCTCCCTTCTTGGATCATGTTTACCCGACCATGTGCTAACAGGTAGGTTTCTTCCTCGCCGAGTGTTGATGTCTGGGTTGCTCCTCGAGTACGTTTTGCTCCATGATGTTCGTCTTTTTTGTGTGCCCTGGAGAGTTCACCGAAGAGTCGGCAGTTTCTGAGGCTATGGGTCGCTCTGAGCTCACCTTCCTCATTCATGTATGAGTGAATTGTACAGATCCCATCTAGCTGTTCTCGGAGCGTGAGGGTGTTCGAGCCTTCTCTATGCATCCTTCTTCGCCTTGTGGGATCACATTAGTCTGAGGAACTCATGCAATTATTATCGGTAACTCTCTATCTAATCGGGAGGTTCACAAAGAGACGAGTACACCAAGGGGGAGTGTATGGGGGTTTGGTTATCCTTGAGTATCCTCGACCCATGGTACGTGAGGGTACTCTATCTATTCCAACCCCTCCAAAGGTTAGCGATCCATCTAGTAGCTAGACTTCTCAACTAATTTTTTGTAGTTTCCGAAAATAAGCACGGATTTCCCAAAATACGACACCTATCACTAATAGACTCAAGCTCTTGGAACCCTAATGTCCAAACATTACTCAAATCAATACCTCAAAACTATTGAATGTTACTACTACACTTGAAATAGAAACCTTAATTACCTACTCATGCAAGGCAGACAACTCAGTGCAACAAGACCACTCTCTAAACAAGATAAGCATGAAAACACAAGAGAGTTCCTAAAACAACCTAAACAAAATCTCTTAAAAATATAAGCATGAAAACTAAGAGCTAAGCATGACAGCAACTACGAAAAGATATATAACACACACAAAAAGAAAGATAAGCATGCAAGCCTATGTTGTGTTCTACGGTGGAGTGGAGTGTGTTTCTCTCCCAAACAATGAAGGCTAGGATCCAACTTGTTATGAACAGAAAGCAAAACTAAAACAAACTAAAAAGTAAAGAGCGAGAGGCTCCAAGTTTAACACATAACATATGAAGTGATAAAAATATAGTATGGAGAACGACGGATTGATGATTGTTGATGGAGAAGGAGATGCACGAGGGCATCCCCAAGCTTAGACGCTTGAGCCTCCTTGGATATTTATTGGGGGTGCATGGGGGAATCCCCAAGCTTGAGCGCTTGGCACTCCCGAATCTTCTTTCATCATCTTCCTTCGCATACTTGAAAACTCCCTTCATACGAAACTCATCATAAGCTGATTAGAGTGGTTAGTACCCATGATACAATAATTTTTCTCCACTGGAAATAAAGATATTCTTGAAGAGCTAATGTTTCTCGAGAATTCCAAAAAGTTTTTGCAAAGAAAAGGCAAGCTTAAGGTTTGCAAAATGAAGAAAACGCAGAACGTGGAAGAATCTGTAAAAAACAGACCAGCAGGTAGTAAATAATTTTTCCAGGGTATTTGTGCAACTCAAATCAAAAAACTCAGAATAGACGCATGAAAGCTAATTGTATAGATCATGCTGTCAAAACAATTCAGATCAAAAATATGATCTGGTGATTTATGGCTAATTTTTCCGTCAAGGGGACAATCTGTTCCTGGAGAGCATGTCACAACCTTCGAACTTTCTTGCAGTCGGAGGCTAAAACTTGGCATAAAGCTTGAAAATAAAGATACAATGATGGTGCTACAACAGTAACAAGCATCAAGACCACTAAAACTGAAAGTAAAAACATGTTGGGTTGCCTCCCAACAAGCGCTTTCTTTTATGCCTTTTAGCTAGGCATGATGCAAAGAAGATCAAGTTTTGTCAATATCAAAAGAATAGCTTGCTTGTGTAACGGACTCATAAGGTAACTTAATCTTCTTTCTAGGGAAGTGTTCGATTCCATTTTTGAGAGGGAATTGGAATCTAATGGTCCCTTATTTCATGTCAATGATAGCACCAACGGTGCGAAGAGAAGGACGTCCCAAAATAATTGGACATGAGGGATCACGCTCAATATCCATAACAAGAAAATCAACAGGAACATAATTATCATTGACAATAATAAGCACGGTTGTTGGCATCGTGGTGTTTGGTCAATCCTATGCAAGAGTGGTGCTTCTTGCGAGAGTGGTTACCTGGGCATAGTTCGATTCCGTCGTTGATGCAGAAATCTCGGATTTCCTTGGCGAGGTCATGCGGCCTATTGGTGAGATTGTATTGACCGGTTGCTTTGCGGCGAGCAGTATGGCTGATGTTGGGAGTCGTCGTGGTTTCGAGTGCTGGAGTCTGAGAATTTTTTATGTTGAATTCCGGTGCCGCGACTTGGTCCGTCGGTGGGACGGTGGCTTGTCGCTTGATGTAGTCCTGGAAACCTCCGAAGTCTTGCATTGGACTCGAGCGTCTATCGGGTGCATCTGATCGTGAGATCGGAAAGTGTATGGAGAGGTTGAGTTCCGTGTATATTGGTTTCCGCCTGGATCGTTACTGAATTCATCGAGTCTTTGACTGCTGGTGATGGAACCTCCGAGATCATGAATCCAACCTGCGTCTTCCCCACGGTCGGTGCCAATTGACGAGGATTGGCCTCGGCAAATCCCATGGTTAGGAACCCTGGGTTTGATCGTAAGGAAGGAGTGCGAAGTTGGCAATCTCATCGTCTAACAGGAGACATGGATTTCCTGCTCGATCTATTATGAGGTGGATGCGATTACAGTGGAGGTTTCAGCGAGATTGCTCTCGCCAAAGGATGGTGCGATGAGTACCGATATTTCCTAGACGTACCCTCGTCAATGACATAGTACCGCAGCAGATCGGATTGCACAACAGTTGGAGATCGATTAAGCAGTGGTACATCGTTCCTGATTGTCGTGGCTACAGTTCACTACTACTCGTGCGGATTTCTAGAGAGTTCACGGGATACGAACCTGCAATTACTTACCTAAACCGGACAATACGATATTACAAGAAGGCAAGCTGCTTGGTCTTCAGGATTGATGCATCATCAGAAAGGGCCTTCTAGGACGCAGAATGGGAGGCAGTCAGCGACTTAGGTCAGTACGTCATCTTTTTAGGTGAAAGTTATTCTCGCATAAGGGAAATAGAACCTGCAGTGCACAATGGCGATGATGGCCTGTCGTTTATTAAGCCTGGTTGTCTCTTCATTGCTCGTCGTCGCATTTCCGACTTCACAACGCCTGATCTATGTCGTTTTCCCTTGGACCGCTCTGCTATGATGGGTTGTAAAGTACTAATTTGCTACTCAGGCCAGCAGTCAGCCCCTCTGTGGATATTGCCGTCGCTGCGAAACTTCAACGATTGGTACACGAAGAACGATGAGCACTTGTAGTGCCCGCGTAATTACGTATATGTATGTGTGATATATTATTCTTCCAATTAATTATTAATGATGGTGCGATACGTATATGTGTATGTGTATGTGTGTTTTGTTGAAGACTCTTGTGGTTACTACATATATGGTATGTATTTGTGACCATGTGTAACAGTTTCATTTTTAGTAGCTCTAATTACAGAGAAATTACTTATCAAATTTATCGCACATGGTTCACCACAGAGAATCATCGGCAATGCCCACGTTCAATTTTCATAGTTATTTTACATTTTCATTATTTTCGGAAACAAAAAATCCAATTGTGAATACTCTACATGGCCACATTCTCTAAACCATGTCAAATTATTACCGGTGCATTATGAAGTCAAATAATGGTATGATGCCAAATTTTAACTTTTTTTGATTGATTTTACATTTTCAAAAAATTTGGTAACGAAAAACTCGATTTTTGTGGTGGTTCCACACCATTATTTTGCGTATTGACCTTGTGATTTTTCTTGCATATGGCATCCATATGTGAAGAAGAACATAAGAGAGATTTTTCGTACCCTTTTTCTCCAGTAATTTATGTACCTATAGTTTAAATCTGAATTATTGGTATAAAACACCAAGAAAATGTGGTAAATCCCTTAAATATAGCAAATGAACCCCGAAAAATTCCAAACTTGCACAGTCATGATTTCATGGTCTATGTTGAGCATAGAAAAATAATAATGTGAAAACAACAAATATACGTCAACTATCCTTCAAAATTTAAGCGATTGCCTCTCGAAACCATGAAACATCATCGAAGATGGTTCGATTTGTGAAGACTGTACATGGCCACATTCTCCAAACCATCTCAAATTTTTACCACAACATCATGAAGTCAAATAACAGCACCAGTCCAAATTTCTACTTTTTCTGACTTTTTTACATTTTCAAAAATTTCGTTAACGAAAAAGTCGATTTTTATGGTGGTTCCACACAATTATTTTGCATATTTCCCCTGTGATTTTTTTGCATATGGCATCCACATGTGAAGAAGAACATAAGACAGATTTTTCGTACCCTTTTTCTTTCATAATTTTTTTGCCTATAGTTCAAATTTGAATTACTGTAAATCCCTTAAATATAGCAAATGAACTCCGAAAAATGCAAACTTGCACAGTCATGTTTTCATGGTCTATGGTGAACATAGAAAAAAATCATCTGCACACAACAAAAATACGTCAGCTATCTTTCAAAATTTAAGCGACTGCCTCTTGAAACCATGAAACATCATCGGAGATGGTTAGAATTGTTGAAGACTCTAGATTGCCGCATTCTCCGAACCACCTCAAATTTTTACCACTGAATTATGAAGTCAAATAATGCACCAGTCCAAACTTCAACTTTTTTTGACTTATTTTACATTTTAAAAAAAATTGGTAACCACAAAGATGATTTTTGTGGTGGTTCCACACAATTATTTTCCATATTTCCCGTGTGATTTTTCTTGCATATGGGAGCCACATGTAAAGAAGAACATAAGAGAGATATTTTTTACCTTTTTCTTCAATAATTTATGTACCTATAGTTCAAATATGAATTACTGGCATAAAATGACAAGAAAATGTTGTAAATCCCTTAAATATAGAAAATGAACCCCAAAAATTTCCAAACTTATACAATCATGATTTCATGGTCTATGGTGAGCATAGGAAAAAATCATCTACAAGCAACAAAGATACGTCAGCTATCTTTCAAAATTAAAGCGGTTGCCTCTTAAATCCATGCAACATCATCAGAGATGGTTCGATTTGTGAAGACTCTAGATGGACACTTTCTCCCAACCACCTCTAATTTTTACCACTTCATAATGAAGGCAAATAATGGCACCAGTCCAAATTTCTACTTTTTTGACTTATTTTACATTTTTTTAAATTTCGGTAATTATGAGAAAGTAGTAACAATTATAACAAAGTAGGACTTGGAGTAACAAGCGGCCCAATCCTTTCACAATGATAAGCCTAGGAACTAAACTTATAAAATCTAAAACTTTCTCGAGAACACACGGGAGAGATAGCCAAGTTACTTTCACCATACTCCGCCAAGTAATATGAATTGTGTCGATAAGTGTTGGTGGGTGGATCCATGCTAGTACACCTTCTAGACTAAGATAAGTATACTCTTATGATTACACACCTTGCAAATATCCAAAAATACAAGGTAGTAATTAAGGCATAATTCTAACCACAACATTACGATCAAGGATCCATAACTCGCTTGTGCAAAAGTATGCGAACTGGGGTTCAGGTTTCTGTCAATCCGGCAACCCACCATAAGCATCCTTTGTGCACAATGTATTCCTCTAGGCCCATTAAAGGTGAAGTATTAAGTGTTCGACTCACATAACACCACTAGAGAAATAACAACTCAACTTAAGTATCAAACAACACATAATACTTCAACATCATATGACTACTAACAACTAGACTTCTCCCATGTTCTCAAGAACTAAAGTAACTACTCACAAGACATAAAACAGATCATGATCAGAGGTGATAGATTGGTGGCAAACAATCTGGACACAATGGTATTTCTCCAACAAAACTCAATAGCATTCACCACAAAGTAGTAATCAACACCAATAGAGTAGAGAGGATAGATAGTACGGATTATAACACAAGTTGCAATTGTGAGATGAGATGGGATGGTGATGGAGATGGTGCTGATGTTGGGGATGATGTTGATGATGATCTTGATGATGCCCGTGCCGATGATGATGATGACGGCGACGATCTCCCCTTTCGGGAGGTGATCTCCCCGGCGGAATCTGCCCGCCGGAGATGGCTTTTCTCCTATGTAGGTTTGCGCCCCGTGGTGGCGGCGAAACACGGAAACTCTTCTGTATTTAGGGTTTTCACCCCAGGGGGGTCTTATAGGTGAGAGGGGGCACCGAGGGGGCCAGGCACCCTTCTGGCTGCCTGGTGGGTCCCCACACCTCCGTCTTCGGTGATCCCCAGTCAATTCCCATAAAAACGATCCCCGTAAATGTTCAACGCATTTGGACTTGATCTGATTCAGCAATTTGGTGTCCACTTTTCACTGCAGAATCCTGGTTCTGCTGCTTCGGCATCGGAAAGTTGTAAACTGTGTAGAACAAGCCAAAACAACATAAGAACAATACTTTAAAGTTGAATATATCAATGAATAGGATGAAATTACGATATAAGATAGTGATCCGTTTTGGACGTATCAACTCCCCCAAGCTTAGACCTCGCTTGTCCCCAAGCGATTACTGAGCTCGGTAAACCTGTCCACAAGTTTAGAGACTGAAGCGTCGATAAAATAATACGGACAAGAAGCATCAAGATTTCTCACCAAACTTAAGCATCCTCTACAACAACCTCAACTCATAAGGTCCTTATGAGAAAGAGTAACAATTATAACAAAGTAGGACTTGGAAAACTCATCAAATCATGGCAAACATAGCCTTGGTCAAGGAACAACTAATAACTTTTTACTTTTTCTCTTTCACTTATAATGGAACCAGTTGAAGCTTTGGAAAGAACATGTTATTAGTCAAGAAGTGCACATGTTAACACAAAGGAAGATGTTTACTCAGCAAGATTTTGTAAACAACTCACTTATCAAAAGGTAATGTCAACAAAGATGTAACATGCTAACTTTCAATGCAGCTTTGTATGCAAGAATCTTTATTAACATCAAGTGTCTATTCTCTCTCAAGAAGGAAGGAAGTAGGAAGGTGTAACAGCCCAGATTTCACAAAAATTAAAAATTTTGTTTTCGGTGTGAATTGTTTGATTGTCTGATTTGTTTGCGGTGTTTGCATCCCCGATTTATCGATCGACGATTATTTTTCCCCCTCTTATCTCGTATCGGACGGAGACCGACCCTTGCCACCCTGACACTCGACCTTTGCGATACTGGGTTTCACCCGATCACCATCACGAAAACCGCACGAGACCAGCCACAGCCAACGGAACGAAAAACCCCGTTAAATAATTAAACGGGATATTTTTATAGCGCGCCGGAAAGTGTTTTCGGAACGGTTCCAGCGCGAGGTGAACGCCGCCGGCTCGACACGCTGATCGCGCAGTTCGAAGTTTTACCCGAATCGGAGGTACTACGGACCCCCGGCGGTAAAAAACGTGAGCACCGCGCGCGAGAGAGAAAAACCGGGGATGTTTTTGCAAACTGCCAGCCACCGGGGTTATATAAAGACCACCACACTCCCACCCCTTTTCTAGGGTTTCCCTAGTCCAAAATGTGCAGCCACCCCCCTCAGATCTGCCCCAATTTTCGCAGTTTTACCCCAATTCCAGCAAACCCTAGCTCCCCAACGATCTGGACCGTCAGATCGGCCGATCTAACGGCCAGAACGCGCCCACAACCCCACCTTCTCTCTCCTCTCCACGCAGCCTCTCCCGTGGACGCGCCCGTGGAACCGCCGCTGCCTGCGCCTCCGACCCCGCCGCCGGCATGGCGTCGTGCGCCACCCCAGGTCGCCCTCTCCTCTGCCCCGCGTCCCTCCTCTCCCTCTCACCCCCTCCGCCTCCTCTCTGCAGAGCCCACGCCGGAGCACCGCCAGGCCAGCCGCCGCCCGTGCCATGGCCATGGAGCTCGGAGGCGCTGCGGGCAGGAGCTCGCCGCCGGAGGCCCAACCCCCGCCGCCGCCTTGGAACGCCGGCAGCCGCGGCCCGGATCCGCTCCCCCCGCCTCAACTTCCTCGCCGGCCGGCGAGCCGGTTGCTGCCGCCGCCGCCGGGTGGCCACCACGGGACGGCCCGAGCACCCGCGCCCCCCGCTGACCGTCGCCTTGGCCAAGGTGGGTCGGCGCAGCCCACCAGTGCCTGCGGCCCAGCCTCCAGCACCTCCGAGGCCTCTTTGGGCCGACCCAGCTGGGTGAGGCCCGAGCGTCCTTTATTTTTTTTTCTCTCTCTGCCTTTTTCCTAATTTCACTATGTCTTTTTATAACTGCTGCTGATTCAATTTTGCGTCGTAGTTTGCGATTAAACCGTAGCTCCGATGAACGTGCCCCCAAAACAAAAGTTGCTCAGTTTTGCATGCTCTAGCGTTCGCATGTAGAAAGTTTTTCCGTTTGAGGCCGTCTAGATAGTTTAATTCCGCGTTGAAGTGGGCATCAGGCCGTTAAATGCTTTATTTCCTGTTAAGTGCTGCTGTTATTATTTTATTGCAACTTCGGGTGACGATTGCTTCGCAACCGTTCATCAGAATTGATTGATTCCTTTTGCATCCTGTTAAGCATTGTTTCTACTTCAGTTCCATTCATTCACATTCCATAATTTCTTGCTGCATCATGATTATATCTTGCTCCAAAGTAGCTACCCTGCTGTTAGAGTGCTGCTGTTTATATTTTGTTGCAACTTCGGTCGACGAGTGTGTCGCGACCGTTTATCGGAATTGAGTGATTCCAATTGCATATTGTTAAGCATAATGTCTACTTCCATTATATGCATTGCATTGCCATGATATGCTTTCTGGTCATATATTTATTGAGCTCCAAAGTTGCTATGCTGCTGTTTTTGACAGCCACCTCTGATTTTCACTAAGTCTGTTACTTTGCGATGCCATGTTGTTTGCTTAATATCTTTTGATCTATGATGTGTTTTTGCATGATTATTTTTGCAATGCCTTAATTATCATCTCTAGTTTAATTTCATATCATTTGTGATCATGTTTGCATTGATTAACCTGTTTATTCATTGCTCTAAAGTGTGCTTCGTGATGTTGGCAGATTGTGCCCGTAACTTGTTTTGCTTATATCTTTTTAACCGTAACTCCATTTGGGGTGTTCTTTATATGTAACTTGATTAGTTTTTTGTGTAATTTGTGGTTATGCTATTGTTTTCTGTTGTTAACCAACCTAAAATGTGGTTTAGGGCAGAACATTACCAAATGTTTTAATCATCGTGCGACACTTAGTGTTATCCCATGTTTAGGATTGTGCCTCACTTAAATTGACTAGTATAGACAATTTACTTTCTGCTTCACCTCTTGCCATGTTTGTGTGCTTTGCCATGCTTCTGTGCTTTCCATGTTAATAATCGTTGGTTGATCACCTGTAGCTAAGCAACTTGAACCACCGTAAACGTGCGGTATTCGTCGTGTGTGACCGATACCCCACTTAAACTGTTAGTAACCGTTCTCGATGATAGATCCGTATCGCTTTGCCGTGTCGTGTGATGTATTCTTGATCTTGTGTTGCCCCGTAGTAATAGAGTGCTTTCTCGTTGATTGCTTTCCAGTGTTTACCATCTTGTGTGCTTCCGCGGGTACCTCTCGGAGATGATGCGAGTTTGCGATCGGCTACACCTTTGGAACCCGACTTATCAACAGGCAAGGACTATACATTACTTATGATCCATTCTATTTCAACCAGCGGTTTGCATGCTAGTCTAGGATAGGTTCGATGTTTGATCCTACCACATGTTTACAGCCTCTTTCAAACCGATACAACCATGTCCCTTCCCAGAAAACCTTGTACTGCTATGTTACTATTGCTCGTTGCTCAGCCCCTGCTTAGTATGCATGCTTAGGATGCTACGATGTTACCCTGTTACTCCTTGGTTTTGGGATATCACATTATTATATTGTTGCTGATGATATTGATTATTATAATGTTGACTATATTCGACAAAGGATGGAAGGTCTAGGCTATCCCGCCCCGATGCTTTGTTCCATTCGAGTCACCTAGGATCCGAGTTCTGGGTATTGGTTTTAAGACTGAGCGTGCCTAACCGCGTGTGGGATTTTATGGGGTCCCCTTTTCTTACCTACCTAGCTTCAAACATTTCTAGTGGTGGCCCAAGCTGATTTACCATTTGAAACCGTGTGTGTGCTGGTCAGCTGCCAGTAGTTTTTAAACCAACCCGGACCAGTGAGGACATAGTTCCCTTGCTGGCCCACCTTGTTCGGCTGAGGACCCGGTTTCCCATGTGTGATTAACCGGCTATGCAAACCTGAGACAGACGGTAGAGACTAGATCGAGAGAGCGGCCAGCTCCTGAGATGGATGTCGACTCACCGGGGGCCACCCGGATTTGTTCGTTGTTAGTTAGAGGGACCTGTCGTTTCGGATCTCTCGGAACTAAATCATAAAATGGTTGCCTATAATGGGTAGCAACTGAGAGTGATGGGCGTGCGTGCGGCGCCTTGTAATGGGCAGTTGGTACAACCCTGCAGGGTTAAATCTTTTCGAGAAGCCGTGTCCACGATTATGGACGACTTGAGACCTACTCCTTGTTCATAGACAACAACAACTGAGATAATCTTAATATAACTTGATCAACGTGTGTGTGCCTTGAATGCTTCTTCTTCGTCGGGATGCGAAGAGGAGGACAAGGATAGGATTGGTGTTATGATTGCGCAAGTAGCTGATAGCAAGACTTGTTGGAGGCGATTCCTCATCGAATGCTTGGCTTCTTACCTTACTCTCTAGATCGTTAGCCACTTCATAAATGCTAGTGCGGCATCAACCTCACCACTTACCCCTTCCTTACCGTAAACTACTAGTTGTGCTAGAATGGCGAGTGATGAAGTCCTTGCTAGGTCAGTTGACCACTACAGTTGGATGCTGAGTACTTCTGTACTCATGATACTACCCCCAAACTCTTTTCAGGGTTCTGATCGACAACAGGTATGGTGATCGACGTTTCACGTGGAGACTCGACGACAACTAGTTAGGCGGATCCCGGCGGAGGGCCTGGACCCATGTGGTTATGGGATCGATGCTTTTCTCTTTGCCACTAGGCATTTGATTGTAGTCTGTACTCAAACATATATCTTCCGCTGTTGTATTGTATTAAGGCAGTTGTATGCCGATTGTATGAGATGTTGTATCCATGTATCTGTAATGTTGTGATATCATGTTGGAAATCCGGGGCATATGACTTCGTCATATGTCGCGGTGGGACCGATATGTGCTTCGTCCCCGGATCTGGATGGAAACATCTAGATCTGGAATAGTACCGCATATCGGGCCTTACAGAAGGACTGACTCAGCACAAAATAAAGGATAAACCCCGTGCAAAAGGGTAAGCAGGGAAAACTCATGTGCCATCTCTAGATCAAACAGAATAAAAACAGACTTTTGGGAGGTGCATGATCCCTCAACGACTGCTGATAGATAACTCACTCACTTCATGATTTGGACAAGTTTCGAGGAACGACTCTCATGTGGGGACGATCACATCCCCTTAAATTCCTTTGTTTATGACTCATAAATGGGCGAAGGAACTTGTGTGTTACTATTTATCTTTTATGAGCTGGGCACTCATGCCAGTCCCTTATCGTATTAGGGGTTTGCAGATTAGACATGCAATCCCAAGATAAAACTTGTCGAAATTAAGAAGATCATGGGTTACCCACCACTTCCTCATGAGCTGAATCAGCGGCACAAAACATAATATTTTGAACATCTAGAGATAGCACACAAATTATATACTTTAGGAGTGGTAGTGGAATACCACAAATAGGAAGGTATGGTGGACTCAAGTGGAAGATGTTGGTTTCAAGGTATGGAAGTACAAGCAGAATTCCGCTTAGTACAGAGTTTTGGCTAGCAAGGCTTTGAGAGACCAGACAATTGATGACAACTTAGAAGCAAGCAATACAAAGCATAAACATTAAAATTAGCATGAAACATCAAGTTGTCTTCCTTGTCAACATAACACTTCAAGCATAATAACACAAAGGTTTTGGCTATGTTGCTACTTTGAGAAAAACATGCTTGTTGTTATGACCAAAGCTATACTTGCCAAGATTTAAATAAAGTTTTTGAAGCCATACCTAATATAAGGTCAATACTCCACATAAGAATCAACTCATAATGTCGATTGCGTGAAGAGAATACCAAGTGCAGCGAACAAACCAATAGACTTATCATTAATATTCCTTCATTGACGACCCCACACTCACGGATACAAAGCTCTCCACAAAAGGAGTGATAGACCTCAAAGCAACACCTATTTCATAAAGTAACTTTCCTATACATGATACGACTCTACTTGACTCCTAAAGAAAAAGGTAAAGATAAGATACCCGACACTCCCCCAAGCTTGGAACAAGCTAAGGGTATGCCATTACCCGAGGAGATTTACTCCTCATTCTTGTTCTTCTCAGTAACGTACTCCTTGGCGAAGCGCTTCCATGGCAGTTGTTCTCCAGTCTCGAAGGACATTCCCGTCTCCAAGATCCTGAACTCAGCACCTAAACCCATGCGCAGAAACTTTAGTTCATACTCATAGTTCTGGTTCTGCAGATCATAGATCTGTGCTTGGAATTCATAAACTTTTTCTTCTAGTGCGGCCAAACTTGACCACATTTCCTTCATCTCCTTCTTGTGGGAAGCCTGGATCTCGTTCATGATGTCGAAGTTAGATTCAACACCGCGCTCCACCATCTTCTTGAACTTGAAGACCTCATGTTCCATCTCCTTCAGCCGCTCCTCGGTGCTCCCTTCCTAGACTGGTCCCTTTAGATCTTCCTTGTGGAGAACAGTGTCCTCCACACGAAGGACCTGGGGGTTCTTCCTCACCTCAGCGAGGTAAGCGTTGATGACGTTGACGACGAACTTGTCCTTGGGGGAACTTGGGGAAGCCATGGCACCTAGATCTGCTGAAAGTTCTCCTGGCAGAAGCAGACCGAGAAAGAAAACACGCGAAACCGAGAGATACGGTGGAGGGACTATCCGGGCAAATATATAGCAAAAATTTCCGCAACAGAAGGAAGGTTTCATGCCTAGGTGGATTCAGAGTCGGATTCCAGGGCACCCAGGAGGGTGCCTAGCGCGGCCAGGAGGGGGGCACGCCAAGATGCCTCCTGGGCCCCCTGGAGTTCCTCTTCGGCTCCACTCGGGCTTGGAATTTTCCTAATTTTGCAAAAACTTTGAAAAGTAAACTTTTATTGACGTTCGCTATGTTTCCTTACCGTAATACATACCTTTTCCTATTCTGCTCCTGCCGGAGTCTGAAACTGGGCTGGAACATGCTCTTCATGAGTTCTTGTATATATCGTGTTTACATCCAGATTGATAGGATCACCTCTCATGTAATGTCTGAGTCTTTGTCCATTCACAACTTGAGGTTTGGTGCCTTCGAAATTATTGATCTTGATTGCACCAGACTGATATACTTCTTCGATAAGAAAAGGTCCTTACCATCTGGAAAGTAGTTTACCTGGAGAAAACCTGAAACGAGATCTAAACAACAAAACTTTATCACCAACATTAAATTCACGTTTCAGAATTCTTTTATCGTGACACTTCTTTACCTTTTCCTTGAACATTTTAGCGCTCTCGTAAGCTTCACTCCTCCACTCATCTAGAGAAGTCAAGTTCATGAGACGCTTTTCACCAGCTAACTTTGGGTCAGCATTTATCTCTCTGACAGACCTGAAAGCCTTGTGCTCTAACTGTAATGGTAAATGGCAAGCCTTGCCATAGACCATTTTATACAGAGACATGCCCATGGGGTTTTTGTAAGCAGTTCTATACGCCCACAAAGCATCTCTTAGCTTCTTTGACCAGTCCTTTCTAGAACTGTTTACTGTCTTTTGTAAGATCAACTTGATCTCCCTATTAGTGAGCTCAACTTGCCCACTAGTTTGAGGGTGGTACGTTGATGCAATCCTATGATTGACATCGTACTTGGCTAGAGCTTTCCTAAAAGCTCCATGTGTGAAGTGTGACCCTCCATCTGTCATGAGGTACCTTGGTACTCCAAACCTAGGAAAAATTACATCCTTGAGCATTTTCAAAGATGTCTTGTGATCAGCACTCTCAGTGGGGATTGCTTCAACCCACTTGGTTAGATAATCAACAGCAACTAAGATGTGTGTGTACTTGTGTGAAGGAGGAAAAGGACCCATAAAATCAAAACCCCAACAATCAAAAGTTTTGATCACTAGTGAGTAATTCATAGGCATCTCATTTCTCCTGCTAATGTTACCAACTCTCTGACACTTATCACAAGATAGAATGTACCTTAGGGCGTCTTTAAAAAGAGTAGGCCAATAAAACCTGATTCTAAAACTTTATGTGCGGTCCTTTCACCGGCATGATGTCTTCCATAGGGACTATCATGACATTTTCGAAGAACGTCCTGCTGCTCGTGCTCTGGTATACATCTTCTCACGATTCCATCTGGACCTTCTTTGAAAAGATGTGGGTCATCCCAAAAGTAGTGCCTCAAATCCGTGAAGAATTTCTTCCTCTGCTGAAATGTAAAACCTAGAGGCAAAAACTTTGCAACGATAAAATTAGCATAATTTGCAAACCAAGGGTCGGAATGAGATTGTACTTTTACAACAACAAGTTGTTCATCTGGGAAACTTTCGTTGACTGGAATAGGATCGTGCGGGATATCCTCCATCCTTCAAATATTATCCGCCACCGGATTGTCTTCTCCTTTCCTATCGACAATCTGCAAATCAAATTCTTGAAGAAGGAGTACCCATCTAATGAGTCTTGGTTTGGCGTCCTTTTTCTGCAAAAGATACTTAATGGCAGCATGGTCAGTATGAATAATAACTTTAGAATCAACAATATACGGTCTAAACTTATCACAAGCAAACACCACTGCCAAGAATTCCTTCTCGGTAGTAACATAATTATTTTGAGCACTATCAAGTGTCTTGCTGGCATAGTGGATGACATTTAGCTTCTTGTCAACCCTTTGTCCTAAAATATCTCCAACAGCAAAATCACTAGCATCACACATAATTTCAAAGGGCAAATTCCAGTCAGGTGGTTGTACTATAGGAGCGGTTATCAAGGCTTTCTTAAGAACTTCAAAAGCTTCCTTACAATCTTCATCAAATACAAAAGGAGAATCCTTCTATAGAAGATTGGTAAGGGGTCTCGAGGTCTTAGAAAAGTCCTTGATAAATCTTCTATAGAAACCAGCATGACCTATAAAACTACGAATACCTTTGATGTCCCTTGGATAGGGCATCCTTTCAATAGCTTCAATTTTTGTCTTGTCCACTTCAATTCCCCTTTCGGAAATATTGTGTCCAAGAACTATCCCTTCATTAACCATGAAATGGCACTTCTCCCAATTGAGCACCAAATTAGTTTCTTCACATCTCTGCAAAACTTTATTAATATTCTTGAGACAGTGGTCAAAGGAATTTCCATAGACGGAAAAGTCGTCCATGAAAACTTCTACAATGTCCTCACAGAAACCATGAAATATTGCAGACATACACCTCTGAAAAGTAGCAGGTGCATTACACAAACCAAAAGGCATACGCCTATAAGGATAGGTACCGTAAGGACACGTAAAGGTGGTCTTCTCTTGATCCGCGGTGTTGACGTGAATCTGGGAGAAGCCAGAATACCCATCAAGATAGCAGAAGTGGGTGTTTTTAGGCAGCCGCTCGAGCATCTGATCAATAAAGGGCAGAGGATAGTGGTCCTTCCTGGTGGCTTTGTTCGACTTCCTGAAATCAATACACATTTGATACATCCAAAACGTATCTATAATTTCTGCTTGCTCCATGCATGTTTTGTGTGATATTGCTATGATCTAGATACACTTTTGATCATATTTGGACTAACCTATTAACTCAGTGCACCACATTTCCAGTTCTTCTTTTCTGCCATTTTTCTATTTCAGTTTTCCCCCATATAAAAAGTTCTCCAAAAATTCGGGAAAATTCAGATAAAAAATCAGCGTGAAGGAACCTTCCGAAAGAACCTGGGTGGGGCCAGAGGGCCACCACCAGGGGCCCAGGCGCCCTGGTGGCGCGCCCTAGGGCTTGGCCGCTCTAGGGGGGCGCCTGGACCCCTGGTGGCCCCCCTGGCTGCCCCCCTTCGCCTATATATTCTCCGTCACGGGAAACTTCAGAAACGAGAACCCTTTTTTGCGATCTCGCCTCTGTTCCGCCGCCGCCGCGCTTCCGAGATCGAGAGCACCAGAAGACCTCTTCCCAGCACCCTGTCGGAGGGAGGGTTGACCTCCGGGAGTCTCCTCTCCACCATGGACGCTTCCCGGATGTCTCGTGAGTAGTTTTCCTTGGACCATGGGTCTGTGATCAGTAGCTATGTGATGTTCTCCTCCCCTCTTTGTTCTTCATGGTTTAGACCTCGTGAGCTGCCCTACATGATCGAGGCACTTTTGTAATCTTTCTGCTATTGCTATGCTGAGTTTGATGGGATCTGATGGATTATGAGATTTTGTTCAGATTGTGATTGAGTAATATATTTGGTTCTTATCTCTTATATTTTTGTTCCTAAGTAATTCTTGCATGTTATCCGTTGCTGTTTATTGCTTTGGCCAAGTAGTAGGTAGTAACTCCAAGAGCGAACGTTATGCTCGATTGTGGGTTCATGCCCCCCGATGACACGCTTGAGTGACAGAAACATGAGTCTAGGGGATGTGTTGTTGCCACAAGGGGGAAAACAACGGTGCTTGCAACCGCGGTTGCAAGGATTGTTTACTTTACGCAAAGTGCTTTTAATGCAGTTGTCTGTTGCTTTGGGTTTACACTTTGGGTGGGGCTCGCAACTTAATACCAGCGAGATGTTCTGGATAGATATCTCAAGGTGGATGATTAGTAGTAGATGCAGTTGGATTTCGGTCTACTTATTTTGGCGTACTGCCCGTGCTTTTGAGCCTCTTCCTTTCTTTTGTAGCATAGTTAGCATTGCGGTGCGTTCATAATCCTGTCAATTGCCCTTCTGTAATTTGTTCACCTCGCATAGCAGTTTTATCTTCTTTTGGGAGAGAGTCATCACTAGTGAACATCGCGTATCCCGGTCCATATCATCATCACTGTTTACACGCTCATTTACTTTTCTGCTTTTACTTTCAATTGCTATCATTATCCTTTGTGTTTGATCCTTTGTGAACAACAAGACCGGAGAGATTGACAACCTATCTGAACTTCGTTGGGAACAAAGTTATTTGTGTCTGTGTGCAGGTCCGCGTCAGTAGCGCCGCTGACACCTACTTATCATCTCCAGAGTCCTACTGGAGACAAACCTTGGAATCTTTACTGAGGGAAATTTGCTGCTGTGCTACATCACGCCTTCCACTTGGGGCTCACCAACGAATGGCGAGAAATCACTATCATTACCTCGCACATCAAGCTAAATTTCTGGCGCCGTTGCCGGGGACTCCGAGTGCTAAGATAGGGGAGTTGCACACTACACTTTACCTTTGTTTTTTAGTCTTGTTAGTTTACCTTTCAGTTTTTATCTTTGAGTCTTATATAAAAAATCACAAAAAAATCTGCCACACTTCCTGCTGCTATGGGTTCCACTGAAAACACCAAGTTGTGTGACTTCACTAGTCATAACAACCAAGACTTTATCTGCACCCCCATTGCCACGCCTGCCACTTCAGCTACCTCTTATGAAATTAAACCTGCCTTGCTAAACCTTGTTATGAGAGATCAATTCTCTGGTGCTGGAGATGATGCTGCTTTACACTTGAACAATTTTGTTGAATTATGTGATATGCAAGAGTATAAAGAAGTAGAAGGTGATATTGTTAAGCTCAAGCTCTTTCCTTTCTCTTTAAGGGGAGACGCTAAAATCTGGTTTCAATCTTTGCCTAGGAATAGCATAGATTCTTGGGATAAGTGCAAAGATGCTTTTATAGGGAAGTATTACCCACCTGCTAAAATTATCCAATTAAGGAGTACCATTATGAATTTTAAGAAATTGGATAATGAACACGTTGCCCAAGCTTGGGAACGAATGAAATCTCTTATTAAGAAATGCCCTACACATGGTTTGACTACCTGGATGGTTATCCAGACTTTTTATGCAGGCTTGAACTTTACCTCGCGGAACCTGTTAGATTCAGCCGCGGGAGGAACCTTTATGTCAACTACAGTTGGTGCTGCCACGAAGCTTCTCGATGAGATGATGACCAATTATTCCCAATGGCACATCAAACGCGCTCCAACAGGTAGGAAGGTAAACTCTGTCGATGAAATTACCTCCCTCAATGAAAAAGTTGACTTAATTATGTCTCTACTTACCAAGAAACCCTCTATTGATCATCATGATGTCCCTTTAAATTCTTTGGTTGCCCAAGAACAAGTAGATGTGAACTTTATTGCTAGAAACAACTTCAACAACAATGCTTATAGGGGTAATTTTGCTAGCAATCCTAGATCGTTTCCATCCAACTATGGGAACAACAACACCTACCCTAGCAACAACTCCTATAATCCTGCTTATACGAAAAGAGACCTACCTAGCTATAAGAAATTGGTAGAAATAGAGAAAGCTACTAAGAACTATATGCACACCCAGTTTGAACAAAACAAAGCCTTCCCTAAGAAAATAGGTGAGCATACTTCCATTCTGCAAAACATTAGTGAACATCTTGATAGCCTAAACAGTGAGATTTCTAATCTCCAAGCTAGACTTACCGCCACTGAAACCCATGTTTCGAATATGTCCCACACCCAATCTACTTTGATAAATCAAATGGCAGCCAAACCGGAGGTTATCCCTATGGAAGAGGATAGAATTAAGAGCCTTCCTACACACCACACAGTTGCCACTATCCAAATTGTTGAGGACACCCAAACTATTAGCACCCAATGCACTCCTAGTCCCGTTGGACCTATTAATGGTGATGCTAATACCTCAACCAAAGATGAAGAAACTCCTATGAACATAGAGGGTTTAAAACAAGTGAGCCAAGACGACACTACTACCACCTTTGATAGTAGTGATATTGATTTTGATAGTTGCACCCTCTCAGAAGTTATTAGCTTGCTACACAAAATGTCTAGAGACCCCCACACTAGCACACTTAATCTTGCCTTCACGGAGCATATCACAAATGCTCTCATCAAAGCTAGGGAGGAGAAGCTTAGAGTAGAAGCCTCCATACCTAGGAAGCTAGAGGATGGTTGGGACCCTATGATCAAAATTAAATTAAATAACTTCTCTTGCTATTCTTTATGTGATGTTGGAGCTAGTACCTCCGTTATGCCCAAAAGAATATTTGATATGTTTGAATTGAAGCCCTTTGAGCCTTGTTCTTTTGGTGTTGGTCTTGTTGATTCTTCCGTAAAGAAACCTTTGGGGAAGATCGATGATGTTCTTATCATTGTCAATGACAACTATGTTCCCGTTAATTTTATTGTTATGGATATAGAGTGTGAACCTTTGTGTCCAATTATTTTGGGACGTTCTTTTCTTCGCACCGTTGGTGCGGTTATTGACATGAAAGAGGGGAATAAAAAATTCCAATTCCCATTCAAAAAGGGGATGGAACACTTCCCTAGAAAGAAAATCAAGTTACCTTTTGAGTCCGTTACACGGGCTAGTTATTCTCTTTCTCTTGATAAAACTTGATTCTTCTTTTGCATCATGCCTAGCTTAAAGGCATAAAAGAAAGCCCTTTCGGGAGGCAGCCCCCAACGAATTTAGGTTTTTCTTTTTTCTTTTGTTGTGTCTTGATGTTTGTTACTACTGTAGCAAAATCATTGTATCTTTATTTTTCAGCTTTATGCCAAGTTATAGCCTCTTATGATAAGGGAAGCAAAAGTTGTGACATGCTGTCCAGAAAACAGATTCTGTCCCTTGACAGAAAACTTCGAATCAAATCACCAGATCATCTTTTTGATCTGAATTTTTTTGACACCGTGCTCTATACAATTTTGAAACTTTCGTATGTTCTGAGTTTTTTTATTTGAGTTGCAGAAGTGCCCCTAAATAATTCTTTACTACCTGCTGGTCTGTTTTTCACAGATTCTACCACGTTTTGCCTCTCTTCACTTTTGCAAAACTTAAGCTTGGTTTTTCATTGCAAAAACCTTTTGGAACTCTTGAGAAACAGTAGCTCTTCAAGAATATCTTTATATCCGGTGGGGAAAATTATTTTATTAAGGATACTAACCTCTCTAATCAGCTTATGATGAGTTGTGTATGAAGTGAGTTTTCAAGTGTGCGATGGAAGATGATGAAAGAAGATCCAGGAGTGTCAAGCGCTCAAGCTTGGGGATGCCCCCATGCATCCCCAATAAATATTCAAGGAGACTCAAGCGTCTAAGCTTGGGGATGCCCCCGTGCATCCCCTTCTCCATCAACAATCATCAGTTCGTCCTTCGTCTCACTATATTTTTATCACTTCATGCGTTATGTGCTATGCTTGGATCGTCTCGCTCTTAGGTTTTATTTTTAGTTTTATTTAGTTTTGCTTGATGTTCATAACAAGTTAGATCCCTTCTTACTTTTTGTGGGAGAGAAACACGCTCCACTTTCAAAATCTAGAACACATCATAGGATTTTTCCTGCCTATCTTTTTGCTGTTGTGTGTTCTTTATCTTTTCGTAGCTACTGCCATGTTTAGTTTTAGTCTTAGTTTTTCTTTAGCAAGAGCCTTGGCTTTTGTTTAGTCTGTTGCTGGAACTCTTTTTAGTATTCCTTTTTATCTTGTTAAAGAGAGTTAGTTGTTGCACTGAGTTGTGTCTTGTCTTGAAAGTAGGTATTTGAGGTTGCTATTTAATTCTAGTAGTAACTTGCAATAGTTTTGAGGTATTGTTGTGAGTAATGTTTGAACTTTTGGTGTCAAGAGCTCTAGCCTATTAGTGATAGGTGTCGTATTTTTGGCAATCCGTGTTTATTTTCAAAACCTACAAAACCAGTTGAGAACTCTAGCTACTAGATGGATCACTAATCTTTGGAGGGATCGAATATCCGAGTACACTCACGTACCATGAGTCGAGGATGCGCAAGGATAACCAAACCCCCATACACTCCTCCTCGGGGTACTTGTCTCTTTGTGAACCTCCTTATTAGATTGAGAGTTACCGATAATAAGTGCATGAGTTCTTCGGACTAATGTAAGTATTGAAAGTTGACACTTCCACTTTCCCATATTTTGCTAGCCTCTCCCGTGCCGTGCATTGACTTCTTCTCACTCCGAGAGTTGGTGTCCACCTTCGCCGGTACATCCAAACCCTTGGCATGATACACTCTGTCATCATAAACCTCCTTATATCTTTCCTCAAAACAGTCACCATACCTACCTATCAAGGCATTTCCATAGCCTTTCCGAGATATATTGCCATGCAACATCCACCTCTTCATGACTTGATCTTCATGTCATACATGTTCCTGCTACACTGGAAGCGACATACATTGCATACATCATGTTAGTTACATCTTCTTTATGATTTTGAGTACTTTTGTAAAGTGTGAAAGATCTTCTATACTTCTTGTAATATATAGAGTGTTGTCCCTAAAGTGAGGAAAAGATCCCAAAGAGGAAAAAATCAAAAGATCCCAAAGAGGACAAATGAGAGTTAAATAGAAAGAGCCATTGAGGCCACCAAAAAATACAAAAAAACAGAAAAAAAAGAAAAAAAAAGAAATAAAAAGAGAGAAAGGGGCAACACTACTATCCTTTTGAGAGATCCACACTAGTACTCCCTTTATATCCTTGTACTCCACAGAGATGATCATTATGCATATAGCTATGTGGGGACCTTCACACTATAGAACTTGGCTTGCATATTCCAAGGATGAGCCTCCTCAAAAGAGCTCTAGGTCTTCATGAGCGAGCAAGTTAGATGCACCCCCACTAGTTCCATTAGAGAGCTTCCTAGCTCATATGTGCATCCGTTGCATGGCAATCCCTACTCCTCACATCATATCTATCATTTGGCATCTCTTGCCTATGATTGTCCTCATTGATGTGAGCATTTCTCCTCCTTTTTGTCTTCCTCCTCCATACTCCTCTCTTTGCCATCCTAAGTGTCAACTCTCGTGCTTACGCTCATCCATTGCATGAGTGCTCGAAATATTGAAAAAGGAGTGGATCAAATTGACTTGTACCTGGCTAGTGGTTTGGGGACGAGTCAAGATAAGATTCCAGAAAAAGACCAAGTGTGAAACTTTGGTAGATTGAGTTCTCAACAAATAAATTATTTTTCTCATATTCCCTATCCCCCTTCTTGCACGCAAACACCATTTGGAGACATTCAAGTCACGGACAGCGAGATCTCTTGCACCTAATGTTCTTTTGTTACTTGTTTCAATGCTAATATAGACTCTTGCATGTTATGACTTGAATTGAATTTCTAATCTTGATTGATTTACTTTTCAAAGTTCTTATATGGTTGCTAGCATGTCACCATAGAAATTATGCTATTATCATTTACCTACTCGAGGACGAGTAGGAATTAAGCTTGGGGATGTTGATACGTCCAAAACGTATCTATAATTTCTGCTTGCTCCATGCATGTTTTGTGTGATATTGCTATGATCTAGATAAACTTTCATACACTTTTGATCATATTTGGACTAACCTATTAACTCAGTGCACCACAGTGCCAGCTCCTATTTTCTGCTGTTTTTCTATTTCAGTTTTCCCCCATATAAAAAGTGCTCCAAAAATTTGGGAAAATTCAGATAAAAAATCAGCGTGAAGGAACCTTCCGGAAGAACCTGGGTGGGGCCAGAGGGCCACCACCAGGGGCCCAGGAGCCCTGGTGGCGAGCCCTAGGGCTTGGCCGCGCCAGGGGGGCGCCTGGACCCCTGGTGGCCCCCCTGGCTGCCCCCCTTCGCCTATATATTCTCCGTCACTGGAAACTTCAGAAACGAGAACCCTTTTTCGCGATCTCGCCTCTGTTCTGCCGCCGCCGCGCTTCTGAGATCGGGAGCACCAGAAGACCTCTTCTCGGCACCCTGCCGGAGGGAGGGTTGACCTCCGGGAGTCTCCTCTCCACCATGGATGCTTCCCGGATGTCTCGTGAGTAGTTTTCCTTGGACCATGGGTCCGTGATCAGTATCTATGTGATGTTCTCCTCCCCTCTTTGTTCTTCATGGTTTAGACCTCGTGAGCTGCCCTACATGATCGAGGCACTTTTGTAATCTTTCTGCTATTGCTATGCTGAGTTTGATGGGATCTGATGGATTATGACATTATGTTCAGATTGTGATTGAGTAATATATTTGGTTCTTATCTCTTATATTTTTGTTCCTAAGTAATTCTTGCATGTTCTCCGTTGCTGTTTATTTCTTTGGCCAAGTAGTAGGTAGTAACTCCAAGAGGGAATGTTATGCTCGATTGTGGGTTCATGCCCCCCGATGACACGCTTGAGTGACAGAAACATGAGTCTAGGGGATGTGTTGTTGCCACAAGGGGGAAAACAACGGTGCTTGTAACCGCGGTTGTAAGGATTGTTTACTTTACGCAAAGTGCTTTTTAATGCAGTTGTCTGTTGCTTTGGGTTTACACTTTGGGTGGGCCTCGCAACTTAATACCAGCGAGATGTTCTGGATAGATGTCTCAAGGTGGATGATTAGTAGTAGATGCAGTTGGATTTCGATCTACTTATTTTGGCATACTGCCCGTGCTTTTGAGCCTCTTCCTTTCTTTTGTAGCATAGTTAGCATTGCGGTGCGTTCATAATCCTGTCAATTTCCCTTCTGTAATTTGTTCACCTCGCATAGCAGTTTTATCGTCTTTTGGGAGAGAGACATCACTAGTGAATATCACGTATCCCGGTCCATATCATCATCACTGTTTACACGCTCATTTACTTTTCTGCTTTTACTTGCAATTGCTATCATTATCCTTTGTGTTTGATCCTTTGTGAACAACAAGACCGGAGAGATGGACGACCTCTCTGAACTTCGTTGGGAACAAAGTTATTTGTGTCTGTGTGTAGGTCCACGTCAGTAGCGCCGTTGACACCTACTTATCATCTCCGGAGTCCTACTTGAGACAAACCTTGGTATCTTACTGAGGGAAATTTGCTGCTGTGCTACATCACGCCTTCCACTTGGGGCTCACCAACGAAGGTTGAGAAATCACTATCATTACCTCGCACATCAACATTCTATATCCAATAATAGTCCTCTGAGGTATTAGTTCATTTTTATCATTAGGAACAACAGTTATACCTCCTTTCTTAGGAACACAATAACCATGACTTACCCACTTACTATCAGCTATAAGATAGATGATACCTGCGGCTAGAAGTTTGAGAACCTCTGTCCTAACCACATCCTTCATCTTTGGGTTCAACCATCATTGATGATCAACAACTGGTTTAGCATCAGGCTCGAGATTGATAGTATGTTGGCAAATGGATGGACTAATACCCTTGAGATCATCAAGAGTATAGCCAATAGCACCTCGGTGTCTGCGGAGTGTCTCCAATAATCGCTCTTCTTCATACCTTGAAAGGTTAGAATTGATAATAACAGGATATACTTTCTTTTCATCTAAATAAGCATACTTGAGCGTATCGGGTAGTGGTTTTAGATCAAATACTGGGTCTTCTTTTGGTAGCGAGAGGATTCCTAAAGGTTCAACCGGGAGGTTGTGCTTCAGGATAGGAGTTTGTCTTAAAAATATGTCTTCTAGTTCATCCCTCTCCTGCATATGTATGTCATTCTCATGGTCTTCCATAAATTTCTACAAAGTATCATCAGGAGGAATAGCAATAGAAGCAATTTCTTCAATAATTTTGTCATTACTTGACAAGTCAGTACCACGAGGCTACTTAGAAAACTTAGAAAAATTAAATTCAACGACTCACCGTTGAATTCAACAAAAACTTTACCTTTCTTGCAATCTACTATAGCTCCACAAGTGCTGAGGAAGGGCCTACCAAACATAATAGGGAAAAAACTATCTTGCACTGAACCAAGCACAAGAAAATCAGTAGGATATTTTACCTTCCCGCAGAGTACTTCAACATCTCTCACAATCCCAACTGGAGAGATTGTTTGTTTATTTGCAAGATGAATCATGACATCAATGTCCTCGATCTCACACGGCTGAATCTCGTGCATGATCTCTTGATAAAGTGTGAAGGGAATAGTGCTGACGCTAGATCCCAAATCACATAGCCCATAGTAATTATGATCTCGTATTTTGACAGATACAACTGGTGTACCTGAAATTGGGCCTGTGTTCTTGGCTGTTACAATGTTAGTGGAAGAAGCACAAAAACTAATAGTGGATTCTTTAATATCACTGGTTACCAGATCCTTGACCATTGCAACTTGAGGCTTGACCTTGATCATGTCCTTAGTTTCGTCAGTGATCCTTCCGTTTTTTTTAGAATACCTGTAACAAAAGAGTGCTCCTTTATCCTTGAGGGAAGGAGGCTGTTCATACACAACTTCCGGTAAAATAGAATCAGTAACATTAATCTCAATAGGTGACTCCTTGAAAGGTTTATGATGTTGACTCTCCTTCTTCTTAGAAGAATCAATATGAGAAGCAAATTCCTTGCAAAAGTCAATCATTAGCTGGGAATCAAGACCAATTTTAGAGCAAAAGGTATTAAAGTAATCAGTCTTCACATAACTCTCAATGTAGTCATGCTCATAGTTTATAGCGGGTTCAATACCTTTATCAATTTCCCAGTCTTCAGTGTTCTTCTGGATCCTTTCTATAAGATCCCATTTTTCTTCCATACTTCTGGTCTAGAATACCCCGCTAGAGGAGGCATCCGACATCTCCCTGTCCTGACGAGAAAGCCTGGCATAAAAATTTGTAAGTATAATTTCCTTGGGGAGCTCCTGGTTTGGGCATTTGAGCATCAGGGACTTCAGTCTCCCCCAAGCTTGAGCGATGCTCTCTCCGTCGCGAGACCAAAAGTTGTATATGTAGTTCCTTTCTTGGTGAATTTCACGAAGAGGATAAAACTTTGCATAAAAGAGAGACATAAGCTCTGGCCATTCAAGAAGATCAGAGTTATCGAGTAACTTATACCAATCTGAAGCTTTATCTTTGAGTGATATGGAGAATAGTTTCTTCATGACGAACTCCATCGTTACACCTACAAGCTTAAATAAAGAACATAATTGTGATAAATATAGCAGGTGTTCTCCCGGATGTCCTTCTCTCCTGTATAATGATTAGACAAGACATGATCAATAATACCAGGTGGTATTTTATAGGGAACAATTTCAGTAGGGGTAGGAGTGACCACCACAGTCGTGGGGCGGCTCCTTACCAGCAACGAACCAACAGTAGCAGTGTCCATAAGGACTAAAAGTAACAACAGAAAATAAAGGTTTCCTTACCGGCTTCAGTTACCAATAGCGCTACACTCCCCGGCAACGGCGGCAGAAAAGCTCGTTGATGGCGGAGATGTTAATAGGTTTAGTTAGGTTGCCTCCCCTGTTAACCGCGCCAATAAACGATTCTTGATAACCCACAAGTCTAGGCGATCAATTGTACCTTTTCGATAAATAAGGATGTCGATCCCACGAGGAGCAGAACGTGTTGATAAATGACACTAGATAACGAAAGGATGCACACACTCAAAGGTAAATATTTAGGGGTTTTTGGTTTAAGCAACAGAAAAGTAAAAGACAAGAAAAGTAAAAAGGGTAACTGAGGAGTTACAAGTGGCCCAATCCTTTCACAAGGATAAGCCTAGGAACTAAACTTATAAAAGCTAAAGCGTTCTCGAGAACACACGGGAGAGATAGCCAAGTTACTTTCACCATACTCCGCCAAGTAATATGCATTGGGTCGATAAGTGCTGGTGGGTGGATCAATGCTAGTACACCTTCTAGACTAAGATAAGTATACTCTTATGAGTACACACCTTGCAAGCATCCGCAAATACAAGGTAGTAATTAAGGCATAAGCCTAACCACAGCATTACGATCAAGGATCCATAACTCCCTTGGGCAAAAGTGTGCAAACTGGGGTTCAGGTTTCTGTCACTCCGGCAACCCACCATAAGCATCCTTTGTGCACAATGTATTCCTCTAGGCCCATTAAAGGTGAAGTGTTAAGTGTTCGACTCACATAACACCACTAGAGAAATAACAACTCAACTTAAGTATCAAACAACATATAATACTTCAACATCATATGACTACTAACAACTAGACTTCTCCCATGTTCTCAAGAACTAAAGTAACTACTCACAAGACATAAAAGAGATCATGATCAGAGGTGATAGATGGGTGGCAAACAATCTGGACACAATGGTATTTGTCCAACAAAACTCAATAGCATTCACCACAAAGTAGTAATCAACACCAATAGAGTAGAGAGGATAGATAGTACGGATTACAACACAAGTTGCAATTGTGAGATGAGATGGGATGGTGATGGAGATGGTGCAGATGCTGGGGATGATGTTGATGATGATCTTGATGATGCATGTGGCGATGATGATGATGACAGCGACGATCTCCCCTTCCGGGAGGTGATCTCCCCTGCGGAATCTGCCCGCTGGAGATGGCTTTTCTCCTTTGTAGGTTTCCGCCCCGTGGCAGCGGCGAAACACGGAAACTCTTCTGTATTTAGGGTTTTCACCCCAGGGGGGTCTTATAGGCGAGAGGGGGCACCGAGGGGGGCCACCAGGCATTCAGGAGGGTGCCTGGCGCGGCCAGGGGGCCCGCGCCATGCACCCTTCTGGCTGCCTGGTGGGTCCCCTCACCTCCGTCTTCGGTGAACCCCAGTCAATTCCCCTAAAAACGATCCCCGTAAATTTTCATCGCATTTGGACTTGATCTGATTCAGCAACTTGGTGTCCACTTTTCACCGCTGAATCCTGGTTCTGTTGCTTCGGCATCGAAAAGTTGTAAACTGTGTAAAACAAGCCAAAACAACATAAGAACAATAATTTAAAGTGGAATATAACAATGAATGGGATGAAATTACGATATAAAATAGTGATGCTTTTTGGACGTATCAGCTGCTACTTCCTGTTAATTGATGTTGCTGTTATTTTCTTGCAACTTTGCTTGATGATTGTGTCACATCCATGAGGCCTATGTTATTGATTCTTTCTTGTATGTGTTAAGCATCATGTGCCCTTCATTTGGACGATTTACCTTGTCATGTTTGCCTGCTGTAGCTATATTAATTTTTTCTCCAAAGTGGTGACCCTGATAACATGTGCTTCTATTTATATAAAGTTGCTACTTTGATGCCTTATAGTTAGTGATCCATGCCTCATATTCTTTAGTTCCAATGTAATTAATTACTCATTTTTATGTGTAATTTGATTCTATGCTTTGATTTGCCATGATATCTTTGATGTACATATAGTTATCAAGCTCCCAAAGTGCAACCCTGCTGTTTGCTGTCACATGCCCTGATTTTCACTAAGTCCCTAGACCAGTAGTATTTTCTTGCATTTTGCATGGGTTACAATTACTTATTCCTGATGCTCATATACATGAAACTTTGTTTCCATGTCTTCCTGGACATGTCTACGGTTTATCAACATCATTTTTTTGCATGTTTGCATTCAGTAGCTAATTGTTTCATTGCTCTAAAGTATGCTCCCTGATGTTAACAGCATGTGCCCGTAACTTGTGGTGCTTGTACCTTTTTAACCGTTACTCCGTTTGGAGTGTTCTTTATATGTAAATTGATTAGATTTTCATGTACTTTGTGTTTATGACATTTTTTTTGCTGTTGTTTACCAACCTAAAATATGGTTTAGAGCAGAACAGTACCAAATGCTTTAATTGTCGTGGGGTACTTAGTGATATGCCATGTTTAGGTTGTGCCTCACTTAAATTGAATAGCATAGATAGTTGATCTTATGCTTCACCTCTTTTCATGTTTGTGTGCTATTCCATGCTTGAGTGAGATGCCATGTTAACAAATTTTTCTCATGTTGTGTAGCTAAACAACTTGAATCATTCTAAATGTGCGGTATCGTCGTGTATGACGAATACTCCAGTTAATCTGCTAGTAACCGCTCTCGACGATAGATGCGATACCGTAGTGCGTTGTCTCGTGTTGTCTTCTTGTTGATGCTTTCTTGTTATTGCTTCGTAGTATTAGATGCTTACTCATCGATTGCCTTTTCCAGTGTTTCCTTCTTGTGTGCTCCCGCAGTTACTCTCGGAGACGATGCGAGCTTGCGATCGACTACACCTTCGGTTTCGTCTTCTCATCAGGTAAGGGGGATCATATATCATGCTTATAAATTTCAGCTCACTTTCCTCTAGGTATAGGATAGAACGATTGCTTGATCCTACCACTTCATATTCATGCCTCTCAAATAAAACTCAAACAGTCATGTCCTCCACATCCCAGCAAACCTTGTTCGAATATGTTACTATTTCTCGCTGCTCAACCACTACTTAGTATGCATGATTAGGATGCTACTTATGTTATCCTGTTACTCCTTGGATTAGGCTATCACACTATTATATTATTGTGGATGATGTGATTATTATAATGTTGACTATATTCGACGAAGGATGGAAGGTCTAGGCTATCCCGCCCCGACGCTTTGTTCCATTCGAGTCACCTAGGACCCGAGTTTCTGGTATTGTGTCTCTTGACGAGCGTGCCTAACCGCGTGTGGCATACTATGTGGTCCCCTTTTCTTACCTACCTAGCTTCAAACATTTCTAGTGGCGGCCCGAGCTGATTTACCATTTCAAACCCCGTGTGTGTGCTTGGTTGGATCCCCTCGCAGTTTTTAAACAACCCGGGCTAGCGGAGACATGGTTTCTCTGTTGGTCCACACTGGTGAGCTAGGGAAGTGCCCTGTTATACAGGTGAGGCTAACCCCGACCTTGGCCATACGGAAGAGTCTGATCCGAGGGCGCGGTCGGCTCTGGGATTGGGTGTCGACTCCCCGGGGGCCACCCGGATTTGTGCGTTGTTAGTTAGAGGGACCTGTCGTTTAAGATCTCTCGGAACTAAATCATAAAATGGTTGCCTATGATGGGTAGAAACTGAGAGATATGGGCGTTCGTGCGGAGCCTTGTAATGGGCAGTTGGTACACCCCTGCAGGGTTAAATATTTTCGAGAAGCCGTGTCCACGGTTATGGACGACTTAAGACCTACTCCTTCTTCATAGACAACAACAACTGAGATAATCTTAATAACTTGATCAACATGTGTGTGCCTTGACTCCTTCTTCTTCGTCGGGATGCGAAGGGGAGGACAAGGATAGGATAGGTGTTATGTTTGCATAAGTAGCTGATAGCAAGACTTGTGGGAGGCGATTCCTCATCCAATGCTTGGCTTCTCATCTTATTATGAATTGAAAGTTAGCCACTTATATATTTCTAGTGCGACTGCAACCTCACCACTACCCCCATCTTACCGTGAGAAGTTAGTTACAAGACTTGTTGATATAGCTCACCCCTTGTTTTCTCTTTTACGCACGTTATGCAAACGATCTTGGACTTCATAGGAGCTCGACAACCCTTCTTCTGGATGCCTTCGCGGAGATTCCACGACGACTAGTTAGGAGGATCCCGGCAGAGAGCCTGGACCCGTCTGGTTACGGGAATGGTGTGTTTTACCTTTGCCACTAGGAATTTGATTGTAGTCTGCACTCAGACATGTATCTTCGGTTGATGTAATGTATTAAGGCAATTGTACGCCGATTGTATGAGATGTTGCATCCTTGTAACTGTGATTTTGTGATATCATGTTGGAAATCCAGGGCATATGGCGTTGTCATATGTCGCGGTGGGACCGATATGTGCTTCATCCCCGGATCTGGATGGAAAAATCTAGATCTGGAACAATACCGCATATCGGGCCTTACAACTTGGTATCAGAGCCTTACAGACCATAGGATGCATTTTCTGGCAGAAGTCGAGTCTAGACAAAAACTATTTTGTAGTTACTAAGATAGTTATCGGAGAGTAGGATTCTTTTTACTCCTTACCCTTGCTCGGGTCAGGACAAGTGTCGTAAGTGTTTCAATTCTCGTCTTATCCCCTTTAAACTCTAGGATCTCGAGTGTGTGGAGTTTTGGAACCGCTACAATGCCTTGCTTGCAGCATAGTCTCGATTCCGATCTCAGGTTTGGGAATTCCTGTAGTACCTTAAGCTTCTCCGACTCCGGATAACTTCTTGGTCATTCATTGCCGTCCATTTATCTTGCCCAGTATCCTCATGATCTGAGTGAGAATGCTTCCCTTCATCGTCGCTTTTAACTATCGTTCTTCCTCTTGATCTCTCGATGGTTTCGTTCTCCGATATTGCCGTCTCTCTGCGGAAATATTTCTCGATGGAAGTTCGAAGTTGACATGGAGCAGAGTCCCTTGTTGGTGGTGTTGAAGATTGTCGACTCTATTTTCTCTCCCCCCCTCTCCCCCGGATCGTCCAGGATCTCGGGACGAGATCCCTTGTTGGTGGTGTTGTATTGTAATAGCCCGGAAATTCCACCCTAATTAAATTTTTTGTTTGTTGCTTTCTTTTGTTGATTGCTAGAATTGTTAATAGTATTTGCTTCGCCGAATCAATAATCGGTGAATATTCTTCCCATATTTATCGTATCGGATGCATGACTAAAACTTTTTCTCAAACGGCACACGACCTTTGCGACACCGGGTTTCACCCGAGCACCGTCGTAACTCCGGCCATAGGACCAGCCATCGCCATCGGAACGAAAAAACTCATTTAATAATTAAATGGATTATTTTATTGGGAATTGGAAAATGTTCTTGGAACGGTATCAAAGTGAGGTACAACTGATGGGCTCGCCGCACTGAGCACGTGGTTCAAGATTTCATCCGAATGGGAGGTCGTATGGACTCCCGGCGGTAAGAAACGTGGAGTACCGGACACGAGAGAGAAAACCCGAGGGTGTTTGCGTAAACCTGCCATCCAGGCTAGCCTATATAAAGAACACCACTCTCCCTATCCCTTCTAGGGTTCCCCCTTGTAAAAATTGCAGCCACCCCCCTCCAATTGCCCAAATCTGCCTAATTTCCCCCCAAAAAAACCGAACCCTAGCCCCAGGAGCTCCCAGCCGTCAGATCATCAGATCTGGGGCTGAGAAGCTGCCACGTCACCCCTAGAGTCTCCCACCACCCCGCCTCCTTGCGCCGCCGCAGCTCCGGTGAGGCCACCTCTTCGCCATGCCTCTCTCTCTCTCCTCCCTCCTCACCTCCTATCCCTCTGCCGCAGGTCCACCGCCTCCACAGAGCACCATGGACACCGAGGGCTCGTGCTCGCCTCGCCGTACCGCCCTTGGCCCGTCACCGACCGGATCCAGCCCGATCCCGAGCGCGCCGCCCGCCTTCGTGCCTCCTCCGCCCCTCCTCGGCTCCCCTTCGCCGTTGCGCTCCGCCACCTCTCTCCGGTGTCCAGCGAGACGGTCGCACCGGCGAGGCGTAGCTCAATCCAGACGAACCGGCCAGGAGCAGGCCGCCGCTGCCATGGGCCGACGTGCAGCCCATGCGGCCAACCTCCTCCAGGCCGGCCCGTGGCCTTCCTCTCGCCTAGGGTGAGGCCGCCACTAACCGCCGCCGCCAGTCGACTTGGGCCGAGCCCAATAGTGTGAGGCCCTTTTATTTTGGTCCTCTGCGAATTTTGGCCAAGTCCCAGGATTTTGCTATTTTATTCTGTTTTGCAACGAGTATTGCGAGAGAACCGTAGCCCATAGAAATATGCGCCCAAAAGGAAAAAAAATTGGCGATGTGCTCTAACTTTTTTTCTTTAGTGAGTTTAATCATTTGAGGCCATCTAGTCGATGTAAATCACTGTTGAAGTGGGCACCAAATTGTTTACTGCTGCTACTTCCTGTTAATTGCTGCTGCTGTTAATTTCTTGCAACTTTGGTTGATGATTGTGTCACATCCATGAGGCCTATGCTATTGATTCTTTCTTTTATGTGTTAAGCATCAGGTGCACTTCATTTAGATGCTTTCCCTTGTCATGTTTGCCTGCTGTAGCTATATTAATTCTTGCCCCAAATTGGTGACCCTGATAACATGTGCTGCTATTTATATAAAATTCCTACTTTGATGCCTTATAGTTAGTGATCCATGCATCATATGCTTGAGTTCCAATATAGTTAATTGCTCATTGTTATGTGTAATTTGATGGAATGCTTTGGTTTTCCATGATATATTTGCTGTACATATAGTTATCAAGCTCCCAAAGTACAACCCTGTTGTCTGCTGTCACATGCCCTGATTTTCACCAAGTCCCTAAACCAGTAGTATTTTCTTGCATTTTGCATGGGTTACAATTACTTGTTCCTAATGCTCATATACATGAAACTTTGTTGCCATGCATTCCTTTTCATGTCTACTGTTGATCCACGTCATTTTGGTGCATGTTTGCATTCAATAGCTAATTGTTTCATTGCTCTAAAGTATGCTCCCTGTTGTTCACAGCATGTGCCCGTAACTTGTGCTTGTATCTTTTTAACTGTAACTCCGTTTGGAGTGTTCTTTATATGTAACTTGATTAGATTTTCATGTACTTTATGTTTATGCCATTGCTTGCTGTTGTTAACCAACCTAAAATATGGTTTAGGGCAGAACAGTACCGAATGCCACTAGGAATTATGCAAACGATCTTGGACTTCAGAGGAGCTCGACGACCCTTCTTCTGGGCGCCTTCATGGAGACTCGACGACGACTAGTTAGGAGTATCCCGGCGGAGATCCTGGACCCGTGTGGTTACGGGAATGGTGTGTTTTACCTTTGCCACTAGGAATTTGATTGTAGTCTGTACTCAGACATGTTTCTTCGGCTGATGTAATTTATTAAGGAAATTGTATGCCGATTGTATGAAATGTTGTATCCTTGTAGCTGTAATGTTGTGATATCATGTTGGAAATCCGGGGCATATGGCATTGTCATATGTCGCAGTGGTACCGATATGTACATCGTCCCCGGATCTGGATGGAAACATCTAGATCTGGAATAGTACCACATATCGGGCCTTACAAGTACCTATCCGTCACTCGGATGGAAAAATCCCGCTTTGATCTAATTGCATACTTATTAACGTATCTACTTCGGAATACCTGAAGTACACCTTTATGGCCAGCATATTTCATTCAGACGGTGGATGCAAATCAAGGCATCCTAATGGATAGTAATTACATATGATCATTAGGGTCAAAGGATCTAGTTACTATGTTATGGTTATCACAATGTTGAACTTATGTGACTCGATCATATTGCCACACTTCTGGTGGGTGTGTGTTCATCATATCATTCTCCCAATGATAAGACCCCATTTTTAATAGGGGATTATGTCCTAATGATCCGGAAACCTTTATCATCCGATTGATAATGGACTAGTATACTAGAGTTAACTAGGGACCTTGTTGTTTGTATACCACACGGGTATTAATGTTTCCTCTTAATACAGTTATAACACAGTATAAAACTTATTATGAATTAATGGAATATGCTAATAAACATATTTTTTTTTGCCTCTAGGGCACATTTCCAACAGTCTCCCACTTGCACTAGAGTACAAATAATCTAGTTGCATTTTTCTGTGGATCATAACTCTGTATCATGTATATGGTTATAGATCATGCTTGCTTATGGAAAAGGTTGTATAACGGTCTAGGTACCATTCAGATCCGTATATCTTTTGCAAATCATTAATGTCACCTAGTTTGACATTACTTCATTATTCATTGTAATGATGGGGTATATATATATATTTGGCGGTAGAGTGAGACTTCGTTTGTTGTGTTTCAGAAATGACATCCGGTGGGTCATGCGGACTTTCCCTAGTCATGCACACTGAAACTCACTCAGTCAGAAGTCGAACTTCTGAAGCCAAAATATAACTCTTGCCACTTCTAAAGCGGCCATATGAATGTAGATTTAATCCTTAGCGCATTATATGCAACTTTGATGTCTAACCATGTTTCTTTCAACTTAGGCATTTCTTAGTATGATATGTCAATTTTCCAGGCTAGTGTCAGAACTTGAACAAGCATAACTTATATGGTCAACTTCACTATCCTTTATAAATTAGAGATGTATCCTCAGTTCTCTCCAGACACTGAAGGATAAACTTAACACTTTTTCCAATGATTTAATCATAAATCATATCACAACATGTTCTTCTTAGTAAGAACTTGGGTCACATTAAATCGAGTACAAAACTCTGATTTATATGAAAGAACCTATGACAGAGGCCTAGAGGATGTAGCACATCCATTTCTTCCATTCAACCATCATTTAACCATTGTTCTTATACTGAGATTAACTCTATACTTCTTGGATATACAAGAAAGAACTACCTTCTTGACTTGTCCCATTCTGAAATCCTTCAGAATCTTATCGAGGAAAGTATTCCGACTCAACGTTATTAAACAAATTAATCTATCTTGATAGATTTTAATGCTTAATACTTATTCATCTTCATTTATGAAAGATTCAAATAATCATTAATACCAAATACACCATTCACAATGTGCTATCCATATATGAGAATGTTGTCATGCTCCTACTCAAAATATGTCAACCACATATAAGATTAGGTGACACTCTCATAGCTCGTTCTCAAATATATCCGTCACAGATAAGACCAGGATAACATCCACACAGCTCCCACTCAAATATGTCATCCAAATATTAAGTTCAGGATATAATACTCCCATAGCTCCCACTCAAAATATGTCGTCTACATATTAAGTTTAGTAAACTATTCAACACTGACTCAGTTTCATGCAAATGCATGTTTCTCAATATTTTGGCTAAGTACAAAATCACATTGATCATCCATCAAATTGAGAATTCAGGTTACGAGACACTAGCATCCATATGTTTTCCAAACCCTTATTGTTGTATCAATTACAAGACTTCTTCAAATGCAGGATTTGAGGAAGTCACGGTATTGATAACAATTTGGATCAATCGTAGTGAATATCCCATTGACTCAAGCATCGCTACATATCGTAGTCAACCTTTTGAATTTGTCAGAAACATTCTTTGTGACAAATTGATCTTGATGTCTTCTTTGATGTTCACATTTATTCCTTATAACTTTGAAGTTATTGAGAATATCAAGTAACCTCATTACTCGATAAGATTCAAGAAATCTTAAATGTAACTCAATATAGGATTTCATGACTCATAGTCATATCTCGTATTTAGGTCCACCATCGCTTCTTCGTAGTTCGTAGGTATGTCTTGTTCTATTAACATGACAAGTGAACCGTGAATATTTTTTTGCACAAGGGCAAACAAGTATTCTTGAATCCTACTTTGTTCAGTAAAAGCTTTAACCGAAACATCACGATCATTATCATTAGTTTCTCCTCTAACTATAGAGATTTGGTTCTGAAACATATTCCATTGCGCTACTCTGACATATGGAGGCAAGGTTAATTACCTTGATTGATCTTTCACTTTCTTCCATTAACACATTCATCAAGAACATTTCTTCACAAACACCAAAACACTTAAAAACACAAGTTTTGCTCTTTTGGTTCTAGTTGTGGAATATGCATCCATAGTTGTCTAAGGATACACTACAAAGATAATTTATCATATAAATCAAACTTCCTAGAAACCACAACACACCTTAACATATATAGTGTTGGTTTCCACGAACTCATATGTTTCCCTATAATGAAGTGAGTGTTTGCATATTAAACTAATAACTCTAAACAACAATAATGTAACTCGGTAAGAGATAACTTAGATCATACACTATTTTATAGAGTATGATTATAATGTTCAGGCACATCAACAATATTGAAGTGGTCCAAGCATCGTAATTTTTGAAACAACTTTCACAAGTCTTTTATTATCAAGACTAACTCAAAACATTTCTCAGTTTGGTCAAATCGTAGAGACTTGTTTTTCTTGTTAATTTAATATCTGTCTTCATTCTGAAATCCCTTTGATCACATCAAATTATTTCAAACTCATGTTTCATTAGTGAATACACATATTCATCTAAGTCCACATATGAAGTTCGTGAAATAATGAAATTCACTACTTGCTGAAATACGATACATCACTATGTATGATATTCAACAATCACTATACACTTTGTTTTACCAGAACGTGAGGTTTCCTTCATCTCACCTAAAGGGCATGGTTTGCATGTGTCAAGAGATCAAGTATCTCAAGACCCCATCATACCATTCATGACTTAAACGGTAGTGTCATTATTAAGTTTGGATAATTCTTGGCATAAAAATATTTCTTATAAATGATCAAATTACTATCGTTGGTATAAGAATAACTTACTCATAATCGTAACATGACCATAAAAGATATCATTCATAAAAGGATAACAACTAACTTGTTTCTCACTATTATGAATAATGGTCTTCGCAAGATGTAAGACACACTAATAAAGTTCACATTGAAAAGATCATAAATTTATTCATATATTAATCAAATGATAGATGTAGAGGGAGAGTGTTGTCGACTATCAACTATCTTGATTACCGTCACCACACATTCTCACCTCATCCCTTCCAAGACACTCTAAAGCAGTAAGTTGAAGCATCGAATACTTAATCAACTGCAATTAATATTTTGTGGGGAAAGACACTTATAACTCGTATATAAAATAAACATTGTCCGTCAATGACTATTGTAACGACCCGATTCATCACAAACCGGAGTCTCTGTGCATTCCGTGCTAGTCCCTGGATCAATAGCTAGCACACAAAGTACATGATGTAATATCAAGAATAAACCACATGTCATATATATTACATCGAAGATCCAGTATTACAATAAATCATACCTGCATAGCTCAAGACTAGCTTACAAATGGAATACAGCGGAAAAACAATAAAAACTTCGTGGCGTCCATCAACTCCACCGGCATAGTTGAGTATAGACATCGCAACCCTACAACGCATCACTTACTCGTCGTATATAATCCTGCAACACCGAAGGTTACAGCCCGACAACGGGTCAGTACATCTGATTTGTACGGAAAGTGACACGAAAACAATATATAACAGACCTATCGCTACATGCTAGGATAAGTCAAAGGAAAGGCTTATGGTTTTGTTTTGCAGAAAGCCAGTTTTATCCTGAACTAAACTAGTCAAAAATTTATGTTGAATTCTACCTGAAACACACAGCAACACATGCTACTCTTTCCCACCAAAATTATTATTAAGTGTTCATCTGTCAAGATCATTCATCAACAGTACTGACTAGTTGCTCAAAGTTCGTCGGTAACCGTGGACACGGCTAATCATGATCAGTTTATACGCTCTGCAGAGGTTGTACATGTTCCCCACTGGACTCAACCCGAAGATTTAGACAAAGACTTTCTGAAGAGGTTGCCTCCACCCTTTGGTAGCCGGTACACCTAACACACATCTACATCAGCTAGCTACCAGGGCCAGGTTCCCCACAACGTACTCGTGCTAAGCCAGAGCCCATATAGCCAGTGGCTTTACACGGAAGCTACTATTAATGATCTTTTTGAGCCTGGACTGCGCCCACTGCGTAAAGAGGGTAGACACCATGTCGCACCCGGTTCACCACCAAAACAACCATTGGGTGCATTTAACCCCGGAACTGTCCTTAGACAAGGCACAACTACCGGGATGCAACCCGCCCGTCCAGAAGTGATTTCTATTTATTATAAAGTTGCTACACAGTTTCTTAAAATAGCTCACATGCACTCCATGAATTCTCACAACCCAAACCACGTCTACAAAGCATAGCAATAAAGTAACAACACGGGCTAGGGTTATCTACTAATACAAGTCAAGTCATGTGGCTATCCTAACTGGTTTTGCAGCAGCAGTAAAGTAAACTACCTATCATGCAATAGGGTGATATTTCTTAACATAATGCATATAGAAAATATAGGTATGAGTATGGTCAAAGCATCACTTGCCTTTTCCATTCGGTGTAGTTCTTCGCTCTCACAATCCAGTCAACTCTACTCGTCACACTCCAAGAAATCTACCGTCAACGAAAGAACTTAATTAAGCAATCACATCACAACGAGACAAACAAAAAGATCAACGAAACAATCACAAAGGTTTTAGCAACAAAACAAAAGGCTTTGAAGTGCAAAGGTGTCGATGTGCTCGAAGGTGTTCAGTGGAACGTGAACTCGAGAGAGTCAACGGATAAAGAGTTGTCGATACAAGATTATGATCAAGGCATTATGAAATCAAGGCAAAGATCATAGAAATATGAATGGTATGTGGATATTGCCTGTGACGCGCCCAAAATCAATCCGTGTACAGTAATCATACACGCAGGGTACACGACTGAGATTAGGGTGCCACGGTGAGAATATCACAGCACAACACTAAACACAAAAGGATAAACCAATATGTTACAATAAAGGGGGTCACGCGGACCCGAATACATAAGTTGTACAAGCCATAATATCTGAGTACAGACATAGTTAGTCAAGTTTTGCCTTAAGAAGGCTAGCACAAATAACATCAGAGATACAGATCGAAAAGGCAAGGCCTCCTGCCTGGGAGCCTCCGAAACTACTCCTGGTCCTGGTCAGCGGTGGTCTCGACGTAGTAGTATCCTCCTCCGGGGTACTCCTGCCCCTGGGCTCCAACGTCGACTGCAGCGGCCGATCAGGCAAAACAGTAAAGGAAATAAAGCAGGTGAGTATCTAGTATACCCGCGAGTCTTACGTCCGCTACTAAGCATTATGCATTGTATCAACGGAAAGAAGAGGCTGTATATAGTGGACTGCAAGATAGAAATCAGAATAAGGGTAAGAAGCTAGGCCTATCGAAGACTAGCGTCTTCCGACGATGTCTTGCAGCAAGAGGTAAGAATCAGCCAACAGTTCATATAAAGCATAAAGTAACAACGAAGCAGAAGTTGCTGCAACATTGTATAATATAAGTTGTAATGATTAACAATAATAATAATGCCTCCGAGTTCACCTCCTCAACATCCCCACGAGGAAGAAAACCCGGAACCATACAGTTTAATAATAATAGTTTATAGTGGTAAGATCCAGCTTCAGCATAAAGCGTCCTGTTACCGTGGACACGGCTATTCGAATAGATTAAACTCCCTGCAGGGGTGCACTACTGTTCAGCCTGCACGCTCGGATCTCCAGGGTGGCGTGAACCTTGTTAGGGAACGCCCCACCGAGGCTATCCAACACGACGCAGCCCATCCTAGGCTCAACAGAGAGGCCATCCGCCGTACTATATCCTATGCGCCAAGGGGTCTAGGTCCCTCACCCTTGCACGCTCCTGCACAGTGCGAGTCTGGCCGGTGAAGCAAAAGAAAATCCAAACACACCTGCTGCAGCAAAAGACAAGACCACTTCCCGGCGATCAGGCCGCAGTACTGTTGACGTCTGAAGAGCTTTCGGACGAACTACGACGCGGAGGGCCCACACCGTAATCCCACGTGTAGGTAGTGCGTACAGAGCAACGGGCCTCTCAAGTCATCCGCCGAACCATTTAGCATTTTAATTAACCTGCGTGACAACCGTTATCGTTGCCTCGACTTAACCGACCCGCGGTCAACGACAGCAGTCAGGACCACCAGTACATCGGTGCCTTCCCTGTCGTCCCACCAAGTCACTGCGGTTACCAACAAGGTGAACCGTCTCCTTACCTTGTCTCGCGTGTGCTCTTGGTAGAGCTCGACTTTCGTGGTTTGGTAACTCTCGCGAGATACGAGCAAGGGCCAAGCACGCCAGTAACGTCGGTCGTACCCTCCCTGTCGTTCCCGACGATATACCTCTCGCGGGCACCGTTGGGTCTCCCGACTTTCTTACCTTTAAGGACAACCGCTATCCAGGACCCTATGGCGGCAAGACAAAGTCAGCCTCGGGTGGAGTACAAGGATTACTCCTGGATAGCTCACACTTGAGGTGACTAGGCATAACCCAAATAGGGGCCTTTGGCGGTGTCTGCTTTGTACCGTACCTGTGGAGTTGTATATATTGTATCCGTGTTCACCCCCTGAGTGATCACGGCCCGCTATCTAGTCCTAACTAACAATGCGCAGGGTTCACTGCTGAATAATGCATAAATATAATAGGCAGCATAGGATAAAGGGGGTACATCAAGGGGCGACAAAATCAGGCTATGCAATTGAATAGGATTGTAATCGTAGCAGGAGCAGTAACAATGCCTAGTGCAAGAAATGTACGGAAAGATAGGCGATATCTGGGGAAGAGAATGGCTCTGCTTGCCTGCAAGCTCGACGGTAGGGGCAGGGTCGTCGACGAAGTAGTCGTACCCAGCAGCGGTGTAGTCGGCGGTAGCAGCGGGGTCTACCGGAGATTAAGGGGGGGAGGAAACAGTAAATACACAGCAATAATATACAAACATATGCATGACATGACAGAAGAAATGTTAACGGTGTTCTAACGCAGTGCAATGCACGTTGCTCGGAGCGGGAATTCATCCGGGGATGAAATACCGGCTCCGGGTGATTACCGGACAGGGTGACCGGAGGGGGAAGGATCAAGCCGGAGGTGTCGTGGGTACCGGACAAACATAAGGGGGGTGTATCCGTGTTAGATGAACCATTCCGAACAACTTTCGTGTTCGGAATAAATTCATCCGGGTACTTTTTATCGGTACCGGGAATTATCGGCAGACAGCCCGAAGGGGGGGAATGTCGATGATCGGTGCGCTAGGGGGGTGTGGTAGACATACGGATAGCGTATCCGTATTCGTTATATTTTTCTGATCAACTTTCATGTATAAAGTTTTTCGATCCAATATACGGATTAAAAGATATTGATTTTATAAGTTTAATCAATTTTAAAACATTAAAAATCCTTTTCTATTTAAATATTTCTTTTATTAATTATTAAATCAATTAATAATTCGTTTTAATTAACTGACCAGTGGGTCCCACTGGTCAGTGACAAAGTTAATAAATAAATAAATTAAATCTAATTATTCAGTGGGGGGACCCACATGTCATTGGCTTATTAATCCAATTAAATCAATTCAGCAAAAGATTACATGGGCTGGGCCCACATGTCTGTCACTCAGGGGGGGTTATTTTTAACTAACAGTTTATTAGGGGTTTAATTAGGGGGTGGGGGCCATTGTCAGTGGCATACATGGGGTGGTTAGCCCCGTGACTTAAACCATGCCCGCCGGCGTCAAACACAGAGCGCACGGCGAGGTCCTCGGCCGGCGGTGAGGCCATCCCGGCGAGTGAGCCGCCGCGGGGGTGGGCGGTTGGACGACTGCCGGCGCGGCGAGATCGCAACCCCGACCAGGCACGCTTGGGAGCACCCAGGGGGCGCGCGACCGTGGCAAGAACGGGAGGCCGCTCCGGTGAGATCGTCCGTAGCCGGGGTGTGCGGGAGCACGACAGCGGCGTCGCGCACGTGCGTATGCAGTGCGTGGCTGGGAGATGGGGGCGGCCAAAGGCACGGCGAGGACGCGCTCAGCCAAGGCGGCCTCGGCGGCGACCCCAGGCACGGCATGGCGTCCATGGGAGCCAATTCGACAGGGAGAGGGAGGGAGAGAGCGCGCAGCTCACCTCGGTGGCGTTGGGGAGAGGTCTCGGGGCGGGGGAAGCGTCACCGGCGATGAATCAACGGGGGAAGGGCGCGGCGGCGGCGGCGCAGTCCAAGGGCGGCTCGGGAATCTTGAGGGCGGAGAGAAAAGCGAACTAATGGAGATGGGGAGAACGCCACGCTCGATCTGGGGCGTTCTAGGGTTCGCGTGGGGAGGGCGCGGCCTTATCCCGTCGCCGGCGATGGTGGATGGCCGCCACGGCACGGCTTGTCGCCGTGGCCGGTGGGGATGACGCCACGGGGGGGGGGGGGCACGAACAGGGGAAACAGGGGAGGCCTATGGTGGGCTAGCTGCGGGGGTTTAGGCGGCCTGTGGGCTAGGCAGCCCATGGGGGGAAAAGGGATGGGGTGGGCTAGTTAGGTTTAGCTTTCTTTCTTTTTTTTCTTTTTTGTAATTTTCTTTTTGTAATTATTTTATATACCTTGGCATTTTTATAAAATGTGGCAGGTGACCCATAATTGTTTTTATACCCTAGGCTAGTGCCACAAAAGATTTGGGGTCAAAAGAAAATCATTTAATATTTGATTTAAATATTAAATGATTAAATTGGGGTTTTTAGCTACTGTTTCGATTTGTTTGGAATTAATTAGAGATTAATAAAATCTCCAACTTGGTGATTTATACTCCACTGAATATTAGTAATTTAATAAAAGTGGAAGATGAATTTTTGGACAATGTTTATTTTCCACATGTTTTTAATATACCACCAAGGCAATTTATTTGATTTGAATTCAAAGTCAATTTGAATTGAGCTTGGCATCGCTTTGATCCAAGATGACCAAGTCCATGATCTCATTGCATTCAACATTATCAAAGGAGAATTTGAATTTGAACTGAACCAGTTGATCAAACAAAAGTTTTGAACAGTACAGATGAACAGTAACAGTGATTACTGTTCACTGACAGTGAGGGTGTTACATTGCCGATAAGATGTCTCACATGATCCAATATGCAAAAAGAATCACGTGAAACGGAATACTACAACGCAGGTCGTAGCAAGTGCAAAATTGAACTGAATTTGAATTTAAACAGATCAAGAAACATTTTACTTTTTGTGTACACATGCTAGGAACAGAAAGTACATGGAACGAGTGATCCAACGCAAAAAGAATCACTCGATTTGGATCAACGGTATAAAAGATATGACCTCCGGGTTTTGAATTTGAATTTGAAATAAATTCAAATTCAAAAGTGTGCAAAGTGTGCAAAAATGTATACCATGCTAAAGTACAGAACAACAAAAGTGCGTAGGAAAAAGTTTCACCTCGATCCGACTTACGGTGTAGAAGATATTGCGGGTACGGTGCCGGGGTGTTTTCTGCCAAAAGGACCTATCCGCAATAATCTTTTTTCAGAAAAGTAATCGGGTCCCTAGGATAGTTTGACTCAGATCTGAATCGGGTTGACTCCGGCGAGGCTTCTCCGGCGAGGTCGGCCATGCTCCGGCGTGAGGAGGCCGTGGCCGGCGAGGACTCGGTGGAGGGAGGGTGGCCGGCGTGGGCTGGCGCGGTTGGCGGCGCGTGCGCGAGCGGGTGGCGGCGGTGCCGCGGCTCGGCTCTGGCGAGAGCTCCTTCGGCGGGTGGCGGCACCCGGGGCCGTGGGGCGGAGGCGGCGGCGCTCCGGCTCGCAGCCGTGGCGTCGAGGCCCTGGGGCTCGGCGGCGGGGCGAGAAGGCGGGGAGGCGGCGGCTCGTGGAGCTCGTCTCCGGCGACGAGGCCGACACGGTGGTGGCGGCGGGCGCAGTGGGGCGGCGGCCCGGCGGCGATTCCGGACGGTGGCGGCGGCGGTTTCCGATGAGCGGGGCCCGGCGGCGGCGGGTCCCGCGCCTAGGGTTTTCCTTTTTTTTAACTGGAAGAAAAAAGAAAAGAAGTAAACAAAAGAAATCATAATTCTATTTATAGACGCAGAGAAAAAAAACTAAATCGGGTCCGAAACGGGCTTGAAAAGCGCTCGCGGGCGGAGACAAACTACTGGGACGGCTACAGATTTTTCTTTTTATTTAAAAAAACGAAACTTCAAACAATTAAATAAAATCAACCGTAACTCCGAAAAATATGAAATAAAATTCTAAATTCATCAAGTAATACAAAGAAAATTATGAAATGAATATATTTTCCACAAACGAAAATAAAAATAAAAACATTTTCTAAATTCTTTATTTAAATACAAAATACTTTTCATAAATCAAATACTATGCAATAAATTATAAAATAATATTTTTATTTGGTCAAAAGCATTGACAAACAATTTATAAGTAATAAAATATAAATTTTAAAATTGTCACACCAATAAATAATTTGGTAAAATAAAAAAATATCCCATTGGAATACTTTTTCAACTCTTTTAAATATTTAATAAATCATTTAAATGAAATAAAACTCTCTCAGCATTATAAAATCCCTAAAATAATTTTAGAGTTATTTATAACGCTCATAATAAATTTTAAAAACTTTAAAGTATTATTCTACATATTTTCCAACTCTATTAAAAAGGGGATAAGTCATTTTATATCCTCTCACTGGATTTCCTTGAGTTGAAAAATATTTTGAATATTCAGAAGAACTCCAATAATGATTTAAAACATTTTCCAACCTTTTAATATGTTTGAATGAGTCCTATTACCTTCTCTCATTTTGTTTTGTTGGTTTTGTTTTAAATAATAAATTCCAAAACATCAGTTATGAATATTTGTAAAAGTCATTTTATTCCCTGTCCTTTTTAATATTCAATAAACTCCAAAAAGTTGTAAATCCTAGAGAAAATCAAACACATCAAGCAAACAATCATTATCTATTTAATTTTATTAACATTCCAAAATTCGGAGAATTTTGGGATGTTACAACTATTCCTGCATTGGCTATACTTTTAAAGTTCACAACTTTAACCATGACCTCATGAGAGGTGAACGATTGTCCTTCATGACATAGTCTAGGCATGGTATTTGTAGCTGGGAGGAAGCGAATGCCACTTCCGAGTTATCGTAAAGTAACCAGTCATTCAGTAGTCCAAGCTGTACACAAGGTGTTCATGTATCTTATACATTTTCCAAGTGACTTTCTCAGCAGGTTGTTCCTTCCACCTTAGTTGAAAGAAAACCAGTCCATATACTCATATTCCATTACTCTGATTTGTGATCTAGTGGTTTCAAGTTCACCTAGCACGTCATATGTATTGGTGTCGTTAACATGCATTCACAATTCAGATTCCGTAGAATGGAGTACGGTGTATTGGACAATCATTCATAAGTGATGGTGAGTACGATACTCATCACCATCTTCCTTAATCACGGAGTTGTGATGTGTATCTCCTAGCAGTTCTCGTATTACGTGTAGCAAGTGATTACTAATGAGTATGTCGCTAACGGTGTTGGTAACAATGAATGAAGTAAGACCCATCTACCTTAAGTTCTTCATTACACTAAAAGAGCCATACTTATAAACATTTTGGGTATGACATTATCTACAATGATATTTTCTAAGACATGAAGATTAAGTTCATAATATGGACTTCATGTTTTAAAAAAATTCTGGAACTCCCACTCAGACAAACATCCCTCATAGTTTGTTCTAAGTGATTACACGATCCTTGAAGAACTATACCTCCCCCGTGGGTCACGATCATCAGTATATTCTCAAGGTAGGCCATCATGCCAATCACATCATCTATGTGACTCATGCTTGATCTTTCGATCATTTTGTCCCGAGGCCATATCATAGACATATGCCAGGCTCGCCACAATAACCTTAGTGATTATATGTTGCATATGCAAGGCCATGTTTTTGGACATGCTAGGCTTGATCCACCCATCTCTTGTGAACGTAAATATGTTTGACACTTTTGTGACACGTGATGCCTCCATAATGATAGACTTTCCCGATGGTGCTTCACTAAGGAAGGACACTTTGTTGGATTAGTGAGGGATCATCCTATAATGCTACCGTCGTATATCAAACATATTAGCAAAACATGATGCAACAATATAAATCATACTAACTATGATGCCCCCCTACAAATTAAAGATTAGTCGCCTCTACTTTATCTTTTGGAAGTTTTACGTGGATGCTAGGGATTTCGAGATAGCACCATTTCTATGCCTACGAACATACAACCACAACATCTCAAAAATTGTCTCTATTACACCCCTATCGGGGCCCTCCATTGCAAACGTCTTTGCATCGCTAATGTTTGAGAGACAGACACCCACAAAGCCACTTATATGGTACAAGCCATATGTCAAGCGTGGAACCAGTCTCGCGTAAACGCGTGAGGTCTGTCGGGGCCGCTTCATCAGGACATTGCCGCAATGCTAAACGAGTACACGTGGGAGGGTAACAATTGAAGAATTGATGCCACATACTAGATGTGTTCTATCCGTACAATACATCCACGCATAGCCTTGATCATGATACCACTGTTGGGGTTCAGGGCAGAAGACAATAAATTTTCATAACCTACGAGACCCAAACCCAAGACCTATGCTATGGCAATGCAAGTAACAGATGGAAATAGGTCACATACCAGTATGTAGTCCGTTAAGCGGGAAACGTTCCCGCGTGAACGTGGTTTATGTAGTCGTACCGTCAACCCCCGATGCCGCGCAGATCCACGATGACTCCAGTAGCCACCTGGTCCTTGTAGACTAATGACGGAATTTCGTCCCCGTTGGAACGTTGTCGGTGAGGACGTCGCTATACGGCCACGACGATGAAGGAACATCACAAGTGTAGTGCCTCGCGGGATTGCACATATACGGTGTACCCGACGTTCCCTCTGGGCTCCAAACCATAAGAGCAGCGGAAAGAACATGGATTCGGATCCCGATTCCAGCAACACGACAGCGTGCGTATAGTGGAGAAACCGCCCGACCAAGTGCAGACTCCAAACAAGGGGAGTCCGCTCAAAGGCAGGAGAAAAGAGAGAAGAGAAATTAACTGGATGATCGAAAAAAGGGCACTATACCCCTCCTTATATAGGATAAGTAGGGGTGCACACCTCCCTCAACTTCCCATGTGGTACTAAACCAAAGGGAAGGGGGAGTGCGCCATAAGGTGATGGGGCCCTCCCTTGGTGCCATGAGCCAAGGGGGGAGGCTCCCTCCTCCCCTAATGGGCCTCTTTAGGCCCATATGCCCTTTCTTCCATTTTTATTATATTTAATATGTAATTCTGTTAATTAAATAATAAAACATATTTAAACATTATTAAATAATATTTTGAACCTTTCAAAATATCCAAAACTCCTTCCGGCACTACCCGAAACAATTCCGGTGTTCCCTCTTACTTCTCCGGTGATCCCGAATCTATCCTTAATGCGTCGAATACCCTTAAGTGTGACACCCTACGGTCCGGGAAACAGCAGACATGATCAAAAACTCTCTGACCAATGACTAATCAATTGGACCTGGTTACAATCCTTAATAGCCCCTGTGCTTCCATCGAATGAAACTTCATCGCTGTTGGATGCGTTAACGTTGAGCATGTTCCCTTTTTCCTATGGTACTTTGTTTGTCCAAGGTTTTATCGTCGGTATCCAATATACCTAGTTCATCCTTGTTACCAACAAACATGTTTTACTCGTTCCCTGATATTACAGCCCCGTGACCTAGTCACATGATTGCAATCTTTATGATGTAATATCATCGAGTGGGCCCAGAGTACCTATCCGTCACTCGGATGGACAAATCCCGCTTTGATCTAATTGCATCCTCATTAACGTATCTACTTCGGAATACCTGAAGTACACATTTATGGCCAGCATATTTCAGGCAGGCAGTGGATGCAAATCAAGGCATCCTAATAGATAATAATTACGTATGATCATTACGGTCAAAGGATCTGGTCACTACGTTATGGTTATCACAATGTTGAACTTATGTGACTCGATCACATTGCAACACTTCTGGTGGGTGTGTGTCCATCATATCTTCTCCCAATGATACGACCCCATTGTCAATAGGAGATTATGTCCTCATGATAAGGAAACCTTGATCATCCGATTGACAATGGAGTAGTATACTAGAGTTAACTAGGGACCTGGTTGTTTGTATACCACACGTGTATTAATGTTTTCGCTTAATACAGTTATAAAACATTATAAAACTTATTATGAACTAATGGAATATGCCAATAAACATATTTTATTTGCCTCTAGGGCACATTGCCAACAAATTTCACAAATTTGTTAGAATTTTTGGCAGATGCACTTCCAGACGATAATGTGTTACAAACTACCACCAAGGAAGCGAAGAAGGTAGTTTTCCCCTTGGGACCAGAGGTACAAAATATACACGCTTGTATTAATGATTGTATCTTGTATCATGGCGATTATAAATATTTCCGTAACTGTCCCACATGCAATGCCCCACGCTACAAGCGTAAGATTGCAAAAGACAAGAACAAGCAGGATGATGAAATCAAAAGAGGTATTCCATTCAAGGTGGTGTGGTACTTTTGTTTAATTCCACATTTGAAGCGCTTGTTTGCAAACCCCAAAGAGGAAAAAATCTTACGTTGGCAAGAAGATGAAATAAAAAAAAGATAAATATATAAGGCACTCCACAGATGCGGCGCAATGGATATATTTGGAAGATAAGTATAACGATTTTTCCAAGGACCCGAGAAATTTAAGGCTAGGATATTGCACCAACAGGATGAACTCGTTTGGTAACATGAGCACTCAAAACAACACTTGACTGGTGCTTCCTTGCTTGGATAACCTTGCTCCATGGATAATGATGAAAAAAATTACATAATGATGTCAATGATTATACAAGGCCTGAAACAACCAGGTAATGACATCGATACTTATTTGCATCTTATGGTAGATGAACTTGAGACCTTATGGACTGATGGAGTAAAGTGTTGGGATGCATTCGGAAAATAAGTATTTGATCTATATGCAATGCTCGTGCAAACTATCTATGATCTTCCGGCATTTGGCAACACATCTGGGAAGAAAACCAAGGGAAGTGTTGGTTGTGTCACATGCATGGATCAAACTGCTAGTAGATATCTCACCCACTCAAGGAAAGCCGTGTAAATGCGGCATCGTAGGTTTTTTCCAAAAGGTCATACATACCGAAAGAGGAAGACACAATTCGATGGTACAATAGAGAAGGATGTCGCGCCACGCTATAAATCAGCCACTGCGGTGTTCAGGATGGTCAAGGATTTGAAAATTGTGCTTGGAAAGCATAAGTCAATGGAAAAAATAGACAAGGATCAAGAATTTAAGACGAAATTAGTATTTTGGCAATTACCATATTAGCAAGATCTAGATGTTCGTCACTCCATTGATGTCAGGCACGTCAAAAATAATGTGTGTGAGAGCATACTTGGTACTCTACTGAAGATTAAAGGGAAAACGAAGGATGGGTATAAAGCAATATTGGATATGCAAGTTATCTGACCCGATTCCAAAATAGAACCTAAAAAAAGGGGAGATGACAAGTGGTGGCTCAAACTTGCTATGTACAATTTCACCAAGCAGGAAATGATCAAAGTCTTGGAGTTTTTACAGTCACTTAAAACACCATCATCATCTCAGTGCGCAAACATCAAGAATTTTGTGGACATGCCAAACAAGAAACTTACCGGCATGAAGTCACATGATTACCGTATAATTGTCGGGAGATCGGATCCGGCGGCAAGGAGGCTGCCCCGGAGGACACCCTCTCCTCACCACACGCTCCATCTGCTCCTCTTTGCCGGAAAGCGCAGCCAGAGCCACGCACGCTCTTTGTTCTTGGAGGTAGATGTGGCGTCAGAAAGACACTGCTGCTGGTGGTAAAATGCGAGCAAACACAATGGTTTACCCAGGTTCGGGCTGCTCAGAGGCGCAAGAGCCTACTTCTGCATGTCTGGTCTTTCTTTTAGGTGTTGGAGTACATTACGATGGGCTTTCCGGAAATGACTCCCCTTTTTCCAGTGCTCCTCTCCTCCCCCTTCTATATGGCAGACGTCTCCCTTTTATAATCCAAGAGGATAGTCACAAGGTGCCACTGTTTTTCATCTTAAGTTACAAATATGACACACACACACACACACACAAGCTAATGTGGAGCGAAGAGACATCATCCGAGAAGGTACCGGCATTGGCGCGGTGACAACGCGGTCTTGTGCATGCTGAGTGGAGGGGGAACTCCTGCCAAGTGTCGCGGTCTTCCTGCTGCTCGACGTGCGTTGTTTCCTTCTGTATTTAATGCACTGGCCACCTGGTCGGGCGGTGGGAGTTAGAGAAGGCCCCACGTGCGGCTAGATGGTGATCCACCCTCTCGGAAAGGTCGTCATCTTCTCTGCAATGTTTCCAGGTTACTTGTTTACTAAAAACACGATACACAAGAATGCTCTTCCAGAGGGTACGCCGGGGACCTTGTCCTCGACAGTGGCCCCCGGTCCTGGGCATGGGCACTGCACTACTATGTGTGTGGCTAGGTCCCCAACGATAACCAGCGGATGGAAAGATGTCCCGTGGAGGTCTTCTCATACACTGACGCGCGGGGTGCTGGGCCCGCAACAAATATCCGTTGCGAGGAGAGCAATGGGCCTTGGTGGATGGAGTATATCAATCGCGCCCCCACGAGGGGGAGGTTACACTGCTCCTGCAATCTTCTTCTCCTCCTCCAATCATCGACATCTTGTTTCCATTTTAGACCTGAGATGGTGCCCAAGAGGAAGCAGACGGCGAGACGAAGATCAACATCGGCCGCGTCGGTCACCGCCGCACTGGTCACCGCCCCGCCGACCGTCGACACTCAACTGGTTTCGTCGTGCTTTACATCGTGCCACGATTCTGGGGAAAATATGGACCAACTGAAGATGTTCCTCCCTAGCAATGGCAACGAGAAGGGAGCCACGGTTGCGGCGAGGCCAGAGGGAAGGGAGGCGACCGTGCGGGGGAATATGGTGCCGAACTTTACTGCCTTCCTCAAAGCAGGTTTGGTGCCCCCCTTTTCCAAGTTCTTTTTGGCCATCTTGGAGACGTAGAAGATCCAGTTGTTGCAGTTGCATCCAAATGGGGTGACTGCTTTGCCCTCTTTTGCCTATCTATGCAAGAATTTTGTGGGGTTGGCACCGTTGGTGGCATTGTTCCGGTATTTCTATGCCCCCAGAGTGAAGAGTGATGTGATCGTGGGGGGTTCTCTTTCAAGATCTGGGACAACATGTTCGACGTGTACCTGGATTCTCATGTCATCACCAAGAGGGCTGAATGGAGGAACGATTGGATATTCGTGAAGATGGATCCAATCATACCGGCCTAGGAGGTGCCAAATGATGTGGTGGTGCAGGATAAGGAGCGGAGCGACATCTGGTATGCTCAATTTTCCGTAGGTGAGTAATTCAACCTGGTGTTGCACATGATCAAGAATCTGAAGGCTGCCAAACTGACATTGGATATGGTGGTCGCTGATTATCTCTGCCGCAGGATCGCACCCTTGCAGCACCAGCTTAGGATGGCGTGGGAATAAAATGGCTCGGCGGACAAGATGCGCCTCCACCCGGGGGCGAAGCACAACCTGACTATATTCAGGTTCTACCACACGTTCAAGGAGATTTTTGCCGAAGGGTGGAAAACGGTGCTGACAGAAATGGTGATCCCTTTGCACAACAACAAGGACAAGGTGTCGCTGCTCGAGGTTATTCCCTCTTGTGAAGCCAAGGGGTTGATCGATCTAGACTGGAAATACTTGATGGAGACCTAGATTTAAAACTTCATGAATTCGATCGATAAGCTCCCAATTGAACCCAACGATAACAGGATGGCTCTCTCAAAGTCGGCTGAACAGGCGCTGATGCAAAAGAGGCAGCAACTCTACTTTGAGAACATCTAGAGGCAGATCGATGGCCGGAGGATGGAGGAACCAGCCCCAAGGAGTCTTTCTCGAGGGAGGGGCTCGCTAACTGGATGTGGGGCGAGCACGAGATCTCGGGGAACTCGGGTGGTCATTGATCTGACGGGTCCCTCCTCTTCACATAGGGGAGGCAGGAATAAAACTACTGCACGTGACAAGAAGGCGGTGGTAGAGGAGAGCCTGGAGCACGTGTCAGAAGAGGGGAGTGCCGACGAGAGTCTCTCAGAAAGAATGGAGTCTGAGTCGTCCTTGGAGGACGAGGGGTCAACGGAGATCCCTCCGGCGTCGGACAACGAGGAGACGGAGGATGACGAAGAAGAAGATCCACCCACATCGGTTCATGTCCCATATGCAACAATACCCGACGTCAATGAGGGCGCGCGAGCGACAAATTCCGCGGAGGGGTCCAGGAACCAGGCATCCATGGGCAGTGATGCACCAACACCTTCGAAAACTTCCCCTTTAGTGATCTTCAAAAGGTCAGCCTCCTGGAGGGCGGCCTGCGACACTTCTCGGACGCAAGAGGGGGTTCCGGGAGCTACGGAGCCGATGTCCGTGAGAGGAGGTTGGAGGCCCGGCCTCCCGGACTTGGCGCTATCCCCTCCGCACGAATATAAGTAATTCACTATCTATATATATGCGGTATTGACGTTCATGTGTGGTGTTTAATGATCCTACGAACACGATGTAGGGAGGAGGCCTTCGAGGCTCCGGCGAAGAGAGCGCGCTTATCTGAGGAACGAAACCAGACGGGTGCGTCAGTGCAAGCATCGACAAAGGCTCCATCTGTTGATGAATCCACACGCCCTTCCCTAGGTTCGTGCTGCACTACACGCAACAGTTCTCGGACGTGCCATACCAGCCTTCTGAGGATTTTTCTTTCTTTGCAGGAGAGCCTTCTTCGAGTGTGCAACCAGAGACGCCCCATTCCTTGCGTGCGGAAGGAGGACATCATCCAGCGTCCACGACAGCAGGACGGCCGGGTTGATCATCCACCAAGGAGGAAGGGTGGCCCCCGGCCCGGAGAGGGCGGAACCAACCGGAGTCGGTCTCTCCCAGGGAGGAGGAGCCGTGCAAGACGAGGGTTCTCTTCCGAAGAGGACCCCAAGACCAACCCCTAGCGCTATCCAGGTATGCTGTTGCTAGATTGGATTCGCCTTCCGGAGTCTCAGAGCAAGTCGCGGGCTCCCGAATCTCGCTTTTCCCCAATATTGAGATTATCTCCACCGATTGCAGGTGAATCTTGACCTTTCCGTCTAGGTGGCCAGCACAAGGAAGGAGTGCCAAGCCAGTGTGGTGGCCCTGGAGGGAGTTCTCCAGGCATGTGTTCCATCGTCCGTCGACCTTTTTCCCAGCTCCCCAGTTTTAGACCAGATATAGTGTCTCCTTAACTTATCAAGATGATCAATAACTTTGGGAGGCAGCTTGAGTGAGCAAATTTTGTAGACCGAGAGAGAGGAGAACACCGAATTGAAGAGAGTAAGTTTGGAACCAGTCAAGAAAAGAGGCCACCACAGATAATTTCCGTTCAACCGAAGTGATCAAGGGCATGAAGTCATTTATCATTGGCCTAGTTGTCCCCATGGGAAGTCCAAGATAGGTGAAGGGCATAGATCCAAGTGAGCCACCCAGCAGAGAAGCTAACTCCGCAGCTCGATTCGGTGAGGTGTTGATGGGTACAAGAGTAGATTTTAGGAAATTAATCCGTAAACCCACCGATGATGCATAGTCCTGAAGGATTTGCTTGATTTTTAGCACTTTCTCAGTTTCTGCAGGCATCACTACTATCGTATCGTCAGCGTATTGGATGACCGGGTAGTCCTGATCCTTAATCGGTATAGGAACCTGAAGATCACCTCTCCAAAACTTGGCATTGATCACTGGTTGAAGAAGGTCTGCGGCAAGCACGAAAATCAATGGAGAAAGTGAATCTCCCTAACACACTCCACGTTTGCACTTGAATTGACAGGAACCATTGAGAAGGACATCAGAGGAGGCAGATGAGAACAAGGAGTCTATCCATCCCAGCCATTTCTCATCAAAACCATACAATGCATAATCTCAATCATGGGAGCATGCTCGATCATGTCAAATGCTTTGGCAAAGTCTAGCTTTAGGATAACCACACTACGACCAGAGGATTGGCAGTAGTGTAGGTACTCAAAGGCCCATGCTAAACAGTCTATGATTGAACGCCTGATGGCTTCTTTCCCCTCGTTGGTTACCCCAAGTGGAAGGTTTGAGATGCAGTGCAGTAGCAAGTTTCCCTCGGTGAAGACACCAAGGTTATCGAACCAGTAGGACTCAGGAGATACAAGTAGGTGGCAACGTCGCCAGAAATTGCTTCCTGACTAGGGTGTTGTCGTGGACCTGCACACAACAACAAATAACAACTGCTCCCAACGAGTACAGAGGAGTTGTCAATTCCTCCGGCCTTGTCGTTTACAAAGGATCAACGCAAGAGATAAAAGGTGCAAAGGAAAGTAAAAGCTGAAAGTAAATTGAGGGTGTGAACAATAATGTGAAGATGGACCGGGGTCCCGTGATTTTCACTAGTGATGTCTCTCTCCCAAAAGACGATAAAAGTGCTAGCGAGGTAAACAAATCATAGTTGGGAAATTGACAGGATTATGAAGGCACCGCAATGCTAACTATGCTGTAAAGAAAGGAAGGGCTCAAAAGCAATGGGCAGTACGCCAAGGTAAGTAGACCAAAATCCATCTGCATCTACTATGAATCATCCACCTTGAGATATCTATCCATAAAATCTCGCTGGTATTAAGTTGTGAATCCCACCCAAAGTGTAACTCAAAGCAACACACAACTGCATTAAAAGAACTTTGCGTAAAGTAAACAATCCTTGCACCCGCAGGTACAAGCACCGTTGTTTTATCCCTGGTGGCAACAACACATCCCCTAGTCTCATGTTTCTGTCACTCAAGCTAGACATCAAGGGGCTGAACCCACAATCGAGCATAACGCTCTCTCTTGGAGTTGCAAATAAAATACTTGGCCAAAGAAAATACCGCAACGGAGAACATGCAAAATTTACTCAAGAACAAAATATAAAAGAGAAGAACCAAATATATTACTCATCACAATCTGAACATAGTCTCATAATCCATCAGATCCCAACAAACTCAGCATAGCAACAACAGAAATTACATAGATGCCTCGATTATGTGAGGCAGCTCACGAGGACTCGAAAGTGGAAGCACAAAGGGGGGAGAAATTCATCACATAGCTACTGGTCACGGACCCATCGTCCAAGGGGGACTACTCACGGCAAATCCCGGAGGCGTCCATGGCTATGGATGGTCTCCCGGAGGGGGTTCCTCCTTCCGGCAGGGTGCCGGGGCAGCTTCTCCAGGCAGCCCCGATCTTGAAACTGCGGCAACGGCGGTGCAGAGGGGAGTTCACGAGAAAGATATCGATATTAGGGGTTTCCACCCCGAGGGGTAAATATAGGCGAAGGGGGGCATCGAGGGGACCCACGAGGCAGTCAGGAGGGTCCCTGGCGCGGCCCAGGGTGGGGCCGCGCCACCTGCCCTCCTGGCTGCATGGTGGTGGCCCCCCTTCCTTCTCTTGGTGATTCCGGAAGCTTCTGTTGCGCTGATTTTTTATATATTTTTCCCGAAATTTTTGGACCACTTTTAATGGCCGGAAAACCTGAAATACAAAAACAGCAGAAAACAGAAACTGGCAACTGGGTGCACTGAGTTAATAGGTTAGTCCAAATAGGTTCAAAAGTGTATGAAAGTTCAAGAAAAACATGGGAAAGTCACACAAAACATGCATGGAGCAAGCAGAAATTATAGATACGTTTGGGACGTATCAACATCCCCAAGCTTAATTCCTGCTCGTCCTCGAGTGGGTAAATGATAACAAGCATAATTTCTGTGGTGACATGCCACACAACCAAATAAGGACTTTTAAGTAAAGCAATCAAAGCATGCAATTCAATTCAAGTCTTAACAAGCAAGAGTCTATATTAGCATTGACACAAGCAACAAAAGAAGAAAGGGTGCAAGAGCTCTCGCTGTCCGTGACTCGAATGTCTCCAAATGGTGTTTGCGTGCAAGTAAGGGACTGGGAAGAAAGATAAAAAAATGTTGTTGAGAAAAACTATCTACTAAAGTTTCACACTTGGTCTCCTTTGGATTCTTATCTGGACTCGTCCCCAGACCACTAGCCAGGTACAAGTCAAATTGATCCACTCCCTTTCGACATTTTGAGCACTCATGCAATGGATGAGCGTGAGCAAGAAAGTTGACACGTAAAAGGAAAAACAGAAAGAAGGTGGAGGAGGAAGACAAAAAGGTGTGAAAGGCTCACATCAATGAGGACAATCATAGGCTAGAGAAGGCCATATGATAGATATGATGTGAGGAGTAGGGATTGCCATACAACGGATGCACATGTCAGCTAAAAGCTCTCCAAGGGAACTAGTGGGGGTGCATCCAACTTTCTTGCTCAAGAAGACCTAGAGCTCGTTTGAGGAGGCTCATCATTGGAACATACAAGCCAAGTTCTATAATGTGAAGGGTCCCCACATAGCTATATGCATGATGATGATCTCTATGGAGTACAAGGGATAGAAGATGAAGTACTAGTGTGGATCTCTCAAAAGTAATAGTAGTATGCCCCCTTCTCTCTTTTTATTTTTTTTTCTTTTCTCTTTTTCTCTTTTTTTTTATTTTTTGGTGGCCTCAATGGCTCTTTCTATTTAACTCTCATTTGTCCTCTTTTGGATCTTTTGATTTTGTCCTCTTTGGGATCTTTTCCTCACTTTAGGGGCAATACTCTATATTTTACAAGAATATAGGAGATCTTTCACACTTTACAAAGGTACTCACATAAAGAAAATGTAACTATCATGATGCAAATGTATGCCTCTGTCAGGGTAGCAGGATATGCAATGATACTAGCGCGTCATGTAGCAACGATTAGGGCAAGGACCAACTAGCATGCGACTCATCGATCAAGCAAGTAGCATGTATGACATGAAGATCAAGTCATGAGAAGGTGGATGTTGCATGGCAATGTATCTCGGAAAGGCTATGGAAATGCCTTGTAGGTAGGTATGGTGGCTGTTTTGAGGAAAGATATAAGGAGGCTTATGATGACAGAGCGTATCATGCCAAGGGTTTGGATGCACCGGCAAAGTATGCGCCAACTCTTGAGGTGAGAAAGGGCAATGCACGGTACCGAAGAGGCTAGAAAAAGTATAGGTGGGTGGAAGTGTCAACTTTCGAATACTCACATTAGTCTGAAGAACTCATGCACTTATTATCGGTAACTCTCAATCTAATCAGGAGGTTCCCAAAGAGACAGGTACCCCGAGGAGGTGTGTATGGGGGTTTGGTTATCCTTGCGCATCCTCGACTCATGGTACGTGAGTGTACTCTAATATTCGAACCCTCCAGAGGTTAGTGATCCATCTAGTAGCTAGAGTTCTCAACAGGGGTTTTCTGGTTTTCGAAAAACACACGGATTTCCAAAAATATGACATCTATCACTAATAGGCAAGAGCTCTTGACACCATAAGTTCAAACATTACTCTAGTTAATACCTCAAAACTATTGCAAGTTACTACTACAAAGAGAATAGCAACTTTAACTACCTACTTTCAGTCAAGACACAGAACTCAGTGCAACAGGCAAACTCTCTAAAAAGATAAAACATGCAAACTATATAAATTTCAACCTAAGACAAAAGAAAATCTCTAGAAAAACTAAAGCACTACAACTAAACAGAACAGCAACTAAGAAAAGAAAAGGAACAGCTCACAGATAAAAGAATAGGCATGCAAATCCTATGAGGAGTTTTAGTTCAAGCGGAGCGTGAATCTCTCCCACACAAAAGAGTAAGTTGGGGTCTAACTTGTTACTACAGCAAAGAAAGCAAATCAAACCTAGAAAAGTAAAGAGCGAGACGCTCCAAGCAAAGCACATAACGCATGAAGTGATAAAAATATAGTGCAACGAGGGACAAACTGATGATTGTTGATGAAGAAGGGGATGCATCGGGGGAATCCCCAAGCTTCGACGCTTGAGTCTTCTTGAATATTTATTGGGGGTTCACATGGGCATCCCCAAGCTTGAGCTTTGACACTCTTGAATCTTCTTTCATCACCTTCCATCGCGCACTTGAAAACTCCCTTCATACATAACTCATTGTAGGCTGATTAGAGAGGTTAGTACCCTAATAAAATAATTTTCTTCTACTGCAAATAAAGATTTACAGGAAGAGCTACTGTTTCTCTTGCCTGCCCAAAAAGTTTTGCAAAGAAAAAGCAAGCTTAAGGATTGCAAAACTGCGAAAAGGAAAACCGGGGACACGGCTTCTCGAAAATATTTAACCCTGCAGGGGTGTACCAACTGCCCATTACAAGGCTCCGCACGCACGCCCATCTCTCTCAGTTGCTACCCATCACAGGCAACCATTTTATGATTTAGTTCCGAGAGATCCGAAACGACAGATCCCTCTAACTAACAACGAACAAAACCGGGTGGCCCCCGGGGAGTCGACACCCAATCCAAAGGCCGGCCGCTCTATCGGATCGGACTCTTCCGGCTGGATGAGGTCGGGTTAGCTACCCAAACAGATGTGGGCAGACCCCTAGCTTCCAGGTGTGGACCAACAAAGAAACCATGTCTCCGCTGGCCCGAGTTGTTTGAAAATCTGATGGGAGCTCACCAGTCACACACACGGTTTTCAAATGGTAAAACCACCTTGGGCCACCTCTAGAAATACTTGAAGCTAGGTAGGTAAGAAAAGGGGACCCCATAAAATCCCACACGCGGTTAGGCACGCTCAGTCTTAAAACCAATACCCGGAACTCGGATCCTAGGTGACTCGAATGGAACAAAGCGTCGGGGCGGGATAGCCTAGACCTTCCATCCTTCGTCGAATATAGTCAACATTATAATAATCATATCATCAACAATAATATAATAATTTGATAGCCCAAACCAAGGAGTAACAGGGTAACATCGTAGCATCCTAAGCATGCATACTAAGCAGGGGGTGAGAAACGAGCAATATTAACATAGCAGTACATGGTTTTGCTGGGAAGGGACTTGGCTGTATCGGTTTGAAAGAGGTTGTAAACATGTGCTAGGATCAAACATCGAACCTAACCTAGACTAGCATGCAAACCATTGGTTGAAATATAATGGATCATAAGTAATGTATAGTCCTTGCCTGTTGATAAGTTGGGTTCCGAAGGTGTAGTCGATCGCACGCTCGCAACGTCGCCGAAGGTACCCGCGGAAGCACACAAGACGATAACCACTGGAGAGCAATCAACGAGCAAGCAGTCTATTACTACGGGGCAACACAAGATCAAGAATACATCACACGACACGGCAACGCGATACAGATCTATCATCGAGAACGGTTACTAACAGTTTAAGTGGGGTATCGGTCACACACGACGAATACCGCACGTTTACGGTGGTTCAAGTTGCTTAGCTACAGGTGATCAACCAACAGTTATTAACATGGCAACTCAAGCAAGCATGTCATAGCACACAAACATGGCAAGAGGTGAAGCATAAATAAACTACCTAAGCTAGTCAATTTAAGTGGGGTGAAATCCTAGACATGGCAAACTATTGCGGACCCCACGATAATTATTGCATTTGGTAATGTTTTTCCCTAAACATATTTATTATTTTTATTAGCAAGAAAGAGCAGAAAAAACACAATCTACATGCAATTCTAGTCAAATTACATATAAGAAACATTTTAAACCGAGCAACGGTTAAAAAGCTATTAAATAAACAAATTACAGTGGCATGCGATGTAATTAGCAGGTAAACAACATGTAAACAAAGTCAAACATGGCAACAAAGTACATTTTATTAATCTACGCGCAAAATGGAGCAACTTTCATGTAGAAAGCGTCTCCATCGGAGCTACCGATGAAAAGATATAGCTACCGCAAAAAGCTATTACAAACTGCCAAAATAAATAAACTAGAAAAGAAAAGAAAAAACTAACAGGCCGAATCTGCTACTGACCAGGCCCAACTCGCAGAAAAAAATAAGGAAAAAAAAGGGAGGGGCTGCCTCACCAGTGCGGGCCGAGGCCCAAGTGGAGTGGGCAGCCGAGGCAGGCCGACTGGGAGTGGGCTGGCGCGGCTAGGGTGGTGGGCCTTGGTGGGCACGCCGGCCCACCAGGCAGCAGCAAAGGTTCTGCTCGATCCCGACTAGATCGAGCGCCTGGGTGGAGGCGGCGGCGTGCCGTCGGTGAGGGAGGCCCTCCGACGGCTTGGGGCGCAGAAGGCTGGACGGGGAGGTCCAGGGGCGCTGGATCTCGCCGGATCCGGTCGCCGGCGAGTCCATGGGGCGGCGAGGCAAGCGGTCCGAGGTGGCGCCGAGCTTGGACCGAGCTCCCATGGCAGGTGCGGCGGCGTTCCTGCGGTCAGAGAAGGAGAGGTGAGGCGAGAGGAAAGGCGGGAGAGAGAGGAGGAGAAGGGAGAGAGGGAGGGAGGAAGGCCGGCGGCTGGCGGCTGCTCCGGCGGCTCGCCGGCGCGCGGCCGGAGGGAGGTGGCGGCGTCCATGGGCTGGCGGCGCGCGTGGTGGATTGGAGGAGAGAGAGGGAGAAAGGTGGGTGGATCTGGGCCGTTGGATCGGCCGATCCAACGGTCCAGATCGCAGGGAGGCTGGGTTTTGGGGCAAAATGGGCTAATTGCGAAAATTGAGGCTATTGTGAGGGGGGTGCTGCAATTTTTGGCTAGGGAAACCCTAGAAAGCGGGGGGAGTGTGGTGGTCTTTATATAGCCCAGGTGGCTGGCAGTTTGCAAAAACATCCCCGGTTTTTCTCTCGCGCGCGCGGTGCTCACGTTTTTGACCGCCGGGGGTCCGCAGGACCTCTGATTCGGGTAAAACTTCGAACTGCGCGACCAGCGCGTCGAGCTGGCTGCGTTCACCTCGCGTTGGAACCGTTCCGAGAACACTTTCCGGTTCGCTAAAAATATCCCGTTTAATTATTAAACGGGGTTTGTCGTTCCGTTGGCTGCGGCTGGTCTTGTGCGGTTTTCGCGACGGTGATCGGGTGAAACCCGGTGTCGCAAAGGTCGAGTGTCAGGGTGGCAAGGGTCAGTCTCCGTCCGATACGAGATAAGAGTGGGAAAAATAATCGCCGATCGATAAATCGGGGATGCAAACACCTCAAACAAATCAGACAATCAAACAATTCACACCGAAAACAAAAAAATTTATTTTTTTGTGAAATCTGGGCTGTTACAGCAGGGAAGGGGAATCGAACCGTGAGCTCACCGGGATCACATCTGGGCGGTCGGGGAGGTCAGGGGGTGCTGGGGATGGCGAATCTCTCGCCGGAGCTCGTTGCGGACGGCGGCGAGAAATTTGACGCTGGCGTCATCTCCAGGGGCTCCCTTGCTCGATTGGAGGCGTAGCTCGACGAAGGCGTCGACGGTGCACTTGAAGGACACGTCGGGCGGCGAGAAGAGTCCGTTGGCCACGTGCTGTGCACGGAGGCGCTCCGGTGGGCTCTCTGACGACGATGATTCTGCGCAAGACAGAGGGGGAGGGTGAGCGCTGAGAGAGGGGAAAGGTGAGCGGTGCGTTGGCCGTCTCCGTGGAACGCTGATGAGGCCCCGTGTGGCCTAGGGGTACCTTGGTGGCGTGCGCGGCGGCAAGCTCGCCACCGAGGTGCTTGCCGACGTAGAGGAAGACGACAAGGAGGTTGGAGTGGGCCTAGGCCGTGGGGAACTAGTTGGGCCCGAGGCCTATAGGTTTGGACTGGGTTTTGTTTTTCTTTTTCTTCTCTGCTTTCTTCAGTTTTTCTTTTTCTGTAAATTGTTTTTCTCTAGATAAAATAGCAAAGAATTTTGTAAAATCCTCAAAACTTTTATGTGACCTTACATGGCATAACACTAGCCACTCACATGTTTTGGGAATTTTTGAAATTCGAATAATTTGAATTTCAATTCAAGTAGGGTTTTTAATTTAATTCCAAGGCACTTATAATATTTTTGAAAAATCAGTGAGCCTTGAGTGGGATCCACTCCACTTTATATGTTATCTCACTTATTTCTAGGATTTTTCAAATATATCAAAGTGATTTTTGGAGCAACTTTCTATCTGGCCATTTGAAGTAAATTCTTTAGGGCTTTCTGCTTTCCCCAATTCCAATTTATTTTGAAATTTTTGCATGATGCAAAGGAGCACTTGAACCCTAGCACATACCTAAACTTGGGGTTGTGACAGAATGGATGTGGGGGGATTCTGGGCGTCCTTGTGGCGAGGAGATGAGGCTCGGGGAGGCCTAGACGGTCCTCGGCATCGAGGTGGCGCCGTCCACGTTCTCTGTCTCCACCGAGCTGCTTTGAGCTGTGGGGAGGTAGAAGACAAGGCGTCTAGGTGGGCTGGGGCCAGGGGAGGTAAGTTGGTCCCAAAGCAGGTAAGGCCCTCCTTTCTTTTTATTTCCTTCTGTTTTTTGTAATTTGTTCAGTTTTAGTAGAATACCTACCAAAACTATTTTGTAAAATCCCAAAACTTTAATATGGCTTTATGTGACATATAAATAGCGACTCACAAGTTTTGAGTATTTTTTGAATTCAAAATAATTGAATCCAATGCAAATAGTATTTACTTATAATTTCCAAGGCCTTGTTTGGATTTTTGTAAAATCCCATGTGCATGACTTAGGTACCACAACATATGGAATGTGATCATGCTCATTTTTTGAAATTTTACAAATACTGTAATGGATTTTTTGAAAATTATTATATCTTGCCATTTGAATAAGATTCAATTGGGGCTTTTATCTTTCCCATTTGGATTTCTTGTTTGAAATTTTCACATGATGCAAGTGACATGATAAATCTAGCACATACCTAATAGAGGGTTGTGACAACTCGCCCCCACTCAACAGAATCTCGTCCCGAGATTCAGAAGTCATCTGGAGGAAGGTGGGGTACTCGGCACGGAGACAGCCTTTTCTTTCCCATGTGGCTTCTTTCTCGGAGTGGTGTGACCATTGAACTTTCAGAAACTTTATCTTCTAAAAAAGTGTGCTATGCTCTACGGAATCAAGAATATGAACAGGGTACTCTCGATAAGAAAGGTCATCTTGGAGATCAAGCGTTTCATGGTCAACTTCGCGGATGGGTTCGTTGAAGCAACGCCTGAGTTGTGACACATGGAATGCATCATGTACTCGGGAAAGGTGCGGGGGTAGTTCAAGCTGGTAGGCAACTTATCCACGTTTAGCAAGAATGCGGAAAGGTCCAATTTAACGTGGGGCCAACTTGCCTTTGATACCGAAGCATTGGGTTCCCTTCCGAGGAGTAACCCGAAGGTAAGCCTTCTCATCCATATTGTAGATTTCTTTCCTATGATGACGATCATAGTAGCTTTTCTGAAGAGACTGCGCTTCTTTAAATTGATCATGAACAATGCAAACCTGATCTTCTGCTTCCTTGATCATATCCAGTCCAAAGAATTGTCTTTCACCGATTTCTGGCCAGTTTAACGGTGTTCGACATCTTCCATAGAGAAATTCAAAAGGGGCCATGTTCAGACTAGATTGGAAACTATTGCTATAAGCAAATGAGGTGAATGGAAGAGACTTCTCCCAATTCTTTCTGACAGAGATAACACGAGATCTGAGCATGTCTTCGAGAATTTGGTTAACCCTTTCAACTTGACCGCTAGACTGGGGATGGAAAGTTGAACTAAATGAGAGATAAGTTCCCATAGCATTCTGAAAACTTTCCCAGAATCTAGAGGTGAAAAGGCTACCACGATCAGAATTGATTTCTAAAGGAACACCATGGAGAGAAACGATTCTAGAGACATACAAGTCTGCTAACTGGCTAGGCAGTAATAGAATCGTGAACAGGAAGGAAGTGAGCAACTTTGGAAAGTCGATCAATGACAACTTAGATGACATCATTTCCTTTTTGGGTTTTTGGAAAGCCAGTGATGAAGTCCATACTGACTTTGTCCCATTTCCACTCGGTAATAGTTAATGGTTGAAGAGTGCCAGCAGGTCTTTGATGTTCAGCCTTAATGTGACGACAAACATCACATTCAACAACAACACGAGCAATGTCTCGCTTCATCCTAGTGCACCAAAATCTCTGGCGTAGATCTCGGTACATTTTTGTGCTACCGATATGAATTGAGAGGGGAGTGTCATGAGCTTCTTTGAGAATGAGTTGCCTTAGATCCTTATTCTTAGGTGCTACCAAACGATTTTCAAAGAATATCGTTCCTTTGCTATCTGTGGGGAAAGATTTAGCAAATCCTCTAGCAATGTTCTCCTTGATCCGGCGAACACCTCGTGCACGCCTTTGGGAAACTATGATTTGATCCACAATGGTGGGTTTCGCCACCAAGGTAGATATAAATCCATGAGGAACTATCTTGAGATTCAGCTTTCTAAAATCCTCAAGAAGAAGTGGTTGATATAGTTGTAACATGAGGTTGTTACAATACGACTTACGACTTAGTGCATCAGCCATGAAATTGGCTTTGCCTAGGGTGAATGATATTCCTAAGTCATAATCTTTTATCAACTCTATCCATTGTCTTTGCCAGAGATTAAGACCTGGATGGTTAAATATGTATTTGAGGCTTTTGTGGTCAGAAAATATCCCGCAACGATTACCAAGGAGGTAATGTTGCCAAGTCTTTAAGGCATGAACTACGGCAACGAGTTCAAGATCATGGGTATGGTAATTATCTTCATGTGGACGCAATTAGCGTGAAGCGTATGCTACCACATGTAGATCTTGCATAAGAAGCACCCTAATCCCTTGCCATGAGGTGTCACAATAGATTTGGAAATCCTTGTGGACATCTGGGGGCACACGCATGGGCGCAGAAGTTAATCTCCTTTTTAGCTCTTGAAAGCTCTCCTCGCACTTGGGGGTCCACTCAAATTTCTTATCTTTCTTGAGGAGTTCAGTTAGAGGCTTTGCAACTTTGGATAAGTTCTCAATGAAGCGGCGACAAATCTTGCTAACCCAAGAAAACTCCTAACATGATTAACCGATTTAGGTGGAGTCCAATCAAGGATGGACTGAACTCTCTTGGGACTGACAGCAATGCCTTTGGCAGAAATCTCGTGGCCTAGGTAGGTCACTTATGGAAACCCTAATTCGCATTTGGAAAACTTAGCATAAAGGCGATGCTCTCAAAGTTTCATTAATACCAACCTATGATGTTCGGCATGTTCTTCTTCGTTCTTCGAGTATATAAGGATGTCATCGAGGTAAACCACGACGAAATTGTCCAAATACTCCATGAAGATCGAATTCATCATGCGCGAGAAAGTGGCGGGGCATTGTTTAAACCGAAGGACGTAATGGCTTACTCGTAAAGACCATAGTGAGTTTAGAAATCCTTCTTAGGAATGTCCTCATTTCTGATTTTGATTTGATGATAGCCTAATCTCAAATCCATTTTGGAGAAGACAGAGGATCCAGCAAGTTGACATAAAGATCATTGATCCTGGGAAGCGGGTACTTGTTCTTTATCGTCGCTAGATACAGCGGGCGATAATATACGCACGTCCTTTCTGTTCCATCTTTCTTCGTTACGAACAAAACGGTGCAACCCCATGGCGATGAGCTAGGGCGGACGAAGCCTTTTTCCAACAAAACTTCCAGTTGGATTTTAAGCTCAGCTAACTCACGTGGGACCATTTTATATGGACGTCTAGAAATTGGGGCGGTTCCTGACATAAGATCAACTATGAATTCTACACATCTGTCAGGTGTCAAGAGTTAAGGAGTTGGATTACTGGATAGTTTTCTAGAGGATGACCACGACTTACTAGGAGCTACAACAGATATGTCATAAATTCCACCTAACCATCTTCTGGAAAGACTTCCAAAATAGAGAGAAGGGTTTTGCAAATGCATCAGATTATGAAGAAACCTGGAATGACCCAGACAACATAACGGCTGTAATTGCAATAGAAAATAAAATTCTCACAACATTTCAACAACACTTACATAAGAAGTTAAAAACATTAAGCACAACGACTCTAGACAGACACAAACTTCGCTACAGCTCCAAGGAAGCAATCAGCGAGATGTTCTAGCAAAGAAATAGATGAGCCTAGTCTTATCTTCCCGTAGAAAATATGAGGGTGACTCAGAACTCAGATCGAAGAGGGTAAGGAGAAAAAGGAAGTCTTACGTTGTTCCCATATATCCATGTAACTATATAACTATAGAATGCTAGACTCCACATCGGCCAAGGTTTGATAGTCCTACAGATAGTCCTGCTCTGATACCAAGTCTGTCGGCACCCGGAATATGCATGTGTAATTCTAGCCTTAACTCAGTCATATGGAGAGCCGAGATACATACTCACTCAACATAACAGAAGATTCTCTTGTATATCATTCTCTAGGAAAGCTCAAATGTCACAACCCCAAGTTAGGTATGTGCTAGGAATAGCAAGTCACTTTGCATCATGATAAAAAAATTCAAAAGAAATTGAAATGGGAGAGAACAACCCCCCAGATGAATTTAATTCAAATGGCCAGAAATAAATATTCTCCAAAAATTCATGTTTGATTTTTGAAAAGTCTTATAAATGACTGTGATCACATATCAAGTGATGTGGGACCCACCCCATGCTCATGGACTTTTCAAATATTCAAACAGTGCCTTGGAATTAATCAAATACCCCTATTTGATTTAAAATTCAAATCATTTGAATTTTAAAAAGTGCAAAACTTTATAAATGGCTAGTCTATTTTATCTTGAGGCCATATAAAAATATTTAGCATTTTTATAAATGCCTAGCTATTTAAATGGCATGGCCCACACAAATACAGAAAAAGAAAATAAGAAAAAGGCAGAGAACACTTACTTGGCGCCCCAGGCGAAGGCCCAGCCGGCCCAGCCCACCTCCCCGCTCCTATCGTCTTCCCCAGGCAGCCAGGCACAGAGCTGTGTGCCGAGCATGCCCGAGGCGACGCCGTGGCCTCCTCCCAGCCCCTCCCTTGCTCCTTCTCGACGCCACGCACGCCCAGAGACGCCCCGCGCCTTACTTTTCCCCTCCTCGCCCTCTGGTTCGTCCTCCCCGCGAAGAACAGCGTCACCACCGAAACCCTAGCCGGGCGCGGCAGTGTACCGACGTGGCGAATGAGCTCCTCCAGCCTTGCCGCCGTGTCTAGCCGCTCCAGCACGGTCGACTCCGTCGTTCCCCCAAGTCAATCGAAGCTCAATGCCATCGAAGACGACGCGAGCTTCACGTTCTTGCCGCCGGCCACCGAGGAGGAGAACTGCAATTCCTCCGCCGTCAAGCCTTCTTCGACCTCGCCGTCACCACAGTTGTAACCAGGGTGAGCTCACGCCTTGTTTGCACCCACTGCCCCCTCCCAATCGCCCTCTGCGTTGATCCGCCATGGAAGCCGAGAATGACCTCCGCCGTTGACGTCCCCTCCCCCCCCTAGCTCCCGTGCTCCCAGCGTTGCCCCAGTGCGCGCGTTTGACACCTAGCCCTCCCAGCGTGCGAACGCGACCAAAATTAGCCCGAGTCGTGCACTCTAGCTCCATTCCCACCCTCTCCGGACTTCTGTTCCCGCTGACCTCGTCGCCGTCGTCGCTCCAGACCCTCCCCGAACCCTGGCTACCTCCATTCAAAGTGCGGCAATGCCAGGAACCCGAAAATGCCCTCCCGTCGCCTCCCAAGCTCTGTACTGCCGTCCCCTTCAACTCCGGGGAACAGTGCCTCGCCGGAGACACCATTAGACCCTAACCCCCTGCCTAATCACCTGGCCCCACCCCCCAGTGACACTGCCCTGTGGGACCAGCCACACTAATCATCCCCTGTTTAGTTTAAATCTAATTAAATCGATTTAGTTAACAATACAGAGAATGACAGGTGGGTACCACTTGTCAGTGGCCCCCTGGCGTCATGATGACGCAACCATGCAGCAGTAAATGAATTCCTATTTATTTTAATCCAGAAAATGGCAGAAAATACCCCAAACTTTGAAAATACTTAGAAAATTCATCCTAACTCCAAATATAGCAAATAATATGTCTAAAATTATCAGAAAAATACAAGGATTATGAATATGGACTTTTTTTTGTATGTTTGACCAATTTAAATTGGGTGAAAAGTGGCAAACATCCATATGGCATTCTTTTCAATTCAAATTTGGAGTGAATTTGCAAATGATTTTGCAACACACTTCTTTTAAATGGTTTCACCCCCACATCAGAGACATTACCTCAATTATACCACATCACTTCATGCTCAACCTTTTCAAATGAACTTCCATGCATTCAAATGCATTTGAAATTCATCGATAAATCATATGGAGTTTGAATTTGCAATTCAATCTCAATATAGTCCTTTTAAATGGAATTGTCCACACAATGCAACCATGAACATCACCATATACAATTGATCATGTGCTTGTGCATTATTCCTTATTTTGATCACTTTGTTTGTATTGTTTGCTCGGATAGAAGTGGAGCCGGAACCCGAGATCACCCCCTTCGTTGAAGACCTCGTGACTGAACCTCGTCAGCAAGGCAAGCAAACCCCCATTGATAATGTCGATAAAATCCCACTTCCCTCTCATGTCTCGCTTATGAATTGTTTAGGATGATTCACATGATGCGTTTCTACCGCATAGTTGAACCCATTCCTTTGCATGACCTATCATTTTTCACAGTAGTAAGAAAACCACAATCCTAGCAAATGTAGGAGTTGGTTGATATCATGTGGCCCTTGCAACTGTTACTGCTTATTGCATGCTTAGAGTTTACAATGAGGATACTTTGATCTGTGAGTCGGGATGGTAGCAATCATGTTGAAGAAGGTGAAACTCTGTTGGTGAATCTACCCTAATACAAGGTGAAAGATGAGAGGTTGTGTAGGAGTACACAGTGGGTTGTCTCGTTGAACACCGCCTTAAGCCCGAGTTCTTGTGTGGTGATCCAAGACGAAGAGTACTACCTAATGTTGGGAACATGGACCCCCGCTCAACCTACTAACTCACCCCTTCTCAGTTCAATGAGTCGCATTAGTTCGGAGTTCTGGTAGGTCTGTGGCACTGTCTGCGAAGTGGAAGAACGGATATTCAGACCGGCTTGGGACCCTGCACACATCTTTTGGGACCACATCGGTAAACCGGTCGGGTTCACGATGTGGATTCTAGCCCAGATAGGCGTCTCCATTGGATTTGAGTTGGCTGTGAGGTAAAAGTTGTGGGAATTATCCTCGCCGGCACCTCTTGAACGGTGTCGAGTACAAAGGCGGTAACTGATAGTTTCATGTGTGTAGCAGTAAACCCCTGCAGGGTTAATAAACTATTCGAATAGCCGCGTCCGCGGTAAGGGACTACTTGGAAAGCTGTGCTCGATTATTAGACAACTTGAACTGGATACTTATAAAACATGCCAAGATAAGTGTGAGTGCTATGGTGTGATTTCTCGTGGGGAAGTCGATGAAGGCACCATAGTGGTGTAATTGGTTGGAGACAAGTAGTGGACTCGTGTACGCTTCTTACCTCAAGTCTGGTACTCGTAGTTCAGGGCTAGCAAAGTCAAAGCTGGCACTTCTGCTTTTGAACCCCACCTCCCTTTACCTTGATACATGTGCATGAGTAGTATAGTTCCTACGTAAGTCTTGCTGAGTACGACTTTGTACTCACGTTTGCTTATTCTATGTTTTAGATGAACCCCCTGACCCCGAAGGTGGATTCTTCCTGAAGCTCGACGACTGAAGACCAAGCTAGTGTAGTCCCAGTCAGCAGACTGGTTCCCTCGTGGAAGGGATTGTTTATAGATAAGGCTTCTCTAAGCCATTTGTTAAACTTGTCTGTACTCAGACCTACTTTGCTTCCGCATGTTTGATGTAATGTTGGATCACAGACTCGTGATCTCTGTGTGCACTCTGTAAGAGTTGTCAATAAAGTTGTAAACTTTGTAGAGAATTGCAATGATACCTGCTGTTCATACTAGGCATGTTTGTTGCGTGTATGATTATATCATGCATGTCTTAGTATGGGTTTTCGAGACCTTAGTTGTGATCTGGCTGGCGGTCTTTTATACACCAAGTGGCCCTTAGATGTGCGTATCTTGGGGCATCGCGATGCGATTGTTCGTGACTCCGTCACGTGCACACTTCGATGTATGATCGAGCCCGCCCTAGACCCCGACTAAGTGATCGGGCTGGAGTAAGTGAATGTAAGGGTTATAATACAATCGATAGTATGGTTGAGTCGACTTGTCTATGAGTATGGGAGTTCACCACCCATATCATTTAGACTTGTGTGCGGACGATGAGGACCCATTTCAGTTGATCATCCGGCCTGGATGGGATTCCCCTCACGTTCGATGCTTTCCAAGAACATTCTGTGCTTGGCCTTGTCTGCTTAGACAAGTGGGTACGGTCCTCGGGTCTCCATATGATTGTGTTGTAGCGAGGCTTGCATACGCTAACCCCGGGTCCCGACAGACTTGGTATCAGAGCAGGACTGACTGTAGGATTATCAGCCTTGGCCGAAGTCGAGTCTAGCTTTCTATAGTCATATAGTTACTCTGGGTATATAAGGGAACAACGTAAGGCTTCTTTTTCTCCTTACCCTCATCGTTCTGAGTTCTGAGTCACCCTCATCTTGTTCTACGGGAAGATAGGACTAGGCTCATCTATGTCTGACTAGAACATCTCATTGATTGCCTCTTTATAGCCGTAGGATGGTTGTGGTTGTCCAGAGTCTCCGTGTTTTGAGTTCCTTGAAGAAGTTCTGTCCAATTTCTTCGCGGTTGTTTCAATTTCCATCCCAGTGTAGCCGTTATGCTGCCGGATTTGTTCTGTGTTTCTTTGATTCATTGCCTTTGCATTATTATCTTTTCTGCCTAAACCATATCCTTTTATCCTTGCCTCCATCGTACAACCTGTTCTGATTGTTGGTTTTTATCACACAGGATGTCAGGTGGAACTCGTAGTGCTGTTCTTCGGAATCGAGACCGTGATCGGAATCGAAATGATGATGAACCTCCACCACCGCCTTCTGCGACGGAAATCATGATGGAAGCTGAGCGGAATAGACGTGATCAAACACGCCTTCTGGAGCTCATCGATCAGAATACTGCCCACCATCGAAATGTGGTGGTCAGCATTAAGAACTTCATCTTCCTCAAGCCACCGGTATTCTGATGTTCTTCTGAGCCCCTCGAAGATGATGATTGGCTTCGTTCCATCGAGCATAAGCTTGATACAACACATGTTGCTCCCGATGACCGAGTTATTTTCGCAGTATACTTCCTGGAAGGTGCTGCTCTTCAATGGTGGGAGAACTATGTTGCTATGCAGCCAGATGGTCACGTAGTGACTTGGAAGGAGTTATGTGTTGCCTTTCGAGGGTACCACATTCTGGATGAGTTGATGGAGCGCAAGAAGGAAGTGTTCTGCAATCTGAATCAAGGAGAGATGTCCATTCATGAGTATGTGAGGGAGTTCAACCGTCTTGCTCGTTATGCCCAAGATGAGATCACCACCGATGCCAGAAAGCAGGCAAGGTTCCGCAAGGGACTTATCCCCATCCTTCGTCATGATCTCAGCCTCCTTGAGTTTGCCACCTTTGAGGATTTAGTCAACAGATCCTTCAGAGCTGAGCATGGCAATGAAGTTTTCGAGAAGTCTCGCAAGCATGCTCTTGAGCTTGACCCTTCTTCCAGTTCATGCCCTCAGAAGCGCATGATCTTGATTCCTAACAGTTTGATCCACCAAAACAATCCATTGAGGCCATCCCCTGTGCCGCCTCATCCACCAGCTCCACCAAACAACCCAGCTCCCCGCACTATCTTTGGAGCCTGCTTTAGATGTGGCCAGCCTGGTCACTATTCTCGTGATTGTCCCATAAGTCAGAATGCTCCACCCCATGCCAAAGGAAACCCGAATGTTCGTGCCAAGCCACCCCCGAAGGTTTCCACCGCCAATCCTTCCACTTCCGCAAATCTTGGACGTGTGAACCAAATCTCAGCTGAGGAAACTGATAGTACTTCTGACGTCATTCTTGGTACGATCCCAGTCAATCATGTTCCCACTTCTGTCCTTTTCGATCCAGGAGCATCTCACTCATTCATGTCGGAGAGTTATGCACTTCGGCATGAGATATCCTTTGATGAAATGATCACCCCAATGATTATTCAAACTCCTGGTTCCAAGTGGCAAACTAATAGAGTAAGCCATGGTAATCAAATTGCAATTGATGGTTTAGTATTCCTTGCTTCACTCATAGCCCTCAAGTCTTCAGACATTGATGTCATCCTTGGTATGGATTGGTTATCAAGACAACATGCTTTTCTTGATTGTAAAGCCAAGTCAGTTAGACTTACACATCCTTCAGGCCAGACAATAGATTACACCTCACCCAGAACAAGGACCCAGGTGCATTCTTTGAATGTGCTTCCCCTTCCCGACCTTGAAGATGTTCCGGTGGTTCGTGACTTCCCGGATTTCTTTCCTGAAGAGCTACCGGGAATGCCACCCGACAGATGTGTAGAGTTCATAGTGGATCTTATGCCAGGAACCGCACCAATTTCCAGACGCCCATACAAAATGGCCCCACGTGAGTTAGCTGAGATTAAAATCCAACTTGAAGCTTTGTTGGCAAAAGGCTTCATCCGCCCTAGCTCATCGCCATGGGGTTTCCCCGTTCTGTTCGTAACGAAGAAAGATGGAACAGAAAGGATGTGTGTAGACTATCGCCCGCTAAATCTAGCGACGATAAAGAACAAGTACCCACTACCCAGGATCAATGATCTTTATGATCAACTTGCTGGATCCTCTGTCTTCTCCAAGATGGATTTGAGATTAGGCTATCATCAAATAAAAATCCGAAACGAGGACATTCCCAAAACGGCTTTTACTACTCGTTATGGTCTTTACGAGTACACCGTCATGTCCTTTGGTTTAACCAATGCCCCCGCCACTTTCTCACGCATGATGAATTCGATCTTCATGGAGTACCTAGATAAATTTGTAGTTTATCTCGATGACATTCTCATCTACTCGAAGACGAAGAAGAACATGCCGAACACCTAAGGCTGGTATTGATGAAACTTAGAGAGCATCGCCTGTATGCTAAATTCTCCAAGTGTGAATTTTGGCTACCAGAAGTGACCTACTTAGGCCACGTGATTTCTGCAAAAGGCATTGTTGTGAATCTCGAGAGAGTTCAGGCCATCCTTGACTGGACTCCACCTGAATCGGTTAAGCAAGTTAGGAGTTTTATTTGCCTAGCCAGCTATTGCCGCCGCTTCGTCGAGAACTTTTCTAAAGTTGCAAAGCCTCTAACTGAACTCCTCAAGAAAGATAAGAAATTCCAATGGACCCCCAAGTGCGAGGAAAGCTTTCAAGAGCTAAAAAGAAGATTGACTTCTGCACCCGTACTTGCGCCTCCAGACACCAAAAAGGATTTCGAGATCTTTTGTGACGCCTCACGGCAAGGGTTAGGATGGATACTTATGCAAAATAGACATGTGGTAGCTTATGCTTCACGCCAGTTGCGTCCACATGAAGAGAACTATCCTACCCATGATCTTGAACTCGCTGCCGTAGTTCATGCCCTAACAACTTAGCGACCTTACCTCCTTGGTAATCATTGCGAGATCTTTTCCGACCACCAAAGCCTCAAATATATATTCACCTAGCCAGATCTTAATCTCAGGCAAAGACGCTGGATTGAGTTGATAAAAGATTATGACTTAGGAATTTCTTACACCCCAGGCAAAGCCAATGTCATGGCTGATGCACTAAGTCGTAAGTCGTATTGTAACAACCTCATGTTACAACTGTATCAACCACTTCTTCATGAGGAATTTTGCAAGCTCAATCTTGAGATTGTTCCTCATGGCTATCTTTCTACCTTGGTGGCGAAACCAACCCTTGAGGATAAAATCATAGCCTCCCAGAAACGTGATAGTGGTATTCGAGAGATCAAGAAGAACATTGCTAGCGGAGTTGCTAAATGTTTCTCCATAAATGATCAAGGTGTCGTTTTCTTTGGCACTCAATTGGTTGTACCACGAAAACACAATCTTAGGAGGCTAATCCTTAAAGAAGCTCATGATACACCCCTTTCGATTCATCCTGGTAGCACAAAGATGTACCGAGACCTACGCCAGAGATTTTGTTGGACTAGGATGAAGAGAGAAATTGCTAAGTTCATTGCCGAATGTGATTTTTGTCGTCGCATTAAGGCCGAACACCAAAGACCTGCTGGTACACTTCAAACTTTGCCTATTCCAGAGTGGAAATGGGAAAAAGTCGGTATGGACTTCATCACCAGCTTTCCAAAAACCCAGAAAGGAAATGATGCCATCTTCGTTGTCATTCACAGACTTTCCAAAGTTTCTCACTTCCTTCCCGTTCGCGAGTCTATAACTTCTAGCCAGTTAGCAGACTTGTATGTCTCTAGAATTGTGTCTCTTCATGGTGTTCCTTTGGAAATCAATTCTGATCGTGGTAGCCTTTTCACCTCTAGATTCTGGGGAAGCTTTCAGAATGCTATGGGAACTCATCTCTCCTTTAGCAGAGCTTTCCATCCTCAGTCTAGCGGTCAAGTCGAAAGGGTTAACCAAATTCTTGAAGACATTCTCAGAGCTTGTGTTATCTCATTCGGAAAGAATTGGGAGAAGTCTCTTCCATTTGCCGAATTTGCTTATAACAATAGTTTTCAATCTAGTCTGAACATGGCTCCTTTTGAACTCCTATATGGACGACGATGTCGAACACCCCTTAACTGGTCAGAAACCGGTGAAAGACAATTATTTGGACCGGATATGATCATGGAAGCAGAAGAGCAAGTTCTCATTGTTCGTGATCAATTGAAAGCCGCCCAGTTTCGTCAGAAAAGCTACTATGATCGTCATCATAGGCAAGACAGCTACAATTTGGATGAGAAGGCTTACCTTCGGGTTACTCCTCTGAAGGGAACCCAATGATTCGGTATCAAAGGCAAGTTGGCCTCACGTTACATCGGACCTTTTCGCATTCTTGCTAAACATGGAGAAGTATCCTACCAACTTGAACTACCCCCGCGCCTTTCCCGAGTACATGATGTATTCCATGTGTCACAACTCAGGCGTTGCTTCAAGGACCCCATCCACGAAGTCGACCATGAAACGCTTGGTCTCCAAGATGACCTTTCTTATCGAGAATACCCCGTTCGTATTCTTGATTCCGTAGAGCGTGTCACTCGTCGTCAGAATATTAATTTTCTGAAAGTGCAATGGTCACACCACTCTGAGAGAGAAGCCACGTGGGAAAGAGAAGACCGTCTCCGTGCCGAGTACCCCACCTTCCTCCTGCAGACTTCTGAATCTCGGGACGAGATTCTTTTGAGTGGGGGCGAGTTGTCACAACCCCAAGTTAGGTATGTGCTAGGAATAGCAAGTCACTTTGCATCATGATAAAAAAATTCAAAAGAAATTGAAATGGGAGAGAACAACCCCCCAAATGAATTTAATTCAAATGGCCAGAAATAAATATTCTCCAAAAATTCATGTTTGATTTTTGAAAAGTCTTATAAATGAGTGTGATCACATATCAAGTGATGTGGGACCCACCCCATGCTCATGGATTTTTCAAATATTCAAACAGTGCCTTGGAATTAATCAAATACCCCTATTTGATTTAAAATTCAAATCATTTGAATTTTAAAAAGTGCCAAACTTTATAAATGGCTAGTCTATTTTAGCTTGATGCCATATAAAAAGATTTAGCATTTTTAAAAATGCCTAGCTATTTAAATGGCATGGCCCACACAAATACAGAAAAAGAAAATAAGAAAAAGGCAGAGAACACTTACCTGGCGCCCCAGGCGAAGGCCCAGCCAGCCCAGCCCACCTCCCCGCTCCTGTCGTCTTCCCCAGGAAGCCAGGCACAGAGCTGCGTGCCGAGCATGCCCGAGGCGAAGCCGTGGCCTCCTCCCAGCCCCTCCCTTGCTCCTTCTCGACGCCACGTACGCCCAGAGACACCCCGCGCCTCACTTTTCCCCTCCTCGCCCTCTGGTTCGTCCTCCCCGCGAAGAACGGCGTCACCACCGAAACCCTAGCCGGGCGCGGCAGTGCACCGACGTGGCGACTGAGCTCCTCCAGCCTTGTCGCCGTGTCTAGCCACTCCAGCACCATCGACTCCGTCGTTCCCCCAAGTCAATCGAAGCTCAACTCCATCAAAGACGACACGAGCTTCACGTTCTTGCCGCCGGCCACCGAGGAGGAGAACTCCAATTCCTCCGCCGTCAAGCCTTCTTTGACCTCGTTGTCACCGCAGTTGTAACCAGGGTGAGCTCACGCCTCGTTTTCACCCACTGCCCCCTCCCCGTTCGCCCTCTGTGTTGATCCGCCATGGAATCCGAGGATGACCTCCACCGTTGACGCCCCCCTAGCTCCCGTGCTCCCAGCGTTGCCCCAATGCGCGCGTCTGACACCTAGCCCTCCCAGCGTGTGAACGCGACCAAAATTAGCCCGAGTTGTGCACTCTAGCTCCATTCCCACCCTCGCCGGACTTCTGTTCCCGCTGACCTCGTCGCCGCCGTCGCTCCAGACCCTCCCCCGAACCCTGGCTACCTCCATTCGAAGCGCGACAACGCCAGGAACCCGAAGATGCCCTCCCCGTCACCTCCCGAGCTCTGTACCGCCGTCCCCTTCAACTCCGGGGAACAGTGCCTCGCCGGAGACACCATTAGAAGCTAACCTCACCTGGCCCCACCCCCCAGTGACACTGCCCTGTGGGACCAGCCACACTAATAATCCCTTGTTTAGTTTAAATCTAATTAAATCGATTTAGTTAACAATACAAAGAATTATAGGTGGGTCCCCCTTGTCAATGGCCCCCTGGCGTCATGATGACGCAAGCATGACACAGTAAATGAATTCCTATTTATTTTAATCCAAAAAATGGCAGAAAATACCCCAAACTTTGAAAATTCATAGAAAATTCATCCTAACTCCAAATATAGAAAATAATAAATCTAAAATTATCATAAAAATACAAGGATTATGAATATGGACTTTGTTTGTATGTTTGACCAATTTAAATTGGGTGAACAGTGGCAAACATCCATATGGCATTCTTTTGAATTCAAATTTGGAGTGAATTTGCAAATGATTTTGCAACACACTTCTTTTAAATGGTTTCACCCCCACATCAGAGACATTACCTCAATTATACCACATCACTTCATGCTCAACCTTTTCAAATGAACTTCCATGCATTCAAATGCATTTGAAATTCATCGATAAATCATATGGAGTTTGAATTTTCAATTCAATCGCAATATACTCCTTTTAAATGGAATTGTCCACACAATGCAACCATGAACATCACCATATACAATTGATCATGTGCTTGTGCATTATACCATATGTTGATCACTTTGTTTGTATTGTTTGCTCAGATAGAAGTGGAGACGGAACCCGAGATCACCCCCTTCGTTGAAGACCCCGTGACTGAACCTCGTCAGCAAGGCAAGCAAACCCCCATTGATCATGTCGATAAAATCCCACTTCCCTCTCATGTCTCTCTTATGCATTGTTTAGGATGATTCACATGATGCGTTTCTACCGCATAGTTGAACCCATTCCTTTGCATGACCTATCATTTGTCACAGTAGTAAGCAAACCACAATCCTAGCAAATGTAGGAGTTGGTTGATATCATGTGGCCCCTACAACTGTTACTTCTTATTGCATGCTTAGAGTTTACAATGAGGATACTTTGATCTGTGAGTCGGGATGGTAGCAATCAAGTTGAAGAAGGTGAAAATGTGTTGGTGAATCTACCCTAATACAAGGTGAACGATGAGAGGCTGTGTAGGAGTACACAGTGGGTTGTCTCGTTGAACACCGCCTTAAGCCCGAGTTCTTGTGTGGTGATCCAAGACGAAGAGTACTACCACATGTTGGGCACATGGACCCCTGCTCAACCTACTAACTCACCCCTTCTCAGTTCAATGAGTCGCATTAGTTCGGAGTTCTGGTAGGTCTGGGGCACGGTCTGCGAAGTGGATGAACGGATATTCAGACCGGCTTGGGACCCTGCACAGATCTTCTGGGACCACATCGGTAAACCGGCCGGGTTCACGATGTGGATTCCAGCCCAGATAGGCGTCTCCATTGGATTTGAGTTAGCTGTGAGTAAAATTTGTGGGAATTATCCTCGCCAGCACCTCTTGAACGGTGTCGAGTACAAAGCCGGTAACTGATAGTTTCATGTGTGTAGCAGTACACCCCTGCAGGGTTAATAAACTATTCGAATAGCCGCTTCCGCGGCAAGGGACTACTTGGAAAGCTGTGCTCGATTATTAGACAACTTGAACTGGATACTTATAAAACTTGCCAAGATAAGTGTGAGTGCTATGGTGTGATTTCTCGTGGGGAAGTCGAGGAAGGCACCATAGTGGTGTAATTGGTTGGAGACAAGTAGTGGACTCGTGTATGCTTCTTACCTCAAGTCTGGTACTCGTAGTTCAGGGCTAGCCAAGTCAAAGCTGGCACGTATGCTTTTGAACCCCACCTCTCTTTACCTTGATACATGTGCATGAGTAGTATAGCTCCTACGTAAGTCTTGCTGAGTACGACTTTGTACTCACGTTTGCTTATTGTATGTTTTAGATGAACCCCCCTGACCCCGAAGGTGGATTCTTCCTGAAGCTCGACGGCTGAAGACCAAGGTAGTGTAGTCCCAGTCAGCAGACTGGTTCCCTCGTGGAAGGGCTTGTTTATAGATAAGGCTTCTCTAAGCCATTTGTTAAACTTGTCTGTACTCAGACCTACTTTGCTTCCGCATGTTTGATGTAATGTTGGATCACAGACTCGTGATCTCTGTGTGCACTCTGTAAGAGTTGTCAATAAAGTTGTAAACTTTGTAGAGAATTGCAATGATACCTGTTGTTCATACTAGGCATGTTTGCTGCGTGTATGATTATATCATGCATGTCTTAGTATGGGTTTTCGAGACCTTAGTTGTGATCTGGCTGGCGGTCTTTTATACACCAAGTGGCCCTTAGATGTGCGCAGCTTGGGGCATCGCGATGCGATTTTTCGTGACTCCGTCACGTGCACACTTCGATGTATGATCGAGCCCGCCCTAGACCCCGACTAAGTGATCGGGCTGGAGTAAGTCTATGTAAGGGTTATAATACAATTGATAGTATGGTTGAGGCGACTTGTCTATGAGTATGGGAGTTCACCACTCATATCATTTAGACTTGTGTGCGTACGATGAGGACCCATTTCAGTTGATCATCCGGCCTGGATGGGATGCCCCTCACGTTCGATGCTTTCCGAGAACGTTCTGTGCTTGGCCTTGTCTGTTTAGACAAGTGGGTACGGTCCTCGGCTCTCCATATGATTGTGTTGTAGCGAGGCTTGCATACGCTAACCTCGGGTCCCGACATCAAATGAGAGGGGCGTCCCATCCAGGCCCAGATGATAAACTGTAATGGGGATCCTCATCATTCGCTCACAAGTATAAATGATTATGGGTCGTGAACTCCCATACTCATAGACAAGTCGCCTCAACCATATTGTCGATTGAACCTTTGCATTTACATAAACAGACACCAGCGCGATCACTTAGACGGGGTCTCGGACGAGCTCGATCATACTATGAAGTGTGCCACGTAACAGAGTCAATGATGACATTTACGTACGTGCAATTGCATCGCGATGCTCCAAACGGCGCACAACTCAGAGCCACTAGGCTGTAAGAAAGACCGTCGATGAGAGCATAACTAAGCTATCAAATGCCACACTAAGACATGCACATTATAATCATACACGCAACATACATGTCTAGTGTAAACAGCAGGTACTCATCACATGAACTCTCCAGGTATACATATTTATTGACTTACATATAGAGTACACAAAGATATCACATCGCTGTGATCAACATTACATCAAACAACGGAAGCAACTTAGGTCTGAGTACATACAAGTTTAACAAATGGCTTAGAGAAGCCTTATTCAATATACATAGCCCTTCACAAGGGACCAGACTATTGTCTAGGACTATACTAGCTTAGTCCACGTCGAGCTTCAGGAAGATGACACCATCGGGGTCTGGGGTCTCATCTAAAAACACAAATTAGAAAACGTGAGTACAAAGGCGTACTCAGCAAGACTTACATCAAATCTATACTACTCATGCTCAAGTTTCAAGGTAAAGGGAGGTGGGGTTTGTAATGTAGAAGTGCCACCTTTGACTTGGCTAACTTGTGCTACGATTACCAGAATGATCATTTTTAGAAAATTTACAAATATTCAAATGGATTTTTGGAAAATAATTTTATTTGGCCATTTGAATAAGATTCAATTGGGGATTTTATCTTTCCCATTTGGATTTCTTGTTTAAAATTTTCACATGATGAAAGTGACATGCTAAACCTAGCACATACCTAACAGAGGGTTGTGACACGCCCTTGCCCACGATTTTGTTCTTTACGTCTACGGCCTTGTTTCTCATCGGATTGCTCTTTCTTCTTCCTTTGTTGCTGTTGTTTCTGAGCTGAACCTGGAGGGCTTGTGGCTGCATGCTCACGGCTACCCATATTTCCCATTGTGGGTAAAATTCCGCATTAAGGGCTATGCCTCAGTGTTCTTGGAAGATGGTTGGAGAACTTTTGCCTGTCAGTTTAACCTGCCCAAAGGGGATAGCCTTTTCTGCCGAGTAGACGAAGAAGAAACCCTCTCCGTTAGGGCTTTTGATGCTGATGGCAATCGGCTAGAGCCTTGGTGGGAAAGATCAAGCGACGGCGACTCAAGAGGCGCGGATGATACTCGAAGCTCTGCCTCTAGCGGTGGTTCACCTGGAAGAAGCATCAATAGCTCTCACTCCCTCAACTCGCCGTCCGAGGGTAGTGATAGCTACTCCAGTTTTGAGGAGGATGCTGAGGGTATCAAGCCGACCATCAAGCGGGCTCGCTGGTAGAATTAGGGTGTCACAACCCCAACTTAGGTATGTGCTAATCTAGGCTAGCATCTTTTCATGATGTAAAAATTTCAAAAAGAAATTGAACTGGGAGAAGGAACACCCCCCAGAAGAACTAATTCAAATGGCCACTTTAAAAGTTGCTCCAAAAATTCCTCTGGTATTATCGAAAAGTCCTATAAATGAGTGTGATCACATATCAAGTGATGTGGATTCAAACCCATGCTCATAGATTTTTCAAAAATTCTACAAAGGGTTTGGAATTAATTAAATACCTGATACGTCCCAAATGTATCGATAATTTCTGCTTACTCCATGCATGTTTTGTGTGATATTGCTATGATCTAGATACACTTTCATACACTTTTGATCATATTTGGACTAACCTATTAACTCAGTGCACCCCAGTGCCAGTTTTTGTTTTCTGCTGTTTTTCTATTTCAGTTTTCCCCCATATTAAAAGTGCTCAAAAAATTCGGGAAAAAACAGATAAAAAATCAGCGTGAAGGAACCTTCCGGAGTCCCGAAGGGGGACTAGGTGGGACCCATCAGGGCCCCAGGAGCCTTGCTGGCGTGGCCTAGGGCTTGGCCGCGCCAGGGGGCGCCTGGACCCCTGGTGGCCCCCCTGGCTGCGTTCCTTCGCCTATATATCTCCCATGACGTGAAACTTCCGACGACAGAACCCTTTTTTGTGATCTCGCCTTTGTTCCGCCGTCGCCGCACTTCCAAGATCGGGAGCACCAGCAAGACCCTTCGCGGCACCCTGCCGGAGGGAGGATCGACCTCCGGGAGCTTCCCCTCCACCATGGACGCTTCCCGGATGTGCCGTGAGTAGTTTCCTTTGGACCATGGGTCCGTGATCAGTAGCTATGTGATGTTCTCCTCCCCTTTTTGTTCTTCAGGGTTTAGACCTCGTAAGCTACCCTACACGATCGAGGCACATATGTAATCTTTCTGCTTTTGCTATGCTGAGTTTGATGGGATCTTATGGATTATGAGATTATGTTCAGATTGTGATAAAGTAATATATTTGGTTCTTATATTCTATATTTTTTTTCCTAAGTAATTCTTGCATGTTCTCCGTTGTTGTTTATTGCTTTGGCCAAGTAGTAGGTAGTAACTCCAAGAGGGAACGTTATGCTCGATTGTGGGTTCATGCCCCTTGATGACACGCTTGAGTGACAGAAACATGAGTCTAGGGGATGTGATGTTGCCACAAGAGGGAAAACAACGGTGCTTGTAACCGTGGTTGTAAGGATTTTTTTTAATTTATGAAAAGTTATTTTTAATGCAGTTGTCTGTTGCTTTGGGTTTACACTTTGGGTGGGACTCGCAACTTAATACCAGTGAGATGTTCTGGATAAATATCTCAAGGTGTATGATTAGTAGTAGATGCAGATGGATTTCGGTCTACTTATTTTGGCGTACTACCCGTGCTTATGAGCCTCTTCCTTTCTTTGTAGCATAGTTAGCATTGCGGTGCGTTTATAATCCTGTCAATTGCTCGTCTGTATTTTCTTTACCTCGCATAGAAGTTTTATCGTCTTTTGGGAGAGAGACATCACTAGTGAACATCACGGGACCCCGTTCCATATTCTCATCACTTTTTACACGCTTATTTACTTTTCAGCTTTTACTTTCAGTTGCTATCATCATTATAATTATCCCTTGTGTTTTTTATCCTTTGTAAACAACAAGACCGGAGAGATTGACAACCTCTCTAAACTTCGTTGGGAGCAAAGTTATTTGGGTCTGTGTGCAGGTCCAGGTGAAGTAAGCAACCGAGAGTTGTGAACGGCGCCATTGTTCGCTTCACCACCTACTTATCATTGCCGAGGTCCTACGGGAGACAATCTTAAAACCTCGGTATCTTCACCGAGGGAAACTTGCCACTACGTTGCATCTCACCGTCCACTTGGGGTAACCAACGAAGGGCGAGAAGCAATTATCATCTCTCGCGTATCAAGCAAATTTTTGGCGCCGTTGCCGGGGACTCCGAGTGATAAGATAGGGGAGTTGCCCACTACCTTTTACCTTTACTTTTTAGTCTTGTTAGTTTACCTTTCAGTTTTTATCTTTGTGTCTTATATCAAAAATCACAAAAAAAAATTATCTTGCTAGCAGATGTCATTATGTCTGGTCCTTTTGCCTTTGTTGAGACAGAGGTTCTCACCTTTAAACAAAAAGGTGGTGAAAGTTTAAAAGATGCTTGGTATAGAATTAATGATTCTCAAAAGAGAGACACCAAGAATCAATCCACTACTATCCTGCTTAGAAATTTTTATGTTGGGATTACTCCTTGGAATAGGTTCATATTTGATACTGCTATCAATGGGAATTTCCTAGAAGCCCCAATTTGGGAGTCTCTTAATGTTATTGAAAATCTTGTTGGAAATCTCCGTGTTGCTAGTATACAAGAAGATATCACTCTAGTTCACATTATGAAAAAACTTGGAAAGATAGAACTAGAAATACCAAGCATAAGTAGGATAAATGAGTTGGATCATAAGATTCGGGGGAATTTGAATAGACTTGATAGCACCATGCATAAAATTATTAAAACTTTGGAGATAATAAAATTCCATGACATGGATCCTTGTAGGATTGATAAGATTGAGGAAATCATTAATACTCTAGGAACTAGTTTCTCCTCAATCAAACCAAAAAGGGTAGAGACTCTGGCAAGGAAGGAACCTAAGTTCAATTATGTCCCTAAGGTTCCTGGACCCAAAAATAATCCACCCATTTCCAAGGAAGTTGAAACCGTGAAAACTTTGGAAGAAATACCTCTCTTTGATAAAATTTATAATTGTAATTCCATTGATTTTCCGCCTTTAGCCTTATGCCTAGCTTAAAGGAGTAAAAGAAAGCGCTTGTTGGGAGGCAACCCAAGATGTTTTTACTTCTGTTTTTAGTGGTCTTGATGATTGTTACTACTGTATCAACATCATTGTATCTTTACTTTCAAGCTTTCTGCCTAGTTACACCCTCATATGACAAGGGATGCAAAAGTTGTGACATGATGTCCAGAAAACAGATTCTTTCTTCATGACGGGAAAAATCGGATCAAATCACAAGTTCATATTTTTGAGCTGAATTTTTTACACAGCGTGCTCTATACAATTTCGGAACTTTCGTATGTTCTGAGTTTTTTTATTTGAGTTGCAGAAGTACCCCCAAATAATTATTTACTACCTGCTGTTCTGTTTTTCATAGATTCTGCCACGTTTTGTCTCTCCTTACTTTTGCAAACCTTAAGCTTGCTTTATCTTTGCAAAAACCTTTTGGAAATCTTGAGAAACAGTAGATATTCAATAATATCTTTATATCCAGTGGGGAAAAATTATTTTACTAAGGGTACTAACCTCTCTAATCAGTTGATGATGAGTTATGTATGAAGGGAGTTTTCAAGTGTGCGATGGAAGATGGTGAAAGAAGATCCGGGAGTGTCAAGCGCTCAAGCTTGGGGATGCCCCCATGCATCCCCAATAAATATTCAAGGAGACTCAAGCATCTTAGCTTGGGGATGCCCCCGTGCATCCCCTTCTCCATCAACAATCATCAGTTTGTCCTTCGTCTCACTATATTTTTATCACTTCCTGCGTTATGTGCTATGCTTGGAGCGTCTCGCTCTTAGGTTTTATTTTTTTAGTTTTCTTTAGCTTTTCTTGCTGTTCATAACAAGTTAGACCCTGTCTTACTTTGTGTGGGAGATAAACACGCTCCACTTTCAAATCTAGAACACATCATAGGATTTTGCATGCCTATCTTTTTGCTGTTGTGTGTTCTTTTTCCTTTCGTAGCTACTGACATGTTTAGTTTTAGTTTTAGTTTGTCTTTAGCAAGAGCCTTGGCTTTTGTTTAGTTTGTTGCTGGAACTCTCGTTAGTTTTCATGTTTATCTTGTTAAGAGAGTTGGTTGTTGCACTGAGTTGTGTCTTGTCTTGAAAGTAGGTAATTGAGGTTGCAATTTAATTTTAGTAGTAACTTGCAATAGTTTAGAGGTATTGATGTGAGTAATGTTTGAACTTTTGGTGTCAAGAGCTCTAGCCTATTAGTGATAGGTGTCGTATTTTGGGAAATCTGTGTTTATTTTCAAAAACCTACAAAACTAGTTGAGAACTCTAGCTACTACATGGATCACTAATCTTTGGAGGGATCAAATATTAGAGTACACTCACGTACCATGAGTCGAGGATGCGCAAGGATAACCAAACCCCCATACACTCCTCCTCGGGGTACTTGTCTCTTTATGAAACTCCTTATTAGGTTGAGAGTTACCGATAATAAGTGCATGAGTTCTTCGGACTAATGTAAGTATTGAAAGTTGACATTCCACCTCCTCATATTTTCTAGCCTCTCATGTGTCGTGCATTGCCTTCTTCTCACTCCGGGAGTTGGCGTCCACCTTCGCCGGTACATCCAAACCCTTGGCATGATACGCTCTGTCATCATAAACCTCCTTATATCCTTCCTAAAAACAACTACCATACCTACCTATCAAGGCATTTCCATAGCCTTTCCGAGATATATTTCCATCCAACTTCCACCTCTTCATGACTTGATCTTCATGTCATACATGTTCCTGCTACACTGGCAGCGACATACATTGCATACATCATGATAGCTACATCTTCTTTATGATTTGAGTACCTTGTAAAGTGTGAAAGATCTTCTATACCCTCTTGTAAATTAGAGTGTTGACCTTAAGTGAGGAAAAGATCCCAAAGTGGACAAAATAAAAGATCCCAAAGAGGACAAATGAGAGTTAAGTAGAAAGAGCCATTGAGGCCACCAAAAAATACCAAAAATAGAAAAAAAAATAGAAAAAGAAATAAAAAGAGAGAAAGGGGCAACACTACTATCCTTTTGAAAGATCCACACTAGTACTCCCTCTTATCCTTGTACTCCATAGAGTCATTCATGCATATAGCTATGTGGGGACCTTCACAATATAGAACATGCTTGCATATTCCAAGGATGAGCCTCCTCAAAAGAGCTCTAGGTCTTCATGAGCGAGCAAGTTATATGCACCCCCACTAGTTCCATTGGAGAGATTTTTAGCTCATATGTGCATCCGTTGCATGGCAATCCCCACTTCTCACATCATATCCATCATTTGGCCTATGATTTTCCTCATTGATGTGAGCCTTTCTCACCTTTTTGTCTTCCTCCTCCACCATATTTCTCTCTTTGCCATCCTAAGTGTCAACATTCGTGCTTACGCTCATCCATTGCATGAGTGCTCAAAATATCAAAAATGAGTGGATCAAATTGACTTGTATCTGGCTAGTGGTCTGGGGACGAGTCAAGATAAGATTCCAAAGAAGACCAATTGTGAAACTTTAGTAGATTGATTTCTCAACACAAAAATACTTTTTTCTCGTATTCCCTATCCCTCTTCTTGCACGCAAACACCATTTGGAGACATTCGAGTCACGGACAGTGAGAGCTCTTGCACCTAATGTTCTTTTGTTGCTTGTTTCCATGCTAATATAGACTCTTGCATGTTATGACTTGAATTTAATCACATACCTTGATTGCTTTACTTTTCAAAGTTCTTATATGGTTGCTAGCATGTCACCACATAAATTATGCTTGTTATCATTTACCTACTCGAGGACGAGCAAGAATTAAGTTTGGGGATGTTGTTACGTTCCAAACGTATCGATAATTTCTTCTTGCTCCATGCATGTTTTGTGTGATATTGCTATGATCTAGATACACTTTTTATCATATTTGGACTAACCTATTAACTCAGTGCACCCCAGTGCCAGTTTCTGTTTTCTGCTATTTTTCTATTTCAGTTTTCCCCCATATTAAAAGTTCTCAAAAAATTCGGGAAACTCAGATAAAAAATCAGCTTGAAGGAACCTTCCGGAGTCCCGAAGGGGGACCAGGTGGGACCCACCAGGGCCCCAGGTGCCTAGCTGTCGCGGCCTAGGTCTTGGCCGCGCCAGGGGGGCGCCTAGACCCCTGGTTTCCCCCTGGCGGCCACCCTTCGCCTATATATCTCGCGTGATGTGAAACTTCTGAAGACATAACCCTTTTTCGCGATCTCGCCTCTGTTCCGCCGCCGCCGCGCTTCCAAGATCGGGAACACCAGCAGGACCCTTCCCGGCACCCTGCCGGAGGGAGGATCGACCTTCCGTAGCTTCCCCTTCACCATGGACGCTTCCCGGATGTGCCGTGAGTAGTTTCCTTTGGACAATGGGTCCGTGATCAATAGCTATGTGATGTTCTCCTCCCCTCTTTGTTCTTCATGGTTTAGACCTCGTGAGCTTCCCTACATGATCGAGGCACATATGTAATCTTTCTGCTTGTGCTATGCTAAGTTTGATGGGATCTTATGGACTATGAGATTATGTTCAGATTGTGATAGAGTAATATATTTGGTTCTTATCTTTTATATTTTTTTTCCTAAGTAATTATTGCATGTTCTCCGTTGCTGTTTATTGCTTTGGCCAAGTAGTAGGTAGTAACTCCAAGAGGGAACGTTATGCTCGATTGTGGGTTCATGCCCCCTGATGACATGCTTGAGTGACAGAAACATGAGTCTAGGGGATGTGATGTTGCCACAAGGGGGAAAACAAGGGTGCTTGTACCCGCGGTTGCAAAGATTATTTACTTTACGCAAAGTTCTTTCTAATGCAGTTGTCTGTTGCTTTGGATTTACACTTTGGGTGGGGCTCGCAACTTAATACCAGCGAGATGTTCTGGATAGATATCTCAAGGTGGATGATTAGTAGTAGATGCAGATGGATTTCGGCCTACTTATTTTGGCGTACTGCCCATGCTTATGAGCCTCTTCCTTTCTTTGTAACATAGTTAGCATTACGGTGCGTTTATAATCCTGTCAATTGCTTGTCTGTAATTTCTTTACCTCGCATAGCAGTTTTATCGTCTTTTGGGATAGAGACATCACTAGTGAACATCACAGGACCCCGGTCCATATTCTCATCACTAATTACACACTTATTTACTTTTCAGCTTTTAAATTCAGTTGCTATCATCATTATCATTATCCCTTGTATTTTCGATCCTTTGTAAACAACAAGACCGGAGAGATTGACAACCTCTCTGAACTTCGTTGGGAGAAAAGTTATTTGTGTCTGTGTGCAGGTCCAGGTAAAGTAAGAAACTGAGAGTTGTGCACGACGCCATTGTTCGCTTCACCACCTACTTATCATTGCCGGAGTCCTACGGGATACAATCTTAAAACCTCAGTATCTTGACCAAGGGAAACTTGCCGCTACGCTGCATCTCACCTTCCACTTGGGGTAACCAATGAAGGGCGAGAAGCAATTATCATCTCTCGCGTATCAATACCCCTATTTGAATTTGAATTCAAATATTCTGAATTTCAAAAATTCCCAAATCTTGGGAGTGACTAGTAACATGCCATGTAAGTCCATATAAAAGTTTGTGGAATTTTATAAAATGCCTAGCTATTTATTTAGCTAAGAAAAACAAAAGAACAAAATATTAAACAGAAAGAAAAAGAAAAAGAGAAGCTTAGCTGGCAATCTGGCCCAACTAACCACACCACGGCCCAATCCCACCTCACTGCGCTTGTCGTCTTCCTCAAGCTCCTCGGTGTCGAGCCGAGAATGCGCGGAGACGCCACCGCGATGACGAGGCGCTTCCAAGCCCTCCTCTTCCTCCTCAGAGCTCCACGAGGACGCCCAGAAGCCCCTGCCTCCTTCCCCCCTCTCGCCGCTCTCTCTCCATGCTCTCCTTCGCCGTTCTCGTCGCCACCAGAGAGCATCCGCCGCTCGCCGTCATGCTCCGACGTGGCCACCAGCCACCCCAAGCCCCACCGTCTTGTCCAGGAGCGTCGCAGCGTCGCCCCGTGCCTCCCCGCTGAAGGAATCGAGCCGAAGCCCTCTAGAGACGACGCCCGCGTGTTCCCCGACTCTGGCACGACCGTCGCTCGCCATTGAGAAATACGCCGTCATCCCTATTCCTTCGGCCTCCCCGACCCGTCCATCGCGCTCGGGGTGAGCTCCTCCACCTTTCCCCCCTAAACCCCGCTCCTCCCATGCCCTGGATGCCGATTTCACCATGGTTGTGCCACGGCCGCCGCCGCACCTCGACGTCGGCGAGGCTCCGGCCACCCCTGGGATTCCCCGTGTGTGTTGGGTGAAGCGGGGGAGAACGGGGAGCACTTCGGTGCCCTCCGCGTGCCACCCCGCGGCCGGGAAGCCCACTCCGTTGAGCCTCCGCCGCACGCCGTGGTCGCCGCCGGCTAACCTTCGGTGGGCAGATTAGCTTAAGGATAATCCCCCCACTAACCACCCCAGCAGCCACTGACAGGTAGGATCGGGAATTAACCCAGAGACACTGACATGCTTTCCCCACATGTCAGCCCCCCATACGTCAGCATGAGGTCATACTGATGTAATAAGTCTTTTTCTATTAAAAGAATAATCCAGTAAATCCATAAAAGGCTTTAAACTTGGAAATTCAATAACTAGTTCATATTAACTCCAAATTGGACATATAATATATGTAAAATTATCAGAAAAATGCAAGGATTCTGAATATGCCCTTTGTTTTAATGTTTGACCATTATAAAATGGGTGAAAAGTGGCATATGTACATATGGATTCTTTTTGAATTCAAATTTGGAGTTGCTTTGCAAGACCTTTTGCAATGCATTTCATTTAAATAGAATGTTCAACACATCAGCACCATGAACCTCATGGTATAACATCATATCATGTGATTGTATATTGTCAATTATATTGATTTCTTGTTAGTTTTGTTTGCTATCGAAAGAGGTGGAGCCGGAATCCGAGATCACCCCCTCCGTTGAAGATACCCCGTACGACCCTCCTCAGCAAGGCAAGCAAACCCCATTGATCATGTCGATAAAAACTCAATTCCCTCTCAGTCTCGCTTATGCATTTTTTATGATGTTACCATGATACGTTTCTACCGCATAGTTGAACCCATCCTTTGCATGACCTATCATTTTGTCACAGTAGTAAGCAAACAACAGTCCTAGCAGATGTAGGAGTTGGTTGATATCATGTGGCCCCAGCAACTGTTACTGCTTATTGCATGCTTAGAGTTACAATGAGGTTGCACTTTTGTGAGTCGGAATGGTAGTGAACATATTGATGATGGTGGAAATGTGTTGGTGAACTTGACCTAAACAAGGTGAACGATGAGAGGTTGTGTAGGAGTACACAGTGGGTTGTCTCGTTGAACACCGCCTTAAGCCCGAGTTCTTGTGTGGTGATCCAAGACAAAGAGTGCAACCACACATTGGGCTCACTGACCCCTCTTGACCTAGTAACTCACCCCGTTTCGAACCCAGAAGTCACATTAGTTCGTAAGTTCTGGTAGGGATGTGGCACGGTCTGCGAAGTTGAAGAACTGCTACTCAGACCGGATTGGGACCCTGCACGCATCGTTTGAGGTCGTACTTGAATCTCGGCTGGATATCCTTACTGATCCCCCTCAGATAGGTGACTCTCTGGACTAGATCGGAGCTGTGAGCGAAGTGTTGTGGTGAACATCCTCGCCAGCACCCCTTGAATGGTGACGAGTACTTGGAGGTAACTAATGGTCATGCGTGTGTAGTAGTACACCCCTGCATGGTTAACAAAATTATTCGAATAGCCGTGTCCGCGGTTATGGACTACTTGGTTATCTGTGCTTGATTATTAGACAACTTCAACGGAAAATGTAAAACTTGCCAAGATAAGTGTGAGTGTTGTGGTTTTCTTTCTCGTGGGAAGTCGAGGAAGGATCCATATTGGTGCATTGTTTGGGAGACTTGGATAGATGGACTCAAGTAAGCTTCTTACCTCATACTGGTATTCGTAGTACAGGACTAGCCAAGTCAAAGCTGGCACTTCTGCATTGAAACCCCACCTCCCTTTGCCTTGATACTTGAGCATGAGTAGTATAGTTCCTATGTAAGTCTTGCTGAGTACGACTTTGTACTCACATTTGCATATTTATCTTTTTAAGATGAAACCACTGAACCCGAAGGTGGCTTCTTCCTGGAGATCGATGACTGATCAAGCTAGGGTAGTCCCAGACAGAGGTCGGGTCCCTCATGGAAGGGCTTGTTTATAAATAAGGCTTCTCTAAGCCGTTTGTTAAACTTGTCTATACCAAGACATAATTTGCTTCCGCTTGAATGATGTAATGTTGGATCACAGTTATGTGATCTCTGTGTGTACTCTATATCAGTCAATAATGTTGTAAACTTTGTAGAGTTCATGCAATGTGTACCTGCTGTTTAAAGTGGACATGTATGCTGCGTGTATGATTATAACGTGCATGTCTTAGTGTGGGGTTCGATAGCTTAGTTGTGTTCTTGTCGGCGGTCTTTCATACACCAAGTGGCCCTTAGATGTGGGCAGCTTGGGGCGTCGCGATGTGATTGCTCGTGACTCCGTCACGTGGCACACTTTGTTGTATGATTGAGCCCGCCCGAGATCCCGACTAGGTGATCGGGCTGGAGTCTGTTTATGTAAGTTTTATAATTCAATCGATAGTATGGTTGAGGTGACTTGTCTATGAGTATGGGATTTCACCACCCATAATCATTTCGACTTGTGAGCGGACAATGAGGACCCATCTCAGTTGATCATCCGGCCTGGATGGGATGCCCCTCACATTCGAGATTTCCGAGGGTGTTCTGTGATTGGCCTTGTCTGCTTAGACAAGTGGGTACGGCTCTCGGCTCTCCATATGATTGAGTTGTGACAGGAATTACATATGAAAACCTCGGGTCCCGACATAGGGTATCAAGCTGACCATCAGCCGGGCTCATCATTTAAACTTAGGGTTTATTTTCCCTTTGTCCGTGATGATGCCCGAAGAAGTGTCGAGTGAACCTTTGAATGTAATAATCCTTTTGTAAATATATGAAATCTTTGCTTGGTGTTTGACTCAAAAGCTTGCGTAATTTTCTTTTTTCCTTTCATCCGTTTTCCTTGATGAACTACCAGGTGCGCGTCAGCGCTTCTGATTGGAGTAGCCCTGGAGGCTTCGTGCAATCGCTGGTGCTTGGGCGGAGGCACTAACCCATCAAGTGCTTACCAGGTACGCCATGTTGTTCTTGGAAGAAGTAGCCCCGAGTCTGCTCATGATTAATTGTGGTCGAGTGTAGGCTTGCGAATTGTATCTCTTTTTCTTAACGGTCCGTCAAGTGTGGTGAAACTCGGTGTTGCGCTCTGGTTCTTTGGCGTGTGTTGCTTTTGCGTATTCGTTTCAGTACTTCGGAGGGCAGGAATATTTGATGGAGTGTTTAAGCCCCCGAGCGCCTAAATATAGGATGTCGCGAGTGCGAGTGATGCCTCGAGGGGAGCGGTGTGGTAGTGCGCTCAAGCCCCCGAGTGCCTAAGTATAGAATGTCGCGAGTGCGATTAACGCCTCGAGGTGAGCGGTGTGGTAGAGCGTTTAATCCCCCCCCCCCCGAGTACCTAACTATAGAATGTCGCGAGTGTTATTAACGCCTCAAGGGGAGCGGCATGGTAGCACGCTCAAGCCGCTGAGTGTCGTGGGTGTCCGCACGATATTGAGAAACTTGTGTTTTATTGTTGTATTGTTTCTTTACATAAGTGACAAAACAACGGTACTTGGTAATGGCTAAGCAGCTGTAACGGAGTAGATTATGTAGTGTCCTTCCCATTGTGGGGCAAGCTTGTGTACTTTCTCCTACTTTAGTCGGAGCACGAGGTCGCCTACGTTGAACACCCTGGTGCGAAGTCGGTTGCTCTGATACGTGCGTAACTTTTCTAGGTATCATTTTGATCGTGATAGGGTGATCTCTCGGGCCTCTTCTATTGTGTCCTTGTCGTCTTCGAGCGCCTCTTCTACGTCTTCTTCTTCTTTGTACCCGGTGATGCGCGGGGCTGTGAAAGTACAACCTCGGCGCAATACACCATGAAGAAAGGAGTGTACCGGGCTGAGGTGTTAGGTGTGGCGCGTAGTCTCCATAGTACAACCGTTAGTTCTTCGACCCAGTTGCCCGCAGCTTGCTGGAGTGGTGCGAGGAGCCTCTTATTAATGCCGCCGCAGACCAGGCCTTTGGCTTTTTCGACCTGTCCGTTGGACTGCAGGTGCGCGATTGACGCGTAGTTGATTTTGATGCCAATTTCTTTGTACAAGGTCTAGAATTCTTCTATTGTGAAATCTGTGTCATTATTGGTGATGATATTGCGTGGGAATCCAAAGCAAAAGATCATGTACTTTATGAAGTTCACGGTCGTCGATGCGGACGAACTGGTGATGGGTACTGCCTCGATCCATTTTGTGAACTTCTCGACTGCGACAAGGAGGTGAGTGTGGCCGCCTTTGGAGGATTTCTTCAAGGGCACCACCATGTCGAGTCTCCAGGTTGCGAACGGGCATGCTAGTGGTATTATCTTGAGATCCGATGCTGGCGCATGTGGTCTGCTGGCAAACTTTTAGCATGCGACGGAACGTCGTATTATGTCCTCTGCGTTTTGCATGCCGTGGGTCAGTAAAAACCTGCTCGAAATGCTTTGTCGACCAGGGCCCGACTGCTTGCGTGGTGCCAACAGACGCCTTTGTGATTCTTGAGTAGCAATGCTTTGTCGTCTTCTTCTTCTATGCACATTTGGAGCACCTGGGAGATGTTGTGTTTGTACAGTTGCCTGTTGATCATGGTGAAGGCTTTTGATCATCGAGTGATACGACGAGCTTCTGTTACGTCTTGTGGTAGGCGGTTGTGTGTCAGATAGTTGAGGAAATTCTTGCCCATGCTGGTCCTTCGGGTGGCAGTGGTTCTTGGTCTGTGTTTACGTTGCCGACTGCGGTTTCGTCAACTGGGTCTGCGCTTGCCACTTGTCTAAGCTTGGTAGTTCCGTCAATTGATGCCCTCATGGCGGTTGTTTCGTCAGTCGTGGTTGGCTCGGGTGCCTTCACTAGCTTGATGGATCGGTGTCTGATAATTTTGAGAAAAACATCGGGTGGTACCTGCACACAGGTAGATCCGATGTTTGCGAGTTCGTCAGCTCCTTATTGATTGCTCTTGTGACGTAGTTGAGTTCGCACCCGTTGAAATCACCTTCCAGGATATTGTATAGCTTCTGGTATGCTGACATGTTGTCTGCGACTACTTCACAACCTAACGTGGATCAGCCTCGGCAAATCTCGTGGCTAGGAACCCTGGTTTTGATCGTAGAAGAAGGATTGTAAGGTTGGCGATCTCGTCGGCTAAAAGGAGACAGGGATTTACCCAGTTTCAGGGCCCTCGATCGGTAAAAACCCCTACTTCCTTATCAATTTATTATAAGGTGGAGGCGATTACAGTGGAGGATCCTGCAATATTTCTCAAGCCAGATGTATTGCGGTGAGTATTGGATAGTCCTAGACATCCCCTCTCCCAGCCTTTATGTACTATACTAGGTCTCGATGAGTCCATATAGGTTTACATAGAGAGTTTCCTATTCTATATCGCCTTGGTCACCAAGACTTGGACTCCAGGTCGGTTTGGACTCCATGTCGGCGTAGTCGTCGGTGCTTTGGGTGGGATGATCTTGGGCCTCCCGAAGCTTCTAGCAGGCCAACAGTCTTAACACGCACCAAGTACCTCACAGTGAGGATTCGTGGGGCTATCCCCTCGTCAGTAGACCCTGAGTGCCTGGGCGACTCGAAGAGTCACGCAGGGACTCTAATCTACATTATCTGATGTAGTGTGTGTCGTATTTATGAATTGTATGATGTTAGCATGATGTATTTTGTAAGTTTTGAGACGGATGTTAAACTAAAGGGCCCAAGGCACTCGATGGATCGAGCCTCAACGAATTGCGCAGGCGGCAAATACCACAGTAGTCCATTCAAGCTTGAGTCCCCCGACACGAACTTTGCGAGACTGGTGTCAAGTAAGGTGCATGCCACGGAGGGCTTACAAGCCCTAATGAGATGTTTGTTGCTTGTTACGCCCAGGCGAGTGAGCACTCGAGCCATTGTTGAGTGCCTATTGTTGCCTTTGAACCTTTAGGGAAAGTATTGTGCTCCCGATGGGAGTGTATTTGATGAAATCAAGTCAAAGAAAATAGTTAGTGAAAAATTAAGTTTGTAACTAGAGAGCGAAAAAGGGTACCTTTCCGTCCTAGTGTCTTCCTAGCATTGTGTTGTCCAACCTGTGTTGCGCAGATCTAAAAGTATAATTATACTTGTGATGATGATGATGTATTGTGATGCCTGCAATCTTCCACGACTTGTCACATCTATTTTTGTTATGATGACGCTAAGGGTAATGCGCTTAGTTGATGTCACACTGGTTATGCGTGTTGGATCCCTGAGCCGCTGTGAATGTGTTTCTTATTGCCGCATTTAAGCGGGAGTGGATACCAATGGCCGCATTTGTCTTGGAATCTGTAGGGCTCCTGCCTTCTTTTATTATTTTGATGACTTGTGTCGTTTCCTCTTCTTTGTGTGAAAAGACTCGTTTACCCTTGAAGGAATGTATATAAATTGAAGGATACTTTGCTGCGCTTGGCAAGTCATCTTCTTCCCTCTCCTTGCTTTTGCTCCTCAACTTACTCTCATGGCTCCTAAACGTCGTGCCTGTGGAGCTGCCGGTTTCAGTGATGCACAGGGCACTGCTAGTCGGGGTCGTGGTGCTCGCACACCTCATACAGCCCGCAGCCATCGTGGTCATGGTGGATCTTCAAGGGGCTTGCCGGCCGAGGCTGCGGATGCGGGCGCCCCTGCCCATTATTTCGTTATTTACGTCTGCGGCCTTATTTCTCGTTGCATTTCTCTTCCTTCTTCCTTTGTTGTTCTTGCTTCTGAACTGAGCTTGGGGGGCATATGGCTTCATGCTCAGGGTTATCCATATTGCCCTTTGTGGGTAAAGGTCTACATTAAAGGCTCTGCCTTAGTTTTCTTGGAGGCTGGCTGGAGAACTTTTGCCCATCAGTTTAATCTGCGCAAAGGGGATAGCCTTTGCTGCCGGTTTGACAGAGAAGAGACCCTCTCTGTTAGGGCTTTTGATGCTGATGGCAATCGGCTAGAGCCTTGTTGGGAAAGCTTGAGCGATAGCGACTCCGGAGACGCCGGTGATAACTGAAACTCTTTGTTTCGCGATGGCTCACTTGGTCAGGGAAATACTAGATCTGACTCCCCCGGTCTCTCTTTTGATGGTTGTGATAGCTACTCCAGTTTTGAGATAGACGCTGAGGATATTAAGCCTAGTATCAAATGAGCTCTCCGTTAAGCTTAGGGTATCAAGCTGACCATCAAGCGAGCTTGTCGTTTAAACTTAGGGTGTATTTTTCCTTTGTTTGTGATGATGCCCGAAGAAGTGTCGAGTGAACTATTTTTTTAAAGTCATTTTGTAAATACATATATCAGGGCCTTTTCCGTTGAACTGACTCGAAGGCATGGGGTTTTGTCTTCTTATTTAATATTTGTCGTCGATCTATCGGGTGCGCGACAGTGCTCCCGATGGGAGTAGCTCTCTAGGCTTCGTTCAATCGCTGGCGACTAGGAGGAGACTCTGAATCATCGAGTTCTTATCAAGCATGCCATGTTATTCTAGGCAGAAGTAGCCCACGAGGCTACTCGCGATTACTTGTGGTCGCATGTAGGCTCGCGAATTGTATCAATTTTTTCCTTTGGATCCATCAAGTGTAATGAAGCTCGGTGTTGCACTCTGGTTCTTTGGCGCGTGTTTCTTTACCAGATTCGTTTTAGTGCTTCTGGGGGCGTATTTGATCGAGAGTTTAAGCCCCTAAGTGCAGGATGTTGCAAGTGTGATTAACGCCTTGAGGGGAGTGGTGTAGTAGCGCGCTCAAGCCCCTGAGTGGTTAAGCATCGAATTTTTCGGGTGTGAGTAACGCCTCGAGGGGAGTTGTGTGGTAGCGCGCTCAAGCCCCCGAGTGCCTAGGTATAGAATGGCGCAAGTGCGAATAACGCCTCGAGGGGAGCGGTGTGGTAGCGCGCTCAAGCCCCCGAGTGCCATGGGTGTCTGCACGATATGGGGAGACTTGTGTTTTATTGTTGCATTGTTTGTTTACATAAGGGCCTTAAGCAGTAGTACTAGGTAATGGCTAAGAAGCCGTAAAAGAGTTGGATAAGAGGGGAGTGAAAAATCTATGGATAGAAGAGGCGTAGGTTCGCTACGTTCCATGGATTGCCAACGCTTCATCGTTCTTCGGGTTCTTTAGACAATAGGCTCCTCCACCTATGACTTCGGAGATTATGTAGGGTCCTTCCCATTGTGGGCAAGTTTGTGTACTTTCTCCTGTTTTAGTCGGAGTACGAGGTCGCCTACGTTGAACAACCATGAGCGAAGTCGGTTGCTTTGATAGGTGCGCAACTTTTCTTGATATCCTTCTGATCGTGATAGGGCGATCTCCCTGGCCTTGTCTATTGTGTCTTTGTCATCTTCGAGTGCCTCCTCTGCTTCCTGCTCTTCATACCCGGTGATGCATGGGGCTCCGAATCTTAGGTCATGTGGGAGTACGACCTCAGCACCGTACACCATGAAGAAAGGGGTGTACTAGTTGGAGGTGTTGGGTGTGGTGCGCAGACTCCATAGTACCACCGGTAGTTCTTCAACCCAATTTCCCGTAGCCTTCTTGAGCGGTGCGAGAAGTCAATTCTTGATGCCGCCGCAGACCAGGCCATTAGATTTTTCGACCTGTTCGTTGGACTGTGGGTGCGCGACTGATGCGTAGTTAATTTTGATGCATATGTCTTTGCAGAAAGTCTGGAATTCTTCTGCTATGAAGTTTGTGCCGTTTTCAGTGATGATATTGTGCGGGACTCCAAAGCGAAAGAAGATGGACTTGATCAAGTTCACGGTCCTCGATGCGGTCGGGTTGGTGATGGGTACAACCTCGATTCATTTTGTGAAATTGTCGACTGCGACAAGGAGGTGGGTGCAGCCACCTTTGGAGGATTTCTTCAGTGGACGCACCATATCGAGTCCCCAGGATGCGAAGGGCCATGCTAGTAGTATTGTCTTGAGCTCCAATGCAGTGCGTGTGGTTTGTTGGAAAACTTTTGGCATGTGACGCAACACCATAAGATGTCTTCTTTGTTTCAAATGGAGGTTGGCCAGTAAAACCCTGCTAGGAAAGACTTTGCGACTAGATCTCGGTTATTTGCTGTAGGAGATTGCGCGACAGAAAACAAAAAAATTCTCTCACATGCGGAAGAAACATCCAAGATCCAATTTAGAATATTCTAATAACGTGGAGAGTAGATCATCATACCCTCAAAGAACACGCGCGTTGAACGTTTATTTCAACACAGATTGGTGAAGATGTCGGTGAAGTTCGATCCGATCAACACTGCAAACGAGCAGCACCTCGGCAGGCTTGCACACGTACAGCTCGATGACGTCTCCTTCTTCTTGATCCAGAAAGCAAGAGGGAGAAATAGATGGGATCGATTCCAGCAGCACGACGGCGTGGTGGTGGATATGGTGAAGAGTTTGCCGCGGGCAGGGCTTCGCCAAGCGATGCATGTGAGGGAGGAGGTGGTGTGGAAGGACTTGGGGATTCTTGGTGAGCCTCTCCCCTCTCTTATATAGGCAAGGAGGTTGTAGCCACTTCAATTCCCAAGTGAAAACCCCTCTCTTATTGAAAAGATTGTAACACATTTCTTTTAAGAGTGGTAACCTTCCCATTGAAGGGGTTCCCATTTATTGGCTTAATTAACCAAGGAGGGATGGTTACATGGACTAGTGGGCCACCCTTGGTCGTCCAAAACATGTGGGGCCCATAGTGGAACCCTCCGGAACCTTCTAGAACATTCCGACACTGCCGAAAAAATCCTGGACTCTTCCGGAGCTCCTCGTGATGTCTAGGACCTCATCCGAGACTCCGAACAATATTCGAACACCATTAATAAAATTATCCCAGAGCTATTCTAGCATTACCGAACATTAAGTGTGTGACCCTATGGTTTCGAGAACGTGCAGACATGATCGAGACATCTCTCTGATCAATAAAAATTAGAGGGACCAGGATATCCATAATGAATCCCACACATTCAACGAAGATCTTTATCGATTGAACCACTATGTCGTGGACTACTATAATCCGTACACAATTTCCTTTGTCACACGATATTTTACTTACCCGAGATTCGATCGTCGGTATCGCTATACCTAGTTCAATCTCGTTACCGGTAAGTACTCTTTACTCGTTCTGTAATACAACATTCTCTGTGACTAACTCATTAGTCACGTGCTTGCAAGCGTTATCGAATGTGCATTACTGAGTGGGCCCAGAGTATATCTCACTGTCACACGGAGGGACAAATCCCATTCTTGATTAATGTAATTCAACAAGTACTTTCAGAGATACCCGTAAGACATCTTTACGATCGCCCTGTCACGATGTGATGGTTGATGTCCCCAAAGTATTCTTCCGGTACCCGAATAACATAATCTCACCGTCTAAGAAACATTATACTTGACAATAAAAGGCATGACAATATAAACTTAATGAAACGATCAATATTGGTATGTTTAGTTGGGTCTGTCCATCACGTTATTCTTCTAATGACATGATCCCATTAATTAGTAAAAAAGTCATGTTCATGGTTAGTAAACCATAACCATCGTTAATTAACGAGCTAGTATAGTAGAGGCTTACTAGGGACGCGGTGTTGTTTATGCAACCACACATGCATTATGTTTCCGGTTAATACAATTATAGCATGGAAAATAAACATATATCATGAACACGGAAATATGATAATAACAATTTTATTATTGTCTCTAGGGCATATTTCCAAAAGTCTCCCACTTGCACTAGAGTCAATAATCAAGTTTACATTGGCAGAAATATAACACCCATGGCATTCTATTGTTGATCATGTTTTGTTTGTGGAAGAACTTTAGTCAATGGATCTGCGATATTCTGATCCGTATGTACTTTTCTAATGGTAATATCTCCTTCATTGACATGCTCACGAATTTTATGAAACCAGCGTTTGATATGCTTGGAGCTCTTGCGACATCTTGGTACCTTGGCTAGAGCAATGGCACCAGTGTTGTCACAAAAGATCTCCATGGGATCCAGTGCACTAGGAACAACGCTGAGTTCAGTGACAAATTCCTTCAGCCATATCCCTTCTGTCGCTGCTTCAGAAGAGGCCATATACTTCGCCTCTAATGTTGATCTCGCAATGACGCTCTACTTGGAACTCCTCCAGCTAACCGCAGCTCCGTTCAATATAAAGACATACCCTGTTTTAGATTTCGAGTCATCTGGATCAGTACTGAAGCTAGCATCGACGTAACCTTTTACGAAGAGATCTTCATCACGACGATAGACAAGAAACATGGCCTTAGTCCTCTTTAGGTACTTAAGGATATTTTCAACTGCTGTCCAGTGAGCCTCTCCATGATCACTCTTGTAGCTACTCATCAAACTAAGATCATAGGACACATCTGGTCTAGTACACAACATGGCATACATAACAGAACCTATGGTCGAGTCATAGGGGATTTTATTCATCCTTTCCCTTTCTGTTGCCGTAGTTGGACACTGACTCTTACTCAATGGCTTACCTTGTAACTTGGGCAAAGAACCTTCCTTTGCATCCTGCATATTGAATTTCTTCATTATCTTCTCAAGGTATGTACCTTGAGTAAGTGCTATTAAGCGTCTTGATCTATCTCTATAGATCTTAATGCCTAATATGTATGCAGCTTCACCAAGATCTTTCATTGAAAAACTACTATTCAAATAATCTTTCACACTGTTAAGAAGCTCCACGTCATTTCCAATTAGTAATATGTCATCTACACATAAAATCAGAAATGCAACCGATCTCCCACTCACTTTCTAGTAAACACAAGCTTCTTTATAATTTTGGACAAATCCAAATCCTTTGATCACCTCATCAAATTGAAGATTCCAACTCCGGGATGCTTTCTTTAGTCCATAGATGGAACGCTGAAGCTTGCACACTTTACAAGCATCCTTAGGATTGACAAAACCTTGGGGTTGTACCATGTACAACTCTTCTTCAATGTTTCCATTGAGGAAAGCAGTTTTGACATCCATCTGCAAAATTTCATAACCGAAATAAGCAGCAATTGCTAGTAGAACACAAACAGAATTAAGAATCCCTACGAGTGAGAAGGTCTCATCGTAGTCAACACCTTGAATTTTTCGAAAACCTTTTACGACAAGTCGAGCTTTATGTATGGTAACATTACCATCAGCGTCTGTTTTCTTCTTGAAAATCCATTTACATTCAATAGCCTTGCGGCTATCGGGAAGGTCAACCAAAGTCCACACTTGGTTTTCCTTCATCGGTTCCATTTGAGAGTTCATAGCGTCTTGCCATTTTCCAGAGTCTGGGCTCATCATCGCTTCCTCATAGTTCGTAGGTTCGTCATTGTCCAACAATAAAACATTCATGACAGGATTACCGTACCACTCAGGAGTAGTACATTACCTAGTTGACCTACAAATGGGAACTTCGACCGAAGCTTCATGATCATTATCATCAGATTCCTCCTTTCTAGCTGGTGAAGGCGGCACCAGAAGATCCAAATATTCTTGCGCTGCGCTACTCTCCAATTCGGGGGAAGGTTCAATAACCTCGTCTAGTTCTATTTTCCTCCCACTCACTCCTTTCGAAAGAAACTCCTTCTCAAGAAAGGATTCGTTCTTAGCAACAAAGACTTTGCCTTAGTATCTGTGATAGAATGTATACCCAATAGTTTCCTTAGGGTATCCTATGAAGACACACATTTTTCCGCTTTGGGTTCGAGCTTATCAGGTTGCTACCGTTTGTCATAAGCCTCGCACCCCCAAATTTTAAGAAACGATAATTTAGGCTTCTTGCCAAAACACAACTCATATGGTGTCGTCTCAACGGGTCTACCAATATCTTTTAGCATCAATGTTATGGATGTGTGAAGTACTACTATGTTATGTCCCTCGCGTATAAATCACTGATACAGTAGCAGATACAAATTAAGAGGAAGGATTCAGGAGAGAAGAGGGAGGCAGGAAGGCAGAAGAGAGGTAGCTGAGAAGGAATGTGGCGGGGAGGATAAGTCTAGGATTTTTAAGGCCCGACATGCGGTACTGTTCCAGATCTAGATGTTTCCATCTAGATCCGGGTACGAAGCACATATCGGTCCCACCGCGAGATATGACGAAGTCATATGCCCCAGATTTCCAACATGATATCACAACATTACAGATACAAGGATAAAACATCTCATACAGTCGACATACAACTACCTTAATACAATACAACAGCGGAACATACATGTCTGAGTACAGACTACAATCAAATGCCTAGTGGCAAAGAGAAAATCATCGATCCCCATAACCGCACGGGTCCAGGCCCTCCGCCGGGATCCGCCTAACTAGTCGTCGTCGAGTCTCCACGTGAAACGTCGATCACCATACATGTTGTCGAACATATGCCTGAAAAGAGTTTGGGGGTAGTATGATGAGTACAGAAGTACTCAGCATCCAACTGTAGTGGTCAACTGACCCAGCAAGGACTTCATCACTCGTCATTCTAGGACAACTAGTAATTTACGGTAAGGATGGGGTAAGTGGTGAGGTTGCTGCCGCACTAGCATTTATGAAGTGTCTAACGATCTAGAGAGTAAGATAAGAAGCCAAGCATTCTATGAGGAATCGCCTCCAACAAGTCTTGCTATCAGCTACTTACGCAAACATAACACCTATCCTATCCTTGTCCTCCTCTTCGCATCCCGACGAAGAAGAAGCAGTCAAGGCACACACGCGTTGATCAAGTTATATTAAGATTATCTCAGTTGTTGTTGTCTATGAACAAGGAGTAGGTCTCAAGTCGTCCATAACGTGGACACGGCTTCTTGAAAAGATTTAACCCTGCAGGGGTGTACCAACTGCCCATTACAAGGCTCCACACGCACGCCCATCTCTCTCAGTTGCTACCCATCACATGCAACCATTTTATGATTTAGTTCCAAGAGATCCCAAACGACAGGTCCCTCTAACTAACAACGAACAAATCCGGGTGGCCCCCCGGGAGTCGACACCCAATCCAAAAGCTGGCCACACTCTCGGATCGGACTCTTCCGTCTCAACAGGGTTTGGGTTACCGAGACGCCTCACGTGAGGCCTCGGGCCCTCGCCGGTCAAAGGTGGACCAACAGGGAAACCATGTCTCCGCTGGTCCGGGTTTTTTAAAAACTGCGAGGGGATCCACCAAGCACACACACGGGGTTTCAAATGGTAAATCAGCTCGGGCCACCACTAGAAATGTTCGAAGCTAGATAGGTAAGAAAAGGGGACCCCATAAAATCCCACACGCGGTTAGGAACGCTCAGTCTTAAAACAAATACCCGGAACTCGGATCCTAGGTGACTCGAATGGAACAAAGCGTCGGGGCGGGATAGCCTAGACCTTCCATCCTTCGTCGAATATAGTCAACATTATAATAATCATATCATCCACAACAATATAATAATGTGATATCCCAAACCAAGGAGTAACAGGGTAACATCGTAGCATCCTAAGCATGCATACTAAGAAGGGGCTGAGCAACGAGCAATAGTAACATAGCAGTACAAGGTTTGCTGGGAAGGGACATGGCTGTATCGGTTTGAAAGAGGTTGTAAACATGTGGTAGGATCAAACATCGAACCTATCGTAGACTAGCATGCAAACCGCTGGTTGAAATAGAATGGATCATAAGTAATGCATAGTCCTTGCCTGTTGATAAGTCGGGTTCCGAAGGTGTAGTTGATCGAAGCTCGCATCGTCTCCGAAAGGTACCCGCGGAAGCACATAAGACGGTAAACACTGGAAAGAAATCAACAAGCAAGCATCTATTACTATGATGAAAACACGAGCAAGCATCAACAAGAAGCAACACGAGACATCGCACCTACCGTCGAGAGCGGTTACTAACAATTTAAGTGGAGTACTCGTCACACACGACGATACCGCACGTTTACGATGGTTTAAGTTGTCTAACTACACAAGGTGAGCAAAAGGTTGTTAAAATGGCATATCACTCAAGCATGGCATGTCACACAAGCATAGCAAAAGGTGAAGCATAAATAAACTATCTAATCTAGTCACTTTACGTGAGGGGTAAAACCTATACATGGCAACTATCAAGGACCCCACGATAATTATAATGTTTGGTACTGTTTTTCCCTAAACAAAATATTATTTTTTTATTAGCAATAAAGAGCAGCATAAACACAATCTACATGCAATTCTAGTCACGTTACATATAAGGAACATTTTTATCGGAGCAACGGTTAAAAAGTTATTGCAATAACAGTTTACAGTGGCATGTAGTGTAATTAGCAGTCAAAAAGCATGTAAACAAGCTCAAACATAACAAAGAAGCACATTTTATTAATCTACACAAAATTCTAAGCAAGTTTCATGTTTAACGCGTTGCGATCCAAGCTACGGTTGCAAAGATACGGGCCTCGGAAAATAATAACACAATCTGCCAATTAAAAAGCCTAGGAAAGCAAAAAAAACACTACCGGGCCAAATCTGCAGCTAACGGGCCTAACAGGGTGGGCGCTGGACTATTATACAGCGCACATGCGCGAGAGATAGTACTGGGCCGAGCCCACTGGCGCAAAATAAAAAAAGGGCGGCTGGGCGCTCACCTCATGGGCCTCCGCCCAAGAAGGTAGTGGCGCTGGATAGGGGTGCGTCGCCCAAGCGAGAGGAGGCGGCCGGGCCGCGCCTTGGAGGAGGTGGGCCGCAGGGGGACGCGGGGCCCACGACGGTGGAGGCTCTAGCTCGATCCCGCACAGGGGGTCGTCGGCGCCGGCGGCTTGTCCGGCGAGCGCGCGGCTCCAGCGGGCTTGGAGCAGCGCTGGAGGAGGGGGAATGGCGCCGCGGAGGAGGGATCTGCCGGATCCAGGCCGACCCTTGGAGGATCTCGGCGGCGCAGCGAGCTCCTGGTGGCGGCGGCTTCGGAGCTCCGCCTGCCATCAATGGCTGCGAGGACGTCGTTTCCTGGAAGAGAGGGGCCGATGTGAAGAGAAGGAGAGGAAAGAAGAAGAGGAGAGGCGTGGCAAGGGGTGGCGGCTCGTCGGAGTGGGCTGGCCGCCGCGTCTCGCCGGCGCGCGGCTGCGGCGCGGTGGCTCCTCCACGGGACGATGGAGGTGTGGAGGTTGGTGGAGGAGAGAGGACGTGACGTGGCGGCCTCTGGGCCGTCGGATCGCGAGATCCGACAGTCCAGAGCGCTTGGGGGGGGATTTTCAGATCTGATGGGCTAGGGTGGCGAAAATGGGGCTATTTTTGGGGAAAAGTGGAGGGGGTGGCTGCAATTTTGGACTAGGGAAACCCTAGAAAGGGGTGGAAGTGTGGTGGTCTTTATATAGCCCAGGTGGCTAGCAGTTTGCGAAAACATCCCCGGTTTTTCTCTCTCTCGCGCGGTGTTTACGTTTCTGACCGCCGGGGGTCCGCAGGACCTCCGATTCGGGTAAAACTTCAAACTGTGCGATCAGCGCGTCGAGCCGGCAGCGTTCACCTCGCGCTGGAACCGTTCCGAGAACACTTCCCGACGCGCTATAAAAATATCCCGTTTACTTATTAAACGGGGCTTTTCGTTCCGTTGGCTGCGGCTGGTCTCGTGCGGTTTTCGCGACGGTGATCGGGTGAAATCCGGTGTCGCTGGTCGAGTGTCAGGGTGGCAAGGGTCGGTCTCCGTCCGGTACGAGATAAGAGGGGGGGGAAATAATCGCCGATCGATAAATCGGGGATGCAAACACCGCAAACAAATCAGACAATCAAACAATTCACGCCGAAAACAAAATTTTTAATTTTTGTGAAATCTGGGCTGTTACAATACAACACAACCAACAAGGGATCTCGTCCCGAGATCCTGGACGATCCGGGGGAGAGGGAAGGGGGAAAGAAGAGAGTCTACGATCTTCAACACCACCAACAAGGGACTCTGCTCCATGTCGACGTCGAACTTCGGTCGAGATAAAATTTCCGCAGAGAGACGGCAACGTCGGAAAACGAAACCATTGGGAGATCAAGAAGAAGAACGACAGTTGAAAGCGACGATCAACGGAAGTACTCTCACTGAAATCGTGAGGATACTGGGCAAGAGAACGGAGGTCAACAGATGGCCAAGATATAAACCAGAGTCGGACAGACTAAATGTACTACAGGATTTCCCAACCTGAGATCGGAATCGAGACAATACGCTGCAAGCAAGGCATTGTAGCGGTTCCGAAACTCCACACTCAGCGAGATCCTAGAGTTTGAAAGGGGATAAGGCGAGAATTTAAAACACTTACGACACTTTTCCTGATCATAGCATGGGTAAGGAGGAAAAATAATCCTACTCTCCGATAACTAACTTAGTAACTACAAAATAGTTTTGTCTAGACTCGACTTTGGCCAGAAAAGGGATCCTACGGTCGGTAAGGCTCTGATACCAAGTTGTAAGGCCCGACATGCGGTATTGTTCCAGATCTAGATATTTCCATCCAGATTAGGGGACGAAGCACATATCGGTCCCACCGCGACATATGACGAAGTCATATGCCCCGGATTTCCAACATGATATCACAACATTACAGATACAAGGATACAACATCTCATACAGTCGGCATACAACTGCCTTAATACAATACAACAGCGGAAGATACATGTCTGAGTATAGACTACAATCAAATGCCTAGTGGCAAAGAGAAAATCATCGATCCCCATAACCACACGGGTCCAGGCCCTCCGCCGGGATCCGCCTAACTAGTCGTCCTCGAGTCTCCACGTGAAACGTCGATCACCATACCTGTTGTCGAACAGAACCCTGAAAAGGGTTTGGGGGTAGTATCATGACTACAAAAGTACTCAGCATCCAACTGTAGTGGTCAACTGACCCAGCAAGGACTTCATCACTCGTCATTCTAGGACAACTAGTAGTTTACGGTAAGGATGAGGTAAGTGGTGAGGTTGCTGCCGCACTAGCATTTATGAAGTGGCTAACGATCTAGAGAGTAAGATAAGAAGCCAAGCATTCTATGAGGAATCGCCTCCAACAAATCTTGCTATCAGCTACTTACGCAAACATAACACCTATCCTATCCTTGTCCTCCTCTTCGCATCCCAACGAAGAAGAAGCAGTCAAGGCACACACGCGTTGATCAAGTTATATTAAGATTATCTTAGTTGTTGTTGTCTATGAACAAGGAGTAGGTCTCAAGTCGTCCATAACCGTGGACACGGCTTCTCGAAAAGATTTAACCCTGCAGGGGTGTACCAACTGCCCATTACAAGGCTCCGCACGCACGCCCATCTCTCTTAGTTGCTACCCATCACGGGCAACAATTTTATGATTTAGTTCCAAGAGATCCGAAACGATAGGTCCCTCTAACTAACAACGAAAAAATCCGGGTGGCCCCCGGGAAGTCGACACCCAATCCAAAAGCTGGCCACACTCTTGGATCGGACTCTTCCGTCTCAACAGGGTTTGGGTTCCCGAGACGCCTCATGTGAGGCCTCGGGCCCTGTCAGAACCCCAAGTAGGGTAAGTGCTAGGGTTTGTTTGTGCCCTTTGCATCATGCAAAATTTCAAATGAAATTCAAAAATGGGGAAGCAGAAAGCCCTGAGAAATTAATTCAAATGGCCAGATAAAATCTTTTTCCAAAAATCATTTGAATATTTGGAAAATTCCTATAAATGATGGTGATCATTTTAAAAGTGGTTTGGGTATTTTCCCATGCCCATGAAATATTCTAAAATTCAAACAGTGCTCTGGAAATTAAAGTTTACCCCTATTTGAATTGAAATTCAAATGTTTTGACTTTCAAAAATGCTCAAATTCTACAAGTGACTTGCTACTGGTCACCTAGGATTTATAAAAATGTTTGGGCATTTTACTAAAATGCCTAGCTATTAAATTCTAGGCACAAAAGAATAACAGAAAAAGAAAAGAGCAAAGAAATAGAAAAGGGGACCCCTGGCCATCTGGCCCGACTTGCTGAACCAGCCAGCCCACCCACTAAGGGGGCATGGTCGTCTTCCTCCCCGTGCCAGAAGGAAGCCACCGAGGCCACCGTCGACGCCGCATGGCTGCCACCTCCTGCTTCGCGCTGGAGCCTCCCCTGCCCCTCTTCTTGCGCCACGGAGGCCCCCACCTCACGCCGCAGCACTTCCCTCTCTCTCTGGACCTCCTCCCCCTCTCCTCTTCACGAATCCAGCGCCGCCACGAAGCCAGCCGGAGCACGCCGTCGTGCCCGTCGCGGCCACTGGCCTCCATTTTCCTCGCCGTGGTGTCCAGGCGAACAAGCGCTGCCGTCTCCACCGGACCCCCCAGCTAATCGAGCCCGAGGACGCCCGGAACCCACGCCAGCTTCTTCGAGATCCCGCCGGAGCCGGAGAAGATCGTCGCCAAATTCTTCGCCTCCGCGCACCCCCAGCTTTCGCCGCTGCCTTCTTGAGCTGCAGGGTGAGCCCCTCTTTCGTTTGCACCCCCCCACGCTTCAATTATTTGCCGGAATCCTCGAGTTCGCCGGAGACCGAGCCCAGCCGCCGCCATTCTTGAAGCCGACGTCGCCACAGCCGTCCTGGAGAACCCCCACTAGCGCAGATGGATGCGGGGGGGCACGCGGGGATCGATTGGCGCCTTCCCTGTGCTCTCCCATGACCATTTGGTCATTCCGGCGCCTCTCCGCCGTGCCGGAGCTCGCCGGCGGCGAGAGACCCACCTGCCAGTGCACTTAGGGGGCTAATCCCCCTAGTCATTTGACCCAAGGTCAATGACAGGTGGGGCCAGCCCCCCTTAAATCAAAATTTAAACATAATTAACAAAGGGGTTAACCCCTGTGACACTGACAGTGGTGGCCCACTGGTCAGCCCCCCCTGTGACATCAGCATTGCATCATGCTGATGCAATAAATCAATTCCAGAATTTTAGAAATGATTTTAATAATTATAGAAAATCCAGAAAAATAGCCAAACTTCAATAATTCATAGAAAATTCATATTAACTCCAAATTAAACATATAATATATGAAAAATTATCAGAAAAATACAAGGATTAAGAATATGCAATTTGTTTTTATGTTTGACCATTTTAAAATGGGGCAAAAGTAGCAAATGTGCATATGGCTTAATTTGAATTTGAATTTGAAGTTTGAATTTGCATTTCAAATGCAATATACTTCAATTAAATTGAATATGCTACAAACCAGTACCATTCACATCATGGACAACCTTATCATGTGTATGTGCATTTTACTTTTGGAGTTGTCCCCCCCTTGTTGATGATTGCCTCCGATGACAGACGTTCCGAGACGGTGATCACCCCGAAGAAGAAGACCACCGTTAAGACCCGTGTACCGTCAGCAAGGCAAGCAAACCCCATTGATCATGTCTATAATATCCTATTTCCCTCTCAGTCTCGCTTATGCATGTTTAGGAGATCACCGAGACACGTTCTTTCGCATAGTTGAACCCATTCCGATGCATGACCTATCATTTTGTCACTGTATTAAGAATACCACAATCCTAGCAGATTTAGGAGTTGAATGATGAGCATGTGGCCGTTGCAACTGTTACTGCTTTTGCTGCTTAGTGATACAATGAGGATGTTATGTTTGTGAGTCGGGATGGAATGAACACAGTGGTGCTGATGTTAACGTGTTGGTGAATCCACCCTAAACAAAGGTGAACGATGAGAGGTTGTGTAGGAGTACACAGTGGGTTGTCTCGTTGAACACTGCCCTAGGCCGCGAGTTCCTGTTTTGTGATCCAAGACAAAGAGTATGACCACATGTAGGGTTTTATGGGAGCCCCGTTTGGCCTCTTTACGTACCCGATCCGGTCCAGGAGTCACACTAGATTCGGGCTTTCCATTTGATTTATGTATAGATATGTGGGTGGACCTGTGAGGCAGTGAAACCATCTGTCAAAGGTGGCGTCTCGGTCCCTTACATTATCTGAGTCCGTTTCGTGGAACCGTCCGGACTCTCGAGCGGTGACCAACTCAGGTAGTCGACTCCTGGATTAGAGAAGGTGATGTGAGGGTAGTGCCTTGGTTTCATCCACGTTCGACATCCGCTTGAAGGATGACAAGAACGAGGCGATAAGTGATGACACGCGTGTGAAGATGTACACCCCTGCAGGGTTAATGAACTATTCAAATAGCCGTGTCCGCGGTTATGGACTACTTGGAAACCTCTACTTGATCATAGATAACTTGAATGGATACTTATAAAACTCGCAATATAAGCGTGAGTGCTATGGCGTGCTTCCTTGTGGGGAAGTCGAGGAAGTAACCATAGTGGTGTATTGTTTGGAGACTTGGTAGTGGACTCGTGTACACTTCTTACCTCAAGTATGGTACTCGTAGTACAGGACTAGCCAAGTCAAAGCTGGAACTTCTGCATGTTGAACCCACCTCCTTTACCTTGATACTTGAGCATGAGTAGTGTAGTTCTGATGTAAGTCTTGCTGATTACGACTTTGTACTCACGTTTGCTTATTCTATGTTTTAGATGAGAACCCGGACCCCGATGGAGTCACCGACCTGAAGCTCGACGTTGACTAAGTTAGCATAGTCCCAGACAGCAGTCTGGTCCCTCGTGGAAGGGCATGTTTGTTGTACAAGGCTTCTCTAAGCCATTTGTTAATCTTGTCTGTACTCAGACCTAATTTTCTTCCGTTGTATGCTGTAATGCGATCACAGACATGTGATCTTTGTATGCTCTATGTGTATATAAATAAAGAAGTACTTTGTAGAGTTATGTGATGATACCTTCTGTTCATACTAGGCATGTGTGTTGCGTGTATGTTTATATCATGCATGTCATAGTATGGGTTTTCGAGACCTTAGTTGTGATCTGGCTGGCGGTCTTTTATACACCAAGTGGCCCTTAGATGTGCGCAGCTTGGGGCATCGCGATGCGATTGCTCGTGACTCTGTCACGTGCACACTTTGTTGTATGATCGAGCCCGCCCTAGATCCCGACTAAGTGATCGGGCTGGAGTAAGTCTCTGTAAGAGTTAGGATTCAATCGACAACATGGTTGAGGCGACTTGTCTATGAGTATGGGATTCGCCACCCATAAGCATTCAGACTTGTGAGCGGACGATGAGGACCCATCTCAGTTGATCATCCGGACTGGATGGGATGCCCCTCACGTTCGATGCTTACCGAGACCGTTCTGTGCTTGGCCTTGTCTGCTTAGACAAGTGGGTACGATTCTCGGCTCTCCATGTGATTGTATCGTAACTGGAATTACATACGCTAACCCCGGGTCCCGACAGACTTGGTATCATAGCAGGACTGTCTGTAGGATTAGCAACCCTTGGTCGAAGTCGAGTCTAGCATTCTATAGTTATATAGTTACTTGGGTATAAAGGGAACAACGTAAGGCTTCTTTTTCTCCTTACCCTCATCGATCTGAGTTCTGAGTCACCCTTATCTTTTCTACGGGATGATAGGACTAGGCTCATCTATGTCTTACTAGAACATCTCGTTGTTTGCTTCCTAGTAGCCGTAGGAAAGTTGTGTTCAGTTGTCTAGAGTCGTTGTTCTTCCTATTTTGAGACTTCCTATGTAAGTGTTGTTGAATTGTTGTGAGGATTTCCAATTCTCTTGCAATTACAGCCGTTATGTTGTCCGAGTCATTCCAAGTTTCTTCATAATCTGATGCGTTTGCCAAATCCTTCTCTCCAATTCGGTTGTCCTTTTTGAAGAACTTCTAGGTGGCATTCCCGACAGTTCTCTAGAGTTTGTTGTAGATTTTGTTCTAGAAACCTTTAGTGATTCAATTGCAGTTCTTCCTCCCACTTTAGATGACTTCTAGACAGAAGAACCACACTAATCATCGTGTTGGGGTACTTTGCTACTCTGACATATCTGTTGTAGCCACTAGTAAACCTTGGTCATCCTCTAGGAAGCTATCCAGAGATCCAACTCCTTAAACCGAGCCACCCGACAGGTGTGTAGAATTCATAGTGGATCTTATTCCAGGCACAGCCCCAATTTCCAGACACCCATATAGAATGGCCCCACATGAGTTAGCTGAGCTAAAAACCCAACTTGATGCTTCGTTGGCAAAAGGCTTCATCCGCCCTAGCTCATCGCCATGGGGTTGCCCCGTTCTGTTGGTAACGAAGAAAGATGGAACAGAAAGGATGTGTGTAGACTATCGCCCGCTAAATCTAGCGATGATAAAGAACAAGTACCCATTGCCCAGGATCAATTATCTTTATGATCAACTTGCAGGATCCTCTGTCTTCTCCAAGATGGATTTGAGATTAGGCTATCATCAAATCAAAATCAGAAACGAGGACATTCCCAAAACGTCTTTCACTACTCGTTATGGTCTTTACGAGTATACCGTCATGTCCTTCGGTTTAACCAATGCCCCCGCCACATTCTCGCGCTTGATGAATTCGATCTTCATGGAGTACCTAGATAAATTTGTTGTGGTTTATCTTGATGACATTCTCATCTACTCGAAGAACGAAGAAGAGCACGCAGAACAACTTAGGTTGGTATTGATGAAACTTAGAGAGCATCGCCTTTATGCCAAGTTCTCCAAGTGTGAATTTTGGCTACCAGAAGTGACCTACTTAGGCCACGTGATTTCTGCGAAAGGTGTTGCAGTCAATCCCAAGAGAGTTCAGGCCGTCCTTGACTGGACTCCACCTGAATCGGTTAAGCAAGTTAGGAGTTTTCTTGGCTTAGCAAGCTATTGCCTCCACTTCATCGAGAACTTTTCTAAATTTGCAAAGCCTCTTACTGAACTCCTCAAGAAAGATAAGAAATTCCAATGGACCTCCAAGTGCGAGAAAAGCTTTCAAGAGCTAAAAAGAAGATTGACTTCTGCACCCGTACTTGCGCCTCCAGACACCAAAAGGGATTTCGAGATCTATTGTGATGCTTCACGGCAAGGGTTAGGATGCATACTTCTGCAAGATAGACATGTGGTAGCTTATGCTTCACGCCAGTTTCGGCCACATGAAGAGAACTATCCAACCCATGATCTTGAACTCGCTGTCGTAGTTCATGCCCTGAAGACTTGGCGACATTACCTCCTTGGTAATCGTTGTGAGATCTATTCTGATCACCAAAGCCTCAAATACATATTCGCCCAGCCAGATCTTAATCTCAGGCAAAGACGCTGGATAGAATTGATAAAAGATTATGACTTAGGAATTTCTTATACCCCAGGCAAAGCTAATGTCATGGCCGATGCACTAAGTCGTAAGTCGTATTGTAACAACCTCATGTTACAACAGTATCAACCACTTCTTCATGAGGAATTTCGCAAGCTCAATCTTGAGATAGTTCCTCGTGGATCTCTTTTTAACTTGGTGGTGAAACCAACCCTTGAGGATCAAATCATAGCCGCCCAGAAACAAGATAGTAGTATTCAAGAGATCAAGCAAAACATTGTTAGCGGAGTTGCTAAATGTTTCTCTGCAAATGATCAAGGAACGATATTCTTTGAAAATCGTTTAGTAGTTCCTAAAAATGAAGACCTAAAGCAGCTGATCCTTAAGGAAGCTCATGACACTCCCCTCTCAATTCATCCCGGTAGCACAAAAATGTACCGAGATCTACGCCAGAGATTTTGGTGGACCCGGATGAAGAGAGACATTGCACAATTTGTTGCCGAATGTGATGTTTGTCGTCGCATTAAGGCAGAACACCAAAGACCTGCTGGTACTCTTCAACCATTGTCTATTCCCGAGTGGAAATGGGACAAGGTCGGTATGGACTTCATCACCGTCTTTCCAAAGACCCAGAAAGGAAATGATGCCATCTTCGTTGTCATTGATCGACTTTCAAAAGTTGCTCACTTTCTTCCAGTTCGCGAGTCTATAACTGCTAGTCAGTTTGTCAGAACCCCAACTAGGGTAAGTGCTAGGGTTTGAGTTCACCTTTGCATCATGAAAAAAATTCAAAAAGAAAATCAAAAATGGGGAAAAGAAAAGCCCTGAGAATTTAATTAAATGGCCAGACAAAATTTGTTTCCAAAAATTGCTCTGGTATTTTTGAAAAGTCTTATAAATATGCATGATCACATATAAAGTGAAGTGGGTCCCACTGCATGCCCCAAGATTTGCCAAAAATTCCAATTAGGGCTTGGAAATTAAATTAAACTCCAATTTGAATTTAAATTCAAATTGTTTGAATTTCAAAAGTCACCAAAACTTATGAGTGCCTAGCTATATATGTTATAAGCCCACATAAAAGTTTTCATGATTTTTAAAAATGCTCTGCTATTTTATTTGGGGCAAAACAAATAACAGAAAAGGAAAACAGAAAGAAATAACAGAAGAAAATAAAAAGGAAAAACCCAGCCCACCCCACAGGCCACAGGCCCACTTACCTCGGCCTGGCTCAGCCCAGCCGCCTCCTCCGTTGTCGTCTGCCTGCCGACGCCGAAGCAGCTCGGTGGCAAGCCGTGGGCGCGCCGACTGCCACGGCGACGCCGGCCGCCTTCTAGGCCTCCCCCTCGCACCCCAGAGCGCCACACACAGTCCCGCACCCTTTCCCCCTCCTCCAGCTCCATTCCCCCTTCTCTGCTTTGCGAATTCGACGCCGACAGTGAGCCACCGGAGCGCCGCCGTGGAAAGCACATGGCCAACAGCCTCCTCTCGCCGAGCTGAAGTGTCCAGAAGCACCGGAGCACTCGACTTCGTCTCCCCAAGCACGGAATCGAACCCAGAGGACCCGAGGACGTCGCCATCTTCACCGACTTGCCGCCGGCCGCATTGGAGCCCGTCGTCGATTGCGCCGCCGTGCTGCTTCCCCCAACTCCTCCGTCCTCACCATTCGATCCAGGGTGAGCTTCCGGTTCGAAACCCACTGCTCCCGCTATCCCCCGTGCCCCGGAGCCCGATTCCGGCGAGGTCAGTCCACGGCCGCCGCCTTTGTCGATGTTGCCGTCGCACAGGACCTCCCCGTGAGCCCCAGATGGAACTAACCAACGCGGGTGAGCTTGAGCATCACGCCAGTGCTCTCCGCTTCCCCTCTCGTGCCCCCAACGCAACTCCGACGAGTTCTCCGGCATCTACAGTAGCGTCGCCGGCGAGCCTACCATTAGAGCCCCCTAATCCTTGGCCTAATCCCCCCCCCTTGAGTCCATGACAAGTGGGGCCAACCCCCCCTAATCCTCTGTTTCTTTTAATTAAACAGAGATCAAGCAGTGGGCCACTGACAGGGTGGATCCACATGTCAGCCCCCCCACTGATGTCATGCTTGCATCATGCTGATGCAATAAATCAAATTCCAGAAAAATAAAAATGAATTAAAAGAATTACAGAAATTCCAGAAAATCTTTTAAACTTTGAAAATCATAGAAAATTCATATGAACTCCAAATTGGACAAATAATATATGAAAAATGATCAGCATAAAATTCTCTATCCAAATTTGCAACTTTCAACCATGTTTGAGTTGATTTTAAAATGGGACCAGTAGCTTTTGCTATTTGGCTTAAATGGAATTAATTCAAATTTAATTCAAATGCAATTCAAATTTTAACCATTATAATGCAAACATGATCACCTGAACTTCAGAAGCATATCAACCACATGATCACATGTTTTCAAATGATGAAACTTTTTCAAATGCAATTTGGTTAAATTGAAATTCTTATGTGGAGTTTGAATTTGCATTTCAAATGCAATACACTTCATTTAAATCAAATGTACCACAAACCAGCACCATTCACATCATGGACAACATAATCATGTGCTTGTGCATTTTACTTGCGAAGTTGTCCCCCTTTGTTGATGATTGTGCCGGTAACAGCTTTGCCGAGACGGTGATCACCCCCGAAGGAGAAGACCACCGTTAAGACCCGTGTATCGTCAGCAAGGCAAGCAAACCCCATTGATCATGTCTATAAAATCCCAATTCCCTCTCAGTCTCGCTTATGCATGTTTAGGAGATCATCATGTATCGATTCTACCGCATAGTTGAACCCATATCCTTTGCATGACCTATCATCTTGTCACAGTAGTAAGCAAACCACAATTCTAGCTGACATAGGAGTTGTTTGATATCATGTGGCCCCTGCAACTGTTACAGCTTATTGCATGCTTAGTGTTACAGTGAGGTTACTTTTGATGTGAGTCGGGATGATAGTGAACATGGTGTTGATGAAAGTGAAACTGTGTCGGTGAATCCACTCTAATACAAGGTGAACGATGAGAGGCTGTGTAGGAGTACACAGTGGGTTGTCTCGTTGAACACCGCCTTAAGCATCGAGTTCTTGTATGGTAATCCAAGACAAAGAGTACAACCACACATTGGGCTCACTGACCCCTCTCGGCCTAGTACCTTGATCCGTGTCGACGTCCAGGAGTCACATTAGTTCGGGCTTTGCATTTGACATGTGCATAGAAAAAGAACGAAGGAACTGGTTGCATCATATAGATATGTGGGTGCACCTGTGAGGCAGGAAAACCATCTGCCAGAGGTGGCGTCTCGGTCACCTGCATTGTTTGAGTCCGTTTCGTTGATCCGGCCGGGCTCTCGAGCGGAGGCAAACTCAGATAGTCGACTCATGGAATAGACCGGTTGTGAGCGAAGTGTCGTGGTGAACATCCTCGCTGTCACCTCTTGAACGGTGGCGAGACCTGGCGGTAACCGATGGTCACGTGTGTGTAGCTTACACCCTTGCAAGGTTAACAAAACTATTCGAATAGCCGCGTCCGCGGTTAAGGACTACTTGGAACCTGTACCTGATTATTAGACAACTTGAATTGGATACTTCTAAAATACACCAAGATAAGTGTGAGTGCTATGGCGTGCTTTCTCGTGGGGAAGTCGAGGAAGGCACCATAGTGGTGTATTGGCTGGAGATGTAGTGGACTCGTGTATGCTTCTTACCTCAAGTCTGGTATTCGTAGTTCAGGAATAGCCAAGTCAAAGCTGGCACTTCTGCATGATGAACCCCACCTCCTTTACCTTGATACTTGAGCATGAGTAGTATAGATCTGATGTAAGTCTTGCTGAGTATGACTTTGTACTCACGTTTGCTTATTCTATGTTTTAGATGAGAATCCGGACCCCGATGGAGTCACCGACCTGAAGCTCGACGTTGACTAAGTTAGCATAGTCCCAGACAGCAGTCTGGTCCCTCGTGGAAGGGCATGTTTGTTTACAAGGCTTCTCTAAGCCATTTGTTAAACTTGTCTGTACTCAGACCTAATTTGCTTCCGTTGTATGATGTAATGTTGATCACAGACATGTGATCTTCGTATGCTCTATGTGTATATCAATAAAGAGTACTTTGTAGAGTTATGTGATGATACCTGCTGTTCATACTAGGCATGTTTGCTGCGTGTATGTTTATAAAATGCATGTCTTAGTATGGGTTTTCGAGACCTTAGTTGTGATCTGGCTGGCGATCTTTTATACACCAAGTGGCCCTTAGATGTGCGCAGCTTGGGGCATCGCAATGCTATTGTTCGTGACTATGTCATGTGCACACTTTGTTGTATGATTGAGCCCGCCCTAGACCCCGACTAAGTGATCGGGCTGGAGTAAGTTTATGTAAGAGTTAGGATCCAATCGATAACATGGTTGAGGCGACTTGTCTATGAGTATGGGATTCACCACCCATAAGCATTTAGACTTGTGAGCGGACGTTGAGGACCCATCTCAGTTGATCATCCGGTCTGAATGGGATGCCCCTCACGTTCGATGCTTACCGAGAACGTTCTGTGCTTGGCCTTGTCTGCTTAGACAAGTGGGTACGGTTCTCGGCTCTCCATGTGATTGTATCGTGACTGGAATTACATACGCTAACCCCGGGTCCCGACACAGTTGGCGGACTTGTATGTCTCTAGAATTGTGTCTCTTCACGGTGTTCCTTTGGTGATCAATTCTGATCGTGGTAGCCTTTTCACCTCTAGATTTTGGGAAAGTTTTCAAAATGCTATGGGAACTCATCTCTCCTTTAGTACAGCTTTCCACCCTCAGTCTAGCGGTCAAGTTGAAAGGGTTAATCAAATCTTGGAAGACATGCTCAGAGCTTGTGTTATCTCTTTCGGAAAGAATTGGGAGAAATCTCTTCCATTCGCCGAATTTGCTTATAACAATAGCTATCAATCTAGACTGGACATGGCTCCCTTTGAATTCCTTTATGGCCGACGATGTGTAACACCCCTAAACTGGTCAGAAACCGGTGAAAGACAACTCTTTGGACCGGATATGATCAAGGAAGCACAAGAGCAAGTTCGCATTGTTCGTGATCGTTTGAAAGCCGCTCAGTCTCGTCAAAAGAGCTACTATGATCGTCATCATAGAGAGGAGAGCTACAATCTTGATGAGAAGGCTTACCTTCGGGTTACTCCTCTGAAGGGAACCCAAAGATTCGGTATCAAAGGCAAGTTGGCCCCACGTTACATCGGACCTTTCCGCATTCTAGCTAAACGTGGAGAAGTTGCCTACCAACTTGAACTACCCCCTCACCTTTCCCGAGTACATGATGTATTCCATGTGTCACAACTCAGGCGTTGCTTCAAGGACCCCATCCGCGAAGTCGACCATGAAATGCTTGATCTCCAAGATGACCTTTCTTATCGAGATTACCCTGTTCGTATTCTTGATTCAGCAGAACGTGTCACTCGTCGTCAGAAGATCAAGTTCCTCAAAGTGCAATGGTCACATTACTCCGAGAAAGAAGCAACATGGGAAAGAGAAGACCGTCTCCGTGCCGAGTACCCCACCTTCCTCCCGACGACTTCAGAATCTCAGGACGAGATTCTTTTGAGTGGGGGCGAGTTGTCAGAACCCCAACTAGGGTAAGTGCTAGGGTTTGTTTTTGCCATTTGCATCATGCAAAAATTCAAATGAAATTCAAAAATGGGGAAGCAGAAAGCCTTGAGAAATTAATTCAAATGGCCAGATAAAAATCTTTTTCCAAAAATCATTTGAATATTTGGAAAATTTCTATAAATGATGGTGATCATTTTAAAAGTGGTTTGGTTATTTTCCCATGCCCATGAAATATTCTAAAATTCAAACACTGCTCTGGAAATTAAAGTTTACCCCTATTTGAATTGAAATTCAAATGTTTTAAATTTCAAAAATGCTCAAATTCTACAAGTGACTTGCTACTGGTCACCTAGGATTTATAAAAATGTTTGGGCATTTTACTAAAATGCCTAGCTATTAAATTATAGGCACAACAGAATAACAGAAAAAGAAAAGAGCAAAGAAATAGAAAAGGGGACCCCTGGCCATCTGGCCCGACTTGCTGAACTAGCCAGCCCAGCCCACTAAGGGGGCATGGTCGTCTTCCTCCCCGTGCCAGAAGGAAGCCACCGAGGCCACCGTCGACGCCGCATGGCTGCCACCTCCTGCTTCGCGTTGGAGCCTCCCCTGCCCCTCTTCTTGCGCCACGGAGGCCCCCACCTCACGCCGCAGCACTTCCCTCTCTCTCTGGACCTCCTCCCCCTCTCCTCTTCACGAATCCAGCGCCGCCCCGAAGCCATCTGGAGCACGCCGTCGTGCCCGTCGCGGCCACTGGCCTCCATTTTGCTCGCCGTGGTGTCCAGGCGAACAAGCGCTGCCGTCTCCACCGGACCCCCCAGCTAATCGAGCCCGAGGACGCCCGGAACCCACGCCAGCTTCTTCGAGATCCCGCCGGAGCCGGAGAAGATCGTCGCCAAATTCTTCGCCTCCGCGCACCCCCAGCTTTCGTCGCCGCCTTCTTGAGCTGCAGGGTGAGCACCTCTTTCGTTTGCACCCCCCCATGCTTCAATTATTCGCCGGAATCCTCGAGTTCGCCGGAGCCCGAGCCCAGCCGCCTCCATTCTTGAAGCCGGCGTCGCCACAGCCGTCCTGGAGAACCCCCACTAGCGCAGATGGATGCGGGGGGGCACGCGGGGATCGATTGGCGCCTTCCCCGTGCTCTCCCGTGACCATTTGGTCATTCCGGCGCCTCTCCGCCGTGCCGGATCTCGCCGGCGGCGAGAGGCCCACCTGCCAGTGCACTTAGGGGGCTAATCCCCCTGGTCATTTGACCCAAGGTCAATGACAGGTGGGGCCAGCCCCCCTTAAATCAAAATTTAAACATAATTAACAGAGGGGTTAACCCCCTGTGACACTGACAGTGGTGGCCCACTGGTCAGCCCCCCCTGTGACAGCAGCATTGCATCATGCTGATGCAATAAATCAATTCCAGAATTTTAAAAATGATTTTAATAATTACAGAAAATCCAGAAAAATAGCCAAACTTCAATAATTCATAGAAAATTCATATTAACTCCAAATTAAACATATAATATATGAAAAATTATCAGAAAAATACAAGGATTAAGAATATGCACTTTTTTATGTTTGACCATTTTAAAATGGGGCAACAGTAGCAAATGTGCATATGGCTTAATTTGAATTTGAATTTGAAGTTTGAATTTGCATTTCAAATGCAATATACTTCAATTAAATTGAATATGCTACAAACCAGTACCATTCACATCATGGACAACCTTATCATGTGTATGTGCATTTTACTTTCGGAGTTGTCCCCCCCTTGTTGATGATTGCCTCCGATGACACCCCTGCAGGGTTAATGAACTAATCGAATAACCGTGTCCGCGGTTATGGACTACTTGGAAACCTCTACTTGATCATAGATAACTTGAATGGATACTTATAAAACTCGCAAGATAAGCGTGAGTGATATGGCGTGCTTCCTCGTGGGGAAGTCGAGGAAGTAACCATAGTGGTGTATTGTTTGGAGACTTGGTAGTGGACTCGTGTACGCTTCTTACCTCAAGTCTGGTACTCGTAGTACAGGACTAGCCAAGTCAAAGCTGGCACTTCTGCATGTTGAACCCCACCTCCTTTACCTTGATACTTGAGCATGAGTAGTGTAGTTCTGATGTAAGTCTTGTTGAGTACGACTTTGTACTCACGTTTGCTTATTCTATGTTTTAGATGAGAACCCGGACCCTGATGGAGTCACCGACCTGAAGCTCGACGTTGACTAAGTTAGCATAGTCCCAGACAGCAGTCTGGTCCCTCGTGGAAGGGCATGTTTGTTGTACAAGGCTTCTCTAAGCCATTTGTTAATCTTGTCTGTACTCAGACCTAATTTTCTTCCGTTGTATGCTGTAATGTGATCACAGACATGTGATCTTTGTATGCTCTATGTGTATATCAATAAAGAAGTACTTTGTAGAGTTATGTGATGATACCTGCTGTTCATACTAGGCATGTGTGTTGCGTGTATGTTTATATCATGCATGTCTTAGTATGGGTTTTCGAGACCTTAGTTGTGATCTGGCTGGCGGTCTTTTATACACCAAGTGGCCCTTAGATGTGCGCAGCTTGGGGCATCGCGATGCGATTGCTCGTGACTCTGTCACGTGCACACTTTGTTGTATGATCGAGCCCGCCCTAGATCCCGACTAAGTGATCGGGCTGGAGTAAGTCTATGCAAGAGTTAGGATTCAATCGACATCATGGTTGAGGCGACTTGTCTATGAGTATGGGATTCACCACCCATAAGCATTCAGACTTGTGAGCGGACGATGAGGACCCATCTCAGTTGATCATCCGGCCTGGATGGGATGCCCCTCACGTTCGATGCTTACCGAGAACGTTCTGTGCTTGGCCTTGTCTGCTTAGACAATTGGGTACGGTTCTCGGCTCTCCATGTGATTGTATCGTAACTGGAATTACATACGCTAACCCCGGGTCCCGATAGGCCCTCTACGTTCAAAGGTTGACCAACAGGGAAACCATGTCTCCGCTGGACCGGGTTGTTTAAAAACTGCGAGGGGATCCACCAAGCACACACACGGGGTTTCAAATGGTAAATCAGCTCGGGCCACCACTAGAAATGTTCGAAGCTAGATAGGGAAGAAAATGGGACCCCATAAAATCCCACACGCGGTTAGGCACGCTCGGTCTTAAAACCAATACCTGGAACTCGGATCCTAGGTGACTCGAACGGAACAAAGCGTCGGGGCAGGATAGCCTAGACCTTCCATCCTTCGTCGAATATAGTCAACATTATAATAATCATATCATCCACAACAATATAATAATGTGATATCCCAAACCAAGGAGTAACAGGGTAACATCGTCGCATCCTAAGCATGCATACTAAGCAGGGGCTGAGCAACGAGCAATAGTAACATACAAGTACAAGGTTTGCTGGGAAGGGACATGGCTGTATCGGTTTGAAAGAGGTTGTAAACATGTGGTAGGATCAAACATCGAACCTATCGTAGACTAGCATGCAAACCGCTGGTTGAAATAGAATGGATCATAAGTAATGCATAGTCCTTGCCTGTTGATAAGTCGGGTTCCGAAGGTGTAGTTGATCGAAGCTCGCATCGTCTCCGAAAGGTACCCGCGGAAGCACATAAGACGGTAAACACTGGAAAGAAATCAACAAGCAAGCATCTATTACTATGATGAAAACACGAGCAAGCATCAACAAGAAGCAACACGAGACATCGCACCTACCGTCGAGAGCGGTTACTAACAATTTAAGTGGAGTACTCGTCACACACGACGATACCGCACGTTTACGATGGTTTAAGTTGTCTAACTACACAAGGTGAGCAAAAGGTTGTTAAAATGGCATATCACTCAAGCATGGCATGTCACACAAGCATAGCAAAAGGTGAAGCATAAATAAACTATCTAATCTAGTCACTTTACGTGAGGGGTAAAACCTATACATGGCAACTATCACGGACCCCACGATAATTATAATGTTTGGTAATATTTTTCCCTAAACAATATTTTATTATTTTTATTAGCAAGAAAGAGCAGAATAAACACAATCTACATGCAATTCTAGTCAAGTTACATATAAGGAACATTTTAATCGGAGCAACGGTTATTAAGTTATTGCAATAACAGTTTACAGTGGCACGCAGTGTAATTAGCAATCAAACAGCATGTAAACAAGCTCAAACATAACAAAGAAGCACATTTTATTAATCTACACAAAATTCTAAGCAAGTTTCATGTTTAACGCGTTGCGGTCCGAGCTACGGTTGCAAAGATACGGGCCTCGGAAAATAATAACACAATGTGCCAATTAAAAAGCCTAGGAAAGCAAAAAAAACACTACCGGGCCGAATCTGCAGCTAACGGGCCTAACAGGGTGGGCGCTGGACTATTATACAGCGCACATGGGCGAGAGATAGTTCTGGGCTGAGCCCACTAGCGCAAAATAAAAAAAGGGCGGCTAGGCGCTCACCTCATGGGCCTCGGCCCAAGAAGGCAGTGGCGCTGGATAGGGGCGCGTCGCCCAGGCGAGAGGAGGCGGACGGGCCGCGCCTTGGAGGAGGTGGGCCGCAGGGGGACGCGGGGCCCACGACGGTGGAGGCTCCAGCTCGATCTCGCACGGGGGGTCGTCGGAGCCGGCGGCTTGTCCGGCGAGCGCGCGGCTCCGGCGGGCTTGGAGCGGCGCTGGAGGAGGGGGAAATGGCGCCGCGGAGGAGGGAGCTACCGGATCCAGGCCGACCCTTGGAGGATCTCGGCAGTGCGGCGAGCTCCTGGTGCCGGCGGCTTCGGAGCTCCGCCTCCCATCAATGGCTGCGAGGACGCCGTTTGTTGGAAGAGAGGGGTCGAGGTGAGGAGAAGGAGAGGAAAGAAGAAGAGGAGAGGCGCGGCAGGGGGTGACGGCTCGCCGGAGTGGGCTGGCCGCCGCGTCTCGCCGGCGCGCGGCTGCGACGTGGTGGCTCCTCCACGGGACTATGGAGGCGTGGAGGTTGGTGGAGGAGAGAGGAGGTGACGTGGCGGCCTCTGGGCCGTCGGATCGCGAGATCCGACAGTCCAGAGCGCTTGGGGGGGGCTTTTCAGATCTGATGGGCTAGGGTTGCGAAAATGGGGCTATTTTTGGGGAAAAGTGGAGGGGGTGGCTGCAATTTTGGACTAGGGAAACCCTAGAAAGGGGTGGAAGTGTGGTGGTCTTTACATAGCCCAGGTGGCTGGCAGTTTGCAAAAACATCCCCGGTTTTTCTCTCTCGCGCGCGGTGTTTACGTTTCTGACCGCCGGGGGTCCGCAGGACCTCCGATTCGGGTAAAACTTTGAACTGTGCGATCAGCGCGTCGAGCCAGCGGCGTTCACCTTGCGCTGGAACCGTTTCAAGAACACTTCCTGGCGCGCTACAAAAAATATTCCGTTTACTTATTAAACGGGGTTTTTCGTTCCGTTGGCTGCGGCTGGTCTCGTGCGGTTTTCGCGACGATGATCGGGTGAAACCCGGTGTCGCAAAGGTCGAGTGTCAGGGTGGCAAGGGTCGGTCTCCGTCCGGTACGAGATAAGAGGGGGGGGAAATAATCGCCGATCGATAAATCGGGGATGCAAACACCGCAAACAAATCAAACAATCAAACAATTCACACCGAAAACAAAATTTCTAATTTTTGTGAAATCTGGGCTGTTACAGGGTTCATCGATGCCTCTCCCCGCAGGCACACTCGCGCTTAAGTACGGGATACATGGGCTACGACCGATACACCACACACAGGTGGGCCGCTCATCTGGCCTTGGGCTGTATCACCCTGTTGCTCCTTCGGAGCGGTGCTGGCCCAGTTGCGAGAGCAGTCGGTGGGTCCGCACCGTCAGAGGCCTTGGTCTGCGTCGTCACGTCTCCAGTCGTGACATTCCCCTCTCCTTGAGAGCTGTCATGACCCGGTGACGGTAGAGACGGGAAGCGGCGGCGAATGTCGACCAGCTTCTCCCAGCTGGCCATCTGGGTAGGGAGCCCTGCCCACTTGATCAATCCTCGGGTAGCCGTACGGTCCGTCTGGAGGATGCACTCGGGAACCAGCATGTCATCAGTAGAAGGAAACGAGTCTGGGGGGCAGAACACACCTGGGCCTGAGGGGGCACATGCTTTTTGAGCTGGGAAACATGCACAACCGGATGAATTTTGTTGTGTGGTGGTAACTTGAGTTTGTAGGCTACAGCGCCGATAGTCTGCAGAACTTCAAAGGGTCCAAAGTAGTTAAATGAGAGCTTGTGGCAAGGGCGTGCAGCAACAGACTCCTGGATGTGCGGCTGCAACTTGAGGTAGACCAAATCACCTTCTTGGAAGGAACGCTCCGATCGCTTCTTATCCGCTTGATGTTTCATTCGAGCTTGGGCGCGCAAGAGATGCTGATGGAACAGGGCATTCAGTTTCCGACGCTCAGCAAGCCAATCGCCCACTTCCGGCACCTGAGAAGAAGGATCTGCTAGAATGCCAAAGTGTCGTGGGGTTTGTCCATATGGAACCTCAAAAGGTGTCCGACCCAGAGCCGTGTGATAGTTGGTATTATACAAGTATTCCGCCAAAGGTAGCCACTTGACCCACTTGGTAGGGCAGGCACGAACAGCACGACGAAGGTAAGTTTTGAGACATTGATTCGTCCTCTCGGTCTGCCCGGAGGTTTGAGGGTGATACGTAGAACTCATGTGGAGCTTGGTATCTATGGCCTTGAAGATGTGCTTCCAGAACACACTGGTGAAAATGCGGTCGCGATCGGAGATGATCACCTCTGGTAATCCATGCAGCTTGTAAATAGTGTCCATAAATACCTGAGCCACCTGAGGAGCAGTAAACGGGTGCAGGAGAGCGACGAAATGAGCATACTTTGTGAACTTGTCCACGATCACCAAAATGTCATCGGCCGACCAGCTTTAGGCAACCCTTCAATGATGTCCATGTCAACCACAGCCCAAGCACGAATTGGGACTGGTAAGGGTTGAAGAAGACTGGGCGATCGGACGTGATCGGGTTTGGCTTGTTGACATATAGAGCAAGAAGCAACGAACACGTGCACCGCAGACTTGAGTCTCGGCCATGCAAAACAGCGCCCGGACACGCTGGTACGTCGCTTGTCTGCCCGAGTGACCCCCAATGCCGCTGGCGTGCAGCGCCTGAAGGATATGCTCTTGTGACTGAGTATTCGCGCCCACCCAAATGCGCCCTTGGAACCTGAGAACACCGCCCGTCAAAGTGAACCTGCGCGTAGGCTGACCCGACACCGCTAGCTCCTGCAAAATTTCCTTGGTAGCTTCATCGTCTTCATATCCTGCGATTACGTTGGTGAGCCATGCCGGCACAACCATGGACACGGCACAGAGTTCCCCAGCGTCAATTATGCGCGATAAGGCATCCGCAGAAGCATTGGAGACCCCTTTCTTGTACTGAATCTTGCATTGCAGCCCCATCAATTTCACAAAAGCTTTCTGTTGAAAGGGAGTCAGCACTCATTGGCTTGTCGGGTGTTCCAAGCTGCGTTGATCAGTGCGCACCACAAACTCTCTCTGCATTAGGTATGGTCGCCATTTTTCCACCGCCATGAGAATGGCTAGGTACTCTTTCTCGTAGGTTGAGAGGGCTTGATTCTTCCGGCATAGCGCCTTGCTGAGATACGCCACGGGATGACCCTCTTGCATAAGCACGGCTCCCACCCCCACGTTCCAAGTGTCGGTCTCCAGCACAAACTGCTTGGTGAAGTCTGGAAGGGCTAGAACAGGTGCATTTGCCAGGGTTGTCTTCAGTTGCTGGAACGACGTCTCGGCCACAGGAGTCCATTGAAAGGGCACCCCCTTCCGGAGCAAGTGTGTCAAAGCCTTGCTGATGACTCCGTAGTGACGGATAAACTTCCGATAGTAGTCGGATAAGCCTAGGAACCCTCGCATGCCTCGAACGTGCTTCGGCGTCGGCCATTCTTCTACTGCCCGGACTTTGGCTGGATCAGTAGCCACCCCATCAGCGCTGACAATGTGCCCAAGGTATTCAAGTGATCGGGATGCAAAAGCGCACTTGGACCTTTTGACAAAGAACTGGTGCTGTTGCAGAATTTGGAACACTTGTCTCAGGTGTTGCACGTTCTGCTCCAGAGTGGAGCTGTAGACTAAAATGTCGTCCATGCATACCAATACAAAACGCCTCAGCAGATCGGCCAGAGCTTCATTCATAGTCCCTTGAAACGATGCAGGGGCCCCCGATAGCCCAAATGGCATGACCAGGAGCTCAAATAGACCGTGGTGTGTCTGGAATGCTGTTTTGGCTTCCTCACCGTTTGCCATCCGAATTTGGTGGTAACCAGCACGCAAATCCAGTTTGGAGAACCATGTTGCACCAGCCAATTCGTCCAGCAGCTCATCCACAATAGGCATTGGGTGCTTGTTTTTTACCATCAAGGCATTCAACTGGCGGTAGTCAACACAGAAACGCCACTCACCGTCTTTCTTCTTGACTAATAACACTGGAGCTGCATACGGGCTGGAGCTTTTGCGGATCACACCGCGTCGTAGCATATCCCGAACTTGGCGCTCCACCTTGTTCTTCTGGTCGGGCGTGTGTCGGTATGGACGAACCGCGACCGGCTGGGCACCTGGAATCAGCGGAATGGTGTGGTCACACGCTCGCCTGGGAGGTAGCTCCTGAGGTTCTACGAACAGCTAGTCGAACTCTTGCAGCAATTCAAGAACGACGTGGGGAACATGATCCATTTGAACTGCAGCCAAGTCCTCAGAAGGCACCACCTACACACTGTGTGCAATGGCCCCTGTTTTCAGAAGGTGTTGGAGTTCCTTGCCAGAAATCTGAGGGCAATCAGAGACATTGTCGCGTACCCCCTGAAGCTTGACGCGTCTTCCCGAATGAGTGAATCTCATGATCTTCCTCCGTCAATCCACCCACATAGGGCTATGTAGTTCCAACCAGTCTGCGCCCAAAATCAAATCATAACTCACCGGCAATATATGCATCTCATGTGTAAAGGTATGCGCACCCACGGACCATGTGAGATGGGGTACTTTGGATGTGCACTCCATGGAAGCACCATTCGCCACAGTGAATTTTGCTGGAGTCGTGGGAAGAACCGGGAGCTTCAAGGCCTTTACAAAAACGGGAGTAATGAAGGAGTGAGCGCTGCCTGAGTCAATCAGGATGAGAAGTTGACGCTCGCCCACGGTGCCCACCAAACGGATGGTACACTGCCGTCGAGAGGAGACCGGGTTGGAATGTAAGTCCATCAGCATCAGGTCCTCCTCCTCACTGGAAGATTCCTGGTCCAGCCCACATGGAGAGGGCAGAACCTCCAGCAACTCCTCGATGACGTGCAGAGGAACTTGATCAGGACACTTGTGTTGGCGACTCCACTTGTTCCCACAGGTGAAGCAGAGCCCTTGGGATCGACGGTAATTACGGAGCGCTTCCAGCTTATCGCCGCCTCCTGGAGCGCCTGGCTTGACATGATCGTCTCCCTTTTGAGCCTTGCTGCGATCCACTGGCTTGCCCCGGCTGTCCCGATGTCCATACCAGCGGCTCCGAGAAGCTTCCGCATCCTCCTCTTGCAACAGAGCAAGAGTACTCACGGTATCGACGTCGTCTCGGCGGTGTAACCAAATTGCAGAGCGAATGTGTGCAGCCAACCCGTCCATGTATTCGTGCACAAAAAATTGTTCATCCAAAGTAGGGTTGTACAACCATAAATTGTGTCGGATGTTGTTGAATTGCATGGTATACTCAGTAACAGTACCAATTTGTTTCAATTGACGAAGCAGTCGACGATAGTGTTGGTACTTGTCCTTAGAGAAATGAGCGTCTACCAACTGACACAAAAATTCCCAATCCTCAATTCTACCCTCTGATTCAACCTTCTGAAGCCACTGTGCCGCAGCGCCAACAAAGTTCAGAGCTACGAACCGAGTGCGTAGCTGCGACTGGACTGCATACAGGGAAAAATAATCCTAGCTGCGCTCCCGCCACAACCTCGGATTTTCCCCATGGAACTTGGGAAACTCCATCTTAGGCTGGTGAGGTGACCGCGTCGCCATTGGTGGCGGTGCAGCAATGGCAATCATCTGTCCCGCCGCAAAATTTTCACCCAGTTCCCCTATTCGTTCCTGATGTAGAGTTTGCGTACCGGTGACCGGGGGTACTCGGGGACTGGGCAGTAGCCCATCTTGCCTCCGGTAGGGTTGCTCATCGCCTTGGCCGCTCGGTCCTTGAGGACGCCCGTTCGCCGCTGCTTGTTGGAGAGGCGTACGCGATGACAGCGCCAACGGTGGAGGAGGTGGGAACCTTGATGATGATGCCCGCTCTGCGGCTCTCTTCTCCATCGCTTCCATACACAGCTCCAATTTCTCCATCTGTTCACTGTGGCGGTTTCCTTGAATCGCCAAATCGTTGAGCTTGTCTAGGATCTGCTTCATCATCTCAGTGGACTCTGAGGTCTGACTCACTACCTCGTCCATGGCTTTCGAGATGTGCTCCTGGAACTCCACCATTGGGTTTCTCCTAGGCGCCAGCGTGAGGCTTACCAACCCGCCCTGCTCAGCTGATCCACCTCAGATCGGTTTTACAGCCACCAAAATCAGATTTAGGTTGCCCACCTCTCGTCGGATTTTGCGGATTCAAATCCGAGAGGCGCAGATCAGAGGCTCGTGATACCAATTGTTATGTCCCTCATGTATAAATCACTGATACAGTAGCAGATACAAATTCAGAGGAAGGATTCAGGAGAGAAGAGGGAGGCAGGAAGGCAGAAGAGATGTAGCTGAGAAGGAATGCGGCGGGGAGGATAAGTCTAGGTTTCATCGATGCCTCTCCCCGCAGGCACACTCGCGCTTAAGTACTTGATACATGGGCTACGCCCGATACACCACACACAGGTGGGCCGCTCATCTGGCCTTTGGCTGTCTCACCCTGTTGCTCCTTCGGAGCGGTGTTGGCCCAGTTGCGAGAGCAGTCGGTGGGTCCGCACCGTCAAAGGCCTTGGTCTGCGTCGTCACGTCTCCAGTCGTGACATACTATCGAGATCCAAATAGAAAAAAACATTTACGTCGGGTGCATGACCATAAAATATATTACTCATAAAAATAGAACAACCTTTATTCTGTGATTTAAATGAGTAACCGTATCGCAATAAACAAGATCCAGATATAATGTTCATGCTTAACGCATGCAACAAATAAAAAATTATTAAGGTTTGAAACTAATCCTGAACGTAGATGAAGAGGTAACATCCCGACGGCGATGACTTCGACCTTCGCTCCATTCCCGACGCGCATCGTCACCTCATCCCTCTCCAGTCTCCGTTTATTCTGTAGCTCCTGTTTCGAATTGCAAATATGAGCAACCAAACCAGTATCAAATACCCAGGCACTACTAAGAGAACTAGTAAGGTACATATCAATAACATGTATATCAAATATACCTTTGACATTGCCAGCCTTCTTATCCGCCAAGTACTTGGGACAGTTGTGCTTCCAATGACCTTCTCCCTTGCAGTAGAAACACACAGTTTCCGGCTTAGGAACAACCTTGGGCTTCACATGTGCGAGAACAGGCTTGCCGCCCCGACCGGCAGCTGACTTGCCACTCTTCTTGAAGTGTCCCTTTTTGGCTTTAGCCTTCTTGAAACTTGTGGTCTTATTGACCATCAACACTTGATGTTCTTTCTTGTTGTCCACTTACGCAGATTTCAGCATCGCAAAAAGCTCATTGAGAGTCTTATTCATGCCTAGCATGTTATATTTCAGCACAAAGCCTTCGTAGCTCGGAGGGGGCGACTGCAACACCCTGTCAGTGATTAACTCATCTAGGATCACACATCCCAGCTGAATTAGGCGTTGGATATAGCCTCCCATTGTTACAACATGTTCACTGACAGAGTTGTGCTCCTCCATCTTAAATTTATAGAACTTATCAGAGATCTCATATCTCTCAGTGCGGGTCTGAGTCTGAAATATGGTTTTCAGCTCTTCAACCATCTCATAGGTTCGTGATGTTCAAAACATTTCTGGAGATCAGTATCTAGAGATGTAAGGATGGGCAAGAAACTATAATGTGGTCATCTTTGCGTGTCTCAAAGAAGTTATGTTCTGCTTCTGAAGCATCGTCTGCAGGTGGGTCACCTAGCGCAGAATCGAGCACATATTGCTTCTTACACCCAGTGAGGATAATACTCAGGTTGTGGTGCCAGTCAGTGAAAGTTCGAACCAGATGATTTTAGTTTTTATTTCTCAAGGAATGCGCTGAAGTTGAAATGAGCTATGCGGGCCATGATCTACAACATTTTATCAAATAAAATTTTAGACTATGTTCATGATAATGAGTTCAATTTAATCAAATTACTAATTAACTCTCACTTAAATCAACATCCCTCATAGTTTTCTAGTGGTACTCGATCCAAATCCACTACACCAAGTCCGATCTTCACGAGAGAAGATGTAGTTTCAATGGTGAACATCAAATGTTGATCATATCATTCATATGACTCGTGTTTAACCTTTCGGTTTGTTGCTTTCCGCGGCCATGTCTGTACATGCTAGGCTCATCAAGTTAACCAAAGTATTTTTGCATGTCTAAAACTGGCTTACACCCGTCGTATGTGAAAGTAGAGTTTACCACATCTGATCATCACGAGATGCTTAAAAATGACGAACTTTTGCGACGGTGCATACTAAGGGAGAACACATTTATCCTGATATTTAGTGTGAGGGGTCATCTTATAATGCTATCGTCGTGCACACGCAAAATAAGATGCATAAAAGGATAAACATCACATGCATAAAATATGTGACATCGTATAGCCCTTTTATTGCGCCTTGATCTCCATCTTGAACACACCGACAAGATCTCCATTATGGCACCATGTTGGTCTCCACCTTAAGGCATCTTGGTTTTCTACACCATGTTGCATCTACAACTATTGCTAACTCATAGCGATAAACTAATGCAATTACACGGCATTTGAAGTTGACACGTAGGCCATACAATAAATAATTAAGACCACCATGTGGCTCCTGCCAGTTGCCATACTAATCGACATGCAAGTCGTGAAACATTACAAAACATGATCATATCATACATCACAAATATATCACATGAACAGTTTGGGCTATACCACATCACAAGCACCCTTGCAAAAAAGAGTTAGATGCCTCTCCCTTATAATTTGCAATTTTACGTGGCTTCTAGGGTTTTGCATAAGAACCGTTCTTACCTACACAAAAACCACAACGTTGATATAACAAATTGCTTCTTAATCTCATAAGAGCCCTCCTTTGTAAATGTGATTAATACTATGGTAAGAGCGACTGACGCCCGCATGCCGCATGTGCAATACAAGTTGCACGTCAACTGCGGAACCGGTCTCAATCCGAAGATTGTAAAGTTCGTCCGGGCTGCTACATCAAACCATACCGCAAAACCAAAACTACACATGGAAGGGTAGCAACAAGAAGATCAACGCCCACAACTCTTTGCGTTCTAACCGTACAAAGCATCTACGGATAGAACTAGCTCGGATACCACTGTAGGAGATTGCGCGATAGAAAACAAAAAATTTCTCTCACATGCGGAAACAACATCAAAGATCCAATCTAGAAGATTCTAATAACGGGGAGAGTAGATCATCATACCCTCAAAGAACACGCGCGTTGAATGTTTATTTCAACCCATCTTGGTGAAGTTGTTGGTGAAGTTCGATCCGATCAGCACTGAAAACGAGCAGCACCTCTGGAGGTTTGCACACGTACATCTCGATGACAACTCCTACTTCTTGATCCAGCAAGCAAGAGGAAGAAATAGAGGGGATCGATTCCAGCAGCACGATGGTGTGGTGGTGGATATGGTGAAGAGTTTCCCGCGGGCAGGGCTTCGCCAACCGATGCACGTGAGGGATGAGGAGGTGTGGAAGGACTTGGGTATTCTTTGTGAGCCTCTCCCCTCTCTTATATAGGCAAGGAGGTTGTAGCCATTTCAATTCCCAAGTGAAAACCTCTCTCTTATTTAAAGGATGGTAACACCTTTCTTTTAAGAGTGGTAACCTTCCCGTTGAAGGGCTTCCCATTTATTGGCTTAATTAACTAAGGAGGGCTTGTCACATGGACTAATGGACCACCCTTGGTCGTCCAAAACAGGTGGGGCCCATAGTAGAACCCTCCAGAACCTTCTAGAACATTTCGAGACTGCCAAAAAAATCCTGAACTTTTTCGGAACCCTGAAATCAACTTGCCATATATAAATATTTACCTTTGGACTCTTCCAGAGCTCCTCGTGATGTCTAGGATCTCATCAGAGACTCCGAACAATATTTGAACACCATCAATAAAATTATCCCAGAGATATTCTAGCATTACAGAACGTTAAGTGTGTGACCCTACGGGTTCGAGAACGTGTAGACATGATCGAGACATCTCTCTGATCAATAACCATTAGAGGGACCAGGATATCCATAATGACTCCCACACATTCAACGAAGATATTTATCGATTGAACTACTATGTCGTGAACTACTATAATCCGTATACAATTTACTTTGTCACACGATATTTTACTTACTCTAGATTCGATCGTCGGTATCGCTATACCTAGTTCAATCTCGTTACCGATAAGTACTCGTTACTCGTTATGTAACACAACATTCTCTGTGACTAACTCATTAGTCACGTGCTTGCAAGCGTTACGGAATGTGCATTACCGAGTGGGCCCAGAGTATATCTCACCGTCACACGGAGGAAAAATCCCAGTCTTGATTCATGTAGTTCAACAAGTACTTTCAGAGATACCCGTAAGACATTTTTATGATCACCCTATCACGATGTGATGGTTTATGTCCCAAAAGTATTCTTCCGGTACCTGGGAATAACATAATCTCATGGTCTAAGAAACATGATACTTGACAATAAAAGGCTTGACAATATAAAATTAATGATACGATCAATATTGTTATGCTTAGTTGGGTATGTCCATCACGTCATTCTTCTAATGACATGATCCCATTAATTAATAAACAAGTCATGTTCATGGTTAGGAAACCATAACCATCATTAATTAACGAGCTAGTATAGTAGAGGCTTACTAGGGACGCTGTGTTTTTTACGCAACCACACATGCATTATGTTTTCAGTTAATACAATTATAGCATGGAAAATAAACATATATCATGAACACAAAAATATGATAATAAATTTTTTATTATTGCCTCTAGGGCATATTTCCAACACTCGCATGGTGCCCACAGATGCCCTCATGAATATCGAGTAGCAATGCTTTACCGTTTTCTTCTTCTATGCATCTTTGGAGCACCTGTGAGATGTTGTGTTTGTAGAGCTCTCTGTTGATAATGGTGAAATATTTTGATCGTCGGGTGATGAGAGGGCTTCTATTATGTCTTGCGGTAGGAGGTTGTGTACCAGATAGTTGAGGAAAGCTCTTATCCATGCTGGCCCTTTAGGTGGCGGGGGGTCTTGTTTTGCGTCAATGTTGTTGGGTGCGCCTTCGTCAACTGGGTCCGCGATTTCCACTTGTTCGGACTTGGTAGCCCCGTCGACAGCTGCGCTTGTGGTGATTGTTTCATCGGTCATGATTGCCTTGGGTGCCCTTGTTGGCTTGATGGATCGGTGTCTGATACTTTCTAGAAAGACGCCTGGTGGTATCGATCCAATGGTAGATCTGATGTTTGTGAGTTCGTTAGCTTCTGTATTATTCGCTCTTTTGACGTAGTTGAGTTCGCATCCATCGAAATCACCTTCTAGGATATTTTAGAGCTTGTGTTATGATGACATGTCATCTGCAACTACTTCAGAATCTTTCATTGTTTGTTGGACGACTAGATTTGAGTCGCCGTGAATGAAAAGGCGAGTGGCACCACAAGCTTTGGCCAGACGCATGCCATGGAGAATTGCTTCGTATTCTGCTTCGTTGTTGGATGCCCTTTCAAAGTTTATGTGGAGTACGTATTTTAGCTTGTTTCCCTTGGGTGAGATTAACACGACGCCTGCTCTGGCTCCTTGCTGTCTCTTGGATCCGTCGAAGAACATCTTCCATGAGTTGGAGAGGTCCGGAGGGCCAGGTGTTTGGACTTCCATCCATTCAGCGACAAAATATGGAAGGACTTGGGATTTGATTGATGTTGGATGCTTAAAGCGGAGGTCTCGAGGGATGAGCTCGATGTTCCATTTAGTGACTCGTCTTGTGGTGTCTGGATTGTTGAGGATAGCTGAAAGTGGTGCATTGCTGACCACTGTAATTGGGTGCTCGTCGAAGTAGTGTGATACCTTGCCGGAGGTCATGAAGATGGCCTCGACGAGTTTCTAATAGTGCGGATATCTCTGTTGGGCACGTGTGAGGACTTCACTGAGGTAGTAGATCAGTCTCTGGATGCCTTGTGCTTTTCCCTCTTCAAAGCGCTCGACGATGAGTACGATGCTGACAAAGCTGCTCCGAGCCGCAATGTAGAGGTATAGGGGTTCTCGTTCCTTGGGGACTGCGAGGATTGGTGAGGTTGACGGAGTTTTCTTTAGGTCGACGAATGTGTTTCGCGCTTCCTCCATCCACTCGAACTTGCCGCCCTTCCTGAGTAGCTGGTAGAATGGCCATGTCATTTCTCCTAGCCTGCTGATGAAGTGGCTTACGGCTGCAAGTCGTCCTATGAGCTGATGCACTCCTTTTATGTTGACGGGCTCTTTCATTGTTGCGAGTGCTTGAACTTTTGCTGGGTTGGCTTCGACTCCTCATGCGGACACCATGTATCCTAGTAACTTGCCGGTTGGTACGCCGATAACACACTTCTTTGGGTTGAGCTTTATGCGGTAGTGGTTGAATGCTCCAGAGGTTTAACGCAGGTCCTCGAGGAGGGTGTTTGCCTGATAGGTTTTGACAATGATGTCATCCACGTGACTTCAACATTCCTTCATATTCGATCTTTTAGGCATACTTGCATCATCCGCTGATAGATTGCTCTGGCGTTCTTTAGTCCAAAAGGCATTGTATTGTAGCAGAACATGCCGTACGGGGTGATGAATAGTGTGTGCTCTTCGTCTTCTTCTTTCATTCTTACTAGATGACCCATTGCGCCAAATGGCGCAAAGTCCTAGTTGAAACCATGTAATCGTAGAAACAATTTGCATTTTCAAAACCCAATCATTCTTGTCTGTATACCCATCCAAATGCAAAATTATCAAACAAACCAACAATTGATAAGATAAATCATGAACTGCAAGTGAGAAGGAAGTCTAGCAAATCCATCAATTTCTAATGCTATATAACCAAGTGATAACCCACAACTGCAGGGGATCAAGATAGTCTTCGCGAGTAAGAATAACCCAATTTATAGATTCGACTCAAGGGGAGCCAAAGAATATCCCCAAGCTTTAACAGTGGAGTTGTCAGTTCCACCGCACCTGAGATACACTTACTTGCAACAAGATATTAATAGCAACTGCGGTATGGAAGTGATGATAGCAACGGTAATAGTAAAACAGCGAAAGTAAACAACTAGTAACCAGCAGAATTAAAGGTATTGTAGGCTAGGGAGATGGATGGTTGGGCGCTGCAGGATAAGACACATCATGTAATCAACTTGGGGCAAGGCACACAGAAAAGCAAAGATCATCTAGGCATAAATCAAACATCAGGCATGTATCCCACAGGTAGTTGTACGTGCTTGCAATAAGAACTTGCACAACATCTTTTGTCCTACCATCCCGCTACGAACGGGGCCAAAAGGAACTTATGGAGATTAAGGTGCTCCTGTCAAGGAGCACCAGAACAAAGCATTAACAATCAATGGATACATGGAATCCTCAAATTATAGTCCATCCCCTTTGTTGTCCCAAGCTGTCACCTTTGGGATCGCCGGTTCCGGACTATAACAGGTGCAAACAACTCATAGATAGGATCAAGAACACAAATATATTCATGAAAACACATAGGGTTCAGATCTGAAATCATGGCACTCGGGCCCAAAGTGACAAGCATTAAGAGCAACAAGTTGAAGCAAAGATGATAAACACCAATCTAGATGATAGGCAACATGGCCCCAACAATCTGATAAACTATTACATGATCTAACTCATCCAATCCCTACCATCCCCTTTGCCAACAGCAGGGAATTACTCACACATGGATGGAGAAGTCATGGAGGGAGGATGGAGTGGTGATGGTGATGACGATGGCGATGATCTCCCCTCTCCGGAGGCCAAAACAGCCTCCAGATTAGCCCTCCCGGAGAAGAACAGAGGGTGGCGGCGGCTCCGTGACGAGAACTGGGAAAACGACTTCTGTTCTGGGGTTTTCGCGTCACGGGAATAAATAGGAGCATCGGTAGGGCACCAGAGGAAGGGGGAGGCCCCCAGGCGGCCAGAGGGCGCGGCCCTACCCCTGGCCGCGCCAGGGGGGCGCCTGGGCCCCCTGAGCTCCCCTATGGTCCCACTTCTGGCATCTGGCTCCTTCGGGTGCGTGGATTTTCTGGTATTTTTCTGGGAATTTTCTGGGACGTTCAAAAATCCATTTTCCTAAGCACAATAAAACCATACAGACAACTCTGCTGAAAACAGTGTTAGTCCGTGTTAGTTTCGTCCAAATCATGCAAGAATGAGGGCAAAACAATAGCAAAAGTGTTTGGAAAAGTAGATACGTTTGAGACGTATCAACCCCCCCCCCCCTCCCCAAGCTTAGCATATTGCTTGTCCTCAAGCAATTCAGTACAAAGAACTGAACGCGACAAAGAAAACTTTGACAAACTCTTTTGCTTCAATAGATGTATATAAGCATGTACAACGAAAATAATTTAGCAAGTATCAAAACAATGCTATGAGGACAATGCACAAAGCAATCCTTCTTTCAAGTGATTAATCACAAACAGCTAAAAGTAAATGATATGCTACTGAAAATCAAGACAGGATTACAATGCACAAAGTTTGAACATACTAGAGTGGTATTTCGCTAGCCTCCATGAGTGAAGAAAAACATAAATGCAGAAACTCCTCCGGAGTTTTAAAGGAGACTAGAACTAAGAAATTTCAGAATAAATAATACCACAGTCATGCAAAAGACAATGTAATACTTTGGGACAATGCACATTACACTCAGAATGACAATTATGCTCTCCTAGTTGGTGCTTTGAAGAAGGAAGGTGGAGACTCTCGAACCGTGGAGTATGATGGAAAGGTTGAAAACCCGTGGAAGGAAGCAAAGACTAAACTTGTACCAGAGCTCTTGGTTTTGAAAACAGAGATAAAAAGTGTTTTGGGAGGTGCATGCTTTGTCAACGAATGCTAGTAGACAACTCAATCGCCTCTTACGCTAGACATGTTTCGAGGAACGGCTCCCAAGATGGAGGCGATCAAATCCCCTTAATCTCCTTTGTTTATCACTGCCAAAGTTTTCTGATTTCTCATAGACAAAGCGTGAAGGAGGGTTTTTTGGTTGTGATTATCTTTTGTGAGCTGGGCGCACTCATGCCAGTCCCTCCTCGTATTGGGGTTTGCAGATTAGACATGCAATCCCGGAATAAAACATGTCTAACATAAGACGGTCATGAATTACCTACTACTTCCTCATGAGCTAAAACAGGGGCACAAAACAGGAGTGCTTTTGAATAATTTCGAGATGGTACAAGAAAGTCTTCGTTAGGATGGCCGGTAAATACCACATAGGAAGGTATGGTGGACTCATATGGAAAAACTGGTTTCAAGGATTTTGGATGCACAAGCAGAAATCCGCTTAGTGCGAGCGAAGGCTAGCAAAAGACTGGGAAGCGACCAACTAGAGAGCAATAACAGTCATAATCATGCAGAGCGACAAAGTAACATTGAATCAGGCATGAAAATGATATGTCTATTCTGAAATTCAAAGATCATCAAGGCATAGTAGACTTTTCAGTCATAAACATGTGTAAGCATGTGCCAAGTCAATCCAAGAATTCCCCAAAGGGAAATACCACTTCAGTATGCCAAACCATGAACAATGCAATGCATGTAAATCATTTCAACAACACATTATGTACTCTAGCTATTTGGGATTACCCACAAGGAAAGCATGAACACTGGGAAAGCATTGTAAACATAGCACTATGTCACTACAAGCTGGTCTCTAAATCATAAGTACAAGCATATGTACAAAAGTAGAAACAAAAAGAGTTCATACCGGTTTTCCTTGTTGCATCCTTTTCGTCGATCTTCGTCATTACTGCCTTGTCACTTGCACGATCGAATGTAGGAAATATAATCAAGTGCAAATGCCATCACGGACTCGAGCTGAACTCTGCAACAAAGCAAACTAAAGAGAGAAAAGAAAATATTTTTGGATTTTTCAAAGGTTAAAAGAAAAGAAAAGAGAAATCTTCTTGTTGTTTTTGCAAAATAAGAGAACGAAGAAGAACGGGCAAAAACTTCGAAAAGACCAAAGAAAACAAAATAAAAACGGATAATACGATGGAAAGGTGAGAAGGACACGTACTCCCCCAAGCTTAGGCATTTGGCCTAAGTTGGTAGCATCTACTGCCCCCAGGAGCCTCCTGCTCCAAGGTAAGGGTAAGTCCAGGAGTCGTATGAGCCCTCCGGTGCGTACACCGAAGTCCTCGGATCCTCCCATGAGTAAGGTCCTGCGCTCCAAGCGGAAGAAGATCCCTCACCATGATCGGTGAAGGTCTCTCCCTGGAAAGGTGGGAACTCACCATGCTCCTCCTCATCGGGCACAACCCCCTCCATGGGGTTATGCGGCTGGTAATTAGCCAAGAACTCATCGAACTGAATTTCGTTGAAGGACCATCCGTTCCTGCTAGTGTTATCAAACAAAAGTGGTGCAAGTAGACGAATCTCACGAGTAATAGTCCTTTGAAACCTCAAAATATAATCAAGGTTACCAAACTGAGAAGTCATGGTAACAAACATATGCCTCTTCATGGCCGCGAGATCAAGACTCGCGTATGAAAAGGGAACATCATCAGGATGCGGGGTGAGCTCAAGAGACTCAAGGATAAGTGTAGCGTAAACGCCACCATATAAATCTCCCTTGTTACAGTTCGTAACAAGACGCCGAGCAATCAAGGCACCCACATTATACTCATTCTTACCAGAGAGGGCGTTCGCATAAATAGCGAAATCTGGTGCAGAACCACCATTTTTTTATTTCTCTCAAGGGATTGAAGACTTTCCTCTATACTGACAGAAGCATTGCTCGTGTTGTCACGAGCCAACACCCCTCTAGCAACAAAATACGCAAAATACCTGAGGTGTGGAAATAAAATGCTGGAAATCTTCGTGCGCCGAATGTCGGTCTCCTCCTGGCAGCAAAGGGAGTTGAAGAGGGTCCTCAACCCGGAAGGCTGCATGGTCATCTTAGCTGTCTGACCAACGTTCGGCACACCTATTATATCACAAAACTGTGCCAAAGACATGGTTATGAGATCATTATAAAGTTTTAACTCAACGGTTTCAGCATCATGGTTATAACAGAAACTGATAACAAAACAGGAGGTAAGCTTTTTGTATTGCACCACACGGCATAAATCTAACCGTGTCAAACCTGCGTTGGCACAAAGGCCATAAAATTCCTCCTTAAATCCTGCAGCTGTAAGAAAATCATAACACGGATACATCATTGCGCATGCTGGATTTGTTTCTTCCAACAGCTCCAGGGGCACATGATCTTCATTGTAGCTCACCCTAACTGCTGAGGGTGAAGCTGCAGCTCTAGTGACCCGATCGGAGCGCTCGGGCTTCTTCTTCCCAAGCCACCCCTTTTCTTTTCCAAAGAAACTCATTTATGAAATTTTTTACAATTCACAAAAACAAGGATTTAAATAAAGTGAGTTGAGGCAAACTACTTTACTCACTTACCTAAGGCATAAACTAGCATCAAAACTTGGAAAATAAATTTCTACACATGCATGCAAGCTCATACGAACAGCACCAAGAGCTACTAAATACTCACAAATGAAGCCACCAATCAAAAATCTAATTGGAGGGGTGAAGGAGTTACATACCAGGGAGTATTTGCCCAGAATCTCAGCTCAAATGATGGGTCGTAGAGAGAGATCGAAATTCTGGACGGAGAGCAGCAAGAACACGAGAACAAAGTGTAGAACTCGTGTTTTTGGAGAGAGAGAGAAGGGAGGAGGAAGAAGACTTACCTCGTTGGCTGCCCAGTGGGCCCCAGGCGCCCTGTGGGCGCGGCCAGGGGCCAGGACGTGCCAGCTGGCCGCCTGGGCCACTGGTGGCCCTCCCTGGTTAGCCCCAGGTGCCCCTAGGTCACTCCCGGCATGGAAATTTTTAAAATATTTTTTCTGGAATTTTTCTGACAACTTCACTGTTGAAATTTTTTCGAAGTTCAAAAGGTTGCGAAACTTTCTGAAAACTTGAAGCAGTGATTAGAGTTGTGAAGTTTCAAAAATAAATAAACTTGGTACAGCAAGGAGAATAAAATCTAAGGCAAATGAGAACATAACAAGCTGCACTTTTTACCTATATAAAACATGCTTACTAGCAAGGTTGATCAAGTCTTACCAACAAACCGGCGATATATAGAGCAAAAAGTCTCACCTCTCATGAAGTGATCATTGCACCTTTACTTTAATGGAAATTATCCCCATCATGATGGTTTTTTATTTGTGGTGCACATGTAGAGGACAGTCCCATTCTCCAATCTTCACGGTCTCGATATTCTCTATAGAGTTAAGGCCATGCCTTTTGTCGATCTTCTTCGGAAAATACACCGTGTGTTCTTTTTCATTCACATTGAAAGTAACCTTTCCTTTATTGCAATCAATAATAGCACCTGCGGTCTTAAGAAAAGGTCTACCAAGAATAATAGACATGCTCCCATCCTCGGGCATGTCAAGCACAACAAAATCAGTAAGGATTAAACAATTAGCAACTTCAACGGGAACATCCTCACAAATACCTATGGGAACAGTTGTTCACTTGTCAGCCATCTGAATAGAGATATCTGTAGGGATTAGTTTTTCTAAACATAATCTCTTGTAAAGAGAAAAGGGCATGACACTCACTCCTTCTCCAAGATCACATAAAGCGGTCTTAACATAATTATTCTTTATGGAACAAGGAATGGTGGGTATACCTGGATCACCAAGCTTCTCAGGATCTTGCCACTAAAAGAGTAGTTAGCAAGCATAGTAGATATTGCTTCATTAGGAACAATATCTTTCATATACCTCAAATAAGAAGGTAACTTAATAGCATCAGTCAAAGGAATTTGAAGAAAAAGAGGTTTCATCCACTCACAAAACTTATTGTAATGCTCTTCTTCTTTAGTTTTGAGAGACTTGCCTGGAAAGGGCATGGGTTTCTGCACCCATGGTTCTCGTTCCTTCCCATGTCTTCTTGCGATAAAATCTTCTCTAGTGTATTTCTTGCGTTTGTCGGGTGCTTCTTCTTCTCGAACCTCGGGTGGATCATTCTTTTCACCATCCTTCTCAGGCTCAGCACCGTCTTCAGTCTCAGCATCGGAGGTAGATATACTATTTGGATCATTGGAATTGGAAGCTTGTTTGTGCTTCTTCTTATTCTTCGGAGAGCTAACAATGTCTTCCTCCTGTATTTGAGAATCTTGCTCGATCCTCTTAGGATGCCCCTCCGGATAGAGAGGATCTTGAGTGCTAGTTCCCCCTCGGGTTTTAATCTCAAAGGCATGTATATCCTGTTTGGAATTATTAGCAAGAAAATCTTGTTGCACATTAGAAATTTGATCAAGCTGAGTTTGAACCATATGAAAATGCTTCACAAGACATTTAACATCATTAATTGTTCTACCTAGAACATCAAGAAAACTTTTGATAGCAAGGGAATTATCATGCAACTGACTTTGTATCCTCTCATTAAAGTGATTCTGCTTCATAATAAAATTATCAAGCTCATCTAAACATTGATCAGGAGGCTTACCATGAGGAATGTCACTTGCATTGAAATCTAAAAGAGAGTGTACCTCTACCATAGGAGGGTGAGTGGTAGGCTCACACAACTTCTCAATAGGGGGTAGATTCTTCACATCTTTAGTTTTAGTACCTTTCTATTTGATAGACTTATTAGCTTCTTGCATGTCTTCGGGGCTTAGGACAAGAATGCCCCTCTTCTTTGGTGGTGGAGGTGGTTCAGGGACGGACCAATCTTCGTGGTTCTTGGCAATCCTGCCCATCAATTCTTCTGCATCGTCTGGTGTTCTTTTCCTGAAAACACAACCAGCACAACTGTCCAAGTAGGATCTAGATTCATCAGTTAGACCAGCATAAAATATATCAATTAATTCATTCTTAGGGACTCCATGGCCCGGTCTAGCCTGGGTCAGACTGCAATACCTCCCCCAAGCTTTAGGGAGGTTCTCATCCTGCAACTGTGTAAAGTTATAAAAATTTCGTAAAGCAGCATGTTGCATATGAGCAGGAAAATACTTATCAACAAAAGAGTGAGCTAAGTCTTGAGGACTCCTAATAGAACCACATGGTAGCGCATCGTACCATGCTTTAGCACCTTCCTTTAAAGAGAAAGGAAAAAATCTTAGTAACATACAAGTTTCGTATCTTCTCATCTGTAGTAAACAAGCCACCTAACTCAGTGAGTTTGGTCAGGTGTGCAATAGCATCATCATTTTCTCTGCCATAAAAGGGGTCAGCTTCAACCATAGATATAAGTGAAAGATCAACAGAGAAATTATAATCAGGATCATTGATGCATATAGGAGACGATGCAAAAGTAGGATCAGGTACGGTCTTGTTCTTCAGAGAATGTTTTTCGAGAAGCTTCTTAATAGCGTCAAGGTCAGAGTCGTCAAACTCTGTTAGCTCCCTGCATAAATCATCATCAAGTATAATATAATCATCATCAAGGAGTCTCTCCTTGAGTTTACTCAAATCGGGATAAGTGTAAGTCCCATCAAAAGGATAGCAAGTATCGGGAATTTCAATCCCAGATTTCTTGGCAGCAGCAGCAATCTGTTTCTCAAGAGCGTGACTAAGTGAACCAATATCATCAAGAGTAGTTGAAGCATCATCAAAAGTATCGGACATAGTGACAGATTCAGTAGAGACATCATGTGGTGGAGGTGAAGCAAACTTACTCATAACCGAAGGTGAATCAAGTGTAGCACTAGTGTTCAGAACAACACCTTTTCTCGTACGCGATGGTAAGATCGGCACTTTGGGGTCTTCTTTCTTACCCATAGCGGATAAATTGCAGCAGGTAAATTCTTCAAGTAGACTTGTGAATAAAGCTATGCTCCCCGGCAATGGCGCCAGAAAACAGGCTTGATAACCCACAACTGCAGAAGATCGAGATAGTCTTCGCGGGTAAGAATAACCCAATTTATAGATTCGACTCAAGGGGAGCCAAAGAATATCCTCAAGCTTTAACTGTGGAGTTGTCAGTTCCACCGCACCTGAGATACACTTACTTTCAACAAGATATTAATAGCAACTGCGGTATGGAAGTTATGATAACAACGGTAATAGTAAAACAGCGAAAGTAAACAACTAGTAAACAGCAGAATTAAAGACACTGTAGGCTATGGAGATGGATGGTTGGGCACTGCATGGATAAGACACATCATGTAATCAACTTGGGGCAAGGCACACAGAAAAGAAAAAATCATCTAGGCATAAATCAAACATCAGGCATGTATCCCACATGTAGTTGTACGTGCTTGCAATAAGAACTTGCACAACATCTTTTGTCCTACCATCCCGCTACGAATGGGGCCAAAAGGAACTTGTGGAGATTAAGGTGCTCCTGTCAAAGAGCACCGGAACAAAGCATTAACAATCAATGGATACATGGAATCCTCAAATTATAGTCCATCCCTTTGGTGTTCCAAGCTGTCACCTTTGGGATCGCCGGTTCCGGACTATAACAGGTGCAAACAACTCATAGATAGGATCAAGAACACAAATATATTCATGAAAACACATAGGGTTCAGATCTGAAATCATGGCACTCGGGCCCAAAGTGACAAGCATTAAGAGCAACAAGTTGAAGCAAAGATGATAAACACCAATCTAGATGATAGGCAACATGCCCCCAACAATCTGATTAACTATTGCATGATCTAACTCATCCAATCCCTACCATCCCCTTTGCCTACAAGAGGGAATTACTCAGACATGGATGGAGAAGTCATGGAGGGAGGATGGAGTGGTGATGGTGATGACAATGGCGATGATCTCCCCTCTCCGGAGGCCAAAACAGCCTCCAGATTAGCCCTCCCGAAGAAGAACAGAGGGTGGCGGCGGCTCCGCGACGAGAACTGGGAAAACGACTTCTGTTCTGGGGTTTTGGCGTCACGGGAATAAATAGGAGCATTGGTAGGGCACCAGAGGAGGGGGGAGGCCCCCAGGCGGCCAGAGGGCGCGGCCCCACCCCTGGCCGCGCCAGGGGGCGCCTGGGGCCCCCTAAGCTCCCCTCTGGTCCCAATTCTGGCATCTGGCTCGTTCGGGTGCGTGGACTTTCTGGTATTTTTCTGGGATTTTTCTGGGACGTCCAAAAATCCATTTTCCTGCGCACAATAAAACCATACAGACAGCTCTGCTGAAAACAGCGTTAGTCCGGGTTAGTTTCGTCCAAATCATGCAAGAATGAGGGCAAAACAATAGCAAAAGTGTTTGAAAAAGTAGATACGTTTGAAACGTATCACCAAGCATTATATCAAATGCAATCCATGGATCATTATAATACAATACATAATATATATGGATCAAAAGCAAATAGAATGGTTTACCAAGATAGCAATCTTACATTTATGCCAAGGCACTTCACTTGAATCAAAAAAAGGAAGAAAAGGGAACCAAAATGTGAAACATCTGAGATGCATATTCTTTAGTCCAGCATAGTATTCTACAGTTACCCGTCTAGTTTCATAAGTAATCAAACCATAGAGGTCCGCTTTGTTGAGAAAGTAATCCATACAGAATGTTCTTATGTACGACATCGCTGATTAATCAGGATGGTTTCATGGAGTAATTTAAATGGCCACAAGCCATCACAAAACAACTTCTTTAATGTATGAAACAAGGAAAATAAAGTTACATATGAGGTCGAAAGTCTTGCTTTCTTATTCACAGATTCAAAAACAAATTCATCAATGGAAACATCCAAACATATCATACTCACTAAGAATCAAACACATCTGATAAACTTGTACAAGTTTAAACATTTGGCCAATCTCAACCTCATGGCTCATGAAGTATGAATTCACTTTGGTTTTTATAAAAGCTAATACTATGGTTTTTCAGGTTTCCGTCTCTATCTTTTCATTACAAAAGCAAGAAGGGTAAAATCCTCATGGTCGATAGCTTCTTCTAAAGAGGCTCTTTCAGGAGAGATGAATACATCACAAGTAAATAAGTAAAATATTTACAACTCTAGAAACGAGTGGGGGGATCCTGGACCGAGTGACATGAATATCACCTCTTCAACGCACTTGGCAATGTTGATGGCGGCGGCCAAAGACAAAAGGCCGGCAGCCAGTCGGGGTGATAGTGGAGGAGGAACAGAGGCAGCCGTGGCCGTGGAGCTCAGACACACTGTTGCCGCTGCGCGTTGCCGATGCCTGACCTCCACCAAAAGGGAGGAAGGAAGGGTTGTGCTACCCGCTCTACCCCTGTCGTCAGACCGCCGCCGCCCCTCCCGCTCTTCCCCTTCCTTTCCTCTCCTGTCATATAAAAGTAGAAATTAAATAGAATAAAAAATTAGTTCAGAAATCATGAAAAACGATTTTGAGTTTTCTAGTGGATTGTATATGTGGTCTCTAAAGCAGAAACAGAGAAGTTAAGACAACCAAAGGAACTGGAAGAGTATATATAATCCAGGTCGGGGAATTAATTTGAGAGATGCATTACTGGATGACAGTGCAATTTTTACACCCAACATCTAATCAAAATTAAAACCCAATTCATATTTGGACAAATTCAAGCATTTAAATCTGAATCAGAAAATGCAGAGAGCACAATCCCTTTCCCATCTTTGTCAGCAGACCAAAACTGAAGAGTCAAGCATTTCAAATATGAATCAGAAAATGCAGAGAGCACAATCCCTTTCTCATCTTTGCCAGCAGACCAAAACTGCAGAGTCTAATAAGACGGTGCATGCCAATGAAATATCTATACACAACAAATCAGTGCATGACATACTAATAGATCCATGCATGGTTATGCAATCAATGAAGCCCGCAAACGTCCAGAATGGAGCCAGTAAAAGCGGTCAGCCCGTAAAAAATTTTAAGGGGCGCAGCAAATCGCCCCCCTCGACCCGTAGAAACAAGGGTCCTTGCCCCGACCCGAGCACACCCCGTATCCGCCGAAAACGGTTGGCGCGACACACATTTCAGTCGCACGCTCACTCCTCCCTCTTTCCCCTCCTGGCCGCCAGCTGCGCCGCCGATTCCGGCACGGTTTCGCCGCCCCATGCCGGAAACGAGTCACCAGACACCGGATCCCCCGCTCGCCAAGCCCGTAGCCGAAAGGGGAGCTCCTCCCGCGCAGGATTCGCCGCCGGCCAAGACCTAGCCGAGCGCCGCCCGCAAGATCCGTCGCCGCCGCCTTTGCCAAGCTTCCTCCCGCCGGTGAGTTCTTTCCTGCCGTCCCCTTTGCCAAGCTCCCTCCCGTCGTAGAATTTGAATTAATTGGTTGGGGCTTTTATAGATGTATTTGACCCCGGCCGAGGAATAATTTGGATGATGTTTGTAATATTTATTTTATCAACATTTTTATTGAGAATGTGCTGAAATTGTTGTTTAAGGTGTACGACAAAGGTTCGGTTTGCGGGTTCCGTTCTGCCGCAGCCGATTTCGGCCCTTATCGCGCGCTTTTCTTGACCCATATCGCGCGTTTAAGGGCCCGCGGGATACGGGTTCCGCTAGAGTTGCTCTAAGTAGTAGCTACCACTGCACGGCCACTAGACGTCTGCCGCTGCAACATCGATTCCTTGTCATCATGTTCAAGGTACCTAGCAGCAGCATACATAAAGATATGAACATATCATGAAGGGATTGAAATCAGCAAGCAACTGTCTTTGTGTTCTCTGTATAGATGTGTAACACTAGACACTAAGCAAATGACAACATGAACAAAGTCGCGGCAACAGGTTGCTGCTCTCCTTTCTGATCTCTCTCTATCTCTCTATATGCAATGGCAGTATTGGAGAACATCAAAATTAGCAACGACAGAGTAGCCTCTGAAAAATAGTAGGAATAATTACAAAGATTCAAATGTGCTTATTTGGCATAACATAACATTTAGTGTGTATGACTGAGTTCAACACCAGCAGTAGGTTATTAAGTATATTTACAACTACTTCTCCCAAAGTTACATATCCTAACAAATGGATATATGTATAGATGTATATCATAAATAAGCGGTGACTTGCAAATTTTCTTTTCAAATACGCATTAACCACTGCTTCTGGCAAATATATCTATTTCCTAAAAAACAATAATTGTTTTACCTGATCACATAAATGAACTTTTTCATGAGCACATTCTCTACACCCAGCAATTTCAAAGAACCATCAACCTGTACTGGTTCAGGAAGGGACTACTGAGAAGATTCACAACAAAATGAAGTCATTAACGAAGCTAGTTAGCCCATTAATAACACTAATTAGTGAGTATCAGCTGGTTAAATACTTGATCATTACAAAATAGTTCTACAGGCGCTTAAAATCAATCTTAATGTTCACATCGATGGAGATAAAACTGGTAAGTCAAGCTGCTCTCAACATATACTGGTAGGGCTTGAGGCTATGCCTTTGACACAATATTCAACAACATAAAGCTAGGTATCCCTATAGAAGTCATAAAAACTGAAATTTATAAGACATCAATAGTTCAACTGATGATTTTCTTATACGGATGCATTTTTTACCTGAAAGTTCGTGCTTGCTATAGTACGTGGTTTAGTACTTGATCCCGACGACGTCCGCCAAGTCTTGCACCAGCTTGGTCTGTTGTCCCTAAGGAAAATACAAATAAAAAAGATGATTGCTTGAGATTATGCCCATAGATTTTTTTGCAAACAAGGCATTAATAACTTGCTCACAACAATTCAAATTTCTACTTGTTGAAGATAGATGCACCAACTCCCGATTTCTACTTGTTGAAGATAGATGCAATTAGGTCACCATTCATTAATTGAACAAAACAAACCAGCCAGAGGAGGGGATAAAGGTCGCAACCTGCAAGTTGAAGCAGAGTGTGCCATGGAGCGAGGAAGGAGGCAAATAGGAATGGCCCAATGGCATCATGTTGGAAAGTGCATGCTTCAGACCTGCATATCTGTAGAGAGTTTGTTAAGCAAATAAATGCATAATGCAATTTCCTAGCATAATAAACCATATCCCCTGAATTACCGATATCACTTTCAAGTGCTTAGCATTCTCTCATAATAGAAAACATAGATGATACATCAAAGAACTACATATTAAAAACTACATCCTATAATGGCTCATCTAGAAATGATCAAAATAAAAAACTATAGAACAGAAAAGCCATTGAAAAATCTATGGTAAGAAACATCAAACTGAAAATTCCAGCGCCGTGCTTGAGAGGTGGAGGTGGCAAGGAATGACTTCATACTGGTGCAAAATCCCTGGGCCTTTTAAAATGCAGAACTGTCAAGTGGTAGAGCAAATTCTGCAAATATAGAAATATAACAATAAATGCAAGCCAATTGCAATTAGGTTGCCATTCATTAACCAAAAAGTAACACATTCACATTGAAGATCTAGAAATTACTGATTAATCAGACAAAAAGATGAAAGATCTGCACCATCTGTTATAACGGGTCCATATTGTAACATTACATTCAAAGATATGAGTTAGTTATTATAGTTTTATTAGAGATAAAATTATAAGGTATAGCCTAGTGGTGGGAAGGGGCTGATGACTTCCCACCCACCCAGGTTCAAGGCACGATACTTGCAATTTGGGGTTTGTAGCACCTATTAAACTGTGGGGGGTTCCCTTACAGTCTTTCTATCAGAAAAAATGAGGCTTTTGTTTTCTAGTATTTTTAACTCTTTTCCCCTATTATATGAATGACAGAACACATGCTTGGTTCCTAAAAGAAGTCAGTAAAAAATAAAAATAAAATATTAAAGAATGTTTGCCACACACTTGATGGGAAAATTTTGGGTATTTCGTATTAAAGCCATGTAAACATAGATTACTTCTGGCCCTATTGGATTTAGAATGAATTAAAAAAACATTCATATATAAAGCAGGGATCCAAACATAAGCAATTCAACAACGAGTGTGAGTTTGAGATCCATCCAAGGGGGAGAGAGAGAGAGCTCACCTTACACATGGAAATCAGCCATGCTCGGTGTCCATACACTCAGGAACTGGATGAGGAAGATGGCCATGATATTGATGTGCAGCCTAGACCTCATCTGCGCAGGCCGGTGACCCTCTACCGCCCACGGCCGCACATCCCTCTCCTTTTCCTCTCTCTTTCTCCCTCCTTTCCTCTCCTTCGTGCACGCCTCTGATGGTGTGCCTCGAGCGCGGGTGAGTCTACCTCCACGACCACTTGTTAAGAGGAGGGGATCGGGGGTGGAGCATGGGAGGACGGATGCTAGGTCGCGCTCGACCACGCTGGCGCAGTCCCGTCCGCCCGTCGTCGCATCTCCCCCTCATCTGCCCTCTCCTTCCTTCTCTCTCCCTCCCATATTCTCTTTGTCCTGCACGAGCAGCTTGCTAGAGGAGGTGGGGATGGGTAGCACTGTCGTTGGCTTGAGAGAAGAGGAGGTGTGCCGGCCGGCCTCGTCGGGGCGAGAGGGAGGAGATGGGAGGAGGGAGAGAGGCATCAAGGGATGGGAGGAGGCGGCTGAGTCAACGAGGAAGAGGGGGAATAGGGGATTGGATTGGCGGCTAGGGTTTACCGCGCGCTGGACACGCGAGCCACTGAGTCGTCACTCTTTTGTTGTTGGTCTCCGGTGTCGTAGCCCATCGACTGCTACTGGCCTCCGTCGATGGAGAAGCTACCTTTGTGCAGCCGCCGCGGCTGGAGAAGCTCGCCTCCGCGCCCACAAGGTGGGGATGGAAAAGGAGACTGGTGCAGGAGGATGGAGAGAGCGAGTGGCGGCGACCTGCGGAGAGAGGTGGCCGGCGGTGTAGAAGAAGATGGTGGCGGCGGCGTTGTCAGGCTGCCCGACGAACTATCTGAAGAACTAGGCATTCCCCTGTTTCCGGGTGCCAGATGAAGCTACCACCATCGATCTTGCATCCAACGCCCAGGAAGGATTGTAACTTACCGGTTCGTTGGAACTTCGCTTAACGTCAGATCTTCATCTAACGGCCCACGGCAGCTGGAGCTATCATGTTGCTATTCCGACAACTCTACTTTTTTTAACGAGTTGTTTTAGACGCTAGTGTGTGTGTGGCTATATAAGCCAGAGATCTCGAGCCTGAGAGGCAGTGGTTGATTTTGGGGTTGAACCCTAGCCGCCAGTGGCGTGCTGAACTTGCTTGTATCCTCAATTCCCAGCAATAAACCTCAATCCGTTCGAGTACTTGTTCTCTGAATTTTCCCTGTTTTTCTGAATTTTCCTTCGAAGCACAGTCAGTTCCTGACAATTGGTAATCAGAGCCAACGATTCTTGGAGGCGAATTGGATCTGGAGCACGGTTGGGGTTGGGATCTCTCGTAAAATCCCCCTTCTTTGCTTAGATCCCGGCGGCGGTGTCTTTGTCTGAAAGGTGGCGGCCCGGAGTGGGCTAGTTCGGCTGCAGTTGGTTGATCAACCGGTTGCTTTGACATCTTGTCATAGCGGTAAAATTCCGGACTAGATCTGCCCAATTGTGTGGCTTGGTGGCGGGAGGCGCTGGAGTAGTGACTGGCGGCGGTAGTAAGGTGACCTGGTGAGAATACCCTCCCACCCTATCCCTGTGTGTGTGAGTGGTTTAGTAGATCATGGCTCCACCTGTTGATTCCAATACTACCAATGAATTGGAGCTCGTGTCCATTGTCCTGGATATGAAAGCTTTGCATATAACACAAGAGGAAGACAGACGGGAGTTTCAGGCCACTGTAAACAAAAAAATTGTGCTTATGCAGAGCAATTTTGACAAAATCCAAGAGAATTTCAAAAAGCTGTTGTTGGAATCAGATAACCCAGAGGTAGAGGTGCAAGGAGAGCAGTCAGTGCAAGGTAGTGTGCAAAACAAAACACCTCCAGGGCAAATGCAACCAGCAGGTCGACCAAAGCAACTGCCTTTGAACTTGCACAATGGGCAGCATCCAGTAGGATCTTCAGTTTTAAGAGATCTGCAGGGCAGAGAAGTTCATCTAGATGGCACACCTAAAAATGTGTCTAGACATCCCAATGCAGCTCACACAAAGCACCATTTTCAGTAGAATGGTGCAGCAAGAGAAGACACTTATGAAGAAGACTTAGGAGAAGGCAATATGCAGAAAACAGGACATCGGTATAATGAAGATAGAAGAAACCCACTAACAGTGAAGCCAGCTAGAATGAACATTGCTGAATTTGCTGGACAGGATGTTGATGCTTGGATTCAGAATTTGGAACAATACTTTGTTGCTGCCAGAACACCACTTGAGCATAGAACTGAATGGGCCATTTCATATCTCACTGGGCCAGCAATAGAATGGTGGAGAGGAACTGGATATAATGTTTTGAATGTACCATGGCATAGATTTTGTGCATTCCTTAGTGAGAGATTCTCAGGTACTTCAGCTTGTGAAAATGTGAGATCATTTCATTCAATTACTCAAACCAGCTCCTTGAATGATTATGTGAGGGAATTTGAGCATGGTATGAATCTTGTGAGAAGGGACAATCCAGCTATTCCTGATGATTATTACTTGCAGAGTTTCATGGCTGGCCTCAACCCTTATATTCAGAGCTATTTGGAGTGCTTGAAACCTAAAGATATGCAGTCTGCAGTGTGGTATGCCAGATGAATGGAGAAAGCAGCAACCTTTCAACAGACCAGGCAGTATATCCCTCAGGCTAAGAGACATATGACCTTTGAGAAGCAGAAAACACAACCAGCAATACCAAATAGAAATGCAATCATTCAACAGGCTAAGATCAACCAGATCTGTTATAAATGCAGAGAACCTTGGGTGCCTGGCCACAGACAAGTTTGTAAGATGAGTCAAAAAGCACAAATTCAAGCTCTGCAAATGCAAGAGCAAGATTCTGCTGAAGTGGTGTATGTCCATGATTATGATGAGCATGAACAGGAGTTCCAAGATGCCACAGAGGGAGATCAAGTCTTACAAGTTTCCATGCATGCTGCAATGGGCATTGGAGCTGTGAAAAACACTTTTATAGTGTACATTAAATTGGGATCTTGCACTGCAACAGCTCTAGTGGACAGTGGAAGCACATCCACATTTGTTTCACCTGAAATAACACAACATATGTCTAGTGCTCCAGTCCCAATTCCTAAAGTAAAAGTACTAGTTGCTAGTGGGGGGGCACTATGGAATGAGTTCATCTGCAAAGATTGTGTGTATTCTATACAAGGTGAACAGTTTACTGATACATTCAGAGTTCTGAAGCTCAAAGGTTATGATATAATCTTGGGAGTGGACTGGTTGAGAAAATACAGTCCTGTCCAGATGGATTTTGTGAAAATGTATATGAAAGTAACTAAACCAGTAGGTCCAGAAATCACCTTTTTGGATGAGACTGTTCCTGGTGCTTCACCTAAAGAAACTAAGGACAATGCTGAAAAACTTATGGACAATGCAGTGTGTGGTCTTTTGCTATTTACAACTACTGCAGAATTGGAAAAAGAGGAAACTTCTTTCATCCCACCTCAATTGCAGAAGTTGGTAGAACAGTTTCAGGAGATTTTTGTCCCACCCACTACACTACCACCCTCAAGAACTTGTGATCACAAAATCCACTTGGTTCCAGGTGCCCCAATTGTGAATCAAAAAGCTTACAGGATGCCATACCACCAGAAGGATATTCTTGAGAAGATTATAAAAGAACTGTTGCAAGCAAGTATTATACGACCCAGCAGTAGTCCTTACTCTTCCCCAGTTTTGTTAGTCAGGAAAAAAGATGGCACTTGGAGATTGTGCTGATTATAGGAGGTTAAATGCAATCACAGTTAAAAATAAATATCCTATTCCAGCAATTGAAGATCTACTTGATGAGCTGCAAGGAGCTGTCATTTTCTCCAAAATTGATTTGAGGAGTGGATATCATCAAATAAGAATGTGTCCTGAAGATATTCAGAAAACTGCTTTTGCTACACACATGGGCTTATTTGAGTATTTAGTGATGCCTTTTGGTCTCACTAATGGACCACCTTCCTTCCAATATATGATGAATGAGGTGCTATCCTTTTGTATTAGAATATTTGTGGTGGCATTCTTTGATGATATCTTGGTTTACAGCAAGTCTTGGGAAGAGCATGTAAACCATCTGTCTCAAGTGTTTCAAGCATTACAGGAGCACAAACTATATGCCAAATTGAGTAAGTGTTCTTTTGGTCAAGAACAAATTGAATACTTGGGGCATATCATTCAAAAGGAAGGAGTATCTACAGACCCTCTAAAAATTAAATCTGTCAGTGAGTGGCCAACACCGGCTAATGTTACTGAACTCAGGGGATTCTTGGGATTGAGTGGGTATTATAGAAGATTTATTAAAAACTATGGAATCATTTGCAAACCACTGTTCAATGCCCTAAAGAAAAATGCATTCCAGTGGACTGAGGAGCAGCAGCTAGCTTTTGAAGAGATCAAGCATAAACTCACTCACTCCCCTTTTCTTGCACTACCTGATTTCTCTCAAGCTTTTGTCCTGGAAGCTGATGGTAGTGGATATGGCCTAGGAGCTGTGTTAATGCAAAATGGCCGACCGGTGGCTTATTTCAGTAAAGCCATAGGCCCTAAAGCAGCAGCTCTTTCCACCTATGATAAAGAGGCCATGGCAATAATTGAAGCTGTAAAGAAATGGAAGAATTATTTCTTGGCCACTTCCTTAATTATCAGAACTGATCAGCAAAGCCTCAAGTACATTTAGGAACAGAGGATCACTGAAGGAGTTCATCACAAATTGTTGATCAAGTTGCTGGGTTTTACTTATACAGTGGAATATAAGAAGGGAAAAGAAAATAAGGCCGCAGATGCTCTTTCTAGGATTAAGCATTACTTGCATACTCTCACAGCCTCTACCACTGTACCTATGTGGATCACTGAAGTAGGTAAAAGCTATGCTCAAGACAGCAAACTTAAAGAGATAATAGCACAGTCTGCAGTGGATACTGATCCTGCTAGTAACTACAAATACAACAATGGGATCCTAAGATATAAGAACAAGATTGTGGTGGGAAATAACACAAATCTTCGACAGGACATCATTAGCACGTTTCATAAGTCTGAGTTGGGAGGACATTCCGGGGAAAGAGCTACTTACAAGAGAATTGGCTTACTTTTTCATTGGCATGGACTGAAACAAGAAGTCATATCCTTTGTTAAAGCTTGTCCTGTCTGCCAGTTGAATAAATCTGAACACACCCCATATCCTGGTCTTCTTCAACCACTACCAGTTCTAGATCTTGCTTGGGCCAATATCAGCATGGACTTTGTAGAGGGCCTGCCAGTATCTGACAACAAAGATATGATTTTGGTGGTGGTGGACAGATTCACCAAATATGCCCATTTTATTGCAATGAAGCATCCCATCTGTGTCCAGTCAGTGGCTAAAGCATTTTCCCAGCAGATATTCAGATTGCATGGATTACCAAATGTGATTGTTACTGATAGAGATAGAATTTTTACTAGCACATTGTGGCAACAGCTGTTCAAAACACTCAAGGTGAAGTTACATTTCAGTACAGGTTATCACCCTCAATCTGATGGCCAAACTGAGAGAGTTAATCAATGCTTGGAAAATTATTTGAGATGCATGTGTTTCCAGCAACCAAAGAAATGGCACAACTGGTTGCCCTTAGCAGAATGGTGGTATAACACTAGCTTTCATACATCCTTACAAATGACTCCATTTCAAGCCTTATATGGATTTAAACCTCCTCTGATTGGGGAAGCTGCTCTACCTGACAGTATCAGTTCTGAGTCAGAAGATTTGCTCCAGGATAGAGAGCTAGCAAGGGAAGTTATCAAGGAGAACTTAGTGAAAGCTCAAGCACGAATGAAATTCTATGCTGATAATAAGAGGAAAGACATAGAATTTCAAGTGGGAGACATGGTGTATCTTAAGTTGCAGCCATACAGACACACTTCTCTCAGTACACATAAGCATGTCAAACTACACTCCAAGTTTTATGGACCATTTCGAGTTTTGAAGAGAATTGGGGCTGCTGCTTACCAGCTTCTGTTACCAGAGGGATGTCAACTTCACCACACGTTTCATGTGAGCCAGCTGAAGAAACACATTGGACCTGAGGTTATTCCAACTAAACATCTTCCATTGGTGAATGATCAGGGCATCATCCATATGTTTCCTGAAGCAATACTGGAAAGGAAATTGATTCCCAGGGTTCAGGGCAATATTACTGTTCCTGTGGTGCGCTGGTTGGTGAAATGGGTCAACATGCCCCCTGAGGCTGCCACATGGGAGGATTCAGCCTTCATCCAGAAAATTTTCCCTTCTTTTCAGGCTTGAGGGCAAGCCCTGTCTCGGTAGGGGGGGTATTGTCAGGCTGCCTGACGAACTATCTGAAGAACTAGGCATTCCCCTGTTTCCGGGTGCCAGATGAAGCTACCACCATCGATCTTGCATCCAACGCACATGAAGGATTGTAACTTACCGGTTCGTTGGAACTTCGCTTAACGTCGGATCTTCATCTAACGACCCACGGCAGCTGGAGCTGTCCTGTTGCTTTTCCGACAACTCTACTTTCTTTAACGAGCTGTTTTAGATGCTAGTGTGTGTGTGTGTGTGGCTATATAAGCCAGAGATCTCGAGCCTGAGAGGCAGTGGTTGATTTTGGGGTTGTGTAAGGCCCGATATGCGGTACTGTGCTGGATCTAGATGGCTAGATCCGGGGATGAAGCACATATCGGTCCCACCGCGACATATGACATAGCCATATGCCCCGGATTTCCAACATGATATCACAACATTACAGATACAAGGTTACAACATGTCATACAATCGGCATACAACTGCCTTAATACAATGCAACAGCGGAAGATACATGTCTGAGTACAGACTACAATCAAATGCCTAGTGGCAAAGAGAAAAACATCGATCCCCATAACAACACGGGTCCAGGCCCCCCGCCGGGATCCGCCTATCTAGTCGTTGTCGAGTCTCCACGTGAAACGTCGATCACCATACCTGTTGTCAATCAAGAACCCTGAAAAGAGTTTGGGGGTAGTATCATGGGTACAGAAGTACTCAGCATCCAACTGTAGTGGTCAACTGACCCAACAAGGACTTCATCACTCGTCATTCTAGGACAACTAGTAGTTTACGGTAAGGAAGGGGTAAGTGGTGAGGTTGCTTCCGCACTAGCATTTATGATGTGGCTAACGATCTAGAGAGTAAGATAAGAAGACAAGCATTCGATGAGGAATCGCCTCCAACAAGTCTTGCTATCAACTACTACGCAAACATAACACCTATCCTATCCTTGTCCTCCTCTTCGCATCCCGACGAAGAAGAGGAAGTCAAGGCACACACACACACGTTGATCAAGTTATATTAAGATTATCTCAGTTGGTGTTGTCTATGAACAAGGAGTAGGTCTCAAGTCGTCCATAACCGTGGACACGGCTTCTCGAAAAGATTTAACCCTGCAGGGGTGTACCAACTGCCCATTACAAGGCTCCGCACGCACGCCCATCTCTCTCAGTTGCTACCCATCACAGGCAACCTTTTTATGATTTAGTTCCAAGAGATCCGAAATGACAGGTCCCTCTACCTAACAACGAACAAATCCGGGTGGCCTCCGGGGAGTCGACACCCAATCCAAAAGCCGACCACGCTCTCGGATCGGACTCTTCCGTATGACGCAGGTCGGATAGCCGGTTAATCACACATGGGAAACCGGGTCCTCGCTGATCAGGTAGACCAACAGAGAAACCATGTCTCCACTGGCCCAAGTTGTTTTAAAAGATATCTGCTAGGAGCGACCCGACAAGATATATATGCATGTTTTCAAATGGTAAATCAGCTTGGGCCACCTCTAGAAATGTTTGAAGCTAGATAGGTAAGAAAAGGGGACCCCATAAAATCCCACACGCGGTTAGGCACGCTCAGTCTTAAAACCAATACCCGGAACTCGGATCCTAGGTGACTCGAATGGAACAAAGCGTCGTGGCGGGATAGCCTAGACCTTCCATCCTTCGTCGAATATAGTCAACATTATAATAATCATATCATCAACAACAATATAATAATGTGATATCCCAAACCAAAGTGTAACATGAGGTAACATCGTCGCATCCTAAGCATGCATACAAAGAAGGGGCTGAGCAACGAGCAATAATAACATAGCAGTACAAGATTTGATGGGAAGGGACATGGCTGTATCGGTTTGAAAGAGGCTGTAAACATGTGGTAGGATCAAACATCGAGCCTATCCTAGACTAGCATGCAAACCGCTGGTTGAAATAGAATGGATCATAAGTAATGTATAGTCCTTTCCTGTTGATAAGTCGGGTTCCGAAGGTGTAGTTGATCGCAAGCTCGCATCGTTTCCGAAGGTACCCGCGGAAGCACACAAGACGGTAAACACTGGAAAGCAATCAACGAGCAAGCACTCTATTACTACGAGGCAAACACGAGCAAGCATCAATAAGAAGGCAAAACGAGACATCGCACCTACCGTCGAGAGCGGTTACTAACAAGTTAAGTGGAGTACTCGTCACACACGACGATACCGCACGTTTACTGCGGTTCAAGTTGTTTAGCTACACCAGGTGAGCAAAGGTTGTTAACATGGCAAAGCACAGAAGCATGTCATATCACACAAATATGGCAAGAGGTGAAGCATAAATAAACTATCTAATCTAGTCACTTTAATTGGGGGGTAAAACCTATACATGGCAAACTATTGCGGACCCCACAATAAAATGAAATTTGGTACTGTTTTACCCTAAACAATATTTTATTATTTTTTATTAGCAAGAAAGAGCAACATAAACACAATCTACATGCAATTCTAGTCAAGTTACATATAAAGAACATTTTAATCGGAGCAACGGTTAAAAAGTTATAGCAATTATAGTTTACAGTGGCAAGGGTTGTAATTAGCAGGTAAACATCATATAAACAAAGTCAAACAAGGCAAAAGAGCACATTTTATTCTTCTACACAAAATTCTAAGCAAGTTTCATGTTTAAAGCGTCGCGATCCGAGCTACGAGCAAAAAGATATAGCTACTGCCACGTCACAACAATTAACAGATATTTATTAAGCCCAAAAATAAATAAAACATGCACTGGGCCGAATCTGCTACTGTTGGGGCCAGGCCCAACTCAAACTGCAGCAACAAAATAAAAAAATAAAAAAGGGCGTTGCTCACCCAGTGGGCTTCGGCCCAACTAGCTGGCTGGCGGTTGGGCGAGCGGGCATGTGGGCCGCTGGAGCCTAGGCCGACCCAGTTGGCAGCAGTCCACGCATGAGAGCACGGGGGGCTCGAGCTCGCGTCCTGGACGAGGACGAGCAGTGTGGAGGCGCCGGTGGCTTCCGACGAGGGAGATGGCGGGCGAGGCACGAGGTGGGGGACGCCGGGGACTAGGCGGATCCGGCCTGATCCGGGCTGCGGCGGCGCCGTTGAGGCCGTGGCGCGGCGAGCTCCATGCTCGGGGGCGGCCAGCCATGGCGCGCGGCTCCGGCGGCTCCTGGCGTGGCGACCTGCGTTAAGGGGAGGAGGAGGTCAGGAGAGAGAGGAGAGGCGGAGCGACCTAGGTGGCCGGCGGCGCGCTCGCCGGAGGCGGCGGCTTCCCACGGGCGGCGCTGCGAGGTGAGGAGAGAGGAGCTCCCACGGGGCTGGTGGAGCGACGTGGACGGCCCTGGGCCGTTGGATCCTCAGATCTGGCGGTCCAGATTTGCTGGGGGCTAGGGTTTCGAAAAAAATGGCTAAATTGCGAAATTGGGGCAGATTAGGGCAAAGTGGAGGGGGTTGGCTGCAATTTTGGCTTAGGGGAAGCCCTAAGTGGGGGTGGGAGAGTGGTGGTCCTTATATAGCCCAGGTGGCTGGCAGTTTGCAAAAACATCCCAAGTTTTTCTCTCGCGCGCGCGGTGTTTACGTTTCTGACCGCCGGGGGTCCGCAGGACCTCCGATTCGGGTAAAACTTCGAACTGCGCGATCAGCGCGTCGAGCCGGCGGCGTTCACCTCGCGCTGGAACCGTTCCGAGAACACTTTCCGATGCGCTATAAAAATAACCCGTTTACTTATTAAACATGGTTTTTCGTTCCGTTGGCTGCGGTTGGTCTCGTGCGGTTTTCGCGACGGTGATCGGGTGAAACCCGGTGACGCAAGGTCGAGTGTTACGGTGGCAAGGGCCGGTCTCTGTCCGGTACAAGAAAAGAGGGGGATAATAATCGCCGATCGATAAATCGGGGATGCAAACACCGCAAACAAATCTGATAATCAAACAATTCACACCGAAAACAATTTTTTTAATTTTTGTGAAATCTGGGCTGTTACAATACAACACCACCAACAAGGGATCTCGTCCCGAGATCCTGGACGATCTAGGGGAGAAGGGGAAGAGAAAAGAGAGACGACGATCTTCAACACCACCAACAAGGGACTCTGCTCCATGTCGACGTGGAACTTCCGTCGAGATAAATTTCCGCAGAGAGAATGGCAACGTCGGATGTAAGGCCCGATATGCGGTACTGTTCCAGATCTAGATGTTTCTATCCAGATCCGGGGACGAAGCACATATCGGTCCCACCGCGACATATGACGAAGTCATATGCCCCGGATTTCCAACATGATATCACAACATTACAGATACAAGGTTACAACATCTCATACAATCGGCATACAACTGCCTTAAATACAATACAACAGCGGAAGATACATGTCTGAGTACATACTACAATCAAATGCCTAGTGGCAAAGAGAAAAACATCGATCCCCATAACAACACGGGTCCAGGCCCTCCGCCGAGATCCGCCTATCTAGTCGTCGTCGAGTCTCCACGTGAAACGTCGATCACCATACCTGTTGTCAATCAAGAACCCTGAAAAGAGTTTGGGGGTAGTATCATGAGTACAGAAGTAATCAACAACCAACTGTAGTGGTCAACTGACCCAACAAGGACTTCATCACTCGTCATTCTAGGACAACTAGTAGTTTACGGTAAGGAAGGGGTAAGTGGTGAGGTTGCTGCCGCACTAGCATTTATGATGTGGCTAACGATCTAGAGAGTAAGATAAGAAGCCAAGCATTCGATGAGGAATCGCCTCCAACAAGTCTTGCTATCAACTACTACGCAAACATAACACCTATCCTATCCTTGTCCTCCTCTTCGCATCCCGACGAAGAAGAGGAAGTCAAGGCACACACACACGTTGATCAACTTATATTAAGATTATCTCAGTTGTTGTTGTCTATGAACAAGGAGTAGGTCTCAAGTCGTCCATAACCGTGGACACGGCTTCTCGAAAGGATTTAACCCTGCAGGGGTGTACCAACTGCCCATTACAAGGCTCCGCACGCACGCCCATCTCTCTCAGTTGCTACCCATCATAGGCAACCATTTTATGATTTAGTTCCAAGATATCCGAAACTTCATGTCCCTCTAACTAGCAACGAACAAATCCTGGTGGCCCCCGGTGAGTCGACATCCATCTCAGGAGCCGGCCGCTCTCTCGATCTGGTCTCTACCGTCTGTGGCAGGTTTGGATAGCCGGTTAATCACACATGGGAAACCGTGTCCTCAGCCGGACAAAGTGGGCCAGCAAGGGAACTAAGTCCTCACTGGTCCGGGTTGGTTTGAAAACTACTGGCAGCTGACCAGCACACACACGGTTTCAAATGGTGAATCAGCTTGGGCCACCACTAGAAATGCTTGAAGCTAGGTAGGTAAGAAAAGGGGACCCCATAAAATCCCACACACGGTTAGGCACGCTCAGTCTTAAAACCAATACCCGGAACTAGGATCCTAGGTGACTCGAATGGAACAAAGCGTCGGGGCGGGATGGCCTAGACCTTCCATCCTTCGTCGAATATAGTCAACATTATAATAATCATATCATCAACAACAATATAATAATGTGATATCCCAAACCAAGGAGTAACAGGGTAACATCGTAGCATCCTAAGCATGCATACTAAGCAGGGGCTGAGCAACGAGCAATAGTAACATAGCAGTACAAGGTTTGCTCGGAGGGGACATGGCCGTATCGGTTTGAAAGAGGATGTAAACATGTGGTAGGATCAAACATCGAACCTAACCTAGACTAGCATGCAAACCACTGGTTGAAATAGAATGGATCATAAGTAATGTATAGTCCTTGCCTGTTGATAAGTCGGGTTCCGAAGGTGTAGTGGATCGCAAGCTCGCATCGTCTCCGAGAGGTACCCGCGGAAGCACACAAGACGGTAAACACTGGAAAAGGAAATCATCGAGCAAGCACTCTATTACTACGAGGCAAACACGAGCAGGCATCAACAAGAAGGAAACACGAGACATCGCACCTACCGTCGAGAGCGGTTACTAACAATTTAAGTGGAGTACTCGTCAGACACGACGATACCGCACATTTAGGAAGGTTCAAGTTGCTTAGCTACAGGTGATCAACCAATGGTTATTAACATGGCAACTCAAGCAAGCATGGCATAGCACACAAACATGACAAGAGGTGAAGCATAAAATAAACTATCTATGCTAGTCAATTTAAGTGAGGCACAACCTAAACATGACATAACACTAAGTGCCGCACGATGATTAAAACATGTGGTACTGTTCTGTCCTAAACCATATTTTAGGTTGGTTAACATCAGCAAACAATATCACAAACACAAAGTACACGAAAAACTAATCAAGTTACATATAAAGAACACTCCAAACGGAGTTACGGTTAAAAAGATACAAGCAAAACAAGTTACGGGCACAATGTGCCAACATCAGGAAGCACACTTTAGAGCAATGCATAAACAGGATAATCAATGCAAACATTCTCACAAATGATATGGAACTAAAGTAGACATGACAGGTAAGGCATGGCAAAAAGAATCATGCAAATAGACATCATAGATCAAAAGATATTAAGCATGCAACATGGCATCGGAACATTACAGACTTAGAGAAAAACAGAGGTGGCTGTCAAAAACAGCAGCATAGCAACATTGGAGCTCAATAACTATATGACCAGCAAGCATATCATGAATGTGCAATACATATAATGGAAGTAGACATGATTCTTAACAATATGCAATTAGAATCACTCAATTCCGATAAATGGTTGCGACGCAACCGTCACCCGAAGTTGCAACAAATTAACAGTTTTCAGCACAGCAGCACTTTAACATCAAGGTCACCACTTTGGAGAAAGATACAATCATGATGTAGCAAGCAATTATGGCATGTGAATGCATGCAACTGAAGTAGAAACAATGCTTAACGCAACGCAAAAGGAATCACTCAATTCCGACGCACGGTTGCGAAGCAACCGTCGCCCGAAGTTTCAATCAAGCAACAGTTTTCAGGCAGTTTAACAGCAGCATTTGCAATTAACGATCTGATGCCCTGTTTAGCACACAATTACAAAATCAAGATGACCTCAAATGCAAATGCTCACAAAAGATGAATTGAAGTACACGCAATTCTAAGCAATTCGTCTTTTGGGCGCAACGCGGTCCGAGCTACGGTTCAACGGGAAATTACGTTGCAAAATGGATCACAACAGCAAAACCTCTCTGACTTAGTGAAATTCGCAGGTCCTGGACAAAAACGAAAAAAACAGAGGGGGGCTTCGGGCCGCATCTCACCCTAGTGGGCTTCGGCCCATGGCGGCTGGGCCTTGGAGGCGGCCTGGCTGGCGCTGGAGCGGGCCGAGGCGTTAAGCCGCTGGGCGCGCCGGCCCAGCTGGCTCCGGTCCAAGCAAGCGGGCGCTTGCACTCTCCCGAGCGGAACCGCACGCCGGCGGCGTCGCTGGAGCATCTCCGGCGAGGGGCGCACCGGCTCCGGGAACGAGGGGGGCGGCGCAGGGACGGGGCTGCGGCGGCCGAGATCCGGTCACCGGCGAGGTTCAAGGCGGGGCGACGGCTCCTGTATGAAGCATCAATGGCGGGCGACGTGGACAGGAACCATGGCGGCGGCTTCCTCCTAGTTCTGCGAGACGAGAGGAGAGGTGAGGGATAGGGGAGAGGGAGGAGAACATGGCGCGGGGGAGGAGGTGACCTGCGGGCGGCGCGGCGGCTGCCTTGGCTCGCCGGCCGAGCAGCAGCGCGCAGGCGGCGGGGTTGGCGCGGGAGGAGCTCGGGGAGGAGAGAGAGGAGCTCGGGTGGTTCCACGGGGGTGACGTGGCGCATCCAGGGCCGTCGGATCTTCGGATCTGACGGTCCAGGACGAATTGGGCAGTTTTTCAGATCTGGTGGAGGTAGGGTTACGAAAATTGGGGATATTTTTCCAGATCTGGGGGTTGGTGGCTGCCTATTTGGCTTAGGGGAAACCCTAAGTGGGGTGGTGGTCTATATATAGTCCCGGTGGCTGGCAGTTCGCAAAAACATCCCCGGTTTTTCTCTCGCGCGCGCGGTGCTCACGTTTCTGACCGCCGGGGGTCCGCAGTACCTCCGATTCGAGTAAAACTTCGAACTGCGCGATCAGCGCATCGAGCCGGCGGTGTTCACCTCACGCTGTAACCATTCCGAGAACACTTTCCGGCGCGCTATAAAAATACCTCGTTTACTTATTAAACGGAGGTTTTTGTTCCGTTGGCTGTGGCTGGTCTCGTGCGGTTTCGCGACGGTGATCGGGTGAAACCCGGTGTCGCAAAGGTCGAGTGTCGGGGTGGCAAGGGTCGGTCTCCGTCCGGTACGAGATAAGAGGGGGAAAAATAATCGCCGATCGATAAATCGGGGATGCAAACACCACAAACAAATCATACAATCAAACAATTCTCACCGAAAACAAATTTTTAATTTTTTGGGAAAACTGGGTTGTTACAATACAACACCACAAACAAGGGATCTCGTCCCGAGATCCAGGACGATCCGGGGGAGAGGGGGGGGGGGAGAAAAGAAGAGAGTCAACAATCTTCAACACCACCAACAAGGGACTCTGCTCCATGTCAATATCGAACTTCTGTCGAGATAAGTTTCCGTAGAGAGACGACATCGTCGGAAAAACGAATCCGTCAGTGACAAGAGGAAGAACGATCGCGAAGACCAGATCAAGGGATAGTGATTTGCAACGCAAGTCGTAAAAACACCGACAAAGGGATGGATGGCAATGAATGACCCAGATGATACCCAAAATCGGAGAAGCTAAAGGTACTACAGGAATTCCCATCTGAGCTCGGAATCGAGACAATACACTGCAAGCAAGGCATTGTAACGGTCCCGATAGTCCACACACTCGAGATCCTAAAGTTTGAAAGGGGATAAGTCGAGAATAAAACACTTACGTCACTTGTCCTGACCAGAGCAAGGGTAAGGAGTAAAAAGATCCTACTCTCCGATAACTAACTTAATAACTACAAAATAGTTTTTTTCTAGACTCGACTTCGGCCAGAGAAGGGATCCTATGGTCGGTAAGGCTCTGATACCAAGTTGTAAGGCCCGATATGCGGTACTGTTCCAGATCTAGATGTTTCCATCCAGATCCGGGGACGAAGCACATATTGGTCCCACCGGGACATATGACGAAGTCATATGCCCCGGATTTCCAACATGATATCACAACATTACAGATACAAGGTTACAACATCTCATACAATCGGCATACAACTGCCTTAATACAATGCAACAGTGGAAGATACATGTCTGAGTACAGACTACAATCAAATGCCTAGTGGCAAAGAGAAAAAAATCGATCCCCATAACCACACGGGTCCAGGCCCTCCGCCGGGATCCGCCTATCTAGTCGTCGTCGAGTCTCCACGTGAAACGTCGATCACCATACCTATTTTCAATCAAGAACCCTGAAAAGAGTTTGGGGGTAGTATCATGAGTACAAAAGTACTCAGCATCCAACTGTAGTGGTCAACTGACCCAGCAAGGACTTCATCACTCGTCATTCTAGGACAACTAGTAGTTTACGGTAAGGAAGGGGTAAGTGGTGAGGTTGCTGCCGCACTAGCATTTATGGTGTGGCTAACGATCTAGAGAGTAAGATAAGAAGCCAAGCATTCGATGAGGAATCGCCTCCAACAAGTCTTGCTATCAACTACTACGCAAACATAACACCTATCCTATCCTTGTCCTCCTCTTCGCATCCCGACGAAGAAGAGGAAGTCAAGGCACACACACACGTTGATCAAGTTATATTAAGATTATCTCAGTTGTTGTTGTCTATGAACAAGGAGTAGGTCTCAAGTCGTCCATAACCGTGGACACGGCTTCTCAAAAAGATTTAACCCTGCAGGGGTGTACCAACTGCCCATTACAAGGCTCCGCACGCACGCCCATATCTCTCAGTTTCTACCCATCACAGGCAACCATTTTATGATTTAGTTCCAAGAGATCCGAAACGACAGTTCCCTCTAACTAGCAACGAACATATCCGGGTGGTCCCCGGTGAGTCGACATCCATCTCAGGAGCCGGCCGCTCTCTCGATCAGGTCTCTACCGTCTGTCGCAGGTTTGGATAGCCGGTTAATCACACATGGGAAACCGGGTCCTCATCCGGACAAAGTGGGCCATCAAGGGAACTAAGTCCTCACTAGTCTGGGTTGGTTTGAAAACTATTGGCAGCTGACCAGCACACACACGGTTTCAAATGGTGAATCAGCTTGGGCCACCACTAGAAATGCTTGAAGCTAGGTAGGTAAGAAAAGGGGACCCCATAAAATCCCACACGCGGTTAGGCACGCTCAGTCTTAAAACCAATACCCGGAACTCGGATCCTAGGTGACTCGAATGGAACAAAGCGTCGGGGCGGGATGGCCTAGACCTTCCATCCTTCGTCGAATATAGTCAACATTATAATAATCATATCATCAACAACAATATAATAATGTGATATCCCAAACCAAGGAGTAACAGCGTAACATCGTAGCATCCTAAGCATGCATACTAAGCAGGGGTTGAGCAACGAGCAATAGTAACATAGCAGTACAAGGTTTGCTGGGAGGGGACATGGTGTATCGGTTTGAAAGAGGCTGTAAACATGTGGTAGGATCAAACATCGAACCTAACCTAGACTAGCATGCAAACCGCTGGTTGAATTAGAATGGATCATAAGTAATGTATAGTCCTTGCCTGTTGATAAGTCGGGTTACGAAGGTGTAGTGGATCTCAAGCTCGCATCGTCTCCGAGAGGTACCCGCGGAAGCACACAAGACGGTAAACACTGGAAAAGGCAATCAACGAGCAAGCACTCTATTACTATGAGGCAAACACGAGCAAGCATCAACAAGAGGGCAACACGAGACATCGCACCTACCGTCGAGAGCGGTTACTAACAATTTAAGTGGAGTACTCGTCACACACGACGATACCGCACATTTAGGAAGGTTCAAGTTGCTTAGCTACAGGTGATCAACCAACGGTTATTAACCTGGCAACTCAAGCAAGCATGGCATAGCACACAAACATGAGAAGAGGTGAAGCATAAAATAAACTATCTATGCTAGTCAATTTAAGTGAGGCACAACCTAAACATGACATAACACTAAGTGCCGCACGATGATTAAAACATGTGGTACTTTTCTGTCCTAAACCATATTTTAGGTTGGTTAACTGTGACATCCTGGCTTAATAGGAATGATAGACTACTCATATCAACAAGGTGCAACTTCTTTTCCGGAAGCACATCTTCAAAGAACTCCAAAGTTAAGCGTGCTTGGCTTGGAGCAATTTGAGGATGGGTGACCGACTGGGAAGTAGCTCCCAGGTGCGCACGAGTGAGGACAAAGTGCACAGTAAAGACTAGTGTTGGTCTGTGGGGACAGTCTAGATCCCGCCAGGCGTACGCCGGGAACCGGTGGCTATGGCCGGGGCGTAACATTAACAGCAGCAAACAATAGCACAAACACAAATTACACGAAAAACTAATCAAGTTACATATAAGAACACCCAAACGGAGTTACGGTTAAAAAGATACAAGCAAAACAAGTTACAGGCACAATCTGCCAACATCAGGAAGCACACTTTAGAGCAATGCATAAACAGGATAATCAACGCAAACATGCTCAAAAAGGATATGGAACTAAAGTAGACATGACAGGTAAGGCATGGAAAAGATAATCATGCAAATAGACATCATAGATCAAAAGATATTAAGCATGCAACATGGCATCGGAACGTTACAGACTTAGAGAAAAACAGAGGTGGCTGTCAAAAACAGCAGCATAGCAACTTTGGAGCTCAATAACTATATGACCAGGAAGCATATCATGAATGTGCAATACATATAATGGAAGTAGACATGATGCTTAACAATATGCAATTGTAATCACTCAATTCCGATAAACGGTTGCGACGCAACCGTCACCCGAAGTTGCAACAAATTAACAGTTTTCAGCACAGCAACACTTTAACATCAGGGTCACCACTTTGGAGAAAGATACAATCATGATGTAGCAAGCAATTATGGCATGTGAATGCATGGAACTGAAGTACAAACAATGCTTAACGCAACGCAAAAGGAATCACTCAATTCTGACGCACGGTTGCGAAGCAACCGTCCCCCGAAGTTTCAATCAAGCAACAGTGTTCAACCAGTTTAACAGCAGCAGTTGCAATTAACGATCTGATGCCATGTTTAGCACACAATTACACAATCAAGATGACCTCAAATGCAAATGCTCACAAAAGATGAATTGAAGTACACGCAATTCTAAGCAATTCGTCTTTTGGGCGCAACGCGATCCGAGCTACGGTTCAACGGGAAATTACGTTGCAAAACGGATCACAGTAGCAAAACCTCTCTGACTTAGTGAAATTCGCAGGTCCTGGACAAAAACGAAAAAAAAACAGAGGGGGGCTTCGGGCCGCATCTCACCCTAGTGGGCTTCGGCCCATGGCGGCTGAGGCGGCTGGGCCTTGGAGGCGGCCTGGCTGGCGCTGCAGCGGGCCGAGGCGTTGGGCCGCTGGGCGCGCCGGCCCAGCCGGCTCCGGTCCAAGCAAGCAGGCGCTTGCGCTCTCCCGAGCGGAACCGCACGCCGGCGGCGGCGCTGGAGCATCTCCGGCGAGGGGCGCACCGGCTCCGGGAACGAGGGGGGCGGCGCAGGGACGGGGCTGCGGCGGCCGAGATCCGGTCACCGGCGAGGTTCAAGGCGGGGCGGCGGCTCCTGTACGAGGCATCCATGGCGGTCGACGTGGACAGGAACCATGCCGGCGGCTTCCTCCTAGTGCTGCGAGACGATAGGAGAGGTGAGGGATAGGGGAGAGGGAGGAGAACATGGCGCGGGGGAGGAGGTGACTTGCGGGCGGCGCGGCGGCTGCCTTGGCTCGCCGGCTGAGCAGCAGCGCGCAGGCGGCGGGGTGGCGCGGGAGGAGCTCGGGGAGGAGAGAGAGGAGCTCGGGTGGTTCCACGGGGGTGACGCGGCGCATCCAGGGCTGTCGGATCTTCGGATCTGACGGTCCAGGACGAATTGGGCAGTTTTTCAGATCTGGTGGAGCTAGGGTTACGAAAATTGGGGATATTTTTCCAGATCTGGGGGCTGGTGGCTGCCTATTTGGCTTAGGGGAAACCCTAAGTGGGGTGGTGGTCTATATATAGCCCCGGTGGCTGGCAGTTCGCAAAAACATCCCCGGTTTTTCTCTCCCGCGCGCGGTGCTCACGTTTCTGACCGTCGGGGGTCCGCAGTACCTCCGATTCGGGTAAAACTTCGAACTGCGCGATCAGTGCATAGAGCCGGCGGCGTTCACCTCGCGCTGGAACCGTTCCGAGAACACTTTCCGGCGCGCTATAAAAATATCCCATTTACTTATTAAACGGGGTTTTTTGTTCCGTTGGCTGTGGCTGGTCTCGTGCGGTTTCGCGACGGTGATCGGGTGAAACCCGGTGTCGCAAAGGTCGAGAATCAGGGTGGCAAGGGTCGGTCTCCGTCCGGTACGAGATAAGAGGGGAAAAAATAATCGCCGATCGATAAATCGGGGATGCAAACACCGCAAACAAATCATACAATCAAACAATTCTCACCGAAAACAATTTTTTAATTTGTTGTGAAAACTGGGCTGTTACATCGGAGAACGAAACCATCGTGTGTCAAGACAAAGAACGGAAGCGAAAACCAGATCAAAGGATAGTGCTTTTCGATGCAAGTCGTGAAAACACCGGCAAAAGGAGGGAGGGCAATGGGCGACCAAGATAATTATCGGAATGCAGAAAAGCTGAAGGTACTACAGGATTTCCCAACCTGAGCTCGGAATCGAAACAATACACCGCGAGCAAAGCATTTTAACTATTCCGAACTCCACACTTTCGAGATCCTAGAGTTTGAAGGGGATAAGTTGAGAATTAAAACACTTACGATACTTGTCCTAACCAGAGCAAGGGTAAGGAGTAAAAAGATTCCTACTCTCCGATATCTATCTTAGTAACTATAAAATAGTTTTTGTCTAGACTCGACTTCGGCCAGAGAAGGAATTCTACGGTCGGTAAGGCTCTGATACCAAGTTGTAAGGCCCGATATGCGGTACTGTTCCAGATCTACATGTTTCCATCCAGATCCGGGGACGAAGCACATATCGGTCCCACCGCGACATATGACGTAGCCATATGCCCCGGATTTCCAACATGAGATCACAACATTACAGATACAAGGATACAACATCTCATACAATCGGCATACAACTGCCTTAATATAATACAACAGCGGAAGATACATATTTGAGTACAGACTACAAACAAATGCCTAGTGGCAAATAGAAAAACATCGATTCCCATAACCACACGGGTCCAGGCCCTCCGCCGGGATCCGCCTAACTAGTCGTCGTCGAGTCTCCACGTGAAACGTCGATCACCGTACTTGTTGTCGATCAAGAACCCTGAAAAGAGTTTGGGGTAGTATCATGAGTACAGAAGTACTCAACATCCAACTGTAGTGGTCAACTGACCCAGCAATGACTTCATCACTCGTCATTCTAGGACAACTAGTAGTTTACGGTAAGGATGGGGTAAGTGGTGAGGTTGCTGCCGCACTAGCATTTATGAAGTAGCTAACAATCTAGAGAGTAAGGTAAGAAGCCAAGCACTCGATGAGGAATCGCCTCCAACAAGTCTGCTATCCACCTACTACGCAAACATAACACCTATCCTATCCTTGTCCTCCTCTTCGCATCCCGACGAAGAAGAGGAAGTCAAGGCACACACACACGTTGATCAAGTTATATTAAGATTATCTCAGTTGTTGTTGTTGTTGTCTATGAACAAGGAGTAGGTCTCAAGTCATCCATAACCGTGGACACGGCTTCTCGAAAAGATTTAACCCTGCAGGGGTGTACCAACTGCCCATTACAAGGCTCCGCACGCACGCCCATCTCTCTCAGTTGCTACCCATCACAGGCAACCTTTTTATGATTTATTTCCAAGAGATCCGAAACGAAAGGTCCCTCTAGCTAACAACGAACAAATCCGGGTGGCCCCCGGGGAGTCGACACCCAATCCAAAAGCCGGCCACGCTCTCGGATCCGACTCTTCCGTATGACGCAGGTCGGATAGCCGGTTAATCACACATGGGAAACCGGGTCCTAGCTGATCAGGTAGACCAACAGAGAAACCATGTCTCCACTGGCCCAAGTTGTTTTAAAAGATATCTGCTAGGAGCGACCCGACAAGATATATATGCATGTTTTCAAATGATAAATCAGCTTGGGCCACCTCTAGAAATGTTTGAAGCTAGATAGGTAAGAAAAGGGGACCCCATAAAATCCCACACGCGGTTAGGCACGCTCAGTCTTAAAACCAATACCCGGAACTCGGATCCTAGGTGACTCGAATGGAACAAAGCGTCGGGGCGGGATAGCCTAGACCTTCCATCCTTCGTCGAATATAGTCAACATTATAATAATCATATCATCAAAAACAATATAATAATGTGATATCCCAAACCAAAGTGTACCAGGAGGTAACATTGTAGCATCCTAAGCATGCATACTAAGCAGGGGCTGAGCAACGAGCAGTAGTAACATAGCAGTACAAGGTTTGCTGGGAAGGGACATGGCTGTATCGGTTTGAAAGAGGCTGTAAACATGTGGTAGGATCAAACAACGAGCCTATCCTAGACTAGCATGAAAACCGCTGGTTGAAATAGAATGGATCCTGTTGATAAGTCGGGTTCCGAAGGTGTAGTTGATTGCAAGCTCGCATCGTCTCCGAAGGTACCCGCGGAAGCACACAAGCCGGTAAACACTGGAAAGCAATCAACGAGCAAGCACTCTATTACTACGAGGCAAACACGAGGAAGCATCAACAAGAAGGCAACACGAGACATCGCACCTACCGTCGAGAGCGGTTACTAACAAGTTAAGTGGAGTACTCGTCACACACGACGATACCGCATGTTTACTGTGGTTCAAGTTGTTTAGCTACACCAGGTGAGCAAAGGTTGTTAACATGGCAAAGCACAGAAGCATGGCATATCACACAAACATGGCAAGAGGTGAAGCATAAATAAACTATCTAATATAGTCACTTTAATTGGGGGGTAAAACCTATACATGGCAAACTATTGCGGACCCCACGATAAAATGAAATTTGGTACTGTTTTACCCTAAACAATATTTTATTATTTTTTATTAGCAAGAAAGAGCAACATAAATACAATCTACATGCAATTCTAGTCAAGTTACATATAAAGAACATTTTAATCGGAGCAACGGTTAAAAAGTTATAGCAATTACAGTTTACAGTGGCAAGGGTTGTAATTAGCAGGTAAACAGCATGTAAAAAAAGTCAAACAAGGCAAAAGAAGACATTTTATTCTTCTACACAAAATTCTAAGCAAGTTTCATGTTTAAAGCGTCGCGATCCGAGCTACGAGCAAAAAGATATAGCTACCGCCACGTCACAATAATTAACAGATATTTATTAAGCCCAAAAATAAATAAAACATGCACTGGGCCGAATCTGCTACTGTTGGGGCCAGGCCCAACAAAAACTGCAGCAAAAAAATAAAAAAAATAAAAAAAGTGCGTTGCTCACCCAGTGGGCTTCGGCCCAACTAGCTGGCTGGCGGTTGGGCGAGCGGGCACGTGGGCCGCTGGAGCCTAGGCCGGCCCAGTTGGCAGCAGTCTACGCAGGCGGGCACGGGCGGCTCGAGCTCGCGTCCTGGACGAGGACGAGAAGCGTGGAGGCGCCGGTGGCTTCCGACGAGGGAGATGGCGGGCGAGGCATGAGGTGGGGGACGCCGGGGACTAGGCGGATCCGGCCTGATCCGGGCTGTGGCGGCGCTGTTGAGGCCGTGGCGCGGCGAGCTCCATGCTCGGGGCGGCCAGCCATGGCGCGCGGCTCCAGCGGCTCTTGGCGTGGCGACCTGCGGCAAGGGGAGGAGGAGGTCAGGAGAGAGAGGAGGGCTGCGGGAGGAGAGGCGGAGCAACCTGGGTGGCCGGCGGCGCGCTCGCCGGAGGCGGCGGCTGCCCATGGGCGGCGCTGCCAGGTGTGGAGAGAGGATCTCCCACGGGGCTGGTGGGGGGACGTGGACGGCCCTGGGCCGTCCGATCCTCAGATCTGGCGGTCCAGATTTGCTGGGGGCTAGGGTTTCAAAAAAAATGGCTAAATTGCGAAATTGGGGCAGATTGGGGCAAAGTGGAGGGGGTTGGCTGCAATTTTGGCTTAGGGGAAGTCCTAAGTGGGGGTGGGAGAGTGGTGGTCCTTATATAGCCCAGGTGGCTGGCAGTTTGCAAAAACATCCCCGATTTTTCTCTCGCGCGCGCGGTGTTTACGTTTCTGACCGCCGGGGGTCCGCAGGACCTCCGATTCGGGTAAAACTTCGAACTGCGCGATCAGCGCGTCGAGCCGGGGCGTTCACCTCGCGCTGGAACCGTTCCGAGAACACTTTCCGGCGCGCTATAAAAATAACCCGTTTACTTATTAAACGTGGTTTTTCGTTCCGTTGGCTGCGGTTGGTCTCGTGCGGTTTTCGCGACTGTGATCGGGTGAAACCCAGTGTCGCAAGGTCGAGTGTTAGGGGGGCAAGGGTCGATCTCCGTCCGGTACGAGATAAGAGGGGGAAAAATAATCGCCGATCGATAAATCGGGGATGCAAACACCGCAAACAAATCAGACAATCAAACAATTCACACCGAAAATAATTTTTTTAATTTTTGTGAAATCTGGGCTGTTATAGGTTGAACCCTAGCCGCCAGTGGCATGCTGAACTTGCTTGTATCCTAAATTCCCAGCAATAAAACTCAATCCGTTCGAGTACTTGTTCTCTGAATTACCCCTGTTTCTCTGAATTTCCCTTCGAAGCACAGTCAATTCCTGACAGGCGTGGGGGACGAGGGGGTGGCGTGAGGAGAGAGGCGAGTGGGGTGGGAGAATCATGGGGCTCGGGGTGTGAGTCTAGGTTTGGCACGACGCGCACGCGGCGTGCAAGGACATGTCGTTTCTCACCATGCTATGAGTTCATCCAACCAACACGTAGCGTACACGAGCCCACAAATCAAGTGCTCCGCCAGATCAACACGCGGTGCAAAGAACGACCAACATCATCCTACGGCTTCCCGCGGTCATAGAAGGTGATTGGATGGCCAGCGAAGGTTGCCCTCGGAGAAGGGCTCGGAGACCGAGTTTCCCATTGACCTTTAAGGTTTAAATTTGATTGTATCCTGAGTATACATCGAGGAATGAGAGGAGGTCGCATCCTGCGGTGGAGTTAATTATTTGATCTATCTGTGGCAGGGGAAAGGGGTCTTTCGTTCAGTGCTTGTTGACTGGTCCGTAGTCGACGCACATGCGTAGTACTTCCGTGTCCTTTTTGGGTACCAACACGGGGTTTGCGACCCATGTGGCCTTCTTTGTTTCGTGGATGAATTTGGCGTCGAGTATCCTTTTGACTTCTTCTCCTATGGTTATGCGTTTTGGTTCGGAGAATCATCGCAGAGCATGTTTCACTGGTTTGTTGTTTGGATAGATTTACAACGAGTGCTCGGCGAATTCCCGCGGGATTCCTGGCATGTCGGCTGGGCACCATGCGAATATGTTCCATTCTTCGCGGAGGAACTTCAAGATAGCACTCGCCTGTTCTTCGGGTAAGTGAGCATACATCTGTATTGTCTTGTCTGGGTCTGTTGGATGCACCTGGTGGGTTGTCGTGTCGCTGTCTATGCTGAAATGTTGGGTGATTTCCTTGAGTTCGCGGCGACTAGCAACTAGGAAGAGGCTTTTTTTCGGTCAACATGGCTATCTCTGCGAGTTCTTGTTGCGCTCCGATGGTTTTGGAAGCTTGTTGAAAATCTTTGTCACACTTGTCTAATCTGAGGAAGCATCCATTGATCGTAATGACTCCTGCAAGTCCTGGCATCTTGAGCTTGAGGTATTCGTAGTGTGGGACAACCATGAATTTGGAGAACGTCAGTCGACCGAGTATGGAGTGGTATTGCGATTGCAAGTCTACCACTACAAACTCGAGGATCTCCCTTCTGAAGTTTCTCCTGCTTCCGAAGATAACGTCGAGGCTGGTTCTTCCGAGCGGCGAGACTGCTTTGCCCGGTACGACGCCATGGAAAGTGCTGTCTGAAGTCTTCAAGGCGGATGCAGGATGAGCATCTTGCGTAGTGTGTTGAGGAAGCTAATGTTCATGCTGATGTCGCCGTCCATGAATACACGTGACATGTCATAGCCTCCTATATGTTCTTGAGGACTAGTGGGGCGTGTCTTGGACATGGGACGATTTGCGGGTGAACCTTTTGCAAGAAGGTTATGCCGGTATCCGAGCCCCATCAGTAGTATGGTGCTTCTGGTTGGAGTTTTGTTGCCATATAGATTTGGAGGGTGGTTGATTATTCCTTCTTTTTTTATGGGCGCCCTTGTTGGAGCATGTACACTTGACCATGCGCTATCGGGTGCTGGGCGGTCTTGCTGTTCTGCGGCTTTTGAACGTGCTGGTGTCGGGGTTGCTCTTTGATTGCGCTTTGCTTTACGCTGTACGTTCTTCTTGTGTGCTTTAGAGAGTTCACCGATGAGTCGGCAATTTCCGAGGCTGTGGGTGGATCCGAGTTCCCCTGACGCGTCTTCGTCAGCGTGGATCATGCAAATCCCATTTAGCTGTTCTTGGAGTGTGAGGGTGGTCGAGTCGCCATGTCATTTCCGTCTTTGCTTTTCGAGTTGGTCGTGGATGACTTGGTGTTGGACCGACTGGGTGCCTGAGTGGGGTTTGTTGCGAGCACGACTAATCGGGCTCAGCTCGACTCCTTCGTTAATGCATAAATCTCAAATTTTCTTGGCGAGATCATGAGGCCTGCCGTTGAGGTCGCCGTGGCTGATAGTGACTGTTTCGCGGCGAGTGGCATGACTGATGTTTGGAGTCGCCGTGTGGTCGGATTCTTTAGCTAGATAAATTTTGATGTTGAATTCCGGCGCCGCGATTGCTGTTGTCTTCGGTATCGCGGGTGCCAGCTTAGCTTGGTACGCCAATCGGAGAGTGGCTTTCCGCTTGATGTAGTTCTGGAATCCACCGAAAGCTTGGATTGGACTCGTACGCCGGTTGGGTTCGTTTGATAATGAGATCGTAAAGTGCACGACGAAGTTGAGGGTTCCGATCAGACCAGTTTCTGCTTAGATCGTTGGTGAAGTCACCGAGTTGTCGGTTGATGTTGATGGAACTGCCGAGATCGTGAATCCAACATGCGTCTTCCCCACGGTTGGCGCCAATTGACGAGGTTCGGCCTCGGCAAATCCCATGGTTTGGAACCCTGGGTTTGATCATAGAAGAAGGAGTGCAAGGTTGGTGATCTCGTCGGCTAACAGGAGACAGGGATTTACCCAGGTTCACGACCCTCGATAGGTAAAACCCCTACTTCCTGCTCGAAATATTATATGGCGGAGGCGATTATAGTGGAGGATTCGGCGAGATTAATCAATCCAGATGTATTTATGTTGATGGGCTCTTGCATTGTTGCCAGTGCTTGAACTTTTTCTGGGTTGGCTTCGACTACTCGAGTGGACACCATATACCCTAGTAGCTTGCCTGCTGGCACGCCAAAGACGCACTTCCTTGGGTTGAGCTTGGTGCGATAGTAGTTGAGTGCTTCAAAATTCTCTCGCCGATCTGAGAGGAGGGTGTTTGTTTGTTAGGTTTTTACGACGATGACATCCACATACACTTGAACATTCCATCATGTTTGGTCTTTTAGACATGCCTGCATCATTCGTTGATAAGTTTCTCCGGCGTTCTTTAGTCCGGAAGATATCTCATGTAGCAACATACACCGTACGGGGTGATGAATGATGTGTGCTCTTCATCTTCTTCCTTCGTTCGTATTTGATTGTATCTAGAATGTGCGTCGAGAAATGAGAGGAGGTTGCATCTTGCGGTGGAGTCGATTATTTGAGCGATTCGTGGTAGGGGTGTGATCTTTTGGGAAGTGTTTGTTGGCTGGTCCATAATCGACGCACATGCATAGCACCGTAGTGTCCTTTTTGGGTACTAGCACAGGGTTTTTGACCCACGTGGCTTTTTTTTGCTTCACGGATGAATTTTGCGTCGAGTAGCCTGTTGACTCTTTACGTATGGCTCAGTGTTTTGGCTCGGAAAATCGACGTAAATCTTTCTTCACTAGTTTGGTGTTTGTAGAGATCTGCAACGAGTCCTTAGTGAATTATCGCGGGATTCCCGGCATGTTGGTGGGCACCATGCGAACATTTTCCATTTCTCGTGGAGAAATGTTAGGAGGGCACTCTCCTGTTCTTCGGGTAGGTGGGCATAGATCCGCATTGCGTCTGGGTCTGTTGGGTCCACCTGGTGGGTTGTTGTGTCACTATCGATGCTGAAATCTTGAGTAATTTCCTTGAGTTCGCTTTGACTAGCGACTGGAAAAAGGCTTATGTCCATCAACATTGCTATTTCCGAGAGTTCATGCTGTGCTCCGAAGGTGTCGGAGACTTGATGGAAATCTCGATCGCATCTGTTTGATTTGAGGAAGCATCCACTGATTGTAATGACTCTTGCGGGTCCTGGCATCTTGAGCTAGAGGTATGCATAATGTGGGACGACCGTGCATTGGGCGAGTGTGTAAGACCCGAGATGCGATACTGTTTCAGATCTGGACGTTTCCGTCCAAACCCGAGGACGAAGAACATATCGGACCCACCGCGACATATGAAGCCATATGTCTCGGATTTCCAACATGATATCAGAACATTACAACCACAAGGATACAACATCTCATACAAGCGGCATGCAATTGTCTTAATACAATACATCAGCGGAAGACATATGTTTGAGTACAGACTACAATCAAATACCTAATGGCAAAGAGAAAAGCATCGTGCCAAATCCACTTTGGTCCAGGCTCCCCGCCGGTGACCCAATGACTAAACCTCGTCCACAAGCCAAGTTTGAACAACACCGAGAGACTATTGGTGTTAGATACATACCTGATGTAAACTAGTGTAATTTGTACTCTAGTGCAAGTGGGAGACTGTTGGATATGTGCCCTAGAGGCAAATTAATAAAGATATTTGTCACATATCTCTTTGTTCATAATACGTTATATATTGTGCTAGAACTGTATTAAGCGGAAACATTAATACACGTGTGATATATAACAACCTGGTCCCTAGTTAAACTCAGGCATACTAGCTCATTGGGCAATTGATGATCAAGGTTTTCTGATCATGAGAACATAATAATCTATTGACAATGAGGTCATATCATTAGGAGAATGATGTGATGGACACACACCCACCTTAAACATTGCAGTGTAATCAAGTAACATAAGTTCAGCATTGCGATGACTTAATAACATAGTGACTGAATCCTTAGACCGTGATGATCATACATAATTGCTATCTATTAGGATGCTTTGAGTGCATTAACCGTTACATTGAAACATGGTAACTGAAAAGGTGTATCTTGGGTATTCTGAAGTAGATATGTTGAGGAGTATGAAATAGATCAGAGCGGGATTTGTCAATCCGAGTGACGGATAGGTACTCTGGGCCCACTCGATGGTGTTGCATCAATAGCTTGCAAGCAAGTGACTATGTCACAAGAGATGTAATATTCACAGACAAGTAAACATGTTATGTCGGAGACGAGGAAGAACTAGGTATTGGATACCGACGATCATACCTCGGACAAACATAGTACCGAAGCACAAAGGGATCAAGTCATATTGTTAACGGTTCAACATCGATGAAGTTTATTCGATGGAAGCGTAGGGGCACATCAAGGATTGTAACCAGATCCCACATGATTGTCATTGGTCAGAGGGTGTCTCGATCATGTCTACTGTTTCTCGGACCATAGGGTGTCACACTTAAGGGCAACCGATGAATTAAGGATTGATTCGGGATCATCGATGAAAAGAGAGAAAACACCGGAAATGTACCGGGAGGTGCCGGAAGCTGTTCCGGATATTTTGAAAGGTTAAAAATAATATATATTAATGTTTAAATATGTTTTATTACTTAATTGACATAATTAAATATTAAAAATGATTTAAATAATTAATTAAAAAGGTGAAAAGGTATTTGGGCCTTAAAAAGCCCATGAGGGGAAGGGGGAGGCTCCCCCCTTGGGCTTGGCGCCAAGGGAGGGGCCCATCCCCCCCCCCTAGCCGCACCACTCTCCCCCTTGGGGGGTTAGTCCCACATGGGGGAAGGGGAGGGGGTGGAGCCCCTCCTTGGCCTATATATGGAGGGGTGGGGGTGCCTTTTTCAACACAACATTGAGTTTCTCTCTCTCTCTCTTTCTCCGACCTAGAGCGGACTCCCCTGGTTTGGAGTTTGCACCTGGTTGGGGGCTTCACCATCATCCGGACGCCGTCGCGCCGCCGGAATCGGGATCCGGATCAATCTTCTTTCCGCTGCTCTTCTGGTTCGGAGCCCGGAGGGACGTCGGTTGCACCGTACATGTGTAATCCCGCGAGGCACTACACGTGTGGTGCTACTTCATCGTCGAAGGTTCTTCAACACGACAAGGAGGTCGTAGGATCAGAGTCTACGCCAACCAGGTTCGAGGAACGTTTCCCTCTTTCGGTCTTCAAAGGTATGAACACCGATTGCTTCCGTTACATACATCAGCATAGCATAGATCTTGGGTTCGGGACTCGTAGGTAGAAATTTTTTGTTTTCTGCGCCGATCCCCAACAGTGGTATCATGAGCAAGGCTATGCGTAGATGTATTGTACGGGTAGAACACATCTAGGATGTGGGAATCAATTCTCCAATTGATACCCTCCCACGTGTACTCGTTTAGCGTTGCGGCAATGTACTGATGAAGCGGCCCCGACCGACCTTACGCTTGTACGCGAGACTGGTTTCACGCTTGACATATGGGTTGTACCATATAAGTGGCTGGGGGGTGTCTGTCTCTCTAACATTAGCGACGCGAAGACGTTTGCAATGGAGGGCCCCGACAGGGGTGTAATAGAGACGATTGCAGGATTGGTGTTGTGGCTTGTTTTCGCAGGATAGAAAGCGGTTCTCTCTCAAAACCCCTTAGCAGCCACGTAAAACTTGAAAAAGATAAAGTAGAAGGCGTTTTAACTTTAGTTTGCATGTAAGGGGGGATCATAGATTGTATTATTTACAGTTTTACTTCCTGTCTTGCTAATATGCTAGATATGCGACGGTAGCATGATAGGATAATCTCTCTCAATACCATGATTGTATTCTCCCTTAGTGGGCATCGTCTGGAAGGATCTCATTATGATAGGCAGGCCGTGACGATCGAGTGTCATACATACATTAGCGATCACATGAGGTTGGGTTTGGAAAGCCTAGCATATGCAGATATGGCCTTGCTGAACAACCATACACTAAGGTTCGACTGGCAGGCTTGACATATGTAGATATGAGCTTGGGATACAGATGACCAAAAGGTTAAGCATGAGTCATATAACGGATATGATTGGCATGATGGCCTACCTAGGGAGATGTGTCGTCGTCCGTGTGATATTCGAGGACGATCATTCAAACTAGGATTATGTTAATCACTTAGTAAATTTGGAGAGATGTTTAACTAAGTGGGAGTTTTATAATTAATTAAAATTGAACTCCAATTATGAACAAAGTCTAAATATGTGTTTTGAAAATAACCATTGTAGATGGCTGCACCTCGCCCCTCATTCTACTTAGGCTCATTCCTAGACAAAGACAAACTGAAAACCGATGGGTCAAACTTCACCAACTGGTTCCGCACTCTGAGGATTCTCCTCTTTCCCCTCAAGATGGCATACGTACTAGAGACCGCGTTAGGTGACGAACCACCAGCTGACGCTAGTCAGGATGAGAAGAATGTCTACCTCTCCAAGACGGATGATTACAACCTTGTCCAGAGTGGAATGCTTTACTCCATGGTGGCTGAGCTGCAGAAACGCTTTGAGAGGATGGGTGCATATGAGATAATCACCGACCTCAAGGCCGTCTTTGCACCCCAAGCCAGGGCTGAACGTCATGAGGCTTCTGAAGCTTTCTTCTCAGCAAAGATGGATGAGCATAGCAGTGTTAGTGAGCACGTGGTCAAGATGTCTGGCTACGTTGAACGCTTGAATGCTCTGGAATGTCAGATTCCAGATGATCTTGCTGTTGATAGGGTGCTGCAGTCGCTGCCCCCTAGCTACAAAGGCTTTGTGTTGAACTACAACATGCAGGGGATGACTAAGACCCCTTCTGAGTTGTTCGCCATGCTGAAAACTGCTGAGGTTGAGATCAAGAAGGAGCATGATGTATTCATGGTCAACAAGACCGTTGAATTCAAGAAGTCTGGCAAGAAGGAGAAGGGAAAGAAGGGAAGCCCGAAGAAGGGTGACAAGCCAGTTGTCACTCCTCGTAAGGCACCCAAACCTGGACCCAAGCCCGGGGTTGAGTGCTTCTACTGCAAGGGTGATGGTCACTGGAAACGCAACTGCCCCAAGTACCTAGAGGATAATAAGGCTCGCAAGATTGTCAGAAGAGACAAAGGTATATTTGATATACACGTTATTGATCTTTTCTTAACAAGCGCTGGGAACAAATCCTGGATATTTGATACAGGATATGTTGCTCATATTTCTAACTCCTCTCAGGGGCTACGGAATAGGCGACGCTTGATGAAAGATGAAGTGACGATGCACGTGGAAAACGGCTGCCGGATTGAAGTGGTGGCGGTCGGCACGAAGCATCCTAGTCTCCCTTCGGGATTAGTTTTGATTTTGAATAAGTGCTACTATGTACCCGCATTGAGTGTGAACATCGTTAGTGGTTCTTGCTTCAAGCGAGACCACTATTCTTTTAAGTCAGATACAATTGGTTGTGCGATTTATAAGGATGATGTGTTTTATGTTCACGCACCGGAGAAAAATGGCTTATTCATTCTTAATCTCGATTGTGATATACTTCATATTGATAACGTAGAAGCCAAAAGATTAAAACCTAGTGGCGAAGAACACATGACGATGTGGCATTGTCGACTTGGTCATATTGGTGAAAAGCGCATGAAGAAGCTTCATGATGATGGACTTCTGGAGTCATTGGATTTTGGATCCCTTGACACATGTGAACCATGCCTTATGGGAAAGATGACAAGGACTCCATTAAATGGAACAATGGAGCATGCGGAAGACTTGTTAGGGATCATACATTCAGATGTATGTGGACCGATGAACGTCCCCACACGCAATGGTCTTCGTTACTTCGTGACCTTCACAGATGACTTAAGCAGATATGGGTATATATACTTAATGAAACATAAGTTTGAAACCCTTGAAAGGTTCAAGGAATTTCAAAGTGAGGTCGAGAATCAACTCGGGAAGAAAATCAAGCACCTTCGATCCGATCGAGGAGGCGAGTATTTAAGTCACGAGTTTGGCGATCATCTTAAGACTTGTGGCATCGTACCACAACTTACGCCGGCAGGAACACCTCAGCGTAACGGTGTTTCTGAACGACGTAATCGAACTCTATTGGATAGCGTACGATCGATGATGTCTCATACTGACTTACCTGTGTCATTCTGGGGTTATGCATTAGAAACTGCCTCTTACATTCTTAATAGGGCACCGTCCAAATCCGTAAAGACAACATCATTTGAGGAATGGCATGGCAAGAAACTAAAGTTGTCTCACTTGAAGATTTGGGGATGTGAGGCTTATGTTAGGAAACTTCAGCCTGACAAAATCGAATCAAAAGCGGATAAGTGCATCGTTGTGGGATATCCAAGGGAAACCGTTGGATACAACTTCTACAATCAGTCTGAGGGCAAAACGTTTTTCGCCAAGACTGGATGCTTTCTTGAGAAAGAGTTTCTTTCGAAAGAATTGAGTGGGAGGAAAATAGACCTCAACGAGATGATTGACCACTCACTCCAAGAGGAAGAAATGGCAATGGAAGTTGTTCCGGAACCATCTTCCGTAGTGGGATCTGAAGAGAACGGTCATCATGATATTCATAATGATCGTGACATACATGATGATCATGATCAAGATGAAGAGGATCCTATTGTACCTCGCAGGTCATCAAGAGCCCGAATAAAAACTCAGTTTTATGGGCAACTTGTCAATGCAGTCATGTTAAATGAACTTGACGAACCTGCGAACTACAAAGAAGCAATGGAGGGACCCGAGTCTGAGAAATGGCTGGAAGCCATGAAATCCGAGATAGACTCCATGTATGCCAACAAAGTATGGACTTTGGTGGATATTCCCGAGGACCGAAAGGCCGTCGAGAATAGGTGGATATTCAAGAAAAAAGACTGATGCAGACGGAAACGTATCAGTCTATAAAGCTCGACTTGTCGCGAAAGGTTTCCGACAAATTCAAGGAGTTGACTACGAAGAGACATTCTCTCTCGTAGCGATGCTAAAGTCTATCCGGATATTCCTAGCAATTGCTGCCTATTACGATTATGAAATATGGCAGATGGATGTGAAAACCGCGTTCCTAAATGGCAACATTGAGGAAGAGTTGTATATGGTACAACCGGAAGGTTTTATTGATCCTAAGGACGCTGTTAAGGTATGAAAACTTCAACGGTCCATTTATGGGTTGAAGCAAGTATCTCGGAGCTGGAATCTTCGTTTTGATGAGGTGATCAAAGCTTTTGGATTTGTCCAAAATGAAGAAGAATTATGTTTTATAAGAAAGCGAGTGGGAGCTCTGTGGTATTCCTAGTACTATATGTGGATGACATATTATTGATAGGGAATGATGTGAAATTTCTAGAGGGGGTAAAGGAATATTCGAATGGACAATTTTCCATGAAGGACCTATGTGAAGCTGCATACATATTAGGCATTAAAATCTATAGAGATAGATCAAGACGCATATTAGCACTGAGTCAGAGAACTTACCTTGAGAAGATATTGAAGAGGTTCAATATGGATAACGCCAAGAGAGGCCTCTTGCCTGTTATGAAAGGAAGTAAATTGAGTGTGACTCAATGCCCAGCAACAACAAAAGAAAGGGAGGAAATGTCCTCAAAGCCCTATGCCTCAGCCATAGGTTCTATCATGTATGCTATGCTGTGTACTCGACCAGATGTGGCCCTGTCGGTTAGTCTGACTAATCGTTTCCAAAGTAATCCTAGAATGGATCATTGGATTGCAGTGAAGAACGTCCTTAAGTACTTACGAAGAACTAAGGATCTGGTTCTTGTCTATGGAGGATTTGAAGAAGAGCTCGCTGTAACAGGTTACGTCGATGCCAGTCTCTGTACTGATCCCGATGACTCAAAATCCCAGACGGGATACATGTTTATGTTGAATGGTGGTGCGATTAGCTGGAGGAGCGGCAAGCAGTCAGTCGTCGCGCAATCTACAATTGAGTCGGAGTATATTGCCGCTTGCGAAGCGTCAAATGAAGCGCATTGGCTGAAGAAGTTCGTCATCGAGCTTGGCGTATTTCCTAGTTGCACTGACCCTGTTAGCATTTATTGCGACAATACGGGTGCCATTGCTAACGCAAGGGAGCCGAGGACTCACTCTACAGCCAAGCATATTCTCCGGCGTTTCCATGTGACGCGGGACTACGTCAAGGATGGTCATACTAGGATTTGCAAAATACATACTGATCTGAATCCGTCAGACCCAATGACTAAACCTCTTCCACATGTCAAGTTTGAACAACACCGAGAGACTATTGGTGTTAGATACATACCTGATGTAAACTAGTGTAATTTGTACTCTAGTGCAAGTGGGAGACTGTTGGATATGTGCCCTAGAGGCAAATTAATAAAGATATTTGTCACATATCTCTTTGTTCATAATACGTTATATATTGTGCTAGAACTGTATTAAGTGGAAACATTAATACATGTGTGATATATAACAACCTGGTCCCTAGTTAAACTCACGCATACTAGCTCATTGGGCAATTGATGATCAAGGTTTCCGGATCATGAGAACGTAATAGTCTATTGACAATGAGGTCATATCATTAGGAGAATGATGTGATGGACACACACCCACCTTAAGCATTGCAGTGTGATCAAGTCACATAAGTTCAGCATTGCGATGACTTAATAACATAGTGACTGAATCCTTAGACCGTGATGATCATACATAATTGCTATCTATTAGGATGCTTTGAGTGCATTAAACGTTACACTGAAACATGGTAACTGAAAAGGTGTATCTTGGGTATTCCGAAGTAGATATGTTGAGGAGTATGAAATAGATCAGAGCGGGATTTGTCAATCCGAGTGACGGATAGGTACTCTGGGCCCACTAGGTGGTGTTGCATCAATAGCTTGCAAGCAAGTGACTAGGTCACAAGAGATGTAATATTCACAGATGAGTAAACATGTTATGTCGGAGACGAGGAAGAACTAGGTATTGGATACCGACGATCATACCTCGGACAAACATAGTACTGAAGCACAAAGGAATCAAGTCATATTGTTAACGGTTCAACAACGATGAAGTTTATTCGATGGAAGCGTAGGGGCACATCAAGGATTGTAACCAGATCCCACATGATGGTCATTGGTCAGAGAGTGTCTCGATCATGTCTACTGTTTCCCGGACCGTAGGGTGTCACACTTAAGGGCAATCGATGCATTAAGGATTGATTCGGGATCATCGGTGAAAATAGAGAAAACACCGGAAATGTACCGGGAGGTGCCGGAAGCTGTTCCGGATATTTTGAAAGGTTCAAAATGATATACATTAATGTTTAAATATGTTTTATTATTTAATTGACAGAATTAAATATTAAAATGATTTAAATAATTAATTAAAAAGGTGAAAAGGTATTTGGGCCTTAAAAGGCCCATGAGGGGAAGGGGGAGCCTCCCCCCTTGGGCTTGGCGCCAAGGGAGGGGCCCATCCCCTATCCTAGCCGCACCACTCCCCCCCTTGGGGGTTTAGTCCCACTTGGGGGAAGAGTAGGGGGTGGAGCCCCTCCTTGGCCTATATAAGGAGGGGTGGGGGTGCCTTTTTCAACACAACATTGAGTTTCTCTCTCTCTCTCTTTCTCCGACCTAGAGCGGACTCCCCTGGTTTGGAGTTTGCACCTGGTTGGGGGTTTCACCATCATCCGGACGCCGTCGCGCTGTCGGAATCGGGATCCGGATCAATCTTCTTTCCGCTGCTCTTCTGGTTCGGAGCCCGGAGGGACGTTGGTTACATCGTACGTGTGTAATCCCGCGAGGCACTACACGTGTGGTGCTACTTCATCGTCGGAGGTTCTTCAACACAACAGGGATGTCGTAGGATCAGAGTCTACGCCAACCACGTTCGAGAAACGTTTCCCTCTTTCGGTCTTCAAAGGTATGAACACCGATTCCTTCCGTTACATACATCAGCATAGCATAGATCTTGGGTTCGGGACTTGTAGGTAGGAAAATTTTGTTTTCTGCGCCGATCCCCAACAGTAACGGCGGTTACAAACACCGTTGTTTTCTCCCTGGTGGCAACATCACATCCCCTAGTCTCAGGTTTCTGTCACTCAAGCTAGACATCGGGGGGGGGGGCATGAACCCACAACCATGCATAGCGCTCCCTCTTGGAGTTACTATCTACTACTTGGCCAAAGCAATAAAAAGCAATGAAGAACATGCAAGAATACTCAAGAACTAAAACATAAAAGGTAAACCAAATATATTACTCATCACAATCTGAACATAATCTCATAATCCATCAGATCCCAGCAAACACAGCATAGCAACACAGAAACTAATACATAAGTGCCTTGATCATGTAGGACAGCTCACAAGGTCTAAGAATTGAGGCACAAGATTGGAGAGAAGACGTTGATGAGGGGGTGACCCCATGACTCCTGCGTGTGAGGATACCTGGTGCGTATGAAGGCAGAAGGCCTGCTGGAAGCCTCGAATGCCCACGACTGGCCCACTCAAGGCAATGACGTTGGAGTCCGCGACCAACATGGAAAGCAAGACTTGGCATCCAAGGCAAAACTAGATTAGGAAATCGTCCCTGTAATCTGAGACGGACTCCTCGAGACCTAGCCTAGTATATAAAGGCTGGGAGGGGGACGTCTTAGGACATCCAATCTACAATCATCACCTCTAGTCTTGCGCGAACTCGCCTAGACTCCCACTGTAATTGCCCCCTCGCATAATATTATCGAGCATGAAGTGCTTCTCCTGTTAGCAGATGAGTATTGCCAACCTGTTATCTCTACGATCTAACCCAGGGTCCTTGACCATGGGATTTGCCGAGGCTGATCCTCGTCAATTGGTGCCGACCGTGGGGACTACACAGGTTGGAATCACGATCTCGGCAGTCCCATCTCCAGCAAGTCGCAAATCAAGGACTCGAACAAGATCCAGCCCACTCGAGGAATTTAAATTCATCGCAAACCTCTCCATCGCTCCACCAGGATCGCTCGGACCACAGCTGGACCAAGTCCAATATTTTGGTGACTACCAAAGTCTTCATCAGCGGAAAAGAACTCGGCGACCCAGAAGTCGAGCACAAGCCACGACCGTGAAGCCAACCAGGACGCTGGAACAAACACAAGAATTCTGCGCGGTAATCCCACCCGAGGAGTCGCAACATGTGACAGAAGCCTTGCCAGCCACTCGAAGACCCGCCGCCACCCGGACACCCTCCGCGGGACAGGACTGCGACTCCGAAACCCAGACCGGCGAGTACTATGACCCAGATCGAAGACCAGACGAATTCACCAAATTCATACGGAACCACTCGATCAACGACGGAATAGAACTCGACCCAAGGTTCCACTCCCGCTCAGAAGACCACTCGCAGTCATTCCAAGTTATGCGAAGAAGAAGGCACGCCGGCTCAAGCATGCTCTCAGCCAAAGAACAACTGGATGGACCGTGTACAATCCATTGTTTCGAGGACGACTGAGGACGCCTTCGAGCAAGCCACACCCTAAGAGAGTGCCGTCTATTCGCTGAACTCTCCAACAGTCTCAAGGAGGAGAAGCAGCGCGAAACCAAACGGACCCGAGCAGTCGCCAGCACCAAATACGGAAGAGCAATATCCCACGTCCCACGGACGAGTCTGCATGGTCCAAGAAGGGCGACCTTCCAAAGCAAAAAAGGACGCCCACACATTGCAGACCCGAGCAGCCGAGGGCCTCCAAACAGCAGAAATCTACTAACTGTATGGTGCAGAAACCAACATCACCTTCTCACAAAGCGACCACCAAACGAAATTCCAAGACTAGGACATGCACCACTGGTGCTCAAGGCTCAGATCGGTGGCTACAACATGGAAAGAAACTTCATGGACGGAGGCAGCAACTTAAATATAATCCTCACCAGCACCCTGCACAAGATGCTGATCCCACGGTGATACGTCCCAAACGTATCTATAATTTCTGCTTGCTCCATGCATGTTTTGTGTGACTTTGCCATGTTTTGCTTGAACTTTCATACGCTTTTGAGCATATTTGGACTAACTTATTAACTCAGTGCACCCAGTTTCCAGTTCCTGTTTTCTGCTATTTTTGTATTTCAGGTTTTCCGGCCATTAAAAGTGCTCCAAAAATTCCGGAAAAATGATATAAAAAATCAGCGTCCTGGAAGCTTCCGGAATCACCAAGGAAGGAGGGGAGGGCCACCACAGGGACTCCAGAAGGTTCCCTGGCGCGGCCCCACCCTAGGCCGCGCCGGGCACCCTCCTGGCTGCCCTGTGGCCCCCCTCGTGCCCCCGTTTGGCCCTATTTTTACCCCCGCGGAGGAAACCCTGATTCCAGACCCCTTTTCTCCAGAAGCAATTCCGATCTTCGCCGCCATCACCATCAAGTTTCGGGGGGACAGAATTCCTGTGCCGGCACCCTGCCGGGACGGGGAAGTGCCCCCGGATTCATCTCCATCAACGTTGCTTCCTCCCTCCATGAAGCGGGAGTAGTTCTCCCTCGGGGCTGAGGTTTCTACCAGTAGTTATGTGTTCTACTCTCTCTCCCATGATGTGATCCTCGTTGTGATCATAGGCTATGTTAATCTAGGGTGATCCCATGATATTTCCCCTTCCTCTATGTATTGGATTGATGTACTCAATTGATCTTATCTAGTATAATCCCCGAGACCAAGGTGACAGCGGTCTATTGGACATGGGTTAGAAGAATATTTTCATGAGTGAGTTCCTCTTTTGTGTGTTGATTGAAGATTGAGAGTCTCTTGGTGCTTGTCTTTGACTATCCTTGAGGTATGTTGTGGTGATTGTGGTACTATCTTTGGATGGCCGCGGTGACATTGGGAAATCCATAGATTGAGAACTACGAACTCTGAGGTGTGCTCCTGTAGCCCTACATAATTCTCGTCCTCTCTTGACCACAAAGGAATGACCTCCGAGTGCGTCTCCATTGCATGTTTTATGGTAAATATTATGTGATTAGACTATGTTAATGTTGTTGAGAGTTGCCACTAGTGAAAGTATGAAGCCTAGGCCTTGTTTCCACCATTGTTACACCGTTTGTGCTCACTTTTGTCACATGTTTGCTTGCTGCACTTTTTATTACAGATTTATATTACCTTGCTTTGCCACACCTATCACCCATATTTTACCATCTCTTCGCCGAACTAGTGCACCTATACAACTCTTGCTTCTTAATTGAAGAACACAAGAGACAGAGACCATAATTGAGGACACAAGAGACTTCTTATTTCTTAATTGCAGGATTGCTTGAGAGATACCATCTTCCACCTCTACTTCCCTGAGTTCGATAAACCTTAGGTCATCCACTTGAGGGAAATTGCTGCTGTCCTACAAACCTCTGCGCTTGGAGGCCCAACATAGTCTACAAGAATAGAAGCGTGCGTAGACATCAAGCAATTTCTGGCGCTGTTGCCGGGGAGGTGAGGGCTTGAAGATATATCTTTAGATCTTTCAATTAATTCTTTTTTTCTTGTTTTTATTTTCACTAGTTAGGCTTATGGAAAACAATTTTTTTTTTATGAGAGAGCTTTATGAGCTCTATCTTGAGTTAGGACATGAAGTGTTTGAGGAGGAGATCAAAAAGCCTATGGAGCTTTATTATTTGAACAACACTCATGATAGTAGTAATGTTATTATCATGTCTTCTTTGAATACTTTTGATACTAATGATATGCAAAACCATAAGCTTGGGGATGCTACGTTTTATGAAGATGATCTTTTTAGCCCCCCAAGTTTTGATGAGGAAATTTATTTTGATGATACTTTGCCTCCTATCTATGATGATTATTGTGATGACACTTATGCTATAAAGAATGAATGTTTGGAAGTGTATCATGATAAGAATGATTCATGTGATAGCTATTTTCTTGAGTTTGCTCCCACTATTACTAATGAGAAGGATTTTTCTTATGTGGGGAGTAACAAATTTTCTATGCTTGTGGATCATGATAAGAATTTTTTATGTGATACTTATATTGTTGAGTTTATTCATGGTACCACTGAAAATTATTATGATAGGGGAACATATGCTCATAGATATTTCAAGAATATCAAGTTCCCTTTATGTTGAAAGTTTTGAAGTTGCACTTGTTTTGCCTTCCTATGCTTATTGCTTTGTGCTTCAATAAATTATTTCATTGCAATATTCCTATGCATAGGAAGCATGTTAGACTTAAATGTGTTTGTTATTTGCTTCTTGATGCTCTCTTTTGTTCTTCAACTCTTATTCCTTATTCCTATGAGAGCATCATTAAAATCTGAAGCCTATCTTTATGGCTATAAAGAAAGAGCTCTAGGGAGGCAACCCTTGTTATCTTTAGTTTGAGTTTTTTACTTTAAGTTTTTAGTGGTCTTGATGATTGTTACTACTGTAGCAACATCATTGTATCTTTATTTTCAAGCTTTGTGCCAAGTTATAGCCTCATATGACAAGGGAAGTGAAAGGTGTGACATGCTGTCCTGAAAACAGATTCTGTCCTCATGACTAGAAAAATCATATAAAAATCCCAGTTCATCTTTTTGAGCTGAAGTTTTTACACAGCGTGCTCTCTACAATTACGGAACTTTCGTATGTTCTGAGTTTTTTCATTTGAGTTGCAGAAGTATCCCTAAAAAACTATTTACTACCTGCTGGTCTGTTTTTTCATAGATTCTGTCCTGTTTTACCTTTTCTTCGTTTTGCAAACCTTAAGCTTGCTTTTTGTTTGCAAAAACCTTTTGGCACTCTTGAGAAACAGTAGATCTTCAAGATTATCTTTATTTCCAGTAGGTAAAAATTATTTATTATGGGTACTAACCTCGCTAATCAGATTATGATGAGTTATGTATGAAGGGAGTTTTCAAGTTCGCGATGGAAGATGATGAAAGAAGATTCGGGAGTGTCAAGCGCTCAAGCTTGGGGGTGCCCCCATGCACCCCCAACACATATTCAAGGAGACTCAAGCGTCTAATCTTGGGTATTGTAACAACCCAGTTTTCACAAAAATTAAATTTTTTGTTTTCGGTGTGAATTGTTTGAATTGTCTGATTTGTTTGCGGTGTTTGCACCCCCGATTTATCGATCGGCGATTATTTCCCCCCTCTTATCTCGTACCGGACGGAGACCGACCCTTGCCACTCTGACACTCGACCTTTGCGACACCGGGTTTGACCCGATCACCGTCGCGAAAACCGCACGAGACCAGCCGCAGCCAACGGAACGAAAACCCCGTTTAATTATTAAACGGGTTATTTTTATAGCACGCCGGAAAGTGTTTTCGGAACGGTTCCAGCGCGAGGTGAACGCCGCCGGCTCGACGCGTTGATCGCGCAGTTTGAAGTTTTACCCGAATCGGAGGTACTGCGGACCCCCGGCGGTCAGAAACGTGAGCACCGGACGCGCGCGAGAGAAACCGGGGACGTTTTTGCAAACTGCCAGCCACCGGGGATATATTTAGACCACCACCCCAGTTAGGGTTTTCCCTAAGCATCTAGGAAGCCACTAGCCCCCCAGATCTGGAAAAATCCCCATTTTTCGCAGTAGTTCCAGCCCAGCAGATCTGGACCGTCAGATCGCCCGATCTGACGGCCGAGATCGCCTCCAGCCTTCTCTCTCCTCACCTCCTCTCCCCTCCCGTGGAGGCTCCTCACAGCCAGCCCGTGGGCTCACCGTGCCGCCGCCTCCGGCCAGCCACCGGCTGCGCCCCCATCCCCACAGGTCCTCCTCTGCCGCGCCTCTCCCTCTCCCTCTCTCCTCTGCCTGACCGCCTCCCTCGCCTTCCCTGCAGACGCCGCCCCCGCCGAGCTCAGCCACATCAGCCATGGCCGGACGGCGAGCCACGACGGCCCGAGCTCGCGGCGCGCCACCCCGACGAAGAACTCGACCGGAATCGCCTGGATCCGGCCCGCCGCGCCCGATCCGCCCCTCCTCTGGCCTCCTCGCCTGCGACCGACCTGCCCCTCGTCGTCGGCATCAACGGCCGCGGCGCCGCCCCTACTCGTCCAGGAGAGGACGAAGCCCCAGCGCGCCGGCTGGGCCTCCCAGTTCACGTGGGCCCCGCGGCCCAGATCTGGCCTGCTCGCCTCCAAGCCCAGCCGCCACCTCCCTCCAGGCCAGATGGGCCTGTAGAGCCCATGGTGAGGAGATTAGGCCCATCTTTTTTTTTCTGAGAACTTGATCTGTCAAATATTTTCTAAGTCTGGAGTTTTTTACTGCTGTTTCAGTTTTGCACCGTTAATAGCGATCAACCCGTAGCTCCGATGAACGTGCCCCCAAAATGAAAGTTGCTCAGTTTTGCGTGCTCTAGCATTCGTATGTATAAAGTTTTTCCGTTTGAGTTCATCTTGATTGTGTAATTGTGTGTTGAAGTGGGCATCATGCCTTAAACTGCTACATTTTCCTGTTAAGTGTTGCTGTTAATTTTTTGTTGCAACTTTGCATGATGATTGTAACAAATACATGAGGCCTATTGCTTTGATTCTTTCTCCTATGTGTTAAGAATCATGTGTACTTAATTTCCATGCTTTAACTTGCCATGTTTGACTGCTTTAGCTATATTAAATCTTGCTCGAAAGTGGTTATCCTGATGTTATTGTGCGGCTGTTGCTGAAACTGTTATTTTGTTGCAACTTCGGTCGACGAGTGTGTCGCGACCGTTTATCGGAATTGAGTGATTCCAATTGCATATTGTTAAGCATCATGTCTACTTTCATCCCATGTATTTCTATGTCATGTTGATGCACTTTTGCATATAGATTTACCCCTGTTTATACAGCATGTGTGCATAACTTGTTTTGCTTGTATCTTTTTAACCGTAACTCCGTTTGGAGTGTTCTTTATATGTAACTTGATTAGTTTTTCGTGTAACTTGTGTCTATGCTATTGTTTGCTGTTGTTAACCAACCTAAAATATGGTTTAGGACAGAACAGTACCAAATGTCTTAATCATCGTGCGGCACGTAGTGTTATGCCATGTTTAGGTTGTGCCTCACTTAAATTGACTAGCATAGATAGTTTACTCTATGCTTCACCTCTTGACCTGTTTGTGTGCTATGCCATGCTTGCTTGAGTTGCCATGTTAATAACCGTTGGTTGATCACCTGTAGCTAAGCAACTTGAACCACCGTAAACGTGCGGTATTCGTCGTGTGTGACCGATACCCCACTTAAGCTGTTAGTAACCGTTCTCGACGATAGATCCGTATCGCGTTGCCGTGCCCTGTGTTGCCTCTTTGATCTTGTATTGCTCCGTAGTAATAGTGGTGTACCGTTGATTGCTTTCCAGTGTTTCCTTCTTGTGTGCTACCGCGGGTATCTCTCGGAGACGATGCGAGCGTGCGATCAACTACACCTTCGGAACCCGACTTATCAACAGGCAAGGACTATACATTACTTATGATCCATTCTATTTCAACCAGCAGTTTGCATGCTAGTCTAGGTTAGGTTCGATGTTTGATCCTACCACATGTTTACAGCCTCTTTCAAACCGATACAGCCATGTCCCCTCCCAGCAAAACTTGTACTGCTATGTTACTATTGCTCGTTGCTCAGCCCCTGCTTAGTATGCATGCTTAGGATGCTACGATGTTACCCTGTTACTCTTTGGGTTGGGATATCACATTATTATTATATTGTTGTTGATGATATGATTATTATAAATGTTGATTATATTCGACGAAGGATGGAAGGTCTAGGCTATCCCGCCCCGACGCTTTGTTCCATTCGAGTCACCTAGGACCCGAGTTCCGGGTATTGGTTTTAAGACTGAGCGTGCCTAACCGCGTGTGGGATTTTATGGGGTCCCCTCTTCTTACCTATCTAGCTTCAAACATTTCTAGTGGTGGCCCAAGCTGGTTTTACCTTTTGCAAACGTGTGTGTGCGAGTGTCGACCTCGCAAGTTTTCAAACAACTCGGGCCAGCGGAGACTTAGTTCCTTTGTTGGTCCACACCTGGAAGCTAGGGGGCTGCCCACATCTATTTGGGTAGCTAACCCGACCTCGTCCAGACGGTAGAGGCCGACTCGATAGCACGGCCGGCTTTTGAGTTGGATGTCGACTCACCGGGGGCCATCCGGATTTGTGCGTTGTTAGTTAGAGGGACTTGTCGTTCCGGATCTCTTGGGACTAAATCATAAAATGGTTTCCTATCATGGGTAGCAACTGAGAGAGATGGGCGTGCATGCGGAGCCTCGTAATGGGCAGTTGGTACACCCCCTGCAGGGTTAAATCTTTTCGAGAAGCCGTGTCCACGGTTATGGATGACTTGAGACCTACTCCTTGTTCATAGACAACAACAGCTGAGATAATCTTAATATAACTTGATCAACGTGTGTGTGTGCCTTGACTGCTTCTTCTTCGTCGGGATGCGAAGAGGAGGAAAAGGATAGGATAGGTGTTATGATTGCGTAAGTAGTTAATATTAAGACCTGTTGGAGGCGATTCCTCATCGAATGCTTGGCTTCTTACCTTACTCTCTAGATCGTTAGCCACTTCATAAATGCTAGTGCGGCAGCAACCTCACCACTTACCCCATCCTTACCGTAAACTACTAGTTGTCCTAGAATGACGAGTGAGGAAGTCCTTGCTGGGTCAGATGACCACTACAGTTGGATGCTGAGTACCTCTGTACTCATGATACTACCCCAAACTCTTTTCAGGGTTCTTGATCGACAACAGGTACGGTGATCGACGTTTCACGTGGAGACTCGACGACGACTAGTTAGACGGATCCCGGCGGAGGGTCTGGACCCGTGTGGTTACGGGATCGATGTTTTTCTCTTTGCCAGTAGGCATTTGATTGTAGTCTGTACTCAGACATGTATCTTCCGCTGTTGTATTGTATTTAAGGCAGTTGTATGCCGATTGTATGAGATGTTGTATCCTGTATCTGTAATGTTGTGATATCATGTTGGAATCCGGGGCATATGACGAAAGACTTCGTCATATGTCGCGGTGGGACCGATATGTGCTTCGTCCCCGGATCCGGATGGAAACATCTAGATCTGGAATAGTACCGCATATCGGGCCTTACAGGTATGCCCCCGTGCATCTCCTTCTCCATCAACAATCATCAGTTCGTCCTTCATCTCACTATATTTTTATCACTTCATGCGTTATGTGCTATGCTTGGAGCGTCTCGCTCTTAGGTTTTATTTTTTAGTTTTCTTTAGCTTTGCTTGCTGTTCATAACAAGTTAGATCCCGTCTTACTTTGTGTGGGAGAGAAACACTCTCCGTTTGAACTAGAACTCCTCATAGGGTTTGCATGATTATTTCCTTAGCTGTGAGTTGTTCTTTTTCTTTTCTGCGCTGCTGCCCTGTTTAGCTGTAGTGATTTAGTTTTCTTCTAGAGCTTTTCTTTTGTTTTAGGTTGAACTTTCTATAGGTTGCATGTTTTATCTTGTTAGAGAGTTTGCCTGTTGCACTGAGTTTTGTGTCTTGACTAGAAGTAGGTAGTTGAAGTTGCTATTCTCTTTGTAGTAGTAACTTGCAATAGTTTTGATGTATTGACTAGAGTAATGTTTGAACTTTTGGTGTCAAGAGCTCGAGCCTATTAGTGATATATGTCGTATTTTGGGCAATCCGTGTGATTTTCGAAAACCAAAAACCCTGTTGAGAACTCTAGCTACTAGATGGATCACTAAACTTTGGAGGGTTCGAATATTAGAGTACACTCACGTACCATGAGTCGAGGATGCGCAAGGATAACCAAACCCCCATACACTCCTCCTCGGGGTACTTGTCTCTTTGTGAACCTCCTGATTAGATTGAGAGTTACCGATAATAAGTGCATGAGTTCTTCGGACTAATGTGAGTATTCGAAAGTTGACACTTCCACCCACCTATACTTTTTCTAGCCTCTTCGGTACCGTGCATTGCCCTTTCTCACCTCGAGAGTTAGCGAATACTTTGCCGGTGCATCCAAACCCTTGGCATGATACACTCTGTCATCATAAGCCTCCTTATATCTTTCCTCAAAACATCCACCATACCTACCTACAAGGCATTTCCATAGCCTTTCCGAGATACATTGCCATGCAACATCCACCTTCTCATGACTTGATCCTCATGTCATACATGCTACTTGCTTGATCGATGAGCCGCATGCTAGTTGGGCCTTGCCCTAATCATTGGTACATGACGCGCTAGTATCATTGCGTATCCTGCTATCCTGGTAGAGGCATACATTTTCATCATGATAGTTATATCTTCTTTATGTGAGTACTTTTGTAAAGTGTGAAAGATCTTCTATATTCTTGTAAAATATAGAGTGTTGCCCCTAAAGTGAGGAAAAGATCCCAAAGAGGACAAAATCAAAAGATCCCAAAGAGGACAAATGAGAGTTAAATAGAAAGAGCCATTGAGGCCACCAAAAAAATACAAAAAAATAGAAAAAGAGAAAAAAAAGAAAAAAGAGAGAGAAGGGGCACACTACTATTCCTTTTGAGAGATCCACACTAGTACTTCATCCTCTATCCCTTGTACTCCATAGAGATCATCATCATGCATATAGCTATGTGGGGACCTTCACACTATAGAACATGGCTTGTATATTCCAATGATGAGCCTCCTCAAACGAGCTCTAGGTCTTCTTGAGCAAGCAAGTTAGATGCACCCCCACTAGTTCCCTTGGAGAGCTTTTAGCTCACATGTGCGTACGTTGCATGGCAATCCCTACTCCTCACATCATATCTATCATATGGCCTTCTCTCGCCTATGATTGTCCTCTTTGATGTGAGCCTTTCACACCTTTTGTCTTCCTCCTCCACCTTCTTTCGGTTTCGCCTTTTAGGTGTCAACTTTCGTGCTCACGCTCATCCATTGCATGAGTGCTCAAAATATCGAAAGGGAGTGGATCATTTTGACTTGTACCTGGCTAGTGGTCTGGGGACAAGTCAAGATAAGAATCCAAAGGAGACTAAGCGTGAAACTTTAGTAGATAGTAGTTCTCAACAACCTTTTTTCTCTCTCTTTTCCCAGTCCCCTGCTTGCACGCAAACACCATCTGGAGACATTCGAGTCACGGACAGCGATAGCTCTTGCACCTTTTGTTCTTTTGTTGCTTGTGTCAATGCTAATATAGACTCTTGCTTGTTAAGACTTGAATTGAATTGCATGCTTTGATTGCTTTACTTAAAAGTCCTTATATGGTTGTGTGGCATGTCACCATAGAAATTATGCTTGTTATCATTTACCTACTCGAGGACGAGCAGGAACTAAGTTTGGGGATGTTGATACGTCCCAAACGTATCTATAATTTCTGCTTGCTCCATGCATGTTTTGTGTAACTTTGCCATGTTTTGCTTGAACTTTCATACGCTTTTGAGAATATTTGGACTAACCTATTAACTCAGTGCACCCAGTTGCAAGTTCTTGTTTTCTGCTGTTTTTGTATTTCAGGTTTTCCGGCCATTAATAGTGCTCCAAAAATTCCAGAAAAATTATATAAAAATCAGCGTCCCGGAAGCTTCCGGAATCACCAAGGAAGGAGGGGAGGGCCACCACAGGGACTCCAGAAGGGTCCCTGGCGCGGCCCCACCCTAGGCCGTGCCGGGCACCCTCCTGGCTGCCCTGTGGCCCCCCTGTTGCCCCCTTTGGCCCTATTTTTACCCCCGTGGCGGAAACCCTGATTCCGGACCCCTTTTCTCCAAAAGAAATTCCGATCTCCGCCGCCATCGCCATCAAGTTTTGGGGGGACAGAATTCCTGTGCCGGCACCCTGCCGGGACGGGGAAGTGCCCCCGGATTCATCTCCATCGACGTTGCTTCCTCCCTCTATGAAGCGGGAGTAGTTCTCCCTCGGGGCTGAGGTTTCTACCAATAGCTATGTGTTCTTCTCTCTCTCCCATGATGTGATCTTCGTTGTGATCATAGGCTATGTTAATCTAGGGTGATCCCATGATATTTCCCCTTCCTCTATGTATTGGATTGATGTACTCAATTGATCTTATCTAGTATCATCCCCAAGACTAGGGTGACAACGATCTATTGGACATGGGTTAGAAGAATATTATCATGAGTGATTTCCTCTTTTGTGTGTTGGTTGAAGATTGAGAGTCTCTTGGTGCTTGTCTTTGACTATCCTTGAGATATGTTGTGGTGATTGTGGTACTCTCTTTGGATGGCCGCGGTGACATTGGGAAATCCATAGATTGAGAACTACGAACTCTGAGGTGTGCTCTTGTAGCCCTACATAATTCTCGTCCTCTCTTGACCACAAAGGAATGACCTCCGAGTGCGTCTCCATTGCATGTTTTATGGGAAATATTATGTGATTAGACTATGTTAATGTTGTTGAGAGTTGCCACTAGTGAAAGTATGAAGCCTAGGCCTTGTTTCCACCATTGTTACACCGTTTGTGCTCACTTTTGTCACATGTTTGTTTGCTGCACTTTTTATTGCAGATTTATATTACCTTGCTTTGCCACACCTATCACCCATATTTTACCATCTCTTCGCCGAACTAGTGCACCTATACAAATCCTAGTTGTATTAGGTGTGTTGGGGACACAAGAGACTTCTTGTTTCTTAATTGCAGGATTTCTTGAGAGAGACCACCTTCAACCTCTACTTCCCTGAGTTCGATAAACCTTAGGTCATCCACTTGAGGGAAATTGCTGTTGTCCTACAAACCTCTGCGCTTGGAGGCCCAACATAGTCTACAAGAATAAAAGCGTGCGTAGCCATCACACGGTCAGTCTGTAAGAAATCAGGTGTCTCAATCTACGGCGTAGTCCCAGGAGAACCAGTCACCTCGCTCGGAGCAATCGAGCTCGATGTCATCTTCGGCAGCAAGGGCAACTTCACAAGAAAAGTCCTCGAGTTCGAAGTACTCGACTGGCAGTCCCAATACCACGCCATACTAGGACGACCCGCATTCGCACAATTTATGGCGGTCCCACATTACGCATACCTCAAGCTCAAGATGCCAGGACCATGAGGGGTCATAACGGTCAATGGAAGCTTCATCAAATCAGACCAGTGTGACCGTGATTTTCATGAACTTTCTGACACGTTTGGAGCCCAGCAACAGCTCAAAGAGATAGACATGGCAACAGACAAAAGCATATTTCCACTAGCAAGAAGAAGTGAGTCAAAAGAATTCAATCGCGACTTCAGAGTCAACAGTGACGTAGTCACCCACCAAGTTCACCCAACGGACCCGGACAAGACGGTTCGAATCTACGCGCACCTCCCAGAAGAACAAGCAGCTGCCCTCATGGCCTTCCTCCGCCAAGAGTGGAAAATTTTCGCCGGGTGCCGGCTGACATGCCCAGAATACCATGAGAGTTTGCAGAACACGCGCTGCATATACGTCCAAACACCAAACTAGTAAAGAAGGCGTTGCGCCGATTCTCAGAACCCAAGTGCATAGCCATTGGAGAAGAGATTAATCGACTACTAGACGCACAATTCATTTGAGAGACGAAGAAGGCCACCAGGATCGCAAACCCAGTCTTGGTACCCAAAAAGGACACCGACGTACTACAGATGTGCGTCGACTACGGGCCCATCAACAAACATTGCCCGAAAGACCACTTTCCCCTACCAAGGGTAGACCAGATAATCGAATCCACCACAGGATGTGACCTCCTATCTTTCCTCGATGCCTACTCAGGATACAACCAAATCAGGATGAAAGAAGAAGACGAAGAACACACCTCGTTCATCACCCCCTATGGTGTATTCTGCTACAAAACAATGCCTTTCGGATTGAAAAATGTCGGAGCCACGTACCAACGGATGATGCAAGCGTGCCTGAGAGATCAAATCGGCAGAAACGTCCAAGTCTATGTTGACGACATCATCATCAAAACGCACAGCGCAGGCACACTACTCGACGACCTCCGCAAAACCTTCACCGCTCTCAACAAATATAGAATCAAGCTCAACCCAAAAAAGTGCGTGTTCGGCGTCCCAACCGGAAATTACTCGGGTACATTGTCTCCACTCGAGGAGTCGAAGGAAACCCTGAAAAAGTCCAAGCAATCGCCAAGCTGCAAGAACCAGTCAACATCCGGGGCGTACAGCAACTCACAGGAAAACTCGCAGCACTGAGCCGCTTCGTCAGCAGGCTGGGAGAAAGGACCCTACCATTCTACCAGCTGCTCAGAAAAGGAGAAAAATTCGAGTGGACTGAGGAAGCCCGCAACACATTCGTAGACCTAAAGAAGACCCTCTCAACACCACCAATCCTGGCGGTGCCCAAGGAGCAAGAACCACTCTACCTCTACATAGCGGCACGCAGCAGCGTAGTCAGCATGACGCTCGTCGTCGAGTGCATGGAAGAAGGAAAAATCCAGAGCATCCAAAGGACAATCTACTACCTAAGCATGCTCCTCACAAAATCTTAGAAGCGGTACCCGCACTACCAGAAGCTCGTATACGCCATCGTCATGACGTCAAGGAAAGTAACACATTACTTCGACAAGCACCGCATCACGATCGTGAGCAGCGCACCACTCGAAGACATCCTCAACAATCCTGGAGCAACTGGCAGAGTCGCCGAATGGAAAATTGAGCTCAGTCCCCGCAACCTACAATTCAAGCACCCAACAGCGATCAAAGCCCAAGTACTCCCAGATTTTCTGGTCGAGCGGGAAGAAGTGCAAACACCAGGCCCCCTAGACCTGTCCAACTCATGGAAAATGTTTCCGACGGGTCAAAAAGACAGCAAGGAGCAGGAGCAGGCGTCATTCTAATCTCCCCCAAAGGAGCCAAACTCAGATATGTACTTCTGATCAACTTCAGCAATGCCTCAAACAACGAAGCAGAATACGAGGCACTACTCCATGGCATGCGCATGTCGAAAGCTTGCGGCGCCACTCGCCTCTCCATCTACGGCGACTCCAACCTCGTCGTCCAGAAGGCAATGAGAGACTGTGCAGCAGTTGCAGAAAACATGATGGATTACCAGAAGCTCTACAACACCCTGGAAGGAGGATTCGACGACTGCAAGCTAAACTACATCCCAGAGCAAATAACACAGAAGCAGGCGAGCTCGCAAACATTGGATCAACCCGAGGACCCGTCCCCCTAGGCGTTTCCCTAGAAAGCATCAGCCAGAGGTCAATCAAAACCAACGCACCCGCATCAGAGGCAGTCGCAGAGGACGATGACGCAAACGAACCAGCACAAGTAGCGGCAGTGAACCGAACAGACGACGAAGGCAACAAAGAAGCCGAAGAAACAGAACCAGCCGCACCCCAAGGCCCAGCTTGGACAAAGCCGCTCCTTCGATAATGAATCGAAGGCACCTTAACACAAGACTTCACAGAAGCCCGACGCATCAGCCGACGATCTAAAACATTCACAGTAATCAACGGACAGCTCTACAAGCGCAGCATCTCTTAGGTCCTACAAAAGTGCATCGAGGAGGAAGACGGCAAGGCCCTATTGCTCGAGATCCACGAAGGCACTTGCGGGCACCACGCGGGCATTCACACACTCGTGGCAAAATCCTTTCGAGCAGGGTTCTACTGGCCAACCACAATGAAAAATGCGGAAGACATCGTACGACGCTGCATCGCCTGCACAAAATTCGCTAGCAGGCCGCACGCCCCAGCATCAGAACTCAAAACCATACCACTATCCTGGCCGTTCGCCACCTGGGGACTCGATATGGTGGGGCCACTCAAGAAATATTCAAAAGGAGGCCAAACACATCTACTAGTAGCAGTAGACAAGTTCAGCAAGTGGATCGAGGCGGTGCCAATCACCAGCTCAACAGCCCTCACGACAGTTAACTTCATCAAGTCCATCATCTTCAGATTCGGCGTACCCCATAACATCATCACAGATAACGGCACAAACTTCACAGCGACAGAATTTCCGAACTTCTGCCAAGATCTGGGCATCAAAATCAACTATGCGTCAGTCGTGCACCCACAATCTAACGACCAGGTGGAGAAAGCAAAAGGTTTAGTGTGCGGAGGAATAAAAAAGCGACTCCTCGCACCACTCGAACAAGCTGTAGGCAACTGGGTAGAAGAACTCCCCGCAGTCTTATGGAGCTTGCACACTACCCCCAATACCTCAACCCAGTACACACCCTTCTTCATGGTGTACGGAGCAGAAGTGGTACTACCGCATGACCTAAAGTTTGGAGCCCCCAGAATCTCGGGATACGAGGAAGAAGAGGAAAAAGAAGTGCTCCAGGATAATAAAGACACCGCAGATGAAGCAAGGGACACAACCATAGCAAGGTCAGAAGGATACCAGGACAAAATGCGCACATACCAAAGCAGTCGCCTGCGGACCATAACTTTCCCCAAAGGAGATCTCGTCCTGCGACTAATACAAGAAAAAGTGCACAAACTTGCCCCACACTGGGAAGGACCCTTCATAATCTCCAGGGTCATAGGAGGAGGCGCATACAGGCTGAAGAATCCGAAGACTGACGAAGACGTGGGAAACCCGTGGAACTTGGCAAACTTGCGCCTGTTTGTGGGCACCCCGGACTATATGTCCGAAGCGGCCAACTGTGCATACCGTCATGCTCCCATGATCAGTGTCGCATGACACACAACTCGACAATGGATATCACAGTCACAAGTTCATACAGTACCGAATACAAATTCATACATCAACACAGTCTTACACGGCCTCATCGGGATCAAATGGCAGCGGAATAAGCAAAAGCGGGATAGATAGCAGCAACACAATCCACAGGCAAAGCTCAGAGAGTAGCACATCCTAGTACTCGTCAGTCGCAGCATCGTCAAATACCTGCTCCTCCAAGCCTGGCCGATTGAATAACCAGGGACAAAGCCGCGAGTACATACAAAGTACTCGCAAACCACCTAAAGAAATGAACAAGATTTTTCACAAGAAAATAATGGGATGGCTATATGGTGGAGTTTATCATGGGGAAATCCTAACTACTCATTATTAATTAATTTGGCAAAATTTTGATCTTGACAAATTTTAATCCCACAAATATATTTGATTTAATCATGTCCAACCCTTTTCATAATACCAACATCATCATCGTGAACCATAATCTCAGTACTAGAATTTCTCATCTATTCCCCACAAAGTGTGGCCTCACTAGCTGTCCATGACCGTGGACTCCGGCTACTCGAATAGTTTTCACTCTGCAGAGGTTGTACACTTTACCCACAACATTCGATACATCCGCCGTGAGTCCCCACGGTTCGTCATACCTCAGTATGAGGTTTCCGGATAATCGACCGTAGTCTTCCCCTTGTCTATCCTAGTACAGGTGAATCTACCCCTTGCGTACTACATGGACTCTCCGCGTGTCAGGACATGCTCCTCTTGGACCCAAGCCTGCACCGTAGTCGAAGAGAACCAAGGTTCCCTCTGACGCCAAGCCTAGCGAATTTCACCACTCGACTTCGAGGGCTATCAGATTTGTGGAATCAAACATCCATGTGTAGTTATAAGACCCCCGTACTAAGATAAAAAAGCTTCCAACTAGCCCTGTCCCATACCAGAGTATTGTGGTTGTACTGTAAGACTAGGTTTCGGCGGCACTTATAGAGAGTCCCTCTAGACTTTGAGTATGTCCAATGATGTTTCCAACAACCACAATCTTGGCCATCACATCTTCTTAGAGATATGCCAATTCAATAGGGTGGAGCAAGATTAATCAAATTATTATGTTGTCATTAGTTCTTTAGCAAGGCTAGGGATCAAGATCAACGGTGTCTAATTTCTTTCTCCCAAATAGGTAGGCTTACAAGGTATGTGGTGTTTCACCTAATAAACTAATACAATCCCATCCCCAAAATGATATAACAGTAGCATGATATATAATATGGTACAAAGAAGGTAAAAATGTAGGACAGGGGTTTGAGTTTTTGAAGATGGCTTGCCTTCCTCGACGATGTCTCCTGGTACGGCTTCTTCGGCTTGGAAGGAGTCTTCACCTGCAACGTCAAGCGTCTCGTCGGAGGGCCTCCCGGCGGCGGCTGGCGATGGCGAGCGGTGGCGTGGGTGCGGGATGGCCTGGGGGTCTCGTTTTTGAGCAAAACGGGGGCCGGAGACGTAGGGGATGACGAGGGAAGAGACGGCTTGGGGCGGGGCGTCGTCGGCTCGGGCGGCGCCTCCTCCTGGGCGCGGCCTCGCCAGATGCGGCGAGAGGCAGAGGGGCGGCACGCCGGCCTGCCTCCCCTCCTCCTCCGTATTCCCTCCTCTTCCTCTTCTCCAACTTCTCCTCGTCTCCTCCTCCTTCTTCTCTGTTCTTCTTCTTGTTGGCTGGGGTGGCGAGGCGATGGGGTGAGTGGGGATGGAGCTGGTCTCTGGAGTGTGGAGAAGAGGGGCTGTGGTGACCTCCTTTTATAGCCGAGCGAGAAGGACTCCAACGGGATGGAGAGCTCGAGCGGCTAGGGCGCGGTGCAACGGGCGGGAGCGCCACGGGGGCGATCCGCGGCCTCGTTCCTGGCTGGGCGAGAGGGGCGGTGAGAGAGCTCGTGAGAGAGCAGCAAGGTGCAGGTGGGTGAGCGACGGTCTCCGGCCACGTAGAGGGCGGCGGTTGGGGGTGTACGTGCGGGCTAGGCCACGCCAGCGATCCTTGGGATCGACTACGGTTGGGCAAGCGAGGGTGACGAGGCTGACAGTGGGCTCGGGAGAGAAGAGAGAGAGGTGGTTGTCCACGGGAGAGAGAGAGAAACGAGAGAGAGAACCGTGGGAGAGGTAGAGATCATGAGGGAGAGAGAGATTAGGGGGGGTGGTGGTTAGGCCAGTTCTCTTTTTTTTTAACTCTTGTTAATATTTTTTTACTAGATTAAAAAGGAAATCTGGGTTAACACATAAAAAAACACCCAAAGAATTTTTTTGTTGGAGAAATTATAAATATACATTTTTATGAGTTATGAAGGTCATGCATTCGTCTCATTATGATTTTATGTAGTTAGGTACTTTTATTGATAATTGTTTTAGTTATTTCTAATCAATAAAAGTTTAATTCCTAAGGATTTGTGGTGGTTAAGATTATTAGTATTATTATTATACAGAAAATTTATTAGGTTTTAGCAATAAGGGTTTTTGGATTTATCAAGTTGCCATTATATGATCATCTCAAGATGAGTTGCAAGAACCAAAAAATGATCATCAACACAAGTACATCATCAAGCAACAACATAGCTAATCCTAGCACACAGGTTCAAGCATTGAAACAACAACCTAACATTTCAGGCAAGGTTTTTGTTGGCTCCAATTTTTGGTTATCTAAATTTACTAGAGAGTAAAAGTTGGGGTGTGACAGACCTTCCCCCTTAAAAAGAATCTCGTCCCCGAGATTCACAAGCTAGTGAAGAGATGCGGGAACTCGCGCTTGAGGTAGTCCTCCCGTTCCTAGGTGGCTTCCTCCTCTGTGTGATTTGTCCATGGACCTTGTGGAACTTGATCGCGCGCTTACGGGTGACTCGAGTGGCTTCTTCCAAGATAGAAAGGGTGTCTCGCGGTATGTGAGATCCTGGTTGATGTCCACCGTGCGGTGATCGATGTTTTTGAAAACATCGGGCTTGTCCGGCACCTCCAGACACTTCCGGAGCTGCGAGACGTGGAAGACATCGTGCACATCGGATAGCTCTGCTGGAGTCTCAATTGATAGGAAACTTGGCCTCGTCTGGCTATCACCTCAAATGGTCCGATGTAACGAGGTGCTAGCTTTCCCTTCACATGGAATCGCTGCATTCCCTTCAGTGGGGTGACTCGGAGATACACAAAATCTCCAACTGCAAAAGTCACCTCTCGACGCTTCGGGTGAGCACAACTCTTCTGACGAGACTGAGCGGTCTTGAGATGCTCATGAATCAACTGGACCTGCTCTTCGGCCTCCTTCAGAACATCGGGTCCGAAAATTTTCCCTTCTCCGGTCTGAGACCAGTTTAGGGGCGTGCGACACTTCCTCCCATACAAAGCTTCAAATGGGGCCATCTGCAAACTCGACTGGTAGCTGCTGTTGTAGGAGAACTCTGCATAGGGAAAGCAATCCTCCCACTTGGAACCGTAGGCTAGAGCACATGCGCGGAGCATATCCTCTAGTATCTAATTTACTCGCTCGGTCTGGCCTCCAGTCTGTGGGTGATAGGCTGTGCTGAACGTAAGCTTCGTGCCTAGTGCCTCCTGAACTTGCTTCCAGAACCTCGAGGTAAACTGGGTACCTCAGTCTGACACAATATCCTTCGGAACTCCGTGTAGGCATACGACCCTCGACATGTACAAATCCGCCAGCTGATCTCCTTGATAGGTGGTTCGCACAGGAATAAAGTGCGCTACCTTCGTGAGTCGGTCGACGATGACCCAGATAGAGTTGTGACCCTTGCTCGACCTTGGTAGTCCTGTGATGAAGTCCATGCCTATCTGTTCCCACTTCCATTCAGGAACTCAGAGCGGTTGCAGCAATCCTATAGGTCTCTGGTGCTTTGCATTCACTCGGGCAGATGTCGCATTTGGCAACATATAGGGCAATCTCACGCTTCATACCGTGCCACCAAAACAAGTCCTTCTGGTCTTGATACATCTTAGTCCCTTCGGGGTTGATAGAGTAAGGTGTATCGTGAGCTTCCTTCAGGATAGTGAGCTTCAACTCCTTCATATCAGGCACACACAATCGGCCATCAAACCAAAGAACTCCTTCATCATCTATCGTGAACTTCGGGGCCTTGCCGAGGGGCATCTTCTTCTTGATTCCCTCGTTACTGTCGTGTCCCTTCTGTGCCTCCTTGATCTAATCAAATAGAGTCGGAGTCAGCTTGAGGTGAGCCAGAAAACCGGGTGTAACAAGTTCCAAACCCAACTTCTCAAACTCATCGTGAAGAGCTGGCTGCGTCTCTCTGATCATTGCATTAAGTGTGCAGGGCTTGCGGCTGAGGGCATCTGCTACCACGTTGGCCTTACTGGGATGGTAGTGGATTTCGAGATCATAGTCTTTGATCAGCTCGATCCATCTCCTCTACCTCATGTTCAACTCCTTCTGTGAGAAAATGTACTTCAGGCTCTTATGGTCTGTGTAGATGTCGCAACGGTGACCCATCAGGTAATGCCTCCATCTCTTGAGAGCAAGCACTACTCCGGCTAGCTCCAAGTCGTGGGTGGGGTAGTTCAACTCGTGCGGCTTCAACTGTCGTGACAGGTACTCAATCACCTTGCCTACTTGCATAAGAACACAACCCAAACCAATCTTCGATGCGTCACAGTACACATCAAAGCTCTTGGTCAGGTCAGGCATAGTCAAAACTGGGGCGGATACCAATCTCCTCTTCAACTCCTGGAAACTGGCTTCACACTTCTCTGTCCATACAAACTTTTGGTCCTTCTTCAGTAGTTGAGTCATTGGGCGGGAAATGCTGGAGAAGCCTTCCACGAATTTGCGGTAATATCCCGCTAATCCGAGGAATCCTCTGACTTCGATCTGAGTGGTCAGAGCTGTCCAGTCCATGATGGACTGAATCTTGGCGGGGTCGATGGATATTCCTCCTTCCAACAATACATGTCTCAAAAATCCGACTTCCTTGAGCCAAAACTCGCACTTGCTGAACTTGGCGTACAGCTGGTGCTCTCGCAAAGTCTCGAGGACTAAACGCAGATGCTCGGCATGCTCTTCCTCCGTCTTAGAATATATCAGGATATCATCAATGAAAACCACTACAAACTTGTCAAGGTACTTCATGAAGATCTTGTTCATGAGGTTCATGAAATAGGCCGAGGCATTGGTAAGTCCGAAGGACATCACAGTGTACTCGAACAAACCATAGCGTGTCGTGAAGGCTGTCTTGGGGATGTATGACTCACGGACCTTCAGCTGGTGGTATCCGGTCCTTAGATCAATCTTGGAGAAGACTCGGGCTGCGTTCAACTGGTCGAACAGATCTACTTGTTCTTGATGGTCACTTCATTCAGCTTACGGTAGTCCACACACATGCATATGGTGCCGTCTCTCTTGTCCACAAAGAGAACTGGCGAACCCCAGGGTGAAGCACTGGGTCGAATCAGTCCCTTCTGGAGCATGTCATTTAGCTGCTTCTTCAACTCAACCAGCTCTTCGGCATTCATCCGATAGGGTCTCTGTGCAATTGGGGCTGTGCCAGGCACTAACTCGATGATAAACTCGATATCCCGATCAGGCGGCATACCGGGTAACTCCTCCGGAAAGACATCCGGGAATTCACATACAACATTCACTTCCTCAAGGGTTAGCACCGAGACACTCTGATTACAGTAGGCTCGGGTCTTGTTGGGCTTATATGTGTACTCTACCTGAACTCCCTTTGGGCTGGTGAGGTTGACTGTCCTCAAGGTGCAATCTAACCGACCTCTGTGCTTGGACAACCAATTCATGCCAAGTATCACATCTATCCCTTCGGTTGCCAACACTATCAAGTCTGATGGAAATATTTCTCCGCTGATCTTTATTGGAACTCCTGAGCAAGTTACGCTGGCCCTAAGTTTGGACCCAGGTATTTGGACTATCATGGGCTTCTTCATTTGGCTAGGTATCAGCTTACTTCTAGTCACAAATGGCTCCGTAATAAAAGAGTGGGATGCACCAGAATCAAACAAAACTGTGGCAGGTACCGAGTTTACTAGGAACGTACCCAAGATGACGTCTGCTGCCTCCTGGGCTTCCTTGGCTTGCACATGATGCAGACGTCCCTTCGTGGCGTTAGACGCACCGCGCTGGGCATTGTTGCGTCTGGGGTTCCCTCTGGCTGGTGCTGGTGCATTGGGGTGTGGAGCAGTGTTCTTCTTGTTGGGACACTCTTTCGAGTAGTGGCCCTTCTGTCCACATCCGAAGCAGATCACTCCAGGGTTGCGGGGAACTCCACCTGCTGGACACGGAACTCCAACAGGGCGGGCAGGAGCATTGGGGCGTGGCGCTGGGTAAGGGCTCCTCTGAGGCTGGGGTGCTGGCCTTGGCGGCTGTGTCGGACGCAGTCAGGGGTTGCTGGATCCACCCTGCTGCATCATGCGGCGCTTGCGGTTCTCAACGGCCATCTTGAGCTTGCCCTCCATCATAATAGCAGCATCAGCAAGAGACTCAATGTCAGGGAACTGCATGGCCAGCAGGACAACCTGCAGCTCATCGCGCAGTCCATCCAAGAAACGGTCCTTCTGCTTCTCCTCGGTGTCCACCTCCTCCGGGGCATACCTCGATAGCTGAGTGAAGCGGTCAAGATATCCAACCACAGTCATGCCCCCTTGTTTGAGGTGGCGGAACTCGTCCTTCATCCTCCTGATCAGTTCAGTCAGGATGTGCGCCTTCTTGAATTTCTTGGAGAACTCAGCCCAGGTGAGTACTTGCCCTTTAGGAAGACGGGCACGCACTCCTTCCCACCAGCTCCTGGCGGTGCCAGCGAGGTAGTGGGTGGCATAAAGGACCTTCTCGTTGTTGCCAACAGCGGCGACAACAAGGTTGTTCTCCATGGTGCAGAGCCAATCCTCAGCATCCAGAGGCTCCTTCGTCTACGAGAGCACGGGCGGGTTGGTGTTCTGGAAATCTCGGAGCTGAGACCCGGGCTCCTCATTCCCACCAGCTCCTCCGCCTCCTTGGTTGGCATTGGTGGCGGCCTGGACTAGCTGCTGGAGTGCAGCCATGTTTGCCCGGCGCTCGTCACGAGCAGCCTGGCGCTCCTCCATAAGCAGTCGCAGAAGTTGCGCCATGCTCGGGTCGGGTGGTGGCGGTGGCACATCACCGGATCCACTTGGGTTAGCGCGGGGGTACCTCGGCATCCTGAAGTTGTGGCGCAAGATAAGAGGGAATTTAGTCTACAAAGGGGCGGGGGTAAGTCTCTAACAATCTAGTTATCATACACAAGCAAGACATCTTAAATAGGCAATAAACATGCAACTAGCAAATCATCACATGGTAGCATACGATAGAATAAGTCTCATACATAACCAAGTCTTACAGATAACCAACCACACATCATCAAACCGAGCCACGACTAAACCCAAAAGTGGAAACTACTCAATGGGACACCTCCTACGCGTCACTCTCCTCCTCATCGTCGATGAAAGCATGATCCTCGGAGTTCGAAACGTCCTCCTCCTCGTCGTGGTCCTCGTCAACACTGAGGTAGGCATCATCCTCTTTCCGGATGTCCTCGCCATCATCCAGAGAAGCAATCTCGTCCTCCAAATCCGCGCACTTGCGCTTCAGGCTCCTGGTCCTCTTCCTCAGCATCTCATTACTCCCCTCCAGACGGGCGACCTGGACCTGCAGCTCCTCTATAATCCAGTCCCGGGACTCTAGGTCGATGGGGTCGATGTGGGCGTGACCCCTTGTTTGGAGGTTGTAGTCATGCTTAAACCGGGCTTCATCCAGCTGAGCCTCAGTCAAAGCCAAGTGCTTCTCCATAGCAATTAGGTGATCCCTCATGATCGGGTGAGGAATGCTGGGAGTGGGATCTCCCTCGCCATCGCGCATCCCGTAGTGACGGAACCGCGTGGATCTCAGCTCGTACTGGTGGAACCTCACAATGCGAGCAATCGCCTCCTGACAAGCTCGACGCAGACCCTCCTCCCAAGTACGGGCGTACAACACAAAGGCGATGGTGTCCAACCGCGGAGTAACCTCCGATCCTCGGAGCGCACACCGCACAACCAGGCGAGCCTCCACATCCTTCCTCCCGGAGATCTCGTAGGCCCAGAACTCCGCAACGCGGCGGTGAACAAGCTGAAGCAGCTCGATCAGATCCTGAGCAAAGAGCGTATCCCCAGCCTGAGTCAGCTGCAGGTGGTGCACAAGAACTCCATCCATCTACAATTTTTATAAGTTTAAATTAGATGACAATTGTGCAATATTTTAAACATAACAAAACAGTTATAAATGGTTTACTATAGAAGGGATAAGAGAGGTAAGCATTTTATACTATGCAGATTACCATCTCTTTATTTTAGAAAATAGTTTTTGATTTTCCCCCATCCTATCTACCATCCATTCTAACTAGGCTGCTACGGTCCGAACAGGGGCTCTGATACCAAGTCTGTGGGCACCCCGGACTATATGTCCGAAGCGGCCAGCTGTGCATACCGTCATGCTCCCATGATCAGTGTCGCATGAAGCACAACTCGACAATGGATATCACAGTCACAAGTTCATACAGTACCGAATACAAAGTCATACATCAACATAGTCTTACACGGCCTCATCGGGCTCAAATGGCAGCGGAATAAGCAAAAGCAGGATAGATAGCAGCAAAAAAATCCACAGGCAAAGCTCAGAGCGTAGCACATCCTAGTACTCGTCAGTTGCGGCATCGTCAAATACCTGCTCCTCCAAGCCTGGCCGATTGATTAACCAGGGACAAAGCCGTGAGTACATACAAAGTACTCGCAAACCACCTAAAGAAATGAACAAGATTTTGTACAAGAAAATATTGGGATGGATATATGGTGGAGTTTATCATGGGGAAATCCTAACTACTCATTATTAATTAATTTGGAAATATTTTGATCTTGACAAATTTTAATCCCTCAAATATATTTGATTTAATCATGTCCAACCCTTTTCATAATACCAACATCATCATCGTGAACCATAATCTCAGTACTAGAATTTCTCATCTATTCCCCACAAAGTGTGGCCTCACTAGCTGTCCATGACCGTGGACTCCGGCTACTAGTTTTCACTCTGCAGAGGTTGTACACTTTACCCACAACATTCGATAAATCCGCCGTGAGTCCCCACGGTTCGTCATACCTCAGTATGCGGTTTTCGGATAATCGACCGTAGTCTTCCCCTTGTCTATCCTAGTACAGGTGATTCTACCCATTGCGTACTACATGGACTGTCCGCGTGTTAGGACATGCTCCTCTTGGACCCAAGCCTGCACCGTAGTCAAAGAGCACCAAGGTTCCCTCTGACGCCAAGCCTAGCGAATTTCACCACTCGACTTCGAGGGCTATCAGATTCGTGGAATCAAACATCCATGTGTAGTTATAAGACCCTCGTACTAAGATAAATAAGCTTCCAACTTGTAACAGCCCAGTTTTCACAAAAAATAAAAATTTTGTTTTCGGTGTGAATTGTTTGATTGTCTGATTTGTTTGCGATGTTTGCATTCCCGATTTATCGATCGGCGATTATTTTTACCCCTCTTATCTCGTACCGGACGGAGACCGACCCTTGCCACCCTGACACTCGACCTTTGCGACACCGGGTTTCACCCGATAACCGTCGCGAAAACCGCACGAGACCAGCCGCAGCCAACGGAACGAAAAACCCCGTTTAATAATTAAACGGGATATTTTTATAGCGCACCGGAAAGTCTTTTCGGAACGGTTCCAGCGTGAGGTGAACGCCTCCGGATCGACGCGCTGATCGCGCAGTTCGAAGTTTTACCCGAATCGGAGGTACTGTGGACCCCCGGCGGTCAGAAACTTGAGCACCGCGCGCGCGGGAGAAAAACCGGAGATGTTTTTGCAAACTGCCAGCCACCTGGGCTATAAATAGACCACCCCACCACTTAGGGTTTTCCCTAAGCACCTGCAGCCCCAGATCTGCCCATTTTTGCCCCAATTTTCGTAACCCTAGATCCAGAATTTTTCAGGCCATCGGATTTCACGATCGGAGGGCCTGGGATCATCCACGTCTCTCCCTCTCTCTCTCTCCTCCAACTCCCTCCTCCTCCCATGCATGAGGCAGCCCACCGCCGGCGCCCTCCTCTGACGAGCAACCGCCGCGCCACCTCTCCTTCTCTCCCTCTCCTTGTCATCTCCCTCTTACCCCTCTTCCTCCTCCATCGCAGGACCTGCAGGTCGCCGGAACCCCGCGCCATGGCCGCGAGACACCAAGCCACCGAGCTGCCATGGAAGCCCCGCATCGCCGTTCGCCGCCCCGGCCCGGATCTGGCAAGGAGCAGCCCGGATCCGTGCCGCCTCGTCTCGGCCCCACCGCTCCTGGCCTCCTCCGCCGCCCAGCGTCGCCGGAACGCGCCACCTCGCCGGCGCCGTTGTCCTCCATGCGCGGGCTCGAGGGAAGCCGAGCCAGCTTCGCCAACCATCGCCACCGACCTGGGCCGGCTCCCAACGCCCACGTGGGCCGGTCTCTGCGCCGCGGTCTGCTCCACGACCCAGCGCCCAGCCAGGCCTCCAGCCCAGCAGCGGCCAGATCCAGATCCATTCCAGGCCATTGGGCCGAGGCCCAGCTGGGTGAGGCCCTCGCGCCCCTTTTTTTTATTCTCCTGCTGCTTTCTTTTCAAAGTCCTGTGTAATTGCTGCTGTGATCCGTTTTGCAACGTTATTTCCCGTTGATCCGTAGCTCCGATGAACGTGCCCCCAAAACGAAAGTTGCTCAGTTTTTCGTGCTCTAGCATTCGTATGTAGAAAGTTTTTGCATTTGAGCTCATCTTGATTGTGTAATTGTGTGCTAAAGTGGGCATCAGGCCGTTAAACTGCTAATTTTCCTGTTAAGTGCTGTTGTTTATATTTTGTTGCAACTTTGCATGATGATTGCGACTCATCCATGAGGCCCATTGCATTGATTCTTTCTCCTATGTGTTAAGCATCATGTGTACTTCATTTCCATGATTTAACTTGTCATATTTGGGTGCTCTAGCTATATTAAATCTTGCTCCAAAGTGGTGATCCTGATGTTAATGTGCTGCTGTTGCTGAAACTGTTATTTTGTTGTAACTTCGGTCGACGAGTGTGTCGCGACCGTTTATCGGAATTGAGTGATTCCAATTGCATATTGTTAAGAATCATGTCTAATTTCAGTATATGTATTGATATGTCATGTTGCTGCACTTTTGCATATAGATTTACCCCTGTTTATACAGCTTGTGCCCGTAACTTGTTTTGTTTGTATCTTTTTAACCGTAACTCCGTTTGGAGTGTGCCTTATATGTAACTTGATTAGTTTTTCGTGTACCTTGTGTTTATGCTATTGTTTTCTGCTGTTAACCAACCTAAAATGTGGTTTAGGGCAGAACAGTACCAAATGTTTTAATCATCGTGCGACACTTAGTGTATGCCATGTTTAGGTTGTGCCTCACTTAAATTGACTAGCATAGATAGTTTCCTTTGTGCTTCACCTCTTGACATGTTTGTGTGCTATGCCATGCTTGCTTGAGTTGCCATGTTAATAACCGTTGGTTGATCACCTGTAGCTAAGCAACTTGAACCACCGTAAACGTGCGATATTCGTCGTGTGTGACGAGTACTCCACTTAACCTGTTAGTAACCGTTCTCGACGATAGATCCGTATCGCGTTGCCGTGTCGTGTGATGTCTTCTTGATCTTGTGTTGCCTCGTAGTAATAGATGCTTGCTTGTTGATTGCTTTCCAGTGTTTATCGTGTTGTGTGCTTCCGCGGGTACCTCTTGGAGACGATGCGAGCTTGCGATCGACTACACCTTCGGAACCCGACTTATCAACAGGCAAGGACTATACATTACTTATGATCCATTCTATTTCAACCAGCGGTTTGCATGCTAGTCTAGGTTAGGTTCGATGTTTGATCCTACCACATATTTACAACCTCTTTCAAACCGATACAGCCATGTCCCTTCCCAGCAAACCTTGTACTGCTATGTTACTATTGCTCGTTGCTCAGCCCCTGCTTAGTATGAATGCTTAGGATGCTACGATGTTACCCTTTTACTCCTTGGTTTGGGATATCAAATTATTATATTGTTGTTGATGATATGATTATTATAATGTTGACTATATTCGACGAAGGATGGAAGGTCTAGGCTATCCCGCCCCGACGCTTTGTTCCATTCGAGTCACCTAGGATCCGAGTTCCGGGTATTGGTTTTAAGACTGAGCGTGCCTAACCGCGTGTGGGATTTTATGGGGTCCCTTTTCTTACCTACCTAGCTTCAAGCATTTCTAGTGGTGGCCCAAGCTGATTTACCATTTGAAACCGTGTGTGTGCTGGTCAGCTGTCAGTAGTTTTAAACCAACCCGGACCAGCGGAGACATGGTTTCCCTATTGGTCCACCTTTGACCGGCGAGGGCCCGAGGCCTCACGTGAGGCGTCACAGTAACCCAAACCCTGTTGAGACGGAAGAGTCCGATCCGAGAGCGTGGCTAGCTTTTGGATTGGGTGTCGACTCCCCGGGGGCCACCCTGATTTGTTCGTTGTTAGTTAGAGGGACCTGTCGTTTCGGATCTCTTGGAACTAAATCATAAAATGGTTGCTTGTGATGGGTAGCAACTGAGAGAGATGGACATGCGTGCGGAGCCTTGTAATGGGCAGTTGGTACACCCCTGCAGGGTTAAATATTTTCGAGAAGCCGTGTCCACGGTTATGGACGACTTGAGACCTACTCCTTGTTCGTTAGCCACTTCATAAATGCTAGTGCGGCAGCAACCTCACCACTTACCCCTTCCTTACCGTAAACTACTAGTTGTCCTAGAATGACGAGTGATGAAGTCCTTGCTGGGTCAGATGACAACTAAAGTTGGATGCTGAGTACCTCTGTACTCATGATACTACCCCCAAACTCTTTTCGGGGTTCTGATCGACAACAGGTATGGTGATCGACGTTTCACGTGGAGACTCGACGACGACTAGTTAGGCGGATCCCGGCGGAGGGCCTGGACCCGTGTGGTTATGGGATCGATGTTTTTCTCTTTGCCACTAGGCATTGCTTGTAGTCTGTATCCAGACATGTATCTTCCGCTGTTGTATTGTATTTGAGGCAGTTGTATGCCGATTGTCTGAGATGTTGTATCCTTGTATCTGTAATGTTGTGATATCATGTTGGAAATCCGGGGCATATGGCTATGTCATATGTCGCGGTGGGACCGATATGTGCTTCATCCTCGGATCTGGATGGAAACATCTAGATCTGGAACAGTACCGCATATCGGGCCTTACAACTTGGTATCAGAGCCTTACCGACCGTAGGATCCCTTCTCTGGCCGAAGTCGAGTCTAGACAAAAACTATTTTGTAGTTACTAAGTTAGTTATCGGAGAGTAGGATTCTTGTTACTCCTTACCCTTGCTCTGGTCAGTACAAGTGTCGTAAGTGTTTTATTCTCGCCTTATCCCCTTCAAACTCTAGGATCTCGAGTGTGTGGAGTTTCGGAACCGTTACAATGCCTTACTTGCAGCATATTGTCTCGATTCCGATCTCAGGTTGGGAAATCTTGTAGTACCTTTAGTTCTTCCAACTCTGGTTTACATCTTGGTCATCTGTTGGCTTCAGTCCTTTTGCCCGGTGTTTTTACGACTTGCGTCGAAATACATTGTCCTTTGATTCAGCTTTTGTTGTCGTTCTTCCTCTTGGCACCGACGGTTTCGTTTCTCCGACGATCTCGTCTCTCTGCGGAAAATACTCGATGGAGCTTCGACGTTCGACATGGAGCAGAGTCCCTTGTTGGTGGTGTTGAGTCCGTCGTCTCTCTTTTATCTTCCCCCCTCTCCCCCGGATCGTCCTGGATCTCGGGACGAGATCCCTTGTTGGTAGCGTTGTATTGTAACAGCCGAGTTTTCACAAAAATTAAAATTTTTGTTTTCGGTGTGAATTGTTTGATTGTCTGATTTGTTTGCGATGTTTGCATTCCCGATTTATCGATCGGCGATTATTTTTCCCCCTCTTATCTCGTACCGGACGGAGACCGACCCTTTCCACCCTGACACTCGACCATTGCGACACCGGGTTTCACCCATTACAAGGCTCCGCACGCACGTCCATCTCTCTCAGTTGCTACCCTGCAGGGGTGTACCAACTGCCCATTACAAGGCCTGATATGCGATACTGTTCCAGATCTAGATGTTTCCTTCCAGATCCGAGGACGAAGAACATATCGGTCCCACCGCGACATATGACATAGACATATGCCCTGGATTTCCAACATGATTTCACAACATTACAGATACAAGGATACAACATCTCATACAATCAGCATACAACTGCCTTAAATACAATATATCAGCGGAAGGTATATGTCTGAGTATAGACTACAATCAAATGCCTACTGTCAAAGAGAAAATCATCGATCCCCATAACCACATGGGTCCAGGCCCTCCGCCGGGATCCGCCTAATTAGTCGTCGTCGAGTCTCCACGTGAAACGTCGATCATCATACCTGTTGTCGATCAAGAACCCTGAAAAGAGTTTGGGGGTAGTATCATGAGTACAGAAGTACTCAACATCCAACTGTAGTGGTCATCTGACCCATCAAGGACTTCATCACTCGTCATTCTAGGACAACTAGTAGTTTACGGTAAGGATGGGGTAAGTGGTGAGGTTGCTGCCGCACTAGCATTTTGAAGTGGCTAACGATCTAAAGAGTAAGATAAGAAGCCAAGCATTCGATGAGGAATCGCCTCCAACAAGTCTTTCTATCAACTACTTACGCAAACATAACACCTATCCTATCCTTGTCCTCCTCTTCGCATCCCGACGAAGAAGAAGCAGTCAAGGCACACACACGTTGATCAAGTTATATTAAGATTATCTCAGTTGTTGTTGTCTATGAACAAGGAGTAGGTCTCAAGTCGTCCATAACCGTGGACACGGCTTCTCGAAAAGATTTAACTCTGCAGGGGTGTACCAACTACCCATTACAAGGCTCCGCATGCACGCCCATCTCTCTCAGCTGCTACCCATGATAGGCAACCATTTTATGATTTAGTTACGAGAGATCCAAAACGATAGGTCCCTATAGCTAACAACGAACAAATCCGGGTGGCCCCCGGTGAGTCGACATCCAACTCAAAAGCCGGCCGCGCTCTCGAATTGGCCTCTACCGTCTGGACGAGGTCGGGTTAGCTACCAAAACAGATGTGGGCAGCCCCCTAGCTCCCTGGGGTGGACCAACAAGAGAAACCATGTCTCCGTTGGCCCAAGTTGGTTTAAAGAATATTTGCTAGGAGCTACCCGACAGAAACACACACAGTTTTCAAATGGTAAATCAGCTTGGGCCACCACTAGAAATTATTGAAGCTAGGTAGGTAAGAAAAGGGGACCCCATAAAATCCCACACGTGGTTAGGCACGCTCAGTCTTAGAACCAATACCCGGAACTCGGATCGTAGGTGACTCGAATGGAACAAAGCGTTGGGGCGGGATAGCCTAGACCTTCCATCCTTCGTCGAATATAGTCAACATTTATAATAATCATATCATCAACAACAATATAATAATGTGATATCCCAAACCAAGGGATAACAGGTTAAGATCGTAGCATCCTAAGCATGCATACTAAGCAGGGGCTGAGCAACGAGCAATAGTAACATAGCAGTACATGGTTTGCTGGGAGGGGACATGGCTATATCGGTTTGAAAGAGGATGTAAACATGTGGTAGGATCAAACATTGAAGCTATCCTAGACTAGCATGCAAACCGCTGGTTGAAATAGAATGGATCATAAGTAATGTATAGTCCTTGCCTGTTGATAAGTCGGGTTCCAAAGGTGTAGTTGATCGCAAGCTCGCATCGTCTCTGAAGGTACCCGCGGAAGCACACAGGAATAAAACAATGGAAAGCAATCGATGAGCAAGCATCTATTACTACGAGCCAAACACGAGGAAGCATCAACAAGAAGGCAACACGAGACATCGCAACTACCGTCGAGAGCGGTTACTAACAGATTAAGTGGAGTATTCGTCACACACGACGATACCGCACATTTAGAATGATTCAAGTTATTTAGCTATAGGTTATCAACAAAGGTGGTTAACATGGCAACTCACTCAAGCATGGCATCACACACAAACATGGCAAGAGGTGAAGCATAAATAAACTATCTAATCTAGTCACTTTAAGTGGGGGGTAAAACCTATGCATGACAACTATTACGGACCCCACGATATTCATTGCATTTGGTACTGTTCTGCCCCTAAACATATTTAATTATTTTTATTAGCAAGAAAGAATAGCATAAACACAATCTACATGCAATTCTAGTCAAGTTACATATAAAAACATTTTAATCGGAGCAACGGTTAAAAAGTTACAAGCAATACAAGTTACAGTGGCAAGGGTTGTAATTAGCAGGTAAACAACATGTAAAAAAGTCAAACAAGGCAAAAGAGCATATTTTATTAAAATAGACAAAATTCTAAGCTAGTTTCATGTTTAAAGCGTCGCGATCCGAGCTACCGTTAAAAAGATACGGGCACCGCAAAAATACTACACAATCTGCAATTAAATAAGCCCAGGAAAACAAAAAAACATTACTGGGCCGAAAGCACTCTAAACAGGCTAAACAGGGGCGAGCGTCATGGGCTGAGCCCAACCGGGAACAAATTAAAAAAAATAAAAAAAAGGAAGAAGGGGGCGCCTCACTAGTGGGCCTCGTTGGCCTGGCAGGCCGGCCCACCTGGCCGGTCCACGCAGGGGCGGGCGAGCGGGCAGCCGGGGCGCTTGATGCCGAGCGTGTCCCACGGCGGCGGCGGCGACGCCAGCCTACGCTGGCGACGGGCGGCGGTCACCAGACGGTGCGGCAGGCGGGGGCAACGGATCCAGCCGGCCCCTAGAGGGATCCGGAGCTCGCGGCGGCTCTTCCCGCGGCCGGTGGCGACCTGCAGCAGGGGTGGAAAGGGCGTGAGGATGGGAGGTGAGAGGGAAGGAGGCGCGGGGAGAGGGGGGCTCGCCGGGCATCTCGTCGTGGTCACCGGATTTGCGACGACGGCCGGCGTCGGGGCGAAGCTCCACGGGTGGGGGCGGCGCTTGCGTGGAGAGGAGCTCGTGTATGGGTCTGGTGACGTGGCGAAGCGTAAGCCACTCATCTCCAGATCCAACGGTTGTGAGGGGCTAAGAGGCTAGGGTTTCGGCTGGTGGAGGGTCTATTGCGCAAATTTGGGGATTTTGAGGGGTGGTGGCTGCAATTTTGTGGCTAGCGAAACCCTAGAAAGAGGTGGGAGTGTGGTGGTCTTTATATAGCCCAGGTGGATGGCAGTTTGCAAAAACATCCCCGGTTTTTCTCTCGCGCGCGAGGTGTTTACGTTTCTGACCGCCGGGGGTCCGCAGGACCTCCGATTCGGGTAAAACTTCGAACTGCGCGATCAACGCGTCGAGCCGGCGGCGGTCACCTTGCGCTGCAACCTTTCCGAGAACAGTTTCCGGCGCACTATAAAAATATCCTGTTTACTTATTAAACGGTATTTTTCGTTCCGTTGGCTGCGGCTGGTCTCGTGCGGTTTTCGCGACGGTGATCGGGTGAAACCCGGTGTCGCAAGGTCGAGTGTTAGGGTGGCAAGGGTGAGTCTCCGTCCGGTACGAGATAAGAGGGCGAAAAATAATCGCCGATCGATAAATCGGGGATGCAAACACCGCAAACAAATCAGACAATCAAACAATTCACACCGAAAACAAAATTTGTAATTTTTGTGAAATCCGGGCTGTTACAGCAAGCGAGGGTGAAGAGGCTGACAGTGGGCTCGGGAGAGAAGAGAGAGAGGTGGTTGTCCACGGGAGAGAGAGAAATGAGAGAGAACCGTGTGAGAGGGAGAGCTCGTGAGGGAGAGAGAGATTAGGGGGGGGGGTGGTTAGGATAGTTCTCTTTTTTTCTAACTCTTGTTAATATATATATATATATATATATATATATATATCTTTTACTAGATTAAAAAGGAAATCTGGGTTAACACATAAAAAAACACCCAAAGAATTTTTTTGTTGGAGAAATTATAAATATACATTTTTATGAGTTATGAAGGTCATGCATTCGTCTCATTATGATTTTATGTAGTTAGGTACTTTTATTGATAATTGTTTTAGTTATTTCTAATCAACAAAAGTTTAATGCCTAAGGATTTGTGGTGGTTAAGATTATTAGTATTATTATTATATAGAAAATTTATTAGGTTTTAGCAATAAGGGTTTTAGGATTTATCAAGTTGCCATTATATGATCATCTCAAGATGAGTTGCAAGCACTAAAAAATGATCATCAACACAAGTACATCATCAAGCAACAACATAGCTAATCCTAGCACACAGGTTCAAGCATTGAAACAACAACCTAACATTTCATGCAAGGTTTTTGGTGGCTCCAATTTTTGGTTATCTAAATTTACTAGAGAGTAAAAGTTAGGGTGTGACACTGTTCTACCCATAGTCTACTCATAAGCCCCAGCAGGAGTATCAGCAGTAGCACCGATTGGCAGCTCCTGTAAAAACTCACAAGCAATAAAAGGTGTTGCCCAAATAATACCACTAAAAGCACTCGGGGGCTCGAGCACAAACTCCCCCCAAGAGACGCTATCTTCGCTTACGCGACGCTACCTCAAAGCACTCAGGGGCTCGAGCCCAAACTCCTCCCCCCGAGAGAAGCTATCTTCGCTTATGTGACGCTACCTAAAAGAACTCGGGGGCTCGAGCACAAACTCCCCCCCGAGAGACGCTATCTTCGCTTACGCGACGCTACCTACGAGCACTCGGGGGCTCGAGCACAAACTCCCCCCGAGAGACGCTATCTTCGCTTACGCGACGCTACCTAAAAGCACTCGGGGGCTCGAGCACAAAGTCCCCCCGAGAGACGCTATCTTCGCTCACGCGACGCTACAGAAAAGAACTCGGAGGCCAGAACGCACTCCCCCCGACGGACAACATATTCTGCTTACACGGCCACACAAAAAAACTTATTCAGGCACGCTTTAAAGATAAGTACAAATCAAGACAGAGAAATTCCTTAGTCTTCACCTGATCACAAAATGATCACCTAAAGACTCGGGGGCTACTCCCATCGGGAGCGCTGTCGCGCACCCGATGAAAATTTGGAACAGCTAAGCAGCTACAAGAAAGGACGGTCCAGGTGAATAAAAACTCACAGGCTACGTAACGCAGCCTCGGGGGCTACTCCCATCGGGAGCGCTGCCGCGCACCTGAAAAACCTATACAAAGGAGTCGAAGAAAATTTCCTCATTACAAAGGAGTCGAAGACAATTTCTCATTACAAAGGCGTCGAAGACAATTTCTCATTACAAAGGAGTCGAAGACAATTTCTCATTACAAAGGAGTCGAAGACAATTTCTCATTACAAAGGAGTCGAAGACAATTTCTCATCACAAAGGAGACGAAGACAATTTCTCATTACAAAGGAGTCGATGACAATTTCTCATTACAAAGGAGTCGAAGACAATGTTCCATTACAAATGAGTCGAGGACAGTTCTCATTACAAAAGGACTCGAGCAGCTACCAGACGGGTTACAATACCAATTATCCCAGGGAATTATGACTTCTACATGTGTGCTCATGCTGAGATAATTGGCACTTTCGTCCCACAACCTGACGAGCATCACCACAGACAAAGTAGCAACTGAGCCCGCGAAGAAGCAAGTCGCCGTCCTCCAGTTCTACAAGGTGCCTCGCCTACTAACGCACCCGCTTGATGACTGGATTGACGTCCAGCTCATTTTTAGAACTAGAAGAGCAAGCAGCACCAGCCGAGGAGTCGGCAGAAGATGAAGTCACAGGAGAAGCAGGCGAACCACCCCTCGACCCATCAGAACTGTCACTGCTTGTTTCCTCCCATTATGGATCCAGACGATTGCCACCGGCATCAAACGCACGAACAATGAGGGTATCTTCACCATCAAAACGACAACAAAGACTATCCCCATCACGCAAGTTTAGCTGCTGGGTAAACGACCTCCAGCCAGCATCAAGAAAAATAAAAAAGGAGCCATCAACAGAAAGCTCAACCCAAGTAGGAGGTCGAGCACACCCCTGAAGCCGAAGCCACAGACCCCTCAGATTAAGCTCAGAAATCATGGAGGCAAATGAGAATGGAAGAGGGACCCGAGTAGCAGTGCGACTAAGAATGCGCAGAAGGAATTCATAGCGCCAAACACCCTCGTCCGCACAAGACGAAGAGGGCGTCGCTGCAGCTCCACGGCGCCCACCACGAGAAGAGCGAGGGGTACGGCCACCACGACCACGCTGGACACGACCTCGGCCAGAAGCACCACCACCCCGCTTGCGAGCCATAGGAATAAGAAGAAGATAGGAGAAGAACGGATGACCTAGCCCAGGCAATAAAGCAATGGGTATTTATAGCGCAGCCCAGGGGAAAACCAGGAAAAAATACAGAAGCCTAGGATGTGCCATCATTAAATCAAAAGACCAAACACGTCAGGCTTTATGAATTCCAAGATAAGATGCCTTCACACGGTCAGCAATATTTAAAGGACGCGTCAATTCTCGCCTGTTTCCCATACACACCTTGGAAATCCAACGGGCACCAGGCAACACGGCGTCCAAGTCATCATTATTGCTAGAAGACGCGACGGATCGAAGACCAAGCATCGTCATAGGTCACGAAATAGCATGACAACATCTATCAACGCGACATGCCAAGAAGGACGGACCAAGATAAAAACAATTGGAAAAAACAAAAGACTGGCAAAGGTTACCTATCTTTCAGTGCAAAAATATTCCGATTCCAAAATCTTTATTCGAGTTGTTGGGAATGTGCCCTAGAGGCAAATAAAATATGTTTATTGGCGTATTCCATTAGTTCATAATAAATTTTATACTGTGCTATAACTGTATTAAGCGGAAACATTAATACACGTGTGGTATACAAACAAGCAGGTCCCTAGTTAACTCTAGTAAACTAGTCCATTGGGCAATTGATGATCAAGGTTTCCTGATCATGACATGTGAACAGTCTATTGACAATGGGGTCATGTCATTGGGAGAATGACATGATGGACACACACCCACCAGAAGTGTTGCAATGTGATCCAGTCACATAGTTCAACATTGCGATAACTATAAACGTAGTGACCCGATCCTTAAGACCGCGATGATCATACATAATTGCTATCTACCAGGATGCTTTGAGTGCATTAACCGTTACACTGAAACATGGTAACCATAAAGGTGTATCTTGGGTATTACGAAGTAGATATGTTGATGAGTATGCAAATAGATGAAAACAAGATTTGTCCATCCGACGGATAGGTACTCTGGGCCCACTCGGTGATATTACATCATAAAGATTGCGGAATCATGTGACTAGGTCACGGGGTTGTAATATCACGGGAACGATTAAACATGTTTGTCGGTAACGAGAATGAACTAGGTATATTGAATACCGATGATCAAACCTCGGACAAACAAAGTACCGTATGACAAAGGGACCAGGACTCAACGTTAACGGTTCAAACGATGAATTTAATTCGATGGAAGCGAAGGGGCTCATCAAGGATTGTAACCAGATCCCACATGATGGTCATTGGTCAGAGAGTGTCTGATCATGTCTGCTGTTTCCCGAACCGTAGGGTGTCACGCTTAAGGGTATTCGACGCAATAAGAATTGATTCGGGATCATCGGTGAAATAAGAGAGAACACCGGAATTGTTCCGGGAGGTGCCGGAAGTTGTTCTGGATATTTTGGAAGGTTCAAAATAATGTTTCATAATGTTTAAATATGTTTTATTATTTAATTAACAGAATTAAATATTAAAATGTAATAAAAATGAATTAAAAGGCATATGGGCCTAAAGAGGCCCATTAGGGAAAGGAGGGAGCTCCCCCTTGGGCCAAGGCGCCAAGGGAGGGAGCCCACCTCCCCTAGCCGCACCAAACCCCCCATCCCTAGGGTTTAGTCCCACATGGGAAGGGGAGGGAGGCTGGCACCCCTCCTTGGCCTATATAAGGAGGGGTGGGGGTGCCTTTTTTCTACACACAATTTTGATTTGAGACAAGTTTCTCAGATCTTTCTTCTCTCTTTCTCCCTCCTCGAGTGGACTCCCCTTGTTTGGAGTCTACACTTGGTTGGGGTTTCTCCACCATACGCAAGCCGTCGTGCTGCTGGAATCGGGATCCGAATCCATCTTCTTTCCGCTGCTCTTCTGGTTCGGAGCCCGGAGGGAACGTAGGGTACACCGTATGCGAGTAATCCCGCGAGGCGCTACACTTGTGGTGCTCCTTCATCGTTGAGGCCGTGTCACGATGTCTTCACCGACAACGTTCCGACGGGGAAGTAATCCCATCATCGGTCTTCAAGGACCGGGTGGCCTCAGGAGTTATCGTGGATCTGCGCGGCATTGGGGATTGCAGGTACGACTACATCAACCACGTTCACACGGGAACATTTCCCGCTTAACGGACTACATACAGGTATGTGACCAATCCCTCTGTTACTTGCATCGCCATAGCATAGGTCTTGGGTTCAGGACGCGTAGGTCATGAAAAATTATTATTTTCTGCCCCGTTCCCCAACAATGGTATCAGAGCAAGGCTATGCGTAGATCTATTGTACGGATAGAACACATTTAGTATGTGGGAATAAATTCTCCAATTGTTACCCTCTCACTTGTACTCGTTTAGCATTGCGGCAATGTCCTGATGAAGCGGCCCCGACCGACCTTACGCGTTTACGCGGGACTGGTTCCACGCTTGACATATGGCTTGTGCCATATAAGTGGTTGGGGGGTGTCTGTCTCTCTAACATTAGCGATGCGAAGACGTTTGCAACAGAGGGCCCCGACAGGGGTGTAATAGAGACAATTACGGGATTGGTGTTGTGGTTGTATGTTCGTAGGTATAGAAACGGTTCTATCTCGAAAGCCCTATCAGCCACGTAAAACTTGCAAAAGATAAAGTAGAGGCGTCTAAACTTTAATTTGCGGTGGGGCATCATAGTTAGTATGATTTATACTATAGCATCCTGTTTTGCTTGTATTGAATATACGACGGTAGCATTATAGGATGATCCCTCACTAATCCAACAAAGTGTCCTTCCTTAGTGAAGCACCATCAGGAAAGATCTCCATTATGGAGGCATCGCGTGTCACACGGGTGTCAAACATATTAGCGTTCAAATGAGATGGGTGGAGCAAGCCTAGCATGTCCAGAAACATGGCCTTGCATACGCGGCATATAATCACTAAGGTTATTGTGGCGAGCCTGGCATATGTAGATATGGCCTCGGGACACAGTGATCGAAAGATCGAGCATGAGTCACATGGATGATGTGATTGGCATGATGGCCTACCTTGATAATATAGTGATGGTCGTGTCACACGGGGGAGGTATAGTTCTCAAGGATTGTGTAATCACTTAGAATAAACTATGAGGGATGTTTGTCTGAGTGGGAGTTCTAGAATTGTTTAAAACATGAACTCCTATTATGAACTTAATCTTCATGTCTTAGAAAATATCATTGTAGATAATGTCATAACCAATGTTTATAACCATGGCTCTTTAGTGTGATGTAGAACTTAAGGAAAATGGGTCTTACTTCATTGATGTGTACCAACACCGTTAGGGACATACTCATTACTAATGACTTGTTAAAACATAATACGAGAACTGCTAGGAGATACACCGGATAACTCCGTAATTGAGGAAGATGATGATGAGTATCGTATTCATTGTCTCTTATTCAATGACTGTCCGATACACCATACTTCATTTTATGGAATCTGAATTGTGAATGCAAGATTAAGACACCAACACGTATGACGTGCTAGGTGATCTTAAAAGCACTAAGTCACAAATCAGAGTAATGGAATATGAGTATATGGACGGGGTTTCTTTCAACCATGGTGGAAGGAACAACCTGTTGAGAAAGTCACTTGGAAAATGTATAAGATACATGAACACCTTGTGTACAACTTGGACTACAGAATGACTGGTTACTTTGCGATAACTGGGGAGTTGCATTCGCTTCCTCCTAGCTACAAAGACCGCGCCTAGACTATGTCATGAAGGAGAATCGTTCACCTGTCATGATGTCATGGTTAAAGTTGTGAACTTTAAAGGTAGAACCAATGAAGGAATAGTCATTGACGGAGAAAGTATATTTGATAGACGGGTTATAAATGTCTTTCCCCACGAAACACTGATTGTGGTTGATTAAGTATTCGATGCTTGAACTCACTACTTAAAGAGTGGCTTGGAAGGGATGAGGTGACAATGTGTGCTGACGGTAATCAAGATAGTTGATGGTCGACAACACTCTCCCTCTACATCTATCATTTGATTAGTATATGAATAAATTTATGATCGTTTGAGTGTGAACCTTATTAGTGTGTCTTGCATCTCACGAAGACAATTATTCATATTAGTGAGAAACAAGTCAGTTGTTCTCCTTTTATGAATGATATCTTTTATGGTCACATTACGGTTATGAATGAGTTATTCTTATATTGATGGTAGTAGTTTGATCATTTATAAGAAATATTGTAATGCCAAGAATTATCCAAACTTAGTAATGACACTACCGTTTAAGTCATGATTGGTTTGATGAAGTCTTGAGATACTTGATCTCTTGACACATGCAAACTATGCCTCTTTAGGTTAGATGACTGAAACCTCGCATTCTGGTAAAACAGAGTTTGTGATGACTGTTGCATATCATACATAGTGATGTATCATATTTCATCATGTAGTGAATTTCATTATTTCATAAACTTCAGATGTGGACTTAGATGAATATGTGTATTCACTAATGAAACATGAGTCTGGGATAGTTTGACGTGATCAAAGGGATTTCAGAATGAAGACGGGTACTAAATTAATGAGAAAAACAAGTCTCTACGATTTGATCAAAGAGACAAATGTTTTGAGTTAGCCTTCAGCATACGGACTTGTGTGAAAGTTGTTCCACAAATTAAAATGCTTGGAACACTTCAATATTGTTGATATGCCTGAACATTATAATCATACTCTATTGGATAGTGTATGGTATAAGTTATCTCTTACCGAGTTACGTTATTATTGTTTAGAGTTATTAATTTAATAAGAAAACACTCACTTCAGTATAGGGAACCATCTGATTTCGTGGAAACCAACACTATATAAGTTATGGTGTGTCATGGTTTCTAGGAAAATAATTTATGTGGTAAATTATCTTTTTAGTGTATCCTTAGTCAACTATGGATGCATCTTCCGCAACTAGGACCAAAGAGCAAAACTTGTGTTGCTAAGTTTGGTGTTGGTCAAGAAGTGTTCTTGATGAATGTGTTAATGGAAGAAAGTGAAAGTTCAAACAAGGTAATTGACCTTGCCTCCAGATGTCAAAGTAGCACAACGGAATGTGTTCCGAAACCAAAGCTCTACAATTAGAGGAGAAAATGATGATAATGATCATGGTGTTTCGGTTGAAACTTCTACTGAACAAAGTAGGATTCAAGAATACATATTTGACCTTGTGCAAAGTAATATTCATGATTCACTTGCCAAGTTAATGGAACAAGACATACCTACGAACTACGAAGAAGCGATGGTGGACCTAAGTATGAGAAATGACTATGAGTCATGGAATCCTATATTGAGTTACATTTAAGATTACATGAATCTTATCGAGTAAAGAGGTTACTTGATATTCTCAATAACTTCAAGGTTATAAGGAATAAATGTGAACATCAAAGGAAGACATCAAGATATATTTGTCATGAATGATGTTTCTGACAAATTCAAAAGGTTGAATACAATAGTAGCGATGCTTGAATCAATAGGATTATCACTACGATTGATCCAAATTGTTATCAATACCGTGATTTCCTCAAATCCTGCATTTGAAGAAGGGTTGTAATTGGTACAACGATAAGGTTTTGAAAAACATATGGACACTAGTGTCTCGTAACCTTAATTCTCAATTTGATGGATGATCAAAGTGATTTTTGGACTTAACCAAAATATTGATAAACATGCATTTGCATGAAACTGAGTGGGAGCAGAATAGTTTCCTAAATTTAATATGTGGACGACATATTTTGAGTGGGAGCTATGAGAGTATTATATCCTGAACTTAATATGTGGATGACATATTTGAATGGGAGCTGTGTGGATGTTATCCTGATCTTATATGTGACGGACATATTTGAGTGGGAGCTATGAGAGTGTCATCCTAATCTTATATGTAGCTGACATAGTTGAGTAGGAGCATGGCAACATTCTCATATATGGATAACATATTGTGAATAGTGTAGTTGGTATTAATGATTATTGAAAATCTTTCATGAATGAAGTTAAGCATTGAAAATCTATTAAGATAGATTAATGCGTTTAATATCATTGAGTCGGAATACTTTCCTGGATAAAATTCTGAAGGAGTTCAGAATGGGACAAGTCAAGAAGGTACTGCTTACTTGTATATCCAAGAGAAGTATCGAGTTAATCTCAGTACAAGAACAATGGTTAAATGAAAGAAATCGATGTGCTACATCCTCTATGCCCCTGTCATAGGTTCTTTCATATAAAACCAAAGTTTTGTACTCGACGTAATGTGACCCAAGTTCTTAGTAAGAAGAACATGTTGTGATATGACTTACGAGTAAATCATTGAACAAAGAGTTAAGTTTATCCTTCAGTGTCTGGAGAGAACTGATGATACATCTCTAATTTGTAAAGTATAGTTTAGTTGACCGTAAAGGTTACGTTGGTTCAAGTTTTAACACTAACCTGGAAAATTGAGATATCATACTAATAAATGCCTAAGTTGAAAGAAACATGGTTAGACATCAAAGTTGCATACAATGCACTAAGGATTAAATCTACAATGATATGGCTACTTTAGAAGTGGCAAGAGTTATGTTCTGGCTTAAGAAGTTCGACTTCTGACTGAGTGAGTTTCAGTGTGCATGACTATGGGAAAGTCCGTGTGACCCACCGGATGTCATTGCTGAAACATAAACAAACGAAGTCTCACTCTACCGCCGAATATATATATATACCTCATCATTATAATGGATAATGAAGTAATGTCAAACTAGGTGACATTAATGATTTGCAAAAGACATACGGATCTGAATGGTACCCAGACCGTTGATACAACCTTTTCCACAAGCAAGCATGATCTATAACCATATACATGATATGGAGTTATGATCAACAGAAAAATGCAACTAGATTATTTGTACTCTAGTGCAAGTGGGAGAATGTTGGGAATGTGCCCTAGAGGCAAATAAAATATGTTTATTGGCGTATTCCATTAGTTCATTATAAGTTTTATACTGTGCTATAACTGTATTAAGCGGAAACATTAATACACGTGTGGTATACAAACAACCAGGTCCCTAGTTAACTCTAGTAAACTAGTCCATTAGGCAATTGATGATCAAGGTTTCCTGATCATGAGATGTGAACAGTCTATTGACAATGGGGTCATGTCATTGGGAGAATCACATGATGGACACACACCCATCAGAAGTGTTGCAATGTGATCTAGTCACATAGTTCAACATTGCGATAACTATAAACGTAGTGACCCGATCCTTAAGACCGTGATGATCATACATAATTGCTATCTACCAGGATGCTTTGAGTGCATTCACCGTTACACTGAAACATGGTAACCATAAAGGTGTATCTTGGGTATTCCGAAGTAGATATGTTGATGAGTATGCAAATAGATCAAAACGAGATTTGTCCATCCGAGTGACGGATAGGTACTCTGGGCCCACTCGGTGATATTACATCATAAAGATTGCGCAATCATGTGACTAGGTCACGGGGTTGTAATATCACGGGAACGAGTAAACATGTTTGTCGGTAACGAGAATGAACTAGGTATATTGGATACCGATGATCAAACCTCGGACAAACAAAGTACCGTATGACAAAGGGACCAGGACTCAACGTTAACGGTTCAAACGATGAAGTTAATTCGATGGAAGCGCAGGGGCTCATCAAGGATTGTAACCAGATCCCACATGATGGTCATTGGTCAGAGAGTGTCTGATCATGTCTGTTGTTTCCCGAACCGTAGGGTGTCACGCTTAAGGGTATTCACGCAATAAGGATTGATTCGGGATCATCGGTAAAATAAGAGAGAACACCGGAATTGTTCCGGGAGGTGCTGGAAGTTGTTCTGGATATTTTGAAAGGTTCAAAATAATGCTTAATAATTTTTAAATATGTTTTATTATTTAATTAACTGAATTAAATATTAAAATATGATTAACTATAATTAAAAATGAATTAAAAGGCATATGGGCCTAAAGAGGCCCATTAGGGGAAGGAGGGAGCTCCCCCTTGGGCCAAGGCGCCAAGGGAGGGAGCCCACCTCCCCTAGCCGCACCAAACCCCCCCTCCTTAGGGTTTAGTCCCACATGGGAAGGGGAGGGAGGGTGGCACCCCTCCTTGTCCTATATAAGGAGGGGTGGGGGTGCCTTTTTTCTACACACAATTTTGATTTGAGACAAGTTTCTCAGATCTCTCTTCTCTCTCTTTCTCCCTCCTCGAGTGGACTCCCCTTGTTTGGAGTCTACACTTGGTTGGGGTTTGTCCACCATACGCACACCGTCGTGCTGCTGGAATCGGGATTCGAATCCATCTTCTTTCCGCTGCTCTTCTGGTTCGGAGCCCGGAGGGAACGTCGGGTACACCGTATGCGTGTAATCCCGCGAGGCGCTACACTTGTGGTGCTCCTTCATCGTTGATGCCGTGTCGCGACGTCTTTACCGACAACGTTCCGACGGGGACGTAATCCCGTCATCGGTCTTCAAGGACCAGGTGGCCTCAGGAGTCATCGTGGATCTACGCGGCATCGGGGATTTCCGGTACGACTACATCAACCACGTTCACGCGGGAACGTTTCCCGCTTAACGGCCTACATACTGGTATGTGACCAATTCCCTCCGTTACTTGCATCGCCACAGCATAGGTCTTGGGTTCAGGACGCGTAGGCCATGAAAAATTATTGTTTTCTGCCCCATTCCCCAACACGAGTTCGGGTGCTCCCTCACCCAGTAGGCAAATGAGTGCTCGAGTGACCACTCGCACCAGTTGAATTAACAGCGACTACAGAGTTTCGGGTGCTCCCTCACCCAGAAGACAAAACACATGCTCGAGTGACCACTCGCATTAGCAGAAACAACATACCTTCAGAGTTCGGGTGCTCCCTCACCCTGAAGAAAGTAAAGCATCCGAGTGACTACTCGCAAAAACTACGCAAAAGTATTCGACAATATGATCTACTCGTGCACTCGACAACTTCCCGAGTGGGTGCTTTCTTATTTTCCTCGCCCGAGTTCGCAAAAACTCCGCGAGTGACTACTAATAGCTCACTTGATCGTTTATTCCAAGTGGGTGCATAGCTAATTAGGCTCCGCACCTCTATAAAAATGATGCCTGGGCAGCGATTGCTGTACCCAGATGCCACGCAAGCTTAGCGTGTAGGTAGGACCCCGCTGCGTAGACGGCCGGGCCGGGACTTGCCACCGCGCGACTTCATTCCCGACATTTTCCATGCGCTCGCATGATTGGGAGATGAGCCGATAATGGACGCGTTAAGGCTATTTACGGGGACCGGCAGCATTGATCCTATAAGACCTCCAGCAGCATGAACTTTGCTAGACAGCGGTCGTTCCCAAGTTCTTGTCGAGGGACACGGGCTTGATTGGGCTACTGAGTTATTTTCCACTAGCGCAATTCACCGAGGCTCGACCAGTCGATTACCTTAGTCCCTTTCAGCTTAGCATCCCTCGAAATAAACATTTGTCATGGCTACAGCTGCCAGCGACTCGAAGCCGTGCTGCGCATATGAAAGTGAACGTGGATGAATTCGAGTCCCTGCGCTACTCTTCGAGTCCCCCAGGCACTCGGGGGCTACTGACGAGGGGGTGACCCCACGACTCCTGCGTGTGAGGATACCTGGTGCGTATGAATACAGAAAAGGCCCGCTGGAAGCCTCGACAGGCCCACGACTGGTCCACTCAAGGCACCGACGTTGGAGTCCGCGACCAACATGGAAAGAAAGACTTGGCGTCCCAGGAAAAACTAGATTATGCAATCGTCCCTGTAATCTGAGACGGACTCCCCGAGACCTAGCCTAGTATATAAAGGCTGGGATGGGGGACGTCTCAATACATCCAATCTAAAATCATCACTTCTAGTCTTGTGCGAACTCGCCTAGACTCCCACTGTAATCACCCCTTCGCATAATATTATCGAGCAGGAAGTGCTTCTTCTGCTAGCCGACGAGTATCGCCAACCAATTCTCTCTACGATCTAACCCAGGGTCCCGGACCATGGGATTTGCCAAGGCTGATCCTCGTCAGACTCATCTAGCTACTGATCATGGACCCATGGTCCAACATGGACTACTCACGGCACATACGGGCGGCGAGCATGGTGGTGGAGGAGTCTCCAGAGGTGAATCCTCCCACCGACAGGGTGCCGAGACAGGGTCTTCTGGTGATCCCGATCTTGGGATCGCGCCGGCGGCGGAGCAGTGGTGAAAATTCCGCAACAGAGGTCCTCCCGAGGGGTTTTCAGGGCAGGAGGGATAAATAGGCCAAAGGGGGGCACCAGGGGGCCCCACTCGACCAAAAATAGATCAATGATATGATCTGGTGACTTTTAATAATTTTTTCAATGGAGCAAATAGATTCTGTTTTCTGGACAGCATGTCACAACTTTTGGTCTACTTGCCACGGGAGCCTAAGACTTGTCACAAAGCTTGAAAATAAAGATACAATGATCTTGCTACAGTAGTAACAAACACCAAGACCACCAAAAACTAAAAGTAAAAACATTTGGGTTGCCTCCCAATAAGCGTTTTCTTTTGTGCCTTTGAGCTAGGCATGAAACAACAAGATCAAGTTTTATCAATATCTAAAGCATAGCTTTCCCATATAATGGACTCAAAAGGTAACTTAATCTTCTTTCTAGGGAAATGTTCCATGCCCTTCTTTAGGGGAAATTGGAATCTTATTGTCCCTTCTTTCATGTCAATGATAGCACCAACGATGCAAATAAAAGGTTGTCCCAAAATAATTGGACATGAGGGATCACACTCAATGTCCATGACAAGAAAATCAATGGGAACATAATTATCATTGACAACAATAATCACATCATCCATCCTTCCTAAAGGTTTATTTACGGAAGAATCAACAAGACGAACACCAAAAGAACAAGGGTCAAAAGGTTTCAATTCAAGCATATCATACATTCACTTGGGTAAAACGGAGGCACTAGCTCCAAATCACATAAAGCAAAGCAAGAAAAAATATTCATTTTGATTTTGACCATAGGATCTCAACCATCTTCTAGTTTTTTAGGAACATCATGAGGATCAATAGGAGTTTTCTTAGTAAGTAAAGACATGATCAAGTCAACCTTTTCATTTAAAGAGGAGATCTCCTCAATAGAGTTTACCTTCCTACCCGTTGAAGATCTTTCAGTGGGCCATTGAAAGTAGTTTGTCATCATATTATTTAATAGCTTTGTGGCGACACCAAGTGTAGTTGACAGAAAAGTTCCTCTCGCGGCCGAGTCCAATAGATTCCGCGAGGTAAAGTTTTAATCCTACATAGAAAGTCTGGATAACCATCCAAGTAGTCAAACCATGTGTAGGGAAATTCTTAACAAGAGATTTCATGTGTTCCTAATATAAGCATCCTTGCACTTATCCCAAGAGTCTATGCTATTCCTAGGCAAGGATTGGAGCCACTCCTTAGCTCTTCCTCTCAAAGAAAAAGGAAAAAAACTTAAGCTTAACAATATCACCATCTACTTCATTATACTCTTGCATATCACAAAGCTCAACAAAATTATTCAAAAGCATAGCAAAATCATCTACAGCAACAAAGAATAGTTCGTTCATAACAAAATTCAATAAAGCATGTTTAATCTCATAGGAAGTCGCCTCAGTGGCGGGTGCAGCAATAGGAGTGAAAATAAACTCTGCTCGTCTACGTGGACGTCGAGGTTTGCCATAGTGGCGCGGCAGTGCACGGGAGCGAGGAGGAGAGGACCTTTATGGGAACGGCGGTGCGGTTCCGGGCTGGGTAGGCGGCGGCGGCGCTGGCTTCAGACTTGCGGGGCCTGAATCATTGGGAGGCTGGAGGGGGTGACGTGGGCGCCTGTGAGCGCTCGATTTGGGGATCTAACGACCCGAAACTGGTGAGGGCTTGGGTTTCGGGATGGAAGGGATCCAGATCTGATGGGGAGGTGTTTTTATTAATAGCCATGGGGTAGGTGGGATGGAAGACGACTAAAACACCCCCGTCACATTACCTGTGTCTCGCGTTGCACATTTCTGACCGTCGTGACTCCATAAGAACTCCGATTCAGATGAAACCTCAAGCCACGTGCTCCGCGCGGCGAGCCGGTGACGACTACCATGTTTCACACCGATTACGAGAACATTGACTGGCTTCCAATAAAATAATCTGTTTATTTAATAAATGGGATTTTTATTCCATTGGCAATGGCTGATCTTGTGCCGGAAGTTGCGACAGTGTTCGGGTGAATACCCGGTGGCGCAAAAGGTCGTGTGCCATGTGGATGGGGGTCCGGTCACGCAAACCGATACAAGAAAGAGGGGGAAATATATTTCACAAATTAATAAATTTGCGAAAACAAATACTACAAACAATAAGAACAATGAACAAAATAAAATAACATGAAAATAGTTTAATTAGGGTGAAAATCCTGGCTGTTACAGAATGCTGGTCGACCTAGTATGGCGTGGTATTGGTATTGCCTGTCTACCACTTCAAACTCGAGGATCTCCATTCTGAAATTGCTCCTGCTTCCGAAAATAACGTCTAGGCTGATTCTCCTGACGGGCGAGATATATTTGCCTGGTGCGACGCTGTGGAAGGTGATGTCTGATTCTTTCAATATGGATTCTGTGGTTGCTCTTCGAGTGCGCTTTGCTCTATGTTGTACGTCTTTCTTGGGTGCTTTGGAGGGTTCGCTGAAGAGCAGGTAATTTCTGCGGCTGTGGGTTGATCTGAGTTCCCCTTCCTCGTCTTCGTAAGAGGGGATTGTGAAAATCCCATCTAGCTGGTCATGGAGTGTGTGGGTGTTCGAGTCTCCTTGTTGCTGCCGTCTTCGCTTTTTGGGTTGGTCGTGAATGTCGTGGTATTTAACCGAGTGAGTGCCTGAGCGGTGTTTGTTGCAAGCACGACTACTCGGGCTCAACTCGACTACTTCGTTGATGTAGAAATGTCAAATTTTCTTGGTGAGATCATGAGGCCTGCCGCTGAGGTCGCCGTGGCTGATAGTGGCTGCTTCGCGGCGAGTGGCACGGCTGACGTTTGGAGTCGCCGTGTGGTCGAGTGCTTGAGCTAGAGAAATTTTGAAATTGAATAATGGTGCCGCGACTGATGTTGGCTTCGGTTTCGCGGGTTCCAGATTAGCTTGATTCATTGATCGGAGAGTGGCTCGTCGCTTGATGTAGTTCTGGAATACGTCAAGAGCTTGGATCAGAATCGCACGCCGGTCAGGTGCATTCGATCGCGAGATTGGAAAGTGCGGGGTGAGGTTGAGGGTTTCGAGCAGATCGGTTCCCTCTTGGATCGTTGATGAAGTCGCCGAGTTGTCGGTTGCTAATGATGGAACCGCCGAGATCGTGAATCCAACATGCGTCTTGCCCACGGTAGGCGCCAATTGATTAGGATTAACCTCTTCACGTCCCATGGTAAGCTACCCTGGTTTTGATCATAGAACAAGGAGTGCAAGGTTGGTGATCTCCTCGGCTAACAGGAGATAGGGATTTTGTCATGGGAAAATCACGCCAGATGTCCTCATAGAGAACTTGATTGTGGGACTTAGCTACGAGTGCATGAAGAGGGAGAGTTGATCGGTGGAGAGTTGATCTGTAGATCAAAACACAGGGATTTACCCAGGTTTGGCCCCTTGATGTGGGAAATCTCGATTACAAGGGAGCTAGGATTCAATAGAGCCTCGAGCACTATGCTAGATTGATTCGCCTCTAGGACGCCCCAAGGCCTCGGGCTATATACACACCGAGTCCTAGGGCATTACAAGGAAACCGACTGTCCATAAAGTGTAGTCCTATTCTATCTCTCTGATGACTTGTCTTGCTCTTCAAGGCAGCTTGGAGTCCTTCCTTCTGGTGTCAGTGTTCGTCTTGTAGGTCGGTCGTCCTGCCGGCATATCCTTTCATCTAGGCCTTCCTTTTGGTGAGCCGGCCCATAGGTTGACTCTCTCCTCATCTTGGTCACGGAGGCCTTCTTGCTAGTTCTTCCGGGTCTGTGAGTCATCCCCCGGATAGTAGTCCCCAAGAACGCCGTGAAGCCGGCTTTAGGACGATCTTCTCTTTAGGAACGAAATGCTTCGTGGAGCCGGAAGATAAATCAAGGGATTTCTTGAGAGTACACGTGTCGCCTTATTCCTAACGGTTATATCCATAAGATCTTGCATGCAATCTTTTTCCTCGCACCAGAATCGAGGCGCCGCCCTTACTTCCCCATCTCATCATGCGTGAGAATCGAGGGGACCTTCATTTATTCATAATGCGGGTTTTTTGTACCATTGGTTGAATCAGGGTCCTCATAAACATGATCTATTCCCCCCTTCATTATTCAGATCTTCTTCTCATCCTTCGTCTTCCTCCTCTGTTTTCTCAAGATATCCGAAGGAAGGCACCGTATTTTGCGAATTTCCTTGATTGGATGACGATTCTCGAGGATCTTGCGCCAATCTTCGGGTTTATAAGTTTCCCCTTTTTGCTAAACTCTTGTCTGTCCAATTCCCTATCAATGTCGGGCCACCTTGTACGTATTTTCTAGCGGTTTTGAGTCTTCTCATGTCGGGACCCGGGGTTTGCATATGTAATTCCAGTCACAATTCAATCATATGGAGATCCGAGAGCCATACCCACTTGTCTAAGCAGACAAGGCCAAGTACAAGACACTCTCGGAAAGCTCGAACGTGAGGGGCATCCCATCCAGGCCGGATGATCAACTGAGATGGGTCCTCATCGCCCGCTCACAAGTCTAAATGATTATGGGTGCTGAAATCCCATACTCATAGACAAGTCGCCTCAGCCATACTATCGATTGAATCCTAACACTTACATAAACAGACTCCATCCCGATCTCTTAGTCGGGGTCTCGGGCAGGCTCAATCATACCACAAAGTGTGCTACGTGACAGAGTCACGAGCAATCGCATCGCGATGCCCCAAGCTGCGCACATCTAAGGGCCACTTGGTGTATAAAAGACCGCCGGCGAGAGCACAACTAAGGTATCGAACCCCACACATGACATGCACGATATAAACATACACGCATCATGCATGCCAAGTGTATAACAGCAGGTAACACAACATGAACTCTACAAACTCATAGCTTTATTGCATCTGCTAAACAGAGCAGATATAGTAGTGTTACAAGCAGAGATCACATCACTGTGATCCAACATTACATCATACAACAACGGAAGCAAATTATGTCTTAATAAAGACAAGGTAAACAAATGGCTTAAGAAGCCTTTAAGAAAACACAACGACCCTCCAGAGGGACCAGGCTGCTGTCTGGGACTACAATACTTCGTCGAAGTCGAGCTTGAGGGGAGGCCACCATCAGGGTCAGTGGTCTCGTCTCTAAAACATAGAATAAGAAAACGTGAGTACAAAGTCGTACTCAGCAAGACTTACGTCAGAACTATACTACTCATGCTCAAGTACCAAGGTAAAGGCACGTGGGGTGGTAATGCAGAAACCTTTGACTTGGCTATCCTGTACTACGACTACATAGAGTTGAGATGAGAGGCGCACACGAGTCCATCTAATCTTGAAAACCACATCAAATACACAACCATGTATCCTTCCTCGACTTCCCCACGAGGAAGAAACCCAAAGCACTCACACTTATCTTGTGATTTTTAAAGTATCCATTTTAGTTGTCTAATAATCAAGTAAAGATCTCCAAGTAGTCCATAACCGCGGACACGGCTATTCGAATAGTTCAATAACCCTGCAGGGGTGTACTTCTTCACATACGTAGCTACCACTTATCGCCTAGAACTCGTCACCTTCAAGCGGTGTCGGCGAGGATAGTACCACGACACTTACCTCACGGCTCCAACTCTAGTCCAGGGAATCGCCTATCTGAGTTGTACCCCAATCGGGAATCCGACCGGGGTTTCCGTTCAGGATCCAGACGATGTATGGACGGTCCGACAAGCCCACCTCGACGGATGGTACTGCGCTTGCCTAAAACCGTGCTACGTTGTGAAAGCAAATAGAATAAAGTTAACCCATGCGAATCCTGGACCTTAGTCGGGGTGAGTTAATAGGTCGAGAGGGGTCAAAGAGCCCAACATGTGGTAGTAATCTGTGTCTTGGATCACAACACAAGAACTCGGGGCCTAGGACAGTGTAAATGAGACAACCCACTGTGTACTCCTACACAGCCTCTCATTGTTCACTTATATTAGGGTGACTTCATCAACACGTTACCACCTTGTTGCATGTGTTCACTACCATCCCGATACATCACCCAGATGGATCAACTTCATTGCAAACAACTCTAGCATGGCATAGCATAACATGGATGAAGGGCCACATGATGAACACAAACAATCTTGTATCTGCTAGGTTGAGGTTTGCTTAATATTATGGTAGCAAAGATAGTCATGCAAAGGATGGGTTCAACTAGAGGAAGAACGGTAACATGTGAATCACCTAATCATGCATAAGAGAACAAGAGGGAAACTGGGTTTTTATAGATATGATCAAAGGGGGTTTGCTTGCCTTATTGTCGAGACTCGGGGTTGCCACTCTTCAAAGAAACAGGATCTACGTCCGGCGATGGATGTATCGAGAAGAAGCAAACACCGAGACAACAAAGTATAAACATCACATTGCAATGCACATTCAAGAATGAAACATGGCATGGTACTGATGTGATCTAGGTTCAATTTTCAACAAGTTTATTGAAGTTGATTTGAAAAAGAAATTCAAATTCAAACTCCAAATGTAGTTCAAATTAGCCAAAGTTGCATTTGCTAATGTTTGGATATGGTAAACCATGTTGTCATGTGTATGATATGCCTCTGATGTTCATGTGATAAGGTTGGCATTGCAAAGATTTAATTTGAAATGATTTAAACATTTATTTTGAATTATTCCAAATAAGCCATATAGCTAAATGCTACTGGTTCATAATCATCGACGTGTTTTTCATCTATGAAAGTATGATATTTGGAATCCTTGAATTTTTCTGATGATTTTTCATATATAAATTATTTGATTTGGAGTTATGGATTAAAAGTTATTGAATTTCAAAGATTTAATCAATTTCTAGAAATTCTGTTAAATAGAAAAAGGGTTTATTGCGCAAGCATGACACCAGCATGACGTCATGGGGCGCTGACCAGTCAACCTGATGCCTGGGACCCACCTGTCATTGTCTCTGGTATTAACTCTGTTTTAATTAGAAATAACAGGGGATTAAGGGGGTTGGGTCCCACCCGTCAGTGAGAAAGAGAGAGGGATTAAGAGGGGGTTAGCCAGGCCGGCCGGCGTTTAGCCGACGGTGGCCTCTGGCCGCGGCGTTGCTCACTCGAGCCGGCGACTCCGGCCACGGGAGGCTACGGGGAGACCACCAAATGGTCCCCCGCGCTCACGCGCATCCAGTGGGGTAGTTGGGCGGCCAAGGGGAAGCCGGAGGGCTCGACAGCGAGCAAGCCCGCGGCGGCGCCGCTCGACTGGTGAGTGAAGGAGGGCACCGGGGCACGGGGACGGTTGCGGGATGGGGGAATCGGGAGAGGACCTCACTGTGAGTACGACGAGGTGGTCGGGGAGGGAAAAAGGGCGGCGTCGGCGACGAATTTGACGACGAGGTCCGACGGCCGTGAAGGAGACGGAGGTCGCAGGCGTCGTCCTTGGGGGTCCTCGGCTCGAATTGATCAGGCGTGACGATGAAGACGAGTGCGGTGGAGCTTCTGGACAAGGCGGCGAGGTGAACGGGGCACGGTGGCCGCGGTGGTGCACGGTGGCGAGCTACGGCGGCGTTCGGGATGTCGTGGAATCTCGCCGGAGAGAGAGAGAAAAGGTCCAGGGCGAGGGGGAATTGGGGAAGAGCTTTGGGGGGCTTCTCCTGGCGAGGAGATGACGACGGGGAGAGCAGGCAGCTCCGTGGCCAGGGGAGGTGGCGGCCATGCGAGGCGCACGTCTCGGCCGTCCCTCCTTCTGGCAGAAGAGGAAGACGACACCGAGGCCAGCTGGGCTGGGCCGACCGAGGTGAGTTGGGCCAGGTAGGTGGGCCTCTTCCCTTTTCTAAATTCTTTTCTGTTTAATTCTTCTGACCTTTGTTTTGCTGTGGTAAAATAATTACCTAGGCATTTTATAAAATCCTCAAATATTTATCCTGGACATATGTGACATACTACTAGTCACTCCCAAAATTTGAAGATTTTTGGAATTCAAATTATTTGAATCCAATTCAAATAGCATTTAAATTTAATTTCCAAGCCTCTGTTTGAATATTTGAAAAATCCATGAGCATGGGTTTGACTCCAAATCATTTTTAAAATGATCATACTCATTTATAGGACTTTTCAAAATTGTTTGGAGGAATTTTGGAAAAACTTTTTGTCTGGCCTTTTATTTAAATTCTTTTTGAGGCTTTTCCAAATCCCCAATTCTTAAACCAAGAATTTAAACATGATGCAATTATTTCTAGTAATAAAAGCACTTACCAAAACTAGGGTTGTGACAACTCGCCCCCACTCAAAAGAATCTCGTCTCGAGATTCAGAAGTAGTCGGGAAGAGGGTGGGGTACTCGACACGGAGACGGTCTTCTCGTTCCCAGGTGGCTTCCTTCTCAGAATGATTGGACCACTGCACTTTGAGGAACCTGATCTTCTGACGTCGGGTGGTATGCTCAGCTTCATCGAGGATACGGACGGGATACTCTCGATACGACAGGTTTTCCTGGAGATCAAGCGTTTCGTGGTCTACTTCGCGGATGGGGTCCTTGAAGCAACGCCTAAGTTGAGATACGTGGAAGACATCGTGAACCTGAGAAAGATGCGGCGGTAGTTCAAGTTGGTAGGCAACTTCTCCACGTTTAGCTAGAATGCGAAAGGGGCCTATGTAACGTGGGGCCAATTTGCCTTTGATACCGAAGCGATGGGTTCCCTTCAGAGGAGTAACCTGGAGGTAAGCCTTCTCGTCCAGCTCGTAGCTCTCTGGCCTATGATGACGATCATAATAGCTTTTCTGACGAGACTGGGCTGTTTTTAATTGCTCACGAACAATGCGAACCTTCTCTTCTGCTTCCTGGATCATATCCAGTCCAAAGAATTGTCTTTCACCGGTTTCTGACCAGTTCAATGGTGTTCGACATTTTCGTCCATAGAGAAATTCAAAGGGTGCCATGCCCAAGCTAGATTGGAAGATGTTGTTATAAGCAAACTCGGCGAATGGAAGAGATTTCTCCCAACTCTTTCCGAATGAGATAACACAGGCTCTGAGCATGTCTTCGAGAATTTGATTGACTCTTTCTACTTGACCACTTGACTGGGGATGAAAGGCGGTGCTAAAGGAGAGATGGGTTCCCATAGCATTTTGAAAACTTTCCAAAAATCGAGAGGTGAAAAGACTTCCACGGTCTGAATTGATTTCCAAAGGAACACCATGGAGAGAAACGATCCGGGAGACATATAAATCCGCTAACTGGCTAGCAGTTATACTCTCGCGAACAGGAAGGAAATGAGCAACTTTGGAAAGATGGTCAATGACTACGAAGATGGCATTGTTTCCCTTCTGAGACTTTGGAAAGCCAGTGATGAAATCCATACTGACTTTATCCCATTTCCACTCAGGAATGGCTAAAGGTTGAAGAGTACCAACAGGTCTTTGATGCTCTGCTTTCACACGACGGCAAACATCGCACTCAGCAACAAATTGAGCGATTTCTCGCTTCATCCTAGTCCACCAAAATCTCTGGCGTAGATCTTGATACATCTTAGTACTACCAGGATGAATCGAGAGAGGGGTGTCATGGGCTTCTTTAAGGATCTGCTGCCTTAGATTCCTATTCTTCGGAACTACCATCCTATTCTCGAAGTACACAGTACCTTCATTGTCTAGGGTAAAACATTTTGCCTTACCACTAGCAATCTTCTGTTTGATATATCGGATACCTCGAGCACGTTATTGAACAGTTTTGATTTGATCCTCAAGGTTTGGTTTCACAAGCAAGGTGGAAAGGAATCCATGAGGAACAATCTCGAGATTCATCTTTCGAAATTCCTCATAGAGAAATGGTTGATACTGTTGTAACATGAGGTTGTTACAATACGACTTACGACTTAGTGCATCAGCCATGACATTGGCTTTGCCTGGGGTGTAAGAGATACTCAAGTCGTAATCTTTTATCAACTCTATCCAGCGTCTTTGCCTGAGATTAAGATCTGGCTGGGTGAATATGTATTTGAGGCTTTGGTGATCGGTATCAATTTCACAACGATTACCAAGGAGGTAATGTCGCCAAGTCTTCAGGGCATGAACTACGGCAGCGAGTTCAAGATCATGGGTAGGATAGTTTTCTTCATGTGGACGCAACTGGCGTGAAGCATAATCTACCACATGTCGATCTTGCATAAGTATGCATCCTAACCCTTGCCGTGAAGCATCACAATAGATCTCGAAATACCTTTTGGTGTCTGGAGGTGCAAGTACGGGTGCAGAAGTCAACCTTCTTTTTAGCTCTTGAAAGCTTTCCTCGCACTTGGGAGTCCATAGGAATTTCTTATCTTTCTTGAGGAGTTCAGTCAGAGGCTTTGCAACTTTAGAAAAGTTCTCGACGAAGCGGCGACAATAGCTTGCTAGGCCAAGAAAACTCCTAACTTGCTTAACCGATTCAGGTGGAGTCCAGTCAAGGACGGCGTGAACTCTCTCGGGATTGACTGCAACACCTTTCGCAGAAATCACGTGGCCTAAGTAGGTCACTTCTGGAAACCAAAATTCACACTTGGAGAATTTAGCATAAAGGCGATGCTCTCTAAGTTTCATCAATACCAGCCTAAGATGTTCTGCGTGCTCTTCTTCGTTCTTCGAGTAGATGAGAATGTCATCAAGATAAACCACAACAAATTTATCTAAGTACTCCATGAAGATCGAATTCATCAAGCGCGAAAAAGTGGATGGGGCATTGGTTAAACCGAAGGACATGACGGTGTACTCATAAAGACCATAACGAGTAGTAAAAGCCGTCTTGGGAATGTCCTCGTTTCTGATTTTGATTTGATGATAACCTAATCTCAAATCCATCTTGGAGAAGACAGAGGATCCAGCAAGTTGATCATAAAGATCATTGATCCTGGGAAGTGGGTACTTGTTCTTTATCGTCGCTAAATTTAGCGGGCGATAGTCTACGCACATCCTTTTTGTTCCATCTTTCTTCGTTACGAACAGAACGGGGCAACCCCATGGCGATGAGCTAGAGCGGATGAAGCCTTTTGCCAACGAAGCATCAAGTTGGGTTTTTAGCTCAGCTAACTCATGTGGGGCCATTCTATATGGGCGTCTGGAAATTGGGGCTGTGCCTGGTACAAGATCCACTATGAATTCCACAGACCTGTCGGGTGGCATTCCCGGCAGCTCTTCTGGAAATACATCCGGAAAGTCACAAACTATCGGAATATCTTCAAGGTTAGGAAGGGGATGTTCATTCAACGAATATAGCTGGGTTTCTGAACCTTGAGATGTGAAACGGACTATCTTGCCGGAAGGATGAGTGAGTTGGACTGATTTAGTGGCACAATCAATCTTGGCACGGTGTTTGGACAACCAATCCATACCTAAGATGATATCGATATCTGAGGATTTGAGGGCTATGAGAGAAGCAAAGAATACAACATCCTCAACAGCAATTTCATTGTCATGACTTACCCTACTGGTACGCCATGTGGATCCTGGAGTTTTAATCATGAAAGGGGTAGGCAGCTCCTCAAATGAAATGTCATGCAGGAGTGTGAACTTTTCAGACAAAAAGGAATGAGAAGCTCCAGAATCAAATAGAACAGAAGCAGGTTTGGAGTTGACAGGAAGTGTACCGAGTACGACCTTCTCTTGGGCTTCTTTGATGGTGGCATGGTTCACACGTCCGTATTCAACAATAGCGGACTTGGCTTTGGAAGGCTTTGGTGGCTTAGTTTTGGCTTTATGTTTTGGACGAGGAGGAACATTCTCATGCAAAGAACACTATCGTGCAATGTGGCCAGGATTACCACACTTGTAGCACAAACGGGTGTTAGGTTGTGGAGTTTGTATGGCAAGCTCTCTACTACCTTTCTGGGTTTTCTTGCTTTGTGGAGATGGTCTTGGAATCAAGTGCGAAGGAATGGCACTAGTTGGGATCCAAAATCGACGTTTCTGAGAACCCGAACTAGAAGAGGAAGCAAGATCATGATCACGCTTGCGAGACTCTTCAAAGACCTCATTTCCATGCTCAGCTCTGAATGATCTATTGACCAAATCCTCGAAGTTGACGAATTCAAGGAGATTGAGATCATGACGAAGGACAGGGCTAAGTCCCTTGCGGAACCTTGCTTGCTTCTTGGCATCGGTTGATATCTTCTCAGGGGCATAACGAGAAAGACGATTGAACTCAGGCCTGTACTGATGAACAGTCATATTTCCCTGAGATAGGGTGCAGAACTCTTCTCTCTTTCTTTCCATCAGCTCATCCAGAATGTGGTACCCTTGGAAGGCATCACGGAACTCCTGCCAAGTCACTACGTGACCATCAGGCTGCATTGCAACAAAACTTTCCCACCATTCACCAGCAGCACCTTCCAGAAAGTATGCCGCAAACATCACACGATCATCTGGAGAAACATGCGCCGTCTCAAGCTTACGCTCGATGGAACGGAGCCAATCATCGGCATCAAGAGGCTCAGATGAACATCGGAAAACTGGCGGGTTCAAAAGAATAAAATCCTGGATGGATATTACCGCATCTCGCTGGAGAGAAGTATTCTTCTCAATGAGCTCCAAAAGGCGTGTTTGATCACATCGATTTCGCTCAGCCTCCATCATGATTTCCGCTGCAGAAGGCGGTGAAGGAGGACCATCATCACCACTTTGATTAATGTGACCAGATTCAACACATCTAGTTCCACCTGACATTTTGTGTGATAAAAATCAACAACCAGACTAGGATTTATGATGGAATCAAAGCAAAGATGATATAATTTAAGAGCGGACGAGATTGTAATGCAATAGCATTGGAATCATTGGAAACACGGGACAAATCGGACAGCATAACGGCTGTACCGGGGTGAAAAGATGAATCAATCTGCAAGAATGACCAGAACCTTCTCAAAAGGCTTGATGGAATGGTGACTCTAGACAACCAAAACAATCCTACGGTTAATGAGAGTCAAACAACGAGATGTTCTAGTATAGACATAGAAGAGCCTAGTCCTATCATCCCGTAGAAAAGATGAGGGTGAATCAGAACTCAGATCGATGAGGGTAAGGAGAAAAAGAAGCCTTACGTTGTTCCCTTATACCCAAAGTAACTATATAACTATAGAATGCTAGACTCGACTTCGGCCAAGGTTTACTAATCCTACAGGCAGTCCTACTCTGATACCAAGTCTGTCGGGACCCGGGGTTTGCATATGTAATTCCAGTCACAATTCAATCATATGGAGAGCCGAGAGCCATACCCACTTGTCTAAGCAGACAAGGCCAAGTACCAGACACTCTCGGAAAGCTCGAACGTGAGGGGCATCCCATCCAGGCCGGATGATCAACTGAGATGGGTCCTCATCGCCCGCTCACAAGTCTAAATGATTATGGGTGGTGAAATCCCATACTCATAGACAAGTCGCCTCAACCATACTATCGATTGAATCCTAACACTTACATAAACAGACTCCAGCCCGATCTCTTAGTCGGGGTCTCGGGCGGGCTCAATCATACCACAAAGTGTGCTACGTGACAGAGTCACGAGCAATCGCATCGCGATGCCCCAAGCTGCGCACATCTAAGGGCCACTTGGTGTATAAAAGACCGCCGGCGAGAGCACAACTAAGGTATCGAACCCCACACATGACATGCACGATATAAACATACACGCAGCATGCATGCCAAGTGTATAACAGCAGGTAACACAACATGAACTCTACAAACTCATAGCTTTATTGCATCTGCTAAACAAAGCAGATATAGTAGTGTTACAAGCAGAGATCACATCACTGTGATCCAACATTACATCATACAACAACGGAAGCAAATTATGTCTTAATAAAGACAAGGTTAACAAATGGCTTAAGAAGCCTTTAAGAAAACACAACGACCCTCCAGAGGGACCAGGCTGCTGTCTGGGACTACAATACTTCGTCGAAGTCGAGCTTGAGGGGAGGCCACCATCAGGGTCAGTGGTCTCGTCTCTAAAACATAGAATAAGAAAACGTGAGTACAAAGTCGTACTCAGCAAGACTTACGTCAGAACTATACTACTCATGCTCAAGTACCAAGGTAAAGGCACGTGGGGTGGTAATGCAGAAACCTTTGACTTGGCTATCCTGTACTACGACTACATAGAGTTGAGATGAGAGGCGCACACGAGTCCATCTAATCTTGAAAACCACATCAAATACACAACCATGTATCCTTCCTCGACTTCCCCACGAGGAAGAAACCCAAAGCACTCACACTTATCTTGTGATTTTTAAAGTATCCATTCTAGTTGTCTAATAATCAAGTAAAGATCTCCAAGTAGTCCATAACCGCGGACACGGCTATTCGAATAGTTCATTAACCCTGCAGGGGTGTACTTCTTCACATACGTAGCTACCACTTATCGCCTAGAACTCGTCACCTTCAAGCGGTGTCGGCGAGGATAGTACCACGACACTTACCTCATGGCTCCAAATCTAGTCCAGGGAATCGCCTATCTGAGTTGTACCCCAATCGGGAATCCGGCCGGGGTTTCCGTTCAGGACCCAGACGATGTATGGACGGTCCGACAAGCCCACCTCGACGGATGGTACTGCGCTTGCCTAAAACCGTGCTACGTTATGAAAGCAAATAGAATAAAGTTAACCCATGCGAATCCTGGACCTTAGTCGGGGTGAGTTAATAGGTCGAGAGGGGTCAAAGAGCCCAACATGTGGTAGTAATCTGTGTCTTGGATCACAACACAAGAACTCGGGGCCTAGGGCAGTGTAAATGAGACAACCCACTGTGTACTCCTACACAGCCTCTCATTGTTCACTTATATTAGGGTGACTTCATCAACACGTTACCACCTTGTTGCATGTGTTCACTACCATCCCGATACATCACCCAGATGGATCAACTTCATTGCAAACAACTCTAGCATGGCATAGCATAACATGGATGAAGGGCCACATGATGAACACAAACAATCTTGTATCTGCTAGGTTGAGGTTTTCTTAATACTGTGGTAGCAAAGATAGGTCATGCAAAGGATGGTTTCAACTAGCGGAAGAACGGTAACATGTGAATCACCTAATCATGCATAAGAGAACAAGAGGGAAACTGGGTTTTTATAGATATGATCAAAGGGGGTTTTCTTGCCTTATTGTCGAGACTCGGGGTTGCCACTCTTCGAAGAAATAGGATCTACGTCCGGCGATGGATCTATCGAGAAGAAGCAAACACCAAGACAAAAAAGTATAAACATCACATGGCAATGCACATTCAAGAATGAAACATGGCATGGTACTGATGTGATCTAGGTTCAATTTGCAACAAGTTTATTGAAGTTGATTTGAAAAAGAAATTCAAATTCAAACTCCAAATGTGGTTCAAATTAGCCAAAGTTGCATTTGCTAATGTTTGGATATGGTAAACCATGTTGTCATGTGTATGATATGCCTCTGATGTTCATGTGATAAGGTTGGCATTGCAAAGATTTAATTTGAAATGATTTAAACATTTATTTTGAATTATTCCAAATAAGCCATATAGCTAAATGCTACTGGTTCATCATCATAGATGTGTTTTTCATCTATGAAAGTAATATATTTGGAATCCTTGAATTTTTCTGATGATTTTTCATATATAAATTATTTGATTTGGAGTTATGGATTAAAAGTTATTGAATTTCAAAGATTTAATCAATTTCTGGAAATTTAGTTAAATAGAAAAAGGGTTTATTGTGCAAGCATGACACCAGCATGACGTCATGGGGCGCTGACCAGTCAACGTGACGCCTGGGACCCACCTGTCATTGTCTCTGGTATTAACTCTGTTTTAATTAGAAATAACAGGGGATTAAGGGGGTTGGGTCCCACCCGTCAGTGAGAAAGAGAGAGGGATTAAGAGGGGGTTAGCCAGGCCGGCCGGCGTTTAGCCACCGGTGGCCTCTGGCCGCGGCGGTGCTCACTGGAGCCGGCGACTCCGCCCATGGGAGGCTACGGGGAGACCACCAAATGGTCCCCCGCGCTCACGCGCATCCAGTGGGGCAGTTGGGCGGCCAAGGGGAAGCCGGAGGGCTCGACGGCGAGCAAGCCCGTGGCGGCGCCGCTCGGCTGGTGAGGGAAGGAGGGCACCGGGGCACGAGGACGGTTGCGGGATGGGGGAAACGGGAGAGGACCTCACCGTGAGTACGACGAGGTGGTCGGGGAGGGCAAACGGGCGGCGTCGGCGACGAGTTTGACGGCGAGGTCCGGCGGCCGTGAAGGAGACGGAGGTCGCAGGCGTCGTCCTTGGGGTCCTCGTCTCGAATTGATCAGGCGTGACAATGAAGACGAGTGCGGTGGAGCTTCTGGACAAGGCGGCGAGGTGAACGGGGCACGGTGGCCGCGGTGGTGCACGGTGGTGAGCTACGGCGGCGTTCGGGATGTCGTGGAATCTCGCCGGAGAGAGAGAGAAAAGGTCCAGGGCGAGGGGGAATTGGGGAAGAGCTTCGGGGGGCTTCTCCTGGCGAGGAGATGAGGACGGGGAGAGCAGGAAGCTCCGTGGCCAGGGGAGGTGGCGGCCATGCGAGGCGCACGGCTCGGCCGTCCCTCCTTCTGGCAGAAGAGGAAGAAGACACCGAGGCCATGTGGGCTGGGCCGGCCGAGGTGAGTTGGGCCAGGTAGGTGGGCGTCTTCCCTTTTCTAAATTCTTTTCTGTTTAATTCTTCTGACCTTTGTTTTGCTGTGGTAAAATAATTACCTAGGCATTTTATAAAATCCTCAAATATTTATCCTGGACATATGTGACATACTACTAGTCACTCCCAAAATTTGAAGATTTTTGGAATTCAAATTATTTGAATCCAATTCAAATAGCATTTAAATTTAATTTCCAAGCCTCTGTTTGAATATTTGAAAAATCCATGAGCATGGGTTTGACTCCAAATCATTTTTAAAATGATCATACTCATTTATAGGACTTTTCCAAATTGTTTGGAGGAATTTTGGAAAAACTTTTTATCTGGCCTTTTATTTAAATTCTTTTTGAGGCTTTTCCAAATCCCCAATTCTTAAACCAAGAATTTAAACATGATGCAATTATTTCTAGTAATAAAAGAACATACCAAAACTAGGGTTGTGACATCTCAGCAAAACTTTATTTGACTAAAAAACATGTGGATTATGTCTGCATCCCAAAGAGTTCTTGGTTGAATCTAGCCATGGCCGATTTATGATACTTTTATTAACCCCCTTAGGGTTTAAACTAAGATTTCCTTCAATCTCTTACTCTGTTGTTCATTGTGATGTCCGCCCCAGACAATGTCAAGAAATGCTACCACGAAGAAGGCTGAGATAGCCAAAAAGAAAGGAGTCGCCGGAAGGGTTAAGTCCCAGGCCAGAGCGACTCTGAACGTCGACTGGGTCGGATCTTCCATGGGCTTAGATCGGCTCACCGAGCTGCATGCTCGCTGTCTGCTTCCTTCCTAGAAATCTATTGGTTGGTGATTTCCTCTCAACGAGACTCGACCTCAACCCAAGGAAAACTAGGTGGTGGTGCTTGCGGATCATGTACCTCATGGTTTTCGTCCTCCCGGGTCTCGCTTCTTAAGGAGTCTTCTGATTTTTTTGGGTTGTGCCCTCAAGATTTATCTGCCGGATATTAGTAACTTCACAGTTTTTTTGAGCTATATATCCAGATGGATCCTTCAATTCCTTTGTTCTAGGAGTTTTTCTATGGGAATATACAGACTGAACGAAGCGGAGGCCGCCTCATGGAATGTGGAGCTGTATCCATTCAGCGACGTGCTCGCCGTAGTTTTCCAAAGATAGAACTTCATAGTCGGGTGAGGAATGGCAGAGATCCTTCTTCTATTGCAAGGATACTAGCCCAGAGGGTGAGCCTCCTTTGCCTGGCTTTCGTAAAGACCAACTTACATAGTCTCCTATTCTGAATTCCTGGCCCACCATGGAGGATAAGAAGAAGCTTGAGCCGGTTCTCCGGTGAGTCAATGCTCTCTTATCCCATGACTTATGTGTCGGTGATCTGGTGAAATTTTGGGTCGGAAGGCAGATCCAACCCTTAAGCGTGCACTCCCGGCTCTTATGTGAGTACTCTGGTCCGGGAGGTGATATGAGTTCTTCTCAAGTAGCCATGGGGACGATTGAAGTGATTCAGTCCGGGAAGAAGCTCCTTGGGGTGTCGGTAGCGGCGATCAGTCAAATAGGTCTGAGTCCCTTCGGGGATCGTAACCGAGCCCCTCAGGTACTGTATTTTTATTACTTCCGACCTTGGGTAAGATGTAATTTTCTTACTATTTCTATGCTTTACAGATCGACGATCCATGGTGGTACACTACTCGTTCCTCGACTTCTGTCGAGGGAGTTGGGGAGGATGATGAGGACGAAGAAGAAGAGTCAGAGAGGGACCGTAGATTTTCTTTCTCCTTATTTTCTTATTCCTTGTGTCGTCCTTTTGAATCACATGATGACCATGCATAATTGATTTTTCTGGAGGAGCAAGAGGATGACGGGGGTGGGGGGGGGGGTGGGGGCTCTGTCAGGTGATGGTGAGGAGTCAGATGTAGCCCCTTTGGACGAAGAGGTATCTGCACTGATAGTCCTTCTTTTGTGCGTGTATTTTTGTACTTTTGGAAGATTCCTTCTACTCACCGAGCATGTAGGTAGCAGGAGGAAGAAAACGTTGTAATGAGGTGAGTTCGGCTGCTCTTCCGAGCGCGAGCCCCCAGCTTACTGATAGGGAGGTTCGAGATCGTCTGTCGAGTTACAAGGATCCTATATTAAGCGGGGGTAGTAGCCGAGTTAGAGCATCATCGCCTGATGAGTCGGAGGACGACGATTTTGATAAATTCAAAGTGGCTATTGGGTAACTTATCTTCTTCCTTCCAAATTTTACGTTCTAGTTGGTGTAGCAGTACATTCTTGTTTGGTTGTACAGGGGACGGGTCGTACCAGATGAGCCGTGTGGATTAGAGGACGTGGTTTCCTGTCCTGCTGCCAGTTCTTTGCCAACTCGGCGAGGGGTCTCCCTTAATGTTGATAAGGCTGCTATTTTGAGTCAGGGGGCAATGGCGACACCTTCAGCATCCATGCCTGTGACTATCTCATGGACTAGTGGACTGGTGGGTGATCAGGCTCTGATGCTGCAAGTCCTCGTGGCAGCCTTGAACGCCTTACGTATGGTCCTTACCACCCCAATCAATGCAGAAAATCAAGAGTCACAGAAGGCAAGAGGATGGAAAAGGATAGTGAATGGGATGAACATCAAACATGGAGACAAGTTGTTCTCCATATTACATAATGGAATGTGGGGTGTATTTTGGTTTTTTTCATTTCACCTTGTGGTCGTGATCAGTAGGTTGGTTCGTAGTTGTTGTTAAACATTATGTTGTTGGATATTAGCGAAGTTAAACTAGGAAAAGTTAACCTTTGTGTTCGATATTAACCTTTGTGTTGGATATTATGACCATGTGATAATATATATGAGATGATCGATTTGGACTATTGTCTATGTATGAGATATTGAGGTGTGTGTGTCTATAAATTGATGATACTATTGTGTGAATTATACTATGAAACTTGTACAAACAAATATGAGAAAATAGGAAGAAAAGGAAAAAAATTGAAAAATATTACTAGTAGCGCCTGACAGAGGCACGCGCTGTCGCTATATCTATTAGTAGCGCCCAATCCGGGAGGCGCTACTGCTAACCCTACGTAGCAGTAGAGGTTGCCAGCGCCCGCTGCTTCTACAAGTTAGCTGTAGCGTGCTATCAGCAGCGCGCCGTGGGGCGCTACTAATAAGCCAATATGGGGCGCTACTACTAGCCTTTCTCCTAGTAGTGCATTGCCTAGGGGTTAATTTAATCGAACAACAGGGAGTTATATTAGTACTGGCCCACATGTCATTCACTCACCAGGGGGCATTTTGATTAACATTTTACTTTACCACTGTAATTAGGGGTGGGGGCCATATGTCAGTGTGATATGAAGGGGTGTTAGCTTAACAGAGGGATTAGGCCCTAACCAAATATGGTCATGGCCCACCTGTCAGTGAGCCAGCCCCACTGTCCATACCAGCCTCGCCGGAGATGACTACAGGAGGGGACGGCGGTGAGTGCACGCTCTCCTCTAGCCACCAAATGTCGCACAAAAAGGGAGGGATTGAACGAGCACCAGATCGTGCATCTACAAGTGACACAAGCGCGGGCTGGCACGGCCTATCACGCCGGCGACGAGCACCATTTGCGGCGGACGGAGCACGGCTCGGTGAGGAACGGCGTCACAGTGTACGCGAGAAAGCGGGGAGGGGGAAAGATGCGACAGCTCACATCGAACTCGTCGGGGAGGGCAGCGGGCACGGGGAAGCTCTGTGGTTGGCGGATTGATGACTACGACGAGGCGGATGTGGCAGGGAAGAAGAGAAGGGGGTGTCGCCTTTGCTATGCTTGAGCTCGATTGCTCGCATGGGGAGACGAAGCCGAGGACGAGGAGTCGGCTAGAGAAGGTTGCATGGCCTGGGGCGGCCGTTGGCCGCGCAGGCTCTACGGCGCAGCCACAGCGCAACCATGGCCGAGCTCGGGGAGAGGAAGAGGGGGCGAGGGGGTGGAATGGATCTCGATCCAGGGCTAGAGGGTTGCGTGGCAGTCCTTATCTACCGTGGGAGCCCGTGGATGGCTTCCACGACAATAGGGGCGTGGCCAGACGTGGGATGCCTGCCACGGCACCCCCAAGAACAGAGGTAGAAGAAAAGGGGGTGGGAGCTGGGTTGGGCAGGTTGGCCTTTGCCCTGGGCGAGGGATAGGGGTTTCCCATTTTGCATTTTTTTTCTATTTTTCTTTTGTATTTATATCTTGTTTAGCTATCATTTTATTTTTGTAAATTGTGCAAATGATTAAAATATTCACATTACATATTTCCACACTGTTACAAAAAGTTTGGAGCAGTAATAAATTCATTTGAATAGTTTATAAAATTTAAAGTGCTAATTATGGTTCCATTAGTTACTGTTTTGATTTATTTAAATAATTTAATAAATCCCCATTTCTATTTTATTATGACCTAGTGGTTATTGGGCATTTAATAAAATTGGTTGCACAATTTTTGGTTAAAGTTTTATTTCCACATAGATTTGAAATTTTTATCTAGGATGAATTTGAACAAGCCATGATCAAGGGTGATCATTATGAGCATAATCATGATTACTTGGCATTAGATAAGGTGATCATTGTAGCATGATACCCGGGGTGTTACAGTACTAACCTTTTCATTTATAATTACTAGCCTTGCATCACCTGGTACGTTTAAAGTTGAATCCTGGGGGTACATATTTATTTTGCTATAACTCGGCATGACATACAATTCTGTATACGGACTCATGCACTACAAAATCGGGGATATTTTTTGACAAAAACCCGCGTCACAGAGGGACAAACGTCATCGAAGTTTGATTTTCTTCGACGGGTACCGTCACAGTTATAATCCCCCCGATCCGGATCTTCGAGGGAACTTCAGTAACATCCTAACCAAATTTTAAATGACACATTTGACCGTCACTACGGGCGTGTATTTTCTGAGAAGTTGTTTAGTGTCACATGAAAATTTTCGAGCGTCATTTATTGACTGCGTAAAAAAATAGTGGTAACTGTTTTTCAGATCGGTCGATGCACGGGATCTCTTTTTTCTCTTGACGGGATCGCTTCTTTGTCATGAAGGGATCTCTTTTTTTCCATGAAGGGATCTGTTATTTTTCATGGCGGGAACTTGGAATTTGGATCTCTTATAAAAGGAATTGGGAAGGTCGACTTAGGTCCCTCCTATACTACTACGTCTCCGGCGAGGCTAGAGGGCGACACGGCAAGGTGAACGCGGCTGGGGTGGTACCGCGAGGAGAGGAGCCATGTTGAACAGAGAATCGAGGCACCCCTGATGAATAGAGAAGTGACGCGCAACGGCGACAGAGTGAAACAGGGGTGATTTCAGGTGCGATCTACTTACTAAAAGACAAATTTTTTTGTTTTCCTGGATTTTGCGATGCAAAATCTTATGCAACACATCCTTATGTTTTTTCAGGAAATGGATCGCTCCTGGATTAATAGTATAGCCAAGATGACCCCGGAATACACTTAGGGCGTGAAATGTTTTATCAATTTCGCGCTTCTTCGTAACAACGAGTTTTCAGAAATGGTGTGCCCATGCATCAGGTGTCGTAATTTGTACAACCATGCCGTAGAAATTGTTCGACGTCACATATACATCAATGTTATGTGCAACTACTATACGACATGGATCTTTCATGGGGAAAGTATTGGTAGTAACAATGAATCTCCTGATAAAACTGTTGAGTCTGATGATCTAGAGCTTGCGAACGCATCATGTCATGATAATGTGGGAGGTATGATGGAAAACTTGGTATATGAATCGGGTAATTTTCCATTATTTTTTGTTTTTCCTTTGGCTGTGTGCATCTTGGATGCCTTTACCACATCTTGTAGGTGCAGAGGCTGGGTGTAATTGTTATCTTCCCGATATTACTATATTCCATTTTTTGGAGAGAAAAATGTGAATCAGGTGACACGGGTGTTTTTAGAAAATTATTGCAAGAAGCGCAGGCAGAACTCTATCATGGATGCAGTAGTACGACACGGTTGTCATTCATTTTGAGGATGCTTCATCGTAAAACAAAAAACCATATGACCAACAGGGCATTCGATTTTTTCTTTGGTGAACTAAAAAAATTATGCCTGCAGAAATCAACCTTCAGAAATCATATGCTGAGGCTAAGAGAGTTCTTCCTGAAGTTGGTATGGGTTATGAGACAATTGATATATGTAAGCATGACTACAGTTTGTTTTGGGGAGACCATGCTACTAGTACTCATTTTCCGGAGTGTGCTCATTCAAGGTGGAGATACCAGGATCGAAAGAGAAAGGTTCCTCACAAGAACCTTCGGTAATTTCCGATAATCCCACGGTTCCAAAGATGTTTTTTATTCCAGAGAAATTTCATAGCACACCCGGTGGCACAAGGACATGAGATATGTAGAGAGGAATGTCATGACGCACCCCTCTGATGGAAAGGCATGGGAGCACTTTGATGAGGTCCATAAACCCTTTGTTGTAGATCCCCACAACTTGAGGTTAGGCGTTGCAACAGATGGGTTCAATCCCTTTGGACACATGAGCAGTACATACAGTACGTGGCCTGTTTTTCTAATCCCTTACAACTTCCCACCTTGGATGTGCATAGACCAATCCAAATTCATGATGACATTTCTAATTCCGGGAAAATATTGACCAGGAAAGGATTTTCATGTATTCATGAAACCACTGATTCATGATTTGAAGAAGCTCTGGGATGTTGTACCAACAAAAGATGTTTTGGAGAATAAAGAGTTCAACTTGTGTGCGGCGATTCTGTGGACCATTCATGATTATCCTGCATATGGCACTACCTTAGGTCGGAGTACAAAGCGTTATTATGCATGTGCGTCTTGCGACAAAAATCCTTGCAATGTGAAACTGAAAAATAAAATTGGATATATTGGCCATCGTCGATTCCTTGATGATGGACATACCTTCAGAAAACAGGCGAAAGCTTTTAATAAAAAGAAATATTTTGGTAAACGACCACTGAAGTTCACGAGAGAAGAAGTTGTTGTGCACATAGAGGATGCTAAGAAGAATTTCAAACCAGGCAAGTACCCAGAAAATAAAACTAGAAAGAGAAAGTATGCGAGCGTGAATCATCCTACATGGCATCTCAAGGATAGCTTTCATGATTTGGATTACTGGCACACTCTTTTGTTACCTCACAAACTGGATGTCATGCACATTGAGAAGAACATATGTGTGAGTATCCTTGGTACACTTCTTGAACTTGAGGGCAAGAACAAGGATACAATCAGCGCAAGATTGGATTTACAGAAATTGAATATGTGGAAGGACAATTGGTTGAAAGAAAGTGTGAAAAATAAGGGTACTTTAAAGAAGCCTCTTGCTCCGTGGATGCTTACAAAGTAAGGTAAGATAAAGTTGTGCAAGTTTCTGGTAGGCGTTAAATTGCCATTCGGTCACGCTGCAAACCTGGAAACATATGTGGATGTGGTAACTGGTAAATTACATGGTCTTAAGACGCATGATTACCACATACTCCTCCATTCTATCTTACCAGGTAGTCTTAGAGGGATTGCCTCGAAGGATATGTATGAAGCTATCGCCCAACTAGGAAGATTTTTTAAGGACTTGTGTGCTAAGACACTAGACGTCAGCGTCGTTGAAGAATTGAAGAAAGAAATCCCTTTAATTCTTTGCAACCTTGATAAGGTCTTCCCACCTGCTTTCTTTGATGTGATGATGCACCTTCCTATCCATATTCCGGAGGAGGCACTTCTAACGGGCCCTGTCCATTATGGTTGGATGTTTCCAGTTGAGAGAAAGCTTGGGTACCTGAAGGGAATTGTTCGTAACAAAGCAAGGGCCGATGGTTCAATAGCCGAGACCTATATCATCGATGAGAGCTCCACATTTGTGTCCAGATATTTCGACAGTGACATACAAAGCAGATTTAACATTGCAGACTGGAATATGGGTACGAATGGTCGTAAAAAGAATAACCAGGTTAAACCCATGGAAGGAGAATTAAGTATATTTTCATCTGTTGTTCATGGCGTCAGGTCGAAAGATTTATGGTTATTTTCAATAGAGCAGGTGACCAAAATTCATAGATATATACTAGACAATTGTCCAGAAGTTGAACCATATATCGAGTAAGTATATATCACCTCTCTAGTACATTGTTGCAAAATATTTTAATTAAGTTCATATATAACAAGTTTACATTTTTTTCCACGGGCTTCACAAGGCATAATTGAAGAAAAAAGGTGTGTTTAACTGGGAGAAGAGGCACAATGAGGAGTATGCTAATTGGTTCGCAGAGCATGTGAGGAAATTAAAAAACACATCCAAACCTTTGCAGGATATATCAAAATGGCCAGAATGTGTTGTATATAGGATGGAAGACTGAAGTGTGAACGGTGCTTTGTTTCGTACTGTCGAGGCAGATAAAAACAAAAAGACTCAAAATGCTGGCGTCATGTTGAAGGTATGTATGGAAAAATCTGAAGAAGCTGAAATATATGGGGGTTTTAAGGAATTTTTTGAGTTGCAGTATGATGAGAAATAAGTATTTGTGTTTCAATGTGATTGGTATGACCTTTCTGGAAGTAGGATGAAAGGGACGAAGATGAAGTCCGATGGTTATTTTAAAAGTGTAAATACTTATGTCTTTTGGTACAAGGATGATCCATACATGCTAGCGTCCCAAGCTAGCACATGTATGTATTTGGAGGACACAAAGGATGGACATCCATGGAAGGTGGTTCTGCCTATCGAGTTGAGAGGTACATATGATGTTCTAGAAAAGAATGATAATGATGAACCTCGAAAAAATAAAGTAGCCTACCAGGAAGCAGGTAATACTACACGTCGTATCGTTGCTGATGTTGAGCAGGGAAACGAGGTAGACGATGTTCCGTACAAGTGGATGATGTAGAGGAGAATGTTGATGTTTGCGACAAATACATCAGTCTAGATGGCTAAGAAGGGGGAGAAGTTCCTATTTATGTTGTTGAAGAATTAAAGTGTAAAGAAATTTCTTTCTTTGAGCTCAGCGACGATGAACAAGTTGACGAGGAAATCCTGGAACCACAAGATTATGATAGTTATGTAGAATAAGAACTATTTCATTGCAATTTTTCTTGGCTTGTTGAAGCGTTTTCTGTTCTGTCTTATTACTCGGTACTGGTGTTGAATATCTTACGCATTTTCGAATTTACTGTCTTGTAATATTTCGGAAAGTGTTGTCAACTATATATTTTTGAAAGAAATCCAGTTCATTTCTATGAGTGTTTGCAAACATTTCTGAAGGTAATCACATCATTTCACATGATTCATCTGCCGAGTGATGATTGATTAAGTAACACAGATGTGATTTAACTGAAATAGAGTATACTTCTAAAGGAATAGCGTTACAACAAGATAAGATCAGTACGACAACAGAAAAATTGAGAACATATGTAGATCTTTTATCTTGAGCAGTTCAGATTTCATATAAAGAAATCAAACAAGTTCAACTACATACTTCAACAACTAGACGAAATGAACCCAGGATGACTATAACTTAGTTAAGTCTTAAAAAATAATAGGCAGAAGGCTAGGAAGCCATCATCATGTCTCGTAGGACCAGAATATAAACAAATCTACCAACAATATCCGATCCCATGCTCCGGCTCCCACTTATTCTTGAGGGACTTCTGCATTATCCTATTTTCTGCTGCATCAAGGCCCTGCAAGTTGAAGTCGACACGATTCCATATGGCGTAGAATGCATATGCATCCTTGCATGCGTACATGATTTTCTCCTCGCAAAGTGGCTCCGCCCAGCGAACATGATAATCCTTGTTGAAGCCATCCTTTAGTTTTAAGAAAGAGGAATCAACGAGGCGTCCCGCCACATTCTCTAGTGAAACAAGAGCCTTCGCTGAATGAGGAACAACCCAATCCGCTTGGATGTCGAAGTAATTGGTTACTTCGATGTCCCATCGCCTCAGCATGTCTTTGTCTCGCCCAATGCTAAATCCAACGAAATAGTACTTGGACTCTTGGAGGAAGCTCTTCAGCTCTCTGATGTCACGAGAGTTTACTTCTCGCCCCTCGTTGGTTAACCCAAAGTGGAAGGTTGAGATGTAGCGTAGCGGCAATTTCCCTTAGCGAAGATGCTAAGGTTTAGGATCGACCAGTAGGACTCCAACAGATACAAGAAGGTGGTGAAGTGAACAATGGCGCCGTTCACAACTCAAGGTTGCTTACGTCACCTGGACCTGCACACACAGCAAATAACTTTGCTTCCCAACGAGTACAGAGGAGTTGTCAATTCCTCCGACCTTGTTGTTTACAAAGGATAAAATGCACGGGATAGTAATGATAGTGATAGCAATGGAAAAGTAAATAAAGCAGTAAATTGATAGTGGGTGTAAACAATATTGGAAATATGGACCAGGGTCCTATGATTTTCACTCGTGATGTCTCTCTCCCAAAAGACGATAAAATAGCCATGCGAGGTAAACAAATAACAGTTGGGCAATTGACATGATTATGTGCGCAAACCAATGCTAACTATGCTATAAAAAAGGAAGAGGCTCTAAACCATGGGTGGTACGCCAAGACAAGTAGACCAAAATCCATCTGCATCTACCTACTAATTATAAGGCCCGATATGCGATACTGTTCCAGATCTAGACGTTTCCATCCAGATCCGGGGACGAAGCACATATCGGTCCCACCGCGACATATGACGAAGTCATATGCCCCGGATTTCCAACATGATATCACAACATTACAGATACAAGGATTCAACTTCTCATACAATCGGCATACAAGTGCCTTAATACAATACAACAGCGGAAGATACATGTATGAGTACAAACTACAATCGAATGCCTAGTGGCAAAGAGAAAAACATCGATCCCCATAACCACACGGGTCCAAGCCCTCCGTCGGGATCCTCCTAACTAGTCGTCGTCGAGTCTCCATGTGAAACGTCGATCACCCTACCTGTTGTAGATCAGAACCCTGAAAAGAGTTTGGGTGTAGTATCATGAGTACAGAAGTACTCAACATCCAACTGTAGTGGTCAACTGTCCCAGCAAGGACTTCATCACTCGTCATTCTAGGACAACTAGTAGTTTATGGTAAGGAAGGGGTAAGTGGTGAGGTTGCTGCCGCACTAGCATTTATGAAGTGGCTAACGATCTAGAGAGTAAGATAAGAAGCCAAGCATTCGATGAGGAATCGCCTCCAACAAGTCTTGCTATCAACTACTTACGCAATCATAACACCTATCCTATCCTTGTCCTCCTCTTCGCATCCCGACGAAGAAGAAGCAGTCAAGGCACACACACGTTGATTAAGTTATATTAAGATTATCTCAGTTGTTGTTGTCTATGAACAAGGAGTAGGTCTCAAGTCGTCCATAACCGCGGACACGGATTCTCGAAAAGATTTAAACCTGCAGGGTGTACCAACTTCCCATTACAAGGCTCCGCACGCACGCCCATCTCTCTCAGTTGCTACCCATCAGAGGCAACCATTTTATGATTTAGTTCCAAGAGATCCGAAACGACAGGTCCCTCTAGCTAACAACGAACAAATCCGGGTGGCCCCCGGTGAGTCGACATCCAGCTCAGGAGCCGGCCGCGCTCTCGATCTGGTCTCTACCGTATGACTCCAGGTTTGGATTGCCGGTTAATCACACATGGGAAACCGGGTCCTCAGCCGGTCAAGATGGGCCAGCAAGGGAACTATGTCCTCACTGGTCTGGGTTGGTTTAAAAACTACTGGCAGCTGACCAGCACACACACGGTTTCAAATGGTAAATCAACTTGGGTCACCACTAGAAATGTTTGAAGCTAGGTAGGTAAGAAAAGGGGACCCCATAAAATCCCACACGCGGTTAGGCACGCTCAGTCTTAAAACCAATACCCGGAACTCGGATCCTAGGTGACTCGAATGGAACAAAGCGTCGGGGCAGGATAGCCTAGACCTTCCATCCTTCGTCGAATATAGTCAACATTATAATAATCATATCATCAACAACAATATAATAATGTGATAGCCCAACCAAGGAGTAACAGGGTAACATCGTAGCATCCTAAGCATGCATACTAAGCAGGGGCTGAGCAACGAGCAATAGTAACATAGCAGTACATGGTTTGCTGGGAGGGGACATGGCTGTATCGGTTTGAAAGTGGCTGTAAACATGTGGTAGGATCAAACATCGAACCTATCCTAGACTAGCATGCAAACCGCTGGTTGAAATAGAATGGATTATAAGTAATGTATAGTCCTTGCCTGTTGATAAGTCGGGTTCCGAAGGTGTAGTTGATCGCAAGCCCGCATCGTCTCTGAAGGTACCCGCGGAAGCACACAAGACGGCAAACACTGGAAAAGGCAATCAACGAGTAACCATCTATTACTACGAGGAAAACACGAGCAATCATCAACAAGAAGGTAACACGAGACATCGCACTTACCGTCGAGAGCGGTTACTAATAGGTTAAGTGAAGTACTCGTCACACACGACAATACCGCACATTTAGAAAGGTTCAAGTTGTTTAGCTACAGGTGATCAACAAAGGTTGTTAACATGGAAACTCAAGCAAGCATGGCATATCACACAAACATGGAAAGAGGTTAAGCATAAAGGAAACTATCTATGCTAGTCAATTTAAGTGAGGCACAACCTAAACATGGCATACCACTAAGTACCCCACGACAATTAAAGGATTTGGTACTGTTCTGTCCTAAACCCTATTTTAGGTCTGTTAACAACAGAAAAAAATAGCATAAACACAAAGGACACGAAAAACTAATCAAGTTACATATAAAGAACACCCCAAACGGAGTTACGGTTAAAAAGATATAAGCAAAACAAGTTACGGGCACAATCTGCCAACATCAGGAAGCACAATTTAGAGCATTGCATATACAGGATAATCAATGTAAACATGCTCACAAATGATATGGAACTAAAGTAGACATGACAGGGAAGGCATGGAAAAAAGAATCATGCAAATAGGCATCATATATCAAAAGATATTAAGCATGCAACATGGCATCGCAAAGTAACATACTTAGTGAAAATCAGAGGTGACTGTCAACAACAACAGCATAGTAACTTTGGAGCAGAATATAACCATGATCAGGAAAGTACACATGACCATGCAATACATGTAATGAAAGTAGACATGATGCTTAAAATATGCAACAAGAATCACTCAATTCCGATAAACTGTCGCGACACACTTGTCGACCGAAGTTGCAACAAAATATAAACAGCAGCACACTAACAGCAGGGTAGCTACTTTGGTTGAAGATAAAATCAACATGCAGAAAGCAAATATGGCATGTGAATGCATGGAACTGAAGTAGAAACAATGCTTAACAGGATACAAAAGGAATCAATCAATTCCGACGAACGGTTGCGACGCAACCGTCGCCCGAAGTTGCAATAAAATAACAGTTCAGCAACAACAGCACAGCTAATGATCTGGTACCCACTTCGACGCAGACATAAATTGTCTAGACGGCCTCAAACGGAAAAACTTTCTACATACAAACGAAAGAGCACGTAATTCTAAACATTTCATCTTTTGGGCGCAACGCGATCCGAGCTGCGGTTTGATCGTTAAGCTAATCGCAAAACAGGTAAGCAGCAGCAAAATCTCCAGGACTTTATGAAAATACGCAGGGCTAGGAAAAATAAAAAAGCTGGATAATAGAAAAAAAAAGAACAGGCCCTCACCACAGGCCGGCCCATGAGGCGGCTGGCGGCCTTGGGCTGGCTTGGGCCGCGCTGGCTGGCAGGGGAGCTGGGCCAGCTCAGGCGTGGCCGGCCCACAACGGTCGCTCGCCTCGCCCGATCCAATCGGGACCGAGGCCGAGGTGGCGACGGATGGCGCCGTCGGCTGGCTGGCTCGACGCCGGCGAGCGAGGGCACGGCGACGCGCGACGTGGAGGCCGTGGGAGGCGCGGATCCAGCGATGTTCCGGGCGGAAGGGGACGAGGTGCAGGTCCGGCGGCGGGGTCCTCCTCGGGCGGCGCCGGTTGGCTCGGCTTTGCTCCGGCTTTGCTCCGGGCGGAGGGGACGAGGAGCTCGAGCTTTGCTCCGGTCATGGCTCCACGGGGCGGCGGAGTGATAGAGGCGAAGGTGTCCTGATGTTTCGATGAGATGATGGAGATCGATTATGGTGGAGTAGACTTTCACGACCCGACTACGAACGTGTGAAGACGTTGCGCCTTAGCAATCGCTAAAGCAACTCAGAGAGGTTATTGGTCCCGCGGGTGCACGAACAACCTGACCACGAAGGTATAATTCCTGCAGGCAATCGAAAGAACAAGCACTAACTAAGAATTGCAATCTGGATATTGCGAATATAAGATGAATGATTAACGAAAGTTGGGGTTCCAATGCGGTCTTGGCCTGGTCGGATGACACAAACGAAGAGCTCGAAGTTGCGGCTATGGCTAACTTAAATCTAATTAAAACCCAAGTCTAAACGACGCCCTAAGGGCTGTATATATGGGGGAACAGAGGGGAATTTCGTGACCCCTTGGAAGAGGGGTCCGAAAACAACCCTAACTCAGTTTCCCCACACATACGGACTCTAAAAAACAGCCTATTAAGTGTATTTCGAAATTACATGGGCCTGGCCCAATAATAAGGTGACGCATCACCTATAATAACCCTTGGACGAAAATATTAATGTGGCATCTTGTGTCTTTCGTCCAAGTCTTCATGCACGCTTATGGTGGCTTCAAAGTGCGAAAATCACCACTGGAAGCTCCATTGTCCTTTCCCGCGCGCGCACCTCCTTCTCCATGCTTGATCCCGCTCCAATGACCATCCTTATTATCCGTGCTAGGTCCTTCATTCATAAGACAAACAAAAGTATCTAATTTAGGCAGCATCATATGTTCATGAACATTAGAAGGATTCGCAAGAAACGAAAGTACCTGATAATTTAGTTGACGTGCGCGTGCTCTAGTAACTGGTCCAGTATGTGTAGTTGGTGAAGATGTGGGTGTAATATTAGTAGAGATGTCCTCATCACGGAGTGATCTGCGAGGGAGAGGAAGCGGGTGAGAAGAGGGAGAGGAAAAGGGAGAGGGAGGAGAGGGAGAAGGGAGATGGCCGGCGTCCACGGCGGCGGCTCTGCGGGGCTCCGGCGGCGCGCGGCTTCGGGCAGGAGCGAGGGAAGGTGGGGATGAGGGGCGATCTGGGCCGTCGGATCTCCGGATCTGATGGTCCAGATCAGATGGGGCTAGGGTTTGGACGAAAAAATGAAAAATTGCGAAATTTGGGGCTATTGTGAGGGGGGTGGCTGCAATTTTGGAATAGGGAAACCGTAGAAAGGGGTGGGAGTGTGGTGGTATTTATATAGCCCAGGTGGCTGGAAGTTTGCAAAAACATCCGCGGTTTTTCTCTCGCGCGCGCGGTGTTTAAGTTTCTGACCGCCGAGGATCCGTGGGACCTCCGATTCGGGTAAAACTTCAAACTGCGCAATCAGGGCGTCGAGCCGGCGGCGTTCACCTCGCGCTGGAACCGTTCCGAGAACACTTTCCGGCGCGCTATAAAAATATCCGATTTAATTATTAAATGGGGTTTTTCGTTTCGTTGGCTGCGGCTGGTCTCGTGCGGTTTTTGCGAGGGTGATCGGGTGAAACCCGGTGTCGCAAAGGTCGAGTGTCAGGGTGGCAAGGGTCGGTCTCCGTCCGATACGAGATAAGAGGGGGGGGGGAAATAATCGCCGATCGATAAATCGGGGATGCAAACACCGCAAACAAATCAGACAATCAAACAATTCACGCAGAAAACAAAGTTTTAATTTTTGTGAAATCTGGGTTGTTACACTAATCATCCACCTTGAGATATCTATCCAGAACATCTCGCTGGTATTAAGTTGCGAATCCCACCCAAAGTGTAAATTCGTAGCAACAGACAACTACATTAAAGAACTTTGCGTAAAGTAAACAATCCTTGCACCCGCAAGTACAAGCACCATTGTTTTTAACCTTGTGGAAACAACACATCCCCTAGACTCATGTTTCTCTCACTCAAGCTAGTCATTGAGGGGCATGAACCCACAATCATGCATAACGCTCCCTCTTGGAGTCACTACCTACTACTTGGCCAAAGCAATAAACAGCAACGGAGAACATGCAAGAATTACTCTAGAACATAAATATAAAACAGGAGAATCAAATATATTACTCAAACACAATATGAACATAGTGTCATAATCCATCGGATCCCAGAAAACTCAGCATAGCAACAGCAGACAGATTTCATACGTGCCTCGATCATGTAGGGGAGCTCACGAGGTCTAATCCATGAAGAAAAAAGAGGGGAGGAGAATACCTCAAAACATCACTCAAAACAATACCTCAAAACTATTGCAAAAGTCCAAACATCACTCAAAACATCCAGGAAGCTCTTGACACCAAAAGTCCAAACATCACTCAAAACAATACCTCAAAACTATTGCAAGTTACTACAAAAGAATAGCAGCCTCAATTACCTACTTCAAGTCAAGACACAAAACTCAGTGCAACAGGAAAACTCTCTAAACAAGATAAACATGAAAACTCAAGAGAGTTCTAGCAACAAACTAAACAAAAGCTCTTCAAAAATATAAGCATGAAAACTAAGAGCTAAACATGAATGTAGCTATGAAAAAGATAAAGAACAATCACAGCAAAGATATAGGAATGAAAAATCCTATGATGTGTTCTAGATTTTGAAAGTGGAGCGTGTTTCTCTCCCACACAAAGAAAGATGGATTCTAACTTGTTATGAACAGCAAGAAAAGCTAAAGAAAACTAAAAATAAAACCTAAGAGCGAGACGCTCCAAGCATAGCACATAACGCATGAAGTGATAAAAATATAGTGAGACGAGAGACGAACTGATAATTGTTGATGAAGAAGGGGATGCACGGGGGCATCCCCAAGCTTAGACACTTGAGTCTCCTTGAATATTTCTTGGGGATGCATGGGGGCATCCCAAAGCTTGAGCGCTTGACACTCCTGAATCTTCTTTCATCATCTTCCCTCGCACACTTGAAAACTCCCTTCATACATAACTCATCATTTTCTGATTAGCGAGGTTAGTACCCATAATAAAATATTTTTTCTCTACTGGAAACACGGATATTCTTGAAGATCTACTGTTTCTCAAGATTTCCAAAAAGTTTTTGCAAAGAAAAGGCAAGCTTAAGGTTTGAAAAACGAAGAAAAGGCAAAACAGGACAGAATCTGTGAAAAACAGACCACCAGGTAGTAATGAATTTTTTAGGGATACTTCTGCAACTCAAATAAAAAAACTCAGAACATACGAAAGTTCATAATTGTATAGAGCACGCCGTGTAAAAATTTCAGCTCAGAAAGATGAACAGGGATTTTTCTGTTATTTTTCTAGTCACGAGAACATAATCTGTTTTCTGGACAGCATGTCACAACTCTCACTTCCCTTGTCATATGAGGCTATAAATGGCACAAAGCTTGAAAAGTAAAGATACAATGATGTTTCTACAGTAGTAAAAATCATCAAGACCACTAAAAACAGAAGAAAAACAAAAAGGAAATCCTAAATTCGTTGCGGGCTGCCTCCCGAAAGCGCTTCTTTAAAGCCATTAGCTACGCTTAATGATTATAAAAGATGCTCTCATAAGAATAAGGATTCGAAGCTAAAGAGAGCATCAAGAAGCAAATATGAAACACATTTAAGCCTAACCCACTTCCTATGCATAGGAATCTTATAAGAAACTAAATCAAAGAAGCACAAAGCGACAAGCATAGGAAGGTAAGAGAAGAACAACTTCAAAACTTTCAACATGAAGAGAGGTGTTTTTGTAACATGGAAGTTTCTACAACCAACCTTTCCTCTCTCAAAGTAATTATTAGTAGCATCATGAATAACATAAATAATATAACTATCACATAAAGCATGTTATTCATGACCTACAAGATCATGTGTAATTTTTTCAATACAGTCATTGGAATCATAAGATAAATGCAACCCATCACATTGAGCTTTGATAAGAGGAAAATTCTCCGGAGTTGGAGATTTCAAAAGGATAATAGGGCAATCAAGTGTGGGTGCAATAGCAACAATTTCATTCTTAACATAAGGAACTATAGAGAGTTCATTTTTTGTCAGCATCATCCATAGTGGCATCTTGGCCATCAACAAAGCAAGTATCAAAATTTTCAGAAAGGGATATTTCAAGTGAGTCCTCGGAATCATGGGATTCCTCATCAGAGCAATCATTAGCCTCTTCTAGGGCAGAAAACATTTTATTTTTAAAATCCTCAATATAAGAATTGGAAGTATAATTCTCGAAGCAATAAGCAAGAACTGCAAAGTTTTCAGATTTGTAAATAGTATCGTGATACTTTTCAATCAAAGAAGCGATCTCATAAGCACCTTTAAAAGAAACAAACTCTTCAATCTTTTCAACATCAAAGTAATCATAAACACCTTTAGCATAAGAAGATAAGATCTCATTTTCATTAAACTCACATTGGAAAGGAAGGTGTTTATGATCTATATTAGAAAAACAAGTAAAATCATAAATGTAGCATAAACACTCAGCATAGCAATAAGAAGTTTGTATTTGGTCCCATAAGTTTTCCCTTTCTCAGATAGGCGGTGCCGTGTATAATGAGCATGCTCATCCAATGATTTTCCCTCAACCAAGTCCGTTGGGTTTTTAGCGCGAGCACAAATTGGTCGAAGACGATCCAAGTGAAATATGTCCATCCTACCATATTTGGGTGGTTCCACACCCATGGTGAGGATAGCATAACTAGGCAAAGCAAGACAAAGAAAAAAGGTAGCAACTAGTTTTTTGGTTTTTCATATAAGACACAAAAAGAAAAAACAAAAAATGAAAGGTAAACTAGCAAGACTAAAAAGCAAAGATAAAAGATAGTGTGCAACCCTGTTTACTTCTCGCCCCTCGTTGGTTTACCCAAAGTGTAAGGTTGAGATGTAGCGTAGCGGCAATTTCCCTTAGCGAAGATGCTAAGGTTTAGGATCGACCAGTAGGACGCCAACAGATACAAGAAGGTGGTGAAGTGAACAACGGCGCCGTTCACAACTCAAGGTTGCTTACTTCACCTAGACCTACACACACAACAAATAACTTTGCTTCCCAACGAGTACAAAGGAGTTGTCAATTCCACCGGCCTTGTTGTTTACAAAGGATAAAACGCAGGGGATAGTAATGATTGTGATAGCAACAGAAAAGTAAATAAAGCAGTAATTGATAGTGGGTGTAAACAGTATTCAAAATATGGACCGGGGTCCTATGATGTTCACTAGTGATGTCTCTCTCCCAAAAGACGATAAAATAGCCATGCGAGGTAAACAAATTATAGCTGGGCAATTGACAGGATTATGTGCGCAAACCAATGCTAACTATGCTATAAAGAAAGGAAGAGGCTCAAAAGCATGGGCGGTACGCCAAGACAAGTAGACCGAAATACATCTGCATCTACCTACTAATCATCCACCTTGAGATATCTATCCAGAACTTCTCGCTAGTATTAAGTTGCGAATCCCACCCAAAGTGTAAACTCAAAACAACAGACAACTGCATTAAAGAACTTTGCATAAAGTAAACAATCCTTGCACCCGAGAGTACAAGCACCATTTTCCCCCTTGTGGCAACAACACATCCCCTAGAATCATGTTTCTGTCACTCAAGCTAGTCATTGGGGGGAATGAACCCACAATCGTGCATAAAGCTCCCTCTTGGAGTCACTATCTACAACTTGGCCAAAGCAATAAACAACAACGGAGAACATGCAAGAATTACTCTAGAACATAAATATAAAAGAGGAGAATCAAATATATTAATCAAACACAATCTGAACATAGTGTCATAATCCATCGGATCCCAGCAAACTCAGCATAGCAACAACAGAAAGATTACATATGTGCCTCGATCATGTAGGGCAGCTCACGAGGTCTAATCCATGAAGAACAAAGAGGGGAAGAGAACATCACATAGCTACCGATCATAGACCCATGGTCCAAGGTGGACTACTCACGGTTCATCCGGGAAGCATCCATGGTGGTGGTGAAGCTCCCGGAGGTGGTTCCTCCCTTCGGCAGGGTGCCGGGAAGAGGTCTTCTGGTGCTCCCGATCTTGGAAGCGCGGCGGCGGCGGAACAGAGGAGAGATCGCGAAAAAGGGTTCCCGTCACAGGGGTTTCACGTCACAAGGAATATATAGGCGAAGGGGGGCAGCCAAGGGGGCCACCAGGGGTCCAGGTGGCCCCCTGGCACGGCCCCACCCTAGGGCGCGCCGGGAGGGTGCCTGGGGCCCTGGTGGGTCCCCTCTGGCACCCCCTCGGTGATTACCAAAGCTTCTGTATCGCTGATTTTTTATTGGACTTTCCCGAATTTTTGGAGCACTTTTAATATGGGGGAAACCAGAAATAGAAAAACAGCAGAAAACAGGAACTGGCACTGGGGTTCACTGAGTTAATAGGTTAGTCCAAATATGATCAAAAGTGTATGGAATTTCATCAATATCATAGCAATATCACACAAAAGAGGCATGGAGCAAGCAGAAATTATAGATACGTTTTGGACCTATCAACATCCACCAAGCTTAATTCCTGCTCGTCCTCGAGTAGGTAAATGATAAAAGCATAATTTCTGTGGTGACATGCTAACAACCATATAAGAATTTTTAAGTAAAGCAATCAAGGCAGGTAATTCAATTGAAGTCATAACAGGCAAGAGTCTATATTTAGCATTGAAACAAGCAACATAAGAACATAAAGGTGCAAGAGCTCTCGCTGTCCGTGACTCGAATGTCTCCAAATGGTGTTTGTGTGCAAGAAAGGGGATAGGGATATACGAGAAAAAGTATTTTTGTGTTGAGAACTCAATCTACTAAAGTTTCACACTTTGTCTTCTTTGGAATCTTATCTTGACTCATCCCCAGACCACTAGCCAAGTACAAGTCAAAATGATCCACTCCTTTTCGACATTTTGAGCACTCATGCAATGGATGAGCGTAAGAAAGCAAGTTGAAACTTAGGATAGCAAAGAGAGAATATGGTGGATGAGGAAGACAAAAAGGTGTGAAAGGATCACATCAATGAGGACAATCATAGGCGAGAGAAAGCCAAAAGATAGATATGATGTGAGGAGCAGGGATTGCCATGCAACGGATGCACATATGAGCTAAAAGCTCTCCAATGGAACTAGTGGGGGTGCATCCAACTTTCTAGCCCAATAATACCTAGAGCTCATTTTACGAGGCTCATCATTGGAATATACAAGCCAAGTTCTGAAGGTCCCCACATAGCTATATGCATAAATGATAATCTCTATGGAGTACAAGATATAAGAGGGAGTACGAGTGTGGATCTCTCAAAAGGAATAGTAGTGTGCCCCCTTATCTCTTTTTATTTCTATTTCTCCTTTTTTATTTTTTTTATTTTTTTGGTGGCCTCAATGAATCTTTCTATTTCTCTCATTTATCCTCTTTGGGATCCTTTAATTTTTCCACTTTGGGATCTTTTCCTCACTTTAGGGGCAACACTCTATATAGTACAAAAAGTATAGAAGATCTTTCACAATTTACAAAAGTACTCAAATCATAAAGAAGATGTAACTATCATGATGTATGCAAATGTATGCCTCTGCCAGTGTAGAAGGATATGCAATGATACTAGCGTCTCATGTAGCAATGATTAGGTCAAGGCCCAACTAGCATGCGACTCATCGATCAAGCAAGTAGCATGTATGACATGAAGATCAAGTCATGAGAAGGTGGATGTTTCATGGCAATATATCTCGGAAAGGCTATGGAAATGCCTTGGTAGGTAGGTATGGTGGCTGTTTTGAGGAAGGATATAAGGAGGATTATGATGACAGAGTGTATCGTGCCAAGGGTTTGGATGTACCAGCGAAGGTGGACGCCAACTCTCGGAGTGAGAAGAAAGCAATGCACGGCACAGGAAAGCCTAGGAAAATATGGGAAGGTGGAAGTGTCAACTTTCGAATACTCACATTAGTCCGAAGAACTCATGCACTTATTATCGGTAACTCTCAATATAATAAGGAGGTTTCACAAAGAGACAAGTACCCCGAGGAGGAGTGTATGGGGGTTTGGTTATCCTTGCGCATCCTCGACTCATGGTACGTGAGTGTACTCTAATATTCGACCCCTCAGAAGAGTAGTGATCCATCTAGTAGCTAAAGTTCTCAACTAATTTTGTAAGTTTTGAAAATAAACACGGATTGCCCAAAATACGACATCTATCACTAATAGGCTAAAGCTCTTGACACCAAAAGTCCAAACAACACTCTAAACAATACCTCAAAACTATTGCAAGTTACTACTACAAAAGAATAGCAACCTCAATTACCTACTTCAAGTCGAGACACAAAACTCAGTCCAACAGGAAAACTCTCTAAACAAGATAAACATGAAAACTCAAGAGAGTTCTAGCAACAAACTAAACAAAAGCTCTTTAAAAATATAAGTATGAAAACTAAGAGCTAAACATGATAGTAGCTATGAAAAAGATAAAGAACAATCACGGCAAAGATATAGGCATGAAAAATCCTATGATGTGTTCTAGATTTTGAAAGTGGAGAATGTTTCTCTCCCACAAAAAGAAAGCAGGGTTCTAACTTGTTATCAACAGCAAGAAAAGCTAAAGAAAACTAAAAATAAAACCTAAGAGCGAGACGCTCCAAGCATAGCACATAACACATGAAGTGATAAAAATATAGTGAGACGAGAGACGAACTGATAATTGTTGATGAAGAAGGGGATGCACGGGGGCATCCCCAAGCTTAGACGCTTGAGTCTCCTTGAATATTTCTTGGGGATGCATGGGGGCATCCCCAAGCTTGAGCGCTTGACACTCCTGAATCTTCTTTCATCATCTTCCCTCGCACACTTGAAAACTCCCTTCATACGTAACTCATCATAATCTGATTAGCGAGGTCAGTAACCATAATACAATATATTTTTTCTCTCCTGGAAACAATAATATTCTTGAAGAGCTACTATTTCTCAAGATTTCCAAACAGTTTTTGCAAAGAAAAAGAAAGCTTAAGGTTTGCAAACGAAGAAAAGGAAAAAGAAGGCAGAATCTGTGAAAAACAGACCAGCAGGTAGTAAAGAATTTTTTAGGGATACTTCTGCAACTCAAATAAAAATACTCAGAACATACGAAATGTAAGGCCCGATATGCGGTACTGTTACAGATCTATATGTTTCCATCCAGATCTAAGGACGACGCACATATCGGTCCCACCGCGACATATGACAAAGCCACATGCCCCGGATTTCCAACATGATATCACGACATTACAGATACAAGGATACAACATCTCATACAATCGGCATACAACTGCCTTAAATACAATACAACAGCGGAAGATACATGTCTGAGTACAGACTACAATCAAATGCCTAGTGGCAAAGGTAAAATCATCGATCCCCATAACCACACGGGTCCAGGCCCTCCGCCGGGATCCGCCTAACTAGTCGTGGTCGAGTCCCCACGTGAAACGTCGATCACCATACCTGTTGTCAATCAAGAACCCTGAAAAGAGTTTGGGGGTAGTGTCATGAGCATAGAAGTACTCAGCATCCAACTGTAGTGGTCATCTGACCCAGCAAGGACTTCATCACTCGTCATTCTAGGAAAACTAGTAGTTTACGGTAAGGAAGGGGTAAGTGGTGAGGTTGCTGCCGCACTAGCATTTATGAAGTGGCTAACGATCTAGAGAGTAAGATAAGAAGCCAAGCATTCAATGAGGAATCGCCTCCAACAAGTCTTGCTATCATCTACTTACGCAAGCATAACACCTATCCTATCCTTGTCCTCCTCTTCGCATCCCGACGAAGAAGAAGCAGTCAAGGCACACACACACGTTGATCAAGTTATATTAAGATTATCTCAGTTGTTGTTGTCTATGAACAAGGAGTAGGTCTCAAGTCTTCCATAACCGTGGACACGGCTTCTCAAAAAGATTTAACCCTGCAGGGGTGTACCAACTGCCCGTTACAAGGCTCCGCACGCACGCCCATCACTCTCTGTTGCTACCCATCATAGGCAACCATTTTATGATTTAGTTCCGAGAGATCCGAAACGACAAGTCCCTCTAACTAACAACGCACAAATCCGGGTGGCCCCCGGGGAGTCGACACCCAATCCAAGAGCCGGCCACGCTCTCCGATCGGACTCTTCCGTATGGCTAAGGTCGGGGTTAGTCCCCCCTATATAACAGGGGACTTCCCTAGCTCACCAGTGTGGACCAGCAGAGGAACTCTGTCTCCGCTAGCCCGAGTTGTTGTAAAACTGCTGGGGGCCCAACCAAGCACACACATGGTTTCAAATGGTAAATCAGCTTGGGCCACCTCTAGAAATGTTTGGAGCAAGGTAGGTAAGAAGAGGGGACCCCATAAAATCCCACACGCGGTTAGGCACGCTCAGTCTTAAAACAAATACCCGGAACTCGGATCCTAGGTGACTCGAATGGAACAAAGCGTGGGGGCGGGATAGCCTAGACCTTCCATCCTTGTCGAATATAGTCAACATTATAATAATCATGTCATCCACAACAAAATAATAATATGATATCCCAAACCAAGGAGTAACAGGGGGTAACATTCGTAGCATCCTAAGCATGCATACTAAGCAAGGGCTGAGCAACGAGCAATAGTAACATAGCAGTACATGGTTTGCTGGGAGGGGACATGGCTGTAACGGTTTGAAAGAGGTATTAAACATGTGGTAGGATCAAACATAGAACCTATCCTAGACTAGCATGAAAACCGCTGGTTGAAATAGAATGGATCATAATTAATGCATAGTCCTTGCCTGTTGATAAGTCGGGTTCCGAAGGTGTAGTTGATGGCAAGGTCGCATCGTCTCCGAAGGGTACCCGCGGAAGCACACAAGAAGGAAACACTGAAAAAGGCAATCAACGAGCGAGCATCTATTACTACGGAGAAAACACGATCAAGCATCAACAAGAAGGCAAACCGATACATCACACCTACCGTCGAGAGCGGTTACTAACAGGTTAAGTGGAGTACTCGTCACACACGACGATACCGCACATTTGGAAAGGTTCAAGTTGTTTAGCTACAGGTGGTCAACAAAGGTTGTTAACATGGCATCTCACTCAAGCATGGCATAGCACACAAACATGACAAGAGGTGAAGCACAAAGTAAACTATCTATGCTAGTCAATTTAAGTGGGGCACAACCTAAACATGGCATACACTAGGTGTCGCATGATAATTAAATCATTTGGTACTGTTCTGCCCTAAACCATATTTTAGGGTGGTTAACAGCAGAAAAAAATAGCATAAACACAAAGTACACGAAAAACTAATCAAGTTACATATAAAGAACACCCCAAACGAAGTTACGGTTAAAAAGATACAAGCAATACAAGTTTGGAACACAATCTGCCAACATCGGGAAGCACACTTTAGAGCAATGCATAAAAAGGATAATGGATGCAAACACGCTCACAAATGATATGAAACTAAAGTAGACATGACAAAGAAGGCATGGAAAAAAGAATCATGCAAATAGGCATCATAGAACAAAAGATATTAAGCAAACAACATGGCATCGGAACGTTACAGACTTAGAGAAAAACTGAGGTGGCTGTCAACAACAGCGGCATAGCAACTTTGGAGCTCAACAACTATACGATCAGCAAGAATATCATGGCAATGAAATACATATAATGTAAGTAGACATGATGCTTAACAATATGCAAAAAGAATCAATGCCATAGGCCTCATGGATGTGTCACAATCATCATGCAAACTTGCAATAAAATAACAACAGCAGCACACTAACATCAGGGTAGATACTTTGGTTGATGATACAATCAACATGCAGCAAGAAAATATGGCATGTGGATGCATGGAACTGAAGTAGAAACAATGCTTAACATGATGCAAAAGGAATCAATCAATTCCGACGAACGGTTGCGACGCAACCGTCGCCCGAAGTTGCAATAAAATAACAACAACATCACACTAACAGGAAAATTAGCAGTTTAACGTCCTGATGTCCACTTCAACACAGATTAACAACATCAATATGGCCTCAAATCAAAATGCTCACAAAAGATGAACTGGAGTACACACAATTCTAAGCAATTTTCCTTTTGGGCGCAACGCGATCCGAGCTACGGTTTACTCGTAAATTACGTCGCAACATTCAATCAGCAGCAAAATCTCCAGGACTTCATGAAAAAAATATCACTGAGGGGAAAAATAAAAGAAAATAAATAAGAAAAAAAGGGGGAGATGGACCTCGATGGGCTGAGGCGCATCTGGCCGAGTTGGGCGGTGGGCTGCTGTGGCCAGGGAGTTGGGCCGTGGGGTCGCGCGATGCCGGCCCACCATGGCGTCCACGTGCAGCGGCGGCTGCTGCCGGCCACGGTTGGAGGTGTCGGTTCCCTGGCCGGCGCTGAGCTTCAGCGCGGCGGCGCAAGCCGAGGAGGCGTCGAGGGGCGGCGGAGGCGGCTGGAGGCCACGGCGGCCGGATCTCGTCGGTGACCGCTGGATCCGGGCGAATGGCCGCACAGTTGAGGTCGACGGCGACGGCCCGAGCTTGGCTCGGCCCCGTACATGGCGCGGTGGAGCAGGGAATGCCGCCGGTGGTGGTGCTGCGCAAGGGAGAGAAGGCGGGGTGGTGTGGGCGTGATGAGGAGGAGGCGCGGGAGGAACGCCTCACTGGAGGCGCAGCAGCGGCGCGGCGACCGCCGGAGTTGGGTGGCGCGGCAGATCGGGAGGCGGCGCGAGGCGGGCTGGCCGTGGCGGCGGATTGGGCCCAAACGGGCTGCGGCGGCGCTCCAGGCCTTGCGGGGCCCGGATTCTCCTGGGGCGGCTGGGGGGCTATGTGGCTTCTTCTGGACCCTTGATTTGCAGATCTAACGGCCTGGAATATCTGGGAGCTAGGGTTTAGTGATTTGGGGTCAAATTGGGCAGATCTGAAAATCTAGAGGGGGGTGGCTGCAAGATTTGTGGCTAGGGAAACCCTAGAAAGAGGTGGGAGTGTGGTGGTCTTTATATAGCCCAGGTGGCTGGCAGTTTGCAAAAACATCCCCGGTTTTTCTCTCACGCGCGCGGTGTTTACATTTGTGACCGCCGGGGGTCCGCAGGACCTCCGATTCGGGTAAAAGTTTGAACTATGCGATCAGCGCGTCGAGCCGGCGGCGTTCACCTAGCGCTGGAACCGTTCCGAGAACACTTTCCGGCGTGCTATAAAAATAACTCGTTTAATTATTAAACGGGGTTTTCATTCCGTTGGCTGCGGTTGGTCTCGTGCGGTTTTCACGACGGTGATTGGGCGAAACCCGGTGTCGCAAATGTCGAGTGACAGGGTGGCAAGGGTCGGTCTCCGTCCGATACGAGATAATAGGGGGAAAAATAATCGCCAATCAATAAATCGGGGATGCAAACACCGCAAACAAAATCAGACAATCAAACAATTCACACCGAAAACAAAAATTTTAATTTTTTTAAAATCTGCGCTGTTACAATACAACACCACCAACAAGGGATGTCGTCCTGAGATCCAGGACGATCCGGGGGAGAGGGGGGAGAGAAAAGAGAGTCGACAATCCTTCAACACCACCAAAAAGGGACTCTGCTCCATGTCGATGTCGAACTTCTTTCGAGATAAATTTCCGCAGGGAGATGGCAACGTCTGAGAACGAAACCGCCAGGCGATCAAGAAAAAGAACGACAGCTAAAACCTGGTCAAAGGGATAGTGCTTTTCGACGCAAGTCGTGAAAACACCGGGAAAAATGAGGGAGGGCAAAGGACGACACCCAGATGATATCCGAAACCGGAGAAGCTAAAGGTACTACAGGAATTCCCACCTGAGCTCGGAATCGAGACAATACTTCCAAAGCAAAGCATTGTAACGATTTCAATAATCCACGAACTCGAGATCCTAGAGTTTGAAGGGGATAAGGCGAGAATAAAACACTTACGACACTTTTCCTGACCAGAGCAAAGGTAAGGAGTAAAAAGATCCTACTCTCCGATAACTAACTTAGTAACTACAAAATAGTTTTTGTCTAGACTCGACTTCGGCCAGAAAATGGATCCTACGGTCGGTAAGGCTCTGATACCAAGTTGTAAGGCCCGATATGTGGTACTGTTCCAGATCTAGATGTTTCCATCCAAATTCGAGGACGAAGCACATATCGGTCCCACCGCGACATATGAAAAAGCCACATGCCCCGGATTTCCAACATGATATCACAACATTACAGATACAAGGATACAACATCTCATACAATCGGCATACAACTGCCTTAAATACAATACAACAACGGAAGATACATGTCTAAGTACAGACTACAATCAAATGCCTAGTGGAAAAGGTAAAATCATCGATCCCCATAACCACATGGGTCCAGGCCCTCCGCCGGGATCCGCCTAACTAGTCGTCGTCGACTCCCCACGTGAAACGTCGATCACCATACCTGTTGTCAATCAAGAACCCTGAAAAGAGTTTGGGGGTAGTATCATGAGTACAGAAGTACTCAGCATCCAACTGTAGTGGTCATCTGACCCAGCAAGGACTTCATCACTCGTCATTCTAGGAAAACTAGTAGTTTATGGTAAGTAAGGGGTAAGTGGTGAGGTTGCTGCCGCGCTAGCATTTATGAAGTGTCTAACGATCTTGAGAGTAAGATAAGAAGCCAAGCATTCTATGAGGAATCGCCTCCAACAAGTCTTGCTATCAACTACTTACGCCAGCATAACATCTATCATATCCTTGTCCTCCTCTTCGCATCCCGACGAAGAAGAAGCAGTCAAGGCACACACACACGTTGATCAAGTTATATTAAGATTATCTCAGTTGTTGTTGTCTATGAACAAGGAGTAGGTCTCAAGTCGTCCATAACCGTGGACACGGCTTCTCGAAAAGATTTAACCCTAGAGGGGTGTACCAACTGCCCGTTACAAGGCTCCGCACGCACGCCCATCACTCTCAGTTGCTACCCATCATAGGCAACCATTTTATGATTTAGTTCTGAGAGATCCGAAACGACAAGTCCCTCTAACTAACAATACACAAATCCGGGTGGCCCCCGGGGAGTCGACACCCAATCCAAGAGCCGGCCACGCTCTCGGATCTGACTCTTACGTATGGCTAAGCTCAGGGTTAGTCTCACCTATATAACAGGGGACTTCCCTAGCTCACTAGTGTGGACCAGCAGAGGAACTCTGTCTCCGCTAGCCCGATTTGTTTTAAAACTGCTGGGGGCCCAACCAAGCACACACACGGTTTCAAACGGTAAATCAGCTTGGGCCACCTCTAGAAATGTTTGGAGCTAGGTAGGTAAGAAGAGGGTACCCCATAAAATCCCACACGCGGTTAGGCACGCTCAGTCTTAAAACCAATACCCGGAACTCGGATCCTAGGTGACTCGAATGGAACAAAGCGTCGCGGCGGGATAGCCTAGACCTTCCATCCTTGTCGAATATAGTCAACATTATAATAATCATATCATCCACCACAATATAATAATGTGATATCCCAAACTAAGGAGTAATAGGGGGTAACATTCTTAGCATCCTAAGCATGCATACTAAGCAAGGGCTGAGCAACGAGCAATAGTAACATAGCAGTACATGGTTTGCTGGGAGGGGACATGGCTGTATCTGTTTGAAAGAGGTTCTAAACATGTGGTAGGATTAAACATCGAACCTATCCTAGACTAGCATGCAAACCGCTGGTTGAAATAGAATGGATCATAAGTAATGCATAGTCCTTGCCTGTTGATAAGTCGGGTTCCAAAGGTGTAGTTGATCGCAAGCTCGCATCGTCTCCGAAGGGTACCCGCGGAAGCACACAAGAAGGAAACACTGAAAAAGGCAATCAACGAGCAAGCATCTATTACTACGGAGCAAACACGAGAAAGCATCAACAAGAAGGCAACATGAGACATCGCACCTACCGTCAAGAGCGGTTACTAACAGGTTAAGTCGAGTACTCGTCATACACGACGATACCGCACATTTGGAAAGGTTCAAGTTGTTTAGCTATAGGTGATCAACAAAGGTTGTTAACATGGCATCTCACTCAAGCATGGCATATCACACAAACATGACAAGAGGTGAAGCACAACGTAAACTATCTATGCTAGTCCATTTAAGTGGGGCACAACCTAAACATGGCATACACTAGGTGCCGCACGATAATTAAATCATTTGGTACTGTTCTGCCCTAATCCATATTTTAGGTTGGTTAACAGAAGAAAACAATAGAATTAACACAAATTACACAAAAAACTAATCAAGTTACATATAAAGAACACCCCAAACGAAGTTACGGTTAAAAAGATACAAGCAATACAAGTTTGGAACACAATCTGCCAACATCGGGAAGCACACTTTAGAGCAATGCATAAACAGGATAATGGATGCAAAGATTCTCAAAAATGATATGAAACTAAATTAGACATGACAAAGAAGGCATGGCAAAAAGAATCATGCAAATAGGCATCATAGATCAAAAGATATTAAGCAAACAACATGGCATCGGAACGTTACAGACTTAGAGAAAAACTGAGGTGGCTGTCAACAACAGCGGCATAGCAACTTTGGAGCTCAACAACTATACGACCAGCAAGCATATCATGACAATGGAATACATATAATTGAAGTAGACATGATGCTTAAAAATATGCAAAAAGAATCAATGCCATAGGCCTCATGGATGTGTCACAATCATCATGCAAACTTGCAATAAAATAACAACAGCAACACACTAATAGCAGGGTAGATACTTTGGTTGAAGATAAAATCAACATGCAGCAAGCAAATATGGCATGCGAATGCATGGAACTGAAGTAGAAACAATGCTTAACAGGATGCAAAAGGAATCAATCAATTCCGACGAACGGTTGCGACGCAACCGTCGCCCGAAGTTGCAATAAAATAACAGCAACATCACACTAACAGGAAAATTAGCAGTTTAACGGCCTGATGTCCACTTCAACACAGATTAAAAACATCAATATGGCCTCAAATCAAAATTCTCACAAAAGATGAACTGAAGTACACACAATTCTAAGGAATTTTCCTTTTGGGCGCAACGCGATCCGAGCTACGGTTTACTCGTAAATGACGTCGCAAAATTCAATCAGCAGCAAAATCACCAGGACTTCATGAAAAAAATATCACTGAGGGGAAAAATAAAAGAAAATAAATAAGAAAAAAAGGGGGAGATGGACCTCGATGGCTGAGGCGCATCTGGCCGAGTTGGGCGGTGGGCTGCTGTGGCCAGGGAGTTGGGCCGTGGGGTCGCGCGATGCCGGCCCACCATGGCGTCCACGTGCAGCGGCGGCTGCTGCGGGCCACGGTTGGAGGCGCCGGTTCCCTGGCCGGTGGTGACCTTCGGTGCGGCGGCGCAAGCCGAGGAGTTGTCGAGGGGCGGCGGAGGCGGCTGGAGGCCGCGGCGGCCGGATCTCGTCGGTGACCGCTGGATCCGGGCGGATGGTGGCACATAAGAGTTCATACCGGTTTTCCTTGTTGCTTCCCTTCCGTCGATCTTCTTCATTACTTCCTTGTCACTTGCACGATCGAACGTGGGAAATATAATCAAATTCCATCACAGACTCGAGTTGAACTCTGAAAACAAAGCAAACTAAAGAGAGAAAAGAAATCTTTTTGGGTTTTTTTTAAGGTTTAAACAAGAGCAAAAGAAAAGAGAAAATCTTTTTGTTGTTTTTGCAAAGAAAGAAGGAAAGAAGAACAAGCAAAAACTTCTAAAAGATCAAAGCGAACACAAATAAATCGGATAATACAATGGAAAAGTGAGAAGGGTACGTACTCCCCCAAGCTTAGGCTTTTGGCCTAAGTTGGTAGTAGCTAATGTCCCCAGGAGCCTCCTGTTCCAGGGTGGTACTGGTGAGTCGAAGGGTCGTATGAGGCTTCCGGTGCGTACACCGAAGTCCTCGGATCCTCCCACGAAGAAGGATCCGCGCTCCAAGCAGAGGAAGACCCTTCACCAAACTGGGTGAAGGTCTCCCCCTGGAAAGGTGGGAACTTACCATGCTCCTCCTCGTCGGGCACAACCCCCTCCATGGGGTTATGAAACTGGTGCTGGACCACGAACTCATCGAATTGGGTAGCATCAAAGGACCATCCGTTCCTGCGGGAAAAATCGAACAAAACAGGTGCAGGTAGACGGATCTTGCGTTCTGTGGTGGCTCCGAAACGCAAGATATAATCAAGGTTACCAAACTCGGAAGTCATGGTAACAAACTTGTGCCTTTTCATAGAAGTAAGATCAAAACTTAAATAAGTAAAAGGCTTATCATCGGGGTGTGGGTGCCATTAAGAGACTCTAGGATAAGTGTGGCGTAAACGCCACCAAATAAATCTCCCTTGTTACCGTTCATAGCAAGGCGTCGAGAAATTAAGGCACCCACATTATAATCAAACCTCCCTTAGAGGGAGGTTGCCAGGATAGCAATATCCGGCGCAGATATGTTGCTCGTGTTGTCACGAGCTAACACCCCTCTAGCAATATAGTACGCAAAATACCTGAGGTGTGGGAATAAGATGCTGGAGATCTTTGACCGATGAATATCCCTTGTATCCATGCTACAGAGAGAGTTGAAGACAGTTCTCAGCTCAGAGGGCTGAGAGCTCATCTTCGCCGTCAGTCCAACGTTTGGCACACCTATTATTTCACAAAACTTTTCCAAAGGCATGGTCAAAAGATCATTGTAAATTTTAAACTCAACAGAACCATTATCAGGGTTATATCTAAAACTGTTAATGAAATAGGAGGTGAGTTTTTGATACTCAGCAACACGGCACGTGGCGAGCCGCGTTAGACCTGCATTAGCACAAAGATTATAGAACTCCTCCTTAATTCCTGCAGCTTCAAGGAATTCGTCGCACGGGAAAGTCATTGCACATGCTTGATTTGTGTTCTCAAACAACTCTAAGGGCACATGATCTTCGTTGTAGCTCACCCTAGCAGTCAAGGGTGAAGCTGCAGCTCTTGTAACTCGATCAGAGCGCTCGGGTCTTTTCTTCCCAAGCCACCCCTTTGCTCTTCCTAGCAAACTCATTTCTGAAATTTTTGACAAATTACAAAAACAAGGATTTAAACGAAGTGAGTTAAGGCAAACTACTCAACCCACTTACCTAAGGCAAAAACTTGCATCAAAACTTGGAAAATAAACTACTACACATGCATGCAAGCTCATCTAAACAACACCAAGAACTACTAAATACTCACAAATGAAGCCACCAACCAAAAATCTATTTGGAGGAGTGGAGGAGTTACATACCAGGGAGTATTTGCCCAAAATCTCAGCTCAAATGGTGGGTCATAGAGAGAGATCGAAATTCTGGACGGAGAGCAGCAAGAACACAAGAACAAAGTGCAGAACTCGTGTTTTTGGAGAGAGAGGAAGGAGGAGAAAGAAGACTCACCTGGAGGTGAGGCCTGTGGGCCCCAGGCGCCCTGTGGGCGCGGCCAGGGGGCAGGCCGCACCAGCTGGCTGCCTGGGCCACTGGTGCCCCCTCTGGTCAGCCCCAGGTGCCTCTGGGTCACTCCCGGCATGGACATTTTTATTTCTATTTTTCTGGAATTTTTCTGAAAACTTCACTGTTGAAAATTTCTCGGAGTTCAAAAAGCTGCAAAACTTTCTGAAGACTTAAAGCGGTGATTAGTATTGTGAAGCTTCAAAAACACAAAAACTTGGTACAACAAAGAGAATAAAAGCTAAAGCAAATGAAAACATAACAAGCTTAAGTTTTTACCTATATAAAACAAGCTCAGTAGTAAGGTTGATCAAGTCTTACCAACAAACCGGCGGTATATAGAACAAGAAGTCTCACCTCTTATGAAGTGATCATTGCACCTTTACTTTAATGGACATTTTCCCCACCATAATGGTTTTGTATTTGTGGTGCACATGTAGTGGACAATCCCATTCTCCAATCTTCACGGTCTCAACATTCTCTATAGAGTTAAGGCCATGCCTCTTGTCGATCTTCTTTGGAAAATACACCGTGTGTTCTTTATCATCAACGTTGAAAGTGACCTTTCCTTTATTGCAATCAATAATAGCACCTCCGGTGTTAAGAAAAGATCTACCAAGAATAATGGACATGCTCCCATCCCCGGGCATGTCAAGCACAACAAAATCTGTAAGGATCAAACAGTTAGCAACTTCAACTGGAACATCCTCACAAATACCAATGGGGACAGCTGTTGACTTGTCAGCCATCTAAAGAGAGATATTTGTAGGGATTAGTTTCTCTAAACAAAGCCTCTTGTAAAGATAAAAAGGCATAACACTCACTCCTGCACCAAGATCACATAAAGCAGTTCTGACGTAATTATTCTATATGGAGCAAGGAATAGTGGGTATACCTGGATCACCAAGTTTCTTAGGAATCTTGCCACTGAAAGAGTAGTTAGAAATCATAGTAGATATTGCTTCATTAGGAACTTTTATTTTATTAGTAACAATATCTTTCATATATTTCGAATAGGCAGGTAACTTAATAGCATCAGTCAAAGGAATTTGAAGAAAAATAGGTTTCATCCATTCACAAAACTTATTATAATGCTCTTCTTATTTAGACTTGAGGGACTTACCTGGAAAGGGCATGGGCTTCTGTATCCATGGTTCTCTTTCCTTCACATGTCTTCTTGCGATGAAGTCTTCTCTAGAGTACTTCTTGCGTTTATCAGGTGTTTCTTCTTCTCTTACCTCGGGAGAATCATCCTTCTCCGTGTCCTTTTCTTCAGGCTCGGCACCGTCTTCTGTTTCAGCATCGGAGGTAGATATGCTGTTAGGATCAACAGCTTGCTTTTCACTAATAATAGGATCATCGGGATTGTCAGCCTCATTGTGTTTCTTCTTCTTCTTTTTCTTCGGAGAGCTAACAGTCTCGCCTTCTTCTTGTACTTGAGAATCCTGCTCGATCCTCTTTGGATGCCCCTCAGGATAGAGTGGGTCCTGGGTGTGTGTTCCACCCCTAGTTTTGATGCCATAAGCTTGTATGTCCTGTTTGGCATTATTAGCAAGCAAATCTTTTTGCACATTAGATATTTGTTCAAGCTGAGTTTGAACCATATGAAAATTCTTAACAAGACATTTAACATCATTAACTGTTCTTTCTAGAACACCACACAAACTTCTGATAGCAAGAGAGTTATCATGCAACTGACTTTGTATCCTCCTATTAAAATGATCTTTCTTAATAATTAAATTATCAAGCTCATCTAAGCATTGGTCGGGAGGATTAACTTTAGGGATGTCACTTTCAGTAAAGTCTAATAGAGAGTGTACTTCTACCAAGGGAGGGTGAGTAGTAGGCTCACACAACTTCTCAATAGGCGGTAAATTATTCACGTCTTCGACTTTAATACCTTTTTACTTTATAGACTTCTTTGCTTCTTGCATATCTTTGGGGCTCAGAACAAGCATGCCCCTCTTTTTCGGTGGTAGAAGTGGTTCAGGAACGGACCAATCTTCATAGTTCTTGGCAATTTTGCACATTAATTCTTCTGCATCGTCCGGTGTTCTTTCCCTGAAAACACAACTAGCACAACTATCCAGGTAGGATCTGGATTCATCGGTTAAACCATCGTAAAATATATAAAGCAGTTCATTCTTGGGGACTCTATGTCCCGGCATAACCTTAAGTAAATCACAAAACCTCCCCCAAGCTTTAGGGAGGTGCTCATCCTGCAGTTGTTTAAAGTTATAGATTCTTTGCAAAGCAGCATGTTGCATATGAGCTGGGAAATATTTATCAACGAAGAATTGGACTAAGTCCTGAGGACTCTTAATGGAACCATAGGGTAGTGCATCGTACCATGATTTAGCGTCTTCCTTTAAAGAAAAAGGAAAAAGCTTGGCCACATAGAAGTTTCGTATCTTCTCATCAATAGTGAATAGGTTGCCTAGCTCAGCGAGTTTGGTCAAGTGTGCTATAGCATCATCATTTTCTCTGCCATAAAAGGGGTCAGCCTCGACTGTAGATATAAGTGAAAGATCAACAGGGAAATAATAATCAGGATCAATGATGCATATAGGGGATGTGGCAAATTTAGGATCAGGAATAACTTTGTTCTTCATGGAGTGCTTTTTTAGCAACTCCTTAACAGCACCAAGGTTAGAGTCGACACACTCTCTGAGTTCCCTGCAAAACTCATCATTAAGAGTAACATAATCATCATCAAGGATTATCTCCTTGAGTTCATCTAAGCAAGGGTAATCAAAGGTTTTCCATGTAGGGATATAGGTAGCAGGGTTCTCGGTCTTGGATTCCGCTGCAGCCTTAGCAGTCTGAGTTTCAATATAGTGACCAAGAAAAGTAGTATCATCAAGAGTAGTGGAAGCATCATCAAAAGTATCGGACATAGTGAAAGACTCAGTAGAAGCATCATGTGGTGGTGGTGAAGTAAAATTACTCATAACAGAAGGTGAATCAAGTGTGGCACTAGTGTTCAGAACGGTACCTTTTCTTGTACGGGATGGTAAGATCGGAACCTTGGGGTCTCCTTTCTTACCCATAGCAGATGATGTGCAGCAGGCAAGATACTTCAAGTAGACTTGTAAATATTGCTATGCTCCCCGGCAACGGCGCCAGAAAACGTGCTTGATGCCCCACAAACGTAAGGGATCGAGATAGACTTCGCGGGTAAGTTAACCCAATTTATTGATTCGACACAAGGGGAGCCAAAGAGTATTTATAAGCTTTGACAGTTGAGTTGTCAATTCAACCGCACCTGAAATATACTTGCTTGCAACAAAAGATAAGTGGTGAAGGTAAAGGTAATATGATAGTGATGTTGATGACAGCAAAAGCAAACAACAAAAGTAACAACTAATAACCAGCAGGATTGAAAACACTTTAGGCTAGGGAGATGGATGGTTGGGCGCTGCATGGATGAGAGTGAACATGTCATAGATTCTAACACGGGGCAAGGCACACAGAAAAGCAATGATCATCTAGGCAAATATCAAACATTAGGCATGTATCCCGTAGGTAGTTTTGCGTTCTTGCAATAAGAACTTGCACAACATCTTTTGTCCTACCATCCCGCTACGAACGGGGCCAAAGGGAACTTATGGAGATAAAGGTGCTCCTGTCAAAGAGCACCGGAACAAAGCAATAAACTCAATGGATACATGGAATCCTCAAATTATGGACCATCCCCTTTGGTGTCCCAAGCTATCACCTTTGGGATCGCCGGTTCCGGACCATAATAGGTGCATAAAACTCATAGATAGGATCAAGAACACAAATATATTCATGAAAACACATAGGGTTCAGATCTGAAAACATGGAACTCGGGCCAAAAGTGGCAAGCATTAAGAGCAAAAAGTTGAAGCAAAGAAGAGAAACACCAATCTAGATGATAGGCAACATGCCCCCAACAATCTGACGAACTATTACATGATCAAACTCATCCAATCCCTACCATCCCCTTTGCCTATAGCAGGGATTTACTCACACATATGAAGAGAAGTCATGGAGGAGGGATGGATTGGTGATGGTGATGACGATGGCGACGATCTCCCCTCTCCGGAGGCCAAATCAGCCTCCAGATTAGCCCTCCCGAAGAAGAACAGAGGGTGGCGGCGGCTCCGCGACGGAAACTGGAAACACGACTTCTCTTCTGGGGTTTTCCTGTCACAAGAATAAATAGGAGCATCGGTAGGGCACCAGAGGAGGGGGGAGGCGCCCAGGCGGCCAGAGGGCGCAGCCCCACCCCTGTCCGCGCCAGGGGGGAGCCTGGGGCCCCCAGGGCTCCCCTCTGGTCCCACTTCTGGCATCTCGCTCCTTCGGGTGCGTGGATTTTCTGTGAATTTTCCCAGAATTTTCTGCGATACCTAAAAATCCATTTTCCAACACACAATAAAACCATACCGGCAGCTCTGCTGAAAACAGCGTTAGTCCGGGTTAGTTTCGTCCAAATCATGCAAGAATGAGGGCAAAACAATAGCAAAAGTGTTTGAAAAAGTAGATACGTTTGAGACGTATCAGCAAGCAAACCCCATTGATCATGTCTATAAAATCCTACTTCCCTCTCAGTCTCGCTTATGCATGTTTAGGATATCACGGAGACACGTTCTTTCGCATAGTTGAACCCATTCTGATGCATGACCTATCTTTTTGTCACCGTATTAAGCAAACCACAATCCTAGCAGATATAGGAGTTGAATGATGAGCATGTGGCCCCTGCAACTTTTACTGGTTATTGCTTCTTAGTGATACAATGAGGTTACATTGTTTGTGAGTCGGGATGGATATTCTTAATGGTGCTGATGATAACGTGTTGGTAAATCCACCCTAAACAAAGGTGAACGATGAGAGGCTGTGTAGGAGTACACAGTGGGTTGTCTCGTTGAACACCGCCTTAAGCCCGAGTTCTTGTATGGTAATCCGAGACAAAGAGTACAACCACACATTGGGATCACTGACCCCTGTCGACCTATTAACTCACCCCAATCCAAGTCCATGAGTCACACCTAGTTCGGGTTTTCCATTCGGCATATGCATAGAAAGATAAAGGAAATGAAATGTGGCATTCATGGTAGGGCTTGTAGAATATGGCTTGTCAAGCGGAGAACCATCTGTCGAGGTGGGCTTGTCAGTCGTGCCTACATGGTTTGAGTCCTGACTGGAAGCTCGGCCGGAATTCCAGTTGGGTTTGGAACTCAGACAGTTGACTCCTTGGACTAGAACGGAGCTGTGGGTGAAGTGTTGTGGTGAACATCCTCGCCGACACCTCTTGAATGGTGTCGAGACCTGGCGGTAACTGATGGTCATGTGCGTGTAGCGGTACACCCCTGCAGGGTTAACAAACTATTCGAATAGCCGTGTCCACGGTAATGGACTACTTGGAAGGCTGTGCTTGATTATTAGACAACTTTAATGGATACTTATAAAACTTGCCAAGATAAGCGTGAGTGCTATGGCGTGCTTTCTCGTGGGAAGTCGAGGAAGGCACCATAGTTGTGTAATTGGTTGGAGACTTGGTAGTGGACTCTTGTACGCTTCTTACGTCAAGTCTGGTACTCGTAGTATAGGACTAGCCAAGTCAAAGCTGGCACTTCTGCATGATGAAACCCCACCTCCCTTTACCTTGATACTTGAGCATGAGTATTATGGTTCTGATGTAAGTCTTGCTGAGTACGACTTTGTACTCACGTTTGCTTATTCTATGTTTTAGATGAGAAACCAGACCCCGATGGAGACACCTTCCTGAAGCTCGACGTTGACTAAGCTAGTATAGTTCCAGACAACAGTCTGGTCCCTCGTGGAAGGGCATGTATGTTTACAAGGATTCTCTAAGCCGTTTGTTAAACTTGTCTATACTCAGACCTAATTTTCTTCCTTTGTATGATGTAATGTTCATCACAGACATGTAATCTTTGTGTACTCTATGTGTAAGTCAATAAAGAAGTACTTTGTAGAGTTATGTGATGATACCTGCTGTTCATACTAGGCATGTGTGGTGCGTGTATGATTTTAACATGCATGTCTTAGTATGGGTTTTTGATAACTTAGTTTTGTTCTGGCCGATGGTATTTTATACACCAAGTGGCCCTTAGATGTGCGCAGCTTGGGGCATCGCGATGCGATTGCTCGTGACTCTGTCACGTGCACACTTTGTTGTATGATCGAGCCCGCCCTAGACCCCGACTAAGTGATCGGGCTGTAGTAAGTCTATGTAAGAGTTAGGATTCAATCGATAACATGGTTGAGGCGACTTGTCTATGAGTATGGGATTCACCACCCATAAGCATTTAGACTTGTGAGAGGACGATGAGGACCCATCTCAGTTGATCATCCGGCCTGGATGGGATGCCCCTCATGTTCGATGCTTTCCGAGAGTGTTCTGTGCTTGTCCTTGTCTGCTTATACAAGTGGGTACGGCTCTCGGCTCTCCATGTGATTGCATCGTGACTGGAATTACATACGCATATTCCAGGTCCCGACACAGGCCATGGCCAGATTTGGACCAGACCCGGACGAGGACACCTTGACTGATCATATGAGTCGACCCCCGGATCGCACCAATAATATCTTCATCAGATTCATCACCGGATCCCGAGTACAAGTCAATGTCGAGTCATCGTCAGGCGCGGGTGTCAGAACCCTCTGTTAGGTAATGTGCTAGGGTTAGAAAGTCACTTGCATCATGTTAAAAATTTCAAAAGAATTCTTTGAAATCAAAATCAAAAGCAAAATGGGAGAAGAAACCCCCCCAGATGAATTAATTCAAAAGGCCAGATAAAAATCTTCTCCAAAAATTCATGTTAGATTTTTGAAAAGTCTTATAAATGAGTGTGATCACATATCAAGTGATGTGGGACCCACCCCATGCTCATGGATTTTTCAAATATTCAAACAATGCCTTGGAATTAATGAAAAACCCCTATTTGAGTTAAGATTCAAATTATTTGAATTTTAAAAATGTTCAAACTTTATAAGTGGCTAGTCTATATTATTATGAGGCCATATTCAACATTTTATAAAATGGTTTGATATTTTATCATGGCCAAAACAAATTTACAGAAAAGAAAAAGAAACAGAAAAGGAAAAGAGGCTCACATGGTTTTCGGCCCAACTCGTTCCTCAGCCAGCCCAAGCCCACTTGGACGCCTGTCATCTTCCTCAAGCAGGGGCACTGCTGCGTGGCGACCATGCCGTGGCCGCCACCGAGCCCCTGGCCACCTCCTGCTTCTCCGCGCCACCTCTTCACGCCTGGAGACGCCCAGAAGCCCTCCCGTTCCATTCCCCCTCTCCACGAACACCCTCCCCGTCTCCCTCGCCCGATTCCACCGACACCGGTGAAGAACGCCGGAGCGCGCCGCCGCACCTGCGTGGCCAGTGAGCCTGCCGAGCGCTACCGCCGTGTCCATCCTCCTCCCCGCCGTTGTCTACTTCTCCCAGTGCAGCGAATCGAACCCGGAGCCCTCCTAGTCGCCGGAATCAAGCTCGAGCCGTCGCGGGACCCGAAGGACGCCATCGTCGATTTCGTCGCCGTGGAGCCACCTCAGCCTTCGCCGCCACCTCCGTCGAGTTCCTGGTAAGCAGGCGGTTCAAACCCCTCTCTCCCCGCCCTTTTTTGATGTCTCATTGTTGATCCGCCGGGACTCGTGTACGCTTCTTACCTCAAGTCTGGTATTCGTAGTTCAGGACTAGCCAAGTCAAAGCTGGCACTTCTGCAAGTGAAACCCCACCTCCCTTTACCTTGATACATATGCATGAGTAGTATAGCTCTTATGTAAGTCTTGCTGAGTACGACTTTGTACTCACGTTTGCTTAATCTATGTTTTAGATGAAACCACTGACCCCGAAGGTGGCTTCTTCATCGAGCTCGACGACGGAAGATCAAGGTAGTCTAGTCCCAGTCAGACGACTGGTTCCCTCGTGGAGGGCATGTGTTTAAATAAGGCTTCTTAAGCCATTTGTTAAACTTGTTTGTACTCAGACATACTTTGCTTCCGCTTGTTGTTGTAATGTTGGATCACATGTTTGTGATCTCTGTGTGCACTCTATAAGAGTTATCAATGAAAATGTATACTTTGTAGAGAATTGCAATGATAACATGCATGTTCATACAAGGCATGTGTGATGCGTGTATGTTTATAACATGCATGTCTTTGTATGGGTTTTCGAGACCTTAGTTGTGATCTGGCTGGCGGTATTTCATACACCAAGTGGCCCTTAGATGTGCGCAGCTTGGGGCATCGCGATGCGATTGTCCGAGACTCTGTCTCGTGCACACTTTGTGGTATGATCGAGCCCGCCCTAGACCACGACTAAGTGATTGGGCTGGAGTAAGTCTATGTAAGAGTTATGAGATAGTCGATAGTATGGTTGAGGCGACTTGTCTTTGAATATGGGAGTTCATCACCCATATCATTAGACTTGTGTGGGGACGATGAGGACCCATCTCAGTTGATCATCCGGCCTGGATGGGATGCCCCTCACGTACGATGCTTTCCGAGAACATTCTGTGCTTGGCCTTGTCTTCTTAGACAAGTGGGTACGGTTCTCGGCTCTCCATATGACTATGTCTTAGCTGTACTTGCATACGCTAACCCCGGGTCCCGACAGACTTGGTATCAGAGCAGGACTGACTATAGGACTAGCAGCCTTGGCCGAAGTCGAGTCTAGCCTTCTATAGTTATATAGTTACTCTGGGTATATAAGGGAACAACGTAAGGCTTCTTTTTTCTCCTTACCCCCTTCGTTCTGAGTTCTGAGTCAACCTCATCTTATTCTACGGGAAGATATGACTAGGCTCACCTCTGTCTGATTAGAACATCTCGTTGTTTGCTTCCTTGTAGCCGTAGGAAGGCTGTGATCGGTTGGTTAGAGTGGTTATGCTCCCTGAATTATTACATCGTATGTAAGTGCTGTTTCCATGTTGTAAGAAATTGTCTTTTTCTTGCAATTACAGCCGTTATGCTGTCCAAGTCATTCCAGGTTTATCTCATAATCTGATGCATTTGCAAACTCCTTCTTTCTGTTTCAGATGGCAGATCTTCCCCCTCGGCAGATTGTTCGTTTGACTAGGTGCCTCGGTGTGCGTGGCCATCCCGCCACGTTGATCGAGATGATGTCCTATGTGGGATATCGATGGTATCCTGAGTACACCGTCGAGGAGCAGTTCCACGACTTCAATCAGACCCAGTTCCACTGGATTGTTCGGATCTACCCGCACCACAATGGAGTCACTCAGCCTATCCACTTTGGACATGGCATTGGCATGACCGAGAACATGGCTCTGCAGGATGCTGCATACTCATGTATTACCCTGCTGAGAGAGGAGCACACTATGCTGAGAGAGACCTCGTTCCGCTATATCCCTGCTGCACTTCCAAGAGAAGAGGGGTATTACACCGGACTCTACTCGGATCACTCTGCAGAGGATCCAATACTTCAGATGACTGCTAGATTTTCTAGTGATCGAGATCGTGATGCACGCGCTCTCCGTTTTGAGCTTCACGCCACTCGTGTTCGTCTGTATCGAGCACTGACACTCTTGGCACCCTTCGTGAGTGTTGGATCAGTCGAGTATGATGCTATCTACCCTGTGAGGACTCAGATGCCTTCTCGAGTTGCTTGGCCCGAGATTGGAGGCATTTATCCACTCCGTGGTCCTTTTCTTCCACCCTACGCTGGACCTAGGCCCCATCCTTGCCCAAATGGATATCAGGGTCCACAGGCCTCCGTGTTTTCCGATGGTCAGCTTCAACTACCGGGATACGCGGGTAACTTTTACGAGGACTACTATGGAGATGGAGATGAGTGAGACCGCCTATGGTCTTACTTAGTGAGGATGTAGTAGTATCTTAGTATATTGTACGCAAGGTGTTCTAAGTTCCAGAGGCTTAGATAAATAATGTATAGGAAGTCAGATTATTTCTGAAGGATGTATCATCTTTATCACGTTTGTATTAGCTTGGTGCTTGTACTAAAACGATGTATGGTTTGTATGACAGCTTGTGAATATATGGCTTGTATGCTTTTATCACCATGTTGTGAAGATGATTACTTCCTTTGCTCTGTAATCCTTCCAGTACTTCAATACCTTGATTAGAATCTTCCAATCAACTCTGTTTGACTTTGATTTTTCACCTTCAGGATGTCTCAAGGAACCCGTGGCCAGCTTGGTCGTAACCAGGGTCGTGGAAATGACCAGGAGGAAGGCAAGCTTCCACCCCCACCCACGATGGCTCAGGTTCTAATGGAGGTTGAGAGGAACCGCCGACACTCTCACCATCTGCTGGAGGTCATTGCTCGCAACACCACTCAGCAGCGCAACGAGTTGGTGTCCCTGAACGACTTCATCCGGCTTCATCCCCCGGTTTTCAGTTACTCCACCGAGCCCCTTGACGCCGATGACTGGCTTCGCAGCATCGAGAGGAAGCTCCAAGAAGGCCATGTTGCAGATGGTGACAGGGTCAGCTATGCCACCTATCACCTTGAAGGTGCAGCTAGCTCTTGGTGGGAGAACTTCCTGAACATGCGTCCTGTTGGACCGCCCGCATCTTGGGATGAATTCTGCACTTCCTTCTGTGAGCACCACATTCCCAAGGGACTTATGGACCGCAAGCGTGAGGAGTTCTGCAACCTCACCCAAGGTAGAAGGACCGTTGACGAGTTTAGTCGTGAGTTCAACCGACTTGCTCGTTATGCTACTGAAGAAGTCTCCACCGACTCCAAGAAACAAGAGAGGTTCCGTCGTGGACTCAATTCTGGACTCCGTCGTGAGCTCAACCTGCATGACTTTTCCACTTTCCAGGTCCTTGTCAACAAGGCCATCAAGGCAGAGGACATGAACACCCCCAACGACTTTCGCAAACACCCTAGAGACGATGGTTCATCCAGTTCCGGCTCCCAGAAGCGCAAGATCTGGATCCCCAATAGTATGTTCCGCCAGAACAACCCACCGAGGCCATCCTATGTGGCGCCTCGTCCACCAACTCAGTTCCACCCAGCTCCACCAAACAACCCAGCTCCACGCACTGTCTTTGGAGCCTGTTACAAGTGTGTTCAGGCAGGACACTACTCTCGTGAGTGTCCCCAGAACCAGATCCAAAATCAGAATGCTCCACCCCGTGCCGGAGGCAACAACAATGGTCGTGGCAAGCCCCCCCAGAAGGTCTACACCACCAAACCCGCTCCTCCCGCCACTCGTGGACGTGTGAACCAGATTGCCGCCGAAGAGACTGACGACACTACTGACGTCATTCTTGGTACGCTCCCAGTCAACTATGTTCCTACTTCCGTTCTTTTCGACCCAGGAGCATCTCATTCATTCATGTCGGAAAGTTATGCACTTCGTCATGAGTTATCTTTTGTTGAATTATCCACCCCCATGATTATTCAAACTCCAGGGTCAAAATGGCAAACTAATAGAGTAAGCCATGGTAATCAGATTGCAATTGAGGGTTTAGTATTCCTTGCTTCACTCATAGCCCTCAAGTCTTCAGATATTGATGTCATCCTTGGCATGGATTGGCTATCAAGACAGAATGAATACCTAGATTGCAAAGGCAAATCAGTGAAACTCACCCACCCTTCAGGCAAGACCGTCAACTATACCTCACCCAGAACAAGAAATCAAGTGCATTCTTTGAATGTACTTCCCCTTCCCGAACTTGAAGATGTTCCGGTGGTTCGTGACTTCCCGGATGTCTTTCCTGAAGAGCTGCCGAGCATGCCACCCAACAGATGTGTAGAGTTTATAGTGGATCTTGTACCAGGAACCGCACCAATTTCTAGACGCCCATACAAAATGGCCCCACGTGAGTTAGATGAGCTTAAAACCCAACTGGAAGCTTTGTTGGAAAAAGGCTTCATCCGCCCTAGCTCATCGCCATGGGGTTGCCCCGTTCTGTTCGTAACGAAGAAAGATGGAACAGAAAGGATGTGCGTAGACTATCGCCCGCTAAATTTAGCGACGATAAAGAAGAAGTACCCTTTGCCCAGGATCAATGATCTTTATGATCAACTTGCAGGATCCTCTGTCTTCTCCAAGATGGATTTGAGATTGGGTTATCATCAAATCAAAATCCGAAATGAGGACATTCCCAAAACGGCTTTTACTACTCGTTATGGTCTTTACGAGTACACCGTCATGTTCTTTGGTTTAACCATTGCCCCCGCCACTTTCTCACGCATGATGAATTCGATCTTCATGGAGTACTTAGATAAATTTGTTGTGGTTTATCTCGATGACATTCTCATCTACTCGAAGAACGAAGAAGAACATGCCGAACACCTAAGGCTGGTATTGATGAAACTTAGAGAGCATCGCCTGTATGCTAAATTCTCCAAGTGTGAATTTTGGCTACCAGAAGTGACCTACTTAGGCCACGTGATTTCTGCAAAAGGCATTGCTGTGAATCCCGAGAGAGTTCAGGCCGTCCTTGACTGGACTCCACCTGAATCGGTTAAGCAAGTTAGGAGTTTTTTTGGCCTAGCCAGCTATTTCCGTCGCTTTGTTGAGAACTTTTCTAAAGTTGCAAAGCCTCTAACTGAACTCCTCAAGAAAGATAAGAAATTCCTATGGACTCCCAAGTGCGAGGAAAGCTTTCAAGAGCTAAAAAGAAGGTTGACTTCTGCACCCGTACTTGCACCTCCAGACACCAAAAAGGATTTCGAGATCTATTGTGACGCATCACGGCAAGGGTTAGGATGCATACTTCTGCAAGATCGACATGTGGTAGCTTATGCTTCACACCAGTTGCGGCCACATGAAGAGAACTATCCTACCCATGACCTTGAACTCGCTGCCGTAGTTCATGCCCTAACAACTTGGCGACATTACCTCCTTGGTAATCGTTGTGAGATCTATTCCGACCACCAAAGCCTCAAATACATTTTCACCCAGCCAGATCTTAATCTCAGGAAAAGACGCTGGATTGAGTTGATAAAAGATTATGACTTAGGAATTTCTTACACCCCAGGCAAAGCCAATGTCATGGCTGATGCACTAAGTCGTAAGTTGTATTGTAACAACCTCATGTTACAACAGTATCAACCACTTCTTCATGAGGAATTTTGCAAGCTCAATCTTGAGATTGTTCCTCATGGCTATCTTTCTACCTTGGTGGCGAAACCAACTCTTGAGGATCAAATCATAGTTTCCCAAAGGCGTGCACGAGGTGTTCGTCGGATCAAGGAGAACATTGCTAGAGGAGTTGCTAAATGTTTCTCCACAGATAGTAAAGGAACGGTATTCTTTGGAAATCGTTTGGTAGTACCTAAGAATAGGGAACTAAGGCAACTCATCCTCAAAGAATCCCATGACACACCCCTCTCGATTCATCCCGGTAGCACAAAAATGTACCGAGATCTACGCTAGAGATTTTTGTGGACTAGGATGAAGAGAGACATTGCTCAATTTGTTGCCGAATGTGATGTTTGTCGTCGCATTAAGGCAGAACATCAAAGACCTGCTAGTACACTTCAACCTTTGCCTATTCCAGAATGGAAATGGGACAAAGTCGGTATGGACTTCATCACCGGCTTTCCAAGAACCCAGAAAGGAAACAATGTCATCTTCGTTGTAATAGATAGGCTTTCCAAAGTTTCTCATTTCGTCCCAGTTCGCGAGTCTATAACTGCTAGCCAGTTAGCAGACTTGTATGTCTCTAGAACTGTATCCCTTCACGGTGTTCCATTGGAAATCAATTCTGATCGTGGTATCCTTTTCACCTCTAGATTCTGGGGAAGCTTTCAGAATGCTATGGGAACTCATCTCTCCTTTAGTACGGCTTTCCATCCTCAGTCTAGCGGTCAAGTCGAAAGGGTTAACCAAATTCTCGAAGACATGCTCAGAGCTTGTGTTATCTCATTCGGAAAGAATTGGGAGAAGTCTCTGCCATTCGCCGAATTTTCTTATAACAATAGTTTTCAATCTAGTCTGAACATGGCTCCTTTTGAACTCCTTTAAGGACAACGATGTCGAACACCTTTAAACTGGTCAGAAACCGGTGAAAGACAATTCTTTGGACCGGATATGATTAAGGAAGCAGAAGAGCAAGTTCGCATTGTTCGTGATCAATTGAAAGCAGCACAGTCTCGTCAGAAAAGCTACTATGATCGTCATCATAGGCAAGAGAGCTACAATCTGGATGAGGAGGCTTACCTCCGGGTTACTCCTCTGAAGGGAACCCAACATTTTGGTATCAAAGTCAAGTTGGCCCCATGTTACATCGGACCTTTCCGCATTCTTGCTAAACGTGGAGAAGTTGCCTACCAACTTGAACTACCCCCGCACCTTTCCCGAGTACATGATGTATTCCATGTGTCCCAACTCAGGCGTTGCTTCAAGGACCCCATCCGCGAAGTCGACCATGAAACGCTTGACCTCCAAGATGACCTTTCTTATCGAGAATACCCCGTTCGTATTCTTGATTCCGCAGAGCGTGTCACTCGTCGTCAGAAGAGTAGGTTTCTGAAAGTGCAATGGTCACACCACTCTGAGAGAGAAGCTACGTGGGAAAGAGAAGACCGTCTCAGTGCCAAGTACCCCACCTTCCTCCCGCAGACTTCTGAATCTCGGGACGAGATTCTGTTGAGTGGGGGCGAGTTGTCAGAACCCTCTGTTAGGTAATGTTCTAGGGTTAGCAAGTCACTTGCATCATATTAAAAATTTCAAAAGAATTCTTTGAAATAAAAATCAAAAGCAAAATGGGAGAAGAAACCCCCCTAGATGAATTAATTCAAAAGGCCAGATAAAAATCTTCTCCAAAAATTCATGTTAGATTTTTGAAAAGTCTTATAAATGAGTGTGATCACATATCAAGTGATGTGGGACCAACCCCATGCTCATGGGTTTTTCAAATATTCAAACAGTGCCTTGGAATTAATGAAAAACCCCTATTTGAGTTAAGATTCAAATTATTTGAATTTTAAAAATGTTCAAACTTTATAAGTGGCTAGTCTATATTATTATGAGGCCATATAAAAAGTTTCAACATTTTATAAAATGGTTCGATATTTTATCGTGGCCAAAAAAAATTTACAGAAAAGAAAAAGAAACAGAAAAGGAAAAGAGGCTCACCTGGTTTTCGGCCCAACCCGTTCCTCAGCCAGCCCAAGCCCACTTGGACGCCTGTCGTCTTCCTCAAGAAGGGGCACTGCTGCGTGGCGACCATGCCGTGGCCGCCGACGAGCCCCTGGCCACCTCCTGCTTCTCCCGCGCCACCTCTTCACGCCTGGAGACGCCCAGAAGCCGTCCCGTTCCATTCCCCCTCTCCACGAACACCCTCCCCGTCTCCCTCGCCCGATTCCACCGACACCCGTGAAGAACGTCGGAGCGCGCCGCCGCACCTGCGTGGCCAGTGAGCCTGCCGAGTGCCACCGCCGTGTCCATCCTCCTCCCCGCCGTCGTCTACGTCTCCCAGTGCAGCGAATCGAACCCGGAGCCCTCCTAGTCGCCGGAATCAAGCTCGAGCCGTCGCGGGACCCGAAGGACGCCATCGTCGATTTCGTCGCCGTGGAGCCACCTCAGCCTTCGCCGCCACCTCCGTCGAGTTCCTGGTGAGCAGGCGGTTCAAACCCCTCTCTCCCCGCCCTTTTTTGATGTCTCATTGTTGATCCGCCATGGAAGCCGGAGCTTCTCGCCGCCGGGATGTTCCTCGCCGTTCAACCATGAAGCTTTTGAGCTCGAGCGCATGTCCATCGTCTTCGCCATGCTCCTCTGCGTCGATTGCGTGCATCACCGGCTCAAGTAGAGCACCGCAGCGAGCTTTGCCTCGAGCCCGAGCCACGGCCGCCGCTAGGTCTTGACGCCGGCGACGTTCCGGTGCCCCCCGATGACCCTAAGATGCTCAAGGTGAAGCGCGCGACCACGAGGAGTCGTCTAGTGGTCGCGCCACTTCTTTTGGACGCCGGAGTCGCCATCCCCGTGGACGCCGCCGCGTCTGGTGGCCACCGGCGGCTAGCCGCCGGCAAGTCCGACGTGGCCACGTCATTAGGAGTTAACCACCCCCCCTAATGACCCCCCCCCCCCCACAGCCTATGACATGTGGGCCCAGCCCCCTGGTTAATCCCTGGTTTAAGTTTAAATCGTTTTAATTAACACAGTGACACTTACTGGTGGGACCCCCTTGTCAGCGTCCCCCTGACGCCAGCATGAGGTCATGCTGACGCAGTAAATGAATTTCCAGAATAAAATGAATTAAAGAAATTCCAGAAAATCCAGAAAAGAGCCCAAGCTTTGGAAATTCATAGAAAATTCATATTAACTCCAAATTGGACAAATAATATATGAAAAATGATCAGGAGAAAATAAGCTATCCAAAAATCCAACTTTAAACTATGTTTGAGTTGAATTTAAATTGGGACCAGTAGCATTTGTCATTTGATTTAATTGGAGTTTTTTCAAATTAAATTCAAATGCTTTTGCATTTTGAACCATGGCAACATGCTACGTTTCAACCACACATTAGAGGCATATCATACACAATTCAAAATGATTCAAATTGATCAAACAATGTCACATGTAACTTGGCTAAGTTTGAATTCAAATTGGAGTTTGAATTTGCAATTCAATTTGCAATATACTCCATTTAAATGGAATTGCTTCACACATCAAAGCATATACATCAAGTTTCAACCTTCCATCATGTGATTGTGCATTGTATTTACTTTGCTACCTTGTTTGTTGTTTGTCGAGTAGAGGTGGATCCGGAACAGGAGGCTGCCCCCTTCATTGAAGACCCCGAACCCGAACCTCGTCAGCAAGGCAAGCAAACCCCCATTGATCATGTCGGTAAAATCCCACTTCCCTCTCATGTCTCGCTTATGCATTGTTTAGGATGATTACCATGATGCGTTTCTACCGCATAGATGAACCCATTCCTTTGCATGACCTATCATTTTGTCACAGTAGTAAGAAAACCACAATCCTAGCAAATGTAGGAGTTGATTGATATCATGTGGCCCCTGAAATTGTTACTGCTTATTGCATGCTTAGAGTGATACCATGATGATACTATTATGTGAGTCGGGATGGTAGTGATCATGATGATGATGGTAGAAAAGTGTTGGTGAATCTACCCTAATACAAGGTGAACGATGAGAGGCTGTATAGGAGTACACGGTGGGTTGTCTCGTTGAACACCGCCCTAAGTCCGAGTTCTTGTGTGGTGATCCAAGATGAAGAGTACAACCACACATTGGGCTCACTGACCCCTCTCAACCTATTAACTCATCCATTTCGATGTCCAGATGTCGCAATAGTTCGGAGTTCTGGTAGGTCTGTGGCCTGGATGCTAAGTGAGAGAACGGCTCATCCGAGACCGGCTTATGCACCACGCACACATCACTTGGGTCCACTTCGATAAACCGGCCGGGTGCACGATAGTGGTAGCCAACCCAGGTAGGCGGCTTTCTCGGACAAGATAGGCTATGAGGTAACAGTTGTGGTGAGCATCCTCGCCGACACTTCTTGAACGGTGTCGAGTACAAAGGCGGTAATTGATGATCATGTGTGTGTAGAGGTACACCCCTGCAGGGTTAACAAAACTATTCGAATAGCCGCGTTCGCGGTTATGGACTGCTTGGAAAGCTTAGCTTGATTATTAGACAACTTGAACTGGATACTTCTAAAACACACCAAGATAAGTGTGAGTGCTATGGCGTGCTTTCTCGTGGGGAAGTCGAGGAAGGCACCATAGTGGTGTAATTGGTTGGAGAAAGTAGTGGACTCGTGTATGCTTCTTACCTCAAGTCTGGTATTCGTAGTTCAGGACTAGCCAAGTCAAAGCTGGCACTTCTGCAAGTGAAACCCCACCTCCCTTTACCTTGATACATATGCATGAGTAGTATAGCTCCTATGTAAGTCTTGTTGAGTACGACTTTGTACTCACGTTTGCTTAATCTATGTTTTAGATGAAACCACTGACCCCGAAGGTGGCTTCTTCATCGAGCTCGACAACTGAAGATCAAGCTAGTCTAGTTCCAGTCAGACGAATGGTTTCCTCGTGGAGGGCATGTGTTTAAATAAGGCTTCTTAAGCCATTTGTTAAACTTGTTTGTACTCAGACATACTTTGCTTCCGCTTGTTGTTGTAATGTTGGATCACATGTTTGTGATCTCTGTGTGCACTCTATAAGAGTTATCAATAAAAATGTATACTTTGTAGAGAATTGCAATGATACCTACTGTTCATACAAGGCATGTGTGCTGCGTGTATGTTTATAACATGCATGTCTTTGTATGGGTTTTCGAGACCTTAGTTGTGATCTGGCTGGCGGTCTTTCATACACCAAGTGGCCCTTAGATGTGCGCAGCTTGGGGCATCGCGATGCGATTGTCCGAGACTCTGTCTCGTGCACACTTTGTGGTATGATCGAGCCCGCCCTAGACCCCGACTAAGTGATCGGGCTGGAGTAAGTCTATGTAAGAGTTATGAGATAGTCGATAGTATGGTTGAGGCGACTTGTCTTTGAATATGGGAGTTTAGCACCCATATCATTAGACTTGTGTGCGGACGATGAGGACCCATCTCAGTTGTTCATCCGGCCTGGATGGGATGCCCCTCACGTACGATGCTTTCCGAGAACGTTCTGTGCTTGGCCTTGTCTTCTTAGACAAGTGGGTGCGGTTCTCGGCTCTCCATATGACTATGTCTTAGCTGGACTTGCATACGCTAACCCCGGGTCCCGACAGCGGGAGGAAGTACCAACACGAGGCTGTTGTCGTGTAAATGTCACGGCAGATGTCCTCATGAGAGCACTTAACACGTGGCCTTTGCTACGAGGTGGATACGAAGAGAGAGTCGGCAAATTCATGAGCCATAAGAATTTACCCAGGTTTTGACCCCTTGTAAGGTAAAGACCTACTCCTTCTTTTCTATTATTGGATGTCAACTTCTCGATTACAAGGGTGCGGAATCGCTACCTATGCCTCGAGAGGTTCTAAGTTGAGTTGTCCTTTTGACGTCCAAGGGCACTGGCTTATATAGATGCCGGGTCCTAGGGTTTACGTGAATCCGACTCCTACACGAGATAGAGTCCTAGCTCAATTACAAGTAATATCCTTGTTCCTCAAGGTAAGACGACCTCCCTCTGAGGGCTTCGGTCTTCACGCTTGGCACGACCAGGCCCATTGCCGGGTCTCCTTCTGGGTCTTCATTTAACGAGTCGGCCTGGGTTGCTAGTACGTCGGGTTATGGTCTCGAACCTTCCCCCCGACATTAGACCCCAAGATTGGCGCGATGCTTTAGCTTCAGGGAGGTCTTCCTGGATTCCTTCACAAATATTGAGGCCGACTTTTATGGAAAATTAGAGCCAACTCTTGTGTTTTACATCGCTGTGTCCTCCAACATCTATGGTGATTTTATAGATAATTCATTTTGGGAAAAAGAGCCTACATAGCTTCAACTTCATCGAATAAACCCGTCTCTCCTGACAAGCCGTCTTTTCTTGTTGTTATATTTTCTAGTCAACAAAAAATCTCTGCCAAAGTGGGTATTGAAGAACTGCCATTGTATTAACTGACATGTCTTCATAAAATGTCTTCAGAAAACCGAGGCGTCGCCATTGAATATCGCATTTATGCTATAGCAGGAGTCGAAGGGTCTATCTTTTTAATGCCGCCTCACGTGGGTAATCTGCACTGATATAATGTCAGAACCCTCTGTTAGGTAATGTGCTAGGGTTAGTTAGTACTCTTGCATCATGTCAAAATTTCAAAAGAAATCTTTGAAATCAAATCAAAAGCAAATGGGAGAAGGAACACCCCCTAGATGAATTAATTCAAAAGGCCAGATAAAAATCTTTTCCAAAATTTCATGTTAGAGTTTTGAAAAGTCTTATAAATGAGTGTGATCACATATCAAGTGATGTGGGACCCACCCCATGCTCATAGATTTTTCAAATATTCAAACAGTGCCTTGGAATTAAAGAAATACCCCTATTTGAGTTAAGATTCAAATTATTTGAATTTTAAAAATGTTGAAACTTTATGAGTGGCTGGTCTATACTATTATAAGGCCACATAAAAAATTTCAGAATTTAAAAAAATGTTTAGCTATTTTATTTAGCTAAGCAGAACCAAGATCAAAAGAGAAAACAGAAAGAAAAAGAAAACAAGAAAGTAGCCCACTTACCTGGGCCTCACGGCCCGACTTACCGTTTCAGCAGCCCAGCCCGCGGCCTCCCCTTGTCGTCTTCCCCGGCGCGGCAAGCAGCTCGCTGGAGCGCATGCCGACGCCGGCGACCACCTGCTAGCCTGCCTGGCGCCTCCCGAGTCGTCTAGTCGCGTCTGGAGACTCCCCGCAGCCGCCCTGATCCATTCCCCCCCTCCTCGTCGTCTTCCCTTTCCTCCTGCGCCCGATTTCGTCGCCGCCCGTAAGCATCCGTGGAGCACGCCGCCGTCTTCACGCGACCACCGTCGACGAGAGACCGCTACGCCAAGTCCAACCGCTCCGCCGTCGTCCACTACCTCAACCTGCAGAAGGAATCGGAGCCAGACGCCCCCAAGAACTCGCTAACTTCATCTCCTTCGTCTCCGGCCGCCGTGGATCGACTTCGAATTCCGGCAACACCAGCGCCTTCCCGAGCAAGCCGCCACTCCAGATAGACTCAGGGTGAGCTCGCAAGAAAAACCCCTCTCTTCTCCCCCTGGATTACTCTCTCTAGCCGGATCCTCCATGGAAGCCGAGCACGGTTGCCGCCGAGGTTGACCATGCGCTCGCTCCCGTGCGTTTCCGTCTTCACTAGTGCGTCCGTAGTACTCCTGGAGTCCCCAGCAACCCAACGCGACCATGCCTGCTTCTCCCCGTGGCTGTTTTGCAAGTTCCACTCCAAGCCGTCGCTCCGGCCGCCGCCATGGTCGAAGCCATCGACGAACGTGACCTCCCCGGCGACGTGCAAGTGGTGCTTTCGACGCGGCTCATCACGGGCTTTCGAACGGTGGTCTCGGAGCAGAGAATGGAGGCCAGAAGAGGGAGAACGCAGAGCGCCGCCGCGGTCCAGTCGCCGGCGTGTTAGCCCAACCCCCCCCCCCCCCCTTAATCACCCAGCTAATGACCCCCAGGGTCACTGACCAGTGGGCCCAGTGGCTTAATTAAGCCACTGGATTAATTAACCCCACGGTTTAATAAATCCAGCCACTCACAGGTGGGACCCCCTTGTCAGCCCCCCCCTTGTCAGCCTGACGCATTAAATCATTTAAATGAATTTCCAGAGATTATTTGAATTAAAGAAATTCCAGAAATTCCAGAAAATACCCCAAACTTTGGAAATTCATAGAAAATTCATATTAACTCCAAATTAGACAAATAATATATGAAAAATGATCAGGAGAAAATTATCTTTCCAAATATGCAACTTTCAACTATGTTTGAGTTGAGTTTAAATTGGGACCAGTAGCATATGTCATTTGGTTTATTTGAATTTAATTCAAATTCAAATCAAATGATCTTGCAACTTGGACCATGGATTTATGTTATATTTCAACCACACATCAGAGGCTGATCTTATACATTTGAAGATGTTTCAAAATGATCAAACAATGTCACATGCAACTTGGTTAATTTGAATTCAATTGTGGAGTTTGAATTTGCAATTCAATTTGCAATATACTCCATTCAAATGGAATTGCTTCACACATCAAGGCATGTACATCAAGATTTAAAGTTCCATCATGTGTTTGTGCATCGTATTTACTTTGCTACTTTGCTTGTTGTTTGTCGAGTAGAGGTGGAACCGGAGCAGGAGGCTGCCCCCTTCGTTGAAGACCCAGAACCCGAACCTCGTCAGCAAGGCAAGCAAACCCCCATTGATCATGTCGATAAAATCCCACTTCCCTCTCATGTCTCGCTTATGCATTGTTTAGGATGATCACCATGATTCATTTCTACCGCATAGATGAACCCATTCCTTTGCATGACCTATCATTTGTCACAGTAGTAAGCAAACCACAATCCTAGCAAATATAGGAGTTGTTTGATATCATATGGCCCCTGCAATGTTACTGCTTATTGCATGCTTAGTATGATACCATGTTGTTACTATGATGTGAGTCGGGATGGGAATGATCATGTTGATGTTAGTAGAAAAGTGTTGGTGAATCGACCCTAATACAAGGTGAACGATGAGAGGCTGTGTAGGAGTACACGGTGGGTTGTCTCGTTGAACACCGCCCTAGTACGAGTTCTTGTGTGGTGATCCAAGATGAAGAGTACAACCACACATTGGGCTCACTGACCCCTCTCAACTTACTAACTCATCCCTTTCGATGTCCAGATGTCGCAATAGTTCGGAGTTCTGGTAGGTCTGTGGCCTAGATGCTATGTGAGAGAACGGCTCATCCGAGACCGGCTTATGCACCACGCACACATCACTTGGGTCCACTTCGGTAAACCGGCCGGGTTCACGATTGTGGTAACCAACCCAAGTAGGCGGCTTTCTCGGACTAGATCGGCTATGAGGTAACAGTTGTGATGAGAATCCTCGCTGGCACCCCTTGAATGGTGTCGAGATCAAAGGCGGTAAATGATGATCATGTGTGTGTAGCGGTACACCCCTGCAGGGTTAACAAAACTATTCGAATAGCCGCGTCCGCGGTTATGGACTGCTTGGAAAGCTTAGCTTGATTATTAGACAACTTGAACTGGATACTTCTAAAATACACCAAGATAAGTGTGAGTGCTATGGCGTGCTTTCTCGTGGGGAAGTCGAGGAAGGCACCATAGTGGTGTACTTGGTTGGAGAAAGTAGTGGACTCGTGTACGCTTCTTATCTCAAAGTCTGGTACTCGTAGTTCAGGATTAGCCAAGTCAACGCTGGCACTTCTGCAAGTGAACCCCACCTCCCTTTACCTTGATACATGTGCATGAGTAGTATAGCTCCTATGTAAGTCTTGCTGAGCACGACTTTCTACTCACGTTTGCTTAATCTATGTTTTAGATGATGCCACTGACCCCGAAGGTGGCTTCTTCATCGAGCTGGATGACTGAAGACCAACTAGTCTAGTCCCAGTCAGACGACTGGTTCCCTCGTGGAGGGCTTGTGTTTAAATAAGGCTTCTTAAGCCATTTGTTAAACTTGTCTGTACTCAGACATAATTTTCTTCCGTTTGTGTTGTAATGTTGGATCACATGTTTGTGATCTCTGTTTGCACTCTATAAGAGTTATCAATAAAATTGTACACTTTGTAGAGAATTGCAATGGTACCTGCTGTTCATACAAGGCATGTATGCTGCGTGTATGTTTATAACATGCATGTCTTTGTATGGGTTTTCGAGACCTTAGTTGTGTTCTGGCTGGCGGTCTTTCATACACGAAGTGGCCCTTAGATGTGCGCAGCTTGGGGCATCGCGATGCGATTGCTCGAGACTCCGTCTCGTGCACACTTTGTGGTATGATCGAGTCCGCCCTAGACCCTGACTAAGTGATCGGGCTGGAGTAAGCCTATGTAAGAGTTTTGAGATAGTCGATAGTATGGTTGAGGCGACTTGTCTTTGAATATGGGAGTTCACCACCCATATCATTAGACTTGTGTGCGGACGATGAGGACCCATCTCAGTTGATCATCCGGCCTGGATGGGAAGCCCCTCACGTACGATGCTTTCCGAGAACGTTCTGTGCTTGGCCTTGTCTGCTTAGACAAGTGGGTACGGTTCTCGGCTCTCCATATGACTATGTCTTAGCTGTACTTGCATACGCTAACCCTGGGTCCCGACATATAATGATATTTGTTTGATCGCACCACCTCCGGACTATCGATATATAACTGACCATGGGTAAAGATGAACCATATACTCCCTTCTTCTTTCTTTCTTCTCATTGTGCAAGCTATCCTTCTCATGGCACCGAAGCTCTGCAACTATGAATCCGCGGCCATGGATGGGACGAATTCCAAAAATCATAGAGATGTTGGTCCCCGTGGAGATCGTGGTCGAGGTGAAGGTCGAGGCCGAGGAGGAAGAGGTGGACGCGGTGTTCAAAGGCGTGGAGCCCGCGGAGGATCATCTTGCTCTTCCTCTCACGTTGATTCTCATGAGGGAGTGCTTAATCACGAGTTCCTTATGAAACTCTACACAAAACCTCGCTGATGGGTCTATCTCCCCGACTCTTTTGCTCAAATCATGGCAAACTCCAAGCCTCCAAGGTTGTGGCTTCGGTCTGATGGCTATCCTCACGGGCCTGTTTGGGTGGCCACGAGCTTTTACAGCAACAACTCCATGTTCCTGGAGAATGTCTGGAAAACATTCATCCGCTGACGCAATCGTCAAAACGGGACAACATTGTCTTCAGCTATGACGGGGATGAAACCCTGTGGGAAAGATTTTTTGATTCTGACAGGGACCGCGTGGGGTGCTGCATGGAGAGCTCCAGTAGCAGTGACAGCGATTCCTGCAACAGTGGAGATGAAGCTCGTAACTCCTCATCAACTGATGACAATGACAACTCCGGCAGTGATTAATGAAATTGAAGTGTCCAAGCCATATTTATCTTCAAATTCTTATTTGCAAAGTAGTTTCTTTCTAAGTGTTGGATGTGCTTGTAATGTTTTGCCTCATGAAGGCATAAATTTTTAAAAAGGTATCTGAATATTTGGCAATTATTTTATTTGGTCTGTAGAAGATTGTTTAATGACTGCAAATTTTTTAATTCTCCAGAATATCAGCTAGACGGTTTCTGTAACCGACTTATTAACTGAGAGTCGGTCTCTTCATCATATGTAGCCCCCATCACTACAAAATCAACGATATCAGCTGACAGGCTAATTGTCTCATGGAAAATCATTTTTCGTCAATAATAACACCCTAATGATGGTTTGCCTCCGTCAATCCAACTGTAATTGATGCGCCGTCACAAAAAACGAAAGTGATGACGGTACCACTTTTTTCGACACGCAAAATTGTATCTTAGGTGACAACTTTTTTTTGTCATGGACGGGTCAACTTGTCACGTGTATCAGGTCAATCTGTCACCCAAGAACGTTTTTTCTGACGATGAAACCGTCAATGGGTTTAGTTTTTTATTTACCCGGTTACCATTTCTGCCAAATGGGTTTCACCGCTTGCTGACGTGGCTCCCTCCATGTGGGCCCGGTGTAATGAGGGGGTCCACCAGTTTTGACTGGTCAATGGGCCTACATCGCGGTCCCACATGGTGCTGATGTGGCAGTCTGTTTGTGGGACCGGCTATCATATTTTCTGCGACGGGTGCTGACATGTAGGCCCGGTTTTTTTGTGAAGGTTGTCGGGGGGATTACTCACAGCTAAGACCTGGCCAGAAGATAGCACCCAAAAGGAAGACTCAGTCAGAAGACAGGTCCTAGAGATTAGAGTCGGCTGACATGAGTCACCTTCATGAGTCGGCTAACATGAGTCACCTCCATGAGTCGGCTGACATGAGTCGTCCTGATGGGGACTCTCCTCTACAGGAGTCGGCCAGACAGGGGACTCTCCTCTACAGGAGTCGGCCAGACAGGGGACTCTCCTCTACATGAGTCGGCCAGACAGGAGACTTTCCTCAACAGGAGTCCACTTAACTTGGAAGATTACAAATACTTAGAGTAGGACCCGGATTGATATCCGACTTGTAATACAAGACGAGACTACTTTGTATCAGAATAGGACTCTACATGAAAGCCACCCCCTTCCACCTATATAAGGAGGGGTAGGGCACCCATAGAGGCCAAGTTCCTCCAGAGTAGGCTTTCGCCACCAGAGTAGGCTTTCGCCACCAGAGTAGGCTCTCGACATGAGAGTAGATTCTCGCCATGAGAGTAGGCTCTCGACATGAGAGTAGGATTTCTCCATGAGAGTAAGCTTCCGCCAAAGTAGGCTTTCGCCTGAATACAACTGTAAAAGAGTCGGCGACACGCCAACGACTCCTCGTGAGCAAAAGGAATAAGACCTAGCCACGAACAACATGTAGGGTCCTTACCCGACGATGTTTCCCGGGGCCTGAAGCTGTATAAATCGTGTTTCTCTTTCTCTGTGATGTTTCTTCTTCCTTGTACACTCGTAGCAAAGGCCCCATAATCAAGTCTGACTCTTCGGACATCTTCCGTGACTTTCCCACAACAGTTGGCGCCCACCGTGGGGCCTACGCACAAGGGTGTTGTCATCTTGGAGGAAATACTCACAGGGATCGAGAAACTCGTGATCGGACGGACGAAGAAGAACTGACACGAACAAATCTAAATCAACAAATCGACGGTCCGCCGACTCTGGAAGGACTCAATCCGACTCGGGTGCATTGCAACCTCGGTTTCTTCAACATCTTCATCAAGATCTACATCAAGCTCATGGAGAAAACAAGAAAAAAATCCAAGCGTGCGACTCGAAACTCGACTTCAACGTTGACCCTTACGCACAGCCTGCAGGATAAGAACGTCTGTGTTGTAGAGTCTACAAAATTCCGATTCTCCGAAGAGAAGAGTCTACAAAATTCCAACTCTCCGAAGAGAGGAGTCTACAAAATTCCGACTCCGAAGAGAAGAGTCTACAAAATTCCGACTCTCCGAAGACAAGAGTCTATAAAATTCCGACTCACCAAAGAGATGAGTCTACGGAAAAATTCGGACTCACCAAATTAGATGAGTCCATGTCCGACTCCCGCAATACAACGCGTTTTCTGATCTACGCGAGATCGCAAATTCCAATCGCGAATTCGGCTCAACTTATCAGCGGTCCGAACTTCGTACATTGGACAACTACCTTTTGAGAAAGTCATCAGGTGATATCTCTCCTACAGCATTTCTCTACAAATTTATTCTATCAAGAATTTTATTATCTGTTTGCACAATCTTGTGCACGCAGGTTCAGGACATATATTATTTTCTGTGGCCACGCCGGTTAGCCTCGTTTCATATCGGCTCACAACGCCACAGTCACGTCAACATACACGTCGTCTTACAACATCGTGCTTAATAGACACATATGCGTCAGCTTACAACCACTTGGCTCTCGCTATTGCCGGCTTGACATATTGGTCGAACTATCAACCGATGACTCTTACAAAGCTCAGCCACAACCTCACCACGGTTACCTTCTATGATTTTCCGAGTTTTCTCTGCATCATCAGATCAATGCTTGTTTATTTATCAAGCCAGATACATGGAGTCCCCAGTCGACTCCTCGAGTCGACTCAAGACTCGGGGCCTACGCCTCCTATAGGATCCATCGGATATTGAGATATATTATGTTTCAACGACGGATGATAATTGACCATCAAAAATTTTGGTCCATTGTTTTTGATGGTAAAATCCCGGATCAGATTCTAGTTCATCGGGAAAATTCCGGCTCTTTCATTGAGTACCGGATCATCGGTAAAATCCCGGCCCAGATTTCGGTTCGATGGAAAAATTCCGGCTCTTTCATTAAGTTCTGGATCATCGGAAAAATCTCGGCTCCCTTCTCGAGTTCCGGGTTACTGGAAAATCTCAGCTCCACAATGAGATTCCGGGTCATCGAAAATTCTGGCTCCTTTAAGAATCCAGGACCATTACAAAACACCGGCTTTCTCCATAAATATATAAAGTCGACAATCGTCGCACCGGCTTTCGCCATAAAATATATAAGTCGACCTTCGTCGCACCAGCTCTCGCCGCACAAGATATAAGTCGACTTTCGTCGCATCGGCTTTCGCCATATGAAATACAAGTCGACTCTCGTCGCACCGGCTTTCGCCACACTAAGGTACGCCGACCTTGGTCATGCCAACTTCTCCATACATTGCATCTTATGCACTATTAATTTACTCTTTTCTCATCTTGCATCATACACTACATGTCATGATGCATTGCATCTTCTGCATTCTCATATCTCAGAGACCTCGGGGCTTGATCAACCCCTCTATCGGTACTGAACATGTATATTGCTTATTTAGGGGAATCAGGGGGCTCGATGACATTCATCGACTCTTATCTGAGAACTCGGCATATATATGTAAAACTCCACATGTGTATGGCTTATTCAGGGGAAGTAGGGGAGCTCGATGGCATCCATCAACTCTTATTCAAAGAAATCCCGGCATATACATGAACTGGATAACCACGCCTTAATCTTGGCCTTTATAGTTCAAGCTCATACGACCTATGTGTACCCGACTTAAGTCTAAAAACCACGGGGCTTACAGAAACGCCTATCGAGTTTGGGTTTAAGCACAGGGAACACTAGTCATATGTGTCGGCTTACAAAGAGGTTTCGACTCCTGGATAACCCAATAATCTCTCTCAGCGCGAGAAGATGAGGCATGTTCAATCCAGAGTCGACTTCTATATGAGCCTTTGCACTTTACTTTTTGCATACATCAGCATCATAGCATTTTTTTTCTTTTGCTACCATTTTTCCTGAAAACCTTATGGCATACACGTCGACTTGAAAAAGAATATGGCTCGGCTGTTGTAAGGCCCCTGATGCGGTCCTAACTCTAACTAGTCTCTTTCGCGTCCGGTCGGAGTTAGAAGCGCATCAAACGCCACCGGCGCACGACACTCGCACTCGTGTCGCTGCTGGATTTTCGACAACTGGTATAACAAGCATAACTCTACAAGATAGAAATACATATAGATAGATAAATAGAACAGGGCATACAATGCCACTGTCTAATAATACAACATCATCTGAGTGCAACTCATCAATACATCAAGCGGAAGCATAATAGGGACCGGGTACGGTCAAGATCCAAATTGCCCTAGAGAGGGCTACACATATGTATCCACCCACGGGAACGTCTGAGCCCAACTATAAGATCCTACTGGTCGAGGTACTCGTACTCGTCGTCCTCCTCCGGGGGCACCTCCACGAAGTAACGTCTGGTGCTGGGGTCGAGGTAGTAGTCCACTGCAGCGGCCGATCAGGCAAAGCGGTAAAGACAGAAATGTAAACGGGGGTGAGAACATGTCATTACGGAATAACTAACGCTACAGGAAAGGTAAAGACATAGACAGGTTGCAGCCGTACTAGCATATATGGTGGCTACTCGTTCTATCAGAATAGAGAGGAGATCCAAGAAGTTACGTTGACAACGTGTCATAGGTCGGCTATCCACCTACTTACGCGAACATAACACAACCTCGTTTCTCTCTCGGTCCCCCTGGACGAAGAAACACAACCAAGGCACGCACACGGTTTGTCAAGTTTTATAGCATGATTATAACTGATGTTATTCTATGAACAAGGAGTAGGTCTCAAGTCGTCCATAACCGCGGACACGGATTTTCGAAAAGATTTACCCTGCAGGGGTGTACCAACTGTCCATTATAGACGTCGCATGTACGCCCGGTTTCCACTTGGCTAGGTAAGCGCCTGAAACTCCGGAACGTCAGAGTCCCTCTAACTAACAACACACATATCCGGGTGGCCCCTGGGGAGTCGACATCCAATCTGGGAGCTGGCCACGCTCTCGGATCGGCCTCTTCCGTATCAACACGGTTTGGGTTACCGGTGAAGCCTCACATGGGGACCGGGCCCTCGCCGGTCAGTTTTGGACCAGCCAAGGAACTATGTCCTCCTGGCCCTGGTTTGGTTTGGAAACAACTGGGGATCCAACCAGCACACACACGTTGCAAATGTAAATCATCTTGGGCCACCACTAGAATGTATGAAGCTAGGTAGGTAAGACAAGGGGGCCCCATAAAACCCCACACACGATTAGGCACGCTCGTCAAGAAACACAATACCCGGAACTCGGGTCCTAGGTGACTCATATGGAACAAAGCACCAGACGGGAATAGTCCAGCCTTCCACTTTTCGTCGAATATAAATTAACATCATTTAGCAATAATAAATATCAACCAACTTCTTATATAGCATGATATCCCAACCATAAACATATAGGGTAAGCAGCAAGTTCTCTATCCATACTAAGCAATGGAGGAGCAGCGGTAACTTAGCAGTACAACGATTTGCTGGGACGTGGGGATCATGGCTGTATGGGTTTAAAACATGGCATATAAGGTAGATAGGACCAAGCAACAACGTTCTAGATCTACAGCTAGGCATGAGCAGAAAGTTATAAAGTAATGACACAGATCTCCCCCTTGCCTGGTAAGGTAGTCGAAGCAGCACCCACGGTACCCTCGGGCTCGGTGTCGGACAGCTCCACGTAAGTCTCCTCGTCAGTCTCGGGTGCTAACGTACGATACCGGCAAGGAAAACACACAAGTAAGCAACTGATGCAATCTCAAACAAGGATGGCATGTTCAAGTTTTATTTACATGATATGACCCTGTCTAGTCAAATTTAAATGAAGGTGATGACGACAAGTCATCACTTTCACATGCATTATTTTTACATTGTAATGGCTTTGGTCTAAGCCTTAATTTAGGTGTAAGTAGCATGATAGCATGGCATGATCAACAAAACAATTGCAAGAATTTAAACAACGTGAAAGTAAAACAACGATTCCGGAGACGGAGTAGTGTCGGTGAAATTGACACATAGCAGGTGAAATCCTTGCAGAAAAACACCCCAAAATCATATATAATATGTCCACCTTTGAATTTGCAAAAGACAGTTGCAAATCCAATGAAGTGTAGGGGGCTGGGTGCAAAATTGCACCACATGAATTTTGAATTGGGCTCAAATGACCAAGTCATCATCACCATGCAATTCCTTGTGCAAAATTACCCAAAATCCATATATGGCATGGGCAATTTCAAAAATGCTCAAGTTGACAAGAAATCAAAGATTTACAGGGGGCAGACTGCAAAATTGGCCAAGCTCCAATTTATAGAGGGGCCAATTGCAAAAGGGCACCTCACCATGATGATCAGTACCTCAAACTACCCCAAGTTCATATATGGGATGCCCCTGTTTGACAACATGGACAAATTCAGATTTGAATTTGAAATTCAAATTCAAATTGAATTTAACTCAGAAAAGAATTAAAACAAAAAAGAGAAAAATAAAAAAAAGAAAGGAAGGCTTGGCCACTTGGGCTGCCTCCTTCGGTGGCCTACTGGGCTGACCCAGCAGCCCCCTGTGGGCCGACCCACTCCCACGCAGGGCAAGGCAAAACAAAAAGAAATCGGGGGGGGGGGGGGGGGGGGCTTGCGCTCGGCCGGAGTCGAACCCGCGACCTCCCCCTCACAGTCCAGCTCACTGGCCACTCTGCTGCTGCTCCACTCGTGGGTACGGGAGGCTCGCGAACAACTTAAGGAGACCCTGGTGGTTCTGAAGCTGCACACTGAAACTGCAACTGAAGATCAGTCAGCACTTGCGCGGCCACGACTTCCGGCGACCCTCGCATCCGCTACGGGAAGGCGTTCGCCCAACTAATGTCGGGGTTCGCTAGACGGCACATCCAGGAACGCATAGCACCGTGGCAACGGGTCGTAGGACATACGGCGGTGACGCCAGTCTTGCCGGAAAAGGGGCAGCGCAACCCGTTCTTCAGATCGAAAAAAAAGGCGATGGCTTGGAGACATGCTCGACTTGCGGCTGCTCTGCGCATGCTCTGGTCGCACGCAGAGCACGCCCACGCACAGCCCGGCCGCGACGACTACTGCACGCCGGCGACAACGCCACGGCGGCGGGCTTCGAGGCGGAACTGCCAAAAACACCCTACGGCTACACAGCGGCTACAACGCACGGGACGAGACGGGAGGGAGGCGCTACCGGCTGCTCACCTAGAGGTTCTCGGGGACGAGCTCGACCACTACGGATACGGGGACGAGGAGTTTGCCGGGCAGACGTAGCCCAACGACGTCGCGGCCCGAGCGGCCCGAAGCTCCAAGGTTCAACCTGCGAGGAAGGGGGGATCAGACGCTTGCAGCAGAAAGAAAACGAGCTCGCCTTCGCCGGAATCAAGCGGCCATCGGACTCACTGGCGTCGGCGGAAATCACGCGGAACAGGGGAGCTGCGAAACCTCCATGGCGGCGGCGGTGGAAGAAAGGGGGCGAGGGGAATGGAACCTAGGGTTCCCGGGGGTCCTCTCGCCGCGCTTAAAAGGAGGAGAGGGGCTCTCGCTGCGCTCCGGGCTCCACCGTCGCCGTGGCAGGGCGCTATGAGAGAGAGGAGGGGAAAAGGAGATGCCGCGCAGGAAAGAGGAAGAAGAAAGGGGTTCGTACCCCTTCGTCCAGGCGGGCTGAGGAGAAACTGGGCCAGATGGGCCTGGCCTGGCCTGGACTGGCTGGGAGGAAAAGGAAGGAGGCCCAGTTCTTGTTTTTTCAGAGAAAAAAAAAACCAGCAGGAAAAGAAATAGAAAAAGGATAGAAGAAAAAGGGAGAAAAATATATAAAAAATATATATTTAAACCCTTGAGGCACACTTGATCACCCAAAAGTGGGTTAAGCAATTTTGAAAGCAAGGAAAAAAATTGCTACAGCAAAACAGTGCCATTTTCTATTTAAAAATTAAATAGAAAAGGTGCTTATGGAATTTTGAGGTGGAGAACACAAGGTGCAAAAATTCCATAAACTTGATAATCTTGAACCTTGCATTAATCCTCAATTTCAAAAATTGGTTTGGGCATTTTTGGCAACAACAAAAATCTGAGCTCATTTTGAATTCAAAATCACTTTGAACTAGAGCTTCTGTTTTTGATGATGGCAAAAATACCTTGAGGATTTTAAAACCCTTGCCACATCAAGAGAAATGGCTAGGCCAAGTTTGGGGTCAAGTAGAGCAAGCACCCAACAAGGAAAAAAATTCTCCAACACCCTTCTTGAGCCACTTTGGATGCCAAAACAAACAACCCAAATGGGCTCCAATCCCCATGCAAATTTAAATCACCACATGAAATTATAAAGTTTAGCATCATGCCAAGTTACATAGTCAAAGACAAAGTACAATCTCATGGTGTTCCAATTTATTGCACTTGGGCTGTTACAGCTCTCCCCTACCAACATAGGATCTCGTCCCGAGATCTAAGCATGAAAAAGCTCGGGATACTCAGAACGGAGATGATCTTCACGCTCCCATGTTGCCTCCTTCTCCGAGTGATGTGCCCAGTGCACCTTGAGGAACTTGACGGTCTTGTTGCGAGTCTTGCACTCAGACGAGTCAAGAACACGGACTGGACGCTCTGAGTAGGAAAGGTCCGCACTCAACTGGATCTCGCCCAAGTCAACAGCCTGCTCCGGCTGCTTGAAGCACTTCTTTAGCTGGGACACATGGAACACGTCATGCACCATAGACAGACTCTCTGGAAGCTCGAGCCGAAAGGCAAGAGGTCCTCTAGTCTCAAGGATGCGGAAAGGTCCGACAAACCTTGGAGCTAGCTTTCCTTTGATGCCAAAGCGGTGAGTTCCCCTCAACGGAGACACTCTCAGGTACGCCCAGTCACCAACCTGAAATGCCACACCATGGTGCCTTTTGTCATAATAAGCCTTCTGCCTAGACTGTGCTGCCTTTAGGTGCTCTCGGACAATCTTCACTCTGTCCTCTGCCTCTTGGATCACATCTGGACCGAACAGCTGCCTCTCACCTGTCTCGGACCAATTCAAAGGTGTCCTGCACTTTCGGCCATACAAGACTTCAAACGGCGCTACTTGTAGACTTGCCTGATAGCTGTTGTTGTAAGAGAACTCCGCATACGGCAAGCACTCTTCCCACTTCATGCCAAACGAGATCACACACGCCCTCAACATGTCCTCGAGAATTTGATTCACACGCTCAACCTGCCCACTGGTCTGAGGGTGATAAGCGGTACTGAACAACACCTTCGTACCAATCGCCTTTTGGAAGGCCTGCAAGAACTTAGAGGTGAAAAGGCTGCCTCTATCTGAACTGATCTTCTTGGGAATGCCATGCAAAGATACAACTCTTGCGGTGTACAAATCCGCCAACTGAACTGCTGAAATGGAGTCCTTCCCTGGAAAGAAGTGGGCAACTTTGGAGAGATTGTCAATGACGACAAAGATGGCATTGTTCTTCTTCTGCGACAGAGGAAAACCCGTGATGAAATCCATCTCAATGTGATCCCATTTCCACTCCGGAATTTCAATCGGCTGAAGTAGCCCTGCCGGCTTCTGATGCTGTGCTTTCACTCTCCTGCACACATCACACTGGGAGACAAAATGGGCAACATCCCGCTTCATACGAGTCCACCAAAAACTCTGCTTGAGGTCCTGATACATCTTGGTGCTACTAGGGTGGATAGACAGCTTTGAGTCATGGGCTTCTTTCAAAATGACCTCTCTGAAACCCCCTTCTTTGGGAACAACAACTCGCTCCTCGAACATCACGGTGCCGTCATTATGCACTGAAAAGCAACCGTACTTCGGGACTGAGGCGGCAATACCCTGTTTGACCTTCTGAATCATTGAGCTACCAGACTGAGCTTCACGAATCTTCTCACGGATAGTGGGCTCTACCACAAGGTTGGCTAGATAGCCTGCTGGAACTAGCTCAAGATTGAGCCTTCGAAAGGACTCACACAAATCAGGGTGTATCTTCTGTACCTGGACACTGTTGCAATCGCCCTTGCGGCTCAACGCATCGGCTATGACATTCGCCTTGCCAAGCGTATACTGAATATCCACGGAGTACTCAGTAATAGTCTCGAGCCACCTCCTTTGCCTCAATTTCAGGTTAGGCTGCGTGAACAAGTACTTTAGGCTTTTGTGATCGGTGAACACATCAACCTTCCTCCCTAGGAGGAGGTGTCACCAAGTAACCAATGCATGGATCACCGCAGCCAGCTCAAGATCATGGGTCGGATAGTTCCTCTCAGCCTGCTTCAACTGTCTCAAGGTGTAAGGCACAATACTCTTTCCCTGCATCAATACTCCGCCAAGGCCATTCAACGAGGCATCACAGAAAACTTGAAACGGCTGTGACTCGTCTGGCGGTGTAAGGATCGGAGTTGTGGTCAGCCTTAGCTTCAACTCATCAAAAGCTGCCTGGCAAGCCTGTGACCAAGAGTACTTCTTGCCCTTGCACAACAACTCTGTCATCGGCTTTGCTATCTTGGAGAAATTCTCGACAAACTTCCTGCAATAGCTGGCAAGTCCGAGAAAACTCCTCAGCTTCTTGACATTCTTCGGCGGAGTCCAATCCTGAATCGTCCGGACTCTGTCTGGATCAACGGCAATGCCCTCTGAGGAAATGACATGGCCAAGGAAGTTGACCTTATTGAGCCAAAACTCACACTTGGAGAACTTGGCATAAAACTGGTGATCTCTCAACTTCTGCAACATCAATCTGAGATGCTCCTCATGTTCAGCCTCTGTCCTGGAGAAAACAAGGATGTCGTCGAGGTAGAGGAGTACGAACACGTCTAGCCATTCTTGGAACATATAGTTCATGGCCCTCATGAACGTGGGAGGCGCGTTAGAAAAGCCAAACGTCATGACCGTAAACTCGTACAGCCCATAACGAGTGCGGAAGGCTGTCTTTGGAATGTCCTCCTCGCGGACACGAATCTGGTGGTACCCCATCTTTAAATCAAGCTTTGAAAACACCTTTGCTCCATGCAACTGCTCAAATAGGTCATTGATGTTGGGCAAAGGGTACTTGTTTTTTATGGTCTTCTTATTGATACCACGGTAGTCTTGTACCAACCGACTAGTACCATCTTTCTTCTTCACAAAAAGACACGGGGCACCCCAATGGGAAGTGCTCGGACGAATGAGCCCATCCTTCTCAAGCTTCACAAGCTGCTCTTTCAACTCAATCAGCTCTTCCAGACACATCTTGTAAGGCTGCCGAGATATCGGCTGTGTACCAATTTCTAGCTCGATCACGAACTCAATAGCACGCACGGGTGGAATACCTGGCAACTCCTCTGGGAAGACATCTAGGAACTGTCGAACAACTCTGACCTCCTCGATCAGTGGAGCAACTCCAGCGTTCAGAGCGTACAACTGTGTTGATCCCACTGTCGAGCCACAAGTGTACCACATCTCTGCGCCTGAATCGTGCGTCAGCAACACGGTCTTGGACGGACAATCAATCTTGGCCTTGTCCTTGACAAGCCAAGCCATGCCCAGAATGACATCAATGTCGGAAAGGATCAAGACTATCGTTGATGCTAAAAAGATAGCACCCTGGATAGAGATCTCCACATCTGGAACAAAAGCAGTGGAGTTTGTCTTGGAACCCGGAGAAACAATAGATAACTGCTGAGACAAACCCTGCGGTTGTAGCTCGGCACGGTCAACGAAAGCTCTTGAGACAAAAGAGTGGGAAGCTCCGGAATCAAACAAAACTGTCGCTGGAACTGAACACACAAGCAACCTACCAAGCACAATCTCGGACGACTGCTGAGCCTCTGCCACAGTCACGTTGTTCACTCCGAGCGCTCGTGGCTGGGCCCGCACCATCGCGTTGCTCGGTGTAGAGCGAGGTGGAGGCGGAGGCAGCCGGGCGTGACGAGGGTCGGTGCACTGCGGAGACTTGTGCCTCGGCTTGCCACACTTGAAGCACGTGATCTCTGGCCTGGGCTGGCCCTGTGGAGCAGGCGGCCTCGCGGAGGGTGGAGTAGAGCGAGGTCCGTGCTGCACTGGGACGGGAGGGCGGGCAAAAGTGCGGACAACTGCCCCCCTCTGCTGAAACTGCTGACGCTGCGGCTGAGACTGTGGCTCTGCAACCCAGGACTTGGCCTTCTTGTGGAGCATCACTGCTGAACTGTGCTCTCTCTGCTTCCTCTTCTCTGCGGAACGCTCTGCCTCAGCTGACTCCTGTCTGATAGCCTGGTCGACGAAATCTGAGAACAGGCGTGGCGTGGACAAGGTGAGCGCATACTTGATGTCCGTGGCAAGACCACCGCGGAACCTGGCAATGCACTTGGCCTCTGTCGAGACCTCCTCTGGAGCGTACCTGGCAAGCCTGACGAAGGCCAGGTTATACTCCTGCACAGATCTGTCCCCCTGCCTCAGAGCTAAGAACTCGTCGCGCTTCCTCTCGATCAGTCCACTGGGAATATGAGCAGCTCTGAAATCCCTGACGAAGTCCTCCCACGTGATCTCTGCATCACCCTTGTTGGCCTTGTACGTCAAGAACCAACTGCCTGCGGCACCCTGAAGCTGGAAGGAGGCGAAGGTGACGTAGTCGACAGGTCTGACGGTGTTGGCATTGAAGTGCTTCTTGATCTCTGCGATCCAGTCATCCGCCTCCAGTGGGTCTCGAGCCTCGGAGAACCTGGGGGGGCTGATCGCGAGGAACTGCTGCAGTGTGGTGTACTGTGGTCGATCATTCCTTTGGGCACTCTGGTTCTGCAGCATCTGAGGGATCGCAGCTGTGCCCTGAGCCACTGCGGCTATAGCCTCCCCAAGGATAGGGTTCTCTGGCGGCGGCATGTTCGCTCTTGGCATCCTGTACACAGGAACACTTATGGGAACATGGTCGAATCATTGAAGTAACCAGAAGTTAAAGCAATATTGACAACAAAACTTCCTCACGAGGTATGAGGAAGCCGAAGGCTGAAATTCCACCAAGGTTAACCCGGAAAGTCGATAGCTAGGTGCTACTGGAATTCCCAAACCAAGATCATCCGAAACCAAGATAATAATCTGCTAGCGAGCACACAACAATATATACGAGCGGTTGGAAACCTGAACAATGAGACATCTGCCCTGAGCGGCCCGCCATCACGGTCATCCATAGGGGAAAGACACCACATCCATATTACCATAGGATGCCCGCCAATCCTGTATGGACGTTTCACCTGGGGTACGCCGTAAGCGAGGTAGAGCAGTCAACCCCAAGTGGCGGCTCAGTGGTCTCAAAGACGCCAACACATCTCGTCGCTAGCAAAAATTATAGAGGAATCGGAGCCTCATGTAAACGAGAACCTAGATTGTTTTGAAAGGGGATAAGTTGCAGAGACAAAACATCGTTTCACTTCCTCACGGAAAAGGGGTGGGAGGGTGGGATAAGGAGAAAACAGAAAGAGGTCCTACTCTCCGAAATTTTTCCTATATAACTACCAAAATAGTTTCTAGACTCAACTTCGGCCAGTAAAGGGTCCTACAGTCAGTCCTGCTCTGATACCAAGTTGTAAGGCCCCTGATGCGGTCCTAACTCTAACTAGTCGCTTTCGCGTCCGGTCGGAGTTAGAAGCGCATCAAACGCCACCGGCGCACGACACTCGCACTCGTGTCGCTGCTGGATTTTCGACAACAGGTATAACAAGCATAACTCTACAAGATAGAAATACATATAGATAGATAAATAGAACAGGGCATACAACGCCACTGTCTAATAATACAACATCATCTGAGTGCAACTCATCAATACATCAAGCGGAAGCATAATAGGGACCGGGTACGGTCAAGATACAAATTGCCCTAGAGAGGGCTACACATATGTATCCACCCACGGGAACGTCTGAGCCCAACTATAAGATCCTACTGGTCTAGGTACTCGTACTCGTCGTCCTCCTCCGGGGGCACCTCCACGAAGTAACGTCTGGTGCTGGGGTCGAGGTAGTAGTCCACTGCAGCGGCCGATCAGGCAAAGCGGTAAAGACAGAAATGTAAACGGGGGTGAGAACATGTCATTACGGAATAACTAACGCTACAGGAAAGGTAAAGACATAGACAGGTTGCAGCCGTACTAGCATATATGGTGGCTACTCGTTCTATCAGAATTGAGAGGAGATCCAAGAAGTTACGTTGACAACGTGTCATACGTCGGCTATCCACCTACTTACGCGAACATAACACAACCTCGTTTCTCTCTCGATCCCCCTGGACGAAGAAAGACAACCAAGGCACGCACACAGTTTGTCAAGTTTTATAGCATGATTATAACTGATGTTATTCTATGAACAAGGAGTAGGTCTCAAGTCGTCCATAACCGCGGACACGGCTTTTCGAAAAGATTTACCCTGCAGGGGTGTACCAACTGTCCATTATAGACGTCGCATGTACGCCCGGTTTCCACTTGGCTAGGTAAGCGCCTGAAACTCCGGAACGTCAGAGTCCCTCTAACTAACAACACACATATCCGGGTGGCCCCTGGGGAGTCGACATCCAATCTGGGAGCTGGCCACGCTCTCGGATCGGCCTCTTCCGTATCAACACGGTTTGGGTTACCGGTGAAGCCTCACATGGGGACCGGGCCCTCGCCGGTCAGTTTTGGACCAGCCAAGGAACTATGTCCTCCTGGCCCTGGTTTGGTTTGGAAACAACTGGGGATCCAACCATCACACACACGTTGCAAATGTAAATCAGCTTGTGCCACCACTAGAATGTATGAAGCTAGGTAGGTAAGACAAGGGGGCCCCATAAAACCCCACACACGATTAGGCACGCTCGTCAAGAAACACAATACCCGGAACTCGGGTCCTAGGTGACTCATATGGAACAAAGCACCAGACGGGAATAGTCCAGCCTTCCACTTTTCGTCGAATATAAATTAACATCATTTAGCAATAATAAATATCAACCAACTTCTTATATAGCATGATATCCCAACCATAAACATATAGGGTAAGCAGCAAGTTCTCTATCCATACTAAGCAATGGCTGAGCAGCGGTAACTTAGCAGTACAACGATTTGCTGGGACGTGGGGATCATGGCTGTATGGGTTTAAAACATGGCATATAAGGTAGATAGGACCAAGCAACAACGTTCTAGATCTACAGCTAGGCATGAGCAGAGAGTTATAAAGTAATGACACAGATCTCCCCCTTGCCTGGTAAGGTAGTCGAAGCAGCACCCACGGTACCCTCGGGCTCGGTGTCGGACAGCTCCACGTAAGTCTCCTCGTCAGTCTCGGGTGCTAACGTACGATACCGGCAAGGAAAACACACAAGTAAGCAACTGATGCAATCTCAAACAAGGATGGCATGTTCAAGTTTTATTTACATGATATGACCCTGTCTAGTCAAATTTAAATGAAGGTGATGACGACAAGTCATCACTTTCACATGCATTATTTTTACATTGTAATGGCTTTGGTCTAAGCCTTAATTTAGGTGTAAGTAGCATGATAGCATGGCATGATCAACAAAACAATTGCAAGAATTTAAACAACGTGAAAGTAAAACAACGATTCCGGAGACGGAGTAGTGTCGGTGAAATTGACACATAGCAGGTGAAATCCTTGCAGAAAAACACCCCAAAATCATATATAATATGTCCACCTTTGAATTTGCAAAAGACAGTTGCAAATCCAATGAAGTGTAGGGGGCTGGGTGCAAAATTGCACCACATGAATTTTGAATTGGGCTCAAATGACCAAGTCATCATCACCATGCAATTCCTTGTGCAAAATTACCCAAAATCCATATATGGCATGGGCAATTTCAAAAATGCTCAAGTTGACAAGAAATCAAAGATTTACAGGGGGCAGACTGCAAAATTGGCCAAGCTCCAATTTATAGAGGGGCCAATTGCAAAAGGGCACCTCACCATGATGATCAGTAGCTCAAACTACCCCAAGTTCATATATGGGATGCCCCTGTTTGACAACATGGACAAATTCAGATTTGAATTTGAAATTCAAATTCAAATTGAATTTAACCCAGAAAAGAATTAAAACGAAAAAGAGAAAAATAAAAAAAAAGAAAGGAAGGCTTGGCCACTTGGGCTGCCTCCTTCGATGGCCTACTGGGCTGACCCAGCAGCCCCCTGTGGGCCGACCCACTCCCACGCAGGGCAAGGCAAAACAAAAAGAAATCGGGGGGGGGGGGGAGCTTGCGCTCGACCGGATTCGAACCCGCGACCTCCCCCTCACAGTCCAGCTCGCTGGCCACTCTGCTGCTGCTCCACTCGTGGCTACGGGAGGCTCGCGGACAACTTAAGGAGACCCTGGTGGTTCTGAAGCTGCACACTGAAACTGCAACTGAAGATCAGTCAGCACTTGCGCGGCCACGACTTCCGGCGACCCTCGCATCCTCTACAGGGAGGCGTTCGCCCAACTAATGCCGGGGTTCGCTAGACGGCACATCCAGGAACGCATAGCACCGTGGCAACGGGTCGTAGGTCATACGGCGGTGACGCCAGTCTCACCGGAAAAGGGGCGGCGCAACCCGTTCTTCAGATCGAAAAAAAGGCGACGGCTTGGAGACATGCTCGACTTCCGGCTGCTCTGCGCATGCTCTGGTCGCACGCAGAGCAAGCCCACGCACAGCACGGGCGTGGCGACTACTGCACGCTGGCGACAACGCCACGGCAGCGGGCTTCGAGGCGGAACTGCCAAAAACACCCTACGGCTACACAGCGGCTACAACGCACGGGACGAGACGCGAGGGAGGCGCTACCGGCTTCTCACCTAGAGGTTCTCGGGGACGAGCTCGACCACTGGGGAGACGGGGACGAGGAGGTTGCCGGGCAGACGTATCCCAACGACGTCGCGGCCCGAGCGGCCCGAAGCTCCAAGGTTCAACCTGCGAGGAAGGGGGGGATCAGACGCTTGCAGCAGAAAGAAAACGAGCTCGCCTTCGCCGGAATCAAGCGGCCATCGGACTCACCGGCGTCGGCGGAAATCACGCGGAACAGGGGAGCTGCGAGACCTCCATGGCGGCGGCGGCGGAAGAAAGGGGGCGAGGGGAATGGAACCTAGGGTTCCCGGGTGTCCTCTCGCCGCGCTTAAAAGGAGAAGAGGGGCTCTCGCTGCGCTCCGGGCTCCACCATCGCCGTGGCAGGGCGCTGTGAGAGAGAGGAGGGGAAAAGGAGATGCCGCGCTGGAAAGAGGAGGAAGAAAAGGGTTCGTACCCCTTCGTCCAGGCAGGCTGAGGAGAAACTGGGCCAGATGGGCCTGGCCTGGCCTGGACTGGCTGGGAGGAAAAGGAAGGAGGCCCAATTCTTGTTTTTCCAGAGCAAAAAAAAACCAGCAGGAAAAGAAATAGAAAAAGGATAGTAGAAAAAGGGAGAAAAATATATAAAATATATATATTTAAACCCTTGAGGCACACTTGATCACCCAAAAGTGGGTTAAGCAATTTTGAAAGCAAGGAAAAAAATTGCTACAGCAAAACAGTGTCATTTTCTATTTAAAAATTAAATAGAAAAGGTGCTTATGGAATTTTGAGGAGGAGAACACAAGGTGCAAAAATTCCATAAACTTGATAATCTTGAACCTTGCATTAATCCTCAATTTCAAAAAATGGTTTGGGCTTTTTTGGCAACAACAAAAATGTGAGCTCATTTTGAATTCAAAATCACTTTGAACTAGAGCTTCTGTTTTTTATGATGGCAAAAATACCTTTCGGATTTTAAAACCCTTGCCACATCAAGAGAAATGGCTAGGCCAAGTTTGGGGTCAAGTAGAGCAAGCACCCAACAAGGAAAAAATCCTCCAACACCCTTCTTGAGCCACTTTGGATGCCAAAACAAACAACCCAAATGGGCTCCAATCCCCATGCAAATTTAAATCACCACATGAAATTATAAAGTTTAGCATCATGCCAAGTTACATAGTCAACAGACAAAGTACAATGTCATGGCGTTCCAATTTATTGCACTTGGGCTGTTACAGCTGTAACCGTGGCAAGCTAGCACAAATACTGGCTTTCTTCAAAGCTCTTTTAAAACACTAGCTTTGTCAACGGAAACACCAAGATATTTCAATAACAACATTAACCAGTGTGAGTCGGCATGACGCAAAGATGATCATACCGGCTCATGGGGACTATACCTCGAACTTTTCTAAAACTCGGCATGACACAAAAATTCTCATACCTACTTATGGGGACTATACCTTCTGCATTGTATCTTCTGCATTCCTAAGTCGACTTTGGTCGCAATGGCTCTCGCTGTATATAAAGTCGACTTCGGTCGCAACGGCTCTCGCCATATATAAAGTCGACTTCGGTCGCAACGGCTCTCGCCATATATAATGTCGACTTCGGTCGCAACGGCTCTCTCCATATATAAAGTCGACTTCGGTCGCAACGGCTCTCGCCGTATATAAAGTCGACTTCAGTCACAACGGCTCTCGCCATATATAAAGTCGACTTCGGTCGCAACGGCTCTCGCCATATATAAAGTCGACTTCGGTCGCAATGGCTCTCACTGTATATAAAGTCGACTTCGGTCGCAACGGCTCTCTCCATATATAAAGTCAATTTCCATCGCACCGGCTCTCGCCATATATAATATATAAGTCGGCTTTCGTCGCATCGGCTCTCGCCACATTCAGATTATTACGGGTTGCTGAAGGAAACATATTCCAGCACTCAAAGGGCCACTCTATTTGGAAGATGGAAACGCAACCCATCATATCATATCTACCGGATTCAACAAATTCACATTCATTGGTTTTTATCAGCAAGCAAACATTTGCCGGCTTCAACAAAAATTGCTGGCTTTTGGCATATAATACTTACCGACTTCAAGCAAGAAATTGTAAGTGCCCGGTTGCTGCAGGCAAGACAACCCGGCACTTGGGGGCTACACTACTTCCAAGAAAATTTCACAAGAACAAGTCCCAGGTGGCTGCAGACAAGACGACCCGACACTTGGGGGCTACACCAGCAAGGCTATTTCATATACAAAACCCCAAGTCATCACGAGACGATAAACTCGGAGCTTGGGGGCTACAAGTGATATGGACATAAAATTTCCCGTAATTTTTTCCCGAGTCCTTTTGACAAGACACGGAAGAGCAAAAAGCAACATTGAACCCAAACATGGAAGAGTTCAAAATTGAATCATATCAGGTTCATTGACATGAATCAGTGGAGCAAGCCAGCTTAATGGTTTGGCGTCCAGACCCGTTCTATATCCTAACTATTCACTATACTGGAAGTTTACCATGGACGCGCACCCAGCGTTCTCTTCTACGACAATCTCATTGCCATGAAAAGCCAGAGGAAAATTGAAGCCGACGCCAAGATTGCGTCCAAGCTAAACTTGGGGGCTACTATCGGGGGGATTACTCACAGCTAAGACCCGGCCAGAAGATAGCACCCAAAAGGAAGACTCAGCCAGAAGAAAGGTCCTGGAGATTAGAGTCGGCTGACACGACTACCCTCCATGAGTCGGCTGACATGAGTCACCTCCATGAGTCGGCTGACATGAGTCACCTCCATGAGTCGGCTGACATGAGTCGTCCTGATGGGGACTCTCCTCTACAGGAGTCGTCCAGACAGGGGACTCTCCTCAACAGGAGTCGGCCAGACAGGGGACTCTCCTCTACAGGAGTCGGCCAGACAGGAGACTTTCCTCAACAAGAGTCCACTTAACTTGGAAGATTACAAGACTTAGAGTAGGACCCGGATTGATATGATACTTGTAATACAATACGAGACTAGTTTGAATCAGAATAGGACTCTACATGTAAGCCACCCCCTTCCACCTATATAAGGAGGTGTAGGGCACCCATAGAGGCCAAGTTCCGCCAGAGTAGGCTTTCGCCACCGGAGTAGGCTTTAGCCACCAGAGTAGGATTTCGCCACCAGAGTAGGCTCTCGACATGAGAGTAGATTATCGCCATGAGAGTAGGCTCTCGACATGAGAGTAGGCTTTCGCCATGAGAGTAAGCTTCCGCTAAAGTAGGCTTTTGCCTGAATACAACTGTAAAAGAGTCGGGTATTTACCGGACGATGTTTCCCAGGGTCTGAAGCTGTATAAATCGCGTTTCTCTATCTCTATGATGTTTCTTTTTCCTCGTACACTCGTAGCAAAGGCCCCATAATCAAGTCCGACTCTTCGGACATCTGCCGTGACTTTCCCACGACAACGGTACCGACACATGGGCCAGGTGGATGGTGATGTGGCTTCTTACATGTGGGTCCACCTGGTTATGACATCTTGCATAACTGTCACAGTTTGCACATGCGTTCAATTAGTTTTATATACGACGCGCAACGGTCATATTTGAATAAAATTCTTAAATTTTTTAATTAGAATTCAAATTCAGCTCACGCTGTTGTTATTAATACTTAATAGATGTCACGTAGACTTTCTAAGTCATTACAATACTAACCAAGTGGAAAGGCCACAAAATAAAAATAGGGACATTATTCAGTTTCATGCGAAGGGGTGGTAGCAATGCCATCCTAAGGAAGAACTAACAATTTAATCAAGTTGATTCATGCCTTCTCTAGAAACCAAAGTATTCTTATGTTTACCATTCGCTTCATTATCTTTCTGTTGTTGAATGAAGGCACAAATGACATATTCAAGACGATTATGCAACTGTAGCATGGAAATTTTCAGACCTTCGATTTCTGCCAGCTGCTCTGGTAGGGTCTTCTTGACAAGTTCAAATTCTTTTTGTTGGTCTACAAGCATAATCTTCATAGTTCCAAGTTCATGCTTCGGAGACAAAACATGCTTCACATCATCAATTACCTGTTGTTGCTCTGACAGGGGCTTCTTGGGAGCTTCAAGTTCGAGGTTCTATTCCGCCAGAGTCTTCTTCATAGCTTCAAGTTCATCCTGCAGCTTTGCTAGGGAAATCTCGACATCACTTGGTCCTCGCTGCTTCTCTGCCAGGACATTGTTGAGTACTGGAGATTGTTGTTTGTTGGCATCATTTGAGAATATTATAGTGTTCTACAGGAAATAATATCAACCTTAGAACAAGTGGGAGATTTCGAAAAGAAATACAGTGGTTGTGTAAAAGGAAGACAATCATACATTTGAAATAAGTGTTTAAGGGGGAGAGTACAAGAACTCACCCCTTTAAACCGCTTTCTCTTTGATGTGCTTCAGCTTGGTAGTACAACTTCAAAAAAATAGATGAGACACTCAAACTCTACTAGTAAGATCTTCATCTTCTTAGACACATCTCCAAGTTGATGATGATAATAGTCCTGTGATAATGTGGATGAAGACATTAGGTTGGAAGCTACAAATTATATTTCCTATGCATGTGAGAGAAAGTAGAGATCTTCTAACCACATATTAAGAATTTGAATTACTATTCTCTTGTGAATGACTTGATTCACTTTCAGCATTCTCACATTTTTCAATTGTTCTTGATGGAGTGTATAGTTCTGTGAAGGAACAGGAGCTCGTAGATCTGACAGGCTCGGACGATCTTTAATACCGCTTGTAAGGAGAATCTTAAATTTATATATTCTTCCTGTCGTTCCAGGCTCTTCTTCTCCATGTGTTCCTTAAACATGTGCCATCGTGAGCAGAAATCATCCACTTCGTAAAAGCGATCATTAGTTAACAGTGGATCACAATATTGAGTAATTAACAAAACGCGTGTGGCACATATGGGAGAATTTGCAGGGCCTAAATGATGTCAATGCTGTGTTTACTGATTCTAAACAGTGATGAGTAGTTAACAAAACGTGTGTAAGGCACAGTGGAAGAATTTACATCAGTTGATCAAACGCTATGTACTGAAGAACCAGTTATGTAATATAGCCAGAAGCAGCACAACAATCAAGTATGAGAAGTACATGAATGAAATGAAGCAGGTCCATGAGGATGCATGCGATTGGTTCAAGGGAATAGAACCAACGACTTGGGTTAGGGCTTTCCAAAATGACCTAAGTGTGACATCATGCCAAACAATCTATGTGAAGTGTTGAACTAGTAAGAATATTGTCATTGCAATTGAAATTTGTATGTAGGAACATGGATCAATTCAGACCAAAAGCATCATCAAATGGCATACAGACTAAACAAGATATAGTGAAAGATCGCATATACAAGATGCGGATCAATGAAATAATTATAACTACCAACCCATAGTTGGAACCTTAACTGCAATGATCCGAAGTGTTAATCGAATAAGAACCCTAATTTTAAAATCTGGTGGACATGCACAGTTATTATCATATTTTGACAGAAAATGAAATAGAAGCGAAGGTCTAAAACAAATGTTCAGTTAGATAGAGGGGTGCCAGGGGGTATTAAAACCTCGTCGATTTAGATGAGGTCTAGATCGATTCGTACCATCAGTCCCCATAGGGACCAGCCGGATGCCGTCAATATCACCCTGCGGCAACATGGTGATACAAAGATTTATGACATACTACCAAGAACAATCGTCCGGAAAGGGGGTGAGATCTGGAGGCGAAGAAGAAGATAGAGAGATAGGGAGAGGGAGGGAGTGGTGAGGCGGCTCGTTTCTAGGAAGGAGATGAGGGTAGCTCTTGAAATAAGATCAGGTATTTACGTAGGGTTGGGGGTAGTTAGTTGAGCGGGGAGTTGAAAACGACTGGAGGGAACGAAAATTTCGAAGGAATGCTAAGTAGAAGGCAAGTAAACATTTAGAGGTAACGCTAAGTGAGAGAAACTTTCTGCATTTTCACAAAAAAGTCGCGACAACTTTGATATGAAAAAGAATATTGTTCAAATAGTTGGTCTGCATTTCTCACAGTTGTTTGGTTTCAATATACTTTGTTGTGTGTAATGTGTTCATATGTGCTAGGATATGATGTTCCTCACATAATTTAGGTGACCCCCAAGAGCATTGTGATGCACAATCATTTTGTTTGTGCATATAACCATCTACAAGGTATATCCATGTTTAATTACAAACCGAAGGTCGATCGTGTGTCGTCGCTTTTGCATGCGGACAAGCATCGCACCATATTGAGGCCAGATCAACAATCCATTCAAGTGTACTTTGAAAATATGCATTAGGGGTTTTGAAGGTTGAATATGACTTTATATGCATTTTCTATTTGCACTCATAAGGTAAGACATGATATGTATCGTGCATGGTGTACTATGCTGGTCATAGATGATTGTTCAAATAGTTAGTCCATTTGACATATTTGTTTGGTTTCAATAGACTTTGTTTGTGTGCAATGCATGCATTCATGTGTAGGGTAAATATATGATGTTCCTCGCATATTTTAGGTGACCCCCAAAGAGGTTTGTGGCGCACGATCATTTTGTGGTGTTGAACTAACCTATACAAGCTATCCATGCATGTAAAGCGATAAATTGAAGTTCAATTGTTTGTTGTGGCTTGTCACACGACATACTTTCACACACGTATACCCCCTCCCCCGTATGTACCTTTTCATGCGGGCATACGGTGCCACCATATATATCAAGACTGGATTCACACATCCATTCATGTATACTTTCTAATCATGATATAAAAAAATTCTAGTTTGAGAGTATTTCAAACAAATACAAAGCATTGTGTGCATCACATGCATATGCATTAGTTGGTGTTGTTTCTACGGTGTTCATGTGTGATAGGATGTTCCTCACATAATTTAGGTGATCCCCAAATAGGATTGTGGCGCACGATCATTTTGTGGTGTTGAACTTCCGATCTACAAGGTCTTCATGCATGTAAAGGGATAAATTCAAGTTCAATCGTGTGTCGTCGCTTGTCACGACATACTTTGACACAAGTAACCCCCTATGTACTTTTGCGTGAGGGCATATGTTTGCCATGATATATATCAAGGCTGGATTCACTACACCTCCATTCATTCACTTTGTAATCATGATGCATGCATATAACAAAATACTAGTTTGAGAGTATTTCAAACAAATACAAAACATTGTGTGCATCACATGCATATGCATTAGTTGGTAATTTCAACATACTTTGTTGTTTCTACGGTGTTCATGTGTACGTGGTAGGATGTTCCTCACATAATCTAGGTGACCCCCCAAGAGGATTGCGGTGCATAATAATTTTTTTTCTTCATATATAATAATGTACAAGATCTCCAAGTAAAGGATATCAAATACAAAGTTCGATCGTGTGTCGTCGCTTGTCACGGCGTCATACTTTCGCACATGTAACCCCTTAATTAGGTATAGGGCATAGGTGAATGTTCAAATAGTTTGTCTGCATTTGACACATTTTTTTGATTTCAATACAATTTGTTGTGTGTAATGTGTGTTGATGTGGTAGGATATTCCTCACACAATTTAGGTTACACATAGAGGAGTGTGATACATGATCATTTTTTTGTGCACGTTGGAGATTTTGAATGTTTACACGAATGTTGCACCACTTACTATTAAACATCACAAGAATTGTGTTATTTTGAGAAAATTTGTAGGAAAAATTGATGGAATATACAATGTACTGTCAAATGCTCCTCTTCCTCCTCGAAATAGGGGTGCATTAACATCTTGGCTGCGGACGCTTCGTGTTTACGGGATATTGAGTAAAAAAGTAAACAGACGCTTCGTTAACCTCTCGTCTCCCTCCAAGATTTAAGTTGTTGCCAAATCTCATCTGCAACACAACGAACGCATCCCACTCCCTACTTCCATTTGCTCTATCCTAATCTGTAGCGCTTAACTCAGCTGCCACCATGCCTGGCTCTAATTTTCCACACAAACGCCACGTCCATAAGATAGAGCAGTATCTTCGCCAACACCTTGGATGTCCCAGTCCATGGCGACGTGAAGATCACCACCGTCTACACCAATGAATTCAGAGAAGTTCGACGATATACATAACATTCCATGGCGTATCTCGAAGACCATTAAGAGCATGTCATCTGCATGGACGTCGAGTACAATCCACCACCTCATAAGCAGGGGTATGTTCCTGTCAAGAAGCAGAAGGAGGCCCTGATCCAACTCTATTGTCGCATGAGATGTCTCGTTTTCCAGGTGTCCTTGTCAACAAAGGTGAGCCGAGAGTGATACGTCCAAAACGTATCTATAATTTCTGCTTTCTTCATGCCTCTTTTGTGTGATATTTCTATGATATTGATGAACTTCCATACACTTTTGATCATATTTGTACTAACATATTAACTCAGTGCACCCCAGTGCCAGTTCCTGTTTTCTGCTGTTTTTCTATTTCAGGTTTCCCCCATATTAAGAGTTCTCCAAAAATTCGGGAAAAATCCAATAAAAATCAGCGATACAGAAGCTTCGGGAATCACCGAGGGGGGGGGCAGAGGGGACCCACCAGGGCCCCAGGCGCCCTCCCGGCGCGCCCTAGGGTGGGGCCGCGCCAGGGGCCGCCTGGACCCCTGATGGCCCCCCTGGCTGCCCCCTTCGCCTATATATTCCTCGTGACGCGAAACCCCCCGTGACGGGAACCCTTTTTCGTGATCTCTCCTCTGTTCCGCCGCCACCGCGCTTCCAAGATCAGGAGCACCAGAAGACCTCTTCCCGGCACCATGCCGGAGGGAGGAAACACCTCCGGGAGCTTCTCCACCACCATGGATGCTTCCCGGATGAACCGTGAGTAGTCCACCTTGGACCATGGGTCTATGATTAGTAGCTATGTGATGTTCTCCTCCCCTCTTTGTACTTCATGGATTAGACCTCGTGAGCTGCCCTACATGATCGAGGCACATATGTAATCTTTCTGCTATTGCTATGCTGAGTTTGCTGGGATCCGATGGATTATGAGACTATGTTCAGATTATGTTTGAGTAATATATTTGATTCTCCTCTTTTATATTTATGTTCTAGAGTAATTCTTGCATGTTCTCCGTTGCTGTTTATTGCTTTGGCCAAGTAGTAGATAGTGACTCCAAGAGGGAGCGTTATGCATGATTGTGGGTTCAAGCCCCCCAATGACTAGCTTGAGTGACAGAAACATGAGTCTAGGGGATGTGCTGTTGCAACAAGGGGGGAAACAATGGTGCTTGTACTTGCGGATGCAAGGATTGTTTACTTTACGCAAAGTTCTTTAATGCAGTTGTCTGTTGCTTTGAGTTTACACTTTGGGTGGGATTCGCAACTTAATACCAGCGAGATGTTCTGCATAGATATCTCAAGGTGGATGATTAGTAGGTAGATGCAGATGGATTTCAGTCTAGTTGTCTTGGCGTACCGCCCATGCTTTTGAGCCTCTTCCTTTCTTTATAGCATAGTTAGCATAGGTTTGCGCACATAATCCTGTCAATTGCCCAGCTGTAATTTGTTTACCTCGCATGGCTATTTTATCGTCTTTTGGGAGAGAGACGTCACTATTGAACATCATAGGACCCCGGTCCATTTTTCCAATACTGTTTACACCCACTATCAATTTACTGCTTTATTTACTTTTCCGTTGTTATCACTATCATTACTATCCGGTGTGTTTTATCCTTTGTAAACAACAAGGACGGAGGAATTGAAAACTCCTCTGTACTCGTTGGGAAGCAAAGTTATTTGCTGTGTGTGCAGGTCCAGGTTAAGTAAGCAACCTTGAGTTGTGAACGGCGCCATTGTTCACTTCACCACCTTCTTGTATCTGTTGGAGTCCTAGTGGTCGATCCTAAACTTTAGCATCTTCGCTAAGGGAAATTGCCGCTATGCTACATCTCAACCTTCCCCTTTGGGTAAACCAACGAGGGGCGAGAAGTAAACTCTCGTGACATCAAAAGAAATTTCTGGCGCCGTTGCCGGGGACTCCACTCTTCAAGATAGGGGAGTTGCACACTATCTTTTATCTTTTCTTTTTAGTCTTGCTAGTTTATCTTTCAGTTTTCGTTTTTTGCTCTTTGTGTCTTATATGAAAAACCAAAAAACTAGTTGCTACCTTTTGTCTTTGTCTTGCTCACTACTAGGGAATAGCCTTATGGTGGCGCACTGTTTTTGAGTTTAGTGGCGCATTAGGGATGCGCCACTAACTACAAGCCACTAATAAGGGCTTAGAGGTGGCGCATTCTGGATGCGCCACCCCTAAGGCCCTTATGCGTGGCGCATCTCAGAATGCGCCACCTATAAGCTCTTAGGGGTGGCGCATTCTGAAAATGCGCCACTATTAATTATTTTAAATTTTGAATTTTGAATCTGGATCTGCAAATCAATTTTTTATTTTTATTATTTTTATTTTTTATTTTTATTTTTTCTTAATCTCAGGTTAGTATGCTTAATGCCCGGTCAATATGCTTAATCTCAGGTCAAACTTCCCCGAGGGTCACCCATCTCGCTTAACTTCTCGGTTCTATTCAACTCTCACTCCAGCTCACCTAGCAGGCACTTGTTGATATATCTAACATATAAATCCTATTAAACCATGTTGATGTCTCGGACTTTTGTTAATGTTCATGGGTGTGCTAAAATTTTCAACATTTTTTTGAAACTTTCTCGATGGGACCATTACCATATTTTGAACTTTTAAAAAAAAAATTCAAAAAAATTTAATGTTACTATCTAAAATTTTCAACTTTTTTAACTTCCCGATTTGTCCTCTAGCCTATTTTGAATTTAAAAAAAAATTAAAAAAAATTTCAAATTTTTTTTCTGTTACTAGTGGCGCATTTCATACAAAATGCGCCACTACTAAGTTCAAAAAAAATTTCAATTTTTTCTCTTTTTTTGGGCCTTCAGATCTTCAAACGCCCGTAACTTTTTTTCTGTTAGGTTTTTGAGGATTCTAAAAATGTTCAACGGGTTACACCCAGTTGAATTTGGGAAACTTTTTCATCGGAGGTCGTATGCAAAAGTTAAGCCCATTTTACGAAATTCTCGGGAGATTTTGCAAAAAAAAGTCAAAATTCATATCTGTAAATTTTTCTAACAACTAGACCACATATCATTTGGGAAACTTATTTTCTTTTATTTTTTTGACATTTCTATCATTTTCTTTTATTTATTTTCAAATTGAAAAGGCGGTCCACGGGGGGGGTGTATTTGGGAATTTTCCCGCGCAGTTTGTTCTTATTAGTGGCGCATATGGGAAATGCGCCACCCCTAAGAGCTTATGGGTGGCGCATTCTGGATGCGCCACTAATAATTCCTTAGGGGTGGCGCATTTCCAGAATGCGCCACCTCTAAGCTCTTAGGGGTGGCGCATTTCCAAAATGCGCCACCTATAAGGTTCTTAGGGGTGGCGCATTTCTCCAAATGCGCCACGTATAAGGGGATCCATGGCTGGCCCACTCTTAGGGGTGGCGCATTTATAAAAATGCGCCACCTATAAGGGCTTATAGGTGGCGCATTTTTTACAAGTGGGCCACCCCTTACAACATAGTGGCGCATTACATATAAAATGCGCCACTAATAAGCTTTCCATGTATAGCTATTTCCCTAGTAGTGGCTTTGCCTAGTTATGCTATCCTCACCATGGGTGTGGAACCACCCATATATGGTAGGATGGACATATTTCACTTGGATCGTCTTGGATCAATTTGTGCTCACGCTAAAAACCCAACCGACTTGGTTGAGGGAAAATCATTGGATGAGTATGCTCATTATACACGGCACCGCCTATCTGAGAAAGGGATAAACTTATGGGACCAAATACAAACTTCTTATTGCTATGCTGAGTGTTTATGCCACATTTATTATTTTACTTGTTGTTCTAATATAGATCATAAACACCTTCCTTTCCAATGTGAGTTTAATGAAAATGAGATCTTATCTTCTTATGCTAAATGTGTTTATGATTACTTTGATGTTGAAAAGAATGAAGAGTTTTTTTTCTTTTAAAGGTGCTTATGAGATCGCTTCTTTGATTGAAAAGTATCACGATACTATTTACAAATCTGAAAACTTTGCAGTTCTTGCTTATTGCTTCGAGAATTATACTTCCAATTCTTATATTGAGGGTTTTAAAAATAAAATGTTTTCTTCCCTAGAAGAGGCTAATGATTGCTTTGATGAGGAATCCCATGAATCCGAGAACTCACTTGAAATATCCCTTTCTGAAAATTTTGATACTTGCTTTGTTGATGGCCAAGATGCCACTATGGATGATGCGGACAAAAATGAACTCTCTATAGTTCCTTATGTTAAGCATGAAATTGTTGCTATTGCACCCACACTGGATTTCCCTAATATCCTTTTGAAATCTCCAACTCCGGAGAATTTTCCTCTTATCAAAGCTCAATGGTATGGGTTGCATTTATCTTATGATTCCAATGACTGTATTGAAAAAAATACACATGATCTTGTAGGTCATGAACAACATGCTTTATGTGATAGTTATATTCTTTATGTTGTTCATGATACTACTGAAAATTACTTTGAGAGAGGAAAGTTTGGTTGTAGAAACTTCCATGTTACAAAAACACCTCTCTTCATGTTGAAAGTTTTGAAGTTGTTCTTCTCTTACCTTCCTATGCTTGTCGCTTTGTGCTTCTTTGATTTATTTTCTTATAAGATTCCTATGCATAGGAAGTGGGTTAGGCTTAAATGTGTTTCATATTTGCTTCCTGATGCTCTCTTTTGCTTCAAATCCTTATTCCTATGAGAGCATCTTTTATAATCATTAAGTCTAGCTAATGGCTTTAAAGAAGCGCTTTCGGGAGGCAGCCCACAACGAATTAAGATTTACTTTTTGTTTTTCTTCTGTTTTTAGTGGTCTTGATGATTGTTACTACCGTAGCAACATCATTGTATCTTTACTTTTCAAGCTTTGTGCCATTTATAGCCTCATATTACAAGGGAAGTGAAAGTTTTGACATGCTGTCCAGAAAACAGATTCTGTCCTCGTGACTAGAAAAATCATAGAAAAATCCCAGTTCATCTTTTTGAGCTGAAATTTTTATACAGCGTGCTCTATATAACTACGGAACTTTCGTGTAACAGCCCAAATTTTACAAAAATTAAAAATTTTGTTTTCGGTGTGAATTGTTTGATTGTCTGATTTGTTTGCATCCTCGATTTATCGATCAGCGATTATTTTTCCCCCTATTACCTTGTATCGGACGGAGACCGACCCTTGCCACCCTGACACTCGACATTTGCGACACCGGGTTTCGCCCAATCACTGTCCCGAAAACCGCACGAGACCAACCGCATCCAACGAAATGAAAACCCTGTTTAATAATTAAACGGGTTATTTTGATAGCGCGCCAGAAAGTGTTCTCAGAACGGTTCCAGCGCTAGGTGAACACCGCCGGCTCGACGCGATGATCACACAGTTCGAAGTTTTACCCGAATCGAAGGTCCTGCGGACCCCCAGCGGTCAGAAACGTAAACACCGCGCGCACAAGAGAAAAACCAGGGATGTTTTTGCAAACTGCCAGCCACCTGGGCTATATAAAGACCACCACACTCCCACCTCTTTCTAGGGTTTCCCTAGCCACAAATCTTGCAGCCACCCCCCTCTAGATGTTCAGATCTGCCCAATTTAATATGGCTAAAGCACCCAAACATGACAAGTTAAAGCACTGAAATGAAGTACACATGATGCTTAACACATAGGAAAAAGAATCAATGCAATAGGCCTCATGGATGAGTCACAATCATCATGCAAACTTGCAATAAAATAATAACAGCAGCACTTAACTGGAAATAATAGCAATTAACGGCCTGATGCCCACTTCAACACACATTTGCAACATCAAGATGGCCTCAAATCAAAATGCTCACAAAAGACGGATTGAAGTACAAGCAATTCTAAGCAATTTTCATTTTGGCGGCACGTTCATCGGAGCTACGGATCAACGGGAAATTACATTGCAAAACTGGATCAGCAGCACAAAATTAAAAGACTTAGCAGAAAATAGCTAAAAGGAAAAAAAAGACTAAGAAAAAAAAAGAGGGCGGGGCCTCACGTTGTGCCGGCCCATCTGGAGGCGGCTGGCGGCCTGGGCAGTTGGCTGGTGGGCCGCGGGCCCACGCGGGGTCAACGGGGGCGGATCGGGAGGCCGAGTCCGGCTCGGCTGGCTCCTCCCATGTAGGCGCGGTGGCGCATGGCCGGCTCGTCTGCTGCCGGCGAGGGGCGGTGCAGGGAGGCGGTCGAGGGGGCGCAGCGCGAGTAGTCCAGGCGGAGGAGGCCGGCGGAGGCTGCCGTCGGCGAGCTCCACGACATGGCGGGCAGAGGAGGCCGGCGGCTCCAACCCTAGCCATGGCGGCTACGTGACCTGGGAGACAAGAGAGAGAGGGATGGTGAGAGGAGGAGGGAGGAGGAAGGACAAGGGAGAGGAGCGGGCGCGGGGGCGGCTGCTGCGGGCGGCTCGCCGGCCGGAACGCGGCGGCGGCGGCGGGATGTGCCCTCTGGCTGGTGGCGGGGCTTCCACGGGCTGGAGAGAGAAGGGCCACTAGGTGGTGACATGGCGCGTTCCTGGCCGTTGGATCTACGGATCCGACGGTCCAGAACTCATTGGGCTGATTCCAGATCTGGGAGCTATGTGTTGGACGAAAATGGGGGTGTTTTTGGGGCAAAGTGGAGGGGGTGGCTACAAATTTGTGGGTAGGGAAACCCTAGAAAGAGGTGGGAGTGTGGTGGTCTTTATATAGCCCAGGTGGCTGGCAGTTTGCAAAAACATCCCCGGTTTTTCTCTCGCGCGCGCTGTGTTCACGTTTCTGACCGCCGGGGGTCCGCAGGACCTCCGATTCGGGTAAAACTTCGAACTACGCGATCAGCGCGTCGAGACGGCGACGTTAACCTAGCGCTGGAACCGTTCCGAGAACACTTTCCGGCGCGCTATAAAATTATCCCGTTTACTTATTAAACGGGGTTTTTCGTTCCGTTGGCTGTGGCTGGTCTCGTGCGGTTTCGCGACGGTGATCGGGTGAAACCCGGTGTCGCAAGGTCGAGTGTCAGGGTGGAAAGGGTCGGTCTCCGTCCGATACGAGATAAGAGGGGGGAAAATAATCGCCGATCGATAAATCGGGGATGCAAACAACGCAAATAAATCGGACAATCAAACAATTCACACCGAAAACAATTTTTTTAATTTTTGTGAAATCTGGGTTGTTACACTTCTGCATGCTTGTGTTATTTCTAGTCTGAAATACTGGGTTCTAGTTACCTTTAAAACTCCGGAGGAGTTTCTGCATTTATGTTTTGCTTCACTCATGGAGGCTAGCGAAATTCCACTCAAGTATGTTCAAGCTATGTGCATTGTGATCCTGTCTTGATTTTCAGTAGCATATTATTTACTTTTAGTAGTTTGTGATTGATCACATGAAAGAAGAGTTTCTTCGTGCATTGTCCCTATAACATTGTTTCAATACTTGCTAAACTCTTTTCGTAGTACATGCTTATATACATATAATGAAGAAAAAGAGTTTGTCAAAGTTTTCTTTATCGCTTCCAGTTCGTTGAACTGAATTTCTTGAGGACAAGCAATATGCTAAACTTGGGCGAGTTGATACGTCTCAAACGTATCTAGTTTTCCAAACACTTTTGCTATTGTTTTTCCCTCATTCTTGCATGATTTGGACGAAACTAACCCGGACTAACGCTGTTTTCAGCAGAGCTGCCGGTATGGTTTTATTGTGTGCAGGAAAATGGATTTTTAGGTATCGCGGAAAATTCCGGGAAAATTCACAGAAAATCCACGCACCCGAAGGAGCCAGATGCCAGAAGTGGGACCAGAGGGGAGCCCTGGGGGCCCCAGGCGCCCCCCTGGCGCGGCCAGGGGTGGGGCCGCGCCCTCTGGCCGCCTGGGCGCCTCCCCCCTCCTCTAGTGCCCTACCGATGCTCCTATTTATTCTCGTGACGGGAAAACCCCAGAAAAGAAGTCGTTTTTCCAGTTTCCGTCGCGGAGCCGCCGCCACCCTCTGTTCTTCTTCGGGAGGGCTAATCTAGAGGCTGATTTGGCCTCCAAAGAGGGGAGATCGTCGCCATCGTCATCACCATCACCAATCCATCCTTCCTCCATGACTTCTCTTCATATGTGTGAGTAATTCCCTGATGTAGGCAAAGGGGATGGTAGGGATTGGATGAGTTTGATCATGTAATAGTTCGTCAGATTGTTGGGGGCATGTTTCCTATCATCTAGATTGGTGTTTATCTTCTTTGCTTCAACTTGTTGCTCTTAATGCTTGTCACTTTGGGCCCGAGTGCCATGTTTTCAGATCTGAACCCTATGTGTTTTCATGAATATATGTGTGTTCTTGATCCTATCTATGAGTTGTATGCACCTATTATGGTCCGGAACCGGCGATCCCAAAGGTGACAGCTTGGGACACCAAAGGGGATGGTCCATAATTTTAGGATTCCATGTATCCATTGAGTTTATTGCTTTGTTTCGGTGCTCTTTGACAGCAGCACCTTAATCTCCATAAGTTCCCTTTGGCCCCGTTCGTAGCGGGATGGTAGGACAAAAGATGTTGTGCAAGTTCTTATTGCAAGCACGCAAAACTACCTACGGGATACATGCCTAATGTTTGATATTTTCCTAGATGATCATTGCTTTTTTGTGTGCCTTGCCCCGTGTTAGAGTCTATTACATGTTCACTCTCATCCATGCAGCGCCCAACCATCCATCTCCTAGCCTACAGTGTTTTCAATCCTGCTGGTTATTAGTTGTTACTTTTGTTGTTTGCTTTTGCTGTCGTCACCATCACTATCATATTACGTTTACCTTCACCACTTATCTTTTGTTGCAAGCAAGTATATTTCAGGTGCGGTTGAATTGACAACTCAACTGTCAAAGCTTATAAATACTCTTTGGCTCCCCTTGTGTCGAATCAATAAATTGGGTTAACTTACCCGCGAAGACTATCTCGATCCCTTACGTTTGTGGGGCATCACTTGCCTTGCTGACGAGGTTCGCTACGGTGTCTTCAATGAAGGGGGTGGCCTCCGGTTCCGGTTCCACTTCTATCTAGCAAACAAAGCAAACACCGGAACAACAACAATGTAAACATTAAATTGCAATGCACAATCAAGATGCATAATGTACCATGGCATGGTATTGATGTGACCTAGGTTCAATTTGTCACAAGTTCATTGAAGTTGATTTGAAAAGTTAATTCAAATTCAAACTCCAAATGTTGTTCAAATTTGCCAAGTTGCATTTGCTATTGTTTGTTCTGTGTAAACCATCTTGACATGTGTATGATATGCCTCTGATGTACAAGTGTTTATGTTTGCATTGCAATGGTTCAAATTGGAATAACATTTTAATTAAATTTGAATTAATTCCAATTAAGCCAAATAGCAAAATCTACTGGTCCCAATTTAAAATCAACTCAAACATGGTTGAAAGTTGGATATTTGGATAGAGAATTTTCTGCTGATCATTTTTCATATATTATATGTTAAATTTGGAGTTCATATGAATTTTCTATGAATTTTAGAAGTTTAAACAATTTTCTGCCAATTTATGAATTATTTTAATTCTAAATTGATTTATGGCGTCAGCATGACGCAGAGGTGATGTCACAGGGGCTCTGGCCAGTGGGGCCGGGGTGTCAGCCGCAGTGGGGTTAATCCCTGTTAATTTAAACATAAGGGGGTTAGTTAGGGGCTAGGGCCCACTTGTCATAGGCTGGGGGTGTGATTAGTAAAGGGATTAGGCCCTAATGGCCTGCCACGCCAGCCCATGCCGACGGATAGCCGCCGGTGGCACCAGTGTGCGGCGGCGCTCATGGGAAGGGGGCTCACGGGGTCCAAATGACACGCGCGTTACACCAAAACACTCCTCGTGGCCTCCCGCACATGATGGAGTAGGCCATCGTCGCCGGGGAGGTCCAGGGCAACGGCGGCGAGTAACTTGGCGGCGGCCGGAGATCTGTGAAGAAGAGGACATTGCTACGGGGCACGGAAACGGGCGCGGCGAGAGGGGAAATGAGCGCAAGCTCACCCTGGTTGTAGTGACGGGCTCGAGGAAGCCGGAGGAGGCGAGGCGGCGGAGTATTTCTCGCCGGAGCTTCACGGCGGCCGGAGCGGAACGGTGATGATGGCTTTGGCTTCGGGGGCTCCCAGGCTCGATTAACTGCACGGCTCGACGAAGGCGATGCTAGCGGAGCTTCCGGACAGCTTGCGGCGGCGAGTGGGGCACGGTGGCCGCGAGTTCTACGGCGGCGTGCTCCGCTCGGGCTACGGGTTCGCTCGAAAACTCGGCGAGGAGCGACGGGGAGGAAGCAGCGATGGGGGGGGGGGAAGAAGCGGGGCGTCGTGGCGTGGTCTGTGGCGCGACGAGGGGCCTTGAGGAGGCCTAGACGGCTCTCTCCGTCGAGGTGGCGGTCGTCGCCCCCGGCATGCTCGACAGCGAGCTTCTTGGGGTAGACGACAAGACCCTCGTGGGTTTGGGCCGGGGAAGGTTAAGTCGGGCCCAAGGCCATATGGGGTGGGCTGGGTTCTCTTTTTTTTATTTCTTTCTGTTTCTGCTTCTTTTTCTATTTTCTATCTTTGGTTTTGCTCCAAATAAAATAGTAGAGCATTTGATAAAATCCCCAAATTTTTTATGTGGGCTTAGAATATAAGTAGCTAGCCACTTATAACTTTTGGGCATTTTTGAAATTCAAACAATTTGAATTTCAATTCAAATAGGGGTCAACTTTAATTTCCAGATCACCTTTTGAATTTTAGAAAATTCCATAGGCATGGGAATGAACCCAAACCACTTTTTTAATGAGTAGAATCATTTATAGGAATTTTCCAAATATTCAAATGATTTTTGGAAAAAGATTTTTATCTGGCCATTTAAATTAAATTCTCTAGGGCTTTTCGTTTCCCCATTTTTGAATTTCTTTTGAAATTTTCACATGATGCAAAGGGGCACTCAAACCCTAGCACTTACCCAAGTTGGGGTTCTGACAACTTTCCCCCACTCAAAAGAATCTTGTCCCGAGATTCAGAAGTTGTTGGGAGGAAGGTGGGGTACTCGGCACGGAGGCGGTCTTCTCTTTCCCATGTTGCTTCTTTCTCGGAGTGATGTGACCATTTCACTTTGAGAAACTTGATCTCCTGAAGACGAGTGACACGCTCTACGGAATCAAGAATATGAAAAGGGTACTCTCAATAAGAAAGGTCATCTTGGAGGTCAAGTGTTTCATGGTCGACTTCGCGGATGGGGTCCTTGAAGCAACGCCTGAGTTGTGACACATGGAATACATCATGTACTCGGGAAAGATGCGGGGGTAGTTCAAGTTGGTAGGCAACTTCTCCATGTTCAGCAAGAATGCGGAAAGGTCCAATGTAACGTGGGGCAAACTTGCCTTTGATACCGAATCGTTGGGTACCCTTCAGAGGAGTAACCCGAAGGTAAGCTTTCTCATCCAGATTGTAGCTTTCTTGCCTATGATGACGATCATAGTAGCTTTTCAGATGAGACTCAATGCAAACTTTATCTTATGCTTCCTTGATCATATCCAGTCCAAAGAATTGTCTTTCGCTGGTTTCTGACCAGTTTAGGGGTGTTCGACATCGTTGTCCATAGAGGAGTTCAAAAGGAACCAAGTTCAGACTAGATTGGAAACTGTTGTTATAAGAAAATTCGGCAAATGGAAGAGATTTCTCCCAATTCTTTTCGAAAGAGATAACACAAGATCTGAAGATGTCTTCAAAAATTTGGTTAACCCTTTCAACTTGACCGCTAGACTGGGGATGGAAAGTTGTGCTAAAGGAGAGATGAGTTCCCATAGCATTTTGGAATCTTCCCCAAAATCTAGAGGTGAAAAGGCTACCTCGATCAGAATTGATTACCAAAGGAACACCGTGAAGAGACACAATTCTAGAGACGTACAAGTCCGCCAACTGACTAGCAGTTATAGACTCGCTAACAGGGAGGAAGTGGGAAACTTTGGAATGTCTATCAATGACAACGAATATGGCATCATTTCCTTTCTGGATTTTTGGAAAGATGGTGATGAAGTCCATATCGACTTTGTCCCATTTCCACTCGGGAATAGGCAAAGGTTGAAGATTACCAGAAGGTCTTTGGTGTTCGGCCTTAATGCGACGACAAACATCACATTCGGCAACATATCGAGCAATGTCTCTCTTCATCCTGGTCCACCAAAATCTCTGGCGTAGATCTCGGTACATTTTTGTGCTACCGGGATGAATCGAGAGGGGTGTGTCATGGGCTTCTTTGAGGATGAGTTGCCTTAGATCCCTATTCTTAGGTACTACCAAACGATTTTCAAAGAATACCGTTCCTTTACTATCTGTGGAGAAACATTTAGCAACTCTGTTAGCAATGTTCTCCTTGATCCGGCGAACACCTCATGCACGCCTTTGGGCAATTATGATTTGATCCTCAAGGGTTGGTTTCGCCACCAAGTTGAAAAGAGATCCACGAGGAACAATCTCGAGGTTGAGCTTTCGAAATTCCTCATGAAGAAGTGGTTGATACTGTTGTAACATGAGGTTGTTACAATACGACTTACGACTTAGTGCATCAGCCATGACATTGGCATTGCCTGGGGTGTAAGAAATTCCTAAGTCATAATCTTCTATCAACTCTATCCAGCGTCTTTTCCTGAGATTAAGATCTGGCTGGGTGAATATGTATTTGAGGCTTTGGTGGTCGGAATAGATCTCACAACGATTACCAAGGAGGAAATGTCGCCAAGTTGTCAGGGCATGAACTACGGCAGCGAGTTGAAGATCATGGGTAGGATAGTTCTCTTCATGTGGATGCAACTGGCGTGAAGCATAAGCTACCACATGTCTATCTTGCATAAGTATGCACCCTAACCCTTGCCGTGAAGCGTCACAATAGGTCTCGAAATCCTTTTTGGTGTCTGGAGGCGCAAGTACTGGTGCAGAAGTCAATCTTCTTTTTAGATCTTGAAAGTTTTCCTCGTACTTGGGAGTCCATTCGAATTTCTTATCTTTCTTGAGGAATTCAGTCAGAGGCTTTGCAACTTTGGAGAACTTCTCAACGAAGCGGCGACAATAGCTTGCTAGGCCAAGAAAACTCCTAACTTGCTTAACCGATTCAGGTGGAGTCCAGTCAAGGTCGGCCTGAACTCTCTCGGGATTGACAGCAATGCCTTTCGCAGAAATCACGTGGCCTAAGTAGGTCACTTCCGGTATCCAAAATTCGCACTTAGAGAACTTGGCATAAAGGCGATGCTCTCGAAGTTTCATCAATACCAGCCTAAGATGCTCGGCATGTTCTTCTTTGTTCTTCGAGTATATAAGGATGTCATCGAGGTAAACCACGACGAACTTGTCAAAATACTCCATCAAGATTGAGTTCATCATGCGTGAAAAAGTAGCAGGGCATTGGTTAAACCTAAGGACATGACGGTGAACTCGTAAAGACCATAACGATTAGTGAAAGTCGTTTTTGGAATGTCCTCGTTTCTGATTTTGATTTGATGATAGCCTAATCTCAAATCCATCTTGGAGAAGACAGAGGATACTGCAAGTTGATCATGAAGATCGTTGATCCTGGGCAGTGGGTACTTGTTCTTTATCGTCGCTAGATTTAGCAGGCGATAGTCTACGCACATCCTTTCTGTTCCATCTTTCTTCGCTACGAACAGAACGGGGCAACCCCATGGCGATGAGCTAGGGCGGATGAAGCCTTTAGCCAACAAAGCTTCAAGTTGGATTTTAAGCTCAGCTAACTCACGTGGGCCCATTTTGTATGGGCGTCTGGAAATTGGGGCGGTTCCTGGGGCAAGATCTACAATGAATTCTACACATCTGTCAGGAGGCATTCATGGCAGTTCTTCAGGAAAGACATCCGGGAATTCACGAACCACCGGAATATCTTCAACGTCAGGAAGGGGAAGCACATTCAAAGTATGCATCTGGATTCTAGAACTAGGTGAGGTGTAGTCAATGGTCTGACCTGAAGGATGGGTAAGTTTAACTGACTTGGCTTTACAATCAAGAAAAGCATTTTGTCTTGATAACCAATACATACCAAGGATGACATCAATGTCTGAAGACTTGAGGGCTATAAGAGAAGCAAGGAATACTAAACCCTCAATTGCAATTTGATTGACATGGCTTACTCTATTAGTTTGCCACTTTGATCCAGGAGTTTGAATGATCATTGGAGAAAAAAAATTCTTCAAAGGGGAACTCATGACGAAGTGCATAACTCTCCGACATGAATGAATGAGAAGCTCCAGGATCGAAAAGAACAGAGGCGGGAACACGATTGACTGGGAGCGTACCAAGGATGACGTAGAAGTATCAATAGCTTCCTCAACTGAGATTTGGTTCACACAACCACCAACAGTGGCTAAGGACTTTGCTTGCAAGGAGTTGGAGGTTGATTTCTGTGAAGACTTTTCTTTGGAAGACTTGGGTGGGGTGGCATCATGTCTTGGACGAGGATCAAATTTCACTGACAAAGAACATTTTCGTGCGATGTGGCCAGGCTGACCACACTTGTAGCAAACTCTGGTGTCAGGGGGTGGAGCAAGGATGGAAGGCTCACTACCATAGCTGTTGGGATTCATGTTTGGTGGAGGAGGTTGAGGCACCATGTAGGATGGCCTTGAAATAAGGTGTGAAGGAATGGCACTAGTTGGAATCCATATCCGGCGTTTCTGAGGGGCCAAACTAGAAGATGGAGCAAACTCACAAGCATGCTTGCGAGACTCTTCGAACACCTCATTTCCATACTCTGCTCTAAAGGACCTATTGACTAAATCCTCAAAGTTGAAAAACTCATGAAGATTGAGATCATGACGAATAACAGGGCTAAGTCCCTTGCGGAACCTTGCTTGCTTCCTGGCATTAGTGGATATCTCCTCTTGGGCATAACGAGCAAGATGGTTGAACTCAGTCATATACTCGTGGATGGACCTATCTCCCTGAGTAAGATTGCAAAACTCTTCCTTCTTTCTTTCCATCATCTCATCCATAATGTGGTACCCTCGGAAGGCATCAAGAAATTGCTTCCAAGTCACTACGTGACCATCAGGTTGCATTGCAACATAGTTCTCCCACCATTCACCAGCAGCACCTTCCAGAAAGTATACCGCAAACATCACACGGTCATTGGGAGCAACATCCACCGTATCAAGCTTACGCTCAATGGAACGGAGCCAATCATCAGCTTCAAGGGGCTCGGAGGAACATCGAAATATCGGTGGCTTGAGGAGGATGAAATCCTGAATGCTGACAACCACATTGCGCTGACGAGCGGTATTCTGCTCGATGAGATGCAGAAGGCGTGTTTTATCACGTCGATTCCATTCAGCTTCCATCATGATTTCCGCCGCAGAAGGCGGTGGGGGTTCATCATTACTTCGATTCCGATCACGTTCTTGATTGCGACGAACAACACTACGAGTTCCACCTGACATCCTGTGTGATAAAAATCAACAATCAGAACAGGTTTTACGATGGAAACAAAGACGAGAGGACATGAATAGGAGGAAAAGATTGTAATGCAAAGGCAAGGATTCCAAGAAACACGGAATAAATCGGGCAGCATAACGGCTACACCGGGATGGAAAATGAAACAACCTTGAGGAGGTTGGACAGAACTTCCTCAAGGAAATCAACAACAAGATGACTCTGGACGACCATGACAGTCCTACGGCTACAAAGAAGCAATCAACGAGATGTTCTAGTAAGAAATAGATGAGCCTAGTCCTATCTTCCCGTAGAAAAGATGAGGGTGAATCAGAACTCGGATCGGTGAGGGTAAGGAGAAAAAGAAGCCTTACGTTGTTCCCTTATACCCAAAGTAACTAGATAACTATAGAATGCTAGACTCGACTTCGACCAAGGGTTTGATAATCCTACAGACAGTCCTGCTCTGATACCAAGTCTGTCGGGACCCAGAATATGCGTACGTAATTCTAGTCACGATGCAGTCACATGGAGAGCCGAGAGTAGTACCCACTTGTCTAAGCAGACAAGGCCAAGCACAAAACACTCTCGGAAAGCATCGAATGTGAGGGGCATCCCATCCAGGCCGGATGATCAACTGAGATGGGTCCTCATCGTCCGCTCACAAGTCTAAATGCTTATGGGTGGTGAATCTCATACTCATAGACAAGTCGCCTCAACCATGTTATCGATTCAATCCTTACTCTTACATAGACTTACTCCAGCCAGATCACTTAGTCGGGGTCTAGGGTGGGCTCGATCATACAACAAACTGCGCACGTGATAGAGTCACGAGCAATCGCATCGCGATGCCCCAAGCTGCACACATCTAAGGGCCACTTGGTGTATAAAAGACCGCCGGCCAGAACACAACTAAGTTATCGAAAACCCATACTAAGACATGCATGTTATAATCATACATGCAGCACACATGCCTAGTATGAACAGCAGGTATCATCACATAACTCTACAAAGTACTTCTTTATTGACTTACACATAGAGTACACAAAGATCACATGTCTGTGATCAACATTACATCATACAACGGAAGCAAATTAGGTTTGAGTACGGACAAGTTTAACAAAGGGCTTAGAGAAGACTTGTAAACATACATGCCCTTCCACGAGGGACCAGACTGTTGTCTGGAACTATACTAGCTTAGTAAACGTCGAGGTTCAGGAAGGTGTCTCCATCAAGGTCTGGTTTCTCATCTAAAACATAGAATAACCAAACGTGAGTACAAAGTCGTACTCAGCAAGACTTAGATCAGAACTATACTACTCATGCTCAAGTATCAAGGTAAAGGGAGGTGCGGTTTCATCATGCAGAAGTGCCAGCTTTGACTTGGCTAGTCCTGTACTACGAGTACCAGACTTGAGGTAAGAAGCGTACATGAGTCCACTACCAAGTCTCCAACCAATTACACCACTATGGTGCCTTCCTGGACTTCCCACGAGAAAGCACGCCACAGCACTCACGCTTATCTTGGCAAGTTTTATAAGTATCCATTGAAGTTGTCTAATAATCAAGCACAACCTTCCAAGTAGTCCATTATCACGGACGCGGTTATTCGAATAGTTTGTTAACCCTACAGGGGTGTACCGCTACACACACATGACCATCAGTTACTGCCAGGTCTCGGCACCATTCAAGGGGTGTCAGCGAGGATGTTCACCACAGCACTTCACCCACAGCTTCGTTCTAGTCCAAGGAGTCAACTGTCTGAGTTCCAAACCCAACTAGAATTTCGGCCGAGCTTCCAATCAGGACTCAAACCATGTAGGCACGACTGACAAGCCCACCTCGACGGATGGTTCTCTTCTTGACAATCCATTTTCTACAAGCCCTACCATGAATTCCACATTTCATTTCCTTTAACTTTTTATGCATATGCCGAATGGAAAACCCGAACTAGGTGTGACTCATGGACTTGGATCGGGGTGAGTTAATAGGTCGAGAGGGGTCAGTGATCCCAATGTGAGGTTGTACTCTTTGTCTCGGATTACCATACAAGAACTCGGGCTTAAGGCCGTGTTCAACGAGACAACCCACTGTGTACTCCTACACAGCCTCTCATCGTTCACCTTTGTTTAGGGTGGATTCACCAACACGTTATCATCAGCACCATTAAGAATATCCATCCCGACTGACAAACAATGTAACCTCATCGTATCACTAAGCAGCAATAAGCAGTAACAGTTGCAGGGGCCACATGCTCATCATTCAACTCCTATATCTGCTAGGATTGTGGTTTGCTTAATATGGTGACAAAAATATAGGTCATGCATCAGAATGGGTTCAACTATGCGAAAGAACGTGTCTCGGTGATCTCCTAAACATGCATAAATGAGACTGAGAGGGAAGTACGATTTTATAGACATGATCAATGGGGTTTGCTTGCCTTGCTGACGAGGTTCGGTACGGTGTCTTCAACGAAGGGGGTGGCCTCCGGTTCCGGTTCCACTTCTATCGAGAAAACAAAGCAAACACCGGAACAACAACAATGTAAACATTACATTGCAATGCACAATCAAGATGCATAATGTAGCATGGCATGGTATTGATGTGACCTAGGTTCAATTTGTCACATGTTCATTGAAGTTGATTTGAAAAGTTAATTCAAATTCAAACTCCAAATGTTGTTCAAATTTGCCAAGTTGCATTTCTATTGTTCGTTCTTTGTAAACCATCTTGACATGTGTATGATATGCCTCTGATGTACAAGTGTTTATGTTTGCATTGCAATGGTTCAAATTGGAATAACATTTGAATTAAATTTGAGTTAATTCCAATTAAGCCAAATAGCAAAAGCTACTGGTCCCAATTTAAGATCAACGCAAACATGGTTGAAAGTTGGATATTTGGATAGAGAATTTTCTGCTGATCATTTTTCATATATTATATGTTAAATTTGGAGTTCATATGAATTTTAGAAGTTTAAACAATTTTCTGCCAATTTCTGAATTATTTTAATTCTAGGTTCATTTATGGCGTCAGCATGACGCAGAGGTGATGTCACAGGGGCTCTGTCTAGTGGGGCCGGGGTGTCAGCCGCAGTGGGGTTAATCCCTGTTAATTTAAACTAACAGGGGGGGTTAGTTAGGGGCTAGGGCCCACTTGTCATAGGCTGGGGGTGTGATTAGCGAAGGGATTAGGCCCTAATGGCCTGCCACGTCAGCCCATGCCGGTGGTTAGCCGCCGGTGGCACCAGTGCGCGGCGGCGCTCACAGGAAGGGGCTCCCGGGGTGCAAATGACGCGCGCGTTACACCAAAACGATCCCCGTGGCCTCCCGCACATGATGGAGTAGGCCATCGTCGCCGGGGAGGTCCAGGGCAACGGCGGCGAGTAACGTGGCGGCGGCCGGAGCTCTGTGAAGACGAGGACGTTTCTATGGGGCACGGAAACGAGCGCGACGAGAGAGGAAATGAGTGCAAGCTCACCCTGGGTGCAGTGAAGGGCTCGAGGAAGCCGGAGGAGGCGAGGCAGCGGAGTATTTCTCGGCGGAGATTAACGGCGGCCAGAGCGGAACGGTGACGATGGTGTTGGCTTCGGGTGCTCCCAAGCTCGATTCACTGCACGTCTCGACGAAGGCGATGCTGGCGGAGCTTCTGGACAGCTTGCGGCGGCAAGTGGGGCACGGTGGCCGCGAGTTCTACGGCGGCGTGCTCCGCTCGGGCTACGGGTTCGCGCGAAAACTCGACGAGGAGCGACGGGGAGGAAGCAGCGATGTTGGCGAAAGAAGCGGGGCGTCGTGGCGTGGTCTGTGGCGCGACGAGGGGCCTTGACGAGGCCTAGACGGCTCTCGCCGTCGAGGTGGCGATCGTCGCCCCCGGCATGCTCGACAGTGAGCTACTTGGGGTAGACGACAAGCCCCTCGGGGGCTTGGGCCGGGGAAGGTTAAGTCGGTCCCAAGGCCATAGGGGGTGGGCTGGGTTCTGTTTTTCCGTTTCTTTCTATTTCTACTTCTTTTTCTATTTTCTGTCTTGGTTTTGCTCCAAATAAAATAGTAGAGCATTTAATAAAATCCCCAAAGTTTTTATGTGGGCTTAGAATATAAGTAGCTAGCCAGTTATAACTTTTGGGCAGTTTTGAAATTCAATTCAAATAGGGGTCAACTTTAATTTCCAGAGAAACTTTTGAATTTTAGAAAATTCCATAGGCATGGGAATGAACCCAAACCACTTTTGTAATGATTAGAATCATTTATAGGAATTTTCCAAATGTTCAAATTATTTTTCGAAAAGGATTTTTATCTGGCCATTTAAATTAAATTCTCTAGGGCTTTTCTTTTCCCCATTTTTGAATTTCTTTCGAAATTTTCACATGATGCAAAGGGGCACTCAAACCCTAGCACTTACCCAAGTTGGGGTTCTGACAGCCTGGCTATTGAAGGGGCGAGTAGGCGTGATGGGGACCCGGGGTCCTGTCTCAACAAAGTCGGTTTCGGGGGCCCAAGTCGCAACGTCGATGTTGATCTTGGTGAGTCGTTTCGAGTGGGCGGCAATTCCGTTTCGGGCCTCCTCCATGATCTTGTCTGGATCCTCTAGTTAGCGGGTCCCTTGGGCGAAACCAATTAAAGCGTAGGTGATGTCACTTGCGAGTCGGTCCTCGTGATTGGCCATGTGAGACTGAGTTGGGATCGACGCTGGTTTGTCGCATAGGTCGATGAAAGGAAGGGTCGAACCGATGGGGACCTCACGATCGAGATCCGGTTCCGAGCCTTCGGCAGCGAAATTGACATAGAGGTGATTGCGATGGCTTTCGACCGTATGGTCGGCTATTACCTTTGCGTCGTGTAGAGCTCCCTCCTGGATCTCGACACCTTTGTGCGTAGGCCCCACGGTGGGCGCCAACTATCATGGGAAAATCACGCCAGATGTCCTCATAGAGAACTAGATTGTGGGACTTAGCTGCGAGTGTGTGAGGACGGAGAGTCGGTCAGTGGAGAGTTGATCCGTAGATCGGAACACAGGAAACAAAGGGATTTACCCAGGTTCGGCCCCTCGATGAGGTAATTAAATACCTACTCCTGCTTTTCTCTTATTATATGTGGGAAATCTCGATTACGCTAGGTTTCATCGGAGCCTCGAGAACTATGCTAGATTGATTCGCCTCTAGGACGTCCCAAGTCCTCGGCTTATATTCACGCCGGTTCCTAGGGCTTTACAAGGAAACCGGCCCTCCATAAAGTGGAGTCATATTCTATCTCTTTGATGACTTGTCTTTCTCTTCAAGGCAGCTTGGACTCCTTCCTTCTAGCGTCAATCTCCATCTTGTAGGTCGGTCAGCTTGCAGGTCGATCCTATATTTTGGGCCTTCCTTTTGGTGAGCCAGACCATAGGTCGACTCTCTCCTCATCTCGATCACGGAGGCCTTCTTGCTAATTCTTCTGGGTCTGTGAGTCATCCCTCGATCGGTAAAACCCCTACTTCCTGCTCGATATATTATATGATGGAGGCGATTACAGTGGAGGTTCCGGCGAGATTGCTCAAGCCATATGTATTACGGTGAGTACTGGATTGTCCTAGACGTCCCCTCTCCCAGCCTTTATATACTAGGATGGGTCTCGAGGAGTCCATCTAGGTTTACATAGAGAGTTTTCTATTCTATCTAGTCTTAGTCGCCAAGTCTTGGAGTCCATGTCGTTTTAACTCCATGTCGGCGCAGTCATTGGTGGTTCAGGTCGGCTGATCTTGAGCCTCCTGAAGCTTCGAGTGGGCCACCGGTCTTGACATGCATCAGGTACCCTCACGGTGAGGAGCCGTGGGGGTATCCCCTCGTCATATCCTTTGTAGCAATTTATAGAGGACCACGAGAATGAAAATCATATACTGGAAAAGAACGAACTATATGACATCTTCTTGAGACAACCTGCTATCTTGAAACACAACCTACCGGTGGAACCAATAGGAATCATGTCACAACCAAAGGAGGATCATGTATGCTTATTTAGATGAACAAAAAATATATCCTGTTATTATCAATGCTTACCTTTCAGGATACGAACAAGAGCGATTATTGGAAACCCTTCGTAACTTGACTAACTCACCCGTGTGTCCTCGAGGGCGCTTTAGCCTTTATAAGTAGAATCTTTCGGCTTATCCTTTGTGTTCAAAATGATTATGCCACTTTCTGCACCTCGTTATCATTTACTTTATCTTGCCTTTTATTTATATGTCAACCATTACGAAAACCCATAAAAAGTTACCTTTAAGTGCCTGCAGTTATTCCTTGCTCAAGATCACTTGTCATGAAATTCTGATCATCGTTGGGTTCGACAGTCTTACTTATCAAAAAGGCTACGATAGACCCCCTACACTTGTGGGTCATCAGCACTCGTAGGGAAGCTAGAGCTTCTCGAAGGCTTCCCTAGAGAGCACATTGAGTCCAGCTCCATCGTCGATGACCATCTTGGTGATTGTGATGTTGTTGATGGTTGGGATGCACACAAGAGGGATGGTGCCCACAGTATTCATGGTCTTAGGGTGGTCACTGGAGTTGAAGTAGACCGGGTACTGAGACCACCTAAGGTGTTGGGATGCCTAAGTCCTCGGGAGGGTGGCATTGACCTCGTGATCCAACGGCTTAGGCGCCGATTGGATGGAGGAAAGAGGGCCTTGCCGAGGATACATGCTGGCCCTCGAGGACCATTATTGTGGGGGTGGGGGTAGGGAGAGGCTCTGATATTATCGTGAATAAAGTACCTATGCATCTAAAGCAAAACTCCATTCAGGGAGGTTTGTCTCAACTTGGCCTCGTCTTGCATGGTGTGGTCCACCCAACTTGGCAACTTCAACGCGACCGTATCCTTCGTGGGTTTCTCATACTTGTAGAGTTCTTCAAATGTCTTCGCCCCAGAGAGGGGGTAAGTGGAGGTTATCTTCCTCAGGAGGCTCTAGGCGCATTGCTTCTGTAGAACTTGATCCAAATTCATGTATGAAGCTAAGGCTAACTTCTGACGGACCGAAGCGGTACCCCCCCCCCCACAATACATATCAGTATCGAGCCATGTCTCTGCTACCGCCTATATATATGCCTTGTAAGCCGCCGCACGGGATAGTTAATTCAGTTGTAAATCCCTCCGTGATTGTAACGCCTCCACAATAAGGAATAGTTCATTGGCTGGCACCCGTGGTTTTCCCTTCTTCGCGGAAGGGGTTTCCATGTTAAATCTGTGTGTCCCCTGTGTTGCTTTTCATTCTTCTCATTGTTATTTTTCTTGTCTAAAATGTTGTATCATATCCTTGATCAATCTAGGGTTACTCGACATGGCATCGATGAAGTTCGATCTTCCGCCGCAGGACTACAACACAAGGTTCGTGGTTGTGGCAAGTCAAGATGCGCGTGGTGCTGGCTCATCCCGATCTGGATGATACATAGGAGAAGTTCTGGAAAGCCGATCAGAAGACGTGGACTCCCGAAGAAATCCGTAAGGATCATAAGGCTTTATATCTTATTCATCTTCATCTATCAAATAATATTCTGCAAGAGGTTTGGGCGGAGAAAACTGTTGTCACTCTATGGTTCAAGGTAGAGTCGATCTGCATGTCCAAATATCTAACCAGTAAGATGCACGTGAAGATGAAGTTGTTCACGCATAAGCTGCAGGAAGGTGGTTCCATGATGAATCACTTGTTAGTCTTCAAGGAGATCGTTTCTGATCTGCATTCTATGGCGGTTAAGTATGAGGATGAAGACTTAGGTCTTTTGCTTTTATGCTCATTGCATAGTTCCTTTGGAAATTTCTGTGATACTATATTATATAGTCGTGATGAACTAACTCTTCTTGAAGTATATGACGCCCTTCAACAGAATGAAAAGATGAAAAGGTTAGTTCAATCTGGGGATTCATCCTCTCGGGGTAAAGCTTTGCAGGTCCGAGGTAGATCTAAACAGAAGAGTTATGGCAACAACAACAACAACAGAGACAATAACAACAAGAATAACTGATACGTCCCAAACGTAGGTATAGTTTCTTCTTGTTCCATGCTCTTTTAGGTGACATTGCTATGTGCTTTGCTACACTTTTATATCTTTTTACACATATTTGGAATAACCTACTAACTCAGTGCACCAAGTGCCAGTTTCTGTCTGCTGATGTTTGTAAGTTGCAGGTTTTTAGCCATATTTACAGAGCTCCAAAAATTCCGGAAAAAAGCATATAAAAATCAGCACGACAGAAGCTTCGAGAGTCACCGAAGAAGTGCCAGAGGGGGGCCCAGGCCCCACTCAGGTGGACAGGTGGCGCGGCCCCTCCCTCTCTGCGCCACCAGGGCGCCTAGGAGGTGGGGCCACCCCCTGGTGCCCCCTTCGGCCAATTTTTACCCCTCGTTCCGAAAACCCTCAGAGAGACCCCCGCATCGCGAATTTCCCCTCTGTTCAACAACCGCTGCGCTTACAAGGTCGGGAGCACCAAAAGACCCCTTCCCGGCACCCTTCTAGAGGGAGGATTGACCTCCGGGAGCTTCTCCACCACCATGGACGCTTCCCGGATGTGGCGTGAGTAGTCCTCCTTGGACCATGGGTCCATGACAAGTAGCTATGTGATGTCATCTCTCCAATCTTGTGCTTCAATTCTTAGCCCTTGTGAGCTGCCCTACATGATCAAGGCACCTATGTAATTTTCCTTTTGTTTCTATGATGTGTTTGCTAGGATCCGATGTATTATGAGATTATGTTCAGGTTGTGATGAGTTATATATTTGGTTGTCCTTTTATATTTTGTTCTTGGGTAATTCTTGCATGTTATCTGTTGCTTTTTATTGCTTTTGCCAAGTAGTAGATAGTAACACCAAGAGGGAGCATTATGCATGATTGTGGGTTCATGCCCCTCGATGTCTAGCTTGAGTGACAGAAACATGAGACTAGGGGATGTGTTGTTGCCACCAGGGAGAAAACAATGGTGCTTGTAACCGCGGTTGCAAGGATTGTTTACCTTACACAAAGTTTGTTAATGCGGTTGTCTGTTGCTTTGAGTTTACACTTTGGCTGGGGCTCGCAACTTAATACCAGTGAGATGTTATGGATAGATATCTCAAGGTGGATGATTAGTGAGTAGATGCATATGGATTTCGTTCTACTTGTCTTGGCATACTGCCCATACTTTTGAGCCTCTAGCTTTCGAGTAGCATAATTAGCATTGCGATGCGTTTATAATTCTGTCAATTTCCCAGTTGTAATTTGTTTACCCAGATTAGCTATTTTATCGTCTTTTGGGAGAGAGACATCACTAGTGGACATCATGGAACCCCGGTCCATATTTCCACCACTATTTACAAATCCACTTTATTTTCTGTTTTTACTTTCAGTTGCTATCACCATTATCATTATCCTGTTGTATTTTGTTCCTTTGTAAACGACAAGGCCGGAGAGATTGAAAACCTCTCTGTACTCGTAGTGAGCAAAGTTATTTTGTGTGTGTGCAGGTCTAGGTAAAGTAAGCAACCTCAGTTGTGAACGACGCCATTGTTCACTTTTCCACCTACTTGTCGAACTTGGAGTCCTACTGGATTGACTCAAACCTTGGTATCTTTCCCAAGGGAAATTTGCCGCTATCTACATCTCAACCTTCCACTTGGGGTAACCAACGAAGGGCGAGAAGCCGTTATCATCTCTCACACCATCAAGGCAATTTCTAGCGCCGTTGCTGGGGACTCCAATCTTCAAGATAGGGGAGTTGGACACTACCTTTTATCTTTGCTTTTTAGTCTTGCTAGTTTACCTTGTAGTTTTTGTCTTAGTGTCTTTTATCAAAAACCAAAAAAATATTAGTTACCTTATTTTGTTCAGTCAGTATGTCTAAGTCCTTTACCTTTGGTTTTGCACCTGAGGGGGACATTCTCACCTTCAAACAAAGGGGTGGAGAAAGTTTGAAAGATTCTTGGTTTAGAATTAACGATTCTCAAAATAGAGCCACCAAGAAGCAATCCACCACTGTCTTGCTTAGAAATTTTTATGTTGGTGTTAGTTCTTGGAATAGGTTTGTTTTACATACTGCAATCAATGGTAATTTCCTAGAATCCCCAGTTTGGGAAGCTCTTAATGTTATGGAAAATCTTTTTGGAAATCCCCATATTGCTATTACACAAGAGAACATTACTTTAGCTCACATTATGAGTAAACTTGATAAGATAGATCTGGGGATGCCAAGCATGGGAATAAAAAATGAAGTAGCTCATAGGATTCAAGGGAATTTAAATAGGCTTGATAGCTCCATGCACAAAATTCATACCCCTTTGGAGAGACTTGAATCCCATGATTTGGACCCTTCTAGGATTGACAAGATTGAGGTTATTGAAACTTTAGGAACTACTCTATCCTCCATAAAGACTAAAAAGGTAGAAACCCCCTCAAAGAAGGAACCTAAGTTCGTTTACGTACCCAAGGTTCCTCACCCCAAGACAAATATACCTATTGCCAGGGGTATGGAAACTGTGAAGACCTTGGAAGAGATACCTCTCTTAAATAGTATCAGAAATGAAATTCCAATTGGTATTACTACCTTTTATTATATTCCTAGAAGTGTTACCAATAGGCCTTTATTTGAAAGTCCTCTTAAAACTAGTTTTACTATTGAAGAGTTTTTTGATGATCTTGATGATGGTTCAATTGTTACAACTTGATCTTTTTGTATCATGCCTAGATAAAAGGCATAAAAGAAAGCGCTTGTTGGGAGGCAACCCAAGATGTTTTTACTTTCCGTTTTAGTGGTCTTGATGCTTGTTACTACTGTAGCAACATCATTGTATCTTGATTTTCAAGCTTTGTGCCAAGTTTTAGCCTCCGATTGCAAGAAAGTTCAAAATTTGTGACATGCTGTCCAGAAACAGATTCTGACCCCTTGACGGAAAAATTAGCCCAAAATCACCAGATCATATTTTTGATCTGATTTCTTTTTGAAAGCATGCTCTATAAAATTAGCTTTGATTCTTTTGTTCTCAGTTTTTTTATTTGAGTTGCAGAAGTACCCCGAAAAATTATTTACTACCTGTTGGTCTGTTTTTCACAGATTCTGCCACGTTTTACGTTTTCATCATTTTGCAAATCTTAAGCTTGCTTTTTCTTTGCAAAAGCTTTTTGGCAATCTTGAGAAACATTAGCTCTTCATGAATATATTTATTTCCAGTGGAGAAAAATTATTTTATCATGGGTACTAATAACTTATTTTGTTCAGTCAATATGTCTAAGTCCTTCACCACTCTAGTCAATTTATGATGAGTTTCGTATGAAGGGAGTTTTTAAGTATGTGAAGGCAGATGATGAAAGAAGATTCGGTAGTGTCAAGCGCTCAAGCTTGGGGATAACCCCATGCACTGATATGTCCCAAACGTATTTATAATTTCTTCTTGTTCCATGCTCTTTTATGTGACTTTGCTATGTGTTTTGCTCCACTTTTATATCTTTTTACACATATTTGGACTAACCTACTAACTCAGTGCACCCAGTGCCAGTTTCTGTCTGCTGATGTCTGTAAGTTGCAGGTTTTTCCCCATATTTTCAGAGCCCCAAAAATTCTAGAAAAATCATATAAAAAAATCAGCATACATGAAGCTTCCGGAGCCCGAAGAAGGGCCAGGGGGGCCCACCAGGCACCTAGGCGGCCGGGTGGTGCGTCCACCCCCTGACCGAGCCAGGTGTCCTCCTGGGTGCCCTGGCCCACCTCTGGCTCCCCCCTTTGTCCTATATTACCTCCTCATCCAAAAAACCCTCGGGGATTACCCTGCATCGTGAATTTCCTCTCTGTTCCGCCGCCGCCGCGCTTCAAGTATCGGGAGCACTAGAAGACCACTTCCCGTCACCCTGCCAGAGGGAGGATTGACCTCCGGGAGCTTCTCCACCACCATGGACACTTCTTGGATGTGCCGTGAGTAGTACCCCTTGGACCATGGGTCCATGACCAGTAGATATGTGATGTCTTCTCTCCAATCTTGTGCTTCAGTTCTTAGTCCTTGTGAGCTTCCCAACATGATCAAGGCACCTATGTAATTTTCCTGTTGTTGCTATGTTGTGTTTGCTGGGATCCGATGGATTATGAGATTATGTTCAGATCGTGATAAGTTAAATATTTGGTTTACCTTTTATATTTTGTTCTTGAGTGATTCTTGCATGTTCTCCGTACTTTGTATTGTTTTGTCCAAGTAGTAGATAGTAACTCCAAGTATTGATTTTGGGTTCATGCCCCTCGATGTCTAACTTCAGTGACAGAAACATGAGACTAGGGGATGTGTTGTTGCCACCAGGGAGAAAACAACGATGATTGTAACCGCGGTTGCAAGGATTGTTTGCCTTATGCAAAGTTTGTTAATGCAGTTGTCTGTTGCTTTGAGTTTACACTTTGGGTGGGTCTCACAACTTAATACCAGCGAGATGTTCTGGCTAGATATCTCGTGGTGGATGATTAGTGAGTAGATGCAGATGGATTTCGGTCTACTTCTCTTGGCGTACTGCCCATACTTTTGAACCTCTAGCTTTCCAGTAGCATAATTAGCATTGTGGTGCGTTTATAATTGTGTCAATTGCCCAGCTGTAATTTGTTCACCAAGCTTAGCTATTTTATCATCTTCTGGGAGAGTGACATCACTAGTGAACATCATGGGACCCCGGTCCATATTTCCACCACTATTTACACCTCCACTTTATTTTCCACTTTTACTTTCAGTTGTTATCACCACTATCATTATCCCCTTGTGTTTAATCCTTTGTAAACAGCAAGGCAGGAGAGATTGACAACCTCTCTGTATTCGTTGGTAGCAAAGTTATCTATTGTGTGTGCAGCCCTAGGTAAATCAAGTGATTATCATCAAACGGTGCATCACTTGCCACGCCACCTACTTGTCGACCTTGGAGTCCTACTGGTCGAACTCAACCTTGGTATCTTTGCGAAGGGAAATTTGCTGCTAGGCTACATCCAACCTTCCACTTGGGGAACCAACAAGAAGCGCCAACTCGCGCTAATGGCGTTGTTGCCGGGGACTCCAATCCTCAAGATAGGGGAGTGGCACACTATCTTTTATCTTTGTTTTTTAGTCTTGTTAGTTTACCTTTTTTATGTTAGTGTCCTTTATCAAAAACCACGAAAAATTAGTTACATTATTTTGTTTAGTCATTATGTCTAAGTCCTTTCCCTTTGGTTTTGCACCCAAAGGAGAGATTCTCAACTTCAAACAAAGAGGGGGAGAAATTCTGAAAGATGCTTGGTATAGAATTAAAGATTCTCAAAATAGAGCCACCAAGAAGCAATCCACCACTATCTTTCCTAGAAACTTTTATTTAGGTATTACTTCTTGGAATAGGTTTATTTTAGACACTGCTATCAATGGAAATTTCCTAGAATCCCCAATTTTGGAAGCTCTTAATGTTATGGAAAATCTTTTTGGAAATCTCTCTATTGTTAGTACACAAGAGAACATTACTTTATCTCACATTATGAGAAAACTTGATAATATAGAGCTAGAGATGCCAAGTATGGGAAAAATAAATGACGTAGATCGTAGGATTCAAAGGAATTAAAATAGGCTTGATAGCTCCATGTACAAAATTTATACCACTTTGGAGACCCTTAAATCCCATGATTTAGACCCTTCCCGGATTGACAATATTGAGGATATTATTGAAACTTTAGGAACTACTCCATCCTCCATCAAGACTAAAAAGGTAGAAACCCCCTCAAAGAAGGAACTTAAGTTCGTTTACGTACCAAAGGTTCCTCAACCCAAAAAACAATCTACTACTAGGTGTGTGGAAACGGTGAAGACCTTGGAAGAGATACCACTCTCGAATAGAATTAGAAATGAAATCCCAATTGGTCTTACTACCTTTGCTTTTATTCCTAGAAGTGTTACCACTAGGCCATTCTTTGAAAGTCCTCTTACCACTATTTGTACTATTGAAGAACTTTTTGATGATCTTAATGATGGTTCGATTGTTACAACTTGATCTTTTTGTATCATGCCTAGCTAAAAGGCATAAAAGAAAGCGCTTGTTGGGAGGCAACTCAATATGTTTTTACCTTCAGATTTAGTGGTCTTGATTCTTGTTACTACTTTCGCAACATCATTGTATCTTTATTTTCAAGCTTTGTGCCAAGTTTTAGCCTCCGATTGCAAGAAAGTTCAAAAGTTGTGACAAGCTGTCTAGAAACAGATTCTGACCCCCTGACGGAAAAATTACCCAAAAATCACTACATCATCTTTTTTATCTGAATTATTTTGAAGGCATGCTCTAGACAATTAGCTTTCATGCGTCTGTTCTGAGTTTTTTGATTTTTCACAGATTCTGCCGCATTTTGCGTTTTTATCGTTTTGTAAACCTTAAGCTCACTTTTTCTTTGCAAAAACTTTTTGGCAATCATGAGAAACAGTAGCTCTTCAAGAATATATTTATTTCCAGTGGAGAAAAAAATTATTTTATTATGGGTATTAACCACTCTAATCAGCTTATGATAAGTTTTGTATGAAGGGAGTTTCCAAGTATGCGAAGGAAGATGATGAAAGAAGATTCGAGAGTGTCAAGCGCTCAAGCTTGGGGCTACCTGTCATGGGAAAGTCACGGCATATTTCCTCATTAGAGAACTTAATGTGGGACCTTTGATGCGAGGTGGTTTCATGAGGTAAGTCGACGAGGACACAAGACGCGAGATTTACCCAGGTTTCGGCCCCTCGAAAGGTAAAGACGTACTCCTGCTTTTCTATTATGGGGTGTCGACTTCTCAAATACAAAGGTGCGAGATCACTGCCTATGCCTTGAGAGGATCTAAGTTGAGGTGTCCCTATTGGGTCCAAGGGTGCTGGCTTATATAGATGTCGGGTCCCTAGGGTTACAACAATCCGACTTCCACACGAGATGGAGTCATAATCTAGTTCTACTACATAATTTCATTATTTCACAAGGGTTGACTATTTCCTTCTAAGGTCTTCTAGCTTTGCGATGACATGACCCGGTCCGAGCCGGGTCTCCTGTGGGACCTTCTTCTTGTTGAGTCGGCCTGATCCTTCTGTATGTCGTGTTATGGCGCTGGGCCATCCCCCGACATTAGCCCCCAAGATTGGCGCGACGCTTCATCTTCACGACGATCTTTCCAACTTTCTTCATAAGCCGGCTCTCAGAAAACTGACGCATTGAAGGTAACAAATCTTGTTCTTTTGATTAAAACGATCTTCCCAAGATAAATTACTCCTTTTTCCTCGGCATTTCAACTGTCATACCTTTATTACTGCGAGAATCTAGGGGCCTCTTCATTGGAGAGTTTGCTCGTGGTGCCTCGGTTTTCGGCAGAAAATCTTTTAAATAGTCCACCCCAACACAGGTCATCTTCATTGACCTCCAACCGTTATCACTTCTCGCTCTTCCTCGCGCATCAGAGACCAAGCTCCTCAAGGTCTCCAGGCGCGTTCGTTGTTCGTGACCACAGGAAGAAGACCTGGGTCGTCGCCACTCTCGCCCCACTCGCGAGTAATTTCCTTAATCATATTCTTGTTTTATTTCCTTTCTTCCTCCTCATCTCGCCACTTACATTCTTCCCGAGCTTTGAAATGGACCAATGGAGGTTCCTTATATATGTCGTAGATTAATTAGAACTTGTCTCTGAACTTCCTCACAGATCCGCTGTCCATTTACAGGTACTTTTATTCAGATATGTTCTTGGTCACTCCATAATCATCTCGGTATTTTGTCTTTTCCGAAATAATCTCTTCTTTCCGCATATATTTTTTAGGTCTCGCAGATCTATCACTTTCGTGTTTTTGCGCAAAAATGTTTATCTATAATCCGACTCGTAGAAGATGGACTCAGATATATATTCATAGGTTTAGTCGTTTCTTTATCAACCGTGTCAGCTTATTTTCATAATTCAGGCCCCATTCTTTCGTCATGGGGAAGAAAACCAGTTCCAAGGGTCCAAAGATTCAGCCAAAAGAAAAACCAGCTCCCAAGAGCACCTTTGAAGCCAATTAGATGTGTTCCCAAATGACTTAGCTCCGGCTAGAGGAGATGGAAAAGTCAGGAATTCTTCCCCCTCAAAAGGAAATCAATTGGCGTGCCCCTGGAGAGGAAACTCAGCCGCAACCTCGTGAAGGCGAGGTAGTTGTATTTGCAGAGCATGTAACCCGGGATTTCCATCCTCCCGGGTCTCGATTTTTCAGGAATGTCCTGGGGGCATGTGGTTTGGACCCTCAGGACCTTGCTCCTGACTCTGCTATGAATATATGTAATTTTCAAGTCTTTTGTGAGGTCTATCTACAAGAGAAACCGATTTTGCTTTTCTTCTCCGAGTTCTTCTACGGGAGCAAACAGACCGAACATAGTGGAGGCCCACTTCTGGAGTGTGGAGGGGTTGCCATTCAAAAGCTTCAGAAAATCATGTACCCTTCAGCGAAATTGGCGACCCAACAGAAGAATTGGCAGAAGTCTTTCTTTTATTGTACTGCTGTAGTCCCAAAGAAAGAGAATCCTCTACCCGGCTTCTGCGAGAACTGACTCGTTGATCAAGGGCACTTCAACCCTTGCCCATCACCAGAGAAAAAAAAGAGAAGCTCCAGCCTGCTCCTGATAGGGTAAAGTCACTTTTCCCCCATGGGCTCCTCGGTACAGACCTGGCCCGGTGCTGGGTTGATACGTCCAAAACGTATCTATAATTTCTGCTTGCTCCATGCATGTTTTGTGTGGCATTGCTATGTTCTAGATACACTTTCATACATTTTTTATCATATTTGGACTAACCTATTAACTCAGTGCACCCCAGTGCCAGTTCCTGTTTTCTGCTGTTTTTCTATTTCAGTTTTCCCCCATATAAAAAGTGCTAGAAAAATTTGGGAAAATTCAGATAAAAAATCAACGTGGAGGAAGCTTTGCGAAGAGCCCAGGAGGGGCCAGAGGGGAGCCAGGGGGCCCAGGCGGCCACCCGGCGCGGCCCCACCGCTGGCCGCGCCAGGGGGGCGCCTGGGGCCCCTGGTCCACCTCTGGCTGCCCCCCTTCACCTATTTATTCTCCGTCACGGGAAAACTCTAGAAGAGGAACCCTATTCCGCGAACTCGCCTCTGTTCCGCCGCCGCCGCGCTTCTGAAGATCGGGAGCACCAGAAGACCTCTTCCCGGCACCCTGCCGGATGGAGGATTGACCTCCGGGAGTCTCCTCTCCACCATGGATGCTCCCCGGATGTCTCGTGAGTAGTTTTCCTCGGACCATTGGCCCGTTATCAGTGGCTATGTGATGTTCTCCTCCCCTCTTTGATCTTCATTGTTTAGACCTCGTGAGCTTCCCTACATGATAGAGGCACCTTTGTAATATTTCTTCTATTGCTATGTTGAGTTTGATAGGATCTGATGGATTATGAGATTATGTTCAGATTGTGATAGGGTAATATATTTGGTTTTTATCTCTTATATTTTTGTTCCCAAGTAATTCTTGCATGTTCTCCGTTGGTGTTTATTGCTTTGGCCAAGTAGTAGGTAGTGACTTCAAGAGGGAACGTTGTGCTAGATTGTGGGTTCATGCCCCCCGATGACACGCTTGGGTGACAGAAACATGAGTCTAGGGGATGTGATGTTGCCACAAGGGGGAAAACAACGGTGCTTGTGACCGCGGTCACAAGGATTGTTACTTTACACAGAGTTCGTTTTAATGCAGTTGTCTGTTGCTTTGGGTTTACACTTTGGGTGGGGCTCGCAACTTAATACTAGCGTGATGTTCTGGATAGATATCTCAAGGTGGATGATTAGTAGTAGATGCAGATGGATTTCGGTCTACTTATCTTGGCGTACTTCCTGTGCTTCTGAACCTCGTCCTTTCTTTTGTAGCATAGTTAGCATTGCGGTGCGTTCATAATCCTGTCAATTGCCTTTCTGTAATTTGTTTACCTCGCATAGCAATTTTATCGTCTTTTGGGAGAGAGACATCACTAGCGAACATCACATATCCCGGTCCATATCCTCATTATTGTTTCCATGCTATATTTACTTTACTACTTTTACTTGCTATCATTATCCCTTGCATTTTATCCTTTTGAACAACAAGACCGGAGAGATTGACAACCTCTCTGAATTTCGTTGGGAACAAAGTTATATGTGTCTGTGTGCAGGTCCGCGTCAGTTGCGCCGTTGACACCTACTTATCATCTGTGGAGTCCTCCTGGAGATAAACCTTGGTATCTTCACCGAGGGAAAACTACTGCTTCACTACATCTCAACCTTCCACTTGGGGTAACCAAAGAAGGGGCGAGAAGCCATCAAGCAAGTTTTCTGGCGCCGTTGCCGGGGACTCCAAGTGCTAAGATAGGGGAGTTGCACACTACCCTTTACCTTTGTTTTTTTAGTCTTGTTAGTTTATCTTTCAGTTTTTTATCTTTGTGTCTTTTATCAAAAACTACAAAAAAGTCTGCCACACTTGCTGCTACTATGGGTTCCACCGAAAACACCAAGTTGTGTGACTTCACTAGTCACAACAACCAAGACATTATCTGCACTCCCATTGCCACACCTTCCAATTCAGCTACCTCTTATGAAATTAAACCTGCTTTGCTAAACCTTGTTATGAGATATCAATTCTCTGGTGCTGGAGATGATGCTGCTTTACATTTGAATAATTTTGTTGAATTATGTGATATGCAAAAGTATAAAGAAGTAGAAGGTGATGTTGTTAAGCTCAAGCTCTTTCCTTTCTCTTTAAGGGGAGATGGTAAAATCTGGTTTCAATCTTTGCCTAGAAATAGCATAGATTCTTGGGATAAGTGCAAAGATGCTTTTATAGGGAAGTACTACCCTCCTGCTAAGATTATCCAATTGAGGAGTAATATTATGAATTTTAAGGAATTGGATAATGAACACGTTGCCCAAGCTTGGGAACGAATGAAATCTCTTGTTAAGAAATGCCCTACACATGGTTTGACTACTTGGATGGTTATCCAGACTTTTTATGTAGGCTTGAACTTTACCTCGCGGAACCTGTTAGATTCGGCCGCGGGAGGAACCTTTATGTCAACTACACTTGGTGCTGCCACGAAGCTTCTCGATGAAATGATGACCAATTATTCCCAATGGCACACTGAACGCGCTCCAACAGGTACGAAGGTAAATTCTGTCGAGGAAATTACCTCCCTCAATGAAAAAGTTGACTTAATTATGTCTCTACTTACCAAGCAACCCTCTATTTATCCTCATGATGTTCCTTTAAATTCTTTGGTTGCCCAAGAACAAGTAGATGTGAACTTTATTGCTAGAAACAACTTCAACAACAATGCTTATAGGGGGAATTTTTCTAGCAATCCTAGACCATTTCCATCCAACTATGGGAACAACAACACCTACCCTAGCAACAACTCCTATAATCCTGCTTATACGAAAAGAGACCTACCTAGCTATGATAAATTGGTGGAAATAGAGAAGGCTACTAAGAACTATATGCACACCCAGTTTGAACAAAACAAAGCCTTATCTAAGCCAATAGGTGAGCATACTGCCATTCTGCAAAACATTAGTGAACAGCTTGATAGCCTGAACAGTGAGATTTCTAAACTCCAGGCTAGACTTACTGCCACCGAAACCCATGTTTCGAATATGTCCCACACCCGATCTACTTTGATAAATCAAATGGCAGCCAAACCGGAAGTTATCCCTATGGAAGAGTATAGAATTAAGATCCATCCTACACACCACACAGTTGCTACTATACATATGTTGAGGACACTCAAACTATTAGCACCCAATGCACTCCTAGTCACGTTGGACCTATTAATGGTGATGCTAGTACCTCAACCATAGAAAAAGAAACTCCTATGAACATAGAGGGTTTCAAACAAGTGAGCCTAGATGACACTACTACCACCTTTGATAGTAGTGATATTGATTTTGATAGTTGTACCCTCTCAGAAGTTATTAGCTTGCTACACAAAATGTCTAGAGACCCCCACACTAGCACACTTAATCTTGCCTTCACGGAGCATATCAGAAATGCTCTCATCAAAGCTAGGGAGGAGAATCTTAGAGTAGAAGCCTCCATACCAAGGAAGATAGATGATGGTTGGGACCCTATGATCAAAATTAAATTGAATAACTTCTCTTGCTATGCTTTATGTGATGTTGGAGCTAGTACCTCCGTTATGCCCAAAAGAATATTTGATATGTTTGAATTGAAGCCTTTTGAGCCTTGTTCTTTTGGTGTTCCTCTTGTTGATTCTTCCGTAAAGAAACCTTTAGGGAAGATCTACGATGTTCTTATCATTTTCAATGACAACTATGTTCCCGTCGATTTTATTGTTATGGATATAGAGTGTGAACCTTTATGTCCAATTATTTTGGGACGTCCTTTTCTTCGCACCGTTGGTGCGGTTATTGACATGAAAGAGGGGAATATTAAATTCCAATTCCCATTCAAAAAGGGGATGGAACACTTCCCTAGAAAGAAAATCAAGTTACCTTTTGAGTCCGTTACACGGGCTAGTTATTCTCTTTCTCTTGATAAAACTTGATTCTTCTTTTTGCATTATGCCTAGCTAATGGCTTTAAAGAAGCGCTTTCGGGAGGCAGCCCGCAACGAATTTAGGTGTTTCTTTTGTCTTTTGTTGTGTCTTGATGATTGTTACTTCTGTAGCAACATCATTGTATCTTTTTTTTCAGATTTGTGCCAAGCTATAGCCTCTTACGGCAAGGGAAGTAAAAGTTTTGACATGCTGTCCAGAAAACAGATTCTGTCCTCGTGACCAGAAAAATTCCAGAAAACTCCCAGTTCGTCTTTTTGAGCTGAAATTTTTACACAGTATGTTCTATACAATTACGAAACTTCCGTATGTTCTGAGTTTTTTGATTCGAGTTGCAGAAGTGCCCCTAAAAAATTGTTTACTATCTGCTGTTCTGTTTTTCACAGATTCTGCCACGTTTTGTCTCTCCTTACTTTTGCAAAACTTAAGCTTGCTTTTTATTTGCAAAAACTTTTTGGCACTCTTTAGAAACAGTATCTCTTTCAAGATTATCTTTATATCCAGTGGGGAAAAATTATTTATTAAGGGTACTAACCTCTCTAATCAGCTTATGATGAGTTATATATGAAGGGAGTTTTCAAGTGCGCGATGGAAGATGATGAAAGAAGATCCAGGAGTGTCAAGCGCTCAAGCTTGGAGATGCCCCCATGCATCCCCAATAAATATTCAAGCAGACTCAAGCGTCTAAGCTTGGGGATGCCCCCGTGCATCCCCTTCTCCATCAACAATCATCAGTTCGTCCTTCGTCTCACTATATTTTTATCACTTCATGCGTTATGTGCTATGCTTGGAGCGTCTCGCTCTTAGGTTTTGTTTTTAGTTTTCTTTAGATTTGCTTGCTGTTCATAACAAGTTAGATCCTTTCTTACTTTGTGTGGGAGAGAAACACGCTCCACTTTCAAAATTTAGAACACATCATAGGATTTTTCCTGCCTATCTTTTTGCTGTTGTGTGTTCTTTATCTTTTCATAGCTATTGCCTTGTTTAGTTTTAGTCTTAGTTTGTCTTTAGCAAGAGCCTTGGCTTTTTTTTAGTTTGTTGCTGCAACTCTTTTTAGTTTTCATGTTTATCTTATTAAGAGAGTTGGTTGTTGCACTGAGTTGTGTCTTGTCTTGAAAGTAGGTAATTGAGGTTGCTATTTAATTTTAGTAGTAGCTTGCAATAGTTTTGAGGTATTGTTGTGAGTAATGTTTGAACTTTTGGTGTCAAGAGCTCTTTCCTATTAGTGATAGGTGTCATATTTTGGGAAATCCGTGTGTATTTTCAAAACCTACAAAACTAGTTGAGAACTCTAGCTACTAGATGGATTACTACTCTTCTGAGGAGTCGAATATCAGAGAACACTCACGTACCATGAGTCGAGGATGCGCAAGGATAACCAAAACCCCCATACACTCCTCCTCGGGCTACTTGTCTCTTTACGAACCTCCTCATTAGATTGAGAGTTACCGATAATAAGTGCATGAGTTCTTTGGACTAATGTAAGTATTGAAAGTTGACACTTCCACCTTCCCATATTTTGCTAGCCTCTCATGTGTCGTGTATTGCCTTCTTCTCACTCCGAGAGTTGGTGTCCACCTTCGCCGGTACATCCAAACCCTTGGCATGATACGCTCTTTCATCATAAGCCTCCTTATATCTTTCCTCAAAACAGCCAGCATACTTACCTATCAAGGCATTTCCATAGCCTTTCTGAGTTACATTGCCATGCAACTTCCACCTCTTCATGACTTGATCTTCATGTCATACATGTTCTTGCTACACTGGCAGCGACATACATTGCATACATCATGTAGTTACATCTTTTTTATGATTTTGAGTACCTTGTAAAGTCTGAAAGATTTCCTTTACCTTCTTGTAAAATAGAGTGTTGCCCTTAAGTGAGGAAAAGATACCAAAGTGGACACAATAAAAGATCCCAAAGAGGAAAAATGAGAGTTAAATAGAAAGAGCCATTGAGGCCACCAAAAAATACAAAAAAATAGAAAAAAGAGAAAAATAAATAAAAAGAGAGAAAGGGGCAACACTACTATCATTTTGAGAGATCCACACTAGTACTCCCTTTATATCCTTGTACTCCATAGAGATGATCGTTATGCATATAGCTATGTGGGGACCTTCACACTATAGAACTTGGCTTGCATATTCCAAGGATGAGCCTCCTCAAACAAGCTCTAGGTCTTCATGAGCGAGCAAGTTAGATGCACCCCCACTAGTTCCATTGGAGAGCTTCCTAGCTCGTATGTGCATCCGTTGCATGGCAATCCCTACTCCACACATCATATCTATAATTTGGCATCTCTTGCCTATGATTGTCCTCATTGATGTGAGCCTTTCTCTTCCTTTTTTGTCTTCCTCCTCCACCATATTTCTCTCTTTGCCACCCTAAGTGTCAACTCTCGTGCTTACGCTCATCCATTGCATGAGTGCTCGAAATATCGAAAAGGAGTGGATGAAATTGACTTGTACCTGGCTAGTGGTCTGGGGACGAGTCAAGATAAGATTCCAAAGAATACCAACTGTGAAACTTTAGTAGATTGAGTTCTCAACACAAAAAATATTTTTTCTCGTATTCCCTATCCCCCTTCTTGCACGCAAACACTATTTGGAGACATTCGAGTTACGGACAGCGAGAGCTCTTGCACCTAATGTTCTTTTGTTACTTGTTTCAATGCTAATATAGACTCTTGCATGAATATCTAACCTTGATTGCTTTACTTTTCAAAGTTATTTTATGGTTGCTAGCATGTCACCACAGAAATTATGCTGTTATCATTTACCTACTCGAGGACGAGCAGGAATTAAGCTTGGGGATGTTGATACGTCCAAAACGTATCTATAATTTCTGCTTGCTCCATGCATGTTTTGTGTGATATTGCTATGTTCTAGATACACTTTCATACATTTTGATCATATTTGGACTAACCTATTAACTCAGTGCACCCCAGTGCCAGTTCCTGTTTTCTGCTGTTTTTCTATTTCAGTTTTCCCCCATATAAAAAGTGCCAGAAAAATTCGGGAAAATTCAGATAAAAAATCAGCGTGGAGGAATTCGCGAAGAGCCCGGGAGGGGACAGAGGGGAGCCAAGGGGGCCCAGGCGGCCACCCGGCGCGGCCCCACCCCTGGCCGCGCCAGGGGGGCGTCTGGGGCCACTGTTCCACCTCTGGCTGCCCACCTTCGCCTATTTATTCTCCGTCATGGGAAAACTCCAAAAGAGGAACCCTATTCCGCGAACTCTCCTCTGTTCCGCTGCCGCCGCGCTTCCGAAGATCGGGAGCACCAGAAGACCTCTTCCCGGCACCCTGTCGGAGGGAGGATTGACCTCCGGGAGTCTCCTCTCCACCATGGATGCTCCCCGGATGTCTCGTGAGTAGTTTTCCTTGGACCATCGGTCCGTGATCAGTAGCAATGTGATGTTCTCCTCCCCTCTTTGATCTTCATTGTTTAGACCTCGTGAGCTTCCCTACATGATCGAGGCACCTTTGTAATATTTCTTCTATTGCTATGTTGAGTTTGATAGGATCTGATGGATTATGAGATTATGTTCAGATTGTGATAGAGTAATATATTTGGTTTTTATCTCTTATATTTTTGTTCCTAAGTAATTCTTGCATGTTCTCATTTGTTGTTTATTGCTTTGACCAAGTAGTAGGTAGTGACTTCAAGAGGGAACGTTGTGCTAGATTGTGGGTTCGTGCCCCACGATGACACGCTTGAGTGACGGAAACATGAGTCTAGGGGATGTGCTGTTGCCACAAGGGGGAAAACAACGGTGCTTGTGACCGCGGTCACAGGGATTCTTTACTTTACGCAGAGTTCTTTTTAATGCAGTTGTCTGTTGCTTTGGGTTTACACTTTGGGTGGGGCTCGCAACTTAATACCAGCGAGATGTTCTGGATAGATATCTCAAGGTCGATGATTAGTAGTAGATGCAGATGGATTTCGGTCTACTTATCTTGGCGTACTGCCTGTGCTTTTGAACCTCGTCTTTTCTTTTTTAGCATAGTTAGCATTGCGGTGCGTTCATAATCCTGTCAATTGCCTTTCTGTAATTTGTTTACCTCGCATAGCAATTTTATCGTCTTTTGGGAGAGAGACATCACTAGCGAATATCACGTATCCCGGTCCATATCCTCATTATTGTTTCCACGCTATATTTACTTTACTACTTTTACTTGCTATCATTATCCCTTGCATTTTATCCTTGTGAACAACAAGACCGGAGAGATTGACAACCTCTTTGAACTTCGTTGGGAACAAAGTTATTTGTGTCTGTGTGCAGGTCCGCGTCAGTTGTGCCGCTGACACCTACTTATCATCTCTGGAGTCTTGCTGGAGACAAACCTTGGTATCTTCACCGAGGGAAAACTGCTGCTGCACTACATCTCAACCTTCCATTTGGGGTAACCAACGAAGGGGCGAGAGGCCATCATGGGTCGAGTGGCAGATCCAACCCCTCAGCATTAGGGACCACCTCATGTGTAATTACTCGGGCATTGATGACCCCATGCGGTATGCGCATACGCAGCTTGCATCGGCTACTCTTGTTACTGCTTGCAGGAAACTTCTTGCGAACAGTAAAAATGAGATTTTGGCAGTCGGCCTCACGCCCTTCTGCGTCGAGAACCCAGCACCAGCAGTAAGTTCATAAATGTTATACAAAAACTGGCTTGATATCTTTTGAATTGATGTCCTGATAATTCATCATGTGCCTAGGCAACCGACCCATGGTGGGTCACCACCGAGGAGTCGGCTATTGAAGAGGAGGCGGGTGCTAATAACCCGAGTCATAACGTAAGCGATATTTTCACTTGTTTTCACGATATGTTTCACTTTCACTCACTTCTGACTATGCAGGAGGACTCGGGTGAAAATGAAAATGTCAATGAGGAGGAGGCTCCTCCTGCCACCACCGACTCTCCCAAAGTTGGGGATAGACAAGTCCCAGTACAAGAGGTATTTTAAACATACCTTTTATTTTATATACTTGCTAGCTGTGATCTATGTCTTATATTGTTTTCATTATAGGGTCAAGAAGGGAGAAAACGGGCTCGTAGTTCTGAGTCTGTCATTCCTCACGACTCTCCTCGCCCAGTTCGTCAAAAAGGAGATGTCCAGTCTTCCCAACCTCCTGCTGATGCTGTGGAGCACAGTTCCTCATCTGGGGAGTCTATGAAACTTCCTTGCAAGCTTCCCATCAATCGTGGGTAAGTATTTAGAGTAAGTAATGGCTCATGCATTATGAGATAATGATTAACCACGGGCTCTCTTTGCTTCTATAACCCAGGAATTTGTCAAGGCTAAAACTGACTCTTGGAAATCTAAAGAGCCGGTTATTGTTGTTGAGGAAAAGACTGCCATTTCTATGGATAAGGCCATTCCAACTGAGTCACTCCCTCCTGTCTTTCCCATGGTAATCCCATTGAATAAAGGTAATGAGGAGTCGGCCACTCAGTCTAAGGAGGCGGCTTCTATCCCAGGTTTGTTTCTTACTTCCTAAAATTTGAGGAAGATGTTGCTGTTACCAAGGACTGTATTTCTTACTCGATTATTATTTTAACCTTGTAGTGACTAAGATGGAAGCTATTGGGGAGCCATCATCAAGTCGGCCTTTCAAGTCAACTCTTGAAGAGGCTTCATTAGAAGATTTATATATTCAATCATTAAGTCGGCTTGATGAGCAACGCGATTTAATCGTGTGCTTAAAGTAGCGATATGAGGTATAGTAGTATTTTTTTTAAGTCTGCATATATAAACTAGTTATATCAGTGCAGCCCCCAAGTGCCGAGTCATGTTACTTGCAGTGACCTGGGACTTACACCTGCTAAAAATATAGCCCCCAAGTATCTGGTTATATACTTCGTAATAAGCAGGGATTTTTATGTTTTTGCAGGATTTGGCTACAAAAACCGGTCAGGCGACTCATCACATAGAGGAGAAAATACGAATCAAATCCGAGAAGTGGCGTCAAGCAGATGAAGAGATAAACTAGCTTCTCGGTGAATTAAAGATGAAAACAGAGGAACTGGAGGCGATAAAATCGCACCATGCTAAAGCTCTTAACCTTCTGAAGAAAACTATTGACGAGTCTGAGTCAAAATGCCAGGAAGCAGAGAGAAAGTTTAATCTTCTCAAGAGGAGTATTCAGCGTTTTTCTTCAGCGGTATTTCGTGAGTCGTCTTAGACTAAAAATGAATCAACTGTGTATCTATGAGTTTTACCGACTTAATAAGTGTTTGAAATGGGTGACAAGCATCCTGCTCTCCAAGAGTGATTGGGTATGCAGATGACTCTATTGTTTACGGTGATCAATCAGCTTTGCGAAGGAGCGGTCAGAACCATCGTTGAAATTCAAGGAAAACCTATTGTGATGCCCATGCTAGCTGATATGATGCAGCAATTATCAACTATATCGGCTTTGGTAGAGATAGTTAAGCGATCAACATGTCGATTAGGGGTGATGCGTGGTCTTGGACTTGCCAAGTCCTACCATCCACACCTGAACCCGGATTTGTTAGCTGATGGCTTTCCTGAGTTTAATGCTGATGGCACCCAGTTTTCTCCTGAAGATTACTCCAAGGTTATCAAAGAGACTCGCAAGTTCTCAACAAAAATTGTTGAAGATGTGAATTTGTCTGTTATAGAGCCTAGTTATGGTGAACATAGTAAGAGGCGAAAAATCACTCCTCCCTGGTCAGTTTCCTTCTCTGTGCTTCCTCCTTCACAGACCTCTGAGCTGGCCTCTTCGGATGAGCCGGTTCTAGATGACCTGGATATTGGAAACATTTCTGATGTGCTTTTGTATGAAGGTTGTGAGTATCATATGGACCCTGAAGCCCGACCTCAAAGATGAAGCCGGACAGGAACGATGTGCTTGAACTCCAATTGTCTTTCCTTTTTGTAATTTGTTTCAAAACATTCGAAATGCTAGTGTTGTATTAATGGGCTACTTATCTTTGTGTCCAGTATGCACGTTTTTTATTTTTCATAGCTTTGTTTGAGTTACCATTTGGATGATGGGTGTTAATATCCCTTATGTGTGTTTCTTCCTCTTTTTTTGTTTTTGATGAAGCCAGTCTTTTGTTAGAAGTCGGCTACACGCGAGTCATATATCAATGACTTTTGAGAAGTTCAATTGTTACCATGTGTCCTATGACCGGGAACTGGTGTGAATTGACTTGTTTATGTAATCTTTTTGGTTTACTTATTCGCGTGCGAGTACAAGTGTCCATACACTGAGTCGGTGTGAATGGTTATATGTTGTACCGAGTTGTAGTAAAGCCAGCATGTTTTCTAAGTTTTAAGATCAAGTTGTAGCCTTCATGAGTCGGCGTATAAACTCATGAATCGGCAGGATTAATCCATTTTCATATCGATCCATGGTTTAGTAAAATCGAGTTGTAACCCCCATGAGTCGGCATGATTTACTTTTATGTCGACTCATAGAAGCAAAATTAGAGGCGTAGCCTCTATGAGTCGGCATGATTAATTTACTCTCATGTCAAGTCATAGTAGCACCAAACTATAGCCCCTGAATATTGACTCTGTATTTCATTCGACAATGTTTACGAAAGTCGGCTCTATGAAAAAAAAGATTGGTTTTTACATGCTAAAAGAAAGAAACAAAATGTATGTTTATGAAAAAAACAAAAAGAATGGCTTGCGGAAGGTTGACCGTATGCGTTACTGTCACAACTTTCTTTAGCAGCACAAGTTCTGGACCAACCAATTTTTAACGAAGGGTTTTGATCTGACTTGTGGAAAAGAAAGGTTGGTCACTTTTTGCGTGTGAGTCGGAACTCCCCTATAAGCCAGCGTCGCAAGACTGTTTCTAGCGTTCTCTGTAATAGAATCAATTTCAGGGGGAAGTTTTTAGAGCCTGCTGAGATTTTGAAACTAAAACGGTCGACATAGGCCATATTAGTACGAGTTCACTGCAGCTATACAGGCCAATGTTATAGTAGAAAATTTTCATATGTATGTCGAGTCCTCTGGTTGTCAAGCTTAGGTTAAAAGACCATAATCCCCCAAGGTCTCTAAATACAGCAATACATAAGTCAAACATTACACGTATATGCCGAGTCCTCCGGTTGTCAAGCTAAAGTCAAAGACTTCAATTCCCCAAGGTCTCTGAATACAACAATATTCGTGCCTGGTTCCAATAAAAGGGTTGATCAGACCCTCCCGGACTCCAGATGGTGCGTGCAAAATATGATAGGTATGATATGATGATATGATGCAATGCAAAACATTATATGAAATTGCAAGGGAATAACAAATGACGGGGAAAGAAGGGGTCGGTCTGTGGTGACCGGCTCTATTATATATTTTACTTTTAGTAAGTCGCCCAGGGATGTTTCTGTCGTAGATACAATAATGACAAAGTTGTGCATTCCCCACGGCTCTTATAACTTCTGAGCTCATGGCTGCTGGCTCTCGCCTATTCGACTAGATGACAGGCTTCACCGGATAGAACTTTGCTCTTACTGTAAGGTGGTTTTGTCGTATTACCAGTCCCTTGGCGTCTGATGACTCATACCGATTTCGTAGTTGTTAGGCCCAAAGTTTCTTAGACCTGATACGTGTGGGCTGTAGAAGCAAGTTGATACTCTCCGGGATAGGCACATCTGCTTGTTTTCTTTGCTCCATTGTCGTTTATGTTGGATATGTGCCCTAGAGACAAATTAATAAAGATATTTGTCACATATCCATTTTGTCCATAATATGTTTTATACAGTTCTATAACTGTATTACTTGGAAATACTAATACAGGTGTAGTATAAAACATGGTCCGTAGTTTAACTCGGGTAAACTATCTCATTGGGAAATTGATTGATCAAGCTTTCCTGATCATGGCGACACTTAAGTCCATTGAAAATGAGGTCATATCGTTAAGGGGAATGATGTGATGGACGTACACCCACCTAAAGTATTGCAATGTGATCGAGTCACATAGTTCAGCGTTGCTATGACTTTGTAACGTATGGCTTAGTCCTTAGACCGTAACGATCATACGTAATTGTCATCTATGAGGAGAGTTTGATTTGTAACCCACCACCTGACTGAAATATGCTGGCTATAACGGTGCACTTTGGGTATTCCAAAATACATGGTTAATGAGTATGTTAATAGATCAGAGCAGGATTTGTCAGTCCTTGTGACAGGACAGGTACTCTGGGCCCACTCGGTGATATTGCATCAACACCTTGCAAGGACGTGACTAGGTCACAAGAGATGCAATGATCATGGACGAGAGAAGTTGTTTGTTGTGAACGAGATGTGAACACGGTATGTAGGATATCGACGATCAAACCTCGGACAAACAAAGTACCGCAGCAAAAAGGGATTACGTCGTATCGTTAACGGTTTCCAAAAGCGATCAAAGTTCATTTGATGGAAGCGCAGGGGTTGTTAAGGATTGTAACCAGGTCCAACTGACTAGTCATTGGTCAATGAGAAGAGTCTCGACCATGTCTGATGTTTCCCGGACCGTTAGGGTGTTACACTTAAGGGCAATCGATGCATAGGACAGTTACGGGATCAATCGGTGAAATAGGAGGAATCGCCGGAATAGTTCCGGAGGAGGACGGAATGGTTTCCGGACATTTTAAATAGTTCAAAATAAAGCTTAATTGTTTTAGTAATGTTTTATTATTTAATTATCTGAATTAAATATTTAAAACATATTAAATAAATTTAAAAAAATGGGGAAAAGGCTAAATGGGCCCATGGGGCCCATTAAGGGAGGAGGGGGTCTCCCCCCTTGGTCTTGGCGCCAAGGGTGAGGCCCACCACCCCCCTTGGCCGGCGCACCCCCCCCCTCCCTTGGGAGTTTAGTCCCACATGGGTGAGGGGAGGAGGATGGCACCCCCCTTGGCCTATATAAGGAGGGGTAGACCCCCTTTTTCCAACACACCAATATCTCCTTCTTCCTCCTTCTCCTTCCCGGAAGTAGACTCCCCTTGTTTGGAGTCTACACCTGGATTGGAGTTCTCCACCATAAGGCATGCCGTCGTTCGGCTGGAGTCGGGATCCGTAGCCATCTTTCTTCCGCTGCTCGCCTGGTTCGGGGCCCGGGAGGAACATCGATTGTACCGTACGTGTATAATCTCTTCGAGGCACTACACCTGTGGTGCTACTTCGTCGCTGGAGGTTTACCGGGAGTCATCCTCGCCGGTGGTGGTCTTCTACACGACAGGGAGGTCGTAGTTCCGAGTCTACACCAGCCACGTTCGCAAGAACGTTTCCCTCTTTCGGTCTTCAAAGGTATGAACACCGATTCCCTCCGTTACTTTACATCGTCATAGCATAGATCTTGGGTTCGGGTACCGTAGGTATGAAAAATTTGTGTTTTCTGCCCCGTATCCCAACAGTGGTATCAGAGCTAGCTATGCGTAGATGTATTGTACAGTAGAACACATCTAGGATGTGGGCATCAAATCTTCATTCGTTACCCTCCCACGTGTACTCATTTAGCGTTGCGGCAATATTTGATGAAGCGGCCCCCGACCGACCTTACGCGTTTACACGAGACTGGTTCCACGCTTGACATATGGCTTGTACCATAAAAAGTGGCTGGGGGTGTCTGTCTCTCTGCATTAGCGATGCGAAGATGTTTGCAACGGAGGGCCCCGACAGCGGTGTAATAGAGACGGATGGGAGACGGTGTTGTGGCATGTTTTTCGCAGGATAGAAACGGTTCTCTCTCTCGAAACCCCTAGCAGCCACGTAAAACTTGCACAAGCTAAAGTAGAAAGGCGTTTAACTTTGCTTTGCATTAAGGGGGGTCATAGGTTGTATGATTTACAGTTTTACTTCCTGTTTTATGCTAGTATGCTAGATATATCGACGGTAGCACGAAACAGGACCATCTCTGACAATACCAACATTGTGTTCTCCCTTGGTGGGCACCGCCTGGAAGGTTCTCCCATATGGCTTGATGCTCCGTACATACCGGAGTTGTCCTACATATTCAACGGAGTTCGCATGAGGTTGGGTTCGGCAAGCCTGGCATATGCAGATATGGCCTTGCTGAACAGCTAACATCAAGGTTCGATTGGCAGGCTGGACGTATGTAGATGTGGGCCTGGAACACAGGAGACCGAAAGGTCGAGCACGAGTCACATGCCTGATGTGATTGGCTTAGAGGCCTACCTGGTTCGCATACTGATGGCCGTGACGATCAGGGGAGGTATGGGGGCTGGGATTGTGTAATCACTTAGTCAAATTGAGAGGTGTTTATCTAAGTGGGAGCTTTCTAGAATTTTGAGATTAAATTGAAACTCCACATTATGAAAAAAAGTCTAAATATGTATCCTTGTGAATCAACCTTGTAGATGGCAGCACCTCGCCCCTCGTTCAACTTAGGATCATTCCTAGAGAAACATAAGCTAAAAACAGATGGGACAAACTTCACCAACTGGTTCCGCACCCTGAGGATTCTCCTCGTTGCCCTCAAGATGGCATACGTACTAGAGGGCGCGTTAGGTGACGCACCAGCAGATGATGCCAGTCAGGACGAGAAGAATGTCTATCTCTCCAGGACTGATGATTACAACCTTGTCTAGAGTGGCATGCTCTACTCCATGGAGGCTAAGCTGCAGAAACGCTTTGAGAGGATGGGTGCATATGAGATTATCACCGACCTCAAGGCGGTCTTCGCACCTCAAGTCAGGGCTGAACGGTACGAGGCTTCTGAAGCCTTCTTCTCAGCAAACATGGACGAGCACGGCAGCGTGAGTGAGCACATAGTCAAAATGCCTGGCTACGTTCAGCGCTTGAATGCTCTGGAATGCCAGATTCCAGATGAACTTGTTGTTGATAGGGTGTTGCAGTCGCTTCCCCCTAGCTACAAAGGCTTTGTGCTGAACTACAACATGCAGGGGATGACCAAAACCCCTTCTGAGTTGTTCGCCATGCTGAAGAGCGCCGAGGTTGAGATCAAGAAGGAGCACGCCGTCTTCATGGTCAACAAGACCACTGAATTCAAGAAGTCAAGCAGGCGGGAGAAGGCCAAGAGAGGTGGCCCCAAGAGGGATGGCAAGTCAGTTGTCGCTCCTCCCAAGGCACCCAAGCCTAAACCCGGAGTGGAGTGCTTCTACTGCAAGGGTGAAGGTCACTGGAAACGCAACTGCCCCAAGTACCTAAAGGACAAGAAGGCTGGCAAGGTCGCCAAGAGAGACGAAGGTATATTTGATATACATATTGTTGATCTTCTCTTGACAAGCGCCGGGAACACATCCTGGATACTTGATACAGGATCTGTCGCTCATATTTCTAATTCCATTCAGGGACTAAGGAATAGGAGACGCTTGCTCAAGGATGAAGTGACGATGCGCGTGGGGAATGGCTGTCAAATTGAAGTCTTGGCGGTCGGCACAAAGCATCTTAGTCTCCCTTCGGGATTGGTTTTAGTTCTGAATAATTGCTACTATGTACCCGCGTTGAGTGTGAACATCGTTAGTGGCTCTTGCTTGAAGCGAGACCGCTATTCTTTTAAGTCCGATACAATTGGTTGTTCGATTTATAAGGATGAAATGTTTTATGTTCACGCACCGGAGTTGCATGGTTTATTCGTACTTGATCTCGATGGTGACGTGTGTCACATTAACAATATTGAGGCCAAAAGATTGAAGAATGATGAAGATCACATGAAGATGTGGCATTGCCGACTTGGTCATATTGGTATAAAGCGCATGGAGAAGCTCCACAAGGATGGACTTCTTGAGTCATTGGATTTTGGATCCCTTGATACATGTGAACCATGCCTCATGGGCAAAATGACTAGGACTCCATTCAATGGGATAATGGAGCATTCGGATGACTTGTTGGGGATCATACACACGGATGTATGTGGACCCATGAACGCCCCCACTCGCAATGGTCTTCGTTACTTCGTGACCTTTACTGATGACTTGAGCAGATATGGGTATATTTACTTGATGAAGCACAAGTCTGAAACCTTTGAAAAGTTCAAGGAATTTCAGAATGAGGTCGAAAATCAACTCAGAAAGAAAATCAAGCACCTTCGATCGGATCGAGGTGGCGAGTATTTGAGTCACGAGTTTGGCAATCATCTGAAGTCTTGTGGCATAGTACCACAGCTTACGCCGGCAGGCACACCTCAGAGAAACGGTGTGGCTGAGCGACGTAATCGAACCCTATTGGATAGCGTACGATCGATGATGTCTCATACTGATTTGCCTGTGTCATTCTGGGGGTATGCATTAGAAACTGTCGCTCATATTCTTAATAGGGCACCATCCAAATCCGTCAAGACAACACCATTTGAAGAATGGCATGGCACGAAACCTAAGTTGTCTCACCTGAAGATTTGGGGTTGTGAGGCTTATGTTAGGAAACTACAGCCTGAAAAACTTGAATCCAAGGCGGATAAGTGCATGTTTGTGGGCTATCCCAAAGAAACTTGTGGATACACCTTCTACAACAAGTCTGACAGCAAAACGTTTGTTGCCAAGACGGGACACTTTCTTGGGAAGGAGTTTCTCGCGAAAGATTTGAGTGGGAGGAAAATAGACCTCGATGAAGTGACTGACCAATCACTCCAATTGGAAGAAATGGCTACGGAAATTGTTCAGGAACCATCTTCCACAGTGGGAGCTGAAGAGAATGGCCAGAACGACATTCATAACGATCATGACATTGATGATGATCATGATGAGAATGAAGAGGAACCTTTTATGCCCCGTAGGTCATCAAGAGTCCGTCAACCTACTAAGTTTTACGGACAGCTTGTGAATGCAATCTCGGCTGATGAATCGGATGAACCTACAAGTTACAAAGAAGCAATGGAGGGACCCGTGTCCGAGAAATGGCTTGAAGCCATGAAATCCGAAATAGACTCCATGTACACCAAAAAAGTATGGACTTTGGTGGATATTCCCGAGGACCGCAAGGCCGTCGAGAATAAATGGATTTTCAAGAAAAAGACTGACGCAGACGAAAATGTATATGTCTACAAAGCTCGACTTGTCGCGAAGGGGTTCCGACAAATTCAAGGAGTTGACTACGAGGAGACATTCTCTCCTGTAGCGATTATAAAGTCTATTCGGATCCTACTAGCAATAGCTGCATATCATGATTACGAGATATGGCAGATGGATGTGAAAACTGCATTCCTAAATGGCAACATTGAGGAAGAGTTGTATATGATGCAACCAGAGGGGTTTGTCGATCCAAGGAACGATGGTAAGGTGTGCAAGCTTCAACGGTCCATCTATGGGTTGAAGCAAGCATCTCGGAGCTGGAATCTTTGATTTGATGAGGTCATTAAAGATTTTCGATTTGTCCAAAACGTCGAAGAGTTCTGCGTTTATAAGAAACTGAGTGGGAGCTCTATAGCATTCCTTGTGTTATATGTAGATGACATATTACTAATAGGGAATGATAAGAAATTCATAGAGGAAGTGAAGGAATATCTGAATGGACAATTTTCCATGAAGGACCTAGGTGAAGCTGCGTACATATTGGGGATTAAGATCTATAGAGATAGACCTAATCGACGGTTGGCCTTGAGTCCGAGCACTTATATTGACAAGATATTGAAAAGGTTCAGTATGGGTAACTCCAAGAGAGGCCTCTTGCCAGTTATAAAAGGTGTCAAATTAAGCGTGACTCAATGCCCAACCACAGCAAAATAGAAGCAGGAGATGTCCTCAAAGCCCTATGCCTCAGCCATAGGTTCTCTCATGTATGCTATGTTATGTACCAGACCGGATTTAGCGCTGGCCATTAGTATGACTAATTGCTACCAGAGTAACCCGGGAATGGCTCATTGGACAGCAGTAAAGAACATCCTTAAGTACTTGAGAAGAACCAAGGATCTCTTTCTCGTTTATGGAGGAGTTGATGAGGAGCTCACCGTAAAGGGTTACGTTGATGCAAGCCTCGGCCCAGATCTAGATGACTCGAAATCCCAGACGGGATATGTTTTCATGTTGAACGGTGGTGCAATTAGCTGGAGGAGCGGCAAACAGTCAGTCGTCGCCCAATCTACAATGGAGTCGGAGTATATTGCCGCTTGGGAAGCGTCAAACGAGGCGCTGTGGCTGAAGAAGTTTGTGATCGAGCTTGGCGTCTTTCCCAGCTGCACTGACCCCGTGGGAATCTTCTGCGACAACACGGGTGCCATTGCTAACGCGAAGGAGCCAAGAACTCAATCTACAGCCAAGCACATCCACTAAAAGTTCCATGTGACGCGAGACTACGTCAGGGATGGACACACTAGGATTCACAAGATACAAAAGGATCTGAACGCAGAAGACCCGATGAATAAACCTCTTCCATAGGGCAAGTTTGAAGAACACCGAGAGACCATTGGTGTTAGACACATACCTGACGTAAACTAGTGTAATTTGTACTCTAGTGCAAGTGGGAGACTATTGGATATGTGCCCTAGAGACAAATTAATAAAGATATTTGCCACATATCCGTTTTGTTCATAATACGTTTTATACTGTGCTATAACTATATTACTTGGAAATACTAATACAGGTGTAGTATAAAACATGGTCCGTAGTTTAACTCGATTAAACTATCTCATTGGGAAATTGATTGATCAAGCTTTCCTGATCATGGTGACACTTAAGTCCATTGACAATGAGGTCATATCGTTAAGGGGAATGATCTGATGGACGTACACCCACCTAAAGTATTGCAATGTGATCGAGTCACATAGTTCAGCGTTGCTATGACTTTGTAACGTATGGCTTAGTCCTTAGACCGTAACGATCATACGTAATTGTCATCTATGAGGAGACTTTGATTTGTATCCCACCGCCTGACTGAAATATGCCGGCTATAACGGTGCACTTTGGGTATTCCGAAATAGATGGTTGATGAGTATGTTAATAGATCAGAGCGGGATTTGTCATTCCTTGTGACAGGACAGGTACTCTGGGCCCACTCGGTGATATTGCATCAACACCTTGCAAGGACGTGACTAGGTCACAAGAGATGCAATGATCATGGACGAGAGAAGTTGTTTGTTCTGAACAAGATGTGAACACGGTATGTAGGATACCGACGATCAAACCTCGGACAAACAAAGTACCGCAGCACAAAGGGATTATGTCGTATCGTTAACGGTTTCCAAAAGCGATCGAAGTTCATTCGATGGAAGCGCAGGGGCTGTCAAGGATTGTAACCAGGTCCAACTGACTAGTCATTGGTCAATGAGGAGAGTCTCGACCATGTCTGCTATTTCCCGGACCGTTAGGGTGTTACACTTAAGGGCAATCGATGCATAGGACAGTTACGGGATCAATCGGTGAAATAGGAGGAATCACCGGAATAGTTCCGGAGGAGGACGGAATGGTTTCCGGACATTTTGAATCGTTCAAAATAAAGTTTAATTGTTTTAATAATGTTTTATTATTTAATTATCTGAATTAAATATTTAAAACATATTAAATAAATTAAAAAAATGGGAAAAAAGGCTAAATGGGTCCATGGGGCCCATTAAGGGAGGAGGGGGTCTCCCCCCTTGGGCTTGGCGCCAAGGGTGGGGCCCACCACCACCCCTTGGCCGGCGCACTCCCCCCCCCTTGGGAGTTTAGTCCCACATGGGGGAGGGGAGGAGGATGGCACCCCCCCTTGGCCTATATAAGGAGGGGTAGACCCCCTTTTTCCAACACACCAATATCTCCTTCTTCCTCCTCCTTCCCGGAAGTGGACTCCCCTTGAAAGGAGTATTCACATGGATTGGAGTTCTCCACCATAAGGCGGGTCGTCGTTCTGCTGGAGTCGGGATCCGTAGCCATCTTTCTTCCGCTGCTCGCCTGGTTCGGGTCCCGAGAGGAACATCGATTGTACCGTACGTGTATAATCTCTTCGAGGCACTACACCTGTGGTGCTACTTCATCGCTGGAGGTTTACCGGGAGTCATCCTCGCCGGTGGTGGTCTTCTACACGACAGGGAGGTCGTAGTTCTGAGTCTACGCCAGCCACATTCGCAAGAACGTTTCCCTCTTTCGGTCTTCAAAGGTATGAACACCGATTCCCTCCGTTACTTTACATCGCCATAGCATAGATCTTGGGTTCGGGTACCGTAGGTATGAAAATTTTGTGTTTTCTGCCCCATATCCCAACAGTTTAAATGCCAGCATGTAATTGCATTGGTCCCAAGAATGGTTGGCAGGGCGGCCCGGCTTAGAGAGCTTTGGGCAGGGGTCTTGTAGAGCTTTCTCGTAACTATTTGTACGAGTTCTTTGGTTTTGCAAGGCTTTTCTGCTTTTGGAAGTCGGTAATAGTGTGCTCAACCGGGTTTTGATCAAGTTTCCGCTCTCTAGTACTTGACCGACCTTGATCTTTAACTTCCCTGCTTTTAGCCTTATTCAATTTGGCACATAAGGTGGCGCCATCGACAAGCTCTTGAAGATCACTAACCACTTCATTTATGCGATTTAATGCGCTCTTTACTTGTTTGAGGATGTGATCCATAGTCTTGTATTTTTCGTCTTAATATGCTTCCTGTGAGGGCCGGATTTCGCGTACTTCCTTATTCGAAAAAGAAGTCTTTTTTGAGGATTGTGACGTGTTTTCCCTTTCCGGGGTTTCCACTGGGAGCTCTGGTCCCGGAGATCCTTGGCTGATTCCAAAAAAGTTGCGGGTGGAACTGATGATTGTCCCTTGTCCTGTCTTCCATGAGTCGGTCCGGGGGCTTGCAGGGGAGCGTGTCCTATATCCGGGGGACTCTGGGTTGTATCCTTCTATCTCAGGTCCGAGCCGGTCTCTCCCAAACGGGCAGATGGATTCGGCATCGGAATGTTGTCCTTTTTCTGAACATGAGTCCGTACGGAAAATTTCGTCGGATTGTCGTGAAGCAAAATCTCAACAGAACATGCCGGTTCTGGAGTTCCACTGATGATTCCGGCGGAAACATGCCTGAAGTATGTTCGGGGCCGTCCTTCGGTTTTATTGGATTCCGGTTTTGATCTATCTGATCTTTTAGTGAAAAGATGATCGGGGTTGGCTGGGATCCGACGCGTCGACTCGGCGTAATCGATATGTGGAGTCCAGGTGGCATTGTAGATTCAAGACTTCTTGCAGTAGTTTCTGGCGATCCAATCGACTATGAAGTCGTCCATACTTCGTCGGGTTTCCTCTAAGATTGCGACACCTGCATGCGTAGGCCCCACGCTGGGCGCCAACTGTCGTGGGAAAGTCACGGAAGATGTCCTCATTAGAGAACTTAATGTGGGACCTTTGCTGCGAGGTGGTTTTGTGGAGGTAAGTCGACGAGGACACAAGACACGAGATTTACCCAGGTTTTGGCCCCGGTCCGAGCCGGGTCTCCTCTGGGACCTTTTTCTTGCTGAGTCGGCCTGATCCTTCTGTATGCTGGGTTATCGCGCTGGGCCATCCCCCCGACAATGCCCCCATGCACCCCCTAGAAATATCCAAGGATATTCAAGCGTCTATGCTTGGGGATGCCCCCGTGCATCGAATTCTCCATCAAGAATCATCAGTTCGTCCTTCTCCATGCTATATTTTTATCACTTCATATGTTATGTGCTAAACTTGGAGCGTGCCGCTCATTACTTTTTATTTTGTTTAGTTTTTCTTCATGTTCATAGCAAGTTGGATCCTAGCCTTCATTGTTTGGGATAGAAACACGCTCCACTCCACCCTAGAACACAACATAGGCTTTCTTGCTTATCTTTCTTTTTGTGTGTATTATTTATCTTTTCATAGCTATTGTCATGCTTAGGGGTCTTAGTTTTCATGCTTATGTTTTTAAGAGCTTTTGTTTAGGTTGATTTAGGAACTCTCTTGAGTCTTCATTCTTAACTTGTTTACAGAGTTCGCTTGTTGCACTGAGTTGTGTGTCTTGCATGAGTAGGTAATTAAGGTTGCTATTACAAGTGTAGTAGTAACAATAGCTTTGAGGTATTAATTTGAGTAATGTTTGGCCTTTTTGTGCCAAGAGCTTGAGCCTATTAGTGATACGTGTCGTATTTTCGGATATCCGTGCTTATTTTTGAAAACTACAAAAATTACTTGAGAACTCTAGCTACTAGATGGATCGCTAACCTCTGGAGGGGTTGGAATATATAGAGTACCCTCACGTACCATGGGTCGAGGATGTGCAAGGATAACCAAACCCCCATAATCTCCTCCTCGGGGTACTTGTCTCTTTGTGAACCTCCTGATTAGATAGAGTTACCGATAATAAGTGCATGAGTTCTTCGGACTAATGCGAGTATTCGATTGTTGGCACTTCCACCTTCCATATTTTTCTAGCCTCTTCGGTATTATGCATTGCCCTTTCTCATCTTTAGAGTTGGCGCATACTTCACAGGAGCATCCAAACCCTTGGCATGATACGCTCTGTCATCATAAGCCTCCTTATATCTTCCTCGAAACATCCATCATGCCTACCTATCAAGGAATTTCCATAGCCTTTTCGAGATACATTGTCATGCAATATCCACCATCTGATGACTTGATCGTCATGTCATACATGCTTTTGCTTGACCGAGGAGCCGCATGCTAGTTAGGCTTTGCCCTTATTATTGCTACATGACGCGCTAGTATCATTGCATATCCTGCTACACTGGCAGAGGCATACATTTGCATACATCATGATAGTTTTGATTCTTCTTTATGTTGAGTACTTCTTGTAAAGTGTGAAGATCTTCTATATTCTTGTAAAATATAGAGTGTTGCGCTTAATTGAGGAAAAGATCCCAAAGAGTACAAATTAAAAGATTCCAAAGAGCACAAATGAGAGATAAATAGAAAGAGCCAAAGAGGCCACAAAAATACAAAAGAGGAGAAAAAGGAGAAAACAGAAATAAGAAGAGAGAAGGATGCAACACTACTATTCCTTTTGAAAAATCCACACTCGTACTCCATTGTTATATTTGTACTCCATTGAGGTTATCATTCATGTATAACTATGTGGGGACCCTTACACTATAGAACTTGGCTTGCATATTCCAAGGATAAGCCTCCTCAAATGAGCTCTAGGTCTTCATGAGCAAGCAAGTTGGATGCACCCCCACTAGTTCCATTGGAGAGCTTACCTTAGCTCATATGTGCATATGTTGCATGGCAATCCCTACTCCTCACATCATATCTATCATTTGGCTTTCTGTCGCCTATGATTGTCCTCATTGATGTGAGCCTTTCACACCTTTTTTCTTCCTTCCCCATCATTTCTCTCTTTGCCATCCTAAGTGCCAACGTATATTTCTTGCGCTCATCCATTGCATGAGTTCTCAAAGTCGAAAGGAAAGGATTAGTTTGACTTGTACCTGACTAGTGGTCTAGGGATGAGTCAAAATAATATCCCGAAGGAGAGCAAGTGTGAAACTTTAGTAGATTGAGTTATCAATTAAAATATATAGTATTTTTATTCTCTAAGCCCATCTCCCACTTCTTGCACGCAAACACCATTTGGAGACATTCGAGTCACGAACAGCGAGAGCTCTTGCACCCTTATGTTCATACTTTGCTAGTTTCAATACAAGATATAGACTCTTGCTTGTTATTGTCTTGACTTGAATTGCACATCTTACTTGCTTTACTTTGAAGTTCTTATATGTGTGTTAGCATGTAACCACATAAATTATCTGTGTTATCATTGACCTACTCGAGGACGAGCAAGAATTAAGCTTGGGGATGTTGATATGTCCCAAACGTATCTATTTCTGGTTGTTCCATGCTCTTTTATCTGGCGTTTTGCTCCACTTTTATATCTTTTTACACATATTTGTACTAACCTACTAACTCAGTGCACCTAATGCCAGTTTCTGTCTACTGATGTCTGTAAGTTGCAGGTTTTTCCCATATTTACAAAGCCCCAAAAATTCCAGAAAATCATATAAAAAATCAGCGTATAGGAAGCTTCCGGAGCTCCAAAGGAGGGCCAGGGGGCCACCAGGCACCCCAGCCTCCCTGGTGGCGCGGCTACCCCCCTAGCTGTGCCAGGTGGCCGCCAGGGCGCCCTGGCCCACCTCTGGCTCCCGCCTTCGGCCTATATTACCTCCTCGTCCCGAAAACCATCGGGGCGAACCCCGCATCGCGAATTTCCTCTCTGTTCCGCCGCCGCCGCGCTTCTAAGATCGGGAGCACCATAAGACCTCTTCCCGGCAGCCTGTCGGAGGGAGGATTGACCTCCGAGAGCTTCTCCACTGATACGTCCAAACCGTATCAATAATTTATGCTTGCTCCATGCCTCTTTTGTGTGATATTGCTATGATATTGATGCCCTTCCATACACTTTTTATCATATTTGGACTAACCTATTAACTCAGTGCACCCCAGTGCGAGTTCCTGTTTTCTACTATTTTTGTATTTCAGGTTTTCCCACTAATTAAAGTGCTAGAAAAATTTCGGGAAAATATAGGAAAAATCAGCGTACACGAAGCTTCCGGAGTCCCGAAGAGGGGCCATAGGGGACCCACCTAGGCCCCAAGCGGCCAGGTGGCGCGGCCTAGGGTGGGGCCGCGCCAGGAGGCCTCCTGGACCCCTGGTGGCCCCCCTGGCTACCCCCCTTCGCCTATTTATTCCCCGTGACGAGAAACCCTCGGGGACAGAACCCTTTTTCGCGATCGCTCCTCTGTTCCGCCGCCGCCGCACTTCCAAGATCGGGATCACCAGAAGACCTCTTCCCGGCACCATGCCGGATGGAAGAACCACATCCGGGAGCTTCTCCACCACCATGGATGCTTCCCGGATGAACCGTGAGTAGTCCACCTTGGACCATGGGTCTATGATCAGTAGCTATGTGATGTTCTCCTCCCCTCTTTGTTCTTCATGGTTTAGACCTCGTGAGCTTCCCTACATGATCGAGGCACATATGTAATCTTTCTGCTGTTTCTATGCTGCGTTTTTTGGGATCCGATGGATTATGAGACTATGTTCAGATTGTCATTGAGTAATATATTTGATTCTCCTCTTTTATATTTATGTTCTTGAGTAATTCTTGCAGGTTCTCCGTTGCTGTTTATTTCTTTGGCCAAGTAGTAGGTAGTGACTCCAAGAGGGAGTGTTATGCATGATTATGGGTTCATGCCCCCCGATGACTAGATTGAGTGACAGAAACATGAGTCTAGGGGATGTGTTGTTGCCACAAGGGAGAAAACAACGGTGCTTGTACTTGCGGGTGCAAGGATTGTTTACTTTACGCAAAGTTATTTAATACAGTTGTCTGTTGCTTTGAGTTTACACTTTGGGTGGGATTCGCAACTTAATACCAGCGAGATGTTCTGGATAGATATCTCAAGGTTGATGATTAGTAGGTAGATGCAGATGGATTTCTGTCTACTTGTCTTGGCGTACCGCCCATGCTTTTGAGCCTCTTCCTTTCTTTATAGCATAGTTAGCATTGGTTTGCGCACATAATCTTGTCAATTGCCCAGCTGTAATTTGTTTACCTCGCATGGCTATTTTATTGTCTTTTGGGAGAGAGACATCACTAGTGAACATCATGGGATCCCGGTCCATATTTCCAATACTGTTTACACCCACTATTTATTTCCTGCTTTATTTACCTTTCCGTTGCTATCACTATCATTATTATCCCGTACGTCTAATCCTTTGTGAACAACAAGGCCGGAGGGATTGACAACCTCTCTGAACTCGTTGGGATAAAAGCTATATGTTGTGTGTGCAGGTCCACTTCAACTCTCGCGCTACCAAAGCAATTTCTGGCGCCGTTGTCACCTTCCTGTCATTGTTGGAGTCCTACTGGAGACAAACCTTGGTATCTTCACCGAGGGAAATTTGTTGCTCTCTACATCTCAACCTTCCACTTTGGGTAACCAACGAGGGGCGAGAAGCCATCAAAGCAATTTCTGGCGCCGTTGTCGGGGACTCCGAAGCGCAGCAAAAGAGTAGTCCCGCCAACCGCTCAATTTCTGTCGCCGTTGCCGGGGACTCCGCTCTTCAAGATAGGGGAGTTGCACACTATCTTTTATCTTTGCTTTGTAGTCTTGTTAGTTTACCTTTCGGTTTTTATCTTTGTGTCCTTTATCAAAAATAAATAAAAATAGTATGTATAGTTCCTTACTTGCCAATCAATGTCTGACTTCTTTGAAACCAGATCTTATTGGCATGGAGGATTCACCGAGGATCAACAAAAGTGGTACAAGGAACACCGCTTGTCTCAAAAGGGGATACACTTATGGAAACAAATACACCAGTTGTATGAGTGTGGTAGAAACTTGTGCTCAATATATAATATATCTTTCTGCAGGGATGAATCTTGTTGCTTTATGAGGCACAAACACCTTGCTTTCCAATGTGAGTACAATGATGATGAAACCTTAGCTTCTGACGCTAAGAGAAATTATGATTTTGATGATGCAGAGCAAATGGAATAATTTGTTGCTTATAAGTGTGCCTATGAAATTACTTCTCTTCTTAAAAATATTGATGATGCCCCTTACAAATCTGAGAGTCTTTCTATAATTAATTATTGTTTGGAAAATTACGACGCAAATTATTATACTACTGATCATCTTGAGAGAATCTCTCCCCCAAAGGAAGAGACTAATGATTTGCAGGACTATATGGAAGAAGATATTGCTGGACCTGAAAGCTCCTTGGATGAAAAAGAGGAGGAGAGTGATGAACAAAAGGAGGAAGAATGGAGCTATCCATGTCTACCTTCTAATGAGAGTAACTCTCTGAATCTTACCTTATATGAGTATTATGATCCTATGGGTTCTTTTGAAATATCCCTTTTTGATGAAGTTGATGCCTTTTATACTTGCGGCCATGATGCCATTATGAATGATGCTTATGGAGATGAACTTGCTATAGTTCCTCATGTTAAGAATGAATTTTTTTCTATTGCACCCACACTTGATTGCCCTATTATCCTTTTGAAATCTCCAACAAATATTCCGAACAATTTTGCTCTTATCAAGGCTCAATGTGATGGGTTGCAATTATCTTATGATCCTAAAGACCGTGTTGAAAACTATACACGTGTGCTTCTAGGTCATGAACAACATGATTTATGTGATAGTTATATTCTTGATGTTGTTCATGATACTACTGAAAATTGCTTTGAGAGAGGAAAGTTTGGTTGTAGAAACTTTCATGTTACAAAAACACCTCTCTTTATGATGAAAGTTTTGAAGTTATTCTTGTCCCACCTTCCTATGCTTGTCTCTTTGCGCTTCTTCGATTTATTTTCTTACAAGATTCCAATCCATAGGAAGTGGGTTAGGCTTAAATACATTTCATATTTGCTTCTTGATGCTCTCTTTTGCTTCAAATCCTTATTCTTATGGGAGCATCTTCTAAAATCTTCATGCCTAGCTTAATGGCTTTAAAGAAGCGCTTTCGGGAGGCAGACCGCAACGAATTTAGGTTTTCCTTTTTGTGTTTCTTCTGTTTTTAGTGGTCTTGATGATTGTCACTAGTGTAGAAACTTCATTGTATCTTTACCTTTCAAGCATTGTGCCATTTATAGCCTCATATGACAAGGTTCGTGAAAGTTGTGACATGCTGTCCAGAAAACAGATTCTGTCCTCGTGACGAGAAAAATCACAGAAAAATCCTAGTTCATCTTTTTGAGCTCAATTTTTACACAGCGTGCTCTATACAATCATGGAACTTTCTTATGTTCTGAGGTTTTTTATTTGAGTTGCAGAAGTGCCCCTAAAAAATTATTTACTACCTGCTGGTCTGTTTTTCACAGATTCTGTCATGTTTTGCCTTTCCTTCATTTTTGAAACCTTAATCTTGCTTTTTCTTTGCAAAAAGTTTTTGGCAATCTTGAGAAACAGTAGCTCTTCAAGATTATCCTTATTTCCAGTAGAGAAAAAATTATTTTATTGTGGGTACTAACCTCGCTAATCAGATTATGATGAGTTATGTATGAAGGGAGCTTTCAAGTGTGCGAGGGAAGATGATGAAAGGAGATTCAGGAGGGTAAAACGCTCAAGCTTGGGGATGCCCCCATGCATCCCCAAGAAATATTCAAGAAGACTCAAGCGTCTAAGCTTGGGGATGCCCCCATGCATCCCCTTCTCCATCAACAATTATCAGTTCGTCTTTCGTTCCACTATATTTTTATCACTTCATGCGTTATGTGTTATGCATGGAGCGTCTTGCTCTTTATTTCCTTTTTAGTTTTCTGTAGCTTTGCTTGCTGTTCATATCAAGTTAGAGCCCAGCTTTCTTTGTGTGGGAGAGAAACACGCTCCACTTTCAAAATCTAGAACACATCATAGGATTCTTCATGCTTATCTTTGTTGAGTGTGTTCTTTATCTTTTTCATAGCTGCTATCATGTTTAGCTCTTAGTTTTCATGCTTATATTTTTAAAGAGCTTTTGTTTAGTTTGTTACTGGAACTCTCTTGAGTTTTCATGTTTATCTTGTTTACAGAGTTTGCCTGTTGCACTGAGTTTTGTGTCTTGACTTGAAGTCGGTAGTTGAGGTTGCTATTCAATTGTAGTAGTAACTTGCAATAGTTTTGAGGTATTTCTTTGAGTAATGTTTGGACTTTCGGTGTCAAGAGCTTTAGCCTATTAGTGATAGATGTCGTATTTTGGGCAATCCGTGTTTATTTTCAAAACTTACAAAATTAGTTGAGAACTTTAGCTACTAGATGGATCACTACTCTTTGGAGGGATCGAATATTAGAGTACACTCGCGTACCATGAGTCGAGGATGCGCAAGGATAACCAAACCCCCATACACTCCTCCTCGGGGTACTTATCTCTTTGTGAACCTCCTAATTAGATTGAGAGTTACCGATAATAAGTGCTTGAGTTCTTCGGACTAATGTGAGTATTCGAAAGTTGACACTTCCACCTACCCATATTTTTCTAGCCTCTCATGTGACATGCATTGCTTTCTTCTCACTCCGAGAGTTAGCGTCCACCTTCGCTGGTACATCCAAACCCTTGGCACGATACGCTCTGTCATCATAAACCTCCTTATATCCTTCCTCAAAACAGCCACTATACCTACCTATCAAGGCATTTCCATAGCCTTTCCGAGATACATTGCCATGCAACATCCACCTTCTCATGACTTGATCTTCATGTCATACATGCTACTTGCTTGATCGATGACCCGCATGCTAGTTGGGCCTTTCCCTAATCATTGCTACATGACGCGCTAGTATCATTGCATATCCTGCTACACTGGCAGAGGCATACATTTGCATACTTCATGATAGTTTTATTTTCTTTATGTTGAGTACTCTTGTAAAGTGTGAAAGATCTTCTATACTTCTTGTAATATATAGAGTGTTGCCCCTAAAGTGAGGAAAAGATCCCAAAGAGGACAAAATCAAAAGATACCAAAGAGGACAAATGAGAGAAATAGAAAGAGCCATTGAGGCCACCAAAAAAACAAAAAAAAATAAAAAGAGAAAAAGAAATAAAAAGAGAGAAGGGGCACACTACTATTCCTTTTGAGAGATCCACACTCGTACTCCCTCTTATATCTTGTACTCCATAGAGATTATCATTTATGCATATAGCTATGAGGGGACCTTCACACTATAGAACTTGGCTTGTATATTCCAATGATGAGCCTCCTCAAATGAGCTCTAGGTCTTCTTGAGAAAGAAAGTTGGATGCACCCCCACTAGTTCCATTGGAGAGCTTACCTTAGCTCATATGTGCATCCGTTGCATGGCAATCCCTACTCCTCACATCATATCTATCATTTGGTTTTCTCTCGCCTATGATTGTCCTCATTGATGTGAGCCTTTCTCACCATTTTGTCTTCCTCCTCCACCATATTCTCTCTTTGCCATCCTAAGTGTCAACTTTCTTGCTTACGCTCATCCATTGCATGAGTGCTCAAAATATTGAAAAGGAGTGGATCATTTTGACTTGTACCTGGCTAGTGGTCTAGGGATGAGTCAAGATAAGATTCCAAAGAAGACCAAGTGTGAAACTTTAGTAGATTGAGTTCTCAACACAAAAACACTTTTCTCTCGTATATCCCTATCCCCTTTCTTGCACGCAAACACCATTTGGAGACATTCGAGTCACGGACAGCGAGAGCTCTTGCACCTTTATATTCTTATGTTGCTTGTTTCAATGCTAATACAGACTCTTGCCTGTTATGACTTGAATTGAATTACATGCCTTGATTGCTTTACTTAAAAGTTCTTATATGGTTGGTAGCATCTCACCACAGAAATTATGCTTGTTATCAATTACCTACTCGAGGACGAGCAGGAATTAAGCATGGGGATGTTGATACATCCAAAACATATCTATAATTTATGCATGCTCCATGCCTCTTTTGTGTGATATTGCTATGATATTGATGCACTTCCATACACATTTGATCATATTTGGACTAACCTATTAACTCAGTGCACCCCAGTGCCAGTTCCTTTTTTCTGCTGTTTTTGTATTTCAGGTTTACCCATTAATTAAAGTGCCAGAAAAATTCCGGGAAAATATAGGAAAAATCAGCGTACAGGAAGCTTCCAGAGTCCCGAAGGGGGGCCAGAGGGGACCCACCTGGGCCCCAGGCGGCCAGGTGGTGCGGTCTAGGGTGGGGCCGCGCCGGGAGGCCTCCTGGACCCCTGGTGGCCCCCCTGGCTGACCCCCTTCGCCTATTTATTCCCCGTGACGAGAATCCCTCGGGGACAGAACCCTTTTTCGCGATCTCTCCTATGTTCCGCCGCCGCCGCGCTTCCAAGATTGGGAGCACCAGGAGACCTCTTCTCGGCACCCTGCCGGAGGGAGGAACAACCTCCGGGAGCTTCTCCACCACCATGGATGCTTCCCGGATGAACCATGAGTAGTCCACCTTGGAACATGGGTCTATGATCAGTAGCTATGTGATGTTCTCCTCCCCTCTTTGTTCTTCATGGTTTAGACCTCGTGAGCTGCCCTACATGATCGAGGAACATATGTAATCATTCTGTTGTTGCTATGCTAAGTTTGTTGGGATCCGATGGATTATGAGACTATGTTCAGATTGTGTTTGAGTAATATATATGATTCTCCTCTTTTATATTTATGTTCTTGAGTAATTCTTGCATGTTCTCCGTTGATGTTTATTGTTTTGGCCAAGTAGTAGGTAGTGACTCCAAGAGGGAGCGTTATGCATGATTGTGGGTTCATTCCCCCCGATGACTAGCTTGACTGACAGAAACATGAGTCTTGGGGATGTGTTGTTGCCACAAGGGAGAAAACAACAATGCTCGTACTTGCGAGTGCAAGGATTGTTGACTTTACGCAAAGTTATTTAATGCAGTTATCTGTTGCTTTCAGTTTACACTTTGGGTGGGATTCGCAACTTAATACCAGCGAGATGTTCTGGATAGATATCTCAAGGTGGATGATTAGTAGGTAGATGCAGATGGATTTCGGTCTACTTGTCTTGGCGTACCGCCCATGCTTTTGAGCCTCTTCCTTTCTTTATAGCATAGTTAATTTTGGTTTGCGGACATAATCCTGTCAATTGCTCAGCTGTAATTTGTTTACCTCGCATGGCTATTTTATCGTATTTTGAGAGAGAGACATCACTAGTGAACATCATGGGATCCCGGTCCATATTTCCAATACTGTTTACACCCGCTATTTATTTCCTGCTTTATTTACCTTTCCGTTGCTATCACTATCATTATTATCCCGTACGTCTAATCCTTTGTGAACAACAAGGCCGGAGGGATTGAAAACCTCTCTGAACTCGTTGGAAGCAAAGTTATCTGTTGTGTGTGCAGGTCCACGTCAACTCTCGCGCCACCAAAGCAATTTCTGGCGCCGTTGTCACCTTCCTGTCGTTGTTGGAGTCCTATTGGAGACAAACCTTGATATCTTCACCGAGGGAAATTTGCTGTTGTCTACATCTCAACCTTCCACTTTGGGTAACCAACGAGGGGCGAGAAGCCATCAAAGCAATTTCTGGCGCCATTGCTTGGGACTCCGAAGCGCAGCAAAAGAGTGTTCCCGCCAACCGCCCAATTTCTGGCGTCGTTGCCGGGGACTCCGCTCTTCAAGATAGGGGAGTTTCACACTATCTTTTATCTTTGCTTTGTAGTCTTGTTAGTTTACCTTTCAGTTTTATCTTCGTGTCCTTTATCAAAAATCCAAAAAAATAGTATGTCTAGTTCCTTACTTGCCAAGCAATGTCTGACTTCTTTGAAACCAGATCTTATTGGCATGGAGGATTCACCGAGGATCAACAAAAGTGGTACAAGGAACACCACTTGTCTCAAAAGGGGATAACCCTGCATCATGAATTTCCTCTCTGTTCCGCCGCCGCCGCGTTTCCAGTATCGGGAGCACTAGAAGACCTCTTCTCGTCACCCTGCCAGAGGCAGGATTGACCTCGGGAGGTTCTCCACCACCATGTACACTTCCCGGATGTGCCGTGAGTAGTACCCCTTGGACCATGGGTCCATGACCAGTAGTTATGTGATGTCTTCTCTCCAATCTTGTGCTTCAATTCTTAGTCCCTGTGAGCTGATGACCCACAACCGTAAGGGATCTATTGCAGCGTTTTCGATAAGTAAGAGTGTCGAACCCAACGAGGAGCAGAAGGTAATAGCAAGTGACTTTGGCAAGGAGATAACTGCAAGCACTGAAAGATAAATTTTTAGGGGTTTTCTTGGTATAAGCAACAGGAAAGTAAACCGAGCAAAGTAAAATACACTGGAGAGTAATGAGTGGCCCAATCCTTTCTGAGCAAAGGAGAGGCCTAGCAACTGAACTTATAAAGGCTAAAGTGTTCTTGAGGACACACGGGAGAGGTAGTCATGTGCTTTCGCCATATTATGTATCGGTACTATGTGCTGTGTTGATAAGTGTTGAGTGGGTGGATCTATGCTAGTACACCCTCTGGACTAAGATAAGTGCACTCTTATGGTTAAACACCTTGCAAATCCGCAAATACAAGATATTAATTAAGGCAAAAGCCTAACCATAGCAATACGATCGGTGATCCATTGTTCCCTTGTGCAAAAGCGTGCAAACTGGGGTTTAGGTTTCTGTCACTCCGGCAACCCACCGTAAGCATTCTTGGTACACAATGTATTCCCCTAGGTCCTTGATAAGGCGAAGTATTGAGTGTTCGACTCACACAACACCACTAGGAAAATAACAACACAACTTAAATATCAACCAACACATATTACTTCAACATCATATGACTACTAACAACTAGACTTCTCCCATGTCCTCAAGAACTAAAGTAACTACTCACAAGACATAAAAGAGATCATGCTCAGTGGGGATAAATAGATGATAAACAATCTGGACACAATAATATTTCTCCAACAAAACTCAATAGCATTCACCACAAAATAGTAATCAACACCGATAGAGTAGAGAGGATAGATAGTACGGATTACAACACGAGTTGCAATTGTGAGACGAGATTGGATGGAGGTGGAGATGGTGCTGATGATGGGGATGATGTTGATGATGATCTCGATGATGCCCGTGACGATGGTGATGACGATGGTGACGATCTCCCCTTCCGGGAGGTGATCTCCCCGGCGGAATCTTCTCTGTAGGTTTCCGCCACGGAGCGGCGGCGGAACTCCGTAAACTCCCCTCCTTTTTAGGGTTTCTGATATATGAGCGATATATAGGCCAAAGGGGGGAGCCGGGAGTGGCCCCGGGGGTCCAGGCGCCCTCCCGGCGCGCCCAGGGTGGGGGCCGCGCCAGGTGGCCGCCTGGGCACCCTGTGGCCCCCCTCTGGTCGCTCTTTTGCGTGTCTTCGTGATCCTTCTGGAAAATAGCCTCCGTCGATTTTCAGGTAATTTGGAGGTATTCTTCTTCAGCAACTCAGCGTCCACTTTTTACCGCTGAATCCTGCGTCTGCTGCTTCGGCACCGGAAAGTTGCAAATTGTGTAAAATAGGCCAAAACAACATAAGAATAGCATCATATCATGAAATATATCAATGAATAAGAAAGAATTACTATATAAAATAGTCATGCATTTTGGACGTATCATGAGCTGCCCAACATGATCAAGGCACCTATGTAATTTTCATGTTGTTGATATGCTGTGTTTGCTGGGATCCGATGGATTATGAGATTATGTTCAGATCGTGATAAGTTATATATTTGGTTTACCTTTTATATTTTGTTCTTGAGTGATTCTTGCATGTTCTTCGTCACTTTGTATTGCTTTGTCCAAGTAGTAGATAGTAACTCCAAGAGGGAGTGTTTATGCTTGATTGTGGGTTCATGCCCCTCGATGTCTAGCTTGAGTGACAGAAACATGAGACTAGGGGATGTGTTGTTGCCACCAGGGAGAAAATAATGATGATTGTAACCGCGGTTGCAAGGATTGTTTACCTTATGCAAAATTTGTTAATGCAGCTGTCTGTTGATTTGAGTTTACACTTTGGGTGGGTCTCGCAACTTAATGATGTTCTGGATAGATATCTCAAGGTGGATGATTAGTGAGTAGATGCAGATGGATTTTGGTCTACTTGTCTTGGCGTACTGCCCATACATTTGAGCCTCTAGCTTTCCAGTAGTATAATTAGCATTGCGGTGCGTTTACAATTCTGTCAATTGCCCAGCTGTAATTTTTTCACCCAGCTTAGCTAATTTATCTTCTTTTGGGAGAGAGACATCACTAGTGAACATCATGGGATCCCGGTCCATATTTCCACCACTGTTTACACCTCCACTTTATTTTCCGCTTCTACTTTCAGTTGCTATCACCACTATCATTATCCCCTTATGTTTAATCCTTTGTGAACAACAAGGCCTAAGAGATTGACAACCTCTCTGTACTCGTTGGGAGAAAATTTATGTGTTGTGTGTGAAGGTCCAGGTAAATCAAGTGATTATCATCAAACGGCGCATAACTTGTCGCGCCACCTACTTGTCGACCTTGGAGTCCTACTGGTCGAACTCAACCTTGGTATCTTTGCCAAGGGAAATTTGCTGCTAGGCTACATCTAACCTTCCACTTGGGGTAACCAACGAGAAGGGCAAACTCGCGCGCTATCATGCACCCCCAAGAAATATCCAATTGACTCAAGCGTCTAAGCTTGGGGATTCCCCCGTGCATCCCCTTCTCCATCAACAATCATCATTTCTTCCTTCTCCATGCTATATTTTTATCACTTCATATGTTATGTGCTAAACTTGGAGCGCCCCACTCTATTCTTTTTAGTTTTTAGTTTTGCTTGCTGTTCATAACAAGTTGGATCCTAGCCTTCATTGTTTGGGAGAGAAACACACTCCACTCCACCCTAGAACACAACATAGGCTTGCATGCTTATCTATCTTTTTGTGTGTGTTCTTTGTCTTTTCGTAGCTGATGTCATGCTTAGCTCTTAGTTTTCATGCTTATCTTTTCAAGAGCTTTTATTTAGGTTGACTTAGGAACTCTCTTTAGTTCTCATGCATATCTTGTTTAGAGAGTGGTCTTGTTGGACTGATTTGTGTGTCTTGCATGAGTAGGTAATTAAGGTTGCTATTACAAGTGTAGTAGTAACATGCAATAGTTTTGAGGTATTGATTTGAGTAATGTTTGGACTTTTTGGTGTCAAGAGATTGAGCCTATTAGTGATAGGTGTCGTATTTTGGGCAATCCGTGCTTATTTTTAAAAACTAAAAAAATATTAGTTGAGGACTCTAGCTACTAGATGGATCGCTAACCTCTAGAGGGGTTGGAATATATAGAGTACACTCACGTACGATGGGTCGAGGATGCGCAAAGATAACCAAACCCCCATACACTCCTCCTTGGGGTACTTGTCTCTTTGTGAACCTCCTGATTACATAGAGAGTTACCGATAATAAGTGCATGAGTTCTTTGGACTAATGCGAGTATTCGATTGTTGGCACTTCCACCTTCCATATTTTGCTAGCCTCTTCGGTACCGTGCATTGCCCTTTCTCATATTGAGAGTTGGTGCATACTTCGCCGGTGCATCCAAACCCTTGGCATGATATGCTCAGTCATCATAAACCTCCTTATATCTTCCTCAAAACAGCCACCATACCTACTTATCAAGGAATTTCGATAGCCTTTCTGAGATAAATTTCCATGCAACATCCACCCTCTCATGACTTGATCTTCATGTCGTATATGATTTTTCTTGATCGAGGAGCCGCATGCTAATTGGGCTTTGCCCTTATTATTGCTACATGACGCGCTAGTATCATTGCATATCAGAGGCATACCTTTGCATACATCATGATTGTTTTCATTCCTCTTTATGTTGATTACTTCTTGTAAAGTGTGAAGATCTTCTATATTCTTGTAATATATAGAGTGTTTCCCTTAAGTGAGGAAAAGATCCCAAAGAGGACAAATTAAAAGATCCCAAAGAGGATAAATGAGAGATAAATAGAAAGAGCCAAAGAGGCCACAAAAATTCAAAAAAGAGAAAAAGAAATAAAAAGAGAGAAAGGGGCAACACTACTATTCCTTTTGAAAGATCTACACTCATACTCCATTTTCATATTTGTACTCCATAGAGATTATCATTCATGCATAACTATGTGGGGACCCTTACACTATAGAACTTGGCTTGCATATTCCAAGGATGATCCTCCTTAAAAGAGCTCTAGGTCTTCATGAGCAAGCAAGTTGGATGCACACCCACTAGTTCCATTGGAGAGCTTACTTTAGGCCATATGTGCATCCATTGCATGGCAATCCCTACTCCTCACATCATATCTATCATTTGGCTTTTTCTCGCCTATGATTATCCTCATTGATATGAGCCTTTCACACCTTTTTGTCTGCCTTCCCCATCATCTTTCTCTTTGCCATCCTAAGTGCCAACATATCTTTCTCGCGCGCATCCATTGCATGAGTGCTCAAAGTCAAAAGGGAGAGGATCAGTTTGACCTTTGCCTGACTAGTGGTCTGGGGACGAGTCAAAATAAGATTCCGAAGGAGACCAAGTGTGAAGTTTTAGTAGATGGAGTTCTCAATTAAACTATATAGTATTTATTATTATCTAAACCAAGCTCCCACTTCTTGCACACAAACACCATTTGGAGACATTCGAGTCACGGACAGCGAGGGCTCTTGCACCTTTATGTTCATACTTTGCTAGATTCAATACTAGATATAGACTCTTGTTTGTTATTGTCTTTACTTGAATTGCATATCTTATGTGCTTTACTTTGAAGTTATTATATGTGTGTTAGCATGTCACCACAGAAATTATCTGTGTTATCATTTAACTACTCGAGGACGAGCAGGAATTAAGCTTGGGGATGTTGATACGTCCCAAACGTATCTATAATTTCTTCTTGTTCCATGCTCTTTTAGGTGTCACTTCTATGTCTTTTGCTACAGTTTTATATCTTTTTAGACATGTTTGGACCAACCTACTAACTCAGTGTACCCAGTGCCAGTTTCTGTCTGTTGATGTCTGTAAGTTGCAGATTTTAACCCATATTTAAAAAGCTCCAAAAATTCCATAAAAATCAGCGCGACAGAAGCTCCAAGAGTCACCGAATAAGTGCTACAGGGGGGCCTGGCCCCACCCAGGCGGCCAGGTGGCGCGGACCCCTCCCTGGCCGCGCCACTAGGGCGCCTGGGAGGTGGGTCCACCCCCTGGTGCCCCCCTTTGGCCTATTTTTACCCCTCGTTCTGAAAACCCTCAGAGAGACCCCCGCATCGCGGATTTCCCCTATGTTTCGCCGCCGCCGATCTTCCAAGATCGGGAGCACCGGAAGACCTCTTCCCGGCACCCTATCGAAGCAAGGATTGACCTCCGGGAGCTTCTCCACCACCATGGACGCTTCCCGGATGTGCCGTGAGCAGTCCTCCTTGGACCATGGGTCCCTGACCAGTAGCTATGTGATGTCTTCTCTCCAATCTTGTGCTTAAATTCTTAGGCCTTGTGAGCTGCCTATAACAGCCCAAAACTGACAAAATCCTGAAAATTTTGCATTTTTATTTCTTTCGTTGGGGATGAAGATTTGCGCAATAATTCTTTGCCATAATCCATGTGACAGAAAAATGCCAAAGCATTTTTCATGTTATGTAAGAGGACTTTTTCGGAATTCTTTCTTTTCCTCCTTTCCTAGCCTTTGTAATTTTTCTCCAAGCATCATCTTTGACCCCCGGAGCGAACCCTTGGACACTTGACCATGTTTTGCCATGATGAAGCTCGCTGCAACATCTCATGATTTTATCATGTGTAGAAAATAGGGTTGTAGTTCAAATGATATTTTAATTATTTTAAATGCCGTTTGAAATACTTAAACATTTTGGAACCAATTCATTTTCTAAAAAATCCTATAATCCTGAGGATGTGTAATCATATTTTTATATGATTTTATCTTCTGCTTGTCTATTTCTTTTGTTGCCTTTTCTCTGCTCTCATTTTCTAAATGAATAAAATATTGCGAAATTCCTCTAGCTCTTGGAACCTTTCTCTTTTCTCCAACCCAAACTCCTCCTAATCCCCAGCCCAACAGAGAGATCCTCCACCTTTTTCCCCTCAGCACGTGGAGGACCCCCTTCCTCTCTCTCACGGCCATGGCGTGAGAGGAGGTGGAGCCCTCCCGGCAGGGACCCTTGCCTACTCCCCTTAAAGTCCCCTCTGGCCCCCTCCAACCCTAGCAGCTAGGTTTCCTCCCCGCCGCCATCTCCCTCTCCTGCCCCTCGTTTTCCTCTCGGGAGTCGCCATGGACGACAAGAGCAGAGCACCGTCGTCCCCGTCGAACACCCCGCGCTCCCCGATCGCCTCCCCCATCGTCTTGGTCGTCTTCCCAGTCCTCGCAGCGCCTCCAGGAGCAAGGAGTTGAGCCCGGCGGCGTGGCTTGACTCCCTCGGAGTCGTCTTCCTCCTCCGCAGCCCGGCGTCGACCTCCCCTGCATCTCCTTCCCCGATCGCCTCCCCAAGCCGATCATCGACAGCAGCCTACCCTCTGTGAGCCTTGACTCCTCCTCGTTCTCCCTCTCTCTTCGCTAGGCCGCCGTGCTTCCTGTATGCTCGTAGCCTCCGTAGTCGCTCTGTTTTAGCGCCACTTTCCGTATCATGGTCGTGGTCGTCTCGACTAATGCGTGCCTCGAGCACGTCCGTGCATGCGATCGCGAGCAAACTCGAGTTCCAGATCGAGCCAGTGGCCACACTGAGTGTGCCCAGTGCAGCCGCCTCATCGTTTCGCCCGTTATGTTGCCGCTATTCGTCGCCTTGCTCCCAGCTCGCCCCACGCAAGGCCCAGGCTGCACGCGCGCACGTCACCGCAGTCGAGGTCATGCCAAAGGCATGTCCTTGCATGCCTAGGCCACGCCCAGCGTGACTCGATTTGCTGCTGCTTCCCGTGGCTATGCTCTCCACTTGTTGCAGCTGTCGTCTGAAGAAAGGCTTCAGTTTCGTCAGGGAGCTGTTCTTCTGATTCGTTTGGGTTCAGTGAATCACGCGCGTATAGTTTGGTTCTGCTGGTTTCTTGTTTCTATAGAGTTCATTAGTGTAGCTTAGTGGCGTGGGCGCTCAGTTCCCATCAGTGAGGTCGAGGGATCAAGTCCCTGGCAGCGCATGGCGACACCTTTTTATTTTGTTTTGCCGTGCGCGACCTTTGTTTTCAGGTTCAGTTTGGTTCAGAGTTCCAGTTATCCCGTGTAGCATGTGCTATGTTAATTCAGTTAGCCATACTATTGTAATTCGATCAGTAGCCTAGTGGCTTGGGCACCATGGTTCATTCCGTGAGATTCTGGTTCGAGCTTCCCTTGAAGCAAATAAACCCACCCCGTTTCTGCCATTTTTTCTTTTGTTTTTCTGCAACTAGCAGTGGGCTCGGCCCAGTTGCAGATGCTGCCCGTGGGTGTCAGATAGACCACCCTGCGAGGGAGTTGGGCCTGGTCAGGCCGAGATCAGCCCAGGGCAGTGTTCCCTCCTTTTTTATTTTTGGATTAGATTCAAACCTTGTTGAATTGAACCAATTCTGCCTTGTTTTTGCAATGCATGTATTATGTGCATCCTTGCTCCAAATAAGTCATGTCATACATGATTTTGGGGTAGAAAAACATGAGGAACGTCATGGTGCTGTTCATTTTTCTATAGGAGCTAGCATTATCTTGGCGATGGTACATTTTGCAGGAAACCCCTCATGATGATGCGCATGGTGCAATTATTTCTTTCTTCTGTCGTGTTCCGAGCACCGTGGTTCTTCCGTTGACCGTAGTTGTCGGTAGAGTAGTCTTGCACTGCATTTCATTGCTTGAAATAGATTGCATTAGTTGCATCATAATATGCCATGCCATTTTCATATATGTTATGTTAGGGAATCCCGCCTTGAGGTTTGTTCTCAAGTGTGGGCAACTCTTGTTCATGTTATGTTCTAGCCTTTTGCATATGCCATGATCATGCGTTATAACAATTATAACATAGGGATCCTTCGGATCCGTAATTCACCTACATAATGCATAAGAAGGTTGTTGGGAGCATTGCACCCTTGGTTCCCGCTGCTTCATCTAAACTTGTGTATTCTCATGTTCATGTCATGCTATTAAAATGACATGCATCATACTTGTCCATGCTTTTTTGTTCATTGCTTGCTTGTATTGCTCCGTAGTGATAGTGGTATCTCCATTGATTGTCTTTCAAGTGTTTCCTTCATGTGTGCTCCCACGGATACTTTCGAAGATATTATGAGTGTGCGGTCAACTACACCTTCGGAATCCGACTTATCAACAGGCAAGGACTATACATTACTTATGATCCATTCTATTATAACTAGCGGTTTGCATGCTAGTCCAGGTTAGGTTCGATGTTTGACCCTACCACATGTTTACAGCCTCCCTTAACCGATACATCCATGTCCCCTCCCAACAAACCATGTACTTCTATGTTACTATTGCTCGTTGCTCAGCCCCTGCTTAGTATGCATGCTTAGGATTCTACGAATGTTACCATGTTACTCCTTGGATTGGGCTATCGCATTATTATATTGTTGTGGATGATATAATTATTATCATGTTGACTATATTCGACGAAGGATGGAAGGTCTAGGCTATCTCGCCCCGATGCTTTGTTCCATTCGAGTCACCTAGGATCCGAGTTCCGGCTAATGGTTCTAAGACTGAGCGGGCCTAACCGCGTGTGGGATTTTATGGAGTCCCCTTTTCTTACCTACCTAACTTTAAACATTTCTAGTGGTGGCCCAAGCTGATTTACCATTTGAAAACCGTGTGTGTGTCTGTCGGGTAGCTCCTGGCAGATATTCTTTAAAACAACCTGGGCCAGCGGGGACATGGTTTCCTTGTTGGTCCAACCTGTCCGGCTGAGGACCCGGCCTCATGTGAGAACTATCGGCAATCCAAACCCGAGGCATACGATAGAGACCAGATCGAGAGTGCGGCCGGCTCCTGAGATGGATGTCGACTCACTGGGGGCCACCCGGATTTGTTCGTTGTTAGTTAGAGGGACCTGTCGTTTCGGATCTCTCAGAACTAAATCATAAAATGGTTGCCTGTGATGGGTAGCAACTGAGAGAGATGGGTGTGCGTGCGGAGCCTTGTAATGGGCAGTTGGTACACCCCTGCAGGGTTAAATCTTTTCGAGAAGCCGTGTCCACGGTTATGGACGAATTGAGACCTACTCCTTGTTCATAGACAACAACAACTGAGACAATCTTAATAAACTTGATTAACGTGTGTGTGCCTTGACTGCTTCTTCTTCTTCGGGATGCGAAGGGGAGGACAAGGATAGGATAGGTGTTATCTTTGCATAAGTAGCTTATAGCAGACTTGTTGGAGGCGATTCTTCATCGAATGCTTGGCTTCTTATCTTACTCTAAAATAGATCGTTAGCCACTCATATATTGCTAGTGCAACTGCAACCTCACCACTACCCCCGTCTTACCGTGAGAAGTTAGTTACAAGACTTGTTGATATAGCTCACCCCTTCTTTTATCTTTTACGCACGTTATGCAATCGATGTTGGACTTCGGTGGATCTCGATGACCCTTCTTCTGGACGCCTTCGCAGAGACTCGACGACGACTAGTTAGGCGGATCCCGGCGGAGAGCCTGGACCCGTGTGGTTACGGGAATGGTGTGTTTTACCTTTGCCGCTAGGCATTTGATTGTAGTCTCTACTCAGACATGTATCTTCCGCTGATGTATTGTATTTAAGGCAGTTGTATGCCGATTGTATGAGATGTTGTATCCATGTAAATGTAATGTTGTGATATCATGTTGGAAATCCGGGGCATATGGCGGTGTCATATGTCGCGGTGGGACTGATATGTGCTTCGTCCCTGGATCTGGATGGAAACATCTAGATCTGGAACAGTACCGCATATCGGGTCTTACACTGCCCTAAATGATCAAGGCACCTATGTAATTTTCATGTTGTTGCTATGCTGTGTTTGCTGGGATCCGATGGATTATGAGATTATGTTTAGATTGTGATGAGTTATATATTAGGTTCTCCTTTTATATTTTATTCTTGGGTAATTCTTGCATGTTCTTCGTTGCTTTGGCCAAGTAGTAGATAGTAACTCCAAGAGGGAGCGTTATGCATGATTGTGGGTTCATGCCCCCCGATGTCTAGCTTGAGTGACAGAAACATGATACTAGGGGATGTGTTGTTGTCACCAGGGAGAAAACAACGGTGCTTGTAACCGCAGTTGCAAGGATTGTTTACCTTATGCAAAGTTTGTCAATGCAGTTGTATGTTGCTTTGCCTTTACACTTTGGGTGGGGCTCACAACTTAATACCAGTGAGATGTTCGGGATAGATATCTCAAGGGGGATGACTAGTGAGTAGATGCAAATGGATTTCGGTCTACTTGTCTTGGCGTACTGCCCATACTTTTGAGCCTCTAGCTTTCTTTGCAGCATAATTAGCATTGCGGTGCGTTCATAATTCTGTTAATTGCCCAGCGGTAATTTGTTTACCCAGCTTAGCTATTTTATCGTCTTTTGGGAGAGAGACATCACTAGTGAACATCATGGGACCCTGGTCCATATTTCTACCTCTGTTTACACCTCCACTTTATTTTTTCTTTTGATTTCAGTTGCTATCACCATTATCATTATCCTCTTGTATTTTGATCCTTTGTAAATGACAAGGCCGAAGGGATTGACAACCTCTCTATACTCGTTGGGAGCAAAGTTATTTGTTGTGTGTGTAGGTCCAGGTAAAGTGAGCAACCTCTATTGTGAATGGCACCATTGTTCACTTTGCCACCTACTTGTCGACCTTGGATTCCTATTGGATTGACTCAAACCTTGGATTGATATCAACCTTACACTTGGGGTAACCAACGAAGGGAGAGAAGCCGTTATCATCTCTTGCACCATCAATAACCGATACCGCTCAAAGTCCATAGGAAAGGACAAAGACTTCTTCAGGTATTGTAAGAAAAATAATCACGAGATTGATGGTTGTTGGAAGCTGCAAAATTAGCAGCAGAGGAACGGTACGTGTAAACCTAAGAATAAATCCGTGGAGATGGTAAGGTTGTTGTTGCATCTAATGATAGACCTGATTCTGATGATGCACTTGTTGTCTTTGTTGGTTGTGTTTCTGCTAATGATGAGTGGATACTTGATTCTTCATGTTCATTTCATATTTGCTGTAACAAGGATTTTTTCAGGTTTATGAGTTTGTGCAGACAGGAGATGTTGTGCGGATGGGAGATAATAACTCGCGTGAGATTGTGGGTATTGGTGCAGTTCAGAGCATGATGCATGATGGCATGATCCTCACTTTGAAGGACGTGAGGCTCGTACCAAAGATGGACAGAAATATCATCTCGCTTAGTACCCTTGTTGTTTAAGGATACAAGTACTCCGGTTCAGGTGGAGTTGTGAAGGTATCGAAAGGTTCTCTCCTTCATACGATAGGTGATATGAATTCTGCAAAATTATATGCTCTTTGAGGTCGCACTATCAATGCTATTGTTGCGGTTGTTACTAATGAAAAATCTGATAATACTAATATGTGGCATATGTGGCTTGGGCAAATGAGTAAACTTGGCATGGCAGAGTTGGTAAAGAGGAAACTTCTGAAGGTTTGCAAGATGGGTAATATGGAGTTTTGTGAGCATTGCGTGTTTGGTAAGCACAAGAGGATAAAATTTAATTCTTTTGTTCATACCACGGAAGCTATACTTGATTGTGTACATGCTTATTTGTGGGTTCCTTCCCCTAAACCCTTTCTTCGTGGTGCTCGTTATATGCTTACAATTATTGATGATTACTCCAGAAAAGTATGGCCTTATTTTCTGAAACATAAATATGAAGTTTTTGATGCTTTTAAGGATTGGAAAGTTATTGTAGAAAGCCAAACTTAAAGGTAAGTTATATTGCTTCGTACTAACAATGGAATGGAGTTTTGTTCCAAAGATTTTGCGAATTATTGCAGGAATTTGGGCATTGTCAGACACCACACCATCCCGTATACTCCTCAATAGAATGGTGTGTTTGAGCGCATGAACAAGACCATCATCTCCAAGGCGCGATGCATGTTTTCCAATGCGTGCATGAGCAAACATTTTTGGGCTGAAGCAGTCTCCACCGTCTGCTACGTGATCAATAGATCTCCATACATTGCGCTTGATAAGAAAACTCCCATTGAGGTATGGTCTGCTACGCCTGCTGATTATTCACAATTGAGAGTTTTTGGTTGCACTGCATATGCTCACTTTGATAATGGAAAGTTAGATCCTAGAGATGTTAAGTGTGTGGTTCTTAGTTGTCATTCAGGAGTAAAAGGATATATGTTATGGAACCTTGAAACACAAAAGGTTATGGTGAGAAGGAATGTAGTTCTAAATGAATCTATTATGTTTGTTGAAAGTTCTTCCACAAATACTTTGTCATATTCTTCTGATGAAGAAGAGCATCAGGAAATTGGTGTTGATATGGAGCACCATGATAAGGACGAAATTGAAATTGTTGATAATGATGTCGCACCTGATACACATGTTCATGATGATATTGTTGTGAAGCACTCACCCCCTGTTTTGCAGCAACAAATTCGGTCTATTGCAGCTAACAGACCAAAAAGGAACACTGTTGCATCCAGTCGCCTCATTAAGTAATGTGAGATTCTTCATTATGATTTTAGTTGTGCAGAATAGGTGGAGAATAATTGTTAGGGGGGTTACTCATGGCTAAGACCCGGCCAGAAGGAAGCACCCCAAAATAAGACTCAGCTAGAAGACATGTCCTGAAGAGAAGATCTGGTTTGCTATAGTACACGTAAGGGGTCTACTACATGACCCGACCTGCTACAATACCCGTGGGGGGTCTCCTTCAGTACCCGACATCCTACATGACCCGGCTTGCTACAGTACCCACATGGGGTCTTCTTCAGGACCCATCCTGCTATAGTACCCGTAGGGGGTCTTCTACATGACCCAGTCTGCTACAGTATCCGCATGGGGGCTACAGTAAAAATAGAGGGTCCGCAACAGGATAGGAGTCCCAATCTCGGAAAGAGTCCACCAAACTTGGAAGGCACGAAAGGCTACAAGCTTTAGAGTAGGACTCAGATTATTACTTGACTTGTAATACAAGATGAGACTAGTTTTTATCACGCTAGGACTCTACATGCAAGCCTCCCCCTTCCACCTATATAAGGAGGGGTAAGGCGCCCCAAAGATGGTAGGTTGAACAAGCTCTAGATTAGAGATTATGCCCAGGTCATCTAAGCAATTAGACACAACTAAAAGAGAGCGGACGACATGTCGGCGACTCCCCGTGAGCAAAGGAATAAGACCTAGATATAAACAACATGTAGGGTTTTTATCGGATGAAATTTCCCGGCGCCCAAAGCTGTATAAATCACGTCTCTCTCTCCCTGTGATCTTCTCCTTCTTCGAATCTACTCATAGCAAAAGTCCCACTATTAAGTTCTCCAATGAGAACATCTTACGTGTTTTTCCCACGACAATAATCATGAGCCGTCCATGTACACTAATCCTGTTGTTTCGGGTGACCGCGAGAAGTCGATTTCTTCTATTCAAGAAGAGGTGCAGTCACTTGATAAAAATGGCACAAGTGATATTGTGTGCTTGACTAAACAAAAGAAGGTCGTTCGCTACAAATGGATCTTCAAAAGGAAGCAAGGTTTATCTCCCAATGAATCTCCAATCTATAAGGCAAGGTTAGTTGCAAAGGGATTTACTCAAATTCTAGGTGTTGATTCTAATGATGTGTTCTCTCCAGTTGTGAAGCATATTCTATTCGTACTTTCTTTGGTATTGTTGCTATGCATAATCTTGAGCTTAAGCAGTTAGATGTCAAAACTCCTTTTCTGCATGGAGAGCTTGATGAGAAGATATATATGGAGCATCCTGAAGGCTTCATAGATCCTGGTAAAGAAACTTTTGTGTGCAAGTTGATGAAGTCCTTATATGGTTTGAAACAGTCTCCAAGACAGTGGTATAAGAGGTTATATTCATTTATGATATTGATTGATTTAAAGAGGTCTGACTTTCATAGTTGTGTTTATATCAAGTTTGTTGATGGATCACATATATGCTTGATGTTATATACTGATGATATGTTGATTTCTTCCAAGAGAAAGAAATAGATTACTGCTTTGAAGGCAGAACTGAGCAGTGAATTTGATATGAAGGATCTTGGTATTGTTAGAAGATTTTGGGTACGGAGATTTCCAGAGACAGAGAATCTGGTTTGCTATTTTTATCCAGCAGAGTTACCTTTAAGAAAGTCCTTCATCGTTTTAATATGCATGATGCTAAATCAATTAACACCCCCATTGCTCCTCACTTTAAATTATCATCTTCTGATTGTCCTAGTACTGATGAGGATTTTGATTACATGTCAAGAGTTCCATATTCTAGTGATGTCGGTTCTTTGATGTATGTCATGGTTTGCTCTCGTCCTGATTTATCATTTTCCATGATCTTGGTTAATAGTTACATGGCTAATCCTTTTAAAGAACATTTTGAAAGTTGTTTAATGGATTTTCAGGTATCTTCGTGGCACTTCAGGTGCTTATTTGAAGTTTGGCAGGACTGGTGAGGGACTTGTTCGCTATGTTGATTTAGATTTTTCTTCTAGTGATTTGGATAACAGGAGATCCCTCAATGGTTATGTGTTCACCATTGGAGGTTGTGTCGTGAGTTGGAAGGCAACATTGCAGCCAGTTGTTGCTCAATCCAGTACTGAAGCTGAATACATGGCTATTGCTAAACTTGCAGGGAATCAGTTTGGTTGAAAGGGTTATATGTTGAGCTTTGTGGAGATACTATTTGCACGAATCTGTTTTGTGACAATCAAAGTGCCATATACTTAACTAAGGATCAAATGTTCCATGATAGGACCAAGCACATTGATGTCAAATACCATTATATTCGACACGTTGTTGCTCAAGGTAAAATGAAGGTATGCAAGATCACTACTCATGATAATCCTGCTGATATGATGACAAAGCATGTTCATGCTGCTAAGTTTGAGCTTTGCTCAGACTTAGTTGGTATAACTGCTTAGCCCTAGTGGTTGTTTGGCACCAAAAGTGTTTCTTTTGTTTGTTTCGGAAGGAGTTGTTGATTCATGCTACAAGGTGGAATTTGTCTCAAGGTGGAGTTTTTTGAAGTTGATCCAAATTCATGTATGAAGCTAAAGGCTAACTTTTGACGGAGCGGAGCGGAGGCCCGTCGTTGGCAGGCTTGACAGCTTCGATGCGACTGTATCCTTGGCAGCTTCGCCGGTAGGATGCACGCCAGCCACCGAGGACCATTATCGCGGGGGTGGGGGAGGGTTCTCTTATCATGAATAAAGTACCTACCCTTCTAAAGAAAAACTACCTTCGGGGAGGTTGGTCTCGACTTGGACTCATCTTGCACTGGTGTGGTCCACCCAGCTTGGCAACTTCGATGTGACTGTATCCTTCGTGGGATTCTCATCCTTGTAGATGTCTTCAAATGTCTTCTCCCCAGAGTGGGGGTAAGTGGAGGTTATCTTCCTCAGGAGGCTCTAGGTGCGTTGCTTCTGTTGAAGTTGATCCAAATTCATGTATGAAGCTAAAGGCTAACTTCTGACGGAGAGGAGCGGTAGCCCCCCCCCCCCCCCCGTGCAGTACATATCAGTATTGAGCTAGGTCTCTCCTACCACCTAAATATATGCCTTGTAAGCCGCCTCACGGGATAGTTGATTCAGTTGTAAATCCCTCCCCGCGCTTGTAACTCCTCCACAATAAGGAATAGTTCATTGGCTAGTGCCCGTGGTTTTTTCCTTCTTCGCGAAAGGGTTTTCCACGTTAAATCTGCGTGTCCCCTGTGTTGCTTTTCGTGGTTCTTTTGCTTGTCGATTTCTTAACTGCTTCTAGAGTTGGGGCCCTCACGAGGGTGAAGCGCTCAAGAGGACCCTTGGGAGGACTCCAATCTCCTTCTGGCATAGAGGACGTCTCACAGAGGGGCTTCCTCAGGAGAGTGTGGATCTTGACCATGATACTTGAAGTACGACCGAGGACCAGAGCACGGCCCAGGATTCGCTGGTTCCTGTTGGACCGACACACGCGGTACTCAGGAACTTTACTGAGGTTCCTCCAGAGCACTAGCATAGGTTCACCTACACAACATGTACCAAAAGAATGAATGTCATTTGGCAGTGTATGGTGAAATTAACTTGACGCTTTAACTATGATGCAAAGATGGACCGAGGTACCATGACTTTCACTAGTAGTCTGTCTCTCCCAAAAGTTGGTAGACAACTATACAAGGTGAACAAATTACAACTGGGCAATTGACAGGATTATAAATGCACCGCAATGCTAATTATGCTACTAGAAAAGCAAAAGGCTCAATCGTATGGGCATTACACCAAGAGAAGTAGATCGTTTATTCATCAGCATCTACTCACTAATCATCCACCTTGAGATATCTATCCAGAACATCTCGCTGGTATTAAGTTGCGAGGCACAACTAAAGTTGTAAACCCAAAGCAACGGACAACTTCTTTAACACTCTATGTGTAATGTAAGCAATCCTTATGACACACAGTCATAAGAACTGTTGTTTTACCCTAATGGAAACAACATATTACCTAGTCTCGTGTTTCTGTCACTCAAGCTAGCATGAACCCATCATCTAGCATAATGCTCCCTCTTGGAGTTGCAATCTACTACTTGTCCAAAGCAATAAACGACAAGGGAGAACATGCAAGTTACTCAAGAAGAAAAATATAAAGGGAAACCAAATATATTACTCTCACAAATCTGAACATAATCTCATAATCCATCGAATCCCAGCAAAATCAACATAGCAAAACAGTAATTCATACATAGATGCCTTGATCATGAAAGACAGCTCACAAGGGCTAAACATTGTAACATGAGATTGGAGAGAAGACATCTACTAGCTACTGATCATGGACCCGTGGTCCAAGGGGGACTACTCACGACACATCCCGAAGGCGAGCATGGTGGTGGAGGAGCCTTCAGAGATCAATCCTCCCTCTGGCAGGGTGACGGGACAGGACCTTCTTCTGATCCCGATATCGGAATCGCGTCGGCGGCGGAACAGTAGTGTCGGGGGGATGGATCAAACCCATAACCCGGCATTAGATCACAACACTTTGGGCCGGCTTATACGTGAAGACCCACGAAGACAAGACCCGACCCAGAGGGAGACGCGCCAAGGAGACAAGCTTGAAGCCCAAGAAGGAATTCGACTTACCTTGTATAGCGCATAGCATATTTGTAAAGTATACATAGAATAGGATTCCACCTCAAATAGGAATCGGATCCATGGACTCTTGGAACCGGCACCTTTATAAGATGAGGGTTCGGGGCGCCAGGATCAACTCTCAACTCAACACACAAACCACCAATGCACGACTCGTAACCTAGATCTCCCCGAGACACAAGTTACGAGCCGGCAACCCCTTGTAATTCGCAAACCAGCTAGTCCTTTAGACAAGCCGGAATCCCCTCAATAATAAGAAGCAGGAGTAGGTCTTTACCTCGAGAACAAAGAGGGGCCAAAACCTTGGTAAATCGCCGAGTACCGTGTCTATGTCGACTCTCTCCTTGATACCACCTCGCAGAAAAGGCCTCACTACAAATTCGATGACTCGGACATCTGCTGTGTTAACCCCACGACAGTTGGCGCCCACCATGGGGCCTGCGCGTGCAGGCGTTGAGATTCTTGGGGGAGCTCCGTAGGGCATGGAAGGATTCGTCTCTGGACGGACCACAAAAAGCCGGAGAGGAAAACTCCGGATTAATGGCTCCACACGGGAAACTAGTACCGTGATCACGCCGGGTTACCAAGTCTCAATCGGTTCCATCAACCTCTTCATCAGCAAGCCGGAACCAAAAATTACACCTAAAGTTTCCTCAAACAAGGAAAATTGGCAGGAGGATATTCCGCATCACGTGTTTGTCGGGTTTATCAGGGAGTCTTCAGAGCAAGAACATTTTGAAAAGATCCCAGACCATGAAGATAAAGAAGATGCCTCTGAAGCCGGCTCGTACCAACAAGAGGAAGGGATACAGATACCAGATCGATCTGATCCGTCAAAGAAGACAAACTCGGATCAAGCCCAGAAAGGCATAATCCGGATCTACCCCACTACAACCCATCCCAAAGGTCAACTGTCTACGCGGAGGACGACCAAGGACAACAAAAGTCTCGAAGACACAAGAGTCCGGCTTACGGATGCTACAGAGCCGATCAAAGTCCATTAGGAATAAAGGACGACTCAGAGGCACGGGCCACGATCCAACGGCAACTATCAAATCAGAACAAAACCGACTTCGATGAAAAATAACGTCAAGAAAAGGCGAGTCTACTACAAAAACAGATAGCTTGGGATCACAGGAGCTTCGCGCAGGCACAAAGCCGATCCTCTCACGGGACATACTATGAACAGGACCCCAACATAGATCACCGGCTTACACCCATAACAAACGCGCTTAGGCGTGTAAAGGAAGTAGCTGAAGATCTCAGCGCGCTCGTGGAGGCAATCATCATATATGCCAAATCCGATGAAAGCTGGTACCGGCAAGGACAAAGCATAAACCAGACGCAAAACAGGAAACACAAGCAAAACTCACCAGGGGAGTCACCAAATCCGGGGACAAGATACCGAGACTACGAAAAGACCATGCAAGAACCATGCCCAAAGCACTCCAAATCGGGTCGTCCTGCTAGACACACATGGAATCAATGCTACTTCATGCAAGATTACAGACATCTAGTTGAAGAAAAAGAAAAAGCAAGTGGACGAGAAGATAACCTCACCACACCTTGCAAACACGGGAAGTGCCAAGCACATGGACACAACCGGTCACTAAAAGGGATCCATCACTTCAATCCACATTGGAAAAAGAATTAACCAGATGTGGCTCTGGCCATACACAAGTCGACTTCCATCGCACCGGCTCTCGTCACATGATAAAAAGCCGACTTTCGTCGCAACCGGCTCTCGCCACTTAATAAAAATCAACTTTTGTCGTGACCTATTTCTTCGTCATCTGTCAGAAAGCCAATTTTCGTCGCATTATGCTTTCTCCTAAAATGTAAAATTTTACGCCATAGTAAGATTCCGCACAAATTGTGAGTCGTCTCCGGCTGCTCTTCTTAAGCATTGCATTCATCATTTTTTCTTATAACTCGCATTTATAAAAAATCTCAGAAACCTGGGGGCTTGATCAACCTCCAATTGGTAATCTGAGCACTTATGTGTTTCATTCAGAGAAAGTTCAATAGAGCTTGATGACAACTCATCAACCTCCAACTGAGAAATCTCGGCACATATGTGAAAATTACATGTACGAAGCTTGAATTCAGAGAAATATTGGGGGCTCGACTATACCCATCGAGTCTTCACCCAAGAAACCTCGCTTATACATGTGGCACTCCACGCCTCCCAACTGCATGTATGTTCGATGCTCATACGATCTAGACGCGTGAAATCCAGCTAGAAAATTCCCAAGAGGAATTTTTTTACGCAAACGGAGAAAAACTGATCAATGTGAGATGGCATACAGAGAAGTCTCGACTCAAGGATAACCCAAAACTCTTCTCAAACGAGAGAAGATGAGGACCAGATGAATCCAGAGCCGGCTTCTTCGAGCAATTCATGAATTACCTTTTTTTCATACATAATCATAAGCATGTTTTCTCTTTTCATATGCACAAAATCCTTTCAAAATAGAGTTAGAACTCATGTGACTTGGCAATACATCTAGACACGCATGCCAACTCATGGGGACTACAACTCAAAAAAATTCCTATGTGATGCGGCTATTTGTCAAATACACACATGCCGGCTCATTGGGACCACAACTCAAAGCAAGTTCCTGTGTGACTCGGTAATATATCAATACACACAAGCCAACTCATGGGGCCTACAGCTCGAAAAAAGTCTTTATGCGACTCGGTCCTGCGTCAATACACCCGTACCGACTCATGAGGACTACAACATAAAAACAACGTCTTTATGCGACTCGATCAAGCGTCAATACACGCATACTGACTCATAAAGACTACAGTACGAAAAACGTCTTTATATGACTCGCTCATGTGTCAATACATACCATCCGACTCATAAAAGACCATACTTCGAAAAACAAATTTCTTGTGAAATCCGAAACTGCAAAAACATGTTTGCTGGTTCATAAGAAAAATCTTCTAAAAAATCCGGAAAAGCGCCAATATATGTTTACCGGCTCATGCTGGAAACTACAAACTAACAAATCTTTCCAAAATATTCGGCATAAATATACTAATTCTTGGAAAGGAACATTCAAAAGATGGCTCATACGAGCCATACCGGGTAACAAAACCTCGGATCGCAAAAAAAATCTCCTCAAAGGGAAAACCATATCATCAGTGGCATACCACAAGCCATTTCAAATGCCACTCGGCATAAAAGTATTGACCACATGCTAGTCACAAGAGACAAGTATCTCAAAATATTACAAACCCGGCTTTTTCAAGCCATACCAAATTAACCTAAGGGAGTTCTTTCTAAGCCACTCGGACGACTACGCCTTGTCACCGACTTGACCTTGAGAAGAAGACCTGGGCAAACCTGCAGATGATAGAAGTTTATTACAAACCTCTACCAGGTCTATATCACAGAAGATGGCCATATTCAATTCACCATCTTCCGCACATGTAGCCGGCTCGGTGCCCGCCGACTTTGATGAGTCATCCGAAGGAGGAAGAAGGATAAACTTCTCAGGAATCGGGAAGGCGACTTTGCGCCTCTTGCCTTGGTTGTCATAACCAATCTCTAAACGAGAAAGGTATATACTGTTGGCTATCTGAGAGGCAGCCGAGCGGATCTTTTTCTGCACTTTCAGAAAATCTTCTTTACCGAAAGGAGTCCCGTCAGCTTTAATTTCAGGAAAACCGCCAGCTAAAAGCTCCGGCTTTAGCCCAGGGTGATATGCCTTAGCAAGTGCCAAGACACGCATTGCCCCCAGCCGGCAAGCTGACTGCTTTACTATCTTCTCCCAATCAGCAACGACTGAGAAGGGCTCCATGATGTCAGTGATCCTCTTCATGCCTTTCGGAAATGGTTGTGTAAAACTTATAAGTTTGCAGACACCCTCAAAAAATTGCTTGACGAGGGAGAAGCTGCCAGTCAACTGCTTGCCGACTGACTCCCTCGCAATTTCATGCTCTTTTCCTGACAAAACAAACACAAGTCAGCAGCAATAACAGCTGGATAATAAAAGAAGGAAACACTTTAAACCGGCTTACCAAAGACGGATGACACGGATCGGCGCACACTATTTCGAAGTGTCATGAACTTCTCCTCAGTAGTTTTCTGCTTTTGCTCAGTAGCCACGATGTCATCCAACCCCGCAGTTGACCTCAAGTACTTCCAGCTAGATGCACATACAAAGCTAATCAACCAAGCTGCTGGATGGAGTGTTATAGTGCACGAGCTAGCTCACGATGCAAATAAACCCGGCGACTTGATACGTCGGACGGCCAGAACGAAAAAACTGCACGTATACGTATTTACTTTTCCCCTCTGCCGTGTTGGCTTCCTTGGGATTTTCTCCTTTATTTATAACAGCATATTACAAGCACTTTGTAGCCAATACGGACACCCAATCCATCACAAATTGCTACTGCGTACCGGCTAAGGACACAACTACCAAAACAAAAGACTCCTAAGTTTGGAATACCTAACAATCTCTCCCTAATCCAAACTTGTTTTACTCGACCATGACAAGACTAATTGGCTCTCCCTAATTTGGACTTGGCGAATTTACAGACCAACTTAAATATGTCTTGGCGTACACTAATAAATTTGCTAGACTGCTATCCTATGCTAAAGATCCTTTGATATCTGTTCACGAGGTTCTGAGCTCACTGATCTGTTCAATCTGCCACTTTCTGCCCAGGCTTATGAGGAGCTCATGGAGTTCACCTTGATACTCCAAAACCACACATCAGAGTTGGTTTCTGATTGCTGGACCTGGAGGCCAAATACCAAGGAACCATATACTGCAAAGAAGTTTTACACCATGGTCCATGCTCCTATACAATCCAACCCTCTGCTCAATTGGATTTGGAAATCTTGTTGCATCCTCAAAACTAAAGTGTTTGCCTGGTTAGTGATTATGGATCGTCTCAACACCAAGGACATGATCATCAGGAGACACTCGAACATTGAGGATGGGACAGAATGTGTGTTATGTCCCACTCAACACTTGGAGACCAGAGATCACTTGTTCTTCCAATGCAACTTCAGTGCTAGAATTTGGACATATCTTCAAATCGACTGGTCATTAGGGAATGATATGGTGCAGGTGGCCACAAAGGCTAGAGAGGCTTTTCAGAAACCTTTCTTTGCTGAGGTAGTGTTCAATTCCTGGTAGAATATCTGGATGGTGAGGAATGCCAAATGTTTCAAACATGAGAGGCCATCTTTTGCAAAGTGGAAAATGGGCTTCACCCATGATCTCACTCTGCTTAGCTACCGGATTAAACCTAGGTTTAAGGATGATTTACTTAGATGGATGACTTCCTGCCCCCTTGAGGGCCCATTTTTTTGAAGCTTTTGTTGTAAATTCTGTAAATATTGTGGTGCATTAATAAAATGTTGGGGGTGTTTTACCCTTCATTCTTAAAGCTTCAAAACAAAGGAATTAAGCGTACCGACTCATGGGGGCTACAGCGCCAATTTAAATCGGCATACTCAGAAGATAACTAATTGCCGACCTTAAGAAGACTACAGTTCAAATAGCTACACTCATGACTCGTCCCACCATCAAGTATGGTAAAATGACTCATGGGGGCTACAGTACAAAAGATACTATAGATCAAGTGTAACCCTCCATGATTCGCAAGTAACATGACGGCTCAAGGGGCTGTAAAGGCATATCAATAGCATCAAGCCGATTTTGACATACTGAATAAAAGTCAGCAAAGAAAAAATACCTCATATCTTCGATAATGATGGGCGACAATGTTGTGCTACTCGGTCATATAAATCATGTACTTATTATACAACTCATTAACAGAAGTCTTCTCATTGATACACCCAAAAGGCCGATTCATAACCTGCCTCTTCTCATCTATAACCTTTGCCAAGACATCCTGGGCAGGAAGAACGCCTTGACGGGTCTCCGTGATAATCACTTCAAAATCATCGGTTTCCTTCCCTTTGGAAGAAGCCGGAACAACTGTTGGAGCGGCATCAGGCACCGGCTTATCCAAGACGGCATCAGGAGGTGAACCTTTATGCAGGGTAGAAGGGCCCGATTCATCCAAGTCGGCCTTTTCTAGAGCTACAGAAATAAGGACCTCAGGCGCCGCCTTTGGGAGCACGGCTTGCCCTTTCGGATCATCCACATCCATGGAATCAAGTCGAGTTCTTCCCAAAGAGGATAGTAAAACTTGTCAGATACTATACAAAAGGCAAATTGGCAATCAACCAAAGAAAGTGCATAACCCATATTGACAATAAAATCAGCTGGGAGTGACGACCTGTGACGCCCCCAAAATCAGACCGTGTACAGTAATCATACATGCAAGGTACACGATCGAGATCAGGGACTCACGGTGATATATCACAACACAACTCTACAAATAAAATAATACAAGTTGTTTAATACAAGCCAGGGGCCACGAGGGCTCGAATACAACAGCTCGAGAGCACAAAGTTAGCGGAAGCAATAGTATCTGAGTACAGACACAAGGTACAAGTTTGCCTTAAGAAGGCTAGCACAAAAATCAACACGATCGAAAAGGCGAGGCCTCCTGCCTGGGAACCTCCAAACTAATCCTGGTCAAAGGGGAACTCGGCGTCGTAGAAGGCATCGGGGGTCTTCATGTTGTGGTGGTCGTCATCGGGAACTCCTGCTCCTGGACTCCAACGCTCCAACGTCGACTGCAGCGGCCGATCAGGCAAAACAAAAAGGGGGGAAATAAAGCAGGTGAGTATCTAGCATACCCGCGAGTCTTACGTCTGCTACTAAGCAATTATGCATTTGTATCAAATGGAAAGGGGAGGCTGTATATAGTGGACTGCAAGGTAGAAATTCAGAATAAGGATAAGAAGCTAGGACTATCGAAGATTAGCATCTTCCGACGAGTCTTGCAGCATGAGGTAAGAATTATCCAACAGTTTAATACAACAGTAATGAAAGTAACAATGCAGAAGAAGTTTCTGCAGTATTGTATAATAATAAGTTGTAATTATTAATAATATCAACGCCTCCGAGATCCCCTCCTCGACTTCCCTGCGAGGAAAAGAAACCGGAACCAACAGTTTAATAGTAGTAGTTTGTAGTGGTAGGATCTGGCTTCAGCATAAAGCGTCCTGTTACCGTGGACACGGCTATCCGAATAGATTATCATCCCTGCAGGGGCTGCACTAGTGTTACCCTACACGCTCGGATCTCCAGGGTGGCGTACACCTTGTTAGGGAATGCCCCACCGAGGCTATACGACACAACGCAGTCCATCCTACGACTCATCAGAGAGGTCCCCGCCGGTCTACAACCCTAAGTGCAAGGGGGTCATGGGCCTATCACCCCTCGCTCTCTGGGTCGTTGTGAGGTGGGAGATCCGTACACCACAGGTGACGATTAGTCCCGACCACAATGCTGAACTGGACGTCTTTCAGATCTTTCGAACGAGGCTACGTCACGGAGGAGCCCATAACTAGTAATTCTCACGTATAGGTAGTGCGTACAAGCCAAAAGTCTACTCAAGTCATCCGCCGAACCCATTAAGAATTTTATTAATTTTCTGTCGAGACAACCGTTATCGTTGCCCCTTATTGAATGAGTCGCGGACAACGACAACAGTCAGGACCACCAGTAACATCGGTGCCTGCCCTGTCGTCCCACCAACTCGTGTGGTTACCAACAAGGTGAACTGTCTCCTTACCTTGTCTCGCGTTTGCTCCAAAGAGCTCGACTTTCGTACAACAGGATATCTGTCGGCCACGAACAGTACCAGGCCCGCCGCACACCGGTGGAATACACCTGACCTATCGTTCCGCTAAGATACCCTGCGCGGGCACCGTGGGGTCACCCGACTCCTTACCTGTAAGGACAACCGTGGTTCAGTACCCTAAGACGGCTATACAGAGTCAACAACGAGTGGAGTACAAGGATTACTCCTCGATAGCTCACACTTTATGTGGCTCGGCAGAGCCGGGGTAGGGGCCTGAAGCGGTGTCTGCTCTGAACCGTACCTGTAGAAGTTGTAAAGTATCGTATCGGCATTCACTCCCAGAGTGAACACAGCCCGCTATCTAGTCCTATTGACTAACAAGGCGTAGGGCTAACTGCTGAATAATATATATATATATATAATAGGCAGCATAGGATAGAGGAAGGTGCATCAAGGGGCGACAAAGAAAGGCTATGAAATTGTATAGGATTATAACGTAGCAGCAGCAGCATATGCCTAGTGCAAGAAAAGTACGGAAAGATAGGCGATATCTGGGGAAGAGAATGGCTGTGCTTGCCTGGAAGCTCGGTAGTAGGGGTACGGTCATCGACGAAGTAGTCATACTCAGCAACGGTGTCGTCGGCGGCAGCAACGTGTCTATCGGAGAATAAAAATGGGGGAGAAACAATAAATACACAACAATAATAGCAATACAATTGTATGACATAGCAGATATAAAGCAACGGGGCTCTAATGCGGTGTTCGGTGATTTGCCCGGAGCAGGGATTTATCCGGGGATGACTCATCAGTACCGGTTGATTACCGGACCGATGATCCGGAGGGGGAAGGTTCCATGTCTGCAATGTTAGAGACATCTGACAGATATGTGGATAGTGTATCCGTGCTAGTTGATCCATTCTGAACAACTTTCATGTATAAAGTATTTTGATCCGACTTACGAATTAAAAGATTTTGATTTTTAAAGATTTAATTACTTTAATAATTTTCTAGAAATTCTTTATTATTATTAATTCAACATTATCTACAATAGTGATGTTGACTAGTCAAACTGACACAGAGGGCCCACCTGTCAGTGACTCAGAGTTAATATATTATTATTAGTTCAGCGTTCTGCTCACCCGACAATTTAGTGCCTTGTATCAAATTGAAGCATTTTTCTATGGTCTACCATCTGGTACAAATTTCATGCTTGTTAGATTTCATTTGCTTAATTAATACTTTGTTTGAAAAGTGTCGTCTGTTGATAATTTCAGAAACTGTTACAGTAAACAGAACATAGCACTTTGCGATTTTTATAGGAATTAATTCATGGATCGTATGAAGTTGGTACAGTGGTGTAAAATGGAGATGGTTATGTGTAGAACATGCCCATGTCTATTGCATTATTAATAAAGTTCAATAACACAAAGTTGTGTGCTTAGGAAGTAGTTAAGATTATGTTTCTAACTTAGCAAAAAAAATGCTAAGTCTGAGAATCTCTGTTTTAACAGAAAGTAGCATTTTGCAAGATTTATTGTGATCAATCCATTCATTTTTTGAAGTTGGTACAATGGAATGAATTCACCCTTGGCATATCTAGTTTCTGGATCTATAATTTTTACTCACTTTGAACCTTGTTTGATGTGGCTTTTGGGGATGTCAAGGGAGCACCCGAGCAAATAGGACTAAGTAGCAACAGCGGTTTGCATCAGCCGGAGCAGGGCAGCAGTTGTTGTGCACAAGGGATGGCTGCGGGCATGGCCGGCGTGGGAGGGCACACGCACTGGGCGCGGCCGGAGCCAGCCGGCGCCACGGTGCACACGACACATACACACACAGTACCGCACACAAGCACGGGCAGGGAGCCCCGGCCATGGTGACAACCGGAGCATCTGTACATGGCGGCTACGGCGTGCACGGACGAAGACGATGACCTACGTGCACGGATTGACAGCAGGGCGAGGGGGAGACGCAGGGGAAGCTCACGGGGAAGCGGCGTCGCGGCTGGAGCTCGGGGAGCTGCTGCAACAGGGGGTGGAGGCGGCGTGGAGGTGGCAGGTGGCGCCGGAGCCACGACGGCCACTACGGCGGCGCGGAGCGAGCCTGAGCCCGACGGGTAGGGTTGTCGTGCCCGCAGGAGGAGGGGGCGCAGCTCGAGGGGGCGTCACAAGGGAGGGGGGCACGACGGGGCAGGGTGCAGGGCGGTGTCGAAGGGGTCCAGGGCGGGGCAGCCGGCGTTGGGGCTGGCCGGCGGCGCAGCCACTGCCTCGTTCGGCGTCCAGGGGGAGGGGGATCGGGAGGGATCGGGATGGGGAGAAGGGAGATCGAGAGAGATGGGGGAGGAGCCGGTCCTGGCTAGGTCTAGGGGGCAGGGGGCAAGGTGGGCTGGGCCCTTTGCCCAGTAAGGTGGGCTTGTGCCCTAGGCGTAGTATAGGGTTTTTGTTTTATTTCCTTTTTGTTTTTGTTTTCTGTTAGTAATTTGTTTGGATAGCTTTTTGATTTTTGTATTAGTTGAAACTTGCACCAATATTTCTATTACACATTGATATGCTGCTACAAAAAGTTTGGGTCTAAATAAAATCATTTAGTAATTTATTTAGATAATAAGTTATTAAATTGGACCTTTTAAGTTACTATTTGAATTGTTTGATTTATTCCACAGCTTAAAAAATTCCCAAGGTTGGTTGAACATAGTCCAGTGATTATTGTGCAATTAACAAAATTGGTTGCACAATTTTCAGACAAGTTTTGTTTGCCACATTGTTTTGGAATTTTTAATTGGGTGGAATTTCAATAAGCCAACATCAAGGGTGATCATCACAAGCCTAATCATGGTGACTTGGCGCTAATTAAAATTGGTTACTGTAGTGTGATACCCGGGGTGTTACAAATATCCACCACTACAAAGAATTCTCGTCCCGAGAATTAAAAGGTAGTGAAAGGGGTAAAGCTTTGGTTTCGTATTCTAACGAATCTTTTGGTTATTGTTGTCCTTCTTGAAGAAGTCTATCCTTCTCATTGATGTATGCCTTTTGTTTGCATCAGTGCATCTCGACGAGTTGTCATTCTTCATCCAGGGTCTTCATCATACTTACGAATAGGCTCGGAGGAAAACTCAAGGGGTTGGACCGGTACAAGGTTAATCAACCAAGGTTGTCCGAGGGAATAGGGTACAAAGTATCTCTCGAGTTTAAACTCAGGGGTATACATCAAGAGAAACAAAAGAAGGTATGAGAATCTCAAGCGGATAGGCATGCATTCGATGCCGATTGCGGATGATGGAAAGGGGGTCCAGAGCATCAGGCATAAGCACTACGTCTGATATTGGACCGAATATCACAATGTAGGTGACTCGTGAATGCCATACGAGGTCAAGAACGAGGAATAATCCTTGGGAACGGGGATGTACAAAAGAGTCAGGTTTCGATCCTGTGGAACTGTGGGTTATGGGCCCACAATGTATAAGAAGGATGGTGACATTTTATGCGGTCACGACGCAAGGTTTGTCAAGGAACGGTTTGTCGGCTTTGTCGGTAACAAGGTCGGTACCAAGGGTGAGGGACAATGAGAACCATCTTCCTGCTCGTTAAGATGAAGTAGACCAATGGAAAGGAAGATGTGATTATCAGATTAATCGGACCAACGGAAAGTAAAATGTGATGATACACAAGTATCCGGTGTATATCTTTCCCAATGGAAAGCATATCAAGTTATACAAGACCAAGTTGTATTCGCAGAGAGTCAAGGGAGGTTGTCGATGATAACACAAAGCATCGAGGGGCAGGATGATATTTCACACGATGAATCCAATAGACACACGGAAGAAGCCATGTCAGATTAGTCGGATAATAATCCACCAATGGTCGGGTGGTTCGCAAAGAACCTGATGGGAGTATCGGCACTCAACCAGAAGGAGAAAGAATGCAAAGGCATCGGGTGATAGAAGCATCAGAATAATTCGATGCTGAAGTACAAGGGAATTGTGGCTTCCAGATCAAGGGGTGGATGTAATTATCCATACGGACTTATCGGTGGCAGGGGATTGCAAGGCGATGAACAGGTAGGTTCTCGGGAATTTATGGGAGTGTAATCTTTGGAATCTTCTGGTGAAGCAAGCGATCATCTTGGGTGAAGGGCTCTCCGGGTAGATGCGACCACGAGATACTAATGTCAGAGTTAGCAAAATTACCCGAAAGGATAAGATAGTAGAATCCCAGAGTAAAGGTACGGAGAAAAAGGATCCTAATACCATAGATATCACACTGGGTGGTATCAATGTGGGCTCGTAAGCCACACAACAAGTTAGTAAAATAGTTTTTGTTTGTGTAGACTCGATTTCGACCAAGGAGTTGGAAGGGGGTGTCCTATAGGAAGTCGGCTCTGATACCAACTTGTGACGCCCCCAAAATCAGACAGTGTACAGTAATCATACACGCAAGGTACACGATCGAGATCAGGGACTCACGGTGAGATATCACAACACAACTCTACAAATAAAACAAATACAAGTTTTTTAATACAAGCCAGGGGCCACGAGGGCTCGAATACAACAGCTCGAGAGCACAAAGTTAGCGGAAGCAATAGTATCTGAGTACAGACACAAGGTACAAGTTTGCCTTAAGAAGGCTAACACAAAAATCAACACGATCGAAAAGGCGAGGCCTCCTGCCTGGGAACCTCCAAACTACTCCTGGTCAAAGGGGAACTCGACGTCGTAGAAGGCATCGGGGATCTTCATGTTGCGGTGGTCGGCATCGGGGAACTCCTGCTCCTGGACTCCAACGCTCCAACGTCGACTGCAGCAACCAATCAGGCAAAACAAAAAGGGGGAAAATAAAGCAGGTGAGTATCTAGCATACCCGCGAGTCTTACGTCCGCTACTAAGCAATTATGCATTTGTATCAAATGGAAAGGGGAGGCTGTATATAGTGGACTGCAAGGTAGAAATTCAGAATAAGGGTAAGAAGCTAGGCCTATCGAAGACTAGAATCTTTCGACGAGTCTTGCAGCATGAGGTAAGAATCAGCCAACAGTTTACTGCAACAGTAATGAAAGTAACAATGCAGCAGAAGTTGTTGCAGCATTGAATAATAATAAGTTGTAATTATTAATAATATCAACGCCTCCGAGATCCCCTCCTCGACTTCCCTGCGAGGAAAAGAAACCGGAACCAACAGTTTAATAGTAGTAGTTTGTAGTGGTAGGATCTGGCTTCAGCATAAAGCGTCATGTTACCGTGGACACGGCTATCCGAATAGATTATCATCCCTGTAGGGGTTGCACTAGTGTTACCCTACACGCTCGGATCTCCAAGGTGGCGTACACCTTGTTAGGGAATGCCCCACCGAGGCTATCCGACACAACGCAGTCCATCCTACGACTCATCAGAGAGGTCCCCGCCGGTCTACAGCCCTAAGTGCAAGGGGGGTCATGGGCCTATCACCCCTCGCTCTCCGGGTCGTTGTGAGGCGAGAGATCCGTACACCACAGGTGACGATCAGTCCCGGCCACAATGCTGAATTGGACGTCTTTCAGAGCTTTCGAACGAGGCTACGTCACGGTGGAGCCCATAACTCGTAATTCTCACGTATAGGTAGTGCGTACAAGCCAAAAGGCTACTCAAGTCATCCGCCGAACCCATTAAGCATTTTATTAATTTTCTGACGAGACAACCGTTATCGTTGCTCCTTATTGAATGAGTCGCGGACAACGACAGCAGTCAGGACCATCAGTAACATCGGTGCCTGCCCTGTCGTCCCACCAACTCGTGCGGTTACCAACAAGGTGAACCGTCTCCTTACCTTGTCTCGCGTTTGCTCCGAAGAGCTCGACTTTCGTACAACAGGATATCTGTCGGCCACGAACAATACCAGGCCCGCCGCACACCGGTGGAATACACCTGACCTGTCGTTCCGCTAAGATACCCTGCGCGGAAACCGTGGGGTCACCCGACTCCTTACCTGTAAGGACAACCGTGGTTCAGTACCTAAGACGGCTATACAGAGTCAACAACGAGTGGAGTACAAGGATTACTTCTCGATAGCTCACACTTGATGTGGCTCGGCAGAGCCGGGGTAGGGGCCTGAAGCGGTGTCTGCTCTGAACCGTACCTGTAGAAGTTGTAAAGTATCGTATCCGCATTCACTCCCAGAGTGACCACGGCCCGCTATCTAGTCCTATTTACTAACAAGGCACAGGGCTAACTGTTGAATAATATATATAATAGGCATCATAGGATAGAGGAAGGTGCATCAAGGGGCGACAAAGACAGGCTATGCAATTGTATAGGATTATAACGTAGTAGCAGCAGCATATGCCTAGTTTAAGAAAAGTACGGAAAGATAGGTAGTAGGGGTACGGTCGTCGACGAAGTAGTCGTACTCAGCAACGGTGTCGTCGGCGGCAGCAACGTGTCTATCGGAGAATAAAAAGGGGGAGAAACAATAAATACACAAAAATAATAGCAATACAATTGTATGACATAGCAGATATAAAGCAACGGGGCTCTAACGCGGTGTTCGGTGATTTTCCCGGAGCAGGGAATTATCCGGGGATGACTCATCAGTACCGGTTGATTACCGGACCGATGATTCGGAGGGGGAAGGTTCCATGTCTGCAGTGTTAGAGACATCTGACAGACATGTGGATAGTGTATCCGTGCTAGTTGATCCATTCTGAACAACTTTCATGTATAAAGTATTTTGATCCGACTTACGAATTAAAAGATTTTGATTTTTAAAGATTTAATTACTCTAATAATTTTCTAGAAATTCCTTATTATTATTAATTCAACATTATCTACAATAGTGATGTTGACTAGTCAAACTGACACAGAGGGCCCACCTGTCAGTGACTCAGAGTTAATATATTTAAATAAAACATTTCTTATAATTAAAAAGGCTAGGGACCACTTGTCATAGACATTGATTTTGGAATCCACTGAATTTTTGCTAAGTCTGGGATTCTTGTTTCTAAATCAACACTTAGCTGTTTTCGAGAGGCTATGGTTCAGCGTTCTGCTCACCCGACAATTTAGTGCCTTGTATCAAATGGTAGCATTTTTCTACGGTCTACCATCTGGTACAAATTTCATTCTTGTTAGATTTCATTTTCTTAATTAATACTTTGTTTGAAAAGTTTCATCTGTTGATAATTTCAGAAACTGTTACAGTTAACAGAACATAGCACTTTGCGATTTTTATAGGAATTAATTCATGGATCGTATGAAGTTGGTAAAGTGGTGTAAAATGGAGATGGTTATGTGTAGAACATGCCCATGTCTATTGCATTATTAATAAAGTTCAATAACACAAAGTTGTGCGCTTAGGAAGTGGTTAAGATTATGTTTCTAACTTAGCAAAAAAAATGCTAAGTCTGAGAATCTCTGTTTCAACAGAAAGTAGCATTTTGCAAGATTTATTGTGATCAATCCATTCATATTTTGAAGTTGGTACAATGGAATGAATTCACCCTTGGCATATCTAGTTTCTGGATCTATAATTTTTACTCACTTTGAACCTTGTTTGATGTGGCTTTTGGGGCTGTCAAGGGAGCACCCGAGCAAATAGGACTAAGTAGCAGCAGCGGTTTGCATCAGCCGAAGCACAACAACAGTTGTTGTGCACAAGGGATGGCTGCGGGCGTGGGCGGCGTGGGCGGGCACACGCACTGGGCGCGGCCGGAGCCAGCCGGCGCCACGGTGCACACGACACATACACACACAGTACTGCGCACAAGCACGGGCAGGGAGACCCGCCCATGGTGACAACCGGAGCATCTGTACATGGCGGCTACGACGTGCACGGACGGAGACGATGACCTACGTGCACGGATTGACAGCAGGGCGAGGGGGAGACGCAGGGGAAGCTCACGGGGAAGCGGCGTCGTGGCTTGAGCTCGGGGAGCTGCTGGAGCGGGGGGTGGAGGCGGCGCGGAGGTGGCAGGTGGCGCCGGAGCCATGGAGGCCACCGCGGCGGCGCGGAGCGAGCCTGAGCCCGACGGCTAGGGTTGCCGTGCCCGCGGGAGGAGGGGGCGCGGCTCGAGGGGGCGTCGCAAGGGGGGGCAGCACGGCGGGGCAGGGTGCAGGGCGGCGTCGAAGGGGTCCGGGGAGGGGCAGCCGGCGTTGGGGCTGGCCGGCGGCGCAGCCACTGCCTCGTTCGGCGTCAGGGGGAGGGGGTCGGGATGGGGAGAAGGGAGATCAAGAGAGATGGGGGAGGAGCCGGCTCGGGCTAGGTCTAGGGGGCAGGGGGCAAGGTGGGCTGGGCCCTTTGCCCAGTTAGGTGGGCTTGTGCCCTAGGCGTAGTATAGGATTTTTGTTTTATTTCCTTTTTTTGTTTTTCTTTTCTGTTAGTAATTTGTTTGGATAGCTTTTTGATTTTTGTATTAGTTGAAACTTGCACCAATATTTCTATTACACATTGATATGCTGCTACAAAAAGTTTAGGTCTAAATAAAATCATTTAGTAATTTATTTAGATAATAAATTATTAAATTGGACCTTTCAGTTATTATTTGAATTGTTTGATCTATTCCACAGCTTAATAAATTCCCAAGGTTGGTTGAACATGGTCCAGTGATTATTGTGCAATTAACAGAATTGGTTGCACAATTTTCAGAGAAGTTTTGTTTGCCACATTGTTTTGGAATTTTTAATTGGGTCGAATTTCAATAAGCCACCATCAAGGGTGATCATCACAAGCCTAATCATGGTGACTTGACGCTAATCAAAATTGATTACTGTAGTGTGACACCCGGGGTGTTACACGAGCCCTCAGAAGATGGAGTACCATCACCAGAGCCGTCGGCTAACCCAGCCTCTTCAGTAAAAACTTCAGATTGACGAGGAGGAGTAGCAAGCTTGTCCGGCTTACACTTAACATTACGAGGCGGATCTCCCAAAACCACAAAAGGGTCCCCCGAGTCAGAACTTCGGGTATGCCTCTTCTGGCCTGGCGCCTACAAAAAGAAAGATGTGAGCAGCCGACTTACAATCAAACTATTACAGAAAGCCGGACGTAAAATTACCGGCGGATTAGGAACCTTGGCCTTCTTGCCCATATTATCCTTCGAAGGAGAAACTCGGACCTCTACCTCTTCATTGTCCTCTGAGTCCTTCTATAAGAAGAAAAGAAAGTGAAAAGACGTAGCCGGGATAAAAAAAGAAAACAAAAATTTACTTACCGGGTTACTCTCACTTTCCAAAACTTCGTCCTCCTCTCCATCTTCTTCAGACTCAAGATCTTGACCGGCAGCCCAAAAGTCGGAATCATCCTAAAAAGAAGAAGATGGAAGATTAACATCTTTAGACAATAAGACGACAAGTAAAAGGCCAAAGGGAAAGACGTACTTTGGGAGCCGGGTTGCCTTCATAAAATGGGGGGCAAGACCATCTTCTTTAAGGTCTTCAAGCTTCTTGGCAACAAACTTCTTACAATAAGTCGCCAGAGTAACAGAGGTCAACTCGTTTTGTGCAAAGAACATCGGATCTCCTCTCGCATTGTACTTACACATAAAACGGTCTCTGATACTAAGAGGCTGAATCTGCCAACCTACCCAACATCGGACCAAATACTTGCCGACTAGCCCATGGGCTAATAAAGCCTTGAGCCGAGCAATGATCGGCTTGTTCTTCTTCACCATCTCATCTGTGGGGGAAAGATTCAAACCATCATGAAAAACGAGCCGGCTTTCACGAAAGCCGGGAAAAGGATGCTCACCGTCAGGCACCTTCACGATGCAGTAGAAATATGACCTTTTCCAATCCTTAACTTTGCTGGCCGGTCTAGGAGCCGGAAAAATCGTATTGGCACGTTTCTGAATAGTGATGCCTACGCATTCCAAAGCATGGCCACCACTCTGTTCAGTCTGCTGCTTGCAATAATAAAACTCGGCGAAAAGACCGAGAGATGGTCTCCTCTGCAGATAAACCTCGCAGAAGACTTGGAAGTGAAAATTTTTGAGCAAAGAATTGGCGCTCAAATCTTGTGGATGCAACTTATAATTATGCAACACACTTCTGAAAAATCTGGACCCGGGAGGCCGAAACCCCCGAGTCACGTGATCCGCAAAGACAATGACTTCGCCCTTTTTAGGCGCTGGACGACTTTCATTATCAGGAACACGCCATTTTATCTCTTCTTGAGAAGGAAGGAGACCTTCCTCCTCCAATTCCTTCAACTTCTTTTAGGTGACAAGACTCGGCCCCCAATTGGCCTCTGGGTGTTCTTCTTAGCGGAGGGCCGACTTCGACCGGCTTTTGCCTTCCCACCCCTAGCCGGGGCGCTGGCTTTAACCATGACAGGTGACTCGGATATAAACGAGTAAAGAAATCATTAAAGGCGGCAATCTAACTACGAACATAGGACAAGAGTCGGCACCGGCTAAAAAAACATAAAAACTGGTTAAAACAGATCTACAGAAAGGCTGTAAAAAAGCGGCAGAGAGATACATCGCAGCAAATAGCTCGCGATGGGATTGCGCATCATGTAAAACACCTAGGGTGCAAAGAACTTATCAACGGACATGCACTACGCATCTATCGTTATCAGAAACCGATCTATGGAAAAGCTCGAGGCGCTACGGTAATGGCGATGAGCGAAGAAGTTCATGATGCCGAGATGAAGCGAAGCGTACCTGGATGACGCGCGGGAGTGGAACGGCCCCAGAACTTCTGTCACTAACTCCAATGTCCGATGGCCCGAAGAACGGCGGTGAGGAACTTCGCGCTCGTACTCTGGCTCGAGGAATAAGAAGAAAAAGGGGAATGAGATAAAGACCCAACGGGCAGGGGGAGCCCGTATTTATAATGGAAAACGGCCCGAAACCCGAGGCGCCACACACTGATGGCTGACGGCAGGAAATCCCTCGATTTTTGGAGAAAATCGAACAGAGCATTGATTGCACCCCCACAATCGGGATAAAATTGTTCGAATATAAAAAAATACAATAATATTAGCGATAATGGAAGTCGGATTCAGCCGACTAACCAAGCAAATCAATATAAGCCGACATTAGTTCCTCGAAGTATGAGTCGGTATCCGCTGTTTAAAAGTGCAAGCCCACATAACATTTCTTGAAGACTCAAGTCGGTTCGACCATGAGAGCCGGCACTGTGAAGATCTACCAAGCAGCCAAAGATTTCCATGAAGACTAAAGCATCATACCAATCCTGGGGGCTAATGTCGGGGGGGGGGGATGGATCAAACCCATAACTTGGCATTAGATCACAACCCTTTGGGCCGGCTTATACGTGAAGACCCACGAAGACAAGACCCGGTCCAGAGGGAGACACGCCAAGGAGACAAGCTTGAAGCCCAAGAAGGAATTTGACTTACCTTGTATAGCGCATAGCATATTTGTAAAGTAGACATAGAATAGGATTCCACCTCAAATAGGAATCGGATCCATGGACTCTTGGACCCGGCACCTTTATAAGCCGAGGGTTCGGGGCGCCAGGATCAACTCTCAACTCAACACACAAAACCACCAACGCACGACTCGTAAGCTAGATCTCCCCGAGACACAAGCTACGAGCCGGCAACCCTTTGTAATTCGCAAACCGTCTAGTCCTTTCGACAAGCCGAAATCCCCTCAATAATAAGAAGCAGGAGTAGGTCTTTACCTTGAGAACAAAGAGGGGCCGAAACCTGGGTAAATCGCCGAGTACCGTGTCTATGTTGACTCTCTCCTTGATACCACCTCGCAGCAAAGGCCTCACTACAATTTCGATGACTCGGAAATCTGCTGTGTTAATCCCACGACAAGTAGGGTATTCGTGAAAAATGGTTTCTCCTCTGGAGTTTTCAGGAGATGATGTAAATATATGCCAAAGGGGGGCACCGGGGGTGGCCCCATTGGCCCAGGAGGCCAGAAGGTGCGCCCCTGGCTGCACCCTAGGGGCGTCTGGGCTAGGGGTGGCCCCCTCTGTCTTCTGGAGTCTTCTGGCGCAAAAGATTTTTAGGACTTTTCTGGAATTTTTCGAGCACTTTGATTTTTCACCTTTTTTTCTCCTGCAATGCATGGACAAAAACAGACAGAAACTGGCACTAGGCATTAGGTTAATAGGTTAGTCCAAATATGTTGTAAACGGTATGAAAGTGCATCAAAACATATAGCACTATCACCAAAAGAAGCATGGAACAAGCACAAAATGTAGATACGTTTGGGACGTATCACCACCCTACCGACATATCTAACGGATTTCTACCCCAACAAACAACTACTTGTTTTGGACGTAATTCCTATATAGAATTATGCCATAAATGATCATAGCTTAAATCCTTTGCAATCTGTCAATTACGCAACTATAATTTGTTCATCGTAATAATGTTGCTTATGAGAGAGATGTTACTAGTGAATGCCACAACCCTAGAAGTCTATCTTTATCATCATATTTTTCATTTTTACATTTACTTTGATACTATATTTCTACCATAAAAATATCTACCACTGCTTTTGATCTTGTTACTAGTAACACGTGGGAATTGACAACCCCTCTGCCAATGTGTTGGGAGCAATGCTTGTTTGTCTTTCATGTGCAGGTATTTCTCGATGTGTTGGATATAAGAGTTCATACTGGTTCGATAACCTTAATATCTTCACTGAGGGACGAACTTCCTTCTTGACTTCACAATGTGAGTATCATACATGCCAACTAAGAAATTGTGGTGATGTGGCATAGAATTAAATGAAGAAAGGGAGAGTTGAGTATTATATTATGATATTGTATCATAATAAATGTTATGTTAGTATGTGTCTTGCATGGCAATAAATAAGATTACATATGATGCTAACCTATGATACTATGCATTTTGGAGGTAGTATCATATACTAGTAGCATGATATTCCCCATTGTGACCAGCCTTACAACATCACCCTACCTTCTCGAGAGTCCTAACACAAGTAAAAGGGAAGCGATCATCGGGGGTGGCTACCTTCTACACCGCTTGCAACATGAGCCATGCCGCGCTCGCCGGTTGCAACATGACCTATGTTGCGCTTAAAAAAACTCCCACCATCTCGACCCATTTGTAACATGAACGATGGTGTGCTTGTTGATTGCAACATCATCTCTCTCGCACTCGAGGAAAAAATGATATCCATTGTTGTTATCTAACTCGGTTTGCGACATAAGATATATTGTGCACGTCCGTTGCAACATGGTCCATATTGCGTTAAAAAAATTGGAAGACATGGGTATGTTCTTGCCATAACGGCATCATCGTGCGCCTGTAGAGCAGTAAAGGGTGGGAAGGCATGTGAAGCTTGGACAACAACAATTTGTGAAATTCGTCTATGGCGGAGAGGTAGTAGAAGGAGAGAAGTAGAAGACGATGATGAAATTTTGCTCGAATTGGTGGGAAGAGGAACGAGCAGCTCTCCTAAAGTACCATTGGCGACCTTCATCCAAAACCATGAGGCTAGCTTGAAGTGGCACGACTCCGCCCAGCAATAGTGCAACGGGCAAGGAGGTTGAGAGAACACGCTAATTTACAGCAACTGAGGCACGATAATGAGGCTCTCAGGGAAGGTGGCAACAATGGGGCGCATGAAGCCAGGAAGTTGGGTGATGGATAAAGATAACAAAAAATATGTGTTATATGAATAATGTGATCAACATAAACAATTGTACCTGAATTAAACGTGGTTCAGCGGCCTCGCAAACAACCGATGTTACATGAGTATCGTAGAGCAACTAGTTCTAGAGTACTCGTTCGCTGCCCGGCCCAACAAACACTTTTCTGGGCTCACAGTGCTCCATGTGTCGCATCCACAGTGTTTCTTCGGGGTTTCGTTTTTAAAACTTTTGTGTATGTATTTAGTGTTTAAAATTGGTTTTTTTGGCTTTCTCGACACGTTTTTTCTATACGTTTTGGTGAAAAAAACATATCAAATGCACGACCTTCCCAATCTGCTTCCACGGGAGGCACAAGTCATGCCCTCTCAAATAATGCACGAATGTGCCTTCACGGGAGGCACGGATTAGCTTACGCTGAAGGCACGTCGCGTGCCTCTAAAAAAAAGCATGAGTCGTGCTTTTGAAAAAGGCACGAGTCGTGCTTGTAAAAAAGAGGCACGACCATGTCTCTGCGGGAGCCACGACCGTGCTTGCGCGAAAGACACGCCGCGTGTCTAAAAAAAAGCATCAGACACATCACTTGACGCGCATGAAAAAAATAGACGTATTCGTTGCTACGAGTACTTTATAATTAATGATTTCATAAGCGAAGAGCGAGCTCATTTCCTCGGCAGCCCAACCCAGCCCAGAACCATCTGGTGTGGTCCGTCTACACAAGGAGGTACGGGGGGAGACACGGAGGCTCGGCTCGGCTCTCTCGTCACGGCCTCGGCACCTCCCCAAAAGCACAACCATATCCGTCTTCCATGTGCTCGCGGCTAATTACCATCTGCCACGTGCCATTTCCCGGATACCCTCTCCAAAACCTCTGCCTCCGCAACCGCAACGCTGCAGCCTCCTCCTCCATTCGCCCTACCCTTCCACCCAGCCACCTCCGCCGCCGCGGGGCCAATGGAGTTCACCGGCGCCGCCATATCAGCGCCGTTCGGTTGCCGCACGTTGCGCTGGGGCGGGCAGCGGCCTCACCGGGCGCCCGATGGCAGGAGAAGGCGGGTGAGTCCAGGCCCCGGGGTGGAGCCGTGGATGAACTTCAAGGTGAGCTGCGTGGCCACGGAGAAGCACGACGAGAAGGCGGCGCCGGGGCTGGGGGTGGAGTTCGCCGACGAGGAGGACTACGTCAAGGGCGGCGGCGGTGAGCTGCTCTACGTGCAAATGCAGGCCACAAAGGCCATGGAAAGCCAGTCCAAGATCGCCTCCAAGGTACGACTACTTACCACTGGTAGTATCTTGTTCCTTGTTTTCTTCCCTTATTTAATTTGCTCATTTCTATGCATGTTTTGACGATCCTATTTAATATACTAGTAAGAGATTTTTATCTTCCCGTATTAGAGTTGCTTCAACTTCGGGAGTTATCGCATACAAACTCCCTAACATTAGTCCGTTTTTTTTCTTTGCGATGTACAAAGTTTTATTAAAGTTGAGACACTTATTTTAAAACGGATGGAGCACATAACATTAATCTGTTTGAAAAATGAAGGATTCGATAAACACCACAAGCGTAAAACTAATCAGGGTACTAACATTTGTTATTGAAATAAATTGAATATGCCAGAGCAATCAATCTCACTATTGCAGCGTCTCATATGTATACTATACTAAAACGCAATTGGCATTCCAAATTTTAAATGCAAGTCATGTCATACTAGTGCTACCACGCCTCCTGTTAGTTTAATCTTGAGCTGTAATAAGATTAGGAAAGATATTAGTACTAGTCATAGTAGTCTAGTAGATGCTACGCGATGAGTAGTAGTCCGGTTTGGACTATGCTAGTTTATTAGGCAAGTACTAGTCTGTGTCTAGTAGGTCTAGGCTGAGTCCGGTTTGGAGTTAGAAGTGGATTCGGTGTAGGTATAGGTCGATCGGCTGTGTATATATACACCGCGTGTTAGTTGAGTTTTGTAAGTTGTACCACAGAGAAAACAAGAGCAATAAAAGAAGAGAGGCACGACACGTGCCTTTAGCTAAATTTGTGTTTGCGTGTTCGTGGGTATTTTATGTAAGCGATCTGAAATATTAAATTCCAACAATTGGTATCAGAGCAAGGTCGATCCAATGCCGCGCTTGCCTCGGGGCAGCGCCTGACTAGCGCCTTGAGGCGCGCAATCTAGTCGCTAGGAGGTGCAGCGACGAGAGGAGAAGCGGGCCATGAAGTCGTTGAGTTGTGTTACGGCGACGAGGATCAAGCAATCGTCATTCGGCGGAGCGACAAGGAGGAATACGACAGGTTGTCGTCTACAAGGCGATGGCAGATGATCGTTGGTGGAAGCGGTGGTGCCGAGGTGTTGTGCTGGAAAGCCGTCAAGATCGCCGTCCAGGGAGTTTGAGTCAAGGAGTCGTGTGAGTTTGCATGGTCAGCCATCGTCGTGGCAGTGAGTCGTTGACGTCATGTCCAAGTGGTCGTCTTGATGTTGATTCGTTGGAGTTGAAGGTGTGCATGGTGTTTCGTGAGTCATGTCCATGTCCTCGTGGACCGTCCTGGCTGCGGTCAGTGTGGATTCGGTGGATTTCCGAAGGCGGACGATGGTAGTAAGCCATCGTAAAGCGAGAAGATGTGTGAGCAATAGAGAGTTTATCTATTGAAGCAAGTACGAGGAGTATGATGCGAACCGAGTGCAAGGCAGCGGCCAAGCAATGGCGGCGACACAACATGGCGGAGCAAGAGAGGCGATGCATGTTTCTAGCGGGTCATACTCAACGTATAGACATGATGGTGGTCGATGAGTCAACGAGTCGCGGATCTTCAACGAGTCAAGATCAGGAGAAGCACAGAAGACAAAGAGTCAAGATTAGGGGGTGAATGTTAGTTTAATCTTGAGCTGTAATAAGATTAGGAAAGATACTAGTACTAGTCATAGTAGTCTAGTAGATGCTACGCGATGAGTAGTTGTCCGGTTTGGACTATGCTAGTTTATTAGGCAAGTACTAGTCCGTGTGTCTAGTAGGTCTAGGCTGAGTCCGGTTTGGACTTAGAAGTGGATTCGGTGTAGGTATAGGTCGATCGGCTGTATATATATACACAGCGTGTTAGTTGAGTTTTGTAAGCTGTACCACAGAGAAAACAAGAGCAATAAAAGAAGAGAAGCACGACACGTGCCTTTAGCTAAATTTGTGTTTGCGTGTTCGTGGGTATTTTATGTAAGCGATCTGAAGGATTAAATTCCAACATTAATCTGTTTGAAAAATGAAGGATTCGATAAACACCACAAGCGCAAAACTAATCAGGGTACCAACATTTGTTATTGAAATAAATTGAATATGTCAGAGCAATCAATCTCACTATTGCAGCGTCTCATATGTATACTATACTAAAACGCAATTGGCATTCCAAATTTAAAATGCAAGTCATGTCATACTAGTGCTACCACGCCTCCACGGTGTTTCTGATTTTTGACAAATCAGAGCAGGAATAGTTGTTAGGAGCTCGGGGTCTACCAGGTCTAGGGCGGAGGTTATAGGGGCAGGAGGGAGTTGTGTGCGAGCGAGGGGAAGGACGCCGGCGGCTGGGCGCCGTCGTCGATGTTGCAGGGAGGCAGCGCAGGCAGCGCAGGGAGGAGGCGGCGGCTAGGGCTGGGAACTCCGACTCCTTTAGGAGTCGGCAATAAAGATATGTTTATTGCTTGCCTTCAATATCTGATTACATCTCCTTTATATAATGAAAGTAAGATAACTAGTGGGCTAACCCCTAATTAAGCGTGGCCATTGGGCCTCCTCCGGTGATACGAGACCCCGGTCATAACAATAGTCTTGGGTTGCCATGCTTGTCATTGTTACCTTAACTGGCAGGAGAAGATTACACAATGTCTTTGGTCTTGCATTAATTAATTGCACCTTAGGGAAATGTCTTTTGTGGTGCCTTGATCAATTGCACCTTAGGAAAATGATAACATGTCTATGGTCCGTGGTGTTGAATTTGTTGATTCGGATGTTCATTCTATCCCAATGTCATGCCTTTGACTTGCTTTCTTTGGAAACGCTCTTTCACTATGCTTCGATACGCCCCCTTTTCAAAATTTACTACTCCCTCCGTCCGGAAATAACTGTCGTAAGAGGCAAAAAGATTGAACTAACCAACAATTTTATAATTACATCCTTGACAATTCAAAACAACACATAAACACCCTCCCACCTCCTCCCAGTTGTAGCTCGCTCCCGATCCCCTCCTCCCAGCTCGCGCTCGCTCCAGATCCCCTCCTCCCAGCTCATGATCTCTGCTCCTAATCACTTCCAAAGCAGATCCCCCTGGGAGATCACCGCTCCAGCCGCAGGCCCCTGGGAGATCACCGCTCCAACCGCCCCTGTCCTCCAGGAAGCTTCAGACGCCTGGTGATCACCGATCCAGCCGCCGGCCTCTTCTCCAGGCGAGCTACAGGCCGCCGGCATCTGCTAAAGGCAAGCTCCAGGCCACTTCCATCTCCGGCAGCTCGTCCCCACCCTCCCGACAGCTCCGGCAGCTCGCTGCACCCTCCTGGCTGCAAGGAGAGCTGGATCTCAGCTCTCTCCGGCAAGACGGCAACTCTGGCAGCTCGTCCCCACCCTCCCGGCAGCTCCGGCAGCTCGCTCCACCCTCCTGGCAGCTCCGGCAGTTCGCTCCACCCTCCTGGCAGCTCCGGCAGTTCGTCCCCACCCTCACAGCAGCCTCCGGAAGCTCGTCCCCACCCTCGCAGCAGCCTCCGGAAGCTCGAACCCACCCTCCCAGTGGCGATCAACTGCTTTGAGGTACTCCTGCAATTAAAGTAACACTTGGACAAATGATGCAATGTGGATTACAGAGACAAAACAAACATAAACTGGATCACATAAACTGGCATGCAATTAAAGTAACACTTGGACTACTTCAGAAACGTTTAAGAATACCAGTTTCAGAGCTTTGTATCAGACTATCTGGTATGCATTCAGAAGAGAAAAGAAAAGAAAAGAAGAGCAGCAGGACCATGCAAGGAGAGAAAGGGAAAGAAGAGCAGCAACACCAATCAAGTAGAGAGAGGTAAAGAAGAGCACCAGCAACCTCCTCCAAGTGGCGGCAACTAAAGACCCTGTTTATCTTGACCAAATTGCTCATGATTTTAATAATCTCATTACTTCAGAGGCTAGTTGTTTATAATCCATATGTTTGCAACCATATGTTTATCGTCAAAATTTTTTTGCTTGTGGAGATGCTTGTTAAAATAATCTAAGTTACTCCTAATATGGAGTAAATAATTTAAGTTACTCCTAATATGCAGTAACATTCAATAGTACACCCATCAGTTCTAAATAATCTTAGAAAGAAGATGGATAATTTTAGACAATGACAGTGAAAGATATGGGTTTGACTAAAGATATGGGTTTGACTAAGTATGTACCAGCACGTAGGGAGATCCATCCATGATACATTGCAGAGAATGATGAGCACGTTCGATCTCAGAAATTTAGTGATGGACTATTTAGATTGCACACTGTATCCTGAGCTGAAAAGACAGACAACCCGATCATATGAGGCGACGATAGATACATAAATCTTGCGAATTGAAGCAGTGCATGGCTGCACCTTGATTCCAGCAACGCGTCACAAGCGGAAGGACAGAGTAGGGTGGTTGTGTTGTGTGTTGGCTGCTTCCTCAATGGAAGCCATTGTAGCCTCAACTCTGCTACTAAATCAGCCATTGTTCTCCTGCACAATTGCAAAGCAAAGCAACACCAACTTGAGTAACGGAGCAACATGGGATACAATTTCTAGGGCAAAGTTGGAAGTTTGAAGGATTCTACCATAAGAACAACCACCCATGTACTCACCAGATCGAACCAAACTTGGAGGGAGGAGAAGAGAGATGCGCTTACCAAGGCGCTGGAACTTCTGGGGTCCTCCTTGACCTGGAGATTGTTGGTGCGAATGAGTGGCACCTCCTCCAGGCCTGCAGCAGAGAGTGAGCAGCGCATGGTCGCCCGAGTGAGCAGAGCAAGAAAAGCAGAATCGAATCGAATCGAGAGAGAGGAAGAGAGAAGTGGAAGGAGGGCACCTTGGCAGGGTCGGAGCCGCGTTGTCGCCCGAGGCGTCCACATTGTCCTCTCCTGGCGCGCGAGCGGTTGGGGCGACGCGGCCACCGTCGAGCACGTCCGTCGCTTCAAGAGGGCGCGGAACCGGACGCACCGATCTGGCCGCCGCCTGACCTGTGCCCCCATCTGGTGTTGGTGGTGGTCCGGATCAGGCGACTATGGCTTCGCAGCCACCGGAACCGGCCTCTCCGCCGCCGGATCCAGCGATTTGTCGCCGGCTGGACCGAAAGGTCCAACCTTTCGTCGCGCCGGGTACGTGGAGGGGAGCACGGCGGCGGCGACAAAGAGAGAATGGAACGGAGCTGAGAGAGAGGGGGCGCCGGAGCACAGCAGCTGTGAGAGAGGGAGGGAGAGGGATAGGGCGAGGGCGAGCCGGAGGGGGAACCGGAGCGCAGCGGCGGCGAGAGCGTCGTGGGAGCGAGAGAGATCTTGGAGGAGAGGGTGGACTGCGGGTTGAGACTCAGATTTTCAGAGGACTTTTTCATAAAATCACTAGTTGCGACAGTTATTTCCGGACGGAGGGAGTACTTTCGAGGCAAATCAGTGGCTTATATTAAAATGTACTCCTTACTTTAAAAGAGTAATAAAGATAATTTATATGTGCCCGAACAATAAATTAGCCCTTGTGAGCCTCGAAATAAACATTGTTTTGCCTCGAAAGTTGTAAACTTTTGTAAGAGGGTGTATCAAAACATTCCTCACTAACGTAGCTATAATTCCTATGTAGTAGAAGACGCGGATCTTAGCGACTCACTAATGTCTTAATTTTACCTTTATGGTGGGTTGACTTTGTTGCCTGTGTTTATTACTAGGAAATGAAACTTATTTTGGTTCTAACAAATTTAACAGAACTGCTTGCACAGAAAATAAATAAATACACCATGTACGTGTAGTAAGAATGTTTCAGTCCTTTTACTGATATATTTTGTTCAGTTCTTTTTCTTCAAGGTTACTTAATTAAGTTTCAAAGTTCATTGGCATTGTCATTGTGTACACAAATTTGTGTCTGGTAGTATCTATCAAGTAGTTGATTATGCGTTCTGAATATTTCTTTGCAGCTGTTGCCTATAGCTGATGAAACTTCAGTACTTGATTTGGTTATCATTGGCTGTGGTCCAGCCGGCTTATCTCTGGCTGCAGAATCAGCAAAGAAAGGACTCACTGTTGGTCTCATTGGGCCTGATCTTCCATTCACAAACAATTATGGTGTATGGGAGGACGAATTCAAAGGTAGCACATTATTCACAGCTGTGAAATGCAGCAGCATGTTTGGATAACATCTTTACCAACATGATATTAAATAGTTATACATTTTCTCTTTTTATTTCTCAGATCTCGGCCTGGAAAGCTGTATCGAGCATGTCTGGAAAGATACTGTTGTGTACCTAGACCGTAACAAACCAATAATGATTGGCCGAGCATATGGCCGGGTGGACCGAGACTTGTTGCACGAGGAGTTGCTGAGAAGGTACATTCTATCGTAATGATCTTGGAATTCAGTCTCATCAGGCACCATGATATATATGATTGTTCCTAGTAACGATAATTAAATAATTGGCAGATGCAATGAAGCTGGTGTTACATACCTCAACTCAAAGGTTGAGCAGATCATAGAATCTCCAGATGGACACCGAGTAGTATATTGTGAAAAAGACCGCAAGATACTTTGCAGGCTTGCCATTGTTGCATCTGGAGCAGCATCTGGTAAGCTTCTAGAGTATGAGGTTGGAGGACCACGTGTTTGTGTTCAGACTGCATACGGCGTAGAAGTCGAGGTACACAGCAACTCCGCACAAAGTGCTCCTTATGATTCGTGGTTTATTTCATGTTTTGCATATGTCACTTTATTCATGTCATTCGAGCTGAGAAATTCATATGTTGTTTGTGTCCCAGTTCAATCTTTCAAATGATCTCAAAATTTCAGGTTGAAAGATATCCATATGATCCCAGCTTAATGGTTTTCATGGACTACAGAGATTGTTTCAAAGAGAAGTTCTCACACCCTGAGGAAGCCAATCCAACATTTCTCTATGCCATGGCCATGTCATCGACACGAGTTTTCTTTGAGGTCTATGAAATTTTGTAGCACTGTGTTTCTGTAATGGACACGTTTCCGTACCGATAGGTCACTGACCAAGGTCACGTTTCTGCACAGGAAACATGCTTAGCTTCAAAAGATGCAATGCCTTTTGATCTCCTTAAAAAGAGGTTGATGTCTCGGTTGGATGCGATGGGAGTTCGTATCGTAAAAGTATACGAGGAGGTAACGGGTTTGGAGTTGATATCCATACGGGTTTATGTTGGGCAGGTGTGCTGAATCCTAATTTCAGGAGTGGTCTTATATTCCTGTTGGAGGATCCTTACCTAACACAGACCAGAAAAATCTTGCATTTGGTGCTGCAGCGAGTATGGTCCATCCTGCAACTGGTAAGTACAAATCCTCAACTTGAACTCGTCATTCCTTATTATTTGACACGCATATTAACAATATTGTAGAAAATTCATAGGATACTCGGTGGTGAGATCTTTGTCTGAAGCTCCAAGATATGCTTGTGTGATATCTGATATCTTACGAAATCGTGTCGATTCTGGACAATATTTACCTAGAAGTGATCAATTGCCCAGTCCGTCAATGCTTGGTACATATTTCTTCCTTTGTCTAGTGAATTCAACAGAACAGATAGAATAAAATCACTTGAAGATGTTGTTCAACTTGAATAGGAGAGAAATGAGCACACAAGTGTCTGCTGCTAACCCCTGTCTGGTATTTCAGCATGGAGAACACTATGGCCTCAAGAGCGGAAACGTCAACGCTCGTTCTTCCTGTTTGGACTGTCGTTGATAATTCAACTGGATAACGAAGGCATCCAAACATTCTTCGAAACTTTTTTCCGGTTGCCCAAATGGTAAGAGATTATACGTGCTCGCTCGATGCATTTATTGCTTGGACCAAAGCTCATCGCTTTTAATCGATCGGTCTCTTCAACACAGGATGTGGCGAGGATTCCTCGGTTCGACGCTTTCATCGGTGGATCTCATGATGTTTGCACTCTACATGTTTGCAATCGCGCCAAACAATCTGCGAATGAACCTCGTGAGACACCTCCTATCTGACCCGACCGGCTCGGCAATGCTGAGGGCCTACCTGACCTTGTAAAGCCGTTTCACTAGTGTGTAGAAAGTGTAGAGTGTTCTAGTTGTACATAACATAGTTGAAGTAAAGTGTGGATCTTGTATAGTTGAAGTGAATTTTTGCACTCTCCCCTGGTAGGGGTTTTCTCCATGTCCATGTCCATGTCCATGTCCACGCTTAATTATAGTTTTTGTATCGGTCGGCCGGGAGGCAAAAGTGGGAGCGTGCAAGAATAGCGTGCGGCGGTGGTGTAATCTTGCCCCGCCGCTCTCTAGGCATGCAGGGTGTAGGCAAGGAAGGAAGGGAGCAGGCAGGAGGAGGAAGAGGAGAAGGGAGGCTTCCGTCGCTCCCTCAACCTCTCCTTCCTCTTGTCATCCAACCCATCTTCTGATCTCATCGGACTAGACAAAGATGATGATGCAAGGAAGCCCCCTGAGCCCCGAGGAGCACCGGCTGACCTCGCCGCCGAGCCTGCACCAGCCGGCGTCCACCATCGTCGTTGCCATTGACCGGGACCGGAACAGCCAACTGGCCATGAAATGGGTGGTCGACCACCTCCTCTCCGGCGCCTCCCATATCATTCTGCTCCACGTGGCGGCCCACCATCCTGCAGCCAACCGTACGTCCTACTTCTACTACTAGAATTTTTCTTTTCCATTTCCACTTAGGAGGTGTTTGGCTAGAGAAATGATAACGGTAACGGTAATGTAATCAGGTCACGATGATTTCGAGGTTGTAACGAGTTTTTTCAAAGTTTGTTTGGTTCATTCACATAAAAGAAAGGAATGAATGGTTGCTCTGCTTTTGTTCGGCCCTTCTCGTCACTGGCTTGTTCCCAACCACGACGTATATCAACAAGCCCCGCCGCCCGCAGGCTCACCTTGAAAGCAAACGCTGCCGGCCGTCACTAAGCATGCGTGTTGCCGGCCGCCACCGGTCTCAAGCCTCCCCGGCAGTCTCCGAAAGCAAGCACCGCCGGCCGCTCAGAGCATACGTGCCGCCGGCCGCCCTTAATCTCAAGCACTGCCGGTTGCCGGATCTTGTGCGTCGCGTCATCCCGAGCTTGTGTGCCGCTGGACGCCCCTGAACTCAAGCGTCAGCGGCCATCGCTGATCACAGGCGCCGCTAGCTGGAGATCTCAAGCTTGCCGATGGCTTCAATGGTGGGGATGTGCTGGCTTCGACGGGGGCTTCAGTTCTGGACAAGAAGGAAGGGGAGGGGGAGGGGTCGTAGGGAGGCGGTCTTGGTGGAGCTGGTCGGATTCGGTGACGCGGCGGCGGTGCTGAGCGGCGCGTCGTGAGGGGGAGGAGTAGGGGATCAGTGGGAGTAACCCTTACGGTCTGGCTAATTCTCAGTCGACTGAGAATTAGTTAGGTCTTAGTCGACCGATCCACCATTGATTTTATCTCTGCTTTTAAATTCACAGGAAGGGTTTTTTTGCCTCACATTTTTTCGTTTGTTTTTTTTGTTTGAGTGGGCCTGTACCGGTTCGGCCGCTTTTGGTGGGCTTTGTTTGATTCGGGTGCAATTGCATGTACATAGACCCAGACGCAACTGCATGTCTGTATTTTAATAGAACCGGATGCAGTTGTATGTTCGTAGAACCGACCACAACTGCATGTCCATAGAACCAGGTGCAATTACATGTTCATAGACTCGACCGCAACTGCATGTCTATAGACCCGGGTGCAACTGCATGTCCATAGAACCGGGTGCAACTGCATGTCCATAGACTCGACCGCAACTGCATGTCTATAGACCCGGGTGCAACTGCATGTCCATAGACTCGACTGCAACTGCATGTCTATAGACCCGGGTGCAACTGCATGTCCATAGAACCTACCGCAACTGCATGTCTATAAACCCGGGTGCAACTGCATGTCCATAGAACCCACCGCAACTGCATGTCCATAGACCCGGGCGCAACTGCATATCCATAGAACCGACCGCAACTGCATGTCCGCACACCCGACCGCAACTGCATGTCTATACACTCGACCGCAACTGCATGTCCGCACATCCCGACCGCAATTGTCTTCACACCCGACCGCAACTGCATGTCCACACACCCGGCCGCAACTGCATGTCCGCACACCCGACCGCAACTGCATGTCTATACACTCGACCGCAACTGCATGTCCGTACACCCGACCGCAATTACATGTTTGTACTATGGCGGCGTGTTCATTTTGTGTGTGTGCAATCCACTCAAATTCTACTCTATATTTATGTTTGTTTTAACATCCTGACACACACGTTCTACATGATTGTAGTTGTATTTTCCTCTACTTGTGAACAAATAATAAAATTCCTTACATGTACAACATTTTTTTCTTTTAATTATCCAATTTATTTTTTTGCATGCGCGGATAAAAAAAAGTAAAGGATGCAAGAGCTAGAACAAGCGAACAGATCACCGGTACAGGTGTTGGACTGGCAATATTAATAAACAAAAAAAGCCCCATAACAGACATGAAAACAACCTAAAAAATCAAAGGCACTTAACAAGTCTAACCCACCTACAATGACCCCACCTACAGTGACGTCACTCGACTGAGACCTAACTAGGTCTCAGTCGATTGAAACGTAGACACTCCCTAACCCTTATCAGGGAAGGACGAGCGGTAACGAGTATGTATATGGCTGGACTTGTTTACGAGGGAAACTGATTACAACCTATATAAAACAAACACAGGTAATGTAATCTGTTTACGGTGTAAACAGGTGCCGGCTAAAATCTCGCGGAACAAACACCTCCTTAGTAAGTACTCCAGATGAAATGATGAAATGCGTATGTAGATGGATTTGCCATGGCTGAGACGACACAGGACGCGTTGGAGGCTGAAATGAAGGAGATCTTCGTCCCCTTCAGAGGATTCTGCTCTAGGAACGGGGTGCAAGAATCCGAGGTGATCCTGGAAGAGCCAGACGTTTCCAAGGCCATCATCGACTACATCACCGCCAACAAGATCCAGAGCATCGCTCTGGGCGCGTCCAACAGGAACGCCTTCACCAAGAAATGGAAGAACCCCGACGTGCCGTCCAGCCTCATGAAGGGCGCGCCGGACTACTGCAACATCTACGTCGTGGCCAAGGGCAAGCCCGTCAACGTCAGGCTCGCCAAGTGCGGCGTGCCCGCCGACGACAGCGACTTCGTCCTGGCCACCTACTCCAGGAGGAGCTCCAGGGGTGGCCAGCTGCCGCCGGTCATGCCCGACTCGTGCAGCAGGCGCTCCATCGACAGGCCTGAGCTCACCACGCGGCCGCCGTTCCGCGAGCGCGGCTCCCTGCCGGCGTCCGTCACCAAGCCCTTCCTTCTCTCGCTGTCCGGCACCGACGGCTCCTACCGCTCCGCGCTGCGCTCCAACTCCCACGACCCTTCCAGTAGCAACCTCGACCCCGACTTCGGACAGGCCATGCATTTCTCCTCCATGGACTTTGGGGAGAACCTCGACGCGCTCTCCATGAGCCCACGGGACTCCGGCTCGCCGCTCTCCGCCGTGAGTTCCTCCTTCACTTTCCACCATGGTCATGGTCTTGACATTAATATGGATTGGACTGGACGGTGTATGAAAAAAAAAAGAGAATGGTGTGCAGGCCCAGCGCGAGGTTGAAGCGGAGATGAGGCGGCTCAAGCTGGAGCTGAAGCAGACCATGGACATGTACAACGCAGCATGCAAGGAGGCCATCAACGCCAAGCATAGGGCCAAGGAAATGCACCTGCTCAAGATGGAGGAGGCGCGCCGCCTAGAGGAGGCCCGTCAGGCGGAGGAGGCCGCCCTGGCGCTGGCCGAGATGGAGAAGGTCAAGTGCCGGGCCGCCATGGAGGCTGCCGAGGCTGCGCAGCGTCTGGCCGACCTGGAGGCGCAGCGTCGCCGCAACGCCGAGGTGCGCGCGCGCCGGGAGGCCGACGAGAAGGTGCGCGCCCTGGACGCCATCGCCAACCACGACTTCCGCTACCGTAAGTACAGCATCGACGAGATCGAGCTCGCCACTGAGAGCTTCTCCGAGAGCCTCAAGATCGGCGAAGGCGGTTACGGCCCCGTCTACAGCGCCAGCCTCGACCACACGCCGGTCGCCATCAAGGTGCTCCGCCCGGACGCCCAGCAAGGCCGGAAGCAGTTCCAGCAGGAGGTGGAGGTGCTCAGTTGCATCCGCCACCCCAACATGGTCTTGCTCCTCGGCGCCTGCCCGGAGTACGGCTGCCTCGTCTACGAGTACATGGAGAACGGCAGCCTGGAGGACCGGCTGTTCCGTCGCGGCGGCACGCCGTCACTCCCGTGGTCTCAGCGCTTCAGGATCTCGGCCGAGATCGCCACGGCTCTGCTGTTCCTTCACCAGACCAAGCCGGAGCCGCTGGTGCACCGGGACCTCAAGCCGGCCAACATCTTGCTGGACCGCAACTACGTGAGCAAGATCAGCGACGTCGGGCTGGCGCGGCTGGTGCCGCCGGCGGTGGCCGACAGCGTGACGCAGTACCGGCTGACGGCCACGGCGGGCACCTTCTGCTACATCGACCCGGAGTACCAGCAAACGGGCAAGCTGGGCGTCAAGTCGGACATCTACTCTCTGGGCGTGCTGCTGCTGCAGGTGATCACCGCGCGGCCGCCCATGGGACTCACGCATCACGTCGAGAAGGCCGTCGAGTCCGGAACCTTCGCGCAGATGCTGGACATCACCGTAAAGGACTGGCCCGTTGACGACGCCCTCGGCTTCGCCAAGCTCGCGCTCAAGTGCACCGAGATGCGGAGGAGGGACCGGCCGGACCTGGGCACCGTCATACTGCCGGAGCTCAACCGGCTCAGAAATCTGGGCATCGCCTATGACCAGGCGCGCGCCAACGTGGCTGTTGGCGACAACAGCAGCTCGCACGGGCAGGAGATCACCAGCTCACCCACGGTTGACGGGGGGTCGTGGAGAACGGCGCAAAGCTAGCATTGGCAGGGTTCTCTGTATATAATTAACTCCGTGTCAGATAGAGATCGAGTACAAGAGGAGAGGAGAGGGGCATTATGAATGTCCACGTTCTTTTGGGGGTTAAAAATGGATGCGTTACCTTTTGTGTATGTAGTAGTCTCTCGCATGCTTAACATTGATATGTTTGCAGTTTTTTTTCTGTTACAAAAAGCCGCCTCTGCAATCAAACAATGCATGCAAAATCATCTATTCAAACTTATAAATCAAAGTGCAAGCACAACCTAAGTGTTAAAATAAAGATTCCAATGAAACTGAATTATCACAATCAATATGCAAAGAGGGTTTTGGCTCAGTGATTAGGCATGTAGTCTAACATCTGGGTTTTTTTTTAAGTTCAGTGATTAGGCATACGGTTGTGTAGTCTAACGATTCGGTTTTTTTTAAGTTCAGTGATTAGGCATGCGGTTGTGTAGTCTAACGATCCGGGTTCAATTTATGTAATTGACATGTGATGCACTCGAGTTTTTCTCCATTTGTTAAGGATCAAGCTTGATGTGTGGTGGAATCACATATCTCGGTACTCATTAAAAAGAATCTTTGAGGACCATGCTTATATTGGCACTCATATTAAAAAGGTTGTGTGCCTCTCTAGTTGGTGTAGAGGTTGAGAAGTGAAATTCTCTCCCAATTTTAAGATCATCAAGTCACTTTGGAACAGAACTCGCTCCTGACCCCTCGCGTCGCCACCAGGAGCCCCAGCCTACTGCTAGCATCTCCCAGAGCCTCTGCATAATACCAGTCTTATAACGCCTACAAAAATAACACACACGAAAGAGTGTGAATTTTTTGTTGGGATTCGGAGTAGAAAACAAAAAAATTCGGCACTACGAAGCCAAACCCAAGAACGGATTTAGGAAGATGCAGACAAGGATAGCGATCTTATTACCTTTTGCAACCGTTCAAAGGACGCACTCTCGCAGCGGAAGATGTTGATGAAGAGTTGGAGAAGCTTGAAGAAGAACAATCCCACGAACAGATATAATCCACGTGAAGTCCCTCGAACAAAGATCGAACGCACGATCTCTCTACGGTTGATCCACACGTACGGTGTAGATGATCCGGCAGGGCTTCGCCGTCCAGAGCTCGGCGCCACCGGAGTAGAGAGGAGGGAGGAGCAGCCCTTCGGGGTTATGGTGGAGATTAGATCTAAAGAGAAAGAGAGAGGGGGCAGCCCTTCGGCAAAGATCAATCTAATTGTGTGTAGAAGGGGTGCCCCCATCTCATCTATTTATAGGGGAGGGGGAGGGGAGGCCACCTTGGAGGAGGGGGCAGCCCTAGGGGGCGCGCCCTAGGGTTTCCCCTCCCTTAGGGATGCGCCAAGGGGGGAGAAAGCTTCCTGGAATCTCCCTCCCAGGCGCCTCCCCCTCTTGGGCCCCTTTGGCCCATGTGCTCCCTCCCCACTTGGGCCTTCCAAGTGAGAGGGAGCCCATTGATATTATATTCAATATATTAATTCCAAAACCTTTTGAAAATACATAATAAATGAATATTAAATATATCTAGACCAACTCGGAACTTTTTTGGCCCTCCGGTTTTACCCGATTTTCTTAAACTCTTCCCGATACCTTACCGGGTCTCTGAAATGATTCCGGTTTTCTCATCGATCATAACCCGATCACTACGAGACTTTCGCGGTGTGATAAATACATGATCCTATCACACTAGTACTCAACAGATCAACTACCCTTAAGTGTGTGACCCCATAGGTTCAGGATACGGACATGAACCGAAAACTTATTTTCTCGCGGAACAATAACCGATAGCGGAGCCATGGACACCCATAAAGGTTCCCGCACCTACACGAATATAAATTCGAGTGAACCATAAGCTTAACATGCTAATATTATTTTCTTCACGATACTATACAAAACCTGAGGTGAGATCTTTTAGGTATCTGCATGATTAACCATTAACCATTATACCAAGTCATCCTCCTTCTTGTTTTGTTCCATTTTTATCGTTTAGTATTCCGGTATCCCTTGTGATCAATTCACAGTCTCTAGCCAGATGATGTTGGATACCGTAATACCGAGAGGGCCCATTGAAGTATCTCTCCATCTTTAGAGGAGTGAATTCCCAACTCGAATCGTTAAGTCACTTGACACACTTTCAGGTGTGAGTGATCAAAGCCGTTATTTCCACGCATGTTACGGGTGGTGTTGGGAAAGAGTCAAAACCCACCCTCCGGTATGAAGTTACGAAACATTATTATGGTCATGAGGGACACATGCATATTAACTTTAGATGATTTTACTTATAACATGGAAACAATGTGATCTCAAAGTAAATCATACAATGGGTCGGTTCAGCACCCTTGTTCTGGCAACAATGTGCTCCCATGTGTTACCGGCATTTTCAATGCCCTATGAACAGGAAAACATGTCATCCATAACACACGGGTTAGTCCTAGAGGCAGACTAAGAACACTTTGTGTTTATACTCCACACCTGCATATGGGTTTTCCTCCGAAGACAGTTAACATGCTACTTGGAAAACCTCCGCATAGGCCATTGCAGTTATAGCATAGACATATAAACATTAATAATGAACCTGGAATTATAATAATACAATTTATTATTGCCTCTAGGGCATAATTCCAATAGTCTCCCACTTGCACTAGAGACAATAATCTAGTTACATGATTTGTCTAACACCAATGGCACTACGGTGTTCTTCATGCTTTGCGAGTGGTAGATGCTTAGTCAACGGGTCTGACACATTCAGAGTCGTATCAATCTTGCGTATCTTTAAGTACCCGTCTTTGATGAAATGACGAATAAGGTGGTACTTGCGGTCGACATGCTTGGATTTCTGATGAGCCCTTGGCTCCTTTGCTTGAGCCACTGCGCCAGTGTTATCACAGTATAACTCCAGTGGGTCTCTCACACTTGGGACGACATGAAGCTCGATGATGAAGTTCCTAATCCAAATGCCCTCCTTAGTTGCTTCTGAAGCCGCAATGTATTCCGCCTCCGTTGTAGAATCCGCGACGGTATTCTTCTTGAAACTTTTCTAGCTTATTGCTCCACCATTTAATGTAAATACATAACCTGATTGAGATTTGAAATCATCATGATCAGTCATGAAGCTAGCGTCCGTGTAACCTTTTGCAAGGAGCTCTTCATCACCTCCATTCACGAGAAACAACTCTTTAGTTCTCTTTAGGTACTTGAGTATATTCTTGACAGCAGCCCAATGAACCAATCCAGGGTTGCTTTGGTATCTGCTACAAGCACTAAGTGTAAATGAAACATATGGTCTGGTGCACACCATGGCATACATGATCGATCCAATGGCTGAAGCATATGGATTCTTACTCATCTCTTCTCGTTCTGCAGCCGTCTGAGGCGACTGACTTCTACGAAGTACTGTGCCATGTGACATTAGGAGATTGCCTTTCTTTGCATTCTCCATTCTGAACCTTTTTAGAATCTTCTCACGGTACGTGATTTGGCTAAGCGCTATTAAGCGTTTTGATCTATCTCGATAGATCTGGATGCCTAATACGTATGCTGCTTCGCCCATGTCCTTCATCGAAAAACTATTTTTAAGTGACTCTTTCACTTCATTAAGAAAGTTTTTATCATTTCCAATTAACAATATGTCATCGACATATAGTACCAGAAAAACTCTTGCGCTCCCACTTACTTTCTTGTATACACAAGATTCTCCTTCGTTCTTGATGAATCCGAAACCTTTTACGACTTCATAAAAACGTGTATTCTAACTCCGTGATGCCTGCTTCAAACCATAGATGGCTCTTTGAAGTTTGCATACCTTACCAGCATCTTCTGGACTCACAAAACCTTCAGGTTGTATCATGTATACATCCTCCTCAAGATGTCCATTGAGGAAATCTGTTTTGACGTCCATCTGCCATATCTCATAGTCGAAATATGCAGCGACTGCTAGTAAAATCCGAATAGACTTAAGCATCACTACGGGCGAGAAAGTCTCGTCGTAGTCAACTCCTTGGACTTGTCGAAAACCTTTTGCGACAAGCCGAGCTTTGTAGACGGTCAAGTTTCCGTATCTGTCTTTCTTTCGTTTAAAGATCCATTTGCATTCATTTGGTTTGACTGTTGGGATTCGGAGTAGAAAACAAAAAAATTCGGCACTATGAAACCAAGTCCCAAGATTGGATCTAGATAGATGCAAACACAGTTAGCGATCTTGTTACCTTAACAACCGTTCAAACGGTAGTTCTCTCGCAGCGGAAGAAGTTGATGGAGAGTTGGGGAAGATTGACGCGGTGCAATCCCTCGAACAGATCTGATCCGTGTGACGCCCCACGAACAAATCTAATCCTCAGAAGAATATGCAGAAGTCCCTCGAACAAAGATCGAACACACGATCTCTCTACGGTTGATCCACACGTACGGGTTGGAAGATCCGGCAGGGCTCCGTCGTCCAGAGCTCGGCGCCGCCGGAGTAGAGAGGAGGAAGGAGAATCCCTTCGGCGTAAGGTGGAGTTTAGATCTAATGGATAAGAGAGAGGAGGGGCAGCCCAGAGGTAAAAGAACAAACTTGTGTGTCCTTGAGGGTGCCCCCTCCTCATCTATTTATAGTGGGAGGGGAGGGGAGGCCACCTTGGAGGAGGGGGTAGCCCTAGGGGTGGCGCCCTAGGGTTTCCCTCCCACTTGGTGGGGCGCCAAGGAAGGGGGGAGGAAGCGTTGAGGACCGCGGGTTGACGAGGAAGACGAAAGGAATCCCATCTTTATGGTTGCTGATCAGCTCAGCCCCACGGTGGGCGCCAATTGTTGTAGTTATAGACCTAACAATAGATATAGGGGTAGTGATGGAGCTGTGAAGATCTGTACGCAAAGATGGTGACACAGGGAGAATTTATACAGGTTAGGCCTCTCCTTGGAGATAACAACCTTAATCCTGTCCCAGGTAAACTGGGGTGTTCTTGCTCAAAGTGTCGATCTATTGTCCCTTTCTATGGTGAAAAGGATGGGCTTATATAGAGTGCGCCCTGTCCCTTCACTGCCCAATAATGGGTTTTAATTACAGAGTTAATGGTGGTTGTTATTACAATGAGAAACGTCCCCCCATTACAAGCATTTAAGTAGGGGTAACGCATATGGATTTAATGTCTTGGTGGCTCTTCCTCTTCTTGTCCGAGTGTCGTGCAGCTCGGCTTTTCTTGCTTCCGAGTAACCAGCTTACTCGGTCGGTAGTGCTTTGCTCCGAGTAACGCCTTACTCGGCAAGGTCTTATCCGAGTAGGGCTGCCTTTGTAGTGGTGTCAACCGAATAAGCTAACTATTCAGATGAATCTGATTTTATCCGAGTAGCTTCTTACTCGGATGAAAAAGAAAGAGAAAGAGGTTTTTTGTTTATGTTTTTATTTTATAGATATTTTTCAAGAGGTGGTTCTGCTAGGGATACCCCCTGATATAAGGTTCATGAGGGTATACCCTAGGTATTACCACGATAGTAGCCCCCAAGTGCTTCTGGGTGCTCGTGAGAATTCATGAGGTGCACGGAGATTAACTTCGATAAGAGGCCCGGAAGGACTTTATCAATGTCTGAACTATCCCCTCGGTTATGCGCAGGGTGAGTTGTTTTTGGAAAGATCGGCGACACTCGAGCGTCTCTCGGAAGAGGTGGACTGAGGCCTCGGGAGGCGTGTCTTAGGGTAAAAAGGCCTTAAACCCCATATGTAACCAGATCTGTAAAGTTTGATATTTAAAGCATCAGTTGATGAGCTTTAAATCATATCCCATGGGATATCAATTCTTTACCCCTCACACCGTATCATGCTAATAATCTGGCAATCTGCGTCAGAGACGGATTATAAGTGATTTTGCTTGTTCGGAATTTCTTCTGTGATGCCTACTAGAGCTAGTTCGGGATCTTTCGAAGGTGACTTCCTGACTTAGCAGTTCCGAATGCTGACTTACTCGGATTGATCTTAATGGTCCTTTTCCGAGTGGTGACTTATTCAGAACAGATTTAGAGTGATGAGATCCTTTTCCGAGTTGCGGCTTATTCGGAAAGGTCATTTGCCTATTTTTCTTCCGAGTTAAGATCCTGTTCGGAGACATCATTTTTAAGGGTTTTTTACTTCCGAGCTGTGCCAACTTAAAAAAAATTGTATGTCTTGCTTCCAAGTTGTTTTTCCATGGGAGCAAATCTTTTTTTTGTCAGAGGATCTTTTCTGTCAGATATTCTGTCAGAGCGGTTCCTCGATTTCCACGCCTGTCAGTTATTCTATCATTAACTGCACGCCTTTTAAGGAGGCTAGATTTGGGGGACCGCAACAGGCGCCCTCATTAAGTGCCTTGAAAACTGCGTGAGCCTTCTCCTCGCATCTATAAATATGACTTCCTCTTTCTTCCTCCTCAGTATAGCGCTCGCTCCTGCTTCTCCTCTACTGGTGTTCTTCTAAGTTGAGAGTTTCTCCTCCCGTTGGTGACTTCCCAGGTCTTCTTCGAACCGGCGGGGCTCCCTTCTGCGTGTCCCCTGGCATCATGTCTGCGGGAGAATGGTTGCGTTCCGTTGTCACGACGGAGCTCATCCGGCGGTATCAAGACGAGGGGTTAATCCCTCGCCATGGCTGTCGCCTTCCTGGCCCAGGTGAGGTTGAACCTCACCCTAGAGAGGATGAGCGAGTTCTTCTTCTTTCTCATGTGGATAGGGGATTTTCTCTTCCGCCTCACCCTTTCCTCCTTGATTTCCTTGCTTTCACCGGATCTCAGCTGCATCATATCGTTCCCAATTCTATCACTCTTTTGTCTAGCTTTTTCTCTCTATGTGAGGGCTTTCTTGGGATAGATCCTCATTGGAACCTTTTTCGCACCATCTATACCATAAAGCCCCAAAAGATAAAGAACTCTGGGGAAGCAGAGATAAATCATCTTTGTGGGGGGATGTTCTTGGCGAAGAGGCAAGGTATCCAGTATTTTGCCTCCAGTTTGCCCGATTCTGTGAAGAACTGGCAGAATAACTGGTTCTACTGTAAGGTAGATACCGCCCCTGGCGCTCGGACGCTGCCTCCTTACTCGGATGTCAGGCTGGCCGACTCCCGAGGCTGGAATCCTCGGTTGGTTGCTTCCGAGAAACAGCGTGTTTTACCCTTAATGAGGGAGGTGGTGAGGATGAAGAAGGCAGGGCTAGATGCTATGGATCTTATTGCTCTTTTCGTTAGTCGTAGAATTCAACCCTTGCAAGCCCGAGCTAGGAGGATGTGGGAGTACACAGGGATTGATGATAACACCCGCTATAACAACTCGGCCATGTCTCAGAAGGAGTTTGAACAACTCATGAAGATCATCAGCAGCGTGACTCATGGTGCGCAGATGTCTGGCCGAGTTAGGCCTCTTGATATTAGCCGTCCTCCAGCTCTGGTGATTTGCTTTGAACCGACTAGTCTTTTGAGTGTTGTGATAAATCTTGAGTTTTAATCTGGTTATTTCGTCTATTTTTCAGACGAACATCGCTCCATCTCCAATCCCCCTAGCACCACAGCACCCTGTCGAAGAAGACGAGGACAGCAACAACGACGCGGGACTCGGGGTTGAAGATGACGAGGAGACGGAGTCCGATGTGGTGCCTCCTCGCCCAACTGCCGAGCAGCGCTCCAAGGGTAATCACGACCGTGAGGCAGCTCGGGAAGGATCTGCTCGGGGGACGAAACGTCCCATATCTCCGAGTAAGGGGGAAAGTAGTGGCAAGGCCACCGATCTTAGCCCGAGTCATGGGAAAGTGGCTCCCATGAAACAACGGAAAACGCTTTCTACCCTTGGCGGGAGAAAGGTTAATGCTTCGACGGATGCCGCCGAGATTCCCAGGAAGTCTTCCGGGTCAGGGTCTGTTCAGGCGGCTCCCGCCGCTGTTGCTCCCCCACGACGAGCTCTTAAAACAGCTCGGAAGTAATATCCGACAGCTTTTATTTTTCCTCCTTTGGTGATTTTTGCAAATCTTAACTTTCCTCATATTGCAGTGTTCGTACGAGTGGATCTGAGTCGCTCCCTGGTGTTGAGACTCATGATGCTGCAGCTTATGAAGATGTCAGTAACTGTGTTGTGACTGATTTCCAGGTGCTGGATTCTATTCCGGAGCAAATTCCAGTCGATGGTGAATATTCGTTCTTTGGCTCTAGATTTTATCCTTGCTCCGTGCTCTTGCTTACAAGTTTTCTTTTTGTTAGATATGGATGTTGGCCTTGACGTAGACCCGATCCCTACTGCAAATGTGGCGACCTTCCCTTCTTCCAGCGCCCCGGCTGCTCCAGAAGCTTCTACCGATCAGGAGGTTATTGCCCCTACGCCAGTTCAACCTGTCACTTCGGGGGTGGATGCCGAAAACACGCCTGTTCCTCCTGCTACCTCGGGGGTGACAGGCGCCGGAAAGAGTTCTACTGTTTCTGTTGCAGCCTCAGGCGGAATTCGGCCTCCTCCTGCTTCCGTCTCGGTTGATACCTCGATTGAGGATGCCACAGTAGATGGATTGAACGAGTCTCTGACGAAGGCCTTGGAAATTGAGCTGCGGTTACGTGAGTTAGCCTCCGACGCTGGGATGATGAAGACTAAGTTGCATGTAAGTACTTATGCAAGCCTTGTACCCACTGGGTGTGCGGATTCAATTTCCGAGTTGTTTTTTGATAGACTTCCCGTGGGGGCATTACTTAATGCACCCAGTGGGTGTAGCCCCCAAGGCTCCGAGTAACTTTCTTGAGGTTACTTGGAGTCTTATGTTGTAGATGCTATTGGCTTGATAATCGTCCAGTGGGGGCACTTCTTAGTGCACCCACTGGGTGTAGCCCCCAAGGCTCTGAGTAACTTCTTAAAGTTACTCGGAGGCTTATGTTATAGAGACTGTTGGCTTGATAATCTTCCAGTGGGGGCACTTCTTAGTGCACCCACTGGGTGTAGCCCCCAAGGCTCCGAGTAACTTCTTGAAGTTACTCGGAGTCTTATGTTGTAGAGTTTTTTTGATTTGGATGATTTTTCCTGTGCCAGGAGGCTTGCAAACTTGGCACTGATTTTGTGAAACTACAAGAAGAACATGAAGCTTTGAAGAAAAGGCATGCTGAGGATAATGGTAAGGCTATGTTTCTGATAGGAAATTAGGAGTTTCCAAATTGTTCTCCATGTGATGTTTCTAACAGCTCAATCTGCAGAGGCTGCAAAGAAAGCATTTGATGCGAAGGTGAAAGAAAATGATGAATTTGTCAATAAAATGAAAAAGGAGATTGAGAAAACTGAGAAACGTGCGAAGGAGAAGAAGGTTTTGGATAAACAAGTGGCCAGCCAGAAGAAGGCTCTTGAAGAGAAAGATGCCACTATCTCCCAGCTTCAATCCGACCTACAGAAACTGTCCAAGCTACGCTCTAAAGATAAGGAGAACCATGAAGCTGAGCTGGCAGCAACTCGGGAGTCTGTCAAAAAAGCTGAAGAGTACTGTGCCGGGAGATTTGCTTCGTTTAGTGAGATGCTATCCAGTAAGTTGTTTTCCTTGCATCGTGCGTCCGACTTGTTGCTGCTAAGTCATCTCGTTTGATTTTTACAGTTGTTGTGTTTTTGCAGTTTATTCCACCAATCCTGAGGCGGAACAGGCGCGTATGGCCGAGTTTGCCGAGCTGATGAAGAAGGACAATTACACTCCCAAGACGACAGAATTTTCCTTGTCCAAAGGCCTTCTGACCATGAGGTGCGCGAGTGCAAAGAAATATGCTGAAGAAACCATGGGTGCCACCCTAGGTTTGAAGAATTACATCTCGCCTACTGAGGAGAATCGTGTTCATCTGGATATAGTTGTTCCTCTACTTCAAGCAGCTCCGCAGCAAATTGCTCGTTGGAAAAGGTCTTCAGCTCGGAGTGGCGCGAATTATGCTCTGGCCCTGACTAAAGCTCTTTTTTCAGAGAAAATCCATAATCTGGAACGAGTCGGAGATGGTGACCCAGAGCATGGTCCGAGCTGCACGACCTTCTTGTCCCGTTATGTTGAGACTGCGAGTCGTATTGCGAAGATGCCAGATCTTGATTTCTTCGTGGAATCTACTGGAGTTACCGGTGAGTCTGATGAGGCTAGTGATGCCTGATCATGCTGGGAGACAGATCATTGAATTTGCCTTGGAATGCTGAGAGGTTTTGTAATAAATAGTTTATGTCTTATTATTGTGCCCTGGGTGCACAATTTGTCTCGAAAACTGCCGTCCTTTATTAAGAAGGCCTGACTCTGAGGTGTTGATGTGTTTTGCTATAACCAGTTATCTGCAAGGATATAGAACTATGTTTCTGAAATCATTGTTCCTCCTTTCTCTCTGGTTTTTGAAGTACTTGTTGAGCAACTTAGTAAAATGCGGCTTAAGCTTCCATCCGAGTTGTGTACAGTTCGGATAAGGAACTGGAGTTTTGTCGTGACGTTAAGTAGCCCCCAAGTTTCAGAAGAACCTGTTAGATAACTTTAGCTAAGTTTTGCTTAAGCTTTCGTCCGAGATGCGTACAGCTCGGACGAAAAAACTTGGATTTTTCGCAACGTTAAGTAGCCCCCAGGTTTCGGAAAAACTTGTTGGGCAACTTAGTTAAGTTTTGCTTAAGCTTTCGTCCGAGCTGCGTACAGCTCGGACGAAAAAACTTGGATTTTTCGCAACGTTAAGTAGCCCCCATGTTTCAGAAATACTTGTTGGGTAACTTAGTTAAATTTTTCGTAAGCTTTTTGCCGAGCTGCTTACAGTTCGGACGAACAACTTGTTGGGTAACTTGCTATAACCAGTTATCTGCAAGGATATAGAACTATGTTTCTGAAATCATCGTTTTTCCTCTTATTCTCGGGTTTTCAAGGTTTTTAGTAGAAGTCAGCTTAAGCTTTTGTCCGAGCTGCGTACAACTCGGACGAAAGCTTGAATTAAGAATGCAATTGATGAAGGCAGAATCTCTTTATTGAATCGATTGATAAGAATCTCATGCATAGAAGCGTCGTAACATTTGGGCATTCCATGCATGTGGTTCTTCTCTATTATTCGATACATCATATAGCCGATAGGCTCCATTACCTAAGACTCGGGTTACAATGTAAGGACCTTCCCAGGGAGGGGCTAGCTTGTGATCAGAGATTTGCTTGACACGCAAAACCATGTCACCTTCCTGAAAGGAGCGAGCTCGGATATGACGCTCGTGATATATTCGAAGATCTTGTTGGTAAAATGCCGAGCGTGTTAGGGCTAAGTTCCTCTCTTCTTCTAAAAGGTCAATACCATCCTGCCGAGCTGTCTCGGCTTCTTCTTCAGTATACTGAGTTATTCGAGGAGCATTGTGCTTCAGGTCACTCGGCAGGACAGCTTCTGCACCATACACCAGGAAAAAGGGGGTCGCCCGAGTGGACCGGTTTGGAGTCGTTCTCAATCCCCACAATACTGAGGGTAGCTCTTCAACCCAGGCTCCTGCTGCTTCCTTTAGTTCCCGCATAAGACGTCGTTTGATTCCTTTCAAGATCAACCCATTTTCTCGCTCTACCTGGCCATTGGATTGAGGGTGTGCCACTGAGGCGAAGTTTACTCTGGTACCCATGTTCCAGCAAAACTGCTTGAACTCGGCTGAATTGAAATTCGACCCGTTGTCGGTGATGATATCGTGGGGAACACCGAAACGGTGTACAATGCCCTGGATGAAGCTAACTGCAGCGGCTGAGTCTAAGCTTTTTATTGGTTTTGCCTCTATCCATTTTGTGAATTTGTCTACAACTACTAGGATATGTGTAAATCCTGATGTGCCTGTTCTGAGTGGCCCTATCATGTACAAACCCCATGTAGCAAAAGGCCATGCTAGAGGTATTGTCTTCAACTCGGATGCTGGCTTGTGTGGCTGATTTGCGTAAAACTGACATCCTCTGCAATGATCGACAATGTTCTTGGCATCCCTTAAAGCATTGGGCCAGAAGAATCCTGCTCGGAAAACCTTGGCCACTAGTGTCGGACTTGACGCATGGTGACCGCATTCGCCTGAATGTATGTCTTGTAAGATGAGTCGACCTTCTTCTTCCGATATGCACCGCTGGGGAAGTTTTGTAACACTGTTTCTGTACAACTCATTGTTGATCACGGAGTACGATTTTGCTTTTCGCACTACTTGCTTGGCTTCTACTTCGTCATCTGGAAGCTCTTGCTTTTGTAAGTATCTCATAATGGGCAAGGACCACTCGGGAGGGATTACCTCTATGTCAAAAACAAGAACCACAATTGCAGGAATATCTTCTTTGTCCGGAATGTTCTCATCTGGCAACATGCTTGGATCGGCATCCGAGTAGGGATCTTCCGTCACAGTTGGGGCGTGTATGTGCTCCAGATAAACTCCTGGGGGGATTTCCCCCCGAGTTGATCCTAGCTTGGCTAAGTCATCCGCTGCCTGGTTTTGTGCCCTTGGGATATGATGGAGCTCCAGCCCATCAAATTTTTTCTCCAGTTTTCTGACTTCTACACAGTAGGTTGTCATTGCTGGGCTCCTTATATCCCATTCTTTCATGACCTGATTGATCACCAGGTCGAAGTCTCCAAAAATCATCAACCTTCTGATTCCAAGTGAAATGGCCATTCGTAATCCATACAAAAGGGCCTCATACTCGGCCTCGTTGTTTGTTGCTGGGAAATGGATTTGAAGGACGTATCTCCTTTCGTCCTTTCTTGGGGAGACCAGCACTACTCCTGCTCCTGCCCCATTTAACATCTTTGACCCGTCAAAAAACATAGTCCAGTGCTCAGGGATTGGTTATGGGATGCTCTGTGCTTCTGTCCATTCGGCCAAAAAATCTACCAAAGCCTGTGACTTGATTGCCTTCTTGGGTTGATAATGAATATCGTATGGTAAAAGGTCTAATCCCCATTTTGCAATTCTGCCCGTAGCGTATCTGTTATTCATGATTTCGGCCAAAGGAGCTTCTGATACTACTGTAACCGAGTGGTCTTGGAAGTAGTGAGCCAACTTTTGTGATGCCAAGTGAATTCCCATTGCCAGCTTCTGGTAATGAGGATATCGTTGCTTGGATGGTGTGAGGACCTCGGAGATGAAATACGCAGGCCTTTGAATCTTCTGTATTTTTCTTTCCTCTTCTCTTTCCACCACTATGGCTATGCTGACGACTTGGCTTGTGGCTGCAATGTACAATAAGAGTGGCTCCTTTTCTTTCGGTGCTGCGAGAACCGACCGAGTTGATAACTGCTTTTTCAATTCTTCAAAGGCCTCCTGGGCTTCTTCGGTCCACTTGAAGTTTGACGACTTTTTCATTAGCTGATAGAGGGGGAGTGCCTTTTCTCCGAGTCGGGAAATGAATCGACTGAGTGCTGCAAGGCACCCTGTTAGCTTTTGGACATCTCGGAGCTTTTGAGGCGGCTTCATGTTCTGAATTGCTGCTATCTTCTCTGGGTTGGCTTCAATTCCTCTTTCAGAAACCATGAATCCGAGTAGCTTTCCTGCTGGAACACCAAATACACATTTTGCTGGATTTAATTTGATGTTATAATATCGAAGACTCTGAAAGGTTTCGGCCAGGTCGGCCAGTAAGTTACTTCCCTCAGCTTTCTTAATTACAATGTCGTCAACATACACTTCGACATTTCTACCGATCTGACAGATCAAACAATTTTGCATCATGCGCTGATATGTAGCCCCCGCATTTTTAAGTCCGAATGGCATGGTGACTTAGCAGAAACAACCAAAAGGAGTTATAAATGCGGTTAATATTTCATCTCGTTCATATAATCGGATTTGATGATAACCCGAGTATGCATCGAGGAAACACAATCTTTCACACCCAGATGTGGAATCCACAATTTGATCGATGCGAGGAAGAGGGAGGTGATCTTTTGGACAAACTTTTTTGAGATGACGGAAATCAACGCAAGTTCTCCAAGATTTATCTTTCTTTGGAACAATCACATGATTTGCTAACCACTCTGAGTGGAAGATTTCCTTGATGAATCCAGCTGCTAGCAATCTTGCTATTTCTTGTCCAATGGCTTTTCTCTTTTCTGAAGAAAAAACATCTAAGGGACTGTTTTACTGGTCTTGCTTTTGGGTCAACCCGCAATTTGTGCTCAGCCAACTCCCTTGGGACTCCGGACATGTCAGATGGCTTCCACGCGAAGATGTCCCAATTCTCACGGAGGAAGTTGATGAGCTCAAATTCCTATTTAGGATTCAGATCAGTGGTGATGTTGGTGAACTTGTCCTCATCGTCAGGATGGATCCGCACTTTTTTGGTTTCTCCTGGTGACTCGAACGAAGATGATTTCTTGGGCTGCAACAACTCGGATGCGTCGACGGCTTTCTTCAACTCGGCTAACTCTACTTCTGCCATTTGTTGGTCGGCTATTAATGATCCTTTTTGCAGCAACTCTTCTGCTTGTTTATAATCTCCAAATACGGTGATCACACCGCTAGGGCCTGGCATCTTTAACTTCAAATAAACATAGCAAGGAATCGCCATAAATTTTGCATAAGCGGGCCGTCCGAGTAGCGCGTGATAAGCACTCGGAAAGTCGACTACTTCGAAGGTAATCTTTTCCTTCCGAAAATTATCAGGTGTACCGAAGACTACATTCAGAGTAATCATTCCTAGCGAGTGTGCTTTCTTTCCCGGGATGATCCCGTGAAATTCCAAGTAACTGTTACTGAGTTTAGACATCGGGATGTTCATGCTTTTTAAGGTACTAGCATATAAAATATTTATGCCACTGCCTCCATCCATCAAGACATTCCTCAGCCTAAAACTGCCATTTCCTGTTTCCACCAATGGGTCAACTATCAGAGCGTGTCTTCCAGGGTGAGGGATATGAGGGGGATGATCCGATTGATCAAACGTAATCGGAACATTTGTCCACTTCATATAACTCGTAACGGCTGGAGCAGCAGTGTTAACTTCTCTGAACCTCAACTTTTCAATTCTCTTTGATTCTCGGCCTGCAAAAATGACCAGAACTCCGTCTTCCCGAGGAAAACCTTCACTGTCCAGATCTGGACTTCCTTCCTTTTTCTTTCCCTTGTCCTGCTGTGGCCCGGTCTTTGCATTTTGCGCAGCTCTCTTGATCAGTCGGCACTGCCTAGCGGTATGCTTCGGGAAAACTGTCTTTCCTTCAGCATCTTGGGTGGTATGAAGAGGACAAGGCTGGTTTAGGATATCATCATCATTTGAAGGCCTTTTCTGACGAGGCTGCCACTCCTTCCTTGGCTGATTTTTGCTATGGATCCCTGCCGCATTTGCGGCCGCTACCAATTCGGTGTCTGTTGGTGCTCCTTCTGCCTTTCTTTTACCGCCCCACCTCCATTCTTTTGCTTGGGGTTGGAGGCCGAGTTGTTACCACTTCGATACTGCTGAGACTTCTGCCGAATTTCCTCTTCCCCATTAGCATATTTGTTTGCGATTTCCATCAATCTGCTAAGTGAAGTGACATCAGGGGACCTTGCGAGCTTCAAGCTTAACTCCTTATACTTGACACCTGGCTTAAAGGCATGAATTGCTTGGAACTCGGAGACTCCTTCTACCGAGTTGTGGAGTGTGATTCATCTCTGAATATATTCTCGAGTGGGCTCATTGTGACCTTGAGTGCATAACTGCAATTCAGTCAGCCCTCCAGGTCTCTTGTAGGTTCCTTCGAAATTCTTGACGAAAACTCTGACTAGATCTTCCCATACCCAAATGCTGTTTGGTGGAAGCTGGTTTAGCCATGTCCGAGCTGAGCCTTCCAGCATCAGGGGAAGGTGCATCATGGCTATCTCATCTCCACCACCTCCTATCTGGACTGCTATTCTGTAGTCATCTAACCATGTCTGCGTCTTAGCGTCACCCCGGTACTTCTCAACTCCTTGCGCTATCCTGAAGCGAGGGGGAATCGGGGTTGACCGAATTCTCTCACTAAAACAGACGGGGCCTGTAGCCATCAGATAACTAACTTGATCTTGTCGATACATCCTGGCACGATCTACTCGATTTTGTACTAAATGGCTTCGAGCATCATCTTCAATATCTCGGTAACTTTCCTCTTGATGATCCACTCGGCGTCGTTCTTGGTCCCTCCTCCAAGCTGCGTAGTCTTCATCTCTTCTCCGAGCTGCGTAGTCTTCATCTCTTCTCTGAGCTGCGTAGTCTTCATCTCTCCTCCGAGCTGTATGCTCATCACCTCTTCGAAACTCTGGGTTCCGGAACTGTTCATGGCGATATTCATCATGAGGATCCCCCTTGTTCCGAGGTGAATGATTTCTGTTTCTTCAGGGAGTATAAACAGACTGAGAGGTGCCCGTGAGGGGAGGCTGAGAGTGAACTTGCTTTAGTGATTGACTGACTTCAGCGTTCTGCTCCACTGCTTTTTGCAACAGGAATTCTAAGTGCTCTATTCCTTCAGCTGCTGAACCACTCGGCTGCAAGGAATTTGCAATACGAGTAGCTGCTATTAGATTTTCCATTGGAGTATCCAGAGCTCGAAAGGATCGATTTTCGCCATTCCCCCTCAGTTGCCGGCTGGTTCTACTCTGCTTGAGGCGGGCCACCTCCCGAGCCTGATGTTCCAATGTATTCTGTAGTTCGGTTAGACGTTGCCGTTCAGCTAAATTGGTTAGCCTGGCTGCCTCTAAGTGTTGCCCTTCTGGAGTCGAGGTGTCTATGGGGGTTTGCAACATCTGCTCTGCTGCTTCTGCCGTCGCTTGTTCTTCCCGAGTAAGGGGCCGTCGACTGGGACCTCCAAGCTCTAGACGCCTGAAAGCAGATGTCCGCCGACGTCCTCCTCCGAGTGGTATCTCTTCATTGCCCCGAGCTACTTCGTTAGTTCGATCTCCGCCCTCTCTGGTTAGTGACCCCTGAGGTGGTGGAGTTCCGGCCATACAAACTTCTGCCATGGTGACAGGAGAATCGTTGCTCCCTTCTTGTTCGGCCTCCGGCTCCGGGTCAGACATCAGAGGGTCTTCATCGTCGCCGGAGTTGAAGATGTGCAAGAGTGATGCAGTCGGACCTTCCTTTGCGATCAGCTCGCTAATGGCCTGCTGAGCTGACTCCACAGAATCGATGACTGTCACCTGCTGAATCGGGCGGGGCTTGTTTCGATAAGGAACGCGTGGGAGGCCTGACCTCTTCTTCTTGTGGTGGATAGGCCACAGAACCTGGGTCTGAGGACGTGCTGGTAACTGGAGGCGAAGAGCCCCCGATGCGTCGGCTTGAAAGTGTACGCTACCCCTTGAGGGCAGCAGCTGCGCCTGGAGCGGCGCATCCGCCATCCAAGCGGAGTCGTCGGCCACAAAGGCTAGCGATCCAAAGAGAAAACTCTTGCCGTGGACGAGTTGAGGACCGCGGGTCGACGAGGAAGACGAAAGGAATCCCATCTTTACGGTTGCTGATCAGCTCAGCCCCACGGTGGGCGCCAATTGTTGTAGTTATAGACCTAACAATAGATATAGGGGTAGTGATGGAGCTATGAAGATCTGTACACAAAGATGGTGACACAGGGAGAAGTTATACAGGTTAGGCCTCTCCTTGGAGATAACAACCTTAATCCTGTCCCAGGTAAACTGGGGTGTTCTTGCTCAAAGTGTCGATCTATTGTCCCTTTCTATGGTGAAAAGGATGGGCTTATATAGAGTGCGCCATGTCCCTTCACTGCCCAATAATGGGTTTTAATTACAGAGTTAATGGTGTCTGTTATTACAATGAGAAACGTCCCCCCATTACAAGCATTTAATTAGGGGTAACGCATATGGATTTAATGTCTTGGTGGCTCTTCCTCTTCTTGTCCGAGTGTCGTGCAACTCGGCTTTTCTTGCTTCCGAGTAACCAGCTTACTCGGTCGGTAGTGCTTTGCTCCGAGTAACGCCTTACTCGGCAAGGTCTTATCCGAGTAGGGCTGCCTTTGTAGTGGTGTCAACCGAATAAGCTAACTATTCGGATGAATCTGATTTTATCCGAGTAGCTTCTTACTCGGATGAAAAAGAAAGAGAAAGAGGTTTTTTGTTTATGTTTTATTTTATAGATATTTTTCAAGAGGTGGTTCTGCTAGGGATACCCCCTGATATAAGGTTCATGAGGGTATACCCTAGGTATTACCACGACACTAGGGTTTCCCCTCCCTTAGGGAAGCGCCAAGGGGGGGGAGAAAGCTTCCTGGAATCTCCCTCCCAGGCGCCTCCCCCTCTTGGGCCCCTTTGGCCCATGTGCTCCCTCCCCACTTGGGCCTTCCAAGTGAGAGGGAGCCCATTGATATTATATTCAATATATTAATTCCAAAACCTTTTGGAAATACATAATAAATGAATATTAAATATATCTAGACCAACTCGGAACTATTCCGGCCCTCCGGTTTTACCCGATTTTCTTAAACTCTTCCCGATACCTTACCGGGTCTCTGAAATGATTCCGGTTTTCTCATCGATCATAACCCGATCACTACGAGACTTTCGCGGTGTGATAAATACATGATCCTATCACTCTAGTACTCAACAGATCAACTACCCTTAAGTGTGTGACCCCATAGGTTCAGGATACGGACATGAACTGGAAACTTATTTTCCCGCGGAACAATAACCGATAGCGGAGCCATGGACACCCATAAAGGTTGCCGCACCTACACGAATATAAATTCGAGTGAACCATAAGCTTAACATGCTACTATTATTTTCTTCACGATACTATACAAAACCTGAGGTGAGATCTTTTAGGTATCCGCATGATTAACCATTAACAATTATACCAAGTCATCCTCCTTCTTGTTTTGTTCCATTTTTATCGTTTAGAATTCCGGTATCCCTTGTGATCAATTCACAGTCTCTAGCCAGATGATCTTGGATACCGTAATACAGAGAGGGCCCATTGAAGTATCTCTCCATCTTTAGAGGAGCAAATTCCCAACTCGAATCGTTAAGTCACTTGACACACTTTCAGGTGTGAGTGATCAAAGCCGTTATTTCCACGCCTGTTACGGGTGGTGTTGGGACAGAGTCAAAACCCACCCTCCGGTATGAAGTTACGAAACATTATTATGGTCATGAAGGACACATGCATATTAACTTTAGATGATTTTACTTATAACATGGAAACGATGTGATCTCAAAGTAAATCATACAATGGGTCGGTTCAGCACCCTTGTTCTGGCAACAATGTGCTCCCTTGTGTTATCGGCATTTTCAATGCCCTATGAACAGGAAAACATGTCATCCATAACACACGGGTTAGTCCTAGAGGCAGACTAAGAACACTTTGTGTTTATACTCCACACCTGCATATGGGTTTTCCTCCGAAGGCAGTTAACATGCTACTTGGAAAACCTCCGCATAGGCCATTGCAGTTATAGCATAGACATATAAACATTAATAATGAACCTGGAATTATAATAATACAATTTATTATTGCCTCTAGGTTATAATTCCAATAGTCTCCCACTTGCACTAGAGACAATAATCTAGTTACATGATTTGTCTAACACCAATGGCACTACGGTGTTCTTCATGCTTTGCGAGTGGTAGATGCTTAGTCAACGGGTCTGACACATTCAGAGTCGTATCAATCTTGCGTATCTTTAAGTACCCGTCTTTGATGAAATGACGAATAAGGTGGTACTTGCGGTCGACATGCTTGGATTTCTGATGAGCCCTTGGCTCCTTTGCTTGAGCCACTGCGCCAGTGTTATCACAGTATAACTCCAGTGGGTCTCTCACACTTGGGACGACATGAAGCTCGATGATGAAGTTCCTAATCCAAATGCCCTCCTTAGTTGCTTCTGAAGCCGCAATGTATTCCGCCTCCGTTGTAGAATCCGCGACGGTATTCTTCTTGAAACTTTTCCAGCTTATTGCTCCACCATTTAATGTAAATACATAACCTGATTGAGATTTGAAATCATCATGATCAGTCATGAAGCTAGCGTCCGTGTAACCTTTTGCAAGGAGCTCTTCATCACCTCCATTCACGAGAAACAACTCTTTAGTTCTCTTGAGGTACTTGAGTATATTCTTGACAGTAGCCCAATGAACCAATCCAGGGTTGCTTTGGTATCTGCTACAAGCACTAAGTGCAAATGAAACATCTGGTCTGGTGCACACCATGGCATACATGATCGATCCAATGGCTGAAGCATATGGATTCTTACTCATCTCTTCTCGTTCTGCAGCCGTCTGAGGCGACTGACTTCTACGAAGTACTGTGCCATGTGACATTAGGAGATTGCCTTTCTTTGCATTCTCCATTCTGAACCTTTTTAGAATCTTCTCACGGTACGTGATTTGGCTAAGCGCTATTAAGCGTTTTGATCTATCTCGATAGATCTGGATGCCTAATACGTATGCTGCTTCGCCCATGTCCTTCATCGAAAAACTATTTTTAAGTGACTCTTTCACTTCATTAAGAAAGTTTTTATCATTTCCAATTAACAATATGTCATCGACATATAGTACCAGAAAAACTCTTGCGCTCCCACTTACTTTCTTGTATACACAAGATTCTCCTTCGTTCTTGATGAATCCGAAACCTTTTACGACTTCATAAAAACGTGTATTCTAACTCCGTGATGCCTGCTTCAAACCATAGATGGCTCTTTGAAGTTTGCATACCTTACCAGCATCTTCTGGACTCACAAAACCTTCAGGTTGTATCATGTATACATCCTCCTCAAGATGTCCATTGAGGAAATCTGTTTTGACGTCCATCTGCCATATCTCATAGTCGAAATATGCAGCGACTGCTAGTAAAATCCGAATAGACTTAAGCATCACTACGGGCGAGAAAGTCTCGTCGTAGTCAACTCCTTGGACTTGTCGAAAACCTTTTGCGACAAGCCGAGCTTTGTAGACGGTCAAGTTTCCGTATCTGTCCTTCTTTCGTTTAAAGATCCATTTGCATTCAATTGGTTTGACTGTTGGGATTCGGAGTAGAAAACAAAAAAATTCGGCACTATGAAACCAAGTCCCAAGATCGGATCTAGATAGATGCAAACACAGTTAGCGATCTTGTTACCTTAACAACCGTTCAAACGGTAGTTCTCTCGCAGTGGAAGAAGTTGATGGAGAGTTGGGGAAGATTGACGCGGTGCAATCCCTCGAACAGATCTGATCCGTGTGACGCCCCACGAACAGATCTAATCCTCAGAAGAATATGCAGAAGTCCCTCGAACAAAGATCGAACGCACGATCTCTCTACGGTTGATCCACACGTACGGGTTGGAAGATCCGGCAGGGCTCCGCCGTCCAGAGCTCGGCGCCGCCGGAGTAGAGAGGAGGAAGGAGAAGCCCTTCGGCGTAAGGTGGAGTTTAGATCTAATGGATAAGAGAGAGGAGGGGCAGCCCAGAGGTAAAAGAACAAACTTGTGTGTCCTTGAGGGTTCCCCCTCCTCATCTATTTATAGTGGGAGGGGAGGGGAGGCCACCTTGGAGGAGGGGGTAGCCCTAGGGGTGGCGCCCTAGGGTTTCCCTCCCCCTTGGTGGGGCGCCAAGGAAGGGGGGAGGAAGCTTCCTCCCTTAGGAGGAAGTTTCCTCCTAGGGCCTCCCCCTCTTGGGCTCCTTTGGCCCATGTGCTCCCTCCCCACTTGGGCCTTCCAAGTGAGAGGGGGCCCATTGATATTTAATCCCTTAATTCTAAAACAACTCTAGAATTCACAATAAATAAATATTAAACATATTTAGACCATCTCAGAACTTTTCCGGCCCTCCGGTTTTACCCGGTTTTCTCAAAACTCTTCCCGGTGCCCCGAAACAATTCCGGTTTTCTCTCCGATTAAATCTCAATCACTCCATAACTTTTCCGGTGTGTTATACTCGTGCTCCTATCACTCTAGTACTCAAAAAATCTACCACCCTTAAGTGTGTGACCCCATAGGTTCGGTAGAATACGGACATGAACCAGAAACTGACTTTCTTCGGATAAATAACCAATAGCGGAGCGATGGACACCCATAATGGTTCCCGCACCTACACGAATATGAATTCGAGTGAACCTCTGGTTGACATGCCAATCCCTTTGCTACACGATACTTTACAAAACATGAGGTGAGATTATATAGGTATCCGCATGATCAACTCATTAATCATTATACCAATTATCCTCATATCGGTTTTGTTCTTTTCTCGTTCACGTATTCCATATCCCATGTGATCTATTCACAAAGTATCCGGCCGGATGTTGGTGCATACGTAATACCGAGAGGGCCCAAAGAATATCTCTCCTGAGAAGGAGGAGAAAATCCCAACTTGAATCAAGTACCTAAACATACTTTTGAGTGTGAGTGAGCAAAGACGTTATAGCCACACCTGTTACGGGTGGTGTTAGGACAGAGTCAAAACCCACCCTTCGGTATGTAGGTACTTAACATTCTCATGGTCTATAAGGATACATGCAAATGTCAACTCATCTGATGATTTAACTCATAATACAATGATGATGAAATCTCAAAGCAAATCATACAATTGGGTCGGTTCAGCACCCTTGTTCTGGTAACAATGTGCTCCCATGTATTATCGGCATATTCAATGTCCTATGTTAGGAAAACATGACATCCATAATACACAGGTTAGTCCTAGAGGCGGACTAAGAACACTTTGTGTTTATACTCCACACCTGCATATGGGTTTTCCTCCGAAGGCAGTTAACAAGCACTTGGAAAACCTCCGCATAGGCCATTGCAGTTATAGCACAGACATATAAACATTAATTAATGAACCTGTAATTATAATAATACATTTTATTATTGCCTCTAGGGCATAATTCCAACAGTCTCCCACTTGCACTGGAGACAATAATCTAGTTGCATGGTTTGCTCAGACCAATGGAACTTTGGTCTTCATGCTCGCTTTTGGTATAGACTTTGTCACTGAGCTTAACGTTTTTAGGCTCGTCTCAATCCTACGTATCTTAATGTACCCTGACGAGAGGGTGACCCCATGACTCCTGCGTATGAGGATAACCGGTGCATATGAAGACAGAGGGCCCGCTGGGAAGGCACGACAGGCCCACGATTGGCCCAACCAAGCACCGACGCAAGAGTCCGCGGCTAGTATGGAAGGCACAACTTGGCGTACAAGGAAAGACTAGAACTAGGAAACTATCTTTGTAACCTAGTACGGACTCCCCGAGACCTTGCCTAGTATATAAAGGCTGGGAGGGGAGACGTCCAGATCAATCAAATACACATCTATTCACCTGGTCTTGCGAGAACTCGCCTGGCCTCCTCTGTAATCACCCCCGTACGCAATAATATTGAGCAGGAAGTGCTTATCCTGTTAGCCGACGAGCATCGTCCAACCTGTGCCTTCTCTATGAATAACTCAGGGTTCCTGACCATGGGATTTTCCGGGGCCGATCCCCGTCAATTGGCGCCGTCTGTGGGAACTACACAGGTTGGAATCACGATCTCGGCGGTCCCGCCCTCAGCAAATCAAGACTCGAGGACTAGAACCAGATCTAGCCCGCTCGAGAAATTCAAGTTCACCGCAAGCATCTCCATCGACCCGTCAAGATCACTTAGCGTGCAGCCAAATCAAGTCCAGCACCTCGACGACCGCCAGATCCATCGCCGACGGAAAAGGACTCGACGACCCAGAAGACAAGCGCGAGGACTCTACTCGGGAACTCCACTCAAAGAGTCGTGGCGCGTGACAGAAGACTCGCCCACCAGTCGACAACCCGCCGCCGCCCGGGCTCCCACCACGCGACAAGACAGCGACTCCGAAACCCAGACCGGAGAATACTACGACCCAGAACGAAGACCAGATGAATTCGCCAATTTCATCCGGAACCAATCACTCAGCGACGGGATAGAGCTTGACCCAAGATTCCACAATAGACCAGAAGAACACTCGCAGATTTTCCAAATCTCAAGGAGAAGAAGTCACGCCGGCTCCAGTAAACTCACAGCCAAAGAGCAACTGGAAGGACCTTGCACGATCCACTGTTTCGAAGACAGTTGGGGACACCTCAGAGCAAGCCACACCCTAGGAGATTTCCGCCTATTCACCGAACTCTCCAACAGCCTCAAGGAGGAAAAGCAGCGCGAAGCCAAGCGCACTCGAAGAAGCACGCAGTCACCAGCACCAAGTACAAAAAGGAAATACCCCACGTCCCATGGACGAATCTGCATGATCCAAGAAGGAAGACCCTCAAAAGCAAAACAAGACGCCTACACCATGCAAGCCAAAGCAGCCGAAGGCCCAAAGATAGCAGAAATCTACCAACTGTGTGGCGCTGAGACCAGCATCACCTTCTCTCAGAGCGACCACCCACCCGCAGTCCCAAGGCCGGGGCACGCACCCCTGGTCTTCGAAGCCCAAATTGGAGGATATGACATGGACAGAGTCTTCATGGACAGAGGCAGCAGCCTAAACATAATCTTTGCCAGCACCCTACGCAAGATCCTAATCCCACGATCAGTTTGGAAGAAGTCAGGCACAACAATATATGGTGTAGTTCCGGGCGAAGCAGCCGCCTCCATCGGAACAATTGAGCTTGATGTAATCTTCGGCAGCAAGCGCAACTTCGCAAAGCAAGTCCTCGAGTTCGAAGTGCTCGACTGGAAGTCACAGTATCACGCCATACTCGGGCGACCAGCGTTCGCACAATTCATGGCGGTTCCGCACTATGCATATCTCAAGCTCAAGATGCCAGGACCCGCAGGAATCGTCACAGTCAAAGGAAGCTTCACAAAATCGGACCAGTGCGACCGCGACTTCCACAAAGTCCCCGACATGTTTGGAGCCCAACAACAGCTCACAGAAATAGACATGGTAACGTACAAAAGCATATTTTCGCTGGAAAGCCGAAGCGAGAAAAAAGAATTCGGCCGCGATTTCAGCGTCAACAACGACACAATCACACACCAAGTCCACCCAACAGACCCAGAGAAGACGGTCCGCGTATATGCCCACCTTCTAGAAGAACAAGGAACCACCCTCATAACCTTCCTTCGTGAAGAGTGGAATTTTTTTGCCTGGTGCCCAGCCGACATGCCCGGAATACCGCGAGAATTTGCAGAACACGCGCTCCCATCAAGCCAAACACCAAACCAGTAAAGCAGGCGCTGCAACAATTCTCAGAATCCAAGCGCAGAGCAATCGGAGAAGAAGTCAACCGACTACTTGACGCACAGTTCATCCGAGAGACGAAGAAATCAACCTGGATAGCAAACCCAGTCCAAGTCCCTAAAAAGGACACCGAGGTACTGAGGATGTGCGTCGACTATGGGCCTATCAACAAGCACTGCCCAAAAGACCACTTCCCCCTGCTGAGAATCGATCAAATAATCGACTCCACAGCAGGATGCGACCTCCTATCCTTCCTCGACTCATACTCAGGATACAATCATATCAGGATGAAGGAATAAGACGAAGAGCACACCTCATTCATCACCCCCTACGGCGTATTCTGCTATCAAACAATGCCCTTTGGCCTAAAAAATCCGGAGCCACGTACCAGCGGATGATGCAAGCATGCTTGAGAGACCAGATTGGAAGAAACGTCCAGGTCTATGCAGACGACATTTTCATCAAAACCTATAGTGCAAACACCCTACTCGACGACCTCCGTGAAACATTCGCGGCCCTCAACAAGTACAAAATCAAGCTCAACCCAAAAAAGTGTGTGTTTGGCGTCCCATCCGGAAAACTACTCGGGTACACGGTCTCTGCCCGAGGAATCGAAGCAAACCCAGAAAAAGCCCAAGCAATCACCAAGATGCAAAGGCCAACCAACATCAGAGGCGTGCAGCAGCTCACAGGAAAACTCGCGGCACTGAGCTGTTTCATCAGCAGGCTAGGAGAAAGGACCCTACCGTTCTACAAACTGCTGAGAAAAGGAGAAAAATTCGAGTGGACCGAGGAAGCCCGCAATGCATTCGCAGACCTAAAGAAAACCCTCTCAACCCCACCAACCTTGGTGGTGCCTAAAGAACGGGAGAAGTTGTACCTCTACATAGCAGTGCGCAGCAGTGTCGTGAGCACGGTGCTCGTCGTCGAGCGTGCAGAAGAAGGAAAAATCCAGAGCATACAAAGACAAATTTACTACCTCAGCACGCTACCCACAAAGCCATAGCAACGGTACCCGCACTACCAGAAATTCCTGCTCGCAATTATCATGACCTCCAGGAAAGTATCGCACTACTTCGGCGAACACTCCATCACAATCGTGAGCAGTGCACCACTCGCGGACATCCTCAACAATCCCGGAGCGACCCGTTGGGTAGCCGAGAGGAACATGGAGCTCAGCCCGCGAGATCTGCAGTTCAAACACCCAACAGCAATCAAAGCCCAAGTACTCCCAGACTTCCCGGTCGAGTGGGCAGAGGTCCAAACACTAGGTCCCCCAAACCTATCCAACTCATGGACGATGTATTTCGACGGATCCAAAAGACAGCAAGGAGTCGGAGCAGGCGTTATACTAGTCTCCCCCAAAGGAACGAAGCTCAAATACATCCTCCAGATCAACTTCAGCAATGCCTCCAACAACGAAGCAGAATACGAGGCACTACTCCACGACATGCGCATGACAAAAACTTGCGGCGCCACTCGTCTCTCGATCTATGGCGACTCCAACCTCGTCGTACAGCAGGCGATGAGAGACTGTAATGCAGTCACAAACAACATGACAGCCTACCAGAAGCTCTATAACACACTAGAGGGAGGATTCGACGGTTGTGAACTCAGCTACATCCCCAGAGCAAATAACACAGAAGCCGACGAACTTGCAAACATCGGATCGACTCGAGGACCAATACCACCAGGAGTTTTCCTCGAGAGCATCAACTAGAGATAAATCAAAGCAAAGCCAGCAGAACCCAAGGTAGTCGCAGAGGAAGATGACACAAAGGAACCAGCACAGGTGGCAGCAACGAACACAACCGACGGCACAAGCAGCCAAGCAACCGAACCCGAAGAGCCGGCAGCACTCGAAGGCCCAACATGGACAAAGCCTTTCCTTCGATTCCTAATCGATGGCACCCTACCACAAGACGTTGCAGAAGCCCGGCGCATTAGTCGACAATCTAAAGCATTCACAGTAATCAACAGATAGCTCTATAAGCGCAACATTTCTCAGGTCCTCCAAAGGTGTATAGACGAAGAAGACGGCAACACACTACTGCTCGAGATCCACGAAGGCATTTGCGGAAACCATGCGAGCAGTCGAGCACTCGCGGCCAAGGATTTTCGAGCAGGTTTTTACTGGCCGACCTCTATGAGAAACGCAGAGGATATCGTACGGCGTTGCATCGCCTGCCAAAAGTTCACCAGCAGGCCACATGCCCCAGCATCGGAACTCAAAACCATACCATTATCATGGCCATTCGCCACATGGGGACTCGACATGGTAGGCCCACTCAAGAAATCCTCAAAAGGAGGACGAACACACCTACTAGTCGCAGTCGACAAGTTCACCAATTGGATCGAAGTAGTACCAATCACTAGCTCAACAACCCTCATGGCAGTCAACTTCATCAAGTCAATCATCTTCAGATTCGGAGTACCACACAACATCATCACAGACAATGGTACAAACTTCACAGCAGCAGAATTCCAAAACTTCTATCAAGAGCTGGGCATCAAAATCAACTACACATCAGTCGCACACCCACAGTACAATGGCCAAGTGGAGAAAGCAAATGGCCCAGTGTGACGCCCCCAAAATCAGACCGTGTACAGTAATCATACACGCAAGGTACACGATCGAGATCAGGGTGCCACGGTGAGATATCACAACACAAATCTACAAATAAAATAATACAAGCTGTTTAATACAAGCCAGGGGCCGGGAGGGCTCGAATACAACAGCTCAAAAGCACAAAGTTAGCGGAAGCAATAGTATCTGAGTACAGAAACAAGAATACAAGGTTGCCTTAAGAAGGATAGCACCAATAACAACAGATCGAAAAGGCGAGGCCTCCTGCCTGGGAACCTCCAAACTACTCCTGGTCAACGGGGAACTCGACGTCGTAGAAGGCATCGGGGATCTTCATGTTGCGGTGGTCGGCATCGGGGAACTCCTGCTCATGGACTCCAAAGCTCCAACGTCGACTGCAGCGGCCGATCAGGCAAAACAAAAAGGGGGAAAAGCAAGGGTGAGTATCTAGCATACCCGCGAGTCTTACGTCCGCTACTAAGCATTATGCATTGTATCAAATGGAAAGGGGAGGCTGTATATATAGTGGACTGCAAGATAGAAATTAGAATAAGGGTAAGAAGCTAGGCCTATCGAAGACTAGCATCTTACGAAGAGTCTTGCAGCATGAGGAAAGAATAGCCAACAGTTCATATAAAGCATAAAGTAATAATGCAGCAGAAGTTGCTGCAGCATTGTATAATAATAAGTTGTAATAATTAGCAATGCGTCCGAATTCACCTCCTCGACATCCCAGCGAGGAAGAAAAACTCGGACCCATACAGTTTAATAATAATAGTTTGTAGTGGTAAGATCCAGTTTCAGCATAAAGAGTCCTGTTACCGTGGACACGGCTATTCGAATAGATTAATCTTCCCTGCAGGGGTGCACTAGCGTGACTCTACGACGCTCGGTTCTCCAGGGTGGCGGGAACCTTGTTAGGGAACGCTCCACCAAAGCTATCCGACACAAAGTAGCCCATCCTTCGGCAATCAACAGAGAAGTCATCCGTCGGACTATATCCTATGTACGCCGGGCTTTGGACCCTAACCCGAACGTACTCCTGCACGGTGCGTGACTGGCCGGTGAAGCAAAATCAAAGAAAATACAAATACAACGCTCGAGCAAGAGAAGACAACACCACTTCCCGGCAATCAGCCCACGATACTGTTGACGTCTGAAGACCCTCGAACGAGACTACGATGCAGGGGAGCCCACACTCCTCGTCCCACGTGTAGGTAGTGCGTACAAGCCAAAAGGCTACTCAAGACATCCGCCGAACCATTTAGCATTTTAATTAACCTGCGTGACAACCGTTATAGTTGCCTCGACTTAACTGACCCGCGGTCAACGACAGCAGTCAGGACCACCAGTACATCGGTGCCTGCCCTGTCGTCCCACCAAGTCACTGCGGTTACCAACAAGGTGAACCGTCTCCTTACCTGGTCTCGCGTGTGCTCTTGGTAGAGCTCAACTTTTCGTAGTTTGGTAACTCTCGCGAGATACGAGCAGGGGCCAAGCACGCCAGTAACGTCGGTCGTACCCTCCCTGTCGTTCCCGACAATATACCTCTTGCGGGCACCGTTGGGTCGCCCGACTTCTTACCTTTAAGGACAACCATTGCTCAGGTACCTAGAGCGGCTATACAGAGTCAGCAACAAGTGGAGTACGAGGATTACTCCTCGATAGCTCCACTTGTAGGTGGCTCGGAAGAGCCGAACTAGGGGGCCTTAGGCGGTGGTTGGATTGTACCGTACCTGTGCAGTTATATATATAACGTATCCGTGTTCACTCCCCTGAGTGGTCACGTCCCGCTATCTAATCCTAGCTAACAAAGCGCAGGGCTCACTTCTGAAAAAGATATATAAATTTATAGGAAGCATAGGATAAAGGAAGGTACATTAAGGGGCGACAAACACATGATATGAAATTGAATAGGATTGTAGTCGCAGCAGCAGTAACAATGCCTAGTGCAAGAAATGTACGGAAAAGATAGGCGATATCTGGGGAAGAGAATGGCTCTGCTTGCCTAGTAGCTCGACGGTGGGGGTAGGGTCGTCGACGAAGTAGTCATACCCGGCAGCGGGATCTACGGGAGAATAAAGGGGGGAGAAAATAAATACAAAGCAAGCACAACAAGCAATTATATTACACGACAGAAGAAAAGCCATCGATGCTCTAACGTAGTACGATGCACGTTGCTCGGAGCGGGAATTCAACCGTGGATGAACTGCCAACTCCGGTTGATTACCGGACAGGGTGTCCGGAGGGGGAAGGGATCATGCCGGAGGTGTCGTGGACATCCGACACACGTGTGGGTGGTGTATCCGAGGTAGTCAAACTATTCCGAACAACTTTCGTGTTCGGAATAAATTCATCTGGGTACTTTTACAGTACCGGACAAATCATCGAACAGACGGTCCGGAGGGGGGGCGGTGCGATGATCGGTATGTTAGAGGGGGGTGGTAGACCAACGGATACCGTATTCGAATTCTACACATTTTTCTAAGCGATTTTGATATATAAATTATTTTAATCCGAGTTACGGATTAAAAGATGTTAATTAAATAAGTTTTATTCAATATTAAATCAATTAAAACATTTAATAAATTATTTTATTAATTACTTAATACAATTTATATCTATTTTTAATAAACTGACCAGTGGGTCCCACTGGTCAGTGACTGATTAATTAAATTAATTTAATTAGGGTAATTACCAGTGGGGTAGCCCAACATGCCAGTCACACATATTAAATTAATTAAATCAATTTAATTACTCTAATGGGCATGGCCCACCTGTCGTTCTCTAGTATTAAACTAAAACAATTTAATTAGTACTAATAGGTAGGGGGGCCATGTGTCATAGGCTAAGTATCTTAATTAACATTTTTAATTAATCTAATATGGGTATGGGCCCACTAGTCAGTCAGTGGGGGATGTTTTCTTTGTAATTACATTTAACAGATAGTTAGGGGGGTAGGGACCCGCAGGTTAGTGGGTAGTGGGGGGGATTAGGGGGGTGGTTAACCACCTGAGCAGTGGGGCCCGCAAGGCAGTGGCCTACAGGCCATGGCTACGCCGGCGGCGACGTACAGAGGGCCGGCGAGGGGGGGGGGGGGTGGCTGGGCGCCACCGTGCAGCAAAACGAGCGCGTCTTGTCTCGTTCGAACGAGGGGAGGGCTGCGCATCAATCCATGCCATCTGCGCGCCCTGGAACGGACCAGGGCGACGACGACGTGCACCGAGGCGGCGACCGGTGCGAGATGTCGCCGGGGACGACGACGAGGGACTCTAGCGAGAGAACGGAGAGGGTCAGGGTGGCTGGGGTGCTCACGTTGAGCCAGTAGAGGGGGCAGGGTGCTCGACGGGGGCTTGAAGAAGCGAAATCTCGCCGGCGACGTGCGGCAGTCATGGGTGGGGACGATGTAAGGCCCGATATGCGGTACTGTTCTAGATCTAGATGTTTCCATCCAGATCCGGGGACGAAGCACATATCGGTCCCACCGCGACATATGACGAAGTCATATGCCCTGGATTTCCAACATGATATCACAACATTACAGATACAAGGATACAACATCTCATACAATCGGCATACAACTGCCTTAATACAATACAACAGCGGAAGATACATGTCTGAGTACAGACTACAATCAAATGCCTAGTGGCAAAGAGAAAAACATCGATCCCATAACCACACGGGTCCAGGCCCTCCGCCAGGATCCGCCTAACTAGTCGTCGTCGAGTCTCCACGTGAAACGTCGATCACCATACCTGTTGTCGATCAAGAACCCTGAAAAGAGTTTGGGGGTAGTATCATGAGTACAGAGGTACTCAGCATCCAACTGTAGTGGTCATCTGACCCAGCAAGGACTTCATCACTCGTCATTCTAGGACAACTAGTAGTTTACGGTAAGGAAGGGGTAAGTGGTGAGGTTTCTGCCGCACTAGCATTTATGAAGTGGCTAACGATCTAGAGAGTAAGGTAAGAAGCCAAGCATTCGATGAGGAATCGCCTCCAACAAGTCTTGCTATGAACTACTTGCGCAAACATAACACCTATCCTATCCTTGTCCTCCTCTTCGCATCCCGACGAAGAAGAAGCAGTCAAGGCACACACACACGTTGATCAAGTTGTATTAAAATTATCTCAGCTGTTGTTGTCTATGAACAAGGAGTAGGTCTCAAGTCGTCCATAACCGTGGACACGGCTTCTCGAAAATATTTAACCCTGCAGGGGTGTACCAACTGCCCATTACAAGGCTCCGCACGCTCGCCCATCTCTCTCAGTTGCTACCCATCACAAGCAACCATTTTATGATTTAGTTCCAAGAGATCCGAAACGACAGGTCCCTCTAGATAACAACGAACAAATCCGGGTGGCCCCCGGTGAGTCGACACCCAACTCAAAAGCCGGTCGCGCTCTCGAATCGGCCTCTACCGTCTGGATGAGGTCGGGTTAGTTGCCCAAACAGATGTGGACAACCCCCTAGCTCCCTGGGGTGGACCAACAAGAGAAACCATGTCTCCGCTGGCCTGGGTTGTTTGAAAACTACTGGCGTACGACCAGCACACACACGGTTTCAAAAGGTAAAATCAGTTGGGCCACCACTAGAAATGCTTGAAGCTAGATAGGTAAGAAAAGGGGACCCCATAAAATCCCACACGCGGTTAGGAACGCTCAGTCTTAAAACCAATACCCGAAACTCGGATCCTAGGTGACTCGAATGGAACAAAGTGTCGGGGCGGGATAGCCTAGACCTTCCATCCTTCGTCTAATATAGTCAACATTTATAATAACCATATCATCAACAACAATATAATAATGTGATATCCCAAACCCAGGAGTAACAGGGTAACATCGTAGCATCCTAAGCATGCATACTAAGCAGGGGCTGAGCAACGAGCAATAGTGTCAGAACCCTCTGTTAGGTAATGTGCTAGGATCAAAGTCCTCTTGCATCATGTTAAACATTTCAAAAGAAATCATTGAAATCAAATTCAAAAGCAAAAATGGGAGAAGGAACCCCCCCCAGATGAATTAATTCAAAAGGCCAGATAAAAATCTTCTCCAAAAATTCATGTTAGATTTTTGAAAAGTCTTATAAATGAGTGTGATCACATTTCAAGTGATGTGGGACCCACCCCATGCTCATGGATTTTTCAAATATTCAAACAGTGCCTTGGAATTATTCAAATACCCCTATTTGAGTTAAAGTTCAAATTATTTGAATTTTAAAAATGTTCAAAATTTATAAGTGGCTAGTATATTATTTGGTGAGGCCATATAAAAATTATGAGCATTTAATAAAATGGTTTGCTATTTTATTTAGCAAAATCAAAACAAAGACAGAAAAGAAAATAGAAAAGAAACAGAAAAAGAGAAAAGAGGCTCACCTGGTTTCGGCCCAACTCTCCCCCAGCCTGGCCCAGCCCAGCCCACGGGGGGCACATGCGTCTTCAACCCCGGCCAGGCAGGCACCCAGGTCGCCGGCGAGCACCGTGGGCGCGCCAGGCAGCTGCCTGCCTGTCCAGGGCTTATCTCCTCGCCCGGAGACGTCTAGAAGACTCCCAGCTTCGTTCCCCTTCCTCCAGAGCCACCTCCCCCTCCTCCCTCGCCGTGTTCGTCGTCGACAGAAGGAACCGCCGGAGCGCGCCGCCGTAACCGCGTGGCCACCGGCCTCATCGAGCTGCCACGAGATGTCCAGGACGCGCGCCATGCTCGTCTTCGCCGCCGTGCAGGAGTAATCGAGCCAGGAAGCTTTGTAGCCGCCGCCCCCTTCATCGCCTTCGTCTCCGGCCGCCGCGCGTCGTCTTTAAATTCCGGCCAACTCCGAGCTTCCCCGAGCACGCGACCGCCTCCGTTGGATTCACGGTGAGCCTACGGTTCGCCCGGTGCTTTTCCTCGATCCCCTTCGTAACTCTAGCCGAAAATGCCATGGACGCAGAGCTCCGCCGCCGCCTTGGTCGAAGTAGAGCTCGCTCCAGTGCCCTCCTTGTTGCCCCAGAGCGCGCAGATGACTCCTGGCACTGCCAGCTTTCGAACGCGCGCAAGGTTAGCCCAGGCCGTGCACGCTAGCCTCCCCCCAACCTCGCCGTCGTTCTGTTTCCGCCCAGGACGTCGCCGTCGTCCATCCCGACCTCCCCGTGACCCCCTGATGCTTCCTCTCGACGCGGACGACCTCCAGGAGCACGCCGATGCCCTCCATTTCCTCTCCCGTGGCCTCTAGCCGATTCCGGCGAGACGCCGCCGTCCCCGTGGTCGCCGCCGGTTAACCGCCGGTGGGTTATCCATTAATCACCCCCTAATGACCCCCCACAGCCGATGACAGGTGGGGCCCTGGACCCCTTAACCCCCTGTTAGTTTAAATCAAACGGGGATTAACCCATACCCACTGACAGCCTTGGCCCACTCGTCAGCCCCCCCTGACGCCAGCATGAAGTCATGCTGACGCCATAATTGAATTTCCATAATTTGAAATGATTTAAAGAATTCCTGAAAATCCAGAAAATAGCTCAAACTTTGGAAATTCATAGAAAATTCATATTAACTCCAAATTGGACAAATAATATATGAAAAATGATCAGGAGAAAATAAGCTATCCAAAAATCCAACTTTCAACTATGTTTGAGTTGAATTTAAATTGGGACCAGTAGCATATGTCATTTGATTTATTTGGAATTTATTCAAATTTAATTCAAATGATTTTGCAACTTGGACCATGGAAACTTGTTACATTTCAACCACACATCAGAGGCATATCATACAACTTTACAAATGATTCAAATTGATCAAACAATGTCACTTGTAACTTGGCTAAGTTTGAATTCAAATTGGAGTTTGAATTTGTAATTCAATTTGCAATATACTCCATTTAAATGGAATTGCCTAAACACATCAAAGCATATACATCAAGTTTCAACCTTCCATCATGTGTTTGTGCATTGTATTTACTTGCTACCTTGTTTGATGTTTGTCGAGTAGAGGTGGAACCGGAGCAGGAGGCTGCCCCCTTCGTTGAAGACCCCGAACCCGAACCTCGTCAGCAAGGCAAGCAAACCCCCATTGATCATGTCGATAAAATCCCACTTCCCTCTCATGTCTCTCTTATGCATTGTATAGGATGATTGCCATGCTACGTTTCTACCGCATAGATGAACCCATTCCTTTGCATGACCTATCATTTTGTCACAGTAGTAAGCAAACCACAATCCTAGCAAATGTAGGAGTTGATTGATATCATGTGGCCCCTCCAATTGTTACTGCTTATTGCATGCTTAGAGTGATACCATGTTGATACTGTTATGTGAGTCGGGATGGTAGTGATCATGATGATGATGGTAGAAAAGTGTAGGTGAATCTACCCTAATACAAGGTGAACGATGAGAGGCTGTGTAGGAGTACACGGTGGGTTGTCTCGTTGAACACCGCCCTAAGTCCGAGTTCTTGTGTGGTGATCCAAGATGAAGAGTACAACCACACATTGGGCTCACTGACCCCTCTCAGCTTACTAACCCATCCCTTTCGATGTCCAGATGTCGCAATAGTTTGGAGTTCTGGTAGGTCTGTGGCCTGGATGCTAAGTGAGAGAACGGCTCATCCGAGACCGGCTTATGCACCACGCACACATCACTTGGGTCCACTTCGGTAAACCGGCCGGGTTCACGATAGTGGTAGCCAACCCAAGTAGGCGGCTTTCTCGGACTAGATCGGCTATGAGGTAACAGTTGTGGTGAGCATCCTCGCCGACACTTCTTGAACGGTGTCGAGATCAAAGGCGGTAAATGATGATCATGTGTGTGTAGCGGTACACCCCTGCAGGGTTAACAAAACTATTCGAATAGCCGTGTCCGCGGTTATGGACTGCTTGGAAAGCTTAGCTTGATTATTAGACAACTTGAACTGGATACTTCTAAAATACACCAAGATAAGTGTGAGTGCTATGGCGTGCTTTCTCGTGGGGAAGTCGAGGAAGGCACCATAGTGGTGTAATTGGTTGGAGAAAGTAGTGGACTCGTGTACGCTTCTTACCTCAAGTCTGGTACTCGTAGTTCAGGACTAGCCAAGTCAAAGCTGGCACTTCTGCAAGTGAAACCCCACCTCCCTTTACCTTGATACATATGCATGAATAGTATAGCTCCTATGTAAGTCTTGCTGAGTACGACTCTGTACTCACGTTTGCTTAATCTATGTTTTAGATGAACCCACTGACCTCGAAGGTGGCTTCTTCATCGAGCTGGACGACTGAAGATCAAGCTAGTCTAGTCCCAGTCAGATGACTGGTTCCCTCGTGGAGCGCTTGTGTTTAAATAAGGCTTCTTAAGCCATTCGTTAAACTTGTCTGTACTCAGACATACTTTGCTTCCGCTTGTGTTGAAATGTTGGATCACATGTTTGTGATCTCTGTGTGCACTCTATAAGAGTTATCAATAAAAATGTATACTTTGTAGAGAATTGCAATGATACCTGCTGTTCATACAAGGCATGTGTGCTGCGTGTATGTTTATAACATGCATGTCTTTGTATGGGTTTTCGAGACCTTAGTTGTGATCTGGCTGGCGGTCTTTCATACACCAAGTGGCCCTTAGATGTGCGTAGCTTGGGGCATCGCGATGCGATTGTTCGAGACTCTGTCTCGTGCACACTTTGTGGTATGATCGAGCCCAACCTAGACCCCGACTAAGTGATCGGGCTGGAGTAAGTCTATGTAAGAGTTATGAGGTAGTCGGTAGTATGGTTGAGGCGACTTGTCTTTGAATATGGGAGCTCATCACCCATATCATTAGACTTGTGTGCGGACGATGAGGACCCATCTCAGTTGATCATCCGACCTCGATGGGATGCTCCTCACATACGATGATTTCCGAGAATGTTCTGTGCTTGGCCTTCTCTGCTTAGACAAGTGGGTACGGTTCTCGGCTCTCCATATGACTATGTCTTAACTAGACTTGCATACGCTAACCCCGGGTCCCGACAAATAGTAACATATCAGTACATGGTTTGCTGGGAGGGGACATGGCTGTATCGGTTTGAAAGAGGCTGTAAACTTGTGGTAGGATCAAACATCAAACCTAACCTAGACTAGCATGCAAATCGCTGGTTGAAATAGAATGTATCATAGTAATGTATAGTCCTTGCCTGTTGATAAGTCGGGTTCCGAAGGTGTAGTTGATCGCAAGCCCGCATCGTCTCCGAAGGTACCCGCGGAAGCACACAAGACGATAAACACTGGAAAACAATCAACGATCAAGCATCTATTACTACGAAGCAAACACGAGCAAGCATCAACAAGAAGGCAACATGAGACATCGCACCTACCGTCGAGAGTGGTTACTAATAGGTTAAGTGGAGTACTCGTCACACACGACGATACCGCATGTTTACGGTGGTTCAAGTTGTTTAGCTACAGGTGATCAACAAAGTTGTTAACATGGCATCTCACTCAAGCTAGCATGGCATAACACACAAACATGGCAAGAGGTGAAGCTTAAATAAACTATGTATACTAGTCATTTTAAGTGGGGGTGAAACCTACACATTGCAACTATTGCGGACCCCACGATATTTAATGCATTTAGTACTATTTTGCCCCTAAACATATTTTATATTTTTTATTAGCAAGCAACAGCAGCAAAAACACAATCTACATGCAATTCTAGTCAAGTTACATATAAGAAACATTTTAAACAGAGCAACGGTTAAAAAGTTATTGCAATTGCAGTTTACAGTGGCAAGCAGTGTAATTAGCAGTCAAACAACATATAAACAAAGTTAAACATGGCAACAAACAACATTTTAATAATCTACGCGCAAAACGGAGCAACTTTCATGTAGAAAGCGTCTCCATCGGAGCTACCGGTGAAATGTTATAAGCATCGCAAAACAACAACACAATCTGCCAAAATTAATAAAAAAACTAGCACAAAAAAAACTAAATGGGCCGAAACTAGTCCTATTGGGCCCAACAGAAAAAAAACAGAACTAATAAAAAAAAGGGGGGGGGCAGCCTCACCTAGCTGGGCCTGGCCCAGGTCGGCGGGCTGGGAGGGGCTGGCGGCCTGGCTCGGGTGGCCAGCTGGGCCCTCTGGCGCGCTGGGCCGTGGGGCGCAGCCAGCCCACGCGGCTGCAGCGGTTGGCCCCTGTGCAGCGGCTCGTCCTCTCTAGGTCGAGGCCGACGGCCAGGGCAGAGCCGGCGGCTGGCCTACGCCGGTGAGAGGAGAGGAGCCAGGAGGCCGCGGCGGTGCGGTGAGGGCTGGAAGGGGCGCTGGGAGGCGGATCTGGCAGGGCAAGGTCGCCGGCGGGTCCAAGGGTGGTGGTTTGAAGATCGAGGCCGGGCCGAGGTGCTCCCATGGCGCGGCGAGCTTCACGACGGCTTGGCTGCACAGGAGAGAGGGAGATCAGGGGAGAGAAGAGAGGAGGAGGAAAGGGGGCGCGGTGCAGGGGCTCCTCACCGGAGGCGGCAGCGACATCCTCGGGCGGTTGTGAGCTTCGGAGCTCCATGGCCATGGCGTGGAGGCGGCTCAGGGAGGAGCACGGGCGGCTACAGGAGAGAGAGATGACATGGCCAGATCTGGGCCGTCGGATCGCCAGATCTGACGGTCCAGATCGCCTGGGGGCTAGGGTTGCAAAAAATGGGGGCTAAATTGGGCAGATCTGAGATAGATCAGGGGGGTGGCTGCAAATTTGGACTAGGGAAACCCTAGAAGAGGGGTGGGAGTGTGGTGGTCTTTATATAGCCCCGGTGGCTGGCAGTTTGCAAAAACATCCCCGGTTTTTCTCTCGCGCGCGCGGTGCTCACGTTACTTACCGCCGGGGGTCCGCAGTACCTCCGATTCGGGTAAAACTTCGAACTGCGCGATCAGCGCGTTGAGCCGGAGGCGTTCAACTCGCGTTGGAACCGTTCCGAAACCACTTTCCGCCGCGCTATAAAAATATCCCGTTTAATTATCCAACGGGGTTTTCGTTCCGTTGGCTGCGGCTGGTCTCGTGTGGTTTTCGCGACGGTGATCGGGCGTAACCCGAGGTCGCAAGGTCGAGTGTCAGGGTGGAAACGGTCGGTCTCCGTCCGATACGAGATAAGAGGGGGAAAAATAATCTCCGATCGATAAATCGGGGATGCAAACACCGCAAACAAATTAGACAATCAAACAATTCACACCGAAAACAAAATTTTTAATTTTTCTGAAAACTGGGCTATTACAATACAACACCACCAACAAGGGATCTCGTCCCGAGATCCAGGACGATCCGGGGGAGAGGGGGAAGAGAAAAAAGAGTCGACGATCTTCAACACCACCAACAAGGGACTCTGCTCCATGTCGACGTCGAACTTCTGTCGAGATAAATTTCCGCAGAGAGACGGCAACGTCGGAAAACGAAACCATCGGGAGATCAAGAGGAAGAACGACAATGATAACCGGATCAAAGGATAGTGTTTTCGACGCAAGTCATTAAAACACCGACAAAAGGATGGATGGCAATGGATGACCCAGATGATACCAAAATCGGAGAAGCTAAAGGTACTACAGGAATTCCCACCTGAGCTCGGAAACGAGACAATACCTCCCAAGCAAAGAATTGTAACGATTCCGATACTCCACACTCTCGAGATCCTAGAGTTTGAAGCGGATAAGGCGAGAATAAAACACTTACGACACTTGTCCTGACCAAAGCAAAGATAAGGAGTAAAAAGATTCCTACTCTCCGATAACTAACTTAGTAACTACAAAATAGTTTTGTCTAGACTCGACTTCGGCCAGAGAGGGGATCCTACGGTCGGTAAGGCTATGATACCAAGTTGTAAGGCCCGATATGCGGTAATGTTCTAGATCTAGATGTTTCCATCCAGATCTGGGGACGAAGCACATATCGGTCCCACCGCGACATATGACGAAGTCATATGCCCCGGATTTCCAACATGATATCACAACATTACAGATACAAGGATACAACATCTCATACAATCGGCATACAACTGCCTTAATACAATACAACAGCGGAAGATACATGTCTGAGTACAGACTACAATCAAATGCCTAGTGGCAAAGAGAAAAACATCGATCCCATAACCACACGGGTCCAGGCCCTCCGCCAGGATCCGCCTAACTAGTCGTCGTCGAGTCTCCACGTGAAACGTCGATCACCATACCTGTTGTCGATCAAGAACCCTGAAAAGAGTTTGGGGGTAGTATCATGAGTACAGAGGTACTCAGCATCCAACTGTAGTGGTCATCTGACCCAGCAAGGACTTCATCACTCGTCATTCTAGGACAACTAGTAGTTTACGGTAAGGAAGGGGTAAGTGGTGAGGTTGCTGCCGCACTAGCATTTATGAAGTGGCTAACGATCTAGAGAGTAAGGTAAGAAGCCAAGCATTCGATGAGGAATCGCCTCCAACAAGTCTTGCTATCAACTACTTGCGCAAACATAACACCTATCCTATCCTTGTCCTCCTCTTCGCATCCCGACAAAGAAGAAGCAGTCAAGGCACACACACACGTTGATCAAGTTGTATTAAAATTATCTCAGCTGTTGTTGTCTATGAACAAGGAGTAGGTCTCAAGTCGTCCATAACCGTGGACACGGCTTCTCGAAAAGATTTAACCCTGCAGGGGTGTACCAACTGCCCATTACAAGGCTCCGCACGCTCGCCCATCTCTCTCAGTTGCTACCCATCACAAGCAACCATTTTATGATTTAGTTCCAAGAGATCCGAAACGACAGGTCCCTCTAGCTAACAACGAACAAATCCGGGTGGCCCCCGGTGAGTCGACACCCAACTCAAAAGCCGGTCGCGCTCTCGAATCGGCCTCTACCGTCTGGATGAGGTCGGGTTAGTTGCCCAAACAGATGTGGACAACCCCCTAGCTCCCTGGGGTGGACCAACAAGAGAAACCTTGTGTCCGCTGGCCCGGGTTGTTTGAAAACTACTGGCGTACGACCAGCACACACACGGTTTCAAAAGGTAAAATCAGCTTGGGCCACCACTAGAAATGCTTGAAGCTAGATAGGTAAGAAAAGGGGACCCCATAAAATCCCACACGCGGTTAGGAACGCTCATTCTTAAAACCAATACCCGAAACTCGGATCCTAGGTGACTCGAATGGAACAAAGCGTCGGGGCGGGATAGCCTAGACCTTCCAACCTTTGTCGAATATAGTCAACATTTATAATAATCATATCATCAACAACAATATAATAATGTGATATCCCAAACCCAGGAGTAACAGGGTAACATCGTAGCATCCTAAGCATGCATACTAAGCAGAGCTAAGCAACGGTCGGCGGGCTGGGAGGGGCTGGCGGCCTGGCTCGGAAGGCCAGCTGGGCCCTCTGGCGCCCTGGGCCGTGGGGCGCAGCCAGCCCACGCGGCTGCAGCGGTTGGCCCCTGCGCAGCGGCTCGTCCTCTCTAGGTCGAGGTCGACGGCCAGGGCGGAGCCGGCGGCTGGCCTACGCCGGCGAGGGGAGAGGAGCCAAGAGGCCGCGGCGGTGCGGTGAGGGCTGGAAGGGGCGCTGGGAGGCGGATCCGGCAGGGCAAGGTCGCCGGCGGGTCCAAGGGCGGCGGCTTGAAGCTCGAGGCCGGGCCGAGGTGCTCCCATGGCGCGGCGAGCTTCACGACGGCTTGGCTGCACAGGAGAGAGGGAGATCAAGGGAGAGAAGAGAGGAGGAGGAAAGGGGGCGCGGTGCAGGGGCTCCTCACCGGAGGCGGCAGCGGCGTCCTCGGGCGGTTGCGAGCTTCGGAGCTCCATGGACATGGCGTGGAGGCGGCTCGGGGAGGAGCACGGGAGGCTACCGGAGAGAGAGAGATGACGTGGCCAGATCTGGGCCGTCGGATCGCCAGAGCTGACGGTCCAGATCGCCTGGGGGCTAGGGTTGCGAAAAATGGGGGCTAAATTGGGCAGATCTGAGATAGATCAGGGGGGTGGCTGCAAATTTGGACTAGGGAAACCCTAGAAGAGGGGTGGGAGTGTGGTGGTCTTTATATAGCCCCGGTGGCTGGCAGTTTGCAAAAACATCCCCAGTTTTTCTCTCGCGCGCGCGGTGCTAACGTTACTGACCGCCGGGGGTCCGCAGTACCTCCGATTCGGGTAAAACTTCGAACTGCGCGATCAGCGCGTTGAGCCGGAGGCGTTCACCTCGCGTTGGAACCGTTCCGAAAACACTTTCCGGCGCTACAAAAATATCCCGTTTAATTATCCAACGGGGTTTTCGTTCCGTTGGCTGCGGCTGGTCTCGTGCGGTTTTCGCGACGGTGATCGGGCTTAACCCGAGGTCGCAAGGTCGAGTGTCAGGGTGGCAAGGGTCGGTCTCCGTCCGATACAAGATAAGAGGGGGGAAAAATAATCGCCGATCGATAAATGGGGGATGCAAACACCGCAAACAAATCAGACAATCAAACAATTCACACCGAAAACAAAATTTTTATTTTTTGTGAAAACTGGGCTGTTACAGACGACGACGAGGGCGTCTGGGCTACGGCGTCTCGGGTCGAAATGGCGCGCGGAGAAGATGAAGACGAAGGCGGGATACCTCCTGGACACCTCGCCTTGGCGAGTGGTTCACGGTGGGCGCGCGTGCTCACCTCGGCATGGCCATGGCGGCGTCGGGATGGCGAGAGGAGGCGAGGCAAGTGGATCTGGGAGGGGGAAATGGAGGGCGGCCGATCTAGGGTTGGCCAAGGGAGGGGCAGGGGGCCTCATATCCTACCGGCGGCTATCGGATGCCCTCCACGGCAGCGCCGGACGGCGTGGCAGAGTGGATGGTCGCCACGAGGGGTTGCGTGAACAGGGGAGGACGATGACCCCTCGGGGTGGGCCAAACGGGCCGGTTTCGGGGTGAGGTGGGGAATGGGCTAGGTGGCCCAGTGAGGTGGGGGTTGGGCTAGGCAGTGGGCTAGGTTTTAATTTTTTTCTTTTCTGTTTATTTCTTTTTGTAATATTTTTATTCACCTAGGCATTTTTGTAAAATGTTGTAAGTGTACCATAATTTAGTAATCACCCTAGGTTAGTGCCACAAAAGATTTGGGCAATTATAAAAGTCGTTTAATATTTGTATTAAATATTAAATGATTTATTTAGGGTTTTTTATCACTGTTTTGATTTAATTGATTTAATCTAGAGATTAATAAAATCCCCAAATTGATGTGACATGCTCCACTGAATATTAGTGATTTAATAAAAGTGGAAGCACAATTTTTGGACAAGGTTTTATTGTCACCTTGTTTTTAATATTGCACCAAAGGCAATTGAGTATTTGATTTGATTTCAATTCAAAGGGGTCAGACTTGTCGTGATTCAAGATGATCAAGGTCCATGATCACATTGCTTTCAACAATATCAAAATGGAATTGAATTTGAGGTGAACCAAGTTGATCAAACAAAATTTTGAACAGTAGTGATAAACAGTAATGGTGATTACTGTTCACTGACAGTGAGGGTGTTACACCTAGTATGCGGAGGAATAAAGAAACGACTCCTCGCACCACTATAACAAGCCGCATGCAACTGGGTAGAGGAACTCCCCACAGAACTATGGAGCCTGCGCACCACCCCAAACAACTCAACCCAGTATACACCTTTCTTCTTGGTATATGGGGCAGAAGCAGTACTGCCGCACGACTTAAAATTTGGAGCTCCCAGAATCTCAGGGTACGAAGAGGAAGAGGCAGAAGAAGCATTGCAGAACGACAAAGACACCGCAGACGAAGCACGAGACACAACCATCACAAGATCTGAAGGTTACCAGGACAAACTACGCACATATCAAAGCAGTCGCCTACGAACTAGAACGTTCAACAAAGGAGACCTCGTGTTACGACTAATGCAGGAAAAAGTGCACAAGCTTTCCCCACAATGGGAGGGGTCGTTCATCGTCTCAGAAGTCATAGGAGGAGGCGCATACAGGTTGAAGAACCCCAAAACCAACGAGGACGTGGGAAATCCATGGAACGTAGCAAACTTGCGCCTGTTCTACCCATAGTACTCTAGGCATTGTCAGAAGACATCGGCGGCAGCACTGATCGGCAACCCATGTAAACACTTGGAGAAATAAAATAATGCTTCCCAAACACTATACTTAAAAGCACTCGGGGGCTAGAGCATAAACTCCCCCCGAGAGACGCAATCCTCGCTCATGCGACTATACTTAAAAGCACTCGGGGGCTCGAGCATAAACTCCCCCCGAGAGACGCTATCTTCGCTCATGCGACTATACTTAAAAATCACTCGCGGGCTTGAGCATAAACTCCCCCTGAGAGACTCTATATTCGCTCATGCGACTATACTTAAAAATCACTCGGGGGCTCGAGCATAAACTCCCCCCGAGAGACGCTATCTTCGCTCATGCGACTATACTTAAAAAACACTCGGGGGCTCGAGCATAAAACTCCCCCCCGAGGAACGCAAGTTCATCTGCAAACACCGAAAAAAGAATCATATCGAAAAAGGCAAAGTTCTTTAGTCTTCACATGATCGCAAGCGATCACCTAAAGACTCGGGGGCTACTCCCATCGGGAGCGCTAACGCGCACCTGATCAAAATTTGGAATAAATAGCAGCGGGAAAAGACAGCCCAGGAAGACAAAAATCACAGCCTACGCCCGATTCTACACATCAAACGTACCCTCGAGGGCTACTCCCATCGGGAGCGCTGCCGCGCACCCGAAGGACGTCTTCATTACAAAGGAGTCGAAGGCAGTTCTCCTTCACATAGGAGTCGAAGACAGTTCTCCTTCACATAGGAGTCGAAGACAGTTCTCCTCCACATAGGAGTCAAAGATAGTTCTTCATTACAAAGGAGTCGAGCACACTTTCTTCATTACAAAGGAGTCGAGCACACTTTTTTCATTACAAAGGATTCGAAAGCAGTCTTCATTTCAAAGGAGTTGAGCACACTTTTTCATTACAAAGGAGACAAAAGACAGTTATCACTATAGAAGGACTAAGCAACTACAGGACGGGTTACAATTATCCCAAGGAATTGTAACCTCTACATGTATGCTCATGCTGAGATAATTTGCACTTTCGTACCGCAACCTGACGAGCATCACCACAGACAAAGTAGCAACTCAGTACGAGAAGAAGCAGGTCGTTGTCCTCCAGTTCTACAAGGTGCCTCGCCTACTGACGAAGCCGCTTGACGACCGGCTTGACGTCCAGCTCATCCTTAGAACTAGAAGAGCAAGCACCATCAGCCAAGGAATCAGCCGAAGACGAAGACACGGGAGAAGCAGACGAACCACCACTCGATCCATCGGAATCACCACTGCTTGTTTCCCCCCAGTATGGATCCAGACGATTTCCACCGGCATCAAATGCACGGACAGTAAGAGTATCTTCACCGTCAAAATGAAAGCAAAGGCTATCTCCGTCGCGCAGATTCAACCGACGAGAAAGCGCCCTCCACCCAGACCCAAGGAAAATCAAGGATGAATTATCAACTTCCAACTCCACCCAATAACAAGACCGAGCGCATCCATGAAGACGGAGCCAGAAACCCCTCAAATTACGCTCAGAAGCAATGGAGGCAAACGAGAATGGAAGAGTAATCCGGGCAGCACTTCGGCTAAGAACACGCAAAAGAAAATCATAGCGCCAAAAACCCTCTTCCATGGAAGAAGAATAAGGCGCCGACATAACTCCACGACGTCCACCGCGGGAAGAGCTACCACGGCCACGGCGGCCACGACCTCGCCCAGTCACACCACCACCACGCTTGGGCGCCATATGAAGAAGAAGCAGAAGAGAAAGATGCGAAGAATGGATGCCAAGGACAGGCAACCACAGGAGGTATTTATAGCGCAATCCAAGGGAAAACCAGGGAAAACACGCAGAAGCCCAGGCGGCGCTATCATTGCTTCAAAGACCAAACGGGTCGTGCGTTACGAATTCCAAGACAAGATGCCTTCACACAGTCAGCACTATTTAAAGGGCACGTCAAATCTCGCATGTTTCCCATACAAGCCTTGGAAACCCAACAGGCACCAGGCAGCATGGCGTTCAAATCATCATTATGTGGTCCAGAATACGCGACGGATCAAAAAAGCAAGCATCATCATAGGTCATCAAACAGCATGACAATGCATATCAGCGTGCAATCTCAAGAGAGACGGATCAAGATAAAAGCAATTGGAAAAAACCAAAAGACTCCAAAATCCAGCTATTTCTTGATGTCAAAATTTTCTGATTCTAAAAATCTCTTACTCCCATCGGGAGTACCTTTATTCGAGTTCGGGTGCTCCCTCACCCAGAAGGCAAAGACATGCTCGAGTGATCACTCGCACCAGCAGAAACAACGTACTCTCAGAGTTTGAGTGCTCCCTCACCCTAAAGTCAGTAAAGCATTCAAGTGACTACTCGCAAAAAAGACTCAGCAACTCAACAATATGATCTACTCGCGCACTCGACGACTTTCCGAGTGGGTGCTTTCTTATTTTCCTCTCCTGGGTTCATTACAAACTCCGCGAGTTACTGCTAAATAACTCACTTGATTGTTTATTCCAAGTGTGTGCATCTCTAACCAGGCTCCGTGCCTCTACAAGAAAACAATTATGCCTGGGCTACGATGCACTGTACCCAGATGCCACGCAATCTTAGCGTGTAGGTAAGACCCCGCTGCGTAGAACTGCTGGGTCGGGACTTGCCGCAGAGAGATTTCACTCCCGACCTTTTCCATGCGCTCGCATGATAGAAAGAGTCGAGCAGACGCGCTCAGGCTATTTGCTTAGACTAGCAGCAATTGATCCTATAAGACCTGCAGCGGCATGACTTTGCTTGACACCGGTCGTTCCAAGTTCATGTCGAGGGACGTGAGCTTGATTGGGCTACTGCGGTATTTTCCACTAGCACAATTCACCAAGGCACGACCAGTCGACTCCTTGGGCCCTTTCAGCTTAGCAATCCCTCGAAACAGGTATTGTCATGGCTCAAAACTGCCAGCCAACCGCGGCAATGCCGCGCCTACGAACAATAAAGCACTGACGAATTTGAGTCCCTGCGCGACTCTTCGAGTCCCCTAGGCACTCGGGGGCTACTGACCAGGGGGTGACCCCATGACTCCTTCGTATGAGGATACCCGATGCATATGAAGATAGAGGGCCCGCTGGGAAGCCACGACAGGTCCACGACTGGCCCAACCAAGCACCGACGTAGGAGTCCTTGGCTAGTATGGAAGGCACGACTTGGCGTACAAGGAAAGACTAGAACTGGGAAACTATCTTTATAACCTAGTACGGATTCCCCGAGACCTAGCCTAGTATATAAAGGCTGGGAGGGGAGACGTCCAGATCAATCCAATACACATCTATTCATCTGGTCTTGCGAGAACTCGCCTGGCCTCCTCTGTAATCACCCCCTTACGCAATAATATCGAATAGGAAGTGCTTCTCCTGTTAGCCGACGAGCATCGTCCAACCCGTGCCTTCTCTATGAATAACCCAGGGTCCCTGACCATGGGATTTGCCGGGGCCGATCCCTGTCATAGACCTTCATCCTTTATGAAGTATTTAAAGATAGGGCACTATCGTTCAACATGTTTGGACTACAGTGAGCTCTTAGCTTACTTTTCTTTGATCATGATGCTCATATCAAAATATGGTTTGTGTAGATCAAGGGTTCGGAACTATGCCAATCACTATGATGGTGTTCCTGATCCAAATACCTTCCTATGCAACTTCCAGAGTTTCCATGTTTCACGTCTATGTTGTAGGAATCCCGCTATGTGCCTTAGCTTGAAAAACAATTTTCAACATCCTATTTTTCTACTTAGCTATAGACCGATTAAAAATATTACAAATCATTATGAAACTATCTTTCATCTATTTGTAATGAACTCTTTAGTCTTCCTCATAGAACCTTTCTTCATCTGAGGTACTTCAAGAGAACTAATCTACTATTTAGATTACTTTGGTGCTTGTTGCACTTTCAGGACATCCAATACCTTAGTGCTTTATTCTGCGAAAATATTTATTCTCAATCACTCATAAGTTATTCACATATATGATTAGAATCGTGCTCCCACTTATTTCCATATCTTATATGATTATTGATGAAATAATAACTCTTATAACTTCATCAAAAACTATTACTCCAGCTCTGTGATATTTGCTTCAACTATGGACTAATATTTGAAGCATTCTCACTTTAAATCCTTTCAGGTTGTATCATGCATACACCATTTTTTTAATTTTCTCAGAAGGAAAATCACATGTCATACTTCGGAAGTATGCCGCGATTATCAGTAATTTTCCATATGAACATTTGCATCACTACACATATTGTAGTCAACCTTTTGAACTCTATTGGAAAACTTATTTTGCGATAAATCGAGCGTTATCAACGATGAAGCTATCATCTATGTTCATATCTATGAAAAACCAATCCACTCTAATGATCAGGTATCCTTAGGAGGGTTTTACCAAGTTCTAAACTTGATTTTGGTGGGTGGCTTTCATTTTGTTTTTATGGTGTTTAAGCCATATAGTGGAGTTAGTGTTGATGACCCACAACAGTAGGGGATCTATTGCAGCATTTTCGATAAGTAAGAGTGTCGAACCCAACGAGGAGCGAAAGGTATTGATAAGTGATTTTGGACAAGGAATAACTGCAAGCACTGAAAGATAACTTTTTAGGGGTTTTTGATATAAGAAACAATAAGATAAAAGCAAGTAAGTAAATAGTGCTGAGGAGCAGAAAGTGGTCCAATCCTTCTGAGCAAAGGATAAGCCTGGCAACTGAACTTATAAAGACTAAAGCGTTCTTGAGGACACATGGAGAGGTAGTCACGTGCTTTCGCCATACTACGTATTGATAACAAGTGTTGTGATGATAAGTGTTGAGTGGGTGGATCTATGCTAGCACACCTTCTAGACTAAGATAATTGCACTCTTATGATTAAACAACTTGCAAGCATCCGCAAATACAAGATAGAAATTAAGGCAAAGCCTAACCACAACAATAAGATCAAGGATCCATTATTCCCTTGTGCAAAAGGGTGCAAACTGGGGTTCAGGTTTCTGTCACTCCGGCAACCCACCGTAAGCATTCTTTATACACAATGTATTCCCCTAGGTCCTTAATAAGGCGAAGTGTTGAGTGTTTGACTCACAAAACACCATTAGAAAATAACAACACAACTTAAATATCAAACAACACAAATTACTTCAACATCATATGACTACCAACAACTAGACTTCTCCCATGTCCTCAAGAACTAAAGTAACTACTCACAAGACATAAAAGAGATCATGATCAGAGGTGATAAATAGATGGTAAACAATCTGGTCATAACAATATTTCTCCAACAAAACTCAATAGCATTCACCACAAAGTAGTAATCAACACCGGTAGAGTAGAGAGGATAGATAGTACGGATTACAACACAAGATAAACTTGTGAGGTGAGATTGGATGGTGATGAAGATGGTGTTGATGTTGGGGATGATGTCGATGATGATCTCGATGATGCCCGTGACGATGGTGATGACGATGGCAATGATATCCCCTTCCGGTAGGTGATCTCCTCGGCAGAATCTGCCCGCCGGAGAGCCCTTTTCTTCTCTGTAGGTTTCCGCCACGGAGCAGCGGCGGAACTCTGTCAAAAGTCCTCTCTTTAGGGTTTTCGCGTAACGGGGAGTATATAGGCCAGAGGGGGGAGCCAGGAGTGGCCCCAGGGCTCCAGGCACCCTCCCGGCGCGGCCAGTGGTGGGGCCGCGCCAGGTGGCCGCCTGGGGCCCCCGTGGCCCCCCTCTGGCCCCTCTTCGGCGAGTCTTCGTTAATATTTTGGAAAATACCCCCTGTCGATTTTCAGGTAATTTGGAGGTGTTCTTCTTCAGCAACTCAGCGTCCAGTTTTTACCGCTGAATCCTGCGTCTGCTGCTTCGGCACCGGAAAGTTGCAAACTGTGTAAAACAAGCCAAAACAACATAAGAACATCATCGTAATGTGAAATATATCAATGAATAAGGATGAATTACAATATAAAATAGTGATGCATTTTGGACGTATCAACTCCCCCAAGCTTAGACCTCGCTTGTCCCCAAGCGAAAACTAAGCTCGGTAAACCTGTCCACAAGTTTAGAGAGTGAAGTGTCGATAAATAGAATACGGACAAGAAGCATCATGATTTCTTTACCAAACTCAAACATCCTCAACATCAATCTTCAACTCATGAGGCCCTTATGAAAGAGTAATAGCAATTATAATCAAGAGTAGGGCTAAGGAAACTCATCAAATCAAGGAATACATGTCCTTTGGTCAAGGAACAACTAATAGCTTTTACTTTTGCTCTTTCTTTTTATATTTTGATGAGATCAATTGAAGCTTTTGAAAGAACATGCTGTTATGCATGAAGTGAAAATGTTAACACAAAGGAAGATGTTTGCTTCAGCCAGGCTTTGGCAAACAACTTACTTATCAAAAGATAATGTCAACAATGATGTGGCATGGCAAAACTTAATGCAGCATTATTTTGATGAATCCTCATCAACATCATGTGTCTGTTCTCTTTGGGAAAGGAAGAAGTAGGAAACTGACTCAATATAAAAGTAAAGGAAAGGCCCTGCTCTAGGGAAGTAGGGAAAACTCAAGTGCTATCCTTAAATCAAACAGAATGAAAACAAGTTTTGAGAGGTGCATGATTTGTCAACGAATGCTAATAGAAAACTCAATTACTTCTCAGATTGGACAAGTTTCGAGGAACGGCTCCCACACAGGGATGATCACATCCCCGCAATCTCCTTTGTTGATCACTGCCAAATTTTTCTGATTTCTCATGAACAAAGCGTGAAGGAGGGTTTGTTTGTTGTATTATCTTTTGTGAGTTGGGCGCACTCATGCCAGTTCCTCCTCGTATTAGGGGTTTGCAGATTAGACATGCATTCCCGGGGTAAAACTTGTCCAACTTTAGAAGATCATGAATTAACTACTACTTCCTCATGAGCTAAAGCAGGGGCACAAAATAGAAGATTTTGAACATTTAAGGATAACACAAAAGTTCTATACTTTAGGAGTGGTAGTGGAATACCACGAATAGGAAGGTATGGCGGACTCATATGGAAAATACTGGTTTCAGGGTATGGATGTACAAGCAGAATTCCGCTTAGTATAGAGGTTTGGCTAGCAAAGGCTTTGAGAGAACAGACAATTGATGAAGACTTAGATGCAAAGCAATATAAATCATAAACATTAAAATAAGCATAGAACATCAAGTTGTCTTCCTTGTCAACATAGCACTACAAGTATAATAACAAAAAGGGGTTTGGCTATGTCGCTACTTTGAGAAAATCATGCTTGTTGTTATGACCAAAGCTATGTTTGCCAAGATTAAATAAAGTTTTCAAAGCCATACCTGATATAAGGTCAATACTCCCCATAAGAATCATCATAAGGTCGATTGCGTGAAGAGAATACCGAGTGCAGCGAAGGGATCAATAGACTTCTCATTAATATTCCATCATAGACGACTCCACACTCACGGATACATATCTCTCCAAAAAGGAGTGATAGACCTCAATGCAAACACCTATTTTATAAGATAACTTCCCTAGACATGATACGACTCTACTTGACTCTAAAAGACAAAGATAAAGATAAAGATACCGGGCACTCCCCCAAGCTTGGAACAAGCTAAAGGGATGCCATTACCCAAGGAGATTTACTCCTCATCCTTGTTCTTCTTCAGATCTCTGATTATACGTCGAAGGGTTTGGTTCTGAGCTTCCAGGATTTCCACTTGCACTTTCAGTACATGGAAATCTTCACAAAGTTGGTTGGTGATATGGTAGGCCTCGGAGATGGTGGAAAGCGTGCGTTGATCTTCAATTGAAGTGGAGGGCCCTGAAAGGTTAAGAGAAAGATCATATTGAGGTTGGATAGATCCCACCATGATGGGATTGCTTGGACCTCCTTGTTGTTGGGCAGTGATAGTCTTGACTTCCTCTCTCACGGAGCGCTCCATCTCCGCTTGTGTTGCAGCAGTTTCTTCTTCGGTAGCCCAATCAACGTGCTTCCCTTGATTAAGATCCTTCTGGACTCAGCGTAGACGCCATCCCAAGAATTCATCTCCGCTCGAGCCACAAGAAGACATCTCTACTACTCAACTTTTAGAACTGGCAGAAAAAGCTCGAAAACAAAACGCACGAAATCGCGAGATACGTTGCCGGAACAATCCGGGAAAATATATAGCAAAAATTTCTGCACCGAAAGGAAGGTAACGAGCCAAAGTGGGGTCGGAGACGGACTCCTGGGTGCCCAGGCGGCCTCCCGGCGCGGCCAGGGGGGCGCCTGGGACCCCTGGAGGTGGTCTCCGGCTCCACTTCGGCCTCAAATTTTCTATATTTTGCAAAAACTCATAATTTGGAACTTATGTGGCGGTTTCGCGATATTTCCTTACCGTAATACATACCTTTCCTTATTCTGCTTCTGCCGGTGTCTGAAACAGGGCTGCAACATGTTCTTCATGAGTTGTTGTGTATACCAAATCCACATCAACATTGACAGGGTCTCCTGCGATGTAATGCTTAAGTCTTTGCCCATTCAGCACTTGAGGTTTGGTGCTTTCGAAATTGTTAATCTCGATCGCACCCGCGCGGTAGACTTCTTCAGTATGAAATGGCCCTTCCCACCTGGAAAGTAGTTTACCTGGAGAAAACCTGAAACGGAGTCTAAACAGCAAAACTTTATGACCAACATTAAATTCACGTTTCAGAATCCTCCTATCGTGCCACTTCTTTACCTTTTCCTTGAACATTTTAGCGCTCTCATAAGCTTCACTCCTCCACTCATCTAGAGAAGTCAAGTTCATGAGACGCTTTTCACCAACAAATTTCGGGTTAGCATTAAGCTCTCTAATAGCCCAGAAAGCTTTGTGTTCTAATTCTAATGGCAAATGGCATGCCTTGCCATAGACCATCTTATAGGGAGACATGCCCATGGGGTTTTTGTAAGAAGTTCTATACGCCCACAGAGCATCTCCTAACTTATTTGACCAATATTTTCTATTTCTATTGACTGTCTTCTATAAGATCAACTTGATCTCTCTATTGGTTAGCTCAACTTGCCCACTAGTTTGAGGGTGGTACGGTGAATAAATTCTATGATCGACATCGTACTTGGCTAAAGCTTTTCTAAAAGCTCCATGCGTAAAGTGTGAACCCCCGTCAGTCATGAGGTACCTGGGTACTCCAAACCTAGGAAAAATTACATCCTTGAGCATTTTCAAAGATGTCTTATGATCAGCACTTTCAGTGGGGATTGCCTCTACCCACTTGGTTACATAATCAATAGCAACTAAAATGTGAGTGTACTTGTGCGAGGAAGGAAAAGGACCCATAAAATCAAAACCCCAGCAATCAAAAGGCTCAATCACTAGAGAGTAATTCATAGGAATATCATTCCTTCTACTAATATTACCAACTCTCTGACACTTATCACAGGATAAAACATAACTTCTAGCATCCTTAAAGAGAGTAGGCCAATAAAAACCTGATTGAAGAAAATTATGTGCGGTCCTCTCACCAGCATGATGTTCTCCATATGGAATGTCGTGACATTGTTTAAGAATGTCCTTTTGCTCGTGTTCCGGTATGCATCTCCTCACTGTCCCATCTGGACCTTCTTTGAAAAGATGTGGGTCTTCCCAAAATTAATGCCTCAAATCATGGAAGAACTTCTTCCTTTGCTGAAATGTTAGACCTGGAGGCAAAAACTTTACAACGATAAAGTTAGCATAATCTGCAAACCAAGGATCGGAGAGAGATTGTACTTTTACAATAGCTAGTTGTTCGTCTGGAAAATTGTCGTTGACTGGAATGGGATCATGCGGTATATCTTCCATCCTTGAAAGATTATCCGCCACCGGATTGTCTGCTCCTTTCCTATCGACAATCTGCAAATCAAATTCTTGAAGGAGTACCCATCGGATGAGTCTTGGTTTGGAATCCTTCTTCTCCATAAGATACTTAATGGCAGCATGGCCAGTATGAATAATAATCTTAGAATCAACAACATACTGCCTAAACTTATCACAAGCAAACACTACTGCTAAGAATTCCTTCTCAGTAGTGGCATAATTCTTTTAAGCACTATCAAGGGTTTTGCTAGCATAATATATAACATTCAACTTCTTATCAACCCTTTGCCCTAAAACAGCTCCAACAGCAAAATCACTAGCATCACACATAATTTCAAAAGGTAAATTCCAATCAGGTGGTTGTACTATAGGATCGGTTATTAAAGCTTTCTTAAGAACTTCGAAGGCTTCCTTACAATCTTCATCAAAAACAAAAGGAACATCCTTCTGGAGAAGATTAATGAGGGGTCTTGAAGTCTTAGAAAAGTCTTTAATAAATCTTCTATAGAAACCAGCATGACCGAGAAAACTACGAATACCTATGATGTCCCTTGGATAGGGCATCCTTTCAATTGCTTCGATCTTGGCCCTGTCCACCTCAATTCCCCTTTCGGAACTCTTGTGGCCAAGAAAAATTCCCTCGTTGACCATAAAGTGGCACTTCTCCCAGTTAAGCACCAAATTTGTCTCCTCACATCTCTGCAAAACTGTATTAAGGTTGTGGAGACAATGGTCAAAAGAGGTTCCATAGACAGAGAAATTGGCCATGAATACCTCCACAATTTCTTCACAAAAACAATGAAAGATAGCAGACATACACCTTTGAAAAGTAGCAGGGGCATTACATAAACCAAAAGGCATACTCTGTAAGCATAAGTACCATAGGGACAAGTAAAAGTGGTCTTCTCTTGATCTCCAGTGTTAACATGAATTTGAGAGAAGCCGGAATAACTATCTAGATAACAAAAATGAGTATTTTTGGATAACCTTTCAAGCATTTGGTCGATGAACGGCAACGGGTAGTGGTCCTTCCTGGTTGCCTTGTTCAGCTTCCTGTAATCAATACACATTCTATATCCAATAATAATTCTCTGAGGTATTAGTTCATTCTTATCATTAGGAACCACAGTTGTACCTCCTTTCTTTGGAACACAATGAACCGGGCTTACCCACTTACTATCAGCTATAGGGTAGATAATACCTGCGGCTAGAAGCTTGAGGATCTCAGTCCTTACAACATCCATCATTTTTGGATTCAATCGTCGTTGATGGTCAACAACTGGTTTAGCATCAGGATCAAGGTTGATGGTGTGTTGACAAATAGATGGGCTAATCCCCTTAAGGTCATCAAGGGTATAGCCAATTGCACCTCGATGTTTGCGAAGTACTTCCAATAGTCGCTCTTCTTCATACCCTGAAAGGTTAGAATTGATAATAACATGATATACTTTCTTTTCATCTAAATAAGCACATTTGAGCGTATCAGGAAGAGGTTTAAGATCAAGCATTGGATCTTCTTTTGGTTTCGCTAAAATTCCCAAAGGCTCAACTGGAAGGTTGTGCTTTAGGATAGCAGGTTGTCTTAAGAATATTTCGTCCAGCTCATTCCTCTCCTGCATATGAAAATCATTCTCGTGGTCTTCCATATATTGATGCAAAGGATCATTAGGAGGAATAGCAATGGAAGCAATATCTTCAATAATCTTATCATTACTAGGCAAATTAGTACCACGAGGCTGCTTAGATAACTTAGAAAAGTTAAATTCATATGGCTCACCATTGAATTCAACATAAACTTTACCTTTCTTTCAATCTATTATAGCTCCACAAGTTCTGAGAAAAGGTCTACCAAAAATAATAGGACAAAAATTATCCCTTACTGAACCAAGTACTAGAAAGTCGGTAGGATATTTTACCTTTCCGCATAAGACTTCAACGTCTCTCACAATTCCGATAGGAGAGATAGTTTCTCTGTTTGCAAGATGAATAATAACATCAACTTCTTCAAGTTCACAAGGTGAAATCTCACCCATGATCTCTTGATAAAGTGAATACGGGATAGCACTAGCACTCGATCCCAAATCAGATAGCCCATAATAATTATGAACTCCTATTTTAATAGATACTACTGGAGTACCTGAAATTGGGCCTTTATTCTTGGCTGTGACAAGGTTAGTGGAAACATCACAAAAATTTATATTGGAATCTAATGCATCATTAGTAACAAGATCCTTAATCAATACAACTTGAGGATCGACCTTGATCTGTTCCTCAGGCTCATCAATTCTTCTCTCGCTTTTATTTATTATGTCTATCACAAAAGAGTGCTCCCTGATCCTTGCAGGAAAAGGGGGCTTTTCATATATAACTGCAGGCAAAATAGGGTCAGCAACATGAATATCAATAGGTAATTCTTTGAAGGGTTTATGATGCTGATCCTTCTTCTTCTTAGAAGAGTCAATATGAGAGGAAAATCCCTTACAAAAATCAATCATTAGATGGGAATCAAGACCAATCTTAGAGCAAAAGGTATTAAAGTAATCATTTTTCACATAGCTCTCTATATAATCATGCTCATAATTTATAGTGGGTTCAATACCTTTATCTATTTCCCAATATTCGGTATTCTTATGGATCCTTTCAAGGAGATCCCATCTTTCTTCAACGCTTTTCGTCTGAAATACCCCACTAGAGGAGGCATCCAACATCTCCTTATCCTGACGAGAAAGTCTAGCATAAAAGTTTGTAAGTATAGTTTTCTTGGGGAGCTCATGAATAGGACATTTGAGAATTAGGGATTTCAATCTCCCCCAAGCTTGAGCGATGCTTTCTCCGTCTCGAGACCTAAAGTTATAGATATAATTTATGTCTCGATGAATTTCATGAAGAGGATAAAAATTGGTATAAAAGAGAGACATAAGCTCTTGCCAATCAAGCAAATGATATTTATCGAGAAGCTTATACCAATCTGAAGCTTTATCTATAAGCGATACGGAGAACAATTTCCTCATGACAAACTCCATTGATACACCTGCAAGCTTAAATAGTGAACATTGTTGTGACAAATATAGCAAGTGTTCACTGGGATGTCTGTCTCCTGCATAAGGATTAGCCAAAACACAATCTATAATACCAGCTGGTATTTTATAAGGCACGATTTCAGTAGGGGGGGAACAACCACCACAGATGTGGGGTGTTTCCCTGTAAGCAACGATCTAATAGCTAGGTTGTCCATACGGACAAAGAGCAGCAACAACAAAATAAAAATAACGATATAAAAATTTCCTTACCAGCTTCACTTACCAATAGCACTATGCTCCCCGGCAACGGTGCAAGAAAATGGTACTTGATGACCCACAACCGTAGGGGATCTATTGCAGCGTTTTCGATAAGTAAGAATGTCGAACCCAACGAGGAGCGAAAGGTATTGATAAGTGATTTTGGACAAGGAATAACTGCAAGCACTGAAAGATAAATTTTTAGGGATTTTTTATATAAGCAACAATAAGATAAAAGCAAGTAAGTAAATAGTGCTGAGGAGCAGCAAGTGGCCCAATCCTTCTGAGCAAAGGATAAGCCTGGCAACTGAACTTATAAAGACTAAAGCGTTCTTGAGGACACATGGAGAGGTAGTCACGTGCTTTCGCCATACTACGTATTGATAACAAGTGTTGTGATGATAAGTGTGGAGTGGGTGGATCTATGCTAGCACACCTTCTAGACTAAGATAATTGCACTCTTATGATTAAACAACTTGCAAGCATCCGCAAATACAAGATAGAAATTAAGGCAAAGCCTAACCACAACAATAAGATCAAGGATCCATTATTCCCTTGTGCAAAAGGGTGCAAACTGGGGTTCAGGTTTCTGTCACTCCGGCAACCCACCGTAAGCATTCTTTATACACAATGTATTCCCTAGGTCCTTAATAAGGCGAAGTGTTGAGTGTTTGACTCACACAACACCACTAGGAAAATAACAACACAACTTAAATATCAAACAACACAAATTACTTCAACATCATATGACTATCAACAACTAGACTTCTCCCATGTCCTCAAGAACTAAAGTAAATACTCACAAGACATAAAAGAGATCATTATCAGAGGTGATAAATAGATGGTAAACAATCTGTTCATAATAATATTTCTCCAACAAAACTCAATAGCATTCACCACAAAGTAGTAATCAACACCGGTAGAGTAGAGAGGATAGATAGTACGGATTACAACACAAGATAAACTTGTGAGGTGAGATTGGATGGTGATGAAGATGGTGCTGATGTTGGGGATGATGTCGATGATGATCTCGATGATGCCCGTGACGATGGTGATGACGATGGCGATGATCTCCCCTTCCGGGAGGTGATCTCCTCGGAGGAATCTGCCCGCCGGAGAGCCCTTTTCTTCTCTGTAGGTTACCGCCACGGAGCGGCGGCGGAACTCCGTCAAAAGTCCTCTCTTTAGGGTTTTCGCGTAACGGGGAGTATATAGGCCAGAGGGGGGAGCCGGGAGTGGCCCCAGGGCTCCAGGCGCCCTCCCGGCGCGACCAGGGGTGGGGCAGCGCCACGTGGCCGCCTGGGGCCCCCGTGGCCCACCTCTATCCCCTTTTCGGCGTGTCTTCGTTAATCTTTCAGAAAATACCCCCGTCTATTTTCAGGTAATTTGGAGGTATTCTTATTCAGCAACTCAGCGTCCGCTTTTTACCGCTGAATCCTGCGTTTGCTGCTTCGGCACCGAAAAGTTGCAAACTGTGTAAAACAAGCCAAAACAACATATGAACATTATCGTAATGTGAAATATATCAATGAATAAGGATAAATTACAATATAAAATAGTGATGCATTTTGGACGTATCAAGTGCCCGTCACGGGGTCTTGTAGTTCACAGGTTTATCACACTTCAAAACTACATTGGTTCAATGTGAATTTATAAAGCTGTGTGATACAACATCAGACTTGATCATTTCATCTCTGGAACGCATTTCAGAGTTTCATCATTCCTTTTCATCAGATGTAGGAATTTCTGGTTTGGTCACAGAATTTATCTCTAGATCAAATTTCGAGTTCCATTCTGTAGAACCAAATGATTCATTGTAATCATTATCAAGCTATTAGTCCTCCCAGTTAATTGTTTCAAGAGAGCTATTTTCTCAAGGAAAAATCCCATGTCCCTCGATAAACAATTTCCTCGGGTATGGTTGTGGAGGTGTTGTTCGTAACATGATGTTTCTACAATACTTATATTTGAGATCGAGTATATTCTAAATATATATCTCCGAAATTATGAAACAACAATTGGATTTATTATCCATGCCATATTCTTATAGGGCATTGTTTCAACAGTCATATGACGGCGCTCCATTTAGTTCGTAAGTGGTTTCTCTAAAGCGTTAAGCAGTATAGTGAATGGGAGTGTGGTTTAAGTACATCACCGACCTCACCATGTCATGCTGGAATTTAGGGTAGAAAACAATTTTCATTCCAATATGTGATATAGGGCTTGGTTATGCGTCAAGATACTCCGTAGCTATACGGGGTTTCAGGTGACGCTAATTTATGAACTGACTTCATACATTCAATGATGTTTTCTAAAAATTTCAACTCATTTATTTTATGATCAGATCGTCAAATATTTGATCTATGTGTGATGATGATTCTCTTTGTGTTGAAACAGTTTTGAACTTATTCAAAATTTCAGATATTATGTCTTGTCTAAATATCGGTATATCTATACATGTCATTATCACAAAGTTTTATGTAAAGTACTGCTTATTGGTTCTTCACACATCGATATGTTTTATTACCAATAGTTTACTAAACACATGAACAATTTATTTAATCAATGATTTTGTCTATTAGAAAAACATTGCATTTGTCAAATGACTCAAAGACAAGAGATTGAATGACTTCATCGATATGAAGCTTCCGCATGCGCTTTGTTCTAATGCGGCTAAGTCATTTATGCTATAAAATTTTTAGCATTATCATCACATAACTTAATTTATTTAGCAATCAAGAAAATAGACATAACATCAAGATTTCAACTTAAGTAATTCACCACGAAGGGTGAAATTCAGAAAGCATTAACTTTGAACAACCATTATATAAACCATGGATAAGGCATCCAGTGTGTAGACGACATAATATGATATTAATGTTTTACACAACCTCTGAATCGTGTAACTTTTATTTAAGATAAATCTTGATAGACGAACGCCGATGGCCTTGGGTGACTTGGGCACCACTTTCGACGCGTACTTTCACTTCATTTGTTCTTCTCCATTGAATTATGAGAATTCCCTGTACCGATTTGCGAACCATTAGCAATCGATATGGTATCAATCATACCTATGAAGGTGAAATAATGAAATTGTCTATTAACTTAGTATAACTTATTTATACCTTTGGTGATCAGACCACTTTTCAGATCTCCCAGATACTTCTTGCAATTCCTCTTCCAGTGCCCCTTGTTCTTGCAGTAGTGACACTGAGAATCTTTATTTGGGCCATTCTTGGTCTTTACCTGAGCTTTGGTCTTACCACCGCTCTTGGCATTTCTGCCTTTGCCCTTCTTCTTGAAACTGGTTGTGTTCATCACAGCCAACACGTGGCTTGGATCCTTCTGCATAGATGCTTCCGCAGTCTTAAGCATAGTGAACAATTCATCTGTGGTCTTGTCAAGCCCATTCATGTTGTAATTCATGATAAAGTCGTTGTAAGACGGGGGGAGTGACACAAGGAGAATGTCAGTGCTGAGTGGCGTAGGGATCGCAAATCCCAGAGCACTCAGCCTCTACGCGTAACCAACAAGTTCGATCATGTGCTCTCTTATGGAGCTACCTTCTACCATCTTTCATTCCCACATCTGCTTCGTTGTTTCGTAACGTTCAGTACTAGCCTACTTCAGATACAGAGCGTTCAGTTGTGTCACCATGTCAAAAATGGTGAAGTTCTCAAAACATTTCTGGAGCTCTGTATCCATGCACGTAAGCATCAAGCATTGTATTGCGGTGTGGTCATCCACTTTAGTCGCATAGATGTTCTTATTGTCCTGTGATGCATCCTCAGCGGGAGCGGCTGGGAGAGCTTCTTTGAGAACATAGTCCTTCTTAGCAACTTTGAGGACAAACCCAATATTACGGAACCAGTCCGCATAGTTGCCCCCATTTGCAGCAAGCTTCTCTTTTTCAAGCATCGGTCCTAAGCTAAAAGCATTGTTGTTGCGGGCCATCTCTCTACAACGATATAAACAGATTGATTTAGACATGGTTCAAAATTAATTGCATTAATCTTAACAAGTTTAATCTAATGCTCCCACTAAAACCAATATCTCTCAAAATTGATCTTAGGGTAATCAAGATCCGGATCAATACACCTGCCACCGGTAACGCTCAGCCATGGAGGAGATCAACTCGGTAGGTCTAAAAAACCCAATCATAACCATTTTATGACTCTTGTATTAGTCTTTCGACACTTGTGCTCCGAGCTCAGATCTGATAAGCTAGAACGTCAAGACAACCAAGTGCTATTGCTGGGGAGACAACTCAATCTACTCGTCTCTTTGTTACCTTTCCGTTGGTACTCGTGTGACACGACACACCTCAGGTGGCGTTTATTACAGACGGTTGCACGGTTGGGAGAGCACGAACTTCTTGATATTTTAAGAGAGATCTACCTATTAAAACACGACTACTTGCGCATTCAAACAGGCAATGAAAAGGATTAACATCACAGGCAATTTAATGTATGTGATATGGTATAACCCTTTTCTTCAAGAAGCTCCAAGCACCATGCTTTTCTTTCTTCATCTTCTTTTGGCGGAGAGCATCACCTCCACGCATGACATGTCGTCAAGCACCATGAATTATGACCATCATCTTCATGTAGATACTACAACTATTGCTAGCATCTATTCTACTAAAATAAAATTACATGAAGTTTGGCACGCGGGCCGAATAAGTGACAATCATATGGCTCCAGCCATCATGACGTACCATGACATGCAAGTCATGCAAATTTAACATGTACAAAGTATAATCATCTCATACAACTTTTATCATGACGAAGACTATACCACATCACATGTTCCTGCAAAAACAAGTTAGACGTTATTTTACTCGTTCTTTGCATCTTTTACGTGGCTACTAGGGTTTGCATGGAAAAAAGTTTTGCTAGCTACGTGACCACATAAAGCAAAATCTTCAAGTTGCTAGATTAACACTCGGGGCGTATCAATCATGAGACTAAAATTTAATCTCATGACCCATACTGAACAATCGTCAATACGTGTGATCCCCGTGCTAGATCAAATCTAACACGCCTCTTTTTTTACACAATTTCTCCACACCAAAAGCAAGACCCAAATCATCTTCGCGCGACCAGCATACTCAGGAGCAGCATAGAAGGACCCTGAGGGGCAAGATGTTTGTAACAAAATCAAGCAATACATGAGGGATCAACTTGTGCAATTAGAGGGGAAGCAACTAGAAGATTCAGTTTAGATCTATTATCAAAAAACCGCGCAATGAGAATTTTGTGCAATGCCTGTTCATCACTATGAAATCTAGATCGAACCTGCATCTATTACTAGAACTAGCTCTGATACCACTTTTGGGATTCGGAGTAGAAAACAAAAAAAATCAGCACTACGAAACCAAGTCCCAAGATTGGATCTAGATAGATGCAAACACAGTTAGCGATCTTGTTACCTTGACAACCATTCAAACGGTAGTTCACTCTCAGCGGAAGAACTTCATGGAGAGTTGGGGAAGATTGACGCGGTGCAATCCCTCGAACAGATCTGATCCGTGTGACGCCCCACGAACAAATCTACTCCTCAGAAGAAGATGCAGAAGTCACTCGAACAAAGATCGAACGCACGATCTCTCTACGGTTGATCCACACGTACGGTGTAGAAGATCCGGCAGGGCTCCGCCGTCCAGATCTCGGCGCCGCCGGAGTAGAGAGGAGGAAGGAGCAGCCCTTCGGCGTAAGGTGGAGTTTAGATCTAATGGAGAAGAGAGAGGAGGGGCAACCCTGAGGCAAAAGAACAAACTTGTGTGTCCTTGGGGGTGCCCTCTCCTCATCTATTTATAATGGGAGGGGAGGGGAGACCACCTTGGAGGAGGGGGAAGCCCTAGGGGTGGCGCCCTAGGGTTTCCCGTCCCCTTGGTGGGGCGCCAACGAAGGGGGGGAGGAAGCTTCCTCCTAGGGGAATTGTCCTAGGCGCCTCCCCCTCTTGGGCTCCTTTGGCTCATGTGCTCCCTCCCCACTTGGGCCTTCCAAGTGAGAGGGGGGCCATTGATATTTAATCCCTTAATTCTAAAACAATTCTAGAATTCACAATAAATAAATATTAAACATATTTAGACCATCCCGGAACTTTTTCGGCCTTCCGGTTTTACCCGGTTTTCTCAAAACTCTTCCAGGTACTTTACCGGTGCCCCGAAACGATTCCAGTTTTCTCTCCGGTTAAATCTCAATCACTACGAAACTTTTCCGGTGTGTTATACTCGTGCTCCTATCACTCTAGTACTCAACAAATCTACCACCCTTAAGTGTGTGACCCCATAGGTTTGGTAGAATACGGACATGAACCGGAAACTGACTTTCTTCGGATCAATAACCAATAGCGGAGCCATGGACACCCATAATGGTTCCCGCACCTACACGAATATGAATTCGAGTGTAAGGCCCGATATGCGGTACTGTTCCAGATCTAGGTGTTTCCACCCAGATCCGGGGACGAAGCACATATCGAACCCACCGCGACATATGACAAAGCCATATGCCCCGGATTTCCAACATGATATCACAACATTACAGATACAGGATACAACATCTCATAAAATTGGCATACAACTGCCTCAAATATAAGACAACAGCGGAAGATACATGTCTGAGTACAGACTACAACCAAATGCCTACTGGCAAAGAGAAAAGCATCGATCCCATAACCACACGGGTCCAGGCCGTCCGCCGGGATCCGCCTAACTAGTCGTCGTCGAGTCTCCACGTGAAACGTCGATCACCATACCTGTTGTCGATCAGAACCCTGAAAAGAGTTTGGGGGTAGTATCATGAGTACAGAGGTACTCAGCATCCAACTGTAGTGGTCATCTGACCCAGCAAGGACCTCATCACTCGTCATTCTAGGACAACTAGTAGTTTACGGTAAGGAAGGGGTAAGTGGTGAGGTTGCTGCCGCACTAGCATTTTTGAAGTGGCTAACGATCTAGAGAGTAAGGTAAGAAGCCAAGCATTCGATGAGGAATCGCCTCCAACAAGTCTTGCTATCAACTACTTACGCAAACATAACACCTATCCTATCCTTGTCCTCCTCTTCGCATCCCGACGAAGAAGAAGCAGTCAAGGCACACGCACACGTTGATCAAGTTATAATACAGATTATCTCAGTTGTTGTTGTCTATGAACAAGGAGTAGGTCTCAAGTCGTCCATAACCGTGGACACGGCTTCTCGAAAAGATTTAACCCTGCAGGGGTGTACCAACTGCCCATTACGAGGCTCCGCACGCACGTCCATCACTCTCAGTTGCTACCCATCACAGGCAACCATTTTATGATTTAGTTCCAAGAGATCCGAAACGACAGGTCCCTCTAACTAACAACGAACAAATCCGGGTGGCCCCCGGTGAGTCGACATCCAGCTCAGGAGCCGGCCGCTCTCTCGATCTGGTCTCAACCGTCTGTCGCAGGTTTGGATAGCCGGTTCATCACACATTGGGATAACCGGGTCCTCAGCCGGACAAGGTGGGCCAGCCAAGAAACTATGTCCTCCTGGCCCTGGTTTGTTTGTAAACAACTGGCGTACGACCAGCACACACACGGTTTCAAATGGTAAATCAGCTTGGGCCACCACTAGAAATGCTTGAAGCTAGGTAGGTAAGAAGAGGGGACCCCATAAAATCCCACACGCGGTTAGGCACGCTCAGTCTTAAAACCAATACCCGGAACTCGGATCCTAGGTGACTCGAGTGGAACAAAGCGTCGGGGCGGGATAGCCTAGACCTTCCATTCTTCGTCGAATATAGTCAACATTATAATAATAATCATGTCATCAACAATAATATAATAATGATCATGTGATATCCCAACCCAAAGAGTAACAGGGTAACATCGTAGCATCCTAAGCATGCATACTAAGCAGGGGCTGAGCAACGAGCAATAGTAACATAGCAGTACATGGTTTGCTGGGAAGGGACATGGCTGTATCGGTTTGAAAGAGGCTATAAACATGTGGTAGGATCAAACATCGAACCTAACCTATACTAGCATGCAAACCGCTGGTTGAAATAGAATGGATCATAAGTAATGCAAGTCCTTGCCTGTTGATAAGTCGGGTTCCGAAGGTGTAGTCGATCGCACGCTCGCATCGTCTCCGAGAGGTACCCGCGGGAGCACACAAGAAGTAAACACTGGAAAACAATCAACGAGAAAGCATCAACAAGAAGCAACACGAGACATCGCACCTACCGTCGAGAGCGGTTACTAACAATTTAAGTGGAGTACCCGTCACACACGACGATACCGCACATTTACGGTGGTTCAAGTTATTTAGCTACAAGTGACCAAACAACGGTTATTAACATGGCAACTCAAGCAAGCATGGCATAGCACACAAACAGGTCAAGAGGTGAAGCACAAAATAAACTATCTATGCTAGACAATTTAAGTGAGGCACAATCCTAAACATGGCATAGCACTAAGTGACGCACGATGATTAAAGGATTTGGTACTGTTCTGTCCTAAACCATATTTTAGGTTGGTTAACAACAGCAAACAATAGCAATAACACAAAGAACACGAAAAACTAATCAAGTTACATATAAAGAACACCCCAAACGGAGTTATGGTTAAAAAAGATATAAGCAAAACAAGTTATGCACTCATGCTGTAAAAACAGGGGTAAATCTATATGCAAAAGTGCAGCAACATGACATAGCAATACATGGGATGAAAGTAGACATCATGCTTAACAAAAATGCAATTGGAATCACTCAATTCGGATGAACGGTTGCGAAGCAATCGTCATCCGAAGTTGCAACAAAATAACAGTTTCAGGCAATAGCAGCACAACAACATCATGATAGCTACTTTGGAGCAAAATATAAACATGATGCAGCAGGCAAATATGGCATGTGAATGCATGAAACTGAAGTAGAAACATTGCTTAACGCAACGCAAAAGGAATCAATGCAATAGGCCTCATGGATTTGTTACAATCATCATGCAAAGTTGCAACAAAATAATAACAGCAGCACAATAACAGGAAATAAATGCAATTAACGGCTTGATGCCCTGTTCAGCACACAATTACACAATCAAGATGAGCTCAAATGCAAATGCTCACAAAAGATGAATTAAAGTACACATGAAACTAAGCAACTTTCGTTTTGGGGGCAACGACACCGGAGCTACGGATTAATAGCTATTCGCAGCACAAAAATGAATCAGCACAATAATTCTCAGGACTTAGCAGTTTTAGCAACAGGAAAAAAAATAACAGAGAAAAATAAAAAAAACGGTGGCCTCACCCAAACGGGCCAAATCTGGCCTGGCAGGCCGCATCTGGCTGGGCTGGCGCCGGCTGGGCCACGTGGCCACTGGGCCGCGGCTGCTCTGGGCCGGCCCACGCGCAGGGGAGAGGCGCTGCAGGCCGTGGACGCGCTGTTCGCTCCCGACCGGGAGGCTGGCGGCCGCGGCTGCGGTCAACGCCGGCGAGCGGCGGCGCAACGGAGACGGCAGGGACGGGCGGCCGGAGGGGAGCATGGAGGCGAGGTCGGCGCGGATCCGGTCTCCGGCGAGGTTCCGGGGGAGGCGCGACGCGGAGCTCGTCTTCGGGCGATGCGGCGAGGACCCTCGTCCATGGCGGCTCCTGGGTGACGACGGCGGCCGCTCCAGTGCGGGACCTGCACGGGTGAGAGGGAGAGTGGGGTGAGGAAAGGACGGAGGAGGGAGGAGAGGGAAGGAGGCTGGCGGGGCAGCTGCTGGTCGCCGGCGGGCGGCGGCTTCTTCCACGGGAGGAGGCGGCGAGGCAGGCCCAGATCGGGCCCTGGCGGCGGAGGAGCGGGCCCGCGGGGCCCGGTTCGGCTGGAGCTGCGGTTGGGCAGATCTGGGCCGTCAGATCCCAGATCTGACGGTCTGGATCTGATGGGGCTAGGGTTTCGGGGAGAGAGGGATTTTGGGAGGCAGATTTGGGATTTCTCAGGGGGGTGGCTGCAATTTTACATGGGGTAAACCCTAATTGGGTGTGGGAGGCTGGTGGTCTTTATATAGGGCTGGTTGGCTGGCCAGTTGACGCAAACGCCCTCGGTACCCCTCTCGCGTGTCCGGTGAATACGTTCGTGACCGCCGAAGTTGCATACGGACTCCGATTCCGACGAAATCTCGAACCACGCGCTCAGCGCGTCGAGCTCTTCGATCGTACCTCACTGCGGTGACGTTCGGACAACATTTTCCGACGCGCTATAAAATATCCCGTTTAATTATTAAACGGGGTTTTTCGTTCCGTTGGCTGCGGCCGGTCTCGCGCGGTTTTCGCGACGGTGATCGGGCGAAACCCGGTGTCGCAAGGTCGAGTGTCAGGGTGGCAAGGGTCGGTCTCCGTCCGATACGAGATAAGAGGGGTTAAAATAATCGCCGATCGATAAATCGGGGATGCAGACACCACAAACAAATCAGACAATCAAACAATTCACAACGAAAACAGAATTTTTAATTTTTGTGAAATCTGGGCTGTTACATCGAGTGAACCTCTGGTTGACATGCCAATCCATTTGCTTCGCGATACTTTACAAAACATGAGGTGAGATTATATAGGTATCCGCATGATCAACTCATTAATCATTATACCAATTATCCTCATATCGGTTTTGTTCTTTTCTTGTTCACGTATTCCATATCCCATGTGATCTATTCACAAAGTATCCGGCCGGATGTTGGTGGATACGTAATACCGAGAGGGCCCAAAGAATATCTCTCCTGAGAAGGAGGAGAAAATCCCAACTTGAATCATCAAGTCCCTAAACATACTTTCGAGTGTGAGTGAGCAAAGCCCTTATAGTCACGCCTGTTACGGGTGGTGTTAGGACAGTGTCAACCCACCCTCCGGTATGTAGGTACTTAACATTTTCATGGTCTATAAGGATACATGAAAATGTCAACTCATCTGATGATTTAACTCATAATACAATGATGATGAAATCTCGAAGCAAATCATACAATTGGGTCGGTTCAGCACCCTTGTTCTGGTAACAATGTGCTCCCATGTATTATCGGCATATTCAATGCCCTATGTAAGGGAAAACAAGACATCCATAATACACAGGTTAGTCCTAGAGGCAGACTAAGAACACTTTGTGTTTATACTCCACACCTGCATATGGGTTTTCCTCCGAAGGCAGTTAACATGCACTTGGCAAACCTCCGCATAGGCCATTGCAGTTATGGCACAGACATATAAACATTAATAATGAACCTGGAATTATAATAATACATCTTATTATTGCCTCTAGGGATAATTCGAATATGGACACCTTCAGGAGGGTCTACCAATCTCGAAACCTGGTTTTGGTGCATAGACTCTATTTCGGATTCCATGGCATTTTGCCATTCGGTGGAGGTAGGGCTCACCATCACTTCACTATAGTTCGCAGGCTCATCGTCTTCCATTATGAATACTTCATTATGAAACCACTCTGGTTCAAGATGAATTCTTGCCGACCTACGAGGGGCAGTACTTGGCTTGATCGGAGTCACTGTATCTGGTATAGTGATTTTTGGCTCAGTCACGGGAACTAACTCTTGAACAATTTCCGGTTCTTTTCCCTGAGGGGCCGAAGATTCAATAATCTCATCAAGTTGTACTGTCCTCCCACTCATTTATTTCACGAGGAACTCTTTCTCGAGAAATACTCCATGTTTTGCGACAAACACTTTGCCCTCTGTACGGTGGTAGAAGGAATATCCAGCTGTCTCTCTTGGATATCCAATAAAGTAGCATTTGTCTGCTTTGGTGTCAAGCTTGTTTGGTTGTAAGCGTTTCACATACGTGTCACATCCCCAAATTTTAAGATATGACAAATCAGGCTTATTCCCGTGCCAAATTTCATATGGTGTCGTTTCCACAGACTTTGATGGGGCTCTGTTTAAAGTGTGGGCAACAATTTCTAAAGCGTATCCCCAGAATGATAATGGTAGTTCCGTTAGGGACATCATAGACCTTACCATGTCTAACAGGGTTCGGTTACGCCTCTCAGACACACCATTTCTTTGTGTTGTTCCTGGTGGCATAAGTTGTGAAACAATTCCACGATCTCTAAGATGTGCAGTAAACCGATCGCTTAGGTATTCACCTCCACGATCAGATCGTAGAAATTTTATCCGTTTGCTCTGATGATTTTCTACTTCATTTTGAAACTCTTAAACCTTTCAAAAGTTTCAGATTTCTGTTTCATTAAGTAGATGTACCCATATCTGCTTAAGTCATCAGTGAACGTTAGGAAGTACAAATATCCATTGCGTGCAGTTGTACTCATTGGACCACATACATCAGTATGGATGATTTCCAATAGTTCAGTTGCCCGTTTCACAACTCCATTGAACGGTGTTTTGATCATCTTTCCCATTAGACAAGCTTCGCATGAGTCAAATGAATCAATATCAAAATACTTTAAAACTCCATCTTTATGCAGCTTCTCCATGCGTTTGTTTCCAACGTGACCAAGACGGCAATGCCACAACATAGTGGTATTTTCATCAGACAACTTTATGCGTTTAGTTTCTATGTTAAAGACGCCGTTTCTACAGTCAAGATCAAGTATGAATAATCCACCAACCAGTGGTGCAAATCCATAAAACATTTCATTCATATAAATAGAAGAACCATTTTTCTCAGATTTAAATGAATATCCATCGCGTAACAAACATGATCCACATATTATGTTCTTACACAACTCGGGAACAAAATAACATTTATTCAATTCAAATGTAAATCCTGACGGTAGACGTAGAGTGACGACACCAACGGCTTTGGCGTCAAGATGGACTCCGTTTCCGACGCGCATCGTCATCTCTCCTTTTTCCAGCTTCCTCATCTTCCTAAGCCCCTGCATCGTATTGCAAATGTGAGCAACCGATCTGGTATCAAATACCCAAGAGTTGGAATTGATGCCAGTAAACAAGACGTCAATAACATTGATATCAATTATACCTTTGCTGGGCGGTCCAGCACGTGATTCTGCCAGAATCAATTTTATCCTCTGCTCCATAGTGTCTCTTATGCGCATGACAAGTTTGTAGAACGGCTACGGGAATGATGCAAGGATAAGTTCGATAGCAAAGTCATCAGATATATCAAGTCCGAGAGGCCTTATTTGTGAAACGTAGTCAGCCATGGTGACCACATGGTCTCTCATAGAGCCATTCATTTCCATCTTGCACTCATATAAATATCGAGTGAGCTGTTGGCGTTTAGCCTTGAGCCAGTTCATGAACCATTTGTTGAGAGTAGCAATCATTTCACACATGGTTGAAAACTCAAATGCAAATTTCAGACAATTTTCCATGTGCGACAACATCACTTGTCGCACATCGTCATAATCAGCTTTGAGAGAAGCATAAACAATTTTATCCTCTTCAGAAGCATTCAACCTTGGAGGAGTAGGGAGTTCCGCTCGAATCAAGTATTCTTTCTTAATCATGTGAAGGTTATCATCCAAGACACGTAGCCATTCCAGATAGTTATTTCCATTCAAATCCAAAATCAAATCTCCAAGTAAAGCATCAAAATTAACGGGAGTGTCAGGGGCCATAGCTCTACAACGAAAATAAACAAGTTGATTTATACATGGTTCAAAATTAATATGGCATCATTAACAATTTAATCAAATGCTCCCACTAAAACCAATATCTTTCTGAATTGATCTTAGGGTATTCAAGATCCGGATTGATACATCTGCCACCGGTGTAACACTCAGCCATGGAGATGATCAACCCGGTAGGTCTAACTAAACCAATCATAACCTACTTATGACTCTGGTATTAGTCTATCGACACTTGTGCTCCGAGCTCAGATCGGATAAGCTAGAACGTCGAGACAACCAAGCGCTATTGTTATGGAGACAACTCAATCCACCCGCCTCTTTTTTACCTTTCCGTTGGCACTCGTGTGACACGATGCACCTCCGGTGGCGTTTATTACAAACGGTTGCACGATTGGGAGAGCACGAACTTCTTGACCTTTAAAGAGAGATCATCCTATTAAAATTACGACTAGTGCGCAATCAAAACAGGCAATGAAAAGGATTAACATCACAGGCAGTTAAGTATGTGATATGGTATAGCCTTTTCTTTGAGAAGCTCCAAGCACCATGCTTTTCTTTCTTCATCTTCATTTGGCGGAGACATCACCTCCACGTACGGCACGTCGTCGAGCACGTTGACGCATGATCAGCATCTTCATGTAGATACTACAACCATTGCTAGCATCTATTCTACTAAATAAAACTTTACATGAAGTTTGGCACGCAGGCCGAATAAAAGACAATCATATGGCTCCATCCATCATGCCGTACCATGACATGCAAGTCATGCAAATATAATCTTTACAAAATATAATCATCTCATACAACAAGTTATGACGAAGACTATACCACATCACATGTTCCTACAAAAACAAGTTAGACGTGTTCTACTCGTTTCTTGCAAGTTTTACGTTGCTACTAGGGTTTGCAAGGAAAAACGTTTTTCTATCTACGTAACCACATGGGACACAATTTTCAAGTTGCTATATTAACATGCGGGGCGTATCAACCATGAGGTTACTGTTTAATCTCATGACTCATACTGAACTATCGATAATACGTGTGATCCCTATGCTAGATCATCAATCTAACAAGCCCCTTTTGTCACACAAATTTCTCTACTCCAAAAGCAAGACCCAAAGCATCTTCGCGCGATCAGCATACTCAGGAGCAACATAGAAGGACCCCAAGGGGCAAGATGTTTGTAACAAAATCAAGCAATACAAGAGAGATCAACTTGTGCAATTTCGAGGGGAAGCAACCAAAAATTCAGTTTTAGATCTCTTATCAGAAAACCGCGCACAAAGAATTTTATGCAATGCCGTTCATCACTTATGAACTCTAGATCGAACCTGCATCTAGCACTAGACTAGCTCATGATACCGCTGTTGGGATTCGGAGTAGAAAACAAAAAAAAATCGGCACTACGAAGCCAAACCCAAGAACGGATCTAGGAAGATGCAGACAAGGATAGCGATCTTATTACCTTTTGCAACCGTTCAACGGACGCACTCTCGCAGCGGAAGATGTTGATGGAGAGTTGGAGAAGCTTGAAGAAGAACAATCCCACGAACAGATCTAATCCACGTGAAGTCCCTCGAACAAAGATCGAACGCACGATCTCTCTATGATTGATCCACACGGACGGTGTAGATGATCCGGCAGGGCTCCGCCGTCCAGAACTCGGCGCCACCGGAGTAGAGAGGAGGGCGGATCAGCCCTTCGGGTTTATGGTGGAGATTAGATCTAAAGAGAAAGAGAGAGGGGGAAGCCCTTCGGCAAAGATCAATCTAATTGTGTGTAGAAGGGGTGCCCCCATCTCATCTATTTATAGGGGAGGGGGAGGGGAGGCCACCTTGGAGGAGGGGGCAGCTCTAGGGGGTGCGCCCTAGGGTTTCCCCTCCCTTAGGGCTGCGCCAAGGGGGGAGGAAGCCTCCTGGAAGCTCCCTCCTAGACGCCTCACCCTCTTGGGCCCCTTTGGCCCATGTGCTCCCTCCCCACTTGGGCCTTCCAAGTGAGGGAGCCTATTGATATTATATTCAATATATTAATTCCAAAAACTTTTTGGAAATACATAATAAATGAATATTAAATATATCTAGACCAACTCGGAACTTTTCCGGCCCTCCGGTTTTACCCGGTTTTCTTAAAACTCTTCCCGGTACCTTACCGGGTCTCCGAAAACGATTCTGGTTTTCTCATCGATCATAACCCGATCACTCCGAGACTTTCGTGGTGTGGTAAATACATGATCCTATCACTGTAGTATTCAACACATCAACTACCCTTAAGTGTGTGACCCCAAAGGTTTGGTAGAATGATACAGACATGAACCGAAAACTTATTTTCCCGCGGAACAATAACCGATAGCGGAGCCATGGACACCCATAAAGGTTCCCGCACCTACACGAATATAAATTCGAGTGAACCATAAGCTTAACATGCCAGTCCTATTTGCTTCACGATACTATACAAAACCTGAGGTGAGATCTTCTAGGTATCCGCATGATTAACCATTAACCATTATACCAAGTCATCCTCCTTCTTGTTTTGTTCCATTTTTCTCGTTTAGTATTCTGGTATCCCTTGTGATCAATTCACAGTGTCTGGCCAGACGATGTTGGATAACGTAATACCGAGAGGGCCCAAAGAAGTATCTCTCCATATTTAGAGGAGAAAATTCCCAACTCGAATCGTTAAGTCCCTTGACACACTTTCAGGTGTGAGTGATCAAAGCCGTTATTGCCACGCCTGTTACGGGTGGTGTTGGGACAGAGTCAAAACCCACCCTCCAGTATGAAGTTATGAAATATTCTTATGGTCATGAAGTACACATGCATATTACCTTTAGATGATTTTACTTATAACATGGAAACGATGTGATCTCAAAGTAAATCATACAATTGGGTCGGTTCAGCACCCTTGTTCTGAAAACAATGTGCTCCATGTGTTACCGGCATTTTCAATGCCCTATGAACAGGAAAACATGTCATCCATAACACACGGGTTAGTCCTAGAGGCAGACTAAGAACACTTTGTGTTTATACTCCACACCTGCATATGGGTTTTCCTCCGAAGGCAGTTAACATGCTACTTGGAAAACCTCCACATAGGCCATTGCAGTTATAGCATAGACATATAAACATTAATAATGAACCTGGAATTATAATAATACAATTTATTATTGCCTCTAGGGCATAATTCCAACATTTTCTACCACAGGGGATAGCTGCCCCCCCCCTAACATTCACCACATGTTATGTCATAGAGATATGTGCACAGTTCGTGCCTTTATCATGTTAATCATTAGAGTTGAACGATAAGTCATAGTTATTGTTTTTTACCGCTTCTATATTGTGTCAACATGATTTTTCTTCTCGTGAAGCTCATCAGTTTGAGTAACGGGGATTTGACTATTGACTCATGAATGGACAACAGTATACGGTAGTAAGCAACCACAAAACACAAAAATGTAAAGTAGCACGGAAAATCCACATGTGCTAACACGTCATTATGAGTTTTAACGTGACATATGCGTTGGTATGGTACCCTACTATGGCATCCAGAAAAGACATAAAAGTAGAGTAACACTAGTAAATGTTATAATTGTAACCCTGATTTTATATGACAGTGCATATGTACAATAGACATTGTCCTGTCATTGATAGTGTCCTTTCTGTAGGCCCTCCTTACTTTCGGTGTCGTAATCATGTAGCACATATATCGATTTTTTGCGATCGTAGGGCGGCTAAGTGGGCGGTAGCTATCCATGTGGCATCAAACTATTTCTATAGATAGAATTAGTCAATATCATTATAGAGAAAATTATACCTTAGACATGTAATGAATACAAATCCCATAGAGGATTAAATAAAAGGTATTGATATTTACCTCACTTATCATGTCGAAGGTGTGGATGGCAATCTTCAAATCAAATCGTCCAATAGTCACAAAAGAAAAGATGACCCCACTTGTTAGCTCCTACAAAGTGTGACGCCCCTAAGATCAATCCGTGTACAGTAATCATACACGCAGGGTACACGGCTGAGATTAGGGTGCCACGGTGAGAATATCACAGCACAACACTAAACACAAAAGGATAAACCAATATGTTACAATAAAGGGGGTCGTGCGGACCCGAAAACATAAGTTATACAAACCATAATATCTGAGTACAGACATAGTTAGTCAAGTTTTTCCTTAAGAAGGCTAGCACAAATAACATCAGAGATACAGATCGAAAAGGCAAGGCCTCCTGCCTGGGAGCCTCCGAAACTACTCCTGGTCCTGGTTAGCGGGGGTCTCGACGTAGTAGTATCCGCCTCCGGGGTACTCCTGCTCCTGGGCTCCAACGTCGACTATAGCGGCCGATCAGGCAAAACATAAAGGGGAAATAAAGCAAAGGTGAGTATCTAGCATACCCGCGAGTCTTACGTCCGCAACTAAGCATTATGCATTTGTATCAAATGGAAAGGGGAGGCTGTATATAGTGGACTGCAAGATAGAAATCAGAATAAGGGTAAGAAGCTAGGCCTATCGCAGACTAGCATCTTCCGACGATGTCTTGCAGCATGAGAAGAGAAACAGCCAACAGTTCATATAAAGCAATAAAGTAAGAATGAAGCAGAAGTTGCTGCAACATTGTATAATGGTAAGTTGTAATGATTAATAATAATAATGCCTCTGAGTTCCCCTCCTCGACTTCCCTGCGAGGAAGAAAACTCGGAACCATACAGTTTAATAGTAATAGTTTGTAGTGGTAAGATCCAGCTTCAGCATAAAGCGTCCTGTTACCGTGGACACGGCTATTCGAATAGATTAATCTTCCCTGCAGGGGTGCACTGGCGTGACTCTACGACGCTCGGATCTCCAGGGTGGCGTACACCTTGTTAGGGAACACCCCACCGAAGCTATCCGACACAAAGTAGCCCATCCTTCGGCAATCAACAGAGAGGTCATCCGCCGGACTATATCCTATGTACGCCGGGCTTTGGACCCTAACCCGAACGTACTCCTACACGGTGCGTGACTGGCCGGTGAAGCAAAATCAAAGCAAATACAAATACACCGCTCGAGAAAGAGAAGAAAACACCACTTCCCGGCAATCAGCCCGCGGTACTGCTGACTTCTGAAGACCCTCGAACGAGACTACGATGCAGGGGAGCCCACACTCCTCGTCCCACGTGTAGGTAGTGCGTACAAGCCAAAAAGGCTACTCAAGACATCCGTCGAACCATTTAGCATTTTAATTAACCTGCGTGACAACCGTTATCGTTGCCTCGACTTAACTGACCCGCGGTCAACGACAGTAGTCAGGACCACCAGTACATCGGTGTCTGCCCTGTCGTCCCACCAAGTCTCTGCGGTTACCAACAAGGTGAATCGTCTCCTTACCTTGTCTCGTGTGTGCTCTTGGTAGAGCTCGACTTTTCGTAGTTTGGTAACTCTCGCGAGATACGAGCAGGGGCCAAGCACGCCAGTAACGTCGGTCGTACCCTCCCTGCCGTTCTCGACGCAATACCTCTCGCGGGCACCGTTGGGTCACCCGACTTTCTTACCTTTAAGGAAAACCGTTGCTCAGGTACCTAGAGCGGCTATACAGAGTCAACAACGAGTGAAGGTACGAGGATTACTCCTCGGTAGCTCCACTTGATGGTGGCTCGGCAGAGCCGAGCTAGGGGGCCTTAGGCGGTGTCTGCATTGTACCGTACCTGTGGAGTTTATAATTATCGTATCCGCGTTCACTCCCCTGAGTGGTCACGGCCCGCTATCTAATCCTAACTAACAATGCGTAGGGCTCACTGCTGAATAATGCATAATTATAATAGGCAACATAGGATAAAGGAAGGTACATCAAGGGGCAAAAAAACAGGCTATGCAATTGAATAGGATTGTAATCGTAGCAGCAGCAGTAACCATGCCTAGTGCAAGAAACTACGGAAAGGTAGGCGATATCTGGGGAAGAAAATGGCTTTGCTTGCCTGGAAGCTCGCGGTAGGGGTACGGTCGTCGATGAAGTAGTCGATCACAGGGGCATCGGCAGCGGACGTCGAGACTATCGGACAATAAGAGAGGGGGAAGAAACAATAAATACACAGCAATAATAGCAATAAAAATTCAAGACATGGCAATACGTTATGCTAGGGATGAACTAACGCAGTGCAATGTGCTTTGCCCGGAGCGGGAATTCATCCGGGAATGGACTGCCAGCTCCGGGTGATTACCGGACAGGGTGTCCGGAGGGGGAAGGGATCATGCCAGAGGTATCATGGACATCCGACAAACGTGTGGATGGTGTAACCGTGCTAGTTGAAACACTCCGAACAACTTTCGTGTTCATAATAAATTCATCCGGATACTTTAACAGTACCGGACAAATCATCGGACAGACGGTTCGGAGGGGGACGGTTCGATGTTCGGTGTGTTAGAGGGGTGTGGTTGGTATACGGATAGCGTATCCGTATTCATTATATTTTTTGATCAATTTTTATGTATAAAAGTTTTTCGATCCGAGTTACGGTTTAAAAGATATTGAATTTCTAATATTTAAATGATTTTTGGAATTTGTGGAATTTCTTTTATTATTAAAATCAACATTATCCAGAATAGTGAATTTGACTGGTCAACCCTGACCAGTGGGACCCAAGTGTCATCCACACATCTAATAAAATCCATTTTATCTAGCTAATCTGCAGTGGGACCCAGCTGTCATAGACAGTGATTTAATTAAGCATTACAATTAACTAGAGAATTAACTTAAGTGCATGGGCCCATATGTCATACTAACAGGGCATTAACAGTTATCTAAATTAACCACAATGGCCTGAGGCCCACACGTAGTGACACACATATTAATAATAATTTTTCTTTTGTTTAATTAGTTTATTAATATACTTAATAACCTCTTCTTATTTTTTTCAAGGGGGGTGTGACCCGCTCGTCAGTGGGTGGCTAGCCCACTAGACGTGGCCGAGCCTGCCCACGTTGGCGAGGCCGTTCCGTCTGGGAGCACGGCGGGGCGCGGCGGCCAGGGAGGCTGGCACGGGGGCGGCCTTGGGGCACGGCAGCCATGGTGGTTGCGTGGTGGGGTGGGCGCGACGCGCGGCGTGCCGCCATGGCAGAGGCCGGAGTCGAGCGGGACGACGAGCGGTGGGGAATTCGGGTCTCCGGTGACCGAATCAGCGGGGGAAGAGGAGGGATTCGAGAGGGGGGGCGCTCACTGCAAGTGCGATGGAGAGCTCGAGGGGGCGCGAGGTGGCCTGTAGAAGAGGCAATCCATGGCGAGGTGCTCGGCGGCCGGCGTTGAAGAATGGCCTGATGGCGAAGCATCCGGGTCCTCGGCTCGAGCGTGGGGTCAGGGAGGGGAGGACAACGACGGGGAGGCGGTCCGGCAGGCTGTAGGTCCCCGGGGCAGGGTCTGGCCGCGTCCAGGCAAAGGGCATGCCCACAGCGGCCATGGGATCGAGCAGGGGGGAAGCGACGAGGGAGAGATCTGCCAGAGGACGAGGGGGCCGCGAGGGGAGGGAGGAGACTGGCGGCTAGGGTTTGCGTAGTGGGGGGGCTCGGCGTATAGCTCGCCGGGGGGCTTCAGATGCCTGCCACGGCGGAGGCCGGCGCCGTGGCTGCCACGATGCGTGACACGCACGGGAGAAGAACAGGGGGAGGTGGGGAACGGTTGGGGGTGGCCGGTTGGGCTTGCTGGGCTGGTGGCCCAGGGGGGAAGGGAGGGGGTGGGCCTCGCCCCTAAGCGGTAGTTAGGACTGTTTTGTTTTTCTTCCTTTTTAATTTTCTTTTCTGTATTTTCTCTTTAGCATTTTATGTAAATGCTTAGGAAATTATGTTAAACATGAAAACATCTCCAAAAATAATGTGGCACCACAGGTCAGTGCCACCAAAAGGTTTGGGAATTAAATAAAATCATTAGTTTTCTATATAATCATTAAATGATTACTTGGTGTTGATTTGCTACTGTTTTTATTTAATTTAAATGCTTAGGCATTTTTGTTAAGCAGGATAGTTGCTCTAAAATTATTGTTATATAACATACGAAGGATACCGAGAGTATGGGGATTATATAAAACAATTTTGTATTATATTTAAATGATAATTGATTAAAGTGGCCATTGGAGCTACTGTTTTTATTTGTTCCAATTATTTGATGGCACAATAAGTCCCAATACAAACATGGAAGTGATCCATTGAATATTTGTGAATTTATAAAAGTAGTTGGACAATTTTTGGGCAAAGTTTATTTGCCACATGTTTTTATGATCCATAGCAAGAAGGGGGTTTGGACTTTGATTTGTATGATGATGATCAAGGCACCCTTGGCACATGGTTTATTGATATCCACCATTATGATACAGAACATGATCAACTGCAAAGTTTGATCAGGCCATGATGGGTACATTGGATACCTCCTTCATGATCTGAAGATTAACAAAAACAAAAATTTTGATCAAGACCAGTTTGAGAAACAGAGATTAGTAACAGTGATTAGCAATAGTAATCCTGATTACTGTAGTTGATTACTTTAGCGTGACACCCGGGGTGTTAAAAATCTCCACCACTACAAAGAATTCTCGTCCCGAGAATTAAAAGTAGGGCAAGGGGTAAGGTTTCGGTTTCGTATTCTAACGATTCTTCTGGGTCTTGGTGTCCTTCTCGAAGAAGTTAATCCTTCTCATTGATGTCTTCACTTCTCTGCATCGGTGCATCTCGATGAGTTTTTAACCTACCTGCAGGGGCTTCATCGTACTTACGAATAGGTTAGGAGGAATCTTAAGGGGGTCGAGTCGATACAAGATTTATCAACCGAGGATGTCCAAGGGAATGGGGTACAAAGTATCCTCCGAGTTTAAACTCAGGGGAATACATCGAGAGAAACAAAAGAAGGAATGAGAAGTTTTCAAGCGGATATGCAATCATTCGTCGATGATAACGGAGGATGAAAAGGGGTCCAAAGCATCAGGCATAAGCAATGTGTCTGGTATTGGACTGAATATCACAATGTAGAGGACTCGTGAGTTTCATACGAGGTCAAGCAAGAGGAGTAACCTCGAGAATAGAAAGGTACAAGAGAGTCAGGTTTCGATCCTGTGGAACTGTGGGTTATGGGCCCACATTGAATAAGAAGGGTGGTGACAAAAGGTGCGATCAAGTTGCAAGGTAAGTCAGAGAACAACTTGTTAGCTATGTTGGCAACAACATCAGTGCCAAGGGCGAGGGACGGAGAGAACCATTTTCCTGCTCGTTAAGACGAGGCGTACCAATAGGCAAAGTTCTTGTCCATCGGTGGTCACCGAAAAAGTCATCAACAATCGTATCAGGTTGTATGAACAAAGTAGTACACTAAAGTGTTTACATAAGCAGGGATTATCACTTCTCAGATAAGTTATATCACAAGAAAGGTTAAACAGACCAATGGAAAGGAAACTGTGATGATACACAAGTATCAGGTGTGTATCTTTCCCAAGGGAAAGCAGAGCAAGATATGCATGACCAGGTTTGTAGTGGCAGGGAGTCAAAGGAGGTCGTCGATGATAACACAAATCATCGAGGGGCAAGGGTCGTATTTCCCACAATGAATTCAATAGACACATGGAAGAAGCAAAAATGATGATGATGACCACGACACTTTATGTCGAGAGGTTCCAAGAGAATGCAATCGAATAGCGATGACATCAAGCGAACGGAATGGTGAAGCAAAAGGCATTCCATGTTCTCGGTTGAAAACAACCCAGAACCATGAAATGGCTATGACAGAGATAGACATTATTTCCTCACAATTCATAAGATGTAGTGCAAAGGCATGATATCCTCGAGGTAGCAGGTGTAATACTCGAAGGTAGAATTGAGGATCATAGGTGTAGAAGAATTTACACCAAGCGGGTTAATTATCTTTACGAGTAGCTTTCATGATCAGTTCTACATAGTATCCATGGGCATGAACACAAAGGTTCAAGGTCGACTCCCACTTCTTCAATGCATAGCCTTTCATTCACTTCTCGTTGTCGATGAGCTTGCAGTGTTCAAAATTTTATCTGGCGTAACACCAGTAGAGTATGACCCGCATAAAATTTGGGTTCACACAGATGGATGAAGCATAGATATAACCCATAGGGAAATTTTACGAATCTATACAACAAAAAACAGGAACAAGAGATACAAGTTTGAAAGTAGAAGCCCGATGACACGGACCAGATGATACCGTTCGCTAAAGGCATTTCGCATCAGGGGAAGCTTGTCAATGATTTAGGACACAAGGGGATGGCAGGTAGTAATCCACCAAAAGGTCAGGTGGGGGTACAGAGAGTCTGGTGTGAGTATCGATACTCAACCATAAGAAGAAAAAAAATACAAAGGCATCGGATGATAGAAGCATCTGAATATTTCGTTGCTTAAGTACAAAGGAATTATGATTTCCATAACGGTGTATCAGATTCAGATACATCGATCAAACATGGATAATTTGAATATAAGCTTGACGGTTAATCAATTAAGGTTTGATTTACCGAGAACCAGCTCATGTCCGGAATGACGTCTGAGCCAGAAGAATGGATTCATAGGGATCAACTAATGATCGCGTGCACTAGCACACACGATGATTCAACAGATCATACTGGAAATGCCAAGGGGGTCATCAAAGTCTACAAGACAAACGGGATTAATCATAGTGCAAGCAGGCAAGAAGAATATCCAAAGCAGTAGATTGCCAAGGATTGGCGCGAGATCGAATAGTATTTCAAAGTATTTTGGGAATCACAGGAACAACTTAGGATGAACGGATTTATGCCCCACAGACGTAAGGGATCGACATAGTCTTCGCAGGTAAGTTAACCCAATTTATTGATTCGACACACGGGGAGCCAAAGAGTATTTATAAGCTTTGACAGTTGCGTTGTCAATTCAACCGCACCTGAAATATACTTGCTTGCAACAAAAGATAAGTGGTAATGGTAATATGATAGTGATGGTGGCAACAGCAAAATAACAACTAATGACCAGCAGGATTGAAAACACTGTAGGCTAGGGAGATGGATGGTTGGGCGTTGCATGGATGAGAGTGTACATGTAATAGATTCTAACACGGGGCAAGGCACACAGAAAAGCAATGATCATCTAGGCAAATATCAAACATTAGGCATGTATCCCGTAGGTAGTTGTGCGTGCTTGCAATAAGAACTTTCACAACATCTTTTGTCCTACCATCCCGCTACGAACGGGGCCAAAGGGAACTTATGGAGATTAAGGTGCTCCTGTCAAAGAGCACCGGAACAAAGCAATAAACTCAATGGATACATGGAATCATCAAAATATGGACCATACCCTTTGGTGTCCCAAGCTGTCACCTTTGGGATCGCCGGTTCCGGACCATAATAGGTGCATACAACTCATAGATAGGATCAAGAACACAAATACATTCATGAAAACACATAGGGTTCAGATCTGAAAACATGGCACTCGGGCCCAAAGTGACAAGCATTAAGAGCAACAAGTTGAAGCAAAAAAGATAAACACCAATCTAGATGATAGGCAACATGCCCCCAACAATCTGACGAACTATTACATGATCTAACTCATCCAATCCCTACCATCCCCTTTGCCTACAGCAGGGAATTACTCACACATGTGAAGAGAAGTCATGGAGGAGGGATGGATTGGTGATGGTGATGACGATGGCGACGATCTCCCCTCTCCGGAGGCCAAATCAGCCTCCAGATTAGCCCTCCCGAAGAAGAACAGAGGGTGGCGGCGGCTCCGTGACGGAAACTGGAAAAGCGACTCTCTTTTTGGGGTTTTCGGGTCACGGGAATAAATAGGAGTCGAGTTAGGGCACCAGAGGAGGGGGAAGGCTCCCAGGCGGCCAGAGGGCGCGGCTCCACCCCTGGCCGCGCCAGGGGGGCACCTGGGGCCCCCAGGACTCCCCTCTGGTCCCACTTCTTGCTGGTGGAAGCTTCTAGTGCGTGGATTTTCTGTGAATTTTCCCGGAATTTTCTGAGATACCTAAAAATCCATTTTCCTGCACACAATAAAACCATACAGGCAGCTCTTCTGAAAACATCGTTAGTCCGGGTTAGTTTCGTCCAAATCATGCAAGAATGAGGGCAAAACAATAGCAAAAGTGTTTGGAAAAGTAGATACGTTTGAGACGTATCAACTCCCCCAAGCTTAGCATATTGCTTGTCCTCAAGAAATTCAGTTCAACGAACTGGAAGCGACAAAGAAAACTTTGACAAACTCTTTTGCTTCATTAGATGTATATAAGCATGTACTACGAAAAGAGTTTAGAAAGTATTGGAACAATGCTATAAGGACAATGCACGAAGCAATTCTTCTTTCATGTGATCAATCACAAACAACTAAAAGTAAATAATATGCCACTGAAAATCAAGACAGGATCACAATGCACATAGCTTGAACATACTTGAGTGGCATTTCGCTAGCCTCCATGAGTGAAGCAAAACATAAATGCAGAAACTCCTCCAGAGTTTTAAAGGTCACTAGAACTCACTATTTCAGACTAGCAATAACACAAGCATGCAGAAGACAATGTAATACTTTGGGACAATGCATGTTACACTAAGAATGACAATTATGCTCTCATAGTTGGTGCTTTGAAGAAATAAGGGGAGACTCTCGAACCGTGGCTTTTGATGGCAAGGTTGAAAACCCGTGAAAGGAAGCAAAGACTAAACATGTGCCAGAGCTCTTGGTTTTGAAAACAGAGATAAAACTCTTTTGAGAGGTGTAACTTTCCAGTCAATGCTGAACGCTAAAGGTCTCTCAATATCTCCCATGCCAACCATATTAATGCCTTTTGCTTACACATATTCCCTTATCCATAAATCCTTTGATGGTCTACGGACACTTTTATTTTGCCTCAAGGATGGAAGGAGGGTATCGTTCCATCTATCATAAGCAGCATTTGGTCCATTTCACTCCATCATCAAGTATGGGGGAGGTGTAACTCTCATTTTTTTTACTTGACTAGTTAAAACTTCCGTCAAAATATTTTTGGCATGCAAGATACTGATTTCCCCTCACCGCACCATGAGCTTGTACGGTTACAAAAGGGAAGCTTTTGAATAAATTTCGAGATGGCACATGAAAGTCTAAGTTAGGAGTGGCCGGTAAATACCACATATAGGTAGGTATGGTGGACTCGAATGGAATAACTGGTTTCAAGGATTTTGGATGCACAAGCAGAATTCCGCTTAGTGCGAGCGAAGGCTAGCAAAAGACTGGGAAGCAACCAACTAGAGAGCAACAACTGTCATAATCACGCAGAGCGACAAAGCAACATTGAATCGGGCATGAAAGTGATATAACTATTCTGAAACAAAAAGATCATCAAGGCATAATAGACTTTTTAGTCATAAACATGTGTGAACATGTGCCAAGTCAATCCAAAAATTCTCCGAAGGGAAATACCACTTCAGTATGCCAAACCATGAACAATGCAATGCATGCAAATCATTTCAACAACACATTATGTACTCTAGCTATTTGAGACTAGCCACAAGGAAAGCATGAACACTGGGAAAGCATTGTAAACATAGCACTATGTCGCTACAAGCTGGTCTCTAGATCATAAGTACAGGCATATGTACAAAAGTAGAAACAAGAAGAGTTCATACCGGTTTTCCTTGTCGCTTCCCTTCCATCGATCTTCGTCATTACTGCCTTGTCACTTGCACGATCGAACGTGGGAAATATTATCAAATGCCATCACGGACTCGAGCTGAACTCTGAAAACAAAGCAAACTAAAGAGAGAAAGGAAATCTTTTTGAGTTTTTTTTAAAAGGTTTAAACGAGAGCAAAAGAAAAGAGAAAATATTTTTGTTGTTTTTGCAAAGAAAGAAAGAAAGAAGAACAAGTAAAAACTTCGAAAAGATCAAAGCGAACAAAACTAAAACGGATAATACAATGGAAAAGTGAGAAGGGTACGTACTCCCCCAAGCTTAGGCTTTTGGCCTAAGTTGGTAGTAACTAATGTCCCCAGGAGCCTCCTGCTCCAGGGTGGTACTGGTGAGTCCAAGGGTCGTATGGGACTTCCGGTGCATACACCGAAGTCCTCGGATCCTCCCACGAAGAAGGATCCGCGCTCCAAGCAGAGGGAGACCCTTCACCAAACTGGGTGAAGGTCTCTCCCTGAAAAGGTGGGAACTCATCATGCTCCTCCTCGTCGGGCACAACCCCCTTCATGGGGTTATGAAACTGATGCTGGACCACGAACTCATCGAACTGGATAGCATCAAAGGACCATCCGTTCCTGCGAGAAAAATCGAACAAAAGAGGTGCAGGTAGACGGATCTTTCGTTCAGTGGTGGCTCCGAAACGCAAGATATAATCAAGGTTACCAAACTCGGAAGTCATGGTAACAAACTTGTGCCTTTTCATAGCAGTAAGATCAAAACTTAAATAAGTAAAAGGCTTATCATCGGGGTATGGGGTGCCATTAAGAGAATCTAGGATAAGCGTGGCGTAAACGCCACCAAATAAATCTCCCTTGTTACCGTTCATAGCAAGGCGTCGAGCAATTAAGGCACCCACATTATAGTCAACCCTCCTTGAGAGGGCGGTTGCCAGGATAGCAATATCCGGCGCACATATGTTGCTCGTGTTGTCACGAGCTAACACCCCTCTAGCAATAAAATACGTCAAATACCTGAGGTGTGGGAATAAGATGCTGGAGATTTTTGACCGATGAATATCCCTTGTATCCATGCTACAGAGGGAGTTGAAGACGGTTCTCAGCTCGGAGGGCTGAGAGCTCATCTTCGCCGTCAGTCCAACGTTCGGCACACCTATTATTTCACAAAACTTTTCCAAAGGCATGGTCAAAAGATCATTGTAAATTTTAAACTCAACAGAACCATTAACAAGGTTATATCTAAAACTGTTAATAAAACAGGAGGTGATGTTTTGATACTGAGCAACACGGCACGTTGCGAGCCGCGTCAGACCTGCATTAGCACAAAGATTATAGAATTCCTCCTTAATTCCTGTAGCTTCAAGGAATTCATCGCACGGGAAAGTCATTGCACGTGCTGGATTTGTGTCCTCAAACAACTCTAAGGGCACATGATCTTCTTTGTAGCTCACCCTAGCAGTCGAGGGTGAAGCTGCAGCTCTTGTAACTCGATCAGAGCGCTCGGGCCTTTTCTTCCCAAGCCACCCCTTTGCTCTTCCTAGAAAACTCATTTCTGAAATTTTTGAAAAATTACAAAAACAAGGATTTAAACAAAGTGAGTTAAGGTAAACTACTCAACCCACTTACCTAAGGCAAAAACTTGCATCAAAACTTGGAAAATAAACTTCTACACATGCATGCAAGCTCATTTAAACAGCACCAAGAACTACTAAATACTCACAAATGAAGCCACCAACCAAAACTCTATTTGGAGGAGTGGAGGAGTTACATACCAGGGAGTATTTGCCCAAAATCTCAGCTCAAATTATGGGTCGTAGAGAGAGATCGAAATTCTGGACGGAGAGCAGCAAGAACACAAGAACAAAGTGCAAAACTCGTGTTTCTGGAGAGAGAGGAAGGAGGAGGAAGAAGACTTACCTGGCAGGCTGCCCTGTGGGCCCCAGGCGCCCTGTGGGCGCGGCCAGGGGGCAGGCTGCCTGGGCCACTGGTGGGCCCCCTGGTCAGCCCCAGGTGCCTCTGGGTCACTCCCGACATGGAAATTTTTATTTTTATTTTTCTGGAATTTTTCTGAAAACTTCACTGTTGAAAATTTCCCGGAGTTCAAAAAGCTGCAAAACTTTCTGAAAACTTAAAGCAGTGATTAGTATTGTGAAGCTTCAAAAACACAAAAACTTAGTACAGCAAAGAGAATAAAAGATAAAGCAAATGAAAACATAACAAGCTTAACTTTTTACCTATATAAAACAAGCTCACTAGTAAGGTTGATCAAGTCTTACCAACAAACCGGCGATATATAGAACAAGAAGTCTCACCTCTTATGAAGTGATCATTGCACCTTTACTTTAATGGACATTGTCCCCACCATAATGGTTTTGTATTTGTGGTGCACATGTAGTGGACAGTCCCATTCTCCAATCTTCACGGTCTCAACATTCTCTATAGAGTTAAGGTCGTGCCTCTTGTCGATCTTCTTTGGAAAATACACCGTGTGTTCCTTATCATCAACGTTGAAAGTGACCTTTCCTTTATTACAATCAATAATAGCACCTGCGGTGTTAAGAAAAGGTCTACCAAGAATAATGGGCATGCTCCCATCCTCGGGCATGTCAAGCACAACAAAATTTGTAAGGATCAAACAGTTAGCAACTTCAACGGGTACATCCTCACAAATACCTATTGGGACAGCTGTTGGTTTGTTAGCCATCTGAAGGAAGATATCTGTAGGGATTAGTTTCTCTAAACAAAGCCTCTTGTAAAGGGAAAAAGGCATAACACTCACTCCTGCACCAAGATCACATAAAGCAGATCTGACGTAGTTATTCTTTATGGATCAAGGAATGGTGGGTATACCTGGATCACCAAGCTTCTCAGGAATCTTGCCACTGAAAGAGTAGTTAGAAAGCATAGTACATATTGCCTCATTAGGAACTTTTCTTTTATTTGTGACAATATCTTTCATATATTTCGAATAGGGAGGTAACTTAATAGCATCAGTCAAAGGGATTTGAAGAAAAAGAGGTTTCATCCATTCGCAAAATTTATTATAGTGCTCTTCTTCTTTACACTTGAGGGAATTACCTGGAAAGGGCATGGGCTTCTGTATCCATGGTTCTCTTTCCTTCCCATGTCTTCTTGCGATGAAGTCTTCTCTAGAGTACTTCTTGCGTTTATCAGGTGTTTCTTCTTCTCTTACCTCGGGAGAATCATCCTTCTCCTTGTCCTTTTCTTCTGGCTCGGCACCATCTTCTGTTTCAGCATCGGAGGTAGATATGTTGTTAGGATTAAGAGCTGGCTTTTCACTTGTGATGGGATCATTGGGATTGTCAGCCTCCTTGTGTTTCTTCTTCTTCTTTTTCTTCGGAGAGCTAACAGTCTCGTCTTCTTCTTGTACTTGAGAATCTTGCTCGATCCTCTTTGGATGCCCCTCAGGATAGAGTGGGTCCTGGGTGTGTGTTCCACCCCTAGTTTTGATGCCATAAGCTTGTATGTCCTGTTTGGCATTATTAGCAAGCAAATCTTTTTGCACATTAGAAATTTGTTCAAGCTGAGTTTGAACCATATGAAAATGCTTAACAAGACATTTAACATCATTAACAGTTCTTTCTAGAACAACACACGAACTTTTGATAGCAAGAGAGTTATCATACAACTGACTTTGTATCCTCCTATTAAAATGGTCTTGCTTAATAATAAAATTATCAAGATCATCTAAGCATTGGTCGGGAGGCTTACCTTTAGGGATGTCACTTTCAGTAAAGTCTAATAAAGAGTGTACCTCTACCAAGGGAGGGTGAGTAGTAGGCTCACACAACTTCTCAATAGGCGGTAAATTCTTCACGTCTTCGGCTTTAATACCTTTCTCCTTTATAGACTTCTTTGCTTCTTTCATATCTTCGGGGCTCAGAAAAAGCATGCCCCTCTTTTTCGGTGGTAGAAGTGGTTCAGGAACGGACCAATCTTCATAGTTCTTGGCAATTTTGCACATTAATTCTTCTGCATCGCCCGGTGTTCTTTCCCTGAAAACACAACTAGCAAAACTATCCAGATAGGATCTGGATTCATCGGTTAAACCAGCGTAAAATATATCAAGCAGTTCATTCTTGGGGACTCCATGTCCCGGCATAACCTTAAGTAAATCACAAAACCTCCCCAAAGCTTTAGGGAGGTGCTCATCCTGCAATTGTTTAAAGTTATAGATTCTTTGCAAAGCAGCATGTTGCATATGAGCTAGGAAATACTTATCAACAAAGAATTGGACTAAGTCCTGAGGACTCTTAATGGAACCATAGGGTAGTGCATCGTACCATGATTTAGCGTCTTCCTTCAAAGAAAAAGGAAAAATCTTGGCCACATAGAAGTTTCGTATCTTCTCATCAGTAGTGACTAGGTTACCTAGCTTAGCGAGTTTGGTCAAGTGTGCTATAGCATCGTCATTTTCTCTTCCATAAAAGGGGTCATCCTCGACTGTAGATATAAGTGAAAGATCAACAGAGAAATCATAATCAGGATCAATGATGCATATAGGGGATGTGGCAAATTTAGGATCAGGAATAACTTTGTTCTTCATGGAGTGCTTTTTGAGCAACTCCTTAACAGCACCAGGGTCAGAGTCGACACACTCTCTGAGTTCCCTGCAAAAATCATCATCAAGAGTAACATAATCATCATCAAGGATTCTCTCCTTGAGTTCATCTAGGCATGGGTAACCAAAGGTTTTGCAGGTGGGAATATAGGTAGCAGGGGTCTCGGTCTTGGATTCTGCTGTAGCCTTAGCAGTCTGAGTTTCAATATAGTAACCAAGAAAAGTAGTATCATCAAGAGTACTGGAAGCATCATCAAAAGTATCGGACATAGTGATAGACTCAGTAGAAGCATCATGTGGTGGTGGTGAAGTAAACTTACTCATAACAGAAGGTGAATCAAGTGTAGCACTAGTGTTCAGAACAGTACCTTTTCTTGTACGGGATGGTAAGATCGGAACCTTGGAGTCCCCTTTCTTACCCATAGCGGATGATGTGCAGCAGGCAGGATACTTCAAGTAGACTTGTAAATATTGCTATGATCCCCGGCAACGGCGTCAGAAAACGACACTTGATGCCCCACAGACGTAAGGGATCGAGATAGTCTTCGCAGGTAAGTTAACCCAATTTATTGATTCGACACACGGGGAGCCAAAGAGTATTTATAAGCTTTGACAGTTGAGTTGTCAATTCAACCGCACATGAAATATACTTGCTTGCAACAAAAGATAAGTGGTAATGGTAATATGATAGTGATGGTGGCAACAGCAAAATAACAACTAATGACCAGCAGGATTGAAAACACTGTAGGCTAGGGAGATGGATGGTTGGGCGCTGCATGGATGAGAGTGAACATGTAATAGATTCTAACACGGGGCAAGGCACACAGAAAAGCAATGATCATCTAGGCAAATATCAAACATTAGGCATGTATCCCGTAGGTAGTTGTGCGTGCTTGCAATAAGAACTTTCACAACATCTTTTGTCCTACCATCCCGCTACGAACGAGGCCAAAGGGAACTTATGGAGATTAAGGTGCTCCTGTCAAAGAGCACTGGAACAAAGCAATAAACTCAATGGATACATGGAATCCTCAAATTATGGACCATCCCCTTTGGTGTCCCAAGCTGTCACCTTTGGGATCGCCGGTTCCGGACCATAATAGGTGCATACAACTCATAGATAGGATCAAGAACACAAATATATTCATGAAAACACATAGGGTTCAGATCTGAAAACATGGCACTCGGGCCCAAAGTGACAAGCATTAAGAGCAACAAGTTGAAGAAAAGAAGATAAACACCAATCTAGATGATAGGCAACATGCCCCCAACAATCTGACGAACTATTACATGATCTAACTCATCCAATCCCTACCATCCCCTTTGCCTACAGCAGGGAATTACTCACACATGTGAAGAGAAGTCATGGAGGAGGGATGGATTGGTGATGGTGATGACGATGGCGACGATCTCCCCTCTCCGGAGGCCAAATCAGCCTCCAGATTAGCCCTCCCGAAGAAGAACAAAGGGTGGCGGCGGCTCCGCGACAGAAACTGGAAAAGCGACTCTCTTTTTGGGGTTTTCGCGTCACGGGAATAAATAGGAGTCGAGGTAGGGCACCAGAGGAGGGGGAGGCTCCCAGGCGGCCAGAGGGCGCGGCCCCACCCCTGGCCGCGCCAGGGGGTCGCCTGGGGCCCCCAGGACTCCCCTCTGGTCCCACTTTTGGCTGGTGGAAGCTTCTGGTGCGTGGATTTTCTGTGAATTTTCCCGGAATTTTCTGAGATACCTAAAAATCCATTTTCCTGCACACAATAAAACCATACAGGCAGGTCTGCTGAAAACAGCTTTAGTCCGGGTTAGTTTCGTCCAAATCATGCAAGAATGAGGGCAAAACAATAGCAAAAGTGTTTGGAAAAGTAGATACGTTTGAGACGTATCACGGATCTTCGATAAATGTGAGGAATTATCTTCTGGGTGAAAAGAAGCTGCAACGCAGTAGGCTCAAAGGATTCCTGAAACAACGGAAAGTATTTCGATGCATCTTGTGAACACAAGAGCAACTGGGATTGACTGGATGAACGAAAGGTGTATGTGGTTATACATACAGACTTATCGGTGGCAGGGAATTGTAAAGGTGATCGACACCTAGGGTCTCGAGAATTTGTCGGGGAGTAATCTTCGGGATCTTCTCGTAAAGTAAGCGATCATCTGTAATGAGGGGCTCTTCGGGAGGAAGTAGTCACGAGAACCTAATGTCAGAGTTAGCAAAATCTCCCGAAAGGATAAGAGAGTAGAATCCAGAGTAAAGGTACGGAGAAAAAGATCCCAATTCCACCAAGTTTGCGACGTGGGCCGATAAGCCACACGACACTGTTAGTAAAGTAGTTTGGCAAGGACTAGACTCGACTTTGACCAAGGAGTTGGAAGGGGGTCTCCTACAGGCAGTCGGCTCTGATACCAACTTGTGACACCCCTAAAATCAATCCGTGTAGAGTAATTATACACGCAGGGTACACGGCTGAGATTAGGGTGCCACTGTGAGAATATCACAGCACAACACTAAACACAAAAGGATAAACCAATATGTTACAATAAAGGGGGTCGCGCGGACCCGAAAACATAAGTTATACAAACCATAATATCTGAGTACAGACATAGTTAGTCAAGTTTTTCCTTAAGAAGGCTAGCACAAATAACATCAGAGATACAGATCTAAAAGGCAAGGCCTCCTGCCTGGGAGCCTCCGAAACTACTCCTGGTCCTGGTCAGCGGGGGTCTCGACGTAGTAGTATCCGCCTCCGGGGTACTCCTGCTCCTGGGCTCCAACGTCGACTGCAGCGTCCGATCAGGAAAAACATAAAGGGGAAATAAAGCAAAGGTGAGTATCTAGCATACCCGCGAGTCTTACGTCCGCAACTAAGCATTATGCATTTATATCAAATGGAAAGGGGAGGTTGTATATAGTGGACTGCAAGATAGAAATCAGAATAAGGGTAAGAAGCTAGGCCCATCGAAGACTAGCATCTTCCGACGATGTCTTGCAGCATGAGAAGAGAAACAGCCAACAGTTCATATAAAGCAATAAAGTAACAATGAAGCAGAAGTTGTTGCAACATTGTATAATGGTAAGTTGTAATGATTAATAATAATAATGCCTCCGAGTTCCCCTCCTCGACTTCCCTGTGAGGAAGAAAACTCGGAACCATACAGTTTAATAGTAATAGTTTGTAGTGGTAAGATCCAGCTTCAGCATAAAGCGTCCTGTTACCGTGGACACGGCTATTCGAATAGATTAATCTTCTCTGCAGGGGTGCACTGGCGTGACTCTACGACGCTCGGATCTCCAGGGTGGAGTACACCTTGTTAGGGAACACCCCACCGAAGCTATCCAACACAAAGTAGCCCATCCTTCGGCAATCAACAGAGAGGTCATCCGCCGGACTATATCCTATGTACGCCGGGATTTGGACCCTAACCCGAACGTACTCCTGCACGGTGCGTGACTGGCCGGTGAAGCAAAATCAAAGCAAATACAAATACATCGCTCGAGCAAGAGAAGAAAACACCACTTCCCGGCAATCAGCCCGCGGTACTGCTGACGTCTGAAGACCCTCGAACGAGACTACGATGTAGGGGAGCCCACACTCCTCGTCCCACGTGTAGGTAGTGCGTACAAGCCAAAAAGGCTACTCAAGGCATCCGCCGAACCATTTAGCATTTTAATTCACCTGCGTGACAACCGTTATCGTTGCCTCGACTTAACTGACCCGCGGTCAACGACAGCAGTCAGGACCACCAGTACATCGGTGACTGCCCTGTCGTCCCACCAAGTCTCTGCGGTTACCAACAAGGTGAACCGTCTCCTTACCTTGTCTCGCGTGTGCTCTTGGTAGAGCTCGACTTTTCGTAGTTTGGTAACTCTCGCGAGATACGAGCAGGGGCCAAGCACGCCAGTAACGTCGGTCGTACCCTCCCTGCCGTTCTCGACGCAATACCTCTCGCGGGCACCGTTGGGTCACCTGACTTTCTTACCTTTAAGGACAACCGTTGCTCAGGTACCTAGAGCGGCTATACAGAGTCAACAACGAGTGAAGGTACGAGGATTACTCCTCGGTAGCTCCACTTGAAGGTGGCTCGGCAGAGCCGAGCTAGGGGGCCTTAGGCGGTGTCTGCATTGTACCGTACCTATGGAGTTTATAATTATCGTTTCCGCGTTCACTCCCCTGAGTGGTCACGGCCCGCTATCTAATCCTAACTAACAATGCGTAGGGCTCACTGCTGAATAATGCATAATTATAATAGGCAACATAGGATAAAGGAAGGTACATCAAGGGGCAACAAAAACAGGCTATGCAATTGAATAGGATTGGAATCGTAGCAGCAGCAGTAACCATGCCTAGTGCAAGAGACTACGGAAAGGTAGGCGATATCTGGGGAAGAAAATGGCTCTGCTTGCCTGGAAGCTCGCGGTAGGGGTACGGTCTTCGACGAAGTAGTCGATCACAGGGGCATCGGCAGCGGACGTCGAGACTATCGGACAATAAGAGAGGGGGAAGAAACAATAAATACACGTCAATAATAGCAATAAAAATTCAAGACATGGCAATACGTTATGCTAGGGATGAACTAACGCAGTGCAATGTGCTTTGCTCGGAGCGGGAATTCATCCGGGGATGGACTGCCAGCTCCGGGTGATTACCGGACAGGGTGTCCAGAGGGGGAAGGGATCATGCCAGAGGTATCGTGGACATCCGACAAACGTGTGGATGGTGTAACCGTGCTAGTTGAAACACTCCGAACAACTTTCGTGTTCAGAATAAATTCATCCGGATACTTTAACAGTACCGGACAAATCATCGGACAGACGGTTCGGAGGGGGACGGTTCGATGTTCGGTGCGTTAGAGGGGTGTGGTTGGTATAAGGATAGCGTATCCGTATTCGTTATATTTTTCTTATCAATTTTGATGTATAAAGTTTTTCGATCCGAGTTACGGTTTAAAAGATATTGAATTTCTAATATTTAAATGATTTTTGGAATTTGTGGAATTTATTTTATTATTAAAATCAACATTATCCAGAATAGTGAATTTGACTGGTCAACCCTGACCAGTGGGACCCAAGTGTCAGCCACACATCTAATAAAATCCATTTTATCTTGCTAATCTGCAGTGGGACCCAGCTGTCATAGAAAGTAATTTAATTAAGCATTACAATTAACTAGAGAATTAACTTAAGTGCCTGGACCCATATGTCATACTAACAGGGCATTGACAGTTATCTAAATTAACCACAATGGCCTTAGGCCCACACGTCAGCGACACACATATTAATAGTAATTTTTCTTTTGTTTAATTAGTTTATTAATATACTTAATAACGTCTTCTTCTTCTTTTTCAGGGGGGGTGGCCCGCTCGTCAGTGGGTGGCTAGCCCACTGGACGTGGCCGAGCCTGCCCGCGCCGGCGAGGCCGTTCCGGCTGGGAGCACGGCGGGGCGCGTCGGCCAGGGAGGCTGGCACGGGGGCGGCCTTGGGGCACGGCAGCCATGGTGGTTGCGTGGTGGGGTGGGCGCGACGCGCGGCGTGCCGCCATGGCAGAGGCCGGAGTCGAGCGGGACAATGAGCGGTGGGGAATTCGGGTCTCCGGTGACCGAATCGGCGGGGGGAGAGGAGGGATTCGAGAGGGGGGCGCTCACTTCGACTGCGATGGCGAGCTCGAGGGGGCGCGAGGTGGCCTGTAGCAGAGGCAATCCACGGCGAGGTGCTCGGCGGCCGGCGTTGAAGAATGGCCCGATGGCGAAGCATCCGGGTCCTCGGCTCGAGCGTGGGGTCAGGGAGGGGAGCACAACGACAGGGAGGCGGTCCGGCAGGCTATAGGTCCCCGGGGCGGGGTCTGGCCGCGTCCAGGCAAAGGGCATGCCCACGGCGGCCATGGGATCGAGCAGGGGGGAAGAAAAGCGACGAGGGCGAGCTCTGCCAGAGGACGAGGGGGGCGCGAGGGGAGGGAGGAGACTGGCGGCTAGGGTTTGCGTAGTGGGGGGGCTCGACTTATAGCTCGCCGGGGGGCTTCGGATGCCTGCCACGGCGGAGGCCGGCGCCGTCGCTCCCGCGATGCGTGACACGCATGGGAGAAGAACAGGGGGAGGTGGGGAATGGTTGGGGGTGGCCGGTTGGGCTTGCTGGGCTGGTGGCCCAGGGCGGAAGGGAGGGATGGGCCTCGCCCCTAAGCGGTAGTTAGGACTGTTTTGTTTTTCTTCCTTTTTTAATTTTCTTTTCTGTATTTTCTCTTTAGCATTTTATGTAAATGCTTAGGAAATTTTGTTAAACATGAAAACATCTCCAAAAATAATGTGGCACCACAGGTCAGTGCCACCAAAAGGTTTGGGAATTAAATAAAATCATTAGTTTTTTATATAATCATTAAATGATTACTTGGTGTTGATTTTCTACTGTTTTTATTTAATTTAAATGCTTAGGCATTTTTGTTAAGCATGATAGTTGCTCCAAAATTATTGTTATATAACATACGAAGGATACCGAGAGTATGGGGATTATATAAAACAATTTTGTATTATATTTAAATGATAATTGATTAAAGTGGCCATTGGAGCTACTGTTTTTATTTGTTCCAATTATTTGATGGCACAATAAGTCCCAATACAAACATGGAAGTGATCCATTGAATATTTGTGAATTTATAAAAGTAGTTGGACAATTTTTGGGCAAAGTTTATTTGCCACTTGTTTTTATGATCCAGAGCAAGAAGGGGGGTTTGGACTTTGATTTGTATGATGATGATCAAGGCACCCGTGGCACATGGTTTATTGATATCCACCATTATGATACAGAACATGATCAACTGCAAAGTTTGATCAGAGCATGATGGGTACATTGGATTCAATACCTCCTTCATGATCTGAAGATTAACAAAAACCAAAATTTTGATCAAGGCCAGTTTGAGAAACAGAGATTATTAACAGTGATTAGCAACAGTAATCCTGATTACTGTAGCGTGACACCCGGGGTGTTACACAAAGCTACACTAGAACTGAAAAAAGTATTGATATTCAACAAACTACCAGTTGCACTTGCTGAGCCTTGCGCAATGGTGATTATCCAAACCCAACACTCAAAGTCCAGAGTAAGTGCATCTCTAACAGTTTTCGTATTTGTAAATAAATTTTTGTTTAAAGGAAATTGAAGCCAAAAAAAATCTTCAACATATCCCATTAACCTCAAGAAAATGATGGGATTTTATAAAAGCTATCCTTCCATCCCGTAGGATTACCGGATGAAGTAGACCTAGTAAAAATTAGGCGGAAATAAACGGCAATGAAGTTTTTTGCTGCCACCGCTGCCGCTCACCGTGTCGCCTGGCTGTCGCGTCGCTCCGTTACCACCGCCCCACACATAAGAAAATTTAAAATAAAAATTTTAAGAGATGGACTTTACGGGTTAATTTTCGTCTGAATCCGTTTTTATAGGATACAGTAACATATTTTTTTACATCCGACAAAAATATGATCCGAACCCGAATTCGATTGATAGGATACAATATAGGATATGGTATCACAAATATCTGATATAATAGGATAATCCATTTTTTCTAGCCGGATAATCCAAACTTTTAATTTCCGAATCCGATTGATGGGTCAAGTTTTAAGTATTAAGGAGCAGCATGTGAATGTTATTTTTGCTTATGGAGTATGACATATGCTTGTTAGTGATTTATTTGGATTATTTCAATACTATCTAAGTGCTCTATGTGTTCTTAAAGTGTGCAAGTATTTATATTTGCTCATTCTTTGTGTATGATTATAGTTTCAATCATTTATATATTTCTCATATATGAATATGGTAAATGTCCGTTTTCGATCCGATGTTTTTCGTTACCGTATCACTTTTGAATCCACCAAATCCGGTATTTGAATCCGTATAATCCGGTATTCGAACCCGCATTCGTTCCGTTTCCGAATCCGAAAATAAATATGAAGATTATCCCACCGAATTCGATCCGGTTTCACCCCTACTCAGAGTGGTCCTATGTTGGGTTGGTGCTGTTTCACAGACACATCCAGGCCCCCTTATTTCTTCCCTCAATTTGGTGCCCGATTAAAGGGTTCCGGATGTCCGAACATCCAATCCTATCATTCTCAGAATCACCTGCTTGTCCACCCTCTGTTCAATGAAGAAGGAAAAGTGGGTATGCGGCGAAATCAGAGTGACTCTCCTACTCTGCCCCTGGATTTGGTGCTTGATAAGGGATCCACAATGTTCAAACATGTCCGCATGCAAATGAGCCCCTTGATCTGGTGCCAGATACGGTATTCGCCATTACCAAATATGTCCACATGCAAATGAAGGATAACGTTGGATGCAAAAATAGTGTCTGCGGGACAAGTAGGGGAGAAACGAGGGCCCTGTTGAAGATGCCCTGATACATCCTTAAAATGATTGGACAGTTGTAAAACCATAGTTTTCATTCAGCAATGAATTCAGGTTCAACATTGCTGGTACAACTTCCACTCTTGGCAAGAAGAGAACTCATCAGTTGCTGCATATTTGCATGACTTCCTGCTCAATCACACAAGGGAACAGAATGGGATTCCTTGGGGAGAAGGGTTGCTTCACCACAACATTCATACATGCATTGACTCTCTTCCCTCACATTCCGCAATCTTGCTTTCTGAGCAGGCAAAACCTTTGGGATATTTCAATCTTGCGGTTCTCCTTCGTGTATCTCCCCCTCCTCAAAAAGATCATCATAAGCAACAGGCACACGAATCCTGTCGGCTACTGGTTTACGAGGTTCATCTTTATTGACAGGAGGAGCTTCCTCTGAATCGACTAAGTGCTCAGGGTCATCATGTGCTTCAACTTCCTCGTCAACCGGCGCACTGCCATGTGAGCTCGCATCTTCATTTCTGCTCATCTGTGGTCTGCCTTTCCTATACATGAACTGCTTCTGAAAGGAGAAAGTTGCAAAATTAATCAGACATAATTAAACAGTGGTAGTGGTAGTGGTAGCATAAACTTCACTGTACGAATCAGCACAATCAGTTGTAATGTTGGTATTAAAAAATACAATGAGAGAAATGTAGCACATCAGTCTATTGTCGCCATAGTAAAATAATTTAGGCATGGTTGCTTTTTAACATTTTACTTGATTTAAGAAAGATTGATTATAACTTTAGATATGAATCACAAAAGACCCACTTATTCTGTTAATACTAGTTCACTAAGGCTGCCTCATCTAGACTCCGAATTAACCAAATTATCTGCAGTTCCTTTATTTTTGCCTGCTTTTTGTCACAATGATGTGGCATGTACACAACTTTTTTGCCTGGCGAAAGGGGGCTGTAGGAAATGGCTATTGCATTAAACAGCCATATACGAGGAATGGTTGTGCAAAAACTAGCACATTGACAAGTCAAAATAGTATCTTACCTCAAGCTCCTTTCCCTTGACCATAATTTCCTTGTATGCCTTTGGTTCTCGTGATTTCAAGATGTTCCAGAGGATTCCACCACCTGTCCGGAAACGACTTCCATCAGCAATTGTCTGCCCACCACACTTCTGAATGGCCTCAACCTAGGAAAGAATGTACTTAGTAATAGATAACAACTCGAGAATACTAGACTTTAGCAAAATAGAACAATTTGTATTCGACTATTAACATTGTGAACAAAAACTGATCACCTCTGGAAAGAAGTACAGAAGATTTACTGGTTCTACAATATTGCTATCTGCTTATATAGATAGCAGGAATACAAGGTATAGCTTTGAAATAGGAACTTAACTGCAATTGGGGTTTTCACCAATCAAGTATGTAGAAGGAAATATTATTCAGTGACTTTTCAGAGAAACTCCATACTTCTCAATGCTTAAAACAAACTAATCCATGGAACTGCAAGGAATCAAGGCAATAATATTTGTAAGAGCGACATGCAACAGATTTCCTATGAAGGGTTACAAAGGTATGCACATCACATCAATTTGGAAAATACCTACCCATCCACTACTGAGGCACATACAAAAACAGAGAGGTCCAGAACAATAGCTTACACTAACAATTTATGACATAAATTTGTGTTTTAGTAAGAAAATGATACATCCAACTGAGACCTTAATTTTTTTAAACATAAATCAATTGATAAACTGAACCTCCTTGCACACTGCCCAACAAAACAATGGTATACCTCTCTGACAAGATCACTGACAGCAGAAACACCAAGGCAGCCAATAGCATTCCAAACAAGGTATGATTTTTTCTCCTTCAAGCGCCTGCACGTGTCAAGTACAAATCTGCAAAAGGTATAAAGGATTAGGCAGTAGCAACCTAAAACAAATAACACAACGAAGCAAAATAATTTTCCTTCGCAGGTTGGCTGGGGAAGCCAAAATAGTGCTAGTTCTATACTAGCGTTGGCGTATTGGATTACAAGGAAGTTTGAAAACAGAACTCTGTGTAATCCTCTTGTGAAAAGCAGTCTTTGTATTCATGATAGCAATTGATTAATCTATTAAAAAATGCACGATGTTTGTTGACCGTGTCTTGCAATTGTGCAGTTGTACTTCAGTATCATCGACGCAATGTGAGCATTCTCCTTCGTGCAACAATTTCATCACATAAATAAAAGAAACAAACATTTAGAATGGATGATCAAAACCATTGTACGTATAAACCGATTTCGCAATAGGCTACTCAATACTCCCGACTGTGAAGCAAAAACATAATTAAAAAAACAAATAGCAGGTGGCATATGCACAAACGTTAATTTTCGAATTTCGTCTCGGGCAGAAGCAAAACCCTAAGCGTGTGGTCCGATGGTTTTTACCGATTAATGTCGGCGATCTTGGTGGGTGGCCCATCAGGCCTCCCCCTGTTCTTATTCCTCCCGGACTTTCTCTTCTGCTTTTTCTTGCTTGCCGGGGCGCCCTTCTCCACCTGCACACCACAGCCAGCGGGTCCAGCTCCGGCGGCAGCGGCGGCGGGGGCGGGGATTGGGGTTTCCTCCGCCTCCGCCTCCGCCTCCGCGTCAGCCATCTCGATGTCATCTCCGTCCAAATCTAGGGTTTCCTCGTCGAGCACGGCGTCGAGGATGCTCTCGCCCATCTCCATGCCGCCGCCACAAGCAGCAGGGGAGGGCCGCACGCCCTCGTCGCTCTATTCTCCCCGGCTCCTTTGCCGCAACAAAACCGAGAGTAGGCAGCACAAAGAGAGGCGGCCGACAAATATGATGGGCGGCTTTTGGGGGTGAGGAACTAGTGGGCTTTTTGTTGGGCCCTTGAAACTCGTTAAAACGTGTCCAGCCAGTGGGGGTTGTCCTGTATGCGTGCGTGCTGAATCTATATGTGGCATTTTGATGTTTTGTATTTATTATTTATTTGGGTTTTTTAGTTTCTCAAAAAAATTAGGGTTTTTTAATATTTTTTGAATTTTATTGATTTTCTTTACGTATTGTTGGGAAACAATGTGTTTTCTAGCGCCGTTGCCGGGAGCGTAGTGCTATTAGAAGTGAAGTTGGTAAGGAAGCTTCTAGATTTCTGTTTTTATTTTGCTGTTGCTACTTTTTGTCCTGACCTCTACTCTTGGTTCGTTGCTTATGGGGAAACGCCCCATTACTGTGGTGATCACTCCTACTTCTACTGAAATTGTGCCTTATAAAATACCAACTGGTATTATCGATTATGTCTTGGTTAATCGTTATGCACGAGACAGACATCCAGGTGAACACTTGCTATATTTATCACAACTATGTTCATTATTCAAACTTGCAGGTGTGTCAAATGGAGTTTGTCATGAAGAAATTATTCTCCGTATCGCTTATAGATAAAGCTTCAGATTGGTATAAGCTCCTCGATAACTCACATTTTCTTGATTGGGAAGAGCTCATGTCTCTTTTTTATACAAAGTTTTATCCTCTTCATAAAATTCATCGAGACAGGAACTACATGTATAATTTTTGGTCTAGTGACGGAGAAAGCATCGCTCACGCTTGGGGGAGACTGAATTCCCTAATGTTCAAATGTCCTATTCATGAACTCCCCAAAGATATTATACTTACAAATTTTTATGCCAGGCTTTCTCGTCAGGATAAGGAGATGTTTGATGTCTCCTCTAGTGGGGTATTTCAAACAAGAAGCGTTGAAGAAAGATGAGATCTCATTGAGAGGATCCAGAAAAACATTAAAGACTGGGAAATTGATAAAGGTATTGAACCCGTTATAAATTATGAGCATGATTATATTGAGAGCTATGTGAAAACTGATTACTTTAATACCTTTTGATCTAAGATTGATCTTGATTCCCAGCTTATGATTGATTTTTGTAAGAACTTTGCCTCTCATATTGACTCTTATAAAGAGGAGAAGGATCAGTATCATAAACCTTTTAAAGAATTAACTGTTGCTATTAATGTTACTAACCCTATTTTGCCTGTAGTTATATATGAAAATCCCCCTTTTCCCGCAAGGATAAGGGAGAAAACTTTTGTGACAGGCATAATAAATACAAGTGAGAGAAGAACTGACGAACCTGAGTACCAGATCAATGTCGATCCTCAAGTTGCGGTGGTTAAAGATTTAGTTACTAATGATGTTTTAGATTCCAATATAAAAATTTTGTGCTGTTTCAACTAACATTGTTACAGGCAAGAATAAGGGCCCAATTTCAGGTACGCCAGTTGTATCTGTTAAAATAGATCACAATTACTACGCGCTATGCGATTTGGGATCAAGTTCTAGCGCTATCCCCTATACACTCTATCAGGAGATCATGGGTGAGATTTCACCCCGTGAACTTGAAGAGGTTGATGTTACTATTTATCTAGCAAACAAAGAAACTATCTCTCCCATTGGAATTGTGAGAGATGTTGAAGTCCTATGTGGAAAGGCCTTTCCTCAGCACTTGTGGAGCTATAATAGATTGCAGAAAAGGTACAATTTCTGTTGAATTCAATGGTGAGCCATATGAATTTACCTTTTCTAAGTTCTCTAAGCATCCTAGTGGTACTAATTTACCTAGTAATGATAAAATTATTGAAGATATTGCTTCCATTGCTATTCCTCCTAATGATCCTTTGCAGCAATATATGGAAGACCACGAGAATGATATGCATATGCAAGAAAGAAATGAGTTGGATGAAATATTCACAAGACAAACTGCTATCCTGAAGCACAACCTTTCGGTTGAACCTTTAGGAATCCTAGCACAACCAAAAGAAGACCCAATGTTTGACCTCAAACCACTTCCCGATACGCTCAAGTATGCTTATTTAGATGAAAAGAAAATATATCATGTTATTATCAATGCTAACCTTTCAGCATTTGAAGAAGAGCGACTATTGGAGACACTTAGCAGACACTGTGGTGCCCTTGGCTATACCCTTGATGACCTTAAGGGGATTAGTCCATCGATTTGCCAACATACTATCAATCTCGAACCCGATGCTAATCCAGTTGTTGGTCATCAACGACAGTTGAACCCAAGGATGAAGGACGTGGTTAGGACTGAAATTCTCAAGCTTCTAGACGCAGGTATCATCTATCCTATAGCTGATAGTAGGTGGGTAAGTCCAGTTCATTGTGTCCCTAAGAAAGGAGGTATGACTGTTGTTCCTAATGATAAAAATGAACTAATACCTCAAAGAGTTGTTATTGGATATAGAATGTGTATTGATTACAGGAATTTAAACAAGGCAACTAGGAAGGACCACTACCCGCTTCCTGTGATCGATCAAATGTTAGAGAGGCTTTCCAAAAACACTCACTTTTGCTATCTCGACGGGTACTCTGGCTTATCTCAAATTCATCTCAATACTGACGATCAAGAGAAGACCACTTTCACATGTCCCTATGGTACTTATGCTTATAGGTGTATGCCTTTTGGTTTATGCAATGCACCTGCTACTTTTCAGAGATGCATGTCTGCTATTTTTCATGGTTTCTGTGAGGAGATTGTGGAAGTCTTCATGGACGATTTCTCCGTCTATGGAACTTCCTTTGACCACTTTCTCCGCAATCTTAATAAAGTTTTGCAGAGATGCGAGGACACAAATTTAGTTCTAAACTGAGAATAGTGCCACTTCATGGTTAACGAAGGGCTCATTCTTAGTCACAAGATTTCCGAGAGGGGAATTGAAGTGGACAAGGCGAAGATTGAAGCTATCGGAAGGATTCCCTATCCAAGGGACATCAAAGGTATTCGTAGTTTTCTCGGTCATGCTGGTTTATATAGAAGATTTATTAAAGACTTTTCTAAGACTTCGAGACCCCTCACTAATCTTCTCCAGAAGGATGTTCCTTTTGTATTTGATGAAGATTGTAAGGAAGCCTTTGAAGTTCTTAAGAAAGCTTTAATAACCGCTCCTATAGTACAACCACCTGACTGTAAATTGCCCTTTGAAATTATGTGTGATGCTAATGATTTTGTTGTTGGAGCTGTGTTAGGACAAAGGGTTGATAAGAAATTGAATGTTATACATTATGCTAGCAAAACCCTTGATAGTGCTCAAAAGAATTATGCAGTACTGAAAAGGAATTCTTAGCAGTAGTATTTGCTTGTGATAAGTTTATACCTTATATTGTTGATTCTAAAGTTATTATTCATACTGACCATGTTGCTCTTAAGTGTCTTATGGAGAAGAAGGATGCCAAACCAAGACTCATCAGGTGGGTACTCCTTTTACAGATTGTTGATAAGAAAGGAGCAGACAATCCGGTGGCGGATAATCTTTGAAGGATGGAAGATATACCGCATGATCCCATTCCAGTCAACGACAGCTTTCCAGACGAACAACTAGCCATTGTAAAAGTACAATCTCTCTCCGATCCTTGGTTTCCAGATTATGCTAATTATATCGTTGCAAAGTATTTACCTCCAGGTTTAACATTTCAGCAAAGGAAGAAGTTCTTCCACGATTTGAGGCATTACTTTTGGGATGACCCTTATCTTTTCAAATAAGGTCCGGATGGGATCGTGAGAAGATGCATACCGGAACACGAGCAGAAGGACATTCTCAGACAATGTCACGATAGTCCCTACGGAGGACATCATGCCGTTGAGAGGACCGCACATAAGGTTCTCCAATCAGGTTTTTATTGGCCTACTCTCTTTAAAGATGCCAAAAATTATGTTTTATCTTGTGATAAGTGTCAGAGAGTTGGTAATATTAGTAGGAGGAATGAGATGCCTATGAATTACTCTCTAGTGATTGAGCCATTTGATTGCCGATGTTTTGATTTTATGGGTCCTTTTCCTCCCTCACACAAGTACACTCATATTTTAGTGGTTGTTGACTATGTAACCAAGTGGGTTGAAGCAATCCCCACTGAGAGTGTTGATCACAAGACATCTTTGAAAATGCTCAAAGATATAATTTTTCCTAGGTTTGGTGTACCAAGGTATCTTATGACTGATGGAGGATCACACTTCATGCATGGAGCTTTTAGAAAAGAACTAGCCAACTATGATGTCAATCGTAGAATTGCTTCACCGTAACATCCTCAAACTAGTGGACAAGTTGAGCTCACCAATAGAGAGATCAAGTTGATCTTGCAAAAGACATTTAATAGTTCTAGGAAGGACTGGTCAAAGAAGTTAGGAGATGCTTTGTGGGCGTATAGAACTGCTTACAAAAAACCCATGGGCATGTCTCCCTATAAGATGGTCTATTGCAAGGCTTGCCATTTGCCGTTAGAGTTAGAACACAAAGCTTTATGGGCTGTTAGAGAGCTTAATGCCGACCCAAAGTTGGTTGGTGAAAAGCGTCTCATGAACTTGACTTCTCTAGATGAGTGGAGAAGTGAAGCTTACGAGAGTGCTAATGTTTTTTTAAGGAAAAGGTAAGGAAGTGACATGATAGAAGGATTCTGAAACGTGAATTTAATGTTGGTGATAAAGTATTGTTGTTTAGATCTCGTTTCAGGTTTTCTCCAGGTAAACTACTTTCCAGATGGGAAGGGCCATCTCATACCGAAGAAGTCTACCACTCCGGTGCAATCAAGATTAACAATTTTGATGGCACCAAACCTCAAGTAGTGAATGGGCGAAGACTCAAGCATTACATGGCGGGAGACCCCGTCAATGTTGATGTAAATTTAAAACACACAATAACTCATGAAGAATATGTTGCATCCCTGTTTCAGACACCAGCAGGAATAGAATAACAAAAGGTATGTATTACGGTAAGGAAACATCGCGAACCGCCATAAAAGTTCCATATTATGAGTTTTTGCAAAAATAGGAAAATTCGAAGCCTAATTGGAGCCGGAGAGGAGCTGCAGGGGGCCCAGGCGCGGCCTACCTCCTGGCCGCGCCGGGAGGCCGCCTGGGCACCCCGAAGTCCGTCTTCGACCCCACTTTGGCTTGTTACCTTCCTTCTGTTGCAGAAATTTTTGCTATATATTTTCTCGGATCGTCCCGGCACCGTATCTCGCGATTTCGTGTGTTTTATTTTTGAGCTATTTCTGCCAGGAAAACTTTCATCTAGACCTAGGTGCCATGGCTTTCCCAAGTTCCCCAAGGAAAAGTTCGTCGTCAACCTCATCAACCCTTACCTCGTTGAGGTGAAGAAGAATCCTCAAACCGTTCGCGTGGAGGATGGTGTCCTCCATGAAGAAGATTTGAAGGGACCTGTCAAGGAGGGGAGCATCGAGGCTAGATTGGAAGAAGTGGAGCAAGAAGTCTTCAAGTACAAGAAGATGGTTGAACGTGGTGTTGAAGTTAACTTTGACATCATCAACGAGATGAAGACCTACTTCGAGAAGGAGATGAAGGAGATGTGGTCAAGCATCACCGCATCAGAAGAAAGAATTATTGAGATCCAAGGGATGATTTATGATCTCTAGAACCAGAACTGTGAGTATGAACTAAAGTTTCTGCGCATAGGTTTGGGTGTTGAGTGCAGGATCTCGATGACTGACATCTCATATGAGACCGGAGAACCATTTCCGTGGAAGCTCTTCGCCAAGGACTAAGTTATCAACAGAAACATGAATGAGGAGTACAATCTCCTCGGGTAATGGCATCCCCTTGGCTTGTTCCAAGCTAGGGGGAGTGCCCGATATATTTATCTTTATCTTAGTCTTTTAGAGTCAAGTAGAGTCGTATCATGTCTAGGGAAGTTATTATATGAAATAGGTGTTTGCATTGAGGTCTATCACTCCTTTGTGGAGAGTCTTGTATCCGTGAGCGTGGAGTCGTCTATGATGGAATATTAATGAGAAACCTATTGGTTCCTTCGCTGCACTTGGTAGTCTCTTCACGCAATCGACCTTATATGATGATTCTTATGGGGAGTATTGACCTTATATCAGGTATGTCTTTGAAAACTTTATTTAAATTTTGGCAAACATAGCTTTGGTCATAACAACATGCATGTTTTTCTCAAGTAGCGACATAGCCAAAACCTTTATGTTATTATGCTTGAAGTGTTATGTTGACAAGGAAGACAGCTTGATGTGTTATGCTTACCTTAATGTTTATGCTTTATATGCTTTGCATCTAAGTCATTATCAATTGTCTGTTCTCTCAAAGTCTTTGCTAGCCAAACTCTTTGCCGAGCAGATTTCTGCTTGTGCATCCATACCCTGAAACCAATATCTTCCATATGAGTCCACCATACCTTCCTATTCGTGGTATTTCCCTACCACTCCTATAAGTATAGAATTTATGTGTTATCCTTAAATGTTCAAAATCTTCTGTTTTGTGCCTCTTGTTTAGCTCATGAGGAAGTAGTAGGTAATTCATGATCTTCTTAAGTTGGACAAGTTTTACCCTGGGATTGCATGTCTAATCTGCAAACCCCTAATACGAGGAGGAACTTGCATGAGTGCGCCTAGATCGTAAGATAATACAACAAACAAATCCTCCTTGACGCTTGGTCTATGAGAAATCAGAAACTTTGGCAGTGATAAACAAAGGAGATTAAGGGGATGTGATTGTCCCCACTTGGGAGTCGTTCCTCAAAACTTGTCCATCTTGAGAAGTAATTGAGATATCTATTAGCATTCGTTGACAAACTATGCACCTCCCAAAATTTGTTTTCATTTTGTTTGATATAAGGATAACACATGAGTTTTCCCTACTTGCGTATAACAAGGCCTGTCTTTTACTTTTATGTTGAGTTAGTTTTCCCTACTTCTTTATTTTCCCAAAGAGAACAGACACTTGATGTTGATGAGGATTCATTCATATAATGATGCATTAAGTTTTGTCATGCTACATCCTTGTTGACATTATCTTTTGATAAGTAAGTTGTTTGCGGAAGCTTATGCCAAGCAAACATCTTCCTTTGTGTTAGCATTTTCACTTCATGACTAATAACATGTTCTTTCAAAATCTTCAAATTGTTTCATTATGAAAAGAAAGAACAAAAGTAAAAATTATTAGTTGTCCTTTGACCAAGGATATGTTTGCCATAATTTGAAGAGTTTCCTTAGCCCTACTTTTGATTATAATTGTTATTACTTTCTCATAAGGGCCTTATGAGTTGAGGTTGTTGTTGAGGATGCTTGAGTTTGGTGAAGAAACCATGATGCTTCTTGTCTGTATTCTAGTTATCGACACTTCACTCTCTAAACTTGTGGACAGGTTTACCGAGCTCAGTATTGGGGGATTTGGTACGTCCAAAATGCATCACTATTGTATATCGTAATTCACCCCTATTAATTGATATATTTCATGTTATGATGCTATCCATATGTTGTTTTGGCTTGTTTTACACAGTTTGCAACTTTCCGATGCCGAAGCAGCAGACGCAGGATTCAACAGTAAAAAGTGGACACGGAGTTGCTTAATCATAAGACCTCCAAATTACCTGAAAATCAACGAAGGATGTTTTCCAGAAGAATGACGGGGACACGCAAAACAGGAACCAGAGGGGCGCCACCAGGAGCCCAGGCGCCCCTGGCGCGGCCCCCGCCAGGGGCGCGCCGGGTGGCCGCCTGGACCCCTGGGGCCACCCCAGGCTTCCCCCTCTGGACTATTTATCCATAGTCATCCGAAAACCCTGAAAAGAGGAGTTTCGCAAGTTCCGCCGCCGCTCCATGGCGGAAACCTACAGAGAAGAAAAGACATCTCCGACGGGCAGATTCCGCCGGGGAGAACACATCCCGGAAGGGGAGATCATCGCCATCGTCATCACCATCATCACGGGCATCATCAAGATCATCATCAACATCATACCCAACATCAGCACCATCTCCACCACCATCGTAAGTCATCTCACAATTGCAACTTGTGTTGTAATCCGTACTATCTATCCTCTCTACTCTATCGGTGTTGATTACTACTTTGTGGTGAATGCTATTGAGTTTTGTTGGAGAAATATTATTATGTCCAGATTGTTTATCATATATTTATCACCACTGATCATGATAACTTTTATGTCTTGTGAGTAGTTATTTTAGTTCTTGAGGACATGGGATAAGTCTAGTTGTTAGTAGTCATATGATGTTGAAGTAATATGTATTGTTTGATATTTAAGTTGTGTTGTTATTTTCCTAGTGGTGTTGTGTGAGTCGAACACTCAACACTTCGCCTTATTAAGGACCTAGGGGAATGCATTGTGTATAAAGAATGCTTACGGTGGGTTGCCGGAGTGACAGAAACCTGAACCCCAGTTTGCACGCTTTTGCACAAGGGAATAATGGGTCCTTGATCGTATTGATGTGGTTAGGCCTATGCCTTAATTTCTACCTTGTATTTGCGGATGCTTGCAAGGTGTTTAATCATAAGAGTGCACTTATCTTAGTCTAGAAGGTGTACTAGCATAGATCCACTCATTCAACACTTATCAACACATCACATAGTATCGATACGGAGTATGGCGAAAGCATGTGACTATCTCTCCCGTGTGTCCTCAAGAACACTTTAGCCTTTATAAGTTTAGTTTCTAGGCTTAGCCTTTGCTCAAAAGGATTAGGCCACTTGCTGCTCCTCAGTATCTTTTACCTTCCTTGTTTTTACTTTCTTGTTTCTTATACCGAAAACCCCTAAAAAGTTATCTTTCAGTGCCTGCAGTTATTTCTTTACCAAAGTCACTTACCAATACCTTCTGCTCCTCATTGGGTTCGACACTCTTATTTATCGAAAACGCTACAATCGATCCCCTACAGTTGAGGGTCATCAGGTAGTAACCGCAGTTCATAGTCCTTGGCCCCTTTTGTGCCGAGATTCTCCTCGCAAGGCAACTATCCCATCTACGGTACGACGATTACGATAATAAGGGTGAACTAACTAATTAACCAAGCTAGTGCCCAGATAGCATGTGGTTGTACTATTATCACAATCTTCAAATCCAAGATTTATTGGGCCTCATGCCACACGGACGACGGATTGCCCCCTTCACCTTGTGAAGGGTAGCCAACGCTCCTTCAATCCTTGATCCAGCAGTAGCCCGCGCCAGTATTTAGATTGTAAGTTTCACCCATGGTAGAAGAGAGTAGAGGAAGTCAAAACGGCCAACCGTCCTAGCTCAGCGAGCTCAGTAACAAGTTTCAAGTGTTCATTATCCGAAGATCATTTTGATGATCACCTATAATTATGAGCATGGCTAAGAATTTCTACTCTACGAGATTACTATATAGTTATACTCAGGTGTCAAGTAAATAGGCGACAAGCTGATACGTCCCAAACGTATCTATAATTTCTTCTTGCTCCATGCATGTTTTTTGTGATATTGTTTTAGATACACTTTCATATACTTTTGATCATATTTGGACTAACCTATTAACTCAGTGCACCCTAGTGCCAGTTCTTGTTTTCGGCTATCTTTTTATTTCCGGTTTACCCCATATTAAAAATGCTCCAAAAATTCCGGAAAAATCCAATAAAAATCAGCGTACGGGAACTTTCCAGAGTCCCGAAGGGGGGCGGATGGGACCCACCATGGCCCCAGGCACCCTCCCGGCGCACCCTAGGGTGGGGCCGCGCCAGGGGGCCGCCTGGACCCCTTGTGGCCCTCAGGCTTCCCCCCTTCGCCTATTTATTTCCTTCGCCCCGAAACCTCCGAAGACAGAACCCTTTTCCGTGATTTCTCCTCTGTTCCGCCGCCGCCGCGCTTCCAAGATCGGGAGCACCAGAAGACCTCTTCCCGGCACCCTGCCGGAGGGAGGATTGACCTCCGGGAGCTTCTCCACCATCATGGACGCTTCCCGGATGATCCGTGAGTAGTCCACCTGGGACCATGGGTCCATGATCAGTAGCCATGTGATGTTCTCCTCCCCTCTTTGTTCTTCATGGATTAGACCATGTGAGCTGCCCTACATGATCAAGGCACATATGTAATTTTTTCTACTGTTGCTATGTTGAGTTTGCTAGGATCTGATGGATTATAAGACTATGTTCAGATTGTGATGAGCAATATATTTGGTTCTTCTCTTTAATATTTGTGTTCTTGAGCAATTCTTGCATGTTCTCCGTTGTTGTTTATTGCTTTGGCCAAGTAGTAGGTAGTGACTCCAAGAGGGAGCGTTATGCTCGATTGTAGGTTCATGCCCCCTGATAACTAGCTTGAGTGACAGAAACATGAGTCTAGGGGATGTGTTGTTGCCACAAGGGGGAAAACAACGGTGCTTGTAACCGTAGTTGCAAGGATTGTTTACTTTACGCAAAGTTCGTTTAATGCAGTTGTCTGTTGCGTTGGGTTTACACTTTGGGCGGGTATCGCAACTTAATACCAGCGAGATATTCTGGATAGATATCTCAAGGTGGATGATTAGTAGTAGATGCAGGTGGATATCGGTCTACTTATTTTGGCGTACTGTCCATGCTTTTGAGCCTCTTCCTTTGTTTGTAGCATAGTTAGCATTGGTTTGCGCCCGTAATCCTGTCAATTTCCCAACTGTGATTTGTTTACCTCACATAGCAGTTTTATCGTCTTTTGGGAGAGAGACATCACTAGTGAACATCATGGGACCCCGGTCCATATTTCCACCACTGTTTACACCCTCAATTTACTTATTGCTTTTACTTTCCAGTTGCAATTATCACTACTATTATCTCTTGTGTTTGATCGTTTGTAAAAAATAAGGCCGGAGAGATTGACAACCTCTCTGAACTTCGTTGGGAGCAAAGTGACTTGTTGTGTGTGCAGGTCCAGGTGAAGTAATAAACCTCGGCGCCATTGTTCACTTTACCACCTACTTGTCGCTTTTGGAGTCCTACGGGAGACAAACCCTAACCTCTAAGTTAGGGGAAATTTGTAGTTATCCTACATCTCACCTTCCACTTAAGGTAACCAACGAAGGGCGAGAAGCCATTATCATCTCTCGCGCATCAAGCAAATTTCTGGCGCCGTTGCCGGGGAAGCAAACAAAACTACACCCGTCAACTCCCGCGCCATCACTTCCTTTCTAGCATCACAAGCGGATCAGGGTAATGTGTCAATTGACACGCTAGCTACGGGATAAAATATCATGCATATAGTGGTTATAAAATACAATGCAATTTTGTAAAACATAGGATAAACATGATCAAAGAGGGAGGCATGCCTTCGTTATTGAGTTCATCTTCGGTAACTTGAATTTGTCCACTTCCAACATCTTCACTCCCTACTCATCGTAATGATAGAAAATGAAACAAATAAATAACGAAGCAAAAGTAAAACCAAATAACATCCAAGATAGATTAATATTGGATGGATAGAAAGATATTGATCAAGATGGAGATTTCAAAATAAGATAGAACGATTGGAAGATAAGAAAGAGGGTTCAACGAAGTGACATGCATGGTTTAGATTGAGATGGCTAAGGAAAGTTCGGTGATCAAGACTGAAGTTCTAATATGAACTATGCTACTAACCACTAGTAGTGCCCACTACACATCTCGACTAACTATGTCAGAAACTACCACATAACAAATGTAATGGCATCAACACATGGAGTGGAACCATCCTATACATTTTAACTACACAATCACAACATGACACGACGAAGGTAAAAGTTAACCACAAATAAATATTTAGATATAATCCAAATATCTATAATGGTCAACAACAGCCAAAAATATACATCAAATAAATAACAATTGCTCTATACATGTCATGGTAACACAAACTAATATAACATCATCCTACCACAAGCAAGAACATGGCATGTTTAAGAGTAACAATTAACCACAAATAAATATTTAGATGCTTCTAAATATTTATAATGGTTAACATCAAGCATAATCAAACATCAACCATTGCATTTATTAGCAATCATTATTATAGTGAAGTACCATCAAAACCATGGCAAAAGTAATCATTAAACAATTAAATGATAAACACATGTCATACAAGGCAAGCGAATATAGAAAGGGATTTGAATTCCACCGATTCCCAAGTCAAAAGGTTAGTGGCAACACCACCATTCGAAAGAATGAGCACCTGTCATGCACGAAAATAGCAAGCTGGCGGACTGATTTCGTAGAGGACCAAGAACCTCAAATTCCCCTCCTGCAAAAGTGATAGTCATAAAGATGTCTTAACAAACAATACAAGCATCAAACATACATGGTGTCACGGTAATATACTATACTAGGACATGCTTTTATAATAAGAAACAACAAACATCCAATAACATTACAATTAGCTACAGGATTACATCCACATGCTTAAACAACAAATAAAATTATGCGCACAAAACCATATATGAGGAAGGCACAACTCAACTACCATGAAAAATAAAATATCCTAATCATGTGACGGTCTATTGTAACAAGTATAAAACACTCATAGTACTAACATGAGACAAGTAAATCATATATATAAGTATCACAAGAACAACTATCACACATAGAACATTGTAAGACATGGAAGATCAAATGTATGAATGATTGCTAGACATAACAATGCAACAATAGATACACTAGAAATAGTTCTAAGCATAGATGATCGTCACACGAGATATCACACTAGGATACAAATATGATGCAATGGATAACTAGAACATAACTTAGTTCATGTCGACTATAACAAACATCAAGCATAACAATATCTCACAACTCTAAAATACTAGTTATGACATGTAAGAACACGGAAGCATGGAATTAGCACACAACATTATCATGCTAGTTATGAGAAATAAACATATGAATGTAGCATACTAAGCATGTGGGAAAGTAAACAAATAGATCATGACATCAAGCAATTCAACATATAAATAAAAGTAGGAATAAGAAGATGACATGCATTTTTATCCAATACATCCTATACATGCAGATACACAACTAGGCATCTACAAGATATAAATTTATACACCCACACTATGTATTTCACTTTGACATTCACACAACACCATGGTATGATATTAATCAAGAAAAATAAATCGTATTTACATAATATGAATAAACTACTAGCATTCTAATCGAGAAACCAAGACTAACCAAATCCATGTACTTATAATACTAACTAGCAATTTACAACAAAAAAGAAGATACAATCAAAACATGAATTTGACTTTGAGAAAATGCTAACATGGTATGGAAATAAACTAAGATAGACATCCAATATTAACATCAAGATGTAATATACTAAATTGTATGCCACAAGCATGAACTAGATGTAGTAGTACAAATCTAAAAAATGACATGAAGCAACCATGAAATAATGAAAATCGAACATCAACAAAACAAGAGGATCAACTAGGCAATAACATGTTAGCGACAAACACCCATAGTGAATTTGTTCTCAAACAAGAATGTATTTTATTTGACTTCTAGCAAATTAAAATGAACTATGAAGAACACATACACAAAAATATACAAACATCTACGTATACATGGCATGATTTAAACCAATAAATCAAACATGTGACATGTATAAAACATATATGTAAACCAAATATTAGATACCGCCATGTTAAGAAAAAATAAAATAATCAAGACATGAAGTATTTCATGAAACCATGAACAAAGCAAAGCCTAGAATAATTCTACGGAATTGTAAGCATGGCGACCATTGATGGCTTCTCGCCCCTCGTTGGTTACCCAAAGTGGAAGGTTTGAGATGCGACACAGCAGCAAGTTTCCCTCAGTGAAGATACCAAGGTTTATGTCTCCAGTAGGAATCCAACAAGAACAAGTAGGTGACAACGACACTAGAAATCTAGCACGAGTTGACGTGGACCTGCACACAACAACAGATAACTTTGCTCCCAGCGAGTACCGAGAGCTTGTCAATCTCTTCGGTCTTGTTGTTTACACAGGGTCAAACGCAAGAGATAAAAGATATTGATAAATGCAACTAGATAGTAAAATCAAGAAGTAAATTCAGGGTGTAAACAGTGGTGGAAATATGGACCGGGGTCCCATGATGTTCAGTAATGATGTCTCTCTCGCAAAAGACGATAAAAAGCTATGCAAGGTAAAAAATTTACAGCTGGGCAATTGAAAGGATTACGGGCGCAAACCAATGCTAACTATGCTACAAAAGAAAGGAAGAGGCTCAAAAGCATGGACAGTACGCCAAGATAAGTAGACCGAAATCCATCTGCATCTACTACTAATCAGCCACCTTGAGATATCTATCCAGAACTTCTCGTTGGTATTAAGTTGCGAGCCTCACCCAAAGTGTAAACACAAAGCAACAGACAACTGCATTAAAAGAACTTTGCATAAAGTAAACAATCCTTGCAACCGCGGTTACAAGCACCGTTGTTTTCCCCCTGTTTTCAACAACACATCCCCTAGACTCATATTTCTGTCAATCAAGCTAGTCATCAGGGGGCATGAACCCACAATCAATCATAACGCTCCCTCTTGGAGTTGCAATCTAACACTTGGCTAAAGTAATAAAAAGCAACGGAGAACATGCAAGAATTACTCGATAACTCAAATATAAACGAGAAGAACCAAATGTATTATACTCATCACATTTTGAACATAGTCCCATAATCCATCAGAGCCCAGCAAACTGAACATAGCAACAGCAGAAAGAATTACATATGTGCCTTGATCATGTAGGGAATATCACAAGGTCTAATCCATGAAGAACAAAGAGGGGAGGAGAACATCACATAGCTACTGATCATAGACCCATGGTCCAAGGTGAACTACTCACGGATCATCCGGGAAGCATCCATGGTGGGGGAGAAGCTCCCGGAGGTCGACCCTCCCTCCGGCAAGGTACCGGGAAGAGGTCTTCTAGCACTCCCGATCTTGGAAGCACGACAGCGGCAAAATAGAGGCGAGATCACGAAAAAGGGTTTTGTCTTCGAAGGTTTCGGGGTGAGACAAATATATAGGCGAAGGGGGGCAGTCGAGGGGCCACCAGGGAGTGCAGGCGCCCCCTGGCGCGGCCTAGGGTGGGGGTCGCGCCCCCTGACCGCTTAGGCACCAGGGTGCCCCCCTTGGCTCTCCTTCAGGGCTCTGGAAGGTTCCTGTACGCTGATTTTTTATTGGATTTCTCCGGAATTTTTGGAGCACTTTTAATAAGGGGGAAACCTGAGATAAAAATAAAGCAGAAACCAGGAACTGGCACTGGGGTGCGCTGAGTTAATAGGTTAGTCCAAATATGATCATAAGTGTATGAAAGTGTATCAAAAGCATATCAATATCACCCAAACACATGCATGGAGCAAGCAAAAATTATAGATACGTTTGGGACGTATCCACATCCCCAAGATTAATTCCTTCTCTTTCTCGAGTAGGTAAATAATAACAAGCATAGTTTCTGTGGTGACATGCTACCAACCATATAAGAACTTTAAGTAAAGCAATCAAGGTATGTAATTCAATTCAAGTCATAACAGGCAAGAGTCTATATTAGCATTGGAACAAGCAACGTAAGAACATAAAGGTGCAAGAGCTCTCGCTGTCCATGACTCGAATGTCTCCAAATGGTGTTTGCGCGCAAGAAGTGGGAGATGGGAATACGAGAGAAAAAATATTTATTTGTTGAGAACTCAACCTACTAAAGTTTCACACTTAGTTTTCTTTGGAATCTTATCTTGACTCGTCCCAGACCACTAGCCAGGTACAAGTCAAACTGATCCAGTCCCTTTCGATATTTTGAGCATTCATGCAGTGGATGAGCGTAAGCAAGAAAATTGACACTTAGGATGGCAAAGAGAGAGAGAGAGTGTGGAGGAGGAAGACAAAAAGGGTGTGAAAGGCTCACATCAATGAGGACAATCATAGGCGAGAGAAAGCCAAATGATAGATATGATGTGAGGAGTAGGGATTGCCATGCAACGGATGCACATATGAGCTAAGGTAAGCTCTCCAATGGAACTAGTGGGGGTGCATCCAACTTGCTTGCTCAAGAAGACTAGAGCTCATTTGAGGAGGCTCGTCATTGGAATATACAAGCCAAGTTCTATAGTGTGAAGGTCCCCACATAGCTATATGCATAAATGATCATCTCTATGGAGCACAAGATATAGGAGGGAGTACGAGTGTGGATCTCTCAAAAGGAATAGTAGTGTTGCCCCCTTCTCTCTTTTTATTTCTTTTTCTCTTTTTTCTCTTTTTTGTATTTTTTGGTGGCCTCCATGGCTCTTTATATTTAACTCTCATTTTTCCTCTTTGGGATCTTTTAATTTTTCCTCTTTGGGATCTTTTCCTCACTTAAGGGCAACACTCTATTTTACAAGGAGTATAGGAGACCTTTCACACCTTACAAAAGTACTAAGCATAAAGAAGATGAAGCTATCATGATGTATGCAAATGTATGCCTCTGCCAGTGTAGTAGGAACATATATGACATGAAGATCAAGTCATGAGAATGTGGATGTTGCATGGCAATATATATCTCGGAAAGGCTATGGAAATGCCTTGATAGGTAGGTATGGTGGATGTTTTGAGGAAAGATGTAAGGAGGTTTATGATGACAAAGCGTATCATGCCAAGGGTTTGGATGCACCGGCGAGGTGGACGCCAACTCTCGGAGTGAGAAGAGGGCAATGCATGATACCGAAGAGGCTAGCAAATATGAGGAGGTGGAAGTGTCAACTTTAAATACTTACATTAGTCCGAAGAAAACTCATGCACTTATTATGGGTAACTCTCAATCTAATTAGGAGGTTCACAAAGAGACAAGTACCCCTAGGAGGAGTGGGGGTTTGGTTATCCTTGCGCATCCTCGACTCATGGTACGTGAGTGTACTCTAATATCCGATCCCTCCAAAGATTAGTGATCCATCTAGTAGCTAGAGTTCTCAACTAGTTTTTGTAGTTTTTGAAAATAAACACGGATTTCCCAAAATACGACATCTATCACTAATAGGCTAGAGCTCTTGACACCAAAATTTCAAACATTACTCACAACAATACCTCAAAACTATTGCAAGTTACTACTATAATTGAATAGCAACCTCAATTACTTACTTCACGTCAAGACACAACTCAGTGCAACAAGCCAACTCTCTAAAAAAGATAAAAATGAAAACTCAAGAGAGTTCCAGCAACAAACTAAACTAAAGCTCTTTAAAAAGATAAACATGAAAACTAAGAGCTAAACATGACATCAGCTACGAAAATATAAAGAACACACAACAAAAGAAAGATAAGCATGAAAATCCTATGATGTGTTCTAGTTTGAAGTGGACCGTGTTTCTATCCCACACAAATAAATCTAGGTTCTAACTTGTTATGAACAAAAAACAAAGCTAAAGAAAAATAAAAAGTAAACTAAAGAGCAAGACGCTCCAAGTATAACACATAACGCATGAAGTGATAAAAATATAGTGGAACGAAAGAAGAACAGATAATTGTTGATGGAGAAGGGGATGCACGGGGGCATCCCCAAGATTAGACGCTTGATTATCCTTGGATATTTATTGGGGATGCATGGGGGCATCCCCAAACTTGAGCGTTTGACACTCCCGGATCTTCTTTCATAATCTTCCCTCGCACACTTGAAAACTCCCTTCATACATAACTCATCATAAGCTGATTAGAGAGGTTAGTACCCACAATAAAACAATTTTCCTCAACTCAAAATAAAGATTTTCTTGAAGGGCTACAGTTTCTCAAGATTGCCAAAAGTTTTTGCAAAGAAAAAGCTAGCGCAAGACTTGAAAATTTGAGGACAGGCAAAACGTGGCAGAATCTGTGAAAAACAGACCAGCAGGTAGTAAATATTTTTTTGGGGTACTTCTGCAACTAAAATAAAAAAAACTCAGAGCAGACGCCCGAAAGCTAATTGTATAGAGCACGCTGTCAAAAAAATTCAGATCAAAAAGAGGATCTGGTGATTTATCGTGATTTTTTCCGTCCAAGGACAAAATCTGTTTTTTGGACAGCATGTCACAACTCTTGAACTTTCTTGCAATCGGCGGCTAAACTTGGCCCAAAGCTTGAAAATATAGATACAATGATGTTGCTACCGTAGTAAAAATCATCAAGACCACTAAAAACATAAGTGAAAACATCTTGCTTGCCTCCCAACAAGCGCTTTCTTTTACGCCTTTATGCTAGGCAAAAAGCAAAAGGAAGAATCAAAGGTCACTGAAATCATCGGAATCATAAAAACCTTTAAATTGATCTTCAACAAGTTCATTCTTCTTTTTCCTAGGGAAGGGGTACGTATGTGACGCCCCAAAATCAATCCGTGTACAATAATCATACACGCAGGGTACACGGCTGAGATTAGGGTGCCTCGGTGAGAATATCACAGCACAACACTAAACACAAAAGGATAAACCAATATGTTACAATACTAGGGATCACGAGGATCCGAATACATAAGTTAAACAAGCCATAATATCTGAGTATAGACATAGTTAGTCAAGTTTTGCCTTAAGAAGGCTAGCACAAATAACATCAGAGATACAGATCTAAAAGGCAAGGCCTCCTGCCTGGGAGCCTCCGAAACTACTCCTGGTCCTGATCAGCGGGGGTCTCGACGTAGTAGTATCCGCCTTCGGGGTACTCCTGCTCCTGGGCTCCAACGTCGACTGCAGCGGCCGACCAGGAAAAACATAAAGGGGGAAATAAGGCAAGGGTGAGTATCTAGCATACCCGCAAGTCTTACGTCCGCTACTAAGAATTTATGCATTTGTATCAAATGGAAAAGGGAGGCTGTATATAGTGGACTGCAAGGTAGAAATCAGGATAAGGGTAAGAAGCTAGGCCTATCAAATACTAGCATCTTCCAACGTGTCTTGCAGCATGAGAAGAGAAACAGTCAACAGTTAATATAAAGCATAAAGTAACAATTCAGCAGAAGTTGTTGCAGCATTGTATACTAGTAAGTTGTAATAATTAATAATAATAATGCCTCCGAGTTCCCCTCCTCGACTTCCCTGCGAGGAAGAAAACCCGGAACCATACAGTTTAATAGTAGTAGTTCGTAGTGATAAGATCCGGCTTCAGCATAAAGCGTCCTGTTACCGTGGACACGGCTATTCGAATAGATTAAACTCCCTGCAGGGGTGCACTACTGTTCAGCCTGCACGCTCGGATCTCCAGGGTGGCGGGAACCTTGTTAGGGAACGCTCCACCAAAGCTATCCGACACGGCGCAGCCTATCCTAGGCTCAACAGAGAGGCCATCCACCGGACTATATCCTATGCGCCAAGGGGTCTAGGTCCCTCACCCTTGCACGCTCCTGCTTGTGCGAGTCTGGCCGGTGAAGCAAAAAGCAAATCCAAATACACCGTCCGGACGAAGAAGACACACCTCTTCCTGGCAATCAAGCCGCAGTACTGGTTACGTCTGAAGAGCTTTCGGACAAACTACGACGCAGGGGAGCTCATAACTCCTTATCCCACGTGAAGATAGTGCGTACAGACCAACGGGCCTCTCAAGTCATCCAACGAACCATTTAGCATTTTAATTAACCTGCGTGACAACCGTTATCGTTGCCTCGACTTAACTGACCCGCGGACAACGACAGCAGTCAGGACCACGAGTACATCGGTGCCGACCCTGTCATCCCACCAAGTCTCTGCGGTTACGAGCAAGGTTAACCGACTCCTTACCTTATCTCGCGTGTGCTCTTGGTAGAGCTCGACTTTTCGTGGTTTGATAACTCTCGCGAGATACGAGCAGGGGCCAAGCACGCCAGTAACGTCGTTCGTACCCTCCCTGTCGCTCCCGACAATATACCGCTCGCGGGCACCGTTGGGTCGCCCGACTCTTACCTTTAAGGACACCAGTTGATTCGAGTTCCTACCATTAAGTGAAACCAGGAGGTATCACCCTCGATGGTACACTTAAAGAGGTTTGACAGAGACATCAGCGGAATGAACTAAAGAGGTAAACCTCGTATCATCCCGGTGATGCTACGCTACCGAGCCGACGAGAGTGAAATACAAGTTCATCCCACTCGTAAGTCAAACTCGAAGCGACTCGGCAGAGTCTCGCCGTTGTAGGTTCCCTAGGGTGTCTGCATTGATCCGTACCTGTTGCAGTTATAATATTTTGTATCCGCGTCAGTCCCCTGAGTGGTCACGGCCCGCTATCTAATCCTAGCTAACAATGCGCAGGGCTCACTCCTGAATATAATGCATAAATATAATAGGCAGCATAGGATAAAGGAAATGGACATCAAGGGGCGACAAAAACAGGCTATGCAATTGAATAGAACTGTAACGTAGCACCAGCAGTAACAATGCCTAGTGCAAGAAAGTACGGAAAATATAGGCGATATCTGGGGAAGAGAATGGCTCTGCTTGCCTGGAAGCTCGACGGTAGGGGTAGGGTCGTCGACGAAGTAGTCGTACCCGGCAGTGGTGTAGTCGGCGGTAGCAGCGGGGTCTACCGGAGATTAAAGGGGGGGAGAAACATTGAATACAAAGCAAACATAACAAATAGATGCATGACATGACAGATGAAATGTTAACGGTGTTCTAACACAGTGCAATGCATGTTGCTCGGTGCGGGAATTCATCCGGGGATGAAAAACCGGCTCCGGGTGATTATCGACAAACGGCCCGGAGGGGGGATGTCAATGTTCGTTGTGTCAGGGGGTGTGGTTGGTATACGGATAGTGTATACGTATTCATTATATTTTTCTGATCAATTTTGATGTATAGAGTTTTTGAATCTGACTTACGGTTTAAAAGATATTCAAATTCAAAGTTTAATTCAATTGAAATCATTTTTTGGATTATTTTTATTTATAAAACGCAACATTATCCAGAACAGGGGTTTGATCAGTCAAACCTGACCAGCGGGTCCTATTGGTCAGCCTCACATTTTAATAAAACTATTAATTAAATTAAATTACCCACTGGACCCACATGTCAGCCACTTTGACTAACATTAATTTATCTAAATAAATATGCTGACAGGTGGGACCCAGGTGTAAGTGTAACAATGCTAAATATTTGTTAATTTTATTTCTAAATGGCCAGGGGCCCATTTGTAAGTCTCAGGGGGGGGGGTTACCTCAGTTTTTAATTAGCAGGGGTTACTTAGTTACCGCAGTTAACTAATCAAGTGGGGGGCATACGTCAGTGGGACACCCACCGACCTAACCACATCGTGCCCTCACAGGGCACACCGGCGGCGAGCCCGCACGTCGGCGACTACACCGAGCGTCCCCGGCAACCAACACCACGGTGGAGGGGCGGAATCGGGCGAGGACGACGCCACGCTTCTACTGGGACCAACATCACGGGCTGGGGAGGCCCGTGCTCGCCGGGCCAAGCCCGCGGCGGCTAACACGGGGAACGGCGGCTACGGCGGCCTAATCGACGGGGACGGGGGAAGGAGCGGAGGAGGGGATCAGAGTGGATGCTGAGGAGGGATCGAGGAGTCGAGGCGAAGACGGAGCCGGCCGGAATCGCAGTTCGCACGGCGGCGACCGTAGACGAGGAAGATGACCGGGGCGGTGTCCATGGGGAGTTGCGGGCCGATTCCTTGCAGGGGATGAAGGAGACGAGGACGGGGAAGGCGTTGGGCACGTCGGCGCGGTCGGAGGTGGCTGATGGCCGGGCGCACGGCGGCGGCGTGCCCACGGGCGAGCTCGGCTGTGCACGGGGAGAGGGGAGTGGCAACGTTAGGGGGAAGGAAAAGGGGGGGGTCTTAGGGTTCCGGGTGGGCGCGGGGGTGGCCTCGGGGTCTTATCCCCCGCCGGCAGCAGGCGGATGGCCGCCACGGCGACGAGGACGCAGCCTGGCCGGGGGATGGACGCCACGGCACCCCCATGCACTATAGGTAGAAGAAGGGGGGCGCGGTGGTCTTGGGGTGGGCCGACTATGTGGGGAGGGGAGGGGGGCTGGCTGGTGTGGGCCTCGCCCTGAGCGGGTTTTAGAGTTTTTCCCATTTTGTTTTCTCTTCTGTTTTTTTTTGCATTTTGTTTAGCTAGGTTTTTTGAATTTTATCAATAGTGAAACTTGCTCCAATTTTGTATTGTCCTATGTAGAAATGCTACAAAAAGTTTGGGGATTAGATAAATTCTTTGGATTATTTTTGTTTATTTTAAAAGGGCTTTTTGTGCTGTTTTGCTACTGTTAATAATTGTTTGCAATATTTAGATATTGCAATAAATGTTGTTTGCAGGTTTATCATGGTCCGCTCAATATTTGTGATTTAACAAAAGTGTTTGCACAATTTTTAGACAAAGTTTTATTCATCACCTATTTTTAATATTGATCAAAAGACAGTTTGAGTTGATCCAAGGTGATCAAAGCATGATTAGCAACAGTAATCTTCATTATCAAAAGTGTTACTGTTGCATGACACTGAGGGTGTTACAAATCTCCCCCACTACAAGAATTCTCGTCCCGAGAATCTACGCGGTAGGGGTGAAAAGATCGGGGTATTCCTCACGAAGACGATCTTCGCTCTCCCAGGTGGCCTCGTCTTCGGAATGATTTGACCACTGAACTTTGAGGAACTTGGTTGTCTTGTTGCGGGTTTTGCGTTCGGACTGATCGGTAATGCGGCTCGGATGTTCTTGATAAGTCAAGTCCTGTTGCAATTCAATCATATCATGTTCCACTTCACGAATGGGGCCCTTGAAGCAGCGTCGGAGTTGCGACACGTGAAAGACATCGTGGACTTGGGAGAGGTTTGACGGCAACTCCAAACGGTATGTCACCGGTCCACTTCTGGAAAGGATACAGAACGGGCCAATGTAGCGAGGAGCTAACTTGCCTTTGATCCCGAAACGATGAGTGCCCCTCATGGGAGTGACACGAAGGTAAGCTTGTTCGTCGGGCTGATAGATCATTTCCTTGTTCTTGCGGTCATAGTTGCTCTTTTGGAGGGACTGAGCAGACTTCAAGTATTCACGAATAATGCGAACCTGATCTTCGGCATGCTGAATAATGTCGGGACCAATGAGAGTTCGTTCCCCAGTTTCTGACCAATTCAGAGGGGTTCGACACCTACGTCCATAAAGAACTTCAAAGGGTGCCATCTGCAGACTAGCTTGATAGATATTCTTGTACGAGAATTCAGAAAATGTAAGAGATTCCTCCCATTTCTTACCGAATGAGATGACACAAGCTCGAAGCATATCTTCAAGCACTTGGTTGACTCGTTCGACTTGTCCTTGCGACTGGGGGTGATAAGCGGTGTTGAAATTCAGGTGAGTGCCCATAGCTTCTTGGAAACTATCCCAGAACTTTGAGGTGAAAATGCTGCCACGATCTAAACTGATCTCCAACGGAATACCGTGGAGGGAAACAATTCTGGAAACATATAAGTCTGCTAACTGACTAGCAAAAATCGTCTCCTTGACTGGCAGAAAGTGGGCAACCTTGGAGAATCGGTCGATGACGACAAAGATAGCATCAAGACCCTTCTGTGAATGGGGAAATCCGGTGACGAAGTCCATTTCAATCTTGTCCCATTTCCATTCAGGAATAGAGAGTGGTTGCAGAGTTCCAGCAGGTCTTTGATGTTCTACTTTGACGCGACGTCAAACGTCACACTCATCAATATAACGAGCAATGTCTTTCTTCATGCCAGGCCACCAATACCGCTGACGAAGGTCTCGGTACATCTTGGTGCTACCTGGGTGGATCGACAACGGGGTATCATGAGCTTCTTTCATAACATCCGGGGTCAATTTTAGATTGCCCTTGCTAGGAACCACTAAACGATTATTGAAGTACAACGCTTGATCATCAGCAAGCCTGTAGTTTGAGGGCTTTCCGGTGGCGAGATATCGCTTCATCTTTTCGTAATCAGAGTCAGCTTTTTGGATGAACTTGATGTCTTTGTCGAGGTCTACATCAACAACAAGGCAATTCACATATCCTTGTGGAAAAATCTCGAGGTTCAACTTTCGAAGCTCTTCATACAGACGTGGCTGCTCTACTTGAACTTCCAGTTCACTACAATAGGCTATGCGGCTCAGGGCATCAGCCATCACGTTAGCTTTGCTAGGGGTGTAAGAAATTCCCATGTTGTAGTCGGCTATTGTCTCGAGCCATCTCTGATGGCGGAGATTCAGGTCTGGTTGAATGAACATGTATTTCAGGCTTTGGTGGTCGGTGTAGATCTCGCAACGATTACCAACGAGATAATGTCGCCACGGCTTCAATGCATAAATTACCGCTGCCAATTCGAGATCATGTGTTGGATAGTTTTCTTCGTGAGAACGCAACTGGCGAGAGCCATAAGCAATCACTTTGCGCTCTTGCATTAGGACACAGCCTAATCCTTGACGAGACACGTCACAATATATCACGAAGTCCTTCTGAGTATCAGGGGGAGCAAGCACTGGGGGAGAAGTGAGCTTTTCCTTCAGAGCTTGAAAACTTTCTTGGCAATTATCAGTCCACTCAAACTTGACGCCTTTGTGGAGCAGATTAGTCAGAGGCTTGGCAATCTTGGAGAAGTTCTCGACGAAACGGCGGCAATAGCTAGCAAGGCCGTGGAAACTTCTGACTTGCTTGACAGTCTTGGGTGGAGTCCAGTCAAGAATAGCCTGGATACGTTCTGGGTTGACGGCAACGCCATCCTTGGAAATCACATGACCAAGGTAGGTTACTTCGGGAAGCCAGAACTCGCACTTAGAATACTTAGCATAGAGTTTGTGTTCTCGAAGCTTTTCCAGTATAAGACGAAGATGTTCAGCATGTTCTTCTTCATTCTTGGAGTATATTAAGATATCATCCAGATAAACCACGACAAACTTGTCGAGATATTCCATGAATATATAGTTCATCAATCGGGAAAAGGTGGTTGGGGCATTCGTCAAGCCAAAGGACATGACGGTGTACTCGTATGATCCATACCGAGTAATGAAGGCGGTCTTCGGAATGTCCTCTTCACGGACGCGGATTTGGCGATAACCCAACCTCAAGTCGAGTTTAGAAAACACCTTGGATCCAGAAAGTTGATCATACAGATCATTGATCCGAGGAAGTGGGTACTTGTTCTGTATCGTGGCCTGGTTGATAGGTCGGTAATCTTGTACCAAACGGTTCGTTCCATCGCTCTTCTTGACAAAGAGCGAAGGTGCTCCCCAAGCAGAGGAACTAGGACGGATGAAGCCTTTGTCGAGTGCCATGTCGATCTCCTTCTTCAGCTCAAGGAGGTGGTGAGGTCGCATCTTATAGGGACGCTTGGCAATAGGGACGGTGCCGGGCTTCAAGTCGATGACGAATTCAACTTCCCTGATCGGGGGTATCCCCGACAGTTCTTCTGGGAAGACGTCAGCAAATTTGCAAACGACTGGAACTTTCTCAATTCCTTCCAGAGGTGCGGCATTCAAAGCATTCATCATATAGATCTGCGTTTCAGCATCTCGGGTAATTCGGGCGGTGTGGTGCACAATTTCGGCGGATGGGTGAAAGAGTCGGATGACCTTATTGCCACAAAAGAGTGCGGCATCTTGAGCCTTCAACCATTCCATGCCAAGGATAAGGTCAATGGTGGAGGTCTTCAGAATGTGTGGGGAAACAAGGAATTCAAATCCCTCGATCCCGACGGTGAGGTTAGGAGCAACCATGTCAACACGACACTGGGTACCGGGAGTCCGGACTATTAAGGGGTTATGCATCTTTTCGTGTTGTATGCCATAATTAAATGCAAATGCTACAGACATGAATGAATGTGATGCTCCTGAATCAAATAATACAGTAGCAGGTATTGAGTTAACGAGAAGGGTACCCATCACGGTAGCAGGTTGTTTCGGAGCTTTATCAACGTCAATGTGGTAAGCATGACCACGAGTGTGAGCAGAAGACCCAGTATTATAGTTGGGGGTCCTGTTCTTTCCATGGCCATTTCCACGGCCAGCAGGGTGAACTACCAGTTGATTCTCTCGCTGGGGGAAGTCTCTGGAAATATTGCCTGGTTGACGGCACTTAAAGCACAGACCATCTTGAGGACGGATGGGTGCAGTCTCAGTCTCAGTCTTCGACTGTCTCGCCGGGGGCGGAGGCAGACGGGGTGCAACGTACAAGGGCCTTGGTGCAGGGGAAGGTGGACGATACACACTGTGCGGAAGCCAAACGCGTTGCTTCTGTGCTGTGACCGAAGATGAGCCAGCATCACGGGGGCGCTTCGGTGAACCCCCGAACTTAAGCTGAGCGGTCTCGAGAGTGATAGTCTGGTTCACCATAGTAGCAAAGTCGGGGAAGATGTGCAAAGCCAGTGCAAGATGGAGATCTGAGTTGAGCCCATCACGGAACTTCTCTTGCCTACTTGCATAATTTGGGAGGTCACTTGCAGCATAGCGGGAGAGGCGGAGGAATTCCCTCTGATATGCCTCGACAGTTTTGTTGCCCTGAACGAGGTTGCGGAACTCGGCCTTCAGACGGTTCATAATCGCCTGGGGGACATAACGAGCACGGAATACAGCCTTGAACTCACCCCAGGTGACGACAGTCCCTTCAGCTAGCGAGCTCTTATGGGTGTCCCACCATTGAGCAGCGGGGCCACGCAGGAAATAGGTCGCAAAGGTGACGTAGTCAGCAGCGCTCACATTAGCGAACTCCAACTGATGAGTGATGTCACGAAGCCAATCATCGGCATCCAGCAGTTGTTCAGGTTGGTGGAAGAGAGGGGGATTGAGACGCATGAAATCCCGCAGAGTAACCACAAGCGGTTGGTTCTGGTGTTGGTTCTGATTCTGGTTCTGGAGCTGGTCTATGACTCCTTGCATAAACACCTGGTTCATCTGAAACTGCTGCATCATCGTGGCCATGTAGTCTGGCGGCGGAGGTGGATCGTTGGCACCACGACACGACCAACCATCCTGCTAGAATTTAACAGGGGTATTTCAGCGATGAACATTCAACGAGATAGCGGAAACAAGCGTGAGGTAAAGCGACAACAAAGAAGAGGCGCGGATATATAGTAGTATTCATATAAGACATACACACCCACACCCACACATAGAATCAACCAAAAATCGGGCAGCGTAACGTCGTAGAAATTAAGGAAAAAGGACACACTAGGCGGCGCACAGACCGCGGTAAGGAATACACGACGCGACATAGATTCCACTATGTCAATCACGCCGCAAGAAAACTGTTGACCACAGAAGTTTGTCCAGGAGAACGCGCGGCCTTCCCAGAATGTGAATGGGATCCGCGGTTCGGGAACTGGGGCCGAACTCCTGCGACACGACTCAATCAAAGGGGTACGCACCAGAACGCCGGGTGGAATCAAGAGAACGTGATCCTAATGTCAGAGTTTGTAAAACTTACTAGCAAGGATAAGAGAGCAGAGTCCCAGAGCATAGGTAAGGAGAAAAGGATCCTAATACCATAGATATCACACGTAGTGACATCGATGTGGGCCCGTAAGCAAAACATTAAGTTAGCAAAATAGTTTTTTCAAAGTCTAGACTCAACTTCGACTAGGTAGTGGTTGGGTGGCTTCGTACAGGCAGTCAGCTCTGATACCAACTTGTGACGCCCCAAAATCAATCTGTGTACAGTAATCATACACGCAGGGTACACGGCTGAGATTAGGGTGCCACGGTGAGAATATCATAGCACAACACTAAACACAAAAGGATAAACCAATATGTTACAATACCAGGGATCACGAGGATCTGAATACATACGTTAAACAAGCCATAATATCTGAGTACAGACATAGTTAGTCAAGTTTTTCCTTAAGAAGGTTGGCACAAATAACATCAGAGATACAGATCGAAAAAGACAAGGCCTCCTGCCTGGGAGCCTCCGAAACTACTCCTGGTCCTGGTCAGCGGGGGTCTCGACGTAGTAGTATCCGCCTCCGGGGTACTCCTGCACCTGGGCTCCAACATCGACTGCAGCGGCCGATTAGGCAAAACATAAAGGGGGAAATAAAGCAAGGGTGAGTATCTAGAATACCCGCGAGTCTTACATCCTCTACTAAGCATTTATGCATTTGTATCAAATGGAAAAGGGAGGCTGTATATAGTGGACCGCAAGGTAGAAATCAGAATAAGGGTAAGAAGCTAGGCCTATCGAAAACTAGCATCTTCCGACGTGTCTTGCAGCATGAGAAGAGAAATAGCCAACAGTTAATATAAAGCATAAAGTAACAATTAAGAAGAAGTTGTTGCAGCATTGTATAATAGTAAGTTGTAATAATTAATAATAATAATGCCTCCGAGTTCCTCTCCTCGACTTCCCTGCGAGGAAGAAAACCCGGAACCATACAGTTTAATAGTAGTAATTTGTAGTGATAAGATCAGGCTTCAGCATAAAGCGTCATGTTACCGTGGACACGACTATTCAAATAGATTAAACTCCCTGCAGGGGTGCACTACTGTTCAGCCTGCACGCTCGGATCTCCAGGGTGGCGGGAACCTTGTTAGGGAACGCTCCACCAAAGCTATCCGACACGATGCAGCCCATCCTAGGCTCAACAGAGAGGCCATCCGCCGAACTATATCCTATGCGCCAAGGGGTCTAGGTCCCTCACCCTTCCACGCTCCTGCACGGTGCGAGTCTGGCTGGTGAAGCAAAAAAGCAAATCCAAATACACCGTCTGGACGTAGAAGACACACCACTTCCCGACAATCAGGCCGCAGTACTACTGACGTCTGAAGAGCTTTCAGACAAACTACGACACAGGGGAGCCCATAACTCCTTATCCCACGTGAAGGTAGTGCGTACATACCAACGGGCCTCTCAAGTAATCCACCGAACCATTTAGCATTTTAATTAACCTGCGTGACAACCGTTATCGTTGCCTCAACTTAACTGACTCGCGGACAACGACAGCAGTCAGGACCACCAGTACATCGGTGCCGGCCCTGTCGTCCCACCAAGTCTCTGCGGTTACCAGCAAGGTGAACCGACTCCTTACCTAATATCGCATGTGCTCTTGGTAGAGCTCGACTTTTCATGGTTTGGTAACTCTTGCGAGATACGAGAAGGGGCCAAGCACGCCAGTAACGTCGGTCGTACCCTCCATGTCGCTCCCGACAGTATACCGCTCGCGGACACCGTTGGGTCGCCCGACTCTTATGTTTAAGGACACCAGTTGATTCGAGTGCCTACCATTAAGTGAAACCAGGAGGTATCACCCTCGATGGTACACTTAAAGAGGTTTGACAGAGACATCAGCGGAATGAACTAAAGAAGTAAACCTCGTATCATCCCGGTGATGCTACGCTACCGAGCCGACGAGAGTGAAATACGAGTTCATCCCACTCGTAAGTCAAACTCGAAGCGACTCGGCAGAGTCTCGCCGTTGTAGGTTCCCTAGGGTGTCTGCATTGATCTGTACCTGTTGCAGTTATAATATTTTGTATCCGCGTCACTCCCATGAGTGGTCACGGCCCGCTATCTAATCCTAGCTAACAATGCGCAGGTCTCACTGCTGAATATAATGCATAAATATAATAGGCAGCATAGGATAAATGAAAGGTACATCAAGGGGCGACAAAAACGGGCTATGCAATTGAATAGGATTGTAACGTAGCAGCAGCAGTAACAATGCCTAGTGCAAGAAAGTACGGAAAAGATAGGCGATATCTGGGGAAGAGAATGGCTCTGCTTGCCTGGAATCTCGACGGTAGGGGTAGGGTCGTCGACGAAGTAGTCGTACCCAGCAGCGGTGTAGTCGGCGTTAGCAGTGGGGTCTACCGGAGATTAAGGGGGGGGAACAGTGAATACAAAGCAAACATAACAAATAGATGCATGACATGACAGATGCAATGTTAACGGTGTTCTAACGCAGTGCAATGCACGTTGTTCGGAGCCGAAATTCATCCGGGGATGAAAAACCGGCTCCGGGTGATTATCGACAGACGGCCCGGAGGGGGGATGTCGATGTTCGTTGTGTTAAGGGGGTGTGGTTGGTATACGAATAGCGTATCCGTATTCTTTATATTTTTCTGATCAATTTTGATGTATAAAGTTTTTGAATCTGACTTACGGTTTAAAAGATATTCAAATTCAAAGTTTAATTCAATTTAAATCATTTTTTGGATTATTTTTATTTATAAAATGCAACATTATCCAGAACAGGGGTTTGACCAGTCAAACCTAACCAGTGGGTCCCACTGGTCAGGGCCCACTGGTCAACCTCACATTTTAATAAAACTATTAATTAAATTAAATTACCCACAGGACCCACATGTCAGCCACTGTGACTAATATTAATTTATCTAAATAAATATGCTCACAGGTGGGACCCAGTTGTAAGTGTAACAGTGCTAAATATCTGTTAATTTTATTTCTACATGGCCAGGGGGCACTTGTAAGTCTCAGGGGGGGTTACCTCAGTTTTTAATTAGCAGGGGTTACTTAGTTAAGCTAATAAGATCCATTAGCAGTTAACTAACCGAGTGGGCCCCATACGTTAGTGGGACACCCACCGACCTAACCACGTCGTGCCCTCACAGGGCACACCGGCGGCGAGCCCGCACGGCGGCGACTACACCGGGCGTCCCCGGCGACCAACACCACGACGAAGGGGCGGAATCGGGCGAGGAAGACGTCGCGCTTCTACTGAGACCAACATCACGGGCTGGGGAGGCCCGTGCTCGCCGGGACCAAGCCCGCTGCGGCGGCCGGAGATGGTTAACACGGGGAACGGCGGCTACGGCGACCTAATCGACGGAGACGGGGGAAGGACCGAAGGAGCGGCTCACAGTGGATGCCGAGGAGGGCTCGAGGAGTCGAGGCGAAGACGGAGCCGGCCGTAATCGTAGTTGGCGCGGCGGCGCCGTAGACGAGGAAGATGACCGGGGCGGTGTCCACGGGGAGTTGCGGGCCGATTCCTCGCAGGGGATGAAGGAGACGAGGACGGGGAAGGCATTGGGCACGTCGGCGTGGTCGGAGGTCGCCGATGGCCGCGCGCACGGCGGCGGCGTGCCCATGGGCGAGCTCGGCCGCGCACGGGGAGAGGGGAGCGGCGACGTTAGGGGGAAGGAAAGGGGGGGGTCCTAGGGTTCCGGGTGGGCGCGGTGGTGGCCTCGTTGTCTTATCCCCCTCCGGCAGCCGGCGGATGGCTGCCACGGCGACGAGGACGCGGCCTGGACGGGGGATGGCCGCCATGGCACCCCCAAGCATTGTAGGTAGAAGAAGGGGGACACGGTGGGCTTGGGTGGGATGGCTCAGTGGGGAGGGGAGGGGGGCTGGCTGGTGTGGGCCTCGCCCAGAGCGGGTTTTAAAGTTTTTCCCATTTTTTCTCTTCTGTTTTTTTGTTTGCATTTTGTTTAGCTAGATTTTTTGAATTTTATCAACAGTGAAACTTGCTCCAATTTTGTATTTTCCTATGTAGAAAGGCTACAAAAAGTTTGGGGATTAAATAAATTCTTTGGATTATTTTTGTTTATTTTAAAAGGGCTTTTTGTGCTGTTTTGCTACTGTTAATAATTGTTTGCAATATTTAGATAGTGCAATAAATGCTCTTTGCAGGTTTATCATGGTCCACTAAATATTTGTGATTTAACAAAAGTGGTTGCACAATTTTTAGACAAAGTTTTATTCATCGCCTATTTTTACTTTTGATCAAAAGACAATTTGAGTTTGACTTGATCCAAGGTGATCAAAACATGATTAGCAACAGTAATATTCATTATCAAAAGTGTTACTGTTCCATGACACTGAGGGTGTTACAACGTACCTTTTGCTTTACCTCGTAAGAGTATTTGTCCCTTACCTATATCAATTAATCCGTTCATGGCTCGGAGGAAGTCCCTTCCAAGCACGATGTTACTTTGGTTTGGCTCCATGATGCAGAAATCGACCGTTGCAATCCTTTTAAGGAATGCAACTTGGACATCCTTTACCTTTCCCTGGATGTCAGAACCCGCTGTTAGGTAATGTGCTAGGATCAAAGTCACCTTCCATTCATCAAAGAAAATCAAATGGAATTCAAATTCAAATTCAAATGCGAGAAGGAACACCCCCAGATGAATTAATTCAAATGGCCAGAAATAAAGTTGCTCGAAAAATTCCTTTTGCATTTTTGAAAAGTCTCATAAATGAGTGTGATCACATATCAAGTGATGTGGGACCAACCTCATGCTCATGATTTTTCAAATATTCAAACAGGAGCATGGAATTAAATTTAAACCCCTATTTGAATTAAAGTTCAAATAAGTTGAATTTTAAAAATGTTCAAACTTTACAAGTGACTAGCCTAATATATTATGAGGCCATATAAAAAGTTTTAGCATTTAATAAAATGGCTAGCTATTTATTTAGCACAGCAAAACAAATTAACAGAAAAAGAAAGGAAAGATTAAACAGAAAAATAAAAACAGAAAAGCTTACCTGAAGAAGCCCAACTCATCGCCCGCGGCCCACTAGCCTGGCCCAGCCCGCAGCCCCCCTTGTCGTCTTCCCGCCTCGTCGACAAGCACCTCGGTGGAGTGCATGCCGACGCCGGCGAGCACCAGCCTGCCTGCCTGGCGCCTCCCGAGCCTTCTAGTCGCGCGTGGAGACGCCCTGGAACCCGCCACGTCCATTACCCCTCCTCCCATCGCCTCTCCGCCTCTCCACAGCTCGCCCGCGAGGAACCCCGAGAGCACCGTAGGCCATTGGCGACTCGCAGCCCGATCCCGAGCTAGGTCCCCGGAGCTTGTCCATCCTCCTCGCCGTCTTCGTCTTCTTCACCCTTCAAGAAATCACGAGCAAGGAGCCCCTGGAGCCAAGGAATCGAGTCGTCTTCTTCAACTACGGCCGCCGTGCGCCATCGCCGGATTCTCCACCACCAGGACCTCCCCGAGAAAGCCTTCACCGCCATTGCACTCAGGGTGATCTTCTGAGCAAAACCCCTCTTGTCCCGCGCCTTCCCCGCAGCTGTAGCCGGATCCACCATGAGAGCCGAAGCACTTCGCCGCCGTGGTCGTTGCCGGCGAGCTCCCGCTAAGAAATCGAGCTCTAGACCTTGTCCATCACATTCGCGTTGCTCCTTTGTTTCAAACGCACCCAACCCCGCTTCGTTTGATGCACTGTAGTGAGTTTCGCCTCGCATCCGTGCCACTGTCGCCGCAAAGCTCGTCGCCGGCGAGCCCACGGAGCCTCCCAGCACCTGGAGTTGGTCCCAATCGGCGCGCAAGGTCACGGGCTTCGATATGGAGGAAGAAGCGCTTCGAATAGCCCCCTGGAATGCCGTCCCCGTGGACACCGCCGCGTCGGGTTGCCACCGGCGACTAGCCGCCGGCGATATGACGTGGACGTCATTAGCTTAGTGCTAATCCCCCCCAGAGACACTTACATGTGGGCCCTAGGCCCTAATTAACCTTTGGGTTAATTTAAAACTAAACTAAACGTTTTAATTAACACAGGAGACACTTATAGGTGGGACCCCTGGTCAGAACCCCCCTGACGCCAGCATGACATCACAGTGACGCAGAAATGCTTATTTGATTTAAAACAATTCCAGAAAATCCAGAAAATGAATTAAACTTTGGAAATTCATAACTAATTCATTTTAACTCCAAATTAAACATATAATATATGTAAAATTATCAGAAAAATGCAAGGATTCTGAATATGAACTTTGTTTTCATGTTTGACCATTTTAAAATGGGGGAACAGAGAGAACAATGCATATGAATTCCTTTTAAATTCAAAATGGAGTTTGAATTTGCAATTCATTTGCAATACACTCCTTTTAAATGGAATTCCCTCACACATCAGAAGCATATACGTCAAGTTTCAACCTTCAACCATGTGCTTGTGCATTGTATTTATATTGCTTCCTTGTTTGTTGTTTGCCGAGCAGAAGTGGAACCGGAACAGGAGGCTGCCCCCTTCGTTGAAGACCCCGATACCGAACCTCGTCAGCAAGGCAAGCAAACCCCCATTGATCATGTCGATAAAATCCCAATTCCCTCTCAGTCTAGCTTATGCATTGTTTAGGATGATTACCATGCTACGTTTCTACCGCATAGATGAACCCATTCCTTTGCATGACCTATCATTTGTCACAGTAGTAAGCAAACCATAATCCTAGCAAATGTAGGAGTTGATTGATATCATGTGGCCCCTGCAACTGTTACTTCTTATTGCATGCTTAGAGTGATACAATGTTGATACTGTTATGTGAGTCGGGATGGTAGAAATCATGTTGATGATGGTGGAAATGTGTTGGTGAATCTACCCTAATACAAGGTGAACGATGAGAGGCTGTGTAGGAGTACACGGTGGGTTGTCTCGTTGAACACCGCCCTAAGTCCAAGTTCTTGTGTGGTGATCCAAGATGAAGAGTACAACCACACATTGGGCTCACTGACCCCTCTCAACCTACTAACTCATCCCTTTCGATGTCCAGATGTCGCAGTAGTTCTGAGTTCTGGTAGGATTGTGGCCTGGCTGCTAAGTGAGAGAACGGCTCAGCCGAGACCGGCTTATGCACCACGCACACATCATCTGGGTCCACTTCGGTAAACCGGTCGTGTAACATCCCAAAATTCTCCGAATTTTGGAATGTTAATAAAGTAAATAGATAATGATTGTTTGCTTGATGTGTTTGATTTTCTCTGGGATTTAAAACTTTTGGAGTTTACTGAATATTAAAACGAGAGGGAATAAAATGACTTTCCCTAATATTCATCGTTGGTGTTTTGGAATTTATTATTTTAAAACAAAACCAACAAAACAAAATGAGAGAAGGTAATATGACTCCTTCAACATTTTAAAAGTTTGGAAAATGTTTTAAATTTTTATTGGAATTCTTTTAAAATATTTTTAAACATTTTTCCACACATGACAGTTCGCTGGAGAGGATATAAAAGGACTTATCCCCATTTTTAATTGGTTGGAAAATAGTTTAAAATATTTATGTGAGACTTTTTAATTTTACTTTGGAGTTATAAATATTTTCTAAAATTATTTTTGGAATTTATTTATGCTCTGGAAAAGTTTTTAAATCAATTTCCGGAGTTTTCGGTATTTTTAAAATGCCAGAAAAGTATTTAAAAAATATTTAAAAATAAGTTGAAAAGTTTTTATTTTATTTTATTATTTTGGTCAAGCCAAAAATTCAATTTTATTTTTTTAAAAATATTGGCGAAGACGGAATTTTAAAATAAATTTCCGTGATTTTTCTAAAATTGTTTTGGGCCTAATGGGCCTGGTCTGTTTTTTTTTTTTCCAGCAGACCGAATTTGTTTTTATTTCGGATTTACAAAAAAAAAAGAGGCATTAGGGGCTGGCTATAAATAGCCCCGGTTAGGGCTAAGTTATTTTCGTGAGCGTTTATTAGGGTTAGCTAATCTAATCCGCGGGACCCGCCGCCGCCGACGTCATCGCCGGAGTTCGTCGGAGCATCGTCGGATTTTTCGCCGGAGCAACGCCGAAGCTACGTTTTTTGGAGGTATTTTCTTCGCATGCCGCCGTGTACCGCCGTCCGCGCCTCGCCGGAGCCACCCCGCCGCCTAGCTGCGCCCGCCCCGGCCGCACCGCCGCCGCCGCCGCCCCTGGCCGCCGCTGCCGCATCACCGGCCGCCGCCCGCGCCATGGCCGCTGTGCCAGCCCGCACGCGCCCGCGCGCCTGGCCGTCCGCCCGCCGCCCTGGCCTCCGCCCTCCGCGCCGCCGCTCCCTGCTGGCCGGAGCCGGAGCCGGCCGGAGCCAGCCGCAGCTCCATGGCCGAGCTCCATGGCCTCCCCTGCCTCTGCGTCCAGCCCGTGAGGAAGATGAGAGGAAAAAAAAAAGAGAAAACGTTTCGGTAAAAAAAAAAGTTTTTTTTTCAGATCTGGATCCAAACCGCCCAGGGACCCGATCGCGTTTTTTGTAAAATTTTTATTTATGTATCAGTCCTTTTTGCAGTAGACCCCCCGGTACCCCCGTTTTTTCACCCGAAACCGTTTTCGCGAGTACTTTTTAACCGTAACTCGGAATTGAGCGATTCCAGTTGCGTTGCGACCGTGTAGAAATTATCTAGCCAGTAGACCTAGTGTTACAGAAGTTTGAAGTATTTAAATTTGGATCCCAAGCTGATCCAAATTTGAACTTCGGGCAGCCGTAACTTTGTACCGGTGCACCCGTTTGCACCGTTTCTTTTTGCGTTGGCTCACTCGTGTCTTGTACCTTCTGTTTGTATCATGTGTGCACAAAAATTCACAAGTTTATTGATCTGTTTTAATTCAAATTCAATTCTATGTTGCAACTGCTATGACCTGCGTTGTAGCGTTCCGTTTCACGTGATTCTTTTTGCATATTGGATCATATGAGACATCTTATCGGCAATATCCACACACCATTCATATTGCTATGATCTTTACCTTGTTTTCATAATGCTTTGATCATAATTTTTGTATCGACAACTCTTTATGCGTTGACTCTCTCGAGTTCACGTTCCACCGATCACCTTCGAGCACATCCACACCTTTGCACTTCAAAACCTTTTTATCTTGTTGCTAAAACCTTTGTGATTGTTTTATTGATCTTATGTTTTGTCATTGTGGTGTGATTGCTTATTGAGTTTTTTCGTTGACGATAGATTGCTCGGAGTGTGACGAGTAGAGTTGACTGGAACGTGAGAGCGAAGATTTTCATCGAATGTATAAGGCAAGTGATACTTTGACCATACTCATACCTATATTTTCTATATGCATTATGTTAGGAAATATCACTCTATTGCATTGATAGGTAGTTTACTTTACTGTTGCTGCAAACCAGATAGGATAGCCATATGTTTTGACTTGTCTACCGTAGATCAACCTAGCCGTGTTGTTACCTTATTGCTATGCTTTGTAGACGAGGTTGGGTTGTGAGAATTCATGGAGTGCATGTGAGCTATTTAATAAACTGTGTAGCAACTTTATAATAAATAGAAATCACTTCTGGACGGGCGGGTTGCATCCTGGTAGTTGTGGCTCGGTTGAGGACAATGCCGGGGTTAAATGCACCCAATGGTTTGTTTTGGTGGTGAACCGGGTGCGTCATGGCGAGTACCCTCTCACGCAGTGGGCGCCGTCCAGGCTCAAAAAGATCAGACATGCAATATTACTAGTAGCTTCCGTGTACAGCCACTGGCTATATGGGCTCTGGCTTAGATGAGTAAGTTGTGGGGAACCTGGCCCTGGTAGCTAGCAGATGTAGAATTGTGTTAGGTGTACCGGCTACCAAAGGGTGGAGGCAACCTCTTCGGAAAGTCTTTGTCTCAATCTTCGGGTTGAGTCCAGTGGGGAACGTGTACAAACCTCTGCAGAGCGTATAAACTGATCATGATTAGCCGTGTCCACGGTTACGGACGAACTTTGAGCAACTAGCCATTACTGTTGATGAATGATCTTGACAGATGAACACTTAATAATAATTTGGTTGGGACAAGAGTAGCATGGGTTGCTGTGTGTTTCAGGTAGAACTCAACTTAAAATTTTGACTAGTTTAGTTCAGGAGAAAATTGGCTTTCTGCAAAACTAAACCATAAGCCTTTCCTTTGAATTACCTTGCATGTAGTTGTAGGTCCTTTATATAAAAATTTTCGTGTCACTTGCCGTACAAATCAGATGTACTGACCCGTTGTCGGGCTGTAACCTTCGGTGTTGCAGGTTTTTCAGACGATCAGTAAGGTGCGTTTAGGGGTTGCGAGTCTACACTCAGCATGTTCGCATGTGGCTGTTGATGGGACTCTACGTTATTTGCTTTTGCTTCCGCTATATTTATATTGAATAAGCTAGCCTTGAGCTATGCAACTTGTTATTTATTTACTCTGGATCATACGTTGTATTAATGATGCACTTGTACTTTGATATACATCTATTATACTGTGTGTGCCAGCGAGTTCGATCCAGGGACTGGCACTTGAACACAGAGACTTCAATTCGGTGTGAATTGGGTCGTTACAGATGGTATCAGAGCAGTGTGTTGACTGTAGGTTCGTGACCCTAGAAAATGGATAGAAAAGCCCTAGGAACAAAAATATTTTATCACTCTTTGATTACTTACTCTCTTGACTAGTATTTCTCATCTATTATTCATGTTCTAAAACTTCTCATCTTATTTTACTATGAATACCCCTTGAGTTGTTATTACCTTGGAAGACAAGACATTTGAGAAGAACATCATCAACCTCAGGGATCAATTGGAGTTATGATTATCGGAACTAGAAGGAATAACCTACGGTGATCAATAGGTTTGACACTGTGAGAGGAACCTTTAAGATCAGCTTAGCTGAGATGGATGAAGCTTAGAATCAGACCACCACTTTTTAGGTGAAGCTAGATGAACGAATTTTCGCGTAGTATGATGAGATCGTATGTCTTGTACATATGACCTTACCCTAGGAGTTGTTTGTGTGTTTTGACTGTTGTGACTCTATTGTTTGTCGTTATGTGTTACGGTCGAACGTAGAAGTTTTTGCCACTTTATGGTTTGAGTGCATATGTTTGGTGTTATCTTTAGTTGTTGTTTGGTCGGTGTTATAGTTTTGCCCTAACCTTTGTCGTATGGGCTTAATAGATGGAGTATGAAGTAGGACTCGCCTTTTCTGGGGCGATGTCGAAACTGAAGGTGGAGCAATGGATTCGTAGTATGGAGGAGCACATGCTGATAAACAAGGTTGGAAGTGAGGACATGGTTCCCTATGCTGTCAAGTACTTTGTAGAAGAGGCTGCTACTTGGTGGAGAATGCATCAAGCAATTGACGAATCACGAAGGAAGATTACTTGGAAGGAGTTCACTAAGATTTTGTTGGGATCCCGCCTTGTCACCCCGATGCAAAGGACGGTAACCCTTAAGAGGATCCGTGGCTGTACAATTTGCGGTGAAACAGGGCACTCCTATGAAGGACACCAAGATGGATGTCCCTATTGTGAAGAAATTCACTCGGGTGAAGAATGCCCCACTGCACAAGTCACATGTTTTACGTGTGAAGGAACTGATCATTACCCCGCTCAGTGTCAATTTTTCATCGTGACACAACAAGTGGTTCAACATCAAAAGGAAGAAATGAAGAAAGCTATCCAAGGATTGAAGGAAGCACCCATGAAGAAGAAAGAGAAGGACATTAGCCACATTCAGTGTTTCCAGTGCAGGAATATGGGACATTACGCCAACATGTGTCCATAATTAAAGGAAGCACTCATGATGAAGAAGATAAAAGACCTCAGCCAAATTGAGTGTTTTTGGTGCAGGAACATGGGACACTACAGCAATATGTGTCCAGAATTGGAGGGGAAGGAGAAGTTGTGAACGCGGAAACAAGGATGCTGACTTGAAGAAGCTTATGTTTTGGCAATTGGAGAATAGAATTTTCGTAGGTGTGCACTAAGTGTATAGTGCTACCTTTTTATGTTAGTTGGAAATGTGTATCGATGCGGTTGCTGTGGATTGACTAGATGTTTTATGTCATGATTGTTCTGTTAAGTTTTGTCTTGTACCCTGTGACCCTGTTATGTCTTGTTTTGATTGATGTGATGTGTTGTGCTTTGTGGTTTTTCTATGCAAATGGAATAAGTTTACGTTTCAGTAGACCTCTTATCTATTTAATATGCTTCAAGACTGAAGAAGACACAACAACAAGAAGAATAACTTGACGAATGACTCAACGACATGAAGATTGTTTCGACATTTCAAAACTGAAGCTACCGTCATCGAAGACTTGAAGACTTGAAGACCTGGAAGATTCAAGTTCTACCGTTAAAACGTTATGTGAGCTGTCACTTCTTGTTTTACCGACAGCTACACATCAAAACTTATGTTTCAAAAACTAGTGTGAGGTTTGTATGGGTATCTCTACCTATCTCTCTCTACCTCGCTATCTACATTCTGTTCCCTCTCACCTCAAACCCTACACTGAAGAAGCTACTACAATGACTGCAAATGTCAAGACTGGTATGAAGATGGATGCAACCGATGCTAAGTTCAGGGATAACCCGCAGGTCCCAGGATCTTACGACAAGAGAGCCCAATCTTGCTGAAGGAAGAACTCTGGAGCAAGTTGTAGTCCACCAGTACACGTTTTATAGCAGTTTGCGCAAACCTGAGTGTTAAGGAAACGATAGCTCTTTTGCTTGGCTTGCAGAACCATGGACTTATCTGAACCCAGTTCAAGATCAAGAGGACTTCTGCAATGCTTGTGAGAATGACCGAGTGTTAGACTGCGAGATTCGCTAAACCATATACAAGGTAATGATTTGGGTGCGTAATGGATTGCCCCCATGACGATTACCCTTATTATTCGCTCTTGCTATGTGGGATAGTAAATCTTGAGTGACTTACCTATAGCAGAGAGACGACGATGTTAAGCCTGAACCATAGAATGGTACGATGTGTGACCCCAGTAGAAGTGTACCGTTTGTGTTACACGGTGAGTATGGACCAAGACCATTTGCTGCAAGTATCCCGCAATAATATTCGTGATGACCACCATGAGAAAATCGATAGTTGCTTAATATGGGCGTCTGAGCTGTCAGCCATGAAGTCTCAGTACTTGGAAGACCACTCTCTTGCTATGGAATGGAAACCTCAAAGGAGGAATTCGTGAAACCTCGAAGACCGAAGGTGAAACCTGTACGAGGAATGTCATCGATGGATTTAGATACCGGAAGCCCACACGTGTGATGAAGAATTTCCATGCCCCAACGGAGTATGAAGATTATGTGTGAGGAGCTCGCTGAGGGAGCAAGCTTTTGAAGACCAAGTCGCATTCCTTTTAAGGGTGGTAGCACCCTGGACCATCAGTGGATCGATTGACTGTCATGAAGGCCCGAACCCTAACCTTTCTTTCTAGCCTTCTCGAATCTCGAGGACGAGATTCCTTTTAAGGGTGGTAGTGTGTAACATCCCAAAATTCTCCGAATTTTGGAATGTTAATAAAGTAAATAGATAATGATTGTTTGCTTGATGTGTTTGATTTTCTCTGGGATTTAAAACTTTTGGAGTTTACTGAATATTAAAACGAGAGGGAATAAAATGACTTTCCCTAATATTCATCGTTGGTGTTTTGGAATTTATTATTTTAAAACAAAACCAACAAAACAAAATGAGAGAAGGTAATATGACTCCTTCAACATTTTAAAAGTTTGGAAAATGTTTTAAATTTTTATTGGAATTCTTTTAAAATATTTTTAAACATTTTTCCACACATGACAGTTCGCTGGAGAGGATATAAAAGGACTTATCCCCATTTTTAATTGGTTGGAAAATAGTTTAAAATATTTATGTGAGACTTTTTAATTTTACTTTGGAGTTATAAATATTTTCTAAAATTATTTTTGGAATTTATTTATGCTCTGGAAAAGTTTTTAAATCAATTTCCGGAGTTTTCGGTATTTTTAAAATGCCAGAAAAGTATTTAAAAAATATTTAAAAATAAGTTGAAAAGTTTTTATTTTATTTTATTATTTTGGTCAAGCCAAAAATTCAATTTTATTTTTTTAAAAATATTGGCGAAGACGGAATTTTAAAATAAATTTCCGTGATTTTTCTAAAATTGTTTTGGGCCTAATGGGCCTGGTCTGTTTTTTTTTTTTCCAGCAGACCGAATTTGTTTTTATTTCGGATTTACAAAAAAAAAAGAGGCATTAGGGGCTGGCTATAAATAGCCCCGGTTAGGGCTAAGTTATTTTCGTGAGCGTTTATTAGGGTTAGCTAATCTAATCCGCGGGACCCGCCGCCGCCGACGTCATCGCCGGAGTTCGTCGGAGCATCGTCGGATTTTTCGCCGGAGCAACGCCGAAGCTACGTTTTTTGGAGGTATTTTCTTCGCATGCCGCCGTGTACCGCCGTCCGCGCCTCGCCGGAGCCACCCCGCCGCCTAGCTGCGCCCGCCCCGGCCGCACCGCCGCCGCCGCCGCCCCTGGCCGCCGCTGCCGCATCACCGGCCGCCGCCCGCGCCATGGTCGCTGTGCCAGCCCGCACGCGCCCGCGCGCCTGGCCGTCCGCCCGCCGCCGCCGCGGCTACCCGCCCCGCCGCCCTGGCCTCCGCCCTCCGCGCCGCCGCTCCCTGCTGGCCGGAGCCGGAGCCAGCCGCAGCTCCATGGCCGAGCTCCATGGCCTCCCCTGCCTCTGCGTCCAGCCCGTGGGGAAGATGAGAGGAAAAAAAAAGAGAAAACGTTTCGGTAAAAAAAAAAGTTTTTTTTTTCAGATCTGGATCCAAACCGCCCAGGGACCCGATCGCGTTTTTTGTAAAAATTTTATTTATGTATCAGTCCTTTTTGCAGTAGACCCCCCGGTACCCCCGTTTTTTCACCCGAAACCGTTTTCGCGAGTACTTTTTAACCGTAACTCGGAATTGAGCGATTCCAGTTGCGTTGCGACCGTGTAGAAATTATCTAGCCAGTAGACCTAGTGTTACAGAAGTTTGAAGTATTTAAATTTGGATCCCAAGCTGATCCAAATTTGAACTTCGGGCAGCCGTAACTTTGTACCGGTGCACCCGTTTGCACCGTTTCTTTTTGCGTTGGCTCACTCGTGTCTTGTACCTTCTGTTTGTATCATGTGTGCACAAAAATTCACAAGTTTATTGATCTGTTTTAATTCAAATTCAATTCTATGTTGCAACTGCTATGACCTGCGTTGTAGCGTTCCGTTTCACGTGATTCTTTTTGCATATTGGATCATATGAGACATCTTATCGGCAATATCCACACACCATTCATATTGCTATGATCTTTACCTTGTTTTCATAATGCTTTGATCATAATTTTTGTATCGACAACTCTTTATGCGTTGACTCTCTCGAGTTCACGTTCCACCGATCACCTTCGAGCACATCCACACCTTTGCACTTCAAAACCTTTTTATCTTGTTGCTAAAACCTTTGTGATTGTTTTATTGATCTTATGTTTTGTCATTGTGGTGTGATTGCTTATTGAGTTTTTTCGTTGACGATAGATTGCTCGGAGTGTGACGAGTAGAGTTGACTGGAACGTGAGAGCGAAGATTTTCATCGAATGTATAAGGCAAGTGATACTTTGACCATACTCATACCTATATTTTCTATATGCATTATGTTAGGAAATATCACTCTATTGCATTGATAGGTAGTTTACTTTACTGTTGCTGCAAACCAGATAGGATAGCCATATGTTTTGACTTGTCTACCGTAGATCAACCTAGCCGTGTTGTTACCTTATTGCTATGCTTTGTAGACGAGGTTGGGTTGTGAGAATTCATGGAGTGCATGTGAGCTATTTAATAAACTGTGTAGCAACTTTATAATAAATAGAAATCACTTCTGGACGGGCGGGTTGCATCCTGGTAGTTGTGGCTCGGTTGAGGACAATGCCGGGGTTAAATGCACCCAATGGTTTGTTTTGGTGGTGAACCGGGTGCGTCATGGCGAGTACCCTCTCACGCAGTGGGCGCCGTCCAGGCTCAAAAAGATCAGACATGCAATATTACTAGTAGCTTCCGTGTACAGCCACTGGCTATATGGGCTCTGGCTTAGATGAGTAAGTTGTGGGGAACCTGGCCCTGGTAGCTAGCAGATGTAGAATTGTGTTAGGTGTACCGGCTACCAAAGGGTGGAGGCAACCTCTTCGGAAAGTCTTTGTCTCAATCTTCGGGTTGAGTCCAGTGGGGAACGTGTACAAACCTCTGCAGAGCGTATAAACTGATCATGATTAGCCGTGTCCACGGTTACGGACGAACTTTGAGCAACTAGCCATTACTGTTGATGAATGATCTTGACAGATGAACACTTAATAATAATTTGGTTGGGACAAGAGTAGCATGGGTTGCTGTGTGTTTCAGGTAGAACTCAACTTAAAATTTTGACTAGTTTAGTTCAGGAGAAAATTGGCTTTCTGCAAAACTAAACCATAAGCCTTTCCTTTGAATTACCTTGCATGTAGTTGTAGGTCCTTTATATAAAAATTTTCGTGTCACTTGCCGTACAAATCAGATGTACTGACCCGTTGTCGGGCTGTAACCTTCGGTGTTGCAGGTTTTTCAGACGATCAGTAAGGTGCGTTTAGGGGTTGCGAGTCTACACTCAGCATGTTCGCATGTGGCTGTTGATGGGACTCTACGTTATTTGCTTTTGCTTCCGCTATATTTATATTGAATAAGCTAGCCTTGAGCTATGCAACTTGTTATTTATTTACTCTGGATCATACGTTGTATTAATGATGCACTTGTACTTTGATATACATCTATTATACTGTGTGTGCCAGCGAGTTCGATCCAGGGACTGGCACTTGAACACAGAGACTTCAATTCGGTGTGAATTGGGTCGTTACAGGTCGGGTTCACGATAGTGGTAGCCAACCCAGGTAGGTGGCTTTCTTGGACTAGATCGGCTATGAGCTAACAGTTGTGGTGAGCATCCTCGCTGACACCCCTTGAATGGTGTTGAGATCAGAGGCGGTAACTAATGGTCATGTGTGTGTAGCGGTACACCCCTGCAGGGTTAACAAAACTTTTCGAATAGCCGCGCCCGTGGTAAGGGACTGCTTGGAAAGCTTAGCTTGATTATTAGACAACTTGAACTGGATACTTATAAAACTTGCCAAGATAAGCGTGAGTGCTATTGCGTGCTTTCTCGTGGGGAAGTCGAGGAAGGCACCATAGTGGTGTAATTGGTTGGAGACATGTAGTGGACTCGTGTACGCTTCTTACCTCAAGTCTGGTACTCGTAGTTCAGGACTAGCTAAGTCAAAGCTGGCACTTCTGCTTATGAACCCCACCTCCCTTTACCTTGATACATGTGCATGAGTAGTATAGCTCCTACGTAAGTCTTGCTGAGTACGACTTTGTACTCACGTTTGCTTATTCTATGTTTTAAATGAACCCACTGACCCCGAAGGTGGATTCTTCCTCGAGCTCGACGACTGAAGACAAATCTAGTGAAGTCCCAGTTAGCAAACTGGTTCCCTCGTGGAGGGCTTGTGTTTAAATAAGGCTTCTTAAGCCAATTGTTAAACTTGTCTGTACCCAAACATAATTTGCTTCCGCATGCTTGTTGTAATGTTGGATCACGGTCTCGTGATCTCTGTGTGCACTCTGTAAGAGTTATCAATAAAGTTGTATACTTTGTAGGGAATTGCAATGATACCTGCTGTTCATACAAGGCATGTGTGCTGCGTGTATGATTATAACATGCATGTCTTTGTATGGGTTTTCGAGACCTTAGTTGTGATCTGGCTGGCGGTCTTTTATACACCAAGTGGCCCTTAGATGTGTGCAGCTTGGTGCATCGCGATGCGATTGCTCGTGACTCTGTCACGTGCACACTTTGATGTATGATCGAGCCCGCCCTAGACCCCGACTAAGTGATCGGGCTGGAGTAAGTCTATGTAAGGGTTATAATACAATCGATAGTATGGTTGAGGCGACTTGTCTATGAGTATGGGAGTTCACCACCCATATCATTTAGACTTGTGTGCGGACGATGAGGACCCATTTCAGTTGATCATCCGACCTGGATGGGATGCCCCTCACGTTCGATGCTTTCCGAGAACGTTATGTGCTTGGCCTTGTCTGCTTAGAGAAGTGGGTACGGTTCTTGGCTCTCCATATGATTGTGTTGTAGCGAGTCTTGCATACGCTAACCCTGGGTCCCGACACTGGATCTCAGAAATATCTCCGTTATCATGTTCATGATAAGATGACAAATTATCCATGTTTAGTTTCAAAGAATCATAAACTATTTTTGGCATTGTAGAAACCATGGACCCAATATCACAAAAAGCAAGGAAATCATGGTTAGAGATGCTAATTCTAACGAAAGGCTCCCAATCATCATCTATCTCCAACATATCTTTCTTGTTGGGACTAAGTTTCTCTACCTTCCTCAAGTCTAGAGCATCCATTCTATTTTCAATAGTAGCAAGTCTATCTATAACAGTATCAAAACTACGATCATGAACAAAATAACTAGATAGACCATGTATAATATCAAGATCTCTAGCTTCATCACACTCTAAGAAATGTCCCTCAGCTATAATATCAAGAGAGTGTTTACACCAGTTAAAAAGACCACGGTAGAAATTTCTAAGCACAATTTTTATAGGTATCCAAGGCATAATTCTACTATGTGCTTCAGAAATTCTGTCTCATGCCTTCTTCATATTCTCTCCATCCCTTTGATGGAAATCTAGAACTTCCGGTTCCCTCAAAGCACAAAGTCCTAACATGCTTGACGTAGTTGTTGAAGAAGCCCTTGAGTTGTGACTTGTTGAAGACGGGAACGCCGAGATCGCGATTCCAACCTGTGTAGTTCCCACAGACGGCGCCAATTGACGGGGATCAACCCCGGCAAATCCCATGGTCAGGGACCCTGGGTTAGTCATGAGAGGCACAGGTTGGACGATAGCTCGTCGGCAAACAGGAGGACACGTTCCTGTTCGATATTATTGATGAGGGAGATGCGATTACAGGGAAGCCGAGGCTAGTGCGCACAAGGCTAGGTTACAGGTTGTGTATTGCTTCTCCTCGGACAGCGGACAAGCGACACATGGGGCACGATTTACCCAGCTTCAGGCCCCCGGAGGGAAAACCCTACATGCTGCTTCTCTGATCTTGTATTGATGATGATGTACATGGGTGCCGTGAGGGCTTTGGTGGAGAGAGATATGTCTAGTTCTATGCGTGGGGGTTGAGAGCTTCTGTCCTGAGTTGCGATCTCTTGTCTAGAGAGGTGCCCCTGCCTCGCTTTATATAGATAGCCAGGTAGGGGTTTACAAAAGTCCTAGTCGACTACAAGTAGGAGTCCTTGTCTTGCGCCTCAAGTCTTCGGCTTCACGTCTTATTCCATCATGTCGGTGTCCACGAGTGGGCCCCTGGTGGGCCGCCAGCCATGACACGCACCAGGTACCCTCTCGTAGAGGAGTCGTGGGGTCACCCCCTCATTAGTATCCCCCGAGTGCCTGGGGGACTCTGAGAGTCGCACAGGGACTCGAATCTGCAGTAGCCGCCGTAGTGCGTGTCGATCATTTGCTGATGAGCAGTCGAAGATGTCGTGAGTATGCTCCCGATGGGAGTATTTGGATGAAGCATAAAAATTGCGGTTGAGTTCGTCTTCGTATTTCGTCGTCGGGTGGAGAGAAGTTGCCCAGTCGAGCGGTCGTCGGGTGCGCGTCAGCGCTCCCGATGGGAGTAGCCCCCGAGGCTATGTGCGACTCGTAGAGTCGCGCGTAGGCTCAAGTTTTTTTAAGCAAACCCCGTCGTTCTTGTCAGCTGCGTGAGTAGTGCTCGTCGGGTGCGCGTCAGCGCTCCCGATGGGAGTAGCCCCCGAGGCTATTTTCGACTGCTTGTAGTCGAGCATAGACTCAAGACTTCTTCGTCGTCGGGTAATTTTCATCCGAGGAAGTGCTCGACTCGGGTCTTGCGTCGTAGGCGTGAGTTGTTGTAGGGATCAGTCGTGGACGAGGAGGTTGACTTTGCCGCGTCATGAGGGCGCCCAGCCCCCGAGCACCTACTGAGAAGGAGAAAAGGTGTAACTGTATTAAGGTGTACTTGTGCGAAAAACAATTATAAGGTACGTGATTTGTAGACATTGCACTTTTGCCGAGTGGAAAATGTAGCTGCATATACGATTTAAGCGTGTCTTTTTGTGAGTAGGCCCTCCAGCAGCAAACTCCTGCCGGGTAACAGGGACGCGATGCCAGACTTGTTGAACCCGAAGACAAGAGCGTCCTTTTGGTACCCAGCCTCACTATTTTGACGAACGCGAATAAACAACATATAAAACTGAGCATGATCCAAAGAATGATTTTGTAGCCCCCAGATGTTTGTGTGCGACTGCGTAGTCGTCTTTGGCGACTGATCGAGAATGTATAAAGGATTTGGAATCATAGCATAAGGATGTAAAGAAAACTTAGTTGTAGGATCGATGCGACGGAGGATGTCGAAGATGAACAGTCGAGTAGTCGAAGATGAGCAGTCGACATGGCGAAACGGAGTCAATGTGATGGCGACTGCGACATTCAGCCCCCGAGTTCGCGAGCCCCCGAGTGCTGAGGCGGCAGAGTTGCGCGGTGAAGTCGTCGTGATGAATTTATCCGGCGAGTGACGAGAGGACTCGATGCGGCGATTCCTGCGCGATGGAGCCCCGTACGGGAGAGCCCATACAAAGGAGCTCGGCGCAGGATGTTTTGTGTGCTTGGAGTCGACGGTGCGGCGAGTGACCGAGAAGGACTCGATGCGTCGGGCAGGATCCTTCGATTGCTCGTTGGGTGATGTCTTTGTAGCGATGCGAGTCAATGTAGAAACCTTGGCGAGTCATCCATGGCATGTCGAGTTGGAGTAGAAGCCTTGTGGGTCAAGATTGAAGCCGAATTCGCGATTGGAAATTCGCGATCTCGCGTAAATCCAAAAACGCGTTGCAGTGCGAGAGCCGCTGACGGAGATCTAAGCGTTGGAATTTTCTGAAATTTTTTGTGCTGATGAGGGATGGAATCCCTCATGCTTTCACCGGAGGGATTGTCAAGTTGATGTCCGAGCCAATGTCAGGAATTTTTGTGCTGGAGTCGCGTGGACTTCCGTCATATTCCAAGAGTGCTTCAGTGCGCGGGTCGCCGATGGAGATCCAGCCGTTGGAATTTGCGGAAATTTTTACAGATTTTAGAAAATTGGATTTCGCATCTTTCCACTGAAGGGATCGTCGAGATGAGCTCCGAGTTGCCGTCGCGAGTGCCCGCAACACAGACGTTTTTTTGTCCTGTAGGCTGCGCGTGAGCGCTTTTGTTGATGTCGATCTTCGAGTGGCGCGCTCGAAAATTTTCTTGTTTTCTCCGTGAGCTTGATGTAGATCTTGATGTAGTTGTTGAAGAAGCCCTTGAGTTGTGACTTGTTGAAGACGGGACCGCCGAGATCGCGATTCCAACCTGTGTAGTTCCCACAGACGTCGCCAATTGACGGGGATCAACCCCGGCAAATCCCATGGTCAGGGACCCTGGGTTAGTCATAAGAGGCACAGGTTGGACGATAGCTCGTCGGCAAACAGGAGGACACGTTCCTGTTCGATATTATTGATGAGGGAGATGCGATTACAGGGAAGCCGAGGTTAGTGCGCACAAGGCTAGGTTACAGGTTGTGTATTGCTTCTCCTCGGACGGCGGACAAGCGACACATGGGGCACGATTTACCCACCTTCAGGCCCCCGGAGGGAAAACCCTACATGCTGCTTGTCTGATCTTGTATTGATGATGATGTACATGGGTGCCGTGAGGGCTTTGGTGGACAGAGATATGTCTAGTTCTATGCGTGGGGGTTGAGAGCTTCTGTCCTGAGTTGCGATCTCTTGTCTAGAGAGGTGCCCCTGCCTCGCTTTATATAGATAGCCTGGTAGGGGTTTACAAGAGTCCTAGTCGACTACAAGTAGGAGTCCTTGTCTTGCGCCTCAAGTCTTCGGCTTCACGTCCTATTCCATCATGTTGGTGTCCACGAGTGGGCCCTTGGTGGGCCGCCAGCCATGACACACACCAGGTACCCTCTCGTAGAGGAGTCGTGGGGTCACCCCCTCGTCACGGCACAACAGCAAGTTTCCCTCAGTGAAGATACCAAGGTTTATGTCTCTAGTAGGAATCCAACAACAACAAGTAGATGACAACGGCGCTAGAAATCCAGCACGAGTTGATGTGGACCTGCACACAGCATCTCCCAATGAGTACAGAGAGGTTGTCAATCTCTCCGGCCTTGTTGTTTACAAAGGGTCAAACGCAAGAGATAAAAGATAGTGATAAATGCAACTAGAAAGTAAAAGCAAGAAGTAAATTGAGGGTGTAAACAACGGTGGAAATATGGACCGGGGTCCCATGATGTTCACTAGTGATGTCTCTCTCCCAAAAGATGATAAAAAGCTATGCAAGGTAAAAAAAATACTGTTGGGCAATTGATAGGATTACGGGCGCAAACCAATGCTAACTAGCTACAAAATAAAGGAAGAGGCTCAAAAGCATGGGCAATACGCCAAGATAAGTAGACGGAAATCCATCTGCATCTACTACTAATCATCCACCTTGAGATATCTATCCCGAACATCTCGCTGGTATTAAGTTGCGAAGGTAATGACTCCAAGAGGGAACGTTATGCTCGATTGTGGGTTCATGCCCCCTCATGACTAGCTTGAGTGACAGAAACATGAGTCTAGGGGATGTGATTTTGCCACAAGGGGGAAAACAACGGTGCTTGTAACCGCGGTTGCTACTACTTGACCAAAGAAATAAACAGCAACGGAGAACATGCAAGAATTACTCAAGAACAAAAATATAAAAGATAAGAACAAAATATATTACTCAATCACAAACTGAACATAGTCTCATAATACATCAGATCCCAGCAAACTCAGCATAGCAACAACAGAAAGAATTACATATGTGCCTTGATCACGTGGGTCAGCTCACAAGGTCTAATCCATGAAGAACAAAGAGGGGAGGAGAACATCACATAGCTACTGATCATGGACCCATGGTCCAAGGTAAACTACTCACGGATCATCCGGTAAGCGTCCATGGTGGAGGAGAATCTCCCGGAGGTCAATCCTCCCTCCAGCAGAGTGCCGGGAAGAGGTCTGCTGGCGCTCCCGATCTTGGAAGCGCGGCGGCGACGAAAAAGAGGCGAGATCGCGAAAAAGGGTTCTGTCTTCCGAGGTTTCCCATCACGGAGAATATATAGGCGAAGGGGGGCAGCCAGGGGGGCCACCAGGGGTCCAGGCGGCCCTGTGGCGCGGCCGCATCCTAGGGTGCGCCGGGAGGGCTCCTGGGGCCCTGGTGGTGGCCCTCTGACCCCACTTTGGCTCTTCTGGAAGCTTCCGTTACGCTGATTTTTATTGTATTTTTTCGGAATTTCTGGAGCATTTTTAATATGGGGAAACCTGAAATAGAAAAATAGCAGAGACAGGAACTGGCACTGTGGTGCAATGATTTAATAGGTTAGTCCAAATATGATCAAAAGTGTATGAAAGTGTATATAAAACATAGCAATATCACACAAACACATGCATGGAGCAAGCATAAATTATAGATACGTTTGGGACGTATCAACATCCCCAAGCTTAATTCCTACTCGTCCTCGAGTAGGTAAATGATAACAAGCATAATTTCTATGGTGACATGCTAATAACCATATAAGAACTTTGAAAGTAAAGCAATCAAGGTATGTAATTCAATTCATGTCATAACAAGCAAGAGTTAATATTAGCATTGAAACAAGCAACATAAGAACATAAAGGTGCAAGAGCTCTCGCTGTCCTTGACTCGAATGTCTCCAAATGGTGTTTGCGTGCAAGAAGTGGGGGTGGAAGTACGAGAAAACATATATTTGGTGAGAACCAAATCTACTAAAGTTTCACACTTAGTCTTCTTTGGAATCTTATCTTGACTCGTCCCCAGACCACTAGCCAGGTACAAGTCAATTTGATCCACTCCCTTTCGATATTTTGAGCACTCATGCAATGGATGAGCGTAAGCATGAGAGTTGGCACTTAGGATGGCAAAGAGAGAAATATGGTGGAGGAGGAAGACAAAAAGGGTGAGAAAGGCTCACATCAATGAGAACAATCATAGGCGAGAAGGCCAAATGATAGATATGATGTGAGGAGTAGGGATTGCCATGCATCGGATGCACATATGAGCAAAGCAAAGCTCTCCAATGGAACTAGTAGGGGTGCATCCAACTTGCTCGCTCAAGAAGACCTAGAGCTCGTTTGAGGAGGCTCATCATTGGAATATAGAAGCCAAGTTCTATAGTGTGAAGGTCCCCACATAGCTATATGCATATATGATCATCTCTATGGAGCACAAGGTATAAGAGGAAGTACGAGTGTGGATCTTTCAAAAGGAATAATAGTGTTTCCCCCTTCTCTCTTTTTATTTTCTTTTTTCTCTTTTTTCAATTTTTTCAATTTTTTTGGTGGCCTCAATGGCTCTTTCTATTTAAATCTCATTTTTCATCTTTGGGATCTTTTAAATTTGTCCTCTTTGGGATATTTTCCTCACTTAAGGGCAACACTCTATTTTACAAGAAGTATAGAAGATCTTCACACTTTACAAAGTACTCAACATAAAGAAGATGTAGCTATCATGATGTATAAAAATGTATGCCTCTTACAGTGTAGAAGGAACATATATGACATGAAGATAAAGTCATGAGAAGGTGGATGTTGCATGACAATATATCTCAGAAAGGATATGGAAATGCCTTGATAGGTAGGTATGGTGGCTATTTTGAGGAAAGATATAAGGAGGTTTATGATGACAGAGCGTATCATGCCAAGGGTTTGGATGCACCGGCGAGGTGGATGCCAACTCTCGGAGTGAGAAGAGGGCAATGCACAGTACCGAAGAGGCTAGCAAATATGAAGAGATGGAAGTGTCAACTATCAATACTTACATTAGTCCGAAGAACTCATGCACTTATTATCGGTAACTCTCAATCTAATAAGGTGGTTCACAAAGAGACAAGTACCCTGAGGAGGAGTGTATGAGGGTTAGTTTATCCTTGCGCATCCTCGACTCATGGTACGTGAGTGTACTCTAATATCCGATCCCTCCAAAGATTAGTGATCCATCTAGTAGCTAGAGTTCTCAACTAGTTTTGTAGTTTTTGAAAATAAACATGGATTTCCCAAAATATGAAACCTATCACTAATAGGCTAGAGCTCTTGACACCAAAAGTTCAAACGTTAATCACGACAATACCTCAAAACTATTGCAAGTTACTACTACAATTGAATAGCAACCTCAATTACCTACTTAAAGACAAGACACAACTCAGTGCAACAACAAACTCTCTTAACAAGATAAACATGAAAAGTAAAGAGAGTTCCAGCAACAAACTAAACTAAAGCTCTTTAAAAATATAAACATGAAAACTAAGAGCTAAACATGACAACTAAGAGCTAAAACTGGCAGCAGCTACAAAAAGATAAAGAACACACAACAGAAGAAAGATAAGCATGAAAATCCTATGATGTGTTCTAGTTTTAAGTGGAGTGTGTTTCTCTCCCACACAAAGTTAGTTGGGTTCTAACTTGTTATGAATAGCAAGCAAAGCTAAAGAAAACTAAAAAGGAAACCTAAGAGCGAGATGCTCCAAGTATAGCACATAACGCATGAAGTGATAAAAATATAGTGAGACGGAGGACGAACAGATAATTGTTGATGGAGAAGGGGATGCACGGGGGCATCCCCAAGCTTAGACGCTTGAGTCTCCTTGAATATTTATTGGGGATGCATGGGGGCATCCCCAAGCTTGAGCGCTTGACACTCCTGGATCTTCTTTCATCATCTTCCCTCGCACACTTGAAAACTCCCTTCATACATAACTCATCATAAGCTGATTAGAGAGGTTAGTATCCTTAATAAAATAATTTTCCTCTACTGTAAATAAAGATATTCTTGAAGAGCTACTGTTTCTCAAGGTTGCCAAAAAGTTTTTGCAAATAAAAAGCAAGCTTAAGGTTTGCAAATGTGAGGAAAGGCAAAACGTGGCAGAATCTGTGAAAAACAAAACAGAACTAGGTGCACTAAGAAGTGCTCCCACTAGAACAGTTATACATCAATTCAACCTTCAAGTAACTCCAAACAAGCTACTTAAAAAAACCACTGGGTGAGAAACTTGCGTTAGTACTTACGTGCATGTTTGCCTTCACAATCCCTGATTTAGTGGCCAGCTCGCGCAAGCGCACCTCAAACTGAGAAGCCCTCAGAAACGATTCCTTTAATCCACCTACCACAACATCCTCAATAGGAGAATCAGTAGGGATTGGAGTAGAAGAAGTAGGAGCAGCTTCATGAACTATTTTTTGAGCAAGAACATTTGGTGGAACAAAAGGAGCAGATGAACTATCAACAATGGGACGACTCGGATCGGGCAAAACATCCTTGCTTGGAACGACCAACTCGGGAGCAGTTGCTTCAGATGCAGCCTGGTCATCCACTGACCGATTTTGATCCGCACCAACATCAACATCCATATCCACTAAAGGAAAAAAAATCAAAAGACACGATCAGGAAACATGAATCTGTGGTATTAACCAAGTGTAAAGATGAATTCTTACCTCCGGTTGAAGTGTGCTCAGGAATGTGTCCATTATAGGAAAATCAGTCACTCCACAGGTACTGATATCCTCATTATCCTCTGCATCTTGACCCTCGACTCCGGGAAGTGACTCGGAACCACTCGGACGTATGCTACAAAGCAAGTCTTGTGGGAAGATGGGAAGATTAAAGGTTGACAAAATAACAATTAAAGAGAAGTATAGAAACATTACTTGCAAAAAATCTTCAAAGCACGCCTCGGGAGGGGGGGGGGGGGTTACGGCACCACCAACAGCCTTGGCAAAACCAGGCTCAGTACTTTTTGGCTTACCAGCATCAACAATATCCCCCAAAGGGTTAACATTTCTTCCCCCAAGAGTGGTAAGAGCCTTCTTGGGTTTTAAGGGGGCAACCCTCCAATGGCTCGGACTCAGCGTGGGGAGTTTGCTTCTCCTCTCTCCACTACTCGGAGGAAGAGATCGCTTGCGACTCCGAGTAAGGCCCTCCCGCACCGAGTCATGATCTTGGTTACTTTTAGACCTTAACTCGGAAGATACTTGAGAAGGGGCTACCTCAGATTCCATCTCTTCTCAAATTTCAACCCTGACTCCCGCACCAGTATTACTACCATCATCCTCCTCAGCAAGATGTTGGGGAGCTAAAGGAATAGGAAAATGAAATGAAGCAGTATCCTGCTGGAAAAGGGCAAAAGCTCTGGATCAGGAAAAAAACATAAAATATCCAAAAAGGGAGGATACAAAATAAATGATCTTACCAGAGTAGGAGGGTGCTCACTGTCAAGAGGCCTAACTCGGCCCAGCATTTGCGCAGCATGGTTCACGTTGGTAATGTCTCTCATTTGGTGTTCAAACTCTTCTTGTAACATCTCAGTGTTGTTATACCGAGTACTATCGGTTAGCCCAGTATAGGCCCACATTCCCCGAGATCGGGCTTGGAGAGTTTGTATCCTCCGAGTCACGAAAGTAGCAATAAGATCCATGGCGTCAAGACCATTCTTCCTTAATCTTACAACCTCTCGCATCAAGGGAAGTGCTTGCTCCTTTTTAGCATTCGTCAGTCGGGGATTCCAACCCTGGGAATGGCCAGTCTCACGTCTGAATAAGGAGGCAACGTCCGAGTATCAGGCTCCGTTCCCACCTTGCAGTAAAACCAACTATTCTGCCAATTCTTCACAGAATCGGGTATACTAGAAGGAAAATACTGTCTCCCCTGCTTCTTGGCGAGAAATAAGCCCCCGCACGAATGGTTTATCTCCATGCCACCACCTTTACCAGATTTCTTCATTTTTTGTGGTTTAATGGTATATATGGTGCGAAAAAGATGCCAGTGGGGTTCTATGCCTATGAATCCCTCGCACAAGGTAACAAAGCTTGATAGCAAGGTGATGGCATTGGGTACAAGGTGGTGGAGTTGATAACCAGTGAAGGTGAGAAAATCCAACAAAAAAGGATGGGGGGAAGAGAAAATCCTCGATCCACATGGGAAAGAAGCAAGGCACACTCCTCCTCTTGGGGGAGAGGTTCTTCTTCCTCAGGAGGTGGAACACGGAAACCATGGCGAGGAAGCATACCAGAATCTTGATAGGCCTGGAGCATATCCTCTGTGACGATGGAAGGCAGCCATTCCCCGGAAAACATGGCTCCAGCAAGGCACCGCAGCCGGAAGAGCAAAACCGGGGAAGAAGCACATGTAGTTGACGATGGGGAAATAAGAGGGGCCGCCAGCGACGAGGATGTGAATAAGAGAGAGGAAGAGGAAAGACAGCCAGGGCGAGGGGAAATGTGAATCCAGATGTGTTCTCGTTGCGGAGGAGGGGACTTATACAGCAAGAAGGCCCACCTGACAGGCGTCAATCTAGCGCGTCACAATGAGCACCGTTACAGTTCCCCAAAATCCAGCCGCATTAATAGCGCAAAGTTAATAATATAATAACTAACCAGCACGGAGATCGAGGTGTTAGATCCGACAAAACATCCGACCTCCCCTGACAGGAAGATTCTCTGACGGAAAGATTTGTCTCCCTCGAAGACATAATAGATTTAACACAAGACCCGAGATTATTTTGTTACTCGGAATGGGAAAAAACTCGCCCTATGTAACGGGATAGAAGTTACTCGGAAACCTCCCCGCACACACCTCAACCGAGGAGGTCACCACTCGGACAAGATTAGCGTAAACCGAGTAAACCGTCATTCGGAGCTCCCTCCGAGTACGTTGGTACTCGGGGAAAATTATCGATAAGCAACCAAATAAGCTGTCACTCGGAGCATCATGAAAAGCAGACAGTACTCAAGACTCAAAATAGTGATAGGATGGGATACCGCCTGAAACTAAGTGATAGGTTAGAAAGGAACTGCATTTTGTAACGCACAACAAACGGAAAATCTTATACTCATTAATTACTCGAGAGAAGTTCTGAGTAGTTAATTCACTAGTAATCCGTCTCTGACGTAGATTGCCAGATTGCTAGTAGGATAAGGCGCATGGAGTAAAGAATTGATATCACATGTGGTATGATCTAAAGCTCATTTTATGATGCTTTAGAATATCAAACTTTACAAATCTGGTTTATATGGAGTTTAAGGCCTTTAACTCCAAGACATGCCTTCCGGGGCCCCAGTCCACCTCTTTTGAGAGACGCTTGAGTGTCGCCAGATTTTTCCATTAACTTGCCCGACCCACATTCGAGGGAAAAGTTCAAATATCAATAAAGTCCTTCCGAGCCTCTTAATGAGTTTAATCTTCACATACCTCATGAATCTATCATAAAAAAGATACACTTCTTTGATGAATCAACTACCTCAATCACGAGCGCCCGAAAACACTTGGGGGTTACTGTCGTGGTCACACCAAAGGTATACCCTTAAGTATCAGATATCAGGGGTGCCATTAGCACCATGAGCTCATAAAATACTTAAGAAACAAAAGTAATTATCGAGTCACCGCTAGCTTGATAAATCACAGGAAAACAAGTCACGTTGCTTCCGAGTAGTCCGTCACTTGGAAGCGAAGGAAGTCTCCGAGTAATCAGTTACTCGGAAGAGGAGAAAGTCTCCGAGTAATCAGTTACTTGGAAAAGGAGATTGGCTCTGAGTAATTCACTACTCGGAAGAAGGTACTGTAGAGCTACCCGTTACTCGGAAGAAGGGAAGCCCAAAAGACGTGAAGACATTGAAGGCGCAGGCGTTTTTCCTCTTTAATAGCCATAGTGGGTAGGCAGTTTCTTGTAATAAGTATAGACGTTTATGATTGTAATTATAGCCCATTACTAGGGGTATTGAAGGGGTGGAGGCGCACTCTATATAATCCTCCATCCTCACCCTGAGGAGGGTTACGTGCATTCCATTCACCAAAACTCTAAGGAAGAACACCCCAGTAGGCCTGGGACAGGATTAAGGTTGTTATCTCCACGGAGAGGCCTAACCTGTATAATTTTCTCTACGTCAACCTCTTTGTGTACAAATTCATAGAGATCCAATCACACCCACTATATCTATTGTCTGGATTACATCCACGACAGCAGCGGCGGCGCAGAAGTCGAGGCATCCACAGGGAGAACCACGGGGGTGACACTGCGACCTGAAGGGGCGACGTGGCGGCCGCCCGATGCTCGATGGATGGATATGCGCTCGTAGTTGGAGGCGTTCTTCTCGGAATCCTATGGGGTGCACGCGGACGACTGCGCGGGTCATCGACGTGGCGCGGATGGGGTGATCGGGGGAGGACGGGTGATTAATCCGATCGCCTGCGAGGTGAAGGGCGCTGCTCGGCGTGATGATGGAGATGGGGGCCGAGCAAAACCGGTCGGTGTGGGCGAGTCGACGCAATTCAGCCGGCGCGGGGCGAGCCAACGCGAGTCCAGTCGACGCGGGGCGAGTCGACGTGAGTCCAACCGGCGCGGGGCCAGCCGGCGTGGTACGGGAGCGATGATGGTGGCGGAGGACTCCTGATCTGAAGCGAACGTTGCGACGTTGGGCGAGGACGACGGGTGGGCTAACGCACGGAAGGCGGCCATTACGGCTCGCCACGTCGCGCGAAGCTAGCTAGGCGCGCAGCCGAAGCCGCCTTGTCGGTGAAGAAGCCGGTAGTCGCGCCATTGTCAGACAAGAAGCGCGGACGATCGACGGTGACGGTAGGCGACGCAAACCGATCAGATCAGAAAACCAAAAAAGATGCCGATCAAGACGACCGACGAAAGAGAGAAAACCCGGTTCAAGAAATCGGGAGAAAAGACTCTCTAGGGCAGCCGGTCCACAGAACCGGCGGACGAACCCTAGGTACGGGCAGCGCAGCCCCCGGTGCCGGCGATCATGGGGATCGGCCCCGGGGGCGGCGCGGGGCGGAAGCGACGGGGCTACGGATAGGGTTTGATCGGTTAGGCTGATACCATATAGAAGATAGAGAGGGGTTTGATTTAATTGTTGATTGTTGCTTGAGCCTTGTGGGCATATAGGAGTACAATGATCTATTTGGAGTACAAGTCAAGGTAGAATAGAGTCCTATGCTATCTATGTTTCCTAATCCTTTAACACATTGTGCTCCCTAAGTTTGGAGGCATATGAATTAATTGAGCAGTGTATTTGCGATCTGATTTTGACTTAGTCCATATATTCTGTGATGTGGGCCAATGTGAGATGGGCTGGCGTATCGATTAGGGGCTTTCCGTGATGGCGGCTGGAGGGTCCATGGTGTCCATGCGTCGATCTATATTTCTCTCTCTCGGTGGCCGCTAGGGGAGGAAAACAAAAGATTGGTTCCTGGTCCGGCGCGTTGATCTATTTCTCTCGGTTGCTTCGGCGCGATGTTGTGGTGGACGCGGTTCCCCTTCCGGCGTGGTGCTGGTGGCGGTGGTGTGTTCGTCGCGGTTCCTCTGGCACGGCGGTTCCCCTGCCGATGCAGTGCTTCTCCTATTGTGCTTTCCTCCTCTACAGATGGATCACGAGTGTAACACTGGAGTCCTCTCTCTCACGAGCAGAAATGGAGGCGGTGGAGGTCTCATATCAGCGACAGCGACCTGTGTGAACCACGGTCGTGGCGCGCATGGAGCAGGTGGTTCCCCCTCCCCCTCTCTTTCTCCCTTCAGGCTTATCTTTCTCTAGATTTGGGGAGGGTAGTGGCAGGTAGTACGTGTGGTTGATGTCCTTTGTCCCTGATATGTATTTTTCTCTCTCTAATCTTGGCTGTTGGGTTCCAGGGAGGCGACCGCGAGCGGCGACTTCTCTGTGTAGGGTAGGAGACGGATGATTACTTCGATTTTTTGGGGTTCACTATCTTTTGTTCATTATCCTACTGGTTTTGATTCACTGGATACGATGTCTCTGTCTCATCTCTCTGATTGATTTTTTTTATATACAATGCACGGGATGCAATTAGGACCAACAAGTCTGCGATTAGGTAGTGTATTATTTAGCTTCAGAAGTAGTGCGCCCATTTGATCTGGTAGATAGTTCGTTTATGCTGTTATTATGTGCCAACTGAACAACTAATTTGTTATTTTCCAGGAGATGGAATCCACCCCCCGCCCCCGCCCTCAAACAGTTTTTCCAATATATTGCGGCTAAGGTGTTTAAGATCATTTATTGCAGGTTAAGATCCCTTGAGCTGTCAATAGTCCGTGTAGATAGTATGTTTGTCAGAATAGCATTTATGTGATACTTATCAATCCACTGGATACGCTTGGGTTAACTTTATGAAATATTGTGGCTTCATTTGTTGTGATTTTTATTTATTCACACTCTTCATTACGTGGATCATTGCAATTGTGAATTGCCTACATACTACAATTTTCAATGTAGGAGACATTGATGAACCAAAGAGGAGTTCATTTTAGACTTCTAAAATCAGTAGAAGACTAGGCGGGTGTCCTCGCGAGTTCGCGCGTTGCCTTTCACCGCTCTCAGCGGATTTATTTGCTTAGATGATATATAGTCCCTCTTCATCTTTGTTTCATACACACATATTACATCTTATATGCTCCAGAAAATAACATCTATACGCTCGCACATTAGACTTGACTTCATTAATTTGTTGGCTCTCAGATTGCTCTACTTTACTAACCTTGAGACGGAGAATTGCTCTACGCCAGTTCATCCAATTTATTTACATTTCAAAGTCTCAGTTCTGGTTAGTGATAGAAAAAAAGAATGGTTGCCGAGAATGTCTCACTTGATGTTGTATCGCAATGTGGGTAATTATATTTTTTACGGCACAATGACGTGTTCGTTCAACTTTGTTTTAGGATAAAAAGGGAACTCCTACTGGTCGCTTGACTTTTTTGTGAAGAGTTGTATAACTAAGTTAACTTGGTTGCGCTTGTGTACCTGAAAAATAGTTTAAACGCTTCTTTTTGGTCAGCGGAGGTTGGGTTTGATCCACAGTTATTCAAGATTGCTTAGAAGTTCTCATAGCAGAGGAATTGTGAAGTTAAGTGACCATAGAGTTCTGATTGTTTGAATTTTCATGTTCTTCCATCAGTATCGTGAAAGCCGCCTTAATTGCTAGGTTTTTTGAGTCATGTGACAATTAGGAGATATCTCTAATGTCCATTTGAAGTGCTAGCTCTTGCATATATATACATATGCTAATTGATATTTTTTATCAATAGTAATTGATTAGAGTGGGTATTCTGTCTTAGATTTGTGTTACATTTACATCATATAATTAGTTCATTGATTCCACGACTGATGCTAACTGTGTGTAATCATCTTTTGAGATTTCTTATGTATGCATGTATCCCCTGATTAGGAAATTATCAATTGATTACTATGTTTCTTATTAATTTTATGCCATCTTCTCCCTTGGTCTATTTTTTCTTTTTTGTCATAATATGTGCTCTATGATAAAAACATGAGCTATTTCATTAAGAATTTTCTATCTAAGAATTTGGCAGTTATTGACTTATTCCTAATTGGTTGGTTTTGTAATGGCTCTTTTGCAAGAACAACTGTGATGATCACCCTTGGGAGAAACTGATGTGGTAGAGCGGTTTTAGTTCGTGTATTTAAGGTGCTCACACCGTGGAACATTTTTGTGTGTTTGGTTTCTTGATAATCAACACAGTCTATATCGTTCTACTTGAAATCAACTACATAGAGAATATGATTGCACGAGTTAATCCTTGTGCTTTATAATATTGATGACTCCACATTCGTACACATTGTTGGTAGAGGAAACACCGGTGGCTATCCCAAAGATGCAATAAAGTCCGGTGTTTTATTTATGAAGGACAATTTTTCTCCCAAAAAAAGGTGTATATTTTGAGTTAGAAACATGGTTTTGAGCGTAGGTTAAAAACTGAAAAATGTATATCAAGAGCTTCAGGGTCATGGATAATGAAATATAGTGGATGCTTTGTGTTGTCTTAGAATTATGTATTTCAAAAAATATATTAAATTTTAATGAGTATAAATTGCTTCTCCAGGTCATCCGACTAGTAGACACGGTGCAAAATGATGGTACCACGATGGCGAATGCATTTCTTCTTAGATATGTTGGAATTATATTTTTTGTGCATTGATGTTGGAATTGAATGATGGGTGGTCGTGCGTGTGTAGTAGTGCCGCACACATACATTCGGTTATATGAACACATGTGATGATAGTAATACTTTTTATCTGGTAAGAAAAAACTTGAATGCTGTTTATTTTCATTAAAATTCTATGATGTCAATTTCATTTAAAATAAAATTCCATGATATTTTTGTAGGAAAACCATGATGTCAATCATGATACTATCTCTCAAGTTTGAACGAGGGCGATGATTGAGCAAAGCGCGCATTACCCTTCTAGTAGTCATGATACTCAACACTCCGCCAGCAGCCGCTGCCTCACTCACCCCACCGCCACGCGCCTCCCTTCCAGCCCCACCACCGAGCGTCGTCATCCCTCCGCCACCCCTCCACCCACGTCCTTCCCCGCTGTTGCCTTGCCACCCACATCCTTCCTCCATGGCGCGCCACCGCGCCCGACCGCCTCGCCGTGCCGGCGGCTTCCCTCCCCCTGCAGCCACTGGTGATACAAAAGATTTGTCGGCACAGGACGAAGAGACCCCGCCCGCCATCGAAGTCCATTGATTGGAAGTATGGTTCTCTTCAGGTTTCTTGCCGACGCGGACGACCATGGAAAGGGTCTGGAGAACATGTGCACTGTCAGAGACGGTATCCTGGGCCGCCAAAATGCCCAGTTCCAGCCACTCCTCCTGCAACCTCCAGCATTGTCACTCGCAGAGGTTAGTAGAAGCGCCCTTTAAATCTCATTCACCAACTCCTCCTAAAACTCTCCACAATACAACACCAGTTGGTATTTTCTGTACAAGCGGAGGAGAAAGAATAGGACCGAACACACAATATTGCAATGATCTGTTGCTCATATATATACAAGGCAGTCCACACGCACAACACTCTTTAACCAACTAACAGACTAACTAGTTACCCTATAATCTAGGGAGGCATGCCGATCGTGGTTAGTTGGAGATGAACGTGGGCCTGTAGACTGATTCCAACACCCCCCAAAGACGAAGCGTCGCCGGCGGTTACATACAGGCTGGACCTGAAATCCTCAAAAGCCGCGGTAGGCAGCCCCTTGGTCATAATGTCGGCAAACACTAGTAGAAAACATGCCTTTGGATATGAGAAAATGTCACGGTTCGAACACGAACCGGTACTACTGGCCCAATAGCACCGGTTCGTGCGGCCGGGCTTTAATACCGGTTCGTGTGGTGGGCCCCCAACCCAACGGCAACCTGACACCACACCTTTAGTACCGGTTTGTAGTACCAACCGGTTCTATAGGTGTGGTGGCAGGTTGTCGTTGGGCTGGGGGCCCGCTAGAGCCTGTAGTACCGGTTTTAGTGTCTCCCCTTTAGTGCCGGCTGGTATTACAAACTGGTACTAAAGATACTACTATATATATACTCCTTCGTCCCCAACACAAGCCAGCCAAGCCCATTCTTTGTTTTCTCCCATTCTCTCCTTGCTCGAGTTCATCCTCCATTTTTGCCAAGATTTGTCAAAATTTGAAGCTCCCATTTACATACAATTGTTCACAAAGGTTAACAACTTTGTTCTCTCATCTTTAATTGCTAGATTAGCTTGTGTAATGCTCTATATATATGTATATAGTGATTTATGGATTTTAGTTTGGGAGCTAGAGCTAGTGTGTGATATGTGGAGTTTATTTGATTTATATGCACTTTGAGCTCAAGTTAATTTCTTAGTATGCATATTTGTAGTGATTGCAAGAAGATGAGATTGAAAGACCCTCTTGTTGAGAAGTTAAATTTAGTTGAAAAAGAAAACGAGTATTTGAAAGAAAAATTGAAAAAAGTTGAAGAAAAAAAGCTGAGATTGGAGTTGTATGTTGCTGATGTCGTCGATGATCACAATAACAAGATGGATGCAATGTGCATGAAGATTAAGAAAATTAGAAAATATGCCGGTAGTAAAGAAGCTTGGTATCATTATGTTGTTGGAGCAATTATTACCTTTGTTGCGATGTTGATCGCATTTATTGTTGCATTTAAATGCTTTAGGTAGAAAGTTTTATGTTGTTTTTATGAGAATAAGTGTGTATATGATCAACTTTATGTATGAATAAACTTTATGCATGATCATTTTTATTTATATGAACTTGTATTAATTTTGTATTTTCGGTGTTGTGTCATTATGAAGATGAGTCGGCAATGGATGTACGAAGACCGACGCTCTGGCGAGTTCATTAATGACTTGCTTAGTTTTCTGGAAGTGGTTGAGGCTAACAAGCGGGATGGTTTTATGTCTTGTCCATGTGGTGTCTGCAAGAATAATAAAACCTACTCTAACTCAAAATATATTCACCTCTTTCTGTTTAAGTATGGTTTCATGTCCGGCTATAATTGTTGGACCAAGCACGGAGAAAGAGGGGTTCTGATGGAAGATAATGAAGAAGATGAGGATGATGACAGGCATCCTGGGTTCCCTGAATACGGTGGTACAATGGGGGAAGGGAATGAAGAACAAGATAATGAAGAACAAGAAGCTGAAGAAAAGGCATCACATGAGCCTGATGATGAGCTTCGCCGTGTCATTGTTGATGCACAGAGAGGATGCGAAAGTTAAAGGGAGAAGTTGAAGTTCAATCGCATGTTAGAGGATCACAGAAAAGGGTTGTACCCAGATTGCGAAGAGGGAAACACAAAGCTCGATGCCACACTGAAATTGTTGCAATGGAAGGCGGAGTATGATATACCTAACAAGGGATTTGGGAAGGTACTGAAAATATTTATGAAGATCTTTCCAAAGGATAACGAATTTCCTGACGGTTCTTACAAAGCAAAGAAGCTTGTCTGCCCTCTAGGATTAGAGGTGTAGAAGATACATGCATGCCCTAATGACTGCCTCCTCTATTGTGGTGACTACGAGAATTTGAATGAATGCCCAATATGCGGTGCGTGAAGCGGAAGTTCATTATGATGCCAAATGACCCTAAAATTGGAAAGCACTACAAATGAACTCAGAAAATTTTGAAACTTGGCATTGTATCATAATTTGACCCACGTAACATATGTGCAAAAGTTGAGAGGGTTACGGCAAAAAATGGATGCACTTACAAACTGGACCATCTCTTTCGAAGTACGAGGATTTCGGACGAAAACTCATCTGTTACAAAGGCATTTTATTTATTTTTTAACTTATTTCAACTCAAGACTTTTTTTGCATTCAATATGCACCATTCAAAGCCGCATACTAAAATTTCAAACATTTCTAACTTCAATTGATATTTTCCATGCATTTAATGATTTATTTTGAGCTAAATGACCCTGAAATTAGAAAGCACTACAAATGAACTCAGAAAAGGTTAAAACTTGGCATGGTATCATCATTTGACCCACATAACATGTGTGCAAAAGTTGAGCGGGTTACGGCAAAAACTGGATGCACTTTGTGTACAAACTGGACCATCTCTTTCGAAGAACGTGGGTTTCGGACGAAAACTCATCTGTTACAAAGGCATTGCATTTTTTAAACTTATTTCAACTCAAGACTTTTTTTGCATTCAATATGCACCATTCAAAGCCGCATACTAAAAATATCAAACCTTTCTAACTTCATTGGCTATTTTCCATGCATTTAATGATTTATTTTGAGCTAAATAACCCTGAAATTGGAAAGCACTACAAATGAACTCAGAAAAGGTTAAAACTTGGCATGGTATCATCATTTGACCCACATAATATGTGTGCAAAAGTTGAGAGGGTTAAGGCAAAAACTGGATGCACTTCGTGTACAAACTGGACCATCTCTTTCGAAGTACCAGGGTTTCGAACGAAAACTCATCTGTTACAAAAGGCATTTCATTTTTTAAACTTATTTCAACTCAAGACTTTTTGTGCATTCAATATGCAACATTCAAAGCCACATACTAAAATTTAAAACCTTTCTAACCTCATTTGCTATTTCCATGCATTTAATGATTTATTTTGAGCTAACTGACCCTGAAATTGAAAAGCACTACAAATGAACTAAGAAAAGGTTGAAACTTGACATGGTATCATCATTTGACCCACATAACATGTGTGCAAAAGTTGAGAGGGTTATGGCAAAAACTAAATGCACTTCGTGTACAAACTGGACCATCTCTTTCGAAGTACGAGAGTTTCGGACGAAAACTCATCTATACGATGTATAGCAATTTCATTATAGGACCATCTCCTTTATGCAAAAAATATAGCAATGTCATTGTATGATGCCAACGGAAGAATACTTCGCTAGCCTCTAGAAAGTCTTGTTCATTCAAGAGGGAGATATTTGCCTCTTAAGGAGAGCATACAGATCATGCATCTGCTTAAGAGGCAAACTTCTTCCTCCCAAATGAACAAGATCGACTAACTATCCACGATGAATTCCACTTTGTACGATCTTTACTGATGTTTCTATGCTACAATAATTGCACGTGTGTCGCCGCTTATAAACAGGTCTAATCCTCTCTTGGCTAGCGAGGTGGGACTAATAATCTTGCTAACCACCTTTTAGGGTCCTTTAGCACCAGTTTGTAGCTCCAACCGGTGCTAAAGGTCCTCTCCCCTTCCCGCTGGAAATTTGGCCGAAAATTGGAGGAAATTGGAGACCTTTAGCACCGGTTTGTATGAAAAACCGGTACTAAAGGGGCTTTAGTACCGGTTAGTGTTACAAACCGGTGCTAAAGGTCCCTGGGTATATATATCGACGCTTGAGCGGCAGTTTTCCCACCGCTGTAGATCAACTAAACCACGCCGCCAGGCTGCTGCGCTGCGCCCCTCGGTGAGCTTCCTCCTTCGAATCCGCCCCCCTGCTGTCTCTCGCTGTGGATACCGTGCCCTGCTCCGGCCGCCTCCGTACGCCATGGCCGGAGCCCGCGCTCACCGTCGTGAGGCCGTGCTCTGGCCGCGCCCTTCGCCCTGGCCGCTGCATGTGCTGCGCTGCCCTCGCCCTGGCCGTGGATGTCGTGCCCTGATGTCGCCCTTACCAAACAAAATCCATAAAAAACAACAACAATTAGTAGCCAAAGCAAGTCTATTGTGTATGAATTTTTTAGTATACATTACTTGTTGCAAATAATCTATAGGAAGTTCTCCAATTTGAGCTATGATTAACATTTTGTAGCACTGTTTAAGCAATGTTTTAGTTAAGTAAATGAAATGTTTTAAGGTTGAAACTTGTACCACTTTAAAGACCACATAAAACTAATTTATAGGATTTATAAATCACTAGTAATAACCATTTGAAAACTGCTAAAAATGTTTTGAATTCTTAGACTTAGCCAAATTTCAGAATACCCAAAGTGGGTCAATGACATATGGGTCCCACTTTCGCCCTGTTGACTGTAGTGTGAATTTTACAAATTTGGCTATGTTGCTATATATAGAATTTCTGCAAAGTCAAGTATATATGGGAGATTAAATTTGGAAATTATGTTTCATTGTTGGAAATAATGTTGTCAAATTTCTTGAGCGGTTTGACATGTAGTAAAATTTTGCAATCGAAAAATTTGAGCGGTTTGACATGTGGAAACATTTGTTGTAATATTGAGCGGTTTGACATGTGAATTTTTTTGAGCCGTTTTGACAATGATTTAAACTTTGTCGTTATTAATTTTAGTTTTATTGTTTTTAGTTTCATTAATACGTTTTTGGCGATGATGTCGGGCCCGCATCCTCTTGACCGTTGCGCTCCGGGACTTCTTGACGGGATGCACAATGTCCGAGAGTGGGCCCCGCCGGCTGGCACTGGGAGGTGGTTTCCTGGGTGCGGCGCTTGGTGAGGAATTCGGGTCTTCTCGTTGACCTGGATCTTTTTTGGTGGTGGTCGCATGGGCCATAGTCGGTGCAGAGGGAGCCGGCCCCTGAGGAGGTTGTACGCCAGCGTGTCAAGGAGGAGGACGAGCACGTCCGTCGCTACATGGTGGCGTTGGACGCCGACCGGTACTCCAGTTTATGGCAGGTTCTTCAGGGATCTCACCCTAGCTGCGAGTGGGTGATGGTTCCTTCTCTTTGGGTGTCCACCGCCAGCCGGAGCCGACGTCGTTTACTGTATTAGTGATATGTTATATATATGCAGTAGTGATCGATATATGATTGTTGCATATGTGAACTGGATTATTTGAGATGTAAACTGGATTATTATTCTAATATTATTCTTGCATGTGAACTTGATTATTTGAGATGTTACTTTCTGTATTTGCTTATACTAAATTGATCATGTCAATAAATATACTAAATTGTTTTATGTTTTTCTGCATCTCATCAATATTAGTTAAGTTATGGACGACGTGTTCAATAGAGGCAGAGAGCAGGAAGACGATATGTACGAAATTATCGCCGACGCTGATGATCATAATGAAGGATCACAATATCTTAACGATTCCGGTGAGGGAATGTTCGAGGAAGGAGACAAAGAACATGATCTTCAATTAACAACAAAGTCCGCCGAGGTATATATATAAATATATAAGGCCTCTAGTGGTCATTAAATATACTAATAATTGATTTATCACTAATCAATTAACAAATCTGTCTTCTTTTAGCATACCGGATCGAGCAAATCTTCTTCAAGCAAAACAAAATGTGGCCCGGCCAAATTGCTGCAGGATGGTGTCAAGTACAACATCGATGAGGTCAATTTGAGGGGCGAGTTGACTTCTCCTCTAGCTCACGTGAAGAAATGGACATCTATATGTGGAGTAGTTGTTAGAGACCAAATCTCGATCAGTACTCAAGAATGGCATCATCCAAAGGAAGGTAACGAGAGTTTTGTCAGCGATAGAGCAAAAAACAAGCTTTGGGATAAGGTCATATCATATTTCACCCTACCAGATTATTTGAAACCAGACGATGTGGACAAATTCAAGCATGCTGCTCTTAGGAAGATGGCCAAACAATTCCAAACTGGGAAGATAAAGACATGGGACAAAGACGTTGCTAATGATAAGAAGACTCCAATTTTCACTGGAGCACTAGCGAAGGTAGAAGCTCACTGGGACAAACTTGTGGAGTATAAGGAATCAGAAGAAGCTAAATGTCGGTCGGAAATAAACAAGGAGAATGATAAGAAAAAAGAGATTTTACATACCATGGGGACAGGTGGCTACAAGTCCGCGGCGCCTAAGCGGGATGCATTTGAGAAGAAGATGCTTGATGCAGGGGTCACTCCAGTAACAAAGTTTTTTCCACCCAGGTGCAGGACTTGGTTTTTTGGGCATGGGGGAAAATTGGACCCAAAGACAGGGAAGGTAATTCTAAAGGAAAGTCTTAAAGGAGCCGATCAACAGTTACTGGATGCAATTGATGATGCTAAGAAGGGGATTTTCAAGCCCTACAGAGAGAATGACGAGCTTACACGCGCCCTCTAGAATCCTGAACACCCGGGATGAACGCGAGGCGTAGGCATTGTTCCGTGGTATGAGGGGTTTGCGGAGTTTTAGGAGAGCTGCGGATGCCGTGCAAGAAAGAAGAAGCAGGAAGCAGACCGTTTTGAAAAGATGGAACATGCTATCAGGCAGACGTAGGAGTAGTATGCGTCACTTAGCTAGCAACTGCAGCTAAGTATGTCTACTCAAGATCCACCAATAGATCCAGCATTTGATTGTACCGTCCCATCTATGCCGAACAGCAGCGTGGGCTCCACGGGGGTCGATGATGGTCACTACCCCCTGGATGATATCAAAGAGATGAGAAGTTGCGATCTACACTTCAAAATGAACAATATATCCATTAAGGTGGCGGACGGCTTTGCTTTAACGAATCCATCTGAAGCAACGTACCACGGCAATTGGATTCCGCCTGGCTATGCTCGTGTCGGGGTGGATGAAGTTGTGTCGATATATGAAGAACTATACCTTGATATTCCTGGAGGTGAAGGGAAGCAGACCCTCAGAGAAGCCAAACAAAGTGGTACCTATCTATGCAGAAACAAATGCATCATATTCCCAAACAAGGTGCCAAGTCCAACGCGTTCACGTCGAGTTCACCACCACCCCTCCCCGAGATGGAGCGCAGCGCGACTCCGCTGCATCAGTCGAGTCCACCATCACCCATCCCCAAGATGGAGCGCAGCGCGACTTTGTTGCGTCAGCCGAGTCCACCACAACCCCTCCCCGAGATGGAGCGCAGCGCGACTCCTCTTCGTCAGCCGAGTCCACCACAACCCCTCCCCTAGATGGAGCACAACACGACTCCGTTGCGTCAGCCGAGTCCACAACCACCCCACAATGTGAGTCCTCCACCAGCTCCCCCCCGTGACGGAGCCTCCTAAAAGGCAAACGCGACGATCAAGTCGACGTCCGCCACGTCAGCAGAGTCCACCAAATAAGAAACCAAAGAAGAATAAACCCAAGAAGAGTCCACCGATGTTACCCTGGAATAGGAGTTACGCATAAAACAAGGCCATATCGGATAAAGAAGTGAAAGAGCACTTTGCACCGAAACCCTCCCCCGCCACTGAAGGTGAAAATACCTAAAGAAACAGTACAACACTTTTTGAAGCAGTTTGAATCCCCTGCAAAGATCGAACTATCAGACTATGAACGCTCTATTTGCAAGTCATTTAAAAGGGGTCAAGCTCCTGAGGCAGTAAAACATGCGGGAAAACTGTTCCCCAGCTCGGAGAACAAACAGTGCAATCTATAACCCCGCTCAAGGTAAGTACCGAGCAATAGGAGATGATAATAACCAACCAAAAAAGAGAGGCTGCTAGAGTGGCGGGTATCAGTATTGAACAATATCTAGGCTTTGAGGCGTTGCCCACTGAGACAGATATACCACCAAGGAAATTTGCAAAATGGTAACCTCTGGTCAATGAAGAAGAGGAGAAGCTTCTACAAACGCAAATGCGCAATTTGCATCAGTGGTACAAGAGCGAAATTATGTCGTTCGATCTAGAGGGCTTCATGTTCCTAGTCAAGCGAGAGTATTTCCACAATGAAATTGAAATGTGGATTGCAAATGAAGAATTATTTCAGTTATTCCATCAAAAAGCACTCGACAAATCCCTCGTCAGTTTCTATTGTGTGTAAGTGATTTCTTTCTCTGTATTATAAGTCTCTAGCTTAGCTCGTTCGTCATTGACTGTAATTATCCTCACTATATATTCTTTTGTGTGGTTACACAGAATGAAGATGTACGAAATGAAAAGAGATGGAGTCTATGGCATTGGGTTCATTGACCCAAATACCGTACATGAAATAACAGTAAAATACAACACAAAAGACAGGGAGAGGATCTTGCTAAAGTTTTTGAAGGAACTACATACCAACGCACATATACTACTTCCTTACAACTTCAAGTGAGTGTCATTATTTTGTACTACAAATTATAGTTTTCCTTACTCGATGTTGTTATAAGTGATGAGTTATATGCATACCCTCTTATACATACGTGTGTGCAGCTATCACTTCATCCTGATAAACATTCAAGTTGACAAAGGAAAAGTTATAGTAATGGACTCACTACGTAAAGATATTAACGAGTACAGAGCCGTGAAGAATATGTTCGACAGGTAATTTTAATCATTATCACACCATGTAGGCTTCTTTAGTGTTCACTTCCTGTTATACCAAGTAATTAATAACTTCTTTATTCATTTTCTTTTACGGCAGAGTTTGGGAAAAGTTGAAAAAAGACGAGCCCGGTTTATGGAAGGATATGCTGATGTGGCACTAGGATAAATATGTGTGAGAATTTTCGCTTTAATTCTAGTTTCAATATACCATTATCATGCTTGATTACTATCTGATGGAATTCTATTTTTGTGAAGTGTATGAGGCAGAAAGAGGGGACTGAACCATGTGCTTACATCGTAATGCAGAACATTCATTATATGACCGAAAGGGTTATTAGTATTATGGTACGTAAATACTATTTAGACTTTGTTCTTACCATGATGTAAATACTATTCAGACTTAACATTCTCTATAGTGATCTTCTTCTTTAAACAAGATTGCGGAGAAGCGGGATCAACTCCAAATAGAGGAACGCATCCAGGCACTTCAAGAGGAATCAACGGAATTTTTGCTTCAGCAAGTCATACCTAACACTGGAGAATTCCCTTACATCCGTCAAGGCCGCGGGTAGAATATGATATAAAAATTATAGTGAACTGTGTAATATACAAAATTGTATACATATATGTACTGTATGCTATATATATGCTGGTGGTACGAGAAATTCTACTAGGATATATATATATAATTGGTCTACGAGATATTCTACATGTATATGCATTGTACAATATTTAATAGCATAAAATAAACAGTAAATCCTAAACCCAAGAATCAGTAAACCATTAAACCCCAAAAGTAAAGAATTAATAAACCCTTAAACCACTAAACCTTTAGTACCGGTTTGTCGTACAAACCGGTACTAAAGGCACCCCATCCCTCACCCCTGGCCTATGACCACGTGTCAGAGAGCCAACAACTTTAGCACCGGTTCTAGGAGAACATGTACTAAAGGGTTTGGACCTTTAGTACCGTGTCTTTAGTACCGGTTCCCAGAATCGGTACTAAAGGCCCATACGAACCGGTGCTACTGCCATGTTCTGCACTAGTGGAACTGCGATGTGGTAGGCACATGCAGGACACAAAATTGGCCAAGGGCCACCTTCTCACGCACGAAGTGGATGTCGAGTTGAATGTGCTTCGTCCAACGGTGGTGTACTGGATTTTGAGCAAGGTAGACAGCCGGCACATTGTCACAATAGACAACTGTGGCCTTGTCGATGTCTGAGTGTAGTTCATGTAGAAGTTGTCGCGTCCAACAGCACTCGGTGACGACATTGTCCACTGGGCGGTACTCCGCTTACGCACTGTACCGAGACACCGTGGGTTGCCGCTTGGACAACCAAGAGATGAGAGAACCACCAAGGAACAAGTAGTAGCCGGAGGTGGAGCGGCATGTGTCGGGACACCCGGCCCAATCCGCATCACTGCTAACGAGCTTGTGGGTGAGCGAGGAGCTGATGGTGATGCCGTGGCTCACTGTCCCGCAAACATAGAGGAGTATGCGCCTCACCATGGACCAATGGGGATGGCGAGGAGAATTCATGTGCAAGCACGCCTGTTGAACATCGTATGTGAGGTCCGTCCGTGTCAATGTGAGATACTGGACCGCACCAGTGATGCTACGGTAGGAGGAGGCATCATCAGCAAGATCTCCATCGCGGTGGCGGAGATCTTAGACTTTGTGTCTACCGGCGTGGAGGCCGACCGACAGTTAGTCATGCCCGCACGGTGGAGAATGTCCTCTGCGTACTGGTGTTGATGTAGAAAGAAGTCGGACGAGGTGCACCGCACTTGGATTCCGAGGAAGAAGTGCAGCGAACCCATGTCCTTGAGCGCGACGGCTATGGTGAGCTGCACGACGACACGGCGGAGGAGCTCATCGGAAGAGGCGACAAGGATGATGTCGTCGACGTAGAGGAGCAGGTAGGCGATGTCGTTGCCGTGGTGGTACACGAAGAGCGAGGCATCGGAGCGGGTCGCCGTAAACCAAACGGCCTGGAGACATGCAGTTATCCTCGTAAACCAAGCGTGCGGGGCCTGCTTGAGGCCGTAGAGGGACTTGGATAGAAGACACACGTCGTGGGGGCGTTCCGCGTCGACGAAACCTGCGGGCTGCTGACAATACACATGCTCGGTGAGCTCACCATGAAGGAACGCATTCTTGACATCGATTTGATGCACCTGCCAGTTCCGAGAGGCAGCGAGTTAAAGAACGATGCGTATAGACGCGGGATTGACGACGGGCGCGAAGGTGTCGTGGTAGTCGACGCCGTGACGCCGGGTGAAGCCGCGTACGACCCACCTTGCCTTGTACCGATCCAGCGTGCCTTCAGCCTGTAGTTTGATACGAAAAGTCCACTTGCCGTGATGGGGACATCCCTAGTACTTTATCACCTACAACAACTCCTGAAGAACCAATAATGGATAAGTCCAATGAAATCAGAATCAGACCTATTACAAGAGCCTGTGCAAAGTTACTAAAACAAGAGGTGAACTTATTCCTCATAGAATTTGATGTTTTCCTTAATGAGGATTTTATACTGCCTAAGTCTTTGTGCATATGTGTTATCAGGTACCAAGGAGTCATGCAAGAAGGAGACATGGGACATGGGCAAGTTGCACGAAGAGACGGTTCGTGAGAAGACGAAGGGAAGGGACAACCAACTCAAGGAGTCGGACGTCCGGGCTGCAAGCCGGACCGTTCGGGCCCCAAGCCGGACGACCAGAGCATTAGCCGGACCGTCTGAATAATTACGTCCCGAAGACCCGAAGACTTGACGGCAGTCGGACCGTCCGGAGGCTACCCCGGACCGTCCGACCTCAAGCCGGACCGTCCGGACTGCACCCCGGACTGTCCGAATAATTACAACCCAAGGAACCGGAGGGACCATAATTAATCGGACCGTCCGACCCTCAGCCGGACCGTCCGACCCTAAGCCGGAACGTTCGGCCGCAGCCCGGACCTTCCGAATTATGGGCCGGACGTCCGACCTTGCACGACTGCCTGCGCGAAGAAACAGGGTTGCGACCCTTGTATCACCGATTGGACCCCCTAGCTTATAAATACAGGACCCCCTACGAGTTTTAGGGTTAGACCACGTTTTAGATAAACCCTAGTTCAGAGATTTGCTCCCAAGAATTCATCTTGAATCATCAACTTCAATTCGTATCGATCTGTGTGATCTGTTGTTCCACTGGGAATTAGTAGATTGCAAATTACCATCTCATGGTCGACGGCTACGTTGCGCAAGTGTGTGAAGTTGTGAATATCCAAAGGGTAGAGAGTTGTCGCATTGGCAACAGGGATCTAGCGAGGAGAGTTCATCGGCTGCATACAAGTTATCTATCATCGCCCTCATATTCACCTTACGCTTACTGAGAAGATCGGGCCACCCCATATCATCTTGATATCAGATTTCCAGTGTTTCCTCGGTAAGCATCCACCAAATCCATCCATTAGTTCCTTTTTGTTTTCGTCCTATCTAGAAAAAGCCATACAAAAATATTAGGGTTTCTAGTTTTTCCATAACTTAGATTGCATCGGAGTCTTTGGTTTAGTTTGCTGTTTCGTGTGTTCTTTCCCCGAAAATTTCTCCGCGGTGCGACATATTGTGGCCTAAAGAGAAAAGTTACTGTAGAAAAATCAAAATTACGGTAGCAGTACTGTAGCAATTTCAACAAGTGTGGAAAAAGTCAAAAAAATAAAAAAAGAGAGAAAAAGAGAAAATATTCAAAAATAAAAGAGAGAAAGAAGTGTGATAAAAAAGAGTTATCAAAGAGTGCAAAGAGATATCAAAGTGCTAGAAAGGACATATCATAGTGGTGATCTTTTGAGAGGCCTGTCTTCTTTTGTATCCACTGTGTGAGTTTTTCCTTGGGTTTGTATCACACGATCAGCACTAGGACTTGACTTCGGTGTAGTTAGGGTGCCATACCTATAGCTCCACCACATATATCCTGCTTTGTCATGTGTTCACTCTTTCACTCGGGTTTCACTTCATCACATCCGTGCACTAGTCCTCCATCCGAACGTGTACGCATTACTATTCATTTTGGAACGGTAAGATTCACCTTTTCTTGTCAGTTTTGAGTGAGTTGTGAGTGTCCACCAACAGATTTTGATTTAGTGCACTAACCTACTAATCATGTCTCAGAGTGGTTTTGATGTGATGCAGAAACAGGCAAAGGATGCTCCAGTTACATGGGAGGCCTATGAGGGGCTTCGTGATCATTTGACGGATATGATCACTAAATCCGCTGATAATGTTGATACTAATATGCAAGCAATCCAAATGAAAGTGGATGGCATAGACGCCACCGTCACCACTATGCAAACACAACTCAATGCTCTCCAAGAAAGTGTACAACAGTTGACAACGTCTGTTAATGGGCTACAAGCCTCGATTGACCAACGTCAACAGGGCGGCCAGGAAGATGATGGTAGAGTCAACGGTGACAATGACATCTTGAGGGGACATCAAGGCCGTGGGCGTGGTGCTCAAGGACCGGTTCTCCATCCTCAACTTGGTTTTGGTGCGCTCCGTCTACCTATTGATGCGCGAGGTGATGATAGTGATTTCTCGCGCTTCGTTGGTAAACCCCAAGTGGAAGGTGTGATGTAGCACAACAGCAAATTTCCCTCAGTAAAGATACCAAGGTTTGTCTCCAGTAGGACTCCGGAGATGATAAGTAGGTGTCAGCGGCGCAACTGACGCGGACCTGCACACAGACACAAATAACTTTGTTCCCAACGAAGTTCAGAGAGGTTGTCAATCTCTCCGGTCTTGTTGTTCACAAAGGATCAAACATAAGGGATAATGATAGAAACTGAAAGTAAAAGCAGAAAATTAAATGAGCGTGGAAACAGTGATGAAGATATGGACCGGGATACGTGATGTTCACTAGTGATGTCTCTCTCCCAAAAGACGATAAAACTGCTATGCGAGGTGAACAAATTACAGAAGGGCAATTGACAGGATTATGAACGCACCGCAATGCTAAATATGCTACAAAAGAAAGGAAGAGGCTCAAAAGCATGGGCAGAACGCCAAAATAAGTAGACCGAAATCCAACTACATCTACTACTAATCATCCACCTTGAGATATCTATCCAGAACACCTCGCTGGTATTAAGTTGCGAGCGCCACCCAAAGTGTAAACCCAAAGCAACAGACAACTGCATTAAAAATCACTTTGCGTAAAGTAAACAATCCTTGTAACCGCGGTTACAAGCACCGTTGTTTTCCCCCTTGTGGCAACAAAACATCCCCTAGACTCATGTTTCTGTCACTCAAGCGTGTCATCAGGGGGCATGAACCCACAATCGAGCATAACGTTCCCTCTTGGGGTTACTACCTACTACTTGGCCAAAGCAATAAACAGCAACGGAGAACATGCAAGAATTACTTAAGAACAAAAATATAAGAGATAAGAACCAAATATATTACTCAATCACAATCTGAACATAATCTCATAATCCATCAGATCCCATCAAACTCAGCATAGCAACAGCAGAAAGATTACAAAAGTGCCTCGATCATGTAGGGCAGCTCACGAGGTCTAAACCATGAAGAACAAAGATGGGAGGAGAACATCACATAGCTACTGATCACGGACCCATGGTCCAAAGGAAACTACTCACGAAGCATCCATGGTGGAGAGGAGACTCCCGGAGGTCGGCACTCCCTCCGGCAGGGTGCCGGGAAGAGATCTGCTGGTGCTCCCGATCTCAGAAGCGCGGCGGCGGCGGAACAGAGGAGAGATCGAGAAAAAGGGTTCTCTCCCCGAGGGTTTATCGTCACAGAGAATATATAGGCGAAAGGGGGCAGCCAGGGGTCGAGACGCCCCTTGGCGCGGCCAGCCCCTGGGGCGCGCCACCAGGGCGCCTGGGCCCCTGGTGGTGGCCCTCTGGCCCCACTCAGGTTCTTCCGGAAGGTTCTTCTGCGCTGATTTTTATCTGATTTTTCCCGAATTTTTGGAGCACTTTTTATATGGGGGAAAACTGAAATAGAAAATCAGCAGAAAACAGGAACTGGCACTGTGGTGCACTGAGTTAATAGGTTAGTCCAAATATGATCAAAAGTGTATGAAAGTGTATCTAGATCATAGCAATATCACACAAAACATGCATGGAGCAAGAAGAAATTATAGATACGTTTTGGACGTATCAACATCCCCAAGCTTAATTCCTGCTCGTCCTCGAGTTGGTAAATGATAACAGCATAATTTCTGTGGTGACATGCTAGCAACCATATAAGAACTTTGAAAAGTAAAGCAATCAAGGTTAGAGATTCAATTCAAGTCATAATATGCAAGAGTCTATATTAGCATTGAAACAAGTAACAAAAGAACATTAGGTGCAAGAGCTCTCGCTGTCCGTGACTCGAATGTCTCCAAATGGTGTTTGCGTGCAAGAAGGGGGATAGGGAATACGAGAAAAATATTTATTTGTTGAGAACTCAATCTACTAAAGTTTCACACTTGGTCTTTTTCTGGAATCTTATCTTGACTCGTCCCCAGTCCACTAGCCAGGTACAAGTCAATTTGATAGACTCCTTTTTCAATATTTTGAGCACTCATGCAATGGATGAGCGTAAGCACGAGAGTTGACACTTAGGATGGCAAAGAGAGAAGTACGGAGGAGGAGGAGGAAGACAAAAAAGAATGAGAAAGGCTCACATCAATGATGACAATCATAGGCAAGAGATGCCAAATGATAGATATGATGTGAGGAGTAGGGATTGCCATGCAACGGATGCACATATGAGCTAGGAAGCTCTCCAATGGAACTAGTGGGGGTTCATCTAACTTGCTCTCTCATGAAGACGTAGAGCTCGTTTGAGGAGGCTCATCCTTGGAATATGCAAGCCAAGTTTGTGAAGGTCCCCACATAGCTATATGCATAATGATCATCTCTATAGAGTACAAGGATATAAAGGGATTACTACTGTGGATCTCTCAAAAGGATAGTAGTGTTGCCCCTTTCTCTCTTTTTATTTCTTTTCTCTTTTTTTTGTATTTTTTTTGTATTTTTTTGTGGCCTCAATGGCTCTTTCTATTTAACTCTCATTTGTCCTCTTTGGATCTTTTATTGTGTCCACTTTGGGATCTTTTCCTCACTTAAGGGCAACACTCTATTTTACAAGAAGGTAAAGGAGATCTTTCACACTTTACAAGGTACTCGAAATCATAAAGAAGATGTAGCTATCATGATGTATGCAATGTATGTCGCTGCCAGTGTAGCAGGAACATGTATGACATGAAGATCAAGTCATGAAGAGGTGGATGTTGCATGGCAATATATCTCGGAAAGGCTATGGAAATGCCTTGATAGGTAGGTATGGTGGATGTTTTGAGGAAAGATATAAGGAGGCTTATGATGACAGAGCGTATCATGCCAAGGGTTTGGATGTACCGGCGAAGGTGGACACCAACTCTCGGAGTGAGAAGAAGGCAATGCACGGCACGGGAGAGGCTAGCAAAATATGGGAAGGTGGAAGTGTCAACTTTCAATACTTACATTAGTCTGAAGAACTCATGCACTTATTATCGGTAACTCTCAATCTAATAAGGAGGTTCACAAAGAGACAAGTACCCCGAGGAGGAGTGTATGGGGGTTTGGTTATCCTTGCGCATCCTCGACTCATGGTACGTGAGTGTACTCTAATATTCGATCCCTCCAAAGATTAGTGATCCATCTAGTAGTTAGAGTTCTCAACTAGTTTTTGTAGGTTTTGAAAATACACACGGATTGCCCAAAATACGACGCCTATCACTAATAGGCTAAAGCTCTTGACACCAAAAGTTCAGACATTACTCACATCAATACCTCAAAACTATTGCAAGTTACTACAAGAATTAAATAGCAACCTCAATTACCTACTTCCAGGACAAAACACAACTCAGTGCAACAACGAACTCTCTTAACAAGATAAACATGAAAACTAAAGAGAGTTCCAGCAACAAACTAAACAAATCCAAGGCTCTTGCGAAAGACAAACTAAGACTAAAACTAAACATGGCAGTAACTATGAAAAGATAAAGAACACACAACAGCAAAAAGATAAGCAGGAAAAATCCTATGATGTGTGCTAGATTGGAGTGGAGCGTGTTTCTCTCCCACACAAAGTAAGATGGGGTCTAACTTATTATGACCAGCAAGCAAAACTAAAAATAAAACCTAAGAGCGAGACGCTCCAAGCATAGCACATAACGCATGAAGTGATAAAAATATAGTGCGACGAAGGACGAACTGATGATTGTTGATGGATAAGGGGATGCACGGGGGCATCCCCAAGCTTAGACGCTTGAGTCTCCTTGAACATTTATTGGGGATGTATCGGGGCATCCCCAAGCTTGAGCGCTTGACACTCCTGGATCTTCTTTCATCATCTTCCATCGCACACTTGAAAACTCCCTTCATACATAACTCATCATAAGCTGATTAGAGAGGTTAGTACCCTTAATAAAATAATTTTTCCCCACTGGAGATAAAGATATTCTTGAATACCTACTGTTTATCAAGAGTGCCAAAAAGTTTTTGCAAAGAAAAAGCAAGCTTAAGGTTTGAAAAAGTGAAGAGAGGCAAAACGTGGCAGAATCTATGAAAAACAGAAAAGCAGGTAGTAGAGAATTTTTTCGGGGCACTTCTGCAACTCAAATCAAAAAAATCAGAACATACGAAAGTTTCACAATTGTATATATCATGCTGTCAAAAAAATTCAGATCAAAAAGATGATCTGGTGATTTTATTCGAATATTTCTGTCAAGGGACAAAATCTGTTTTCTGGACAGCATGTCACAACTTTTGCTTCCCTTATCATAAGAGGCTATAACTTGGCACAAAGCTGAAAAATAAAGATACAATGATGTTTCTACAGTAGTAACAAACATCAAGACACAACAAAATCAAAAAGAAACCTAATTAGTTGTGGGCTGCCTCCCAAAAGCGCTTTCTTTTATGCCTATAAGCTAGGCATGATGCAAAAGAAGAATCAAGTTTTATCAAGAGAAAGAGAATAACTAGCCCGAGTAACGGACTCAAAAGGTAACTTGATTTTATTTCTAGGGAAGTGTTCCATCCCTTTCTTGAGAGGGAATTGGAATTTTATATTCCCCTCTTTCATGTCAATAACCGCACCAACGGTGCGAAGAAAAGGACGTCCCAAAATAATTGGACACAAAGGTTCACACTCTATATCCATAACAATAAAATCAACGGGAACATAGTTGTCATTGAAAATGATAAGAACATCGTCGATCTTCCCCAAAGGATTCTTTACGGAAGAATCAACAAGACGAACACCAAAAGAACAAGGCTCAAAGGGCTTCAATTCAAACATATCATATATTCTTTTGGGCATAACGGAGGTACTAGCTCCAACATCACATAAAGCATAGCAAGAGAGTTATTTAATTTAATTTTGATCATAGGGTCCCAACCATCATCTAGCTTCCTAGGTATGGAGGCTTCTACTCTAAGCTTCTCCTCCCTAGCTTTGATGAGAGCATTTGTGATATGCTCCGTGAAGGCAAGATTAAGTGTGCTAGTGTGGGGGTCTCTAGACATTTTGTGTAGCAAGCTAATAACTTCTGAGAGGGTGCAACTATCAAAATAAATATCACTACTATCAAAGGTGGTAGTAGTGTCGTCTAGGCTCACTTGTTTGAAACCCTCTATGTTCATAGGAGTTTCCTCGTCTTCCATTGAGGTATTAGCATCACCATTAATAGGTCCAACGGGACTAGGAGTGCATTGGGTGCTAATAGTTTGGGTGTCCTCAACAATTTGGATAGTGGCAACTGTGTGGTGTGTAGGGAGGCTCTTAATTCTATCCTCTTCCTCTTTTTCTCTAGCCCACCTTTCTTTAAGTTTAGCCATCATCCTAATATTTTCATTAATTTGCAATTGGATAGCATTAATGGGAGGGGCCTTATTCTCCTCAAGGGGAGAGGTTCTAATTTTAATCATCTCAATATCAAGGGCTAAGCTTTCTACCTTCAAAGAGAGATTATCTAATTTAGCTAATTCCTCCTCTACATTTTTATTGAAGGCTTTTTGGGTGGTGATAAAGTCTCTAAGCATGCTTTCTAATTCAGAAGAGGGGTTCTTGTTTGTAACAGCACAGATTTCACAAAAATTAAAAATTTTGTTTTCGGTGTGAATTGTTTGATTGTCTGATTTGTTTGCGGTGTTTGCATCCCCGATTTATCGATCGGCGATTATTATTTACCCCCTCTTATCTCGTATCGAACGGAGACCGACCATTTCCACCCCGACACTCGACATTTGCGACACCAGGTTTCACCCGATCACCGTCGCGAAAATCGCACGAGACAAGCCGCAGTCGACGGAACGAAAACCCCGTTTAATAATTAGACGGGTTATTTTTATAGAGCACCGGAAAGTGTTCTCGGAACGGTTCCAGCGCTAGGTGAATGTTGCCGGCTCGACGCACTGATCGCGCAGTTCGAAGTTTTACCCGAATCGGAGGTCCTGCGGACCCCTGGCGGTCAGAAACGTAAACACCGCGAGCGCGAGAGAAAAACCGGGGATGTTTTTGCAAACTGCTAGCCACCGGGGCTATATAAAGACCACCACACTCCCACCCCTTTCTAGGGTTTCCCTAGCTAAAAATTGCAGCCACCCCTCCACTTGCCCCAAAAACACCCCCATTTTCGTTCAAAACCTAGCTTCAGATCTGAAATTGCCCCCCAGGCGCTCTGGACCGTCAGATCTGGCGATCCGGCGGCCCAGATCGTGCCACGTCGCCACCCTGCCTTCCACCTCCCACCTCCTCTCTGTCCTAGCTCCAACTGCCCGTGGAGGCCGTCGCCGCAACTTCGGTCGCCATGCAGCAGCGCCGCCGGCCACCTTCTCCCTCCTCCCCGCGCCTCCTTTTCCTTCCCTCTCCTCTCCTTCTCCCTCTCTCTAACCCCTCTCCCTCCCGTGCAGCAGAGCTCCACCGCCCGAGGACGAAGCCCCCCGGCCGGAGCTCCTCTTCACGCCCCATAGCTCGCCGGCGGCCAAGATCCGCGCGGGATCCGGCCGGATCCGGACGCGCCGCGCCCATCGGCCTCCTCGTCGCGCCTGTTCCCCCGCCCCGCCTTGCCTGCAACCTCGCCGGAGGCATCCGCTGCACCTGCCGGCAGCCTTCCTCGATCCAATCGGGATCGGGATCAGACGAGCGAGCTCCGCCGCCGTGGCCAGGTGGGCCGGTCCGCCAGCCTCCTACGGCCCAGCAGCCAGGGCCCAGATCCAGCCGGCCTCCAGCCCAAACCGAGCCAGGCCTCTCCAGGCCAGATGGGCCGAAGCCCATGGGTGAGCCCGCTTTTATTTTTTTATTTTTTGGTGGTTAGACCCTGCGAATTTTCACTAAGTCCCAGAAATTTGTGCTGCTGATTCCGTTTCGCGGTTAGATTTGCGATCAAACCGTAGCTCGGATCGTGTAGCGCCCAAAAGATGAATTGCTCAGTTTTGCGTACTCTAGCGTTCGTATGTAGAAAGTTTTTCCGTTTGAGGCTGTCTAGATAATTTAATTCTGCGTCGAAGTGGGTACCAGATCGTTAGCTGTGCTGTTGTTGCTGAACTGTTATTTTATTGCAACTTCCGGCGACGGTTGCTTCGCAACCGTTCATCGGAATTGAGTGATTCCAATTGCATATTGTTAAGCATCATGTCTAGTTCATGCTCATATATTGCTATGTCATGTTGATGCACTTTTGCATATAGTTTTGCTCCTGTTTATATAGCATAAAAATAATAGTTTCTACCATGTTTTCGTGATTTTAGCTAAGTCCTAGACCAGTAATGTTTTATTGCATTTTTCTTGTGCTATAATTAGTTGTTCATGATGCCTTTTTTCCTGATTCCTTTTGCCATGCCTTCCCTGTCATGTTTACTTTAGTTTCATATCATCTGTGAGCATGTTTGCATTCATTATTATGTTTATGCATTGCTCTAAAGTGTGCTTCCCGATGTTGGCAGATTGTGCCCGTAAGTTGTGTTGCTTGTATCTTTTCAACCGTAACTCCGTTTGGAGTGTTCTTTATATGTAACTTGATTAGTTTTTCATGTACTTTGTGTTTATTCTATTGTTTGCTGATGTTAACCAACCTAAAATATGGTTTAGGGCATAACAGTACCAAATCCTTTAATTGTTGTGCGGCACTTAGTGTTATGCCATGTTTAGGATTGTGCCTCACTTAAAATGTCTAGCATAGATAGTTTCTTTTATGCTTCACCTCTTGTCATGTGTGAGTGCTATGCCATGCTTGAGTGAGATGCCATGTTAACAACCTTTGTTGATAACCTGTAGCTAAACAACTTGAACCACCGTAAACGTGCGGTATCGCCATGTGCGACGAGTACTCCACTTAAACTGTTAGTAACCTCTCTCGACGGTAGGTGAGATGTATCGTGCTGCTTCTTGTTGATGCTTGATCGTGTTTGCCTCGTAGCAATAGATGCTTGCTCGTTGATTGCTTTCTAGTGTTTACCGTCTTATGTGCTACCGCGGGTACCTCTCGGAGACGATGCGAGCTTGCGATCAACTACACCTTCGGAATCCGACTTATCAACAAGCAACTACTATCCATTCTATTTCAACCAGAGGTTTGCATGCTAGTCCAGGATAGGTTCGATGTTTGATCCTACCACATGTTTACAACCTCTTTCAAACCGATACAGCCATGTCCCTTCCCAACAAACCTTGTACTGCTATGTTACTATTGCTCGTTGCTCATCCCCTGCTTAGTATGCATGCTTAGGATGCTACGATGTGTAACAGCCCAGATTTCACAAAAATTAAAATTTTTGTTTTCGGTGTGAATTGTTTGTTTGTCTGATTTGTTTGCGGTGTTTGCATCCCCGATTTATCGATCGGCGATTATTTCCCCACCTCTTATCTCGTATCGGACGGATACCAACCCTTGCCACCCTGACACTCGACCTTTGCGATACCGGGTTTCACCCAATCACCGTCACGAAAACCGCACGATACCAGCCGGAGCCAACGGAACGAAAACCCCGTTTAATAATTAAACGAGTTATTTTTATAGCGCGCCGGAAAATGTTCTCGGAACGGCTCCAACGCGAGGTGAATGCCGCCGGCTCGACGCGCTGATCGCGCAGTTTGAAGTTTTACCCGAATCGGAGGTCCTGCGGACCCCCGGCGGTCAGAAACGTAAACACCGCGCGCGCGAGAGAGAAACCGGGGATGTTTTTGCAAACTGCCAGCCACCTGGGCTATATAAAGACCACCACACTCCCACCCATTTCTAGGGTTTCCCTAGCCACAAAATTGCATCCAACCCCTCCACTTTGTCCAGATCTGACCCAAAAACACCCCATTTTCGCAGTCCTAGCCTTCCCTGCGATCTGGACCGTCGGATCGGCCGATCCAACGGCCCAGATGCGCCTGGGAGCTCCCACCAACCTCTCTTCCACCTCCAGCCCGTGGAGGCACCTCACCGCCGCCGCCTCCGCTCCGGTCGCCGGAGCTGCCACGCCACTCCTCTCCGGTGAGTCCGCGCGTGCCCCCTTCTCCTCCTTCCCTCGCCTCACCCCATCCCTCTTCTCCTCGCAGGGCAGTAGCGCCAGGTCGTGTCGGCCCGGAGCTCTCCCGCGCCATGGCCGGGGCCTCAAGCTCCGCCGCCGGAACCACTCGCTGCACCGCCGCCCGAGCCCGACCCCCTTGCACCACCGCCTCCAGCCTCGCCGCCCCGTCCCAGGTCCTGCACCGCCGCCCCCTCCTTGCCGCCGGTGGCCGGCGTGCCACCGGGCTACCGCCGCCGCTCCAGGCAGCCTCGATCCAGATGGGATCGGGCGCCGGTTGCCTGGCCGTCGGGTGACGCCCGCGTGGGCCTGGCCTAGCCACCGACCTGCTCGCCTCCAAGCCTAGTCGGCCTCCCAGTCCAGGCCACCTCATGGGCCGGCCCATGGTGAGGCCATCCCTTTTTTATTTTATTTTCTTCTTTCTCTCTGTTATTTTTTTCCTATTGCTAAAATCTGCTAAGTCCTTTATTATTTTGCTGCTGATGCCTGTTTGCGATGTAATTTCCCGTTAATCCGTAGCTCGGATCGCGATGCGCCCAAAATGAAATTTGCTTAGAATTGCGTGCTCTAGCTTTTATCTTTTGTGAGTTAATTGTTTTGAGGTTGTTTAGATATAGTTTTTGCTGTTCAAACAGGGCTACCTATCGTTAACTGCTGCTAAGTTGTTGTAACTGTTATTTTATTGCAACTTCGAGTGACGATTGCTTCGCAACCGTTTATCAGAATTGATTGATTCCTTTTGCATTGCGTTAAGCATTGTTTCTACTTCAGTTTCATGCATTCACATGCCATAATTGCTTGCTGCATCATGATTGTATCTTGCTCCAAAGTAGCTACCCTGCTGTTAATGTGCTGCTGTTTATATTTTGTTGCAACTTCGGTCGACGAGTGTGTCGCGACCGTTTATCGGAATTGAGTGATTCCAATTGCATATTGTTAAGCATCATGTCTACTTTAGTTACATGTATTGCATTGTCATGATATGCTTGCTGATCATATAGTTATTAAGCTCGAAAGTTGCTATGCTGCTGTTTTTGACAGCCACCTCTGTTTTTCACAAAGTCTGTTACTTTGCGATGCCATGTTGTTTGCTTAATATCTTTTGATCTATGATTCCTTTTTGCATGATTCCTTTTGCCATGGCTTCCCTGTCATGTCTACTTTAGTTCCATATCATTTGTGAGCATGTTTGCGTTCATTATCATGTTTATGCATTGCTCTAAAGTGTGCTTCGTGATGTTGGCAGATTGTGCCCGTAACATGTTTTGCTTATATCTTTTTAACCGTAACTCCGTTTGGAGTGTGCCTTATATGTAACTTGATTAGTTTTTCGTGTAATTTGTGTTTATGCTATTGTTTTATGTTGTTAACCAACCTAAAATATGATTTAGGGCAGAACAGTACCAAATCTTTTAATCATCGTGCGGCACTTAGTGTTATGCCATGTTTAGGGGTTGCCTCACTTAAAATGACTAGCCTAGATAGTTTACTTTGTGCTTCACCTCTTGAAATGTTTGTGTGCTATGCCATGCTTGCTTGAGTTGCCACGTTTACAACCTTTGTTGATCACCTGTAGCTAAACAACTTGAACCTTTCTAAACGTGCGGTATTCGTCTTGTGTGACCGATACCCCACTTAAACTGTTAGTAACCGTTCTCGACGACAGATCTGTATCGCGTTGCCATGTCATGTGATGTCTTCTTGATCTTGTGTTGCCCCGTAGTAATAGAGTGCTTTCTCGTTGATTGCTTTCCAGTGTTTATCGTCTTGTGTGCTTCCACGGGTACCTTCGGAGACGTTGCGAGCGTGCGATCGACTACACCTTCGGAACCCGACTTATCAACAGGCAAGGACTATACATTACTTATGATCCATTCTATTTCAACCAGCGGTTTGCATGCTAGTCTAGGTTACGTTCGATGTTTGATCCTACCACATGTTTACAATCTCTTTCAAACCGATACAGCTATGTCCCTTCCCAGCAAACCTTGTACTGCTATGTTACTATTGCTCGTTGCTCAGCCCCTGCTTAGTATGCATGCTTAGGATGCTACGATGTTACCCTGTTATTCCTTGGTTTGGGATATCACATTATTATATTGTTGTTGATGATATGATTATTATAATGTTGACTATATTCGACGAAGGATGGAAGGTCTAGGCTATCCCGCCCCGACGCTTTGTTCCATTCGAGTCACCTAGGACCCGAGTTCCGGGTATTGGTTTTAAGACTGAGCGTGCCTAATCGCGTGTGGGATTTTATGGGGTCCCCTTTTCTTACCTACCTAGCTTCAAACATTTCTAGTGGTGGCCCAAGCTGATTTACCATTTGAAACCGTGTGTGTGTTGGTCAGCTGCCAGTAGTTTTCAAACCAACCTGGACCAGTGAGGACATAGTTCCCTTGCTGGCCCACCTTGTTCGGCTGAGGACCCTGTTTCCCATGTGTGATTAACCGGCTATACAAACCCGAGACAGACGGTAGAGACCGATTCGAGAGCGCGGTCGGCTTTTGAGTTGGGTGTCGACTCACCGGGGGCCACCCGGATTTGTTCGTTGTTAGTTAGAGGGACCTGTCGTTTCGGATCTCTAGGAACTAAATCATAAAATGGTTGCCTGTGATGGGTAGCAACTGAGAAAGATGGACGTGTGTGCGGAGCCTCGTAATGGGCAGTTGGTACACCCCTGCAGGGTTAAATCTTTTCGAGAAGCCGTGTCGACGGTTATGGACGACTTGAGACCTACTCCTTGTTCATAGACAACAACAGCTGAGATAATCTTAATATAACTTGATCAATGTGTGTGTGCCTTGACTGCTTCTTCTTCGTCGGGATGCGAAGAGGAGGACAAGGATATGATAGGTGTTATGTTTGCGTAAGTAGTTGATAGCAAGACTTGTTGGAGGCGATTCCTCATTGAATGCTTGGCTTCTTATCTTACTCTCTAGATCGTTAGCCACTTCATAAGTGCTAGTGCGGCAGCAACCTCACCAATTACCCCTTCCTTACCGTAAACTACTAGTTGTCCTATAATGACGAGTGATGAAGTCCTTGTTGGTTCAGTTGACCACTACAGTTGGATGCTGAGTACCTCTGTACTCATGATACTACCCCCAAACTCTTTTCAGGGTTCTTGATCGACAACAGGTATGGTGGTCGACGGTTCACGTGGAGACTCGACGACGACTAGTTAGGCGGATCCCGGCGGAGGTTCTGGACCCGTGTGGTTATGGGGATCGATGTTTTTCTCTTTGCCACTAGGCATTTGATTGTAGTCTGTAATCAGACATATATCTTCCGCTGTTGTATTGTTTTAAGGCAGTTGTATGCCGATTGTATCAGATGTTGTATCCTTGTATCTGTAATGTTGTGATATCATGTTGGAAATCCGGGGCATATGGCTTTGTCATATGTCGCGGTGGGACCGATATGTGCTTCGTCCCTGGATCTTGGTGGAAACACCTAGATCTGGAACAGTACCGCATATCGGGCCTTACAACTTGGTATCAGAGCCTTACCGACCGTAGGATCCCCTCTCTGGCCGAAGTCGAGTCTAGACAAACACTATTTTGTAGTTACTAAGTTAGTTATCGGAGAGTAGGAATCTTTTTACTCCTTACCCTTGCTCTGGTCAGGACAAGTGTCGTAAGTGTTTTAATCTTGAGTTATCCCCTTCAAAACTCTAGGATCTCGAATGTGTGGAGTTTCGGAACCGTTACAATGCCTTGCTTGCAGCGTATTGTCTCGATTCCGATCTCAAGTTTGGAAATCTTGTAGTACCTTTAGTTATTCCGACTCTGGGTAAACCTCTTGGTCATCTATTGAATTCAGTCCTCTTGCCCAGTATCTTCACAATTCCAGTGAGAATGCTTCCCATGATCGTCGCTTTGCATTGTCGTTCTTCCTCTTGACACTGGTGGTTTCATTTTCCGACGTTACCGTCTCTCTGCGGAAATTTATCACGACCGAAGTTCAACGTCGACATGGAGCAGAGTCCCTTGTTGGTGGTGTTGAAGATTGTCGACTCTCTTTTCTCTTCCCCCTCTCCCCCGGATCGTCCTGGATCTCGGGACGAGATACCTTGTTGGTGGTGTTGTATTGTAACAGCCCAGATTTCACAAAAATTAAAAAATTTGTTTTCGGTGTGAATTGTTTGTTTGTCTGATTTGTTTGCGGTGTTTGCATCCCCGATTTATCGATCGGCGATTATTTTTCCCCCTCTTATCTCTTATCGGACGGAGACCAACCCTTGCCACCCTGACACTCGACCTTTGCGACACCGGGTTTCACCCGATCACCGTCGCGAAAACCGCATGAGACCAGCCGGAGCCAACGGAACGAAAACCCCGTTTAATAATTAAACGGGTTATTTTTATAGTGCCCCGGAAAATGTTCTCGGAACGGTTCCAACGCGAGGTGAACACCGCCGGCTCGACGCGCTGATCGCGCAGTTTGAAGTTTTACCCGAATCGGAGGTCATGCGGACCCCCGGCGGTCAGAAACGTAAACACCGCGCGCGCGAGAGAGAAACCGGGGATGTTTTTGCAAACTGCCAGCCACCTGGGCTATATAAAGACCACCACACTCCCACCCATTTCTAGGGTTTCCCTAGCCTCAAAATTGCAGCCACCCCCTCCACTTTGTCCAGATCTGACCCAAAAACACCCCATTTTCGCAGTCCTAGCCTTCCCTGCGATCTGGACCGTCGGATCGGCCGATCCAACGGCCCAGATGCGCCTTGGAGCTCCAACCAACCTCTCTTCCACCTCCAGCCCGTGGAGGCACCTCACCGCCGCCGCCTCCGCTCCGATCGCCAGAGCTGTTGCGCCACTCCTCTCCGGTGAGTCCGCGCGTGCCCCCTTCTCCTCCTTCCCTCGCCTCACCCCGTCCCTCTTCTCCTCCCAGGGTAGCAGCGCCAGGTCGCGTCGGCCCGGAGCTCTCCCACGCCATGGTCGGGGCCTCAAGCTCCGCCGCCGGAACCGCGCGCTGCACCGCCGCCCGAGCCTGACCCCCTTGCACCACCGCCTCCAGCCTCGCCGCCCCGTCCCAGGTCCTGCACCGCCGCCCCCTCCTTGCCGCCGGTGGCCGGCGTGCCACCGGGCTACCACCGCCGCTCCGGGCAGCCTTGATCCAGAAGGGGTCGGGCGTCGGTTTCCTGGCCGTCGGGTGATGCTCGCGTGGGCCTGGCCCAGCCACCGGCCTGCTCGCCTCCAAGCCTAACCGGCCTCCCAGTCCAGGCCGCCTCATGGGCCGACCCATGGTGAGGCCATCCCTTTTTTTATTTATTTTTTCTTCTTTCTCTCTGTTATTTTTTTCCTGTTGCTAAAATCTGCTAAGTCCTTTATTATTTTGCTGCTGATGCCTGTTTGCGATGTAATTTCCCGTTAATCCGTAGCTCGGATCGCGATGCGCCCAAAATGAAATTTGCTTAGAATTGCGTGCTCTAGCTTTTATCTTTTGTGAGTTAATTGTTTTGAGGTTGTTTAGATATAGTTTTTGCTGTTCAAACAGGGCTACCTGTCGTTAACTGTTGCTATGTTGCTTAACTGTTATTTTATTGCAACTTCGGGTGACGATTGCTTCGCAACCGTTTATCGGAATTGATTGATTCCTTTTGCGTTGCGTTAAGCATTGTTTCTACGTCAGTTTCATGCATTCACATGCCATAATTGCTTGCAGCATCATGATTGTATCTTGCTCCAAAGTAGCTACCCTGCTGTTAATGTGCTGCTGTTTATATTTTGTTGCAACTTCGGTCGACGAGTGTGTCGCGACCGTTTATCGGAATTGAGTGATTCCAATTGCATATTGTTAAGCATCATGTCTACTTTCATTACATGTATTGCATTGTCATGATATGCTTGCTGATCATATAGTTATTAAGCTCCAAAGTTGCTATGATGCTGTTTTTGACAGCCACCTCTGTTTTTCACTAAGTCTGTTACTTTGCGATGCCATGTTGTTTGCTTAATATCTTTTGATCTATGATTCCTTTTTGCATGATTCCTGTTTCCATGCCTTCCCTGTCATGTCTACTTTAGTTCCATATCATTTGTGAGCATGTTTGCATTCATTATCATGTTTATGCATTGCTCTAAAGTGTGCTTCGTGATGTTGGCAGATTGTGCCCGTAACTTGTTTTGCTTATATCTTTTTAACCGTAACTCCGTTTGGAGTGTGCCTTATATGTAACTTGATTAGTTTTTCGTGTACTTTGTGTTTATGCTATTGTTTTCTGTTGTTAACCAACCTAAAATATGATTTAGGGCAGAACAGTACCAAATCTTTTAATCATCGTGCGGCACTTAGTGTTATGCCATGTTTAGGGGTTGCCTCACTTAAAATGACTAGCCTAGATAGTTTACTTTGTGCTTCATCTCTTGACATGTTTGTGTGCTATGCCATGCTTGCTTGAGTTGCCACGTTAACAACCTTTGTTGATCACCTCTAGCTAAAAAACTTGAACCTTTCTAAACGTGCGGTATTCGTCGTGTGTGACCGATACCCCACTTAAACTGTTAGTAACCGTTCTCGACGATAGATCCGTATCGCGTTGCCGTGTCGTGTGATGTCTTCTTGATCTTGTGTTTCCCCGTAGTAATAGAGTGCTTTCTCGCTGATTGCTTTCCAGTGTTTATCGTCTTGTGTGCTTCCGCGGGTACCTTCGGAGACGTTGCGAGCGTGCGATCAACTACACCTTCGGAACCCGACTTATCAACAGGCAAGGACTATACATTACTTATGATCCATTCTATTTCAACCAGCGGTTTGCATGCTAGTCTAGGTTAGGTTCGATGTTTGATCCTACCACATGTTTACAGCCTCTTTCAAACCGATACAACCATGTCCCTTCCCAGCAAACCTTGTACTTCTATGTTACTATTGCTCGTTGCTCAGCCCCTGCTTAGTATGCATGCTTAGGATGCTACGATGTTACCCTGTTACTCCTTGGTTTGGGATATCACATTATTATATTGTTGTTGATGATATGATTATTATAATGTTGACTATATTCGACGAAGGATGGAAGGTCTAGGCTATCCCGCCCCGACGTTTGTTCCATTCGAGTCACCTAGGACCTGAGTTCCGGGTATTGGTTTTAAGACTGAGCGTGCCTAATCGCGTGTGGGATTTTATGGGGTCCCCTTTTCTTACCTACCTAGCTTCAAACATTTCTAGTGGTGGCCCAAGCTGATTTACCATTTGAAACCGTGTGTGTGCTGGTCAGCTGCCAGTAGTTTTCAAACCAACCTGGACCAGTGAAAACATAGTTCCCTTGCTGGCCCACCTTGTTCGGCTGAGGACCCGGTTTCCCATGTGTGATTAACCGGCTATCCAAACCCGAGACAGACGGTAGAGACCGATTCGAGAGCGCGACCGGCTTTTGAGTTGGGTGTCGACTCACCGGGGGTCACCCGGATTTGTTCGTTGTTAGTTAGAGGGACCTGTCGTTTCGGATCTCTTGGAACTAAATCATAAAATGGTTGCCTGTGATGGGTAGCAACTGAGAGAGATGGACGTGCGTGCGGAGCCTGATACGTCCAAAACGTATCTATAATTTCTACTTGCTCCATGCATGTTTTGTGTGATATTGCTATGATCTAGATACACTTTCATACACTTTTGATCATATTTGGACTAACCTATTAACTCAGTGCACCACAGTGCCAGTTCCTGTTTTCTGTTGTTTTTCTATTTCAGTTTTCCCCCATATAAAAAGTGCCAGAGAAATTCTGGGAAAAATATAGGAAAAATCAGCGTACAGGAAGCTTCGCGAAGATCCCGAGTGGGGCCAGAGGGGACCCAGGGGTGGCCCAGGCGGCCACCCGGCGCGGCCCCCCTTGGCCGTGCCAGGAGGGCGCCTGGGGCCCCTGGTCCACCTCTGGCTGCCCCCCTTCTCCTATATATTCTCCGTCACGGGAAACTTCAGAAAAGAGAACCCTTTTTCGCGATCTCGCCTATGTTCAGCCACCGCCGCGCTTCCGAGATCGGGAGCACCAGAAGACCTCTTCCCGGCACCCTTCCATAGGGAGGGTTGACCTCCGGGAGTCTCCTCTCCACCATGGATGCTCCCCGGATGTCTCGTGAGTAGTTTTCATTGGACCATGGGTCCGTGATCAGTAGCTATGTGATGTTCTCCTCCCCTCTTTGTTCTTCATGGTTTAGACCTCGTGAGCTGCCCTACATGATCGAGGCACTTTTGTAATCTTTCTGCTGTTGCTATGCTGAGTTTGATGGGATCTGATGGATTATGAGATTATGTTCAGATTGTGATCGAGTAATATATTTGGTTTTTATCTCTTATATTTTTGTTCCTAAGTAATTCTTGCATGTTCTTCAATGCTGTTTATTTCTTTGGCCAAGTAGTAGGTAGTAACCCCAAGAGGGAACGTTATGCTCGATTGTGGGTTCATGCCCCCCGATGACACGCTTGAGTGACAGAAACATGAGTCTAGGGGATGTGATGTTTCCACAAGGGGGAAAACAACAGTGCTTGTAACCGCGGTTGCAAGGATTGTTTACTTTACGCAAAGTGCTTTTTAATGCATTTGTCTGTTGCTTTGGGTTTACACTTTGGGTGGGGCTCGCAACTTAATACCAGCGAGATGTTCTGGATAGATATCTCAAGGTGGATGATTAGTAGTAGATGTAGTTGGATTTCGGTCTACTTATTTTGGCGTACTGCCCGTTCTTTTGAGCCTCTTCCTTTCTTTTGTAGCATAGTTAGCATTGTGGTGCGTTCATAATCCTGTCAATTGCCCTTCTGTAATTTGTTTACCTCGCATAGCAGTTTTATCGTCTTTTGGGAGAGAGACATCACTAGTGAACATCACGTATCCCGGTCTATATCCTCATTACTGTTTCCACGCTCATTTACTTTTCTGCTTTTACTTTTAGTTGCTATAATTATCCCTTGTGTTTGATCCTTTGTGAACAACAAGACCGGAGAGATTGACAACCTCTCTGAACTTCGTTGGGAACAAAGTTATTTGTGTCTGTGTGCAGGTCCGCGTCAGTTGCTCCGCTGACACCTACTTATCATCTCTGGAGTCCTACTGGAGACAAACCTTGGTATCTTTACTGAGGGAAATTTGCTGCTGTGCTGCATCACGCCTTCCGTCGATACAATGCATAATTCTTAGTAGCGGACGTAAGTCTCGCGGGTATACTAGATACTCACCCTGCTTTATTTCCTTTACTATTTTTCCTGATCGGCCGCTGCAGTCGACGTTGGAGTCCAGGAGCAGGAGTACCCCGGTGGTGACTACTACGACGTCGACTTACCCGTTGACCAGGAGTAGTTTGGAGGTTCCCAGGCAGGAGGCCTCGCCTTTTCGATCTATTGTTTTTGTGCTACCCTTCTTAAGGAAGATCATGTGTACCTTGTGTCTGTACTCAGATACTATTGCTTCCGCTAACTTTGTTCTCTCGAGCTGTTGTATTTGAGCCCTCGTGGCCCCTGGCTTGTATTAAACAGCTTGTATTATTTTATTTATAGAGTTGTGTTGTGATATCTCACCGTGAGTCCCTAATCTCGATCGTGTACCTTGCGTGTATGATTACTGTACACGGTCTGATTTTGGGGCGTCACATATGTCAAGTGAGTAACTTATCTCAAACGACGCCTTGCTCGTATGAACACCTTCTTGTTGATCCTTAAAGTCCTCCTGGATTCGATTAACCTTACAATCCTCGTGTAAGGGAAATTTGCTGCTACTACATTGACACCTTTCACTTGGGGTAACCAACGAGGAACACTACTTCAGTGCGATCAAGCGAATTTCTGGCGCCGTTGTCGGGGACTCCAATCTTCAAGATAGGGGAGTTGCACACTATCTTTTACCTTTGCTTTTTAGTCTTGTTAGTTTACTTTCTAGTTTTTGCTTTAGAGTCTGACACCAAAAACCACAAAAAAATTAGTTACTTTGCTTTTAGTAGTTCTTTCTGTTTAGTCATTATGTCTAAGTCCTTTGCCTTTGGTGTTCAACCCGAAGGAGAGATTATCACCTTCAAACAAAGAGGTGGAGAATGTTTGAAAGATTCTAGGTATATAATTAATGATTCTCAAGATAGAGCCACCAAGAAGCAATCCACCATTATCTTGCTTAGAAATTTTTATGTGGGTATTACTTCTTGGAATAGGTTTGTTTTAGACACTGCAATCAATGGGAATTTCTTGGAATCCCCAGTTTGGGAAGCTCTTAATGTTATGGAAAATCTTTTCGGAAATCTCCCTATTGCTAGCACACAAGAGGACATTACTTTAGCTCACATTATGAGTAAACTTGAGAAGATAGAGCTAGATATGCCAAGCATGGGTATAATAAATGAGGTAGACCCTAGGGTTCAAATGAATTTACATAGAGCTGATAGCTCCATGAACAAAAATTATAAAACTTTGGAGACTCTTAAATCCCATGATATGGACCCATCTAGGATTGATAAGATTGAAGATATTATTGAAAATTTGGGAACTACTCCATCCTCCATCAAGCCTAAAAAGGTGTAAACCCCTGCGAAGAAGGAACCTAAGTTCGTTTACGTACCCAAGGTTGATCGACCCAAAACAAATTTACCTTGCCAGGGGTGTGGAAACTGTGAAGACATTGGAAAAGATACCTCGCTTGATCAGAATTAGAAATGAAATTCCAATTGGTCATACTAACTTTCCTTTTGTTCCAAGAAGTGTTACCCCAACACCTTTCTAAGAAAGTCCTCTTAAGACTAGTTGTACTATTGAAGAGATTTTTGATGATCTTGATGATAGTTCAATTGTAACAACTTGATCTTTTTGCATCATGGCTAGCTAAAAGGCATAAAAGAAAATGCTTATTGGGAGGCAACACAAAATGTTTTTACTTTCAGTTTTAGTGGTCTTGATGCTTGTTACTACTGTAGCAACATCATTGTCTCTTTATTTTCAAGATTTGTGCCAAGTTTTAGCCTCCGATTGCAAGAAAATTCAGAGGGGAGCCAGGGGTGGCCCAGGCGGCCACCCGGCGCGGCCCCACCCCTGGCCGCGCCAGGGGGGCGCCTGGGGCCCTGGTCCACCTCTGGCTGCCCCCCTTCGCCTATATATTCTCCGTCACGGGAAACTTCAAAAAGTAGAACCCTTTTTCGCGATCTCGCCTCTGTTCCGCCGCCGCCGCGCTTCCGAGATCGGGAGCACCAGAAGACCTCTTCCCGGCACCCTGCCGGAGGGAGGATTGACCTCCGGGAGTCTCCTATCCAATGGATGCTCCCCGGATGTCTCGTGAGTAGTTTTCATTGGACCATGGGTCCGTGATCAGTAGTTATGTGATGTTCTCCTCCCCTCTTTGTTCTTCATGGTTTAGACCTCGTGAGCTGCCCTACATGATCGAGGCACTTTTGTAATATTTCTGCTATTGCTATGCTGAGTTTGATGGGATCTGATGGATTATGAGATTATGTTCAGATTGTAATTGAGTAATATATTTGGTTTTTATCTCTTATATTTTTTGTTCCTAAGTAATTCTTGCATGTTCTCCGTTGTTGTTTATTGCTTTGGCCAAGTAGTAGGTAGTAACCCCAAGAGGGAACGTTATGCTCGATTGTGGGTTCATGACCCCCGATGACACGCTTGAGTGACAGAAACATGAGTCTAGGGGATGTGCTGTTGCCACAAGGGGGAAAAAAACAGTGCTTGTAACCGCGGTTGCAAGGATTGTTTACTTTACGCAAAGTGCTTTTTAATGCAGTTGTCTGTTGCTTTGGGTTTACACTTTGGGTGGGGCTCGCAACTTAATACCAGCGAGATGTTCTGGATAGATATCTCAAGGTGGATGATTAGTAGTAGATGCAGTTGGATTTAGGTCTACTTATTTTGGCGTACTGCCCGTGCTTTTGAGCTTCTTCCTTTCTTTTGTAGCATAGTTAGCATTGCGGTGCGTTCATAATCCTGTCAATTGCCCTTCTGTAATTTGTTTACCTTGCATAGCAGTTTTATCGTCTTTTGGGAGAGAGACATCACTAGTGAACATCACGTATCCCGGTCCATATCCGCATTACTGTTTCCACGCTCATTTACTTTTCTTCTTTTACTTTCAGTTGCTATCATTATCCTTTGTGTTTGATCCTTTGTGAACAACAAGACCGGAGAGATTGACAACCTCTCTGAACTTCGTTGGGAACAAAGTTATTTGTGTCTGTGTGCAGGTCCGCGTCAGTAGCGCTGCTGACACCTACTTATCATCTCTGGAGTCCTACTGGAGACAAACCTTGGTATCTTTACTGAGAGAAATTTTCTGTTGTGCTGCATCACGCCTTCCACATGGGGCTCACCAACGAAGGGCGAGAAGACTACACCCGTCAACTCTCGCGCCATCAAGCAAATTTCTGGCGCCGTTTCCGGGGACTCTGAGTGCTAAGATAGGGGAGTTGCACACTACCCTTTACCTTTGTTTTTAGTCTTGTTAGATTACCTTTCAGTATTTATCTTTGTGTCATTTATCAAAAATCACAAAAAAATCTGCCACACTTGTTGCTGCTATGGGTTCCACTGAAAACACCAAGTTGTGTGACTTCACTAGTCACAACAACCAAGACTTTATCTGCACCCCCATTGCCACACCTGCCACTTCAGCTACCTCTTATGAAATTAAACCTGCCTTGCTAAACCTTGTTATGAGAGATCAATTCTCTGGTGCTGGAGATGATGTTGTTTTACACTTGAACAATTTTGTTCAATTATGTGATATGCAAAAGTATAAAGAAGTAGAAGGTGATATTGTTAAGCTCAAGCTCTTTCCTTTCTCTTTAAGGGGAGACGCTAAAATCTGGTTTCAATCTTTGCCTAGGAATAGCATAGATTCTTGGGATAAGTGCAAAGATGCTTTTATAGGGAAGTACTACCCACGTGCCAAAATTATCCAATTAAGGAGTAACATTATGAATTTTAAGCAATTGGATAATGAACACGTTGCCCAAGCTTGGGAACGAATGAAATCTCTTGTTAAGAAATGCCCTACACATGGTTTGACTACCTGGATGGTTATCCAGACTTTTTATGCAGGCTTGAACTTTACCTCGCGGAACCTGTTAGATTCGGCCGCGGGAGGAACCTTTATGTCAACTACACTCGGTGCTGCCACGAAGCTTCTCGATGAGATGATGACCAATTATTCCCAATGGCACACCGAACGCGCTCCAACAGGTAGGAAGGTAAACTCTGTCGAGGAAGTTACCTCCCTCGATGAAAAAGTTGACTTAATTATGTCTCTACTTACCAAGCAACCCTCTACTGATCCTCATGATGTCCCTTTAAATTCTTTGGTTGCCCAAGAACAAGTAGATGTGAACTTTATTGCTAGAAACAACTTCAACAACAATGCTTATAGGGGTAATTTTGCTAGCAATCCTAGACCGTTTCCATCCAACTATGGGAACAACAACACCTACCCTAGCAACAAGAACCCCTCTTCTGAATTGGAAAACATGCTTAGAGACTTTATCACTACCCAAAAAGCCTTCAACAAAAATGTAGAGGAGAAATTAGCTAAATTAGATAATCTCTCTTTGAAGGTAGAAAGCTTAGCCCTTGATATTGAGATGCTTAAAATTAGAACCTCTCCCCTTGAGGAGAATAAGGCCACTCCTATTAATGCTACCCAAGTACAAATTAATGAAAATATTAGGATGATGGCTAAACTTAAAGAAAGGTGGGCTAGAGAAAAAGAGGAAGAGGATAGAATTAAGAGCCTTCCTACACACCACACAGTTGCCACTATCCAAATTGTTGAGGACACCCAAACTATTAGCACCCAATGCACTCCTAGTCCCGTTGGACCTATTAATGGTGATGCTAATACCTCAACCAAAGATGAAGAAACTCCTATGAACATAGAGGGTTTCAAACAAGTGAGCCTAGACGACACTACTACCACCTTTGATAGTAGTGATATTGATTTTGATAGTTGCACCCTCTCAGAAGTTATTAGCTTGCTACACAAAATGTCTAGAGATCCCCACACTAGCACACTTAATCTTGCCTTCACGGAGCATATCACAAATGCTCTCATCAAAGCTAGGGAGGAGAAGCTTAGAGTAGAAGGACATTCTAATGATAATCATCCTCTTTCTTCTAGTGTGTCTACTGTTTTGCAGGATTATGATCATGTGTTTTCGGCAGAGGTTCCAGCGGGATTACCACCCTTGCGTGGTATTGAGCACCAATGTAAGGCCCCTGATGCAGTACTAACTCTAACTACTCGCTTTCGCGTCCGATCGGAGTTAGAAGCGCATCAAACGCCACCGGCGCACGACACTCGCACTCGTGTCGCTGCCGGATTCTCGACAACAGGTATATAAGCATAACTCTATAAGAAAGGGAAATACATATAGATAGACAAATAGAGCAGGGCATACAACGCCACTGTCTAATAATACAACATCATCATCAGTACATCTTATCAATACATCAAAACATCAAGCGGAATCATAGTAGGGACCGAGTACGGTCAAGATCCAAATTGCCCTAGAGAGGGCTACACATAAATATACACCCACGGGAACGTCTGAGACCAACTATAGGATCCTACTGGTCGGGGTACTCGTACTCGTCGTCATCCTCCGGGGGCACCTCCACGAAGTAACGTACGGTGCTGGGGTCGAGGTAGTAGTCCACTGCAGCGGCCGATCAGGCAAAGCGGTAAAGACAGAAATGTAAACGGGGGTGAGAACATGACATTACGGAATAACTAACGCTACAGGTAAGATAAAGACATAGACAGGTTGCAGCCGTACTAGCATATATGGTGGCTACACGTTCTATCAGGATAGAGATGAGATCCAAGAAGTTACGTTGACAACGTGTCATAAGTCGGCTATTCACCTACTTACGCAAACATAACACAACCTCGTTTCTCTCTCGGTCCCCCTGGACGAAGAAAGACAACCAAGGCACGCACACGGTTTGTCAAGTTTTATAGCATGATTACAGTTGATGTTATTCTATGAACAAGGAGTAGGTCTCAAGTAGTCCATAACCGCGGACACGGCTTTTCGAAAAGATTTACCCTGCAGGGGTGTACCAACTGTCCATTATAGACGTCGCATGTACGCCCGGTTTCCACTTGGCTAGGTAAGCGCCTGAAACTCCGGAATGTCAGAGTCCCTCTAACTAACAATGCACAACTCCGGGTGGCCCCCGGTGAGTCGACACCCAACTCAAAAGCTGGCCACGCTCTCGAATCGGTCTCTACCGTCTGTCGCAGGTTTGGATAACCGGTTAGTTCTCTTATGAGACCGGGTCCTCAGCCGGACAAAGTGGGCCAGCCAAGAAACTATGTCCTCCTGGCCCTGGTTTGGTTTGGAAACAACTGGGGATCCAACCAACACACACACATTGCAAAAAGTAATTCAGCTCGGGCCACCACTAGAATGTACGAGGCTAGGTAGGTAAGACAAGGGGGCCCCATAAAACCCCACACACGATTAGGCACGCTCGTCAAGAAACACAATACCCGGAACTCGGGTCCTAGATGACTCAAATGGAACAAAGCACCAGACGGGAATAGTCCAGCCTTCCACCTTTCGTCAAATATAAAATTAACATCATTTAACAATAATAAATATCAACCAACTTCTTTTATAGCATGATATCCCAACCGTAAATATATAAGGTAAGCAGCAAGTTTTCTATCCAAACTAAGCAATGGTTGAGCAGCAGTAACCTAGCAGTACAAGGGTTTGCTGGGATGTGGGGATCATGGTTGTATATTTTAAACATGGCATATAAGGTAGATAGGATCAAGCAACAACGTTCTAGATCTACAGCTAGGCATGAGCAGAAAGTTATAAAGTAATGACACAGATCTCCCCCTTGCCTGGTAAGGTCGAAGCAGCACTCACGGTACCCTCGTGCTCGGTGTCGGACAACTCCACGTAAGTCTCCTCGTCAGTCTCGGGTGCTAACGTAAGATACCGGCAAGGAAAACACACAAGTAAGCAACGGATGCAAACTCAAACAAGGATGGCATGTTCAAGTTTTATTTACATGATGTGACCCTGTCTAGTCAACTTTAAATGAAGGTGGTGACGACAAGTCATCAACTTCATGTGCATTTATTTACATTGTAATGGCTTTGGTCTAAGCCTTAATTTAGGTGCAAGTAGCATGATAGCATGACATGAACAACAAAGCATTACAAGAATTTAAATAACATGAAAGTAAAACAATGATTCCGGAGACGGAATAGTGTCGATGAAATTGACACACAGGAAGGAGCAACAAAGGTTTGAGGCCAGCCACTGTGCATATGACAATATGCTAGGGGCTGACTTGAAGAAAGAAGATGACTTGGAACAGACTTGAAAAGATCAGATGAACAACATTTCAAATGCACTGAAGTTGAAATGTTGCAGGCAGACAGATCTGAAAGCTTCTGAACCAGGTGATCACACCTTGTCTCAAAAGTTGCACAACACATCATGAAAACATCACTGCTGAAATCCTTGCAGAAAAGCACCCCAAAAACATATATGATATGTCTCAATTTGAATTTGCAAGGGCAGATGCAAATTCAACTAAAGTTCAGGGGGCTGAGTGCAAAATTGCACCACATGAATTTTGAAAAAGGTTCAGATGATGAAATCATCATCACCATGCTACTCCTTGTGCAAAACTACCCTAAAACCATATATGGCATGGGCAATTTAGAATTTGAACCAATTTACAAAAACAAAGAAAAGAAAGAGGGGCTTATTTGCAAAATGACCACACTTCAATTTTTAGAAGGGGCCAGATGCAAAAATGGACCTCACCATGGGGTTCAGTAGCTCAAGCTACCCCAAAAACATATAAGGCATGTCCATGAATGCAAAAGTTGTTCAAAAACAGATTTGAATTTGGATGCAAATTCAAATTTGAATTTAAACAGAAAAGAAATCAAAGAAAAAGAAAAGAAAAAAAAAAGAAAAGGAGTCAGCCTCCATGGGCTGCTCTCGGGCGAATCCGGCCCACATCGCCTCCCTGGCCCATACCGGGCTCAGCCCACGCGCCCTGGGTCGCTGGCAAGCGGGTCCCAGACGTCAGCCACACAATAAATCAAAAAAATGGGGGGGGGGCGACTGGGACTCGAACCCACGACGCAGCGCTCGTCTCCACAGCTCGCTACCATTTCGCCACGACTCGATTTCTGAACAACAACGCGGCAGCAGCAAGGTAAGTTAACTCCAGGTGGTTAACTGAACTTCGAGCACCCCTGACAGACACATGCGACAGGGAACGACGGCGAGGCTCTCGTCGCCGTCGAGGCGTCTCCGGCAGATCTACCTAGCGCAACGGAGAGAGGGCACCACCACGAACACGTGGGTGTCTCGGGGGTGAACGAAACCCAACGGAGAGGACGCTAGGTTCCTCTGAAGACGACGACGCGTCACTGCGCTTCTGACAGAAGGTTCAGACGGCGGCGACAGGCCAGGTTCCGGCGAAGCTAGCCACGGCCACAGGGCTCCTCCGGCGGCACGGCGAGCAGCTACAGCCTCCTGGCACATCCTTCGACCACCCCACTCCTCGAGCTCACACCGGAGCACACGGGAGCAGACCCCAGCCTCACCGGAACATCTCACGGCTGCGGATCTGAACCCATGTTCAGAGCACCTACACGCAGGCGCCCAAAGGCTAGTCCTTTGAGGCCATGAGCGCGACCTGGACGTGTCAAGAGCGCGTATAAACACGCCTCGGCGATGCCTTGTCCACAGTGACCACGTACTCTGCACCGGCGACGAGCCGAGCGGCAGGCCACCTACTGCTAACGCGGACGAGCAAATACACGCATCTACGGGAAAAGCTGAGGGCTTGAGCTCACCTCGTGGGTCACGTAGCGTGCCCCAGCCCCACTGCAGAGGAAGAAGGCGTCGTCGTCGACGTCGAGGAAGAAGACGGCCCGCGGCGGGGATCCATGGCGCGGGGACGTCCTGCTCCTCCTGGCACGCTCCTGAAGGGAAGAACGCACACACAAGGTCACCACGACGGCGTGAAGCCAAGGAATTGGAGAAAGACCACGAGGCGGCGGCGAATTGGCCGGAACCTCACCGGAACAGAGCGGAAACAGGACGGAGGGGGAAACCTCTCCCGGCGGCGGCGAGGGGGAAATCGCTGGGGGAACGGAACCCTAGGGGGTTCGTGCGGCTCCAGGAGGCGGCTTATATGGAGGGGCGGCCTCCAGCCACGTCGGCAGGCGTCGACGTCGATGCCCGCCCGCCGGTGTGAGAGAAGAGGGGGAGGGGACCTCTCCACGGTGGAAAGGCGACGAGTCCCCTCCCTTGGATCTTGATCGGGCGACCAGGAAGCCTCCCGCGTACCGCTTCGCTGGCGGAGGCCCAGGTGGGCTGCGGAGCTGCGGGTTGCTGGGCTGGGCCCCCAGCAAGGCTTGGAGAAAAGAGGGAAAAGGGGCTGCTGGGTCCTTTTTCCATTTACAAAAAACAGAAAAAGGAAAAGGGTTAATTCTGGATTAAATACAAGTGCAAAATTCACATAAAAATATGTAGAATTATCCTTGCATTATTCCTGAATTTCTAAAAATGGTTTGGGCATTTTTGGCAACAACAAAAGTGTGAGATCATTTTGAATTTCAAATCCACTTTGAACTAGAGCTTCTGTTTTTGATGAAGTCAAAAATACTTTGAGGGTTTTAAAACCCTTGCAAAGGCAAAAGAAATGGCTTGGCCAAAAATTGGGATCAAGAAGAGTGAGCATGTGGCAAGGAAAATTCCATGACTGCCCTTCTTGAACCACTTTGGATGCAAAAGAAAACAACCCAACATGACTCCAATCTCAATGCCAATTTAAATCATCACATGAAATGACATAGACATTCACCATGCCAAGTTACAAGTCCAACAGAGGAAGTAAATTACATGGTGTTTGCTAGCTTGCTACATGTGGGCTGTTACAGCTCTCCTCTACTAACATAGGATCTCGTCCCGAGATCTAAGCAAGAAAAAGCTCGGGATACTCAGAACGGAGATGATCTTCACGCTCCCATGTTGCTTCCTTCTCTGAGTGATGTGCCCATTGCACCTTGAGGAACTTGACGGTCTTGTTGCGAGTCTTGCGCTCGGACGAGTCAAGAACACGGACTGGACGCTCTGTGTAAGAAAGATCCGCACTGAGCTGGATCTCGCCCAAGTCCACTGCCTGCTCTGGCTGTTTGAAACACTTCTTCAACTGAGACAGGTGGAACACATCATGCACCATAGCCAAGCTGTCTGGAAGCTCAAGGCGGAACGCTAGAGGTCCCCGAGTCTCGAGGATGCGGAACGGACCAACGAACCTGGGAGCCAACTTGCCTTTGATCCCAAAGCGGTGAGTGCCCCGAAGTGGAGACACTTTGAGGTATGCGAAGTCACCAACTTTGAAGTCAACACCACGGTGCTTCTTGTCATAATAGGCCTTCTGCCTAGACTGTGTTGCCTTTAAGTTCTCTCGGACAATCTTCACTCTGTCCTCTGCCTCTTGGATCACATCTGGACCGAACAGCTGCCTCTCGCCTGTCTCGGACCAGTTCAAAGGTGTCCTGCACTTGCGACCATACAAGACTTCAAACGGCGCTGCTTGCAGACTTGCTTGATAGCTGTTGTTGTAGGAAAACTCAGCATACGGCAAGCATTCTTCCCACTTCATGCCAAACGAGATGACACATGCCCGAAGCATGTCCTCGAGAATTTGGTTCACACGCTCAACCTGCCCACTGGTCTGAGGGTGATAAGCGGTACTGAACAAGACTGTTGTACCAATCGCCTTCTGGAAGGCCTGCCAGAACTTGGAGGTGAAAAGACTGCCTCGATCAGAACTGATCTTCTTGGGGATGCCATGCAAAGACACAACTCTTGCGGTGTACAAATCCGCCAACTGAGCTGCAGAAATGGAGTCTTTCACTGGGAAGAAGTGGGCAACTTTGGAGAGATTGTCAATGACAACAAAGATGGCATTGTTCTTCTTCTGCGACAGAGGAAAACCTGTGATGAAATCCATCTCAATGTGATCCCATTTCCACTCTGGAATTTCAATTGGCTGAAGTAGCCCTGCAGGCTTCTGATGCTGTGCTTTCACTCTCCTGCACACATCACACTGGGAGACAAAACGGGCAACATCCCGCTTCATACGAGTCCACCAAAAGTTCTGCTTGAGGTCTTGATACATCTTGGTGCTACCCGGGTGGATAGACAGCTTTGAGTCATGGGCTTCTTTCAAAATGACCTCTCTGAGACCTCCTTCCTTGGGAACAATAACTCTCTCCTCGAACATCACGGTGCCGTCATTATGCACTGAAAAGCAACCGTACTTCGGAACTGAGGCGGAAACACCCTGCTTGACTTTCTGAATCATCAAGCTACCAGACTGAGCTTCACGAATATTCTCACGGATAGTGGGCTCTACCACAAGGTTGGCTAGATAGCCTGCTGGAACTAGCTCGAGATTTAGCCTTCAAAATGCCTCACACAAATCAGGGTGTATCTTCTGCACCTGGACACTGTTGCAATCACCCTTGCGGCTCAACGCATCGGCTATGACATTCGCCTTGCCAGGCGTATACTGAATATCCACGGAGTACTCAGTAATAGTCTCGAGCCACCTCCTTTGTCTCAAGTTGAGGTTAGGCTGCGTGAACAAGTACTTTAAGCTTTTGTGATCGGTTAACACATCAACCTTCCTCTCTAGGAGGAGGTGTCGCCAAGTAACCAACGCATGAATTACTGCAGCCAGCTCAAGATCGTGGGTCGGATAATTCCTCTCAGCCTGCTTCAACTGTCTGGAGGTGTACGCCACAATACTCTTTCCCTGCATCAACACTCCGCCAAGGCCATTCAACGAGGCGTCACAGAAAACTTGAAACGGTTGTGACTCATCTGGCGGCATAAGGATCGGGGCTGTGGTCAGCCTTAGCTTCAACTCATCAAAAGCTGCCTGGCAAGCCTGTGACCAAGAGTACTTCTTGCCCTTGCACAACAACTCGGTCATCGGTTTTGCTATCTTGGAGAAATTCTCAACAAACTTCCTGCAATAGCTGGCAAGTCCGAGAAAACTCCTCAGCTGCTTGACGTTTTTCGGCGGAGTCCAATCTTGAATCGTCCGGACTCTGTCTGGGTCGACAGCAATGCCTTCTGAGGAAATGACATGGCCAAGGAAGTTGACCTTATTCATCCAGAACTCACACTTGGAGAACTTGGCATAAAATTGGTGATCTCTCAACTTCTGCAACACCAATCTGAGATGCTCCTCATGCTCAGGCTCTGACTTGGAAAAGACAAGGATGTCGTCGAGGTAGAGGAGTACGAACACGTCTAGCCATTCTTGGAACACATAGTTCATGGCCCTCATGAACGTCGGAGGTGCGTTTGAAAAGCCAAACGTCATGACCGTAAACTCGTACAGTCCATAACGAGTGCGGAAGGCTGTCTTAGGAATGTCCTCCTCACGGACACGAATCTGGTGGTACCCCATCTTTAGATCAAGCTTTGAAAACACCTTTTATCCATGCAATTGCTCAAATAGGTCATTGATGTTGGGCAAAGGGTATTTGTTTTTGATCGTCTTCTTGTTGATGCCACGGTAGTCTTGAACCAACCGACTAGTACCATCTTTCTTCTTCACAAAAAGACACGGGGCACCCCAAGGAGAAGTGCTCGGACGAATGAGCCCATCCTTCTCAAGCTTCACCAGTTGTTCCTTCAACTCAATTAGCTCTTCCGGACACATCTTGTAAGGCTGCCGAGATATCGGCTGTGTACCAGGTTCTAGCTCGATCACGAACTCAATAGCACGGACGGGTGGAATACCTGGCAACTCCTCTGGGAAGACATCTGGGAACTCTCGAACAACTCTGACCTCCTCGATCAATGGAGCAACTCCAGCGTTCAGAGCGTACAACTGTGCTGATCCCTCTGTCGAGCCACAAGTGTACCAAATCTCTGCGCCTGAATCGTGCGTCAGCAACATGGTCTTGGACGGACAATCAATCTTGGCCTTGTACCTGACAAGCCAATCCATGCCCAAGATGACATCAATGTCGGAACGGGGCAAAACAATCAGGGGGGCCGAAAAGATAGTACCCTGAATACTGATCTCAACATCTGGAACAGCTCTGGAAGACTCCATTCTAGAGCCCGGAGAACAAACTGAGAGTGGTGTAGGCAACTGATCTCTCGGAAGGTCAAGTGACATAGCAAAAGCGTTGGATATGAAGGAATGGGAAGCTCCGGAATCAAACAAAACTGTCGCTGGAACTGAACATACAAGTAACCTACCAAGCACAATCTCGGACGACTGCTAAGCCTCTGCCACAGTCACGTTGTTCACCCTGAGCGCTCGTGGCTGGGCCCGCACCATCGCGTTGCTCGGTGTAGAGCGAGGTCGGGGCGGAGGCAGCCTGGCGTAACGAGGGTCAGTGCACTGCGGAGACTTGTGTCCCGGCTTGCCACACTTGAAGCACGTGATCTCTGGCCTGGGCTGGCCCTGTGGAGCAGGCGGCCTCGCGGAGGGTGGAGTAGAGCGAGGTCCGTGCTGCACTGGGACGGGAGGGCGGGCAAAAGTGCGGACAACTGCCCCCCTCTGTTGGAACTGCTGGCGCTGCGGCTGAGGCTGTGGCTCTGTAACCCAGGACTTGGCCTTCTTGTGGACCATCACTGCTGAACTGTGCTCTCTCTGCTTCCTCTTCTCTGCGGAACGCTCTGCCTCAGCTGACTCCTGTCTGATAGCCTGGTCGACGAACTCTGAGAACAGGCTTGGCGTGGACAAGGTGAGCGCATACTTGATGTCCGGGGCAAGACCACCGCGAAACCTGGCAATGCGCTTGGCCTCTGACGAGACCTCCTCTGGAGCATACCTGGCAAGCCTGACGAAGGCCAGGTTATACTCCTGCACAGACCTGTCCCCCTGCCTCAGAGCTAAGAACTCCTCGCGCTTCCTCTCGATCAGTCCACTGGGAATATGAGCAGCTCTGAAATCCCTGACGAAGTCCTCCCACATGATTTCTGCACCACCCTTGTTGGCCTTGTACGTCGAGAACCAACTGCCTGCGGCACCCGGAAGCTGGAAGGAGGCGAAGGTGACGTAGTCGACGGGTCTGACGGCGTTGGAATTGAAGTGCTTCTTGATCTCAGCGATCCAGTCATCCGCCTCCAGCGGGTCTCGAGCCTCGGAGAACCTGGGGGGGCTGATCGCAAGGAACTGCTGCAGTGTGGTGTACTGTGGTCGATCATTCCTCTGAGCACCCTGGTTCTGCAGCATCTGAAGGATCGTAGCTGTGCCCTGAGCCACTGCGCCTACAGCCTCCCCAAGGATAGGGTTCTCCGGCGGCGGCATGTTCGCTCTTGGCATCCTGTATACAGGAACACTTATGAGAACATGAACGAGTCATTGAAGTAACCAGAAGTTAAAGAAAAATTGACAACAAAACTTCCTCACGAGGTATGAGAAAGCCGAAGGCTGAAATTCCACCAAGGTTAACCTGGAAAGTCGATAACTAGGTGCTACTGGAATTCCCAAACCAAGAACATCCGAATCCAAGATAATAATCTGCTAGCGAGCACACAACAATATATACGAGCGGTTGGAAACCTGACAATGAGACATCTGCCCTGAGCGGCCTGCCATCACGGTCGTCCATAGGGGAAAGACACCACATCCATATTACCATAGGATGCCCGCCAATCCTGTATGGACGTTTCACCTGTGGTACGCCGTAAGCGAGGTACAGCAGTCAACCCCAAGTGGCGGCTCAGTGGTCTCAAAGACGCCAACACATCTCGTCGCTAGCAAAAAATTATAGAGGAATCGGAGCCTCATGTAAACGAGAACCTAGATTGTTTTGAAAGGGGATAAGTAGCAGAGAGAAAACATCGTTTCACTTCCTCACGGAAAAGGGGGTGGGAGGGTGGGATAAGGAGAAAACAGAAAGAGGTCCTACTCTCCGAAATTTTTCTTATATAGCTACCAAAATAGTTTCTAGACTCAACTTCGGCCAGTAAAGGGTCCTACAGTCAGTCCTGCTCTGATACCAAGTTGTAAGGCCCCTGATGCGGTACTAACTCTAACTAGTCGCTTTCGCGCCCGGTCGGAGTTAGAAGCGCATCAAACGCCACCGGCGCACGACACTCGCACTCGTGTCGCTGCCGGATTCTCGACAACAGGTATATAAGCATAACTCTATAAGAAATGGAAATACATATAGATAGACAAATAGAGCAGGGCATACAACGCCACTGTCTAATAATACAACATCATCATCAGTACATCTTATCAATACATCAAAACATCAAGCGGAAGCATAGTAGGGACCGAGTACGGTCAACATCCAAATTGCCCTAGAGAGGGCTACACATAAATATCCACCCACGGGAACGTCTGAGCCCAACTATAGGATCCTACTGGTCGGGGTACTCGTACTCGTCGTCATCCTCCGGGGGCACCTCCACGAAGTAACGTCCGGTGCTGGGGTCGAGGTAGTAGTCCACTGCAGCGGCCGATCAGGCAAAGCGGTAAAGACAGAAATGTAAACGGGGGTGAGAACATGACATTACGGAATAACTAACGCTACAGGTAAGATAAAGACATAGACAGGTTGCAGCCGTACTAGCATATATGGTGGCTACACGTTCTATCAGGATAGAGATGAGATCCAAGAAGTTACGTTGACAACGTGTCATAAGTCGGCTATTCACCTACTTACGCAAACATAACACAACCTCGTTTCTCTCTCGGTCCCCCTGGACGAAGAAAGACAACCAAGGCACGCACACGGTTTGTCAAGTTTTATAGCATGATTACAGTTGATGTTATTCTATGAACAAGGAGTAGGTCTCAAGTAGTCCATAACCGCGGACACGGCTTTTCAAAAAGATTTACCCTGCAGGGGTGTACCAACTGTCCATTATAGACGTCGCATGTACGCCCGGTTTCCACTTGGCTAGGTAAGCGCCTGAAACTCCGGAACGTCAGAGTCCCTCTAACTAACAATGCACAACTCCGGGTGGCCCCCGGTGAGTCGACACCCAACTCAAAAGCTGGCCACGCTCTCGAATCGGTCTCTACCGTCTGTCGCAGGTTTGGATAACCGGTTAGTTCTCTTATGAGACCGGGTCCTCAGCCGGACAAAGTGGGCCAGCCAAGAAACTATATCCTCCTGGCCCTGGTTTGGTTTGGAAACAACTGGGGATCCAACCAGCACACACACATTGCAAAAAGTAATTCAGCTCGGGCCACCACTAGAATGTACGAGGCTAGGTAGGTAAGACAAGGGGGCCCCATAAAACCCCACACACGATTAGGCACGCTCGTCAAGAAACACAATACCCGGAACTCGGGTCCTAGATGACTCAAATGGAACAAAGCACCAAACGGGAATAGTCCAGCCTTCCACCTTTCGTCAAATATAAAATTAACATCATTTAACAATAATAAATATCAACCAACTTCTTTTATAGCATGATATCCCAACCATAAATATATAAGGTAAGCAGCAAGTTTTCTATCCAAACTAAGCAATGGTTGAGCAGCAGTAACCTAGCAGTACAAGGGTTTGCTGGGATGTGGGGATCATGGTTGTATAGTTTAAACATGGCATATAAGGTAGATAGGATCAAGCAACAACGTTCTAGATCTACAGCTAGGCATGAGCAGAAAGTTATAAAGTAATGACACAGATCTCCCCCTTGCCTGGTAAGGTAGTCGAAGCAGCACTCACGGTACCCTCGTGCTCGGTGTCGGACAGCTCCACGTAAGTCTCCTCGTCAGTCTCGGGTGCTAACGTAAGATACCGGCAAGGAAAACACACAAGTAAGCAACGGATGCAAACTCAAACAAGGATGGCATGTTCAAGTTTTATTTACATGATGTGACCCTGTCTAGTCAACTTTAAATGAAGGTGGTGACGACAAGTCATCAACTTCATGTGCATTTATTTACATTGTAATGGCTTTGGTCTAAGCCTTAATTTAGGTGCAAGTAGCATGATAGCATGACATGAACAACAAAGCATTACAAGAATTTAAATAACATGAAAGTAAAACAATGATTCCGGAGACGGAATAGTGTCGATGAAATTGACACACAGGAAGGAGCAACAAAGGTTTGAGGCCAGCCACTGTGCATATGACAATATGCTAGGGGCTGACTTGAAGAAAGAAGATGACTTGGAACAGACTTGAAAAGATCAGATGAACAACATTTCAAATGCACTGAAGTTGAAATGTTGCAGGCAGACAGATCTGAAAGCTTCTGAACCAGGTGATCACACCTTGTCTCAAAAGTTGCACAACACATCATGAAAACATCACTGCTGAAATCCTTGCAGAAAAGCACCCCAAAAACATATATGATATGTCTCAATTTGAATTTGCAAGGGCAGATGCAAATTCAACTAAAGTTCAGGGGGCTGAGTGCAAAATTGCACCACATGAATTTTGAAAAAGGTTCAGATGATGAAATCATCATCACCATGCTACTCCTTGTGCAAAACTACCCTAAAACCATATATGGCATGGGCAATTTAGAATTTGAACCAATTTACAAAAACAAAGAAAAGAAAGAGGGGCTTATTTGCAAAATGACCACACTTCAATTTTTAGAAGGGGCCAGATGCAAAAATGGACCTCACCATGGGGTTCAGTAGCTCAAGCTACCCCAAAAACATATAAGGCATGTCCATGAATGCAAAAGTTGTTCAAAAACAGATTTGAATTTGGATGCAAATTCAAATTTGAATTTAAACAGAAAAGAAATCAAAGAAAAAGAAAAGAAACAAAAAAAAGAAAAGGAGTCAGCCTCCATGGGCTGCTCTCGGGCGAATCCGGCCCACATCGCCTCCCTGGCCCATACCGGGCTCAGCCCACGCGCCCTGGGTCGCTGGCAAGCGGGTCCCAGACGTCAGCCACACAATAAATCAAAAAAATGGGGGGGGGGCGACTGGGACTCGAACCCACGACGCAGCGCTCGTCTCCACAGCTCGCTACCATTTCGCCACGACTCGATTTCTGAACAACAACGCGGCAGCAGCAAGGTAAGTTAACTCCAGGTGGTTAACTGAACTTCGAGCACCCCTGACAGACACATGCGACAGGGAACGACGGCGAGGCTCTCGTCGCCGTCGAGGCGTCTCCGGCAGATCTACCTAGCGCAACGGAGAGAGGGCACCACCACGAACACGTGGGTGTCTCGGGGGTGAACGAAACCCAACGGAGAGGACGCTAGGTTCCTCTGAAGACGACGGCGCGTCACTGCGCTTCTGACAGAATGTTCAGACGGCGGCGACAGGCCAGGTTCCGGCGAAGCTAGCCACGGCCACAGGGCTCCTCCGGCGGCACGGCGAGCAGCTACAGCCTCCTGGCACATCCTTCGACCACCCCACTCCTCGAGCTCACACCGGAGCACACGGGAGCAGACCCCAGCCTCACCGGAACATCTCACGGCTGCGGATCTGAACCCATGTTCAGAGCACCTACACGCAGGCGCCCAAAGGCTAGTCCTTTGAGGCCATGAGCGCGACCTGGACGTGTCAAGAGCGCGTATAAACACGCCTCGACGATGCCTTGTCCACAGTGACCACGTACTCTGCACCGGCGACGAGCCGAGCGGCAGGCCACCTACTGCTAACGCGGACGAGCAACTACACGCATCTACGGGAAAAGCTGAGGGCTTGAGCTCACCTCATGGGTCACATAGCGTGCCCCAGCCCCACTGCAGAGGAAGAAGACGTCGTCGTCGACGTCGAGGAAGAAGACGGCCCGCGGCGGGGATCCACGGCGCGGGGACGTCCTGCTCCTCCTGGCACGCTCCTGAAGGGAAGAACGCACACACAAGGTCACCACGACGGCGTGAAGCCAAGGAATTGGAGAAAGACCACGAAGCGGCGGCGAATTGGTCGGAACCTCACCGGAACAGAGCGGAAACAGGACGGAGGGGGAAACCTCTCCCGGCGGCGGCGAGGGGGAAATCGCTGGGGGAACGGAACCCTAGGGGGTTCGTGCGGCTCCAGGAGGCGGCTTATATGGAGGGGTGGCCTCCAGCCACGTCGGCAGGCGTCGACGTCGATGCCCGCCCGCCGGTGTGAGAGAAGAGGGGGAGGGGACCTCTCCACGGTGGAAAGGCGACGAGTCCCCTCCCTTGGATCTTGATCGGGCGACCAGGAAGCCTCCCGCGTACCGCTTCGCTGGCGGAGGCCCAGGTGGGCTGCGGAGCTGCGGGTTGCTGGGCTGGGCCCCCAGCAAGGCTTGGAGAAAAGAGGGAAAAGGGGCTGCTGGGTCCTTTTTCCATTTACAAAAAACAGAAAAAGGAAAAGGGTTAATTCTGGATTAAATACAAGTGCAAAATTCACATAAAAATATGTAGAATTATCCTTGCATTATTCCTGAATTTCTAAAAATGGTTCGGGCATTTTTGGCAACAACAAAAGTGTGAGCTCATTTTGAATTTCAAATCCACTTTGAACTAGAGCTTCTGTTTTTTATGAAGTCAAAAATACTTTGAGGGTTTTAAAACCCTTGCAAAGGCAAAAGAAATGGCTTGGCCAAAAATTGGGATCAAGAAGAGTGAGCATGTGGCAAGGAAAATTCCATGACTGCCCTTCTTGAACCACTTTGGATGCAAAAGAAAACAACCCAACATGACTCCAATCTCAATGCCAATTTAAATCATCACATGAAATGACATAGACATTCACCATGCCAAGTTACAAGTCCAACAGAGGAAGTAAATTACATGGTATTTGCTAGCTTGCTACATGTGGGCTGTTACAACCAAATTGATCTTATTCCGGGTGCTACTCTCCCCAACTGGGCACCATATAGGACCAATACCCAAGAGACGAAGGACATTCAACAACAAGTACAAGCACTTCTGGATAAAGGGTATATTCGTGTCAGTCTTAGCCATTGTCTTGTTCCTGTTATTTTGGTTCCTAAGAAAGATGGTACATGGCGTATGTGCGTAGATTGTAGAGCTATAAACAATATCACTATTCGTTATCGCCATCCTATTCCACGTTTAGAGGATATGCTCGATGAATTGAGTGGTGCTGCTATTTTCTCTAAAATTGATTTGCGTAGTGGATACCATCCAATTAGGATGAAAGAAGGGATGAATGGAAAACTTCTTTCAAAACAAAGTTTGGGTTATATGAGTGGTTAGTTATGCCTTTTTGGTCTTACTAATGCTCCTAGTACTTTCATGAGATTAATGAACCATGTTTTGCGAGAGTTTATTGGATGTTTTGTGGTTGTGTATTTTGATGATATACTTATTTACTGCCGCACTGAATTTGAACATGCTGATCATATTCGACAAGTTTTGCAAGTGTTACGTGATGCTAAATTATATGCTAATATTGAGAACTGCACTTTTGCAAAAGATAAGGTCATATTTCCGGGATACGTTGTATCTAAGCATGGGGTAGAGGTAGATTCTTCTAAAATCGAAGCAATTCAAAATTGGCCTACTCCCATGAATGTTAGTCAAGTACGAAGTTTTCACGGCTTAGCTGGTTTTTATCGACGTTTTGTGAAAGACTTTAGTACTATTGCTGCACCGTTGAATGAGTTGACGAAGAAAGGTGTACCTTTTGTTTGGGGCGTTGCCCAAGACATTGCATTTGATGAGTTGAAACATTTGCTTACTTCTGCACCATTACTTGCATTACCTGATTTTACTAAGCAATTTGAAGTTGAATGTGATGCTAGTGGTATAGGCATTGGTGGTGTATTCATGCAAGAAGCTAGACCTATTGCTTATTTCAGGGAGAAGCTTTCTGGTGCTAGACTGAATTATCCTGTTTATGATAAATAATTGTATGCAAATGTTAGAGTTCTTGAGGTTTGGCAACATTATTTGTGGCCAAAAGAATTTATAATACATTATGATCATGAAGCTTTAAAATATGTGAAAGCTCAATCTAATTTGCATAGACGCCTAGCTAAGTGGGTTGATTTCATTGAGTCTTTTCCCTACATCATCAAGTATAAGAAAGGGAAAGATAATGTTGTTGCTGATGCTCTTTCTAGGAAGAATATGTTATTGACACATCTTGATGTTAAAATTCCTGGATTAGAGAGTTTGTGTGATTTATATGCAACTGATCATGATTTTGCTGAACCATATCGTTTATGTTTGCTTCGAAACGCATGCGACAAGTTCCATTTATATGATAGATTTTTGTTTCGAGCTAACAAACTTTGTGTTCCAGAATCGTCTGTGCGTTTGCTATTGTTCCAGGAATCACATGCATGAGGATTGATGGGTCACTTTGGGCGTGAGAAGACACTACTCATGCTTGCTGGTAATTTTTATTGTCCCAGAATGAGGCGTGATGTGGACATGTTTGTTCGGCGCTGCATTGTATGCAACACATCCAAGTCCAAGCTGAAGCCTCACGGTTTGTATACTCCACTATCGGCTCCTACCACACCTTGGGAAGATATTAATATGGATTTTGTGTTAGGATTGCCACGCACTAAACATGGTCATGATAGTATATTTGTTGTAGTGGATAGATTTTCCAAGATGGCACATTTTATTTCTTGCCATAAGAGCGACGATGCGTCGCATGTTGCTAACCTGTTTTTCAGGGAGATTGTACGCTTGCATGGAGTGCCCAAGACAATTTTTTCTGACAGAGATGTGAAGTTTGTGAGCTACTTCTGGAAGACACTTTGGGGAAAGTTGGGGACAAAGTTGATGTTCATCACTACATGTCATTCCCAAACTGATGGTCAAACAGAGGTGGTCAATAGAACATTTTCATAGTTACTGCGAGCTATGATCAAGAAAAATCTGCGCGAATGGGAGGAGCGTTTGCCACATGTGGAATTTTCTTATAACAGGGCAGTACACACTACTACTCATCTTTGTCCTTTTGAAGTAGTATATGGTTTCAAGCCTATTACACCTCTTGATTTGCTGCCTCTTCCATTGCAGGAACGAGTTAATATGGAGGCATCCAAACAAGCAGATTATGTGAAGAAGATACATGAGAGGACACGAGAGGCTATTGAGAAGCAAGGCAAGACTGTTGCTGCTGCAAGGAACTAGTCACGGAAACAAGTTCTATTTCAGCCTGGAGATATGGTTTGGGTGCATTTGCGCACAGATAGATTTCCAGGGTTGCGGAATTCCAAGTTGAAGCCGCGTGGTGCTGTTCCTTACAAGGTGTTAGCCAAGATCAATGATAATGCCTACTCGATTGATATTCCTATTTTCGAGTTTGGAGGTGCTAGCAAGATCTTCAACGTTGCTGATTTGTCACCCTGTGTTGGAGACGACCTTGGAGTGTCGAGGTCGACGCCTTTTGAAGGGGGGGGAGATGATGAGGAAATCCCTACTACTTTAGCACCTACAACAACTCCTGAAGAACCAATACTGGATAAGTCTAATGAAATCAGAATCAGAACTATTACAAGAGCTTGTGCAAAGTTACTAGAACAACAGGTGAATTATTCCTCATAGAATCTGATGTTTTCCTTAATGAGGATTTTATACTACCTAAGTCTTTGTGCATATGTGTTATCAGGTACCAAGAAGTCATGCAAGAAGGAGACATGGGACGTGGGCAAGTTGCACGAGGAGACGGTTCGCGAGAAGACGAATGGAAGGGACAACAAACTCAAGGAGTCGGACATCCGGGCTGCAAGCCGGACGACCGGAGCATCAGCCGGACCGTCTGAATAATTACGTCCCGAAGACCCGAAGAGCTGACAGCAGTCGGACCGTCCGAAGGCTACCCCGGACCGTCCGACCTCAAGCCGGACCGTCCGGACTGCACCCCGGACCGTCCGAATAATTACAACACGAGGAACCCGAGGGACCATAATTAATCGGACCGTCCGACCCTAAGCCGGACCGTCCGACCTAAGCCGGACCGTTCGACACCAGCCCGGACCGTCCGACTTATGGGTCGGACGTCCGACCTTGCACGACTGCCTGCGCGTAGAAACAGGGTTGCGGCCCTTGTATCACCGATTGGACCACCTAGCTTATAAATACAGGACCCCCTACGAGTTTTAGGGTTAGACCACGTTTTAGATAAACCCTAGTTCAGAGATTTGCTCCCAAGCATTCATCTTGAATCATCAACTTCAATTCGTATCGATCTGAAGTTTGACTACTGCCAGTTTTGTGTGATTTGTTGTTCCACACTGGGAATTAGTAGATTGCAAATTACCGTCTCGTGGTCGACGGCTACGTTGCGCAAGTGTGTGAAGTTGTGAATATCCAAAGGGTAGAGAGTTGTCGCATTGGCAACAGGGATCTAGCGAGGAGAGTTCATCGGCTGCATAGAAGTTATCTATCATCGCCCTCATATTCATCGTATGCTTACTGAGAAGATCGGGCCATCCCATATCATGCCGGAGATGACTTGTGCTCCTGGCGGCCGGGGAACCAAGTTCCAGGTCGCATTGGCGCGCAGGGCGTCGTACTCTTCCTGCATGGCCTGTCGCTAGTGAGCGTTCGCAAGGGCAGCTGAAACTGACGTGGGAACAAGCGATGGGGAAGAGACTGGGGCAGTGAGGATGTAGTCGTCGTCGTACTGCGTGTTGCGGCGAGAAATGCCCGCGCGCGGGGGTGAGCATCGGATGAGCGTGGCCGGGTTGTGAGACACCGGCTGGCACGCTCCTGGTGCTGGGCAAGGACGACGCAGGCGATGCCGGGGCTGATGCAGAACTGGACGAGCTCGACGAAGAGGTGGCCGCCGGGGCGGTCGACACCGGCGAGGCTTGTGCGGCTACAGAACCGGGTGAGTTGGACGTAGAGGCGTCTGTCGGGGTGGTCGAACCAGGCGACGCCTGTGCTGCTGCACCGGGTGAGCTCGACTGAGAGGTGGTTGCTGCGTTGACCGCCACAGAGGACGCCTGGGCTGCAGTGCCAGGTGAGGGCGCCGTTGTGGCAGTCGAGGTCACGGTCCGTGCGGAAGGAGCTGATCCGGGCGAGGGAGCCACCTGGGGTGGAGCAGTGGGCCGGCGATGAAGCGTTCCGCGGGTGTGGGGAATCCCGAGTCGTCCATGAACGGGAACTTGAGCTTGTCGAAGAAAACGTGACGGGAGAGGAGTATGCGGCCGGTGGTGGGTTCAAAGCACTTGTACCCAGCGTGATCTGTGGGGTAGCCAAGGAATACGCAAGCCCGGGATCGAGGGGAGAGTTTGTTGGGGGTGGTGGTTGTGGTGTTAGGATAACACAGGCAACCAAAGACACGTAGATGTGTGTACGTGGGAGGTTTACGGAAAAGAAGTTCATGAGGGGTTACGTGCTGACACGGCCGGCAGGGACGGATGTTGAGAAGATAAGTTGTGGTGGCGACGGCATCGGGCCAGAACTTTGTGGGCATGAAGGAGTGAAAAAGGAGGCTGCGGAGCCCCTCGGTGAGAATGCGTATGATGCGCTCGGCTTGGCCATTTTGTTGAGACGTGTAGGGGCAATTGAGGTGAAAAGTGATGCCATGAGTGGACAAAAAATGGCGGAATGCCTTGTTGTCAAATCTCATCCATTGTCAGTGTGGAAGGTGAGAATGGGCCGTTGGAATTGGGTGGCAACGTAGGCGTGGAAGGTAATCAACACCTCAAATACATCAGACTTGCGACCGAGAGGGAACGTCCACACATAGTGAGTGCAATCATCGAGGACGACCAAAAAATACTGGAATCCGGAGTTACTAAGAACTGGGGACGTCCAAACATCACAATGGATCGTATGAAAGGGAAACGGGGGAATGGCAGATGATTCACTAAAAGGAAGACGTACATGTTTGGCAAGCTGACATGCATGGCAAGTATCTGAGGTAGCTTTATTACAATGAAAATCAAAGTGGTCTAATACATTGGAGAGAGCCGCACGTCCGGGGTGGCCAAGTCTTTGGTGCCATAGGTCGGCAGTGGTAGCAACAAATGCAGTGGAAGGAGCAGCTGCGCCGGAGTGGAGAGAGTACAGATCACCGTTGGCATTACATCGGAGCACCACCGTCCTAGTGTGAAGGTCCTTAATAGAAAAACCAAAAGGGTCAAACGTCACCGAGACAAAGTTTTCACGAGTAAGAACATGAACAAAGGTTAAGTTTTTAACGAGAGAGGGAGATATGAGAACGTGACTGGGAGAGAGGGGGGCGGCGGAGGTGGAGATGGACGTGGAACCGGTGTGGGTTATGGGGAAAGAAGCACCGTTGCCAACGAGAATATGATATGGGAAGTAGGAGCGCTTAACATGCGATAGCATACCGGGGTTTGTGGCCATGTGGGATGACGCACCTGTGTCAAAGATCCAATCGCCGCAACCGGCGTAGGGCTGCTGTTGCATGGCGGCGAGGGCGTCCTGCAGCGCGCTGGTGTCCCACGGGTTTGGAGCCGCGGCCGGCGGGGGAGGCGTGGTGGGCATGCCGGCGCCGTAGGCAGTCGCCGTAAGCCCCATCGGAGGACGTGCTCCGAGCAGACCGGCGGTCGGGGGTCGCGCCGTCATAGGCCAGGCATGAAACAGGCTTGTCCAAGGATTAACGCCGGCGGTGCTCTAGGTGGGGTCGCGTGGCAGTGGCGCGGAGGAAGAGGATGGGCCGTGCAGCGGCTGAGACTCAGTCGGGCCTCCATGGCCGCCACCGCGTGAACCGTCGCCCTTGCCGTGTCCGCCGGTTCCACTGGACTCCAGAGGGGGGGTTGGGGCGGTGGAGTCGGGCGGGTAGTGTTGGAAGGAGTCGGGCGGCCGGCGTAGAGCGTCTTGGCCGACTCGTGGGCGGTGGCATGATCGATACGGCGCTCTTCCTTCAGAAGGTACGTCCGCACCTGCAGGAACATCGGCAGCTTGTTATCCTCGTACGTCATTGTACAGATGGTGTGCACGTACTTGTTGGAGAGCCCGCGAAGCATGTTGGAGACGAGGCCACGGTCGGTCACCGCCATCCCGCAGTCGAAGAGTGTGTCGACAAGGGTCTGGAGGCGGGTGAAGTAGTCGGTGATGGAGAGCTCGTTTTGATGCAGACCGTGAAACTCCTCCAAAGCGAGGATGCCCTGCTGATTCCGGTTGAAGAGAAAGAGATGCCGGAGCACCGTCCAGAGTGTGTACGTCGTGGGGTTCCGGTGATTTACCGCGCTCCTAACGGAGGCGGAGATGGAGCCGAGAAGCCACCGGATGATGCGCCAGTCGATTTGCATCCAGACGGCGTCGGTGAGCCGGTTCTGGGCGTCGACGGTGCCATCGACGTGGTCTTGCAGGTTGTAGGACATGAGAAGGGCATGGAAGAAGGAGCTCCAGGTGTTGTAGTTCGGGGGGTGCAGCTCTAGAGTAACGGGCATGGCGGAGGCGATGTTGAGAGAGAGGATGAGGTGGAGAGGCACGGAGGGGCTGGCGGAGGGTGGATCGCCAAAGGGATTGGAGCCGGAGCCGGCGGAGTAGAGGTTAGAGAGATCCATCGAGGAGCGGAAGCGAGGAATAAGGAGATCATGGAAGTATCTGATACCATGTACAAGCGGAGGAGAAAGAATAGGATCGAACACACAATATTGCATTGATCTGGTGCTCATATAGAACCCCCGCACACCCCCCCCCCGCGTCGTCCGCCTCGGGCGACTCGGGGGTGATTCCTCCGCCGCCGTCCCAACCCCTCCCCTGCGCCTCCTCCCCGCGCCGCCGCGGGCGCTCGCCGTCTCTCCAGCAGCTGCGCCTTCGCCGGCCATGGTCTTTTTAGGTGGTTCACTGTATATATATATCTATGGCTAGGTCAATTGCCTCCCCTCCTACCTTATCCACGGCGGCGAACATTGTCTTTTGTACTCCCCCTGTTTTCCAGTCTACTTCTTCTCTTAGATCCGTCTTCTCTCCCCAACCAGATCCTTCCCCTGGAAATAGATTGCGCGTGCGGCTGCTTGGCAAGGATGCAGCCCATCCTGGAGACCAGTATTTTTTCTGAAGGGTTGGTTCTGAACCAGAGGCAACGGCAGCGCGCCTTCCGTTCTCTTCTATATCCAAGTCGAGGTTTCTGGGCTCCACTCGTTAATTAGATGACCGCGGATGATATCAACGATGCATGGGTATGTTTTCTTTTCATGTAGATGTGCATTCTTTTTCATGTGATCTACCTGTTTTATTTTGTTCTTATTTTTGTTTTTGTTATTTTCCTTGCAGAAATTTCCACCTTCACTACTGGAAAAACATAATTTGCCGTCAGCTTTTGGCTTTGCCGTCAGCATTTTTACGGGACCGACGGCAAAAGGACTATGCCCTCGGCCAAAAAAAATGCTGACGGCATAGAGGATCGTTGCCGTCAGCTCTATCGAAGCCGTCATGCAGCTGACGGAAAAGGAACAAAAGACCGACGGCATAGGGCGGCTGACGGCATAGGGAGCATCCCTGGCCCACGTTCGAGCACTACTTAACGGAAGCCGACTATGCCGTCAGCAAAGCCTAACGGATATCTTTGCCGTCAGTTGGCTGACGGGATAGCCGATGGTTATCCCCCCGTGGACATGATCTAGCCGGCCCCAGTTCTCTTCTCTCTCACCTCTCGCATCTGCTATTCCGACCCGCCGCCGCAGTCGACCCGCGCCCTCCCCAACTCGCCGTCGCCGCCCCGCGCCAGCCCCGCCCCGACCACCCGCCTCGCCCCGCACCAGGCCCGCACCGACCCGCCGCCATCGCCCCGCCCCCGAGGCATCGCCCGAGGCCTCCTCGCCCCACCCGCCGCATCCGTTGTCGCCGTCCCTGCCCCCACCGCCGTTGCCCAGCCAGCCGTCCCCTCCTCGATAAGACAACTCCCTCTCCTCTCTTCCTTCACTCCTCTCTCTTCCTCCCTCGATCTCTGACCACCCAAGATCCACAGGTCCGCCGTGCCACTGTCCGTCTGTCGCGTCGTCGACGGTGACCCGCATCGTGTCTCCCCCGCGCCGCCGCCCATCCGTGAGCCGCAGAAGACGGCCGTAGGCCTGCCGTCGTCATAGTCAGGTGAGTACTGACCTCCTCTATTTTTTTGAAATTTTTAGTTACTAGGAAAATTTGTATCAAGCGACCATTAGTTGTGCACTTTTGATTTGTGAGATTGAATTGATCCAAGCAAACATTTTAATTGCCAAATAAAAATGGAAAGGATCAAGGCGGGGCCAGGATAATTTCTTTAGTTTACACCTATAAACATGCCTCTTTGGGTAGTCTAGAAGAAAAAAAGTAGGAGAGGCCGGAAAGGATCAAGGAGGGACTATTGGGAACAATGTAATGAAGATACTGCCAACAACTTCATTTTTGTGTAGTGGGAGAACTAATTGTAATTGTGCAAATAATCCGAAGACCTCAGTGCCGATATTTCAGCATGACTCCTAAAGCTGAATGTAGAAAATAAACAACATTTGAACATGGTTGTTGAGATAATGCTGGGACATAGGTATATCTAAAATTTTCTTGGTATTACCACCTGAACCGGATAGTAGTGGACAGCAAGCGAGGAGGGCCGACCCGACCCGAACCCCAGGGGAGGGAGAGGGCCTTTTTGGAAGAAGTTAGAATTAGTTAGCTTAATTATGTTAGTATTACTTTGAAAAATAATAGTAATTTTGTTAATCATGTCATCTCCTCCTCCCCCTTTATATTGCTCTGTTCCGGCCTTCATGCCGATGACACTATCTAGCTAGGTAGTTTTAGTATTGAAATGCAAAGTCTTTGCGTAACCAATTCAAAAGGGTTACGGTTATAAATATGCATGCATTTTCATATTTATAACGGTGATTCTTTTGAATTGTCCAACGTCATCCATGGACAGCCCGGGTATGTGTAGATTGGGTCGTTTCCCATGCTTTGCACCAGATCCGATGCAGAGTTTCGACAGCGCCTCCTTGTTGTTCTACGGGTACACATCCTCTCGTTTAGTTGCCGAGACATGTATCAGGAGAACAAACGGGGAGGTGCTGCCAAAATTTTGCGTTGGATCGGGAGCAGAGCATGGGAAACGACCCAATCTACACATACTCGGGTGGAATTAGGACCCATCTTTACCTAGTAGATGGTAGGTGTGCATATCGTCCATCCCAATGTATTAACCATAATTAAAAAATGGCCATAATTAATTTGACATACTTGATGAACTGATAATTTATATTATTTATATGTGGATACTATATAGCTAGCTTGCCAGAATGACTGATCGTGAATGGATGTACACTGGTCACCCTAGTCAAAGAGAGATGACCGATGAATGGTTGAGCAAAACCAATGAATTCCTGCAAATGGCATTTTCTAAAGGCCAGCTAAAAACATGGTGCCTCTGCACTAAGTGTAAGAATTATTCGTGACAGACAAAGGATGTAACGGGTAAACACCTGCAGATGCGTGGTTTTACTCCCGGCTATACCTTGTGGACATTTCATGGTGAGTCGGCCCAACGTAATAGAGACGAGGTGTTGGTTGGCGCACCGACGATTATGGTACAAGGATTGAAGACATGGTGAATGGCTTTGATGATGCTCGGAACAAGGACGAAGAGATGGAGGAATCCGCGAAGGCCTTCTATGCCATGTTGGAGTCTTCAAAACGTCCTCTTCACGAGCACACTAAGATTTCTCAGCTAGATGCCATCGCACAAGTAATGGCTCTGAAAGCCCAATTCAACATTGGTAGAGACCTATTTGACTTAATGATGACCCTATTTGGGCGCTTTCTACCCGAAGGTCATATTATGCCTTCAAACCTATACGAGTCAGACAAAATCCTTAGTGCACTCAAGATGTCGTATGAGCAGATACATGCTTGTGAGAAAGGATGTGCCTTATTTAGCAAAGAGTATGCGGACGAAACATATTTTCCATTTTGCAGGTCCTCCAGATATGTTGAGGTAGAAAACGGTGAAGGTGAGAAGACGCAGAGAAAAATCCCCGTGAGCGTTCTACGGTATCTGCCAATCCTACCAAGACTTCAATGACTTTACATGCTCGAAGAAACAACAAAACAGATGACATGGCACAAACATGGAATTAGGAAAGAATTAGATGAAAACGGAGAGCCAATGTTGGTACACCCTTCAGATGGTGACGCATGGAAGGCATTCGATCGTAAAAATAAGAAAAAAGCTAAAGATCCAAGGAATTGTCGAATCGCCATCGGCCTCGATGGGTTCAATCCTTTTGGTATGAAGGCTACCCAAGATAGTTGCTGGCCTGTATTTGTCATTCCCCTCAGTCTTCCACCATCATCCATTATGCGAAGAAAGCACATCTTTCTGACGTTGATAGTTCTAGGGCCGAACTATCCGGGGAAGAATATGAGTGTTTACATGCAACCACTGATGGATGTCTTGAAAGAAGCTTGGGTTAATGGGGTCAAGACATACGACGCAGCTATGAAAGAGAACTTTCAAATGTATGTTTGGTACCAATACGCGTTGCATGATCTGCCGCCTTTTCGCTTTTCGTTGCGTGGTGTGTGCATGTAAGATTCCCATGCCCACAATGCAAGGCAGCTCTTAAGTTTCATTGGTTGCCGGCAGGTGGCCAGTATTCCTTCTTTGACTTGCATAGACAGTTCTTGCCTTTGGACCATTATTCAGAAATGACAAGAAGAATTTCACGAAAGGTAAAGCTGTCAAACACTCGGCACCACCTGCGTTGACGGGCGCACAAATACATGAACAATTAAAATCTATGGAGCCTGATCCAGACCGTCCAGGGTATTTCTTAGGTTATAATGAGGAACACGCCTGGACCCACAAGCCATGCATCTGGGATCTCCCCTACTTCAAAGACCTCTTACTTGCACACAACAATTACCTGATGCACACTGAAAAGAATATCGCCGAAGCCCTTCTTGGCACATTTTTCGGCACTGATGAGGGAAAAGATAATACAAAGGCTAGAGTTGACTAGGAGACTCTGTGTGATAGGAAATCCCTAAACATGAGACAACTGAAAGGAAGGAAAAATTGGTCCAAACCACCTGCCTGGTACGATCTTGAGAAGGGAGCAATCAGTGAAATCCTTTTGTGGGCGCAAAAAAAGTTGTTGTTCCCCGATGGGTATGCTGCGAATCTAGCGAGGGGACTGAGCATTGAAAAATTTGAAATATTTTGGGCTCAAGAGTCATGATTGGCACATATTGCTTGAGCGGATAATGTCGGTGATGTTGCGCAACTATATCCCTGAGGCTGAATGGCTAGTATTGGCAGAGTTGAGCTATTTCTTCCGTGTTCTTTGTGCTAAAGAGTTTTCGGGTGCCGTGATAGATGAAATGGAAGAGATGGCGCCTGAGTTGCTCTTCAAGTTAGAGAAGATGTTTCGACCGGGCTTCTTTAATCCGATGCAACACATGATTTTTCCACCGGGCAAGATTGGGTGGCCCTGTGCAAAATCGTTGGTGCTACGCAACAGAAAGAATGCAGAAGACACTTCGAGCAAAATGTAAAAAATAAACGTAGAATTGAAGCATCGATGGTCGAGGCGTTCATTACCGAGGAGGCGGCAAACTTCGTAACAACACACTATGATGCCACTATTCACAGCTTACACAATCCAAAGCCTCGGTACAATGTTGGCGACCCCAAATGAAATGAATCCAATATCAGCCTCCTCAAAGGGAAGCTCGCACCTTCTGGTGTGGGAAAACCAAAGTTGTTGTGCGTCGAGGAGTGGCGCACACTAAAATGTATATATTGAACAACTTAACAGAAGTTCGGTCGTACATCGAGTAAGTGCTCGGTACATTGTTTTGCAACTTTTAACAAGTTTTGTGTCTAACAACTGTTATTAATTGATACAGAGGATATGTCGCACAATTCTCGAATGGCGTGGCAATCGAAAAAGAATCCATTCTCGAGTATGAACTTCTTGAAAAGACAGGAGGCGGCTATCCCGGTTTCATCTCTTGGTTCAAGAAAACGGTACCTCCCCTATATATATAATAGGTGATTTCCTTTGTTGCTATTACTTGTGAGTAACACACAAAATCTTTTCTTAACTTCTAGGCTAATTCAGATGAGCAAGTCGACGATGAATTGAGACAGATAGATAATGGTTTTGACTTTAAGGTTCGTACATTTTAGAATTACGACATCAACGGGTATCGCTTTCGTACTGCTAGCAAAGAGCTTTCAATGCCCGGTCGAAAAACAACCAATTCCGGTGTCTCTTCTATAGGCGAGGGAGGTGTCGAGTATTATGGAAGACTTCAAGAAGTATACGAACTTCATTATTATGGTGAAAATTCTCCGAACGTTGTTGTGTTCAACCGTCATTGGTTCGATCCTACTAAGACAAGACGGACTCATGAACATGTAGGGCTAGTCGAAATTCGACAAGACAGGCAGTTAAGCGGTGCCGATGTCTATATTGTGGCTCAACAGGCCACCCAAGTTTTCTATCTGCCATACAATCATCAAAGTGTTAAGAACCTGGATGGTTGGTATGTCGTGTATGATGTGCCGGTACAGCTTAGACCACCTCCCCCAAATGAAGACGATTATGAACCTCAAATTGACCCAATAACATATGATGGAGAATTCTTCCAAGAATCACGTGTGTGTGAAACGTCGTCTCCGCAACTGCTCTACGTCCACCCTGAACACGGAGGAACAAGAACCACGTGATGATGAGGAAGAAGTGGAAGTAGAAGAGGTTACCAATGCGGATGAGCTAGCAATGCTTGATCGGTTACAAAAAGGCCTTCTACATGATGTCCCTGAACCCGATGACGATGTCATTCATGATGACACGTGTGATACTAATGATGATTATGCTTCAATTGACAATAGAAGAATGTAACTAAGGAATGTACGTACCTCCATGTAGTCGGTATTATCAGGGTAAAGCTTTCGACATTCAGCCTTTGTCTTCAGCTCATTTTTCTTGGCGTACCAATCTCGAACGGCCTGAACCCGCATCTCGTGCCTCGTGTTATTCAATAACCTCTTGCACTCTTTCTCGAGGTTCTTCTTGGCTGCCTCCTCTATCCCCTCCTCGACCCTATGGTAACTCTACAATTATGCCATATAGATGCACAGATGAGTAGGAAATAACAAGATATAACATTGTATACTTTTTATTGGGTAAAATAATAGTTACCCAATATCAGCCAACACCTTGTCGGCCACGCTCGCGCAAAGAACACCATTCACGTGTGTGTTTTCTGGGAGCCGAACAGCTTGGTAGTGCTCCAACTTGAGTCTTGGCTCGGGAACCATACCCTCACCGGTCAACTGCACTATCCCAGGAAAGTGCTCCCTAAGAAAAGCACCAAGGAGGCAGTTTGGATTCCGAGTATCCTCCGGGTAATTCCACCCCCTACATAATGAGAAGGCAAAGACATTAGCTACTTAGTGAAACATAATGATATAAGGTACACAATATATATCAACTTACTTCTCTCCATCTGGCGCAATCAACACCCTATGCTGGAACTCCAATCGGTCCGAAACTCGTGTCATACCATGTTGGTAGACCGACTTGCTGGCAAACGGGCTCTGCCTCTCTCCCGCAGCCTCCGCCTCAACCCCCTTGCCTTCCCCCCAACTCCCCCACTCCTTGTTTGCGGTTGTCCGCTCCTGGACGGGAGGATCCTGCATCGGTGTCGGCTCCTGGATGGGAGGATCCCGTACCGGTAACACCCTCGTCTGCAGGGGTGAAGTGGCTGAGACTGAAGTAGCTGAGGGTGGTGGCGACTGGCTCCTATCAGCCTTCCTCCATCTCCCGCGACCACCTCCTTTGCCTCTCTTTTTCCCCCTCCTCTCCCACGGCCAGGCTCCTCGGCAAAGATCTTCAACAAATCTCTCTGTAGCTGCCTAGGTGCTATCCTCAACTTATCCCCGCCTGCCATGTCTCACCACCTGCAACAATAAATAGTTAAATAATTAGTACAAATTCAAGGACAATAATTAAATGAACACTAATAAATACATGAATAATTAAACGAAGAATTGAATAATTAAACAACAATGTTTGGATGCATACAAAGTACTAATAGTCGGGATCATCTGTCTCTTCTCTTATTAATTAGTTTTGTTAGGGCTAGTTAGGTGTATTTAGTTACAATACTTAGTTTCATTCTTCATTAACTTACATTCATAGGTTCCCCCGAGATGGTTGGCCGATAAGATGGATTGTTGGGAGATGATAGTGGACAAGTGGTGCACAGAGGCTTGGTTGACCACCCACCATGTGGCCAAGGAGCGTCGTGCCCAATTAGTTGGTGTGCCACACCACCAAGGCAATCCCAACATCAAGCAATACGCCAAAAATGGGTATGTGTGCCTTGTTTTATTTCATCATTAATTCATTTGTGCATGGTTTTTGTTGCACTAATTCTTTGCCTTTTCTTGTAGGCCAAACACCATAACCAGTCTGAGCCTCAGGGATACGCCGCGTTTGGCATGGCCCATAAGGGCTCGTACAAGACAGAGACACCATATTCTGAGGTGGACGGGCGGTCGGCGTACACAAGCCAGTCCTCCTACAACAAGATGACGGCTTATTCTGAGGTGGTCAAACAGCTGCGCGGGCCTGACTTTGACCCGAGCCTGAATCCTATGGATGCGGAGGCGTTCACAATCTCTGGTGGAGGTAAGAGTCACGACACGATGGCCATGTGTGATGGCTTCGTCCCTATCACTGAGACTCTGTCTCAGATCAAGGCGAGGCAAACGAGCTCGGCTCGTGTAATACGGCAACGCGCGAGGCCAGTTGATCTAGCCATCGATGTTAGTTTTCCTTCATTATTATTTCGTTCATTTGTCCCTGGATGGATGATGACAATTCCTTCTGAGGAGTGTTTGCAAGCCGCACTTGAGAAGCAGAGGGAGGCCACCAGACTCTTGTTGGAGGAGAGGGACCGAAATAAACAGAGATTGCTTGAGGAGGAGAGGGCACGCAATAATGCCCATGTGAAGCCCATGCACGACTTCGTTGCGGTAAGTCAGTTGTGTGAGAAGCAAGGCTATGTGTGAGAAGCAAGGCTATTTCTTTGAATCCTCGAAAACTAATTTGCAGGCTATGTGTGAGAAGCAAGGTTTTCCGCCCCCTCCACTGATGCCTTCTTCGGTGGGAACGATGAGTTCCCTTTCAATGACCAACCTTGCACCATCTTATACCATTGTTTGTCTCCGTGCTAACCACATATTTTAACTCATCTTGCCTTGTTGCAGCTTCATTCCAGAGTTGCATCGCACGATGCAGGAACTTCTCCTAGTGAGATCCCTTCCAACCCTATGACCAACCGAGATGGTGCTTCTTCTCCGTGACTTGGCCTTCGGTAAGTTATTCCTCTCCTTATTATTCTTATTGTTGGTTAGCTCAATTTAGATTATTTCATGCTTTAGTTAGCTTAGTAAATGCTAGTTAGGCAAAAAATCACATACTTACCTCAAAAATGATATAGATTTGGCTTATTTGGTACAAACATGAAATAATTACTTGATAACACAAAAAATAGCATAATTAGTTGATATTAGAGCTCAAAAATGACATAATTAGTTTATAAAGCTTAAAAAGAAAAAAAAGTAGAGAAGAACAAAGAAGAGATGAAGAAAGAAGAGAAGAAGAAAGAGGAGAAAAATATAGAATAAGAAGAACAAATCTTCCTATTGTTCCTTTTTCTCTTCTTTCTTTTTCTCCCTCTTCTTCTTCTTCTCATTGTTCTTTTTCTAATTGCTTAGCTTAATTTGAATTACTTCTTTCTTATTGTATTCTTGCATTATGCAGATTTTGAACTTGTGATATGGATGGATGCTCCTCTTCTTAGCAGCATGGCATATGGATGGATGCTCGAGCACTCTTTTCATGTAGTCTTAGATGAACTTGTGATGCATTTGTAATGCACTTGTGATGCTTTTGTTGTTTGCACTTGTGATAATTTGTGATGCAATTGTGATACTTTGTATATATTGTGGTGATTTGCACTTTGTGATGAACTTTGGTGTTGTTTAGGTCCAAAAGATGCACTTGTGGTGCTGTTATACATTGTTGTTTGTATATACATTTTGCAAATGCTGGGAATTAACAGAAAACAAATATAAAAAAACAGTGATATTCTTTGACGTCACCTCATGGATGGGAAAGCCTATGCCGTCGGTGGGTTGACGGCAAAGGTGGACATGTGGCAGCAGCATGTGTAACCTGGCAACTGGAGAACGTCCATGTTTGCCCAAGTTTTCGGCTTTGCCGTCAACTAGCCTGCCGAGCTGACGGCAAAGACTGGACCCACATGTCAGACGTGATAACAGGTCTGCCACGTATGGCCCACCAGGCAGAACCTTTGCCGTCAGCCGATGGGCGTGCTGACGTCAACGCCCGTCGTTAACCCCCTAACGGGCCTCGGCTTGTGCCGTTTCCGTCAAGGTGCTTTGTCGTTCGCTGATGGCGATGAAGTTAATAGGTTTAGTTGGGTTGCCTTCCCTGTTAACCGCGCCAATAAACGATTCTTGATAACCCACAAGTCTAGGGGATCAATTGTAGCTTTTCTATAAATAAGGATGTCGATCCCAACGAGGAGCAGAAGGTGCTGATAAGTGACACTGGATAAGGAAAGGCTGCACACACTCAAAGGTAAATATTTAGGGGATTTTGGTTTAAGCAACAGAAAAGTAAAAGACAAGCAAAGTAAACAGGGTAACTGAGGAGTAGCAAGTGGCCCAATCCTTTCACAAGGATAAGCCTAGGAACTAAACTTATAAAAGCTAAAGCGTTCTCGAGAACACACGGGAGAGATAGCCAAGTTACTTTCACCATACTCCGCCAAGTAATATGTATTGTGTTGATAAGTGTCGGTGGATGGATCAATGCTAGTACACCTTCTAGACTAATATAAGTGTACTCTTATGATTACACACCTTGCAAGCATCCGCAAATATAAGGTAGTAATTAAGGCATAAGCCTAACCACAGCATTACGATCAAGGATCCATAATTCCCTTGTGCAAAAGTGTGCGAACTGGGGTTCAGGTTTCTGTCACTCCGGCAACACACCATAAGCATCCTTTGTGCACAATCTATTCCTCTAGGCCCATGAAAGGTGAAGTGTTAAGTGTTCGACTCACATAACACCACTAGAGAAATAACAACACAACTTAAGTATCAAACAACACATAATACTTCGACATCATATGACTACTAACAACTAGACTTCTCCCATGTTCTCAAGAACTAAAGTAACTACTCACAAGACATAAAAGAGATCATGATCAGAGGTGATAGATGGGTGGCAAACAATCTGGACACAATGATATTTCTCCAACAAAACTCAATAGCATTCACCACAAAGTAGTAATCAACACCAACAGAGTAGAGAGGATAGATAGTACGGATTACAACACAAGTTGAAATTGTGAGATGAGATGGGATGGAGATGGAGATGGTGCTGATGTTGGGGATGATGTTGATGATGATCTTGATGATGCCCGTGACGATGACGATGATGACGGCGACGATCTCCCCTTCCGAGAGGTGATCTCCCTGGCGGAATATGCCCGCCGGAGAGCCCTTTTCTTCTCTGTAGGTTTCCGCCCCGTGGCGGCAGCGAAACACGGAAACTCTTCTCTTCTTAGGGTTTTCACCCCAGGGGGGTTCTATAGGCGAGAGGGGGCACCGAGGGGGGCCACCAGGCATCCAGGAGGGTGCCTGGCGCAGCCAGGAGGGGGGCCGCGCCAAGCACCCTTCTGGCTGCCTGGTGGGTCCCCTCACCTCCATCCTCGGTGATCCCTAGTCAATCTTCGTAAAAATACTCCTCGTAAATTTTCATCGCACTTGGACTTGATCTGGTTCGGCAACTTGGTGTCCACTTTTCACCGCTGAATTCTGGTTCTGCTGCTTCGGCACCAAAAGTTGTAAACTGTGTAAAACAAGCCAAAACAACATAAGAACAATACTTTAAAGTGGAATATATCAATGAATAGGATGAAATTACAATATAAAATAGTGATGCATTTTGGACGTATCAACTCCCCCAAGCCTAGACCTCGCTTGTCCCCAAGCGATTGCTGAGCTCGGTAAACCTGTCCACAAGTTTAGAGAGTGAAGTGTCGATAAAAGAATACGGACAAGAAGCATCAAGATTTCTCACCAAACCGAAGCATCCTCAACAGAAACCTCAACTCATAAGGTCCTTATGAGAAAGTAGTAACAATTATAACAAAGTAGGACCTGTAAAACTCATCAAATCATGGCAGACATAGCCTTGGTCAAGGAACAACTGATAACTTTTACTTTTGCTCTTTTCACTTATAATGGAACCAGTTGAAGCTTTGGAAATAACATGTTATTAGTCAAGAAGTGCACATGTTAACACAAAGGAAGATGTTTACTCAGCATAAGCTTTTGCAAACAACTCACTTCTCAAAAGATAATGTCAACAAAGATGTAATATGCTGACTTTCAATGCAGCTTTGTATGCAAGAATATTTATTAACATCAAGTGTCTATTCTCTCTCAAGAAGGAAGGAAGTAGGAAGGATTGACTCAGCACAAAATAAAGGATAAACCCTGTGCAAAAGGGTAAGCAGGGAAAACTCATGTGCCATCTCTAGATCAAACAGAATAAAAACAGACTTTTGGGAGGTGCATGATCCGTCAACGACTGCTTATAGATAACTCACTCACTTCATGATTTGGAAAAGTTTCGAGGAACGACTCCCATGTGGGGAGGATGACATCCCCTTAAATTCCTTTGTTTATCACTCATAAATGGGCGAAGGAACTTGTGTGTTAGTATTTATCTTTTACGAGCTGGGCACTCATGCCAGTCCCTTCTCGTATTAGGGGTTTGCAGATTAGGCATGCAATCCCAAGATAAAACTTGTCCAAATTAAGAAGATCATGGGTTACCCACCACTTCCTCATGAGCTGAATCAGTGGCACAAAACAGAAGATTTTGAACATCTAGAGATAGCACACAAATTATATACTTTAGGAGTGGTAGTGGAATACCACAAATAGGAAGGTATGGTGGACTCAAGTGGAAGATGTTGGTTTCAAGGTATGGAAGTACAAGCAGAATTCCGCTTAGTACAGAGTTTTGGCTAGCAAGGCTTTGAGAGACCAGACAATTGATGACAACTTAGATGCAAGCAATACAAAGCATAAACATTAACACTAGCATGAAACATCAAGTTGTCTTCCTTGTCAACATAACACTTCAAGCATAATAACACAAAGGTTTTGGCTATGTCGCTACTTTGAGAAAAACATGCTTGTTGTTATGACCAAAGCTATACTTGCCAAGATTTAAATAAAGTTTTCGAAGCCATACCTGATATAAGGTCAATACTCCCCATAAGAATCAGCTCATAATGTCGATTGCGTGAAGAGAATACCGAGTGCAGCGAAGAAACCAATAGACTTCTCCTTAGTATTCCTTCATAGACAACCCCACACTCACGGATACAAAGCTCTCCACAAAAGGAGTGATAGACCTCAAAGCAACACCTATTTCATAAAGTAACTTCCCTAGACATGATACGACTCTACTTGACTCCTAAAGACAAAGATAAAGATAAAGATACCCGGCACTCCCCCAAGCTTGGAACAAGCTAAGGGGATGCCATTACCCGAGGATATTTAATCCTCATCTTGTTGTGGTTGTTTCTTCAGATCCCTGATGACACGACGAAGGGTTCGGTTCTCTGACTCCAAGACTTCCACTTGTACTTTTAGTACATAGAAATCTTCAAAGAGTTGGTTGGTGATGCGGTAGGCCTCGGAGATGGTGGAAAGCTTCCGTTGATCTTCAAGTGAAGTGGAGGGCCCTAAAAGGTTAAGAGAAAGATCATATTGAGGTTGGACAGATCCCACCATGATGGGATTTCTTGGACCTCCTTATTGTTGGGAAGTGATAGTCTTGACTTCCTCTCTCACGGAGCGCTCCATCTCCGCTTGTGATGCGGCAATTTCTTCTTCGGTAACCCAATCAACGTGCTTCCATTGATTAAGATCCTTCTGGACTTGACGTAGACGCCATCCCAAGAAGTCCTCTCCGCTCGAACCACAAGAATACATCTCTAGGAACAGCTTTTCACCCTGGCAGAAATAGACCGAGAAAGAAATACGGTGTCGGGACTATCCGGGAAAATATATAGCAAACATTTCTGCAACAGAAGGAAGGTTTCAAGCCTAGGTGGAGTCGGAGTCGGAGTCCAGGGCACCCAGGAGGCCTCCTGGGCCCCCTGGAGCTCCTCTCCGGCTCCACTCGGGCTTGGAATTTTCCTAATTTTGCAAAAACTTTGAAAAGTAAACTTTTATTGACGTTCGCGATGTTTCCTTACCGTAATACATACCTTTTCTTATTCTGCTCGTGCCGGAGTCTGAAACTGGGCTGCGACATGCTCTTCATGAGTTCTTGTATATATCATGTTTGCATCCACATTGATTGGATCACCTGCCATATAATGTTTGAGTCTTTGTCCATTCACGACTTGAGGTTTGGTGCCTTCGAAATTATTGATCTTGATTGCACCAGACCGATATACTTCTTCGATATGAAATGGTCCTTCCCATCTGGAAAGTAGTTTACCTGGAGAAAACCTGAAACGAGATCTAAACAACAAAACTTTATCACCAACATTAAATTCACGTTTCAGAATTCTTTTATCGTGCCACTTCTTTACCTTTTCCTTGAACATTTTAGCGCTCTCGTAAGCTTCACTCCTCCACTCATCTAGAGAAGTCAAGTTCATGAGACGCTTTTCACTAGCTAACTTTGGGTCAGCATTTAGATCTCTGACAGCCCAGAAAGCCTTGTGCTCTCACTCTAAGGGTAAATGGCAAGCCTTGCCATAGACCATTTTATACGGAGACATGCCCATGGGGTTTTTGTAAGCAGTTCTATACGCCCACAAAGAATCTCCTAACTTCTTTGACCAGTCCTTTCTAGAACTGTTTACTGTCTTCTGTAAGATCAACTTGATCTCCCTATTGGTGAGCTCAACTTGCCCACTAGTTTGAGGGTGGTACGGTGGTGCAATCCTATGATTGACATAGTACTTGGCTAGAGCTTTCCTAAAAGCTCCATCCGTGAAGTGTGACCCTCCATCTGTTATGAGGTACCTTGGTACTCCAAACCTAGGAAAAATTACATCCTTGAGCATTTTCAAAGATGTCTTGTGATCAACACTCTCAGTGGGGATTGCTTCAACCCACTTGGTTACATAATCAACAACAACTAAGATGTGTGTGTACTTGTGTGAAGCAGGAAAAGGACCCATAAAATCAAAACCCCAGCAATCGAAAGGCTCGATCACTAGTGAGTAATTCATAGGCATCTCATTTCTCCTGCTAATGTTACCAACTCTCTGACACTTATCACAAGACAGAACGTACCTTCGGGCGTCCTTAAAAAGAGTAGGCCAATAAAAACCTGATTGTAAAACTTTATGTGCAGTCCTTTCACCGGCATGATGTCCTCCATAGGGACTATCATGACATTGTCGAAGAATTTCCTGCTGCTCGTGCTCCGGTATACACCTTCTTACGATCCCGTCCGCACCTTCTTTGAAAAGATGTGGGTCATCCCAAAATTAGTGCCTCAAATCCGTGAAGAATTTCTTCCTGTGCTGAAATGTAAAACCTGGAGGCAAATACTTTGCAACGATAAAATTAGCATAATCTGCAAACCAAGGGTCGGAATGAGATTGTACTTTTACAACAGCAAGTTGTTCATATGGAAAACTGTCGTTGACTGGAATAGGATCGTGCGGGATATCTTCCATTCTTGAAAGATTATCCGCCACCGGATTGTCTCCTCCTTTTCTATCGATAATATGCAAATCAAATTCTTGAAGAAGGAGTACCCATCTAATGAGTCTTGGTTTGGCGTCCTTTTTCTGCATAAGATACTTAATGGCAGCATGGTCAGTATGAATAATAACTTTAGAATCAACAAGCAAACACCACTGCCAAGAATTCCTTCTCGGTAGTAGCATAATTCTTTTGAGCACTATCAAGTGTCTTGCTGGCATAGTGGATGACATTCAGCTTCTTGTCAACCCTTTGTCCTAAAACAGCTCCAACAGCAAAATCACTATCATCACACATAATTTCAAAGGGCAAATTCCAGTCAGGTGGTTGTACTATAGGAGCGATTATCAAGGCTTTCTTAAGAACTTCAAAAGCTTCCTTACAATCTTCATCAAATACAAAAGGAGAATCCTTCTGGAGAAGATTGGTAAGGGGTCTCGAGGTCTTAGAAAAGTCCTTGATAAATCTTCTATAGAAACCAGCATGACCTAGAAAACTACGAATACCTTTGATGTCCCTTGGATAGGGCATCCTTTCAATAGCTTCAATTTTTTCCTTGTCCACTTCTATTCCCCTTTCGGAAATCTTGTGTCCAAGAACTATCCCTTCGTTAACCATGAAATGGCACTTCTCCCAATTGAGCACCAAATTCGTTTCTTCACATCTCTGCAAAACTTTATTAAGATTGTGGAGACAATGGTCAAAGGACTTTCCATAGATGGAAAAGTCGTCCATGAAAACTTCTACAATCTCCTCACAGAAACCATGAAATATTGCAGACATACACCTCTGAAAAGTAGCAGGTGCATTACACAAACCAAAAGGCATACACCTATAAGGATAAGTACCGTAAGGACACGTAAAGGTGGTCTTCTCTTGATCCGCTGTGTTAACGTGAATCTGGGAGAAGCCAGAATACCCATCAAGATAGCAGAAGTGGTTGTTTTTAGATAGCCTCTCGAGCATCTAATCAATAAAGGGCAGAGGATAATGGTCCTTCCTGGTGGCCTTGTTCAACTTCCTGAAATCAATACACATTCTATATCCAATAATAGTCCTCTGAGGTATTAGTACATTTTTCTCATTAGGAACAACAGTCATACCTCCTTTCTTAGGAACACAATGAACGGGACTTACCCACTTACTATCAGCTATAGGATAGATGATACCTGTGGCTAGAAGTTTGAGAACCTCCGTCCTAACCACGTCCTTCATCCTTGGGTTCAACCGTCGTTGATGATCAACAACTGGTTTAGCATCGGGCTCGAGATTGATAGTATGTTGGCAAATGGATGGACTAATACCCTTGAGATCATCAAGAGTATAGCCAATAGCACCTCGGTGTCTGCGGAGTGTCTCCAATAATCGCTCTTCTTCATACCCTGAAAGGTTAGAATTGATAATAACAGGATATACTTTCTTTTCATCTAAATAAGCATACTTGAGCGTATCGGGTAGTGGTTTTAGATCAAACACCGGGTCTTCTTTTGGTTGCGAGAGGATTCATAAAGGTTCAACCGGGAGGTTGTGCTTCAGGATAGGAGTTTGTCTTAAAAATATGTCTTCTAGTTCATCTCTCTCCTGCATATGTATTACATTCTCGTGGTCTTCCATAAATTGCTGCAAAGTATCATCAGGAGGAATAGCAATAGAAGCAATTTCTTCAATAATTTTTTCATTACTTGACAAGTCAGTACCACGAGGCTGCTTAGAAAACTTAGAAAAATTAAATTCATACGTCTCACCATTGAATTCAACAGAAACTTTACCTTTCTTGCAATCTATTATAGCTCCACAAGTGCTGAGGAAGGGCCTACCAAAGATAATAGGGCAAAAACTATCTTGCACTGAACCAAGTACAAGAAAGTCAGTAGGATATTTTACCTTCCCACATAGTACTTCCACATCTCTCACAATCCCAACTGGAGAGATTGTTTGTTTATTTGCAAGATGAATCGTGACATCAATGTCCTCGATATCACACGGCCGAATCTCGTGCATGATCTCTTGATAAAGTGTGAAGGGAATAGCGCTGACGCTAGATCCCAAATCACATAGCCCATAGTAATTATGATCTCCTATTTTGACAGATACGACTGGTGTACCTGAAATTGGGCCTTTGTTCTTGGCTGTGACAATGTTAGTGGAAACAGCACAAAAACTAATAGTGGATTCTTCAATATCACTGGTTACCAGATCCTTGACCATTGCAACTTGAGGCTTGACCTTGATCATGTCCTCAGGTTCGTCAGTGGTCCTTCCGTTTTTGTTTAGAATACCTGTAACAAAAGAGTGCTCCTTTATCCTTCAGGGATAAGGAGGCTGTTCATACACAACTTCAGGTAAAACAGGATCAGTAACATTAATCTCAATAGGTGACTCCTTGAAAAGTTTATGATGTTGACTCTCCTTCTCCTTAGAAGAATCAATATGAGAAGCAAAGTCCTTGCAAAAGTCAACCGTTAGCTGGGAATCAAGATCAATTTTAGAGCAAAAGGTATTAAAGTAATCGGTCTTCACATAACTCTCAATGTAGTCATGCTCATAGTTTATAGCGGGTTCAATACCTTTATCAATTTCCCAGTCTTCAGTGTTCTTCTGGGTCCTTTCTATAAGATCCCATTTTTCTTCCATACTTCTGGTCTGGAATACCCCGCTAGAGGAGGCATCCAACATCTCCCTGTCCTGACGAGAAAGCATGGCATAAAAAAATTTAAGTATAATTTCCTTGGGGAGCTCATGGTTTGGGCATTTGAGCATCAGGGACTTCAGTCTCCCCCAAGCTTGAGCGATGCTCTCTCCGTCGCGAGACCAAAAGTTGTAGATGTAGTTCCTGTCTTGGTGAATTTCACGAAGAGGATAAAAATTTGCATAAAAGAGAGACATAAGCTCTGGCCATTCAAGCAGATCAGAGTTATCGAGTAGCTTATACCAATCTGAAGCTTTATCTTTGAGTGATACGAAGAATAGTTTCTTCATGATGAACTCCATCGTTACACCTGCAAGCTTAAATAAAGAACATAATTGTGATAAATATAGCAGGTGTTCTCCCGGATGTTCTTCTCCTGTATAACGATTAGCCAAGACATACTCAATAATACCAGATGGTATTTTATAGGGCACAATTTCAGTAGGGGTAGGAGTGACCACCATAGTCGTGGGGCGGCTCCTTACCAGCAACGAACCAACAGTAGAAGAGTCCATAAGGAATGATGGTAACAACAGAAAATAAAGGTTTCCTTACCGGCTTCACTTACCAATAGCGCTACACTCCCCGGCAACGGCGCCAGAAAAGCTCGTTGATGGCGGTGAAGTTAATAGGTTTAGTTGGGTTGCCTTCCCTGTTAACCACGCAAATAAACGATTCTTGATAACCCACAAGTCTAGGGGATCAATTGTAGCTTTTCGATAAATAAGGATGTCGATCCCGACACTGGATAAGGAAAGGCTGCACACACTCAAAGGTAAATATTTAGGGGTTTTTGGTTTAAGCAACAGAAAAGTAAAAAACAAGCAAAGCAAACAGGGTAACTGAGGAGTAGCAAGTGGCCCAATCCTTTCACAAGGATAAGCCTAGGAACTAAACTTATAAAAGCTAAAGCGTTCTCGAGAACACACGGGAGAGATAGCCAAGTTACTTTCACCATACTCCGCCAAGTAATATGTATTGTGTTGATAAGTGTCGGTGGGTGGATCAATGCTAGTACACCTTCTAGACTAAGATAAGTGTACGCTTATGATTACACACCTTGCAAGCATCCGCAAATACAAGGTAGTAATTAAGACATAAGCCTAACCACAGCATTACGATCAAGGATCCATAATTCCCTTGTGCAAAAGGTGCGAACTGGGGTTCAGGTTTCTGTCACTCCGACAACCCACCATAAGCATCCTTTGTGCACAATGTATTCCTCTAGACCCATGAAAGGTGAAGTGTTAAGTGTTCGACTCACATAGCACCACTAGAGAAATAACAACACAACTTAAGTATCAAACAACACATAATACTTCGACATCATATGACTACTAACAACTAGACTTCTCCCATGTTCTCAAGAACTAAAGTAACTACTCACAAGACATAAAAGAGATCATGATCAGAGGTGATAGATGGGTGGCAAACAATCTGGACACAATGATATTTCTCCAACAAAACTCAATAGCATTCACCACAAAGTAGTAATCAACACCAACAGAGTAGAGAGGATAGATAGTACGGATTACAACACAAGTTGCAATTGTGAGATGAGATGGGATGGAGATGGAGATGGTGCTGATGTTGGGGATGATGTTGATGATGATCTCGATGATGCCCGTGACGATGATGATGATGACGGCGACGATCTCCCCTTCCAGGAGGTGATCTCCCCGGCGGAATCTGCCCGCCGGAGATGGCTTTTCTCCTCTGTAGGTTTCCGCCCCGTGGCGGCGGCGAAACACGGAAACTCTTCTCTTCTTAGGGTTTTCACCCCAGGGGGTTTTATAGGCGAGAGGGGGCACCGAGGGGGGCCACCAGGCATCTAGGAGGGTGCCTAGCGTGGCCAGGAGGGGGGCCGCGCCAGGCACCCTTCTGGCTGCCTGGTGAGTCCCCTCACCTCCATCCTCGGTGATCCCCAGTCAATCTTCGTAAAAATACTCCCCGTAAATTTTCATCGCATTTGGACTTGATCTGATTAAGTAACTTGGTGTCCACTTTTCACCGCTGAATTCTGGTTCTGCTGCTTTGGCACCGGAAAGTTGTAAACTGTGTAAAACAAGCCAAAACAACATAAGAACAATACTTTAAAGTGGAATATATCAATGAATAGGATGAAATTACAATATAAAATAGTGATGCATTTTGGACGTATCATTCGCTCGCGCGTTCTGGCTGACGGCAACAACGTTGCCGTCAGTTGATTTTGAGCTGATGGCAAAGTAAGAGCTTGCCGATAAAATCGTGGCCAGCTTCTTTGCCGTCGGTACACTGACGACAACGCCTTTGCCGTCAGTTAGCTGACGGCAAACCAACAGATTCCAGTAGTGCTTCTCTAGTCAGGGTTACCGAAAGATGTGTTAATTTCGTTTTGTTTAGCAAGAATGGGTATCATAATGTTGATGTGATGTACACAGTTGACTCTGATGATTGCTTGGTCCTCAAAGATGTCTGGAAGGAATTCGTGAAGGAATCTGGTCTTCAGGATGGGGATGTTGTTATGGCGATGTTTTATAGGCATGCAAAGTGTGTGGAAATCAAGTAAGATGTGCTTTAGAGAAGTTCTTTTTCAGCAGCAGCAGCAACATTGAACATTTTGTTGTAATAATTTCATCTGTGTGGCATCTAGTTTGTCTGAATATCTGAGTGGCATGGTGAACAATCTTTTCTTTTCCTGGAAACGTAATGAAATGCACTATATTTGTGTTTATTCAGTGATTTGATTGATTACTGAAATGCACTGAACTCTTTTCGTTTTTCATTACTGAAATGCATTTTATTGCGTGATCTGCTCTTTTTCACATGGACAACTCACATGTGTGTATTAAACACAATCTAAAGATTGTAGTAGCATTAGTTTTTTAAGAAACATTAACTGAGAAAAAGTGAACTGCTTTCACACACAGATTATTCTGAAGATTGTAGTAGCAGCAGCAGTTGAAGCAATATACCCCACTAGAAAGATCGATCGAGTTTTTTTTCAGTAATCCCTATATGAACTACAGTTAAAATAAATGAGAACTTCATAAACAATATTTTTCAAATTGCAGTCATTTTTTACAAACTTTGTTTTCTTCTTTATTTTCTATGTGGATTGAACTCCAGCGATAATAACAGAATTGCATCAACGATTGTTTGTGAACTATATGATAACACACCGAGAACTGCAAATTGATCATAGATACAAACCAAGGTTATGTGCTCATCATAAGAAAATTACATCATAAGCAAACTACAACAACACAGGCAAACATTGTAGCAAAGAAAATAACATCGAAAGCAAACTCGACATAAGGAAAAGGAAACAACTTGAGCACTTGTGATAGGAATCCTTGGTCATCATCAGAATCTGGCTTCAGCATCTGGCTTGCTTCAGCACCACTTGCTCCAGGTGGAGGTGGAAGGTGACCCCCTGCTGCCCTTCCCCTAGGCTGACCTCTGACACTTCCTGGTCTGCTCTTTTATAGCGCGGGTGAGGCCATCCTACATTGTGGTTATGCGGTTCCATATCTCAAACATAGTGTAGGCGTCCTTGGCGAGGTGCTCAATGTGCCTCCTGCTGTGAATCTTGTCCTTCGTGTCTTTGTAGTAGTCAGCAATGATGATTGCAGAGACATCCGCAAGTGAGTCCAGTGGCTTCATTGCTTCAGGCACCCTCCAGGTCTGTTGGATGTCGATGAACTCGGCGATCTTTAGGTCGCAGTGTGAAAGCTTCTCCTTGTCCTGCTCGATGCAGAAACCAGCGAAGGTGTACCTAGGTGAACCACAAGTTATACTTTGGTGAACTGCATACAGATGACAAGGAGAGATGCATCGGCGTGCAACTATATTTACTGAGTAGAAAGAATGGCTTACTGGGGGTCGTTGAGGAAATTGTCAAAGGAGTAGAATCTTTCATCAATAGCGCATACTTGGTAAAGCAGAACTGGGTGATCATTGCTGATGGAGAGCTGAATGACGGCGGCCTTCTGGTCTGGCTCCTTCTGCCAGGTGTACTCAACATTGACGCCGACGATCTTGTCGCGGCGCACCTGGAGAACTTGCTTGTACTCGGCGATGTACCTTGCCACGATGTTCTTGTCGTTGGTGTAGACGACCTTGAGTACGGTCTTGTCGTGCGCCTCGACATCCTCGAAGACCTTGGTGAACGGCATGGCTGGACAGTGGAGGAACAGGGGGATGAAGGAAGCGCAGTGTTTTAGTTTGGGAATGAGCAGCGGTGGGAATCGGGAGCAACATCTGTAGAGCGCACAATCTCCATGGGCGTGGTTGAAGTTGATCGTGGTGTTCGTGGGCATTTTTGAACCGTATGGATAGAGGATAGAGGAGCGGGCTCGCGGCGTTCCGCGGCGATCATGCGATCGTGGCCTTTAACTGTTGTGTATATGTGGAGGCGGATTTTGCGTAGGCGGACCGCTTGGGTGTCGTAAGCGAACTTCTTAGTGTTGTTGCGTAGAGATCTAATTTTCCTTTTTTTAAATGAAAATGAGCCGTTTTTTGTTTCTATGACTTGTGGGTCGTGAACGTAGAGGAGGTTATTAACCTGTGTCGTTGACGAGTGGGCCCACTCTGTTTTCATTAACCTGCGCGGTTTCTCTTTTTCTCGTCGCCCCTTCCCTTCTCATTCCACTAAACCGCAGGGAAATTCCCCACTCTACGAGCGGAGAGCGTTGACGCTCGCAACTGCTGCCATCCATAGCCTCCTCCTCCGCCCTCGCCGTGCTGTTTGACCGGCTGTCACAGCATTCGACGGTGATCTGTGTTCCTTCCTTTATAATGGCTCCATCTCTTTCCGTATGGTCGGTCGATTTTGGCGCCGGAAATCGCCATCGGCGTTCCCGATTGGGTTCTAGGGTTTTTTCGGATAAGCGTCTTTCTTTAACTACGTTTTGTATGCTCGAATCGCAAGACCCTATCAATTGAAAGTTTGGGTTGTGGTCTTTTGGCCTTCAAATTTTAGCAATGTGCATCTAGGGTTTTCTTGCTTCTTGTTTTAGGTTGTTGTCTAGGGTTTGATTATTATCTATTTTTCTTTGTAGATACAACATGTCTTCTCCTTCTAGAAGATGTCCAAGGTTTGGAGGGAAATATAAGTGAACTGCTTTTCCTTTTGATGGTGGTATGATGTGATGTATCATGTTAGTTCTGTTCCAATGCTACTCCATCGTGATACTTTTCTTATTTTTTGTATCTCCATTAGATAATACATCTGTTGCCTCTCCAATTGCTGCCTCACCAATCAACATGGCTGGACCATCTGGTATTTTTCACTGTATTTTTGTCACTTTCACCACCAGTTTCTCTAACAAGCAAAAGGCAAAAAATCTGATAGTATTTTTTTGATAAGAACTGCATGAATTTAATTGTTGTTTCTGTTTGTACATCAAAAAGCACTTCATTTATAGATGGTCAATTGCTTTTGTAATGAAATAGTGCACTGCATTATACATTCCTTTAGTATGGTCCATTTTAGACATGTGGGCAAATTGATATGAACTGCCTCAAGTTAATTGTTTTCAACTTTTGGCATGACATGAACTGCATTGAGTTTTCTGTTATGTTAATTGTTTTTTTCATGGAATAGTGCATTGCATTATACATTTAAGTGAATGGACTGCATTAGGTTATTTGTTTCCGAATTCTCTTTTGCTAAAAGTGCATTGGATTGCATATTGCTTTAGTATTTTTTGTCTATTCACATGTGTGGACAAATTGTTATTACTTGCATTAAGTTTAGTTTTCCCTCTCACACATCTTTTCTTATCTTATCTTACCTACAGTTTTATCTCCTAGTGGGTTTGGGGGTGGTGGGGTTAATTATTTTATTACACGTTATTTCACAGTCGATGTTGTTTCTTGCGGGACATGTGATCAGGGCAACATGCTACCTGAAATGAGAGAAACCCAGTCACGATATGTTGATGGCACAGATCCAGTTACACAGGATTGGATGGTCCCTGATCAGATTGAAGATGATAATGAGAGGTAAAGCCAGAAAGCAATTTTGCTCGGTCAGCGTTTTTGAGAAGGATCATAAGGAGAAGCAACTAAAGTTTGCTGAGGTTAAATAGAAAGGAAGGAGGGCTGCATATTCAAACAAGTCTGCTAAGTTTTCTCCCGCAAAGAATCATGTGAAGAGAAAACTTAAGACTGTTGCAGAGGAAGGTTTAAGTTCTCCACGGTGTAGCCCGCCTGTTGCTGATTCAAACAGGTCGACTTACGCGGAGGTTGATGTGGATGGGCTTTTTTTTTCAAAGAAAGTGTTGATACGTCTCAAACGTATCTACTTTTCCAAACACTTTTGCTATTATTTTGACCTCATTCTTGCATGATCTGAACTAAACTAACCCGGACTGACGCTGTTTTCAGCAGAGCTTCCTGTATGGTTTTATTGTGTGCAGGATGATGGATTTTTAGGTGCCTTAGAAAATTCCGGGAAAATTCACAGAAAATCCATGCACCAGAAGCTTCCACAAGCCAGAAGTGCGGCCAGAGGGTCCCAGGCGCCCTGCTGGCGCGGCCTCACCCCTGGCCGCGCCGGGGGCCTGCCTGGGAGGCTCCCACCTCCTCTGGTGCCCTACCTGACCCCTTATTTATTCCCGTGACGGGAAAACCCCAGAACAGAAGTCATTTTCCTTGTTTCCATCGCGGAGCCGCCGCCACCCTCTGTTCTTCTTCGGGAGGGCTAATCTGGAGGCTATTTTGGCCTCCGGTGAGGGGATGTCATCGCCATCATCATCATCACCACCACTCCATCCTCCCTCCATGACTTCTCTTCACATGTGTGAGTAATTCCTGATGTAGGCAAAGGGGATGGTAGGGATTGGATGAGTTAGATCATGTAATAGTTTGTCAGATTGTTGGGGGCATGTTGCCTATCATCTACTTTGGTGTTTATCATCTTTGCTACAACTTGTTGCTCTTAATTCTTGTCACTTTGGGCCCGAGTGCCATTTTTTCAGATATGAACCACTTGTGTTTTCATGAGTGAATTTATGTTCTTGATCCTATCTATGAGTTGTATGCACCTATTATGGTCCGGAACCAGCGATCCCAAAGGTGACGGCTTGGGTCACCAAAGGGGATGGACTATAATTTGAGGATTTCAGGTATCCATTGAGTTTAATGCTTTGTTCCGGTGCTCTTTGACAGGAGCACCTTAATCTCCATAAGTTCCTTTTGGCCCCGTTCATAGCGGGATGGTAGGACAAAAGATGTTGTGCAAGTTCTTATTGCAATCACGCACAACTACCTACGGGATACATGCCTAATGTTTGATATTTGCCTAGATGATCTTTTCTTTTCTGTGTGCCTTACGCCGTATTAAAATATATTACATGTTCACTCTCATCCAAGCAGCGCCCAACCATCCATCTCCCTATCCTACAGTGCTTTAATCCTTCTGGTCACTAGTTGTTACTTTTGCAGTTTTTTACTTTTGTTGTCGCCACTACCACTATCATATCATCGTTGCTATTAAAATTTTGTTGCAAGCAATTATATTTCAGGTGCGGTTGAATTGACAACTCAACTATTAAAGCTTATAAATATTCTTTGGCTCCCCTTATGTCGAATCAATAAATTGGGTTATCTTACCCGCAAAGACTATCACGATCCCCTACAGTTGAGGGTCATCAGGTACCGTTTTGAGGCGCCGTTGCCGGGGAGCATACCTTTATTTACAAGTGAACTTGAAGTATTTTTTCTGCTGCACTTTATCCACTATGGGTAAGAAAGGAGACCCCAAGGTTCCGATCTTACCATCCACAACAAGAAAAGGTGTTGTTCTGAGTACTAGTGCTACACTTGATTCACCTTCAGTTATAAGTAAGTTTGCTTCACCACCACCACCACATGCTACTTCTACTGAGTCGGTTACTATGTCTGATACTTTTGATGATGCTTCCACTACTCTTGATGATACTGGTTCACTTGGTTACGCTCTTGAGAAACAGACCGCTACTGCTGCAAAACAATCTGGAATTGAATTTCCTGTTACTCGCTACCCTATTGGTGCTACTTATGATTATCCTGACCTGAGTGACCTCAAGAAGAGACTTCTTGAGGATGATTATATTATTCTTGATGATGATTTATGCAGGGAACTTACAGAGTGTTCCAACTCTGACCCTAGTGCTATTAAGAAATTGCTTGAAAAACACTCCATGAAGAACAAGGTTACTCCTGATCCTGAATTTGCTACATCTCCTATATGCATCACTGATCCTGGTTATGATTTCTCTGTTGATCTTTCACTTATATCTACAGTTCAAGGTGACCCCTTTTATGGCAGAGAAAATGATGATGCTATAAGACACCTAACCAAACTCACCGAGTTGGGTGGATTATTTACTATTGATGAGAGGATACAAAACTTTGAGGTGGCTAAGATTTTTCCTTTTTCTTTTAAGGAATACACTAAAGCATGGTATGATGTACTACCCTGTGGTTCCATTAAGAGTCCTCGGGACTTAGCTCAATCTTTTGTTGATAAATATTTTCCTGCTCATATACAACATGCTGCTTTACAAAGAATTTATAACTTTAAACAGTTGCAGGATGAACACCTCCCTAAAGCTTGGGGGAGGTATTGCAGTTTAATTAAGGCTAGACAGGGACATGAAGTCCCTAAGAATGAATTACTTGATATATTTTATGCTGGTCTAGCCGATGAATCTAGATCCTATTTGGATAGATGTGTTGGTTGTGTTTTCAAGGAAAGAACACCGCGATGCTGAAGAATTAATGGGTGATACGTCCAAAACGTATCTATAATTTCTGCTTGCTCCATGCATCTTTTGTGTGATATTTCTATGATATTGATGCACTTCCATACACTTTTGACCATATTTGGACTAACCTATTAACTCAGTGCACCCCAGTGCCAGTTCCTGTTTTCTGTTGTTTTGTATTTCAGGTTTTCCCATTACTTAAAGTTCCAGAAAAATTCCGAGAAAAATATAGGAAAATCAGCGTACATGAAGCTTAGGGAAGAGCCAAAGTGGGGCCAGAGGGGAGCCAGGGTGGCCCAGGCGGCCACCTGGCGCGGCCACCCCTAGGCCGCGCCAGAGGGCGCCTGGGGCCCCTGGTCCACCTCTGGCTGCCCCCCTTCGCCTATATATCTCTCTCGTCCCAAAACCCTCGAGGACAGAACCCTTTTCTCCAGAAGCAATTCCGATCTCCGCCGCCATCGCCACCAAGTTTCGGGGGACCAGAATTCCTGTGTCGGCACCCTGCCGGGACGGGGAAGTGCCCCCGGATTCATCTCCATCGACGTTGCTTCCTCCCTCCATGATGCGGGAGTAGTTCCTCCTCGGGGCTGACATTTCTACCAGTAGCTATGTGGTCTTTTCTCTCTCCCATGATGTGATCTTCATTGTGATCATAGGCTATGTTAATCTAGGATGATCCCATGATGTTTCCCCTTCTTCTATGTATTGGATTGGTGTACTCACTTGATCTTTTCTAGTATAATCCCCGAGACCATGGTGAAAGCGGTCTATTGGACATGGGTTAGAAGAATATTTTCATGAGTGATTTCCTCTTTTGTGTGTGGATTGAAGGTTGAGAGTCTCTTGGTGCTTGTCTTTGACTATCCTTTAGATATGTTGTGGTGATTGTGGTACTCTCTTTGGATGGCCGCGATGACATTGGGAAATCCATAGATGAGAACTACGAACTCTGAGGTGTGCTTTTGTAGCCCTACACAATTTTTGTCCTCTCTTGACCACAAAGGAATGACCTCCGAGTACGTCTCCATTGCATGTTTTATGGGAAATATCATGTGATTAGACTATGTTAATGTTGTTGGGTGTTGCCACTAGTGAAAGTATGAAGGCTAGGCCTTGTTTCCACCATTGCAATACCGTTTGTGCTCACTTTTGTCGCTTGCTACCTTGCTGTTTTTATTTATTCAGATTTATATTACCTTACTTTGCCACCCCTATCACCCATATTTTACCATCCCTTCGCCGAACTAATGCACCTATACAACTCCTAGTTGTATTAGGTGTGTTGGGGACACAAGAGACTTCTTGTATCTTAATTGCAGGGTTGCTTGAGAGAGACCATCTTCAACCTATACTTCCCTGAGTTCGATAAACCTTAGGTCATCCACTTGAGGGAAATTGTTGTTGTCCTACAAACCTCTGCGCTTGGAGGCCCAACATAGTCTACAAGAATAGAAGCGTGGGTAGACATCAAGCTATTTCTGGCGTCGTTGCCGGGGAGGTGAGTGCTTGAAGGTATATCTTTAGATCTTGCCAGTAATTCTTTTTTTTAATTCTTTTTTTATTTTCACTAGTTAGGCTTTATGAAAAACAACAACAAAAATTATGAGAGAGCTTTATGAGCTCTATCTTGAGTTAGGAGATGAAGTGTTTGAGGAGGAGATCAAAAAGCCTATGGAGCTTTATTATTTGCACAACACTCATGATAGTAGTAACGTTATTTGCATGTCTTCTTTGAATACTTTTGATGATAATGATATGCAAAGCTATAAGCTTGGGGATGCTACGTTTGATGAAGATGATCTTTTTAGCCCCCCAAATTTTGATGAGGAAATTTATTTTGATGATACATTGCCTCCTATCTATGATGATTATTGTGATGACACTTATGCTATAAATAATAAATGTTTGCAAGTGTATCATGATAAGAATGATTCATGTGATAGCTATTTTCTTGAGTTTGCTCCCACTATTACTAATGAGAGGGATTTTGCTTATGTGGAGAGTAATAAATTTTCTATGCTTGTGGATCATGATAAGAATTTTTTATGTGATACTTATATTGTTGAGTTTATTCATGATCCCACTGAAAAGTATTATGAGAGGGGAACATATGCTTATAGATATTTCAATATTACCAAGTTCCCTCTCTTTATGTTGAAGGTTTTGAAGTTGCATTTATTTTGTCTTCCTATGCTAATAACTTTATGCTTCAATGAGTTATTTATCTACAAGATCCATTTTCATAGGAAGCATTTTAGACTTAAATGTGTTTGGTATTTGCTTCTTGATGCCATATTTTGTTCTTCAACTCTTATTCCTATGAGAGCATCATTAAAATCTTAAGCCTATCTTCATGGCTATAAAGAAAGAGCTCTAGGGACCGTTGTTATCTTCACTTTGAGTTTTTACTTTCAGTTTTTAGCGGTCTTGATGATTTCTACTACTGTAGCAACATCATTGTATCTTTATTTTCAAGCTTTGTGCCAAGTTATAGCCTCATACGACAAGGGAAGTGAAAGTTGTGACATGCTGTCCAGAAAACAGATTCTGTCCTCGTGACGGGAAAAATCATATCAAATCACTAGTTCATCGTTTTTAGCTGAATTGTTTACAGAACGTGCTCTATAAAATTATGGAACTTTCGTATTTTCTGAGTTTTTTGATTTGAGTTGCAGAAGTGCCCCAAAAAAATTATTTACTACCTGCTGGTCTTTTTTCACAGATTCTGCCCTGTTTTGCCTTTTCTTCATTTTGCAAACCTTAAGCTTGCTTTTTCTTTGCAAAAACTTTTTGGCAATCTTGAGAAACAGTAGCCCTTCAATAATATCTTTGTTTCCAATAGAGAAAAATTATTTTATTGTGGGTACTAACCTCTCTAATCAGGTTATGATGAGTTATGTATGAAGGGAGTTTTCAAGTGTGCGAGGGAAGATGATAAAAGAAGATTCAAGAGTGTCAAACGCTCAAGCTTGGGGATGCCCCCATGCACCCCCAAGAAATATCCAAGGAGACTCAAGAATCTAAGCTTGGGGATGCCCCCGTGCATCCCCTTCTCCATCAACAATTATCAGTTCGTCCTTCGTTCCACTATATTTTTATCACTTCATGCGTTATGTGCTATGCTTGGAGCGTCTTGCTCTTTGCTTTTTAGTTTATTTAGTTTTTCTTGTTGTTCTTAACAAGTTGGATCCTAGCCTTCATTGTTTGGGAGAGAAACACGCTCCACTTCACCCTAGAACACAACATAGGATTTTCATGCTTACCTTTGCTGTGTGTATTCTTTATCTTTTTCGTAGCTGCTGTCATGTTTAACTCTTAGTTTTCATGCTTATCTTTTTAAGAGCTTTTGTTTAGTTTGTTGCTGGAACTCTCTTGAGTTTTCATGTTTATCTTGTTTAGAGAGTTTGCCTGTTGCACTGAGTTTTGTGTCTTGACTTGAAGTAGGTAATTGAGGTTGCTATTCAATTGTAGTAGTAACTTGCAATAGTTTTGAGGTATTGCCATGAGTAATGTTTGAACTTTTGGTGTCAAGAGCTTTAGCCTATTAGTGATAGATGTCGTATTTTGGGCAATCCGTGTTTATTTTCGAAAAACCTAAAAAATTAGTTGAGAACTTTAGCTACTAGATGGATCACTAATCTTTGGAGGGATCGAATATTAGAGTACACTCACGTACCATGAGTCGAGGATGAGCAAGGATAACCAAACCCCCATACACTCCTCCTCGGGGTACTTGTCTCTTTGTGAACCTCCTAATTAGATTAAGAGTTACTGATAATAAGTGCATGAGTTCTTCGGACTAATGTGAGTATTCGAAAGTTGACACTTCCACCTAGCCATATTTTTTTAGCCTCTTCGGTACCGTGCATTGCCCTTTCTCACCTCGAGAGTTGGCGCATACTTCACCGGTGCATCCAAATCCTTGGCACGATATGCTCTGTCATCATAAGCCTCATTATATACTTCCTCAAAACAGCCACCATACCTACCTATCAAGGCATTTCCATAGCCTTTCCGAGATACATTGCCATGCAACATCCACCCTCTCATGAATTGATCTTCATGTCATACATGTTTTTTCTTGATCGATAAGCCGCATGCTAGTTGGGCCTTGCCCTATTCATTGCTACATGACGCGCTAGTATCATTGCATATCCTGCTACACTGGCAGAGGCATACATTTGCATACTTCATGATAGTTTCATTTTCGTTATGTTGAGTACTTTTGTAAAGTGTGAAAGATCTTCTTACTTCTTGTAATATATAGAGTGTTGCCCCTAAAGTGAGGAAAAGATCCCAAAGAGGAAAAAATCAAAAGATCCCAAAGAGGACAAATGAGAGTTAAATAGAAAGAGCCATTGAGGCCACCAAAAAAATACAAAATAATAGAAAAAAGAGAAAAAGAAATAAAAAGAGAGAAGGGGGCACACTACTGTTCCTTTTGAGAGATCCACACTCGTACTCCATCTTATATCTTGTACTCCATAGAGATTATCATTCATGCATACAGCTATGTGGGGACCTTCACACTATAGAACTTGGCTTGTATATTCCAATGATGAGCCTCCTCAAATGAGCTCTAGGTCTTCTTGAGCAAGCAAGTTGGATGCACCCCCACTAGTTCCATTGGAGAGCTTACCTTAGCTCATATGTGCATCCGTTGCATGGCAATCCCTACTCCTCACATCATATCTATCATTTGGCTTTCTCTCGCCTATGATTGTCCTCATTGATGTGAGCCTTTCACACCTTTTTTGTCTTCCTCCTCCATCATTTTGTATAGCATGATAATAATTGTTTCTGCCCTGTTTTCCTGTTTTTCACTAAGTCCTTGACCAGTAATGTTTTATTGCTTTTTGTGTTGCTTATAACTAGTGAACCATGGTGTATTTTTGCATGATTCCTTTTGCCGTGCCTTCCCTGCCATGTCTACTTTAGTTGCATATCATTTGTGAGCATGTTTGCATTCATTATCCTGTTTACGCATTGCTCTAAACTGTGCTTCTTGATGTTGGAAGATTGTGTTCCAAACTTGTTTTGCTTGTATCTTTTTAACCGTAACTCCGTTTGGAGTGTTCTTTTTATGTAACTTGATTAGTTTTTCGTGTAATTTGTGTTTATGCTATTGTTTGCTGTTGTTAACCAACCTAAAATATGTTTTAGGACAGAACAGTACCAAATGTTTTAATTGTCGTGCGACACTTAGTGTTATGCCATGTTTAGGTTGTGCCTCACTTAAATTGACTAGCATAGTTAGTTACCTTTATGGTTCACCTCTTGAAATGTTTGTGTGCTATGCCATGCTTGTTTGAGATGCCATGTTAACAACCTTTTCTCACCTTGAGTAGCTACACAACTTGAACCTTGTAAACGTGCGGTATCGTCGTGTGTGACGAGTACTCCACTTAACCTGTTAGTAACCGCTCTCGACGGTAGGTGCGATGTCTCGTGTTGCCTTCTTGTTGATTCTTGCTCGTGTTTTCTTCGTAGTAATAGATGCTTGCTCGTTGATTGCTTTCCAGTGTTTACTGTCTTGTGTGCTTCCGCGGGTATCTCTCGGAGACGATGCGAGCTTGCGATCAACTACACCTTCGGAACCCGATGTAGCAAAGTCAAGGACTATACATTACTTATGATCCATTCTATTTCAACCATCGGTTTTCATGCTAGTCTAGGATAGGTTCAATGTTTGATCCTACCACATGTTTACAGCCTCTTTAAAACCGATACAGCCATGTCCCCTCCCAGCAAACCTTGTACTGCTATGTTACTATTGCTCGTTGCTCAGCCCCTGCTTAGTATGCTTTCTTAGGATGCTACGAATTTTACCTGTTACTCCTTGGTTTTGGGCTATCACATTATTATATTCTTGTTGATGATATGATTATTATAATGTTGACTATACTCGACAAAGGATGGAAGGTCTAGGCTATCCCGCCCCGACGCTTTGTTCCATTCGAGTCACCTAGGACTCGAGTTTCGGGTATTGGTTTTAAGACTAAGTGTGCCTAACCGCGTGTGGGATTTTATGGGGTCCCATTTTCTTACCTATCTAGCTTCAAACATTTCTAGAGGTGGCGCAAGTTGATTTTATCATTTGCAAACCATGCATATATGTCTGTCAGGTCGCTCCTAGCAGACATCCTTTAAAATAACCCGGGCCAGCGGAGACATAGTTCCTCTGTTGGTCCACACCTGGTGAGCTAGAGGCCTGTCCACATGTGAGGGGATCAGTTACCTCAACCTTGGCCAGACGGAAGAGTCCGATCCGAGAGCGTGGCCAACTTTTGGATTGGGTGTCGACTCCCCGAGGGCCACCCAGATTTGTTCGTTGTTAGCTAGAGGGACCTATCGTTTTGGATCTGTCGGAACTAAATCATAAAATGGATGCCTATGATGGGTAGCAACTGAGAGTGATGGGCGTGCGTGCGGAGCCTTGTAATGGGCAGTTGGTACACCCCTGCAGGGTCAAATCTTTTCGAGAAGCCGTGTCCACGGTTATGGACGACTTGAGACCTACTCCTTGTTCAAAGACAACAACAACTGAGATAATCTTAATATAACTTGATCAACGTGTGTGTGCCTTGACTGCTTCTTCTTCGTCGGGGTGCGAAGAGGAGGACAAGGATATGATAGATGTTATGTTTGCGTAAGTAGGTGGATAGCAGACTTGTTGGAGGCGATTCCTCATCGAATGCTTGGCTTCTTATCTTACTCTCTAGATCGTTAGCCACTTCATAAACGCTAGTGCGGCAGCAACCTCACCACTTACCCCATCCTTACCGTAAACTACTAGTTGTCCTAGAATGACGAGTGATGAAGTCCTTGCTGGGTCAGATGACCACTACAGTTGGATGCTGCGTACTTATGTACTCATGATACTACCCCCAACCTCTTTTCAGGGTTATTGATCGACAACAGGTATGGTGATCGACGTTTCACGTGGAGACTCAACGACGACTAGTTAGGCGGATCCCGGCGGAGGGCCTGGACCCGTGTGGTTATGGTTATCGATGTTTTTCTCTTTGCCACTAGGCATTTGATTGTAGTCTGTAGTCAGACATGTATCTTCCGCTGTTGTATTGTATTAAGGCAGTTGTATGCCGATTGTATGAGATGTGGTATCCATGTAGCTGTAATGTTGTGATATCATGTTGGAAATCCGGGGCATATGGCATTGTCATATGTCGCGGTGGGACCGATATGTGCTTGGTCCCCGGATCTGGATGGAAACATCTAGATCTGGAACAGTACCTCATATCGGGCCTTACAACTTGGTATCAGAGCCTTAACGACCGTAGGATCCCCTCTCTGGACGAAGTCGAGTCTAGACAAAAACTATTTTGTAGTTACTAAGTTAGTTATCGGAGAGTAGGATTCTCTTTACTCCTTACCCTTGCTTTGGTCAGGACAAGTGTCGTAAGTGTTTTATTCTCGCCTTATACCCTTTCAAACTCTAGGATCTCGAGTAAGTGGAGTATCGGAACCGTTACAATGCCTTGCTTGCAGCGTATTGTCTCAATTCCGATCTCAGGTTTGGGAAATCCTGTAGTACCTTTAGACTTCCAACTCTGGTGTACATCTGGGTCGTCCTTTGCCCTCCCTCCTTTTTGCCCGGTGTTTTCACGACTTGCGTCGGAAAGCACTATCCCTTTGACCAGGTTTTAGCTGTCGTTCTTTCTCTTGACACTGATGGTTTCGTTCTTCGACGTAGCCGTCTCTTTGCGGAAATTTATCTCGAACGAAGCTTGACGTCGACATGGAGCAGAGTCCCTTGTTGGTGGTGTTGAAGATTTTCGACTCTCTTCTTTCCCCCTTCCCCTCTCCCCCGGATCGTCCTGGATCTCGGGACGAGATCCCTTGTTGGTGGTGTTGTATTGTAACAACCCAGATTTCACAAAAATTAAAAAACTTGTTTTCGGTGTGAATTATTTGATTGTCTGATTTGTTTGCGGTGTTTGCATCCCCGATTTATCGATCGGCGATTATTTTCCCCATCTTATCTCGTACCGGACAGAGACCGACCTTTTCCACCCTGACACTCAACCCTTGCGACACCGGGTTTGACCCGATCATCATCGCGAAAACCGACACAAGACCAGCCGTTGCCAACGGAACAAAAAACCACATATAATAATTAAACGGTTTATTTTTATAGCGCGCTGGAAAGTATTCTCGGAACGGTTCCAGCGCGAGGTGAACACCGCCGGCTCGACGCCCTGATCGCGCAGTTCGAAGTTTTACCCGAATCGGAGGTCCTGCGGACCCCCGACGTTCAGAAACAGAAACGCCGCGCGCGAGAGAGAAAAACCGGGGTTGTTTTTGCAAACTGCTAGCCACCTGGGCTATATAAAGAGCAGCACTCCCCCACCCCTTTCTAGGGTTTCGCACTTGAAAAAATTGCAGCCACCCCTTGAAAATTGCAAGATCTGCCCATTTTATCTCAAAAATCCCGAAATCCTAGCCTCCAGGCGACCCAGACTTTCAGATCTGGCGATCTGCGGTCCAGATCGCGCCACGTAGCACCTCCACAGCGAACCCTAGCCGTACGGGCCGCCGCCAGCCCGCGGCTCCTCCACGCCCGAGCTGCTTTGCCCCGGCCATCGCCGGCGTTGCGCCGCCGCGCCGCCAGCACCAGGACAGGCCGCGGCCTCCTCCCTCTCCTCTTCACCTTGCCTTCCTCCTCTTCTCACCTCCTCCATCTTCCCCTCGCAGGTCCGCCGCGGAGCCGCTGCACCACCGCATCGCCATGGATGGCCGACAAGGTCTCGCGCCGCCCCTGGACCTTCCTCACCGCATAGATCGCCGCCGGAGCCCTCCCCTTCAATGGATCCGGTCGGCGCACCCCGTTCCTCGCCTTGGCAGCCATCCCCGCCGCCCTCTCGCCGGTGGCCGGCCCGCCGCCGCTGCCATTGCTCGTCCTGGACGAGGACGAGCGTGCTCGTCCGTTCGGTCTCCCGCCAGGTGGGCCAGCGCCCCAGCCGGCCTGCCAACCCAGCGGCCCAGCCGCCCCTCCAAAGCAGGCCGCGGCCGCCAGCCACTGCTGGGCTCGGCCTATATTGGTGAGGCCGCCCTTTTTATCTTCTTCCCCTCTGTTTTTCCTTTTTCTATTTTTGCCAAGTCTGGAAATAACTGCTGCTGTATTCATTTTTGCGAGTAGATTTGCGAGTAATCCGTAGCCCGTATCACGTTGCGCCCAAAAGGAAATTTGTTCAGTTTTATGTGTACTTCAATTCATCTTTTGTGAGCATTTTGATTTGAGCCCATGTTGATGGTGCAAATCTGTGTTGAAGTGGGCGTCAGACTGTTAACTGCTAATATTTCCTGTTAGTGTGTTGTTGCTGTTATTTTATTGCAAGTTTGATTGATGATTGTGACACATCCATGAGGCCTATTGCATTGATTCTTGTTGCATACTGGTAAGCATCATGTCTACTTCCATTATATGTATTGCATTGTCATGTTAGTATTCCTGGTCATAGTTATATTCTGCTCCAAAGTTGCTATGCTGCTGTTATTGACAGCCACCTCTGTTTTTCTCTAAGTCTGTAACTTTCCGATGCCATGTTGCATGCTTAATATCTTTTGATATGTTATGCCTATGACCTTGATTCTTGTTTGTACCTGATCATCATCATGTCTACTCCATGCTCATATATTGCTATGTCATGTTGCTGCACATTTGCATATAGCTTTACTCCTTTTTGTACAACATGATAATAACAGTTTCTGCCCTGTTTTCCTGTTTTTCACTAAGTCCTTCACCAGTAATGTTTTATAACTTTTTGTCTTGCTTATTACTAGTGAACCATGATGTCTTTTGCATGATTCCTTTTGCCATGCCTTCCCTGCCATGTCTACTTTAGTTGCATATCATTTGTGAGCATGTTTGCATTCATTATCCTGTTTATGCATTGCTCTAAAGTGTGCTTCCTGATGTTGGAAGATTGTGTTCCAAACTTGTTTTGCTTGTATCTTTTTAACCGTAACTCCGTTTGGAGTGTTCTTTATATGTAACTTGATTAGTTTTTCATGTAATTTGTTTTTATGCTATTGTTTGCTGTTGTTAACCAACCTAAAATATGGTTTAGGACAGAACAGTACCAAATGTTTTAATTGTCGTGCGACGCTTAGTGTTATGCCATGTTTAGGTTGTGCCTCACTTAAATTGACTAGCACAGATAGTTTCATTTATGCTTCACCTCTTGAAATGTTTGTGTGCTATGCCATGCTTGTTTGAGATGCCATGTTAACAAACTTTGCTCACCTTGAGTAGCTAAACAACTTGAACCCTTGTAAACGTGCGGTATCGTCGTGTGTGACAAGTACTCCACTTAACCTGTTAGTAACCGCTCTCGACGGTAGGTGCGATGTCTCGTGTTGCCTTCTTGTTGATGCTTGCTCGTGTTTGCTTCGTAGTAATAGATGCTTGCTCATTGATTTCTTTCCAGTGTTTACCGTCTTGTGTGCTTCTGCGGGTACCTCTCGGAGACGATGCGAGCTTGCGATCAACTACACCTTCGGAACCCGACTTATCAACAGGCAAGGACTATACATTACTTATGATTCATTCTATTTCAACCAGCGGTTTGCATGCTAGTCTAGGATATGTTTGATGTTTGATCCTACCACATGTTTACAACCTCTTTCAAACCGATACAGCCATGTCCCCTCCCAGCAAACCTTGTACTGCTATGTTACTATTGCTCGTTGCTCAGCCCCTGCTTAGTATGCATGCTTAGGATGCTACGAATGTTACCCTGTTACTCCTTGGTTTTGGGCTATCACATTATTATATTGTTGTTGATGATATGATTATTATAATGTTGACTATACTCGACAAAGGATGGAAGGTCTAGGCTATCCCGGCCCGACGCTTTTTTCCATTCGAGTCACCTAGGACTTGAGTTCCGGGTATTGGTTTTAAGACTGAGCGTGCCTAACCGCGTGTGGGATTTTATGGGGTCCCGTTTTCTTACCTATCTAGCTTCAAACATTTCTAGAGGTGGCCCAAGCTGAGTTTATCATTTGAAAACCATGCATATATGTCTGTCGGGTGGCTACTAGCAGACATCCTTTAAAATAATCCGGGACAACGGAGACATAGTTCCTCTGTTGGTCCACACCTGGTGATCTAGAGGCCTGCCCACATGTGAGGGGATCAGTTACCTCGACCTTGGCCAGACGGAAGAGTCCGATCCGAGAGCGTGGCCAGCTTTTGGATTGGGTGTCGACTCCCCGGGGGCCCCCCGGATTTGTTCGTTGTTAGCTAGAGGGACCTGTCGTTTCGGATCTCTCGGAACTAAATCATAAAATGGTTGCCTATGATGGGTAGCAACTAAGAGTGATGGGCGTGCGTGCGAAGCCTTGTAATGGGCAGCTGGTACACCCCTACAGGGTTAAATCTTTTCGAGAAGCCATGTCCACAGTTATGGACGACTTGAGACCTACTCCTTGTTCATAGACAACAACAACTGAGACAATCTTAATATAACTTGATCAACGTGTGTGTGCCTTGACTGCTTCTTCTTCGTCGGGATGCGAAGAGGAGGACAAGGATAGGATAGGTGTTATGTTTGCGTAAGTAGGTGGATAGCAGACTTGTTGGAGGCGATTCCTCATCGAATGCTTGGCTTCTTATCTTACTCTCTAGATCGTTAGCCACTTCATAAATGCTAGTGCGACAGAAACCTCACCACTTACCCCATCCTTACGGTAAACTACTAGTTGTCCTAGAATGACGAGTGATGAAGTCCTTGTTGGGTCAGATGACCACTACAGTTGGATGCTGAGTACTTCTGTACTCATGATACTACCCCCAAACTCTTTTCAGGGTTCTTGATCGACAACAGGTATGGTGATCGACGTTTCACGTGGAGACTCGACGACGACTAGTTAGGCGGATCCCGGTGGAGGGCCTGGACCCGTGTGGTTATGGGGATCGATGTTTTTCTCTTTGCCACTAGGCATTTGATTGTAGTCTGTACTCAGACATGTATCTTCCGCTGTTGTATTGTATTAAGGCAGTTGTATGCCGATTGTATGAGATGTTGTATCCATGTAGCTGTAATGTTGTGATATCATGTTGGAAATCCGGCGCATATGGCATTGTCATATGTCGCGGTGGGACCGATATGTGTTTCGTCCCCGGATCTGGATGGAAACAGCTAGATCTGGAACAGTACCTCATATCGGGCCTTACACCTAGCCAGTGGTCTGGTGGATAGAGCGGTACAACCGCTCCGACCCCGGTAGTACCGGATTTACCGGTACAACCAGGGCTCCACCGGCCCATGTCAGAGGGAAAACGGGCCAAGCCCGGTGTAGAGGCCGGTACAACCGTGCCCCCCAACCCTAGAAAGTAACCTGGGGGGAGAGCGGTACAACCGCTCCTAGTACCGGCTATACCGGGTTTACCGGTACAACCGGACCACCACCGTCTAGCTACCGGCCAGGATCAGAGAGATCTCCCCTCCAGCCCGGTGGAGGCACCGGTACTAGGCCGGTAGTACCAACCCCTAACAAGGGCGGTACAACCAGCCTGGAGCACCAGTACAACCGGCCAGATGGTGCCCCAAGCTGAAATCCCTCCTTTAACCCTTTGCGAGGACTGGTCTTGATCCCACAACTTTGTGTCCTGTAAGTATACCTGAAATGCTCATGAAACAGTTAGATCTTTAATCCTGTATTGTGATTAAAACCAAAAGCAAAGGACGGGAAATGTCCTATCATTCTCCCCCTTTTTGGTGGTTGATGACAATACCAGATTTGCAACAGGAATCAGTTATGATGTGCGCTCACTCCGTAAATTATAGACGAGCTCCCCCTAGATGTATGCACCCTATGTGTCGAGATATGGAGAAAAATAGTGCATACATTAGGATCAACACTCGCTCTATAATTTACGGAATAACAAACTTTTGCAGGTGATAAACAATAAGGGGTAAGACTCACGAGAAAGATAACGAGAAGGCAAATCAAGATAGGAAGTCTTACAATACGCAAAGTTTTAAGGTTCAACACACGAAAGCAACGAGCACACACAAAGTTCACACATCAACACAAAGTTCACACAACTAAAACCAGACGCACACGATACAAGGAGCTATGCAAGCTCAGCTCCGTAAGCAAATCCCTCGAACTCCTAATAGATGACTACTCCCCCTTTGGCATCAAGACACCAAAAAGGGAGAAAGCCCGATGCTAACGCCCAACTAGTCACTCCTCCGACTCCCCGGTGGCATCGGCATCAGATTCACTAGGGTCCACTGGATCCTGCGACTGCTCGAAGTGGATATCATCGTCACCTTCTTCATACTCGGGAGGCGAAGAGGGCTCGTCAGTTAGTGGCGGGGTGTCATCGCTATCGGTCCACTTGGAGTAGTGTTCCGAGATCCACGTGTCCTCAGGAGTGATGTTCCTCTCGGAACCACTGTTAACATCAATGTGCAGAGCCTTCATCATCTGAATCTGTCGGGTGCGGCTCTCTTTCTCGCGATAATGAGCGAGGTACAGGTTGTGCTGGATATCAAGCTGGAGGCAGAAATTCTTGCGAACCTTAGCCTTGAGCTTCGTCCAGGCAGAGGTGCCCGCCCCGGGAAGCTCAAAGTCAGAATCACTGGAAGCAACATACTCAATTTCCATCTTCCCCTTCCCTTTGTTCTCAAAGCGGGGAGTAGAGTGCTTCTTGATCTTCAACTTCTTGCGGGCGTGAACAATGAGAATAGATGGATCCGCAACCAAAGAATCAACCGGAAACTTGGCCTCCCAGTATGAGTGAAGAAACTTCATGATCTATGGGCCAAGGGAAGGACAAGCCTTGCTCGTCACACAACAAAACATCTCGTGCCAAAGCACCTCGGGCACATTCAACCGAATTTCATTTCCCTTCTCAGAGCGATTCATCAGCATCAGGTCAATGAAGAAGTTGTAGATCCGATCTTGATTCCCCACCTTGGGAATCAACATGTTCCTGTAGATGCGATGCATGATATCATAGAGCGGCCTCAAGTCCTTGGATGCACCCGGAATGCCATAACAGGGAATGTAGAGTGGAGCTATTAAAGCGGGATCAGAAGCCACAACACCATACGGAGAGAACCCACTAGCATGTCCAGAATCATCACAGTGATAACCCAAAGCAGCACATAAATCATACCACGCGAAGAGCACATCTTGTCGCGAGTCATCCAAGTGATAATGCGGTGGTCATCAGTCCCAAAGTGAATAGTGGAATACCATTGCTGAATAATTTGCGGATCCATGTCACATTGAGTATCCATGAGCTTGATGATGTCAAACTCCTCACAAAGAGCAAGAGTATCCTTGATGTAGTCCTTGTTCTCCTCCGACTTCATGTACACAAGGTCAATAGCCCACATGCTAGTTAACTTGTTCTTGAACTGACTGTAGACATCGGCAACAGTTCTCAACTGCTCGACAGTCCAAAACAAAGGGTGAGTCCAACCTGGAACACGAGGAGCTGAGTACGGGTTCTGAACCCTAAAGCGCTGAAACTCTGGAAGAGACATCATCGACACTGGTTGCCTGCAGTGGTCTTCATAATGGAAAATCTTTGACGGCGAGAAAGCTGAGTAGGCTGGGTGACTTCCTCTCCCTATTCATCGGACTTCCGAGCCTGCTTCTTCTTCGGACGCGAGCCACCTCCTCTCGAGCGAGAATCACCTACCCAAGCAAGACAGGAGGGAATAGAGAGATGAGATTGATACACATCTATAGGGGATTGAGATATGCACGCATGGGAGAAGTACACAAGGGATTGGCCTTCAGGGCCCGGTTGTACCGGTCATACTCCGGTTGTACTGCCATGAAAGGGCGGTGGTACCGGTGGCTGGTACAAATAGGGCATGAATCCGATACCAACGGAGAGAGGGTCAATCCGGTGTCCACAAGCCAATGCACGGTAAATCAATCTCCTAGAACTATCACACTACTACACCATGTAAGCACGATTCATGAAAATCGATGATGAGTTGCAAGGCCCTAGCAATGGAGGGTTTCGAAGAAAAACCGTAAAATGCAAGGAAGATAGGGCCTTACTCGCATCCATGGCGCAGATCGTGGAGGAGGAGGGCAGTACACGCCCAATCCGGAGGAGATTGGGGGGATCCGAGGCGCCGACGGAGTCCCGGGGCGGCGACGATTGAGGCCCGGTGAGGGGAGCAGTCGGGGTTGGGAATAAAATGGGGAAATAACCCCCCACGTTTCACGTCCGGGCCCTTTTATACCCCCACCGGTTGTACCGTTGCCACCGACCGGTAGTACCGGTCCCTGGGGTAACCCTAGGGTTACCGCGGTAGCTCTGGGCCGCTGGAGCCACCGGTTGTACCGGGATGAACCCCGGTTCTACCGATGCCTGACAGAGACTGGTAGTATCGCTCAGGAGACCGGTTGTACCACTCATCAACAAGTGCTGCCTAGGAAGAGAGGGAAAGGTGATGTGTATCAAGGAATCTATGAAGGTTCAAGATAATATGGCTTGGGAAAGGACTATGCTATGAGACACAACACCACAACCACTCACGAAGATAAAAACACAAAACTCACAAAATTGGACAAAAAGGTTGGAAAAGAAAACGATCAAAGAGAGAAAATCAACAAAATAAGATAGCACACACGCCATCCCACCGTTCAAGAGGTGGGCGGTGGCCGAAGCCACCATATATGAGCTGATTTGGCAACGCACCACTAAGATGTATTTTGGGTCCAAAACCAATGCTCTTATTTGAAGCACCGTTGTTATCATAGGAGACCATGGGGCCACCCACAATAACCATAGTGAAAGAAATATTTCCATTTTCGCATAATAGGTGGAGTGGTTACTTATGAATTAAGCAACACTTCCCCTATGTCCATGCCTACATCCAAACTAGAAACTATGTTGAGATAGGGTATGTGGGCAAGCTTCTCAAACCACATTAGTTGAATCAATGATATTTAGCTCATGCCTTAACTCTCGAAATCTTGCTTCATCCAAGGGCTTGGTGAAAATATCCGCAAGTTGATCTCCGGTGCCCACATACGAAAGAGCAATATCACCCCGCTTCACATGATCTCGGATAAAATGATGACGAATCTCAATATGCTTCGTCTTGCTACGTTGGACGGGGTTGTAAGCGATCTTGATAGAACTTTCATTGTCACATAAAAGAGGCACTTCGTCACAAGTGGCACCGTAATCCTTTAAAGTTTGCCTCATCCATAATAATTGTGCACAACAACTTGCGGCGGCAATGTACTCGGCTTCGGTGGTTGACAGAGAGACACAATTTTGCTTTTTGGAAGACCAACTTACCAAAGACCTACCAAGGAGTTGGCATCCTCCGGAAGTATACTTCCTCTCCACTTTGTCTCCCGCCCAATCCGAATCCGTGTACCCAACGAGGTTGAAGATTGATCCCTTGGGATAACACAACCAAAGTTTGGGGTATGAACCAAATATCGAAAGATCCTTTTGGCAGCCACTACGCGACAATCCTTTGGTGCGGATTGAAATCTTGCACACATGCCCACACTCAACATAATATACGACCTAGATGCACAAAGATACAACAAATAATCAATCATAGAACGATACTCCTTTGGTCTACCTCTTTGCCGTTTGGGTCGAGGTCAAGTTGACACTTGAGGGGCATGGGGGTCTTGGCCCCCTTGAGATCATCATACTTGAACCTCTTGAGCATGTCTTGAGTGTATTTTTCTTGGTTGATGAAGGTTCCTCTTGGAAATTGCTTCACTTCAAAACCGAGGAAGAATTCCAACTCTCCCATCATAGACATCTCAAACTTGTCGATCATTAGCTTAGCAAACTCTTCATTGAAAGATTTGTTAACCGAACCAAATATAATATCATCAACATATAGTTTGCATATGAAAAATTCCCCACCAACCCTCTTAGTAAAAAGAGTGGGATCGATTTGCCAAATTTCAAACCCAAAATCGACTAAGAACTCGGCAAGGTCCTCAAACCCGGGGGGTTGCTTGACATATACCAAATCATTAATGGGACCATTAATAAAAGCACTTTTTACATCCATTTGATATAGCTTGAAGTTATGATGAGAAGCATAAGCAAGAGCAATACGAATTGATTAAAGGCGAGCCACGGGGGCAAAGGTTTCACCGTAGTCAATACCTTGACTTGGGAAAAACCTTGGGCCACCAACCTTGCCTTGTTTCCGCACAACAATACAATGTGCATCTTGCTTGTTCTTGAATATCCACTTGGTTCCAATTAAATTATGATCACCTTTGGTGCTCTCCACTAAAGACCACACCTTGTTGCGCTTGAAGCTATTGAGTTCATCATGCATGGCCTCAAGCCAATTCGGGTCTTCAAGCGCCTCAAATACCTTTAGGGGTTCCACACAAGAAACAAAAGCATTATGGGCACAAAAATTTCTTAATTGACTACGAGTGGTTACCCCTTTTCTTAGGCTTCCAAGAACTTGATCCACCGAATGATCTTGAGATGAAAGCTTGGATGCAATCTTGGCCGCACGACATGCTAAAGTTTCCTCAAGTGATTCTTGAGATTCCTATTGAGGGTTATCTTCGGGAGCTTGAGCACCATCAAGGACTTGCTCGTCATCTTGAGCTTGCCCTTGAGACAAAACTTGATATTTTCCATCATTTGGTGCACCACCATCATCAATGACTTGATCTTGTTCGGTTGGGGGAGGGCCTTCATTTTTTTCTTGGTTTGCTTGTTGATCTTGTGAAGATGAGGGCTCCACATGAGTAGAGCAGTGTCCTTCTCCTTCCACCACAAGGGGTTCCTCAATGGGTAGGATATGAGCCGCACCCATTCTTCTTATGGCTTGAGGAGGAATTTCATCATCTATAACCAAAAGATCACTTTGCTCCACTTGGGATCCATTATGTTCATCAAACTCCACGTTACTAGATTCTTTAACAAGCCCGGAGGACTTGTTGTAGACTCTATACGCGTGAGAGTTTGACGCATAACCAACAAATATGCCCTCATTTGTTTTTGACTCAAATTTAGACAAACGAGCACCCTTTTTGAGAATGAAACACTTACACTCAAAGACCCAAAAATACTTGATGTTGGGCTTCTTCCCGGTGATAATTTCATAAGGAGTCTTGTTCAAGATCTTGCGGAGATAAAGCCGGTTGGTTGCATGAAAAGCGGTGTTGATGGCCTCCGCTCAAAAGTTGTATGGACTTTTGAACTCCGCCATCATGGTACTTGCTGCATCAATGAGAGTGCGATTCTTCCTCTCCGCAACACCATTTTGTTGAGGGGTATAAGAAGCGGAATATTGATGTTTGATCCCCTCATCACCAAGAAATTCATCCAAGGTGTAATTCTTGAACTCGGTGCCATTGTCTCTTCTAATAGCCAATATCTTTGAATTGTGTTGGCGTTGAGCTTCATTGGAAAACTCGATGACGGTTTGTTGGGTCTCACTCTTCCTCTTGAAGAAATAAACCCAGGTATATCTTGAATAGTCATCCACAATCACCAAGCAATATTTCTTTCCACCAAGACTATCATACATGGGAGGCCCGAAGAGATCCATGTGAAAGTGCTCCAAAGGCCTCTTGGTGGTAATGATATTCTTGACGGGATGTTTCTTCTCATGTAGCTTTCCCTCAATGCAAGCCCTACAAGCACGATCTTTGGCAAAACTAACATTTGTTAGTCCAATGACATGATCACCATATCGTGAACCGAAATATGCATATGTAATTCTAGTCACAACTCAATCATATGGAGAGCCGAGAGCCAAACCCACTTGTCTAAGCAGACAAGGCCAAGTACAAGACACTCTCGAAAAGCTCGAACGTGAGGGGCATCCCATCCAGGCCCGGATGATCAACTGAGTTAGGTCCTCATTGTCCGCTCACAAGTCTAAATGCTTATGGGTGATGAAATCCCATACTCATAGGCAAGTCGCCTCAACCATATTGTCAATTGAACCATAGCATTTACATAGACAAATCTGGACCGATCACTTAGTCGGGGTCTCCGGCGGGCTCGATCATACAACGAAGTATGCCACGTGACGGAGTCACGTGCAATCGCATCACGATGCCCCAAGCTGCGCACATCTCAGGGCCACTTGGTGTAAGAAAGACCGCCAGCGAGAGCACAACCAAGCTATCGAACCCCTCACATGATGTAACACCCCCAAGTGTCAGCTAAAGTGATCCCTCTTTTTTGTGCCAGGTCATCATTATTATGCACAAAAAAAATTAAGAAAATGAGTTCAACATAAAATTCAATTAAAAGTTCAGATGCAAGTCAAGCTATAACTTTTTGAATCATTGAATAAGAATTGTCCATAATATGGTTACTACTCCCAAGGCATTGACTAGAATAAATCTAATAACTTTGGAATATTGAATTGCCCCTGGGAATTAAAATAAAAGTGGAAAATTAAACACTAACAAAAAATTATGAAACCTATTTTTTAAATGCCTAAAATTCAGTAGAACAAGATACTATGGTAAAGGTTGTTTCATATAACAATGAAATATTTTAAACAATTCAGTAGCCAAACAATCAATTTTAATCATTTATAATTTTGATAAAGTGTCAAATGATTTTATTTAATGCCCAAAATTTTCTTGGCACCACCTTGCAGTGCTAGACTAATATTGGTACTAGTGTCCTATGTAATAAAAGTCAATGGATAGACAAACAAAATAGAAATATAATATAAAAAAATACAAAAAATAAAAAAAATAAAAAAATGTTATTTGTCGCCCAGGGCAATCCCAGTCAGGGCCCAACCCAACCCCACCACTAATCCTCTTCCTCCCTGTTCCTCCCCATGTGCGTGTCGAGCATCCGACCACCATGGTCGTGCTCGTCGTCGTGTCGGTATCTCCGCGGCAGGGTTAAGGGCAGCCGCGCCCCCAACTCTCCCCAAACCCTACCCCCTGGATCTTCCCCCCAGCGCCGCCTCCCCGTCGTGCCACCCTCTCTGACCATGCTCGCCGGGCACAGCCGACGTCACCACTGAAGCACGGATGCGGCCAAAGGCGACGGGAAGCCTCACCATCGTGCCAAAGCTCCTCCCCGTGGATGCCTTCTTTGGCTCCGGCACTCAATCAACGCCAAGAAGCCCGCACGCTCACCGTCAAGCCAAGTTCCTCCACCACGAGCATTGGCCAGCGTCGCCAAATTTTCCGTCCTCGCTGCATCTCCGGCCTACCCGAGCCACCCCCCGCACGCGCCGTGAGCACCTCCAGCGAATCCCCCCTTCATTTTTTCTCGCTGTGGCCGCCATGCCCCTCTCCGACTGCCGTCGTGCTCGCCGGCCGCGCACCCCGCGCCCGGTGCGCCCCTGACCTGCTCCCGTATGCCCTTGCCCTGCGCAGCACACGCGCTCGTGCGCGTCCCCTCGCCCAGCTGCAACCCCTCCACACACCCCTCGCCGGAGCGCCGTCCCGGCCCGCGCCGTCATGCTCCCTCTACGTCGCAGGTGGGCACTGATTAATTAACCAGTGGGCTAACCCCCCCCTCTAACCCCACTGACTCCTGGGCCCAGCCCCTATTAATCCCCACCAATTAACCCCCCTAGTGACCATGGCAGGTGGGCCCCCACGCCCACTAATTATTCCGCTAGATAAATAGAAAAGGAAATACCCCCTGAGTCACTGACTTCCTAGGCCCACACCCTAATTAACTAAAGTGGGTTTAGTTTAAATACTAGTTTAGTTAAAAGTCTCTGTGTGACTTACATGTGGGGACCTGCCCTTGATTAAATTAAGTTAGTTAAATTGATTGTCCTTCTGAGTATGACAAGTGGACCCACCCACTGATTAAATCTAGTTAAATAGTTAATTAAGCAAATAGGCAATGACAGTGGGGTCCCACTGGTCAGTTGACCAGTCAGCTGCTTGTGGATAATGTTGATTTAATATTAAAAACAAATCCATAAATTCTTTTAAAATGACTAAATCTTTGAAATTTAATATCTTTTACACCGTAACTTCGATGAATATAATTTATACATCAAACTTGATCAGAAAAATGCCACGAATACGAATACACTACCCATATACCCTCCGCACCCCTCTAACATACCGAACATGGAACATTTCTCCTCCGATTCATCTGTCTGTCAGACGACCGGAGCCGGTAAAACTTTCCGGATGAAAATGTTATGTATACGAAAGTTGTTCAGAATGGATCAACGATCGCGGATACAGTATCCACATGCCTGTCAGATGTATCTAACACTGCAGACATGGAACCTTCCCCCTCTGGATTATCTGTCCGGTAATCAACCGGTACCGATGAGTCATCCCCGGATAAATTCCTGCTCGGGGAAATCACCGAACACTGCGTTAGAGCCCCGTTCCTTTGTATCTGCTATGTCATACATTTGTATTGCTATTATTGTTATGTATTTATTGTTTCTCCCCCCTTATTCTCTGGTAGACCCCGTTGCTGCCGCCGATGACACAATCGAGTACGACTACCTCGTCGACGACCCTACCCATACCGTCGAGTTTCCAGGCAAGCAGAGCCATTTTCCTTCCCCAGATACCGCCTACCTTTACGTACATTTCTTGCACTAGGCATTGCTGCTACTGCTACGTTGCAATCCTATTCAATTGCATAGCCTGTTTTTTTCGCCCCTTGATGTACTCTCCTTTTTCCTATGCTGCCTTGTAAATATATATATAATATTCAGCAGTGAACCCTGCGCATTGTTAGCTTCTAGGTTTAGAATAGCGGGCCGTGATCACTCTGGTGAGTGAACGCGGATTACAAAGTATTATAACTGCAACAGGTACAGATCAATGCAGATGCCCTAGGGAACCTACAACGGCGAGACTCTGCCGAGTCTCTTCGAGTTTGACTTACGAGTGGATGGACTCGTATTTCACTCTCGTTGGCTTAGTAGCGTAGCATCACCAGGATGATACGAGGTTTACCTCTTTATTTCATTCTGCTGATGTCTCTGTCGAATCTCTTCAAGTGTACCATCGAGGGTGATTCCTCTTGGTTTCACTTGATGGTAGGCACTCGAATCAACTGGTGTCCTTAAAGTTAAGGAGTCGGGTGACCCAACGGTGCTCGCGCAGGGATTGTATCGGGACGGCAACACAGGCGGTTATCATCGTGGGCCTGGTCCTTGCTCGTTCGCCGTGAGATACCCTGTAGTACGAAAGTCGAGCTCTTCCAAGAGCACACGCGATATAAGGTAAGGAGACGGTTCACCTTGTTAGTAACCGCAAGAGTTGGTGGGACGACAGGGTGATACGTCTCAAACGTATCGACTTTTCCAAACACTTTTGCTATTGTTTTTCCCTCATTCTTGCATGATTTGGACGAAACTAACCCGGACTAACGCTGTTTTCAGCAGAGCTGCCTGTATGGTTTTATTGTGTGCAGGAAAATGGATTTTTAGGTATCGCAGAAAATTCCGGGAAAATTCACAGAAAATCCACGCACCCGAAGGAGGCAGATGCCAGAAGTGGGACCAGAGGGGAGCCCTGGGGGCCCCAGGCGCCCCCCTGGCGCAGCCAGGGGTGGGGCCGCGCCCTCTGGCCTCCTGGGGGCCTCCCCCCTCCTCTGGTGCCCTACCGATGGTCCTATTTATTCTCGTGACGGGAAAACCCCAGAACAGAAGTCGTTTTTCCAGTTTCCTTCTCGGAGCCGCCGCCACCCTCTGTTCTTCTTCGGGAGGGCTAATCTGGAGGCCGATTTGGCCTCTGGAGAGGGGAGATCGTCGCCATCGTCATCACCATCACCAATACATCCCTCCTCCATGAATTCTCTTCACATGTGTGAGTAATTCCCTGCTGTAGGCAAAGGGGGTGGTAGGGATTGGATGAGTTTGATCATGTAATAGTTCGTCAGATTGTTGGGGGCATGTTGCCTATCATCTAGATTGGTGTTTATCTTCTTTGCTTCAACTTGTTGCTCTTAATGCTTGTCACTTTGGGCCCGAGTGCCATGTTTTCAGATCTGAACCCTATGTGTTTTCATGAATATATTTGTGTTCTTGATCCTATCTATGAGTTGTATGCACCTATTATGGTCCGGAACCGGCGATCGCAAAGGTGACAGCTTGGGACACCAAAGGGGATGGTCCATAATTTGAGGATTCCATGTATCCATTGAGTTTATTGCTTTGTTCCGGTGCTCTTTGACAGGAGCACCTTAATCTCCATAAGTTCCCTTTGGCCCCGTTCGTAGCGGGATGATAGGACAAAAGATGTTGTGCAAGTTCTTATTGCAAGCACGCACAACTACCTACAGGATACATGCCTAATGTTTGATATTTGCCTAGATGATCATTGCTTTTCTGTGTGCCTTGCCCCGTGTTAGAATCTATTACATGTTCACTCTCATCCATGCAGCGCCCAACCATCCATCTCCCTAGCCTACAGTGTTTTCAATCCTGCGGGTCATTAGTTGTTACTTTTGCTGTTTACTTTTGCTGTCATCACCATCACTATCATATTACCTTTACCACTTATCTTTTGTTGCAAGCAAGTATATTTCAGGTGCGGTTGAATTGACAACTCAACTGTCAAAGCTTATAAATACTCTTTGGCTTCCCTTGTGTCGAATCAATAAATTGGGTTAACTTACCCGCGAAGACTATCTCGATCCCTTACGTTTGTGGGGCATCAAGTATCGTTTTCTGGCGCCGTTGCCGGGGAGCATAGAAATATTTACAAGTCTACTTGAAGTATCCTGTCTTCTGCACATCATCCGCTATGGGTAAGAAAGGATACCCCAAGGTTCCTATTTTACCATCCCGTACAAGAAAAGGTATTGTTCTGAACACTAGTGCTACACTTGATTCACCTTCTGTTATGAGTAAGTTTACTTCACCACCACCACCACATGATGCTTCTACTGACTCTGTCACTATGTCCGATACTTTTGATGATTCTTCCACTACTCTTGATGATACTACTTTTCTTGGTCATTATATTGAAACTCAGACTGCTAAGGCTGCAGCGGAATCCAAGGCCGAGACCCCTGCTACCTATATTCCTACCTGCAAAACCTTTGGTTACCCGTGCTTAGATGAACTCAAGGAGAGAATCCTTGATGATGATTATGTTACTCTTGATGATGATTTTTTCAGGGAACTCAGAGAGTGTGTCGACTCTGACCCTGGTGCTGTTAAGGAGTTGCTCAAAAAGCACTCCATGAAGAACAAAGTTATTCCTGATCCTAAATTTGCCACATCCCCTATATGCATCATTGATCCTGATTATGATTTCTCTGTTGATCTCTCACTTATATCTACAGTCGAGGCTGACCCCTTTTATGGAAGAGAAAATGATGATGCTATAGCACACTTGACCAAACTCGCTGAGCTAGGTAACCTATTCACTACTGATGAGAAGATATGAAACTTCTATGTGGCCAAGCTTTTTTCCTTTTTCTTTGAAGGAAGACGCTAAATCATGGTACGATGCACTGCCCTATGGTTCCATTAAGAGTCCTCAGGACTTAGTCCAATTCTTCGTTGATAAATATTTCCCAGCTCATATGCAACATGCTGCTTTGCAAAGAATCTATAACTTTAAACAATTGCAGGATGAGCACCTCCCTAAAGCTTGGGGGAGGTTTTGTGATTTACTTAAGATTATGCCGGGAAATGGAGTCCCCAAGAATGAACTACTTGATATATTTTACGCTGGTTTAACCGATGAATCCAGATCCTACCTGGATAGTTGTGCTAGTTGTATTTTCAGGGAAAGAATACCGGACGATGCAGAAGAATTAATGTGCAAAATTGCCAAGAACCATGAAGATTGGTCCGTTCCTGAACCACTTCTACCACCTAAAAAGAGGGGCATGCTTGTTCTGAGCCCCGAAGATATGCAAGAAGCAAAGAAGTCTATAAAGGAGAAAGGTATTAAAGCCGAAGACGTGAAGAATTTACCTCCTATTGAGAAGTTGTGTGAGCCTACTACTCACCCTCCCTTGGTAGAGGTACACTCTCTATTAGACTTTACTGAAAGTGACATCCCTAAAGGTAAGCCTCCCGACCAATGCTTAGATGAGCTTGATAATTTTATTATTAAGCAAGATCATTTTAATAGGAGGATACAAAGTCAGTTGCATGATAACTCTCTTGCTATGAAAATTTTGTGTGGTGTTCTAGAAAGAACAGTTAATGATGTTAAATGTCTTGTTAAGCATTTTCATATGGTTCAAACTCAGCTTGAACAAATTTCTAATGTGCAAAAAGATTTTCTTGCTAATAATGCCAAACAGGACATACAAGCTTATGGCATCAAAACTAGGGGTGGAACACACACCCAGGACCCACTCTATCCTGAGGGGCATCCAAAGAGGATCGAGAAATATTCTCAAGTACAAGAAGAAGACGAGACTGTTAGCTCTCCGAAGAAAAATAAGAAGAATAAACACAAGGAGGCTGACAATCCCGATGATCTTATTATAAGTGAAAAGCCAGCTGTTGATCCTAACAGCATATCTACCTCCGATGCTGAAAAAGAAGACGGTGCCGAGCCTGAAGAAAAGGACACAAAGAAGGATGATTCTCCCGAGGTAAGAGAAGAAGAAACACCTGATAAACGCAAGAAGTACTCTAGAGAAGACTTCATCGCAAGAAGACATGGGAAAGAAAGAGAACCATGGATACAAAAGCCCATGCCCTTTCTAGGTAAGTCCCTCAAATCTAAAGAAGAAGAGCATTATAATAAATTTTGCGAATGGATGAAACCTCTTTTTCTTCAAATTCCTTTGACTGATGCTATTAAGTTACCTCCCTATTCGAAATATATGAAAGATATTGTTACTAATAAAATAAAAGTTCCTAATGAAGCAATATCTACTATGCTTGCTAACTTCTCTTTCAGTGGAAAGATTCCTAAGAAGCTTGGTGATCCAGGTATACCCACCATTCCTTGCTCCATAAAAAATAATTACGTCAGAACTGCTTTATGTGATCTTGGTGCAGGAGTGAGTGTTATGCCTTTTTCTCTTTACAAGAGGCTTTGTTTAGAGAAACTAATCCCTACAGATATCTCTCTTCAGATGGCTGACAAGTCAACAGCCGTCCCCATTGGTATTTGTGAGGATGTTCTCGTTGAAGTTGCTAATTGTTTGATCCTTACAGATTTTGTTGTGCTTGACATGCCCGAGGATGGGAGCATGTCCATTATTCTTGGTAGACCTTTTCTTAACACCGCAGGTGCTATTATTGATTGCAATAAAGGAAAGGTCACTTTCAACGTTGATGATAAGGAACACACAGTGTATTTTCCAAAGAAGATCGACAAGAGGCACGGCCTTAACTCTATAGAGAATGTTGAGACCGTGAAGATTGGAGAATGGCACTGTCCACTACATGTGCACCACAAATACAAAACCATTATGGTGGGGACAATGTCCATTAAAGTAAAGGTGCAATGATCACTTCATAAGAGGTGAGACTTCTTGTTCTATATATCACCGGTTTGTTGGTAAGACTTGATCAACCTTACTAGTGAGCTTGTTTTATATAGGTAAAAAGTTAAGCTTGTTATGTTTTCATTTGCTTTAGCTTTTATTCTCTTTTCTGTACTAAGTTTTTTTGTGTTTTTGAAGCTTCACAATACTAATCACCGCTTTAAGTCTTCAGAAAGTTTTGCAGCTTTTTGAACTCCGAGAAATTTTCAACAGTGAAGCTTTGAGAAAAATTCCAGAAAAATAAAAATAACAATTTCCATGCCGGGAGTGACCCAGAGGCACCTGGGGCTGACCAGGGGGGGGGGCACCAGTGGCCCAGGAGGCCATCTGGCGCGTCCTGCCCCCTAGCCGCGCCCACAGGGCGCCTGGGGCCCACAGGGCAGCCATCCAGGTAAGTCTTCTTCCTCCTTCTTCCTCTCTCTCCAAAAACACGAGTTCTGCACTTTGTTCTGGTGTTCTTGCTGCTCTTCGTCCAGAATTTTGATCTCTCTCCACGACCCATCATTTGAGCTGAGATTTTGGGAAAATACTCCCTGGTATGTAACTCCTCCACTCCTCCAACTAGATTTTTGGTTGGTGGCTTCATTTGTGAGTATTTGGTAGTTCTTGGTGCTGTTTAGATAAGCTTGCATGCATGTGTAGAAGTTTATTTTCCAAGTTTTGATGCAAGTTTTTGCCTTAGGTAAGTGGGTTGAGCAGTTTGCCTTAACTCACTTTGTTTAAATCCTTGTTTTTGTAATTTGTCAAAAATTTCAGAAATGAGTTTGCTAGGAAGAGCAAAGGGGTGGCTTGGGCAGAAAAGGCCCGAGCGCTCCGATCGAGTTACAAGAGCTGCAGCTTCACCCTCGACTGCTAGGGTGAGCTACAACGAAGATCATGTGCCCTTAGAGTTGTTTGAGGACACAAATCCAGCACGTGCAATGACTTTCCCGTGCGACGAATTCCTTGAAGCTGCAGGAATTAAGGAGGAGTTCTATAATCTTTGTGCTAATGCAGGTCTGACGCGGCTCGCAACGTGCCGTGTTGCTCAGTATCAAAAACTCACCTCCTGTTTCATTAACAGTTTTAGATATAACCCTGATAATGGTTCTGTTGAGTTTAAAATTTACAATGATCTTTTGACCATGCCTTTGGAAAAGTTTTGTGAAATAATAGGTGTGCCAAACGTTGGACTGACGGCGAAGATGAGCTCTCAGCCCTCCGAGCTGAGAACTGTCTTCAACTCTCTCTGTAGCATGGATACAAGGGATATTCATCGGTCAAAGATCTCCAGCATCTTGTTCCCACACCTCAGGTATTTTGCGTACTATATTGCTAGAGGGGTGTTAGCTCGTGACAACACGAGCAACATATCTGCGCCGGATATTGCTATCCTGGCAACCGCCCTCTCAGGGAGGTTTGATTATAATGTGGGTGCCTTAATTGCTCGACGCCTTGCTATGAACGGTAACAAGGGAGATTTATTTGGTGGCGTTTACGCCCCTAGAGTCTCTTAATGGCACCCCACACCCCGAGGATAAGCCTTTTACTTATTTAAGTTTTGATCTTACTGCTACGAAAAGGCATAAGTTTGTTACCATGAATTCCGAGTTTGGTAACCTTAATTATATCTTGCGTTTCGGAGCCACCACGGAACGCAAGATCCGTCTACCTGCACCTCTTTTGTTTGATTTTTCTCGCAGGAACGGATGGTACTTTGATGCTACCCAGTTCGATGAGTTCGTGGTCCAGCATCAGTTTCATAACCCCATGGAGGGGGTTGTGCCTGACGAGGAGGAGCATGGTGAGTTCCCACCTTTACAGGGGGAGACCTTCACCCAGTTTGGTGAAGGGTCTTCCTCTGCTTGGAGCGCGGATCCTTCTTCATGGGAGGATCCGAGGACTTCGGTGTACGCACCGGAAGCTTCATACGACCCTTGGACTCACCAGTACCACCCTGGAGCAGGAGGCTCCTGGGGACATTAGCTACTACCAACTTAGGCCAAAAGCCTAAGCTTGGGGGAGTACATACCCTTCTCACTTTTCCATTATATTATCCGTCTTATTTTTGTTCGCTTTGATCTTTTCGAAGTTTTTTCTTGCTCTTCTTTCTTTCTTTCTTTGCAAAAACAACAAAAAGATTTTCTCTTTTCTTTTTCTCTCGTTTAAACCTTTTAAAAACCCAAAAAGATTTCTTTTCTCTCTTTAGTTTGGTTTGTTTTCAGAGTTTAGCTCGAGTCCGTGATGGCATTTGATTATATTTCCCACGTTCGATCTTGCAAGTGACCAGGCAGTAATGACGAAGATCGACGAAACGGAAGCAACAAGGAAAACCGGTATGAACACTTCTTGTTTCTACTTTTGTACATATGCCTGTACTTATGATCTAGAGACCAGCTTGTAGCGACATAGTGCTATGTTTACAATGCTTTCCCTGTGTGCATGCTTTCCTTGTGGCTAGTCTCAAATAGCTGGAGTACATAATGTGTTGTTGAAATGATTTACATGCATTGCATTGTTCATGGTTTGGCATACTGAAGTGGCATTTCCCTTCAGAGATGTCAGAACCCCAACTTAGGTAAGTGCTAGGGTTTTATTGTGCCTTTGCATCATGCCAAAAATTCAAAAGAAAATTCAAAAATGGGGAAAAGAAAAGCCCTGAGAAATTAATTCAAATGGCCAGATAAAAATCTTTTTCCAAAATTCATTTGAACATTTGGAAAATTCCTATAAATGATGCTGATCATTTTAAAAGTGGTTTGGGTATTTTCCCATGCTCATGGAATTTTCTAATTTTCAAATAGTGCCCTGGAAATTAAATTTGACCCCTATTTGAATTGAAATTCAAATGTTTTGAATTTCAAAAGTGCCCAAACCTTAAAAGTGGCTTGCTACTGGTCACTTGGGTTTTTAAAAATATCTTGGGCATTTTACTAAAATACCTAGCCATTTTATTAGCTAGGTCAATCAATAGCAGAAAAGAAAACATAAAAGAAAGAAAAGGAAAAGAGAGCCCACCCCACCCACTTACCTGGCCCAGCCTGGCCAGAAGCCGGCCCAGCCCACCAGGGGCAGGGTCGTCTTCCTCCCAGCGCCAGGCAGGCAGGCAGCTCGGTGGCGAGCATGCAACCGCCGCCGACGCCACCTCCTGCTCACCCTCTCTTCTTCTGCACGCCGTGACGACGCCTGGAAGGCAATGCACCCTTTCCCCCTCCTCGCAGCTTCTCTCCCCTTCTCTCACGCCCGTGCTCATCCACACCCGACGGACACCGGAGCGCGCCGTCGTGCGCCCCCGTGCCCCGAACCACCCCGAGGCCACTCCGACGTGTCCAGACGCTGCGCCATCGACGTCTTCATCAAGCGGCGCCTCCAATTCGAGCCGAGGAGCCCCGAAGACGACGCCCGCATCAAGAACTCGCCGCCGGCCGCCATGTTTTCCGACGACGAATTCGCCACCTGCTGAACCTCCCCGGCGACGCCGACGCCGTCCTCGTGCTCCTGGTGAGCTTGCCCTGTTTTCCCCCCCTCCAGTGCTCGAATCCACGCCCCGGACGCCGTTCCCGTCATGGCAGTACGCCAGCCGCCGCGGAAGTTCCTCCCCGCCGTGGCCTCTGGCCTCCTCCGGCGAGCGCGTGTGCTCCCCTCGAAGCGCACGGGAGCAGGGAGCATTTTGGTGGTACTTCCACCGCCTCCCGTGGCCGGAGAGGCCCTGACCAGTGGGCGCTGCCGTGGAGTATGGTCGCCGCCGGCCAACTCCGGCAGGCCCACGTGTCCACACTAACTAGGGGGCTAATCCCCCTCCTAATTGACCCCATGGGTCAATGACAGGTGGGGCCAGCCCCCCTAAATCAAATTTAAACTTAATTAACAGAGGGGTTAACCCCCTGTGACACTGACAGTGGTGGCCCACAGGTCAGCCCCCCCCCTGACATCACCCTTGCGTCACAGTGACGCAGTAAATCATTTATGAATTAAAAGATTTCAGAAATTCCAGAAAATAGTATAAACTTCCAAAAATCATAGAAAATTCATATGAACTCCAAATTAAGCAAATAATATGTCTAAAATTATCAGAAAAATACAAAGATTATGAATATGCAATTTGTTTTCATGTTTGACCATTTTAAAATGGGTGAACAGTAGCAAACATGCATATGGATCCTTTTTAAATTCAAATTTGGAGTGATTTTGCAATTGACTTTGCAACACACTTAATTTGAATGGTTTCACCCCCACATCAGAAACATTATCTCAAATATACCACATCACTTCATGATCAACCTTTTAAAATGAACTTTCATGCATTCAAATGCATTTGAAATTCATCGATAAATCAAATGGAGTTTGAATTTGCATTTCAAATGCAATATACTCCTTTTAAATGGAATGATCAACACATCAGTACCTTGAACATCACCATTACAATCTTATTCATGTGATTGTGCATTGTACATTATGTTGATCCTATGATTGTCATGTTGCTGATAGAAGTGGAGCCGGAACCCGAGATCACCCCTTCGTTGAAGACCCCGTGACTGAACCTCATCAGCAAGGCAAGAAAACCCCCATTGATCATGTCGATAAAATCCCACTTCCCTCTCATGTCTCGCTTATGCATTGTTTAGGATGATCACCATGATAACGTTTCTACCACATAGTTGAACCCATATCCTTTGCATGACCTATCATCTTGTCACAGTAGTAAGCAAACCACAATCCTAGCAGATGTAGGAGTTGGTTGATATCATGTGGCCCCTGCAACTGTTACTTCTTATTGCATGCTTAGTGATACAATGAGGTTGCTTTTGATGTGAGTCGGGATGATGGTGAACATGGTGTTGATGAAAGTGAAATGTGTTGGTGAATCTACCCTAATACAAGGTGAACGATGAGAGGCTGTGTAGGAGTACATAGTGGGTTGTCTCGTTGAACACCGCCTTAAGTTCGAGTTCTTGTGTGGTGATCCAAGAAGAAGAGTACAACCACACATTGGGCTCACTGACCCCTCTCATCCTAGTACCTCACCCCGTTCGAACCCCAGGAGTCGCAGTAGTTCGGAGTTCTGGTAGGGCTGTGGCACGGTCTGAGAAGTGGATGAACGGCTTTTCAAGACCGGCTTGGGACCCTGCACACATCGTTTGAGGCTGTACTGGAACCTCGGCCGGACTTCCATACGGACCCCCCTCAGATAGGCGACTCTCTGGACTAGAACGGAGTTGTGGGCGAAGTGTTGTGGTGGCATCCTCGCTGTCACCTCTTGAACGGTGACATGCAAAAGGCGGTAACTGATGACACGTGTGTGTAGCGGTACACCCCTGCAGGGTTATCAAAACTATTCGAATAGCCGCGTCCGCGGTTAAGGACTGCTTGGAAAGCTTAGCTTGATTATTAGACAACTTGAACTGGATACTTCTAAAATACACCAAGATAAGTGTGAGTGCTATGGCGTGCTTTCTCATGGGGAAGTCGAGGAAGGCACCATAGTGGTGTAATTGGTTGAAGAGATGTAGTGGACTCGTGTACGCTTCTTACCTCAAGTCTGGTACTCGTAGTTCAGGACTAGCCAAGTCAAAGCTGGCACTTCTGCAAGTGAAACCCCACCTCCCTTTACCTTGATAGATGTGCATGAGTAGTATAGCTCCTACGTAAGTCTTGCTGAGTACGACTTTGTACTCACGTTTTCTTATTCTATGTTTTAGATGAACCCACCGACCCCGATGGTGGCTTCTACCTGAAGCTCGAAGATTGAAGACTCAGACCAAGACCAAGCTAGTGTAGTCCCAGTCAGACGACTCGTTCCCTTGTGAAGGGCTTGTTTTTAGATAAGGCTTCTCTAAGCCATTTGTTAAACTTGTCTGTACTCAGACCTACTTTGCTTCCGCATGTTTGATGTAATGTTGGATCACAGACTTGTGATCTCTGTGTGCACTCTGTAAGAGTTATTAATAAAGATGTATACATTGTAGAGAATTGCAATGATACATGTTGTTCATACTAGACATGTGTGCTGCGTGTATGTTTATAACATGCATGTCTTAGTATGGGTTTTCGAGACCTTAGTTGTGATCTGGCTGGCGGTCTTTCATACACCAAGTGGCCCTTAGATGTGCGCAGCTTGGGGCATCGCGATGCGATTGTTCGAGACTCTGTCTCGTGCACACTTTGATGTATGATCGAGCCCACCCTAGACCTTGACTAAGTGATCGGGCTGGAGTAAGTCTATGTAAGGGTTATAATACAATCGATAGTATGGTTGAGGCGACTTGTCTATGAGTATGGGAGTTCACCACCCATATCAGTTAGACTTGTGTGCGGACGATGAGGACCCATCTCAGTGGATCATCCGGCCTGAATTGGATGCCCCTCACGTTCGATGCTTACCGAGAACGTTCTGTGCTTGGCCTTGTCTACTTAGACAAGTGGGTACGGTTCTCGGCTCTCCATATGATTGTGTTGTAGCGAGGCTTGCATACGCTAACCCCGGGTCCCGATAGACTTGGTATCAGAGCAGGACTGACTGTAGGATTATCAGCCTTGGCCGAAGTCGAGTCTAGCCTTCTATAGTTATATAGTTACTCTGGGTATATAAGGGAACAACGTAAGGCTTCTTTTTCTCCTTACCCTCATCGATCTGAGTTCTGAGTCACCCTTACCTTTTCCGTGGGAAGATAGGACTAGACTCATCTATGTCTTACTAGAACATCTCGTTGATTGCCTCCTTATAGCCGTAGGATGGTTGTGGTTGTCCAGAGTCTTCGTGTTTTGAGTTCCTTGAAGAAGTTCTGTCCAATTTCTTCGAGATTGTTTCAATTTCCATCCCAGTGTAGCCGTTATGCTGCCGGATTTGTTCCGTGTTTCTTTGAGTCATTGCCTTCGCATTATTATCTTTTCCTCCTTAAATCATATACTTTTATCCTTGCCTCCATCGTACAACCTGTTCTGATTGTTTATTTTTATCACACAGGATGTCAGGTGGAACTCGTAGTGCTGTTCTTCGGAATCAAGACCGTGATCGGAATCGAAATGATGATGAACCTCCACCACCGCCTTCTCCGGCGGAAATCATGATGGAAGCTGAGCGGAATAGACGTGATCAGACACGCCTTCTGGAGCTCATCGAGCAGAATACCGCCCATCATCGTAATGTGGTGGTCAGCATTCAGGACTTCATCTTCCTCAAGCCACCGGTATTCCGATGTTCTTCTGAGCCCCTCGAAGCTGATGATTGGCTCCGTTCCATCGAGCGTAAGCTTGATACAACACATGTTGCTCCCGATGACCGAGTTGTTTTCGCGGTATACTTCTTGGAAGGTGCTGCTCTTCAATGGTGGGAGAACTATGTTGCAATGCAGCCAGATGGTCACGTAGTGACTTGGCAAGAGTTCTGTGTGGCCTTTTGAGGGTACCACATTCTGGATGAGTTGATGGAGCGCAAGAAGGAAGAGTTCTGCAATCTGAATCAAGGAGAGATGTCCATTCATGAGTATGTGAGGGAATTCAACCGTCTTGCTCGTTATGCCCAAGATGAGATCACCACCGATGCCAGAAAGCAGGCAAGGTTCCGCAAGGGACTTAGCCCCATCCTTCGTCATGATCTCAACCTCCTTGAGTTTGCCACCTTTTAGGATTTAGTCAACAGATCCTTCAGAGCTGAGCATGTCAATGAAGTTTTTGAGAAGTCTCGCAAGCATGCTCTTGAGCTTAACCCTTCTTCCAGTTCACGCCCTCAGAAGCGCATGATCTGGATTCCTAACAGTTTGATCCACCAAAACAACCCACCGAGGCCATCCCTTGTGCCGCCTCGTCCACCAGCTCCACCAAACAACCCAGCTCCCCGCACTATCTTTGGAGCCTGCTTTAGATGTGGCCAGCCTGGTCACTATTCTCGTGAGTGACCCGTCAGTCAGAATGCTCCACCCCATGCCAAAGGAAACCCCACTGTTCGTGCCAAACCTGCCCTGAAGGTTCCCACCACCAAGCCTTTCACTTCCACAAATCTTGGACGTGTGAACCAAATCTCAGCTGAGGAAACTGATAGTACTTCTAACGTCATTCTTGGTACGCTCCCAGTCAATTTTGTTCCCACTTCTGTTCTTTTCGACCCAGGAGCATCTCACTCATTCATGTCGGAGAGTTATGCACTTCGGCATGATGTATCCTTTCAAGAAATGTTCACCCCTATGATCATTCAAACTCCTGGTTCCAAGTGGAAAACTAATAGATTAAGCCATGGTAATCAAATTGCAATTGAGGGTTTAGTATTCCTTGCTTCAATCATAGCCCTCAAGTCTTCAGACATTGATGTCATCCTTGGTATGGATTGGTTATCAAGACAACATGCTTTTCTTGATTGTAAAGCCAAGTCAGTTAGACTTACACATCCTTCAGGCCAGACAATAGTTTACTCCTCACCAAGAACAAGAACCCAGGTGCATTCTTTGAATGTGCTTCCCCTTCCAGACCTCGAAGATGTTCCGGTGGTTCGTGACTTCCCGGATGTCTTTCCTGAAGAGCTGCCGGGCATGCCACCCGACAGATGTGTAGAGTTCATAGTGGATCTTGCCCCAGGAACCGCACCAATTTCCAGACGCCCATACAAAATGGCCCCACATGAGTTAGCTGAGCTTAAAACCCAACTGGAAGCTTTGTTGGAAAAAGGCTTCATCCGCCCTAGCTCATCGCCATGGGGTTGCCCCGTTCTGTTCGTAACGAAGAAAGATGGAACAGAAAGGATGTGCGTGGACTATCGCCCGCTAAATTTAGCGACGATAAAGAACAAGTACCCACTTCCCAGGATCAATGATCTTTATGATCAACTTGCTGGATCCTCTGTCTTCTCCAAGATGGATTTGAGATTAGGTTATCATCAAATCAAGATCCGAAGCGAGGACATTCCCAAGACGGCTTTCACTACTCGTTATGGTCTTTACGAGTTCACCGTCATGTCCTTCGGTCTAACCAATGCCCCCGCCACTTTTTCACGCATGATGAACTCGATCTTCATGGAGTATTTGGACCAGTTCGTCGTGGTTTACCTCGATGACATCCTTATATACTCGAAGAACGAAGAAGAACATGCCAAACACTTAAGGCTGGTATTGATGAAACTTAGAGAGCATCGCCTGTATGCTAAATTCTCCAAGTGTGAATTTTGGCTACCAGAAGTGACCTACTTAGGCCACGCGATTTCTGCAAAAGGCATTGCTGTGAATCCCGAGAGAGTTCAGGCCGTCCTTGACTGGACTCCACCTGAATCGGTTAAGCAAGTTAGGAGTTTTCTTGGCCTAGCCAGCTATTGCCGTCGCTTCGTCGAGAACTTTTCTAAAGTTGCAAAGCCTCTTACTGAACTCCTCAAGAAAGATAAGAAATTCCAATGGACTCCCAAGTGCGAGGAAAGCTTTCAAGAGCTAAAAAGAAGATTGACTTCTGCACCCGTACTTGCGCCTCCAGACACCAAAAAGGATTTCGAGATCTATTGTGACGCATCACGGCAAGGGTTAGGATGCATACTTCTGCAAGATCGACATGTGGTAGCTTATGCTTCACGCCAGTTGCGGCCACATGAAGAAAACTATCCTACCCATGACCTTGAACTCGCTGCCGTAGTTCATGCCCTAACAACTTGGCGACATTACCTCCTTGGTAATCGTTGTGAGATCTATTCCGACCACCAAAGCCTCAAATACATATTCACCCAGCCATATCTTAATCTCAGGCAAAGACTCTGGATTGAGTTGATAAAAGATTACGACGTAGGAATTTCTTACACCCCAGGCAAAGCCAATGTCATGGCTGATGCACTAAGTCGTAAGTCGTATTGTAACAACCTCATGTTACAACAGTATCAACCACTTCTTCATGAGGAATTTCGAAAGCTTAATCTCGAGATTGTTCCTCGTGGATCTCTTTTCAACTTGGTGGCGAAACCAACCCTTGAGGATCAAATCATAGTTGCCCAAAGGCGTGCACGAGGTGTTCGCCGGATCAAGGAGAACATTGCTAGCGGAGTTGCTAAATGTTTCTCCACAGATAGTAAAGGAACGGTATTCTTTGGAAATCGTTTGGTAGTACCTAAGAATAGGGAACTAAGGCAACTCATCCTCAAAGAAGCCCATGACACACCCCTCTCCATTCATCCCGGTAGCACAAAAATGTACCGAGATCTACGCTAGAGATTTTGGTGGACCAGGATGAAGAGAGACATTGCTCAATTTGTTGCCGAATGTGATGTTTTTCGTCGCATTAAGGCCGAACACCAAAGACCTGCTGGTACACTTCAACCTTTGCCTATTCCCGAGTGGAAATGGGACAAGGTCGGTATGGACTTCATCACCGGCTTTCCAAAAACCCAGAAAGGAAATGATGCCATCTTCGTTCTCATAGATAGGCTTTCCAAAGTTGCTCACTTCCTTCTAGTTCGCGAGTCTATAACTGCTAGCCAGTTAGCGGACTTGTATGTCTCTAGAATTGTGTCTCTTCATGGTGTTCCTTTGGAAATCAATTCTGATCGTGGTAGCCTTTTCACCTCTAGATTTTGGGGAAGCTTCCAACATGCTATGGGAACTCATCTCTCCTTTAGTACAGCTTTTCATCCTCAGTCTAGCGGTCAAGTCGAAAGGGTTAACCAAATTCTTGAAGACATGCTCAGAGCTTGTGTTATCTCATTCGGAAAGAATTGGGAGAAGTCTCTTCCATTCGCCGAATTTGCTTATAACAATAGTTTTCAATCTAGTCTGAACATGGCTCCTTTTGAACTCCTTTATAGACGACGATGTCGAACACCACTAAACTGGTCAGAAACCGGTGAAAGACAATTCTTTGGACCGGACATGATCAAGGAAGCAGAAGAGCAAGTTCGCATTATTCGTGATCGATTGAAAGCAGCCCAGTCTCGTCAGAAAAGCTACTATGATCGTCATCATAGGCAGGAGAGCTACGATCTGGATGAGAAGGCTTACCTTCGGGTTACTCCTCTGAAGGGAACCCAACGTTTCGGTATCAAAGGCAATATGGCCCCACGTTACATTGGACCTTTCCGCATTCTAGCTAAAAATGGAGAAGTTGCCTACCAACTTGAACTACCTCCGCACCTTTCCCGAGTACATGATGTATTCCATGTGTCACAACTCAGGCGTTGCTTCAAGGACCCCATCCATGAAGTCGACCATGAAACGCTTGATCTCCAAGATGACCTTTCTTATCGAGAATACCCCGTCCGTATTCTTGATTCCGCAGAGCGTGTCACTCGCCGAAAGAAGATCAAGTTTCTGAAAGTTCAGTGGTCACACCACTCTGAGAGAGAATCCACGTGGGAAAGAGAAGACCGTCTCCGTGCCGAGTACCCCTCCTTCCTCCCTCAGACTTCTGAATCTCGGGACGAGATTATTTTGAGTGGGGGCGAGTTGTCAGAACCCCAACTTAAGTAAGTGCTAGGGCTTTATTGTGCCTTTGCATCATGCCAAAAATTCAAAAGAAAATTCAAAAATGGGGAAAAGAAAAGCCCTGAGAAATTAATTCAAATGGCCAGATAAAAATCTTTTTCCAAAATTCATTTGAACATTTGGAAAATTCCTATAAATGATGCTGATCATTTTAAAAGTGGTTTGGGTATTTTCCCATGCTCATGGAATTTTCTAATTTTCAAATAGTGCCCTGGAAATTAAATTTGACCCCTATTTGAATTGAAATTCAAATGTTTTGAATTTCAAAAGTGCCCAAACCTTAAAAGTGGCTTGCTACTGGTCACTTGGGTTTTTAAAAATATCTTGGGCATTTTACTAAAATACCTAGCCATTTTATTAGCTAGGTCAATCAATAGCAGAAAAGAAAACATAAAAGAAAGAAAAGGAAAAGAGAGACCACCCCACCCACTTACCTGGCCCAGGGTGGCCAGAAGCCAGGCCAGCCCACCAGGGGCAGGGTCGTCTTCCTCCCAGTGCCAGGCAGGCAGGCAGCTCGGTGGCGAGCATGCAACCGCCGCCGACGCCACCTCCTGCTCACCCTCCCTTCTTCTGCACGCCGTGACGACGCCTGGAAGGCACTGCACCCTTTCCCCCTCCTCGCAGCTTCTCTCCCCTTCTCTCACGCCCGTGCTCATCCACACCCGACGGACACCGGAGCACGCCGTCGTGCGCCCCCGTGCCCCGAACCACCCCGAGGCCACTCCGACGTGTCCAGACGCTGCGCCATCGACGTCTTCATCAAGCGGCGCCTCCAATTCGAGCCGAGGATCCCCGGAGACGACGCCCGCCTCAAGAACTCGCCGCCGGCCGCCATGTTTTCCGACGACGAATTCGCCACCTGCTGAACCTCCCCGGCGACGCCGACGCCGTCCTCGTGCTCCTGGTGGGCTTGCCCTGTTTCCCCCCCCCCCCCCCTCCAGTGCTCGAATCCATGCCCCGGACGCCGTTCCCGTCGAGGCAGTACGCCAGCCGCCGCGGAAGTTCCTCCCCGTCGTGGCCTCCGGCCTCCTCCGGCGAGCGCGTGTGCTCCCCTCGAAGCGCACGGGAGCGGGGAGCATTTTGGTGGTACTTCCGCCGCCTCCCGTGGCCGGAGAGGCCCTGACCAGTGGGCGCCGCCGTGGAGTATGGTCGCCGCCGGCCAACTCCGGCAGGCCCACGTGGCCACACTAACTAGGGGGCTAATCCCCCTCCTAATTGACCCCATGGGTCAATGACAGGTGGGGCCAGCCACCCTAAATCAAATTTAAACTTAATTAACAGAGGGGTTAACCCCCTGTGACACTGACAGTGGTGGCCCACAGGTCAGCCCCCCCTGACGTCACCCCTGCGTCACAGTGACGCAGTAAATCATTTATGAATTAAAAGATTTCAGAAATTCCAGAAACAGTATAAACTTCCAAAAATCATAGAAAATTCATATGAACTCCAAATTAAGCAAATAATATGTCTAAAATTATCAGAAAAATACAAAGATTATGAATATGCAATTTGTTTTCATGTTTGACCATTTTAAAATGGGTGAACAGTAGCAAACATGCATATGGATCCTTTTCAAATTCAAATTTGGAGTGATTTTGCAATTGACTTTGCAACACACTTAATTTGAATGGTTTCACCCCCACATCAGAAAAATTATCTCAACTATACCACATCACTTCATGATCAACCTTTTCAAATGAACTTTCATGCATTCAAATGCATTTGAAATTCATCGATAAATCAAATGGAGTTTGAATTTGCATTTCAAATGCAGTATACTCCTTTTAAATAGAATGCTCAACACATCAGTACCTTGAACATCACCATTACAATCTTATTCATGTGATTGTGCATTGTACATTATGTTGATCCTATGATTGTCATGTTGCTGATAGAAGTGGAGCCGGAACCCGAGATCACCCCCTTCGTTGAAGACCCCGTGACTGAACCTCGTCAGCAAGGCAAGCAAACCCCCATTGATCATGTCGATAAAATCCCACTTCCCTCTCATGTCTCGCTTATGCATTGTTTAGGATGATCACCATGATAACGTTTCTACCGCATAGTTGAACCCATATCCTTTGCATGACCTATCATCTTGTCACAGTAGTACGCAAACCACAATCCTAGCAGATGTAGGAGTTGGTTGATATCATGTGGCCCCTGCAACTGTTACTGCTTATTGCATGCTTAGTGATACAATGAGGTTGCTTTTGATGTGATTCGGGATGATGGTGAACATGGTGTTGATGAAAGTGAAATGTGTTGGTGAATCTACCCTAATACAAGGTGAACGATGAGAGGCTGTGTAGGAGTACACAGTGGGTTGTCTCGTTGAACACCGCCTTAAGTCCGAGTTCTTGTGTGGTGATCCAAGAAGAAGAGTACAACCACACATTGGGCTCACTGACCCCTCTCATCCTAGTACCTCACCCCGTTCGAACCCCAGTAGTCGCAGTAGTTCGGAGTTCTGGTAGGGATGTGGCACGGTCTGCGAAGTGGATGAACGGCTTTTCAAGACCGGCTTGGGACCCTGCACACATCGTTTGAGGCTGTACTGGAACCTCGGCCGGACTTCCATACGGATCCCCCTCAGATAGGCGACTCTCTGGACTAGAACGGAGTTGTGGGCGAAGTGTTGTGGTGGCATCCTCGCTGTCACCTCTTGAACGGTGACATGCAAAAGGCGGTAACTGATGACACGTGTGTGTAGCGGTACACCCCTGCAGGGTTATCAAAACTATTCGAATAGCCGCGTCCGCGGTTAAGGACTGCTTGGAAAGCTTAGCTTGATTATTAGACAACTTGAACTGGATACTTCTAAAATACACCAAGATAAGTGTGAGTGCTATGGCGTGATTTCTCGTGGGGAAGTCGAGGAAGGCACCATAGTGGTGTAATTGGTTGAAGAGATGTAGTGGACTCGTGTACGCTTCTTACCTCAAGTCTGGTACTCGTAGTTCAGGACTAGCCAAGTCAAAGCTGGCACTTCTACAAGTGAAACCCCACCTCCCTTTACCTTGATACATGTGCATGAGTAGTATAGCTCCTACGTAAGTCTTGCTGAGTACGACTTTGTACTCACGTTTGCTTATTCTATGTTTTAGATGAACCCACCGACCCCGATGGTGGCTTCTACCTGAAGCTCGAAGATTGAAGACTCAGACCAAGATCAAGCTAGTGTAGTCCCAGTCAAACGACTGGTTCCCTCGTGAAGGGCTTGTTTTTAGATAAGGCTTCTCTATGCCATTTTTTAAACTTGTCTGTACTCAGACCTACTTTGCTTCCGCATGTTTGATGTAATGTTGGATCACAGACTTGTGATCTCTGTGTGCACTCTGTAAGAGTTATTAATAAAGATGTATACATTTTAGAGAATTGCAATGATACCTGCTGTTCATACTAGACATGTGTGCTGCGTGTATGTTTATAACATGCATGTCTTAGTATGGGTTTTCGAGACCTTAGTTGTGATCTGGCTGGCGGTCTTTCATACACCAAGTGGCCCTTAGATGTGCGCAGCTTGGGGCATCGCGATGCGATTGTTCGAGACTCTGTCTCGTGCACACTTTGATGTATGATCGAGCCCGCCCTAGACCCTGACTAAGTGAACGGGCTGGAGTAAGTCTATGTAAGGGTTATAATACAATCGATGGTATGGTTGAGGCGACTTGTCTATGAGTATGGGAGTTCACCACCCATATCAGTTAGACTTGTGTGCGGACGATGAGGACCCATCTCAGTGGATCATCCGGCCTGAATTGGATGCCCCTCACGTTCGATGCTTACCGAGAACGTTCTGTGCTTGGCCTTGTCTACTTAGACAAGTGGGTACGGTTCTCGGCTCTCCATATGATTGTGTTGTAGCGAGGCTTGCATACGCTAACCCCGGGTCCCGACAAGAGAATTTTTGGATTAACTTGGAACATGTTCACACATGTTTATGACTAAAAAGTCTATTATGCCTTGATGATCTTTTTGTTTCAGAATAGTTATATCACTTTCATGCCCGATTCAATGTTGCTTTGTCGCTCTGCATGATTATGACAGTTATTGCTCTCTAGTTGGTCACTTCCCAGTCTTTTGCTAGCCTTCGCTCGCACTAAGCGGAATTCTGCTTGTGCTTCCAAACCCCTTTTCAAACCCAGTTGTTCCATTTGAGTCCACCATACCTACCTATATGTGGTATTTACCGGCCACTCCTAACTTAGACTTTCATGTGCCATCTCGAAATTTATTCAAAAGCTTCCCTTTTGTAACCGTACAAGCTCATGGTGCGGTGAGGGGAAATCAGTATCTTGCATGCCAAAAATATTTTGACGGAAGTTTTAACTAGTCAAGAAAAAAAATATGAGAGTTACACCTCCCCCATACTTGATGATGGAGTGAAATGGACCAAATGCTGCTTATGATAGATGGAACGATACCCTCCTTCCATCCTTGAGGCAAAATAAAAGTGTCCGTAGACCATCAAAGGATTTATGGATAAGGGAATATGTGTAAGGAAAAGGCATTAATATGGTTGGCATGGGAGATATTGAGAGACCTTTACCGTTCACCGTTGACTGGAAAGTTACACCTCTCAAAAGAGTTTTATCTCTGTTTTCAAAACCAAGAGTTCTGGCACATGTTTAGTTTTTGCTTCCTTTCACGGGGTTTCAATCTTGCCATCAAAAGCCACGGTTCGAGAGTCTCCCCTTCTTTCTTCAAAGCACCAACTATGAGAGCATAATTGTCATTCTTAGTGTAACATGCATTGTCCCAAAGTATTACATTTTCTTATGCATGCTTGTGTTATTGCTAGTCTGAAATACTAAGTTCTAGTCACCTTGAAAACTCCGGAGGAGTTTCTGCATTTATGTTTTGCTTCACTCATGGAGGCTAGCGAAATGCCACTCAAGTATGTTCAAGCTATGTGCATTGTGATCCTGTCTTGATTTTCAGTAGCATATTATTTGCTTTTAGTTGTTTGTGATTGATCACATGAAGGAAGAATTGCTTCGTGCATTGTACTTATAGCATTGTTTCGATACTTGCTAAACTCTTTTCGTAGTACATGCTTATATACAAATAATGAAGCAAAAGAGTTTGTCAAAGTTTTCTTTGTCGCTTCAAGTTCGTTGAACTGAATTGCTTGAGGACAAGCAATATGCTAAACTTGGGGGAGTTGATACGTCTCAAACGTATCTACTTTTCCAAACACTTTTTCTATTGTTTTTCCCTCATTCTTGCATGATTTGGACGAAACTAACCCGGACTAACGCTGTTTTCAGCAGAGCTGCCTGTATGGTTTTATTGTGTGCAGGAAAATGGATTTTTAGGTATCGCAGAAAATTCCGGGAAAATTCACAGAAAATCCACGCACCCGAAGGAGCTAGATGCCAGAAGTGGGACCAAAGGGGAGCCCTGGGGGCCCCAGGCACCCCCCCTGGCGCGGCCAGGGGTGGGGCCGCACACTCTGGCCGCCTGGGGGCCTCCCCCCTCCTCTGGCCGCCTGGGGGCCTCCCCCCTCCTCTGGTTCCCTACCGATGCTCCTATTTATTCTCGTGACGGGAAAACCCTAGAACAGAAGTCGTTTTTCCAGTTTCCGTCGCGGAGCCGCCGCCACCCTCTGTTCTTCTTCGGGAGGGCTAATCTGGAGGCTGATTTGGCCTCCGGAGAGGGGAGATCGTCGCCATCGTCATCACCATCACCAATCCATCCCTCCTCCATGACTTCTCTTCACATATGTGAGTAATTCCCTGCTGTAGGAAAAGGGGATGGTAGGGATTGGATGAGTTTGATCATGTAATAGTTCGTCAGATTGTTGGGGGCATGTTGCCTATCATCTAGATTGGTGTTTATCTTCTTTGCTTCAACTTGTTGCTCTTAATGCTTGTCACTTTGGGCCCGAGTGCCATGTTTTCAGATCTGAACCCTATGTGTTTTCATGAATATATTTGTGTTCTTGATCCTATCTATGAGTTGTATGCACCTATTATGGTCCGGAACCGGCGATCCCAAAGGTGACAGCTTGGGACACCAAAGGGGATGGTCCATAATTTGAGGATTCCATATATCCATTGAGTTTATTGCTTTGTTCCGGTGCTCTTTGACAGGGGCACCTTAATCTCCATAAGTTCCCTTTGGCCCCGTTCGTAGCGGGATGGTAGGACAAAAGATGTTGTGCAAGTTCTGATTGCAAGCACGCACAACTACCTACGGGATACATGCCTAATGTTTGATATTTTCCTAGATGATCATTGCTTTTCTGTGTGCCTTGCCCCGTGTTAGAATCTATTACATGTTCACTCTCATCCATGCAGCGCCCAACCATCCATCTCCCTAGCCTACAGTGTTTTCAATCCTGCGGGTCATTAGTTGTTACTTTTGCTGTTTACTTTTGTTGTCGTCACCATCACTATCATATTACCTTTACCACTTATCTTTTGTTGCAAGCAAGTATATTTCAGGTGCGGTTGAATTGACAACTCAAATGTCAAAGCTTATAAATACTCTTTGGCTCCCCTTGTGTCGAATCAATAAATTGGGTTAACTTACCCGCGAAGACTATCTCGATCCCTTACGTTTGTGGGGCATCAAAGGGCAAGCACCGATGTACTGGTGGTCCTGGTTGTTGTCGTTGTCCGCGACTCACCCAAATAGGGGCAACGATAACAGTTGTCCCGACAGAAAATAATAAAATGCTTAATGGTTCAGGTGGATGACTTGAGAGTCCGCAAAGGCCTGTACGCACAACCTTCACGTGGGATTATGGTGTGGGCCCTCCGCGTTGTGGTCTCGTTCGAAAGCTCTGAAATACGTCCAATTCAGCATTGTGGTCGGGACACCCCCTTCCAACTCCTTGGTCGAAGTCGAGTCTAGTCTTTGCAAAACTACTTTACTAACAGTGTCGTGTGGCTTATCAGCCCAAGTCGCAAACTTGGTGGTATTAGGATCTTTTTCTCCGTACCTTTACTCTGGGACTCTGATCTCTCTTCCCTTTCGGGTTAAAGATTTTTGCTAACACTAACTCTAGGTTCTCATGATCACACCCTCCCGGAGAGCCCTCATCACAGATGATGACCTGATTCACCAGAATATCCTGAAGATACTCTCCGATGAATTTCCGAGACCCAATGTGTTCATCGCCTTTGCAATTCCCCTGCCACCGATAAGTCCGTATGTATAATTGTTTCCACCTCCCGATCTGGAAATTATAATTTCCTTGTACTCAAGCATCGAATTATTTCGATGCCTCTATCATCCGATGCCTTTGCATTCTTTCTCCTTCTGGTTGAGTGCCAGTACTCACATCAGATTCTTTGCGAACCACCCGTCCTTTCGTGGATTATTATTTGACTAATCTTACATGGTTTCTTCCATGTGTCAATTGGATTCATAGTGTGAAATACCATCCCAGCCCCTCGATGATTTGTGTTATCATCGACAACCTCCTTTAACTCCTTGCCAATACAAACTTGGTCATGTATATATTTCTCTGCTTTCCCTTGGGAAGGATAAACACCTGATACTTGTGCATCATCATATTTTCCCTTCCATGGGTCTGTCTAACGTTTCTTGTAATGTGTCTTATCTAAGCTGTGATAATCCCCTGCTTATGTAAACACCTCGGTGTACAACCTCGTCAGTAACACCTTGTTGCCATTGTTGATGACATTTCAGTAACCACCGGGACGAGAACTTTGCCAATTGGTCCGCCTCGTTCTAATGAACGGGAAAATGGTTCTCATTGTCCCTCGCCCTTGGTATCGACGTTGTTGCCAAAATTGTTGACAAGCTATTCTTTGACAAACCTTGCGTTGTGATCGTATAAAATGTCACCACCCATTGTAGGCCCATAACCCACAGTTCCACAGGATCGAAACCTGACTCTTGTCATCTCCCTTGCGATATTAGACCCGATATCAGTGCTTATGCATGATGCTATGGAGCCCTCTTTCATCATCCGTCGTCGACATCGACCGCATGTCTATCCGCTTGAGATTTCTCATACATTCTTTTGTTTCTCTCGATGTATTTATCCTGAGATTAACCTCGAGAGATACTTTGTACCCCATTCCCTTGGACAGCCTCAGTTGAATAACCGGGTACGGATCCGACCCCCCCCCCCCTTAAATTTTATCTCCTAGCCTATTTGGAAGTACGATGAAGCCCCGAAAAATTATGAAACCTATTTTTTAAATGCCTAAAACTCAGTAGAACAAGATACTATGGTAAAGGTTGTTTAATATAACAATTAAATATTTTAAACAATTCAAATAGTTGCCAACCAATCAAATTTAATCATTTATAATTTTGATAAAGTGTTAAATGATTTTATTTAATGACCAAACTTTTCTTGGCACCACCTTGCAGTGCAACACTAATATTGGGACTACTGTCCTATCTAATGAAAGTCAATTGATAGACAAATAAATAGAAACAGAAAAGAAAACAAATACAAAAAAGAAAAGAAAAAAAGGAAAAAATGCTATTTGTCGCCCAGGGCAATCCCAGCCAGGGCCCAACCCAACCCCACCCCTAATCCCCTTCCTCCCTGTTCCTCCCCATGTGCGTGTCGAGCATCCGACCACCATGGTCGTGCTCGTCGCCGTGTGGGCATCTCCACGGCTCCGCGGATGGGTTAAGGGCAGCCGCGAACCCACTCTCTCCAAACCCTACCCCCTGGATCTTCCCCCTCGCGCCGCCTCTCCGTCGCGCCTCCCTCTCTGGCCGTGCTCGCCGGGCGCAGCCGACGACACCACCGAAGCACGAACGCGGCCAAAGGCGACGGGAAGACTCACCACCGTGCCAAAGCTCCTCCCCGTGGATGCCTTCTTCGACTCCGGCACTCAATCAACGCCAAGACGCTCGCACGCTCTCCATCAAGCCAAGTTCCTCCACCACGGCCATCGGCCGGCGTCGCCAAATTTTTCATCGCCGCTGCATCTCCGGCCTACCCGAGCCACCCCCGCACGCGTTGTGAGCACTTCCAGCGAATCCCCCTCTCCCCCTTCATTTTTCTCGATGTGGCCGCCATGCCCCTCTTCGGCTGCCGTCGTGCTCGCCGGCCGCGCACCCCGTGCCCGGTGCGCCCCTGGCCTGCTCCCGTACGCCCCTGCCCTGCGCAGCACACGCGCCCGTGTGCGTCCCCTCGCCCAGCCACAACCCCTCCACACCCCCTCGCCGGAGCCCCGTCCCGGCCCGCGCCGCCGTGCTCCCTGTACGTCGCCGGCGGGCACTGATTAATTAACCAATGGGCTAACCCCCCTCTAACCCCACTGACTCCTGGGCCCAACCCCTATTAACCCCCACCAATTAACCCCCCCAGTGACCATGGTAGGTGGGCCCCCACGCCCCCTAATTATTCTGCTAGATAAAAAAAGGAAATACCCATTGAGTCACTAACTGCCTGGGCCCACACCCTAATTAACTAAAGTGGTTTTAGTTTAAATATTAGTTAAGTTAAAAGTCTCTATGTGACTTACATGTACTTACATGTAGGGCCCTGCCCCTGATTAAATTAAGTTAGTTAAATTGATTATCCTTCTGAGTATGACAAGTGGACCCACCCACTTATTAAATCTAGTTAAATAGTTAATTTAGAAAATTGGCAATGACAGTGGGGTCCCACTGGTCAGCTGACCAGTCAATTCCTTGAGGATAATGTCGATTTAATAATAAAAACAAATCCAGAAATTCTTTTAAAATGATTAAATCTTTGAAATTTAATATCTTTTACACCGTAACTCCGATGAAAATAATTTATATATAAAACTTGATCAGAAAAATGCCACGAATACGAATACGCTACCCGTATACCCACCGCACCCATATGACATACCGAACGTGGAACATTTCTCCTTCGGCTCATCTGTCTGTCAAACGACCGGAGCCGGTAAATCTTTCCAGATGAAAATGCTCTGTATACGAAAGTTGTTCAGAATGGATCAACGATCACGGATACACTATCCACATGCCTGTCAGATGTCTCTAACACTGAGAGACATGGAACCTTCCCCCTCCGGATCATCTGTCCGGTAATCAACCGGTACCGATGAGTCATCCCCGGACAAATTCCTGCTCTGAGAAATCACCGAACACGGCGTTAGAGCCCCGTTGCCTTGTATCTGCTATGGCATACATTTGTATTACTATTATTGTTGTGTATTTATTTTTTCTCCCCCCTTATTCTCCGGTAGACCCCGTTGCTACCGTCGATGACACCATCGAGTACGACTACTTCGTCGACGACCGTACCCCTACCATTGAGATTTCAGGTAAGCAGAGCCATTTTCCTTCCCCAGATATCGCCTACCTTTATGTACATTTCTTGCACTAGGAATTGCTGTTATTGCTACGGTACAATCGTATTCAATTGCATAGCCTGTTTTTTTCGCCCCTTGATGTACCCTCCTTTGTCCTATGCTGCCTTGTAAATATATATATAATATTCAGCAATGAACCCTGCGCATTGTTAGCTAGGGATATAATAACGGGTCGTGTTCACTCTGGTGAGTGAACGCGGATTACAAAGTATTATAACTGCAACAGGTATGGATCAATGCAGACGCCCTAGGGAACCTACAACGGCGAGACTCTGTCGAGTCGCTTCGAGTTTGACTTAAGAGTGGATGGATTCGTATTTCACTCTCGTCGGCTCAGTAGCGTAGCATCACTGGGATGATACGAGGTTTACCTCTTTAGTTCATTCCGCTGATGTATATGTCAAACCTCTTCAAGTGTACCATCGAGGATGATTCCTCCTGGTTTCACTTGATGGTAGGCACTCGAATTAACTGGTGTCCTTAAAGGTAAGGAGTCGGGTGACCCAATGATGCCCGCGCAGGGATTGTATCGGGACGGCAGGACAGGCGGATACCATCGTGGGCCTGGTCCTTGCTCGTTGGCCGTGAGATACCCTGTAGTACGAAAGTCGAGATCTTCCAAGAGCACTCACGAGATAAGGTAAGGAGATGGTTCACCTTGTTGGTAACAGCAAGAGTTGGTGGGACGATAGGGCAGGCACCGATGTACTGGTGGTCCTGGATGCTGTCGTTGTCCGCGACTCACCCGGATAGGGGCAACGATAACGGTTGTCCCGACAGAAAATAATAAAATGCTTAACGGTTTAGGTGGATGACTTGAGAGGACGCAAAGGCCTGTACGCACAACCTTCACGTGCGATTACAGTGTGGGACCTCCGCTTTGTGGTCTCGTTCGAAAGCTCTGAAATACATCCAGTTCAGCATTGTGGCCGGGACACCCCTTTCCAACTCCTTGGTCGAAGTCGAGTCTAGTCTTTGCAAAACTACTTTACTAACAGTGCCGTGTGGCTTATCAGCCCACGTCGCAAACTTGGTGGTATTAGGATCTTTTTCTCCGTACCTTTACTCTGGGACTCTGATCTCTCTTCTCTTCTGGGTTAAAGATTTTTGCTAACACTAACTCTAGGTTCTCATGATCACACCCTCCCGGAGAGCCCTCATCACAGATGATGACCTGATTCACCAGAATATAATGAAGATACTATCCGATAAATTGCCGAGACCCTATGTGTTCATCGTCTTTGCAATCCCCTGCCACCGATAAGTCCGTATGGATAATTGTATCCACCTCTCGATCTGGAAATTATAATTTCCTTGTACTCAAGCATCGAATTATTTCGATGCCTCTATCATCCGATGCCATTGCATTCTTTCTCCTTCTGGTTGAGTGCCGGTACTCACATCAGATTCTTTGTGAACCACCCGTCCTTTCGTGGATTATTATCTGACTAATCTTACATGGTTTCTTCCATGTGTCAATTGGATTCATCGTGTGAAATACCATCCCTGCCCCTCGATGATTTGTGTTATCATCGACAACCTCCTTTGACTCCTTGCCAATACAAACTTGGTCAGGTATATATTTCTCTGCTTTCCCTTGGGAAGGATATACACCTGATACTTGTGCATCATCATATTTTCCCTTCGATGGGTCTGTCTAACCTTTCTTGTAATTTGTCTTATGTAAGCAGTAATAATCCCCTGCTTATGTAAACACCTCGGTGTACAACCTCGTCAGTAACACCTTGTTGCCATTGCTGATGACATTTCGGTATCCACCGGGACAAGAACTTTGCCAATTGGTCCGCCTCGTTCTAACGAGCGGGAAAATGGTTCTCATTGTCCCTTGCCCTTGGTATCGACGTTGTTGCCAAAATTGTTGACAAGCTATTCTTTGACAAACCTTGCGTTTTGATCGTATAAAATGTCACCACCCATTGTGGGCCCATAACCCACAGTTCCACAGGATAGAAACCTGACTCTTGTCATCTACCTTGCGATATTAGACCCGATATCAGTGCTTATGCATGATGCTATGGACCCCTCTTTCATCATCCATCGTCGACATCGACTGCATGTCTATCCGCTTGAGATTTCTCATACATTCTTTTGTTTCTCTCGATGTATTTCTCCTGAGATTAACCTCGAGAGATACTTTGTACCCCATTCCCTTGGACAGCCTCGGTTGAACAACCGGGTACGGATCCGACCCCCCCCCCTTAAGTTTTATCTCCTAGCCTATTCGGAAGTACGATGAAGCCCCGAAAGAAGGACGACAACTCGTCGATGTGCACCGATGCAAAAAATTGAAGACATCAAGGAGAAGGATTAACTTATTCGCGAAGGACAACAAGAACCAGAAGATTGTCTAGAATACGAAACCAAAAAAAACTCTACCCCTTACACTACCTTTCAATTCTCGGGACTAGAATTCTTTGTAGTGGGGGAGATTTGTAACACCCCCAAGTGTCAGCTACAGTGATGCCTCTTTTTTTGTGCCAGGTCATCATTATTATGCACAAAAAACAATTAAGAGAATGAGTTCAACATCAAATTCCATTAGAAATTCAGATGCAAGTCAAGCTAAAACTTTTTGAATCATTGAATAAGAATTGTCCATAATATGGTTACTACTCCCAAGGCATTTACTAGAATAAATCTAATAACTTTGAAATATTAAATTGCCACTGGGAATTAAAATAAAAGTGGAAAATTAAACACTAACCAAAAATTTATGAAACCTATTTTTTAAATGCCTAAAACTCAGTAGAACAAGATACTATGGTAAAGTTTGTTTAATATAAAAATTAATTATTTTAAACAATTCAAACAGTTTCCAACCAATCAAATTTAATCATTTATAATTTTGACAAAGTGTTAAATAATTTTATTTAATGCCCAAACTTTTCTTGGCACCACCTTGGAGTTCAACACTAATATTGGGACTAGTGTCCTATCTAATGAAAGTCAATTGATAGACAAAAAAATAGAAACAGAAAATAAAAAAATACAAAAAATAAAAAAAGGAAAAATGCTATTTGTCGCCCAGGGCAATCCCAGCAAGGGCCCAACCCAACCCACCCCTAATCCCCTTCCTCCCTATTTCTCCCCATGTGCGTGTCGAACATCCGACCACCATGGTCGTCCTCGTCGCCGTGTCGGCATCTCCGCGGCTCCGCGGTAGGGTTAAGGGCAGCCGCGCCCCTCACTCTACCCAAAACCTACCCCCTGGATCTTTCCCCCCTCCCCCCGCGCCGCCTCCCCGTCGCGCCTCCCTCTCTGGCCGTGCTCGCCGGGAACAGCCGACGACACCACCGAAGCACGGACGTGGCCAAAGGCGACGGGAAGACTCACCACCGTGCCAAAGCTCCTCCCCGTGGATGCCTTCTTCGACTCCGGCACTCAATCAACGCCAAGACGCCCGCACGCTCGCCGTCAAGCCAAGTACCTCCACCACGGCCATCGGCCGGCGTCGCCAAATTTGCCGTCGCCGCTGCATCTCCGGGCTACCCGAGCCACCCCCGCACGCGCTGTGAGCACCTACAACGAATCCCCCTCCCCCCTTCATTTTTCTCGCTCTGGCCGCCATGCCCCTCTCCGGCTGCCGTCGTGCTCGCCGGCCGCGCACCCCGTGCCCGGTGCACCCCCTGCCCTACTCCCGTACGCCCCTGCCCTGCGCAGCACACGCGCCCGTGTGCGTCCCCTCGCCCAGCCGCAACCCCTCCACACCCCCTCGCTGGAGCGTCGTCATGGCCCACGCCGCCGTGCTCCCTGTACGTCGCCGGCGGGCACTGGTTAATTCACCAGTGGGCTAATCCCCCCCCTCTAACCCCATTGACTCCTCGATCCAGCCCCTATTAACCCCCACCAATTAACCCCCCCAGTGACCATGGTAGGTGGGCCCCCACGCCCCCTAATTATTCTGCTAAATAAAAAAAGGAAATACCCCCCTGAGTCATTGACTGCCTGGGCCCACACCCTAATTAACTAAAGTGGGTTTAGTTTAAATAGTATTTAACTTAAAAGTCTTTGTGTGACTTACTTGTGGGGCCCTGCCCCTAATTAAATTAAGTTAGTTAAATCGATTGTCCTTTTGAGTATGACAAGTGGACCCACCCACTGATTAAATCTAGTTAAATAGTTAATTAAGCAAATAGGCAATGACAGTGGGGTCCCACTGGTCATTTGACCAGTCAACTGCTTGTGGATAATGTCGCTTTAATAAAAACAAATCCAGAAATTCGTTTAAAATGATTAAATCTTTGAAATTTAATATCTTTTACACTGTAAATCCGATAAAAATAATTTATACATCAAACTTGATCAAAAAAATGCCACGAATACGAATACGCTACCCGTATACCCTACGCACCCCTATGACATACCGAACGTGGAACATTTCTCTTTCGGTTCATCTGTCTGTCAGACGACCGGAGCCGGTAAAACTTTCCGGATGAAAATGTTCTTTATACGAAAGTTGTTCATAATGGATCAACGATCACGGATACACTATCCACATGTCTGTCAGATGTCTCTAACACTGAGAGACATGGAACCTTCCCCCTCTGGATCATCTGTTCGGTAATCAATCGGTACCGATGAGTCATCCCCGGATAAATTCCTCCTCCGGGAAATCACCAAACACTGCATTACATCCCCGTTGCTTTGTATGTGCTATGTCATACATTTGTATTGCTATTATTTTTGTGTATTTATTGTTTCTCCCCCCTTATTCTTCGGTAGACCCCGTTGCTGCCGTCGATGACACCGTCGAGTACGACTACTTCGTCGACGACCGTACCCCTACCGTTGAGCTTCCAGGTAAGCAGAGCCATTTTACTTCCCGAGATATTGCCTACCTTTACGTACATTTCTTGCACTAGGCATTCCTGCTACTGCTACGTTACAATCCTATTAGTTTGCATAGCCTGTTTTTGTCGCCCCTTGATGTACCCTCCTTTGTCCTCTGTTGCCTTAAATATATATATAATATTCAGCAGTGAACCCTGCGCATTGTTAGCTAGGCTTAGAATAACGGGCCGTGATCACTCTGGTGAGTTAACGCGGATTATAAAGTATTATAATTGCAACAGGTATGGATCAATGCAGACGCCCTAGGGAACCTACAACGGCGAGACTCTGCCGAGTCGCTTCGAGTTTGACTTAAGAGTGGATGAACTCGTATTTCACTCTTGTCGGCTTAGTAGCGTAGCATCACCGGCATGATACGAGGTTTACCTCTTTAGTTAATTCCGCTGATGTCTCTGTCAAACCTCTTCAAATGTACCATCGAGGGTGATTCCTCCTAGTTTCACTTGATGGTAGGCACTCGAATCAACTGGTGTCCTTAAAGGTAAGGAGTCGGGTGACCCAACGATGCCTGCGCAGGGATTGTATTGGGACGGCAGGATAGGCGAATTCCATCGTGGGACTGGTCCTTGCTCGTTGGCCGTGAGATACCCTGTAGTATGAAAGTCGAGATCTTCGAAGAGCACACATGAGATAAGGTAAGGAGATGGTTCACCTTGTTGGTATCCGAAAGAGTTGGTGGGACGACAGGGCATGCACCGATGTACTGGTGGTCCTGGAAGCTGTCGTTGTCCGTGACTCACCCGGATAGGGGCAACGATAACGGTTGTCCCGACAGAAAATAATAAAATGCTTAACGGTTCAGGTGGATGACTTGAGAGGCCGCAAAGGCCTGTACGCACAACCTTCACGTGGGATTACAGTGTGGGCCATCCACGGTGTGGTCTCGTTTGAAAGCTCTGATATAAGTCCAGTTCAGCATTGTGGCCGGGACTGATCGTCACCTGTGGTGTACGGATCTCCCGCCTCACACGGAGTCGGAGAGCGAGGGGCGACGACCCAGGACCCCCTTACCCTTAGGACTTTAGACCGACGGGGACCTCTCTGATGAGCCGTAGGATGGGCCTCGGCATGTCGGATAGCCTCGGTGTGGCATTCCCTAACAAGATGTACGCCACCCTGGAGATCCGAGCGTGCAGGCTGAACAGTAGTGCACCCCTGCAGGGAAGATGATCTATTCGAATAGCCGTGTCCATGGTAACAGGACGCTTTATGCTGAAGCCAGAGCCTACTACTACAAACTACTTGAAAGTCCAAGTATGTGATCAGAGGGGGAGGGGGTGAATGATCACTTCAAATTGTCGAGTGAAGCTTTGAAGTGAAGCATAAGCTAAGAAGGAATAGATAGCAGAAACAAGTAACAGTGAAGCAAAACTAGAAGCGAAACTAAATACAACGAATCAAAATACATTGAAGCATAATTGGGAAGCAAATGCAATGCGGAAAGTAAGAGCTTGAAGTAAAACGAACTGTGACTCGGCGATGTTTGTTCGACCATTTCACGCTCTGCAAAGCGCTACATTTGGTTCGAGGGACTGGTGATTGAACACCTAGAGAAAAACTCTCTCAATCCGTTGCTCCACTGCACCAATCTCCTTGAGCTTGGTCAGTTTTGACTCAGCGTAGATTATCAAGGAAATCTCCGAAACCTTTGACAAACTTGAACTTCGAGGCGACAATTACTCTTCGCTCTCTGAAGACGACACTCTAACCGGCTAGGAGAATTGCAGTTCTACAAGATAAAAAGGCTAGCAAGCTTTCACCTAAGTCATAGCGAATCTACTCAGATCAAAGGGACTTAGGCTTCATTGTTCTGGGTTTTGGGTTTTTATTCGGTGGCGTTTTTGAGTGCTCTCTTCAGTCTCTCTCAGGAATGTTCTCAGATCATCCACCCGCAAATGAAGGAGGGGGCGGCGTATTTATAGTTGGCAATCCCGAGGTGCGAAATGACCGATTTGGCCTGAGGTGACAGCTTGACACGTGTCCACAACGGTCGGATTTTTCATTACTGCGCAACTTTACTTGCGGAACAAGTAAAGCCGACTCACGGACTTAGTTCTGCTTCGGAAGCCAAAGAATGAAGTCCTTGCTACCGAAACTTAACTTAGTGCACATGAGAATTTCTTCACTCTGACTTCTCACTTGGTTTAGATTTGATCTGAGCATTTTCTCAATAACTTTGGTGTTCACAAACTAAAACCCCTCTTCATAGTACAGTTTGTCCTATGACTCAAAGAACTGAAAAAGAACTACACAAAAACATCTAATTCTTGCCCGTCTTCTTCATTTCCTTCGATGAGTTGGGCTTCAGGACACCTTCATTTTTGGGGGTCATCCTCCGTGATTAAGCTTCGCTCAAGGGGTAATTCTTCGATAACTTGAAAACCTTCCTTGAAGCTTTATCACCTTGCTTGTCCTTCAGGAACCTATTCAACTGTTTATACTAGAAAACATTGTTAGTTCCTCTACTGTCTTGTCCAACAATATCCAAAACACATAGGGGCAAAACTTTGCTCTTACAATCTCCCCCTTTTTGGACTATTGTTGACAAAACAAGCATCGATAAAAGATATTGAAGTTTTTGTGAAGGGATGGGACAAACTCTAAGATATGAAGTTTTTGGCTCCCCCTGAATGCAAGCATTGAAGATTTATATAATCAAAGTTAATGCTTGAGAGATATTTCTTCGGTTGAGAGCAAAGAAAATATCTTAGCGAAGACAATTGCATTTAAAGATAGATATCCAGATATATTGCAATTGCTTCCAATGACCTGTGACTTACAAAATAATAACCACCTGCAGGATAGAGGATACGAAGCAATACTTTCGAGAAAAGGGTTATTAAAACTTAAGCGTAGCACAGGAGTAGCACAACCGAATGTAAACTTAAGTTACAACCCAATCGAAGGGAATGGAAATTTTCTTGTAACTTAAACCAAGTGAAGCAAAATACGAAAAGCAAAAGCCCTTGCCCCGATGCAATTCCAACTCATCGATGCCATCATTCTCCCCCTTTTTGTCACCGATTGGACAAAAGGTTGGGAAGAGGCTCGAGAGAACTATTGCGCGGCATCATCACCCTTGGAGCCCGACGAAGCAGAGCTTGACGTAGACTCGTCCGAAGAAGATTGATCACCTGAAGATTCTTCTTCCAACGCGGGTGGAGGAAGAACTTCAAGATTCTTCTGAGTGATGAGGTTGATGTCGAGGTCGCTGTCATCGAGGTCGGCGTCGTCCTTCGAAGTGACGGAGTCATTCTCGGAGACGGTGTTAGGGAGGATTGGATCAGGCTCGTTGACAAAGAAAACTTCATCAATCTTGTGCAGGGGAGGGAGCTTCTGGTTCGGCCGATCAACAGTGTCGTCTCTTGAAAAGTTTCGCTGGAGGTGCTCATATTCTTTGTAAATGTGATCTTTACGAAGGCCTTTAACTGAGTTGAATTTTCTAAGTCCCTTCCAGGAATGGCGCTTGAGCACACGAAGATATTGGTTATTGTTTCATCTCATCAGCAAGGAACTGCATGTGTTGTTGATTTTCTTCAATGAAGTTTTCAAGCATTTGCTGCGACCGAATATTGACTTCAATGTGATGACAGTCCTTCTGGAAATGCTTCGAGATGTTCCTTTCATTCACTTCGTGGCGCACCCCAACATAAGTGGCAAAGACGTTATTGGGTTTCCTCAGCAATTACAAAGTGTCACACACTTGGGGTGTGAAAAGCTTTGGATGGTGACGCGCCACAAAGTCTTCATTTCGGCCATAGTCGCAGACAACTTGTAGCCAGTGGGCATATGGATTTAGTGTGAATGGTAGTTCTGCAGCAAGCACCAGATTGTGAATGAAGCAATCTTCGAAGTCAAACACCAGACCATGGGTAAGCTTCATAATGGCATGCCTTGTTTCTGGATAAATATTAGATTCTTCCGAAGCAATACTCAACGAGGTCAAGGATTTCGACAAGATGTAAAACCAAGTCTTTGAGATGAAGTTCAAATGCTTCGGGCGAATGTTTTCTGGAATATAATCCGCTGTAACTTCATAATCCAACAAGGTTGCAAATTGTTCTTCAGTCAGATCTGGCTCCAAGTGAATCTTTTCGAGGTCGCCAGTATGCCTTGGAATATTAACAATTTCCATGAACTCAGCCGAGGTCATTCTGAAGATTTCACCCTGAATCGTCTATTTGAGAATCCAAGTGTTGGGGTCATTTGCATCACCCGAAACATATAGAGTTGCATAAAATTTCTTGATGAGTTCAGAGTTGAAGGGAGTGCTCAAGGCAAACAACCGAGTCAAATTCTGGTTCTAAATAGTTTCTGTGATGTTCTTGAAGCAGGTTGCAGTTGAAAGACTTTGCATGTCAAGATATCTGTGGCGGAAACGCACACCTTTATGGCAGTAGACTTTGGTATATAAGGTTTGTTGTTCTGCTATCCAGAAGCGAAGATCATCTGCAGTCCTGGCTGAAGAATATTGGCTGGCACCAAAGAAACGGTGGCGCTTTTGATGATGTTCAAGATTGAACTCAGGCCCATGGCGCGAAGAAAAACCAGCACCCTTGAAAATGGGAAAAGTTTCATGAGGGTACTTGGAGTCCAACTGAGTGTCTTGGCTTGGACGTCAAGGAGGCTGAGGCCTTTGCAGGGGAGCAGCTTGTGCAACATTAGAATGGCCATCAGCGGTCTGAGCAACTATAAAAGTTTTCTCTTGTGAAGAATTCAGAATCTGAACTTGTTCTTCTTCGTCTTCATGTGCTTCAGGCTGGGGCACATTTACTTCCGATCCCTGAGCAGTCCTTGAAGGGGAATAGTCTCGGGAGCCACGGTTTCTGGAGTTGGAGGGAGTGCGATCCTGGGCTTCCGGAGGTGGAGCCGGAGCAGCAGGTGGTGTTGCGGCTCGATGCGGTGCAGGGGATGGAGTAAGTGTTGGTGTGGGAGCACGCGGTGGAACGGGTGCAAGCGTTGGAGTTGGGGTTGGGGTTCTCTTGGGAGTTGGAGCTTTGGGTTGAGGTGTGGGTTCAGTGGCGGGTGGAGTTTGTGCGGGAGGAGTGGGAGTTTTGGTAGGTGGAGCTGAAGTCTTTGCTTTGAGTTTGGAGGGCTTTGGCTTGGGAGAATGTGGAACAGCTTCCGTGTTTTCCTTCGGATGGCGGTGGGGTTCATCACTTGTATCCAACTCAACAGCCGAAGCCAACGTCATCTTCCTCCTTTTAGCGGTTTTCTTCTTGGGTGAGGGGTCGGAAGGTTTTGCTTCAGCAGACTTGGCTGCGGCAGGTTCAGCTTCCAGCGTGGCCTTGCGCTTCTTGGAATCTCTTTCCATAATCGAAGCATTGTGCGTTTTGACCATCTCATGAACAACAACTTTTATCTTGCTCTTGTAGAGCTTGATATTGTCCTTGGTGGTGGTGTTCACATCTGTCACCTTCTAAAACAGTTTCAAGGCGTGTTGTTTGAAGTCTTCATCGGTATCGGCTTCAGTACGCTTTTGATAGTTATGAATCTTTTTAGTTTCAGCCCTATCTCTGGAATGCAAGTCTTTCAGTTGACTGATCATAGTAGTGATCATAGCTTCGATGGATCCTGAGCTGTAGACTTCACCGAGATCAACAGCTTCCGGATCTTCAGCTTCACATTTCTTCCAAAGAGCTTCAGTCACGCCCACGTGATCCCATAGTTCTCCTTCACGTGGATCAGGGAATTTATGTCCACTATGGTGATCTTGCTCAGCATGAGCTTCAGTCATAGAGATGCCTTTTTGCTTCGGCGGATTTGCTTCAGCAGAAGGGGTCATATCCACCAGTACCTTCTTCTAGGCAGCCTTGGCTGCTTTCTCAGCCTTCTTTGTTCTGAGGCTATCAAGTGTAGCCTTGCGTTTGGCTTCATTTTCTGCTAACTGTTTAGCTTCAGCAGCAGCTTTCTCTTCTTTTTTCTCGGCTTCGGCGAGCTTTCGCTTCGTCTCAGCCTTCTCAGCAACAAATCTGGCACAGTCAAGTTCTCTTTTCTTCCTAGCAGCTTCTTCTGCTTCCTTATTCTTGATGGAAGAATCTCTGGCAAGAACGCTGTGATTGAGTGCCTCCTCGAGGTCTTTCTATTGCGATTCTTCTTTAGTGAGTTTTCTCTTCACTGAAGGGTTTGGAGCGGTGGTCGGCTTGGGCTTCGATGGGGCAGCGGATTTCTCAGTTTGCTTCAGCTTCGCTGGGTCGTGCCTCAGCTTGGAGCGTCTCTCGGTGTTGAGGGTCTCAACCGGTGGCTTGGAGGCCAAAGGCTTCGCAACCACCAAATTGGTCATATCAATGGTGGGGCAAGCTACGGGCTTATCAGATGGATCCTGAATCTTCAGCCCTTTGGCAGCAGGCTTCTCTCCAGGCTTCTTCTTCAAAGGAATTCGAAGCTTTTGTTTCTTGGGAGGAGCAAGCTCTGACTCATCATCAGCTTCAGCTTATGATTCGTCATCAGCTTCAGTGTTAGACTCATAATTGATAGAGTCTTCAAGAGCTTCTCGTTCCAGCCTGGCTTGCTCTTCGTCATCAGAGGAGGCATGAGGGGTGAAGCCGATTTCTTCTTCAGTTTGTGCTTCTTTTTCTTTGAAGTCTGGCCCTGTCCAGAAGCTTCAGGAGCGGCTAACTTGGCAGCTTTCTTTTCATCTTTGATTCGCTTCTTCTCAGCAGCGATTCACAACCTTTCTTGCTCTTCAGGATAATCATCCGGAGTCTTGAGTGTATTGGGCTGAGGATACTTCGGTGGGACTGGGTAGTAGAGATGACGATTTTCTTCGGTATACTTGCCACACATGTGTGAAGTATACAAGAAGGGTGGATTGAAGGCAAACTGCATTTCCCATTTCAGTCAGGAATACTCTTGTATTTGTACCACCTGATGGCCCAGTAGCGCCGAATGCCTTGCAGGCGAACCTTTCGCTGATCTTTTGTTTCTTTAGGAGGTGTGTCATATCCAAGCTGCATCTAAATGGATTCGGGAATGCCTCTAGCATTATTCTTTTCCTTCGTTCTGCCTTCTCTTTTCTTTGGAGCAGTCTGTTCAGCTTCGTTGAGGTGATCAAGAACTGGGGACTCATCACCGAAGCCCAAATCTTCAGACATCCTGTGAAAAAGCATAAGGGAACGAGGGAAAAAGACAAGTATGGACTGAGCACCAGCAAAAGTTTCGACCAAACAAAAAGATTTTGACAAGAGATTCAGTTGAACATGGGTGATGATTCCGGCCTGTTCTGAGCTAGATTTTGCACACAAATAGGAGACTACAAACCCTAGCACAAAACAGAGGATATCGAAACCCTAACTGCTAACCTGAATCGGAGTGGGAATATTTTGCTCTAAACAAGTTTCCCAAAAGATCAATGATCCAACAGATCAAGAAACCCTAGAAAAAGAATCAATAGAAAAACATGCTAACAAACACGGATCCAATCTGGAGGGGAATGAACAGAGAGGAAGATTGGATCGGTGGCTTCGGCTGTAACAACCCAGTTTTTACAAAAATTAAAAATTTTGTTTTCGGTGTGAATTGTTTGATTGTCTGATTTGTTTGCGGTGTTTGCATCCCCGATTTATCGATCGCTGATTATTTTTACCCCTCTTGTCTCGTATCGAACGGAGTCCGACCCTTGCCACCCTGACACTCGACCTTTGCGACACCGGGTTTCGCCCGATCACCGTCGTGAAACCGCACGAGACCAGCCGCAGCCAACGGAACGAAAAACCCCGTTTAATAATTAAACGAGTTATTTTTATAGCGCACCGGAAAGTGTTCTCGGAACGGTTCCAGCGTGAGGTGAACGCCTCCGGCTCGACGCGCTGATCGCGCAGTTCGAAGTTTTACCCGAATCGGAGGTACTGCGGACCCCCGGCGGTCAGAAACGTGAGCACCGCGCGCGCGAGAGAAAAACCGGAGATGTTTTTGCAAACTGCCAGCCACCGGGGCTATATAAAGACCACCACACTCCCACCTCTTTCTAGCGTTTCCCCTAGCAACGTTTGCAGCCACCCCCTTGAGTTTTGCCTCAAAATTGCCCTCTAGCCCATCAGATCTGATCCCCTCGTTCTGAGCCGCCGGATCCAAATCGGATGGCTCCGGACGCGCCACGTCACCGGTTGGGGGCTCCCAGCCCGACCTCCTCCGCGCAGCTGCCCGAGCCGCCTCCTGCCCACGAAGCCACCACCGCTGCTCCCTCCGGCCAGGACGCCGCTGCCGCGCCAGCGCCCCTCCTCATCTCCTCCTGCCTGCGACCTCCCTCTCCCTCTCACCTCTGCCTCTCCTCTCGCAGGACCTCGCCGGCGAGCCCAGCCGAGAGCGCCGCCTCCCCATGGCGCCATGGCCGGCCACGGCCAAGGTCGAGCCGAGGTCAACGCCGACCCCGTCCTCCACTGCACCACCCCGGCGACCCCCCAAGCCCCGGATCCGAGCCGCGTCGCCCTCCTCCGGCCTTCGCGCTCGCCGCTCCGCCCCGCTCCGGTGGTCGGAGACCACGCCGCCTCCTGCCTCGCTGGGATCGGGAGGTGCCCCGATCCAGCGGCCTCCCCCAACCGCCACCACGACCTGGGCCGGCCTGCTCTGCGTGGCCCAGCGCCAGGCCCGCCAGCCTCCTCCAAGCCCAGGCCGGCCACCTCTCCAGCCTCTTGGGCCTGGCCCAACAGTGAGCGCCCCAGGCCCTTTTTTATTTTTTTTTATTTTTCTGTTGGGCCAGTAGCTTTCGTCTCGTTGCCCAGTTTTTTTTTTCTCTGGGCTTATTAATTTAGCAGATTGTGATTTTTTCTTGCGGTAGCTATATCTTTTCATCGGCAGCTCCGATGGAGACGCTTTCTACATGAAAGTTGCTCCGTTTTGCGCGTAGTTTATTAAAATGTTGCTTGTTGCCATGTTTGACTTTGTTTACATGCTGTTTGACTGCTAATTACAATTGCCTGCCACTGTAAACTGTAATTGCTACAACTTTTTAACCGTTGCTCTGTTTAAAATGTTCTTTATCTGTAACTTGACTAGAACTGCATGTAGATTGTGTTTATGCTGCTCTTGCTTGCTAATAAAAATAATAAAATATTGTTTAGGACAAAACAGTACCAAATGCAATAAATATCGTGGGGTCCGCAATAGTTGCCATGTATAGGTTTTAGCCCCCACTTAAATTGATTAGCATAGGTAGATTACTTATGCTTCACCTCTTGACATGTTTGTGTGCTATGCCATGCTTGAGTGAGATGCCATGTTAACAACTTTGTTGATCACCTGTAGCTAAACAACTTGAACCTTTATAAACGTGCGGTATCGTCGTGTGTGACGAGTACTTCACTTAACCTGTTAGTAACCGCTCTCGACGGTAGGTGCGATGTCTCGTGTTGCCTTCTTGTTGATGCTTGCTCTTGTTTGCCTCATAGTAATAGATGCTTGCTTGTTGATTTCTTTCCAGTGTTTATCGTCTTATGTGCTTCTGCGGGTACCTCTCGGAGACGTTGCGAGCGTGCGATCGATTACACCTTCGGAATCCGACTTATCAACAGGCAAGGACTATACATTACTTATGATCCATTCTATTTCAACCAGCGGTTTGCATGCTAGTCTAGGATAGGTTCGATGTTTGATCCTACCACATGTTTACAGCCTCTTTCAAACCGATACAGCCATGTCCCTTCCCAACAAACCTTGTACTGCTATGTTACTATTGCTCGTTGCTCAGCCCCTGCTTAGTATGCATGCTTAGGATGCTACGATGTTACCCTATTACTCCTTGGTTTGGGATATCACCTTATTATATTGTTGTTGATGATATGATTATTATAATGTTGACTATATTCGACGAAGGATGGAAAGTCTAGGCTATCCCGCCCCGACGCCTTGTTCCATTCAAGTCACCTAGGATCCGAGTTCCGGGTATTGGTTTTAAGACTGAGCGTGCCTAACCGCGTGTGGGATTTTATGGGGTCCCCTTTTCTTACCTGCCTAGCTTCAAACATTTCTAGTGGTGTCCTAAGATGATTTACCATTTGAATCGTGTGTGTGCTGGTCGGCCGCCAGTTGTTTACAAACCAACCTGGACCAGTGAGGACTAAGTTCCCTTGCTGGCCCACTTTGTCCGGCTGAGGACCCGGTGTCCCATGTGTGATTAACCGGCTATCCAAACCTGCGACAGACGGTTGAGACCAGATCGAGAGCGCGGCCGGCTCCTGAGATGGATGTCGACTCACCGGGGGCCACCCGGATTTGTTCGTTGTTAGTTAGAGGGACCTGTCGTTTCAGATCTCTTGGAACTAAATCATAAAATGGTTGCCTGTGATGGGTAGCAACTGAGAGGGATGGACATGCGTGCGGAGCCTCGTAATGGGAAGTTGGTACACCCCTGCAGGGTTAAATCTTTTCGAGAAGTCGTGTCCACGGTTATGGACGACTTGAGACCTACTCCTTGTTCATAGACAACAACAACTGAGATAATCTTAATACAACTTGATCAACGTGTGTGTGTGCCTTGACTGCTTCTTCTTCGTCGGGATGCGAAGAGGAGGACAAGGATAGGATAGGTGTTATGTTTGCGTAAGTAGCTGATAGCAAGACTTGTTGGAGGCGATTCCTTATCGAATGCTTGGCTTCTTATCTTACTCTCTAGATCGTTAGCCACTTCATGAATGCTAGTGCAGCAGCAACCTCACCACTTACCCCTTCCTTACCGTAAACTACTAGTTGTCCTAGAATGACGAGTGATGAAGTCCTGGCTGGGTCAGATGACCACTACAGTTGGATGCTGAGTACCTTTGTACTCATGATACTACCCCCAACTCTTTTCAGGGTTCTTGATCGACAACAGGTACGGTGATCGACGTTTCACGTGGAGACTCGACGAATACTAGTTAGGCGGATCCCGGCGGAGGGCCTGGACCCGTGTGGTTATGGGGATCGATGTTTTTCTTTTGCCACTAGGCATTTGATTGTAGTCTGTACTCAGACATGTATCTTCCGTTGTTGTATTCTATTTGAGGCAGTTGTATGCCGATTGTATGAGATGTTGTATCCTTGTATCTGTAATGTTGTGATATCATGTTGGAAATCCGGGGCATATGGCTTTGTCATATGTCGCGGTGGGACCGATATGTGCTTCGTCCCCGGATCTGGGTGGAAACACCTAGATCTGGAACAGTACCGCATATCGGGCCTTACAACTTGGTATCAGAGACTTACCGACCGTAGGATCCCCTCTCTGGCCGAAGTCGAGTCTAGACAAAACTATTTTGTAGTTACTAAGTTAGTTATCGGAGAGTAAGATCTTTTTACTCCTTACGCTTGCTCTGGTCAGGACAAGTGTCGTAAGTGTTTTATTCTCGCCTTATCCCCTTCAAAACTCTAGGATCTCGAGTGTGTGGAGTATCAAAATCGTTTCAATGCTTTGCTTGCAGCGTATTGTCTCGATTCCGATCTCAGGTTTGGGAAATCCTGTAGTACCTTTAGTACATTTGAATCTGGTTTACATCGTGGTCACCCGTTGCCATCCATCCTTTTGCCCAGTGTTTTCACGACTTGCGTCGAAAAGCACTATCCCTTTGACCGGGTTTTAGCTTCCGTTCTCCCTCTTGACACTGACGGTTTCGTTTTTCCGACGTTGCCGTCTCTCTGCGGAAATTTATCTCGACAGAAGCTCGACGTCGACCTGGAGCAGAGTCCCTTGTTGGTGGTGTTGAAGATCGTCGTCTCTCTTTTTCTCTCCCCCTCTCCCCCGGATCGTCCTAGATCTCCGGACGAGATCCATTGTTGGTGGTGTTGTATTGTAACAGCCCGGTTTTCACAAAAATTAATTTTTTTTGTTTTCGGTGTGAATTGTTTGATTGTCTGATTTGTTTGCGGTGTTTGCATCCCCGATTTATCGATCGGCGATTATTTTTACCCCTCTTATCTCGTATCGGACGGAGACCGACCCTTGCCACCCTGACACTCGACCTTTGCGACACCGGGTTTCGCCCGATCACCGTCGCGAAACCGCACGAGACCAGCCGCAGCCAACGGAACGAAAAACCCTGTTTAATAATTAAATGAGTTATTTTTATAGCGCGCCGGAAAGTGTTCTCGGAACGGTTCCAGCGCGAGGTGAACTCCTCCGGCTCGACGCACTGATCGCGCAGTTTGAAGTTTTACCCGAATCGGAGGTACTGCGGACCCCCGGCGGTCAGAAACGTGAGCACCGCGCGCGCGAGAGAAAAACCGGAGATGTTTTTTGCAAACTGCCAGCCACCGGGGCTATATAAAGACCACCACACTCCCACCTCTTTCTAGGGTTTCCCCTAGCAACGTTTGCAGCCACCCCCATGAGTTTTGCCTCAAAATTTCCCTCTAGCCCATCAGATATGATCCCCTCGTTCTGAGCCGCCGGATCCAAATCGGATGGCTCCGGACGTGCCACGTCACCGGTTGGGGGCTCCCAGCCCGACCTCCTCCGCGCAGCTGCCCGAGCCGCCTCCTTCCCACGAAGCCACCGCCGCCGCTCCCTCCGGCCAGGACGCCGCTGCCGCGCCAGCGCCCCTCCTCCTCTCCTCCTGCCCGCGACCTCCCTCTCCCTCTCACCTCTGCCTCTCCTCTTGTAGGAACTCGCCGGCGAGCCCAGCCGAGAGCGCCGCCGCCCCATGGAGCCATGGCCGGCCACGGACAAGGTCGAGCCGAGGTCAACGCCGACCCCGTCCTCCACTGCACCACCCCAGCGACCCCCCAAGCCCCGGATCCGAGCCGCACCGCCCTCCTCCGGCCTCCGTGCTCGCCGCTCCGCCCCGCTCCGGTGGCCGTAGACCACGCCGCCGCCTGCCTCGCTGGGATCGGGAGGCGCCCCGATCCAGCGGCCTCCCCCAACCTCCACCACGACCTGGGCTGGCCTGCTCTGCGTGGCCCAGCGCCAGGCCCGCCAGCCTCCTCCAAGCCCAGGCCGGCCACCTCTCCAGCCTCTTGGGCCTGGCCCAACAGTGAGCGCCCCAGCCCCTTTTTTATTTATTTTTTTATTTTTCTGTTGGGCCAGTAGCTTTCGTCCCGTTGCCCAGTTTTTTTTCTCTGGGCTTATTAATTTAGCAGATTGTGATTTTTTCTTGCGGTAGCTATATCTTTTCATCGGCAGCTCCGATGGAGACGCTTTCTACATGAAAGTTGCTCCGTTTTGCGCGTAGTTTATTAAAATGTTGCTTGTTGCCATGTTTGACTTTGTTTACATGATGTTTGACTGCTAATTACAATTGCCTGCCACTGTAAACTGTAATTGCTACAACTTTTTAACCGTTGCTCTGTTTAAAATGTTCTTTATATGTAACTTGACTAGAATTGCATGTAGATTGTGTTTATGCTGCTCTTGCTTGCTAATAAAAATAATAAAATATTGTTTAGGAAAAAACAGTACCAAATGAAATAAATATCGTGGGGTCCGCAGTAGTTGCCATGTATAGGTTTTAGCCCCCACTTAAATTTATTAGCACAGGTAGATTACTTATGCTTCACCTCTTGACATGTTTGTGTGCTATGCCATGCTTGAGTGAGATGCCATGTTAACAACTTTGTTGATCACCTGTAGCTAAACAACTTGAACCTTTATAAACGTGCGGTATCGTCGTGTGTGACGAGTACTTCACTTAACTGTTAGTAACCGCTCTCGACGGTCGGTGCGATGTCTCGTGTTGCCTTCTTGTTGATGCTTGCTCTTGTTTGCCTCGTAGTAATAGATGCTTGCTCGTTGATTGCTTTCCAGTGTTTATCGTCTTGTGTGCTTCCGCGGGTACCTCTCGGAGACGTTGCGAGCGTGCGATCGACTACACCTTTGGAATCCGACTTATCAACAGGCAAGGACTATACATTACTTATGATCCATTCTATTTTAACCCGCAGTTTGCATGCTAGTCTAGGTTAGGTTCGATGTTTGATCCTACCACATGTTTACAGCCACTTTCAAACCGATACAGCCATGTCCCTTCCCAGCAAACCTTGTACTGCTATGTTACTATTGCTCGTTGCTCAGCCCCTGCTTAGTATGCATGCTTAGGATGCTACGATGTTACCCTGTTACTCCTTGGTTTGGGATATCACCTTATTATATTGTTGCTGATGATATGATTATTATAATGTTGACTATATTCGACGAAGAATGGAAGGTCTAGGCTACCCCGCCCCGACGCCTTGTTCCATTCGAGTCACCTAGGATCCGAGTTCCGGGTATTGGTTTTAAGACTGAGCGTGCCTAACCGCGTGTGGGATTTTATGGGGTCCCCTTTTCTTACCTGCCTAGCTTCAAACATTTCTAGTGGTGTCCCAAGCTGATTTACCATGTGAAATCGTGTGTGTGCTGGTCGGCCGCCAGTTGTTTACAAACCAACCTGGACCAGTGAGGACATAGTTCCCTTGCTGGCCCACTTTGTCCGGCTGAGGACCCGGTGTCCCATGTGTGATTAATCGGCTATCCAAACCTGCGACAGACGGTTGAGACCAGATCGAGAGCGCGGCCGGCTCCTGAGATGAATGTCGACTCACCGGGGGCCACCCGGATTTGTTTGTTGTTAGTTAGAGGGACCTGTCGTTTCAGATCTCTTGGAACTAAATCATAAAATGGTTGTCTGTGATGGGTAGCAACTGAGAGAGATGGACGTGCGTGCGGAGCCTCGTAATGGGCAGTTGGTACACCCCTGCAGGGTTAAATCTTTCGAGAAGCCGTGTCCACGGTTATGGACGACTTGAGACCTACTCCTTGTTCATAGAGAACATGTCGGGACCCGGGGTTAGCGTATGCAAGTACAGCTAAGACATAGTCATATGGAGAGCCGAGAACCGTACCCACTTGTCTAAGCAGACAAGGCCAAGCACAGAACGTTCTCGGAAAGCATCGTACGTGAGGGGCATCCCATCCAGGCCGGATGATCAACTGAGATGGGTCCTCATCGTCCGCACACAAGTCTAATGATATGGGTGGTGAACTCCCATATTCAAAGACAAGTCGCCTCAACCATACTATCGACTATCTCAAAACTCTTACATAGACTTACTCCAGCCCGATCACTTAGTCGGGGTCTAGGGCGGGCTCGATCATACCACAAAGTGTGCACGAGACAGAGTCTCAAGCAATCGCATCGCGATGCCCCAAGCTGCGCACATCTAAGGGCCACTTGGTGTATGAAAGACCGCCAGCCAGAACACAACTAAGGTCTCGAAAACCCATACAAAGACATGCATGTTATAAACATACACGCAGCATACATGCCTTGTATGAACAGCAGGTACCATTGCAATTCTCTACAAAGTGTACAATTTTATTGATAACTCTTATAGAGTGCAAACAGAGATCACAAACATGTGATCCAACATTACAACACAAACGGAAGCAAATTATGTCTGAGTACAGACAAGTTTAACAAATGGCTTAAGAAGCCTTATTTAAACACAAGCCCTCCACGAGGGAACCAGTCATCTGACTGGGACTAGACTAGTTGGTCTTCAGTCGTCCAGCTCGATGAAGAAGCCACCTTCGGGGTCAGTGGCATCATCTAAAACATAGATTAAGCAAACATGAGTACAAAGTCGTACTCAGCAAGACTTACATAGGAGCTATACTACTCATGCACATGTATCAAGGTAAAGGGAGGTGGGGTTCACTTGCAGAAGTGCCAGCTTTGACTTGGCTAATCCTGAACTACGAGTACCAGACTTTGAGGTAAGAAGCGTACACGAGTCCACTACTTTCTCCAACCAAGTACACCACTATGGTGCCTTCCTCGACTTCCCCACGAGAAAGCACGCCATAGCACTCACACTTATCTTGGTGTGTTTTAGAAGTATCCAGTTCAAGTTGTCTAATAATCAAGCTAAGCTTTCCAAGCAGTCCATAACCGCGGACGCGGCTATTCGAATAGTTTTGTTAACCCTGCAGGGGTGTACTGCTACACACACATGATCATCATTTACCGCCTTTGATCTCGACACCATTCAAGGGGTGCCAGCGAGGATGCTCATCACAAATGTTACCTCATAGCCGATCTAGTCCGAGAAAGCCGCCTACTTGGGTTGGTTACCACAATCGTGAACCCGGCCGGTTTACCGAAGTGGACCCAAGTGATGTGTGCGTGGTGCATAAGCCGGTCTCGGATGAGCCGTTCTCTCACTTAGCATCCAGGCCACAGACCTACCAGAACTCCGAACTATTGCGACATCTAGACATCGAAAGGGATGAGTTAGTAAGTTGAGAGGGGTCAGTGAGCCCAATGTGTGGTTGTACTCTTCATCTTGGATCACCACACAAGAACTCGTACTAGGGCGGTGTTCAACGAGACAACCCACCGTGTACTCCTACACAGCCTCTCATCGTTCACCTTGTATTAGGGTCGATTCACCAACACTTTTCTACTAACATCAACATGATCATTCCCATCCCGACTCACATCATAGTAACAACATGGTATCATACTAAGCATGCAATAAGCAGTAACATGGCAGGGGCCATATGATATCAAACAACTCCTACATTTGCTAGGATTGTGGTTTGCTTACTACTGTGACAAATGATAGGTCATGCAAAGGAAAGGGTTCATCTATGCGGTAGAAACGAATCATGGTGATCATCCTAAACAATGCATAAGCGAGACATGAGAGGGAAGTGGGATTTTATCGACATGATCAATGGGGGTTTGCTTGCCTTGCTGACGAGGTTCGGGTTCTGGGTCTTCAACGAAGGGGGCAGCCTCCTGCTCCGGTTCCACCTCTACTCGACAAACAACAAGCAAAGTAGCAAACTAAATACGATGCACAAACACATGATGGAAGTTTGAATCTTGATGTACATGCCTTGATGTGTGAAGCAATTCCATTTGAATGGAGTATATTGCAAATTGAATTGCAAATTCAAACTCCACAATTGAATTCAAATTAACCAAGTTGCATGTGACATTGTTTGATCATTTTGAAACATCTTCAAATGTATAAGATAAGCCTCTGATGTGTGGTTGAAATATAACATAAATCCATGGTCCAAGTTGCAAGATCATTTGATTTGAATTTGAATTAAATTCAAATAAACCAAATGACATATGCTACTGGTCCCAATTTAAATTCAACTCAAACATAGTTTAAAGTTGCATATTTGGAAATATAATTTTCTCCTGATCATTTTTCATATATTATTTGTCTAATTTGGAGTTAATATGAATTTTCTATGAATTTCCAAAGTTTGGGGTATTTTCTGGAATTTCTGGAATTTCTTTAATTCAAATAATCTCTGGAAATTCATTTAAATGATTTAATGCGTCAGGCTGACGTCAGGGGGGGCTGACAAGGGGGTCCCACCTGTCAGTGGCTGGATTTATTAAACCGTGGGGTTAATTAATCCAGTGGCTTAATTAAGCCACTGGGCCCACTGGTCAGTGACCCAGGGGGTCATTAGCTGGGTGATTAGGGGGGGGGGGGGGGTTGGGCTAACACGCCGGCGGCTAAACGTCGGCGACTGGACCGCGGCGGCGCTCTGCGTTCTCCCTCTTCTGGCCTCCATTCTCTGCGCCGAGACCACCGTTCGAAAGCCCGTGATGAGCCGCGTCGAAAGCACCACTTGCACGTCGCCGGGGAGGTCACGTTCGTCGATGGCTTCGACCTTGGCGGCGGCCGGAGCCACGGCTTGGAGTGGAACTTGCAAAACGGCCACCGGGAGAAGCAGGCATGGTCGCGTTGGGTTGCTGGGGACTCCAGGAGTACTACGGACGCACTGGTGAAGACAGAAACGCACGGGAGCGAACGCATGGTCAACCTCGGCGGCAACCGTGCTCGGCTTCCATGGCGGATCCGGCTAGAGGGAGTAATCCAGGGGGATAAGAGAGGGGTTTTGCTTGCGAGATCACCCTGAGTCTATCTGGAGTGGCGGCTTGCTAGGGATGGCGCTGGTGTTGCCGAAATTCGAAGTCGATCCACGGCGGCCGGAGACGAAGGAGATGAAGTTAGCGAGTTCTTGGGGGCGTCTGGCTCCGATTCCTTCTGCAGGTTGAGGTAGTGGACGACGGCGGAGCGGTTGGACTTGGCGTAGCGGTCTCTCGTCGACGGTGGCCGCGTGAAGACGGCGGCGTGCTCCACGGATGCTTACGGGCGGCGACGAAATCGGGCGCAGGAGGAAAGGGAAGACGACGAGGAGAGGGGGAATGGATCAGGGCGGCTGCGGGGAGTCTCCAGACGCGACTAGACGACTCGGGAGGCGCCAGGCAGGCTAGCAGGTGCTCGCCAGCGTCGGCATGCGCTCCAGCGAGCTGCTTGCCACGCCGGGGAAGACGACAAGGGGAGGCCGCGGGCTGGGCTGCTGAAACGGTAAGTCGGGCCGTGAGGCCCAGGTAAGTGGGCTACTTTCTTGTTTTCTTTTTCTTTCTGTTTTCTCTTTTGATCTGTGTTCTGCTTAGCTAAATAAAATAGCTAAACATTTTTTAAATGCTGAAAATTTTTATGTGGCCTCATAATAGTATAGACCAGCCACTCATAAAGTTTCAACATTTTTAAAATTCAAATAATTTGAATCTTAACTCAAATAGGGGTATTTCTTTAATTCCAAGGCACTGTTTGAATATTTGAAAAATCTATGAGCATGGGGTGGGTCCCACATCACTTGATATGTGATCACACTCATTTATAAGACTTTTCAAAACTCTAACATGAATTTTTGGAAAAGATTTTTTTCTGGCATTTTGAATTAATTCATCTGGGGGGTGTTCCTTCTCCCATTTGCTTTTGATTTGATTTCAAAGATTTCTTTTGAAATTTTGACATGATGCAAGAGTACTAACTAACCCTAGCACATTACCTAACAGAGGGTTCTGACAACTCGCCCCCACTCAACAGAATCTCGTCCCGAGATTCAGAAGTCTGCGGGAGGAAGGTGGGGTACTCGGCAGTGAGACGGTCTTCTCTTTCCCACGTAGCTTCTCTTTCAGAGTGGTGTGACCATTGCACTTTCAGAAACCTAATCTTCTGACGACGAGTGACACGCTCTGCGGAATCAAGAATACGAACGGGGTATTCTCGATAAGAAAGGTCATCTTGGAGATCAAGCGTTTCATGGTCGACTTCGCGGATAGGGTCCTTGAAGCAACGCCTGAGTTGGGACACATGGAATACATCATGTACTCGGGAAAGGTGCGGAGGTAGTTCAAGTTGGTAGGCAACTTCTCCACGTTTAGCAATAATGTGGAAAGGTCCGATGTAACGTGGGGCTAACTTGCCCTTGATACCGAAACGTTGGGTTCCCTTCAGAGGAGTAACCCGAAGGTAAGCCTTCTCATCCAGATTGTAGCTCTCTTGCCTATGATGACGATCATAGTAGCTTTTCTGACGAGACTGGGCTGCTTTCAATTGATCACGAACAATGCGAACTTGCTCTTCTGCTTCCTTGATCATGTCCGGTCCAAAGAATTGTCTTTCACCGGTTTCTGACCAGTTTAAAGGTGTTCGACATCGTCGTCCATAAAGGAGTTCAAAAGGAGCCATGTTCAGACTAGATTGAAAACTATTGTTATAAGCAAATTCGGCAAATGGAAGAGACTTCTCCCAATTCTTTACGAATGAGATAACACAAGCTCTGAGCATGTCTTCAAGAATTTGGTTAACCCTTTCGACTTGACCGCTAGACTGAGGATGGAAAGATGTACTAAAGGAGAGATGAGTTCCCATAGCATTCTGAAAGCTTCCCCAAAATCTAGAGGTGAAAAGGCTACCGCGATCAGAATTGATTTCCAAAGGAACACCATGAAGGGATACAATTCTAGAGACGTACAAGTCTGCTAACTGACTAGCAGTTATAGACTCGCGAACGGGAAGGAAGTGAGCAACTTTGGAAAGCCTATCTATGACAACGAAGATGGCATTGTTTCCTTTCTGGGTTCTTGGAAAGCTGGTGATGAAGTCCATACCGACTTTGTCCCATTTTCCACTCGGGAATAGAGAAAGGTTGAAGTGTACCAGCAGGTCTTTGATGTTCTGCCTTAATGCGACGACAAACATCACATTCGGCAACAAATTGAGCAATGTCTCTCTTCATCCTAGTCCACCAAAATCTTTGGCGTAGATCTCGGTACATTTTTGTGCTACCGGGATGAATCGAGAGGGGCGTGTCATGGGCTTCCTTGAGGATGAGTTGCCTTAGTTCCCTATTCTTAGGTACTACCAAACGATTTTCAAAGAATACCGTTCCTTTGCTATCTGTGGAGAAACATTTAGCAACTCCGCTAGCAATGTTCTCCTTGATCCGGCGAACACCTCATGCACGCCTTTGGGCAACTATGATTTGATCCTCAAGAGTTGGTTTCGCCACCAAGGTAGAAAGATAGCCATGAGGAACAATTTCAAGGTTGAGCTTGTGAAAGTCCTCATGAAGAAGTGGTTGATACTGTTGTAACATGAGGTTGTTACAATACGACTTACGACTTAGTGCATCAGCCATGACATTGGCTTTGCCTGGGGTGTAAGAAATTCCTACGTCGTAATCTTTTATCAACTCAATCCAGCGTCTTTTCCTGAGATTAAGATCTGGCTGGGTGAAAATGTATTTGAGGCTTTGGTGGTCGGAATAAATCTCACAACGATTACCAAGGAGGTAATGTCGCCAATTTGTTAGGGCATGAACTATGGCAGCGAGTTCAAGATCGTGGGTAGGATAGTTCTCTTCATGTGGCCGCAACTGGCGTGAAGCATAAGCTACCACATGTCGATCTTGCAGAAGTATGCATCCTAACCCTTGCCGTGATGCGTCACAATAGATCTCGAAATCCTTTTTAGCCTCTGGAGGTGCAAGTACAGGTGCAGTAGTCAATCTTCCTTTTAGCTCTTGAAAGCTTTCCTCGCACTTGGGAGTCCATAGGAATTTCTTATCTTTCTTGAGGAGTTCAGTTAGAGGCTTTGCAACTTTAGAAAAGTTCTCGACGAAGCGGCGGCAATAGCTGGCTAGGCCAAGAAAACTCCTAACTTGCTTAACCGATTCAGGTGGAGTCCAGTCAAGGACGGCCTGAACTCTCTCGGGATTCACAGCAATGCCTTTTGCAGAAATCACGTGGCCTAAGTAGGTCACTTCTGGTAGCCAGAATTCACACTTGGAGAATTTAGCATACAGGCGATGCTCTCTAAGTTTCATCAATACCAGCCTTAAGTGTTCGGCATGTTCTTCTTCGTTCTTCGAGTATATAAGGATGTCATCGAGGTAAACCACGACGAACTGGTCCAAATACTCCATGAAGATCGAATTCATCATGCGTGAGAAAGTGGCGGGGGCATTGGTTAAACCAAAGGACATGACGGTGTACTCGTAAAGACCATAACGAGTAGTAAAAGCCGTTTTGGGAATGTCCTCGTTTCGGATTTTGATCTGATGATAACCTAATCTCAAATCCATCTTGGAGAAGACAGAGGATCCTGCAAGTTGATCATAAAGATCATTGATCCTGGGCAATGGGTATTTGTTCTTTATCGTCGCTAAATTTAGCGGGCGATAGTATACGCACATCCTTTCTGTTCCATCTTTCTTCGTTACGAACAGAACGGGGCAACCCCATGGCGATGAGCTAGGGCGGATGAAGCCTTTCTCCAACAAAGCTTCCAGTTGGGTTTTAAGCTCAGCTAACTCACATGGGGCCATTTTGTATGGGCGTCTAGAAATTGGTGCGGTTCCTGGGGCAAGATCCACTATAAACTCTACACATCTGTCGGGTGGCATTCCCGGCAGCTCTTCAGGAAAGACATCCGGGAAGTCACGAACCACCGGAATATCTTCAAGTTCGGGAAGGGGAAGTACATTCAAGGAATGCACTTGGGTCCTTGTTCTGGGTGAGGTATAGTTGACTGTTTTGCCTGAAGGGTGGGTGAGTTTCACGGATTTGCCTTTGCAATCCAGGTAGGCATTCTGTCTTGATAGCCAATCCATGCCAAGGATGACATCAATGTCTGAAGACTTGAGGGCTATGAGTGAAGCAAGGAATGCTAAACCCTCAATTGCAATTTGATTACCATGGCTTACTCTATTAGTTTGCCATCTTGACCCTGGAGTTTGAATAATCATTGGGGTGGACAATTCAACAAAGGGTAACTCATGACGAAGTGCATAACTTTCCGACATGAATGAATGAGATGCTCCTGGGTCGAAAAGAACGGAAGTAGGAACATAATTGACTGGGAGCGTACCAAGAATGACGTCAGTGGTGTCGTCAGTCTCTTCGGCGGCGATCTGGTTCACACGTCCACGAGTGGCGGGAGGAGCGGGTTTGGCGGTGTAGACCTTCTGGGGTGGCTTGCCACGACCATTGCTGTTGTTGCCTCCGGCACGGGGTGGAGCATTCTGATGCTGGATCTGGTTCTGGGGACACTCGCGAGAGTAGTGGCCTGCCTGACCAGACTTGTAACAGGCTACGAAAACAGTGCGTGGAGCTGGGTTGTTTGGTGGAGCTGGGTGGAACTGGGTTGGTGGACGAGGCGCCACATAGGATGGCCTCGGTGGGTTGTTCTGGCGGAACATACTGTTTGGGATCCAGATCTTGCGCTTCTGAGAGCCGGAACTGGATGAACTGTCATCTCTAGGGTGTTTGCGGAAGTCGTTGGGGGTGTTCATGTCCTCGGCCTTGATGGCCTTGTTGACAAGGACCTGGAATGTGGCAAAGTCATGAAGATTGAGCTCACGACGAAGTCCAGTGTTGAGGCCACGACGGAACCTCTCTTGTTTCTTGGAGTCGGTGGAGACTTCTTCGGTAGCATAACGAGCCAGTCGGTTGAACTCACGACTAAACTCATCAACGGTCCTTCTGCCTTGAGTGAGGTTACAGAACTCCTCATGCTTGCGGTCCATAAGACCTTTGGGAATGTGGTGCTCGCGGAAGGACGTGCAGAATTCCTCCCAAGATGCAGGTGGTCCATCGGGACGCATATTCAGAAAGTTCTCCCACCAAGAACTAGCTGCACCTTCGAGGTGATAAGTGGCATAGCTGACCTTGTCACCAGTTGCAACACGGCCTGCTTGGAGCTTCCTCTCGATGCTGTGAAGCCAGTCATCGGCGTCAAGGGGCTCGGTGGAGTAACTAAAAACCGGGGGATGAAGTCGGATGAAGTCATTCAGGGACACCAACTCATTGCGCTGCTGAGTGGTGTTGCGAGCAATGACTTCCAGCAGGTGGTGAGAGTCTCGGCGGTTCCTCTCGACCTCCATCAGAACCTGAGCCATCGTGGGTGGGGGTGGAAGGTTGCCTTCCTCCTGGTCATTCCCACGACCTTGGTTCCGACCAACCTGGCCACGGGTTCCTTGAGACATCCTGAAGGTAAAAACCAAAGTCAAACAGAGTTGATTGGGAGAGTCTAAACAAGGTATTGAAGTACTGGAAGGATTACAGAGCAAAGGAAGTAATCATCTTGACAACATGGTGATAAAAGCATACAAGCCATATATTCACAAGCTGTCATACAAACCATACATCATTTTAGTACAAGCACCAAGCTAATACAAACGTGATGAAGATGATACATCCTTCAGAGGCACTCTGACTTCCTATACATTATTTATCTAAGCCTCTGGAATCTTAGACACCTTGCATACAATATACTAAGATACTACTACATCATCACTAAGTAAGACCAAAGGCGGTCTCACTCATCTCCATCTCCATAGTAGTCCTCGTAAAAGTTACCCGCGTATCCCGGTAGCTGGAGGTGACCATCGGAAAACACGGAGGCTCGTGGACCCTGATATCCATTTGGGCAAGGATGGGGCCTAGGTCCAGCGTAGGGTGGAAGCAAAGGACCACGGGGTGGAAAAATGCCTCCAATCTCGGGCCAAGCAACTCGAGAAGGCATCTGAGTCCTCACTGGGTAGATAGCATCATGCTCAACTGATCCCACGCTCACAAAGGGGGCCAAAAGTGTTAGTGCTCGATACAGACGAACACGGGTGGCGTGGAGCTCGAAACGGAGAGCGCGTGCATCACGATCTCTGTCACTAGCAAACCTAGAAGTCATCTGAAGTGCGGGATCTTCTGCAGAGTGATCTGAGTAGAGTCCGGTGTAATATCCATCTTCTCCTGGAAGTGCAGCAGGGATATAGCGGAAAGAAGTCTCTCTCAGCAAAGTGTGCTCCTCTCTCAGCAGTGTCATACATGAGTATGCAGCATCCTGCACAGCCATGTTCTCGGTAACGCCAATGCCATGTCCAAAGTGGATAGGCTGGGTGACTCCAACGTGGTGCGGGTAGATCCGGACAATGCAGTGGAACTGGGTCTGGTTGAAGTCGTGGAACTGCTCCTCGATGGTGTACTCAGGGTACCATCGATATCCCACATAGGACATCATCTCGATCAACGTGGCGGGATGGCCACGCACACCGAGGCACCTGGTCAAACGAACAATCTGCCGAGGGGGAAGATCTGCCTTCTGAAACAGAAAGGAGTTTGCAAATGCATCAGATTATGAGATAAACCTGGAATGACTCGGACAGCATAACGGCTGTAATTGTAAGAAATGACAATTTCTTCCAATCATGAAAAACAACACTTACATACGATGTAATGAAACAGGGAGCATAACCACTCTAACAAACCGATCACAACCTTCCTACGGCTACAAGGAAGCAAACAACGAGATGTTCTAATCAGACAGAGGAGAGCCTAGTCCTATCTTCCGGTAGAATAAGACGAGGGTGACTCAGAACTCAGAACGAAGGGGGTAAGGAGAAAAAAGAAGCCTTACGTTATTCCCTTATATACCCAGAGTAACTATATAACTATAGCAAGCTAGACTCAACTTCGGCCAAGGCTACTAGTCCTACAGTCAGTCCTGCTCTGATACCAAGTCTGTCGGGACCCGGGGTTAGCGTATGCAAGTACAGCTAAGACATAGTCATATGGAGAGCCGAGAACCGTACCCACTTGTCTAAGAAGACAAGGCCAAGCACAGAATGTTCTCGGAAAGCATCGTACGTGAGGGGCATCCCATCCAGGCCGGATGATCAACTGAGATGGGTCCTCATCGTCCGCACACAAGTCTAATGATATGGGTGGTGAACTCCCATATTCAAAGACAAGTCGCCTCAACCATACTATCGACTATCTCAAAACTCTTACATAGACTTACTCCAGCCCGATCACTTAGTCGGGGTCTAGGGCGGGCTCGATCATACCACAAAGTGTGCACGAGACGGAGTCTCGAGCAATCGCATCGCGATGCCCCAAGCTGCGCACATCTAAGGGCCACTTGGTGTATGAAAGACCGCCAGCCAGAACACAACTAAGGTCTCGAAAACCCATACAAAGACATGCATGTTATAAACATACACGCAGCATACATGCCTTGTATGAACAGCAGGTACCATTGCAATTCTCTACAAAGTGTACAATTTTATTGATAACTCTTATAGAGTGCAAACAGAGATCACAAACATGTGATCCAACATTACAACACAAACGGAAGCAAATTATGTCTGAGTACAGACAAGTTTAACAAATGGCTTAAGAAGCCCTATTTAAACACAATCCCTCCACGAGGGAACCAGTCGTCTGACTGGGACTAGACTAGTTGGTCTTCAGTCGTCCAGCTCGATGAAGAAGCCACCTTCGGGGTCAGTGGCATCATCTAAAACATAGATTAAGCAAACGTGAGAACAAAGTCGTACTCAGCAAGACTTACATAGGAGCTATACTACTCATGCACATGTATCAAGGTAAAGGGAGGTGGGGTTCACTTGCAGAAGTGCCAGCTTTGACTTGGCTAATCCTGAACTACGAGTACCAGACTTTGAGGTAAGAAGCGTACACGAGTCCACTACTTTCTCCAACCAAGTACACCACTATGGTGCCTTCCTCAACTTCCCCACGAGAAAGCACGCCATAGCACTCACACTTATCTTGGTGTGTTTTAGAAGTATCCAGTTCAAGTTGTCTAATAATCAAGCTAAGCTTTCCAAGCAGTCCATAACCGCGGACGCGGCTATTCGAATAGTTTTGTTAACCCTGCAGGGGTGTACCGCTACACACACATGATCATCATTTACCGCCTTTGATCTCGACACCATTCAAGGGGTGCCAGCGAGGATGCTCATCACAACTGTTACCTCATAGCCGATCTAGTCTGAGAAAGCCGCCTACTTGGGTTGGTTACCACAATCGTGAACCCGGCCGGTTTACCGAAGTGGACCCAAGTGATGTGTGCGTGGTGCATAAGCCGGTCTCGGATGAGCCGTTCTCTCACTTAGCATCCAGGCCACAGAACTCCGAACTATTGCGACATCTGGACATCGAAAGGGATGAGTTAGTAAGTTGAGAGGGGTCAGTGAGCCCAATGTGTGGTTGTACTCTTCATCTTGGATCACCACACAAGAACTCGTACTAGGGCGGTGTTCAACGAGACAACCCACCGTGTACTCCTACACAGCCTCTCATCGTTCACCTTGTATTAAGGTCGATTCACCAACACTTTTCTACTAACATCAACATGATCATTCCCATCCCGACTCATATCATAGTAACAACATGGTATCATACTAAGCATGCAATAAGCAGTAACATTGCAGGGGCCATATGATATCAAACAACTCCAACATTTGCTAGGATTGTGGTTTGCTTACTACTGTGACAAATGATAGGTCATGCAAAGGAATGGATTCATCTATGCGGTAGAAACGAATCATGGTGATCATCCTAAACAATGCATAAGCGATACATGAGAGGGAAGTGGGATTTTATCGACATGATCAATGGGGGTTTGCTTGCCTTGCTGATGAGGTTCGGGTTCTGGGTCTTCAACGAAGGGGGCAGCCTCCTGCTCCGGTTCCACCTCTACTCGACATACAACAAGCAAAGTAGCAAAGTAAATACGATGCACAAACACATGATGGAAGTTTGAATCTTGATGTACATGCCTTGATGTGTGAAGCAATTCCATTTGAATGGAGTATATTGCAAATTCAATTGCAAATTCAAACTCCACAATTGAATTCAAATTAACCAAGTTGCATGTGACATTGTTTGATCATTTTGAAACATCTTCAAATGTATAAGATAAGCCTCTGATGTGTGGTTGAAATATAACATAAATCCATGGTCCAAGTTGCAAGATCATTTGATTTGAATTTGAATTAAATTCAAATAAACCAAATGACATATGCTACTGGTCCCAATTTAAATTCAACTCAAACATAGTTGAAAGTTGCATATTTGGAAATATAATTTTCTCCTGATCATTTTTCATATATTATTTGTCTAATTTGGAGTTAATATGAATTTTCTATGAATTTCCAAAGTTTGGGGTATTTTCTGGAATTTCTGGAATTTCTTTAATTCAAATAATCTCTGGAAATTCATTTAAATGATTTAATGCGTCAGGCTGACGTCAGGGGGGCTGACAAGGGGGTCCCACCTATCAGTGGCTGGATTTATTAAACCGTGGGGTTAATTAATCCAGTGGCTTAATTAAGCCACTGGGCCCACTGGTAGTGACCCAGGGGGTCATTAGCTGGGTGATTAAGGGGGGGGGTTGGGCTAACACGCCGGCGGCTAAACGCCGGCGACTGGACCGCGGCGGCGCTCTGCGTTCTCCCTCTTCTGGCCTCCATTCTCTGCGCCGAGACCACCGTTCGAAAGCCCGTGATGAGCCGCGTCGAAAGCACCACTTGCACATCGCCGGGGAGGTCACGTTCGTCGATGGCTTCGAGCTTGGCGGCGGCCGGAGTCACGGCTTGGAGTGGAACTTGCAAAACGGCCACGGGGAGAAGCAGGCATGGTCGCGTTGGGTTGCTGGGGACTCCAGGAGTACTACGGACGCACTGGTGAAGACGGAAACGCACGGAAGCGAGCGCATGGTCAACCTCGGCGGCAACCGTGCTCGGCTTCCATGGCGGATCCGGCTAGAGGGAGTAATCCAGGGGGAGAAGAGAGGGGTTTTGCTTGCGAGCTCACCCTGAGTCTATCTGGAGTGGCGGATTGCTCGGGAAGGCGCTGGTGTTGCCGGAATTCGAAGTCGATCCACGGCGGCCGGAGACGAAGGAGATGAAGTTAGCGAGTTCTTGGGGGCGTCTGGCTCCGATTCCTTCTGCAGGTTGAGGTAGTGGACGACGGCGGAGCGGTTGGACTTGGCGTAGCGGTCTCTCATCGACGGTGGCCGCGTGAAGACGGCGGCGTGCTCCATGGATGCTTACGGGCGGCGACAAAATCGGGCGCAGGAGGAAACGGAAGACGACGAGGAGGGGGGGAATGGATCAGGGCGGCTGCGTGGAGTCTCCAGACGCGACTACACAACTCGGGAGGCGCCAGGCAGGCTAGCAGGTGCTCGCCGGCGTTGGCATGCGCTCCAGCGAGCTTCTTGCCGCGCCGGGGAAGACGACAAGGGGAGGCCGCGGGCTGGGCTGCTGAAACGGTAAGTCGGGCCATGAGGCCAAGGTAAGTGGGCTACTTTCTTGTTTTCTTTTTCTTTCTGTTTTCTCTTTTGATCTTGGTTCTGCTTAGCTAAATAAAATAGCTAAAGATTTTTTTAAATGCTGAAAAATTTTATGTGGCCTCATAATAGTATAGACCAACCACTCATAAAGTTTCAACATTTTTAAAATTCAAATAATTTGAATCTTAACTCAAATAGGGGTATTTCTTTAATTCCAAGGCACTGTTTGAATATTTGAAAAATCTATGAGCATGGGGTGGGTCCCACATCACTTGATATGTGATCACACTCATTTATAAGACTTTTCAAAACTCTACCATGAATTTTTGGAAAATATTTTTATCTGGCCTTTTGAATTAATTCATCTGGGGGGTGTTCCTTCTCCCATTTGCTTTTGATTTGATTTCAAAGATTTCTTTTGAAATTTTGACATGATGCAAGAGTACTAACTAACCCTAGCACATTACTTAACAGAGGGTTCTGACACAACAACAACTGAGATAATCTTAATACAACTTGATCAACGTGTGTGTGTGCCTTGACTGCTTCTTCTACGTCGGGATGCGAAGAGGAGGACAAGGATAGGATAGGTGTTATGTTTGCGTAAGTAGCTGATAGCAAGACTTGTTGGAGGCGATTCCTCATCGAATTCTTGGCTTATTATCTTACTCTCTAGATCGTTAGCCACTTCATGAATGCTAGTGCGGCAGCAACCTCACCACTTACCCCTTCCTTACCGTAAACTACTAGTTGTCCTAGAATGACGAGTGATGAAGTCCTTGCTGGGTCAGATGACCACTACAGTTGGATGTTGAGTACCTCTGTACTCATGATACTACCCCCAAACTCTTTTCAGGGTTCTTGATCGACAACAGGTACGGTGATCGACGTTTCACGTGGAGACTGGACGACGACTAGTTAGGCGGATCCCGGCGGAGGGCCTGGACCCGTGTGGTTATGGGGATCGATGTTTTTCTTTTGCCACTAGGCATCTGATTATAGTCTGTACTCAGACATGTATCTTCCGCTGTTGTATTATATTTGAGGCAGTTGTATGACGATTGTATGAGATGTTGTATCCTTGTATCTGTAATGTTGTGATATCATGTTGGAAATCCGGGGCATATGGCTTTGTCATATGTCGCGGTGGGACCGATATGTGCTTCGTCCTCGAATCTGGGTGGAAACACCTAGATCTGGAACAGTACCGCATATCGGGCCTTACATCGACGTACCCTAAATTGGCGACGTCGAGCGGCTACGGCGGTGATGAGCGGAGGAGGTGTTCGTCGTCGGCGTGAAGTCCACGGTGGCGTCCTTCCGGCAGCGAAGCGACGAAGACGACGACAGAGACGAGGAGCTCGGCGGCGCGCTTGAGAGAATTAGGGTTCCGGAGAGCTTGGTGACGAAGTGGAGTTTGGTGTCGCTAGGTGAGGGGTATTTATAGGGCTGGCTCGACAGGGGAGGTCAGATCGCACGGCCTCCAGCGACGGACCCTCCAGATTCTACGACGAGGATTTCGTGGCGTTTCGCGAGAAAATCTCAACGACCCGGATATGATGGGATCTCAACGACCGAAGAAAAAGTCTTAGTCTTGAGTAAAAACTTCGATAACGTTGGAAGCATATGATTCGGAACTCAATGATGTTCGAAGCATAATACTTTCAGTTTCAAACGTGCTCAACCATTTTGGACAGATAGAATAAGCGAGAAAAAGAACAGAAGGGGTAGGGTCCGAAACTTATCACCTCAAAGAAAAACCAACAACGAAGCTAAAGGTGATAAGCATAGAGGACTAAATCCAATCAACCTAAAAGTTAGAAATCGAAGCAAAAACTATTATCGAAACCAAAATCAAACACCAAAGTAAATTAATATATACATGGAGGTAAAGGTTCGGTCTTATAGTACATTTCGTGAGTCCAAAATATTGAGCTCACACCTTAGCGCACAGAACCTTTTCTCATCTAATGGTTTCGTGAAAATATCAGCCAGTTGGTCTTCAGTTCTGACATGACTAATCACAATATGTTCACGCTGAACATGATCACGAAGAAAGTGATGGCGAATGTCAATATGCTTCGTGCGAGAGTGATGTACTGGATTGTGATCAATCTTGATTGCACTCTCATTATCACATAGAAGAGGAATTTTCTTCACATGAATACCATAGTCCTTCAGTGTCTTCTTCAGCCAGAGAATCTGAGTACAACATGACCCAGCAGCAATGTATTCGTCTTCAGCAGTAGATATTGATACACAGTTTTTCTTCTTGGAAGCCCATCACACAAGTGATCTTCCAAGGAAATGACAAGTGCCTGAGGTAGATTTCCTATCAACACGATCACCAACCCAGTCCGAATCAGAATATCCAATTAGATCAAACTGAGCTCCCTTGGGATACCACAAACCCAAGGTTAGTGTATGAGAAAGATACCGAATAATTCGTTTTACTGCTGTGTGATGTGATTCCTTAGGATTTGCCTGAAAACGAGCACAAATACATACTGAAAGCATAATGTCAGGTCTAGATTCACATAAATACAAGAGAGAGCCAATCATAGACCGATATTTCTTTTGATTGAAGGCTTTGCCCTTTTGATCGGCATCTAGGAAGCCATTGGTAGGCATTGGAGTCTTAATTGTTTTGCAATCAGTGAGACCAAACTTCTTCAGGAAGTCATCGAGATATTTTTCTTGAGAAATAAAGGTGCCATTCTTCTGTTGACGGATTTGAAGTCCAAGGAAGAACTTCAATTCACCCATCATAGACATCTCATATTTCTTGGACATCATTTTGGCAAATTCTTCGCTGATTTCAGTGTTAGTGCAGCCAAAAATAATATCATCTACATATATTTGACATACAAACAAATCACCATTATAAGATCGAGTGAAAAGAGTTGGGTCAGTTGTTCCTGGTTTGAAGCCTTTCTTCAGAAGGAAGTCCTTCAGGGTGTCATACCAAGTTAGAGGTGCTTGCTTCAGCCCATAAAGAGCTTTGTGCAACCTGTAGACCATATCAGGATTCTTCGAGTCTTCAAAACCTCGAGGCTGCATAACATACACTTCTTCTTCGATTTCTACATTAAGAAAAGCACTTTTCACATCCATTTGATAAAGTAGGATACCATTGAAATTTGCAAAAGCAAGCATAACACGAATGGATTCGAGACGAGCAACTGGAGCATAAGTTTCGCCGAAATCGATACCTTCCATTTGGGTGTACCCTTGTGCTACCAGTCGTGCTTTGTTTCTTACCACAATACCATCTTCATCTTTCTTGTTGCGAAAAATCCACTTTGTACCAATGATGTTGTGCTTCGTGGGATTAGCCCTTTCAACTAAGGACCAGACTTTGTTTCGATCGAACTGGTTAAGTTCTTCGAGCCTGGCTGTTAACCAATATGGGTCCTTCATGGCTTCATCAAACTTTGAAGGTTCTAGCATGGAGACAAATGAAAAGTTTCCAAAAAAATTAGCCAAACGAGTACCAGAGCGAGTTGTGGGACGACCTGGTTGTTTAATTTCTTCAAGGATCGGGTCAACATCAACTCTTCTTCGCACTCGAGTCAGTGCATTTTCAATGACTTGTGGCTCTGGTTCTTCTTTAGGATCAGCATTTCCTTTGGGATCAACATTTCCTTCAGGATCTGCATGTCCTTGAGGATCTGCATTTTCTTTGTTCACAAGTTCTTCTTCATCCTGTACATCATTAGCTTCAGGATGTTGATTTCCAGCGCCCCGGGCTATGTGTGGGAACATTGGATCATCATCATCTTGATTTGCTTGACGTGAATTTGCGTCGATAGGACGAATATCTCCAATAGCCATGGACCTGATCACTTCATCAAGAGGAGGTTCATCTAGATCATGAGGCAAATGCTCTTTTTGAGAGCAATTAGTTTCATCAAACCTCAAATTTATAGTTTCCATAACCTTTCCAAAGTGGGAGTTATATACTCTGTAAGTGTGAGATTTTGAGCCATAACCTAGTAAAAAACCTTCATGTGCCTTAGGGGAAAATTTGGAGCTATGATTCACATTTCTAATAAAGCAAGGAGCACCAAATACCCTAAGATATGAAACATTGGGCTTTTTACCAGTGATAAGCTCATGTGAAGTCTTCTTTAGAAATTTTTGAAGGTAAACCTTGTTGATGATATGACATGCAGTGTTAATTGCTTCGTCCGAGAACCTAATAGGAGTCTTGTATTCAGCAAGCATAGTTCTGGCCATTTCAATAAGATTTCTATTCTTCCTTTCAACTACACCATTCTGTTGAGGTGTATATGCAGCAGAGAATTCATGAGTAAAGCCATGATCATCAAGAAATTCTTCAATATGAGTATTTTTGAATTCAGTTCCATTATCACTTCAGATATACTTCAGAGATAATTCATATTCAGTTTGAGATCTATTAGCGAATGACTTGAAAATTTCAACAACTTTGCTCTTGTCATCTAGAAAGAAAACCCAAGTATAGCGAGAAAAATCATCAACTATAACAAGACCATATTTGTTTTCTTCCAGACTTGCATAATTTTGAGGACCAAAAAGATCCATGTGAAGCAATTCAAGGGGACGAGTAGTAGTCATGATAGTCTTCGCTGAATGATGTTTCTTCGTAAGTTTTCCAGCTTCACAAGCACTGCAGAGATGATCCTTATCGAATTTTATTTCACTAAGGCCAACAACATGCTTCTTCTTCACTAGAGTTTGAAGGTTTCTCATCCCTGCATGACCAAGTCTTCGATGCCATAACCAACTAGATGAAGCTTTTGCCATTAAGCATGTGGATACAGTACGACCCAAAGAAAAATCAACGATGTATAAATCTCCTTTTTGGTAACCCTCGAAGACAAATGTATAGTCATCCTGTGAAAAGACAACACAGCGCGAAGCAGAAAATAGGACAAGCATACCCATATCGCATAACTTAGAAATAGACATAAGATTATAACCAAGGGATTGAACTAGCATAACCTTGTCAATGTGCTTATCTTTCGATATGGCAACCTTACCCAAACCTAAAACTTTACCCTTGTTGTTATCACCGAAGGTAATGTAGTTCTCAGAAGATTGAGATAGTTTTTCTTCGGTGAATAACTCCTTGTCTCCGGTCATATGATTAGTGCAACCACTATCCATGACCCATTCGGATCCACTGGAGACATAGCCCTGCAGAAGAATTAGTACTTCTTAACCACCCACAAACGAGCAGGTGACTGAGAAGAGGTGGAAGCACTTGTTGAAGCAATATCAAATCGAACAGGGTTATATTGTCTAGGGGGACCATCAAGTACACCATAAATGTAAGTCCTCTATGAAGGGTTAGGATATGAATGAGCATATGCAATCTTATCATTATTATCACGTGGCGGTAAGTATAACGACCAGTGCGATAGTATTCCTTTTGAGGAACATTTGATTCGGGCACCAGTGAGTCATTTCTCTCCTTGAGAGAATAGAAGTGTTTCGGTGGTACCGAAGACTTTCCCTGCATAGAATGGTTAGCAGGCAATTTCTCAACGAGTGACTTGAGCACCCATATTTGTCTCTTATAGAAACCATTCTTTGGAGGGGCACCAATGTATTCGGCCGAAACCTTTCTTTCCTAATTCTTGATAAGCTTCTAGTCAGAATCAAGTGATTCGTCAACAATAGCCTTATCAATTTTTCAGTTGTAACCTAAAAGATTAGCAATATCTATAGGCTTATCCTTCGCTAGCACCCATACAATTTTTGGGTACTGCTCAGGTTCCCAGTAATTTCCATCAGGGTTTAGCTTCCTTTCAAAGACAACACCTTCATTCCTAGGATTCCTGTGAAGGAGTGCCTTCTTAAAGATATCACAAAGGTGTTGGTGTCCCTGGACACTTTTGAACAAACCTGTTTCAAACAAATCTTTCAACCTGAGGAGTTCCTCGGTAACAGCAGAATTTTCCTCATCTGAGGCATTAGTATCATCAATAATAATAGCAGCTTTGCCTTTGGAATCTGTTTTGCTTTGCTCCATACAAGTTAAGCAAGGTGAATCAGATTTATGATTTGGTTCATAACCTTGTTGAGCCATGAGAGAGAGATTGATATTTTCCAACTCTTCATGAGCCTCTTTCAGTTTTTCGAGTGCCATTTTCCTCTGAAGAAATTCATAGGTAAGCTTCTAATAATCAACTGAAAGAAGATCATGCCGAGAGGATAATTCTTCAAACTTCTCCTTCAGAGCATCATGCTCATTAGTCAAAGTTTGACCTTTCTCTATCTCATCGATCAACAGGGTCTCTGATTTCTTAATGGTTTTGCTTAGAGAATCAAGTTCATCTTGTTGGATTGAAGCAATTTTAGCCAGTTTAGCGTAGCTTATCTTAGAATCACTGTCATATGAAGAACAATCAGAAGTATCATAGGTAGCTTTGGATGAAGATACCTTTCCTTGGGCCATGAAGCAGTACGCAGGAGTTTCATCTTCACTGCTGTGATTGGTGAAGAATGAGCTCGAAGCACCGGATGAAGCAAATGCCAATCCAACAACTCCATCAGACTCGGATTCATATGGAGATCTTGAGCCTGATTCAGCTTCGGATCCTGAGGCTTCTTCTTCAGAGTTCATCTCCTTTACCAGATAGGCCTTGGCACGATGAGAATTGCTTCAACGAGAAGAGTGTGTCTTCGAAGAAGAACTCTCACGCTTCTTGTGATACTTCTTTCTCTTGTCATCATCGGAATCTTTCTTCTTTTCTCTTCTTGAACTGGAATCATATCTCTTGGACTCATATCTTCTGGAGGATCTGTGGGACTTTCTTGAGGAATATCTGAGTGAATGCTTTGATTTGTTTTCAGTTTCCCACAAAGGACAATCAGCAATGTAGTGGCCTGGTTTCTTGCACTTGTAGCAGCAGTTGTCCTTCGATGGAGAGCTTCGTGAGGATGAACGGTGAGAAGAGTTGCTTGAGTATCTCGAAGAGTAATTCTTCTTTGGTGAAGAAAAACCTTATCTCTGGAAACGATTGAAACGTCTCATGATCAGTGCCAAATCCTTCCCAAGGCTTGTAGGATCATCAGATTCAACGCCGGAAGCAGAACTAACCTCAGGCGATGAGTGTTGCGAAGCTTTTTCTTTTAGAGCATGTGATCTTCTTCGAGAGCCATTTATAAATCGCTTCTCAGCTTCTTCCATTTCAAAAGTAGTGAGTCTCTCAAGGATATCAGCAGCAACAAGATTTCTGAAATCAGTCCATTACTTGATCATCAGGACAATGTGATCAAAAGAATCATCCAACGAGCGAAGCAAAGTTCTCACTACCGAGTGAGGAGTGATGTCATCAGCACCGAGGGAAATCAGCTCATTTGAGAGAGCAGTGAGTCTGCTGTAAATGGAGTTGACTTTCTCGCCCTCGTTTCTCTTGAATCGATAGAATTTGCTTCGGAGAGTGTCAATTCTGGCATCTTTCTGAGTGGAAACTCCTTCTCCAATCTTTTCCAGATAGTCCCAGACACCTTTGGCAGATGGGATATTCTTTACTTCATGATACTTCTCTGGAGTCAAATGGTTGGTGATGAATACCCAGACTTCAGAATCAAGGTCCATCAGTTTTGCTTCAGCAGGAGTGATGCCCTTCTCATCCTTGATTGTGACTCCTTTCAGGACAACTTTCCAGGCATCTGAATTGATAGCCATGATATTTCTTTTCATTTTGTCCTTCCAGTAAGGATAGTCCTTCACATTGTAAACATGAATAGGTTCGCGGGAGCGAATAGCTGTGAAAGACATACTTGAAAGCACTCCAGGAGGTTAATCCAAAACACACAGAGTGTAGGGAGTAACTTGCTCTGATACCAATTGAAAGTCCAAGTATGTGATCAGAGGGGGAGGGGTGAATGATCACTTCAAATTTTCGAGTGAAGCTTTGAGTTGAAGCATAAGCTAAGAAGGAATAGATAGCAGAAACAAGTAACAGGGAAGCAAAACTGGAAGCGAAACTAAATACAGCGAATCAAAATACATTGAAGCATAACTGGGAAGCAAATGCAATACGGAAAGTAAGAGCTTGAAGTAAAACGAACAGTGACTCGACGATGTTTGTTCGACCAGTTCACGCTCTGCAAAGCGCTACGTCTGGTTGGAGGGACTGGTGATTGAACACCCGGAGAAAAACTCTCTCCGTCCGTCGCTCAACTGCACCAATATCCTTGAGCTTGGTCAGTTTTGACTCGGGGTAGATTATCAAGGAAATCTCTGAAACCTTTGACAAACTTGAACTTCGAGGCGACAATTACTCTTCACTCTTTGAAGACGACACTCTAACCGTCTAGGAGAATTGCAGTTCTCCAAGATAAAAAGGCTAGCAAGCTTTCACCTAAGTCATAGCGAATCTACTCATATCAAAGGGACTTAGGCTTCAATGTTCTGGGTTTTGGGTTTTTTTCGGTGGCGTTCTTGGTATTCTCTCTTCAGTCTCAGGAATATTCTCAGAGCAGCCACCCGCAAATGAAGGAGGAGGCGGCGTATTTATAGTTGGCGATCTCGAGGTTCGAATGACCGATTTGACCTCAGGTGACAGCTTGACGAGTGTACACAACGGTCGGATTTGTCATTACTACGCAACTTTATTTGTGGAACAAGTAAAGCTGACTCACGGACTTAGTTCTGCTTCGGAAGCCAAAGAACGAAGTCTTTTCTACGGAAACTTAACTTAGTGCACATGAGAATTTCTTCCCTCTGGCTTCTCACTTGGTTTACATTTGATCTGAGCATTTTCTCAATAACTTCGGTGTTCACAAACTAAAACCCCTCTTGATAGTACGGTTTGTCCTATGACTCAAAGAACTGAAAAGAACTACACAAAAACATCTAAGTCTTGCGCCGTCTTCTTCATTTCCTTCGATGAGTTGGGCTTCACGACAACTTCATTTTTGGGGGTCATCCTCCGTGATTAAGCTTCGCTCAAGGGTAAATTCTTCAATAACTTGAAAACCTTCCTTGAAGCTTTATCACCTAGCTTGTCCTTCAGGAACCTATTTAACTGTTTATACTAGAAAACATTGTTAGTTCCTCTACTATCTTTTCCAACAATATCCAAAACACATGGGGGCAAAAATTTGCTCTTACACTACTACTATTAAACTACTGGTTCCGGTTTCTCTTCCTCGCAGGGTAGTCAAGGAGGGGATCTCAGAGGCATTTGTAATTGTTAATAATTACAACTTACTATTATACAATGATGCAGCAACTTCTGTTGCATTCTAATTACATTCATATTATTGAACTGTTGGCTATTCTCTTCTTGTGCTGCAAGATTCGTCGGAAGATGCTAGTCTTCGATAGGCCTAGCTTCTCTTCCTTATTATGGTTTCTGACTTTCAGTCTACTATATATAGCCTCCCCCCTTTCCATTTGATACAATTGCATAAATGCTTAGTAGCGGACGCAAGACTCGTGGGTATGCTAGATACTCACCCTTGCTTTTTTCCCCTTTTTGTTTTGCCTGATCGGACGCTGCAGTCGACGTTGGAGCCGTGGAGTCCAGGAGCAGGAGATCCCCGATGCCGACCACCTAAACATGGAGATCCCCGACGACCAGGAGTAGTTCAGAGGTTCCCAGGCAGGAGGCCTTGCCTTTTCGATCGTTGTTCTTTTTGTGCTAGCCTTCTTAAGGAAATCATGTGTACCTTGTGTCTGTACTCAGATACTATTGCTTCCTCTAACTTTGTGCTCTCGAGCTGTTGTATTCGTGCCCTCGTGGCCCCTGGCTTGTATTATACTGCTTGTATTATTTTATTTGTAGAGTTGTGTTGTGATATCTTACCGTGAGTCCCTGATTTCGATCGTGTACCTTGCGTGTATGATTACTATACACAGCTCGATTTTGGGGGCGTCACACATGAAATGCACGATATAAACATACAAGCAGCATGCATGCCAGGTGAATAACAGCAAGTAACACAACATGAACTCTACAAACTCATAGTTTTATTGCATCAGCTAAACAGAGAAGATATAGAAGTGTTACAAGCAGAGATCAGATGACTGTGACCGAACATCACATCAAACATCAACGGAAGCAAATTATGTCTTAGTGAAGACAAGCTTAACAAATGGCTTAAGAAGCCTTTAAGAAAACACAACGGCCCTCCAGAGGAACCAGGCTGCTGTCTTGAATTACATGACTTCGTCGGCGTCGAGCTTGAGGGGAGGCCCCCATCAGGGTTAGTGGTCTCGTCTCTAAAACATAAATTAAGAAAACGTGAGTACAAAGTCGTACTCAGCAAGACTTACATCAGAACTATACTACTTATGCTCAGGTATCAAGGTAAAGGCAAGTGGGGTTGTAATGCAGAAAGCTTTGACTTGGCTATCCTGTACTACGACTACGTAGAGTTGAGATGAGAAGCGCACTCGAGTCCATCTAATCTTGATCACCACATCAATACACCACCATGGATTCTTCCTTGACTTCCCACAAGGAAGCAACCCAAATCACTCACACTTATCTTTGCAGTTTTATAGTATCCGTTCAGGTTCTCTAATAATCAAGTAAAGATATCCAAGTAGTCCATAACTGCGGACATGGCTATTCAAATAGTTCACTAGCCCTGCAGGGGTGTACTTATTCACATACGTAGCTACCAATTATCGCCTAGAACTCGTCACCTTCAAGTGGTGTCGGCGATGATAGTACCAGGACACTTACCTCACGGCTCCAACTCTAGTCCAGGGAATCGCCTATCTGAGTATGTACCCACATCGGGAATCCGGTCGGGGTTTCCGTTCAGGACTCAGACGATGTATGGACGGTCCGACAAGCCCACCTCGACAGATGGTACTTCGCTTCTCTAAAACAGTGCTACGTTATGAAATCAAATCGAAGAAACAATTAACCCATGTGAATCCTGGACCATAGTCGGGGTGAGTTAGTAGGTCGAGAGGGGTCAATGAGCCCAACATGTGGTAGTAATCTGTGTCTTGGATCACAACAAAAGAACTCGGGGCCTAGGGCAGTGTATATGAGCCAACCCATTATGCACTCCTACACAGCGTCTCATTGTTCATCTTTGTTCGGGTGACTTCACCAACACATTACCATTACATTGCATTGTTATCTACCATCCTGATACATCACCCAGATGGATCATCTTCCTTGCATACAACTCTAGCATAGCATAGCATAACATGGATGAAGGGCCACATGATGAACACAAACAATCCTGGATCTGCTAGGTTGAGGTTTTCTTAATACTGTGGCAGCAATGATAGGTCATGAAAAGGATGGGTTCAACTAGCGGTAGAACGGTAACATCTGAATCACCTAATCATGCATATGAGAGAACAAGAGGGAAATGGGTTTATATAGACATGATCAATGGGGTTTGCTTCCCTTGCTGACGATCACGAGGTGCCACTCTTCAGAGAAGTCGGAAACTACGTCCGGCGTTGGATCTATCAAGAAGAAGCAGACATCGAGACAACAATGTATAAACATCACATTGCAATGCACAATCAAGATGTAAAACATAGCATGGAATGGTACTGATGTGCTCTGTGTTCATGTTTCAACATGTTATTTGAAGTTGATTTGAAAAATAAATTCAAATTCAAACTCCAAATGATTATTCAAAATTGCCCAAATTACATTTGCTACTGTTTGATCATTTTAAACTGTTTTTTCATGCTTGAAAGCCTATTTGGATTTCTTGCATTTTTCTGATAATTTTTCATATATTATTTGTTTAATTTAGATTTATGGTTTAAAAGTTATTGAATTTCAAAGATTTAACTATTTTTTGGATTTTCTGTTAAATAGAGAAATCGAATTATTGCATCAGCATGACGCAATGATGACGTGGGGGGGGGCTGACCAGCGGGGCCCACTGGTCAGTGACCCAGGGGTTAATCCCCGTTTAATTTAAAACCAACACGGGTTAGGGGGCAGGGCCCCACCTGTCAGTGGGTGTTTAGGGGTATTAGGAGGGGCTTAAGGTTAATTAGGCCGGGGCCACGTCAGCCTCGCCGGAGTTTAGCCGCCGGTGGCCACAGGCCACGGCGGTGTCTCGCCGGAGTGGCTCTCCTGCCAATGCTGGCTGCGCTGAAGGCACTAGGGCGTAGCCCTTGCTCGCGCGCGTCGCCCAGAGCACACGGCGACCACGGGGAGGCACTGGAGGCACGGCGGCGACCTCGCCGGCGGTGACCCGTGCTCGGTTGAGAGGAAGACGACGACTACGGTCGCCAAAACGAGCGCGGCTAGGGGGAAACGAATCGGGACCTCACCGTGAATTCATTGGGGTGGTCTTCGGTGTCGGGGACAAGCTGGTGGCGCCGGATTTGACAACGGCGGGCGGTGGCCTTTCCAGAGCTGGGGAAGATGTAACACCCTCAGATCCAGTATAGTAATCACTACAGTGATTCCACTGTTACTGATCATTACTGTTGATGATCAAGCCTTGAACACCTTTGATCACAGCTCATTGAAATTCCAACCCTGATAAAATTTTCAAATAAGTGTGGATTGTAAATCTTGCTCCAAGGATTGTGGATGCATGTCAATCAACTTGATCATGGTTAAACCAAAACCACCTTATTCATTTGCATAATCCCAAGCCAAGAATAAATTATGAAAACCCTAGAGTTGGCATATCAAAATTTTCATGGAATTTAAAATGAAAATGAAAACTATAGTGGGCCCTTTATGATGGAATCTATTTATAAAATGCCTAACAAACATTAGGCCACGATGATATAGCAATAGTTATTTTATTAAAATGGTATAGTAATATTAAGGAATAATAAATGAAATAAACAATAGCTTTAGGAAACTATTAAATTGCCATGGAATAAAATAAACAAGTGGGAATTTTAAATGAACTAAAAATTATGGAAACAATTTTTATAAAATGCCTAATAATCAGTAGGCCATAATAAAAGTGAATTAGGGTTTTATTGTAATGTTTTAATAATGTAGATAAATAAAAACAGTAGCAAAATAATAGCTTTTACCTCATATTAAATAATTTAAAGGTCTAAAGGATTTTATTTTTGTACCAAACTTTTTGTGGCATCATGTTAAAGTGTAACACTAATATAGGTGCAATTATAACATTTTACAAAAATCAAAACCTAGCTAAACTAAATACAAACAGAAAAGAAAATTTAAAAGAAACAAAACAAAGAGAAAATAAAAAGGAACTAAAACCCGCCGGGGGCGAGGCCCACCCGGACCCATCCCCCCTCCTCTCCTCTCTCTCCCTCCCACCTGCTCCCTCCCTGTTCCCCCACCCCCTCGCACGACGACATGGCCATGGCCACTGTGGCCATGCGCCCACCCCACCTGCCCCTACCTGCTCCCCTCTCCCTCGGTGTGGATAAGGCCGAGGCCGTGTGCCACTCCCCCCCTGCCCTCACTCCCTCCCCTTCCTCTCCCTCGCGCCCCCTTCTTCTTCTCCGTGTGACCCGAGCGTGGCCGTGGGCACGGCGGCGACGCCCGCGCGGCCACCCTCCTTCCTCGACCGTGCGAACACGTCCGGGAGGTCCGCCTAGCTCCTCCACTTCGCCCCCAACCTCAGGCTCGAGCTGGAGTCCAACGGGTTTCGCGAATCGGACCACCCCTTCCGCCACGGCCGCCGGCCGGCGACGTCAAATTCGTCGCCCCAGTTCAACCTCCGGCCTCCTCGAGCACATCATCGAGCTCCCTGTGAGCCCCCCTATCCATTACCCTCCGTCCCTCATCATCTTAGCCGCCGTAGCCGCGTCCCCCTTCTCCGGCCGCCATGACCAGGAGCTCGAGCTCCTTGCGCCTCTGCGCGGCTGCTGCTCGCTGCGCGAGGTCGCGTCACCACCCTGCCGCACGTGCCTGCCGCACGTGCCTGCCGCCCCCCCCCCCTGCGGGCCACCTCCGGCCGCCGTAGCTCGTGCCGCCGGCCACAGCCACGGCCGAGCTGTGCGGTTATGGCCTCTGTGCCACTTCCAGGTGGGGCCGGCCCGGTTAGCTAACCCCTGTTAGTGCTAACCCACCATTAGGCCAAAGTTAACCCCCCCTAGGAGTATGACCAGTGGGGGCCCTTGTTAGTTAAAACAATAAGTGAAAAATAAACCCCCCTGTGTGACTTACAACTGGGTCCCACTGCTTTTAGATTTAATTAAAATGCTATGACTACGACATGTGGACCCCATGTGCTAATTAAACAGATAAAGAAATTGTTTTAATTATCCAAAGGCTGACATATGGGTCCCACCTGTCAGTACTGTTCTGGATAGGCTTGTGGATAATGTTTTGGATAATGTTGGCAATTAATAATAAAAGAAAATCAGAAAAAAAATTAAAAATGATTTAAACTTTGAAATTCAATAACTTTTAAACCGTAACTTAGATTCAAAAGCTTTATACATGAAAATTGATCAGAAAAATATAACGAATACGGATACGCTATCCGTATGTCTACCACACCCCCCAAACACAATGAAATAGACAACCCCCCCATCCCGGGCCGTGTGTCGGTAATTCCCGGTACCGATATGAGTTGCCCGGATCAAAATAATTGTATACGAAAGTTACTCAGAACGGATCCATGATTACGAATATGTTACTCATACTCCCACCACACCCTCTAACATGCCAAACGTCGAACCGTCCCCCCCCCTCCGGACCGTCTGTTCGATGATTTGTCCGGTATTGTTAAAGTACCCGGATGAATTTATTCCGAACACGAATGATGTTCAGAATAGTTCAACTAACTCGGATACCCCACCCGTACGTTTGTCGGATGTCCACGACACCTCCGGCATGATACGTTCCCCCTCCGGATCATCTGTCCGGTAATCAACCGGTACTGATGAGTCATCCCCGGATAAATTCCTGCTCCGAGCAAATCACCGAACACTGCGTTAGAGCCCTGTTGCTTTATATCTGCTATGTCATACAATTGTATTGCTATTATTGCTGTGTATTTATTGTTTCTTCCCCCCCCCCTTTTTTCTTCGATAGACCCCGTTGCTGCCGCCGATGACAGCGTTGCCGAGTACGACTACTTCGTCGACGACCGTACCGCTACTGTCGAGCTTCCAGGCAAGCAGAGCCATTCTCTTCCCCAGATATCGCCTATCTTTCCGTACATTTCTTGCACTAGGCATTGTTACTGCTGCTGCTACGATTTCAATCCTATTCAACTGCATAGCCTGTTTTTGTCGCCCCTTGATGTACCTTCCTTTACTCCTATGTTGCCTATTATTACTTATGAATTATTCAGCAGTAAACCCTGCGCATTGTTAGCTAGGTTTAGAATAGAGGGTCGTGATCACTTTGGGAGTGATCGCGGAAACGATATATTACAACTGCAACAGGTACGGATCAATGCAGACACCCTAGGGAACCTACAACGGCGAGACTCTGCCGAGTCGCTTCGAGTTTGTCTTACGAGTGGAATGGACTCGTATTTCACTCTCGTCGGCTCAGTAGCGTAGAATCACCGGGATGATACGAGGTTTACCTCTTTAGTTCTTTCCGCTGATGTCTCTGTCAAACCTCTTTAAGTGTACCATCGAGGGTGATTCCTCCTGGTTTCACTTAACGGTAGGGACTCGAACCAACTGGTGTCCTTAAAGGTAAGAAGTCGGGCGACCCAACGGTGCCCGCGAGAGGTATTGCGACGGGACGACAGGGAGGGTACGACCAGTGTACCGGTGTGCTTGACCCCTGATCGTTGGCCGCGAGAGTTACCAACCCACGAAAGTCGAGCTCCTCCAGGAGCACACGCGAGACAAGGTAAGGAGACGGTTCACCTTGTTGGTAACCGCAGTGACTTGGTGGGACGACGGGGCAGGCACCGATGTACTGGTGGTCCTGGCTGCTGTCGTTGTCCGCGGGTCGGTTAAGTAGAGGCAACGATAATGGTTGTCACGCAGGTTAATTAAAATGCTAAATGGTTCAATGAATGTCTTGAGTTGGCTATATTCCATGTACGCACTACCTACCCATGGGAACTACGAGTTATGGGCTCCTCTGCTTCGTAGTGTCGTCCGAGGACTCTTCAGACGTCAGCAGTACCGCGGCCTGCGCCGGGAAGTGGTGTTGTCTTATTTGCTCGTGCGGTGATGTATTATTTGGATTTGCTTCAACTTCACCGGCCAGCCACGCACCGTGCAGGAGTACGTTCGGGTTGGGGTCCAAGGCCCGGCGTACTTAGGATTTAGACCGGCGGATGGCCTCTCTGTTGAGTTTGAAAGATGGGCTATGAAGTGTCAGATAGCCTCGGGGGAGCGTTCCCTAACAAGGTTCCCGCCACCCTGGAGATCCGTGCGTGTAGCGTAACACAAGTGCACCCCTGCAGGGAAGATTAATCTATTCGAATAGCCGTGTCCACGGTAACAGGACGCTTTATGCTGAACCTGGATCTTACCACTATAAACTATTATGATTAAACTGTATGGCTCCGGGTTTTCTTCCTCGCGGGGATGTCGAGGAGGTGAACTCGGAGGCATTGTTAATTATTACAACTTATTATTATACAATGCTGCAGCAACTTCTGCTGCATTGTTACTTTATGCTTTATATAAACTGTTGGTTGATTCTTACCTCATGCTGCAAGACTTCGTCCGAAGATGCTAGTCTTCGATAGGCCTAGCTTCTTACCCTTGCTCTGGATTTCTGTCTTTCAGTCCACTATATACAACCTCTTATTTCCGTTGATACAATGCATAATGCTTAGTAGCGGACGTAAGACTCGCGGGTATACTAGATACTCACCTGCTTTATTTCCTTTACTGTTTTGCCTGATCGGCCGCTGCAGTCGACGTTGGAGTCCAGGAGTAGGAGATCCCCGATGCCGACCACCGCAACATGAAGATCCCCGATGCCTTCTACGACGTCGAGTTCCCCTTTGACCAGGAGTAGTTTGGAGGTTCCCAGGCAGGAAGCCTCGCCTTTTCGATCTGTTGTTATTTGTGCTAGCCTTCTTAAGGCAACCTTGTACCCTTGTGTCTGTACTCAGATACTATTGCTTCCGCTGACTTTGTGCTCTCGAGCTGTTGTATTCGAGCCCTCGTGGCCCCTGGCTTGTATTAAACAGCTTGTATTATTTTATTTGTAGAGTTGTGTTGTGATATCTCACCGTGAGTCCCTGATCTCGATCGTGTACCTTGCGTGTATGATTACTGTACACGGTCTGATTTTGGGGGCGTCACAGAAGACGCGGGTGTTGTCTTCAAGGCGAGGGGGCTCGAATCCTGCTACGAAGAGGTGCGGCTCGACATTGCGCATCTCCTGGACATCATTGGGAGGCGAGGGGAGGCCCGTGGCCACGCGGGCGCATGACGGCGAGCTCCGGTTCTTCTCTGGTGGCGGCCAAATCGAACGGGGAAGAGAGGGAAGGCGACCAGTGAGAGAGGGGAAACGAAAGGGGCTTCGAGGGGGTTCTCATGGTGAGGAGATGAGGAGAGGGGAGAGGCACAGCTGGCCACGGCGACACCGGCATGCTCGCCACGCCTCGAGCTTCCTGGCTAGCACGAGGAGGAAGACGCCCTTGCCCCTGGGCTGGGCCACCTCGGCTAGTTGGGCCCAGGTAAGTGGGCTTTGCCCCTTTCCTTTTCTTTTCTTTTTATTTCTTTCTGTTTTGTTTGTTTTGATTTGAATAAAATATCAAATCATTTTATAAAAACTCCAAAGCATTTTATATGGACTTAAGTGACATATACCTAGTCACTCCCACTGTTTTGTAATGTTTGGAATTCAAAAAATATTTGAATCCAATTCAAACATGAATATTATTTATTTTCCAAGCTCCTGTTTGAATTTTTGAAAATTCCATGAGCATGAAATGGGACCCACATAACATGAAATGTGATCATGCCATTTATAGAGATTTTCAAAAAGTTCTGAAGATTTTTGGAAAAAGATTTTTGTTTGGCCTTTTATTTAATTTCATTTTGAGGCATTTCCAAAATCCCCAATTATTAAACAAAGGAATTTAAACATGATGCCCTATTTCTAGTAATAAAAGCACATACCAAAACTAGGGTTGTGACAACTCTCCCCCACTCAAAAGAATCTCATCCCAAGATTCAGAAGTCGTCGGGAAGAGGGTGGGGTACTCAGTTCGAAGATGATCTCCTCGTTCCCAGGTGGCTTCCTTCTCGGAATGGTTGGACCACTGCACTTTGAGGAACTTGATCTTCTGACGTCGGGTGATGCGTTCAACTTCATCGATGATACGGAAAGGATACTCTCGATATGACAGGTTTTCTTGGAGATCAAGCGTTTCGTGGTCTACTTCGTTAATGGGATCCTTGAACCAACGCCTGAGTTGAGATACGTGGAAGACATCGTGAACCTGAGAAAGATGCGGGGGTACTTCAAGTTCATAGGAAACTTCTCCATGTTTAGCGAGAATGCGAAAGGGACCAATGTAATGTGGGGCCAATTTGCCTTTGATACCGAAGCGATGGGTTCCCTTCAGAGGAGTAACCCGGAGGTAAGCCTTCTCGTTCAGCTCGTAGCTTTCTGGCCTATGATGACGATCATAGTAGCTTTTCTGACGAGACTGGGCTGTTTTCAATTGCTCACGAATAATGCGAACCTTCTCTTCTGCTTCCTAGATCAAATCCGGTCCAAAGAATTGTATTTCACCGGCTTCTAACCAGTTCAATGGTGTTCGACACTTTCGTCCATAGAGAAATTCAAAAGGTGCCATTCCCAGACTAGATTGGAAACTCTTGTTATAAGCAAACTCGGCGAATGGAAGAGATTTCTCCCAACTCTTTCCGAATGAGATAACACAGGCTCTGAGCATGTCTTCGAGAACTTGATTGACTCTTTCTACTTGACCACTTGACTGGGGATGAAAGGCGGTGCTAAAGGAGAGATGGGTTCCCATAACATTTTGAAAACTTTCTCAAAATCGAGAGGTGAAAATACTTCCACGGTCTGAATTGATTTCCAAAGGAACACCATAGAGAGAGACAATCCGGGAGACATATCAATCCTCTAACTGACTAGCAGTTATACTTTCTCGAACAGGAAGGAAATGAGCAACTTTGGAAAGATGGTCAATGACCACGAAGATGGCATTGTTTCCATTTTGAGACTTTGGAAAGCCAGTGATGAAATCCATACAGACTTTATCCCACTTCCACTTGGGCTAAAGGTTGAAGAGTACCAGCAGGTCTTTGTTGCTCCATTTTCACACGACGACAAACATCGCACTCAGAACCATATCGAGCGATTTCTCGCTTCATCCTAGTCCACCAAAATCTCTGGCGTAGATCTTGATACATCTTAGTACTACCAGGATGAATCGAGAGAGTGGTGTCATGAGCTTCCTTAAGGATCCGCTGCCTTAGATTCCTATCCTTCGGAACTACTATCTTGTTCTCGAAGTACACAATACCCTCATTGTCTAGGGTAAAACATTTGGCCTTACCGCTAGCAATGTTTTGTTTGATATATCGGATACCTCGAGCACGTTGTTGAGCAGCTTTGATTTGATCCTCAATAGTTGGTTTCACTACCAAGGTGGAAAGGAATCCTTGAGGAACTATCTTAAGATTAAGTTTTCGAAATTCCTCATAGAGAAGTCGTTGACATTGCGACAACACAAGGTTATTGCAATAAGATTTATGACTTAGTGCATCAGCCATGACATTGGCTTTTCCTGGAGTGTAAGAGATACTTAAGTCATAATCCTCAATCAACTCAATCTAGCGTCTTTACCTGAGGTTAAGATATGGCTGGGTGAATATGTATTTGAGGCTTTGGTGATCGGTATAGATTTCACAACGATTACCAAGGAGGTAATGTCGCCAAGTCTTCAGGGCATGAACTACGACAGCGAGTTCAAGATCATGGGTAGGATAGTTCTCTTCATGTGGACGCAACTGGCGTGAAGCATATACTACCACATGTCGATCTTGCATAAGTATGCACCCTAACCCTTGGCGTGAAGCATCACAATAGATTTCGAAATCTTTTTGGTGTCTGGAGGCGCAAGTACAGAGGCACAAGTTAATCTACTCTTTAGCTCTTGAAAGCTTTCCTCGCACCCGGGGGTCCATTCGAATTTCTTATCTTTCTTGAGGAGTTCAGTTAGAGGCTTTGCAACTTTGGAGAAGTTCTCAACGAAGCGGGGAAAATAGCTTGCTAAGCCAAGAAAACTCCTAACTTGCTTAACCGATTCAGGTGGAGTCCAATCATGGACGAGCTGAACTCTCTCTGGGTTGACTGCAATGCCTTTTGCAGAAATCACGTTGCCTAGGTAGGTCACTTCTGGAAGCCATAATTCGCATTTGGAAAACTTAGCATAAAGTCAATGCTCTCAAAGTTTCATCAATACCCGCCTAAGATGTTCTGCGTGCTCTTCTTCGTTCTTCGAGTAGATGAGAATGTCATCAAGATAAACTACAGCAAATTTATCTAAGTACTCCATGAAGATCAAATTCATCAAGCGCGAGAAAGTGGCGGGGGCATTGGTTAAACCGAAGGACATGACAGTGAACTCGTAAAGATCATATCGAGTAGTGAAAGCCGTCTTGGGAACATCCTCATTTCGGATTTTGATTTGATGCTAGCCTAATCTCAAATCCATCTTGAAGAAGACAGAGGATCCAGCAAGTTGATCATAAAGATCATTGATCCTGGGAAGTGGGTACTTGTTCTTTATCGTTGCTAGATTTAGTGGGCGATAATCTACGCACATCCTTTCTGTTCCATCTTTCTTCGTTACGAACATAATGGGGCAACCCCATGGCGATGAGCTAGGGCGGATGAAGCATGTTGCCAACAAAGCTTTGAGTTGGATTTTAAGCTCAGCTAACTCATGTGGGGCCATTCTATATGGGCGTCTGGAAATTGGGGAGGTTCCTGGGGCAACATCTACAATGAATTCCTGTCAGGAGGCATTTCTGGCAGCTTTTCTGGAAAGACATCCTAAAAGTCACAAACTATCGGAATATCTTCAAGGTTAGGAAGGGGATGTTCATTCAACGAATATAGCTGGGTTTATGAACCTTGAGATGCGAAATGGACTATCTTGCCGGAAGGATGAGTGAGTTGAACTGATTTAGTGGAACAATCATTCTTGGCACGATGTTTTGACAACCAATCCATACCTAAGATAATATCAATATCTGAAGATTAGAGGGCTATGAGAGAAGCAAGGAATATAAGATCCTTAACAGCAATTTCATTGTCATGAATTACCCTACTGGTACGCCATGTGGATCTTGGATTTTTAATCATGAAAGAGGTAGGCAACTCCTCGAAAGAAATATCATGCAGGAGTGCGGACTTTTCAGACAAAAAGGAATGAGAAGCTCCAGAATCAAATTGAACATAAGCAGGTTTGGAGTTTACAGGAAGTGTATCGAGTACAACCTTTGTATCCTCTTGGGCTTCTTTGATGGCGGCATGGTTCACACGTCCGTATTCAACTACAACAGACTTGGCTTTGGAAGACTTTGGTGGTTTGTCTTTATGTTTTGGACGAGGAGGAACATTCTCATGCAATAAACATTGTCGTGCAATGTGGCCAGGATTACCGCACTTGTAGCACACTCGGGTGTCAGGTTGTGGAGTTTGTATGGCATGCTCTCTACTATATTTCTGGGTTTTATTGCTTTCTGAAGATGGTCTTGAAATCAAGTGCGAAGGAATGGCCCTAGTTGGGATCCAAATTCGACGTTTCCGAGAACCCAAACTAGAAGATGAAACAAGATCATGATCACGCTTGCGAGACTCTTCAAAGACCTTATTTCCATGCTCAGCTCTAAATGATCTATTAACTAAATCCTCGAAGTTGACAAATTCAAGGAGATTGAGCTCATGACGAAGGATAGGGCTAAGTCCCTTGCGGAACCTTGCCTGCTTCTTGGCATCGGTTGATATCTGCTCAGGGGCATAACGAGAAAGACGATTGAACTCAGTCCTCTACTGATGAACAGTCATATTTCCCTGAGATAGATTGCAGAAATCTTCCCTCTTTCTTTCCATCAGCTCATCCAGAATGTGGTACCCTTGGAAGGAATCACGGAACTCCTGCAAAGTCACTGAGTGACCACAAAGCTGCATTGCAACAAAACACTCCTACCATCACTACAAGAAATATGCTAATACATGATGCTATATTTTCGTCATTGTATCGTCACAGTTTTTAATTTACGACAATCTTACAACAAAAAACCGAGCGTCAAAAACGAGGCATCAAAAATTGAAAACAAGGACGTTGTCGTCGATATGTAACGGCAGATGCCATAGGATGGCTAAAGGTGGGGGAACAATGCGCAGACGACGGTGCTCCGGACGGGTCTAGGTACAAGCACGGTAATGAACACATCGAGGTACCCAGGTTCGGGGCTCTCCGTAGAGATAAAACCCCTACTCCTGCCTGTCTGGACTATAGGCATATATATGTACAGTGGTGCTCCTTGAGCTGTTTCTACTAAGCTATTTGGCTCATGGCCGAGCCGCGCTGCTACCAGCCGAGCTACTACTTGAAGGGATGAATGAACGGAGTCCGCTCTCTTGGCTTGGCCTCTTGGTGCCCTTATATAGGAAGGCCCAAGGGGACAAGGAGACAAGAAGGTACAAGGGAGAAGGGGACAAGGGGACAAGGGGAGCATGGGCAAAAGGTGGATGTGATGTAATGTGACACCTCCACTTTACACTATTCACCATGTCATGATGTGACTAGAGATGTCTTTCACTTGTCTTGTCAGCTTGATATAGATGTCTCGGTTGACCTCTAGGACAGCCGAGTGCGCGGACAGTCGGCCGAGTGCGCGGACAGTCGGCCGAGTGCGGGCAATCGGCACGGGGCAGTCGACCGGCGTCCGAGCTGGCGCGCAATCGGCATGGAGCAATCGGCGGCAAGCCGAGCCAGAGCACAGTCGGCGAAGACGCGCAATCGGCATTGCGTCGAATCGGTGACTTTGGTATACCCGGGGGCATTTCCTCCGACAGTAGCCTCCGAGCCTCTGGGTGACTCGGTGAGTCATCCGAAGGGTTTCTTCTTTGTTGGTGTAGCCGAACGCCGATCGCACTTGGTGCAGCTTCTTTCCAGTGGGGGCGCGCAAGCGCACCCACTGGGTGTAGCCTCCGAGCCTCCGGGTGACTCGGAGAGTCATCCGGAGGGTTTCTTCTTTGTCGGTCTAGCCGAATGCCGATTGCACTTGGTGCAACTTCTTTCCAGTGGGGGCGCGCAAGCGCACCCACTGGGTGTAGCCTCCGAGCCTCCGGGTGACTCGGAGAGTCATCCGGAGGGTTCCTTAATTTTGTTGTAGTCGATGGCGTCGAGGGTCTCAGTAGTTTTCCCCCGGAAACAATCATGCATAAGACAAACGTTAGTTATCTCGGATATATCAAATACTTCTTATTTTTCTAAAAATGTAGACTTATGCAATCAGGAGGCCGACTCGGCTTTGCCTTCGCCCCGCAGTCATTTTTCTGTTCATTCCACCCTTTGGCTCTTGCTCTCGCCAGCATTACAGCCGGCTTGCGGTCTGTAGATGGATCGAACAGTCGGCCGCAAGATGAAGTGTACAGTACTTAAACTTTGGGGAGAAAACTCAACCGAGCAAACTTTCCAAATAGAAAAACGATCGGGTCGTCCAAATTGTTTTCTCTTTGGACGTTGTTCATGTGTGGTGACCTCCAGCTTTTGCTCTTTGCCAGCGTTGCAGCCGGCATGCGGTCTGCAGATGGATCAAATCGCAGGCATTTGGCTCCGTACACACTACTAATCCGTCTGTCGGAAATAACTATTTGGGTTATCCGGCCTGCCCCGAGGCAGCCGGTCCCGGGCCGAACACGCAGCCGACTGGAAATAACGCGGAGATAACCCCCGAAGACTACTCAGGTTCATCCGTCATGCTTGCTGTGGTGAGCAGTATTGAGTGGAACTCACATTGAATTTTTGGCGCAGTCGGAACACCCACTGGGTGAAGGTGTAGCCTCCGGGTGACTTGGTGAGTCATCCGGGGGGTTTCTGTTGATGTAGTAGACGGGACATTCGGCATGCTCGTCCTCCGAGCCTCCGAGTGACTTGTCGAGTCGTTCGGAGAGTCTTTTGTTGATGAAGACGGGGCACTCGGCGGGTTCGTCCTCCGAGCCTCCGAGTGACTCATCGAGTTATTCGGGCAAGTGATCTCTTGTGGTTGCTCCAGCGGATGGTCTGCCATCCGGGTCACAACCACACTTCTTTTTCGCAATCGGCTGTTTGGTCAGCGCAATCGGATTGACATCAGTCGGCCCTTGCAAAACAGCAATCGGCCGTGCAATTTTCTCTCTCTCTTTTTTTTTGGGGAGGGGGGGGGCAATCGGACGAAGATGCAATCAGCTAAGTCATGACACCACCGAGCTGTTTCCCAAATTCTTATCTCTGAATCACCTTTTCTCTTCTGAACTTCCCCAGCAGCACTCGGCTTCAGCCGGACAGAGGGAGAGTGCGCACCAGGACGCAGCCGGCGGGCGGCCGAGCTTGGGCCGGCCGAGCTGGCGACGGAGGATCTTGGGCCGGCCGAGCTGGCGGGCGAGACGACCGGGCTGAGAGGAGGCCAGGCAAGCGGCTGCCCTACTCGGCGCGGACGCATCCGAAGGGAGAAGCGGTCCTCCAGATGCCGGGCAGCAGCCGACGACGGCCTGGCTGGAGGAGCTCGCGCAGGCGGATGAAGGCGAGGCACAGCCGGCTGAACGACGCATCCGGCTGCACGACGCAGCCGGCAGGCAGATACTGGCGAGGTATTCGAGTCGTCCGCGGGCGAAGGAGCACGACGCTCGCAGGCGGAGGAAACTTGCTCTGGAAGCGGCCATGGCGCAAGAAACGACCAAGTGTGCAGAAGTTGGAAATGCCAAAGAGTGCGCCCAGCTCGGGAAAACACATGCGCAGAGTTGAGGCGAATCATGGAAAGCACCCAACCTCTATCTGCTCAGCCTCTTGGCCACGTACGGGGATTATACGGGTGCTGAATGGATTGAATCCCTTTTTGAATTTTTACTAGCTGCTCGCTTATCTCTGAATTCCTCTCAACCGGCAGCCAGGGGCCAACTGGGCGGGCGCGAACAGTCGGAAGCAGAGATGCGCTCAGCCGGAAGACGGAGCGGCCGGGCCGTCGCAGCGCCGCCAGGACGCATGCGACGGGGAGCTTCGGAGCGGCTGCGGGCAGGGGAGCCAGTGAACACACCCCACACACCCCCAACTGAAGGCAGGAGCGGCGGGGAGCTTCGGGCACAGGGCGGCATGGCAGCGGGCTCACGGCAGAGGAGCGGGCACGCTCAACTGGAGGACGGAGCCGCTGAGCCGTCGCGGCACCGGCGACGGGGAACTGCGGGCGGAGCCGCTCGAGGGAAGACCTGTGGGCACGGGACGACGCACGCCCGCTGGAGAAGAAAGGACCTGGGCGCGGAGGAGAAGACCAAGGATCCTGCCGTTGCTGGAGACGAAAGGGCCACCCGGACGCGGAGGAGAAGATCGCAGGCACGGTCACAGGCCAGAGCGTGGTTGCGAGGGAGCTGCCGCTGCTGGAAGAACTTGCTCGAATAGCCTGGGATGCTCTTGGGGAGGAGCAGCCGACTCCGGGAAGCCGCAGACGAGGAGCCGCCAGCGGGCGTAGCCTCGGGCACGCATCCGGCTGGACCAAGATCCAGATCCAGAAATCCTTGCACGGAAGAAGACGTTGATGAATAAAAATCCCGGCCAGAACGGAGATCCAGTCGCTGCAATATGCCCCACGGTGGGCGCCAGCTGTCGTCGATATGTAACGGCAGATGTCATAGGATGGCTAAAGGTGGGGGAACAATGCGCAGACGACGGTGCTCCGGGCGGGTCTAGGTACAAGCACGGTAATGAACACAGCGAGGTACCCAGGTTCGGGGCTCTCCGTAGAGATAAAACCCCTACTCCTGCCTGTCTGGACTATAGGCATATATATGTACAGTGGTGCTCCTTGAGCTGTTTCTACTAAGCTATTTGGCTCATGGCCGAGCCGCGCTGCTACCAGCCGAGCTACTACTTGAAGGGATGAATGAACGGAGTCCGCTCTCTTGGCTTGGCCTCTTGGTGCCCTTATATAGGAAGGCCCAAGGGGACAAGGAGACAAGAAGGTACAAGGGAGAAGGGGACAAGGGGAGCATGGGCAAAAGGTGGATGTGATGTAATGTGACACCTCCACTTTACACTATTCACCATGTCATGATGTGACTAGAGATGTCTTTCACTTGTCTTGTCAGCTTGATGTAGATGTCTCGGTTGACCTCTAGGACAGCCGAGTGCGCGGACAGTCGGCCGAGTGCGGGCAATCGGCACGGGGCAGTCGACCGGCGTCCGAGCTGGCGCGCAATCGGCATGGAGCAATCGGCGGCAAGCCGAGCCAGAGCGCAGTCGGCGAAGACGCGCAATCGGCATTGCGTCGAATTGGTGACTTTGGTATACCCGGGGGTATTTCCTCCGACAGACGTTTTGGTCAAAATCGTCGTAACTTTCACGACGATTTGTGCATCGTCGTAAAGGTTATGACGATCCTAAAAAGTCACTGACATCCTAACATATCCACGTCAGAAGTCCTATGTGGCACAACTCAACGACGAAATCAAAATCGTTTTAAATTAAAATTAGCCCAGTCCATTTGTATTGTTTATATGGGCCAAGCCTGATAATTCAGCCTTTCTTAAAAAAAATTGCCTTCTTTTCTCTTAATCTTTTATATGGGCCAAGCCCAATAATTCAACCTATTGTAAGTTTTTTTATAATGTACAAGATTCCAGTCCACTATTGTTAGGGCCAAAGCTTTGTTAGAGCCCACATATTATTTGGCCCAAGAAAATTTCGGATCTTTTTAATTCACATATTCTAATTTTGCACATTCAAAAATAAAAACAATCAATAATTCTCTCGATTAAATGATTAAAATACAAAATGATTCAGATACACATCCGCATGAACAAAGCAGGAGAGTCTAATTATAGTTTAGATCGAACTAGTCTAAGTAAGGTCGCTAGTATCATTCCCTAGTCAATGCATTCCTTCACAGGACGCTCCAGGTCGCTGGCCTCCTCTCCTCCATGTGTTCAACTTTCTTCATGCCAACTCCTCAGATCAGCTCCTCCTCCGGGCCTCCGGCCAGCTCCTCCACGCCTCCAGAGAGGTACTGGAGCGCAGCAAGATCAACTTTGAAAGACTGTATGTAAACTGAAGTACAAGCTAAGTATATATAAAAATTGACAATGAAAACTAGTTGAAAAGATACACCGAAAATAATTATTTCATGTCATGCAGTGTTCAAACCGAATAAACATATGAATGACAAGGTGAAATATAACAAAGAAAGCACTTAGGTAGCAGGACATACAAAATCTCTAAGTTAGAAGTTGGAAATACTGTGTTAATAGAAGTAGTAAAAACTCATTTGGACAGAAATGTATTTGGGAGCATGCATTCATACTGTGTTAGCAGTAGTCATAATTTTCTTGGCATACTATTCTTGCAACAAATCAATAGTGTATCTAGTTAACCATGTCCAAATTATTAGTAGGAAAAATCATGTAAGCATGCAATTTTTCAAACGGCCATGTCCAAATTATTAACAAGCAATTTTATGCACAAGGTAAACCATCAAAATGCTTCGACAAAAAAAACAGCAGAAGGTAACCCAACGACGCTTACCACGGTAACCAACTTGACATTGGGGTTCTTGTCCCTTTATTCCTTCCAGAACCCCTCCCTTCGAATGGGGAACCAAACCAAGCCTCAGTCAAAAACACTACACCATAGGAAAACAACACGGATCGAACAAAATAAACAAGCAGGGTTTCAAGACAACAAATCACATGAAGACGAAGATGTTGCACAAGGGGCGATTGTGATTGTTCGGGCCATCTCAGCCTTGGACTTCTTCACTGCAAGCATGAAACAACAACAAATGAAACTTAAAGGATAGGGGGAGGGACATGGGCATGGGCATGGACCTAGAGTCGCCAGCGCAGGAGCTCGCCTTGGCCTTCATCCTTCTGCGACACAGACCTACAACAAAAAAACCAATCAAAAATCATAGAGCCAACCGAAAAAACCAACAGATTCAAATCTGACCAGACAGAAAACACACCAAAGACCAAAGAATAAATCTTATGTAATATCTTTTTAGCTACGTCATTTTATTGTACTTGCTCCAAGTGAACAAGTGAGTTAGTGAGCGACTAGTTATAGTGTCAAAGAAAATTCATCAACAAGTTACATATTCAGACCACATGCTTCCGACAGGGAAAACCTTCTTAGCAGTAATATATTCAGGTTTTCAGTAAAACCGGGCATCTTACAGGCCAGTTGCACATTCAAGACTGGAAGTGTGGTTAGTTAAGTACTGCCCATGTGCCACATCAATCACAACATATTCAGGTTAACAAAAAACAACCATCTTGCCAGCCATCTAAGGGTGAAATGATGTTGAGATAGGAGTAGTACGTCCATGATGAATCAAACTGGGCATGGTGCTAGACAAGCTAATTAATGAAGGACAATGTATATTTCGAGTCTAACAGTTTGTTCCAGCAGCATATTGTTGCTACTCTCCTATACAAATCAAAGGGAAATATGAAGACAAAGGATTCAGTCCAACCGATGCAGCATATATAAATCCACACGAGATTAGATACTATTAACAGGAATTAACTAGAATATTGCACAGTTCTAGCTGCAGATCTGTCCACACGAGATATGGTTAGCTATTGCTTGCAGCCAAGCGGTAAAATAAATCATGTCTCCACATATTTGGCCAAGAAAACTTGCAGCCAAGCAGTCAAAGAAACTTGAGCCATGGTGGCAGCTCTCCCACGCGGTGGAAAGCCAGGATTTAGAACCCAAGCTTGGTGCGGCGCTAGTTCATGTGCTTCAAGTTGTACTTCTGCACAGAAGAGACCAAATGATTGGTCAGCACATGAAGGCCCATGTCGGATCAAAGAGGAAGATGCGCTGGAGATATTTACACTGAAGATATAGTGGCAGAGGAAAGAATTTACACTGGCATGCAATTTAAATTACAGGCAATCCAGAGAGAATATACAATGGGAAGCAAGAGAGGTTACAGTGGCATTCTAATTAAATTATAAAGGCAAGTGTACATTAAATCCTAGGCACATGAGACTTTTCCAATGGATTGCACTGTTAGACAACTGAAAATTATTGTTGTTTAATTGGAAACTGTAAATCCTACACATAGGAAACAATAACCGGATTTTTAATTGGGCTTACAAAGAGAATTTATGATGCCAAGCAAGAGAAATTACAATGGCAGGCAACTTAAAATAAGAAGGCACAAAACAACTAAGAAAGGGAAGCAGTACTATATAAGTACTTAGTTAAATATTCAATACTCTAGTTAGATGCTCAGCTACATCTCTTTTCTAGACATCTAAAACTACATATACTCTAGGGAAGACAAAGTACGCAAATCAAAATTTAACTTCAATGTGGATAAATTACTCCAACTTTACCAATGTAAGTTCATTGTGACACTAGCAAAGTATTCCTGCACCTTGACAGTAATTACAGTGTGACACTAAGCACAACCACAAGAAAGCAATAGTTGGAGCACATAGAGTCCTTGACAGTAAATAAAATTTCTAAGAAGAGCGCAAGCAAACAGGTACTCCAACTACACCTTAATTACAGCACAAGCAAGTACTACAACTAGACCTTGACACTAGAAGAGCACAAGCAAGCAGGAGTAGTAACAGCAGAGTAAACAAAATTACACGAAGCAACAACATTACTTCTGCACCTTGACAGTAAACAAAATTACTGAGGCACCAGTAAAAAATTTACTCTTGATAATAGTCCTCTAAAGTACAAATCTGCATACAGACCAACCTATCATACATGAGATGCCCATGAAATAAGAGTACGAAACTATTTTCATGCAACGAGAATGATTAACTTACAAATTTCTTAAATATTGGATCATGATACTCATTGTCTGCAGCAACTGTAATGACACTCTGGACAGCTGATAAATAGTTAAAATACGAGCGAATTCACCCATGATCTCATTCTCCATGAAAAATCTGAAAGAGATAACAGATAAATAAATAAATCTACTGGTATATTTCTACAACACCGGCCTGCCACTTTCTACTGCATACCTGATTCGCTGCACTACTGGAAACTGCATCCTCTCTGCCTAACAGGCTACACTCACTCAAAAAATGATGGATCGTGCTCATTACCTAAATGAAGACCGATGCAGAAGATGGTCCTGCATAAAGGAGAATCTAGCGGCGGGAGATCCAGAGGGGTCTTGTCGGAGAGGCAGATCTAGCGGCGTCTGCAGAAAGGAGGAGCCGTGCGGCGTCGCCCAGCTCGACGGCGGCGGCCAATGCCTCCTGCCTCCTCGATCTGGCGGGGGAAATTGGGAGAAGAAGAGGGGAGTGAGATTGGTAACAGATAAATAAAACAGAGCGGGGTGGGGCACCTTGATAGGCTGAGAAGAGCTGTCGGAGGCGCCCGGCGTCCTGGCCACCGAAACCCTTCGTTGTGCACTGTTCCTGCCTCCTCGATCTGGCGGGGCAAAGTGGGAGAAGAAGAGGAGAGTAAGAGGGGATAGCAGAGAGATAAAGGAGAAGGGAGGAGCGACGCTTACCTTGACGGGCTGAGAAGAGCTGCCGGAGGCGCCGGCGTCCTAACCGCCGAAACCCTTCGTGGCCATCGGCCAATCTTCTTTTTGCGACAGGTGCGAGAGGACGGGAGGAAGCCGGCGGGTTTGGGCGACGTCGAGAGGACAGGTCGTGAGGGAAGAGGCAGTGGCGCGCGTGGACTGGCTCGGGGCGGCGCAAGTGAGGAGGAGGGGCTGGCGGCAGATCTGGCTCCGGGCGGATCGGGTAGAGAGGGCGATGAAGGGAGATGCGTCGGAGGTGGGGGGCGGCGCGACGGAGATATGGTTTGGGCTAGGTTTTGGGAGGCCGCGCGCGTGGTGAGTAATTTAGCCAAAAATTTCGGGTGTTCCGCGGGCTTGGCGAGGGACTTGGCCAAAATTTTCGGGTGCGACGGAGGGAAAGTGGGAAGAAAAAATTTCGGTAACTAGGTAAATGCCCGTGCGTTGCCACGGGATACAAAATATTTGATCAATCACAAAAGGCTCGTTTATTCTACTTGGTAAATTTCAACAACAATGCTTTTATCATATACATTTTGTTGAAACAATGCTCATGAAGGTCAACAATGCATTTAATACCCACATATTTATGTTTGATAAAAACAAACGTAACAAACTCCTATAATTGTTGATACAATACAATGAATCAGTGTTGTCAAAATGTTATATCAATATCTACACATTCCTTACTTCAAAAAGAAACTAACACAAAAAAAAAACTAAATAGAATGTGAAATGATTGTAAGGTAAGAACATAGGTTGTTTAATTGCATGGGTGAAAGGAAAGAATACTAGGAGATTTAATGGAATGAACCTAGGCGGTGAGTGGTAGAAAGGAAAAAGATGTCTCGTGGTGGTACAAAAAGGAAACTGGTGCAATGATCATGGGCAGTTAAATGCAATGTTTATAGGCAATTTAAAGTGTGCTACAATCAAGCGTTGCGTGGTGGATGGTTTTTGAGTGTTAGACTGGCAGGTGGGCCATACACGGTTGACGAAAATGTTGGCAAAACGCGGAGGAGGGACCGTGAGGAACCGTTAGCCTTTTTTTAGATAGTAGAGACTAGATGCTACGCCTGTTGTTGTAAAAATTGTAAACAAATCATTTAAGGGTATAATATTATAAAACATAAAAAATAAAGGGAAAATAATATAATTTGATAATAAATTTTGTTCTAAAGAAAAAGTTTAGAGTAAAAGCCTGAGATAATTTTATGAAAAAAATACAAAAGTGAGTGTGGTTTTTGTTTGTTAATTTATTATCTTGATGATATATCGGCGAGATAAAATGAGATGAAAATAACGTTGAGTAGAGACAAGGAAGACATCTGAATCCTTTGCTAAACCTTAAAAAATGATAACAACTACAGTTGTGCATTCACAAAAAAAGTATCATATAAAAAATGAAAAATAATTTATAATTTGAATTTCTATAAAAAAATCTTATAAATCATGAGATTAGATGCAATTCTTTTATTATTTATTTATGATAGGTTCCATACGCATGTGAAGTTAATGAAAGCATGTGCATATAAAGAGTAAGCGTAAATATGATGGATCTAGTTCATGACGTGGATAGATTGAATGTAAAAAATAAGTTAGTGGGATGAACTATATAGGTATTATAAATTATAAATGAATAAAGGAATATAATTAATATATATAATGAATAAACAAGAAAATAATTTGACTTTAAAAATATAAGAAAATTGGCATCGCAAAGCTCATGGTGCTCTAGTTATTGCCCATGAGGCCTAAGGTAAATGAGAATAATAAATAAATAGAAAAGGGAAATATCAAACGATATATTTTAAAATTCGATTAAAATAAATTGACTCTAATAATATAAGAAAAAATTCACAAAGTCGGCTAGCGTAGAGATGACAACGAACTAACGGAGAGGGAGGGAGAGAGGAGCTAAGGTAAACACCTAACTAAGAATGCCCAATAAATGGATGAGGTGGGATAAAATGGACCCCACGAGTGACATGTAATCATATTTAGATCAGGTTACGACATTATTATAATCATTTTAAATGTTATGATGATCTAAATTGGTCGTAACCGACTTAAAATAACATAGTAAGCTGTGTGGATCTGTCTACGATGATTTCATCTTATGCGGTTATGACCTTTTTGACTCACATCGTCGTAATTTTATAGGGATTTGACCCCCCTCAAATGGTTTACGACCATCTCGTATGAAATCGTCATGGATTTATGACAAATTCATCCACGACCACTTAGAGAACGTCATGTATGAGCATATTTTTTATAGTGCATTCACAAGCAGCACCTTCCACAAAGTATGCCGCAAACGTCGCACGATCATCTGGAGCAACATGCACTATCTCAAGCTTACGCTCGATGGAATGGAGCCAATCATCGGCATCAAGGGGCTCAAATGAACAACAAAATACCAGCAGATTCAAAAGGATGAAATCCTGGATGGATATTACCGCATCTCGCTGAAGAGAAGTATTCTTCTCAATGAGCTCCAAAAGGCGTGTTTGATCACGACGATTTCGCTCAGCCTCCATCATGATTTCCGCCGCAGAAGGCGGCGGAGGAGGATCATCATCACCACTTTGATTACCGTGACCAGATTCAACGCATCTAGTTCCACCTGACATTCTGTGTGATAAAAATCAACAATCAGAGTAGGATTTATGATGGAATCAAAGCAAAGATGATATAATTTAAGATCGGACAATATTGTAATGCAAAAGCATTGGAAACACTAGAAACACGGGACAATTCAGACAGCATAACGGTTGTACCAGGATTGAAAAATGAATCAACCTGCAAGAATGATCAGAACCTTCTCAAAAGTCTCAATGGAATGGTGACTCTAGACGACCAACACTCCTACAGCTACTGAGAATCAAACAACGAGATGTTCTAGTATAGACATAGAAGAGCCTAGTCCTATCTTCCCGTAGAAAAGATGAGAGTGACTCAGAAATCAGATCGATGAGGGTAAGGAGAAAAATGAAGCCTTACGTTGTTCCCATATACCCAAGTAACTATATAACTATAGAATGCTAGACTCGACTTCGGCCAAGGTTTAGTAATCCTACAGATAGTCCTGCTCTGATACCAAGTTTGTTGGGAACCAGAATATGCGTATGTAATTCTAGTCACAAATAAATCATATGGAGAGCCAAGAGCCATACCCACTTGTCTAAGTAGACAATACAAGACACTCTCGGAAAGCTCGAACGTGAGTGGCATGCCATCCAGGCCCGGGTGATCAACTGAGATGGGTCCTCATCATCCGCTCACAAGTCTAAATGCTTATGGGTGATGAAATCCCATAATCATAGAAAAGTCGCCTCAACCATATTGTCAATTGAACCATAGCATTTACATAGACAACTCCGGCCCGATCACTTAGTCGGGGTCTCGGGCGGGCTCGATCGTACAATGAAGTGTGCCACGTGACGGAGTCAAGTGAAATCGCATCGCGATGCCCCAAGCCGCGCACATCTCAGGGAAACTAGGTGTAATAAAGACCGCAAGTGAGAGCACAACCAAGCTATCGAACCCCTCACATGACATGCACGATATAAACATACACGCAACATGCATGGTAGGTAAATAAAAACAGGTAACACAACATGAACTCTACAAACTCATAGTTTTATTGCATCTCCTAAACAAAGCAGATATAGCAGTCTTACAAGAAGAGATCACATGACTGTGACCCCACATTACATCAAACATCAACGGAAGCAAATTATGTCTTAGTAAAGACAAGGTTAAAAATGGCTTAAGAAGCCTTTAAGAAAACACAACTACTATCCAGAGGGACCAGGTTGCTGTCTGGAACTACATGACTTCGTCGGCATCTAGCTTGAGGGGGAGGCCACCATCAGGGTTAGTGGTCTCTTGTCTAAAACATAAATAAAGTAAACATGAGTACATAGTCGTACTCAGCAAGACTTACATCGGAACTATACTACTTATGTTCAGGTATCAAGGTAAAGGCAAGTGGGGTTGTAATGCAGAAAGCTTTGATTTGGCTATCCTATACTACGACTACATAGAGTTGAGATGAGAAGCGCACTCGAGTCCATCTAATATTGATTACCACATCAATACACCACCATGGATTCTTCCTTGAATTCCCACAAGGAAGCAACCCAAAGCACTCACACTTATCTTGGAAGTTTTAGAGTATTCGTTCAGGTTGTCTAATAATCAAGTAAAGATCTCCAAGTAGTCCATAACCGCGGACACTGCTATTCGAATAGTTAATTAACCCTGCAGGGGTGTACTTCTTCACATACGTAGCTACCACTTACCGCCTAGAACTCGTAACCTTCAAGCGGTGTCGGCGAGGATAGTACCACGACACTTACCTCATGGCTCCAACTCTAGTCCTGGGAATCCCATATCTGAGTATGTACCCCAATCGGGAATCCGGCCGAGGTTTCCGTTCAGGACTCAGACGATGTATGGACGATCCGAAAATCCCACCTCGACGGATTATACTGCGCTTGCCTAAAACCTTGCTACGTTATGAAATCAAATCGAAGAAACAATTAACACATGCGAATCCTGGACCATAGTCGGGGTGAGTTAGTAGGTCGAGAGCGGTCAATGAGCCCAACATGTGGTAGTAATCTGTGTCTTGGATCACAACACAAGAACTCGGGGCCTAGGGCAGTGTATATGAGACAACCCACTATGCACTCCTAGACAACCTCTAATTGTTTACCTTTGTTAGGGTGAATTCACCAACACATTACCATTACATTGCATTGTTATCTACCATCCCGATACATCACCCAGATGGATCATCTTCATTGCATACAACTCTAGCATAGCATAACATGGATGAATGGCCACATGATGAACACAAACAATCCTGGATCTGCTAGGTTGAGGTTTGCTTAATACTGTGGCAACAATGATAGGTCATGTAAAGGATGGGTTCAACTAGCGGTAGAACGGTAACATGTGAATCACCTAATCATGCATAAGAGAGAACATGAGGGAAATGGGTTTATATAGACATGATCAATGGGGTTTGCTTGCCTTGCTGACGATCACGAGGTGCCACTCTTCAGAGCAGTCGAAAACTACGTCCGACGATGGATCTATCGAGAAGAAGCAGACACCGAGACAACAATGTATAAACATCACATTGCAATGCACAATCAAGATGTAAAACATAGCATGGCATGGTACTGATGTGCCCTATGTTCATGTTGCAACATGTTAATTGAAATTGATTTGAAAAAGGAATTCAAATTCAAACTCCAAATGATTATTCAAAATTTCCCAAATTACATTTGCTATTGTTTGATCGTTTTAAACTGTTTTTCATGATTTAAAGTAGCATATTTGGATTCCTTGCATTTTTTGATAATTTTTCATATATTATTTGTTTAATTTGGATTTTCTATTAAACAGAGAAATTGAATTATTGCATCAACAATGACGCAATGATGACATGGGGGGGGGCCTGACCAGCAGGACCCACTAGTCAGTTACCCAGGGGTTAATCCCCATTTAATTTAAAACTAACAGGGTTTTAGGGGGGCAGGGCCCCACCTGTCAGTGGGTGTTTAAGGGGTTTAGGAGGGGGTTAAGGTTAATTAGGCTGGGGCCACGTCAGCCTCACCGATGTTTAGCCGCCGGTGGCCATGGGCCACGGCGGTGTCTCGCCGAAGAGGCTCTCCGACCACTGCTGGCTGCGCTGAGGGCACTAGGGCGTAGCCCTTGCTCGCGTGTGTTGACCAAAGCACGCGGCGACCACGGGGAGGCACTAGAGGCACGCCGGCGACCTCGCCGGCGGCGACCCGTGCTTGGTTGAGAGTAAGACGGCGACTCCCGGCGCCAAAACGAGTGCGGCTAGGGGGAAACGAACCGGGACCTCACCGTGAACTCAATGGGGTGGTCTTCGGGGTCGGGGACGAGCTAGTGGCGCCAGATTTGTCAACACGAGCGGCGGCCTTGTCGGAGCCGGGGAAGACGCGGGCGTCGCCTTCAAGGTGAGGGGGCTCGAATCCTGCAACGAGGAGGGCGGAGAGGGGAGGGCGGTGGCCACGCGGGCGCACGACGGCGAGCTCCGGTTCTTCTCCTGTGGCGGCCAAATCGAACGGGGGAGAGAGGGAAGGCAACCAGTGAGAGAGGGGAAAGGTAGGGGGCTTCGAGGGGGGTTCTCCCAGCCAGGATATGAGGACAGGGGAGAGGCGCAGCTAGCCACGGCTACGCCGGCATGCTCGCCACGTCGTGAGCTACCTGGTTAGCGCGAGGAGGAAGACGCCCTTGCCCCTGGGCTGGGCCACCTCGGCTAGTTGGGCCCAGGTAAGTGGGCTTTGCCTCTTTCCTTTTCTTTTCTTTTGTTTTTATTTCTTTCTGTTTTGTTTGTTTTGATTTGAATAAAATATCAAATCATTTTATAAAAATTCCAAAGCATTTTATATGGACTTAAGTGACATATACCTAGTCACTCCCACCGTTTTGGAATTCAAAAAATATTTGAATCCAATTCAAATATGAATATTATTTAATTTCCAAGCTCCTGTTTGAATTTTTGAAAATTCCATGAGCATGAGATAGGACCCACATCACATGAAATGTGATCATTCCCATTTATAGAGATTTTCAAAAAGTTCAGAAGATTTTTGGAAAAATATTTTTGTCTGGCCTTTTATTTAATTTCATTTTGAGGCTTTTCCAAAATCCCCAATTATTAAACAAAGTAATTTAAACATGATGCCTTATTTCTAGTAATAAAAGCACATACCAAAACGAAGGTTGTGACACACCCTTAAGAAGTGTTTGCAAAGACCTCATATTGACGTGGGCTAGGCGATGATGCCAAAGCCACCCCACATCAACTTTAGCCATTAGACATATGGAGGTTTTAGTGGGGACTCGTGAGAAGTCCACCACATACATGTCGTCCTCCACATGTCCAACAAAGGCTACTTTAAAAGATTTGCTCCACATCACGATTACCATGTCCACATCCAAGAAAGTACAAAGGCCCATCTTGGCAAGTTGACGAACGGAAAGTAAATTGAAAGCACAAGTCTCGGCTAGTAAAACATTCCCGATAGTTGTATCCGGAGAGATGATTACTTTATCGTGACCCAATACCTTTGACGTTTTAGCATCACCAAATTGGACTAGGGTGTCACAAGATGATTGAAAGTCAATGTACACCAACAAGTCCTTGCTTCCGATCATATGACTTGTAGCCCCGTTATCAAGTATCCATGAACCTCCACCGGAAGCCGCCACCTACAGATATCAATTCTTGGGTTTAGGGACCCCATTCTCGAATGGTTCCTCTTGCGTTAGTAACTAGGGTCTTAGGAACCCAAATAGACCATGAAATGTATTCATCATAAGAACCAAAAAATTTGGCATAAACATGCCCATCATTAGTGCAACCAAGAATATAAGAAGCGTTAGTGGGATATGCAAAGTCATTGGGGATGGAATTGCCCCTTTTGGCTACACCACCCTTAATGGCCTTTGCCACTTTCTCCTTTGGCTTCTCCCCTTCCTTGACAAAGGTAATCTCCTTGGAGGGAGAGGAGACCTTGCCCTTCTTCTTCTTGTTGTTCTTATTATTGTTCTTCTTCTTTGATGAACTAGGACCAAAACCAATGCCTTCTTGCCAATGACCTCCTTTTGTGAACTCAAGAGATCATTAAGATATTTATCTCCTTGAATGCAAGAGACAAGTCCCTTCTCGATTTGTGCCTTCAATCTAGAGTTTTCCTCAACAAGAGGAGCATGCTCACAACAAGGGTTAGACGAACTTGGTGTCTCAAGCATAAGGATAGGAGGAAAAGTATTAATATCTTTAGTGAGTTGAATGCTTACTTCCTCATGTGCCTTCCTAAGAGTCATGAGTTCATGCTTTAAGGATTTGTGATCCTTTTTGACTTCCTCATGATCCGCAAGAAGTCTTTCATGAGCCTCAACTAGTTCTTCATTTTTAGTTTTGAGGTGACAAGCAATATCTATTGCATGTTTAAGGTCAAGTTTTAGCTTAGCAATATCAATGTCATATGTCTCCTCAAGAGACACCTTATTAAGCTCACGCTCTTCCTCAAGAGATTGAGATAGCTCCCCTATCTCATCCACATAGTCATGACTATGCCCTTGCATTTCGGTGATGGTATCCTCAAGTTGTTCAATGTGAGCATGAGCTCCACCTAATTGTTCCAAGAGTGTCACAAAGTGCCTCTTGGTCTCACCTTTGAGCTTTGAAATGAAGAGCTCAAACTCATTTTCTCCCTTATCCTTGGTCTCCTCCTTGTCTTCCACACAATCCAACAAAGATGGGTAAGTGGAAATGAAAGGTTTAGAGGGAGGAGTTACCAAGGTAGTTTTGGCCATAAGGCACTTGTGGACGATGCGAGGGTTCTTGTTGGGGGAGTCGAAGAGTGCAGTAGATGGAGGTGGGTTGGTGACGATTGCAACGGTGGCCTGATACTTCCAAAATGCATCACTATTTTATATAGTAATTCTTTCTTATTCATTGATATATTTCATGATATGATGTTGTTCTTATGTTGTTTTGGCTTGATTTACACAGTTTGCAACTTTCCGATGCCGAAGCAGCAGACGCATGATTCAACGGTAAAAAGTGGACGCTGAGTTGCTGAAGAAGAATACCTCCAAATTACCTAAAAATATTCGGGGGCATTTTTCAGAAGATTAACGAAGACACGTCGAAGAGGGGCCAGAGTGGGGGCACAGGGTGCCCAGGCGGCCACCTGGCACGGCCCCCACCCTGGCCGCGCCGGGAGGGCGCCTGGACTCCTGGGGCCACTCCCGGCTGACCCCTTTGGCCTATTTATCGCACATATTCCAAAAACCCTAAAACGGGGAGAGTTTCCGGAGTTCCGCCGCCGCTCCGTGGCGGAAACCTACAAAGAAGAAAATACATCTCAGACGGGCAGATTCCGCCGAGGAGAACACCTCCCAGAAGGGGAGATTGTGACGCCCCCAAAATCAATCCGTGTACAGTAATCATACACGCAGGGTACACAGCTGAGATTAGGGTGCCACGGTGAGAATATCACAGCACAACACTAAACACAAAAGGATAAACAAATATGTTACAATAGAGGGGGGTCACGCGGACCCGAATACATAAGTCATACAAGCCATAATATCTGAGTACAGACATAGTTAGTCAAGTTTTGCCATAAGAAGGCTAGCACAAATCACATCAGAGATACAGATCGAAAAGGCGAGGCCTCCTGCCTGGGATCCACCGAACTACTCCTGGTCGACGGTGAACTCGACGTCGTAGTAGGCGCCTCCGGAGTACTCCTTCTCCTGGGCTCCAACGTCGGCTGCAGCGGCCGATCAGGCAAAACAGTAAAGGAAATAAAGCAGGTGAGTATCTAGTATACCCGCGAGTCTTACGTCCGCTACTAAGCATCATGCATTGTATCAACGGAAAGAAGAGGCTGTATATAGTGGACTGAAAGACAGAAATCCAGAGCAAGGGTAAGAAGCTAGGCCTATCGAAGACTAGCATCTTCCGACGATGTCTTGCAGCATGAGGTAAGAATCAGCCAACAATTTATATAAAGCATAAAGTAACAATGCAGCAGAAGTTGCTGCAGCATTGTATAATAATAAGTTGTAATAATTAGCAATGCCTCCGAGTTCACCTCCTCGACATCCCCGCGAGGAAGAAAACCCGGAACCATACAGTTTAATAATAATAGTTTGTAGTGGTAAGATCCAGCTTCAGCATAAAGCGTCCTGTTACCGTGGACACGGCTATCCGAATAGATTAATCTTCCCTACAGGGGTGCACTTGTGTTACGCTACACGCACAGATCTCCAGGGTGGCGGGAACCTTGTTAGGGAACGCTCCACCGAGGCTATCTGACACTTCATAGCCCATCTTTCAAACTCAACAGAGAGGCCATCCGCCGGTCTAAATCCTAAGTACGCCGGGCCTTGGACCCCAACCCGAACGTACTCCTGCACGGTGCGTGGCTGGCCGGTGAAGTTAAAGCAAATCCAAATAAGACACCACCGCGCGAGCAAATAAGACAACACCACTTCCCGGTGCAGGCCGCGGTACTGCTGACGTCTGAAGAGTCCTCGGACGACACTACGAAGCAGAGGAGCCCATAACTCGTAATTCCCACGGGTAGGTAGTGCGTACATGGCATATAGCCAACTCAAGACATTCACTGAACCATTTAGCATTTTAATTAACCTGCGTGACAACCGTTATCGTTGCCTCGACTTAACTGACCCGCGGACAACGACAGCAGCCAGGACCACCAGTACATCGGTGCCTGCCCTGTCGTCCCACCAAGTCACTGCGGTTACCAACAAGGTGAACCGTCTCCTTACCTTGTCTCTCGTTTGCTCCTGGAGGAGCTCGACTTCCGGGGTTTTGGTAACTCTCGCGGCCAACGATCAGGGGCCAAGCACACCGGTACACTGGTCGTGCCCTCCCTGTCGTCCCGTCGCAATACCTCTCGCGGGCACCGTGGGGTCGCCCGACTTCTCACCTGAAGGACAACCGTTGCTCAGGTACCTAGAGCGGCTATACAGAGTCAGCAATGGGTGGAGTACAAGGATTACTCCTTGATAGCTCACACTTGATGGTGGCTCGGCAGAGCCGAGCTAGGGGGCCTGAGGCGGTGTCTGCATTGTACCGTACCTGTGCAGTTATAATAATTGTATCCGTGTTCACTCCCCTGAGTGACCACGGCCCCCTATCTAATCCTAGCTAACAATGCGCAGGGCTCACTGCTGAATAATGCATAATAATAATAGGCAGCATAGGATAAAGGAAGGCACATCAAGGGGCGACAATGACAGGTTATGCAATTGAATAGGTAAGCAACGTAGCAGCAGCAGTAACAATGCCTAGCGCAAGAAAAGTACGGAAAGATAGGCGATATCTGGGGAAGAGAATGGCTCTGCTTGCCTGGAAGCTCGACGGTAGGGGTAGGGTCGTCGACGAAGTAGTCGTACTCAACAGCGGTGTAGTCGACGGCAGCAGCGGGGTCTACCGGAGATTAACGGGGGGGAGAAACAGTAAATACAAAGCAAGCATATACAAACAGATGCATGTCATGACAGATGAAATGTTAACGGTGTTCTAACGCAGTGCAATGCACGTTGCTCGGAACAGAAATTCATCTGAGGATGAACTACCGGCTCCGGGTGATTACCGGACAGGGTGTCCGGAGGGGGGAAGGATCAAGCCGGAGGTGTCGTGGGTACCGGACAAACATAAGGGGGGTGTATCCATGCTAGTTGATCTATTCTGAGAAACATTCGTGTTCGAAATAAATTCATCCGGGTACTTTAGCAGTACCGGACAATTTATCGGACTGTTGGTCCGGAGGGGGACGGTTCGATGTTCGTTGTGTTAGAGAGGTGTGATAGACATACGGATAGCATATTCGTATTCATTATATTTTTCTGATCAATTTTCATGTATAAAGTTTTTGAATCTGAGTTACGGTTTAAAAGTTATTGAATTTCAAAGTTTTAAATCATTTAAATGATTTTCTGAATTTCTTTTATTATTAAATTCCAACATTATCCACAACCAGTTGACTGGTCAAACTAACATTGGGGTCCCACATGTCAGTGACCCAATTCTAATAAAACATTTTTATTAATAAAAACAGGGGGTGACCCACATGTCATACTAACAGTTTTAACAAAACAATTTCTATTTATTTTAAATGCTTACAGGTGGGGACAATGTGTCATTGGCACAGTGGCTAACTAATCATTTTAATTAAATTAAAAGGGGCCAAGGGCCCACATGTCAATGCCCCCAGGGGGTTTTATTTCTCTAACAATTTTTCATTAGGGGGGCAGGGCCCACTAGTCATAAGGGGGGGGTAGCCAGGGGTCAAACCTCTCTGGTTTAGACCACGGGCACGCATGCACGCCGGCAGCGAGCACATCGGGGCACTCCGGCGACCAAACGCGGCGTGGAGGCTAGGAATCGAACGGGTCCACGACCCTACATCTACTGGTACACGAGGGGGAGGCCAGGGGCGACCACACGGCGACTTCGGCGAGCCACCGCGGAGGCCGGAGCGCGGCGGGGCGAGTACGGCCACCCACTGCTCGAAATCGAACGAGGGGTGGGGCAAAAGGTTCGCCTGCTCACCGTGGAGCGCGTAGGGGAGGCAAGCTGCTCGGGGAGGGGCGGAGGAGGCCGAAATTTGAGAAGCTCGCCGGCGACCGCAGTGGAGAAACGGCAGCGATGGCGAGGCTCCAGTGGACGCCGTCTTTGATTGGGGCGCGGGAAGAAGGAGTCGGGCGCGGGCTAGCTCTTAGACAAGACGGCCGGGCCGGAGGTGGCCGTTGGCCGCGTGGGTGCACGCCGGCACGGCCACGGCGAAGCTCGAGCCCGAGCAATGGAGAGGGAGACGGGGGCGCAAGGGCAGGAGGAAGGGGATGGCGGCTAGGGTTACGCGCAGGGGGTGGGGGTGGCCTCTTATCCCCATGGCGAGCCGGCGGATGAAGGGCACGGCGAAGACCATGGCCGTGGCACCGGCGGATGGGTGCCACGCCATGGCGGGCGTACGGGAGGAGGGGGATGAGTGGGGTTGGTGGGCTGTGGGCCGTTTTGGCCCAGGGGAGAGGGGGGTTGGGTTGGGCCAGTGAAGGGGAGGGGTTAGATAGGTTTTTTTTTCTTTATTCCTTTCTCTTTCCTTTTCTGTAATTTCTCTTTTGTATTTCTTTTATCTGTTTAACATTTTTGTAAAATATGTTAGGTGCCTCAAAATTTGAATAACAGTATATAGCAGTGCCACAAAAGTTTTTTGCAGCAAAAGAAAATCATTAGGTATTTCTTTTAAATATTAAATTCCCAAAGTAAGGGTTTTAACCTACTGTTTGAATTGTTTGGAATTTTCTATAACTCAATAAATACCCAAACCCATTTGGATTTGGTCCACTGAATATTTGTGATTTTATAAAAGTAGTTTCACAATTTTTGGAGAAAGTTTATTTTGCACTTTGGTTTTATTATTTAATAATTCACCAAAGGCATTTTGAACCAGATTGGTTTGAATTCAATTCAAAGGGTACTTAATTTGAGCTTGGAATTGTTTGGATTCAAGTTGACCAAGGTCCATGATCACATGAGTTTCAACAATATCAAAAGAGAAGTTGAATTTGAACTGAACCAAGTTGATCAAACAAAAGTTTTGAACAGTAATGATCAACAGTAATGGTGATTACTGTTCACTGACAGTGAGAGTGTTACAGAGATCGTCGTCATCACCATCATCACGGGAATCATCGAGATCATCATTAACATCATCCCCAACATCAGCACCATCTTCACCACCATCCAATCTCACCTCACAAGTTCAACTTGTGTTGTAATCCGTACTATCTATCCTCTCTACTCTACCGGTGTTGATTACTATCGTGTGATGAATGCTATTGAGTTTTGTTGGAGAAATATCTTTGTTTCCAGATTGTTTATCATGTATTTATCCTCACTGATCATGATCTCTTTTATGTCTTGTGAGTAGTTACTTTAGTTCTTGAGGACATGGGAGAAGTCTAGTTGTTAGTAGTCATATGATGGGAAGTAATATGTGTTGTTTGATATTTAAGTCGTGTTGTTATTTTCCTAGTGGTGTTGTGTGAGTCGAACACCCAACACTTCTCCTTATTAAGGACCTAGGGGAATACATTGTGTACAAAGTATGCTTACGATGGGTTGCCGGAGTGACAGAAACCTGAACCCAAGTTCGCACACTTTTGCACAAGGGAACAATGGATCATCGATCGTATTGCTATGGTTAGGCTTTTGCCTTAATTACTATCTTGTATTTGCGGATGCTTGCAAGGTGTTTAATCATAAGAGTGCACTTATCTTAGTCTAGAGTGTGCACTAGCATAGATCCACCCACTCAACACTTATCAACACGGCACATAGTACCGATACGGAATATGGCGAAAACACGTGACTATTTCTCCCGTGTGTCCTCAAGAACGCTTTAGCCTTTATAAGTTCAGTTGCTAGGCCTCTCCTTTGTCACAAAGGATTGGGCCAGTTGTTACTCTTCAGTGCCTTTCACTTTGCTCGCTTTTACCTTCTTGTTGCTTATACCGAAAATCCCTAAAAAGTTATCTTTCAGTTCCTGCAGCTATTTCTTTACCAAAGTCACTTACCAATACCTTCTGATCCTCGTTGGGTTCGACACTCTTATTTATCAAAAATGCTACAAACGATCCCCTACAGTTTTCTCGGCCGTTAGAGAGATTAATGCTGACCCAAAGTTAGCCGGTGAAAAGCGTCTCATGAACTTGACTTATCTAGATGAGTGGAGAAGTGAAGCTTACGAGAGTGCTAAAATGTTCAAGGAAAAGGTAAAGAAGTGGCATGATAGAAGGATTTTGAAACAAGAATTTAATGTTGGTGATAAATTTTTATTGTTTAGATCCCGTTTCAGGTTTTCTCCAGGAAAATTACTTTCCAGATGGGAAGGGCCATTTCATATCGAAGAAGTCTACCGGTCGGGTGCAATCAAGATTAACAATTTTGATGGCACCAAACTTCAAGTTGTGAATGGGCAAAGACTCAAGCATTACATGGCGGGAGATCCCGTCAATGTTGATGTAAATATAATACACACAACTACTCATGAAGAATATGTTGCAGCCCCGTTTTAGACTCTAGCAGAAGCAGAATAAGAAAAGGTATGTATTACAGTAAGGAAACATCACGAACCTCCATAAAAGTTCTAGATTACGCGTTTTTGAAAAATATAGAAAATTCAGAGCCTAATTGGAGCCGGAGAGGAGCTCCAAGGGGCCCAGGCGCCCCCCCTGGCGCGGGCTACCTCCTGGCCGCGCCGGGAGGCCGCCTTGGCACCACGGAGTCCTTCTCCGACTCCACTTTGGCTCATTACCTTCCTATTGTTGCAGGAAATTTTGCTATATATTTGCCTGGATAGCCCCGGCACCGTATCTCTCGATTTCGTGTGTTTTCTTCTCGAGCTGTTTCTGCCAAAAGATCTTTTAGCTAGACCTAGGTTCCATGGCTTCCCCAAGTTCCCCCAAGGACAAGTTCGTTGTCAACGTCATCAACCCTTACCTCGCTCAGGTGAAGAACCATCCTCGAACCGTCCAGTTGGAGGATGGTGACCTTCACCAAGAGGATATGAAGGAACCTGTCAAGGAGGGGAGCATCGAGGCCAGGCTAGAAGAGATCGAGCAAGAAGTCTTCAAGTACAAGAAGATGGTTGAGCGGGGTGTTGAAGCCAACTTCGACATCATCAACGAGCTGAAGACGTTCTACAAGAAGGAGATGAGGGGGATTTGGTCAAGCATCACCGCTGCAGAAGAAAGAATTGATGATCTCCAGGGGCAGATCTATGATTTGCCCAACCAGAACTATGAGTATGAACTAAAGTTTATGCGCATGGGTTTAGGTGCTGGAAGTAGGATCTTGGAGACTGAAGCCTCTCATGGGATCGGGGAAACTCTACCATGGAAGCGCTTCTTTCACGACAACATCAACAACAACCACAACAAGAATGAGGAGTGAATCTCCTTGGGTAATGGCATCCCCTCAGCTTGTTCCAAGCTTGGGGAGTGCCCGGTATCTTTATCTTTATCTTAGTCTTTTAGAGTCAAGTAGAGTCGTATCATGTCTAGGGAAGTTATTATATGAAATAGGTGTTTGCATTGACGTCTATCACTCCTTCTATGGAGAGTTCGTATCCGTGATTGTGGAGTCGTCTATATTTGAATATTAATGAGAAGTCTATTGGTTCCTTCGCTGCACTCAGTATCCTCTTCACGCAATCGACCTTATATGATGATTCTTATGGGGAGTATTGACCTTATATCAGGTATGGCTTTGAAAACTTTATTTAATTTTGGCAAACATAGCTTTGGTCTTGACAACATGCATGTTTTCTCAACTAGCGACATAGCCAAAACCTTTAGGTTATTATGCTTGAAGTGTTATGTTGACAAGGAAGACAACTTGGTGCGTTATGCTTGCCTTAATGTTTATGATTATATGTTTTGCATCTAAGTTAGCATCAATTGTCTGTTCTCTCAAAGGCTTTGCTAGCCAAACTCTTTGCCTAGCAGATTTCTTCTTGTGCATCCATACCCTGAAACCAATACCTTCCTTATGAGTCCACCATACCTTCCTACTTGTGGTATTTCCCTACCACTCTTAGAAGTATAGAATTTATGTGTTATCCTTAAATGTTCAAAATCTCCTGTTTTGTGCCTCTTGTTTAGCTCATGAGGAAGTAGTAGGTAATTCATGATCTTCTTAAGTTGGACAAGTTTTACCCCGGGATTGCATGTCTAATCTACAAACAAACACTACGAGGAGTAACTGGCATGAGTACGCCCAGCTCGAAAGATAATATAATAAACAAACCCTTCTTCACGCTCGGTCTATGAGAAATCAGAAACTTTGGCAGTGATAACAAAGGAGACTAAGGGGATGTGATCGTCCCCACTTGGGAGCCGTTCCTCGAAATTTGTCCTTCTTGAGAAGTAATTGAGCTATCTATTAGCATTCGTTGACAAACTATGCATCTCCCAATTTTTTTTCATTCTATTTGATTTAAGGATAGCACATGAGTTTTCCCTGCTTGCCTTTAACGAGGCCTTTCCTTTACTTTTATGTTGAGTCAGTTTGCCCACTTCTTTCTTTTCCCAAAGAGAACAGACAGTTGATGTTGATGAGGATTCATCCATATAATGCTGCATTAAGTTTTGCCATGCCATATCATTGTTGACATTATCTTTTGATAAGTAAGTTGTTTGCGAAAGCTTTTCACAAGCAAACATCTTCCTTTGTGTTAGCATTTGCACTTCATGACTAATAACATGCTCTTTCAAATCTTCAATTTTTTTCCTCATGTTTAGAAAGAGCAAAAGTAAAAGTTATTAGTTGTCCTTTGACCAAGGTTATGTTTGCCATAATTTGATGAGTTTTCTCAGTCCTACTTTTGATTATAATTGTTATTAATTTCTCATAAGGACCTTATGAGTTGAGGTTGTTGTTGAGGATGTTTGAGTTTGGTGAAGAAACCTTGATGCTTCTTGTCCGTATTCTATTTATCGACACTTCACTCTCTAAACTTGTGGACAGGTTTACCGAGCTCAGTATTCGCTTGGGGAAAAGCGAGGTCTAAGCTTAGGGGAGTTGATACGTCCAAAATGCATCACTATTTTATATAGTAATTCTTTCTTATTCATTTATATATTTCATGATATGATGATGTTCTTATGTTGTTTTGGCTTGTTTTACACAGTTTGAAACTTTCCGATGCCGAAGCAGCAAACGCAGGATTCAGCGGTAAAAAGTGGACGCTGAGTTGCTGAAGAAGAATACCTCCAAATTACCTGAAAATCTACGGGGGGCATTTTTCAGAAGATTAACGAAGACACGTCGAAGAGGGACCAGAGGGGGGCCACAGGGTGCCCAGGCGGCCACCTGGTGCGGCCCCCACCTTGGACGCGCCGGGAGGGCGCCTGGACCCCTGGAGCCACTCCTGGCTCCCCCTTTGGTCTATATATCGCACATATTCCAAAAACCCTAAAACGGGGAGAGTTTCCGGAGTTCCGCTGCCGCTCCTTGGCAGAAACCTACATAGAAGAAAAGACATCTCCGGCGGGCAGATTCCGCCGGGGAGAACACCTCCCGGAAGGGGAGATCGGCGCCATCGTCATCAACATCGTCATGGGCATCATCGAGATCATCATCAACATCATCCCCAACATCAGCACCATCTTCACCACCATCCAATCTCATCTCACAAGTTCAACTTGTGTTGTAATCCGTACTACCTATCCTCTCTACTCTACCGATGTTGATTACTATCGTGTGATGAATGCTATTGAGTTTTGTTGGAGAAATATCATTGTGTCCAGATTGTTTATCATCTATTTATCCCCACTGATCATGATCTCTTTTATGTCTTGTGAGTAGTTAGTTTAGTTCTTGAGGACATGGGAGAAGTCTAGTTGTTAGTATTCATATGATGTTGAAGTAATATGTGTTGTTTGATATTTAAGTTGTATTGTTATTTTCCGAGTGGTGTTGTGTGAGTCGAACACCCAACACTTCGCCTTATTAAGGACCTAGGGGAATACATTGTGTACAAAGTATGCTTACGGTGGGTTGCGAGAGTGACAGAAACCCGAACCCTAGTTCGCACGCTTTTGCACAAGGGAACAATGGATCATCGATCGCATTGCTATGGTTAGGCTTTTGCCTTAATTACTATTGTATTTGCAGATGCTTGCAAGGTGTTTAATCACAAGAGTGCACTTGTCTTAGTCTAGAGGGTGCACTAGCATAGATCCACCCACTCAACACTTATCAACACGGCACATAGTACCGATACGGAATATGGCGAAAGCAAGTGACTATTTCTCCCATGTGTCCTCAAGAACGCTTTAGCCTTTATAAGTTCAGTTGCTAGGCCTCTCCTTTTTCACAAAGAGTTGGGCCAGTTGTTACTCTTCAGTGCCTTTCACTTTGCTCGCTTTTACCTTCTTGTTGCTTATACAGAAAATCCCTAAAAAGTTATCTTTCAGTTCCTGCAGCTATTTCTTTACCAAAGTCACTTACCAATACCTTCTGCTCCTCATTGGGTTCGACACTCTTATTTATCGAAAACACTACAAACGACCCCCTACAGTTGAGGGTTATCAGCCACAATTTCACCTCCTTCGCCATCATCATCATCATCGGAGAGATATTCTTCATGATCAACAAATGCACGTTGGGGCTTCTTCTTCACGAATTTCGTGTTTTATGGTGACTTGGACTTGTCCTTCCGAATAAGCTTGCCACCATGGTCTTCTCTCTTCTCATATGGGCAATCCGCAAAAAAGTGACTCACATTTACACAATTGAATAATTTCTTTATCCTTTGGCCCTTAGGTTTGAAGCCACCTGAGTTTGACTTGAAATTCTTCTTATTGCCCCAAAATTTCCTTGATGCAAGAGCCATGTCTTCATTGAATGTATACTTGGTATCTTCCGGGCCAACTTCTTCTTCATCCTCTTCAACACTCACTTGAACCTCCTTGGCCTTCGACGCAAGAGATGGCATTTTGTTGGCACATTGGTGGGCCAATTTTATGTTGGCCGTGGAGTTCAAGATCTCCATGGAAACGAACTCATTCAAGACTTGTTGAGCGGTCATGGAATTGAAGTCCGGTCTTTGACGAATGACTTATGTGATGGAGTGCCGAAAGGGAAGAATGGTTGTGATGAACTTCCTGTTGATCCAACCATCATCGGTGTCCATGCTCCCATGATCCGTCATGAGTTTGGCAAGAGCAACAAGCCTTTGGTAAAGATCTTCGGGAGACTTTCCTTCGATCATGACAAAGTGGTCGGCTTGATCTTAAATTTTGTCAAACTTGGAGCTTCGAATGCTTGAGCTTCCCATCATTGTTCTCTCAAGAAAATCACATGTCTCCTGGTCCGTGGTAAGCTTCCGGCAAAGAGTCTCTTCCTCAAATTTTAACCCCTTTTGGATCATGAGCAAGGCATGATTGTTCAGGGACTTGTTCCACCATTCTCTTGGAGTCATATTCTTGCGGTCATGGACATGGAATCCTTCTCCGGTGATAGTCCACAATTCTTCCGAAGATCCTCTCATGTGATTCTTCATACAGGAAGCCCAAAGCGGATACTCATCTTTTTCATGAATGGGTTGTGGACCTACATGCGCGAAATGAGGTTCGGGATGGGGTAAGTTAGCATAGTTAGGAGGGGAAACGACGGAGTGTATACCCGATCCATTCCCGGTGAGAGGAATGGGAGGTATAGCGCTACTACTATCATCATGTGCATGAGAGATTACATCTCTCTCTCTCCCAACCTTGGATTGTTGGGTATGATGTTCGTAGAGTCCGTTGGGGACAACCGGGACATAAGATCCCGAAGCATGTTCGACATATCATTATTTTGAGATTTCATGGAGGACATGCCTTCATTGTACTCAACACGAGAGATAGACGATCCATCCTTCGCGAACATGTTGCTAAAGTCCTTGGTGCCCGCTTGTGTTTCCACAACCGGAACTTCCGTTCCCTCCCCTAAGTTAAGATCATACGATTTATTCCCTTGCGACATTTTCTTAAGGCGGTAAAGCCCTTAATAAGAGACGAGGCTCTGATACCAATTGAAAGGATCGGAATGTTGACTAGAGGGGGGGGGTGAATAGGCGACTAACAATTTTTAAGCCCTTCTTAACAAATTAAGGCTCAACAATAAATATAGGTTGTCTAGATGTGCAACTACGTGAGCAACCTATATGCCAACTAATGCAACACTATATGAGCAAGAAAGAAATAATCAATTAAAGTGGCTTGCACAAAGTAAAGGTAAAAGGGAACACGGGAGACAAGGATATGTTGCCGAAATTCCTTCTCTTTCGAGAAGTATGTCTCCGTTTGGAGAGGGTGAGGAGCACAATTCTCACATGAAGCCAACGAGGTACACCCTATTTCTCCTCACGCTCATACCAACACAAGATGCCATGATTCCACTAACGGTGCCTTGAAGGCCCACATGAAACCTTTACACAAGGGTGGGGCAGCTCCACACCACGCTGGATTCTCCCACATACACCATGAAGCTTCACCACAATGGAATGTGGCTCCAAGGTGGCCTCAAGCTCTTAATGGCTCCAAACCACAAGAGTAGAAAGATCCACTACAAAATGGACGGGTAACAAACTTTCATTTGGATGTAAGTGTAGATCTAGGTCTCCTCCATCAATACCTAGCAACACAACAAGTTTGGGTGGCTAGAAATGGAGATCGGGGTCGATGAAGCTTTATGGCGTCAATGGAGAGAGTGTGTGGCAAGAGCTAGGTGGAAAGGAGGAAGAATACCTCCTTTTATACCTTCTTCAATATCCAACCGTTATGCGCAGAAAAACACAGGCTGGTTGATACGTCCCAAACGTATCGATAATTTCTGCTTGCTACATGCATGTTTTGTGTGATATTTCTATGATATAGATAAACTTTCATACACTTTTGATCATATTTGGACTAACCTATTAACTCAGTGCACCCCAGTGCCAGTTTCTGTTTTCTTCTGTTTTTTTTCTTCCAGGTTTCCCCCATATTAAAAGTGCTCCAAAAATTCAACAAAATCGAATAAAAAAAACCCAGCGCATCGGAAGCTTTCGGAACCCCAAAGGAGGGCCGGGGGGCCACCACCAGGTGCCCAGGAGGCCACCTGGTGTGGCCTAGGGCTTGGCCGCGCCAGGGGGCGCCTGGAATTCTGGTGCCCCCCCTGGCTGGCCCCTTCACCTACATATTCCCCGTGACGTGAAACTTCCAAGGAGAGAACCCCTTTTCGCGATCTCGCCTCTGTTCCGCCGCCGCCGCGCTTCCAAGATCAGGAGCGCCAACAGACTTCTTCCCGACACCATGCCGGAGGGAGGATCGACCTCTGGGAGCTTCCCCTTCACCATGGACGCTTCCCGGATGTGCCGTGAGTAGTTTCCTTTGGACCATGGGTCCGTGATCAGTAGCTATGTGATGTTCTCCTCCCCTCTTTGTTCTTCATGGTTTAGATCTCGTGAGCTGCCCTACATGATCGAGGCACATATGTAATCTTTCTACTGTTGCTATGTTGAGTTTGATGGGATCTGATGGATTATGACATTATGTTCAGATTGTGATAGAGTAATTTATTTGGTAATTATCTATTATATTTTTGTTCCTAAGTAATTCTTGCATGTTCTCCGTTGCTGTTTATTGCTTTGGCCAAGTAGTAGGTAGTAACTCCAAGAGGGAACGTTATGCTCGATTGTGGATTCTTTCCCCCTCATGACACGCTTGAGTGACAGAAACATGAGTCTAGGGGATGTGCTGTTGCCACAAGGGGAAAACAACGATGCTTGTAATCACAGTTGCAAGGATTGTTTACTTTACGCAAAGTGATTTTTAATGAAGTTGTCTGTTGCTTTGGGTTTACACTTTGGGTGGGGCTCGCAACTTAATACCAGCGAGATGTTCTGGATAGATATCTCAAGGTGGATGATTAGTAGTAGATGAAGGTGGATTTTGGGCTACTTATTTTGGCGTACCGCCCATGCTTTTGAGCCTATTCCTTTCTTTTGTAGCATAGTTAGCATTGCGGTGCGTTTATAATCCTGTCAATTTCCCATCTATAATTTGTTTACCTCGCATAGCAGTTTTATCGTCTTTTGGGAGAAAGACATCACTAGTAAACATCACGGGACACCGGGCCATATTCTCATCACTATTTACATGCTCATTTACTTTTCTGCTTTTACGTTCAGTTGCTATCATTATCATTATCCTTGTGTTTCGATCCTTTGTAAACAACAAGGGATTGACAACTTCTCTGAACTTCGTTGGGAGCAAAGTTATTTGTGTCTGTGTGCAGGTCCAGGAGAAGCAAGTGATTATTATCAAATGATGCATCACTTTCCGAACCACGTACTTATCATTGCTGGAGTCCTACGGGAGACAATCTTAAAACCTTGGTATCTTCACCGAGGGAAACTTGCCGCTACGCTGCATCTCACCTTCCACTTGGAGTAACCAATGAAGGGTGAGAAACAATTATCATCTCTCGCGTATCAAGCAAATTTCTGGCGCCATTGCCGGGGACTCCGAGTGATAATATAGGGTAGTTGCCCACTAACTTTTACCTTTACTTTTTACTCTTGTTAGTTTACCTTTCAGTGTTTATCTTTGTGTCTTATATCAAAAATCAGAAAAAAAATTATTTATCTTACTGAACATGTTAGGACTTGGTGCTTTGCGGGAATCGGAAGTTCTCGATTTCCGTCAAAGGGATGGAGAAAATATGAAGAAGGCATGGGACATAATTTCTGAAGGAGATAAAAGAATTATTCCTTGGATACCTATAAAAAATGTGCTTAGAAATTTTTACCATGGTATTTTTAAGTGGTGTAAACACTCACTTGACATTCTAGCTGAAGGAGACTTTTTATAGTGTGATGAAGCTAGAGCTCTTGATATTTTGCATAGTCTATCTAGTTATTTTGTTTATGATCGTAGTATTGATATTGTTATAGATAGACTTGCCACTATTGAAAATAGGATGGATGCTCTAGACTTGAGGAAGGTAGAAGAACTTAAGTCCAACAATAAAGAAATGTTGGAGATAGATGATGATTGGGAGCCCTTTGTTAGGATTAGCATCTCTAACCAAGACTTCCTTGCTTTTTGTGATATTGGATCCATGGTTTCGACTATGCCAAAATTAATTTATGATTCTTTGAAACTAGACATGGATAAATTGTCATCTTATCATGAACATGCTAATGGAGATATTTAAGAGGTTAAAGGAAAAGTAAAAGAAGTCCAAGTTGCATTCTTTCATAGGATTGCACCGATGGATTTCTTCATCATGGAGCCAAACCAAAGTAACATCATGCTCGGAAGGGACTTCCTCCGAGCTATGAAAGGCTTCATTGATATTGGTAATGGGCACATACGCTTACGCGGTAAGGCGAAAGGTAAGTACCTCTTTCCTAGGAAGAAGAAGAATGAGCTTATTGAAAATCAATTTGAAGGTTTTTATGATTCCGACGATCTTGGAGACCTTTGATTCTTCTTTTTTGCCTTATGCCTAGCTTAAAGGCGTAAAAGAAAGCGCTTGTTGGGAGGCAACCCAAGATGTTTTTACTTCTGTTTTTAGTGGTATTGATGATTGTTACTACTGTAGCAACATCATTGTATCTTTATTTTCAAGCTTTGTGCCAAGTTATAGCCTCTTATGATAAGGGAAGCAAAAGTTGTGACATGTTGTCCAGAAAACAGATTCTGTCTTCGTGACTGAAAAAATAGGGACAAATCAGCAGTTCATCTTTTCAAATTGAATTTTTTACACATCATGTTTTATAAAATTTTGAAACTTTCGTATGTTTTGAGTTTTTTATTTGAGTTGCAGAAGTACCCCGAAAACATTCTCTACTACCTGTTGTTCTGTTTTTCACAGATTCTACCACGTTTTTCCTCTCCTTACTTTTGCAAACCTTAAGATTGCTTTTTCTTTGCAAAAACCTTTTGGCAATCTTAAGAAACAATAGCTCTTCAAGAATATATTTATATCCAGTGGGGAAAATTATTTTATTAAGGGTACTAACCTCTCTAATCGGCTTATGATGAGTTATGTATGAAGGGAGTTTTCAAGTGTGCAATGGAAGATGATGAAAGAAGATCCGGGAGTGTCAAGCGCACAAGATTGGGGATGCCCCTATGCATCCCCAATAAATATTCAAGGAGACTCAAGCGTCTAAGCTTGGGGATGCCCCCGTTCATCCCCTTCTCCCTCAACAATCATCAGTTCGTCCTTCGTCTCACTATATTTTTATCACTTCATGCGTTATATGCTATGCTTGGAGCGTCTCGCTCTTAGGCTTACTTTTTAATTTTATTTAGCTTTTCTTGCTGTTCATAACAAGTTAGACCTCATCTTACTTTGTGTGGGAGAGAAACATGCTCCACTCCAATCTAGAACACATCATAGAATTTTTCATGCTTACCTTTTTGTTGTTGTGTGTTGTTTATCTTTTCGTAGCTACTGCCATGTTTAGTTTTAGTCTTAGTTTGTCTTTAGCAAGAGCCTATGATTTTGTTTAGTTTGTTGCTGGAACTCTCTTTAGTTTTCATGTTTATCTTGTTAAGAGAGTTGGTTGTTGCATTGAGTTGTGTCTTGTCTTGAAAAAAGGTAATTGAGGTTGCTATTTAATTTTAGTAGTAACTTGCAATAGTTTTGAGGTATTGGTGTGAGTAATGTTTGAACTTTTCGTGTCAAGATCTCTAGCCTATTAGTGATAGGTGTCGTATTTTGGGCAATTCGTGTGTATTTTCAAAACCTACAAAACTAGTTGAGAACTCTAGCTACTAGATGGATCGCTAATCTTTGGAGGGATCGGATATTAGAGTACACTCATGTCCCATGAGTCGAGGATGCACAAGGATAACCAAACCCCCATACACTCCTCATCGGGGTACTTGTCTCTATGTGAACCTCCTTATTAGATTGAGAGTTACCTATAATAAGTGCATGAGTTCTTCGGACTAATGTAAGTATGGAAAGTTGACAATTCCACCTCCTCATATTTGCTAGCATCTCCCGTGCCGTGCATTGCCCTCTTCTCACTCCGAGAGTTGGCATCCATCTTCGCCGGTACATCCAAACCCTTGGCATGATACGCTCTGTCATCATAAACCTCCTTATATCCTTCCTCAAAACAGCCACTATACCTACCTATCAAGGCATTTCCATAGCCTTTCCGAGATATATTGCCATGCAACGTCCACCTCTTCATGACTTGATCTTCATGTCATATATGTTCCTGCTACACTGGCATCGACATACATTGCATACATCATGATAGCTACATCTTCTTTATGATTTGAGTACCTTGTAAAGTGTTAAAGATCTTCTATACCCTCTTGCAAATTAGAGTGTTGCCTTAAGTGAGGAAAAGATCCCAAAGTGGACAAAAATAAAAGACCCCAAAGAGGAAAAATGAGAGTTAAATAGAAAGAGCCATTGAGGCCACCAAAATAAATACAAAAAAATAGAAAAAAGAGAAAAAGAAAAATAAAAAGAGTGAAAGGGGCAACACTAGTATCCTTTTGAAAGATCCACACTAGTACTCCCTCTTATCCTTGTACTCCATAGATATGATCATTCATGCATATACCTATGTGGGGACCTTCACACTATAGAACTTGGCTTGCATATGCCAAGGATGAGCCTCCTCAAAAGAGCTCTAGGTCTTCATGAGCGAGCAGGTTAGATGCACCCCCACTAGTTCCATTGGAGAGATTTTTAGCTCATATGTGCATTCGTTGCATGGCAATTCCTACTCCTCACATCATATCTATCATTTGGCCTTCTCGCCTATGATTGTCCTAATTGATGTGAGCCTTTCTCACCTTTTTGCCTTCCTCCTCCACCATATTTCTCTCTTTGCCATCCTAAGTGTCAACTCTCGTGCTTACGCTCATCCATTGCATGAGTGCTCAAAATATCAAAAGGGATTGGATCAAATTGACTTGTACCTGGCTAGTGGTCTGGGGACGAGTCAAGATAAGATTCCAAAGAAGACCAAGTGTGAAACTTTAGTAGATTGAGTTCTCAACAAAAATACTTTTTTTTCTCTCGTATTCCCTATCCCCCTTCTTGCACGCAAATACCATTTGGAGACATTCGAGTCACGGACAGTGAGAGCTCTTGCACCTAATGTTCTTTCGTTGCTTGTTCCAATGCTAATAAACTTGCATGTTATGACTTGAATTGAATCACATACCTTGATTGCTTTACCTTTTAAAGTTCTTATATGGTTGCTAGCATGTCACCACAGAAATTATGCTTGTTAATATTTACCTACTCGAGGACGAGCATGAATTAAGCTTGGGGATGTTGATACGTCCCAAACGTATCGATAATTTTTGCTTGCTCCATGCAGGTTTTGTGTGATATTACTATGATCTAGATACACTTTCATACACTTTTGATCATATTTGGACTAACCTATTAACTTAGTGCACCCCAGTGCGAGTGTCAGAACCCCAACTTGGATAAGTGCTAGGGTTTGAGTGCCCCTTTGCATCATGTGAAAATTTCAAACGAAATTCAAAAATGGGGAAAAGAAAAGCCCTGAGAAATTAAATCAAATGGCCAGATAAAAATCTTTTTCCAAAAATCATTTGAACATTTGGAAAATTCCTATAAATGCTGGTGATCATTTCAAAAGTGGTTTGGGTTCGTTCACATTCCTATGGAATTTTCTAAAATTCAAAAGATGCTCTGGAAATTAAAGTTGACCCCTATTTGAATTGAGATTCAAATTTATTGATTTTCAAAATGCCCAAAAGTCATAAGCGGTTTGCTACTGGTCACCTAGGGTTCTTAAAATTATTTGGGCATTTTTTTAAAATGCCTTGGTATTTTTACCAGAGCAAAACAAATGGCAGAAAAAGAAAACAGAAACAAAAACAGAGATAAATTAAAAAAAGGAAAGCAGCCCACCCCGGCCAGGCCGCAGGCCCAACTCACTGTACCGCGGCCCAAGCCCACGGCCACCCCTTGTTGTCTTCCTCAACCAGCTCGGTGGCGAGCTGGGAGGGAGCCGGCGACGCCACCGCGACGACGAGGGCCTTCTAGGCCCTCCCCTGCACTCTCCTAGCGCCACGCAGCAGCCAGAGTCCCGCCGCCTCCTTTCCCTCTCCTCTGGCTCCCTCTAGCTCTCTCCCCCTCGCGTTTTCGCCGCCGCCAGTGAGCTTGCCGGATCGTGCGGCCGCACAGCCGTGGCCAACGGCCGAACCGGACCTCCCCACCGTGTCCAGGAAGACCAGCGCCATCGACTTCGTCTTCAAGAGTAAGGAATCGAGCCCAGCAGCCCCGAGGACGACGCCATCTTCGCCGGAACGCCGTCGGCCGCCATGGACTCCGGCGATCGATTTGTCGCCTGCGCTGCACCGCTGGCTTCCTCGAGCCTTCCTTCGTGACCAGGGTGAGCTCCTGTGTCGTTTGCCCCATTCCGCGCCTCCTCCCGTGCCCCTAATCACCGTGCCCGCCTACACAGTGCTCCGGCCGCCGCGTGCGTCGTCGCCGGCGAGGCTCTGGTGCACCCCATGCCTCCGTGTGGGCAGGAGGTGATGCAGGCGAGCAAGGGGCACCTCCCCGTGGTCTCCCCGTACCGAACCGTGGCCGGAAGGCCACCCCGGCGTGTCACCGCCGTCCTCTGTGGTCGCCGCCGGTTAACCGCCGGTGGCAGATTAGCTTAGCGCTAACCATACCACTAATCCACCCTAACAGCCACAGACAGGTGGGGCCCTGCCCCTAATAATCCCCTCTGTTTAATTTTAAACAGGGATTTAACCCACTGAGACTGGCACCCCGGCCCCACTGGTCAGCCCCCTGCTGAAGCCATGCTGATGCAGTGCTGACGCAGTATTTGGTTTTCTAATTAAAAGAAATACAGAAAAGACAGAAAATACATTAAACTTTGAAAAATCATAGAAAATTCATATGAACTCCAAATTAGACAAATAATATATGAAAAATGATCAGCATAAAATAATCTATCCAAATATACAAATTTCAGCTATGTTTGAGTTGAATTTAAAATGGGACCAGTAGCTTTTGCTATTTGGTTTAATTGGAATTAATTCAAATTTAATTCAAATGCTATTCTAATTTGAACCAATACAATGTAAACTTGGTCACTTGTACATCAGAGACATATTACACACATGATCACGTGGTTTTCAAAGAACAAACAATACCAATTACAATTGGTTAAATTGAAATTGATATGTGGAGTTTGAATTTGCATTTCAAATGCAATACACTTCATTTAAATCAAATCTACCACAAACCAGCACCATTCACATCATGTGACAACATAATCATGTGCTTGTGCATTTACATTCAATGTTGCCCCCCCTTTGTTGATGTTTGTGTCGGTAACATCGCTTCCGAGACGGTGATCACCCCCGAAGAAGAAGACTGCCGTTAAGACCCGTGTATCGTCAGCAAGGCAAGCAAACCCCTTTGATCATATCTATAAAATCCCACTTCCCTCTCAGTCTCACTTATGCATGTTTAGGAGATCACCTTGTCATCGGTTCTACCGCATAGTTGAACCCATATCCGATGCATGACCTATCATCTTGTCACAGTAGTAAGCAAACCACAATCCTAGCTGACATAGGAGTTGATTGATATCATGTGGCCCCTGCAACTGTTACCGCTTATTGCATGCTTAGAGTTACAATGAGGATACTTTTGATGTGAGTCGGGATGATAGTGAACATGGTGTTGATGAAAGTGAAACTGTGTTGGTGAATCCACCCTAATACAAGGTGATCGATGAGAGGCTGTGTAGGAGTACACAGTGGGTTGTCTCGTTGAACACCGCCTTAAGCACTGAGTTCTTGTATGGTAATCCAAGACAAAGAGTACAACCACACATTGGGCTCACTGACCCCTCTCGGCCTAGTACCTTGATCCGTGTTGACGTCCAGGAGTCACATTAGTCCGGGCTTTCCATTTGGCATATGCATAGAAAAGGAATGGATGAAAGGTTGCATCATATAGATATGTGGGTGGATCTGTGAGACAGTGAAACCATCTTCTCGGATGGCGTCTCGGTTGCCTACATTGGCTGAGTCCGTATCGTTGATCCGGCCGGGCTCTCGAGCGGGATCTACCTCAGATAGTCGACTCCTGGAATAGACCGGTTGTGAGCGAAGTGTCGTGGTGAACATCCTCGCCGGCACCCCTTGAATGGTGACGAGACCTGGCGGTAACTGATGGTCATGTGTGTGTAGTTTACACCCTTGCAAGGTTAACAAAACTATTCGAATAGCCGCGTCCGCGGTTAAGGACTACTTGGAACCTGTACCTGATTATTAGACAACTTGAATGGATACTCTAAAACTCACAAGATAAGTGTGAGTGCTATGGCGTGCTTTCTCGTGGGGAAGTCGAGGAAGTATCCATAGTGGTGTATTGGATGGAGACTTGGTAGTGGACTCGTGTACGCTTCTTACCTCAAGCCTTGTACTCGTAGAACAGGACTAGCCAAGTCAAAGCTGGCACTTCTGCATGATGAAACCCCACCTCCCTTTACCTTGAAACTTGAGCATGAGTAGTTTAGTTCTGATGTAAGTCTTCCTGAGTACGACTTTGTACACTCACGTTTGCTTATTCTATGTTTTAGATGGAAACCCAGACCCCCGATGGAGTCACCTTCCTGAAGCTCGAGGTTGACTAAGCTAGTATAGTTCCAGACAGCAGTCTGGTCCCTCGTGGAAGGGCATGTATGTTGAACAAGGCTTCTCTAAGCCATTTGTTAAACTTGTCTGTACTCAGACCTAATTTGCTTCCGTTGTATGATGTAATGTTGATCACAGACATGTGATCTTTGTATACTCTATGTGTAAGTCAATAAAGAAGTACTTTGTAGAGTTATGTGATGATACCTGCTGTTCATACTAGGCATGTGTGCTGCGTGTATGTTTATAACATGCATCTCTTAGTATGGGTTTTCGAGACCTTAGTTGTGATCTGGCTGGCGGTCTTTTATACACCAAGTGGCCCTTAGATGTGCGCAGCTTGGGGCATCGCAATGCGATTGCTCGTGACTCTGTCACGTGCACACTTTGTTGTATGATCGAGCCCGCCCTAGACCCCGACTAAGTGATCGGGCTGGAGTAAGTCTATGTAAGAGTTAGGATTCAATCGATAACATGGTTGAGGCGACTTGTCTATGAATATGGGATTCACCACCCATAAGCATTTAGACTCGTGAGCGGACGATGAGGACCCATCTCAGTTGATCATCCGGCCTGAATGGGATGCCCCTCACGTTCGATGCTTTCCGAGAGTGTTCTGTGCTTGGCCTTGTCTGCTTAGACAAGTGGGTACGGCTCTCCATGTGATTGTATCGTGACTGGAATTACATACGCCTATTTCGGGTCCCGACAGCCAGTTTCTGTTTTCTGCTATTTTTTTATTCCAGGTTTTTCCCATATTAAAAGTACTCCAAACATTTAGGAAAAATCGGATAAAAAATCAGCGCATTGGAAGCTTCTGGAACCCCGAAGGAGGGCCACCACCAGGTGCCCAGGCGGCCACCTGGCGCGGCCTAGAGCTTGGCCGCGCCAGGGTGGCGCCTGGACTCCTGGTGCCCCCTGGCTGCCCCCCTTTGCCTATATATTCCCAGTGACGTGAAACTTCCGAGGAGAGAACCCTTTTCGCGATCTCGCCTCTATTCCGCCGCCGCCGCGCTTTTAAGATCGGGAGCGGCAGGAGACTTCTTCCCGGCACCCTACCGGATTGAGGATCAACCTCCGGGAGCTTCCCCTTCACCATGGACGCTTCCCGGATGTGCCATGAGTAGTTTCCTTTAGACCATGGGTCCGTAATCAGTAGCTATGTGGTGTTCTCCTCCCCTCTTTGTTCTTCATGGTTTAGACCTCGTGAGCTACCCTTCATGATCGAGGGGCATATGCAATCTTTCTGCTGTTGCTATGCTGAGTTTGATGGGATCTAATGGATTATGAGATTTTGTTCAGATTGTGATAGAGTAATATATTTGGTTCTTATCTTTTATATTTTTGTTCCTAAGTAATTCTTGCATGTTCTCCATTGTTGTTTATTTCTTTGGCCAAGTAGTAGGTATTAACTCCAAGAGGGAACGTTATGCTCGATTGTGGGTTCATGCCCCCTGATGACACGCTTGAGTGACAGAAACATGAGTCTAGGGCATGTGTTGTTGCCACAAGGGGGAATAGAATGGTGCTTGTAGCCGCGGTTGCAAGGATTGTTTACTTTACGTAAAGTGATTTTTAATGCAATTGTCTGTTGCTTTGGGTTTACACTTTGGGTGGGGCTCGCAACTTAATACCAACGAGATGTTCTGGATAGATATCTCAAGGTGGATGATTAGTAGTAGATGCAGTTGGATTTCGGTTTACTTATTTTGGCGTACCGCCCATGCTTTTGAGCCTCTTCCTTTCTTTTGTAGCATAGTTAGCATTGCGGTGCGTTTATAATCCTGTCAATTTCCCATCTGTAATTTGTTTACCTCGCATAGCAGTTTTATCGTCTTTTGGGAGAGAGACATCACTAGTGAACATCACGGGACATCGGTCCATATTCTCATCACTGTTTACACGCTCATTTACTTTTCTGATTTTACGTTCAGTTGCTATCATTATCATTATCCCTTGTGTTTGGATCCTTCGTAAACAACAAGACCGGAGAGATTGACAATCTCTCTGAACTTCGTTGGGAGAAAAGTTATTTGTGTCTGTGTGCAGGTCCAGGAGAAGCAAGTGATTATCTTCAAACGACGCATCGCTTGCCGAACCACCTACTTATCATTGTCTGAGTCCTACGGGAGACAATCTTAAAACCTCGGTATCTTCACCGAGGGAAACTTACCGCTACACTGCATCTCACCTTCCACTTGGGGTAAGCAACGAAGGGCGAGAAGCAATTACCGTCTCTCGCGTATCACCGGTACAACCGGACTGCCGACCCGGTACAACCGGTCTCCCACTGGCGAGGCACCCCTCCCATCTAACCCTAGCGAGTGGTCCGGTGGACAGAGCGGTACAACCGCTCCGACCCCGTTAGTACTAGATTTACCGGTACAACCGGGGCTCCACCGCCCCACTACCAGCCCAGGTCAGAGGGAAAATGGGCCAAGCCCGGTGGAGAGGCCGGTGGGGAAGCCGGTACAACTGTGCCCTCCAACCGTAGAAATTAACCTAGGGGGAGAGCGGTACAACCACTCCTGGTACCGGTTGTATCGGATTTACCGGTACAACTGGACCACCACCGCCCGGCTACCGGCTAGGATCAGAGAGACCTCCCCTCCATCCCGGTGGAGGCACCGGTACTAGGCCGGTAGTACCGACCCTTGACAAGGGCGGTACAACCGGCCTGGAGCAACGGTACAACCGTCCAGATGGTGCCCCAAGCTGAAATCCCTCCTTTAACCCTTTGTGAGGACCGTTCTTGATCCCAGAACTTTGTGTCCTGTCAGTATACCTGAAATGCTCATGACACAGTTAGATCTTTAGTCATGTATTGTAATCAACACCAAAACCAAAGGACGGGAAATGTCCTATCAGTTGTCCAGGGTCGTCGCTATGGTTGAAAACTTGGACTTTGCCTCTATGGCTGATATGGACTTTTGCCAGCTTGTTGTTGATGAGTTGTAGGCCGCCGTGTACAAATGGAATTCTGAAGGGAGCAAGCAGTAAGATTAGAAAGGAGGGAACTTTACCAAAGTATAAAAATGTCTCTTATATCTCTACTAATAAAAAGGAGAGTTTCTCCCAAGTTTCCCCTATTGTTTCTAATGATAAACCAGGATATGTGGAGAAGCTTCATCTCCAACCACTCCCTCCTAAGGTAAATAAGAAGAAAAAGAAGAGGAGGAGGAAGAGGAGCAAGAAGGAAGAAGAATGGGTATCAACCTGGCCTGAGCATATGCCGAGGGTTGCACTATTGTGCCCCTGATAATGTACCTCAATTCCTTGAATCTTCACACCGTATCGGTTATGCATACACGAACGCCACGTGCTGCAATACTATCCCATGCTCAGTTGTTGAAACTTTGCAACGCCGACATTATTGTCAAGGGAAAGATCCACCTGGAAACTTACAAGTTTGGCAAGTTTCTGGTCAGTGCATAGAAAGCCTTTGTGTTTGTTATTCTTCCTTTTTTGAAATGCTAAATGTGAACCTCTTATGTACTTACTTGTGCGCTGCTTATTTTTATTAATTTCTTCAGTGGAAGGCGGCAGGCGACATTGTGTACAAGCGGACTCATGTTGCATAAGTTCAAGCAAAGTTTTCGGAACCTCTTGCTAGGGGTCCTCTAATTCGACGGGTTCATGGGCTTGCTAGGGCGACAGATAGAAGTTTTTCTAGCGATGCCTGTGCTGATGGCAATAAATTTGTCCAGGTCGATGAGCTTCTCGACAGGGTCATCAGTTTAACTTCTGATTTCCCAACACCTGGTTCCAGGCTTAGAAATATAGCTGGATTGTTTCCTGCTAGCAAAGGCCCTTCTGAAGCAGAAATCGAGGCTGCTCATAACTTTGACTACGGTCATCTTGAATTCCTTAAGCAGACAGTTACGAATATTCGGTCGTCATTCGTTCAGTTTAAACAATCTCAAGACGACATGTGTGCAAGGTATGAGCAAGAAGCTGATGCAATTGTGAAGGAAATGAACATGCAAGAGCATGTTGTTCGACCTTCTTTGTCTGACCGCGCAGCTGTTGATGTATGTTTTTTTCATATGTGAACAACTTTTATTCATTTTTTATATGCGCCATTTGATCATTGTTTTTTTCGCAGTGTGGAGGAGAATCTTCTGATGCTAATGCGCGCCATGAGAATGAGCACCATCACCACCATGGTGGTGATTCTGATGTCATGTTTGATAGTCCATCGTCCCCTATTGATGAAGCTGCCAACGACAATCTAATTGACGAAACTACCAACGACAATCCGGTTGATGAAGTCGGCATCGACAAGGTTTGATTTCTTCTATTCTAGTGGACTTCATTGTTTAATGTTTTTGTAGTGCCCAATAGAAAGAATTATAGTTACACAAGTAGTGGCAGTGAAATGCAGTTTAATGTTTTTGTAGTGCCCAATACAAAGAATTATAGCCGCACCAGTAGTAGCAGTAAACTACAATTTAATGTTTTTGTAGTGCCCAATACAAAGAACTATAGCTGCACCAGTAGTGGCAGTAAACTGCAGTTTAATGTTATTTTAGTGTCTCCAAAACAAAGAATTATAGCTGCACCAGTAGTGACAGTGAACTGCAGTTTAATGTTCTTGTAGTGTCTCCAAAACAAAGAATTATAGTTGCACTAGTAGTGGCAGTGAACTGCATTGTTTGTTGTTGGGTTTGTTAGAGAACTATATTTTTTATAATATATTTATTTATATTTTTTTAGGGCGGTATATTAAATGATGAAATCCATGGGAAGGAGGCAGAGTTTGTCGCTGACAAGGACGAGGAGGCTGACGAGGCTGACAAGTCTAAAGAGATAGACATAGATGCTGGTCTGGTGAGTGTAGAGAACTGCATTTTTTTTATTTTTTTACTTTTCATGCGAGCTAGATGTTCTGTTTTTCCTAGTGAACTGGATTTTATGTATGTTGAATTTGTTTTATTTAAATAATCAGGACTGTGGATTAAATGTTGAAATCCAAGGGGAGTGTACCGTGGAGGCTGATAAGGTAGAAGATATAGGAGGGGAGTCTATTTTGGAGGTTGATAAGGCAGAAGGGAGAGAAGGAGGGGAGGGTTCCGTCGAGGCTAATAAGGCAGAAGAGAGAGATGGGAGGGAGGATACTGTGGATGCTGATAAGTCAGAAGAGAGAGAAGGAGCTCCTCATGTTACAATGGAAATGTCAGAAGAGAGAGATCGTGCTACGGGGTCTGACGCTGTCCTTGATGGTGTTTCGCGACCAACTATTTTGCTGTCTGATGATGTGCCTGATAATTTATGTTTCACCCCTTGTGTCCCCAAACAATCTGATGGCAATCTGGGCGAGCAGCATGGCATAAAAGAAGCAGCAGTAAAAGGGCAACCATCTGTTATCTGTGGACCGCGAGAGCTAGTTGATGTTATAACAGATCAGTCTGGCGGTGATTTCACGGTGTCAGCCAAAGTCCCAGCTGAGACATCCAAAGTTCCAGCTGATACAACTTTGATTGGCTCTGAAGAGGAACAACCAAGCCTCATGCAGGACATGAGCAATCAAGTGTTGGTCAGTGATGATGATATTACCGGGATGGAACATTTGAGGATCAGCGAAGACGGATCTCAGCAGCAGCAGGAAGTTGATTTTGAGATCGAAGGTAAGCGAACTGCATTATTTTGTTCTTTTGCTGGTTGAACTCATTGTGTTGTTTATATCGGTCTCACTCTATATGCACATGAGGAATTAGCTGTTGATACCCCTTCGAGTATTGATCCAGCTCTTCTAAGAAGACACAATGAGCTATATGACGTTGTTACTAGGGCTAGGAGTGATAAGAAGAAAAAGTATGATATTTTTTGTTATCTACCTGTTATTAAATATGTTATTTTTTAGGGACACATAGGTTATCACTTTTTGCTTGGATTTTTACTTCTTTTCGTAAGGGATTTAGTTACTTTCAATGATCAGTTTGGTGAAATTACTATCGGTCACGTTGGTGAGTCTTTTTGGTCTTATGGAAGGCTGAACACGCACCTTGCAATTGTTGGTGTTTCTATGTTAGCTGAGAGGTTCAAGGGATATCAAATGATGATTGTCCTGTACAACCTATGTGTAAGCATGTTCATTAATTTCTATTTCCCCTCATCCACATTTTCTTGTCCTATAAGATTATTTTAGTGATCTCATTAACTTTTTGGTTTTGTCTCTTTTGCAGAATTCCATCTGGAACGGCGGTGCCACAAATAGGGCTTTTAAGAAGATGTTTTCTTCCAGCGCAGAGGAACGTGTGGACAAGAAAAACTTGGTAATGGACTTTACCATTTCATAATTTTCAAATAAGTTTTCTGTTTTTTCTTTTTTCTCATCTGGATTGTGTTATTCTTTTTATGACAGATTATGTTTGCAACATTTGATCCTCCTCCTGCAGCAATGAAGGATGCGATTAGCCACTACTGTTTGGTTTCTTTGAACCTGTTAGAAAAGCGTTTTTAGTTTCTTGACTCATATAACGGCGCTGACAGTGTTTCGACAAATAATGTCTTTAGGAAAATGGTCAAGAACATCAAAAAAGTTTGGAAAGATGGCAACGCAAGTTGTGATGAGCCGTTAAAACCTCCCACTCTCGACGGCTTCGTGCTAACACATGTTAATGTCCTGCAGCAGGAAAACGGGTGTGTACTTGTTCTCCTTCCTTGTTCCTCCTTCAGTTTTTGTGTAGTGAGCTGCATTGTTTTACTAACATTAGAAGCACTTCCTTTTTTGAGTGAACTGCATTAGTAATGTGTTATCTTGTTTTTTTTTCGCAGGCATGATTGTGGATTTTACAAGTTCCAATTCATGCAGACATGGGATGGTGTATCGATTGCCAAGTTTGGGAAGGAGCACATTGGCTACATCAGGAAGACGATGCTCTATAGTTGGCCGACCTCGTCGTATTGCTGTCTGGACTTGACATCGCTTTTAATTTTTAAGAAAGGTTATTACATTTTTTCAGTCGCACACCCTTTCGTTAAGTGAATTTCATTGATACACAAAGGGGAGGTCCACCAATGTTGTTACCTTTTTAGTAGAATAAGGATCTCTCCTGTATGTCCTTTCTCACTCGCACATTAAAACGATTTTATATGAACTGCACGAATGTAATAGTTGATGTTTTGTACCTCATAACGCACTGCATTTAATATGTACCAATTGCTTTTTTTATGTTTTCATTCGCATCTGTTATTTTGCCAATATGATACTATATGAACTGCATTAAGTTGCATGTTTTTTCATGTCAAAAAAGTGCACTTCATTATACTTTATCTTTTTGTTTTTACACCTTTGACACCTGTGGCCAAATTAATATTTTTTCGTTTGAAAAAGTGCACTGCATTACACATTGCTTTTAGTATGGTCCATTATACTTTTTGTTAGTGAACTTCACAATTCTTTTCATTTTGCTTATTATTACTTTTTCGCGCAGGCTTTGATGAAGCACTAGTGCGCGCAACAGCTATCCAAACGGTGTTTGACCCCTATCGCCTATAGAAATCTGAACCGTACCCATGCTCTCGATTGCGATAGGGGGGCCTATTCCACACTATAGTCAGAAATCATTTCATATGGATAGTCCGTGCAGACGCACAAGATAAGTCGGACGTTTGAGATGACCTTTTTATCGCAAACACTTCTCCACGAATGTCCATCTGAGATTATTATCATAAGGCATATGTTTAATACAGAAACTACGTTTGTGTTGAGTTATACTATCCCAAACGCTGGTGTGTCAGGAACTGCGTGGGATACCGAAAGCTATTCCATACAGTTTGTATATAGTACACGTTTGTGTTGTTGACACATACACAAACATTTGTGCACAAATGCTCGTGTGGTTTCAGAATTAAATCCCAAACGTTCTTTTCGTCCAAACTGTGTGTGCTGTACGCTGAACATTACAAATGGTTGTGCAAAAAATATCGTGTGGAATTATAAATAAATCCCCAACGCTCATTTCTTATTGAATGTGTGCGATTACATACCTATCAGTGACGAACTTATATGCAGAACCATGTGCAATGATCCAATCGCTCAAAGTTTAATTAACATTGTATTTATCTTAAATATTTTAGGATATTTTTAATTGTTGATACAAGCACAGTCATATATATATAACATAGTATCTTTCATATGCTTGTAATGGTCACCAGGATTTTCATATTTACTGAAATCACAGTACATCCAACCGCTACTATGGTAGGCCGCATTACATAAACACGAAATCTATGGTAAAACCAGCAGATAGTACACCAGGACGCAATACAAAAACAACCTTTATAAAGTACAACATCATAGTCGGTAGGTAGATAGATGAATCTCATCTGGGAAACTGTCGAAGTGGAATGAGAAAATTGAGCCTTCGATAATGTTAAAGGCCTTTGCAACTTTAGTCCAGAGCATGTGTATGGTTGCCCACCCATCATTTGCCCTCTTCAGGAAGGCCTCAATATTATAGCACGAGTGTTGTACAGAAACCTTTCTTGCCTCTTGACCATTCAAGTGATTTGATAGATAATCATGTGTGAACTGCTTCGGAAAAGACAGAATACAAAGATATGCATAAATATAGTTTTCAGTATGGAAATTGTGTGCGTAGGGGAAAATATGGTTCGAACGTAAATTAGTCCCATCCTATAGGAGACTGAAGCCTTCTTCATTGTGCAGACAAAGAGTTTGTTGTCTTTCGTGGCCAGTTTCTTTATCCTTACAATTTTTCTAAGTTTCTTGACTTGATTGATAGTCATGGTCACCTCGTTTCCCGAGATGCAAAATGGGTCGAACAGTGGATCTAGTGCTTTGACAAAGGGAGCTACAAGCAAAATGTAAATATTAGAACATGAGTAGTGGCATTTCTCCTTCATTTGTACACTAATGGGATATAAGCCATGTAGACCATGTGCATACCTCGGTTGTAAATCTCAGAGTCACTCATTACTACACTGAAATTGCATAAAGTACATAATGATTAGGTAATATAAGAATTGGCATGCAGTCAATGATAACAGGTTCGTGCATACATAATTCACCATACAATCCAACATATTCAAGACATGGAAAGTCCAGCTGATGGAGAGGGCAATGGGATCCTTCCCATTGGATGGATGGAAGCGAGGTCTCCTCATCGTGGCTTCCCTCTTCACCGTCGTAGCAGATGACTTCCGGACCTGGATTCAAGGAAAGCACGCAATGGCGCGCGAGTGCGGTGAGGGTGGCATCCACAGCAAGTGTATCCTCCATGATTTGGTGGTCGGGCCATACATGATCGATGGAGGAGTAAGAGCATGCGCATGAGGAGGTCGGTTGGGATCTTACCGGAACAAGGAGAGCGATGCGGCTAGCAGGGAGGGGGCGGCCGGCGTACACAGTCTAGACCGCCGCGCGCGGTATAGGGAACGTGGGGGCGCCGTGTAGGCCGCTGTGCCCGGTGTGCGGAACGTGGGCGGGGCTGCACCGTGTAGCACTTCGCTGGAGTTGCCTGCGTCGTCTAGGCCGCAACGCTAGGAGGAGCAGGGGAGGATTTGAACAAGAAGGATGAATGCGGCCTTTGGTAGTGGACGGAAGGAGGGTAGGCTTAGATATTCCCGCGGCTGGAGAAATTTTGGGGTAGGTGGGGAGGATATAGGCGGGAGAAGTGGTATCATAGACGAAACTAGAAATAAATCCGTATGGGAACCTTCGAAATTTGGTGCGAATCATCCTAATTATAGCAAACATCATCCATGGCATTGAATATATTAAAAGCAGTTGTTAATTTGAGAAAATTAAAGGATCGAGATAGACCTAGAGGGGGGGGGGTGAATAGGTCTTATTACAAATTTTATCACTACTTACCAATTTATAGGCAATAGTGCGAAAATAAAGGTGTGCCTAACAATTGCAAGGTCTATTTAGCAAAGACAAGATAAACAATAAGCACAATAAACAAAAGCAAGTGAGGGGCAAATAATACGGTAGCACAAGTAATAAGGGGAAAGAGTAGGGATAACCGAATGACGCGGAGACAACAATGTATCCCGATGTTCACTTCCTTGGGGGGAAGCTACTCACCGTTCGGAGAGAGTGGGTGAAACCACGAAGGCACACCAACGCCACGAAGGCTCACTCTATTCCCCTTGATATATCACCACGAAGGCGATTCTCAACCACTACCGGTTGACCTTAAAGGCGGTCACCAAACCCTCACAAACTCAAAGGGGGTAATCACAATGGCCGATTCCTTTCCGAAGAACTCCTACCCGCCTAGGAGTCTCCAACCTCAAAGAGTAACAAGATAAATGGGAAGTGCTCAAGACTTGCTCAAAACGCGATTTTCGTTGGTTGGAAGATGGGGAAGGGGCGGATCTATCACTGGGTGAAAGATCCGTCAAGAACTCTCAAGGAACTCTCCGGGATCTGAGATTTGGTGAGGGATCAACATCAAACATGATTAGTCCTCTATATGTACATTGTCATCAACATCAAAATATAATTAAGGGCAAGATATCACTTTCAATCTCCCCCTTTTTGGTAGTTGATGACAACCTACATATGACTCCCAAAATTATTCAAATTTTTTCTTTTGGTGGGAGCAAGTTTTACAATGAACTCCCCCTTAATGTGTGCATATAAGATTCTTTACTTTTACACAAGATGCACACATTTGGGGCGAGTCACAATACATGCTATCAAGGCAAGCAATCATTGATTATGGAGATGACAAATTAGATTGCACCAAAACATAATAGACCCATAAGCCAAAAGCCATCCAAACGCAAGAGCAATACCATGCATAACACAAAGTAGTACACATAACGATCACACACATAGGTCTTAACACACCAGATCCCATACAACGACATAATCAAGTCTCGAACACCTAGACACCATAAGTAAAACACATATGACTCTCCCCCTTTGGCATCAAGGACCAAAAAGGGACACACACGCTGACGAAACTAGTGAGTCCCACTGCCACTTGCGCCAGGGTCTCCAGGGAAGAAATCCGCCCACTCCGGTCCCGTAGGGAAATCGAAGCCAAGATCAGCGGGAGGAGCATCGGGAAGACGCTCATCATCACTAACGTTGGCCTCTCCATGTGCACGCAAACGGGCCTTCAGGGAGTTTCTTGGACTGGATGAGACGCAAGACCACCGTGTTGTTGGAGTGGCAGTTGAAAGAAATAGCGCATCATAGCCGCTTGGGCCTTACCCAAGAACTGAGCCATACGACGAATAGGGGACTGTTGCACAGACTGACGCTGAAGGTTTCCACTAACAGTGGTGTGTATCGGAAAAGGGCGTGTCAGGACAACCTCAGGAGCATCAAAGTACATGTGCTCCGGAATGGACCAAACAGCGTGGGGCTGGGTGATCTCCAATGGAGAGGAGACGACGTACTGAATGAGTGCCATGATGAAGGGTGCATGGGGATATTGGCGACGCTGCTAAAGACTCTCCATCCGAATCTCGTGCCAAAGATAGTGGGCCACATCTAGACGCTTGAGAGGGGTGTCATGGATATGGCACATTAGTGTGATAGCAGAGCTGATGCAATGAGTCTTATCACCAGACTTGGGATACAGAGTCCCGAGCATGCACTGGTACAGGAACCTATAGGGCTGCTTCCAAATGGATATGTCATTTGCCTTCCTGTAGACGTCATCACCATGAATCCCCGACTTAATAAAAAACAAACAGTCATTGATCCCCTTAGGCTTCTCCTTGGTATTGGCATGAATCCGGACACCAGAGGAGCGAATGTTCAGGGCTCTCTGAAACTGAGCAAACGTGGTTGTGCACTGCTGCACACCAGTCATCCATGATATCTCTCGGTGATTGGTGTGGAAGTAGCATGTGGCATAGAACTGGAGGATCACAGTAGTGTTCCAGTCACACCAAAAGCTGAAGAGTGGACCGAGCCCCACATAATCAATAATATCCATCACACCGGGAAACTTGTCCGGATTTTCCTTGATGAAGTCAAGGGGGATGCAGGCATGAGAGTTGGCAAGTTCCTGACGAACTGCAACTGACGTGAAGATATTGGCCTGCACACTGGTTCGGAACCTACCGTCCAGACAATCCTGAGGAGCCTCAAACTGATTAATACGGCGAAGCTTGCGGTAGGCATCCAGAGAAATCTTCGAGTAGTCTGCCATCATACGTCCAGTAGCAACCACCGGCTAAGATGAGATATGTATCGGTATAGGAGGAGCATCAGCAGGGTCCTCATCATCACGAGCACCAGACACCGATGAGGAGCCCTTAGTCGGGTGACGCACCCCAAGTTTGGAGGGGCGAGTCACCTCTGGGGGATCATCTGCTTCAACCACAATCTCCTCTTCATCCTCAAATTCAGAGGCATAGGTGCTCTCCTCCGCGCTAGGAGTGTGCTCACTGTCCGAGGAGGGTTCCGTGTAAGTCGGTTGCTTCATGCGGCGACGAAGACGGGGCGGTTCATCCCCGGAACCACCTAGCCATACGTGAGATATGAGCACGAAACCCTAACCAAAAAATGGAGACACACGAAGGAGGAAAGGATAGGCATGAGCATACCACAGGAACCGGAGGCCTCACGATTCTTGCGACCGCAAGTTTTAGACCTCACCATGGCGAATCCCTAGAGTAAGGAGATGCAAAAATGAGGCAAGAACCCGGGCAAAAATGGCAAAATCAATCGGATGAGCGGGTAGATCGGGACGAGAGGTACCGCGGGGGAGGAGATCCGGAGGAGAGGAGCACCGGGGAGGCCAGGGCGGCCGACGGTAGCGTCAGGCGGCGGCTGCACACGAGGGGATCCAGTGAGGAACGACCGAGGGGAAGGAAGACTGCCCCCCTCGGCCCGACGCCCGGTATATATAGTGCAGCCAACTTGTCGGACGTCCGAAACCCAACGGATTTTCGAAGGTGGCTGACACTGCGCAGGCTGGTCAGGCTGGGCTCTCAGGTGTGGTGAACAGGGAATGTCGGAAATCCGATGCGTTTCGGACGTCCGACGTGTCGGACGTCCGAATTCCAACGGATTTCCGATAGGCTACTAGGTTTCGTCGAATAGGCCCGAAAAGATGACGAAATAGTTGATGCTAGAATTTCAAACAACCTTGACAGGGGCCAAAAGTAGATAAACACACAAAATCATAACCGTGGATGCACACATGAATGATCAAATCAAACCTTCACAAAGGAGAGGTGGTGGCCGAAGTCACCATGTTTGAGTGTATAGTGCTTTGACACCGCGAAGATGTATCTTGGGTTCAAAGACACTTACTCCATCGATAACCGCTACACGTGGGTTCACCGTGGTGAGCACGCGGATTGTTGATATGGGGATCCATATATGAATCACGTAGAAGGAGAGAACTCATTGATTGAGTGTCTCCCCCTACATATATGCCTACATCTAAAAAAGATATTTGCTATGTGCATGAATGAGAGCAAGATACCCCTAGGCCGAGAAGCTATAACGTTCCAAGATACCAAGTTCACCCCTTAGTTGGCAAAACCTTGCTTCATCCAATGGTTTCGTGAAAATATTGGCAAGTTGCTTGTCGGTTCCCACATGTGCAAGAACAATGTCACCCTTTTGAATGTGATCCCGTATGAAGTGATGACGAATGTCAATATGCTTGGTGCGAGGATGTTGACACGGGTTGTTTGCAATCTTGATAGCACTTTCATTGTCACATAAGATTGGTACCTTCTTGTAGGTGAGGCCATAATCCTTCAAGGTTTGACTCATCCATAGAACTTGAGTAGCACAACTTGTGGCGGCCACATACTCGGCTTCAGCGGTGGAGAGGGAGACACAATTTTGCTTCTTGGAATGCCAACTTACCAATGAGCGCCCAAGAAATTGGCATGAACCGGATGTTGACTTCCGATCCACCTTATCTCCGGCCCAATCCGCATCGGTGTACCCCAAGAGATCAAACTTGGCTTCCTTGGGGTACCAAAGGCCCAACAAAGGAGTATGAACAAGGTATCTAAGAATGCGCTTAACCGCCAAATGATGACTCTCCATGGGAGAGGCTTGATATCTTGCACACATTCCTACGCTAAGCATAATATCCGGTCTAGATGCACAAAGGTAAAGCAATGACCCAATCATAGAACGATAAAGAGTAGCATCAAATGGAATACCAGAAAGGTCTTGATCTAGATATCCCTTGGTTGGCATGGGTGTCTTGCATGGCTTGGCATCCTTCATACCAAACTTCATGAGCATATCTTGAATGTACTTTGTTTGAGAGATGAAGGTTCCTTCGGCAAATTGCTCGATTTGAAATCCAAGGAAATACTTCAAGCTCCCCATCATGGACATCTCAAAGTTCTTGGTCACAGTTTCCGAGAACCACCTGCACAAAGATGGATTAGGAGACCCAAATATGATGTCATCTACATATATTTGGCATATGAGCAATTCACCATTGGTTCTCTTGTTAAAAAGAGTGGCATCAATGACACCCCTCACAAATCCTTCCTCGAGTAAAAACTTCCTAAGATGGTCATACCAAGCCCTAGGGGCTTGCTTAAGACCATATAATGCCTTATGAAGTTTGTACACGTGGTCCTTGTGATGAGGGTCACAAAATCCGGGTAGTTGAGCTACATATACATCCTCTTGTAGAGGACCATTAAGGAAAGCACTTTTTACATCCATTTGAAATAATGGAAATCCATTGAATGCGGCATAAGAAAGAAACCTGCGTATAGATTCAAGGCGAGCAACGGGAGCAAAGGTCTCATCAAAATCCAAGCCTTCAACTTGGCAGTACCCTTGAGCCACTATCCTTGCCTTGTTTCGAATGATATTACCATATTCGTCTTGCTTGTTTTTGAAGATCCACTTGGTTCCAATGATGTTATGATCATGACCGGAAGGCCTCTCCACGAGAGACCAAACTTCATTCCGGGTGAAGCTAGTGAGCTCCTCTTGCATTGCAATGAGCCAATCCGCATCCTCAAGTGCTTGTTCAACCCTAAGTGGTTCAATGCAAGACACAAACGAGAAGTGAGCGTAAAAGTTCATAAGTTGACGACGAGTAACTATACCTTGCCCCAATCCCGTGAGGATCTTGTCAACATCAACACGTCTAGCCACCAATGGCATGATGGAAGTTGGAGTTTCAATAGGCTCCACCCATTCGGGCTCATGGGCAACATTTGGTTCATCATCAAGTGCGGAGCCATCATCAATTTCATCATTTTCTCCAAAGCAAATGCGGTCAAGTCGATCACGTGGATCAACCGCAACCTTAACTTGTGGTTGAGCAACAACATCGGATTGTGGAGGGTCTTGTTCTTGTTCTTGGATAGTGGGCTCATCATGAGCAATCGGAGCTTGAGTGGTAGGAGGGGGTACTTGTGGTGGTGGAACACTTGGCCCATCACACACCTCATCATCTCTAGGGACTTGAGCAATGGGCGCAAGATCTCCAATGCCCATAGCCAAGATGTCTTGAGAAGAATCTTCATTATTTCCTACATCACTTAGATCAACTTGCTCCCCATGGGAGCCATTAAATTCATAAAACTCCACGTCACAAGTTTCTACAACACATCCGGTGGATTTGTGGTAGACCCTATAGGCGTGAGAGTTTGAAGCATACCCAACAAATATACCCTCAATTTTTTTGGATTGAAACTTAGCTAACCGGTATTTCTTATTGAGAAAGAAACACTTACAACCGAATACTCTGAAGTATTTGACGTTTGGCTTGTGACCGGTTAGAAGATCATAGGGGGTCTTCATCAAGATCTTGCGAAGAAAGAGCCGGTTTGATGCATGACATGCGGTGTTGATGGATTCGGCCCAAAAGCTATATGGTGACTTGTACTCATCCAACATGGACCGGGACATCTCCACAAGAGTACAGTTCTTCCTCTCGGATACACCATTTTGTTGAGGGGTGTAAGGTGCGGAATATTGATGTTCTATCCCCTCATCAATCAAGAATTCTTCCAAGGTGTAGTTCTTGAATTCGGAGCCATTGTCACTTCGTATTGCCAAGATAGCCATGTTGTATTTCCTTTGTGCTTGCTTGGCAAAATCAATGAAGGTGGCCTTCATCTCGTCCTTGGACTTGAGAAAGAACACCCATGTGTATCTTGAATAATCATCAACAATGACGAGACCATATTTCTTCCCACCAAGACTATCCCATGATGGAGGGCCAAAGAGATCCACATGAAGGAGCTCCAAAGGCCTTGAAGTTAGCACAATATTCTTGGGGGTATGCTTTTCTTGATGTTGCTTCCCGGCTATGCATGCACTACACACACGATCTTTCTCAAAAGACACGTTTGTTAGTCTGAGGATGTGTTCACCCTTTAGGAAATCTTTTAGATTTCTCATACCGACATGGGCTAGCCGGCGATGCCATAGCCACCCCTTATCGGCCTTGGCCATTAGACAAGTTGCATGGTAAGTAATCTCTTTCGGGAAATCAACCGTATAAAGGTTGCCATCCAACTCTCCAACAAAGGCCACTTCGAGAGTATCTCTCCTAAAGACTTTCACACTTGTTAGACCAAATAGTGTATCATAACCAACGGAAGCTAATTGACGAACGGAAATCAAATTGTATTGAAGGGATTGGACAAGCATGACATTTGCAAGAGACATGTCATTTGTAATATCCACCTTACCCAACCCAAGTACCTTTCCCTTGGAACCACCACCAAAGACAATGCTCATGTATGGTTGAATTGCATCCATGAAGTCCTTGAGCAAACAGCTTTCTCCGGTCATATGGTTGGTGCATCCACTATCAATCACCCATTTGACTCCACCGGAGATAGCATCCTACACATAGATTTAGGCTTTGGTTAGAGGTTCCCATTTTGCAATGGGACCTCTAAGGTTAGTAACAAGGGTCTTTGGAACCCAAATGGTATAGAAGCGGAAAGCATTACGGGGCCCAATAAATTTTGCAAACAGCTCACCATCCTTTGCCTTGCGGAGCACATAGGAGGGAGGCATTTTCTCCTTCTTCTTGTTGGGAGTGGGCTTGCCCCTAATGGCCTTCCCATTCCCAACACTAACCTCATCAACACTTTTCTTACCTTTGTCCTTGTGCCCTTCACGAACAAAGATCACCTTTTGTGGAGTTGATTCCTTGCTAAGGATGACATCCTTTGTCACACTTGTATTTGGATCAAACCCAAGTCCTTCCTTAGCAAAGGACTCCTTGTGATGACTTAATACATCATTTAGGTTTTTCTCGCCTTGGGCACAAGTCAAGAGGCCCTTCTTTAGTTGAGCATGAAGAGCTAAGTTCTCCTCAATGAGAGATGCTTGATCAAGGGAAGAGTTAGTAGCACAAGCTTCAATATGCACAATAGTGGGAGGAGACATTTTAGTAAGTGTTTTTATATGAGCAAGTTTGTGAGCCTCAATATTTTTCTTAAGGGTGATGAGTTCCTCATCTTTTGTCTTGAGAGACACGATGAGTACCTCAACATCCTTAGAAAGAGAGGTGTTTATCTCCACAAGCTTGCTCATCTCTTTAGCAAGTTCCTTACATATTTCATTAGACTTTTTCAAGGAGGCAACATGCTTGTCATTTAAGTCATTTGATGCATGAACAACTTTGCACAAGTTATCATTTCGAGCTTCCTCAAAGTCAATTTTCCGCTCAAGGAGAGTATAGTTCTCCTTTTCCTCGGTGAGGAGGATTTCAAGGTCCTTAATGGTTGTGGAGTGCTTACCCACCACATCCATAAGCAATTGAAACATCTTGAGCTTGTTGCCTTTGAGGGAGCTCATCATTTTTCTCACTTTAGCAAACAACAAATCTTCACACATGGCATGAGTATCATCACTTACCGCATCATGAAATTCATCATGAGGTTCGGAAGTGAACATGAAGGACTCATCAATAGGGGTTACCTTGATCTTAGCCGAGGAGGAGGGAGTGTCATCGTCAACCAACTTGGCCATGAGACACTTGTGTGCATTGCCGGTGTAGTCACTCATGTAGTTGTAGTTTACAACTTCACCTTCCTTTTTGAGGAGCTTCAATGTTTTTTGTGTATCTTGAGCAACTCCGGCCACACCACCAACATCCTCGGGATCGGACCCTTCAAGTGCCAACAATGCTTTCTTCTTGAACTTGTTGTTGAGAGGGTTTGGGAGCTTCTTGGCGACATCCTTCCGAGGAAATCGAGGTTTGTCCTCTCTTTTCTCATATGGACACTCCTCCGCAAAATGTCCCGGTCTCTCACAGTTGTAGCAGTTTCTCGTCTTATTTTTTTTGGATTCTTCCCTGGAAGTCCCCTTTGGTGAACTTCTTCACAAAGAGAGCAATATCATCATATGAGGGAGTATCATCGGAGTTATCATCATCTTCATACTCATCTTCTTCCTCATCATCATCAAACTCCTCGAGCCTAGCCTTGAGAGCAAGGTTTGAGGACGGACCACCATATGTGGCAAGAAGCCTCTTGGACTCCTTTAGGTGCTCTTCATATTTCAAAAAGGTGGCAATCACATCATCCGGTGTCATCTTGAAGAAGTCGGGCATACGCCTCAATTCCCACACCATTTGATGAGAATACACCATGAGAGCATTCAACATTTTGTCCACAAGGTAACGGTTGGTGATTTTATATCCATCCAAAGATTTTTCACATGTGAAGGACTGGACATGAGCGGAGAGAACCTTGAGACGCATATAAAGTTGTTGGGGCGTCTCATCTTTCTTCATGTGAAGGTTGTGCAATGCATTCTTTGCAGTCTCATATCTTGTCATTTGAAGCGACCCGGTGCCGGACTTGGCAATGAGAAGAGTATCCCACATTTCCTTGGCATTGGTGATATGAAGAAATGGTGCACGCGTCAACTCATCCATTTCCCTCTTTAAGAACCCAATACCCACAAGGTTGATATGTCGATCAAACACTTCACTTGGAGTAAGGTTGTTCAGATCAACGGGATAATAGCCTTTCCCAGAGTCGATGAGGTTCCACATGGGTTCGCACACAAACCTAAGATAATCTGCCATAAGACTTTTCCAATCCAAAAAGTTAGTGTTCTCGGTTAGTACCGGCAGATTGCCGTTGAAATTATACTTAGGTTCCACAAGCTTAGGAGCAGGATAGTCCCATTGGTAGGGACCACCTCTTTGCAAGGGAGCCTCGGAGCCGGGGTGCACAAAGGTCGCTTGTGGGGACCTAGGGGCCGCACCACTTGACGTTTGTGACTCCGACGCCGAAGCCTTCAATCTAGCAAAGTAGGCTTCCATTTCCTTCCTTTGATTGTCCAAAGCCTTTTGCAAGGCTTTTTCCATATCTCCGGAGGTGAACAACTTGGGGTCCTCAATCTCATAACTAACATGCCCCGTGGAGGGAGGCAACGCAGCTTGTGCGGTGGCCCTTTGTTCGGTAGCCAATCTCTCGGCTTCCAAACTCGCGGCATCCGCAGCAATTGCGACCTCCTCCACATTGGCACCCGAACTTTCGAGGATGACGTTCTTGGTCATCTCGCTCTAGGGCGGTTAAGCCACAAGAATAGAGCACGAGGCTCTGATACCAATTGAAAGGATCGAGATAGACCTAGAGGGGGGGGTGAATAGGTCTTATTACAAATTTTATCACTACTTAGCAATTTTTAGGCAATAGTGCAAAACTAAAGGTGTGCCTAACAATTGCAAGGTCTATTTAGCAAATACAAGATAAACAATAAGCACAATAAACAAAAGAAAGTGAGGGGCAAATAATACGGTAGCACAAGTAATAAGGGGAAAGAGTAGGGATAACCGAATGACGCGGAGACAACGATGTATCCCGATGTTCACTTCCTTGGAGGGAAGCTACTCACCGTTCGGAGAGAGTGGGTGAAACCACGAAGGAACACCAACGACACGAAGGCTCACTCTATTCCCCTTTAGATATCACCACGAAGGCGATTCCCAACCACTACCGGTTGACCTTAAAGGTGGTCACCAAACCCTCACAAACTCAACGGGGGTAATCACAATGGTCGATTCCTCTCCGAAGAACTCCTACCCGCCTAGGAGTCTCCAACCTCCAAGAGTAACAAGATCAATGGGAAATGCTCAAGACTTGATCAAAACACGATTTTCTTTGGTTGGAAGATGGGGAAGGGGCGGATCTATCACTGGGTGAAATATCCGTCAAGAACTCTCAAGGAACTCTCCGGGATATGAGATTTGGTGAGGGAGAGAGTGAGAGGGAGCACTTGTGTTCTTGGGTGTCTATAATGAAGTGGTCAACACTCACAAGTGGGAGTGAGGGGGTATTTATAGCCCAAGGGACGAAATGGCCTTTGGCATTAATGCTGTGTAAGTGTCGGACGTCCATCAGGTATCGGACGTCCGAAAGTTCACATGTCGGACGTCCGAGCCGTGTCGGACGTCCGAAGTGTTAGATATGCGTGCAGCAACCAACATGATAAGAAAAAGATCAGTAGCACATCGCACGTCCGACAGAGTTCGGACGTCCGAGGGATCGGATGCCCGAAACATGTCGGATGTCCGGCATTTTCGCATGCCTACTGACCTTTCCTACGATAAACAATATATGAGATGTCGGACGTCCGATGTCTGTCAGACGTCCGAAACTTTGAAATGTCGGACGTCCGAAACTCGTCGGACGCCCGAAAGCAGTGATCTGATTTTTACTTTTGAGCTCCAATTTTGTGTCGAGACGTTTTTGTTTTAATTAGCTTTGAGCAAATCTTAAACACAAACCCACTGATCCCCTCTTAATAGTGCGGGGATCCCTATACTCAATATAAACCGAAAAGCTTACGCTTCAACATGGATTGGATCCGTATCTTGAGCATATTGACATGATTAGATGGTCCTTGATCCACCAACACAACGAACCGAGGACTAAAACCTGAGATATACTTGGCAAACATGATTAGTCCTCTATATGTACATTGTCATCAACATCAAAATATAATTAAGGGCAAGATAGCACTTTCAGAAAACATCTGAGTCATCAGCAAAGCACACACTTGCTAAATCGAACCAGCTCAATAGTTAAACAAGGTACTGGACTTAACATAGCTCTTACTCAAGATCTACTGGAATAACAAAATACCGGCGCCTAATTACATAAATACTACTAGTCCAGCTGGTCCAGAGAGGATTCCGAGGCATCGGCGTATGTCGCTGCCTTGTTGGCCTCCTGCCGTCGATGAGCTGCTGGTCTAGAGAGGCCTCCGAGGCATCGGCGTATGCAGCCGCCTTGTTGACTCGCTGAACGTCGTTGAGCTGCTGGTCCAGAGAGGCCGCTGCGGCATCGGCGTATGCCTCCGCCTTGTTGGCTCGCTGAACGTCGATGAGCTGCTGGTCCAGAGAGGCCGCCGAGGCATCGGCGTATGCCGCCGCCCTATTGGCCTCCTGAACATCGATGAGCTGGTGTAGAGAGCCCTTCGCGGCATTGGCGTATGCCGCCGCCCTGTTGGCGGTTTCCGTCTTTCTTCTGGTGGCTACCGCCGCCAAGATGGCGTCGTAAGTCGCCGTAGTTGCGCGTTGGACGGATGCGGTCGGGATGGACAAGATGGAGACGGCCGGAGTCCTGCAGTAAAAAGGGGTCGCCAATCGGGCATGACGGGCCAGCATGATGGAAATAGCCGGGAAATCGGTGATGCTCGGGGCGACCAGGCTAATGAAGGAATCGGCCGCAAAACGATACCTCCCTCCAAACGCGCGGAAGGCCGTGCTCAGGGCAACATCGTCGAAACCACCGCCTCCGGAAGGCACCGGGGCGGCGGAAAAGCCGACCCTACAAGCCCTCTGGTAGCGAGTCGACGTCCCCATCCTGTAGACCTAAGCCGACTGATAAGTTGAGGAATGGATTGTGTGCTTGAATCACCAGAGGTGGGGAAATCTGGCTAGATCGATGTGGATTGAGTATAGCTTCGTACAGAAGCCACTTGCGTTATCGCATCCCAAATGCTTCTTCATTGTAAACTTTGTGCATGTACTTTGATAAATGTCAGCCAATCAGGTTGCGGAACCATCTCCTCGCGGATCGCGCTGAGATCCAATGACTACCATTTGGCGCTAATGTTACATCCAACGACCACTATTGTGCGATATGGTTACGATATTTTTTCCGGATAGTTTTTGAGATGGTCCACGGGTTTTTCAGTGTTTGACCATCATTCAACTAATGCAGTTTGTACAATAAGTGCAACCAGTTTTTGTCATAATCCTCTCAAATTTTTACCACGTACCATGTTCTTGAAATGGTGACGGCATGGCAAATCCCATCCCGTTTAGAGGTCATTTTAATCTACTTTCAATTTTATGGGCATTTTGCTCAAAAATAAAGCACTAAATGCGTAATATTTACCAAACGAGGTCCAAAATGCTTGAAATTTTAGGATGTTAGGTGAATTCTTGGTGTTAACACATAAAAATGGGGCTCCAATCACTTACAAATAATATGTTGTACTTGCAATGCAGGTGTTTCCGATAGAAACACAGATGCTTCGAACTAAATGGTACAACTTCGTACACGGAGTTCCATTGGTTTTTATCATAACCACCTTTAAATTTAACCACATACAGTGTTGGTGAAATGACGACAACATGCAAAGTTTCATCCAATTTAGAGACCATTTGAATTGATTTTCATTTGCATGGTTGTTTTGCTCGAAAATGATTCACCTGGTACATCATATATGTCAAATGAAGTCAAAGATGTTTGAAATTTTGGGAACTCAGTGTGAGTGCCCATTGCTTAACAAATAAAAAAACTTAGGGTTGAAAGGATTTTAGAATAACATGTTGTGTTTCTAATGTGGTTGTCTCACATAGAAACCCTGATATTTCGATAGGAATGGCCCATTTTGTACACGAAGTACCCCTGTTTTTTATCACGATAATCTCAAATTTACACACATTCCGGTCTGGTGAAACGATGACAACATGCAAAGACTCATACTGATTAGTCATCATTTGAATTTGTTTTCGATTTCAAAGTCCTTTAGGATTTATACCCACCAGCTCTTACAACGCAAACGATTATATTCTTGTATGTGTATGTTTTTCCATCTTTACATACTGCAAAGAAAACCGTGAGAAATTTTAATAGCTTCGTACGGAAGCCTTAGTTAGGAGGCATGCCACTTGCGTTCTCGCATCCCAAACACTTCTTCATTGTAAACTGTGTGCCTGCACTTTGATAAAAACCAGCCAATCAAGTTGCGGAACCAGCTCCTCGCAGATAGCGCTGGGATCCAATGACTACCATTCGGCGCTAATGATACATACAACGGCCTCTGTTGTGCGCTATGGTTATGATATTTTTTGCCGGATAATTTTTGAGACGGTCAACGAGGGTTTTTAGTGTTTGGCCAGAATTGAACTAATGCAGTTTGTACACTAAGTGCCACCAATTTTTGTCATAATTCTCTCAAATTTTTACCACGTACCATGTTCTTGAAATGGTGACGGCATGCCAAATCCCATGCCGTTTAGAGGTCATTTTAATCAACATTCAATTTCATGGGCATTTTGCTCAAAAATAAAGCACTAAATGCGTAATATTTACCAAACGATGTCCAAAATTCTTGAAATTTTAGGATGTTAGTGTAAATACTTGGTGTTGAACACATAATAAGTTTGGGGTACAAAACACTTAAAAATAAAATGTTGCACTTGTAATGCGGATGTTTCCGGTAGAAACACCGATGTTTCGAAGTGAATGGTACAACTTCGTACATGAAGTAGCATTGGTTTTTATCATAACCACCTTTAAATTTAACCACGTACATTGTTGGTGAAATGATGACAAAGTTTTATCCATTTTAGAGACCGTTTGAATTGATTTACAGTAGCAGGGTTGTTTTGCTCGAAAATGATTCACCTAGTACATTTTATATGTAATATATAGTCATAGATGTTTGAAATTTTCGGATACCGATGTGAGTGTTTAATGCCGAATACACACAACAAATGGAGGTTAAAGGATTTCAGAAAGACATGTTATCTTTTTGATGTTGTTGTTTCACGTCGAAACCCTGACATTTCGATGGGAATGGCCCAATTTTGTACACTAATGCCATCAGTTTTTTCCATAATCCTCTCAATTTTTTAGCACGTATCATGTTCGTGAAATGATGACTGCGTGTCAAATCTCATCTTACTCGGAGGCCATTTTAATCGACTTTCAATTTCGTGGGCGTGTTGCTAAAAAATAAAGCACTAAATGCGTAATATTTACCAAACGGCGTCCAAAATGCTTGAAATTTTAGGATGTTAGTGTGAATGCTTGGGTGTTGAACACATAAATAGTTTGGGGTTCAATTCACTTACAAATAATATGTTGTACTTGTAATGCAGGTGTTTCCGGTAGAACCATAGATGCTTCGAAGTGAATGGTACAACTTCATACCGGAGTACCATTGGTTTTTATTATAACCACCTTTAAATTTAACCACATACATTGTTGGTGAAATGATGACAACACGCAAAGTTTCATCAAACTCAGAGACCATTTGAATTGATTTTCATTTGCAGGGTTGTTTTGCTCGAAAATGATTCACCTGGTACATCATATATGTCAAATGAATCAAAGATGTTTGAAATTTTTGGAACCCAGTGTGAGTGCCCATTACTTAACACATAAAAAATGGGGGTTTAAATGATTTTAGAATAACATGTTGTCGTTCTAATGTGGTTATCTCACATAGAAACCATGATATTTCGATAGGAATGGCCCATTTTGTACACGAAGTACCCTTGTTTTTTATCACGATAATCTCAAATTTACACCAACATTCAGGTATGGTGAAATGATGATAACATGCAAAGTCTCATACTGATTAGTCATCATTTGAATTGGTTTTCGATTTCATAGTCCTTTAGGGTTTGTACCCACCAGCTCTTACAACGCAAACTATTATATTCATGTATGTGTATGCTTTTCCATCTGTACATATTGCAAAGCGGACCGTGAGAAATTTGGATAGCTTCCGATGGAAGCCTTCATTAGGAGGCGTGCCATGTGCGTTCTCGCATCCCAAACGCTTCTTCATTGTAAACTGTGTGCCTGTACTTTGATAAAAGTCAGCCAATCAGGTTGCGGAACCAGCTCCTCGCGGATCGCGCTGAGATCCAACGACTACCATTCGGCGCTAATGTTACATCCAACGGCCACTTTTGTGCGCTATGGTTACGATATTTTTTCCGAATATTCTTGACGCGATCAACGGGGTTTTTCAGTGTTTGACCATCGTTCAACTAATGCAGTTTGTACACTAAGTGCCACCAGTGTTTGTCATAATCTTCTCAAATTTTTACCACGTACCATGTTCATGAAATGTTGATGGCATGCCAAATCCCATCCCGTTTAGAGGTCATTTTAATTGAGTTTCAATTTCATGGGAATTTTGCTCAAAAATAAAGCACTAAATGCGTAATATTTACCGAACGAGGTCCAAAATGGTTGAAATTTTAGGCTGTTAGTGTGAATGCTTGGTGTTGAACACATAAAAAGTTTGGGGTTCAAATCACTTACAAATAATATGTTGTACTTGTAATGTAGGTGTTTCCGGTAGAAACACTGATGCTTCAAAGTAAATGATACAACTTCGTACACGGAGTACCATTGGTTTTTATCATAACCACCTTTAAATTTAACCACATACATTGTTGGTGAAATGATGACAACGAGCAAAGTTTCATCCAATTTAGAGACCATTTGAATTGATTTTCATTTGCATGGTTGTTTTGCTCGAAAATGATTCACCTGGTACATTATATATGTCAAATGAAGTCAAAGATGTTTGAAATTTTGGGAACCCAGTGTGAGTGCCCATTGCTTAACACATAAAAACTGGGGGTTTAAAGGCTTTTAGAATAACGTGTTGTCTTTATAATGTGGTTGTCTCACATAGAAACCCTGATATTTTGATAGGAATGGACCATTTTGTACAAGAATTACCACTGTTTTTTATCACGATAATCTCAAATTTACACACATTCTAGTCTGGTTAAACGATGACTACATGCAAAGTCTCATACTGATTAGTCATCATTTGAATTGGTTTTCGATTTCAAAGTCCTTTTGGATTTATACCCACCAGCTCTTACAACACAGTCGATTATATTCATGTATGTGTATTCTTTTCCATCTATACGTACTGCAAAGCGAACCGTGAGAAATTTGGATAGCTTCGAACGGAAGCCTTCGTTAGGAGGCATGCCACTTGCGTTCTCGCATCCCAAACACTTCTTCATTGTAAACTGTGTGCTTGTACTTTGATAAAAGCCATCCAATCAGGTTGCGGAACAAACTCCTCGCGGATCGCGCTGAGATCCAACGACTATCATTCGGCGCTAATGTTACATCCAACGGCCACTATTGTGCGCTATGGTTACGATATTTTTCCTGCTAGTTTTTGAGACGGTCAACGGGGGTTTTTAGTGTTTGACCAGGATTCAACTAATATAGTTTTGTACACTAAGTGCCACCAGTTTTTGTCAAAATCCTCTCAAATTTTTACCACGTAACATGTTCTTGAAATGGTGATGTCATGCCAAATCCCATCCTGTTTAGAGGTCATTTTAATCGACTTTCAATTTCATGGGCATTTTGCTTAAAACATACCAGTGAGTGCACAATATTTATCAAACGAGGTCCAAACTGCTTGAAATCTTAGGATGTTAGTGTGAATGCTTGACGGTGAACACATAAAAAGTTTTGTGTACAAAACACTAAAAAATAATATGTTGCACTTGTAATGCGGGTGTTTCCGGTAGAAACACCGATGTTTCAAAGTGAATGGTACAACTTCGTACAAGAAGTAGCATTGGTTTTTATCATAACCACCTTTAAATTTAACCACATACATTGTTGGTGAAAGATGACAACACGCCAAGTTTTATCCAATTTAGAGACCGTTTGAATTTATTTACAGTTGCACGCTTGTTTTGCTTGAAAATGATTCACCTGGTACATTTTATATGTAAAATGTAGTCATAGATGTTTGAAATTTTGGGATACCGGTGTGAGTGTTTAATGCCGAACACACACAACAAATGGAGGTTAAAGGATTTTACAAAGACATGTTGTCTTTGTGATTTTGTTGTTTCACGTCGAAACCCTGAAATTTCGACGGGAATGGCCCAATTTTGTACACTCAGTGCCATCAGTTTTTGTCATCATCCTCTCAATTTTTTTACCACGTATCATGTTCGTGAATTGATGACAGCGTGTTAAATCACATCCTACTCAGAGGCTATTTTAATCGACTTTCAATTTCATGGGCGTGTTGCTAAAAAATAAAGCACTAAATGCGTGATATTTACGAAACGAGGTCCAAAATACTTGAAATTTTAGGATGTTAGTGTGAATGCTTGGTCTTGAACACGTAAATATCACTTACAAATAATATGTTGTACTTGTAATGCAGGTGTTTCCGGTAGAAACACAGATGCTTCGAAGTGGATGGTACAACTTCGTACACGGAGTACCATTGGTTTTTATTGTAAACACCTTTAAATTTAACCACATACATTGTTGGTGAGATGGTGACAACACGCAAAGTTTCATCCAATTTAGATACCATTTGAATTGATTTTCATTTGCAGGGTGGTTTTGCTCGAAAATGATTCTCCTGGTACATCATATATGTCGAATGAAGTCAAAGATGTTTGAAATTTTGGGAACCTAGTGTGAGTGCCCATTGCTTAACACATAAAAAACCGGGGGTTTAAAGGATTTTAGAATAACCTGTTGTCTTTCTAATGTGGTTGTCTCACATATAAACCCTGATATTTCGATAGGAATGACCCATTTTGTACACGAAGTACCCCTATTTTTTATCAAGATAATCTCAAATGTACACAACATTCCATTCTGGTGAAACGATGACATCATGCAAAGTCTCATACTGATTAGTCATCATTTGAATTGGTTTTCGATTTCAAAGTCCTTGAGGGTTTATACCCACCAGCTCTTACAACACAAACGATTATATTCTTGTATGTGTATGCTTTTCCATCTTTACTACAAAGCAAACAGTGAGAAAGTTGGATACGTGTGCTAGTGAACACTATCCCGCATCCCGCCCGTCCTGTATATATGAACATTGGGTGTGGCCTTTTACGGTTCCTGTCTAGGAAAACATCCTCACCCCGTACACACCCCACTACCGACCCCGTCCTGCACCTTCACCACATCTCCCGTTCGTCCTCCGGCCATAGATTCCTGCCATATTTGTTAGTCCTCTGAAGCCTACATCCATGTCGGGAGAAGGGGGAGGTGGAGGATGCGGTGAAGGCAAAACCGACGACGTCATTTCGACGCCTCCGCCCTTCGTCGGGCCGTCGCTCCTTGCGGTCGGTGGAGGATGCGGCGGGGACAAAGCGGAGAAAGTTAGCTCGATTCCTCCTCCTGTCGATGAGCCGTCGACCCTCGTGGGAGGTGGAGGATGCGGCGGAGGCATAGAGGACGACTGCAGCCAAATCGTCCCTCAGCTCATCGACAAGCCGTCAAGCCCTATGGGAGGTGGAGGACAGGGCGAAGACATAGCGGACAACATCGACGGCAGCCAAATCCCTCCTCTTGTCGACGAGCCGTCGAGCCTTCTTGGAGGTGGAGGATGCGGCGGAGGCGACGGCAGTTCGATCCCTTTGCCTGCCATGGAGCCGTCGTGCCGTGTGAAGAGGCCGCGCTATATTGAAACTGACGGCGAGGGCTGGGTGACATGTTACCTCGAAGAACACATCTATCTGTCATCCAAGATGTTGTACAAGGCTTAGATCGAGTTGGGCGCCGCGAAGGAAGAGTTGTTGGACGTTTCGGAGGGCGCCGTCGCCGATCGCTTCGACAAGGCGCTACACGAGTACAGGCTCGCCTACACCCTCTACAAGGCGGCGAGCTTGTCCTTCCCTGGAGCATGCAAGTCTTGAGTCTGCTTTAACCAATGTCTTCGTGAGCCGCCGTCGATCATCGCCTCCAGGCGCCAGTCCTCTCTAGTTTAAATTTGAAGTTTTAATTTTGTATGGTTTTAGTCGAGGAAGAACTCTAGTGTATCGCGGCGATGAACTATGTAGCAGGGAACCTATAATAAATCTTTTGCATTGTTCGCATGATTTGTTCTCAGTCGTTGCAGACTTCACCGCAAAATATTACTACTCCGCGTCTAGCTACTAGAAGCTATCCTCGTGACTGTCCAGGCACATAGTACGGTGATTAGACGGGAGAGGCGTGGCATGCGAACAGGTTTGACTCACCGGGACTAGTGCTAGCTCACCGTGAGACATGACATTTGATGTTAAACCCCTCCCCCCTCACCCCTCCCAAATACTACTACCTGTTCTTCCTTCTTTCACATTGCAAGCTCGAAGCCACATGAACAAGTGCAATTATTTTCCCAAGCTAGGCTCACTAGCTCTGCGATGATGAGACGGGAGAGGCGTGGCGTGTGCTCAGGGTTGACTAGATGGCCGCGTTCCAGGAGCACGTACCACCTCTCCTCACCAACTCCTCCAAGCCTTCTACCGTAAGGCAACTACTATTCATCCTCGCAAAATGGAGCAAGAAATCTGCAATGAAAATCCTGACGAAGGCGGGCACGCATTGCCAATAGTCTGTTTTATTGACCCATGTGTTTTCTTCATCTGTATCTGAACAAGGCTTTGCATCTGGCAATCAATCAAATAAGAGGAATACACGCATAGGATTCATAGACAACATATTTTCATTGCATAACATAGATCTCCATTGCATAAAGGAGCATGGTTCCTTTTCTCCAATTAGTTCAAATATAAGAACTAACCAAAATAAACCCTAAACTAGCGTCAAGTACGTACTGAACTAGCTTTTACCCTTGTATCTAGATCTTTTCAACTACGCTAGAAGTCCATCGACGATATACTGATGAACACAAAATATTTACTACCAGGTAAAAGCTCCCTGCCACGCGTGCAGATAAGTTCGAGCCACCGGAGGAGTAACTCCTCTGTAGCGCTCGAGGGCGTCGCCGTGGTCATCGCCGAAGCCCGGGGGACCCTGGGTGGCACTCTCCGCTACCAGGATGGTGCTCATCAGCGCCTGAATGTGCTCACCCGCGCCTGAATGTGCTGACAGACGCCTGGATGTGCTCATCGGCGCTTGCATGGTGCTCGTCGGCGTCTGCATGCCCCTCCCCTGCGCCTGGACGCTGCTCCCCTCCTCCTGCATGTCGCGCGCCATCGCCTCCGCCTCCATTGCGCGCGCCTGCGCATGGAGGGCCCGCGCGTGCATGACACCGCGATGGGAGCGCGCGTCGCGCTCAGCACACGCTGTGCGACCAGCCTTGAGGGAGCAAGCGTTCAGTCCTGCATACCGTCGGGGAGTGCGGGTCGCCCGCGGTACCACTACAACTAGCAAGGAGTTTCCCAGCACTGCCGGCGGAGCTGCCGGTGGAGTAACTACCTCACCATCAGCTGCTGGGGTCAAGTTGGCTGTGGTACGGCGGACCGAACTCATTATTAATATGTGGGAAGAGAGGGCAAAAGAAGGGGATGTGAATGCGGCTCCTGTGTCCCCGACATTGACGCTCCATATGGCGCGCATTGGGGTATTTTGGCTACGGGCGGGAAGGTTGCGCAGTAGCGCGCGTGACCTAGCGCCTGCTCCAGATGCATCGCGAGCATACACGTGGCCATCGCAAACGATCACGGTGTTCGATCTGTTTGACTAAAATTCGCCGGAGGGTACAAGCCGAAACGAGGAAGACGAACAAGCGGCTGACGCGTGGCGATCTACATCGAAAGGTTCTTGTTACTCTTTCCTTCAATTTTTTTAAAAGTGCACAATGTATCACACACGTGGTGTTTGTAAATAGTCTAGAATTATAATCGTTTGGTTGCACTGTGCCTACAAAGTAGACATTTCTAAAACTTACTTGTTTGTGTTACACCATATGATCACATAAAATTTTGTACTTCAGAACGTCTGCTAAGAGAAACTAGCGAAATTTTAAATAAATAGAAAATACATAGAAGAAGCTAGCGGTTCATTTGAAGCAGCTGTTGGTGTTATTTGTTGTCATCATGCACAGTTGGTTGTACGAACTGTGTGTTGTCCAACACCAACACTTAGATTTTCAGAAGCGTTTCTGATAAAGCACATATCCCACACATTTCAGTAACCACAACCGATTGGTAACAAGGGCTAGAGGTTCATTCTTTGCGACCATGGGTTTTCTGAATATATATGTGGACGGTTGCTTTGTCGAGTTGTCAGGTTTGTTCCCGATAACGAAAGGATTTTCAGAAGCCCGATTAATTAGGTATCCCAAACATTCGAGGAAAAATTAACGATTACGATAAAGGGCGAGCGGTCCATTCTTTGCAACCATGGGCTTTTTGTAACATCCCGGGATTTTCACCGAAATTAAAAAAATTGTTTGTTTCTTTATTTTTGTTGATTGTTAGATTGTTTGTAGTATTTTCTTCGCCGGTTTATTAATCAGAGATTATATTTTCCCCCACCATCTCGTACCGGCATGAATGACGAAACCATTCCACCATGGAGCACGACCTTTTGCGACACCGGGTTTCACCCGATCACCGTCGCAACTCCCGGCACAGGACCAACCATCACCATCGGCATGAAAACCGCCATTTATATTTAAATGGGTTATTTTATCGGGCGGGTTTTGATGTTCTCGGTTCTGTTAGAAACGATGTACAAAATGTCAATTTAGTGCATCAAGGCAGCGGTTCGAATTTCATGCGATTCCGACTTCATTTAGTGGGTGATTGATCGGATGTGCCAGACATAGTAGCCGGTATAATTCCAGGGGAGTATTTGCAAATTGTCGCACGTGCTTTTAGCTGACCTCCCAAAATTCCCTCTTATCTGCCAAGACTAGCCCACCCAAAAAACTAGACCCAAAACGGGCCATTTTATGGCCCAAAACCCCTCCTAAACACCCACCTACTATATAGCAGTGCTACCATACCTAAAATAGGCAAACCCTAGCCCCTAGTGCCTCAGATTTTGTGCCACCCTCTCCCCCGCCGCCACTTTCCACCACCAGCACCAACCCCCACCTAACCAGATCTGAGAACCAGCCTCCCCTGATCTGGACCGTTGGATCGCTAGATCCGACGGCCCTGGGCCATCCACGTCACCTCCCAGCTACCCGAGCTCCCCCATGGAGGCTCCTCCACGACTGAGCGCCAGCCGCCCCGCTCCGGCCTCCGGTGATCTGCCGGCGCTGCTGCCCTCTGCAGGTCCTCCCGTCTCCCTAGGTCATGCCCCCTAGCGTCCCTCTCCTTCTCTTCCCTCCTCCTCTCACCTTCCAATATCTTCTCCTTCTCCAGGAGCTGCTGCCCGCCATGGAGGGACGAACCGAAGCTCCAGCCGCCGCCGGAACCGGCCACCGCGCCGCCCTGATCCCGTGGCAGACCGGATCTGGCCGCCGTTGACCCGTCCCCGGCCATCTCATTCCGGTCTAGCCCACGCCTGAGCACGACCGTCGCCGCCAACCTCCTGTGCAGGAACGAGGAAGAGCACGAAAGTCGCTCCCCTCGCTCGAACGCCCACGTGGGCTGCCCCCCAGAGCCACGGCCCAGCATTCGCGCCCCCCATCTCGGTCCAACCCAGCCGCCTGCAGCCACGGATGTCCTTCGCCCATGAGAACGCCCGCGCTAAACGACGCCATCACCGGACGGGGCCTCGGCCCAGAGGTGAGGACCCCCCTGTTATTTTTTTCCAGTGCGCTGATGGGCTAGGCCCAGTACACGTGCTGCTGTTTAGCGCCATGTGCGCCAGTAAGCTAAACCTTGCTCACCCGTGTAGGCCCAAATCCCTGCTTTTGGCCCAATAGACATTTAATTATTTTCTGGATATTATTTATTGGCGGAACTAGTTATAATGTTGTGATGCGAATTTCTTTTGCTCGTAGCTCGGATTGCGACGGTTCCAACATCAAACTTGCTTAGAATTTCGTGTAGATTAATAAATTGTGCTCATTTGCCATGTTTGAGCTTGTTAACATGCAATTTACCTACTATTTATGTCGCATGCCACCATAAATATAATATGCCATAACTTTTTAACTGTTGCTCCGATAAAAATGTTTCTTATATGTAACTTGACTAGAATTGCATGTAGAATATGGTTAATATGTGCTTGCTTGCTTTTAATAAAGCTAAAATATGCTTTAGAGAAGAACAGTACCAAATTGAATAATTATCACGTGGTCCGTAATAGTTGCCATTCATAGGTTTTACCCCCCATTTAAAATGACTAGATTAGATAGTTTATTTATGATTCACCTTTTGCCATGATTGTGTGATATGCCATTCTTGAGTGAGATGACATGTTAACAACCTTTGCTCATGTTGTGTAGCTAAACAACTTGAACCATTCTAAATGTGCGGTATCATCATGTGAGACCGATACTTCACTTAACCTTCTAGTAACCGCTCTCGACGGTAGATGTGATACCGTAGTGCGTTGTCTCGTGTTGCTTTCTTATTGATGCCTGCTCGTGATTGATTCGTAGTAATATATGCTTGCTCGTCGATTCCTTTTACAGTGTTTCCTTCTTGTGTGCTTCCGCGGGTACTCTCGGAGACGATGCGAGTTTGCAATCGACTACACCTTCGGCTTCGTCTTCTCATCAGGTAAGGGGGAGCATATATTATGCTTATAACTTTCAGCTCACTTGTGCCTAGGTATAGGATATAACGATTGCTTGATCCTACCACCTCATATTTATGCCTCTCAAATAAACCCAAATAGCCCTGTCCTCCACATCCCAGCAAAACTTTGTTTGGCCATGTACCTTGCTTGCTTAACCACTGCTTAGTATGCATGCTTAGGATGCTATCAACTGTTATCCTGTTACTCCTTGAATTGGGCTATCACATTATTATATTGTTTTGGATGATATGATTATTATTATAATGTTGACTATATTCGACGAAGGATGGAAGGTCTAGGTTATCTCGCCTCGATGCTTTGTTCCATTCGAGTCACCTAGGATCTGAGTTCCGGGTATTAGTTCTAAGACTGAGCGTGCCTAACCGCGTGTGGGATTTTATGGGGTCCCCTTTTCTTACCAACCTAGGTTCAAACATTTCTAGTGGTGGCCCAAGCTGATTTACCATTTGCAAACCATGCATATATATCTGTTGGGTCGCTCCTAGCAGACATTCTTCAAAACACCCTGGGCCAGCGGGGACATGGTTTCCTTGTTGGTCCACCCTTGGCCAGCGAGGGCCCAGCCCCATGTGAGGTGTCCTGGTAACCCAAACCCTATTGAGATGGAAGAGGCCTATCTGAGAGTGCGGCCAGATTTTGGATTGGGTGTCGACTCGCCGGGGGCCACCCGGATTTGTTCGTTGTTAGCTAGAGGGACCTGTCGTTTCGAATATCTCGAAACTAAATCATAAAAGGGTTGCCTATGATGGGTAGCAACTGAGAGAGATGGGTGTGCGTGCGGAGCCTTGTAATGGGCAGTTGGTACACCCCTGCAGGATTAAATCTTTTTGAGAAGCTGTGTCCACGGTTATGGACGACTTGAGACCTACTCCTTGTTCATAGACAACAACAACTTATATAGTCTTAATAACTTGATCAACGTGTGTGTGCCTTGACTACTTCTTCTTCATCGGGTGATGAAGGGGAGCACAAGGATATGATAGGTGTTATGTTTGCGTAAGTAGCTGATATCAAGACTTGTTCGAGGCGATTCTTCATTGAATGGTTGGTTCTCATCTTACTCCAAATAGATCGTTAGCCACTTATATAATGCTAGTGCGGTTGCAACCTCACCACTACCCCATCTTACCGTGATAAGTTAGTTACAAGACATGTTGATATAGCTCACCCCTTTATTCTCTCTTTTACGCACATTATGCAAATGATCTTGGACTACAGAGGAGCTCGACGACCCTTCTTCTGGAGGCCTTTGCAGAGACTCGACGACGACTAGTTAGGCGGATCCCGACGGAGAGCCTGAACCCGTGTGGACGTGGGAATGGTGTGTTTTACCTTTGCCACTAGGAATTTGATTGTAGTTTGTACTCAGACATGTAACTTCCGCTGATGTGTTGTATTAGGGCAGTTGTATGCCGGTTGTATGAGATGTTGTATCCTTGTAGCTGTAATGTTGTGATATCATGTTGGAAATCCGGGGCATATGACATTGTCATATGTCGCGGTGGGACCGATATGGGCTTCGTCCCCGAATCTAGATGGAAACATCTAGATCTGGAACAGTACCGCATATCAAGCCTTACAACTTGATATCAGAGCCTTACCGACCGTAGGATACCTTTTCTGGCCTAAGTCGAGTCTAGACAAAAACTATTTTGTAGTTACTAAGTTAGTTATCGGAGAGTAGGAATCTTCTTCCTCCTTACCCATGCTCTGGTCAGGACAAGTGACATAAGTGTTTTATTCTCACCTTATCCCCTTCAAACTCTAGGATCTCGAGTAAGTGCAGTTTCGGAACCGTTACAATGACTTGCTTGCAGCGTATTGTCTCGATTCTGATCTTAGGTTGGGAATTCGTGTAGTACCTTTAGCTTCTCCGACTCCGAATAACATCTCGGTCGTCTGTTGAGTTCATTCCTCTTTCCTAGTATCCTCACGATTTGAGTGAGAATGCTTCCCTTGATCGCCTCTTTGGACTATTGTTCTTTCTCTTGATCTCCCAATGGTTCCGTTCTCCGACGTTGCCGTCTCTCTGCGGAAAGTTTTTCATCGGAAGTTCGTCGTCGACATGGAGCAGCGTCGTTGACTCTCTTTTCTCTCCCCTCCTCTCCCCCGGATCGTCCAAGATCTCGGGATGAGATCCCTTGTTGGAGGTGTTGCATTGTAACTCCCCGGGATTTTCACCCAAATTAAAAAAATTATTTGTTTCTTTATTTTTGATGATTGTTAGATTGTTTGTAGTATTTGCTTCGTCGGTTTATTAATCGGAGATTATATTTTCCCCTCATTATCGTGCCGGCATGCAATACCAAACCATTCCACCATGGAGCACGACCTTTTGCGACACCGGGTTTCACCCGATCACCGTCGCAAATCTCGGCACAAGACCAACCATCACCATCGGCACGAAAACCCCCATTTATATTTAAATGGGTTATTTTATCGGGCGGGTTTCGACGTTCTCGGTTCTGTGTGAAACGATGTAGACGACGTCAATTTAGTGCATCGAGGCGGTGGTTCGAATTTCATGCGATTCCAGCTTCGTTTAGCGGGTGATCAATCGGATGTGCCAGGCATAGTAGCCGGTATAATTCCACGGGAGTATTTGCAAAATGTCGCGCGTGCTTTTAGCTGACCTCCCAAAATTACCTCTTATCTGCCAAGTCTAGCCCACCCGAAAAACTAGACCCAAAACGGGCCATTTTATGGCCCAAAACCCCTCCTAAACACCCACCTGCTATATATAGCCGTGCTACCATACATAAAACAAGCAAAACCTAGCCCCTATTGCCTCAGATTTCATGCCACCCTCTCCCCCGCCACCACTTTCCACCACCAGCACCATCCCCCACCTAACCAGATTTGGAAACCAGCCTCCCCTGATCTGGACAATTGGATCGGTTGATCCGACGGCCCAGGGCCATCCATGTCACCTCCCATCCCCCGATAGAGCTCCCCCATGGAGGCTCCTCCACTCCTGAGCGCCAGCCGCCCCGCTCTGGCCTCCGGTGATCCGCCGGTGCCGCTTCCCTCTGCGGGTCCTCCCGGCGCCCCAGGTCAAGACCCCCTCACGCCCCTCTCCTTCTCTTCCCACCTTCTCGCACCTTCCCATCTCTTCTTCTTCTCCAGGAGGTGCCTCCCACCATGGAGGGCCGAACCGAATCTCCTGCCGCCGCCGGATCCGGCCACCGCGCCGCCCTGGTCCCGCCGCCGACCGGATCTAGCCGATGTTGACCCGTCCACATCCATCCCGTTCCCGTCCAACCCACGCTGGAGCATGGCTGCCGCCTCTAGCCTCCTATGCAGGAACGGGGAGGAGCACGATGTCCGCTCCCCTCGCTCGAACGCCAACGTGGGCCGCCCCCCAAAGCCACAGCCCAGAAACGGCGCGCTCCATCTCGGCCCAACCCAGCCGCCTGCAGCCGCGGCTATCCTTCGCCCATGAGCACACCCGCGCTAAACGACGCCATCACCGGCCCGGGCCTCGTCCCAGAGGTGAGGACCGCCCCTAATATTTTTTTCAGTGCGCTGATGGGCTAGACCCAGTACACATGCTACTTCTTAGCGCCATGGCCGCTTGTTAGCTAAATTTTTCTCACCCGTGTAAGCCCAAATCCCTTTTTTCGGCCCAATAGGCATTTAATTAATTTATGGATATTATTTATCGCCAGAACTAGTTATAATGTTGTGACGCGAATATCTTTTTGCTCGTAGCTCGGATTGCGACGGTCCCAACATCAAACTTGCTTAAAATCTCGTAGAATAATAAAATGTGCTCCTTTGCCATGTTAGCTTGTTAGCATGCTGTTTACCTGCTATTTACGTCGCATGCCACCGTACATATAATATGCCATAACTTTTTAACCGTTGCTCCGATAAAAATATTTCTTATATGTAACTTGACTAGAATTGCATGTAGAATATGTTTATTCTGTGCTTGCTTGCTGTTAATATACTAAAATATGATTTAAAGCAGAACAGTACAAAATTCAATAATTATTGTGGGGTCCATAATAGTTGACATATATAGGTTTTACCCACCATTTAAAATAACTAGATTAGATACTTTATTTATGCTTCACCTCTTGCCATGATTGTGTGATATGCCATGCTTGAGTGAGATTACATGTTAACAACCTTTGCTCATGTTGTGTAGCTAAACAACTTGAACCGTTCTAAATGTGCGGTATCATCGTGTGCGACCGATAATTCACGTAACCTGCTAGTAATCGCTCTCGACGGTTGATGCGATGTCTTAGTGCGTTGTCTCGTGTTGCTTTCTTGTTGATTCTTGCTTGTGATTGCTTCGTAGTAATATATGCTTGCTTGTCGATTGCTTTTCCAGTGTTTCCTTCTTGTGTGCTTCCACGGGTACTCTCGGAGATGATGCGAGTTTGCGATCGACTACACTTCGGCTTCGTCTTCTCATCAGGTAAGGGGGAGAATATATCATGCTTAAAACTTTCAGCTCACTTTTTCCTAGGTAGAGGATAGAACGATTTCTTGATCCTACCACCTCATATTTATGCCTCTCAAATAAACCCAAATAGCCATGTCCTCCACATCCCAGCAAACCTTTGTTTGGACATGTACCTTGCTTGCTTAACCACTTCTTAGTATGCATGCTTAGGATGCTATCAACTGTTGTCATGTTACTCCTTGGATTGGGCTATCACATTATTAGATTGTTGTGGATGATATGATTATTATAATGTTGACTATATTCGACGAAGGATGGAAAGTCTAGGCCATCCCGCCTCGATGCTTTGTTCCAGTCGAGTCACCTAGGATCCGAGTTTCGGGTATTGGTTCTAAGACTGAGCGTGCCTAACCGCGTGTGGGATTTTATCGGGTACCCTTTTCTTACCTACCTACATTCAAACATTTCTAGTGGTGGCCCAAGATGATTTACCATTTGCAAACCATGCATATATGTCTGTCGGGTCGCTGCTAGCAGACATTCTTTAAAACACCCTGGGCCGGCTGGGACATGGTTTCCTTGTTGGTCCACCCTTGGCCGGCGAGGGCCCGGCCCCATGTGAGGTTTCCCGGTAACCCAAACCCTGTTGAGACGGAAGAGCCCGATCCGAGAGTGCGGCCATCTTTTGGATTGGGAGTCGACTCTCCGGGGGCCACCCGGATTTGTTCGTTGTTAGCTAGAGGGACCTGTCATTTCGGATCTCTCGGAACTAAATCATAAAATGGTTGCCTGTGATGGGTAGAAACTGAGAGAGATGGGCGTGCGTGCGGAGGCTTGCAAGGGGCAGTTGGTACACCCATGCAGGGTTAAATATTTTCGAGAAGCGGTGTTGATAGGTCCCAAACATATCTATAATTTCCTCTTGCTCCATGCATGTTTTGTGTGATATTGCTATGATCTAGATACACTTTCATACACATTTGATCATATTTGGACTAACTTATTAACTCAGTGCACCCCAGTGCCAGTTCCTGTTTTCTGTTGTTTTTCTATTTCAGGTTTCCCCCATATTAAAAGTGCTCCAAAAATTGGGGAAAACCAGATAAAAAATCAGCACACTGGAAGCTTCCGGAAACACCTAGGTCGGGCCAGAGGGCCACCACCAGGGGCCGAGGCGCCCTGGTGGCGCGCCGTAGGGGCTGGCCGCGCCAGGGGGGCCTACACCTCTGGTGGCCCCCCTGGCTGCCCCCTTCGCCTATATATTCTCCGTGACGGGATTCTTCTGAGTACAAAACCTTTTTTCGTGATCTCGCCTCAGTTCTGCCGTCGCCACGCTTCCAAGATCGGGAGCGTCAGCAGACCTCTTCCCGACACCGTGCCGGAGGGAGGATTGACCTCCGGGAGCTTCTCCTCCAGCATGGACGCTTCCCGGATGATCCGTGAGTAGTCTACCTTGGACCATGGGTCCGTGATCTATAGCTATGTGATATTCTCCTCCCCTCTTTGTTCTTCATGGATTAGACCTTATGAGCTGCCCTACATGATCAAGGCACATATGTAATTCTTTCGGTTGTTGCTATGCATAGTTTGCTCGAATCTGATGGATTATGAGACTATGTTCATTTTGTGATAGAGTAATATATTTGATTCTTATATTTTATATTTTTGTTCCTAAGTAATTCTTGCATGTTCTCCGTTGCTGTTTATTGCTTTGGCCAAGTAGTAGGTAAAGACTCCAAGAGGGAACGTTATGCTTGATTGTGGGTTCATGCCCCCTGATGACACGCTTGAGTGACATAAACATGAGTCTAGGGGATGTGATGTTGCCACAAGGGGGCAAACAACGGTGCTTGTAACCGCGGTTGCAAGGATTGTTTACTTTATGCAAAGTTCTTTTAATGCAGTTGTTTATTGCTTTGGGATTACACTTTGGGTGGGGCTCACAACTTAATGCCAGCGAGATGTTCTGGATAGATATCTCAAGGTGGATAATTAGTAGTAGATGCAGTTGGATTTCGGTATACTTATTTTGGCGTACTTCCCATGCTTTTGAGCCTCTTCCTTTCTTTGTAGCATAGTTAGCATGGCGGTGCGTTTTTAGTCCTGTCAATTTCCCAGCTGTGATTTTTTTACCTCGCATAGCAGTTTTATCGTCTTTTGGGAGAGAGACATCACTAGTGAACATCACGGGACCCCGGTCCATATTCTCGTCACTGTTTACACGCTTAATTTATTTCCTTGTTTTACTTTCCAGTAGTTATCATTATCATTATCCCTTGCGTTTGATCCTTTGTAAGAAACAAGACCGGAGAGATTGACAACCTCTCTGAACTTCGTTGGGAGCAAAGTTATCTGTGTATGTGTGCAGGTCCACGTCAACCGCTAAATTACTAGCGCCGTTGTCACCTACTTTTCCGCTTTCGGAGTCCTACGGGACACAAACCCTATCCTCTACATAGCGGAAATTTGCTGCTATTCTAAATCTCACCTTCCACTTGGGGTAACCAACGAAGGGCGAGAAGCCATTATCATCTCTCGCACATCAAGAAAATTTCTGGTGCCGTTGCCGGGCACTCCAATCGTCAAGATAGGGGAGTTGCACACTATCTTTTACCTTTGCTTTTTAGTCTTTTCTGTTTATCTTTAAGTTTTTATCTTAGTGTCATTTATCGAAAATCAGAGAAAAATTGTCTGTCGCACTTGCTGCTAATATGGGTTCAACTGAACACACCAAGTTGTGTGACATCACTAGTCACAACAACAATGATTTTATCTGCACTCCTATTTCCACACTTTCCACTTCAACTACCTCTAATGAAATTAAACCTGCTTTGATAAACCTTGTTATGAGAGATCAATTCTCTGGTGCTGGAGATGATGCTGCTTGACACTTGAATAATTTGTTGAGCTATGTGATATGCAGAAGGTGATGTTGTTAAGCTTATGCTTTTTCCTTTCTCTTTGAAGGAAGGGGCAAAAATCTGGTTTTAATCCTTGCCTAGGAATAACATAGATTCCTGGGATAAGTGCAAAGATGCTTTTATTGGGAAGTACTACCTACCTGCTAAAATTATCCAATTGAGGAATAACATTATGAATTTTAAGAAATTGGATAATGAACACGTTTCCCAAGCTTGGGAACGAATGAAATCTCTTGTTAAGAAATGCCCTACACATGGTTTGACAACTTAGATGGTTATCGAGACTTTTTATGCAGGCTTGAACTTTACCTCGCGGAACCTGTTAGATTCGGCCATGGGAGGAACCTTTATGTCAAAAACACTTGGTGCTGCCACAAAACTCCTAGATGAGATGATGACCAATTATTCCCAATGGCACACCAAACGAGCTCCAACAGGTAGGAAGGTAAACTCTATCGAGGAGATTTCCTCCCTCAATGAAAAAGTTTACTTAATTATGTCTCTACTTACCAAGCAACCCTCTATTGATCCTCATGATGTCCCTTTAAATCATTGGTTGCTCAGGAACAAGTTGATGTGAACTTTATCTCTAGGAACAACTTCAACAATAATGCTTATAGGGGTAATTTTGCTAGCAATCCTAGATCGTTTCCATCCTAGAAACAAGAACGCCACTTCTGAATTAGAAAGCATTCTTAGAGACTTTATCACTACCCAAAAAGTCTTCAACAAGAGTGTAGAAGAGAAATTAGATAAATTAGATAATCTCTCTTTGAAGGTAGATAGCTTAGCCCTTGATGTTGAGATGCTTAAAATTAGAACCTCTCCCCTAGAGGAAAGGAAGGTCACTCCTATTAATTCTATCCAATTGCAAATTAAAGAAAATATTAGGATGATGGCTAAACTTAAAGAAAGATGTGCTAGAGAAAAAGAGGAAGATAGAATTAAGAGCCTTCCTACACACCACACTGTTGCTACTATCCAAATTATGGAGGACACCCCAACTATTAGCACCCAACACACTCCTAGTCCCATTGGACCTATTAATGGTGATGCTACTACCTCAACCATAGAAGAAGAAACTCCTATGAACATAGATGGTTTCAAACAAGTGAGCCTAGATGACACCACTACAACCTTTGATAGTAGTGACATTGATTTTGATAGTTTCACCCTCTCATAAGTTATTAGCTTGCTGCACAAAATGTCTAGAGACCCCCACAGTATCACACTAAATATTGCCTTCACGGAGCATATCACTATTGCTCTCATCAAAGCTAGGGCGGAGAAGCTTAGAATAGAAGCCTCCATACCTAGGAAGCTAGAAGATTGTTCGGATCTTATGATAAAAAATAAATTGAATAACTTGTCTTGCTATGCTTTATGTGATATTGGAGCTAGTACCTCCGTTATGCCCAAAAGAATGTATGATATGTTTGAATTGAAGCCTTTTGATCCTTATTATTTTGGTGTACGTCTCGTCGATTCTTCCGTAAAGAAACCTTTGGGGAAGATCGATGATGTTCTTATCATTGTCAATGAAAATTATGTTCCCGTTGATTTCACTATTATGGATATAGAGTGTGATCCTTTATGTCCAATTATTTTGGGACGTCCTTTTCTTTGCACCGTTGGTGCTGTTATTGACATGAAAGAGGGGAATATAAATTTTCAATTCCCTCTCAAAAATGGAATGGAACACTTCCCTATAAAGAAGATTAAGTTACCATTTGGGTCCGTCACATGGGCTAGCTATTCTCTCTCTCTCTCTTGATAAAACTTGATCTTTTTTCTTTATACCTAGCTTAAAGGCGTAACTGAAAGCGCTTGTTGGGAGGCAACCCAAGATGTTTTTATTTCTTTTTTTAGTGTTCTTGATGATTGTTACTACTATAGCAACATCATTGTATCTTTATTTTCAAGCTTTGTGCCAAGTTTAGCCTTCGATTGCAAGAAAGTTCAAAAGTTGTGACATGCTGTCCAGAAAACAGATTCTGTACTTGGACGAAAAAATTAGCCTAAAATCACCAAATCATCTTTTTGATCTGAATTGTTTTGACAGCGTGCTCCATCCAATTGTCTTTCGAGCGTATGTTCTAAGTTTTTTTATTTGAGTTGCAGAAGTGCCCCGAAAAAATTATTTACTACCTGTTGTTTTGTTTTTCACAGATTCTGCCACGTTTTGCCTTTCCTCACTTTTGCAAACCTTAAGCTTTCTTTTTCTTTGCAAAAACATATTGGCAATCTTGAGAAATAGTAGCTCTTCAAGAATATCAATATTTCCAGTGGAGAAAATTATTTTATTTAGGGTACTAACCTCTCTAATCAGCTTATGATGAGTTGTGTATGAAGGGAGTTTTCAAGTGTGCGAGGGAAGATGACGGAAGAAGATCCGGGAGTGTCAAACGCTCAAGCTTGGGGATGCCCCCCATGCATCCCCAAGAAATATTCAAGGAGACTCAAGCGTCTAAGCTTGGGGATACTCCCCAAGCATCCCCTTCTCTATCGACATTCATCAGTTCGTCCTCCGTCTCACTATATTTTTATCACTTCATGTGTTATGTGCTATCCTTGGAGCATCTCTCTCTTAGGTTTCCTTTTTAGTTTTCTGTAGCTTTGCTTTCTGTTCATAACAATTTAGAACCCAGCTCACTTTGAGTGGGAGAGAAACACATTCCACTTCAAACTGGAACACATCATAGGATTTTCATGCTTATCTTTCTTCTGTTGTGTGTTCTTTATATTTTCATAGCTACTGCCATGTTTAGCTCTTAGTTTTCATGTTTGTCTTTTTCAAGAGCTTTAGCTTTTGTTTAGTTTGTTGCTGGAACTCTCTTTAGTTTTCATGTTTATCTTGTCAAGAGAGTTGGTTGTTGCACTGAGTTGTGTCTTGTCTTGAAGTAGGTAATTGAGGTTGCTATTCAATTGTAGTAGTAACTTGCAATAGTTTTGAGGTATTGTTGTGAGTAATGTTTGAACTTTTGGTGTCAAGAGCTCTAGCCTATTAGTGATAGTGGTCGTATTTTGGGCAATCCGTGCTTATTTTCAAAACCTACAAAAACTAGCTGAGAACTCTAACTACTAGATGGATCACTAATCTTTGGAGGGATCAAATATTAGAGTACACTCACGTACCATGAGTCGAGGATGCGCAAGGATAACCAAACCCCCATACGCTCCTACTAGGGGTACTTGTCTCTTTGTGAAACTCATTATTAGATTGAGAGTTACTGATAATAAGTGCATGAGTTCTTCGGACTAATGTAAGTATTGAAAGTTGACACTTCCACCTCCTCATATTTGCTAGCCTCTTCGGTATCGTGCATTGCCCTCTTCTCATTCCGAGAGTTGGCGTCCACCTCGCCGGTGCATCCAAACCCTTGGCATGATACGCTCTGTCATCATAAACCTTCCTATATCTTTCCTCAAAACATCCACCATACCTACCTATAAGGGCATTTACACAACCTTTCCGAGATATATTGTCATGCAACATCCACCTTCTCATGACTTGATCTTCCTGTCATACATGTTCCTGCTACACTGGAAGAGGCATACATTTGCATACATCATTGTAACATCCCAAAATTTTCTAAATTTTGGAATGTTAATAAATAAATTTTAATGGTGATTGTTTGCTTGATATGTTTGATTTTCAGTAGGATTTAAAACTTTTGTAGTTTATATGAATATTAAAATGAGAGGGAATAAAAGGATTTTCCCTAATGTTCGTGGTGTTTTGGAATTTTATATTTAAAACAAATCCAATAAATTAAAAATGAGAGAAGGTAATATGACTCCTTCATTATAAAAGAAAATTGGAAATGTTTCAATATGATTTTATTTTAATTGGAGTCATTTAAATAATTATTTTATTAAAAAATAATAATAAATTGAGAGAAGATAATATGACTTCTTCAGAAAAATGGAGTGGAAATTATTTTAATAATTATTTGAGGTTTTTGTTGATTTTTAAAATATTTTATAACTGAATAAAGCCATTGGAATTTTTTTTATTAATTTGGAAAATATGTTCATTGCATAATTTTCTTTAGATATTTGATGAATTTAGGAATTTATTTCATATTTTTCTGATGTGTATTTATTTTTGTAAAATTGTTTGAAGTTTCGGATTTAGAAAAAAAATGTAGCCCATTCGGCCCAGTAGCCTTTTCCGCCCACGAGCGAAATTTGAGCCCGAGTAGGTATAGTTTTTTTTCTTTTCTTTTTCTTCTCTTTATAAAATTATTTTTTAGAAACTCCTTTTCTTTTTTTTAAAACCCTAAAAACGCCCCCGCGGGCCCCGCTTCGCCGAAAATCGCCAACCGCCGCCGGACCTTTGCCGTCGTCCGCCTCCAGCCGGCCATCGCCGGAGCCGCCGCGACACCGCGTCGCGCGCCTTCCCCGTACGTCGCGGACCACCGGTCGCCCGCGCCTCCCCGACCGGACTGTGCTGCCACCCGCGCCGGTGACAGCCGCTCGCCGGAAAACCGGCGCCTCACCGAGCGCCACCCGAAGCCACGCCGGTGCCCGACCCCGAGCGCCGTTCGCGCCACACCGACGCGTCGCGCCGCCGCCTGACACCGCCGCCGTCATCGCCGGGGCTGGCCAGAGTTCGCCGGAGCAAGCCGCCGCTGCCACCAACCGCCTCTAGGGACCCGATCGCGTTTTTTGAAAAATATTTATTCGTGAGTTAGTCCTTTTGGCAGAAAAGACCGCGGATCCCGTCTTCGCAATATCTCCTAAACTGTGCGTCGGAATCAGGTAAAACTTTTTCTTAGGCACTCGTCTTGTTCTGTAGTTTAGCATGGAGTCAATTTTGCACACCTTTGCACAATTGTGAATTTGAACTTATTTAAATTCAAATTCAAACTGCTAGAGGCCATATCTTTTATACCGGTGATTCAATTCAATTGATTCTTTTTGCGTTGGATCACTCGTGTCATGTACTTTATGTCCACATCATTTATACACCACCTTCAAATACTTTTGTTCTTTTTGAATTTAAATTAAATTCAAACTTCAACCTGCTATAACTCGTGTTGTAGTGCTCTGTCGCACGTGATTCTTTTTGCATATTGGATCATATGAGACATCCTATCGGCAATACCTACACAACTTTTCATATTGCCACTATATGTGTCTTTAGTTCTTAGTATCTTTAGTCATAATCTTTTGTAGTAAAAATTCTTTATCCATTGACTCTCTCGAGTTCACCTCCCACCTGTCACTTTCGAGCACTTCGACACTGGTGCCGTGTCAAACCTTTTTGTTTTTGTTTTGTTGCTAAAACCTTTGTGTTTGATTTGTTAATCTTTTGGTTCCTTTGTGCGTGATTGCTTATAAGGTATCTTTACTTTACGATAGATTGCTCGGGGTGTGACGAGTAGAGTTATCTGGATCGTGAGAGCGAAGAACTTCATCGAATGTACATGGCAAGTCATACTTTGACCATTTCACAACCTATATTTTTACTTATGCATGTAGCAAATATCACCCTATGCATGTGTAGGAAGTTTTATATTATTATTGCTGCAAACCTGGTAGGGTAGCCATATGATCTTATCCTGTTTGCTTAGACAACCTTGCACGTGTTTGTTATATATTGCTATGCTTGTAGACGGGGATTGGTTTGAGATTTCGTTGAGCGGTGTAAGGATTTTAATGACTTGACTAGCAAACCTTAAATATAATACACATATGGACGGGAAGGGAGTGCTTCCTGGGGGCTCGTACCTTATCTAAGGCGAGAACAGGTTGTACCCCTAATGGTTGTGAATGGTTTGGAGGGAAGGAATCGTGGGGTCGTGCACCTTATGTAAAGCAATGCACCCATGAGAGTGCACCCTAAGTGGGCGCCGGACCTTCGCCTCCGTCCGCCTCCCGCCGGCCATCGCCAGAGCCGCCGTGACACCGCGTCGCGCACCTTCCCTGGACGTCGCGGACCACCGGCCGGCCGCGCCTCCCCGACTGGATTGCGTCGCCACCCGCACCGGCGACAGCCGCCGCCGACCGCCCCACGGCCTCTGCCGCCTGGCCGCTCCCCGGAGAACCGGCGCCTCACTGAGCGCCACCCGAAGCCACGCCGGCGCCCGACCCCGAGCGCCGCTCCAGCCACAACGACGCGTCGCGCCGCCGCCTGCGCCTCCCTGCGCAGCCGGACACCGCCGCCGTCATCGCCGGGGCTGGCCGGAGTTCGCCGGAGCAAGCCGCCGCTGCCACCAACCGCCTCCAGGGACCCGATCGCATTTTTTGAAAAATATTTATTCGCGAGTTAGTCCTTTTGGCAGAAAAGACCCCAGATCCCGTCTTCGCAATATCTCCTAAACCGTGTGTCGGAATCAGGTGAAACTTTTTCCTACGCACTCGTCTTGTTCTGTAGTTTAGCATGTAGTAAACTTTGCACACATTTGCACAATTGTGAATTTGAATTTAAATTAAATTCAAATTCAAACTGCTAGAGGCCATATCTTTTATACCGGTGATTCAATTCAATTTATTATTTTTGCGTTGGATCATTCGTGGCATGTACTTTATGTCCACATCATTTATACACCACCTTCAAATACTTTTTTCTTCTGTTTGAATTTAAATTCAATTCAAACTTCAACCTGCTATAACTCGTGTTGTAGTGCTTTGTCGCACGTGATTCTTTTTGCATATTGGATCATATGAGACATCCTATCGGCAATACCTACACACCTTTTCATATTGCCATGATATGTGTCTTTAGTTCTTAGTAACTTTAGTCATAATATTTTGTAGTAAAAATTCTTTATCCGTTGACTCTCTCGAGTTCACCTCCCACCTGTCACTTTCGAGCACTTCGACACTTGTTCCGTGTCAAGCCTTTTTGTTTTAGTTTTGTTGCTAAAACCTTTCTATTTTATTTGTTAATCTTTTGGTTCATTTGTGCGTGATTTCTTATGTGGTATCGTTACTTTACGATAGATTGCTCGGGGTGTGACGAGTAGAGTTATCTGGATCGTGAGAGCAAAGAACTTCATCGAATGTACAAGGCAAGTCATACTTTGACCATTTCACAACCTATATTTTTACTTATGCATGTAGCAAATATCACCCTATGCATGTGTAGGAAGTTTTATATTATTATTGCTGCAAACCTGGTAGGGTAGCCATATGATCTTATCCTGTTTGCTTAGACAACCTAGCACGTGTTTGTTATATATTGCTATGCTTGTAGACGGGTATTGGTTTGAGATTTCGTTGAGCGGTGTAAGGATTTTAATGACTTGACTAGCAAACCTTAAATAGAATACACATATGGACGAGAAGGGAGTGCTTCCTGGGGGCTCGTACCTTATCTAAGGCGAGACCAGGTTGTACCCCTAATGGTTGTGAATGGTTTGGAGGGAAGACATCGTGGGGTCGTGCACCTTATCTAAAGCAATGCGCCCATGAGAGTGCACCCTAAGTGGGCGCCGTCCAAGCTCAAAAAGATCGGACAGACTTAGTGGCTATTAGCTTCCATGTACAACCACTGGCTATATGGGCTCTGGCTTAGTTGAGTACGTTATGGGGAGCCTGGCCCTGGTAGCTAGCAGATGTAGATATGATAGGTGTACCGGCTACCAAAGGGTGGAGGTGACCTCTTCTGAAAGACTTTGTCTCAATCTTCGGGTTGAGTCCAGTGGGGAAAGTGTACAAACCTCTGCAGAGCGTAAAAACTGATCATGATTAGCCGTGTCCCCGGTTATGGACAACTTTGAGCAACTAGGCATTACTGTTGTTGGATGGTCTTGACAGATGAAACACTTTAATAAAACTTGAGTGGGCAAGATTTAATAAAGGGTGTGGATTGGAACTGGTGTGCCCAGTTCAATCTTAAGTAGTAAGTTAAACTAAAATTTTACTAGGTAGATTGGGAAAAATCAGCTTTCTGCAAAACAAGACCTTAAGCCTTCCTTTGATTTACCTTGCATGTAGATGTAGGTCTGTTATATCCTTTGTCGTCTGACTTGCCGTACAAATCAGATGTACTGACCCGTTGTCGGGCTGTAACCTTCGGTGTTGCAGGATTGTATACGACGAGTAAGTGATGCGTTGTAGGGTTACGATGTCTATACTCAACTGTGCCGGTGGAGTTGATGGACGCCACGAAGCTTTTATTGTTTTTCCGCTGTATTCTATTTGTAAGCTAGCCTTGAGCTATGCAGGTATGATTTATTGTAATACTGGATCTTCGATGTAATATATATGACATGTGATTTATTGTAATTCTGGATCTTCGATGTAATATTACATCATGTACTGTGTGTGCTAGCTATTGATCCAGGGACTAGCACAGAATGCATAGAGACTTGGATTCTTAGCGAATCGGGTCGTTACAGATGGTATTAGAGCCCATGTTGACTGTAGGTCGTGACCCTAGAAAATGGATAAGAAAAGCCATAGGAACAAAAATATTTTATCATTCTTTGGTTACTTACTCTCTCCACTAGTATCTCTTATCTATTATTCATTTTCCAAACTCCTTGTCTTGTTTTAATGTAAATACCCCCTCCGAGTTGCTTATGCTCTTGAAGACATGACTCTTGGGAAGTAACTCATCAACATCATGGATCAATTGAAGTTACCATTACCAGAAGGAATATCCTATGGGTTTCAATAAGTTTTGACACAAATGATCTTTAAGATCAGCTTAACTGAGAAGGAAGAAGTTTAGATGCAGACCACCACTTTTATATGGAGCTAGATAAACGAATTGCGTGTAGTATGATGAGATCATATGTCTTGCACATATGACCTTACTCTAGGTGTTTTTTTGTGTGGTGTGACTTTTGTGACTGTATTGATTGATGTTATTTGATGTTGTTTTCATGTAGGTGTTTTGCCTTTATTCTTGTTTGTGTGCTTATGCTTGGTGCTACCTTTAGATTGGTTTATTCTCTGTATCCTAGTAGCCCCTAACCCTTGTCGTTTGGGCTCAATAGATGGAGTATGTAGTAGGAATCGCTTTTTCTGGGGCGATGCCTAGACTGAAGGTGGAGCAATGGATTCATAATATGGAGGAGCACATGGAGAATAACAAGGTTGGAAGTGAGGACATGGTCCACTATGTTGTCAAGTACTTTGTAGAAGAGGCTGCTACTTGGTGGACAATGCACCAGCCGATTAACGAATCAAGAAAGAAGATTACTTGGAAGGAATTTACAAATATTTTGTTGGGATCTCGCCTCGTCACCCCGATACAAAGGAAGGTAACCCGTAAGAGGCCTCGTGCCTGCAAAATTTGCGGGGAGGTAGGACACTCCTATGAAGTACACCAAGATGGATGTCCCTATTGTGAGGAAATGCACAGGGGTGAAGAATGTCCCATTGCACAAGTCACATGTTTCGTGTGTGAAGGAAATAATCATTACCCCGCTCAGTGTCAATTTTTCATCATGACACAACAATTATCTCAGCATCAAAAGGGAGGAATGGAGAAAATTATCCAGGAATTCAGGGAAGCACCCGTGAAGAAGAAAAAGAAGGACCTTAGACAAATTGAGTATTATCGGTGCAGGAACATGGGACACTACAACAACATGTGTCCAGGATTGAAGAGAAAGAAGAAGACGTGAACATGGGAGCAAAGACGTCGACATATTGAAGCTTATGTTTTGCAATTGGAGAATAGAATATTCGTAGGTGTCCACTAAGTGTACGGTGGTACCTGTTAATGTTAGTTGGAGATGTGTATAGATGCATGTTTTGCTGTTGATTAACTAGGTGTCTTATGTCATGATTTTTTTTGTTAAGTTTTGTCTTGTGCCCTGTGGCCCTGATATGTATTTGATTGAAGTTGTGTGTTGTCCTTTGTGTTTCTTCTATGAGAGTAGATTAAGTTTACGATACCATAGACCCTCATCTATTTAGTATGCTTCAAGACTAAAGGAGGCGCAACCACAAGAAGAATGAGTTCACAAGTGACTCGACGATACGAAGATTTCTTCGACAATGCAAAACTGAAGCTACCGTCATTGAAGACTTGAAGACCTGGAGATTTAAAGTTTCTATCGTTAGATCATTTTGTGAGCTGTCGTTTCTTTTGTTTACCGACAGCTACACATCAAAACTTATGTTTTCAAAACTAGTGTGGTAGTTGTATGGGTAGCTCTCTCTACATCCTATTCCCCCTCAACTCAATTCCTACACTGAAGATGTTACTACAATGGCTGCTAATGTCAAGGCTGGAATAAAGATGGATGCAACCGGTGCTGAGTTCAAGGATAACCCGTGTGCCAAGATCTTACAACAAGCAAGCACAATCTTGCTGAAGGAAGAACCCTGGAGGAAGATGTAGTTCACTAGTACACGTTTTGTAGTAGTTTGCGTAAACCTGAGTGTTGTGAAGAAACGATAGATGTTTGTTTGGCTTGCAGAACCAATGGATTTATCTGAACCCAGTTCATGAACAAGAGGAACTTTCTGCAATGCTTTTGAGGATGACCGAGTGTTAGATTGCGATATTCGCTAAACCATATACAAGTTAATGATTTGGGTGTGGAATGGATTGGCCCCCATGACGACTACCCTTATTATTCGCTCTTTCCATGCGGGATAGTAAATCTTGAGTGACTTACCTACAACAAAGAGACGACGATGTTAAATCCGAACCATAGAATGGTATGATGTTTGACCCCTATATAAGATTATAGTTAATAATAGTAAATTATACGGTGAGTATGGACCAAGACCATTTCCTGCAGGTATCCCGTAAAAGTATTCTTGATGACCACCATGAGGGAATCGATAGTTGCTTAGTATGGGCGCCTGACTGTCAGCCATTAAGGTTCAGTATACGGAAGACTCCCCTTTTGCTAAGGATTCAAGATCTCCAAGGAGTACGAGGAATGTACGAAGGATGTCATCGATGGATTAAGATTTTGAAGACTACGTCGCATTCCTTTTAAGGGTGGTAGCACCCTGGACCATCAGTGGATCGGTGGACTGTCATGAAGACGCAAACCCTAACCTTTCTTTCTAGCCTTTTCGAATCTCGAGGACGAGATTCCTTTTAAGGGCGGTAGTCTGTAACATCCCAAAATTTTCTAAATTTTGGAATGTTAATAAATAAATTTTAATGGTGATTGTTTGCTTGATATGTTTGATTTTCAGTAGGATTTAAAACTTTTGTAGTTTAAATGAATATTAAAATGAGAGGGAATAAAAGGACTTTCCCTAATGTTTGTTGATTGGTGTTTTGGAATTTTATATTTAAAACAAATCCAATAAATTAAAAATGAGAGAAGGTAAATGACTCCATTATAAAAGATAGTTGGAAATGTTTTAATATGATTTTATTTTAATTGGAGTCATTTAAATAATTTTTTATTCAAAAATAATAATAAATTGAGAAAAGATAATATGACTTCTTCAGAAAAATGGAGTGGAAATTATTTAAAAAATTATTTGAGGGTTTTTATTTTTAATTTTTTTTTAACTGAATAAAGTCATTGGAAAAAAATATTTTTATTTATTAATTTGGAAAATATGTTCATTGCATAATTTTCTTTAGATTATTTGATGAATTTAGGAATTTATTTCATATTTTTTTGATGTGTATTTATTTTTGTAAAATTGTTTGAAGTTTCGGATTTAGAAAAAAAAATGTAGCCCAGCCGGCCCAGTTGCCTTTTCCGCCCATGAGCGAAATTTGAGCCCGAGTCGGTTTAGTCTTTTTTCTTTTCTTTTTCTTCTCTTTATAAAAGGATTTTTTAGAAACTCCTTTTTTTTAAACCCTAAAAACGCCCCGCGGGCCTCGCTTCGCCGGAAATCACCAACCGCCGCCGGACCTTCGCCGCCGTCCGCCTCCCGCCGGCCATCGCCAGAGCCGCCGTGACACCGCGTCGCGCGCCTTCCCCGGAGCCGCGGACCACCGGCCGGCCGCGCCTCCCCGACCGGACTGCGTCGCCACCCGCACCGGCGACAGCCGCCGCCGGCCGCCCCACGGCCTCTGCCGCCTGGCCGCTCCCCGGAGAACCGGCGGCTCACTGAGCGCCACCCGAAGCCACGCCGGCGCCCGACCCCGAGCGCCGCTCGCGCCACACCGACGCGCCGCGTCGCCGCCTGCGCCGCCGGACACCGCCGCCGTCATCGCCGGGGCTGGCCGGAGTTCGCCGGAGCAAGCCGCCGCTGCCACCAACCGCCTCCAGGGACCCGATCACATTTTTTGAAAAATATTTATTCGCGAGTTAGTCCTTTTGGCAGAAAAGACCCCGGACCCCGTCTCCGCAATATCTCCTAAACCGTGTGTCGGAATCAGGTGAAACTTTTTCCTACGCACTCGTCTTGTTCTGTAGTTTAGCATGTAGTAAACTTTGCACACATTTGCACAATTGTGAATTTGAATTTAAATTAAATACAAATTCAAACTGCTAGAGGCCATATCTTTTATACCGGTGATTCAATTCAATTTATTATTTTTGCGTTGGATCACTCGTGTCATGTACTTTATGTCCACATCATTTATACACCACCTTCAAATACTTTTTTCTTCTGTTTGAATTTAAATTCAATTCAAACTTCAACCTGCTATAACTCGTGTTGTAGTGCTCTGTCGCACATGATTCGTTTTGCATATTGGATCATATGAGACATCCTATCGGCAATACCTACACACCTTTTCATATTGCCATGATATGTGTCTTTAGTTCTTAGTATCTTTAGTCATAATATTTTGTAGTAAAAATTCTTTATCCGTTGACTCTCTCGAGCTCACCTCCCACCTGTCACTTTCGAGCACTTTGACACTGGTGCCGTGTCAAGCCTTTTTGTTTTAGTTTTGTTGCTAAAACCTTTCTTTTTTATTTGTTAATCTTTTGGTTCCTTTGTGCGTGATTTCTTATGTGGTATCGTTACTTTATGATAGATTGCTCGGGGTGTGACGAGTAGAGTTATCTGGATCGTGAGAGCAAAGAACTTCATCGAATGTACAAGGCAAGTCATACTTTGACCATTTCACAACCTATATTTTTACTTATGCATGTAGCAAATATCACCCTATGCATGTGTAGGAAGTTTTATATTATTATTGCTGCAAACCTGGTAGGGTAGCCATATGATCTTATCCTGTTTGCTTAGACAACCTAGCATGTGTTTGTTATATATTGCTATGCTTGTAGACGGGGATTGGTTTGAGATTTCGTTGAGCGGTGTAAGGATTTTAATGACTTGACTAGAAAACCTTAAATATAATACACATATGGACGGGAAGGGAGTGCTTCCTGGGGGCTCGTACCTTATCTAAGGCGAGACCAGGTTGTACCCCTAATGGTTGTGAATGGTTTGGAGGGAAGGCATCATGGGGTCATGCACCTTATCTAAGGCAATGCGCCCATGAGAGTGCACCCTAAGTGGGCGCCGTCCAGGCTCAAAAAGATCAGACAGACTTAGTGACTAGTAGCTTCCATGTACGACCACTGGCTATATGGGCTCTGGCTTAGTTGAGTACGTTGTGGGGAGCCTGGCCCTGGTAGCTAGCAGATGTAGATATGATAGGTGTACCGGCTACCAAAGGGTGGAGGTGACCTCTTCTGAAAGACTTTGTCTCAATCTTCGGGTTGAGTCCAGTGGGGAAAGTGTAGAAACCTCTGCAGAGCGTACAAACTGATCATGATTAGCCGTGTCCCCGGTTATGGACAACTTTGAGCAACTAGGCATTACTGTTGTTGGATGGTCTTGACAGATGGAACACTTTAATAAAACTTGAGTGGGCAAGATTTAATAAAGGGTGTGGATTGGAACTGGTGTGCCCAGTTCAATCTTAAGTAGTAAGTTAAACTAAAATTTTACTAGGTAGATTGGGAAAAATCATCTTTCTGCAAAACAAAACCTTAAGCCTTCCTTTGATTTACCTTGCATGTAGATGTAGGTATGTTATACCCTTTGTCGTCTGACTTGCTGTACAAATTAGGTGTACTGACCCGTTGTCGGGCTGTAACCTTCGGTGTTGCAGGATTGTATACGATGAGTAAGTGATGCGTTATAGGGTTACGATGTCTATACTCAACTGTGCCGGTGGAGTTGATGGACGCCACGAAGATTTTATTGTTTTCCGTTGTATTCTATTTGTAAGCTAGCCTTGAGCTATGCAGGTATGATTTATTGTAGTACTGGATCTTTGATGTAATATATATGATATGTGGTTTATTCTTGATATTACATCATGTACTGTGTGTGCTAGCTATTGATCCAGGGACTAGCACAAAATGCATAGAGACTTGGATTCTTAGTGAATCGGGTCGTTACAATCATGATAGCTACATCTTCTTTATGTTGAGTACCTTCTAAAGTGTGAAGATCTTCTTTACCTTCTTGTAAAATAGAGTGTTGCCCTTAAGTCAGGAAAAGATCCCAAAGTGGACAAAATTAAAAGGTCCCAAAGAGGACCAATGAGAGTTAAATAGAAAGAGCCATTGAGGCCACCACAAAATACAAAAAAATATAAAAAAGAGAAAAATAAATAAAAAAAAGAGAAAGAGGCAACACTACTATTCCTTTTGAAAGATCCACACTCGTAATCCCTCTATATCTTGTGCTCCATAAAGATGATCATATATGCATATAGCTATGTGGGGACCCTTCACACTATAGAACTTGGCTTGTATATTCCAATGATGAGCCTCCTCAAACGATCTCTAGGTCTTCTTGAGCGATCAAGTGGGATGCACCCCCACTAGTTCCATTGGAGAGCTTTTCTTAGCTCATATGTGCATTCGTTGCATGGTAATCCCTACTCCTCACATCATATCTATCATTTGGCCTTCTCTCGCCTATGATTGTCCTTATTGATGTGAGCCTTTCACACCCTTTTTGTCTTCCTCCTCCACCATATCTCTCTCTTTGCCATCCTAAGTGTCAACTCTCGTGCTTACGCTCATCCATTGCATGAGTGCTCAAAATATTGAAAATTAGTGGATCAAATTGACTTGTACCTCGCTAGTGGTCTGGGAACGAGTCAAGATAAGATTCCAAAGAAGACCAAGTGTGAAACTTTAGTAGATTGAGTTCTCAACAAATACTATTTTTTCACGTATTCCCATCTCCCCCTTCTTGCACGCAAACACCATCTAGAGACATTGGAGTCACGGACAACGAGAGCTCTTTCACCTTTATGTTCTTATGTTGCTTGTTTCAATGCTAATATAGACTCTTGCCTGTTATGACTTGAATTGAATTACATACCTTGATTGCTTTACTTTCAAAGTTCTTATATGGTTATTAGCATGTCACCACATAAATTATGCGTGTTATTATTTACCTACTCGAGGACGAGCAAGAATTAAGCTTGGGGATGTTGATACGTCCCAAACGTATCTATAATTTATGCTTGCTCCATGCATGTTTTTTGTGATATTGCTATGATCTAGATACACTTTCATACACTTTTGATCATATTTGGACTAACTTATTAACTCAGTGCACCCCAGTGCCAGTTCCTGTTTTCTGCTGTTTTTCTATTTCAGGTTTCCCCCATATTAAAAGTGCTTTCAAAATTCGGGAAAATCAGATAAAAAATCGGCGCAACGGAAGCTTCCGGAACCACCTAGGTGGGGCCAAAGGGCCACAACCAGGGGTCCAGGCGCCATGGTGGCGCGCCCTAGGGTCTGGCCACGCCAGGGGGCGGCTATACCCCTGATGGCCCCCTTCTCCTATATATTCTCTGTGGCGGGATTCTTCCGAGGACAAAACCCTTTTTCGCGATCTCGCCTCTGTTCTGCCGCCGCCGAGCTTCCAAGATCGGGAGCGCCTGCAGACTTCTTCCCGGCACCCTTCCATAGGGAGTATTGACCTCTGGGAGCTTCTCCTCCACCATGGACGCTTCCTGGATGATCGTTGAGTAGTCTACCTTGGACCATGGGTTCGTGATCAGTAGCTATGTGATGGTCTCCACCCCTCTTTGTTCTTCATGGATTAGACCTTCCAAGAGGGAACGTTATGCTCGATTGCGGGTTCATGCCCCATGATGACACGCTTGAGTGACAAAAACATGAGTCTAGGGTATGTGTTGTTGCCACAAGGGGGAAAACAACGGTGCTTGTAACCGCGGTTGCAAAGATTGTTTACTTTACGCAAAGTTCTTTTAATGCAGTTGTCTGTTGCTTTGGGTTTACACTTTGGGTGGGGCTCGCAACTTAATGCCAGCGAGATGTTCTGGATAGAAATCTCAAGGTGGATGATTAGTAGTAGATGCAGTTGGATTTTGGTCTACTTATTTTGGCGTAATAACCATGCTTTAGAGCCTCTTCCTTTCTTTGTAGCATAGTTAGCATTGCGATGCGTTTTTAATCCTGTCAATTGCCCATCTGTGATTTGTTTAACACGCATAGCAGTTTTACCGTCTTTTGGGAGATAGACATGACTAGTGAACATCACGGGACCCCGGTCCATATTCTCATCACTGTTTACACGCTCAATTTATTTCCTTCTTTTACTTTCCATTAGTTATCATTATCATTATCCCTTGCACGTTATCCTTTGTAAACAACAAGACCGGAGAGATTGACAACCTCTTTGAACTTCGTTGGGAGCAAAGTTTATTTGTATATGTGTGCAGGTCCACGTCAACCGCTAAATTACTAGCGCCGTGTCACCTACTTTGCCGCTTTCGGAGTCCAACGGGAGACAACCCTGTCCTCTACATAGGGGAAATTTGCTGCTATTCTACATCTCACCTTACACTTGGGGTAACCAACGAAGGGCGAGAAGCCATTATCATTTCTCGCACATCACGTGTCCACGGTTATGGATGACTTGAGACCTACTCCTTGTTCATAGACAATAACAACTGAGATAATCTTAATAACTTGATCAACATGTGTGTGCCTTGACTGCTTCATCTTCATCGGGTGATGAACGGGAGGGCAAGGATATGATATGTGTTATGTTTGCATAAGTAGCTGATAGCAAGAATTTTTGGAGGCGATTCCTCATCGAATGCTTGGTTCTCATCTTACTGCAAATAGATCGTTAGCCACTTATATAATGCTAGTGCGACTGCAACCTTACCACTACCCCATCTTACCGTGAGAAGTTAGTTACAAGACTTGTTGACATAGCACACCCATTTCATCTCTCTTTTACGCACGTTATGCAAACGATCTTGGACTACAGAGGAGCTCGACGACCCTTCTTCTGGATGCCTTCGCGGAGACTCGACGATGACTAGTTAGGAGGATCCCGACGGAGAGCCTGAACCAGTGTGGACGTGGGAACGGTGTGTTTTACCTTTTCCAGTAGGCATTTGATTGTAGTCTGTACTCAGACATGTAACTTCCGGTGATGTATTGTATTAAGGCAGTTGTATGCCGATTGTATGAGATGTTTTATCCTTGGAGGTGTAATGTGGTGATATCATGTTGGAAATCCGGGGCATATGGCATTGTCATATGTCACGGTGGGACCGATATGTGCTTCGTCCCTGGATCTGGATGGAAACATCTAGATCTGGAATAGTACCGCATATCGGGCCTTACAACTTGGTATTAGAGCCTTATCGACCGTCAGATCCCTTTTCTGGCCGAAGTCGAGTCTAGATAAAAAATATTTTGTTGTTACTAAGTTAGTTATCGAAGAGTAGGAATCTTTTTTCCTCCTTACCCTTGCTCTGGTCAGGACAAGTGCCGTAAGTGTTTTATTCTCGCCTTATCCCCTTCAAACTCTAGGATCTTGAGTAAGTGGAGTTTCGGAATTGTTACAATGTCTTGCTTGAAGCATATTGTCTCAATTCCGATCTTAGGTTGGGAATTCCTGTAGTACCTTTAGCTTCTCCGACTCCGGATAACATCTTGGTCGTCTGTTGATTTCATTCATCTTTCCTAGGATCCTCACGATTTGAGTGAGAATGCTTCCCTTTATCGCCGCTTTGGACTATTGTTCTTTCTCTTGATCTCCTGATGGTTTCGTTCTCCGACGTTGCCGTCTCTCTACAGAAAGTTTTCTCATCGAAAGTTCATCGTCGACGTGGAGCAAAGTCCCTTTTTGGTGGTGTTGAAGATCGTCGACACTTTTTTCTCTCCCCTCCTCTCCCTCGGATCGTCCAGGATCTCGGGACGAGATCTCTTGTTGGTGGTGTTGTATTGTAACTGCCCGGGAATTTCACCCAAATTAAAAAATTGTTTCTTGCTTTATTTTTGTTGATTGTTAGATTGTTTGTAGTATTTTCTTTGCCGGTTTATTAATCGGTGATTATATTTTCCCCTCCTTCTCGTACCGGCATGCATGACCAATGCATTCCACCATGGAGCACGACCTTTTGCGACACCGGGTTTCACCGATCACCGTCGTAACTCCCGGCACAGGACCAACCATCACCATCGACACGAAAACCCCCATTTATATTTAAATGGGTTATTTTATCGTGCGGGTTTCGACGTTCTTGGTTCTGTGCGAAACAATGTAGACAATGTCAATTTAGTGCATCGAGGCGGTGGTTTGAATTTCATGAGATTCCGGCTTCGTTTAGCGGGTGATCGATCGGATGTGCCAGTCATAGTAGCCGGTATAATTCCAGGGGAGTATTTGCAAAATGTCGGGCGTGCTTTTAGCTGACCTCCCAAAATTCCCTCTTATCTGCCAAGTCTATCCCACCCGAAAAAATAGACCCAAAATGGGCCATTTAGTGGCCCAAAACCCCTCCTAAACACCCACCTGCTATATATAGTAGTGCTACCATACCTAAAATAGGCAATCCCTAGCCCCTACTGCTTCAGATTTCGTGCCACCCTCTCCCCCGCCGCCATTTGCCACCACCAGCACCAACCGCCACCTAACAAGATCTAGAAACCAGCCTCCCCCGATCTGGACCGTTGGATCGGTTGATCCGATGGCCCAGGGCCTGCCACGTCACCTCCCATCCCCTGCCCGAGCTCCCCCATTGAGGCTCCTCCACACCTGAGCGCCAGCCACCCCGCTCCGGCCTCCTATGATCCGTCGGTGCCGCTGCCCTCTGCATGTCCTCCCGACACCCCAGGTCATGCCCCCCTCGCGCCCCTCTCGTTCTCTTCCCTCCTCCTCTCACCTTTCCATCTCTTCTTCTTCTCCAGGAGTTGCCGCCCGCCAGGGAGGGCCGAACCAAAGCTCTAGCGGCCGTTGGATCCGGCCACCGCGCCGCCGTGGTCCTGCCGCCGATCGGATCTGGCCACCGTTGACCCGTCCCCGGCCATCCCGTTCCCGTCCATCCCACGTCAGATCACGGTTGCTCCCCTCGCTCGAACGCCCACGTGGGCCGCCCCCAGAGCCACGGCCGAGCAATCGCGTGCCCTAGCTCGGCCCGACCCAGCCGTCTGCAGCGGCGTCTATCCTTCGCCCATGAGCACGCCCGCGCTAAACGACGCCATCACCGGCCTGGGCCTCTGCCAGAGGTGAGGACCCCCCTGTTATTTTGTTTCAAGTGGGCTGATGGGCTAGGCCCAATACACGTGCTGCTGTTTAGCACCATGGACGCCTGTTAGATAAACCGTGCTCACCCGTGTAGGCCCAAGTCCCTGCTTTCGGCCCAATAGGCATTTAATTATTTTTTGGATATTATTTATTGGCAGAACTAGTTATAATGTTGTGATGCAAATAACTTTTTGCTCGTAGTTCGGATTGCGACGGTTCCAACATCAACCTTGCTTAGAATTTCATGTAGATTAATAAAATATGCTCCTTTGCCATGTTTGAGCTTGGTAACATGTTTTTTAGCTGCTATTTACGTCACATGCCACCATAAATATAATATGCCATAAATTTTTAACCATTGCTCCGATAAAAATGTTTCTTATATTTAACTTGACTAGAATTGCATGTAGAATATGTTTATTCTATGCTTGCTTGCTGTTAATAAATCTAAAATATGCTTTAGAGCAGAACAATACCAAATTCAATAATTATCGTGGGGTCCGTAATAGTTGCCACATATAGGTTTTACCCCCCTTCCCATTTAAAATGATTAGATTAGATAGTTTATTTATTCTTCACCTCTTGCCATGATTGTGTGATATTCCATGCTTTAGTGAGATGCCATGTTAACAAAATTTGCTCATGTTGTGTAGCTAAACAACTTGAACCGTTCTAAATGTGCGGTATCGTCGTGTGAGACTGATACTTCACTTAACTTGCTAGTAACCGCTCTCGACGGTAGATGCGATATCGTAGTGCGTTGTCTCGTGTTGCTTTCTTGTTGATGCTTGCTCGTGATTGCTTCGTAGTAATATATGCTTGCTCGTCGATTTCTTTTCCAGTGTTTCCTTCTTGTGTTCTTCCGCGGGTACTCTCGGAGACGATCCGAGTTTGCGATCGACTACACCTTCGGCTTCATCTTCTCAATAGGTAAGGGGGAGCATATATCATGCTTATAACTTTCAGCTCACTTGTTCCTAGGTATAGGATAGAACGATTGCTTGATCCTACCACCTCATATTTATGCCTCTCAAATAAACCCAAATAGCCCTGTCCTCCACATCCCAGCAAACCTTTGTTTGGCCATGTACCTTGCTTGCTTAACCACTACTTAGTATGCATGCTTAGGATGCTATCAACTGTTATCATGTTACTCCTTGGATTGGGCTATCACATTATTAGATTGTTGTGGATGATATGATTATTATAATGTTGACTATATTCGACGAAGGATGGAAAGTCTAGGCCATCCCGCCTCGATGCTTTGTTCCAGTCGAGTCACCTAGGATCCGAGTTTCGGGTATTGGTTCTAAGACTGAGCGTGCCTAACCGCGTGTGGGATTTTATCGGGTACCCTTTTCTTACCTACCTACATTCAAACATTTCTAGTGGTGGCCCAAGATGATTTACCATTTGCAAACCATGCATATATGTCTGTCGGGTCGCTGCTAGCAGACATTCTTTAAAACACCCTGGGCCGGCTGGGACATGGTTTCCTTGTTGGTCCACCCTTGGCCGGCGAGGGCCCGGCCCCATGTGAGGTTTCCCGGTAACCCAAACCGCCTCAATGCTTTGTTCCATTCGAGTCACCTAGGATCCAAGTTCCTGGTATTGGTTCTTAAACTGAACGTGCCTAACCACGTGTGGGATTTTATGGGGTCCCCTTTTCTTACCTACCTAGCTTCAAAGATTTCTAGTGGTGGCCTAAGCTGTTTTACCATGTGCAAACCATGCATATATGTTAGTCGGGTCGCTCCTAGCAGACATTCTTTAAAACACCTTGGGCCAGCGGGGACATGGTTTCCTTGTTCGTCCACCCTTGGCCGGCTAGGGCCTGGCCCCATGTGAGGTGTCTCAGTAACCCAAACCCTGTTGAGACAAAAGAGGTTGATCTGAGAGTGTGGCCAGAAATTGGATTGGGTGTCAAATCCTCGGGGGCCACCCGGATTTGTTTGTTGTAAGGTAGAGGGACCTGTCGTTTCGGATCTCTCAGAACTAATTCATCAAATGGTTGCCTGTGATGGCTAGCAACCGAGAGAGATGGGCGTGTGTGCAGAGCCTTGTAATGGGAAGTTGGTACACCCCTGCAGGGTTAAATCTTTTCGACAAGCCATGTCCACGGTTATGGACGACTTGAGACCTACTCCTTGTTAATAGACAAGAACAACTGCGATAATCTTAATAACTTGATCAACATGTGTGTGCCTTGACTGCTTCTTCTTCATCGGGTGATGAAGGGGAAGATAAGGATATGATAGGTGTTATGTTTGCGTAAGTAGCTGATAGCAAGACTTGTTGGAGGCGATTCCTCATCGAATGCTTGGTTCTCATCTTACTCGAAATAGATCGTTAACCACTTATATAATGCTAGTGCGGCTGCAACCTCACCACTACCCCATCTTACCGTGAGAATTTAGTTACAAGACTTGTTGATATAGCTCACCCCTTTCTTCTCTCTTTTATGCACGTTATGGAAACGATCTTGGACTACAGAGGAGCTCGAAGACCCTTCTTATGGACGCCTTCGCGGGGACTCGACAACGATTAGTTAGGCGGATCCTGTCGGAGAGCCTGAACCCGTGTGGACGTGGGAATGGTGTGTTTTACCTTTTCCACTAGGCATTTGATTGTAGTCTGTACTGAGACATGTAACTTATGCTGATGTATTGTATTAAGCCAGTTGTATGCCGATTGTATGAGATGATGTATCCTTGTAGCTGTAATGTTGTGATAGCATGCTAGAAATCCGGGGCATATGGCATTGTCATATGTCGCGGTGGGACCGATATGTGCTTCGTCCTCGGATCTGGATGGAAACATCTAAATCTGGAACAGTACCTCATATCGGGCCTTACACTTTCACTTTAGATATCCCAGACCAATTTTCAAAGACCAGTCAGCCTTACATCACCCACGCGATAATTTTTAGAATTGTGTCCGTTCGCGTACGTTTCCCAGACGGTTCAGTTTCGAGCACACGGTTTTTTATTTCTACCGTTTGCGTTAAAAGCATCGCAAACAGTGTCGGTCAAGGGACTGGGAAAGGAGTATCGTGATAGCTACCTTCTGCACTAGTGAAGGTGCACACCAATTTGGAATTTCATTGTTTGAAACTCAGGTTACCACTCCAATGATTGAGAATTTTGTCATTGATGAACCTCCCGTCAAGCCTGATAAGGAACCAGTGTGTAAGAGGACCAAGACCGCTGCTGGCCCTTCAAAAGCCGAAGGCATTGACGACGAGGATTTCTTGACACTACCAGTGTGTAAGAGGACCAGGAGTGCAACTGTGAAACGCCCAACCGACAGTGAGCCAGTAGTTCTATCCAACAAGAGTCATGTATAGAATCCATCAAAGTTTAGAACCCTGGTACAGAAGTTGAAGCCTGCCTGATTCAGCTATCTTTTGGACGCGAGGAAACTCTTGCAACTTGTCTCGAGCACTGCATTCAAGAACTAACAAAGCAAGTCAGTTCTCTTTTTGTTAGTATTTTTTATCGATTTTAATGTGTGTTATGTCATGTGTTATTTCTTTTTTTGTTCCTAATCCCTCCCCCTTGTAGTTGTTTTATGCAGGTCCTCGTTGTTCATGGACAGGACTCCTGTTGAAGTGTACTCTGTTACTGTTGACTACATGTTCTTAACTTTCACCAAAGCTAGTTACATGGACTCGGGATTTATGGATCATATCATCAAGTACTTGAAGAATGACAAGCATATGAATATGGTTTACTGATACGTCCAAAATGCATCACTATTTTACATCATAATTTACAAATGTTCATGTTATGATGATGTTCTTATAGTTTTTTGGATTGTTTTACACAGTTTACAACTTTTCGATGCCGAAACAGCAGACGCAGGAATCAGCGGGGAAAAGTGCACATCAAGTGGCCATATTAGCACATCTCCAAATGACCTAAAATTCACGAGGTACAATTTTCTGAAGAATTGACGAAGACCAGCCGAAGGGCACCCGGAGGGGGGCCACCAGGCTCCCAGGCATCCTGGTGGCGTGGCCCCCCTCAGGCCGCGCCAGGTGGCCGCCTGGGAGGTGGTCCCACTTCTGGAGCCCCCCTTTGGCCTATATCACCGTCGTGACCAAATAACCCTTAAAAGAAGGACTTTCCGGAGTTCCGCCGCCGCTCGTGGCGGAAACCTAATGAGAAGAAAAGACCTTTCCGGCGGGCAGATGATGGCTTCTCGCCCCTCGTTGGTTACCCAAAGTGGAAGGTTGAGATGTAGACAACAGAAACTTTCCCTGGGTGAAGATACCAACGTTTCTCTTCAGTAGGACTCCGACAACGACAGGAAGGTGACAACGGCGCCAGCAATTAGGCGGTTGACGTGGACCTGCTCACGCAACAGATAACTTTGCTCCCAACGAGTACAAAGAGGTTGTCAATCCCTCCGGCCTTGTTGTTTACAAAGGATTAAACGCACGGGATAATAATGATAACGATAGCAATAGAAAAGTAAATAAAGCAGAAAATAAATAGTGGGTGTAAACAGTGTTGGAAATATGGACCGGGGTCCCATGATGTTCACTAGTGATGTCTCTCTTCCAAAAGACGATAAAATAGCCATGCGAGGTAAACAAATTACAGCTGCGCAATTGACAGGATTATGTGCGCCAACCAATGCTAACTATGCTATAAAGAAAGTAAGAGGCTCAAAAGGATGGGCGGTACGCCAAGACAAGTAGACCGAAATCCATCTGCATCTACCTACTAATCATCCACCTTGATATATCTATCTAGAACGTCTCGCTGGTATTAAGTTGCGAATCCCACCCTAAGTGTAAACTCAAAGCAACAGACAACTGCATTAAAGAACTTTGCGTAAAGTAAACAATCCTTGCACCAGCAAGTACAAGCACCATTGTTTTCTCCCTTGTGGCAACAACACATCCCCTAGACTCATGTTTCTGCCACTCAAGCTAGTCATCAGGGGGCATGAACCCACAATCATGGATAACACTCGCTCTTGGAGTCACTACCTACTACTTGGCCAAAGCAATAAAAAGCAACGGAGAACATGCAAGAATTACTCAAGAACATAAATATAAAAGAGGAAAATCAAATATATTACTCAAACACAATCTGAACATAGTCTCATAATCCATCAGATCCCAGCAAACTCAGCATAGCAACAGTAGAAATATTACATATGTGCCTCGATCTTGTAGGGCAGCTCACGAGGTCTAAACCATGAAGAACAAAGAGGGGAGGAGAACATCACATAGCTACTGATCATGGACCCATGGTCCAAGGTGGATTACTCACGGTTGATGGCTTCTCGCCCCTCGTTATTTACCCCAAGTGGAAGGTTTGAGATACAGTGCAGCAGCAAGTTTCCCTCAGTGAAGATACCAAGGTTATCAAACCAGTAGGACTCAGGAGATACAAGTAGGTGGCAATGTCGCCAGAAATTGCTTCCTGACTAGGGTGTTGTCGTGGACCTGCACACAACAACAAATAACTTTTCTCCCAACGAGTACAGAGGAGTTGTCAATTCCTCCGGCCTTGTCGGTTACAAAGGATCAACGCAAGAGATAAAAGGTGCAAAGGAAAGTAAAAGCTGAAAGTAAATTGAGGGTGTGAACAATAATGTGAAGATGGACCAGGGTCCCGTGATTTTCACTAGTGATGTCTCTCTCCCAAAAGACGATAAAAGTGCTAGCGAGGTAAACAAATCACAGTTGGGCAATTGATAGGATTATGAAGGCACCGCAATGCTAACTATGCTGCAAAGAAAGGAAGGGCTCAAAAGCAATGGGAAGTACGCCAAGGTAAGTAGACCGAAATCCATCTGCATCTACTACGAATCATCCACCTTGAGATATCTATCCAGAACATCTCGCTGGTATTAAGTTGCGAATCCCACCCAAAGTGTAAACTCAAAGCAACAGACAACTGCATTAAAAGAACTTTGCGTAAAGTAAACAATCCTTGCACCCGCAGGTACAAGCACCGCCGGCCAGCCCGAGCCTAAACCACCTCCCCTCTCTCTCTGACCAGTGGGCCCAAGGCCATTAACCCTAATGACCTAGCTAACTGACCCACTGACCCACTAACTTGTGGGGCCAGGCCCCCTAATCTAATTATAGTTAGTTAGTTAACTCTCTGGTTAACCCAGAGAGGCTGACAGGTGGGGCCGCCCTGTCAGTTCACTGGTCAAATCCCCTGACGTCAGCATGATGCAGTGCTGATGCAATAAAGAATAAATCAATTTAATTAATTACAGAAATTCCAGAAAATGGCCTAAACTTTGAAATTGAATATCTTTTAAACTATAACTCCAAATTCAAAGTGTAATATATGAAAAATGATCAGGAGAAAATCCTCTATCCAAATTTACAAGTTTCAGCTATGTTGGAGTTGATCTTAAAAAGGGATCAGTAGCATTTTTCTATTTGGCTCTTTTGTATTAAATCAAATAAATTACTATGATCATTCTAACTTGAACCAATGCATTGCAATACACATCACCTATACTTCAGAAGCAATCCACACACATAATCACATGGGTTACAATGAACAAACTTTAGCAAATGCAACTTGGACTAATTTGAATACATTTGGAGTTTGAATTTGAATTCACTTTTCAAATCAACTTCAATTAACATGTTGCAATTTAAACATAAGTCACCTCAGCACACTGCCATGCTATGTTTTGCATATTGCTTGTGCATTCTATTATATTGAATGTGTATTACTTTCAGTGCTTCGTTGATTGCATCTTCTCGGTAGAGTTGATCTCGGAGACGAGTTCAACCTCACGTCAGAAGAGTGTTACATCGTGTTCGTCAGCAAGGCAAGCACCTCCTCTTTGATCATGTCGATAAAATCCTAGTTCCCTCTCATTCTCGCAAATGCATGTTTAGTATGTCACCATGATACGTTCTACCGCTAGTTGAACCCATTCCTTTGCATGACCTATCATTTTGTCACAGTAGTAAGAAAACCACAATCCTAGCAGATGTAGGAGTTGTTTGATATCTTGTGGCCCCTGCAATTGTTACAGCTTTTTGCATTTCTTAGAGTTGTTACCTGAGGCTACTTTGTTGTGAGTCGGGATGGTAGTGATCATGTGATTGATGGTGGTAACGTGTTGGTGAATCTACCCTAAACAAAGGTGAACGATGAGAGGCTGTGTAGGAGTACACAGTGGGTTGTCTCGTTGAACACTGCCTTAGGCCCGAGTTCTTGTGTTGTTATCCAAGACTAAGAGTACGACCACACATTGGGCTCACTGACCCCTCTCGGCCTGTACCTCACCCCGGACCTGTCCAGGAGTCGCAAGTAGTTCGCCCTTTAACGATCTCAAGCAGGTGGAACCAAGGTAAGTGGTTGGCGTAGGTTGTGGGCACGTTGAATCAAGTGATCATGATCGAGTTGAGCTTGATGGCGGTCACACAACGTTTGAGTCCGGATCGGAAAAATCGGCCGGATTCCGATCATGGTCCCAACTCAAATAGGCGACTCCCTAGGACTAGATATGGTGCCGTGAGTGAAGTGTCGTGGCAGCATCCTCGCCGGTACTCACTTGAAGGGTCCATCCCCAGGCGGTAACTGATGAGGCGTGTGTGTAGCAGTACACCCCTGCAGGGTTAATGAACTATTCGAATAGCCGTGTCCGCAGTTATGGACTACTTGGAGACCTTTACTTGATCATAGAAAACTTGAACGGTTACTTTAAAACTTGCCAAGATAAGTGTGAGTGCTGTGGTGTGCTTCCTCGTGGGGAAGTCGAGGAAGGAGCCATAGTGGTGTATTGGTTGGAGACTTGTTACTTGGACTCGTGTACGCTCCTTACCTCATTCTGGTATTCGTAGTACAGGACTAGCCAAGTCAAAGCTGGCACTTCTGCAAGTGAAACCCCACCTCCCTTTGCCTTGATACATGTGCATGAGTAGTATAGTTCCTATGTAAGTCTTGCTGAGTACGACTTTGTACTCATGTTTGCTTATTCTATGTTTTGGAGACGAGACCACTGACCCTGATGGTGGCCTCTACCTCGAGCTCGATGTGGACCAGGTCGTATAGTTCCAGGCAGCAGCCTGTGCCCTTTGGAGGGTCGTTGTATTTTCTTTCAGGCTTCTTAAGCAATTTGTTAACCTTGTCTTTACTAAGACATAATTTGATTCCGTTGATGCTTGATGTAATGTTGGATCACATCCATGTGATCTCTGCTTGTAATACAACTACTATGTCTGCTCTGTTCAGCAGAAGTTATAAAGACTGAGTTTGTAGAGTTCATGTTGTGATTACCATCTGTTTATACTAGACATGTGTGCTGCGTGTATGATTATAACATGCATGTCTTAGTATGGGTTTTTGTGACCTTAGTTGTGATCTGGCTGGCGGTCTTTCATACACCAAGTGGCCCTTAGATGTGCGCAGCTTGGGGCATCGCGATGCGATTGCTCGTGACTCTGTCACGTGCACACTTTGTTGTATGATCTAGCCCGCCCTAGACCCCGACTAAGTGATCGGGCTGGAGTAAGTCTATGTAAGGGTTATGATTTAATCAATAACATGGTTGAGGCGACTTGTCTATGAGTATGGGATTCACCACCCATAAGCATTTAGACTTGTGAGCGGACGATGAGGACCCATATCAGTTGATCATCCGGCCTGGATGGGATGCCCCTCACGTTCGATGCTTACCGAGAGTGATCTGTGCTTGTCCTTGTCTGCTTAGACAAGTGGGTACGGCTCTTGGCTCTCCATGTGATTGTATTGTGACCGGAATTACATACGCTAACCCCGGGTTCAGACAGCTGGGCCGCTGGTGGGCTGCTTAGGGCACGCCGGCCCATAGCAGCGGCTGGCTTGCCTCCTCTGGATCGTGGACGACAGTGGCGGCTAACGGGACGTCGCGGCACGGCGTCGCTAGGACTCCGGCGAGGACGACCTGAGGCGGCGTTGCAGCTTCGGGATTCCGGCCGGCTAGGACATCCCAGCAGCCGCGGAGGACGGAGGGCGGGGCTGGCGAGCTCCTGGCCATGGCGCTCGGCCTCGCGAGCTCTGTCACGCCGGCCATGGCGCTCGGTGCCTGCAGGGGTCCGGCGGCCTGCGGGGAAGAGATGAGGGCGGTGAGGAGGATAGGAAGGTGGAGAGGAGAGGCGCTCGGGAAGGAGAGGTGGTCGGCGGCCTGCTCGCCAACAAGAGGAGCTCGGGCGGCGGCCGGACTCCGGCGTGAGGCGGCGCCTCGGTCCAGATTGGCCTGGCGGCGGAGATGCGGGCCGCGGCGGCTCTCCAGGGCCCTGCGGGGCCCGAACCTTGCTGGGTGGCGGTTGGTGGCTACGTGGACGCCTCCACGGCCGTTGATCTGCATATCTGACGGTCCAAAACAGCCAGGGGCTAGGGTTTGCGAAAATGGAGGGCTAGGGGGCAGATTTTGGAGCAAAGTGGAGGGGGTGGCTGTAATTTTGTGGCTAGGGAATGTTGACGAAGAATTTGTTCAACGCAACACAGACTTGCACCGCGCAATTGTTTAGAGTAAGGGAGTCGCCACTTCGTTTTTTGTTACGAAGAACGTATGATTTACAAGCAAATCAACAAAGAGATCTTCAATTTCGGAGAAGAAACGGGTGCTTTACGAGCAAAACACCAAAGATTACCTAGAACTAGACAAAAAGTAGAAGAACTTGAAAAGTAGATGTGTTTTTGGGTATATGTCGATTGTGTTTTTCAATCGGCCGTCAACTCATCTATATATGAGGAGGCTGGACTTTCCGTACAAGAAAAGGACTCCAAATCCCGTCCAAATCTTTCCAAACTTAACCGAACTCGGATTACAAGTGGGCCTGGGACAGCAGTTCGGTTTTTGGTAGTTTTGGGGCTGTAAACGATCTCGGATGAAAAAACTCAAAACATCAAAGTTGTAGCCCTCAAAATTTCCAAGAACTTTAATGTTGAACGTTTTTTTAATTCAGGTCCATCTTTAGGGCCGAAATCCTCACGCTTTCCATCAGACATCAATCGTATAGGTGCCTGGCTCCGGGCGTCACTTTTTGCTCTTTGACAGGGTTGTACTCCGAGGGCTGTAACTTTTGCATACGAACTCGGATTGAGATGATTCAAAAACCAAAATCGACCGGTTCGACGAGACAAAGCCGCACCATGTAGAACATATTTCCATTTGATGATGTCTTGAAAGCCTAATTGGCCGAATAGTACTTCGAATGTCAGGATCTTATCGCTTCCAACATAGTTTCGGCCCTTGAGCTGGAATCGGACGATCATGGCTCGAACTACAAAGTTGTTCATATAGAAAATACCCAACTTTTTCATGTATAGAACTTCTTCATTTGAGGTCATCTTATATAGGTTAATTGCCGTGCCAAAAACCGGTGTCAACACATGCCCCCCTGTTTTTCGGCAAAACTTGCGTGCCGAAAAATAACTTGCCCATGTTTGTTCTAAGGACGATGTCAACACTCCATCGTCCATATGTTTTCTAAGGGCGATAATCGTATATCGGCCATACGTATTCCAGCTTCCTGTCACACGCTAGGATAATATTTCTTCAAGTATCTCCCATTGAGAGCTTTGGACAATTTACTCCCCTGCAAATTTTGTACAAAATATGAATTCCTAGGAACAATCCCCACAACTTCATATGGACCTTCCCAACTCGGCGACCACTTGCCGAATTTTCTGTCCCTAGTTCCAACGAGCAAAATCGTTTTCCACACTAAATCTCCTATTTGAAACGATTTCTCCTTGACCTTTTTATTGTAAGCCTTAGCTACTCTCAGCTTTTCCTTCTCAATCTCTTGCAACGCTTTTAACCTTTTTTCTGGAACCTCATCTATTCGGTCCATCATTAAATCATTGTAATCTACAGGCGACAAGTTATTTTGCCTGGCTACCCTAAGAGCTTGCAACTTGATTTCTAAAGGTAACACTGCCTCTTGGCCATATACTAGCTCAAAAGGTGCAACTTGAGTAGCTCCGTGCTTAGATATTATATGAGCCCATAATGCTTCCGAAAGGACTTCATGACACCTTCTCGGTTTCTCTTCAATTTTCTTCTTTATGAGCCGAATCAAAGTTTTATTACTGGATTCGGCTTGTCCATTAGCTTGAGCATAATAAGGTGATGAGTTTAACAATTTAATTCCAAAGGATTCGGCAAACTCACGAAATTGATGAGACATAAAAGAAGAACCTTGATCAGTTGTCAAAGTTTGAGGAATGCCGAATCTATGAATAATATGCTCCATAACAAAACTAATCAGCTCCCTACGAGTCATATTTCTTAAGGGAACTGCTTCTGTCCACTTAGTAAAATAATCGGTGGCTACTAGGACGAAGAGATGCCCTTTAGAAGACGAAGGATGTATCTCACCAATAAAATCTAAGCCCCACCCTCTAAATGGCGATGGTTTGATTATGGGATTCAACATAGCTGCAGGTGCCAATTGTATATTGCCAAACTTTTGACAAGCCTCACAACCTTTGTAGTATCTAAAGCAATCCTCTAACAAAGTCGGCCAATAGAAGCCAGCTCTTTTTATTAACCAACACATCTTATGAGCCGACTGATGCGTCCCACATATGCCTTCATGCACTTCACCCATGGCTAACCTAGATTGATCAGCATCCAAGCATTTTAAAAGTAACCCATCTATAGTTCGGCGATGTAACTCATCATTATGCATAGTATATTTTAAAGCTTGCCGCCGAACCTTCCTGTCTCTAGTTTTACTCGGATCCCTTAAATGATTGATAAGAGGAACCCGCCAATCCACAACCATAGTTTCCGAATAACTAGGTAACTCGGCGGCTTGTGGTACCTCGGGCATACGTATCCCTTGCAGTAAATCTTCCGAGCTGGGTGTAACTTGGTCCACCTCTATTCCCAAATTGGCAGCAACTCGGTATAACTCGGTGCAACTTGAAGCATCTTCCGAATTACCATCTGTTAGTCGGTGTATGTCCCGAATTAGTTGCAACTCGGCCTCATCCCTTGCAGCGACAAGCATTGGTTTTTCTAGTATAAGAAACTTCCCCCTATTGACATGGTAACCAGATGCTTGCTGTGCTAGATAGTTTGCTCTAGAATTTTCCTCCCTAGGTATATGACTAATAGTGAAAGTATCCAGGGATTTGATTATATCTAAACATCGGTCTAAGTAACTATTTAGCAATCCATCAAAACATTGGAATTCTCCTTTAACTTGTTGCACTACCAGAAGCGAATCACCAAAAGCATCTATATCTTTGACACCCATATCAGCTAAATATTGTAAACCGAATAGCAAAGCTTCATATTCGGCTTGATTATTAGTACAATTATACTCTAAACGAACCGATGTTTCATATATCACATTATTAGGAGAAATTAAAACGGTACCAACACCTTGACCTTCCCTACAAACCGATCCATTAAAATAAAGTTTCCATGGGCATATGCTAACATAATCAATGTCTCCTTCATCTTTAACTCTATGATCAACAATGAAATCGGCAATAACTTGACCTTTCATAGCACGCAACGATTCATATGTCAAGTCATATTCAATTAATGCATAAGCCCATTTACCAATCGTGCCACTAAGAATCGGTTTTTGTAACATGTATTTAACTACATCGGCTTGGCAAGTTACTACGCAAGTACTAGACAGCAAGTAAGGTCGAACTTGGTACATGCATAATACAAAGATAAACATAACTTATCAATGAAAAATACCGAGTTTCGGCGTCTATCAAGCGACGACTTAGATATGCAATAATGTGCTCCTTCCCACCATCTTCTTGCGTCAACACGGCACCGGTCACTTTATCTTGTGCAGCAATATACAACCTGAACGGCGTACCAGATTTGGGTGCACGCAACACTGGAGAATTCAACAAGTATTTCTTTATTTTATCAAAACCCTTCTGTTGCTCTGCCCCCCAAGTGAACTCGGCTTCATTCTTTAGCCGGAGTATCGGAGCAAACGATTCAATTTTCCCTGAAAGGTTAGATATGAATCGTCTCAAGTAATTAATCTTCCCCAACAGTTTTTGCACATCCCTTTTGGACGTCGGCTGCTTTAGATTTTTAATTGCTTCTACCTTCTTAGGATCAATCTCTATACCATGCTCATGAATTATAAAGCCTAAGAACTTTCCAGCCGGCACACCAAAATCACATTTAAGGGGATTCATCTTTAGCCCATACTTATGCATCCTTTCAAAACCTAATCGCAAATCAGCCAAATGAGACTCAAAACCATCCGATTTAACAACTATAGCATCAATGTATACCTCTACTATGATGCCGAGCAAATCATGAAATATAAAATTCATAGCACGTTGATATGTAGCACCGGCATTCTTCAATCCAAAAGTCATGACTACCAATTCAAACAAACCGACAAAAACAGGACACCGAAAAGCAGTCTTAGACATATCCTTTTCGGCCATGAATATTTGGTTATAACCATTATTACCATCTAAAAAACTGATTACTCTATTTCCTGAAGCATCATTGATAAGTGTATCGGCTTTAGGCATCGAATATTCATCTTTCGGGGTAGCTTTATTCAAGTCTCTAAAATCAATACATACTCTAATTGCACCAGTGTTTTTCTTTTCAACAGGAACAATATTAGAAACCCACTCAGCATATCTACATGGCCGAATAAACCCAGCTTTTAGCAACCGATCAATTTCCTCTTTGATACGATCATACATAATAGGATTGAAATTTCTGCGAGTTTGTTTATGCGGCCTAAAACCAGATTTAATAGGTAATCTATGCTCAACTAAATCTCTACTCAAACCAGGCATCTCAGTATAATTCCAAGCAAAGCAATCAACAAATTCTTTAAGTAACTCGGTTACCTTGCTCTTCTCATCGGCCTTCAAATTAGCATTGGTAAAAGTAGGCCTTCGAATACTTCCATCACCAATATCTATCTCCTCAAGTGGATCGGCCGATGAGAATCCATGCCCAAGCTTTTCCATGTCTTCAAATTCTTCAATGGTTTCCTGCATATCGTTCTTTCCGGAACGATACTCCTCAGTACGTTGTTGGAGCCATTTAATACTACTGTTTTTATTCATCATCTAAATAGACAGATTGTTAAGACGAGCTACATCAGCCGGCTATACATTGATAGGCACAAAACCATTCTTACCTATACTAATATAATCATAGTCCGATAGATCTCTACCGGTCAAACACTGCATGTTACCGAGTTGCCAATCTGCTACTTCAGTCACAGCTATACAAGCCGAGTTGTGTGCTTCAACCACCTCCACATGGTCATCCACCCATTGAATTAAACATTGATGTAGGGTAGAAGGAACACAAAAATTCACATGTATCCAGTCATGTCCCAACAGAACATTGTATCGGCCTTTGACATCCACCACAAAGAAAGCAGTCGGCAAGGTCTTACTCCCAACCGTAAGCTCCATAGAAATAATGCCCTTGGCTTCATATAGCTCCCCTGAGAATCCACTAAGTCCCATGTTGGTCTTCATTAGCTCACTTTCCTTTCGGTTGAGTTTGGTAAACACAAAATAGGGCATGATATTGACACCTGCACCACCATCCACAAGCATGCGTCCAATAGGCTTTCCATCAATATGCCCCTTGATAAACAATGGCTTCAAATGTTGATCCGGCTTCTCTGGCTTTTCAAACATGGCTCTACCCGGACCAAGCACAAGTTCAGCAACCTCTGGCTCGGGTGCACGGAATTCAGTGGGAAATGCAAAGACCATGTTGATATCCATATGGGGATTTCTTTCTGAGTTAATACCATTCTCCGAGTTAATGTTGTCATCCTTATCCTCAGCCATGTCATTGTCCGAGTATTTGTCATCACCCTCTGAGTAGTCTTCATCACCACCCAAGTACTCCCCATAATCCACCGAGTCCTGAGTGGCATCTTCCAAGAAATGATCAACATCCAAGTTGTGAGCAGCTCCTTCCAAGTTGTTGGCGGCATCTGAGTTTTGGGCAGCTCCTTCTGAGTTCTTAGCAGCACCTGAGTTACGGGCAGCTCTTTCCGAGTTATTGGCAGCACCTGAGTTATGACCAGCTCCTTCCGAGTTAGTGGTGTCGGTGTTCCTTTCTACCGTGAGCTTTTCCTGCCAAGTTAACCGAGGTATCAGTGGCTTCTCCTTATTGAACATCTCGTCACGCTCCTTCTCAGCAATTTCATCTCTAATTTCCAATGCTCGCAGTCGTTGCACTCGGCGTTTTTGAGTGTGAGTTAATCCTTTAGGACACCAACGAGGTTCTGGACGAATTCCCGGAACAACCGACTTTCTGCCCCCCGAGTAGTTTGGCCTATACCGAGTAACACGATCATTGGCTTGCTGACGAGATACACCTCCTACTGCAAACTTCTTGCTCCCACTGGTATTCGGTTCCCCATCTTGATTGATCGAGCCGAAAATAAGTGGAAACTGATTAGGGGTTGCGTGCGAGTTACTTTCTTGGACGAGTGGACCGATGCGGACACCAACTGAACCGGTCTTCCTAGTTGCACCGATGGGCATAACACCACTAGCCTTAGAATCCATCGCAACTTGGTTTGTATTTGTTTCCGAGTGATGGGCCTCCTTTCCCTGAACTGAATTGTCTCTTGGTTCGTCTGCACCCTGTTCATCCAAGTCCTTCCTCGCTCCTCCATCTTCCTTTCCTTTACCGAGTGCTCCTACAGATTTTCGCACCCAAGTGAGCCTACGACCAGTATTGTCTCGGTCATCCTCCTTGCACATCGGTGACCGATCCCTCCGAGTCAAATCTTCATTGAACCGAATCCTTTTCCCATGCTGTTCTTGGTACATAGGACTTGGCTGATCCCATCTTGAAAGTAAATCGGTGGTCCCATAGGGAAAGGCGCCCAATGGTTAAAACCCCATGGAGGAAAGTGTGGAGGCATAGGAGGTGGGCATCCCCAATAAGCCGGTTGCATTGGAAAACCTGGCTGTTGCTCATATGGATTTCTCTCCCATTGCTCATTGTTATGCCTAGGAGGAGTTCTTGGACGTTTAACTCCTCCAAGCCGACTGAACACATTGTTGGTTCTGCGTGAAGTGTATTTTTCCAACAACATGCTAACTGTCGGCTTTGGTCTTGGAGCTTGTTTCTTCTTGCCATTGACCTTCCATACTCCAATCTCTGTATTCTTGGGCTTGATCATTCTTGGTGGAGCATTGTCCTCAACTACATTCTTCTCCTTGCCTGACTCGGCTTGATCTGACCGAATTAGCATCTTCTTGTTTTGAAACTCGATCATATTGACAGGAAAAGGATCACTATCGAGCTTCATTTTGGAGGCTTCTGTAAATGTCAATCGTCCTTCACTAATGGCCGATTGTACCTTCCGTCGAAACACATTACAATCATTAGTAGAATGAGAAAAAGAATTATGCCATTTGCAATATGCTTTTCTACCCAATTCTTCAGGAGATGGAATTACATGTCCTGCTGGCAACCTAATCTGTTTTCCCTGCAACAACATGTCAAAAATCTTATCACATTTACCAATATCAAAAGTATACTTGATCTCCTCTTTCCTGGTAGGTGCAGGCTTCAAGGCAGGACACACAAAAGGTTTTTACTTTGGTGCTTGGATCCATTCGGCTATACAAACTTCCATGTCATCATCACTAGGCGAATCACTATCATACTCTACAATGTTAACCGTAGGAGTAACTTTGTCTTTCCCCCTATTATCTCTAGACCGAGTGGCTTGCCTAACATCTCTAACTCGATTTTCTTGCGCCAAAGCCTTTTGTAATACTTGATTAACATCTAGAAACTCTTGCCCATCTAGCTTATCTTTGATGTGAGCGAGTAAACCAGAAAAGGCAAGATCAGCCAAATCCTTTTCGGCTATAGTTAAACTAAAGCATCGGTTTTTCGTATCTCTAAACCTTCTAATGTAATCGTGAACCGATTCATTATACTTCTGTCTAACCATAGTCAAATCAGAAAGCCGAAGCTTAGTTTCACCACTATAAAAATATTCATGAAATTTCTGCTCCAATTGTGCTCATGTTGTAATAGAATTAGGAGCAAGTGATAAAAACCAAGTAAATGCAACACCGGACAAGGATATGGGAAATAGCTTAATTCTGTAAACATCCGTTGTGCCAAATTCACTAGTTTGCATTAAAAACTGCCCCACATGTTCCAAAGTTGATCTACCATCTTCCCCTGTAAACTTAAAAAAATCTGGAATTCTAACTCCACGTGGATATGGTATAGAATCAAAGGACTCGGGGTATGGTTTTTGATATGCTCGTGCTGTACCCTTAGGTTCTAAACCATACTCTCTAAGTATATCAGCAAGTTGATCCTTCATACTAGGTGGCGTAGAATTTATTTGTGGGGGAGACGGGATAGCAACACGTGATAAGTTTTCCGGCACAAAGACTTGAGTATGTGAAGTTTGTACCGGAAAACTACTAGAATTACCGAATTGGTTGTAACTCGGTTGTGGGTTCGTACCGCATTGTGTGTAACTCGGTTGATAATCTGTACCGAATTGTGTGTGATTCGGTTGAGCATTGTAAGCTACTGTTTGATAATAAGGTTGCTGCAAATTAGGGTTTAATACACCACTTAGGCTATGATTTGGTGGAACCGAAGTAGTAACAATAGGATGAGAAACACTAGGAACGAAAGTATTAGCCAAACTACCAACAAGGTTCTGGCCATTATGACTATTACTTGTAGCAACATATGGTTGAATAGAATTATTTGATGCATGAAGCACATGAAAATTATTAGGGATTGGTTGTGTTCTGAGTTGATTGTAACTCGGTGCATGATGAGGCAAACCAATTCCATATTATTTACTAAGTTGCACTTTAAATTCTTCAAACTGATCAGTCATGTTTTTAGCAAGTGCATGCATAGAATTACCATATTTGCTAGCTACAGAGGTATCAATGAGATGAACAAGTTCCTCAGTGGATTTTGTTACCTCATCACCGAGTGGCTTAGATGCACTCGGCGCGAGACTTGGTATGGCCGCCTTCTTGACCATGCCGTTCCGCGTCTTCTGGAGTCCCGCGAGCCATGCCTTCCTCTGTTCTTCAAGTGCAAGCTCCATCTCCAATCGCAACTCTTCCGAGAGATATTCATGTTCAACAGGGATGATGTTGTCGGAGTCGATGTCGCTGCCGTTCTTGAGATCAGAATTCATGGCGCCTGAGTTGATCATGATCTTGTCCTTGTTCTTCGTCCCGAGTTAGATCTAACTCGGCCTCATTCCCCAGCGGAGTCGCCAATTTGTGTTGACGAAGAATTTGTTCAACGCAACACAGACTTGCACCGCGCAATTGTTTAGAGTAAGGGAGTCGCCACTTCGTTTTTTGTTACAAAGAACGGATGATTTACAAGAAAATCAATAAAGAGATCTTCAATTTCGGAGAAGAAATGGGTGCTTTACGAGCAAAACACCAAAGATTACCTAGAACTAGAAAAAAGTAGAAGAACTTGAAAAGTAGATGTGTTTTTGGGTATATGTCGATTGTGTTTTTCAATCGGCCGTCACCTCATCTATATATGAGGAGACTGGACTTTCCGTACAAGAAAAGGACTCCAAATCCCGTCCAAATCTCTCCAAACTTAACGAAACTCGGATTACAAGTGGGCCTGGGAACACAGTTCGGGTTTTGGTAGTTTTGGGGCTGTAAACGATCTCAGATTAAAAAACTCAAAACATCAAAGTTGTAGCCCTCGAAATTTCCAAGAACTTATTAGTCAATTTTTTTTAATTCAGGGCCATCTTGAGGGCCGAAATCCTCACGCTTTCCATCAGACATCAATCGTATAGGTGTCTGGCTCCGGGCGTCACTTTTTGCTCTTTTACAGGGTTGTACTTCGAGGGCTTTAAATTTTGCATACGAACCCGGATTGAGATGATTCAAAAACCAAAATCGACCGGTTCGACGAGACAAAGCCGCACCATGTAGAACATTTTTCCATTTGATGATGTCTTGAAAGCCTAATTGGCCGAATAGTACTTCGAATGTCAGGATCTTATCGCTTCCAACATAGTTTCGACCCTTGAGCTGGAATCGGATGATCATGGCTCGAACTACAAAGTTGTTCATATAGACAATACCCAACTTTTTCATGTATAGCACTTCTTCATTTGAGTTCATCTTATATAGGTTTATTGCCGTGCCAAAAACCGGTGTCAACAGGGAAACCCTAGAATGAGGTGGGAGAGTGGTGGTCTTTATATAGCCCAGGTGGTTGGCAGTTTGCAAAAACATCCCCGGTTTTCTCTCGCGCGCGTGGTGTTTACGTTTCTGACCGCCGGGGGTCCGCAGGACCTCCGATTCGGGTAAAACTTCGAACTGGGCGATCAGCGCATCGAGCCGGCGGCGTTCATCTCGAGCTGGAACCGTTTCAAGAACACTTTCCGGCGTGCTATAAAAATAACCCGTTTAATTATTAAACGGGTTTTTTTTGTTCTGTTGGCTGCGGCTGGTCTCGTGCGGTTTTCGCGACGGTGATCGGGTGAAACCCGATGTCGCAAAGGTCGAGTGTCAGGGTGGCAAGGGTCGGTCTCCGTCCGATACGAGATAAGAGGGGGAAAAATAATCGCCGATCGATAAATCGGGGATGCAAACACCGCAAACAAACCAGACAATCAAATAATTCACACCGAAAACAAAATTTTTATTTTTTGTGAAATCTGGGCTGTTACAAGGACATCCCAAAATAATTGGACAAGAAGGTTCACATTCAATGTCCATAATATTAAAATCAACGGGAACATAATTGTCATTGACAATGATAAGAACATCATCGATCTTCCCCAAAGGTTTATTTTCGGAAGAGTCAACAAGACGAACACCAAAAGAACAAGGATCAAAAGGTTTCAATTCACATATATCATACATTCTTTTGGGCATAATGGAGCTACTAGATCCAACATCACATAAAGCATAGCAAGAGAAGTTATTTAACTTAATTTTAATCATAGGATCCCAACCATCTTCTAGCTTTCTAGGTATGGAGGCTTCTACCTAAGCTTCTCCTCCCTAGATTTAATGAGAGCATTAGTGATATGCTCCGTGAAGGCAAGATTAAGTGTGCTACTGTGGGGATCTCTAGACATCTTGTGAAGGAAACGAATAACTTCAGAAAGGGTGCAATTATCAAAATCAAGGTCACTACTATCAAGTAAAGTGGCAGTGGTGTCCTTTAGGATCACTTGTTTGGTAGCTTCTATAGTCATAGGACTTTCTTCTTCTATGGTTGAGGTCATAGCATCACCATTAATAGGTCCTATGGGACTAGGGATGCATTGGGTGCTAAGAGTTTGGATATCCTCAACAACTTGGATAGTAGCAACGGTATGGTGTGTAGGAAGGCTCTTAATTCTACCTTCTTCCTCCTTTTATCTAGCCCATCTCTCTTTAAGTTTAGCCATCGTCCTAATGTTTTCATTAATTTGCACTTGAATAGCGTTCATAGGAGTGACCTTCCTATCCTCAAGAGGAGAATTTCTAATTTTAAGCAATTCTACTTCATGGGCTAAATTATCTACCTTCGACGAGAGATTATCTAATTTGTCTAGTTTTTCCTCTACAATCTTGTTGAAGGCTTTTTGGGTAGTAATGAAGTCTTTAAGCATACTCTCTAGTTCATAAGTGGAGTTCTTGGTGATAGGATAAGTGTTGTTGTTCACATCTAGTTGATCTTGAGCAATCAAAGAATTTAAAGGAACATCATGAGGATCAATAGGAGATTTCTTGGTAAGTAGAGACATAATCAAGTCAAAATTTTCATTTAGGGAGGAGATCTCCTCGACAGAGTTTACCTTCCTACCTGTTGGAGCTCTTTCGGTGTGCCATTGGGAATAGTTGGTCATCATCTCATCGAGTAGTTTTGTGGCAGCACCAAACGTTGTTGACATAAAGGTTCCTCCCGCGGCCGAATCTAGCAAGTTTCGCGAGGTAAAGTTCAAGCCTGCATAAAAAGTTTGGATAACCATCCATGTAGTCAAACCATGCGTAGGGAAATTCTTAACAAGAGATTTCATGCGTTCCCAAGCTTGGCAACGTGTTCATTATCCAATTGCCTAAAATTCATAATATTACTCCTCAATTGAATAATCTTAGCTGGGGGTAGTACTTTCCAATAAAAGCATCCTTGCACTTATCCCAAGAATCTATGCTATTCCTAGGCAAGGATTGAAACCAGATCTTAGCTCCTCCTCTCAAGGAGAAAGGAAAAAACTTAAGCTTAACGATATCACCATCTACTTCTTTGTACTTTTGCTTATCACAGAGCTCAACAAAATTATTTAAGTGCAAAGCAGCATCATCTCCTGCACCGGAGAATTGATCTTTCATAACAAGGTTCGGCAAAGTAGGTTTAATCTCATAAGAAGGTGCTGAAGTGGAAGGTGGAGCAATAGGAGTGCAGATAAAGTCACTATTGTTATGACTAGTGAAGTCACACAACTTGGTGTTCTCGGAGGAACCCATAAAAGCAGCAAGCAAGGTAACTATTTTTTTTATTTTTGATAAAGGACACTAAAGCAAAAACTAAAAGGTAAACTAACAAGACTAAAAAGCAAAGATAAAAGATAGTGTGCAACTCCCCTATATTGAAGAGTGGAGTCCACGGCAACGGCGCCAGAAAATAGCTTTGATGGCTTCTCGCCCCTCGTTGGTTACCCAAAGTGGAAGGTTGAGATGTAGACATCACTAAATTTCCCTCGGTGAAGATACCAAGGTTTGTCTCCAGTAAGACTTCGACAATGACAGGAAGGTGACAACGGCGCCAGCAATTAGGCGGTTGACGTGGACCTGCACACGCAACAGATAACTTTGCTCCCAACGAGTACAGAGAGGTTGTCAATCCCTCCGGCCTTGTTGTTTACAAAGGATCAAACGCACGGGATTATAATGATAACGATAGCAACAGAAAAGTAAATAAAGAAGAAAATAAATAGTGGGTGTAAACAGTGTTGGAAATATGGACCGGGGTCCCATGATGTTCACTAGTGATGTCTCTCTCCCAAAATACGATAAAATAGCCATGCGAGGTAAACAAATTACAGCTGGGCAATTGATAGGATTATGTGCGCAAACCAATACTAACTATGCTATAAAGAAAGGAAGAGGCTCAAAAGCATGGGCGCTACGACAAGACAAGTAGACCGAAATCCATCTGCATCTACCTACTAATCATCCACCTTGAGATATCTATCCAGAACATCTCGCTGGTATTAAGTTGCGAATCCCACCCTAAGTGTAAACTCAAAGCAACAGACAACTGCATTAAAAAACTTTGCGTAAAGTAAACAATCCTTGCACCCACAAGTACAAGCACTGTTGTTTTCTCCCTTTTGGCAGTATCACATCCCCTAGACTCATGTTTCTGTCACTCAAGCTAGTCATCGGGGGGCATTAACACACAATCATGCATAACGCTCCCTCTTGGAGTCACTACCTACTACTTTGCCAAAGAAATAAACAGCAACGGAGAACATGCAAGAATTACTCAAGAACATAAATATAAAAGAGGAGAATCAAATATATTACTCAAACACAATATGAAAATAGTCTCATAATCCATCAGATCCCAGCAAACTCAGCATAGCAACAGTAGAAAGATTACATATGTGCCTCGATCATGTAGAGAAGATCACGAGGTCTAAACCATGAAGAACAAAGAGGGGAGGAGAACATCACATAGCTACTAATCATGTACCCATCGTCCAAGGTGGACTACTCACGGTTCATCCGGGAAGCATCCATGGTGGTGGAGAAGCTCCCGGAGGTGGTTCCTCCCTCCGGCAGGGTGCCGGGAAGAGGGCTCCTGGTGCTCCCGATCTTGGAAGCGCGGCTGCGGCGGAACAGAGGATAGATCGCGAAAAAGGGTTCCGTCCTCGAGGGTTTCGGGACGAGAGGGATATATAGGCGAAGGGGGGAAGCCAGAGGTGGACCAGGGGTCCCAGGCGCCCCCCTGGCGTGGCCTAGGGAGTGGCCGCGCCAGGTGGCCGCCTGGGCCACCCCTGGCTCCCCTCTGGCCCCACTTGGGCTCTTCCCGAAGCTTCCTGTACGCTGATTTTTGCTATATTTTTCCCGGAATTTTTCTGGCACTTTAAGTAATGGGAAAACCTGAAATACAAAAACAACAGAAAACAGGAACTGGCACTGGGGTGCACTGAGTTAATAGGTTAGTACAAATATGATCAAAAGTGTATGGAAGTGCATCAATATCATAGCAATATCACACAAAAGAAGCATGGATCAAGCAGAAATTATAGATACGTTTTGGACGTATCAACAGATTCCGCCGGGGAGAACTCCTCCCGGAGGGGGAGATCATCATCACCATCATCACAGGCATCATCGAGATCATCATCGCCATCATCCTCACCATGAGCACCATCTCCATCTTCAACCCATCTCATCTCACTGTTGCTATCAAAGTTGTGACTTGTACTATCCATCCACTCTACTCTATCGGTGTTGATTACTCTTTTGTGGCGAATGCTATTGAGTTTTGTTGGAGAATTATTGTTATGACCAGATTGTTTATCATATATTTACCACCTCTGATCATGATCTCTTTTATGTTTTGTGAGTAGTTCCTTTAGTTCTTGAGGAGATGGGAGAATTCTAGTAGTTAGTAGTCATATGATGTTGAAGTTATATGTGTTGTTTGATATTTAAGTTGTGGTGCTATTCTTCTAGTGGTGTTGTGTGAACGTCGACTACACAACACTTCACCTTTTTAAGGACCTAGGGGAATGCATTGTGTATAAAGTATGCTTATGGTGGGTTGCCGGAGTGACAGAAACCTGAACCCCAGTTCTCACACCTTTGCACGAGGGATTGTTGGATCCTAAAGTTTATTCCTATGGTAAGGCTTTGCCTTAATTTCTTTCTTGTATTTGCGGATTCTTGCAAGAGGTTTAATCATAAGAGCGTACTTATCTTAGTCTATAAAGTGCACTAGCATAGGTTCATCCACACAACACTTATCAACACAAAACATAGTACTGAGACGGAATATGGCGAAAGCACATGACTATTTCTCCCATGTGTCCTCAAGAACGTTTTAGCCTTTATAAGTTTAATCCTTTGGCTTATCCTTTGCACAAAAGGATCGGGCCCTTTCTGCACCTTATCACAATTTACTTTATTTGATTTTATCTCCTTGTTGCTTATACCAGAAAACCCATAAAAAGTTACCTTTCAACACTTGTAGTTATTCCTAGCTCAAGATCACTTGTCAATACCTTCTGCTCCCCGTTGAGTTCGATACTCTTACTTATCGAAAAGGCTACGATATATCCCCTACACTTGTGGGTCATTAAGACCATTTTATGGTGCCGTTGCCGGGGAGCGTAGCGCTGTTGGTAAGTGAAATTGGTAAGGAAACCTTTATATTGTACATGCTGTTTTTATTTTTCCGTTGTTACTTTTAGTCCTTATGGACCATTCTTCTCTTGGTTCTTTGCTTTTAGGGAACCACCCCACCATTACTGTGGTGGAAAAGGCTCCCCCACCTACTGAAATTGTGCCTTTCAAAATACCAACTGGTATTGTTGATTATGTTTTGGCTAATCGATATGTAGGAGATAGACATCCAGGCGAACACTTGCTATATCTTTCACAACTATGCCCCTTATTTAAGCTTGAAGGTATATCTATGGACATTGTTATGAGAAAACTATTCTCTCTATCATTAAAATATAATGCTTTTGATTGGTATAGGCTTCTTGATAACTCTCATTTATTAAATTGGCAAGAACTTATGCCTCTCTTTTATCCTCGTCATGAAATACATCATGACAGGAACTATATTTATAACTTTTGGTCTTGTGATGGACAAAGCATCGCTCAAGCTCGGGGGAGATTGAAGTCCCTAATGCTCAAATGCCCCAATCATGAGCTCCCCAAGGAAATTATTCTTACAAACTTTTATGCAGGACTTTCTCGTCAAGATAAAGAGGTTCTTGATGCCTCCTCTAGTGGGGTATTTCTAAATAGAAGCGTTGAAGAAAGGTGGGATCTTATTGAAAGGATCCAAAAGAACACTGAAGATTAGGAGACCGATAAAGGTATTGAACCCGTTATAAATTATGAGCATGATTACATTGAGAGCTATGTGGAAACTGACTACTTCAATACCTTTTGTGCTAAGATTGGTTTTGATTCCCAACTTCTGATTGATTTTTGCAAAAACTTTGCCTATCATATTTATTCCTCTAACAAGAAGGAGGATCAGCAACATAAGCCCTTTAAGGAATTACCTGTAGATATTCATGTTGCTGACCCTATCTTGCCTCCTTTTCCCGAGAGGATGAAGGAGCGTTCTTTTGTGACAGGTATATTAAATAAAAGTCAGAGAAGAACTGATGAGCCTGAGTACCACCAGATCAAGGTCGATCGTCAAGTTGCATTGGTTAAAGATCGTGTTACTAGTGATATTATAGATTGCAATATAAATTTTTGTGCTATTTCTACTAACATGTTCACAGCCAAGAATAAAGGATCAATTTTAGGTACTCCAGTGGTATCTGTTAAAATAGGAGATCACAATTATTATGGGCTATGCGATTTGGGATCCAATGCTAGTGTTATTCCTTATTCACTCTATCAAGAGATTGTGAGTGAGATTTCACCCTGTGAAATTGAAGAATTTGATGTTACTATTCATCTTGCAAATAGAGAAACTATCTCTCCTATTGGAATTGTGAGAGATGTTGAAGTCTTATGTGGAAAGGTAAAATATCCTACCGACTTTCTAGTACTTGGTTCAGTACAAGATAGCTTTTGTCCTATTATTTTTGGCAGACCTTTTCTCAAGACTTGTGGAGCTATTATAGATTGTAGGAAAGGAAAAGTATCTGTTGAATTCAATGGTGAGCCATATGAATTTAACTTTTCTAAATTCTCCAAACAAACTCGTGGTACTGATTTGCCTAGTAATGACAAAATTATTGAAGATATTGCCTCTATTGCAATTCCTCTTGACGATCCTTTGCAGCTATACATGGAGGACCACGAGAATGATATTCATATGCAGGAAAGAAATGAACTCGATGAAGCCTTCTTGATACAACCTGCCATCCTGAAGCACAACCTTCCGGTTGAACCTCTAGGAATTATATCACAACCCAAAGAATACCCGGTGTTTTATCTAAAGCCTCTTCCCGATATGCTCAACTATGCTTATTGTAAGGCCCGATATGTGGTACTGTTCCAGAGCTAGATGTTTCCATCCAGATCCGGGGACGAAGCATATATCGATCCCACCGCGACATATGACAATGTCATATGCCCCGGATTTCCAACATGATATCACAACATTACAGCTACAAGGATACAACATCTGATACAATCGGCATACAACTGCCTTAATACAATACATCAGCGGAAGATACATGTCTGAGTACAGACTACAATCAAATGCCTTGTGGCAAAGCTAAAACACACCATTCCCACGTCCACATGGGTCCAGGCTCTCCCGCGGGATCCGCCTAACTAGTCGTCGTCGAGTCTCCACGAAGGCGTCCAGAAGAAGGGCGTCGAGATCCTCTGTAGTACAAGATCTTTTGCATAACGTGCGTAAAAGAGAGAATAAAGGGGTGAGATATATCAACAAGTCTTGTAACTAATTTCTCACGGTAAGATGGGGGTAGTGGTTGAGGTTGCAGCCGCACTAGCAATACATGAGGTGGCTAACGATCTATTTAGAGTGAGACGAGAAACCAAGCATTCGATGAGGAATCGCCTCCATCAAGTCTGTTGTCAGCTACTTACGCAAACATAACACCTATCTTATCCTTGTCCTCATCTTCGCATCCCGACGAAGAAGAAGCAGTCAAGGCACCCACACATTGATAAACTTATTAATTTATCTCTGTTGTTGTTGTCTATGAACAAGGAGTAGGTCTCAAGTCGTCCATAATCGTGGACACGACTTCTCGAAAAGATTTAACCCTTCATGGGTGTATCAACTGCCCATTATAAGAGTTGCATGTACGCCGACTCTCTCAGTCGGGCCCGTTAAAGACACTCATTGAAGAGTTGTTCTGAGAGATCCCGACGTTGTAATCCCTCTAACTAACAACGAGAAAATCTGGGTGGCCCCCAGGGAGTCGACACCCAATCCAAAAGTCGGTCGCGCTCTCGGATCGGACTCTTCCGTCTGGACGAGGTCGGGATAACTAACCTATCACTGTGGGCAGCCCCCTAGCTTCTAGGTGTGGACCAACAAAGGAACTATGTCTCCGCTGGCCCAAATTATTTTAAAATCTGTTGGGGTACCAACCAAGCAAACACATGTTTTCAAATGGTAAATCAGCTTAGGCCACCACTAGAAATGTTTGAGTCTAGGTAGATAAAAAGAGGGGACCCCATAGAATTCAACACGCAGTTAGGCACGCTTGCCAAGAGACACAATACCCGGAGCTCGGGTCCTAGGTGACTCGAATGGAACAAAGCATCAGGGCAGGATAGCCTAGACCTTCAATCCTTCGTCGAATATAGTCAACATTATAATAATCACATCATCAACAAAAACATAATAGTGTGATAGCCCAATCCAAGGAGTAACAGGGGAACGGTTGTAGCATCCTAAGCATGCATACTAAGCAGTGGTTAAGCAAGCAAGGTACATGGCCAAACTAAGGTTTGTTGGGGTGTGGAGGACATGGCTATTTGGGTTTATTTGAGAGGCATAAATATGAGGTGGTAGGATCAAGAAATCGTTCTACCCTATACCTAGGCACAAGTGAGCTGAAAGTTATAAGCATTATATATGCTCCCCCTTACCTGATGAGAAGACGAAGCCGAAGGTGTAGTCGATCGCAAGCTCGCAACGTCTCCGAGGTAACCGCGGGAGCACATAAGAAGTAAACACTGGAAAGGCAATCAATGGAGATGTGTCTATTACTACGAAGAAATCACGAGCAAGCAACAACAAGAAGGCAACGCACTATGATATCGCATCTATCGTCGAGAGAGGTTACTACCAGGTTAAGTGAAGTATCGATCTCCCACGGTGATACTTCACGTTTAGCAATGGTTCAAGTTGTTTAGCTACACAACATGAGCAAGATTGTTAAAATGGCACCTCACACAAGCATGGCAGGAGGTGAAGCATAAATAAACTACCTAGGCTAGTCAATTTAAGTGGGGCGAAATCCTAGACATGGCATATCACTAAGTACCCTGCGACAATTAAAGCATTTTGTACTGTTCTGCTCTAAACCATATTTTATTATTTTTATTAGCAAGCAAAAGTATCATATTCACAAACTACACGAAATTCTAGTCAAGTTACATATAAAAAACACCCCAAAAAGAGTTACGGTTAAAAATATACAAGCATCACAAGTTATGAACACAATTTGCCATCAGCAGGTAGCACACTTAAAAGCAATGCAACAACACGCTACAGGTTGCAAACATGCACCAAAATGATATGGATCAACAGTACATGACAAGCATGGCATGGCATCAAGGTTTCATGTATATGAGAATCAAGAAATAATAATTATAACCCAAGCAAAAAGCTAAATTATACTACTGGTTTAGGACTTAGTGAAATCAGAAAAACATGGCAAAAGGTTAATAACATGCTCTCTAAACAGCAGGTAAAGCAATATCAGACAAGCTCCAAAATGAACATGCAATAAATCTATAGCAAGCCTACATGATGTTCATGAGTTCATACATTGCACTTATGGTCAAAAGAATCATGGGTAAACATGTAGCAAACACGCAAAATAGGTAAAACATATTCCAGACTTAGTATAATTTAGAGCAGTTGACAGCAAACAGCAAGTATGCACTTTGGGAGCACAATAACTATATGAACAGGAAGGATATCATGGCATAGCAATACATGGCATGAAAGTATACATGTCTAGGAGCAATTCATTCCATGGGAGATAAAGCATATGAAGCATGGATCAATAATTATAAGGCAGTCAAGTAGGCAACTTTATACAAATTGCAGCACAGATTATCAGGTACACCACTTTGCAGCAAGATATGAAATAGCCACAGTAGGTAAACAGGGCAAATGAATGCATCTAATTGAAGTACACATGATTCTTAACAAGTACATGCAAGAATCACTAGCATAGGCATCATGGATGTGACGCAAACATCAACCAAACTTTGCTAAAAATAACAGTGAACAATAGTAAACATCAAGTAGCAGTATTAATCAAGCATTTTCACCAACTAGGTGACCTCAAATGGATTAACTCACTAAAGCAAAAAAGTTAGAGCACATCACAAGCAACAATTTTCCTTTTGGGAGCAAAGTCATCCAGGTTATATATCTACCGCGAATTTAATCACAAAACTGGTAACAACAACAAGTATTTACAGACTTAGAAATAAAAATGGGAGCTCGGGCTCGGGCTGCTCACTATGGGCCTCTAGCACAACTCGCGGTGAGCGTGAGATAACAGCTCTCGCCCAGGGCGAGGGGAGCGGTGCAGGCCGAGGTGTGGGAATATGGGCCACGGGGCTTGATTGGGCCGGAGGGCGCGGCCCACGACGGCGGTTGCGGGCTCGGCCGGCGATGGAGGCGGCTGACCCGGCGGCTCTCTGGGAAGGAGCGGGCCGGCGGTGGCGGCGAGGTGGCGCAGGGCAGCGAGGATGGCTGCAGGCGGCGGATCCAGTCGGGTCCAGTGGAGAGGGCGGCAGAGGGCGGCTCGGCTTCGGGCGGTGGAGCTCGGGCCGCCATCCATGACGTGCGATAGCGGGCGCTGTGCCGCCGTCGGTGACCTGCGAGAAGAGATGGCGGAGGAGTTGAGGGAGCGGGGAGAGGAGGAGGCGCAGGAGCGGCGGTGACCTGCGGTGGCTCGCCGGAGGGGGGCGCTAACCGGTGCGTCGGCTGCTGCCGGCGGCGCAGAAGAGACCGACGGCGCGCGGCGCTGCTGTGGCCCGGCGGCGGTGGTGCGGGGCCGGCTCGGCCCAGTTCGCTGGGAGGCTGGAGGTGGAGGGTCTCGGGGTGACGTGGCGAAATATGTTGCGCCCATTTCCAGATCTGATGGACACGGGCATCTCCGATCTTGGGTTTCGGTGGAGGAGGCTGAATTTGGGCAGATCTGAGTGTCTTGGAGGGGGTGGTTGCAAAAATTCACTAGGGGGAACCCTAGAAGGGCTAGGGGAGAGTGGTGGTCTATTTATACGCTTGCTGGCTGGCAAGTTTACACTAATGCCCCTGGTTTCTCTCTTAGGCGTCAAATATTTAAGTTTCTGACCGCCGGGAGTCCATACGACCTCCGATTCAGGTTTAACCTCGAGCCACACGCTCAGCGCGGTGAGCCAGTCACTTCTACGTCAATTCTATACCGTTCCGAGAACATTTTCCAGCACCCTATAAAAATAATACGTTTATTAAATAAAGGGGTTTTCGTTCCGATGGCGATGGATGGTCTTGTGCTGGCTGTCGCGACTGTGCTCGGGTGAAACCCGCTCTCGCAAGGTCGTTTGCCATGGTGGAAGGGCTCGGTCATGCCTCCGATATGAGAAAGAGTGGGCAAATAGTCACCAATTAATAAGTTGGCGAAAAAAATACTGCAAAAAATTCTAATAATCAACAAAATAAAGCAAGAAGCAAAAAAATTAATTAGGGTGGAATTTCCGGGCTGTTACACTTATTTAGATGAAAAGAAAGTTTATCCTGTTATTATCTATTCTAACCTTTCACGATATGAAGATGAGCGATTATTGGAAACCCTTCGTAGACACTGAGGCGCTATTGGATATACCCTTGATGATCTCAAGGGAATTAGTCCATCTATTTGTCAACATACTAACAATATTGACCCCGATGCTAAACCGATTGTTGATCATCAACGACGGTTGAACTCGAAGATGAAGGATGTTGTGAGGACCGAAATCCTCAAGCTTCTAGCCTCTGGTATTATCTACCCTATAGCTGATAGTAAGTGGGTAAGTCCAGTACATTATGTTCCTAAGAAGGGAGGCACAACTGTTGTTCCTAATGATAAGAATGAACTAATCCCTCAAAGAATAATTAATTGATATAGAATGTGTATTGATTACAGGAAGTTGAACAAGGCGACGAGGAAGGATCACTATCCGTTGCCGTTCATCGACCAAATGCTTCAAAGGTTATCCAAAAACACCCACTTTTGCTATCTTGATGGATATTCTGGATTCTCTCAAATTCATGTTAATACTACTGATCAAGAGAAGACCACTTTTACTTGTCCTTTTGGTACTTATGCTTATAGACGTATGCCCTTCGATTTATGCAATTCCCCTTCTACTTTTCAAAGGTGTATGTCTGCTACCTTTAATGTTTCTTGTGAGGAAATTGTTGAGGTATTCATGGACGATTTCTCCTTCTATGGAACCTCTTTTGACCATTGTCTCCACAATCTTAATAAAGTTGTGCAGAGATGTGAGGAGACGAACTTGGTACTCAATTGGGAGAAGTGCCACTTCATGGTCAACAAATGGAATTGTCCTTGGCGACAAGATTTCTGAAAGGGTAATCAAGGTGGACAGGGCCAAGATTGAAGCAATTGAGAAGATGCCCTATCAAAGGGACATCAAAGGTATTCGTAGTTTTCTCGGTCATGCTAGTTTCTATAGAAGATTTATTAAAGACTTTTCTAAGACTTCGAGATCCCTCAATAATATTCTACAGAAGGATATTCCTTTTGTGTTTGATTAAGATTGTAAGGAAGCCTTTGAAGTTCTTAAGAAAGCTTTGATAATCGCTCCTATAGTCCAACCGCCTGATTGGAATTTACCTTTTGAAATTATGTGTGATGCTAGTGACTTTGTTGTTGGAGCTGTGTTAGAACAAAGGGTTGATAAGAAATTGAATGTTATACATTATGCTTGCAAAACCCTTGATAGTGCTCAAAAGAATTATGCTACTACTGAAAAGGAATTTCTATCAATAGTGTTTTCTTGTGATAAATTTAAAACTTATATTGTTGATTCCAAATTCACTGTTCATACTGACCATGCTGCTATTAAGTATCTTATGGAAGGATTCCCAACCAAGGCTTATCAGATGGGTTCTTCTTCTTCAAGAGTTTGATTTGCAGATTGTTGACAGGAAAGGAGCGGATAATCCTATAGCAGACAACCTCTCTAGGATAGAAAACGTACCACATGATCCTATTCATGTTAATGATAGCTTTGTTGATGAAAAATTAGCTGTTTTGAGAATACAATCTATTTCTGATCCCTGGTTTGCAGAATATGCAAACTTTATTGTCACCAAGTTTTTACCTCCAGGTTTAACATTTCAACAAAGGAAGAAATTCTTCCACGATTTGAGGTATTACTTTTGGGATGACCCACACCGTTTCAGAGAATGTGCGGACGGGATCATGAGAAGATGCATACCGGAGCATGAGCAGAAGGCTATATTGAGGGACTGTCACGATAGTCCCTATGGAGGACATCATGCCGGTGAAAGGACCGCACACAAAGTTCTCCAATCAGGATTTTTTTGGCCTACTCTCTTTAAAGATGCTAGAAAAATATGTTTTATCTTGTGATAAGTGTCAGATAATTGGTAATATTAGTAGGATAAATGAGATGCCTATGAATTACTCTCTAGTTATTGAGCCTTTTGATTGCTGGGGCTTTGATTTTATGGGTCCTTTTCCTCCTTCGCACAAATACACTCACATTTTAGTAGCCGTTGAATATGTAACCAAGTGGGTTGAGGCAATCCCCACTGAGAGTGATGATCATAAGACATCTTTGAAAATGCTTACAGATGTGATCTTTCCTAGGTTTGGTGTACCAACGTACCTCAGGACCGACGGAGGATCACATTTTACACATGGTGCTTTTAGAAAATCTTTAGCAAAATATGATGTTAACCATAGGATTGCTTCACCTTACCACTCTCCAACTAGTGGGCAAGTTGAGCTTACAAATAGGGAGATCAAGTTGATCTTACAAAAGACAATGAACAGTTCTAGAAAGGACTGGTCCAAGAAGTTAGGAGATGCCTTGTGGGCATAAAGAACTACTTACAAAAATCCCATGGGGATGTCTCCTTATAAGATGGTATATGGCAAGGCTTGCCAATTTCCTTCAGAATTAGAGAACAAAGCTTTCTGGGATGTTGGAGAGCTTAATGCTGACCCAAAACTTGCTGGTGAAAAGTGTATCATGAACTTGACTTCTCTAGATGAGTGTAGAAGTGAAGCTTACGAGGGCGCGAGATTGTTTAAGGAAAATGTAAAGAAGTGGCATGTGATATGTCCCAAACGTATCTATAATTTCTGTTTGTTCCAATCACTTTTATGTGACATTGCTACATGTTTTTCTACACTTTTATATCATTTTACACATATTTGAACTAACCTACTAACTCAGTGCACCCAGTGCCAGTTCCTGTCTCCTGATGTCTCTAGTTGCAGTGATTTTTCCCCAATTTAAAATGTCAGAAAAATTCCAGAAATATCAGAATAAAAATTAGCGTCAAGGAAGCTTCCGGAACCACCGAAGAAGTGTCGGAGGAGGGCCATCCCCCTCCCAGGCGGCCAGGTGGCGCGGACCCACCCCTGGTCGCACCACCAGGGCGCCTGTGAGGTGTGCCCCACCTCTGGTGCCCCCCTTTGGCCTATTTTTACCCCTCATCGCAGAAACCCTCGAGGAGAATCCTGCATCATGAATTACTCCTCTGTCCCGCTGCCACATCGCTTCCAAGATCGGGAGCGCCAGAAGACCTCTTCCCTGCACCCTGTCGGAGGGAGGATTTGACCTCCCGGAACTTATCCACCACCATGGACGCCTCCCGGATGTACTGTGAGTAGTTTCCCTTGGACCATTGGTCCATGCCCAGTAGCTATGTGATGTCTTCTCTCCATCTTTGTTCTTTAATGGTTAGACCTTGTGAGCTGCCCTACATGATCAAGGCACCTATGTAATTTTCCTGTTGTTAATATGTTGTGTTTGCTGGGATCCGATGGATTATGAGATTATGTTCAGATCGTAATGAGTTATATATTTGGTTTACCTTTTATATTTTGTTCTTGATTAATTATCGCATGTTCTCCATTTCTTTTTATTGCTTTGGACAAGTAGTAGATAGTGACTCCAAGAGGGAGCGTTATGCATGATTGTGGGTTCATACCCCCCGATGTCTAGCTTGAGTGACAGAAACATGAGACTAGGGGATGTGTTGTTGCCACTAGGGAGAAAATAACGGTGCTTGTAACCACGGTTGCAAGGATTGTTTACCTTACACATATACTGTTAATGCAATTGTCTGTTGCTTTGAGTTTACACTTTGGGTGGGGCTCGCAACTTAATATCATCGAGATGTTCTGGATAGATATCTCAAGGTGGATGATTAGTAGTAGATGCAGATGGATTTCGGTCTACTTATCTTGGCGTACTGCCCATACTCTTGAGCCTCTTACTTTCAAGTAGCATAATTAGCATTGCGGTGTGTTTATAATTCGGTCAATTGCCCAGCTGTAATTTGTTCACCCAGCTTAGCTGTTTATCGTCTTTTGGGAGAGAGACATCACTAGTGAACATCATGGGACCCCGGTCCATATTTCCACCACTAGAGAGACACCTTCACTTTTATTTCCTATTTTTACTTTCAGTTGCAGTTATCACTATCACTATCTCTTGCGTTTGAACCTTTATAAACGACAAGGCTGGAGGGATTGAAAATCCCTCTGTACTCGTTGGGAGCAAAGTTATTTGTATCTATGTGTAGGTCCATGTCAACTTATCTCCTTTAGGAAACTTAATATCTGGCGCCGTTGACACCTACTTGAAGAATTCGGAGTTAGCCGGAGACAAACCTTGGTAACTTTGCCGAGGGAAATTTGTTGTTAGCTACATCTCAACCTTCCACTTGGGGTAGCCAACGAGGAGCACAACTTCAGTGCCATCACCATGACAGGAGAATTCTGAAATGTGAGTTTAATGTTGGTGATAAAGTTTTGTTGTTTAGATCTCGTTTCAGGTTTTCTCCAGGTAAATTACTTTCCAGATAGGAAGGACCTTTTCACATTGAAGAAGTCTACCTCTCTGGTGCAATCAATATTAACAATTTTGAAGGCACCAAACCTCAAGTTGTGAATGGGAAAAGATTGAAGCATTACTTGGCAGGAGACCCTGTCAATGTTGATGTGGATACAATACGCACAACCACTCAAGAAGAACATGTTACAGCCCGAATTCAGACGCCAGCAAAACAAGAATAACAATAGGTATGTAATACGGTAAGAAAACTTTGTGAACATCCATAAAAGTTCCATATTACGTGTTTTTGAAAAATTAGGAAAATTTGGAGCCGAAGTGGAGCCGGAGACGAGGTCCATGAGCTCAAGGCGCCCTGGTGGCGCCGCCTGCTTCCTGGTCGCGCTAGGAGGCCGCCTGGGCCACCCAAAGTCCGTCTCCGACCCCACTTTGGCTTGTTACCTTCCTTTTGTTGCAGAAATTTTTGTTATATATTTGTCCGGATCGTCCCGGCTCTGTATCTTGCGATTTTGTGCGTTCTCTTTTCGATCTGTGGTTGCCAGGAAAACTTTCAACAAAACCTAGGTGCCATGGCTTCCCCAAGTTCCTCCAAGGAAAAGTTCCTCGCCAACGTCATCAACCCTTACCTCGCAGAGGTGAAGAGGCATCCTCAAACAATTTGGGTGGACGATGGTGCCCTTCAGAAAGAAGATCTAAAGGGACCGGTCAAGGAGAGGAGCACCAAGGCCAGGCTGGAAGAAGTGGAGAAAGAAGTCTTCGAGTACAAGTTGATGATGGAGCGTGGTATTGAGGCCAACATCGGCATGATCACCGAGCTGAAGAAACAACATGAGGAGGAGATGAAGGAAGTGCATTCAAGCATATCCGCACTAGAAACCAAAGTGTCCGAGCTTCAAGGACACATCTATGACCTCTAAAACCAGAACTGTGAGTATGAACTAAAGTTTTTGCGCTTGGGCCTAGCTGCCGACTACAGGATCCAGGAAACAAAAGAATCATGTGTGGATGGAGGACGTTTGCCATGGAAACATTTTTCTGAGACCTAACCGATGTACAAGAACAGAGATCAAGAATGAAATCTTCATGGGTAATGGCCTCCCCTTAGCTTGTTCCAAGCTTGGGGGAGTGCCCGGTAACTTTATCTTTCTCTTTGTCGTTTGTGGTCAAGTTTAGTGTCATATCATGTCTAGGGAAGTTATCTTATAAAATAGGTGTTTGCATTGAGGTCTATCACTCCTATGTGGAGAATATTGTATCTGTGAGTGTGCAGTGTCTATGATGGAATATTAATGAGAAGTATATTGGTTTCTTCGCTGCACTCGGTATTCTCTTCACGCAATCGACCTTATATGATGATTCTTATGGGAGTATTGATCGTATATATCAGGTATGTCTTTGAAAACTTTATTTAATCTTAGCAAACATAGCTTTGGTCATAAAAACAAGCATGATTTTTTCTAGTAGCGACATAGACAAAACCTTTATGTTCTTATGCTTGAAGTGTTATGCTGACAAGTAAGACAACTTGATGTTTCATGCCAATTCTTAATGTAGACTTTATATTGTTTTGCATCAAAGTCAACATCATTTGTCTGCTTTTAAAAGCCTTTTCTAGCCAAACCTTGTACTAAGCGGGGATACTTCTTGCGCACCCATACCTTGAAACCTCAAACCTCCCGAAGAGTCCAACATACCTTTCCTATCCGTGGTATTTCACCTCCACTCCTACAGTATATTATTCGTGTGCTATCTTTAAACCTTCGAAATAGTATACCCCTTGTTTTGTGCCTCTGTTTTAGCTCATGAGGAAGTAGTAGGTAATTCATGATCTTCTTATGCTAGACAAGTTTTATCTTGGGATTGCATGTCTAATCTACAAACCCCTAATACGAGGAGGTACTGGCATGAGTGCGCCCAACTCGTAAAAGATAATACAAAAAACAAACCCTCGTTCGCGCTTTGTTCATGAGAAATGAGAAAACTTTGGCAGTGATAAACAAAGGAGACTAAGGGGATGTGATCGTTCCTTCTTGGGAGCCATTCCTCGAAACTTGCCCAGCATGAGAAGTAATTGGATTATCTACTAGCATTCGTTGAAGAATTATGCACATCCCAAAATCTTATTTTATAATCCTATTAATTTCAAAACCTCTAAAAGCTCTAGCACATGAGTTTTCTCTACTTCCCTCTGCGTAGGGCTAAGCCTTTACTTTTATGTTGAGTCAGTAAACCCACTTCTTTCTATCCCACAAAGAGAAGACACCTTATGTTGACAAAGATGCATGACTTTATATTGTCTCATTGAGAATTGCCATATTTCATCCTTGTTGACATTATCATTAAGATAAACAAGTTGTTTGTTGAGCCTAGCTACATCAAACATCTTCCTTTGTGTTAGCATTTTCGCTTCTTGACTAACAACATGTTCTTTCAAAAGCTTCAAATGATCTCATCAAAATATAAAGGAAAGAGCAAAAGTTAAAATTTATTAGTAGTTTCTTGACCAAAGGACATGTTTTCCATGATTAGATCAGTTTTCTCGGTCCTACTTTTGATTGTAATTGATATTACTCTTTCATAAGGGCCATATAAGTTGAGGTTGTTGTTGAGGATGCTTGTGTTTAGTAGGAAGAATTATCAAGCTTCTTGTCTGTATTGTTATTATCGACACTTCACTCTCTAAACTTGTGGACAGGTTTACTGAGCTCAGTATTCGCTTGGGGACAAGCAAGGTCTAAGCTCGGGGGAGTTGATACGTCCAAAATGCATCACTATTTTACATCATAATTTACCTCTATTCATTGATATATTCCATGTTATGATGATGTTCTTATAGTGTTTTGGCTTGTTTTACACAGTTTACAACTTTCCTGTGCCAAAACAGCAGACGCAGGAATCGGCGGGGAAAAGTGCACATCAAGTGCCCATATCAGCACATCTCCAAATGACCTGAAATTCATAGGGTACAATTTTCTGAAGAATTGATGAAGACCAGCCGAAGGGCACCCGGAGGGGGCCACCAGGCTCCTAGGCGCCCCGGTAGCGCCCCCCCTCAGGCCGCGCCAGGTGGATGCCTGGGAGGTGGGCCCCACTTCCGAAGCCCCCTTTGGCCTATATGATCGTCGTGACCTAAAAAAACTAGAAAGAAGGAGTTTCCCGAGTTCTGCCGCCGCTCCGTGGCGGAAACCTACAAAGAAGAAAAGACCTTTCCGGCGGGAAGAATCCACCAGGGAGAACTCCTCCCGGAGGGGGATATCATCCTCATCGTCATCACCATCGTCACGGGCATCATCGTGATCATCGTCGCCATCATCCTCACCATCAGTACCATATCCATCTTCATCCCATCTCATCTCACTTTTGCAATCCAAGTTGTAACTTATACTATTCATCCCCTCTACTCTACCGGTGTTAATTACTCTTTTGTGGTGAATGCTATTGAGTTTTGTTGGAGAATTATTGTTATGACCAGATTGTTTATCATATATTTACCACCTTTGATCATGATCTCTTTTATGTCTTGTGAGTAGTTCCTTTAGTTCTTGAGGACATGGGAGAAGTCTAGTTGTTAGTAGTGATATGATGTTGAAGTAATATGTGTTGTTTTATATTTAAGTTGTGGTGCTATTCTTCTAGTGGTGTTGTGTGAACGTCGACTACACAACTGATACGTCCAAAACGAGAGAAACAGAAAGTGCTATTGAAAGATCCAAAAGTGGACAAATTAAAAGATCCCAAAGAGGACAAATGAGATAAATATAAAGAGCCATTGAGGCCACCAAAAAAATAGAAAAAATAGAAAAAAATATAAAAAGAAATAAAAAGAGAAGGGGGCACACTACTATTCCTTTTGAGAGATCCTTACTCGTACTCCCTCTTATATCTTGTACTCCATAGAGATTATCAATTATGCATATATCTATGTGGGGACCTTCACACTATAGAACTTGGCTTGTATATTCCAATGATGAGCCTCCTCAAATGAGCTCTAGGTCTTCTCGAGCAAGCAAGTTGGATGCACCCCCACTAGTTCCACTGGAGAGCTTACCTTAGCTCATATGTGCATTCATTGCATGGCAATCCCTAATCCTCACATCGTATCTATCATTTGGCTTTCTCTCGCCTATGATTGTCCTAATTGATGTGAGCCTTTCACACCTTTTTGTCTTCCTCCTCCACCATATTCTCTCTTTTCCATCCAAAGTGTCAACTTTCTTGCTTACGCTCATCCATTGCATGAGTGCTCAAAATGTCGAAAAGGAGTGGATAATTTTTCCCTGTACCTGGCTAGTGGTCTGGGGATGAGTCAAGATAAGATTCCAAAGAAGACCAAGTGTGAAACTTTAGTAGATTGAGTTCTCAACACAAAAATATTTTTCTCGTATATCCCTATCCCCTTTCTTGCACGAAAATACCATTTGGAGACATTCGAGTCACGGACATCGAGAGCTCTTGCACCTTTATGTTCTTATGTTGCTTGTTTCAATGCTAAATATAGACTCTTGCCTGTTATGACTTGAATTGAATTACATGCCTTGATTGCTTTACTTAAAAGTTCTTATATGGTTGTCAGCATGTCACCACAGAAATTATGCTTTTATCATTTACCTACTCGAGGACGAGCATGAATTAAGCTTGGGGATGTTGATACGTCCAAAACGTATCTATAATTTCTGCTTGCTCCATGCCTCTTTTGTGTGATATTGCTATGATATTGATGAACTTCCATACAATTTTGATCATATTTGGACTAACTTATTAACTCAGTGCACCCCAGTGCCAGTTCCTGTTTTCTACTGTTTTTCTATTTCAGGTTTCCCCCATATTAAAAGTGCTCCAAAAATTCGGGAAAAATCCATTAAAAAATCAGCGCAGAAGAAGCTTCGGGAATCACAAAGGGGGTCCAGAGGGGACCCACCAGGGCCCCAGGCGCCCTCCCGGCGTGACCTAGGGTGGGGCCGCGCCAGGGGGCCGCCTGGACCCCTGGTGGCCCCCTGGATTCCCCCCTTCGCCTATTTATTCCTCATGACGTGAAACCCCCGTGACGGGAACCCTTTTTCGCGATCTCTCCTCTGTTCCGCCGCCGCCGCGCTTCTAAGATCGGGAGCACCAGAAGACCTCTTCCCGGTACCCTGTCGGAGGGAGGAACCACCTCCGGGAGCTTCTCCACCACCATGGATGCTTCCCGAATGAACCGTGAGTAGTCCACCTTGGACCATGGGTCTATGATCAGTAGCTATGTGATGTTATACTCCCCTCTTTGTTCTTCATGGATTAGACCTCGTGAGCTGCCCTACATGATCGAGGCACATATGTAATCTTTCTGCTGTTGCTATGCTGAGTTTGCTGGGATCCGATGGATTATGAGATTATGTTCAGATTGTGTTTGAGTAATATATTTTATTCTCCTCTTTTATATTTATGTTCTAGAGTAATTCTTGCATGTTCTCCGTTGCTGTTTATTGCTTTGGCCAAGTAGTAGGTAGTGACTCCAAGAGGGAGCGTTATGCATGATTGTGGGTTCATGCCCCCTGATGACTAGCTTGAGGGACAAAAACATGAGTCTAGGGGATGTGTTGTTGCCACAAGGGGGAAAACAACGGTGCTTGTACTTGCGGGTGCAAGGATTGTTTACTTTACGCAAAGTTCTTTAATGGAGTTGTCTGTTGCTTTGAGTTTACACTTTTGGTGGGATTCACAACTTAATACCAGCGAGATGTTATGGATAGATATCTCAAGGTGGATGATTAGTAGGTAGATGCAGATGGATTTCGGTCTACTTGTCTTGGCATACCGCCCATGCTTTTGAGCTTCTTCCTCTCTTTATAGCATAATTAGCATTGGTTTCCGCACATAATCCTGTCAATTGCCCAGCTGTAATTTGTTTACCTCGCATGGCTATTTTATCATATTTTGGGAGAGAGACATCACTAGTGAACATCATAGGACCCCGGTACATATTTCCAATACTTTTTACACCCGCTATCAATTTACTGCTTTATTTTCTTTTCCGTTGCTATCACTATCATTATTATCCCGTGCGTTTTATCCTTTGTAAACAACAAGGCCGGAGGAATTGACAACTCCTCTGTACTCGTTGGGAAGAAAAGTTATTTGCTGTGTGTGCAGGTCCAGGTAATGTAAGCAACCTCAGTTATAAACGGCGCCATTTTTCACTTCACCACCTTCTTGTATCTGTTGGAGTCGTACTGGTTCGATACTAAACCTTAGCATCTTCGCTAAGGGAAACTTGCTGCTGTCTACATCTCAACCTTCCACTTTGGGTAACCAACGAGGGGGCGTTAATTCATACCATCAACAACACTTCGCCTTTTTAAGGACCTAGGGGAATGCATTCTGTATAAAGTATGCTTATGGTGGGTGGCCGGACTGATAGAAACCTGAACCCTAGTTCACGCACTTTCTCATGAGGGATTGTTGGATCCTAAAGTTTATTTCTATGGTTAGGCTTTGCCTTAATTTCTCTCTTGTATTTGCGGATGCTTGAAATAGGTTTAATCATAAGAGTGTACTTATCTTAGTCTAGAAAGTGCACTAGCATAGGTTCATCCACACAACACTTATCAACAATAAACATAATACTGAGGCGGAATATGACGAAAGCACATGACTATTTCTCCCGTGTGTCCTCAAGAATGTTTTAGGCTTTATAAGTTTAATCCTTTGTCTTATCCTTTAAACAAAAGGATCGGGCCCTTGTTGCACCTTATCACAATTTACTTTATGTGCTTTTATCTCCTTATTTCTTATACCAGAAAACCCATAGCATGTTACCTTTCAGCACTTTCAGTTATTCCTAGCTCAAGATCACTTGTCAATAACTTCTGCTCCTCGTTGGGTTCGACACTCTTACTTATCAAAAATCATATGATAGATCCCCTACACTTGTGGGTCATCATTTACCTATCTGGTGAACGCGTTCTTCTGTCCCCTTTATTTATCACGCCATTTCTCTCTTTTCCTTTTCTTTTTTTTCCGATGTAGTGAACTTCATTACTAGTTTCTAATAAAAGAGAGCTTCATCGAACAAGATATTCAATTGCAGTAATTTAGTGAAGTGTGATCTGTTTTCAATAATCCCTAGAGTAAACTGCATTAATAATGTGTTGTTAATTGTTCTTTCAGTTTTGCGTAGTGAGCTGCATTGTTTTGCTAACATCAGAAACACTTTCTTCTTGTTTGAACTGCACTAATGCTCTCTGTGATTTTTCTACTCGCAGTATGTGCTTCAAATGAATGATCATGTGAATAGATATGAAGATGGAATTGTTGTGTTGCCTTTTGTCCACAGCAAGTTTCGTGTTGATGATGTAGCAAAGAAGTTCAAACTTTTTGTTTGTGATGATGAGAACCTTCTTGATTGCAAATTAGTAAGTTCTCAGATTGTTGGTTCAGCGTACTTCACTTATTTTTCCAATTTTCAGTAATTCTTTTTTACTCTACAGACTCAAACACTTATCATGAAACCAAATCAGATCCTGTTACCACGGATGAAAGACTAGCATTGCTCGATATACACGATGAATGGCACCGTGAGATCCTTGATATTCATGACACTAGGAGGTACACCGGACCCTTTGATCAAACAACAAGGTGGCGTAAGTCTGACTGCCACAGCGACCGTACTGAAATGGTAAAATGTTCCATTTTTCATCTTCTTCTTTTTTCATCTGCGTGTGTGTTGAACAACAATTTTCATGTGTATTTTGTGTTTATTTTCTTGTTCACCAGATGATCAGGATGGCTGCATTGATGAAGAAGGTTTACGGAGAAAAGGTGTACAAGAGAAAGGAGTCGGTAGACTAGGTTGATGTTTCAAAGAAAGCTAGCTTTTTGGGCGATCCTGAACAGGGCCCCAATGAGTGCGGCTTCTTTGTTCTGAAGATAGATCAGTTTTACGACGGCAAAAACTTTGTAGTGAAATTCTCAAAGTGTAATATAAGTATCTTATTCTTTATCCAATATGATTTTTCCTCTTCTCTGCTTTGTAGTACTACTTGTAGATGATTTTTGTTCTAATAAAAATCTTTTTTTGGTTTATTATTTTTGCTTCATTGCAGGAAGCCGATGTTGAGGACTGGAAGCCTGAGTTCCTGTTCCATATTCTGTTCCACCCTGACAACTTGGTCTTAGTTATCGAGTTTCTGGAGGAGCTAAAAAATCTATGCATTTATCTTGGTCTTCTTCCAAAACTGGATTCATAGGAGCAGGCTGAGGCATAGAAAGATAGCAGAGCCTTATGTGTGTTGTGTTTGAGGTGTTTCAAAACTTTTGCACTACGACGTGTTCTTTGTATATTCCGGTTTAGTTAGTTTGTGTTTTTATTTTGTGGTAGAGAGCAATACTGTCATCTATGTACATAATGGAGCTTCTACTAATTATATCAGTGAAAATTATCTTCATGAGTGAGCTTCTTTTTTACGTATTTTAGTTGGGAACGCAGCATCTGGTTTGCATCACACACTAAGAGTTCTCTTTTTTTGTTTCCTCCTATAATTAGAACATGTTCGAAGCGCACTGCATTGCGCATATGAGTTGCAGCCAAGTATTTAAACATACGGATCCGCACTTCATCTAATCTTAATACATGAAGCGCAAAGAGAACTTCGACGTGTTTGTCGTCGAGGTTCAAATTTTGGAAAATAGTATTGGAATACAGAACTTCGTCTTTATATGCTAAGCGAGAGCTCAATTTTTTATTTTTTGCACTAAGCGCACTGCACTTTATACATGATGTGTACTGCACTGTATGCGTGAAGTGCACTACACTGCTCTTTATATATGAAGCCTAGTTTTACTCTATATAGATCAACAAATTTTTTTAACTGCATTATATATTGTATATCCATCTCAATTTCTACATATAGAAGAGAACTGCATTTCAACATTACATTCTCATCTCATTTTGTGCATATAGAAGAGAACATAAATTATGTAGAAGAGAACAGCATTTCAAGTATACTCGTAGTACATTACACAAGGTATATATGTTATATGCTATATTTGTTAAACTGGACTTCAACTTTACATTCTGAAATCTAGCTGCAGTACACTAAACATAAGCTATATCTGTATATGCTACAAAAAAGGATTAAGCTAATATATGTAAATGTAACAATGTATATGTGTTGAGCTATGTTCTGTTCCTGCTTCTTCTCAATGTATGAACTGCACTTGTTTCGATGGTTGTTGATTCGTCTGTTTTCTTCTTGCTGGTTGCATTCTGCCTCGTAACACGCCCATGTGATTGTGATGCTCGCCTATGTCTGGTTTCTGCATTCTTCCTCTGGCCTTCAATGTTGATGCGGGTTCTTCATTGTCTTCATCATCTTCTGTTGCTTCTTCATCTTCCTCTTCAGGTACATCAGTTTCCTCTGTTTCATCAACTTCGTCTTCATCATCAGCCTCTTCCTCAGCAGCATATTCTTCATCCTCTGCTTCGTCTTGTTCATCAGCATCTTCTTCGTCATCTTTTTCATCTTTTGCTTCTGTTCTCTGTGGAAAATTTCTCGCGTTATGCTTGTCTCTCTTATTGGAGACGCTACATAGTCTTCTCTTTGTCAAATCATCTTGTTGGTCAGCTTGCCGATCTGTGGCGGCATTTTCAGCTTGGATTTTTTCATGTCTCTTCTTACATGTTCTCAAGTTGTGTCCCTCAATCTTATTGCTTGTTTTGCACACCCTTATTCCCAACGGTCTTCCTTCGCTCTATGTTCTAGCTCAGGCTTGATCTTTTTTAAGGACCTTTAGAGGTTGTTTCGATAGCTAGTTTTTAGAGAATCAGTTGTATACAAACCCGTTTCAGGCTCTAACAACCTTAAACTTTGTTTGGCTAATCTAACAAATATCCGAATAAGAAAAACCCGATTCTCGTAATACCTAAAATATGAGTTTTTTGGAAAAACGGCTCGGAGTCATTTTTGCAAAAATGCGTTCTAAGAAAATGGGTTCGTCATGCTCGCCGCGTACAATACATCAACAACATCAATCCATCTATACGAGATTCTCCACACCGGGAGACGGAGATGGATGGCGAGCAACAGATCGGGCGCGGCAGGCACGCCGGCTGCTCCAACTCTCCCCACTTCGTCACTGCGACATGCGCCCAACCCAGTCCCCTCCTCTGCTGCTGATGGATGTGTGGACGGTGAGGTGGTCAGGTGGGATTTGGACAGTTCTTGGTAGCAGCCATTACCGGAGTCTGGAGGAAGGGGAAGTAGTTGGTGGGATGGGAGATGAGAAGAAGAACGCCACCATGAGGTCAGCGCTGGCAGCGGCATCAGGAGCCATGACGGGCTGTAGCGGCCAGCCGTCCACTGCATCGCGTACGGCCACATACAGGCGACCTCATGGTTGTACCTGCTGATGAGGCTGGGAGGTTGGAGCTTTCATCAATGGCTAATCTATGGCAACTGGAACAGAGAAGGTCATGTATAGAACACAATCAAATTTTCTATAAACGGGTTATTCAAAAAATGATTGATAAAACTGATTTTCCTAAAATGCAGCTAAAATTTCGTTTTTCGTATCCTCGTGGCTTATGCCTAGTATCCAAACAACCACTTATCCTTTGCTGCAGCTTTTTTGTTTTCTGCTTCGCTCCCTTTCTTCCTCCCCTTTGTGTTTGAAACAGGGGGAATTGATTTATCCCTCTTATGAGCTGCACCAGCAGTTGCATGTTCGCTCTCCTCCGTCGTTCTTCACACCGTGCATCTTAATTTTCTCTACTTCTTCTTCCTTGTTCAGTACATCTACTTCTTCTATGATCGCTCTCATATCAGTTAAAGGTCTATTGTACCCGCTATCCGATTTCACACCCCTGTTTGCTAGGTCCATCGTTGTTTCTGCAAGTAGTCTCCTACGGCAGAACATTGAACTCCCATCTGGAGCAGTTTCCTCGTAGTCTTTGCAGTCAAAAGTTGCGTTTTGCCGCGCTTTCTGTGTGTACCTCTTCAATATGTACTCTTCAGGTATCTTATCCACCTGTAGCTGATCTAACATGCAAATGATGTGCACGTAGAACAGGCCTGTAGCAAAGATTTTTTTGGTTGTTCGTGTCAGCGAACTTCACATAAATATGCAACATAGAAGTGGTTTTTGAACTGCATTATAAGTATGCCCTGGTTTTCTCATCTACTGAACTTCATTAATGATTTTTGTTCTCATCTCCACCAACCAGTGCTAAGTGAACTTCATTATGGTTTTGTGTGCTTATTTTTGTTCTTTGTCTCACTTACCTGCGTGTGTCCACAGCTTGCATTCGCATTCGTAGAAACCGTTCGTCACATCAGCAACAACCTAGAACTCGTGCCTTGACCAATTGAAATCATCATACTGGTTGTAGTGGCGCTTCAAATATTTCGTGGGGTTCTCAGGGGACTGCTCTGATCTGAATGCAGTGTTGCGGTACTGCGTTTTCTTGAAGTCAACAAAGACTGCCCTGGTGTAAATCTTGGAGAGCTGAACTTCGAAGCCAAACTGAGTAGTGTTTTTTATATCCGTCTGCAAATTCAAGAAACTAGGTAAGCAGATGTTTTTCACATCAAAAATCAAGAAAATGAGTAGTGATTATCATTTTCACATCTAGCTCAAAATGTTTGCTCTGGTTATATACCTCGTTAGCTATGGTCTCCGCGTGCTCGACGCCCTTCCTTGTCTGGATGCACCTGTCCACCTGCCATGCAAAGATGTTTAGGTCGTATCTTTCCTTGACATAATTCTTCTTCAAGATCCGATTCATGCTTTCACTTCTCTGTGTTGATGTCATCCGTGCACAGAACACCTCCTTGTAGTAAGCTGAAATCCATTCATGTTGGTCTGTCCAGAGCGCCTTCGTAATTTCATAATTTTGCAGGTTATACTTCTCCATGAGCTCGCGCCAAGCGCGTTGAAACTCCGATGGCGTTAGTGGGTTGTTGATAACTAAGGTCAGTACATATAATTGAATGTTTCGTATGCTTTGTACAGTAAGGCCAGGTGATCCTTGTATTTTTCAGTATATGCCAATGGCACAACTTGTGTAGTGTGCCTACTATTGTACTCTTTATCGCCTCATACATGGAGGGGGCATTGATCTGCATGTTGAAACAAGAAGTGCGTTATTGAGAGAACTGCGATTCTTTTTTCTTGCTGATTTTTGTTGGATGGAAAAAATGGACGACAAACTCAACAGTGAACTGCAGTGTTATTTAAACATTTTCTTTATATACCTGTCAGTATGCATATTGGCTGCTTGTAGTTTATGCAACCCAAGAACGTCTGGAACACCCACTTAAAAGACGGTATTATTTCGTCTCTGACGAGAGCCACAACAAATATTGTACTTTGCAGGTGGTGGTTGACTCCAACGAAGACGGCCAGAGGCATGTGAAATTTGTTAGTCTTGTAGGTCGTGTCAAAGGTGACACAATCTCCAATGTCTTCGTAGGATCCCCGGCAGCTCGCGTTCGCTAGAAGATGTTTCTTACATGGTTATCAACATCTTTGTCGTAATCATAGAAGAACTCTGGGTTTATTTGCTGCATATTATCAAAGAAAGCAAGGAGTTTCTTCACATTGTCCTCTGTCTCCTCCTTCACGAACTGGTACTTCCTGCAGTTCAAAATAAGAATATACAACAACATTAATGGCACAGAGAAATGCACAAGAGAAATGCATCAAATAGACGAGACATCGCTAATTTAATGCACATACTTGTTCACCCAGTCACGGCTAGTGCTCCCCATTAAGTGCAGGTTGACATCATCTGTGTGTGTCAGGTTGTCGCTGTGCATGTCCTTCACTAGTTTATCAAGTAACGGATCATCCGTCTAATGTGAGTTCATGTGCAGAAGCATAGTTGGGCACTCAATCATCTTGTGGTTGTGATTGAGCTCAATCTCTGCTATCACAGACACATCCTTGATTTTTTCACTCTGATTCCCGCCTTGCAGCTAGTTCATTCGGTTTTTTTCTCTCTCTTTCTGTCATAATCTGCCACAGTCCCCTTGTGCTTTCCCTCCCTTGAGCACATTATGTAATTGTTTGTCTTGTATCTGCCCCATTTGCGTGTGCCAAAGCCCGCATGCCTTGCATACGTGTTGTAGAAATTTTGCGCTGCAGCGTAAGAGGTGAATTGCATAACTTTCGCAGGCACAAGTGCGTGCAGCATGTTCTCATTCTGCACCACAAAATGAATTTTTTTTCTTGTTAACGAGAATGCACAAGATGAAACAATGCATAAGTGAACTGCAATAGTTAGGCAAGGAAGCTTACATGCGTGTAATGCTTCTTCTCCAACGGTGTTTGAAGCTCACCGATGTTTATTGGTCATGGAGGAGTTACAACAGATCTGTGTAATCGAGGATCCCTGGGAGGCAGAAGTGTAGAGAAATTTACTTTTTTGTTGCTTGCGGCTCTCTTTGATTCGGGTTCACATTCTTTTGTTGCATTGTAGGCGGCCTGTGTGGAATTCCAATGTCTCTGTGTTGACGAATTGGCTGCTCCCGAACTTTCTGGGGTTCAACATTGGTTTGTGGAGGTGCAACATCATCCATTCTTATCTGTTGGCCAAATGTTTCAAAGACGCGCGTGTACCTTGGCTGCATAACTGTTATGGTTTGCTCATCATCATCATCCTCATCATCATCTTGCTACGCATGCTCCCCCATGAAGACCAGATCGTCGTCTTCCTCATCTTGCGCGCTCTTGGCTTCTCTGTTTTCTCCATCTCGAGTGTTGTTTGCATCTCTATTCTCATCTTCGTCCTCTACATCTTCCTCTAGTGAGTACGCAGTTTTGTTTTGTTGAATTAAAAAACCCGAGGTATTTTAGGTGTTATCCATCCAATCATCTCCCACTCTTCTCTTCCAACGCAGTTCAGGGGCTTTTTGTTGTGAATCAATCGAGGCATCTTCTGGTTTGGAGGCATAGTAATTTCCTGCAGAGGACATAGGCAGTGAACTGCACTTCGGTATTAAGCCAAAGTATTATATATTCTAATAGTGAACTGCCTTGCATTTTCATACTATATATCATTCTATATGCAACTACAGGAATTGCACTTCAATATTTCATTCTATAGCAGGGCACTGGAACTTAACAGGTAGAAACAATGCACTTCAGTTTTAAGACACGGTGCTCTACATATGTAAACCATGGTGGACTGCATTGTTTAGCCATAGCGCATTTTCTTTTTCCAATTTTTTTTCTGTTTTCTGGGAGACACACGACACTGCAGTTGACGCAAGAGCGAACTGCATGCTAATAAACAAAGGCACTGCAATTTGAATTTCTCATCAACACTAGAAGCCAACTTCACTATATTAAATTGGGGGTGGGGGTTGGAATGTGAACTACTTACATTATCTCCACGTGTGACCTTTCTCTGCAATGAAGTTCTCTCCTCCTGCAGATGCAGCTTGGCCTGCTGTTGTCGTGTAGTCCACCTCTGCTGAACGAAGTCATGCACTTTTTGTATATTCACCATTGTCGCCGGAGAAGGCTGGATTAGCGAAATCACCAATCAAATTCACGTCCCTTCCAACTGCGAGGTTTCGAGAGAAGGCCTCCTTGCAGTTCTCTTCCCCCTGCCATGCATCACCGAGGTTGGATGCTTCAGCTCGGTGAACAGCGGCAGATCTCCCAAGCCAGAGGCTCCGATCCGCGGGGGTGGTGCAGCTGGCGGGGCTCGAGGAGGCGGCGCACCATTCACATCTGCGTAGAAGTGTGCCGGAGGCATTGTCCAGGCTGATCCCGCGGAGGAGAGGAGTGAAGACTAATAAGGCGGCGATTCCGACAGCGATTTAAGGGCGATTGGGCGGACAAGACGCGCGGCAGCGCTACCTCCGGAGAAGGCAAGCGCGAGGGGATCTGCATCCCCTGGGCGCCGCCGTCCGCGGGCGATGCCGCGCTAGAAGGTGGGATGGGGAGGGGGTCGTTGTCGACGGGGTGATCCGCGCTAGGAGGTGGGTTAGGGGGGTGTTCGGAGAATAAGGGCTTTTGTTAGTAGAATAAGGTCTTAGAGGGTGTTATATAGACATGAAAATCATAAAGATGTGCAAAGTTTCTTTAAATTGCTCCATTTTCAAATTATTAAGGCTATTTTGTGGTTTCATTTTCATTTAAAGGAAGAGTGATTGGAAATATAGACTTTAGTGTTTCTAAGATTTGAAATTGAAAAAGGATGCTAAAAGACCCGAAACTTGGTATGGTGCAATGATATGGAGGAGACCCTCATAATATATAACGCAGTGGTAGAAATTTGAGAAGGTTTGAAATAATAAGCCCCCCCCACCGCGTACGCTTTACAAATAAAAAAATATCTCCGATGAAGTTCCATGGTTTTGATATTTGACCCCACCCCCCATTACATTTCGATCGATATGTGCCTTTGACATCGTTTACAAATTAAACCTCAATTTTCTATTGTAGGTTGAGTGCATATATATATATATATATATATATATACATAGACCTGAAAATCATAAAGATATGCAAAAGTTTCTTTAATTTGCTCCACATTTAATTTATTAAGGCTATTTTATGGTTCCATTTTCATTTAAAGGAAGAGTGATTGGAAATATAGACTTTAGTGTTTCTAAGATTTGAAATTGAAAAATGAGGCTAAAAGATCAACTCCCTCCGTCCGGAAATAACTGTCGTAAGAGGCAAAAAGATTCAACTAACCAACATTTTATAATTACATCCTTGACAATTCAAAACAACACATAAACACCCTCCCACCTCCTCCCAGTTCTAGCTCGCTCCCGATCCCCTCCTCCCAGCTCGCGCTCGCTCCAGATCCCCTCCTCCCAGCTCATGATCTCTGCTCCTAATCACTTCCAAAGAAGATCCCCCTGGGAGATCACCGCTCCAGCCGCAGGCCCCTGGGAGATCACCGCTCCAACCGCTCCTGTCCTCCAGGAAGCTTCAGGCGCCTGGTGATCACCGATCCAGCCGCCGGCCTCTTCTCCAGGCGAGCTACAGGCCGCCGGCATCTGCTAAAGGCAAGCTCCAGCCCACTTCCATCTCCGGCAGCTCGTCCCCACCCTCCCGACAGCTCCGGCAGCTCGCTCCACCCTCCTGGCTGCAAGGAGAGCTGGATCTCGGCTCTCTCCGGCAAGACGGCAACTCCGGCAGCTCGTCCCCACCCTCCCGGCAGCTCGCTCCACCCTCCTGGCAGCTCCGGTAGCTCGCTCCACCCTCCTGGCACCTCCGGCAGTTCGTCCCCACCCTCACAGCAGCCTCTGGAAGCTCGTCCCCACCCTCGCAGCAGCCTCCGGAAGCTCGAACCCACCCTCCCAGTGGCGATCAACTGCTTTGAGGTACTCTGCAATTAAAGTAACACTTGGAAAAATGATGCAATGTGGATTACAGAGACAAAACAAACATAAACTGGATCACATAAACTGGCATGCAATTAAAGTAACACTTGGACTACTTCAGAAACGTTTATGAATACCAGTTTCAGAGCTATGTATCAGACTATCTGGTATGCATTCAGAAGAGAAAAGAAAAGAAAAGAAGAGCAGCAGGACCATCCAAGGAGAGAAAGGGAAAGAAGAGCAGCAACACCAATCAAGTAGATAGAGGTAAAGAAGAGCACCAGCAACCTCCTCCAAGTGGCGGCAACTAAAGACCCTGTTTATCTTGACCAAATTGCTCATGATTTTAATAATCTCATTACTTCAGAGGCTAGTTGTTTATAATCCATATGTTTGCAACCATATGTTTATCGTCAATTTTTTTTGCTTGTGGAGATGCTTGTTAAAATAATCTAAGTTACTCCTAATAAGGAGTAAATAATTTAAGTCACTCCTAATATGCAGTAACATTCAATAGTACACCCATCAGTTCTAAATAATCTTAGAAAGAAGATGGATAATTTTAGACAATGATAGTGAACAAATGACAGTGAAAGATATGGGTTTGACTAAAGATATGGGTTTGACTAAGTATGTACCAGCACGTAGGAAGATCCATCCATGATACATTGCAGAGAATGATGAGCACGTTCGATCTCAGAAATTTAGTGATGGACTATTTAGATTGCACACTGTATCCTGAGCTGAAAAGATAGACAACCCGATCATATGAGGCGACGATAGATACATAAATCTTGCGAATTGAAGCAGTGCATGGCTGCACCTTGATTCCAGCAACGCGTCACAAGCGGAAGGACAGAGTAGGGTGGTTGGGTTGTGTGTTGGCTGCTTCCTCAATGGAAGCCATTGTAGCCTCAACTCTACTACTAAATCAGCCATTGTTCTCCTGCACAATTGCAAAGCAAAGCAACACCAACTTGAGTAACGGAGCAACATGGGATACAATTTCTAGGGCAAAGTTGGAAGTTTGAAGGATTCTACCATAAGAACAACCACCCATGTACTCACCAGATCGAACCAAACTTGGAGGGAGGAGAAGAGAGATGTGCTTACCAATGCGCTGGAACTTCTGGGGTCCTCCTTGACCTGGATATTGTTGGTGCGAATGAGTGGCACCTCCTCCAGCCCTGCAGCAGAGAGTGAGCAGTGCGTGGTCGCCCGAGTGAGCAGAGCAAGAAAAGCAGAATCGAATCGAATCGAATCGAGAGAGAGGAAGAGAGAAGTGGAAGGAGGGCACCTTGGCAGGATCGGAGCCGCGTTGTCGCCCGAGGCGTCCACATCGTCCTCTCCTGGCGCGCGAGCGGTTGGGGCGACGCGGCCGCCGTCGAGCACTTCCGTCGCTTCAAGAGGGCGCGGAACCGGACGCACCGATCTGGCCGCCGCCTGACCTGTGCCCCCATCTTGTGTTGGTGGTGGTCCGGATCAGGCGACTATTGCTTCGCAGCCACCGGAACCGGCCTCTCCGCCGCCGGATCCAGCGATTTGTCGCCGGCTGGACCGAAAGGTCCAACCTTTCGTCGCGCCGGGTACGTGGAGCGGAGCACGGAGGCGGCGACAAAGAGAGAATGGAATGGAGCTGAGAGAGAGGGGGCGCCGGAGCACAGCAACTGTGAGAGAGGGAGGGAGAGGGATAGGGCGAGGGCGAGACGGAGGGGGAACCGGAGCGCAACGGCGGCGAGAGCGTCGTGGGAGCGAGAGAGATCTTGGAGGAGAGGGTGGACTGCGGGTTGAGACTCAGATTTTCAGAGGACTTTTTCATAAAATCACTAGTTGCGACAGTTATTTCCGGACGGAGGGAGTAAAACTTAGCATGGTGGAATGATATGGAGGAGACCCTCATAATATATAATGCAGTGGTAGAAATTTGAGATGGTTTGAAATAAGAAGCTCCTCCCGCACGTACGCTTTACAAATCAAACCGTATCTCCGATTAGGTTTCGTGGTTTCGACAGTTGACCCCCCTTACATTTTGATCGATATGTGCCTTTCACATCGTTTACAATTAAATGTCGATTTTCTATTGTAGGTTGAGCATATATATATATATATACATAGACCTAAAAATCATAAAGATCTGCAAAAGTTTCTTTAATTTAATTTGCTCCATTTTAAATTACTAAGGTTATTTTAGGGTTCCATTTTCATTTAAAGGAAGATTGATTAAAAAAATTGAATTACTGCCCATACATTAATTAGTTTGAAAATCTTATATAAATCAAACCACATCTCCATTTTTACATAATCATCAGGGGAAATATGCAAAGTTTGCAATTATGGGCTTAATTTTGTTTAATTAAGCCTCTTTCAAATTTCTCTTTTCACCTTATCGTCGAAGCCTCGTCAGCATCCTAGAGACACGCGTGCGTAGCACATTAATGAGGTTACAGATTTGACATGACAATACGAGTGCACTTTAGCTACATTGGTGTTTCCACACGGGTGCCTTCACTCCACCTCCACCCGTGTGCGTTCGCTCTTATCCCCTTCTCCTCCATCCAGTCTAGTTCTCCCACTTCCGGCCACTATCCAGATTCAACTCCAAGCACACCACCTCCCATCTCTCCTACCTCAATGGGGGACTCCTCCAAGAAGGATCTGTCGGTGTCCACCGTCCTCGTTTCCCCACCCAAGGAGATACAGCTTAGAGTGTTGTACACGAAGAGCAGCCAGGAAGCGGCGCGGTGTATCGACTGCTTGGAGAGGCTCCTGAGCTTCAAGGTTGACACCATCGTCGACTTGTACCTGGAGTACACCTAGCCTATCGATGGAGTTCAGAAAGTCGCCCTGCGCAGATCTGCGTTGACGACAAGGTGTTGTTGTACAACTACTGCCATGCCAACTAGGATTGCACCAGGTTTGTGGAGTTCCTCGGCAACATGATCTATTCTTTCTCTACGGTGGACGCTAGTAATGATAGGAAAGTGTCGCACGCTACTGGCCTCGCTTGCCCGAGTCTCGTCCACATACAGGATCAGTACAATATCATCGAGTGCAAGGAGGGCAACAAGGATTTCCTTGCTGACCTCGCCAAGGACAGCATCGACCACATCTATGACAACGTGAAGCCAAATAAAACCACCGGCTGTGAAGCTCAGAAATTCCATGAACAGTGGGTGCACCATGAGCTAACGGATGAACATATCTGTTACGCGGCGATTGACTCCCATGTCAGCTTCGATCTCTACCGCTGCATCCACCGTATGCGGAAATGCCTAAAGGATCCATATGAGGGCAAGGGCAATGGCAAGGGCAAGATGATGTGTAGGTACTAAGGAAGATCGTTGCGCCTTTTAGCTTATGTTATTTTGCGTCCTGGACTCCTGGTTATGTAATATAATTTGGTACTTGGTTTGATTTTGCTCGACCTAGTTGAACTCAATTAAGTACTACTTTTTATTGCCACCTATCGATGTGCATTACAATCTTTGAATTAGGTAGTACATTGAGCTAGCTATCTAGAGTTTAGGGCACGGTTGCGACAATGTCTATGAGCATGGCCACTGCCACGGACCACACCGATTCCATGGCCTCCGTCGCGACGGACACGAGGACCGGCACGCCACCGTCGTAGTAGAATTTGTCTAAGCGGGCTTTGGCTGATTGGAAAATGCTCGTGGGTCGCAACGACCCATGCTGGCCAATCTTCCGCCCTATATAGCTCGGGGGCATCAGGATTGCGCGCACCGGTGTGCGGGCGGGCATGGGGATGCGCACGGGTGCGGGGTTCTTCTTCGGTATGTGCAGCTCTTGCATTGGCGCCGCCACGATGGTCACCTGCTTCTCCTCCTCCTCGTCTCCTGCTCCTCGGAAACAACCATCTCATAGTCTGCCCAAAAGTGTAACATCCCCGTGCTCAGAATGTTTAAGAAAAATATTTTAAAAAGTAGAGCCAGAAAATTTTGTTTATTTCATTTGGTTATTAAAAGCTTAAATTGAGTTTTCATAATTTTGGAGGTTTAATTTGATTAAATACCAATATAAATTAAGATTTGAGTTTTGTTCTTTTCTTTTGGTTGAATTTATTTCTTTCCTCTCAGCATATTAAAATATGTGCCCGTAAATCTTCTTTGATTTTATTGATTTCTTTTTATTGTTTTATTTTTTATTTTTTTATAGGAAAGTCAATTTGATTTTTCCTTTAAAAAACTCTAGATAGAATTTTCTATCTGAACATATATCACCCTCCATCAATGTTTGGACAAGCCAAATTCCAATCTATTTTTCTCTTCTCTCTTCTCCTTGGGTTATTTTTTTCACTAAGGCCCATTCTCATTTCTTTACCCAACCCACACCCTTTCTTCTTTCTCCTCTCTGTGTACCTGGTCGAACATATACAGGAAGAGACACACTCCACATCGGCCATGGTTGTGCATCTTCCTCTCCTTCTACGTCTTAATTCCTTCGCCGTTTCAACTTGCTATCAATACAAAAGTTATACATTGTTGAACCACACACCCATTCAGGGAATTAAAGTAACATTTCGTAGTCTTAAGAGCAGGTAAAATAAGACCTAGTCAACTGGCTATAAGATCTCCCATGTCAGCAAAATCCTAGCTGGAGCAATGAGAAGGGAAGAAAGAGAATGAAGTCGGCGCTTCGTCTAGCGCCCGGCTGTAGCACAGAGAGAGAGGTAAAAGGACCTGCATGTAGCGTTGTGGAGATTTTGGCCGGTTCTCAACCAATTAGAGTTTGATTCTTTTTTCTTTTCTATGAAGCATTCAATACTACAACCAATCTAGCAGCCAGCCTATAGCTAATCCATTGTATGAGTGAACTTTTGTAAATACTATAAGTGACATGGCATTGCTATACAGCCGGCAGCCGGCTTTTCTATTAGCCATGCTCTAATCTCCCACTAGATCATCGAAGGCGCGCATAGCTGTGCTCGTTCATTTTGGCGCCATAATGTAAGTGAATGATGCAATTGTGTGTAAAATAGTATTTTAATCATGCAATATAACTTGTGAATAATCGCACTTACACATATGCCGAGGTCAAGTTTAGCAATTATAGCAAAGACAAAATTCTAATTTTGCCACAAATGAAAACTAATGTCACAGAGAAAAAATACAACCTATTCAAACTTCCAGTTTAACACTAAAATACACATTTTTGTTTGGTGGAATATAAAGTTGTGCATCATACTCACAGTCAGTTTGCCAGCCTGGGAAATAGTTCACTTTTACTGTCTTAAATAGTATAAGAGGGTTGCTATTCAAAGAAATCCTCAAACGAAGAAAATGTTTCATTCTGATAAACGTTGCAATGAGAATTTTAAGATAGCAAGCTAAAATTCTGGTCAGTAAAGTTTCATTTGTTATTATATCTGGTAATAAAATACAATTGAAATCCACCGATTTTTACTCTGCATGAGAATTTAATGTATGAATCGCTCATGTACATAATAAATAATCTCTAACTACAACATGTATGTAGCGAGCAAAAGAAGCAAACCTTCCGGTGCACAATTTGATTGATTTGCATCTCATATCAATATTAGGAATAGAACTGAACCCAACCAATTGCACTTTAGAACACATAAAACCCATTAGCAGCTATTCTGTCAAGTGGTGAATAAAACAGAGAAAATCCATTAGGAATTTGTTTATTCTTCCATAGAGTAATAGTAGAACAATAAGAAACAACTAAACGGAGATGAACTGAAGCTAATATGACATATGATTATGGAATCTAGATGTATCTAATTGGTACAAATACAATATCTCGTCTGTAAGTTACACAATAACGGTATTAAGAAACTCAACAATTTTTTCTCTCACTGAATCTGGATTGAAACCTATACCAAATGCACATCACTTTTCATAGTTACCTAATATCATCAAGGTTGAAAATTGGCCATGGGTGTACTTACATGTCTTTGCTACATCTTTGAAAGCTAGGCAAATAAAAATATATACACATTCTAGTGTAATTGGGTCTATGTGTATGTGTATGTGTATGTGTATGTGTATGTGTATGTGTATGTGTGCCCACATACCTGTGTGCATGATAACGGTTGAATAAAATTAAAATATAAAAATAAGTAAATTAGTACCAATATAAGCATGTGATTTTCTTTTTTAAGGAAATTTATCCTATTTTAGTAGCCAAGATATATATATATATATATATATATATATATATAGTGAAGTATAAAATATGTCATACTGACACTCGCGCTATTGGTGGAAGATGCGAATAGTATAATAGATTTGAATATGTGCAAGATTTACATATTTTTTGTGGGCAATATAATTAACCTCATGTATTCATTCTAAAAAATTTCCATAGTACATGGACATTATACCTACTAAATTTTTCTGATGGTGGTAGTTTCAATCGTAAGCAAGCAAGTAGTCATGTACTCCCTCTGTTCCGAATTATAGGTCGTTGGGACATCACTTCCGACCAGGTGAAAATCTCTAAAAAGACCAGATTACCCTAATTTGAAATCCTTCGATCGTTGGGCGTCTTCCACCTCCTCCCCCCCTCCCGACCGCCTCCTCCCCTGATCTGGGCGCCTCCTCGTTCGCCCCCTGACGAGGGGGTGACCCCACGACTCCTACGGATGAGCCTACCTGGTGTCCATGAAGGCAGAAGGCCCATGAAGATACTCGGCCCGCTAGTTGGCACCGGCGTAGGAGTCCTCGACTCACAAGGAAGGTGCGAAGATCTGTCGTACGGAGCAAGCTAGGGTTAGGAAAGTTTACCTGTACACGTAGATGAACTCCCCGAGACCTAGCCCGGTATATAAGGGCTAGGAGGGGCGACACCAAAGACATTCAATCTCACCTGTAACCCTAGCCTTGAGCGCTCCAGCCTTGGCCTCCATTGTAATCGCATCTCCCCAATCAATAATATCGAGCAGGAGCGAGCCTTCCTGTTTGCCGACGAGCTATCGTCCAACCTGTGCCTCTCATGACTAACCCAGGGTCCCTGACCATGGGATTTTCCGGGGTTGATCCCCGTCAATTGGCGCCGTCTGTGGGAACCGCGCAGGTTGGGGACGCGATCTCGGAGGCCTCATCATCACCAACACTCATCGACTCGGCGGCTCCGGCAAGATCCAACCTGTTCGAGTCCCTCGGATTCACGGCCCACCTCCCGGACCTCAAACCAGTCTTCGCCGACCTACACTCCGGCGTCAATCTGATCTTCGGAGCGTATCAGATCTACATCAACCACTGGGGTACCTTTCGCCTCATCGACGGCACCCGTGCGCCCACGGCAACACCTGCAGCAATGACCACAGTAGACGCCACCCGCACGGACAACCTATCTGGCGGTTGTAGTTATGCACCCAACCCACGGCTCCATGCTACTCGTGACCGCTCGAGTGAAGCCCCAGCACGGAGAAGCACGATCGCATGCATCAGCAAGGAAACGGCGAGGGCACCATCACAGGTGTTCATGGAAGAAGTTGGCGCATCAACGTCAGGTAACAACGGACGAGCCGACGACCCAGGCACTCGACAAGACACCCCAACCACCAACAGGATGGCTGGCCCTGGCAACACCAGTCAGATGGTCTTAGAGCTAGGAGAACCAGGGACCGTATCAAAGAAAGTCCCGGTGGAGCAAGGACCAAGCAATCAAAAAACTAGTCAGCCGCTAGGCAACAAACAGCAAGCACCCGGCCAAGGCAGCCAGCCATCACGCAGCAGGCAGCAAACCCCGGTTGCAGTGGCGGGCGAACCAACCAAAGAAATAATATACTTGTCCAAGGAATCGATGGCAATGGTAAAGGAAGCAGTCGCTCGCGGTGGGTTACTACCATCAGATGCCTCAAGAGACGAGCTAAGGGCATACAACAAGCTACCGGGGGAGCTAACCAAGCAGACGAGACAGTGGCGCCTAGCCATGGAGAAGCAAGCGAAAGCGGAACCCGAAAGGAAAAGCAGTCGCAGACAATCTCCCAGAAGTGACTCGCCAGGCCACCACTCCCCCATCCGCAACAGATCGAAACTCAATAACCTGCGGAAGGCAGAAAGGGCGAGAGTAGTGCGGAAACTGGAAGACAACTTCAGGTCAGAAGAGGACGACGACGAAGAGGAGCCTCTCACTCCGGCAGAAGCACTCATAAGCGCTCAAGACTACCTGTCCCGTGCCCAGAAAAGCAGAAAGGGAAAAACGGATCGCTACACTTCAATAGCTCTGCAGATAATGGAGGACGCTATTGACGCCTCGGTACCTAAAAAACCCAGCGCAAAGCGGCAGACTCGCGAGTGGACACCGGACAGGGACCCCAGTTCACCAGACGACGACGACGACGACAACAACGACGACAGACGCAGGCGCTTCGACAAGCACAAGAAACGCGACAGCGACGACAATGGCAGGCGCCGCAACACTCGGCGAGACGCACGAGACGACATCACGCAGAACAGAGTCAACCGCAGCAGGCGAAGACGCGCAGCACACGAGGATCACTCGGAGGAAGAGGCTTCCGACGAGGAAATCGAGCCATGTGGAGCACTCTTCTTCTGACGCGTATGCCCAACGGTTTCAAACTGAACTCCACGACACTAAAATACAACGGACTCGAGGAGCCGGAGGCATGGCTTGACGACTACCTAACAACAGTCAAGTTTCAAAGAGGAACCAATATCACAGCAATGCAGTACGTATAACTCATGCTCGAAAGCTCCGCTCGACATTGGCTGAAAAATCAAATCAACATACAAGCCACCAGCCTCACTCGAGGAGATGCGGGCATGCAAACAAGGAACGAGGGAGGCCCTGCGAGCATACATCCAGCGATGGACGATACTCAAGAATTCAGCGGAAGACATCTCGGACGAAAGTGCGATCGACGCATTCAGACGAGGTCTTCAGCACGTCGAATTCAAGGATCAGCTCGGACAGATGAAAGTCCGAACACTCGCACGGCTGCAAGAACTAGCCAACAGCTGGGCGGACAGAGAAGACTCCGTTCGTAACGAAATAGAAACCCACACTGCACGATCAGAGTATGACTAAGACTACAACGGAGATAGAGGAGAAGACAGAAGAAGGAAGCGACCCAGAAGGAACTTCTACAACGACAGAGAACCCGACATGGTCGCCGCCGGTTTCTCGGACGACCGGAACGGCAGGCACTGTGATGATAACAGACCACAGCGTCGAGGCAACCCAGAAGACGAGCCCCAGGCGCAGAGGCGAGAATGGAGGACGAGGCAGCCACGCGACGGCACTCGTGCATTCCTCTCTGCCAAAGAACAACTCGACGGACCGTGCTCTCTACACGGATTCAGAAACGAGCGAGGAGAGCTCAAATCATCCCACACCCTCAGGAATTGTCGAAGCTTCAACGAGTTGGCCGAGAAGAAAAACCGCTCCGCGGTCGTAGCAACACGACCACTCGCAAGCATAGCAGTTGGGCCAGTCGCCCACGGTGCGCCACCAGCCCCCCTCTACCAACAAGACAGGTGGCCGCCATCCAGGAACGACAAAGGACGCCAGAAGAAGAAAACCAATACCCAGAAGCCCACGGGAGGATCTACATGATACAAGAAGGAAGACCTTCCAACAGGCAGCAGAAACAAGTCACCAGACAAGTCTTCCTGGCAACCTCCGCACACCCGGCCGTCCCAGAGTACCTGCGCGGGTCGGAGACAGAAATCTCCTTCTCCCGGGACGACCACCCGCCAGTCGTCCCCCAACCAGGGCACGCCGCGCTAGTGCTCGAGGCCAGAATCAGAAATTACGACATGTCGCGAGTGTTCATGGATGGCGGCAGCGGAATCAACATCATCTTCACCCGAATACTCGACGACATGCTCATCCAAAACAACGCACTCAAGTCCTCAGGCACAACTTTCCACGGAATTGTACAAGGAAAAGCAGTCTACCCCCTCGGAAGGATAAGCTTGGAGGTAGTCTTCGGGGACGCGGCGAACTTCCGCAAGGAAACACTTGACTTTGAAGTGGTTGATTGGAAGTCACAATACCACGCAATTCTCGGGCGGCCAGTTTTCGCTCGCTTCATGGCCGTACCCCACTACGCCTACCTCAAGCTGAAGATGCCAGGACCAAACGGGGTCATCACAATCAGCGGCAGTTTCGTCAGATACGACCGCTGCGACAAAGAATTCCACAAGATAGCAGAAGCATTCGTAGCCCACCAAGCCAGCAGGACCACGGGACTCATAGAAGAAGCGCTCGCGTAGAAGAAAAGAAACATCGCCCGAAGAAATCCAGCACTAGGAGACAAAGCTGCCAGGACCTTAAAGCCACTACATCATCGCTCTAAAAGGAACCCACCCTCAACAGAGCCCGCCTACTCTTTGTAAGAAACAGCAGGAAAGATATTACATAAAATATTTTTCCACAAAATTACTCGGCACTCGGGGGCTCGCCGAAGCAGCCACCCCCTACGCGTCCTCCGCAATCGCGGCAAAATTAATTCGGCACTCGGGGGCTCGCCGAAGCAGCCACCCCCCGACGCGTCCTCCGCAATCGCGGCAAATTAACTCGGCACTCGGGGGATCGCTGAAGCACCCACCCCCCGACGCTTCCTCCGCAATCGCGGCAAATTAACTCGGCACTCGGGGGCTCGCCGAAGCAGCCACCCCCGACGCGCCCTCCGCAATCGCGGAAAAATTAACTCGGCACTCGGGGGCTCGCCGAAGCAGCCACCCCCCGACGCGCCATCCGCAATCGCGGCAAAATTAACTCGGCACTCGGGGGCTCGCCGAAGCAGCCACCCCCCGACGCGTCCTCCGCAATCGCGGCAAATTAACTCGGCACTCAGGGGCTCGCCGAAGCAGCCACCCCCTGACGCACCCTCCGCAATCGCGGCAAAATTAACTTGGCACTCGGGGGCTCGCCGAAGCAGCCACCCTCCGACGTGTCCTCCGCAATCGCGGCAAATTAACTCGGCACTCGGGGGCTCGCCGAAGCAGCCACCCCCCGACGCGTCCTCCGCAATCGCGGCAAAATTAAGTCGACAATCGGGGGCTCGCCGAAGCAGCCAACCCCCGAGGCGTCCTCCGCAATCGCGGCAAATTAAACTTAGCCCTCGGGGGCTCGCCGAAGCAGCCACCCCCCGAGGCGCCCCACACAACTACAAATGCAGACGATATATACAACCAAGAAGAAGCGTATACAACGAAGGGAAAAACCTAATCTCTAGGCTCCAACTTTGCCTTAATAAGTGCACCCAGATGGCGGTCGTTCTCTTCGCAAACTCGCCTCACAACTTGGTGCGCGTGCCTATCTACAGCCATGTAGTGCTCATTCATCGGATGATTCCTACCACCCGGAGGACCCGACACCACCTGAGCAAAGTCCATCCCTGGCCAATGACTATGGACCAAGCCCAAAGCAGCTCGGGCTCCAGCACGAATATGGTGATCCATCACTCGACGCAACTCGCCAGGCTGAGAAAATACGTGACAAAGCCTCTCAAGGGACGAAGGAACCACCTCCAACGGATAGAACTCAGCATGGATACCACCCAACACCCGCTGGCAGTAGTCGAGAGCTTCCGGTACCCGTTCAACTCGGCGACGAAGCAACGCAAACGCTCGAGCACGAGCCCCATCTGCCCAAAAGGGATTGCTCGCCTGCACACTAGGATCATCAAGCCGCGACATCTCCGACTGAACGGCCCTCTCTTCATCCCGACTTTGCCCTGCTAGCACTTCGAAAGTCAAGAACTACGATCAAGACAGAGATGGCGAAAACCCACCAAACGGAATTAAGCAACCAAGCAGAGGCAAGACTCACCCCGCAGGAGGTCAGACAACTTCACCACCCACGAAGCAAGGCCCTCAACCACGGACTCGGCATGCTCACGCCGAGTACGCTGAACGGCCACGGACCCCTTCAGTCGGACAATATCCCGCTTAGCGTCCTTCAGCCGCAAGAAAACGGACTCGTACGCACCCTCGCAAGCGCCATCCTTCAGCGAACTCCACGGACGAAGGAAGCTAGGAGCGGCCTACCGCAGGACGAACAAAACAAATCAAAAACAGCAAGAGGAACAGCCAAGCAGACATTCAGATAGAAGTTGCAAAAGGTCAACCGTCACAACATGTCAGAACCCTCTGTTAGGTAATGTGCTAGGATCAAGGTCATCTTGCATCATGTTAAAAATTTCAAAAGAAGTCATTGAAATCAAATTCAAAAGCAAAATGGGAGAAGGAACCCCCCCAGATGAATTAATTCAAAAGGCCAGATAAAAATCTTCTCCAAAAATTCATGTTAGATTTTTGAAAAGTCTTATAAATGAGTGTGATCACATATCAAGTGATGTGGGACCCACCCCATGCTCATGGATTTTTCAAATATTCAAACAGTGCCTTGGAATTAATCAAAAACCCCTATTTGACTTAAGATTCAAATTATTTGAATTTTAAAAAGTGCCAAACTTTATAAATGGCTAGTCTATATTATTATGAGGCCATATAAAAAGTTTCAGCATTCTAGAAAATGGCTAGGTATTTATTTTTGCTAGCCAAAACAAAAAGCAGAAAGAAAACAGAAAGGAAAAAGAAAAAAAGAACTTACCTGGCCATTCGGCCCAACTCATCGCCCCGCGGCCCAGCAAGACAGCCCAGCCCGTTGCCCCGTTTGTCTTCTTCCCCGGCGCGGCAAGCAGCTCGCTGGAGCGCATGCCGACGCCGGCGAGCACCTGCTAGCCTGCCTGGCACCCTCTCGAGCTTTCTCTTCGCACTAGAGAGACGCCGTGGACGACCGCTTCACTTTCCCCCTCTCGCCACTGTCTCTCCTGCCCTCTGCACTTTTTCCCCAATTCCTCCAAGAGCAGCCGCCGTTCGTCGTCGACGAAACCCGCAGCCAACGCCGGAGACAAGAGAGGAGACCATGTCCATCATGCGCGCAGCCGTCGACTTCCTCGATCTGGAGAAGGTGGAGGTCTAATCGAGACCGAGGCCAACGCAAGCTTCATCAAGACCTCGTCGGAGCCGCAGATCGCCGTCGCCAATTACTCCGGCCACAGAGCTCCTCCGACCACACCACCGCCTCCACTGCAACCGTGGTGAGCTTCTGCTTCACCCCATCTATTCCATGGTTGCCCCCTTGGCCTGTACCGCCTTTTTCCATGGAAGCCGGGGCACCTCGCCGCCGGGAAGTTCTTGCCGCACAACCTTGAACCCCAGCAACCCACGGTCATGTCCTTCGCAAACCCCACACACTGCTGCTTCGTTTGATCCCAGCCCCGCTTCAAATGGCGCCTTGTAACGAATTCCACATCGCGGCCGTGCCCCTGTTGCCGCAAAGCTCGTCGCCGGCGAGCGTACATAGCACCCCAGCCTCTCCAACCGGTCCCAATCGACGCGCGTTGACGAGGGCTTCAACCTGGTGGAAGCAGCGCCCGTTTTGGCCCACGGGACCGTCGTTGCAGAGGACGCCGCCGCATGGGATGGTCGCCGACGACTTGCCGCCGGTGAGGTCCACGTGGCCGGCGTGTTCAAACGTTAACCACCCCCCTAATCCACCCCTAGTGAGGCAGACAAGTGGGCCCAGGGCCCTTAATCCCCACCGGTTAGTTTAAACTAACCGGGTTAATTAACCCAATGACTGACACACCGGCCCCACAGGTTAGATCCCCCCCCCCCCACGTCACCCTTGCGCAAGCATGACGCAATAAAAGAATTTCCGGATTAAAAGAAAATCAGAAAAATTCAGAAAATTCCAGAAAAAGGCTGAAATTTTGAAAATTCATAGAAAATTCATATTAACTCCAAATTTAAAAAATAATATATGAAAAATGATCAGGAGAAAATAAGCTATCCAAATATCCAACTTTCAACCATGTTTGAGTTGAATTTAAATTGGGACCAGTAGCATTTGCTATTTGGTTTAAATGGAATTAAATCAAATTCATTTCAAATGCTTTTGCATTTTGAACCATAACAACATACCATATTATACTTGAACTTCAGAGGCATATCATACACATTTCAAAATGATTTAACTTGATGAAACAATGTCATGTGCAACTTGGCTAAATTGAATTCAAATTGGAGTTTGAATTTGCAATTCAATTTGCAATATACTCCATTTAAATGGAATTGCTTCACACATCAAAGCATATACATCAAGTTTCAACCTTCAACCATGTGATTGTGCATTGTATTTACTTTTCTACCTTGTTTGTTGCTTGTCGAGTAGAGGTGGAACCGAAACAGGAGGCTACCCCCTTCGTTGAAGACCCCGAACCCGAACCTCGTCAGCAAGGCAAGCAAACCCCCATTGATCATGTCGATAAAATCCCACTTCCCTCTCATGTCTCGTTTATGCATTGTTTAGGGTGATTACCATGATACGTTTCTACCGCATAGATGAACCCATTCCTTTGCATGACCTATCATTTTGTCACAGTAGTAAGCAAACCACAATCCTAGCAAATGTAGGAGTTGTTTGATATCATGTGGCCCCTGCAATTGTTACTGCTTATTGCATGCTTAGAGTGATACAATGATGTTACTGTTATGTGAGTCGGGATGGTAGTGATCATGATGATGTTGGTGGAAAGGTGTTGGTGAATCTACCCTAATACAAGGTGAACGATGAGAGGCTGTGTAGGAGTACACAGTGGGTTGTCTCGTTGAACACCGCCTTAAGTACGAGTTCTTGTGTGGTGATCCAAGATGAAGTGTACAACCACACATTGGGATCACTGACCCCTCTCAACCTATTAACTCATCCCTTTCAATGTCCAGATGTCGCAGTAGTTCGGAGTTTTGGTAGGCTTGTGGCATGGCTGCTAAGTGAGAGAACGGCTCAACCGAGACCGGCTTATGCACCACGCACACATCACCTGGGTCCACTTCGGTAAACCGGCCGGGTTCACGATAGTGGTAGCCAACCCAGGTAGGCGGCTTTCTTGGACTAGATAGGCTATGAGGTAAAAGTTGTGGTGAGCATCCTCGCTGACACCCCTTGAATGGTGTCAAGATCAAAGGCGGTAACTAATGATCATATGTGTGCAGCGGTACACCCCTGCAGGGTTAACAAAACTATTCGAATAGCCGCATCCCTGGTTATGGACTGCTTGGAAAGCTTAGCTTGATTATTAGACAACTTGAACCGGATACTTCTAAAACACACCAAGATAAGTGTGAGTGCTATGGCGTGCTTTCTCGTGGGAAGTCGAGGAAGGCACCATAGTGGTGTAATTGGTTGGAGAAAGTAGTGGACTCGTGTACGCTTCTTACCTCAAAGTCTGGTACTCGTAGTTCAGGACTAGCCAAGTCAAAGCTGGCACTTCTGCAAGTGAAACCCCACCTCCCTTTACCTTGATACATGTGCATTAGTAGTATAGCTCCTATGTAAGTCTTGCTGAGTACGACTTTGTACTCACGTTTGCTTATTCTATGTTTTAGATGAACCCACTGACCCCGAAGGTGGCTTCTTCATCGAGCTCGACGACTGAAGATCAAGCTAGTCTAGTCCCAGTCAGACGACTGGTTCCCTCGTGGAGGGCTTGTGTTTAAATAAGGCTTCTTAAGCCATTTGTTAAACTTGTCTGTACTTAGACCTACTTTGCTTCCGCTTGTCTGTTGTAATGTTGGATCACATGCTTGTGATCTCTGTGTGCACTCTATGAGAGTTATCAATAAAATGTATACTTTGTAGAGAATTGCAATGATACCTGCTGTTCATACAAGGCATGTGTGCTGCGTGTATGTTTATAACATGCATGTCTTTGTATGGGTTTTCGAGACCTTAGTTGTGATCTGGCTGGCGGTCTTTTATAAACCAAGTGGCCCTTAGATGTGCGCAGCTTGGGGAATCGCGATGCGATTGTTCGAGACTCTGTCTCGTGCACACTTTGATGTATGATCGAGCCCGCCCTAGACCCCGACTAAGTGATCGGGCTGGAGTAAGTCTATGTAAGAGTTATGAGATAGTCGATAGTATGGTTGAGGCGACTTGTCTTTGAATATGGGAGTTCATCACCCATATCATTAGACTTGTGTGCGGACGATGAGGACCCATCTCAGTTGATCATCCGGCCTGGATGGGATGCCCCTCACGTACGATGCTTTCCGATAACGTTTTGTGATTGGCCTTGTCTGCTTAGACAAGTGGGTACGGTTCTCGGCTCTCCATATGACTATGTCGTAGCGGGACTTGCATACGCTAACCCCGGGTCCCGACACAACAGAGTCAGGAATTACAGACAAAGTTTCCAAACGGCGAAGACACTACTGTGCCTCCCCCTCACCTACGGCAGGGGGACCCTGAGCATCTACAACTTGTTCCAGGCGACGAGCCAGCCTATCGGCTCGGTCGTCATGCTCACCAGAATAGCACGGGATGGTCTCAACCAAGGAATCGTCAAAGGAAACCCCAAGCCCTATAAGGACGACCAGGGCCGTGGAAGAACCACTCACCACGCTCTCCGCCACCAGCTCGACCATATCTTTTCCATCAGGGCCGAACGCAGCGACCCGAGCACCCAGGCCATCAGGCACCTTCGTACCTTCCGGCATAAGGTGCTCGTGCGCAAGACCCACAACATTGGAAGCTAGGGCGCAGACGTCCTCGACCACTGCAACAGCACCCGCAACAGCATCAACAGCACCTTGGATAACTCCAGACCCCAACGCAGTAGCCTCCATCGGCTTCACACCCACAACAGCTGCACCAAACAAAGAAACGTCGTCAAGGGCAAACAGCGGAAACATCAATAGTCGAACACCAAACTTACACACGAGAGAGCCCGCCAAGGCGCGAAGACGTATGCCCTCGACTGCATCCACCTGCGCATGTGCATCCTCAGCCTGGCGAAGGCGAACCAGCTCCTCATGCTGACCATGCAACTCCGCCTCCTTGGAAGCCAAGGCAGCCTCGAGAACGGAAATAGTCCTTTCCGCCTTTTTGGCTTGTTTCTCGGCAGCCTGGCGACGACCTGCGAGGCAAAGACAGTACTCAGAACAAAAGAGGAAGTACCCAAAAGCTCAGCAGCAAAAGAATAAAGCTCACCATCCATAACAGATAAGGCATCTTGGGCAGACTCATGGGCCCGTTGCCAACGCTCAGCATCAAGAACCAAACGCTCACAGTGCTGGAAAACAGGCTGCAAGAACCAGGCAATCAAGTGTTAATTAAAGACAAGACTACAAGCAACTGCAAACAGTTACTTCAAGCCTCGGGGGCTACTCCCATCGGGAGCACTGCCGTGCCCCCGATGATGAAGCAACACAGACACGAATCATCTTACCAGCTTGGAGACATGATCGAAAGCACGGGCCTTGTCTTCAATCGCCAGACCAACACGGCCAAAGTACGGAGGACAAAGCCCAGTCGGCCTGGGCTCAGGAGCAGTAGCACCAGGAACCCAGAAGGAGGCACGCCGGTAACGACACCCGCAGTCGAAACGGCAGGAGTCGCCGTCGGCCCCGATTGACCAGCGGCAGTCGAGTGGTCCTCAGGACGCTTGGACGCCGCCCCAGAGCTCATCGATTTCAGATCAGTAGCAGCTGCGCTGGTGCATGAAGCAGCCGGAGCAGGCGCAACACTACAAAATAAAGCATTATCAGTCGCAAGAACAAGGAAAAAGAAACGGGCACTAATTCAGCAGAATCTTACCCGACACGCGCGCCACGAGGACGCCCCAACCTCCCAAGCCTGGACCTCTTGGGAGGAAGGGCCGGAGCAACAGCCGAAGGGGAAGGCCCAAAAAAAGGAGCAGCAGAAGGGACAACATCACCTAATGCGGCATGATCTTCAGCATCCAAGGGGTGCGACCGCTTCACACGGAAGGGACTCGAGTCCTCACTATCTCCGGTCTCCACTAGCACAATCTCAGCATTAACAACCGACACAGCATCACCAGCTGCGGAAGCATCAACTCTTCACGAATATCGGCGTCTTCCGGCTGCGGAGGATTACACGGCACTGGAGCATGGCCCTGGAAAACAAGCAATGTCAACAACAAAACAAAACGAAGTACTCGCCCAAACAAATGAAGGAACATGAGCACCAACCGGTGGCGGAGGATGATCAGAAGCATATGGAAGGACAAGGCGCATCTCGGAAATACTAGAGCACTTGGTCACATGTTGGATACGAGCCAGCAAGGCATCAGGTTCTAGCTCTTCAGGCGAGCATCTCGTCGAGTCATCGAGCCCCTCGTACTGCCACATAGGGTGATCCTGATGCTGCAACGGTTGAACTCGCCTCCCCACAAACACAGAGATAAGCTGACCACCAGTCAAGTTATCCTTCAACACAGAAATCCTCTCCAGAAATGGAGTCAGTACAGACGACTCCACCTCGGTCAGAGAATGAGACCACGAAGGTTGTCTGACCGCTCGTGCGTCTGGATTGAAAGAAGCAAGACCAAATCGCTGACCAACAATGCAGCGATCCTTCAGATAAAACCAGCCTTTCCGCCAGCCACTAACGGAATCGATCTTCTCCAAGTCAAAGTATGAATGTTTATCCCCAATGGAGATACCCACTCGACCCACGGCGTATTCACAGTTCGTCCTTTTTACATTAAAAAGGCGTCTCCAAAGTCCCCAATGGGGATAAATCCCCAGGAAGGCCTCACAAAGGGTGATAAAACACGCAATGTGCAAAATCCCATTGGGAGTAAGGTCATGCAATTGGAGCCGATAGGAATACAGCAAGCCCCGAACGAAAGGATGCAACGGAAGAGCAAACCCACGGTGGTAGAAAGCCTGGAAGCATACCCGCTCATCCGCCGCCAGCGCTGGAGTCGACTCATCGCCAGGAAGACGGGCATCGCCCGCCACCACCACGCCATCAGCAACCAGCGCATCCAGATCTTCAGCCCCGAACGTGGACCGCTCCCACTTGCCAGACATCTTGGCCGACTCAATGACAGCACGGGAGCGCTTGGACATAGATCTCACAGCAGCACGTAGAGAAGAAAAGATGAAGGCTCAGGAACACGAAGTAAAATAGAGAAAGAGGAGGAAGGCAATGGCTGGGTAAAACCTACAATTCACCAGGCCGCATGGTATTTAACTCAAGAGCCTGGAAAGCAGGGCCACCGACCAACCTTTTCGCCCAGTCAAACGTGCCACGATCCCGTATAGAGGCGAAAAGCATGGAAAATCGAACCGGCGCAGTAACAACACCGCCCACTACGCGCTCAAAAAGAGGACCATGATCGCGCGACGCGAAAATCTCGGCGGGACAGCGCCAAGTCATTTCACACGATAGACCGCAGCGGTCAACAAATGGCAGAAGACCACGCCAACGTCATATCACAGCAAGGCGTACGGAGTACGCCATCAAGGCCAATAGATTCCATCTTTCAGATCTTTTCCCCAAGGAAGAAAAATATCTTACTCCCATCGGGAGCGTACATCATAAGAGTCCCGGGTGCTCCCTCACCTAAAGGTTAGCCACGTGCTCGAGTGAACACTCGCACTTATGAGAGTCTCGGGTGCTCCCTCAACCCGACGTAAGACAAACAAACATTCGCCAAGACCATACGGCGCTAAGAGTCTTCGGGTGCTCCCTCACCCGAAGAGCCGAAACGGCATTCGAGTGATTACTCGCGAAAAACCCCCCGACTGAGCACTCGAAAACAAAGCTCCTCGGGTGAATAAGTGACCAGCTCGCTTGATGTTTTGTTCCAAGCGGGTGCAATGCTATAAGGCTCCGCCCCTCAAAAACACACATTCCTGGAACACGATACACTGTGCCCAGATGCCACGCAAGATTAGCGTGTAGGTAAGACCCCGCTGCCAAGTACGGCTGGGCTGGGAGTTGCCGAAGAGCGATTTCACTCCCAACCTTTCCCATGCGCAGAGGATGATAGAAAAGCCGGGCGGACGTGCCTTAGGCTACACACATTACTGGCGGCAAATGAACACCGTAAGACCTGAAGCGGCCGGACTTTTGCTCGACACCAGTGTTCCAAGCTCACGTCGAGGGACGTGGGTTTGATTGGGCTACTGTGGTATTTTCCCTAGTGCAATTCACCAAGGCTCAATCCGTCGACTCCTTGGGCCCTTTCAGCTTAGCATCCATCGAAACAGGTTTTGTCATGGCCACCAGACTGCCAGCGACCCACGGATGAACCGTGCATATCAATGAACGACAAATGAATGTACTCGAGTCCCTGCGCGACTCTTCGAGTCCCCCAGGCACTCGGGGGCTACTGACGAGGGGGTGACCCCACGACTCCTACGGATGAGCCTACCTGGTGTCCATGAAGGCAGAAGGCTCATGAAGATACTCGGCCCGCTAGTTGGCACCGACGTAGGAGTCCTCGACTCACAAGGAAGGTGCGAAGATCTGCCGTACGGAGCAAGCTAGGGTTAGGAAAGTTTACCTGTACACGTAGATGAACTCCCTGAGACCTAGCCCGGTATATAAGGGCTAGGAGGGGCGACACCAAAGACATCCAATCTCACCTGTAACCCTAGCCTTGAGCGCTCCAGCCTTGGCCTCCATTGTAATCGCATCTCCCCAATCAATAATATCGAGCAGGAGCGAGCCTTCCTGTTTGCCGACGAGCTATCGTCCAACCTGTGCCTCTCATGACTAACCCAGGGTCCCTGACCATGGGATTTGCCGGGGTTGATCCCCGTCACCCCCGATCTGGGTGCCTCTTTTGCCCTCCCGAGCTGCAGGATCCCTGCCTCTAGGCGCTCTCTAGGTCGCTCTACTTGATCCCGTCGGGATCCCCATCTCCATGGCCACGAGTTCTAGTCCCTCAGGGAAATCTCCACCTCTGCCCAGATCCTGCATCCCCACCTCTGCCAAGCTCCGGGGGCAGCAGATCAAGCATCCCCACCTCCAGGGCTATCTTCACCTCTGCCCCAGGATCCCCATTCCCTGCTCTAGGATCAAGGCAGCAAGTCTTCTCCTACAAATCCAACAGCAGCAATTAGGATCAGCAAGAGCAATTTGACAGATGCGGCAACAACAATTATGGAGCACTTGCACCTGCATGAAGCAACAAGAAAATCACCAGGAACTAGCAAGAAAATCACCAGCAGGAGCACCTCTAGTCTAGCAAATCATTAAAAATTTACTCCAGGCTCCCTCTAGTACTCCACCCAGCACATACAAGCATGGAGGAGTATTTAAATGTTCATGCTTGCCAACTGAAATTCCAACCAAAACCAAGCAACTAATGCTAATATGCTCAACAACTACAACATTTAAACTCCTACACAATCATCATGTAACCAAATCCGGCGGCAAAAGTCTACAGGTAGCAAGGAGTACTCACTGGAGTACAATCCTGCAAAGAGCATACCTAGAATTGCCACACTTCTATAGAGAGAGCTGCAAAGTACTCCAAAGTTTGGAGTACACTACACACTGCACATGTCAAGTTTCAGTTATTAAGATCATGAGTAACTCACCGGGAAGAGTGGTTGTCGTCATTGAGTACTACGGCTCCAGGAAGTAATCCATCCGGCTGCTCCTCTAGTGCGCACAATCTCCCCTGATTAGGCTGCAAGAAGAATTGCACATCACTTGCCCAGAATTGCAGTGAAAAAATACAGTTAATTTGAGTTAAACAGACAATTGCTTTAGTTTCAATTATTTAAATTAAAAAGAAAAGTTTCAGTTATTTAAATTAAAATAAAAGTTCCATTCAATCGTATGAACAAAAATATAGACTAAAAATACTCCATACATTATGAGCACTTAACATGAACTTGTACTGAACCACTACATCAAGCACTTGTAAAAATTACAGCAAGTACTACAATAACTAACATTAAGCAAGATTATCCTCCACTTAATACATTGAAGAAATGTAGTTTCAGTTAAGCTGGCCAATTTCAACAGTGGAGCAGTTTCAATGGACGTGGCCAATACATCAACAAATAGCAAAGTCCATGAACTTGAATTGTCAATGCTAATTTCAGGAATGGTTCACTGGGCAATACAGGAAGCCACTTCCTTTGATTTCACAGGATAATTATATAGATATGGACAACATTCACTCACAAGAAAAATTGAGTTGGTTTATTGTTATCCTGAATACATTAATCCTTGAAAATCCTGCCTACAACATGTTCGGGTGAGCATTATGCCTAATCCAATTAACTGGACTGAAGTGGAGTTGGCACATTGAGTAATTGGAATCAAATTACTACCGAGTAACTGTAAGTGCAAGTTTTTCCCCCGAAGGTTTTGGAGATTGTTGGACAAAGCAGAAGTGGAACTAATTTTTTTTTTGAGTATAAACAGATACTTAGGTTCCGAAAGAATAGAGTTCGCAAGGAGAAGGTCGAAGGAAAACTCACTGCAGCGAAGCTGCAGTCATCTACCGAAACCTTTGAAGGAAGACGACCCCTAAAAATGTCGTCGAAGAAGAGGTCTCTCTCGAGTAAAAGTGCAACGAGGAGATAGCTGAAGCTGGTCGAACACTTAGTCTTTTTACTAGTTTCTCTTTACTTTCTTGAGTCGTAAGAAAAACCGTACTATCAAGAGGGGTTTGCTAGTTGAGATCATAGTCGAAGTGAATTTTCTCTGCTCAACCTAAACCCACGAAAGACTACCGAGAGAAATCTTACTAAGTCGAGTGAATAGCTCGAAGGCAAAGTCATCGCACTTCGTGCCTTCGAGAGAGAACTTGCTCGGTAAGTCAGCTTACTTGTTCCTCAAGTAAAGTTGCGTAGTGATTGAGATCCGACCGTTGTGGACACGCGTCAAGCGGTCGCATCGGTTCACTTCAGTCATTTTACCCATCGGTATCGCCAACTATAAATACCCCGCACCTACCCGCCATTTCGGGTCGGCTGCTCCACTGAAGATTCTAAGACTGAAGTACTGTGAGCATCCCAGGAGAGATTCATCGAGAGAAAACCAAAACCCAAGTCTGAACTGAGTTGAGCAATTCACAGAGACTTAGGTCGAGATTAGTCGATCTTTTTATCTTGGAGAACTGCAAGTCTCCTAGACGGTCAGGCGTCGCCTGTCAAGCAGTCGAAGAGAAATTGTCGCTACTGAAGGAAGTTTGTAAAGGTCTCGGAGATGTCCTGAATCATCTACCACGAGTGAAAACTGAACAAGCTCCAGGAGTTTGTTGTAGTGGAGAATAGGACGGAGAGAGTTTTTCTCCAGGTGTTCAATCACCAGTCCCTCCAACCAGATGTAGCACTTTGCAGAGTGTGAACTGGTTTACCAAACATCGTTGTGTAAGGCTCGTTTTCTTTCACGCATTTACTTTAAGTATTTACTCGTTTCCTGTTTGTCTTCGATCTTTTCCTTCGCTCCCAATCCTTTCGAGCCATGCATGTCTTTCGATACTGTATTTCCTTCGAGATGTCTTTAGTCGTTCGCAGTTTGCATGAATTCCTTCTAAGTTCCTTCGAATTTTTAGAAGTGATCATTCACCCCCTCCCCCTCTGATCATTCTTGAGATTTCAATTGGTATCAGAGCTAGGCACTCCCTATGCTCTGCGTATTTTGGTCTAACCACATGGAGTGTTGTCAAGAATGTCGTTTGCAGCTGTTCGCTCGGGGGAACCGATTCCTATTTACAATGGGAAGGACTATCCCTATTGGAAGGACAAAATGAAGAGGAACATCATGGCCATCAACTCTGTCGCTTGGGAAGTTGTCAAGAATGGTGTAAATGTCAAAGACAAAAGTGCTATCACTCCTGAACAGGCTAAGAAGATGGCCCTCGATGCTGAAGTCTGGGTATTCATTACAAATCATCTGATTCCAGAGAAATATCATGAAGTCAAGAATATTTCTTCGGCCAAAGGTGTCTGGGACTATCTCGAGAAGATTGGTGAAGGTGTCTCTACTCAGAAAGATACTCGTATTGACACCCTTCGAAGCAAATTCTATCATTTCAAGAGGAACGAGGGAGAAAAACTTAACTCCATATACAGTAGACTCACTGCGTTGTCAAATGAACTGATTTCCCTCAGTGCCGAAGACATTACCAATCGGATCATTGTCAGAACTTTTCTCCGTTCCCTTGATGATTCCTTCGATCACATTGTGCTGATGATTAAGGAAAGGATTGATTTCAAGGATCTTGTTGCCGCTGATATTCTCGAGAGACTCAACACTTTTGAGATGGAAGAAGATGAAAAGAGAGATGTTAATGGGACTCGAAGAAAATCTCACGCACTCAAGGCCAAAGCATCTCATCACTCCTCTCCTGAAGCCAGTTCTGAATCTGGTTGTGCCTCAAATGACCCCGAGAATATTGGAAAAGATCTGGCCCTGATAATGAAAAGATTAAACCGCATCCAGAGAAGGAATTCCTCTTCACCGAAGAAAAACTACTCTTCAAGACATTCGAGCAATTCATCACAACATCGATCATCATCCAGAAACTCTTCAGCGAAAGATAACTGTTGCTACAAGTGCAAGAAGCCAGGTCATTTCATTGCTGATTGTCCTCTCTGGGAAATTGAACATAGATCAAAGCATTATCACAGCAACTCTTCGAGCAAGTCACACAGATCGAGCAAACACTATGAGTCGAAGTGATATGATTCAAAGTCCATAAAAGACAAGAAAAATGGTTCGGATGATGATAAGAAGAAGAAGTACCACAAACATCGAGAGAGTTCTTCCTCGAAATCACATTCCTCTCGAAGCAAGAATTCTCACCGTGCCAAAGCCTATTTGGGTAAAGAGATGAACTCTGAAGATGAATCATCCGGTTCCGACGCTGAGTCAAACTCAAGATCTGGTTCTGATTCTGGTTCTGAATCTGATGGTGTTGCTGGTCGAGCATTTGCTTCGAACAAGACTTAAAGTTCATTCTTCACCAACCAAAGCAGTGAAGATGAATCTCCAGCTTGCTTCTTCATGGCCAAGGCTAAGGTATCCTCTTCTAAGAATTCCTACGATACTTTTGATGGATCTGCTTATGAAAGTAATTCTATGATAAGCTATGCCAAACTTGCCAAAATTGCTTCTCTCTAACAAGATGAACTAGTGTCGGGACCCGGGGTTAGCGTATGCAAGACTCGCTACAACACAATCATATGGAGAGCCGAGAACCGTACCCACTTGTCTAAGCAGACAAGGCCAAGCACAGAACGTTCTCGGAAAGCATCGAACGTGAGGGGCATCCCATCTAGGCCGGATGATCAACTGAAATGGGTCCTCATCGTCCGCACACAAGTCTAAATGATATGGGTGGTGAACTCCCATACTCATAGACAAGTCGCCTCAACCATACTATCGATTATATTATAACCCTTACATAGACTTACTCCAGCCCGATCACTTAGTCGGGGTCTAGGGAGGGCTCGATCATACATCAAAGTGTGCACGTGACAGAATCACGAGCAATCGCATCGCGATGCCCCAAGCTGCGCACATCTAAGGGTCACTTGGTGTATAAAAGACCGCCAGCCAGATCACAACTAAGGTCTCGAAAACCCATACAAAGACATGCATGTTATAATCATACACGCAGCACACATGCCTTGTATGAACAGCAGATATCATTTCAATTCTCTACAAAGTATACAACTTTATTGATAACTCTTACAGAGTGCACACAGAGATCACGAGACCGTGATCCAACATTACAACAAGCATGCGGAAGCAAATTATGTCTGGGTACAGACAAACTTAACAAATGGCTTAAGAAGCCTTATTTAGACACAAAGCCCTCCACGAGGGAACCAGTCTGCTGACTGGGACTAAACTAGCTTGGTCTTCAGTCGTCGAGCTCGAGGAAGAATCCACCTTCGGGGTCAGTGGGTTCATCTAAAACATAGAATAATAAAACATGAGTACAAAGTCGTACTCAGCAAGACTTACGTAGGAGCTATATTACTCATGCACATGTATCAAGGCAAAGGGAGGTGGGGTTCAATGCAGAAATGCCAGCTTTGACTTGGCTAGTCCTGAACTACGAATACCAGACTTGAGGTAGGAAGCGTACACGAGTCCACAACATGTCCCCAACCAATTACACCACTATGGTGCCTTCCTCGACTTCCCCACGAGAAAGCATGCCATAGCACTCACGCTTATCTTGGCAAGTTTCATAAGTATCCAGTTCAAGTTGTCTAATAATCAAGCTAAGCTTTCCAACCAGTCCATAACCGCGGACGCGGCTATTCGAATAGTTTATTAACCCTGCAGGGGTGTACCGCTACACACACATGACCATCCGTTACCGCCTTTGGCCTCGACACCATTCAAGGGGTGTCGGCGAGGATTTTCAACACAACACTTCGCCCACAGCTCCGTTCTAGTCCAGAGAGTCGCCTATCTGAGGGGGATCCGTATGGAAGATCGGCCGAGGTTCCAGTACAGTCTCAAAAGATGTGTGCAGGGTCCCAAGCCGGTCTGAGTAGCCGTTCATCCACTTCGCGGACCGTGCCACAGCCCTACCAGAACTTGCGAACTAATGCGACTTCTGGGGTTCGAACGGGGTGAGGTACTAGGTCGAGAGGGGTCAGTGAGCCCAATGTGTGGTTGTACTCTTCTTCTTGGATCACCACACAATAACTCGGACTTAAGGCGGTGCTCAATGAGACAACCCATTGTGTACTCCTACACAACCTCTCATCGTTCACCTTGTATTAGGGTATATTCACCAACACATTTCCACCATCATCAACATGATTGCTACCATCCCGACTCACATCATAGTACCAACCTTGTAACTCTAAGAATGCAATAAGCAGTAACAGTTGCAGGGGCGACATGATATCAACCAACTCCTACATCAGATAGGATTGTGGTTTGCTTACTACTGTGACAAGATGATAGGTCATGCAAAAGATATGGGTTTAACTATGCAGTAGAATCGATAACAAGGTGATCATCCTATTTCATGCATAAGAGAGACTGAGAGGGAAATGGGTTTTTATCGACATGATCAATGGGGGTTTTCTTGCCTTGCTGACGAGGTTCAGTCACGGGGTCTTCAACGAAGGGGGCAGCCTCCTGTTCCGGTTCAACTTCTATCGACAAACAACAATCAAAGGGGGCAACATAAGTACAATGCACAAACACATGGTTGAAGGTTGAAACTTGATGTATATGCTTCTGATGTGTGAGGCAATTCCAATTAAATGAAGTATATTGCAAATAAATTGCAAATTCAAACTCCATTTTGAATTTAAAAGGAATTCATATGCATTGTTCTCTCTGTTCCCACATTTTAAAATGGTCAAACATGAAAACAAAGTGCATATTCAGAATCCTTGCATTTTTCTGATAATTTTACATATATTATATGTTAAATTTGGAGTTAAAATGAATTAGTTATGAATTTCCAAGGTTTAATTCATTTTCTGGAATTTCTGGAATATTTTTAAATAGGAAAATCATTTACTACATCAGCATGACCTCATGCTGGCGTCCTGACCAGGGGGTCCCACCTGTAAGTGTCATTGTGTGTTAATTAAACCGTTTTGATTTGATTTAAACTAATATAGTGATTAGTCAGGGGATGGGCCCACATGTCATGGTCACTGGCAGGTGGGGCCAGGGGGATTAAGGGCTGGGGTTATGTGCTAATGGAGTGCTCGTCGCCGACGAGGTCCTGTTCACGCCGGAGCACGTCGGGATCATGCTCTGGGCACGCGTTTGACACGCTGCTGGCTCCGTTCGCGAGCTGGGAGTTGCCCGCGTCGTTCTGGAGTCGAGGGGGTGGTTGGGGTGCACTGGAATGGTGCCGGCATCGTGCCCTAGTGGCGGCAGAGGCACGAGCTGGAGGAAAAGCTCGCCGTGGTGCTCTGATTGAGTGAGCGATGCACGAAATCGTCGCAGAGGAGCAAGGCGGAGACGAAGGACATGGAGCCGGCGACGTTTGCGTAGCAGAGGCCCGTCGCCATGGTTCCCGGCGGCGAGGAGCTTCGGCTCTCATGGCGGAATGGCACAGAGGAAGCAATCGAGGGCGTAGCTAGAGGGGTTTTGAGCTATGGATCACCAGGAACTCAACGGAGTTGGTGGCGAGGACGGGTGTGGCTTGCCGGAGACGCAATCGACGATGGCGCACGGCGGCCGTAGATGAAGACGACGACTCGATTCGGTGGCTCTAGGGCGTCCGAGCTCGATTCCTTCTGCACAGAGACGTAGGCGACGGTGACGAAGACGATGGACTTACTGGCACGGCTCGGGGACGGTGGTGGCCACGTGGGCTTCAAGCCATGGCGACGGTGGCGCTCGGGTCGTCGTGGAGTTCGTCGTGGGAGTGAGAAGGAGAGTCTCTGGAGGGGGGGGATGGAAGCATGGCATCTCCAGGTGTGGCGTGGCACGGCTATAAGGCGTGGGAGGGGCAGGTGGAGGCCTGGGAGAGTGGCGACGTGCTCGGCTGGCTCGGTGGCATTCCACCGAGCAGCTTGGAGGCGTGGGGTAGGGAAGAAGACCCCTGTACCCCTGGCGGGCTGGCTGGGCCGGCTGGGCTGGCTTCGCCTAGGCGACAGGTAAGGGTTTTTGTTTTCTTTTTCTGTTTAATCTTTCCTTTCTTGATTTTCTTTTCTGTAATTTGTTGTTCCCATTAAATAAAAATAGCTAGGCATTTTTATAAATGCTCAAAATTTATATTTGGACTTACATGACCAGTAGCTAGTCATTCCCAAGTTTTGAACATTTTTGAAATTCAACTTATTTGAATTCAAATTCAAATAGGGTATTTATTTAATTCCATGCTCCTGTTTGAATATTTTAAAAATCCATGAGTATGGGGTTGGTCCCACATCACTTGATATGTGATCACACTCATTTATAAGACTTTTCAAAAATGCAAAAGGAAATTTTGGAGCAACTTTTATTCTGGCCATTTGAATTAAATTCATCTGGGGGGTGTTCTCTCTCCCATTTCAATTTCTGTTGAAATTTTTAACATGATGCAAGGTGAGACTTGATCCTAGCACATACCTAACAGAGGGTTCTCACAACTCGCCCCCACTCAATAGAATCTCGTCCCGAGATTCAGAAGTCTGCGGGAGAAAGGAGGGGTACTCGGCACTGAGACGGTCTTCACTTTCCCACGTGGCTTCTCTCTCAGAGTGGTGTGACCATTGCACTTTCAGAAACTTAATCTTCTGACGACGAGTGACACGCTCTGCTGAATCAAGAATACAAACGGGGTATTCTCGATAAGAAAGGTCATCTTGGAGATCAAGCGTTTCATGGTCGACTTCGCGGATGGGGTCCTTGAAGCAACGCCTGAGTTGTGACACATGGAATACATCATGTACTCGGGAAAGGTGCGGGGTAGTTCAAGTTGGTAGGCAACTTCTCCACGTTCAGTAAGAATGCGGAAAGGTCCAACGTAACATGGGGCCAACTTGCCTTTGATACCGAATCGTTGGGCTCCCTTCAGAGGAGTAACCCGAAGGTAAGCCTTCTCATCCAGATTGTAGCTTTCTTGCCTATGATGACGATCATAGTAGCTTTTCTGACGAGACTGGGCTGCTTTGAATTGATCACGAACAATGCAAACTTGCTCTTCTGCTTCCTTGATCATATCCGGTCCAAAGAATTTTCCTTCACCGGTTTCTGACCAGTTTAGGGGTGTTCGACATCTTCATCCATAGAGGAGTTCAAAAGGAGCCATGTTCAGACTAGATTGGAAACTATTGTTATAAGCAAATTCTGAGAATGGAAGAGACTTCCCCCAATTCTTTCCGAATGAGATAACACAAGATCTGAGCATGTCTTCCAGGATTTGGTTAACCCTTTCGACTTGACCGCTAGACTGAGGATGGAAAGTTGTACTAAAGGAGAGATGAGTTCCCATAGCATTCTGAAAGCTTCCCCAGAATCTAGAGGTGAAAAGGCTACCACGATCAGAATTGATTTCCAAAGGAACACCATGAACAGACACAATTCTAGAGACATACAAGTCCGCTAACTGTCTTGCAGTTATAGACTCGCGAACGGGCAGGAAGTGTGCAACTTTGGAAAGTCTATCCACCACAATGAAGATGGCATCATTTCCTTTCTGGGTTTCTGGAAAGCCAGTGATGAAATCCATACTGACTTTGTCCCATTTCCACTCGGGAATAGGCAAAGGTTGAAGTGTACCAGCAGGTCTTTGGTGTTCGGCCTTAATGCGACGACAAACATCACGTTCGGCAACAAATCGAGCAATGTCTCTCTTCATCCTAGTCCACCAAAATCTCTGGCGTAGATCTTGGTACATTTTTGTTCTACCGGGATGAATCGAGAGGGGTGTGTCATGGGCTTCTTTGAGGATGAGTTTCCTTAGTTACCTATTCTTAGGTACTACCAAACGATTTCCAAAGAATACCGTTCCTTTATTATCCGTGGAGAAACATTTAGCAACTCCGCTAGCAATGTTCTCCTTGATCCGGCGAACACCTCGTGCACGCCTTTGGGCAACTATGATTTGATCCTCAAGAATTGGTTTCGCCACCAAGGTAGAAAGATAGCCATGACGAACAATCTCAAGATTGAGCTTGCAAAATTCCTCATGGAGAAGTGGTTGACACTGTTGTAACATGAGGTTGTTACAATACGACTTGCGACTTAGTGCATCAGCCATGACATTGGCTTTGCCTGGGGTGTAAGAAATTCCTATGTCGTAATCTTTTATCAACTCTATCCAGCGTCTTTGCCTGAGATTAAGATCTGGCTAGGTGAAAATATATTTGAGGCTTTGGTGGTCGGAATAGAAATCGCAACGATTACCAAGGAGGTAATCTCGCCAAGTTGTCAGGGCATGAACTACGGCAGCGAATTCAAGATCATGGGTAGGATAGTTCTCTTCATGTGGACGCAACTGGCGTGAAACATAAGCTACCACATGTCTATCTTGCATAAGTATGCATCCTAACCCTTGCCGTGAGGCGTCACAAAAGATCTCGAAATCCTTTTTGGTGTTTGGAGGAGCAAGTACGGGTGCAGAAGTCAATCTTCTTTTTAGCTGTTGAAAGCTTTCCTCGCACTTGGGAGTCCATAGGAATTTCTTATCTTTCTTGAGGAGTTCAGTTAGAGGCTTTGCAACTTTAGAAAAGTTCTCGACGAAGCGGCGACAATAGCTGGCTAGGCCAAGAAAACTCCTAACTTGATTAACCGATTCAGGTGGAGTCCAGTCAAGGACGGCCTGAACTCTCTCGGGATTCACCGCAATGCCTTTTGCAGAAATCACGTGGCCTAAGTAGGTCACTTCTGGTAGCCAAAATTCACACTTGGAGACCTTGGCATAAAGGCCGTGCTCTCTAAGTTTCATCAATACCAGCCTAAGATGTTCGGCATGTTCTTCTTCGTTCTTCGAGTAGATGAGAATGTCATCAAGATAAATTACAAAAAATTTATCTAGGTACTCCATGAAGATCGAATTCATCATGCGCGAGAAACTGGCGAGGGCATTGGTCAAACCAAAGTACATGGCGGTGTACTCGTAAAGACCATAACAAGTAGTGAAAGCCGTTTTGGGAATGTCCTCGTTTCGGATTTTGATTTGATGATAACCTAATCTCAAATCCATCTTGGAGAAGACAGAGGATCCAGCAAGTTGATCATAAAGATCATTGATCCTGGGCAGTGGGTACTTGTTCTTTATCGTCGCTACATTTTGCGGGCGATAGTCTACGCACATCCTTTCTGTTCCATCTTTCTTCGTTACGAACAGAACGGGGCAACCCCATGGCGATGAGCTAGGGAGGATGAAGCCTTTTGCCAACAAAGCTTCAAGTTGGATTTTAAGCTCAGCTAACTCACGTGAGGCCATTTTGTATGGGCGTCTGGAAATTGGTGCGGTTCCTGGCATAAGATCCACTATGAACTCTACACATCTGTCGGGTGGCATGCCCGGCAGCTCTTCTGGAAAGACATCCGGGAAGTCACGAACCACCGGAATATCTTCAAGGTCGGGAAGGGGAAGTACATTCAAAGAATGCACCTGGGTTCTCGTTCTGGGTGAGGAGTAGTTGACTGTGTTGCCTGAAGGGTGGGTTAGTTTCACTGATTTGCCTTTGCAATCAAGGTAGGCATTCTACCTTGATAGCCAATCCATGCCAAGGATTACATCGATGTCTGAAGACTTGAGGGCTATGAGTGAAGCAAGGAATACTAAACCCTCAATTTTAATTTGATTGCCATGGCTTACTCTATTAGTTTTCCACTTGGAACCAGGAGTTTGAATAATCATTGGGGTGAACATTTCATCAAAGGATATCTCATGCCGAAGTGCATAACTCTCCGACATGAATGAGTGAGATGCTCCTGGATCGAAAAGGACAGAAGTGGGAACATAATTGACTGGGATCATACCAAGAATGACGTCAGAAGTACCATCAGTCTCCTCAGCTGAGATTTGATTCACACGTCCAAAATTTGTGGAAGAAGCTGGCTGGGTGGTGGAGACCTTCGGGGGTGGCTTGGCACGAACATTGGGGTTCCCTTTGGCATGAGGTGGAGCATTCTGATTTATGGGGCACTCACGAGAATAGTGACCAGGCTGGCCACATCTGAAGCAGGCTCCAAAGATAGTGCGTGGAGCTGGGTTGTTAGGTGGAGCTGGATGGAACGGAGCTGGTGGACGAGGCGCCACAAAGGATGGCCCCGGTGGGTTGTTCTGGCGGAACATGCTATTGGGGATCCAGATCTTGCGCTTCTGAGGGCCTGAACTGGATGAACCATCGTCTCTAGGGTGCTTGCGGGAATCCTCGGGAGTGATCATATCCTCCGCTTTGATGGCCTTGTTGAGAAGGACCTGGAATGTGGCGAAGTCATGAAGATTGAGCTCACGACGAAGTACAGAATTGAGTCCCTTGCGGAACCTCTCTTGCTTCTTGGAGTCGGTGGAGACCTCCTCGAGAGCATAGCGGGCAAGACGATTGAACTCCCGACTAAACTCATCAACGGACCTTCTTCCTTGGGTGAGATTGCTAAACTCCTCTCTCTTGCGGTCCATGAGTCCCTTAGGAATGTGATGCTCGCGAAAAGCGTCATAGAACTCATTCCACGAAGTCAATTGTCCAGCTGGACGCATGTTCAGAAAGTTCTCCCACCAAGAGCTAGCTGCACCCTCGAGGTGGTAGGTGGCATAGTTGACTCGGTCACCATCTGCAACATGTCCAGAATGGAGCTTTCTCTCGATGCTGCGAAGCCAGTCATCAGCGTCAAGGGGCTCAGTGGAATAGATGAAAACTGGGGGATGAAGCTGGATGAAGTCATTCAACGACACAAGCTCATTCCGCTGCTGGGCAGTGTTCCGAGCAATGACTCCCAACAACTCATGAGAATCCCTTCGGTTCCTTTCAACCTCCATGAGAACTTGAGCCATCGTGGGTGACGGTGGAAGATTTCCTTCCTCCGGATCATCCCCACGAGCTTGGGCATGACCAAGGTGGCCACGGGTTCCTTGAGACATCCTGAAGGATAAGATCAATGTCAAATGATGTTGAATGATTTTGCAAATGCATCAGATTACGAAGATAACTGGAATGACTCGGACAACATAACGGCTGTAATTGCAAGAGAAAACAATTTTCTTACAACATAGAAACAACACTTACATACGATGTAAGAAATCAGGAAGCACAACAACTCTAGCAAACCGAACACAACTTTCCTACGGCTACAAGGAAGCAAACAACGAGATGTTCTAGAAAGACATAGATGAGCCTAGTCCTATCTTCCCGTAGAAAAGATGAGGGTGACTAAGAACTCAGAACGATGAAGGTAAGGAGAAAAAGAAGCCTTACGTTGTCCCCTTATATACCCAGAGTAACTATATAACTATAGAAGGCTACACTCAACTTCGACCAAGGCTGATAATCCTACAGTCAGTCCTGCTCTGATACCAAGTCTGTCGGGACCCGGGGTTAGCGTATGCAAGACTCGCTACAACACAATCATATGGAGAGCCGAGAACCGTACCCACTTGTCTAAGCAGACAGGGCCAAGCACATAGCGTTCTCGGAAAGCATCGAACGTGAGGGGCATCCCATCCAGGCCGGATGATCAACTGAAATGGGTCCTCATCATCCGCACACAAGTCTAAATGATATGGGTGGTGAACTCCCATACTCATAGACAAGTCGCCTCAACCATACTATCGATTGTATTATAACCCTTACATAGACTTACTCCAGCCCGATCACTTATTCGGGGTCTAGGGCAGGCTCGATCATACATCAAAGTGTGCACGTGACAGAGTCGCGAGCAATCGCATCGCGATGCCCCAAGCTACGCACATCTAAGGGCTACTTGGTGTATAAAAGACCGCCAGCCAGATCACAAATAAGGTCTCAAAAACCCATACAAAGACATGCATGTTATAATCATACACGCAGCACACATGCCTTGGATGAAGATCGGGTATCATTGCAATTCTCTACAAAGTATACAACTTTATTGATAACTCTTACAGAGTGCACATAGAGATCACGAGACCGTGATCCAACATTACAACAAGCATGTGGAAGAAAATTATGCCTGGGTACAGACAAACTTAACAAATGGCTTAAGAAGCCTTAGTTAGACACAAAGCCCTCCACGAGGGAACCAGCCTGCTGAGTGGGACTACACTAGCTTGGTCTTCAGTCGTCGAGCTCGAGGAAGAATCCACCTTCAGGGTCAGTGGGTTCATCTAAAACATAGAATAAGAAAACATGAGTACAAAGTCGTACTCAGCAAGACTTACGTAGGAGCTATACTACTCATGCACATGTATCAAGGCAAAGGGAGGTGGGGTTCAATGCAGAAATGCTAGCTTTGACTTGGCTACTACTGAACTACGAATACCAGACTTGAGGTAAGAAGCGTACACGAGTCCACTACATGTCTCCAACCAATTACACCACTATGGTGCCTTCCTCGACTTCCCCACGAGAAAGCATGCCATAGCACTCACGCTTATCTTGGCAAGTTTTATAAGTATCCAGTTCAAGTTGTCTAATAATCAAGATAAGCTTTCCAAGCAGTCCATAACCGCTGACGCGGCTATTCGAATAGTTTATTAACCCTGCAGGGATTTACAGCTACACACACATGACCATCAGTTACCGCCTTTAGCCTCGACACCATTCAAGGGCTGTCGGCGAGGATGTTCACCACAACACTTCGCCCACAGCTCTTTTCTAGTCTAGAGAGTCGCCTATCTGACGGGGATCCGTATGGAAGTCCGGCCGAGGTTCCAGTACAGCCTCAAATGATGAGTGCAGGGTCCCAAGCCGGTCTGAGTAGCCGTTCATCCACTTCGCGGACCGTGCCACAGCCCTACCAGACCTTGCGAACTAATGCGACTACTAGGGTTCGAACAGGGTGAGGTATTAGGTCGAGAGGGGTCAATGAGCCCAATGTGTGGTTGTACTCTTCTTCTTGGATCACCACACAAGAACTCGGACTTAAGGCGGTGTTCAACGAGACAACCCCTTTGTACTCCTACACAGCCTCTCATCGTTCACCTTGTATTAGGGTAGATTCACCAACACATTTCCACCATCATCAACATGATTTCTACCATCCCGACTCACATCATAGTACCAACCTTGTAACTCTAAGCATGCAATAAGCAGTAACAGTTGCAGGGGCCACATGATATCAACCAACTCCTACATCAGCTAAGATTGTGGTTTGCTTACTACTGTGACAAGATGATAGGTCATGCAAAGGATACGGGTTCAACTATGCGGTAGAATCGATAACAAGGTGATCATCCTATTTCATGCATAAGCGGGACTGAGAGGGAAATGGGTTTTTATCGACATGATCAATGGGGGTTTGCTTGCCTTGCTGACGAGGTTCAGTCACGGGGTCTTCAACAAAGGGGGAAGCCTCCTGTTCCGGTTCAACTTCTATCGACAAACAACAATCAAAGGGGGCAACATAAGTACAATGCACAAACACATGGTTGAAGGTTGAAACTTGATGTATATGCTTCTGATGTGTGAGGCAATTCAAATTAAATGAAGTATATTGCAAATGAATTGCAAATTCAAACTCCATTTTGAATTTAAAAGGAATTCATATGCATTGTTCTCTCTGTTCCCCACCCCATTTTAAAATGGTCAAACATGAAAACAAAGTGCATATTCAGAATCCTTGCATTTTTTGATAATTTTACATATATTATATGTTTAATTTGGAGTTAAAATGAATTAGTTATGATTTTCCAAAGTTTAATTCATTTTCTGGAATTTCTGGAATATTATTAAATAGGAAAATCATTTACTACATCAGCAATGACCTCATGCTGGCGTCAGGGGGCCTCTGACCAGGGGGTCCCACCTGTAAGTGTCATTGTGTGTTAATTAAACCGTTTTGGTTTGATTCAAACTAATCTAGTGATTAGTCAGGGGTTGGGCCCACATGTCATTGTCACTGGCAGGTGGGGCCAGGGGGATTAAGGGCTGGGATTAAGTGCTAATGGAGTGCTCGTCGCCGACGAGGTCCTGTTCACGCCGGAGCACGTCGGGATCGTGCTCTGGGCACGCGTTTGACACGCTGCTTGCTTCCTTCGCGAGCTAGGAGTTACCCGCGTCGTTCTGGAGTGGAGGGGTGGCTGGGGTGCACTGGAATGGCGCCGGCGTCGTGCCCTAGCGGCGGCAGAGGCACGGGCTCGAGGAAAAGATCACCGTGGTGCTCTGCTTGAGCCAGCCATGCACGGAATCGTCGCAGAGGAGCAAGGCAGAGACGAAGGACATGGAGGCGGTGACCTTTGCGTAGCAGAGGCCCGTCGCCATGGTTCCTGGTGGCGAGGAGCTTCGGCTCTCATGGCGGAATGGCAGAGAGGAAGCAATCGAGGGCGTAGCTAGAGGGGTTTTGAGCTATGGCTCACCAGGAACTCAACGGAGTTGGTGGCGAGGACGGGGGTGGCTTGCTGGAGACGCAATCGAAGATGGCGCACGGCGGCTGTAGACGAAGACGACGACTCGATTCGGCGGCTCCAGGGCGTCCGAGCTCGATTCCTTCTGCACGGAGACGTAGGCGACGGTGCCGAAGATGATGGACTAGTTGGCGCGGCTCGGGGCGGCGGTGGCGCTCGGGTCGTCGTCGAGTTCGTCGCGGGAGTGAGAAGGAGAGGCTCTGGTGGGGGGGAATGGAAGCACGGCGTCTCCAGGCGTGGCGTGCGCGTCTAGAAGGCGCGGGAGGGACAGGTGGAGGCCTGGGAGAGTGGCGACGTGCTCGGCTGGCTCGGTGGCATTCCACCGAGCAGCTTGGAGGCGCGGGGTGGGGAAGAAGACCCATGTGCCCCTGGTGGGCTGGCTTCGCCTAGGCGTCAGGTAAGGGTTTTTGTTTTCTTTTTCTGTTTAATCTTTCCTTTCTTGATTTTCTTTTCTATAATTTGTTTTTCCCATTAAATAAAATAGCTAGGCATTTTTATAAATGCTCAAAATTTATATTTGGACTTACATGACCAGTAGCTAGTCATTCCCAAGTTTTGAACATTTTTGAAATTCAACTTATTTGAATTAAAATTCAAATAGGGGTATTTATTTAATTCCATGCTCCTGTTTGAATATTTGAAAAATCCATGAGTATGGGGTTGGTCCCACATCACTTGATATGTGATCACACTCATTTATAAGACTTTTCAAGAATGCAAAAGGAATTTTTAGAGCAACTTTTATTCTGGCCATTTGAATTAAATTCATCTCGGGGTGTTCTCTCTCCCATTTCAATTTCTTTTGAAATTTTTAACATGATGCAAGGTGAGACTTGATCCTAGCACATACCTAACAGAGGGTTCTGACAACTAGATTCACTAAATGAAACTATTCAAAAATCTGAGACTTTGTTGATCGATGAGATTGAGAAAGGTCAAACTTTGATAAATGAGCATGCTGCTCTGAAGGAAAAGTATGATGAACTCTCCTCTCGGCATGATCTTCTCTCAGTGGACTACGAGAATCTAACCTATGAATTCCTTCGAAGGAAAATGGCTCTCGAGAAACTGAGAGAGGCTCATGAAGAGTTGGAGAGTGTCAATCTAACGCTCATTGCTCAACAGAGCTCAGGAGCTAAAAATGAATCTGTTTCACCTTGCTTAACCTGTTTGGAACGAAGTAAAATTGAGTCTATTTCTGAGAAATAGAAATGAAAGCAACCTATTGTTATTGATGATTCTAATCCCTCGAACGAGGAAACCTTTACCGAGGAACTCCTCAGGTTGAGAAATTTATTTGAAACAAGCATGTTCAAATGTGTGCAGGGACACCAGTACCTGTGTGATATCGTAAGGAAGGCTCTACTTCATAGGTATCCTCGAAAAGAAGGAGTTGGTTACGTAAGGAAACTCAACCCTGATGGCACCTACTGGGAACCCGAGCAGTATCCTAAAATTGTCTGGGTTCTGGCGAAGGAAAAGCCCATTGATATTGCTAACCTTTTAGGTTTCAGTTGCAAAATTGATAAGGCTATTGTTGATGAATCACTTCATTCTGACTACAAGCATGTCAAAGATTAGGAAGGAAAGGTGTCGACTGAATCGTTGGTACTCCTCCGAAGAATGGTTTTTATAAGCGACAGATTTGGGTTCGTAAATCTCTCGTAGAAAAAATGCCCCGTAACCATTCTATGCAGGGAAAATCCTCGGTGCCACCGAATCACTAGTATTCTCTCGAGGATAGAAACGAACCCTTGGTGCCTGCTTCAAATGTTACCCAGAAGGAATACTATCGAGTCGATAGAAATGTCTATCGTCATCGTGACAATAATACCAAAACTGCTATTACCTACCAATACTCTAACCCCTCGTCGAGGAATTATATTTATGGTGTGCTTGATGGTCCCGATCGACAATATAATCATGTTCGCTATAATATCGCTGCTTCATCTAGCACTTCCATGCCTTCTAAGTCACCTGCTCGTTTGTGGGTGGTTAAGAAGAACTAATTCTTCTACAGGGCTATGTCTCCGGTGGATTCGAATGGGTCATGGATAGTGGTTGTACAAATCATATGACCGGAGACAAAGACTTGTTCACCGAAGACAAACTTACTGAATCTTCACAGAGATATATTACCTTCGGTGACAAAAACAAAGGAAAAGTACTTGGTTTGGGTAAGAACGCTATATCGAAGGATAAGCATATTGACAAGGTTATGCTTGTTCAATCACTAGGATATAATCTTATGTCTATCTCAAAACATTGTGATATGGGTATGCTTGTATTGTTTTCTGCCTCTCGTTGTGTTGTATTTTCACAGGATGATTATTCCTTCGTGTTCGAACGATATCACAAAGGTGATCTTTATATTGTTGATTTCTCTTCGGGACTTGCAGTGTTCACATGCTTAATGGCTAAATCCACTTCTGGTTGGTTATGGCACCAAAGACTTGGTCATGCAGGAATGAAAAATCTTCAAACTCTTATCTCTAAGAAGAATATCGTTGGAATTGATAATGTGAAATTCGATAAAGATCATCTATGCAGTGCCTGTGAAGCAGGAAAAATTGCCAAGAAACATCACTCAACAAAAACTATAATGTCTACTACTCGTCCTCTTGAATTGCTTCATATGGATTTATTTGGTCCTCAAAATTATGCTAGCCTTGGAGGAAACAAGTATGGTCTGGTTATTGTTGATGATTTCTCTCGATATACTTGGTTTTCTTTCTAGCTGACAAGAGCAAGGTTGTTGAAATTTTCAAAACTTTCGCAAAAAGAGCTCAGACTGAATATGAATTATCCCTCAAGCATATCAGAAGTGATAATGGTACAGAATTCAAAAACACTCATATCGAAGAATTTCTTGATGAATATGGCTTCACTCATGAATTCTCGGCTGCTTATACACTTTAACATCCCAAAAATTTCCAAATTTTGGAATGTTAATAAATAATATAATATTGATTTACATGTTTGAATTTTAGGGTAAATGAAAACTTTTTTTGAGTTTTGTTTAAACCTTTACAAAACCATTTAATAAAATTCGATAATCATTTATCCAATAATGAAAATTTTGGTTGTGAAGTTTATTCAACATTCATAGAATGATTCTCTTTCTCTTGTTTTTTTTAAATTTGGTAGGAACCACAATTAAATATTTTAGAGTCAGAATAAAATGTTTTTCTCAAATTTATTGTGGTCCAAAAAAAACATTCTTGAATTTTTTTTTAGATTGGAGTTTATTTGATATTGACATTTAAGAGATATTTCCAATAATTCAATTAATAAATGAGAGGAGATAATATGACTTCTCCCAAAATAGTATTGGAAATATTTACAAATTTCCATTTGAATACTTGATTATATTTTATTAAACATTTTGGGCATTTATAAAATCTCAGAAAACTAATTTAGGGAGTTTATTAATATCTTAGGTGTTTAAAAAAATATTTATAAAATATATTCAGAGAAGAAAATATATTTTCCTAAAGACTCTATATTTTATTTGACCTATAAATTTTTATTATTTATTTGGGAGTAATTATTCCCAAATTATATTGTTATTACAAATTGGAAAAAATCCTAAATCATTTGGGCTGAGCCCATTTTTTTTCTATCTCTCTTCTCTTTTCTTTTTCTATTGGGCCAGATTTGAACTAGGGCCCATACCCCCGAGCGAGTCTTCTTCCTCCTGGCGTTCACGTGAACTTCTCACAGTATGTGAGTGCCTTGACAGCCACATCTCCCTCTCCTCTTCCTACTCCATTCTTTGACCGATTCACTTCAGAACCTACATCAAAATTGTGGCCAAGTTCATGAGAAATCCACTCAGAGAAACAAACACGCATTTAATGCTTGAAATGTCAAGAAATTTCTTCCCGAACGCCATTAAAACATTCCAAATTTTTTGTGTGGATCTCCATGTATGGAACTCCCTAGCACCTATAAATAGGACCATGTGCGAGCACCACAGTCCTCAACCAACTCCTCAAAAATCCCTCTCCAATTTTTCCCGTGCTACGAGCAATTGCTCGCCGAAGTTCCTCCTTGTCATCGCCGTTCTCCGTAGATCCCGACGTCTATGAGGTGACCCTGACCCCCATTTCTTTTCTTGGTCCATATGTTAGTATTGCGCACCTTTGTAACATGTTTTCCCTATCGATTGCAAGGCCGAAGCACGCCGTACGTGTCACCGTGCTCTCTACACGTTCTTCTCAACTCCGCCGACACTTCACGGCTATTCAAGAACGACAATGGAGCTATAATCTTGTCCCACGAGTCTCCCACGTCGTCCTCTACATCGTTTCACTATTCGTTGTTGCCGGATACCTTATTTCCCAAATTCCAACGAGATCTCCGGTGAGCTCTCTCTCACCCTGTTCTTCACACATTTTTCTGTTAAAAAAACGAACAGGTATAGACCAATCACATAATGACATGTGGCATCCCATTTTCCAATCCCGTAATTCTTTTTTCAGAAAAATAGCCAAACTTCAGAAATTCATATCTTCTAGCCCGTAAATCGGATTTCGACATATTTTATATCCCCGGATTCCTTGAAACATGTACTTTATTTTGGTCCAGTAATATTCCACTTTTTATAATTCGAAATATAACTCAAATTTATTTTTGTAATTTGAGTATATTTGATATACATCTTATTCTATAATTTATTTGGAATTATTTTCCTCACTAAATTTGATCCTTAAAATCAAATTTATATGTTTGGACATTTGTCACATTCTTTCCACCATATTAATACTCTATTTTTACCTCAAACGTTTGTCTTAGTTTCCATTTAGTTATATCTCTTTTATAAATTTGGCTATAAAAAAATCAATCTTCTCAACAAGATCATCACGATTCCTATCGGATCTTTTTGAATCCAATCCAAGAATGAATTTCCTATTGAAATATACTTATGGACAAACCAACTGTGTTTGAAATACTCACAATCCGTTTGAACTTATACTTAAGCTAGTTTCATCCTACCATAATTCCAACTTGTATCAACTTGATAAAATCCAAGGAATATGATTTGCATCATATTTCCATCCAAGCTAACATGATCCTATCTCAACCAAGTCCCGCCATAGTAATTAGTTTATTAATAGTAACAACTAAATATTTATGTTGTTAATTGTATTTTTATTTGGATCTTCAATTTGGATTTGTGTTGCGTGTTGAAGTATTTCTCTTCTACCGTTAGATATATTGTAACGAGAAGGAGAGATGACTACGTAGAATATTTCATCTTCAAGATCCAGGCAAGTTACTCTTTTGGTCATACTCCACCTATACCTATAATTTTTCCTATGCATTGTAGTCCAATTTAAATATTATGCATTAATAGTATTATGTACTATATTATACTATTACACCCAGTAGTTCACTGAGGTAGGTCCGAACCTTATATCATTGTCGCCACCGTGTAGAATTATACTGCTTTGCTAAGTAGACGTGGATTGGGAAGTGATCCATTATGAGGTATGAGTGACGTAGTAGTAAACAGGACCAAGATAATGTTAATGAACCACCTGGGTGGAATGGTTTGGGGCACCCTGGAGGAACCAGTGGATTTGCCTGAGTGACCTGGAGATGGCCAGTAATCACTACGGAATGCCACCCAGGCTTAAAGGGATCAATCATATTTTTCATAACTAGAAGCTTATGTGTGCAGCCACAAGCTATTATGGGCTCTGGCTTGGTTGATTATTTGTAGTGACTCTTACTAGGTGGTGCTACGAACGTAGTCATGAGTAGGTGGGATGGGCACCGCCAGAGTGAGGGAAACTCTTCTAAAATACCATGTCTCGACCTTCCGATTCTCATTCAATGTGAAGTGTGATGAACTACAAAGGAGGTGGTCGAGTCTTGTGGGGAAAAGTGCACCAACCTCTGCAGGAGTGTACAAACTAATCATGATTATCCGTGTCCACGGTTACGGACAACTTTGAGCATCTAGAAGTGGGAATGTTGACAGATCTCATCATCTTTAATTAATCAAATCAGGTTTAATCAACTTTGGGAATAGATTGTCTTGGAGAAACCAACTCAATGATATTATGAGCTTTGTACTAGTATTATGATATTCTTTGAGTAGGACAAAACCAGCTTTATGCAAACAGAAACTTTTAGAGATTTTCCACCAGCCAAATTGCATGTAGAAGATAGGTCTGTTATATATTCTTTTGGGAGTAACTTGCTGTACATTTAAAGTACTGACCCATTTCGGGCTGTAAACTTCGGTGTTGCGGGATTGTATACGACGAGTAAGTGATCCGATGTAGGGTTACGATGTCTACACTCAACTTTTCCGTTGGTGTTGATGGGACTCCACTTATGTAATGTTTATTTCCGTGGTGTATTCTAGCCCAAAGGCTATAAGGTAATAAAGACCATGTATTTACGTTACTTTTTGACATGTGATTCATGGTATTTCATCGAGTACTGTGTGTGCTAGCATACTGATCCAGGGATAGCACAGAAGCACAATAGACTTGGTTCCTTTTGGGACCGGGTCGTTACAAGAAGGTATCAGAGCACATGTTGACTGTAGGTCGTGGCCCTAGAAACTGGAAATCCATTAGCAAATATACTCTCTAAAAATATTATTTCGAAAAGTAAAAATCCATTAATACTCATCTTTTCTAAGTTTTACCAAACACTACCTCTTATCCCAAACAAGTTAGACTATACCATGCCACTTGGACCACTGATAAGGATTGTGTTATGTCTCTTCGGGAAGGACAAGATATTGGACAACTCAAGACTATTTCGGAGAATAGATGTTTTCACCGTGAATTAGAAGTATGGAAGTATGGAAGACTCGAAGAATTTGAAGACTCCGAAGATCCCAAGATTACTCAAGACAAATAGAAGAACTGGATATATCCAAGACTGAGATGCTTTTGTGTAAGATAAGGAATATCTTACACAATACCAATAGTATCCAAGCCCACCATGAGAGTTGTGAAATGAACGAAAGAGTGCGAGTAGAGTTCCCGACCATGCGAGCTCGTGAGTATGAAGGTACCATAGGAATTGTTTGATTGAATTTATGAGTGATATTTGGAGTTTTCTCGAAGTTTTCGCTATTGATTTAATTATTGGTGTCATTTGAATTGTTAGATTTAAATTTGTGTTTTTAGGATACGTATTCCGTAGGATTTATTTACAACCTTGAGAGGTGTGAGAAATGGATGATGTATCAGAAGACCATCACATTGATGAAACTCCTTGTATCGAAGACTTTCAAGAACCGAAGAGAATGAAGACTTCCTGACGAAAACTTAGTAAACGAGTCTATATTATATGTTAGTTGTTTGATGATTGTTAGGTAGATATCCATCTCCCTTCCTCTCTAAAGATCTATCTCATCTCTGACCAACCCTAAATCCCATAGGTGGATATAATTATTTTGATGAAATCAACGACCCATTCAAGGTAGAAGATTGGATTCAGAATATAGAAGGGCAAGAATCCCCCATATGCAAGGAGAACACTATTGTTTTACACGGAAGTTCCCTATTCTACGGATGCAGGTTTTGAGCAAAAACCATTTAGGATCATCGCCGCCCAAAATGGTTTTATTATTTTTGCAGGTGAAGACCTCTTTAAGAGGAGTGAGAAAGACTGAGTGTTAGAATACGGGATTCAACTATCTATATATGAAGTAACAATTAGAGTACGGGATGGATTGGCCCCCATACCGAAGACTCTTATTGTATAATTTTGTATATTAGATTGGTAAATCAGAGAGACAAATAAAAACCGTAATAGAGTGTCGATGTGACAAGCCTAAACCATAGAATGGTAAGATGCATTACCCTTGTAGATAGGCATCATGCCTAACGTAGGTCATACGGTGAGTAAGAAACATGAAGATTTTCAAGAAGCTTCATTTGGAAGTTATTTTGACCACCATGAGCGTCTTGATAGGTAGTTTTGGAACCGATGTATTTTAGCAAGACTTGTTCCTTGGGGACAGGTAGATTCTTATCTGTAGAAGCTTGATGAAGAACCATCATGGAATGAAGAATTTTGAAGACCCCATAAGCTTTCTTCTATGCGTGGTAGTTTCCTAACACCCCGGAGTGGTACATGATACAAACCATTCCCTGGTTAAGGTTCGGAACTGGTGTCTAAAGCCACGAGCCCAGGATATGAATCATAAGGAATCGTACCGGTGGAAGACAACCCTCAAACGAGAAGTGACGGATAAACTGCAAGCCTCGTATTATGCCAAGATCATGGGGAAGTAACCCAAGAATCCTCGACCCCAACCCATTTCTTTCTAGCCTTTGCAAATCTCGAGGACGAGATTCCTTTTAAGGGTGGTAGTTTGTAACATCCCAAAATTTTCCAAATTTTGGAATGTTAATAAATAATATAATATTGATTTACTTTTTTGAATTTTAGGGTAAATGAATTATTTTTTTGAGTTTTGTTTAAACCTGTACAAAACCATTTAATAAAATTGGATAATCATTTATCCAATAATGAAAATTTTGGTTGTGAATTTATTTCAAAATTCAAAGAATGATTCTCTTTCTCTTGTTTTTTTAAATTTGGTAGAAACCACAATTAAATATTTTAGAGTGAGAATAAAATGTCTTTCTCAAATTTATTGTGGTCCAAATAAAACATTCTTGAATTTTTATTTTAGATTGGAGTTTATTTGATATTCACATTTAAGAGATATTTCCAATAATTCAATTAATAAATGAGAGGAGATAATATGACTTCTCCCAAAATAGTATTGGAAATATTTACAAATTTCCATTTGAATACTTGATTATATTTTATTAAACATTTTGGGCATTGATAAAATCTCAAAAAACTAATTTAGGGAGTTTATTAATATCTTATGTGTTTAAAAAATATTTATAAAATATATTCAGAGAAGAAAATATATTTTCCTAAAGACTATATTTTATTTGACCTATAAAGTTTTATTATTTATTTGGGAGTAATTATTCCCAAATTATATTGTTATTACAAATTAGAAAAAAAATCCTAAATCATTTGGGTCGAGCCCATTTTTTTTCTATCTCTCTTCTCTTTTCTTTTTCTGTTGGGCCAGATTTGCACTAAGGCCCATACCCCCAAGCGAGTCTTCTTACTCCTGGCGTTCATGTGAACTTCTCAAAGTATGTGAGTGCCATGACAGCCACCTCTCCCTCTCCTCTTCCTACTCCATTCTTTGATCGATTCACTTCATAACCTACATCAAAATTGTGGCCAAGTACATGAGAAATCCATTCAGAGAAACAAACACGCATTTAATGCTTTAAATGTCCAGAAATTTCTCCACGAACGCCACTAAAACCTTCCAAAAATTTTGTGTGGATATCCATGTATGGAACTCCCTAGCACCTATAAATAGGACCATGTGCGAGCACCACAGTCCTCAGCCAACTCCTCGAAAATCCCTCTCTAATTTTTCCCGTGCTACGAGCAATTGCTCGCCGAAGTTCCTCCTTGTCATCGCCGTTCTCCATAGATCCCGACGTCTATGAGGTGACACTAACCCCCATTTCTTTTCTTGGTCCATATGTTAGTATTGTGCACCTTTGTGACATGTTTTCCCTCTCGATTGCAAGGACGGAGCACGCCGTACGTGTCACCGTTCTCTCTATACGTTGTTCTCAACTCCGGCGACACTTCACGGCTATTCAAGAATGACAATGGAGCTATAATATTGTCCCACGAGTCTCCCACGTCGTCCTCTACACCGTTCCACTATTCGTTGTTGCCGGATACCTTATTTCTCAAATTCCAGCGATATCTCCGGTGAGCTCTCTCTCCCCCTGTTCTTCACACATTTTTTCTGTTAAAAAAACGAACAAGTATGGACCAATCACATCATGACATTTGGCATCCCATTTTCCACTCCCGTAATTCTTTTTCACAAAAATAGACAAAATTCGAAATATCTTCTAGCCCGTAAATCGGATTTCGACATATTTTATATCCTCGGATTCCTTGAAACATGTACTTTATTTTGGTCCAGTAATATTCCACTTTTTATAATTCGAAATATAACTCAAATTTATTTTTGTAATTTTAGTATATTTGATATACATCTTATTCTAGAATTTATTTGGAATTATTTTCCTCACTAAATTTGATCCTTAAAATCAAATCATTTGGACATTTGTCACATTCTTTCCACCATATTAATACTCTATTTTTACCTCAAACGTTTGTCTTAGCTTCCATTTAGTTATATCTCTTTTATAAATTTGGCTATAAAAAAATCAATCTTCTCAACAAGATCATCACGATTCCTATCGGATCTTTTTGAATCCAATCCAAGAATGAATTTCCTATTCCAATATTCTTATGGACAAACCAACTGGGTTTGACATACTCACAATCCGTTTGAACTTATACTTAAGCTAGTTTCATCGTACCTTAATTCCGACTTGTATAAACTTGATCAAATCCAAGGAATATGATTTGCATCATATTTCCATCCAAGCCAACATGATCCTATCTCAACCAAGCCCCGCCATAGTAATTAGTTTATTAATAGTAACAACTAAATATTTATGTTGTTAATTGTATTTTTATTTGGATCTTCAATTTGGATTTGTGTTGTGTGTTGAAGTATTTCTCTTCTACCGTTAGATATATTGTAACGAGAAGGAGAGACGACTACGAGTAGAATATTTCATCTTCAGGATCCAGGCAAGTTACTCTTTTGGTTATACTCCAGCTATACCTATAATTTTTCCTATGCATTGTAGTCCAATTTAAATATTATGCATTAATATTATTATGTACTATATTATACTATTACACCCAGTAGTTCACTGAGGTAGGTCCGAACCTTATATCATTGTCGCCACCGTGTAGAATTATACTGCTTTGCTAAGTAGACATGGATTGGGAACTGATCCGTTATGAGGTATGAGTGACTAAGTAGTAAACAGGACCGAGATAATGTTAATGAACCACCTGGGTGGAATGGTTTGGGGCACCCTGGAGGAACCAGTGGATTTGCCTGAGTGAACTGTCGATGGCCAGTAATCACTGCGAAATGCCACCCAGGCTTAAAGGGATCAATCATATTTTTCATAACTAGAAGCTTACGTGTGCAGCCACAAGCTATTATGGGCTCTGGCTTGGTTGATTAGTTTTAGTGACTCTTACTAGGTGGTTCTACGAACGTAGTTATGAGTAGGTGGGATGGGCACCGCCAGAGTGAGGGAAACTCTTCTAAAAGACCATGTCTCGACCTTCGAATTCTCATACAATGTGAAGTGTGATGAACTACAAAGGAGGTGGTCGAGTCTTGTGGGGAAATGTGCACAAACCTCTGCAGGAGTGTACAAATTGATCATGATTAGCCGTGTCCACGGTTACGGACAACTTTGAGCATCTAGAAGTGGGAATATTGACGGATCTCATCATCTTTAATTAATCAAATCGGGTTTAATCAACTTTGGGGATAGATTGACTTGGAGAAACCAACTCAATCATATTATGAGCTTTGTAGTACTATTATGATATTCTTTGAGTAGGACAAAACCAGCTTTACGCAAACAGAAACTCTTAGAGATTTTCCACCAGCCAAATTGCATGTAGAAGATAGGTCTTTTATATATTCTTTTGGGAGTAACTTGCCGTACATTCAAAGTACTGACCCATTTCGGGTTGTAACCTTCGGTGTTGCAGGATTGTATACGACGAGTAAATGATGCGATGTAGGGTTACGATGTCTACACTCAACTTTGTCGTTGTTGTTGATGGGACTCTACTTATGTATTGTTTATTTCCGCAGTGTATTCTAGCCCAAAGGCTATAAGGTAATAAATACCATCTATTTACGTTACTTTTTTGACATGTGATTCATGGTATTTCATCGAGTACTGTGTGTGCTAGCATACTGATCCAGGGATAGCACAGAAGCACAGTAGACTTGGTTCCTTTTGGGACCGGGTCGTTACATACACTGCAACAGAATGGTGTGGTCGAGAGAAAGAATCGAACACTTATTGAAATGTCCAGAACATTGCTTGATGAATACAAGACTCCTATCAGGTTCTGGGCCGAAGCAATTAATATTGCATGTCATATCATCAACAAGGTTTATCTTCACAAATTTCTGAAGAAAACTTCACATGAGCTTATTACTGGTAAAAAGCCGAATGTTTCATATCTCAGGGTTTTTGGTGCTCCATGTTACATCAGAGATATGAATCACGGCTCCAAGTTTGCCCCAAAGGTTCACGAAGGTTTTCTCCTAGGTTATGGTTCGAATTCTCACACTTACAGAGTTTACAACTCTCATCTTGGCAAAGTTGTAGAAACTGTAAATGTTCGATTTGATGAAACTAACGGCTCTCAAAAGGAGCAATTACCTCTTAACCTGGATGAACCTCCCTTGGATGAAGTTATCAGGTACATGGCCATTGGAGATATTCGACCTGTCGAAGGAAATGCACATCAAGCCAACATGAATGATGATGGTCCAATGTTCCCACACATAGCCCGGGGCGCTGGAGATCAACATCCTGTAAGAAATGATGTACAGGTCGAAGGAGAACGCATAAACGAAGAAAATGCTCAACCCGAAGGAGAAGCTGAACCCGAAGGAAATGATCCCGAAGGACAAGCTGATCCTGAAGGACAAGATGATCCCGAAGAACAACATGATCCGCAAGCTGTTGAAGAAGCTTTACCTCGTGTTCGAAGAAGAGTGGACGTCGACTCAATACTCGAAGAGATTCGTTTACCAGGTCGTACCACCACTCGTTCTCATACTCATTTAGCTAACTTCTGTGGAAATTTTTCGTTTGTATCCATGCTAGAACCATCAAAATTCGATGAAGCCATGAAGGACTCATACTGGATGACTACAATGCTCGAAGAACTTAATCAGTTCGAGAGAAATAAAGTCTGGTCCCTAGTCGATAGACCTGATCCCAAGAAGCATAATATCATTGGCACGAAGTGGATCTTTCGCAACAAGCAAGATGAAGATGACATTGTTATAAGGAATAAAGCTCGACTAGTTGCAGAAGGCTGCACCCAAATCAAAGATATTGATTTTGGTGAGACTTATGCTCCTGTTGCTCGACTTGAATCCATTCGTGCCATGCTTGCTTTTGCCAATTACAATGGTATATTGCTATATCAAATGGATGTCAAAAGTGCATTTCCTAACGGTGAAATCGAAGAAGAAGTATATGTTATACAGCCACCAGGTTTCGAAGACCCGAAGAATCCTGACAAGGTGTACAGGTTGCACAAGGCCCTATATGGGTTAAAGAAAGCACCTCGAGCTTGGTATGAAACATTGAAGGATTTTCTTCTGAAGAAGGGCTTCAAACCAGGAACAAATGATCCGACTCTTTTTACTCGTGCATACAAAAATGATCTTTTTGTGTGTCAAATTTATGTCGATGATATTATATTTGGTTGTACTAACCCTGATATCAACGAAGAATTTGCTCGTATGATGTCGAAGAAATATGAAATGTCTATGATGGGTGAATTGAAGTTCTTTCTCGGGCTTCAAATCCGTCAACAGAAGAATGGGACTTTTATATCTCAAGAGAAGTACCTCAGAGATTGCCTGAAGAAGTTTGATCTTGTCAGTTGCAAAACTATCAAGACTCCGATGCCTACGAATGTTCATCTAGATGCAGATGAGAAGGGAAAACCTTTCGATCATAAGAAATATCGCTCGATGATCGGTTCGCTACTTTACCTTTGTGCATCTAGACCTGACATTATGCTATAAGTTTGTATGCGTGCTCGTTTTCAGGCAAACCCGAAAGAATCACATCATATAGCTGTCAAGGGAATTCTTCGATATCTGGCTCACACACCAACTTTGGGACTATGGTATCCCAAAGGTGCCCAGTTTGATCTCGTTGGATATTCTGATTCTGACTGGGCTGGTGATCGAGTCGATAGGAAATCTACCTCAGGCACATGTAATTTTCTCGGTAGATCTCTTGTCTGTTGGGCCTCAAAGAAACAGAATTGCGTCTCTATTTCTACGACTGAAGCCGAGTATATTGTTGTCGGTTCATGCTGCACTCAAATTCTGTGGCTCAAGCAAATGCTGAAAGATTATGGTATTCTTGTGAAGAAAATTCCATTGTTATGTGATAACGAGAGTTCTATCAAAATTTCCCATAATCCTGTGCAACACTCTCGAACAAAGAATATTGATATTCGTCATCATTTTCTTCGAGATCATGTTCAGCGAGAAGATATTGTTATCAGCCATGTTCGCACCGAAGATCAATTGGCTGATATCTTTACGAAGCCCCTGGATGAGAAAATATTTTGTGCACTAAGGTGTGAGTTGAACATTTTGGACTCACGCAATGTGCAGTAAGACTATAACTATCGGTACTATGAATTATATGTTTTCTTTCGTTGTTGTTTACTTACGTTAGTTTTCTATTGTGTTTCTTTTTCGTTTGTTTTTGTTCGTTTGGTGTTGTCCTATACACTTATCACTCCGAGTTTTCTTATCACTGTTATTTTACTCTCGGATTGATTAAGTATCGGACCCTGTTTTCTCTCTATTCTATCCCTACCCTATCTTTGCTTTTCTCTCGTGAACATGTATATTTGCACTCGATTAAGATTCCCTTCTATGTCATTGATTCCGAAGGAAAATCTATCGAACTTTTATCTTCTTTAAATACTCGATGTTCATGAGTTTGGTCTCGAACGTGGAGCAAATTTATTTCTGTTCGTTGGGATTTTCCCGCGATTACCGCCACAAAATCCGTCCGTTGAATGTGGAGAGACGCGGAATCTGTGCCGTTGGATCAGATCTGACAGTTATGTCAGACCCCTCCCCTATAAATACTGATCCACCCCACCGGCACAGAACACGCAATTTCCTCGACTTCATCTCTCTGCTCCCGAAGCTCTCTCGCGCGCCGTCGTGCTGTTCGTCGTCGTCGACTCTCTCGCCGCTTTGCTGCCGGAAGAAAGTCGCCGGAGACCTTCCTATCGACGAGGAACTTCATCCGCACCGCCGTAGCCGCCGCACATCACCAAGTTAGGCTATGTGAGGCTCTGGACGCGATTCCAATCTCATCTATTCATCGCGCTCCGGATTTGTTCTTTATTTTCCGTTATTTGTCTTAGGTCTTCTTGATCCGTTCGGATCATTGAACTTTGGGAAATCAGTTTGTAGGATTCTCTGTCGATTTCCAATCTGGTCTAGGTAAGAAATCCCTCGGATTCTCTCACTTAGGCATATCCCACAGATGCATATCGATAGATTTACGCTTCTGCAATTCCTTCATACAAGTTCTTCGTTAGATTAACACTCGATGAAAATCTAGCCTAGCACTTCCATGAAAAACTTGCTTCAAGACAAATTCTTCGATATGTTTACTGCGTTCAAAATGCTTTTCCTCCAAAACAGATGGTACTTGTTCACAACTTTCCTATATTCCCTCGTATCTATATGTTTCGCAGGAAAATGTCTGGGAACGAAGGAAATGTCAGAGCACCCAAGCGTGTGGGAGGTCGTACAAGAATCACTAAGAACTCTGAAGGTTTGTCAGAGGATTTGATCATTGAGAAAAACTTGAGAACACCTGAAGGATCAGAAGATGAACGATCGAGAGAAAACAGACAGCAAGAAATTCGAAGGCTTCAAGCGCTTCGTTGGTATGAATACAAGTCAATTATTCCTCGCTGGGAGAGGCTGTTTGCTTTGAAAAATCCTTGGTTCAATGTCAAATCATTAAGGCCCAAGTGGACGAAAGATAATCGACCACCTCCTCCAGATGATGCTCACCCTTCCTCTCTCAAAACACCTGCTGATTTTAAAGAGTTGGTTGAGGCTCGGGAAGCACGAGCGCAAAAGCGTAAGGAAGCCAAAGCAAGAAAGGAGGCTGTTGCTGCTGAGGATGCCGAGGAAGTTGGCCCAAGTGCTAAACCTAAGGCTGGCAAGAAATCTTCCAAGCGAAAGAAAAAGGAAGTCATTGTTTCTCCACCAGAGGCGTCTTCTGAAGAAGAAGCAAATTCAGATGATCAAGACCCTAGCACATAGGCTGACATCGAGGATATTGCTATGAAGAAAAGGTCGAGCAATAAAGGCATCAGGATCCAGGAGCCAACTGCTAAGGCTCCTCGAGCAACAATTGACATGACCAACTTGGTCACAGATCCTCCTATTTCCTCTGCTCCTCCAGTTCAAACTCGCAGACAAAAACCTTCGGTCAGGTCGAAGGGAAAGCAAGCCCAAGTGGTTGAAGATGATGAAACTCTGATCCTACGAAAGGAAAGGTTGGCCAAGCAACAAGTTCTCGAAGCAAAAGACTTGGAAAAGGAAAATCTTTTCAACGTTCACAGTCAGCCCGAGCATAAAAAGGCCCAGATTGCCAAACAGTTGGGCATTTTGCATCTGGTTAGCGACAAGTATAAACGCCATATTGAAGAAGGCACTGTCCCTAGTGCTCTGAAAGAAAAGGTCGTGGCCCCAAGAGCCACCGAGAAAGTAGTGACTCCCACAGTCACGAAGGAAAAGGATGCAGCCGCTAGTGCTGCGAAGAAAATTGCTGAGGTCCCTAGTGCCTCGAAGGAAAAAGTTGCGGCCCTTAGTGCCGTAACAAAACCCATTGCTGCTGCCAAGGCCACCAAGGAGGCCGAGAAGAAAGCCAAAGAGGCTAGGCAGAAGGCTCAGGCTGCTCTAGTTCCTCGAGTTCCTCCTGCTCCTGCCCCTGCTGCTCCAGTCGTGTCCGGCCCTCATGTCGATGAGGAAAGCTCCAACGAAGGAGATTCTTCTGCAAATGCTACATGGGATGCAGCACAGATTTCCCACGTACTTTGGAAAATGGCTACCACACTGAGAAAAGTCACTGTCGAGGATGATGTCCCACCAGAGATACAAGAGCGAGTTGCTCGATACATGATTCGTTGGGAAGAACATCTTACCCAGGATCGAAAGGACAGAGAACAAGAGAGGTTTTACACCCAGCAGCTCCAAGAATAAACTGGGGACCTTGTGTCCCAACAGTTTTTCAAGTCCAAGATTGAAACCCTTGAAGCATCCAGAAGGGCACAGAAGGAAAACATAACTGCTGTTAATGACAAGGTTCGACAAGTTGTATCTGCCATGTGCAAGGAGCACAATGAAGCCATGTCCAAGAGACAATCTCGAAAGAGAAAGTCTGTTACCCCAACATCTGCGCGTGGGACGCCAGAGATCGAAAAGAATGCCAAGAAACAAAAGTCTACCGAGGTCGTTGCTGCAACAGCACGACAGGAAACTGATACGTCCAAAACGTATCTATAATTTCTGCTTGCTCCATGCATATTTTGTGTGATATTGCTATGATCTAGATACACTTTCATATACTTTTGATCATATTTGGACTAACCTATTAACTCAGTGCACCCCAGTGCCAGTTCCTGTTTTCTGTTGTTTTTCTATTTCAGTTTTCCCCCATATAAAAAGTGCCAGAAAAATTCCGGAAAAAATACAGGAAAAAATCAGCGTACAGGAAGCTTCGAGAAGAGCCCGGGAGGGGCCAGAGGGGATCCAGGGGGGCCCAGGCGGCCACCCGGCGCGGCCCCACCCCTGGCCGCGCCAGGGGGGCGCCTGGGGCCCCTGGTCCACCTCTGGCTGCCCCCCTTTGCCTATTTATTCTCCGTCACGGGAAAACTCCAAAAGAGGAACCCTCTTCCACAAACTCGCCTCTGTTCCGCCGCCGCCGTGCTTCCGAGATCGGGAGCACCAGAAGACCTCTTCCCGGCACCCTGCCGGAGGGAGGATTGACCTCCGGGAGTCTCCTCTCCACCATGGATGCTCCCCGGATGTCTCGTGAGTAGTTTTCCTTGGACCATGGGTCCGTGATCAGTAGCTATGTGATGTTCTCCTCCCCTCTTTGATCTTCATTGTTTAGACCTCGTGAGCTGCCCTACATGATCGAGGCACCTTTGTAATATTTCTGCTGTTGCTATGCTGAGTTTGGAGGGATCTGATGTATTATGAGATTATGTTCAGATTGTGATAGAGTAATATATTTGGTTTTTATTTCTTATATTTTTGTTCCTAAGTAATTCTTGCATGTTCTTCGTTGTTGTTTATTGCTTTGGCCAAGTAGTAGGTAGTGACTCCAAGAGGGAACGTTGTGCTAGATTGTGGGTTCATGCCCCCCCGATGACACGCTTGGGTGACAGAAACATGAGTCTAGGGGATGTGATGTTGCCACAAGGGAGAAAAAAACGGTGCTTGTAACCGCGGTCACAAGGATTGTTTACTTTACGCAAAGTTCTTTTTAATGCAGTTGTCTGTTGCTTTGGGTTTACACTTTGGGTGGGGCTCGCAACTTAATACCAGCGAGATGTTCTGGATAGATATCTCAAGGTGGATGATTAGTAGTAGATGCAGATGGATTTCGGTCTACTTATTTTGGCGTACTGCCCGTGCTTTTGAGCCTCTTCCTTTCTTTTCTAGCATAGTTAGCATTGCGGTGCGTTCATAATCCTGTCAATTGCCCTTCTGTAATTTGTTTACCTCGCATAGCAGTTTTATTGTCTTTTGGGAGAGAGACATCACTAGTGAACATCACGTATCCCGGTCGATATCCTCATTACTGTTTCCAAGCTATATTTACTTTACTGCTTTTACTTGCTATCATTATCCCTTGCGTTTTATCCTTTGTGAACAACAAGACCGGAGAGATTGACAACCTCTCTGAACTTCGTTGGGAACAAAGTTATATGTGTCTGTGTGCAGGTCCGCGTCAGTTGCGCCGCTGACACCTACTTATCATCTCTGGAGTCCTACTGGAGACAAACCTTGGTATCTTCACCGAGGGAAAACTGCTGCTGCACTACATCTCAAACCTTCCACTTGGGTTAACCAACGAAGGGCGAGAAGCCATCAGAAACTGCACCACCCCCCGCCAAGAAACCCACTCCTCCCCGTAAGAAAACTCCACCACCTCGCCAAACCACTCCACCCCCTCGCCAAGCCACTGCTCCACCTCGACAACAAACTCCACCACCTCGTCAACCATCACCACCAAAAACTTCGTCGCCACCACCCAACCCACCATCACCACCTCATGTCATTCCATCGACCACCCTAGCCATCGGGACCCAAGCTCAAGCTAAGACCAAGCAACCTGCTCAGGTCGAGCAAGAACCTCCGGCCCCCATTCCATCTGCTCAGAAGGATTATTCCTTTGCTCAGACTCTGCATGAAGGAGAAGATGCAGAAGTTGATATAACAACTATTTCCTCCCGTCAAGATGTTGCCAAAGCACAAAGTTCTAGCGATGCCAGCTCGAGTGGAAGTTCTTCCTCCTCCTCGTCAAACTCTTCGGACGAAGAAATGTTGGATGTTTTTGCCCAGCTGAACGAAGATATGGAGGCCATGGAGACTGAGGAGGCCGACCAAAATGACCATGCTGACGAAGGAGTTGCCGTCGAAGAATAGGCCGAGGAAAATGCTCCTGCAGCCATCCCAGCTCAGGATATTGTAAATGTTCCATCTTCAATTCCTCGTCCTGCTGAGAAAATATATCAAATGCCTAATAATGCTGCAGAAGTCTTTCCAGTCGATGAGCTGCTTCATTCTCCTCATCCGAGAGAAATGTTTCCCCTGTTCCTCCCTCATGTTCCTCGAGGAGGCCCTATCTTCAAGAGGCGAGAACACAAGCCATTTTTCTTCGGGGCCAATCCCTACGAGAATCCCAGAAATGCATATTCTCTTCGGTTTTGGACCACAAGAGCAAGCCATCTACTACACCCGTGTGTTGTACAACAAGGCGAGAGTTTTCCAGCATCAGTATCTTGATATGCCTTCGGTGTATGCACCTTCGTGTTTCAAGAATGTTGCCGAAACAATTGATGGTCTGCATGCTGATACAGTGAGGATAGTTCTCTCACTCCTCGTTGGTTACCCCAAGTGGAAGGTGAGACGTAGCGTAGCAGCAAATTTCCTTCGGTGAAGATACCAAGGTTATCAAACCAGTAGGACTCCAAGAGATACAAGAAGGTGTCAACGGCGCCAGAAATTAGGCGGTTGACGTGGACCTGCACACAACAACAAATAACTTTGCTCCCAACGAGTACAGAGGAGTTGTCAATTCCTCCGGCCTTGCTGTTTACAAAGGATCAACGCAAGAGATAATAATAGTGGCAACTGAAAGTAAAGACTGAAAGTAAACTAAGGATGTAAACAATAATGTAAATATGGACCGGGATCCCGTGATTTTCACTAGTGATGTCTCTCTCCCAAAAGATGATAAAAGTGCTAGCGATGTAAACAAATCACAGCTGGGAAATTGACAGAATTGTGAAGGCACTGCAATGCTAACTATGCTGCAAAGAAAGGAAGGGCTCAAAAGCAATGGGTAGTACGCCAAGGTAAGTAGACCGAAATCCAACTGCATCTACTACGAATCATCCACCTTGAGATACCTATCCAGAACATCTCGCTGGTATTAAGTTGCGAATCCCACCCAAAGTGTAAACTCAAAGAAGCAGACAACTGCATTAAAAGAACTTTGCGTAAAGTAAACAATCCTTGCACCCGCGGATACAAGCACCGTTGTTTTATCCCTGGTGGCAACAGCACATCCCCTAGTCTCATGTTTCTGTCACTCAAGCTAGATATCAAGGGCTGAACCCACAATCAAGCATAACGCTCCCTCTTGGAGTTGCAACAAATTACTTGGCCAAAGTAAAATACTACAATGTAGAACATGCAAGAATTTACTCAAGAACAAAATATAAAAGAGAAGAACCAAATATATTAGTCATCACAATCTGAACATAGCAACAACATAAATTACAGAAGTGCCTCGATCATGTGAGGCAGCTCACGAGGTCTCGAAAGTGGAAGCACAAAGAGGGGAGAGGAATAAATCACATAGCTACTAGTCACGGACCCATGGTCCAAGGGGGACTACTCACGGTAAATACGGGAGGCGTCCATGGCTATGGATGGTCTCCCGGAGGGGGTTCCTCCTCCCGGCAGGGTGACGGGGCAGCTTCTACAGGCAGCCCCGATCTACAAACGGCGGTGGCGGCGGTACAAAGGCGAGTTCGCGGAAAAGAGATCGATATTAGGGGTTTCCACCCCGAGGGCTAAATATAGGCGGAGGGGGGTGTCGAGGGGGCCCACAGGGCATCCAGGAGGCTCCCTGGCGCGGCCTAGGGTGGGACCGCGCCAGGGACCCTTCTGGAGTCCCTGTGGTGGCCCCCCTCCGCTGCCTTGGTGATTCCGGAAGCTTCCGGGTCGCTGATTTTTTATCTAATTTTTCCAGATTTTTCGGAGCACTTTTAATGGCCGGAAAACCTGAAATCCAAAAACAGCAGAAAACAGCAACTGGCAGCTAGGTGCACTGGGTTAATAGATTAGTCAAAATATGCTCAAAAGTGTATGAAAGTTCAAGCAAATCATGGCAAAGTCACACAAAACATGCATGGAGCAAGCAGAAATTATAGATACGTTTGGGACGTATCAACATCCCCAAGCTTAATTCCTGCTCGTCCTCGAGTAGGTAAATGATAACAAGCATAATTTCTGTGGTGACATGGCACACAACCATATAAGGACTTTTAAGTAAAGCAATCAAAGCATGCAATTCAATTCAAGTCTTAACAAGCAAGAGTCTATATTAGCATTGACACAAGTAACAAAAGAACAAAAGGTGCAAGAGCTCTCGCTGTCCGTGACTCGAATGTCTCTAGATGGTGTTTGCGTGCAAGAAGGGGACTGGGAAAAAGAGAGAAACAAGGTTGTTGAGAACAACTATCTACTAAACTTTCACACTGGGTCTCCTTTGGATTCTTATCTTGACTCATCCCCAGACCACTAGCCAGGTACAAGTCAAACTATCCACTCCCTTTCGATATTTTGAGCACTCATTCAATGGATGAGCGTGAGCAAGAAAGTTGACACCTAAAAGGAGAAACAGAAAGAAGGTGGAGGAGGAAGAAACAAAAAGGTGTGAAAGGCTCACTTCAATGAGGACAATCATAGGCGAGAGAAGGCCATATGATAGATATGATGTGAGGAGTAGGGATTGCCATGCAACGGATGCACATGTGAACTAAAAGATCTCCAAGGGAACTAGTGGGGGTGCATCTAACTTGCTTTCTCGAGAAGACCTAGAGCTCGTTTGAGGAGGCTCATCATTGGAATATACAAGCCAAGTTCTATAGTGTGAAGGTCCCCACATAGCTATATGCATGATGATGATCTCTATGGAGTACAAGGGATAGAGGATGAAGTACTAGTGTGGATCTCTCAAAAGGAATAGTAGTGTGCCCCCTTCTCTCTTTTTATTTTTCTTTTTCTCTTTTTTTATTTTTTTATTTTTTTGGTGGCCTCAATGGCTCTTTCTATTTAACTCTCATTTGTCCTCTTTGGGATCTTTTGATTTTGTCCTCTTTGGGATCTTTTCCTCACTTTAGGGACAACACTCTATATTTTACAAGAATATAGGAGATCTTTCACACTTTACAAAGGTACTCACATAAAGAAGATATAACTATCATGATGCAAATGTATGCCTCTGCCAGGATAGCAGGATATGCAATGACACTAGCGCGTCATGTAGCAATGATTAGGGCAAGGCCCAACTAGCATGCGGCTCATCGATCAAGCAAGTAGCATGTATGACATGAAGATCAAGTCATGAGAAGGATAGCAGGATATGCAATGATACTAGCGCGTCATGTAGCAATGATTAGGGCAAGGCCCAACTAGCATGCGGCTCATCGATCAAGCAAGTAGCATGTATGACATGAAGATCAAGTCATGAGAAGGTGGATGTTGCATGGCAATCTATCTCGGAAAGGCTATGGAAATTCCTTGTAGGTAGGTATGGTGGCTGTTTTGAGGAAAGATATAAGGAGGCTTATGATGACAGAGCATATCGTGTCAAGGGTTTGGATGCACCGGCGAAGTATGCGCCAACTCTCAAGGTGAGAAAAGGAAATGCACGGTACCGAAGAGGCTAGAAAAAGTATAGGTGGGTGGAAGTGTCAACTTTTGAATACTCACATTAGTCCGAAGAACTAATGCACTTATTATCGGTAACTCTCAATCTAATCAGGAGGTTCACAAAGAGACAAGTACCCCGAGGAGGAGTGTATGGGGGTTTGGTTATCCTTGCGCATCCTCGACTCATGGTACGTGAGTGTACTCTAATATTCGAACCCTCCAGAGGTTAGTGATACATCTAGTAGCTAGAGTTCTCAACAGGGGGTTTTGGTTTTCGAAAAACACACGGATTTCCCAAAATACGACATCTATCACTAATAGGCTCGAGCTCTTGACACCAAAAGTTCAAACATTACTCTAGTCAATACCTCAAAACTATTGCAAGTTACTACTACAAAGAGAATAGCAACTTCAACTACCTACTTCTAGTGAAGACACAAAACTCAGTGCAACAGGAAAACTCTCTAACAAGATAAAACATGCAACCTATAGAAAGTTCAACCTAAAACAAAAGAGAAGCTCTAGAAAAAACTAAAGCACTACAACTAAACAGAGCAGCAACTAAGAAAAGAAAAAGAACAACTCACAGCTAAAAGAATAAGCATGCAAATCCTATGAGGAGTTCTAGTTCAAGCGGAGCGTGTATCTCTCCCACATAAAAGAGTAATCTGGGGTCTAACTTGTTACTACAGCAAACAAAGCAAAAAAAACCTAAGAAAAGTAAAGAGCGAGACGCTCCAAGTATAGCACACAACACATCAAGTGATAAAAATATAGTGCAACGAGAGACGAACTGATAATTGTTGATGAAGAAGGGGATGCACGGGGGCATACCCAAGCTTAGATGCTTGAGTCTCCTTGAATATTTATTGGGGGTGCACATGGGCATCCCCAAGCTTGAGCGTTTGACACTCCAAGATCTTCTTTCATCATCTTCCATCGCGCACTTGAAAACTCCCTTCATACATAACTCATTGTAGACTGATTAGAGAGGTTAGTACCCTACTAAAATAATTTTTCCTCTACTATAAATAAAGATAAACTTGAAGATCTACTGTTTCTCAAGATTTCAAAAAAGTTTTTGCAAAGAAAAAGAAAGCTTAATGTTTGCAAAAGGAAGAAAAGGCAAAACAGGACAGAATCTGTGAAAAAAAGACCATCAGGTAGAAACGAATTTTTTAGGGGTACTTCTGCAACTCAAATAAAAAAACTCAGAACATACGAAAGTTCCGTAATTTTATAGAGCACGCTGTGTAAAAAAGTCAGGTCAAAAAGATGAACTGGAATTTTTCTGTGATTTTTCTAGTCACGAGGACAGAATCTGTTTTCTGGACAGCATGTCACAACTTTCACTTCCCTTGTCGTATGAGGCTATAAAAGGCATAAAACTTGAAAAATAAAGATACAATGATGGTTCTACAGTAGTAACAATCATCAAGACCACTAAGAACACAATAAAATCAAAAAGAAAAACCTAAATTCGTTGCGGGCTGCCTCCCGAAAGCGCTTCTTTAGAGCCATTAGCTAGGCTTAAAGCAGAAGATCAAGTCTTTTCAAGAGAATAACTAGCCCATGTGACGGACTCAAAAGGCAACTTAATATTTTTCCTAGGGAAGTGTTCCATCCCTTTCTTGAGAGGGAATTGGAATTTTATAATCCCTTCTTTCATATCAATAACAACACCAACTGTGCGAAGAAAAAGGACGTCCCAAAATAATTGGACAAGAGGGCTCACACTCAATGTCCATAATAGTGAAATCAACGGGAACATAATTGTCATTGACAATGATAAGAACATCATCGATCTTCCCCAAAGGCTTCTTTACGGAAGAATCAACAAGACGAACACCAAAAGAACAGGGATCAAAAGGTTTCAATTCAAGCATATCATACATTCTTTTGGGCATAACAGAGGTACTTGCTCCAACATCACAAAGAGCATAACAAGAGAAGTTATTCAATTTGATTTTTATCATAGGATCCCAACCATCTTCTAGCTTCCTAGGTATGGAGGCTTCTAGTCTAAGATTCTCCTCCCTAACTTTGATTAGAGCATTGGTGATATGCTCTGTGAAGGAAAGATTAAGTGTGCTAGAGTGGGGGTCTCTAGATATCTTGTGTAGGAAACCAATAACTTCAGGTAACGTGCAGTTGTCAAAGTCTAGGTCACTACTATCTATCAAGGAGGTAGTGATATCATTTAGGCTCACTTGTTTGAAATCCTCTATGTTCATTGAGGTTTCTACATCTATGGTTGAGGTGGTAGCATCACCATTGATAGGTCCAGTGGGACTAGGGGTGTGATGGGTGCTAACAGTTTGGACATCCTCAACTATTTGGATAGTGGCTACTGTGTGGTAAGTAGGAAGGCTCTTAATTCTATCCTCTTCCTCTTTTCTCTAGCCCATCTTTCTTTGAGTTTAGCCATCATCCTAATATTTTCATTGATTTGTAACTGAATAGCATTAATAGGAGTGACCTTACTCTCCTCAAGGGGAGAGGTTCTAATTTTAACATCTCAACATCAAGGGCTAAGTTGTCTACCTTCAAACAAAGATTATACAATTTAGCTAATTTTTCTTCCACACTCTTGTTGAAGGCTTTTTGGGTAGTGATAAAGTCTCTAAGCATACTCTCTAGTTCAGAGGTGGGGTTCTTGTTGCTAGGGTAGGTGTTGTTGTTCCCATAAGTGGATGGAAACGGACTAGGATTACTAGCAAAGTTTCCCCTATAATCATTATTATTAAATTTGTTTTTAGCAATGAAGTTCACATCTACTTGTTCCTGAGCAACCAAATAATTTAAAGGAACATCCTGAGGATCAATAGGAGCTTGCTTGGTAAGTTGAGACATGATAAGGTCAACCTTTCCATTTAGAGAGGAGATCTCCTCGACATAATTTATCTTCTTACCAGTTGGAGATCTTTCGGTGTGCCACTTAGAGTAGTTCAACATCATCTCATCAAGTAGTTTTGTGGCAGCACCAAGTATGGTTGGCATAAAAGTTCCTCCCGCGGCCGAATCTAACAGGTTCCGCGAGGTAAATTTCAAGCCTGCATAAAAAGTCTGGATAACCATCCAGGTAGTCAGTCCATGTGTGGGGCAGTTCTTGACAAGCGTCTTCATACGTTCCCATGCCTAGGCAATGTGTTCATTATCCAATTGCCTGAAATTCATAATGTTACTCCTCAATTGGATAATCTTAGCAGGTGGGTAGTACTTCCCAATAAAAGCATCTTTGCACTTATCCCAAGAATCTATGCTATTCCTAGGCAAAGATTGAATCCAGATTTTAGCTTCGTCCCTCAAAGAGAAAGTTAAAAGCTTGAGCTTAACAACATCACCTTCTACTTCTTTATACTTTTGCATATCACATAATTCAACAAAATTATTCAAGTGTAAAGCAGCATCATCTCCAGCACCAGAGAATTGATCTATCATAACAAGGTTTAGCAAAGCAGGTTTAATTTCATAAGAGGTAGCTGAAGTGGCAGGTGTGGCAATAGGAGTGCAGATAAAGTCACTATTGTTGTGACTGGTGAAGTCACACAACTTGGTGTTTTCATTGGAACCCATAGTAGCAGCAGGTATTTTTGGTATTTTTCATAAGGGACACAAAAGTAAAGATTGAAAGGTAAACTAACAAGACTAAAAAGAAAAGATAAAAGATAGTGTGCAACTCCCCTATCTTGTAGACTGGAGTCCCCGGCAACGGCGCCAGAAATTAGCTTCATACGGTGAGGATAGTTCTCTCACTCCTCGTTGGTTACCCCAAGTGGAAGGTGAGATGTAGCGTAGCAGCAAATTTCCCTCGGTGAAGATACCAAGGTTATCGAACCAGTAGGACTCCAACAGATAAAAGAAGGTGTCAACGGCGCTAGAAATTAGGCGGCTGACATGGACCTGCACACAGCAACAAATAACTTTGCTCCCAACGAGTATAGAGGAGTTGTTAATTTCTCCGGCCTTGCTGTTTACAAAGGATCAACGCAAGAGATAATAATAGTTGCAACTGAAAGTAAAGACTGAAAGTAAACTAAGGATGTAAACAATAATGTAAAGATGGACCGGGGTCCCGTGATTTTCACTACTGATGTATCTCTCCCAAAAGACGATAAAAGTGCTAGCGAGGTAAAAAAATCACAGCTGGGCAATTGACAGAATTATGAAGGCACCGCAATGCTAACTATGCTCCAAAGAAAGGAAGGGCTCAAAAGCAATGGGCAGTACGCCAAGGTAAGTAGACCGAAATCCAACTGCATCTACTATGAATCATCCACCTTGAGATATCTATCCAGAACATCTCGCTGGTATTAAGTTGTGAATCCCACCCAAAGTGTAAACTCAAAGCAACAGACAACTGCATTAAAAGAACTTTGCGTAAAGTAAACAACACATCCCCTAGTCTCATGTTTCTGTCACTCAAGCTAGACATCAAGGGGCTGAACCCACAATCAAGCATAACGCTCCCTCTTGGAGTTGCAACAAACTACTTGGCCAAAGTAAAATACTGCAACGGAGAATATGCAATAATTTACTCAAGAACAAATTATAAAAGAGAAGAACCAAATATATTACTCATCACAATCTGAACATAGTCTCATAATCCATCAGATCCCAACAAATTCAGCATAGCAACAACAGAAATTACAGAAGTGCCTCGATCATGTGAGGCAGCTCACGAGGTCTCGAAAGTGGAAGCACAAATAGGGGAGAGGAATACATCACATAGCTACTGGTCACGGACCCATGGTCCAAGGGGGACTACTCACGGTACATACGGGAGGCGTCCATGGCTATGGATGGTCTCCCGAAGGGGGTTCCTCCTCCCGGCAGGGTGCCGGGGTAGCTTCTCCAGGCAGCCCCGATCTAGAAACGGCGGCGGCGGTGGTATAGAGGCGAGTTCGCGAAAAAGAGATCGATACTAGGGGTTTCCACCCCGAGGGCTAAATATAGGCGGAGGGGGGTGTCGAGGGGACCCACAGGGCAGCCAGGAGGCTCCCTGGCGCGGCCTAGGGTGGGCCGCTCCAGGGACCCTTCTGGAGTCCCTGTGGTGGCCCCCTCCGCTGCCTTGGTGATTCCGGAAGCTTCCGGGTCGCTGATTTTTTATCTGATTTTTCCGGATTTTTTGGAGCACTTTTAATGGCCGGAAAACCTGAAATACAAAAACAACAGAAAACTACAACTGGCAGCTGGGTGCACTGGGTTAATTGATTAGTCCAAATATGCTCAAAAGTGTATGAAAGTTCAAGCAAATCATGGCAAAGTCACACAAAACATGCATGGAGCAAGCAGATATTATAGATACGCTTGGGACGTATCACATGCTCATAAAATGTTTTCTCTCGATTGTGGCTACAATCCCGAGCTCATTAAGCAGATTTATGCCACGTTGTATGTCACTTGTGATCCTGAGAAGTCGAAGACATGGAAACTTGATTACATGATCCAAGGCCAAGTGTTCCATATTACTGTCGATCAATTTCTGGACATCATCAATTTGCCTCGTTTCGAAGGATTACCACACAATCTGCATGACTTACCTGCTCCAACTCCTGCTAAATTTTCCTCTTTAATGAATCCAGATGTCGTAGGAGATCACTACCCAGTTGAGCCGAAGCCAAGACACTTAGTTTTTGAAGCAAAGGCATGGTTCTATATTCTTTCGAAAACCTTGATGCCAATGCTTGATGTGCACGATGATTTTCCAATTCCTCATGCTGTGCAACTTGCTCTATTGAAGTTAGTCCATGGTCATCCCTTCGATTTTGAAGACTACTTCATTCACACGTTGGTGTCTTGTGCTTATGATCACATTTCCCACAAGCCATATGCACCTTGGTTAATGGCGATCTGCAATTACTCTCGGGACGTTCCATTCCCCGCATCAATATTCCCGAAGATTTTCACTCCACCAGTAAGGGAAGTATTGCAAATTGTTTCTCGACCCAACAATCAGTTTGCAGAGAAAACTGGCATCCGTGCCCAAATGACTGAGCGTAATATTCGCTCGAAATTTATCAATCCAGTGCACCACATGAAGGTTTCTCTTCGGTCCCAGCAAATGCTTCAACATCACATTGACCAACATTTCCTTCAGAAGCAAAAGATGATGGATGAGATCAACCATTTGCGCAATATTGCCATGAACAACAATCAGATGCTGCATGAATGTCTTCCCTGCGATTGGAAAGGGCTGCAGAAATTCAATTCCCTCGGTCAACTTCAGTGATGCGGCTTCGAAGAATATACTCCCCATCTTAACAGGAACTGGACCAATGATGATCAAGTAGATCGCCCGAATTTTCATATTCCTCTGCTGCCAAAGAACAGGGACGTGCTCAGTGTGGATGATTACTACCACATCACCGTGAACACCATTTCTTTCGACTCCGAGAAAGATGAAGCGCCTCAACGCCAAGCGAGAGTTTACTCTCCACTTCCTCGAATCCCCAGGACCCCGCCGGAATCGCAACTGCAATCTTATGGAAATCAACACTCCTTCCGCATGAAGATTACTCCTCCAGGCGGTCGCCCCATTCGTCGTGCTCCAACGCTCGCCGAATCTTCTTGACGTCTCCACCGTCGCCCAAGCGAGTAGGGATTTCTTTCGACCCCATTCTCTCGACTTTTTGTACGTTGTGAAAAAAAGGGGAAGATGTAGTGGCATCGAAGAAATTAGTTTGCCAACGGGGTTAAGGGATTTGCTTTTCGTTCGTTGAACTTCAAAGTTTCTGAGTAGTTTCAAAAAACTTTCGATTCATATTCGATCTGGTTGTAACTAACTCTAAGTAGGTCTGTGAACTGCTTTCTTTTTTCGTAAGATATCTATCTGTTGCTTGCGATACTTAATCTTTTGCAGGAAGCTATCTTTCATATAAGTTCACAGGTCATTCGAGGAGATTGCATATTTTTTCATTGGATATTATCTGGAATGCAATTTCACTCGCTAAGATTATGGTGCTTTTCCCTCGACACTCTACCTATCAAATATGCACTTCACAGGAAATTTCTATCTTCCGTGCATACATCAAGGGGGAGTATTTCATCAATCTTACCAATGGTTTATCTTCGAAAACTCAAAACTTTTTCAATTATTTATCGATGCCTGTTTTGTCAACAATTGTCCAAAAAGGGGGAGATTGTAAGAGCAAGTTTTTCCCCCGAAGGTTTTGGAGATTGTTGGACAAAGCAGAAGTGGAACTAATTTTTTTTCCGAGTATAAACAGATACTTAGGTTCCGAAATAATGGAGTTTTCAAGGAGAAGGTCGAAGGACAACATCTACCGAAACCTTTGAAGGAAGACCAGCCCTAAAAATGTCGTCGAAGAAGAGGTCTCTCTCGAGTAAAAGCGCAACGAGGAGATAGATGAAGCTGGTCGAAGACTTAGTATTTTTACTAGTTTCTCTTTAATTTCTTGAGTCGTAGGAAAAATCGTACTATCAAGAGGGGTTTGCTAGTTGAGATCTTAGTCGAAGTGAATTTGCTCTGCTCAACTTAAACCCACGAAAGACTACCGAGAGAAATCTTACTGAGTCGAGTGAATAGCTCAAAGGCAAAGTTATCGCACTTCGTGCCTTCAAGAGAGAACTCGCTCTGTAAGTCATCTTACTAGTTCCTCAAGTAAAGTTGCGCAGTGATTGATATCCGACAGTTGTGGAAAAGTGTCAAGCGGTCGCATCGGGTCACTTCAGTCATTTTACCCATCGGGATCGCCAACTATAAATACCCCGCACCTACCCGCCATTTTGGGTCGGCTGCTCCACTGAAGATTCTAAGACAGAAGTACTGTGAGCATCCCAGGAGAGATTCATCGAGAGAAAACCAAAACCCAAGTCTGAACTGAGTTGAGAAATTCACAGAGACTTAGGTCGAGATTAGCCGATCTTTTTATCTTGGAGAACTGCAAGTCTCCTAGACGGTTAGGCATCGCCTGTCAAGCAGTCGAAGAGAAATTGTCGCTGTTGAAGGATGTTTGTAAAGGTCTCGGAGATGTCCTGAATCATCTACCACGAGTGAAAACTGAACAAGCTCGAGGAGTTTGTTGCAATGGAGAATAGTACGGAGAGAGTTTTGCTCCAGGTGTTCAATCAACAGTCCCTCCAACCAGACGTAGCACTTTGCAGATTGTGAACTGGTTTACCAAACATCGTTGTGTCAGGCTCGTTTTCTTTCACGCATTTACTTTAAGTATTTACTCGTTGCCTGTTTGTCTTCGATGTTTTCCTTCGATCCCAATCCTTTCGAGCACTGCATGTCTTTCTATACTTTATTTCCTTCGAGATGTCTTTAGTCCTTCGCAGTTTGCATGAATTCCTTCTAAGTTCCTTAGAATTTTTAGAAGTGATCATTCACCCCCTCCCCCTCTGATCATTCTTGAGCTTTCAGTAACGGAGTAGCAGAGTACATTAGGACCTTACCTGTTGCCTCTGATATTGAACCAGGTCTTGGCGCACTGCTTGTAGGAGTAGGAGATGTCACCCTTTCAGGAGCAGCCGAGCGTGATGCCGGCATCAGACTCTACCGCCATGCTCTCCAGGCCGAGGTGGACTCGTGGCACGAGTGCAAGGAGCTCTTTCCGCCGTACGCATGCCGCCGCAGGAGCTCGTGCGGCTGGATGCGCTCCGCGAGATGCAGTCCTCGAAGGCGGCGGACTCTTGGCGCGAGTGCGAGGGACACGATTGGTCCTCCGCGTCCGTGAAGTAATGGGTTCCCTCCTCGTCGTAGTCTTGCACGAACTCATCTGTGCACCGCCGGCTCGCCGAACTCGATGTCATCGACATCTGCGGCGACTGCAGACTGTGCGTCGTCCCCGACCATCATTCCTCCTCGTCCTCAGACATGGCGACCTCTGCCATCCCTCGTTGTAGATCCAGCTCCTCCTCGCCTCCTCAACAGTAGATCGAGCTCGTCCTAGCCTCCACACCAACAGATCGAGCTCCTAAGTGAGAAAAATTTGGATCTCTAGATCTTCACTTAGGCATGGACAACATGGAGGATAATAGGGAGACGGAGAGGAGGGCCAAGGAGATGGTGGAGACGCAGCATGGACGGTGGCGACGGAGCTGAGGTGGCGGAGACGGTGGCGACGCGGCCGGGGCGGCGGAGACGTTAGCGTGCGGGTGAAAGAGGAGGCAAAGAGTGAGCGAGTGAGTGCGAGAGGCGACCGAGTGAGTGAGGGCAAAATGGGAAAGAAGGAAAACATTTGTACGACGCGAAATGTGTAAAAGCGGGAGTAATACTGAGTAACGGAGTAGCAGAGTACAGTAGCACCTTACCAGTTGCCTCTGATCTTGAATCACGTCTCGGCGCACTTCTTGTAGGAGTAGGAGATGTCTCCCTTGCAGGAGCAGCCGAGCGTGATGCCGGCGTCGGACTCTACCGCCACGCTCTCCAGGCCGAGGTGGACTCGTGGCGCGAGTGCGAGGATCTCGTGCCACCGTACGAGTGCCGCCGCAGGAGCTCGTGCGACCGTATGCGCACCGCGAGATGCAGCCCTCGAAGGAGGCGGAGTCGTGGCGCGAGTGCGAGGGCCACAACTGGTCCTCCACGTCCGGGAAGTTCTGTCTTCCCTCCTCGTCGTAGTCCTGCACGAACTCATCCGCGCGCCACCAGCTCGCCGAACTCGATGTCATCGACATCTGCGGCGACTGCACACTGTGCGTCGTCCCCGACCATCGTTCCTCCTTGTCCTCAGACATGGCGACCTCCACCATCCCTCGTTGTAGATCCAGCTCCTCCTCGCCTCCTCAAAAGTAGATCGAGCTCCTCCTAGCCTCCTCACCAACAGATCAATCTCCTAAATGAGAAAAAATTGGAAATTTGGATCTTCACTTAGGTATGGACAACATGGAGGATAAGAGGGAGACGGAGAGGAGGGCCAAGGAGATGGTGGAGACGGAGCAGGGACGATGGCGACGGAGCCGAGGCGGCGGAGACGGTGGAGACGCGGCCGGGGCGGCGGCGACGTGAGCGGGTGGGTGAAGGAGGAGGCGAGGTGTTAGCAAGTGAGTGCGAGAGGCTCCCTATGAGTGAGGGAAAAACCGGAAAGAAGGAAAACATTTGTACGACACCAAATGTGTACGTGAAACGCCCAACGACCTATAATTTGGAACAGAGGAAGTACTATTGAGTAACGGAGTAGCAGAGTACAGTAGGACCTTACATGTTGCCTCTGATCTTGAAGGTCTTTGTGCACTGCTTGTAGGAGTAGGAGATTTCTCCCTTGCAGGTGCAGCCGAGCGTGATGCCGGTGTTGGACTCTACCGCCACGCTCTCTAGGCAGAGGTGGACTCGTGGTGCGAGTGCGAGGAGCTCGTGCCACCGCAGGAGCTCGTGCGGCTGGATGTGCACCGCGAGATGTAGTCCTCGAAGGCGGCAGACTTGTGGCGTGAGTGTGAGGGCCACGACTGGTGCTCCGTGTCCGTGAAGTACTGGTTGTCCTCCTCGTCGTACTCCTGCACGAACTCATCGGAGTGCCGCCGGCTCGCCGAAGTCGATGTCATCGACACCTACGATGACTGCAGACTATGCTTAATCCCCGACCATCGTTCCTTCTCCTCCTCAGACATGGCGGCCTCCTCCATCCCTCGTTGTAGATCCAGCTCCTCCTTGCCTCTTCAACAGCAGATCGAGCTCCTCCTAGCATCCTCACCAACAGATCGAGCTCCTAAGTGAGAAAAAAATTGGATCTTTGGATCTTCACTTAGGCATTGACAACATGTAGGATAAGATGGAGACGGAGAGGAGGACCAAGGAGATGGTGGAGACGCAGTAGGGACGGCGGCGACGGAGCCGAGGTGGCGGAGACGATGGCAACGCGGCCGGGGGCGGCGGCGACGTGAGCGGGCGAGTGAAGGAGGAGGCGAGGAGTGAGCGAGTGAGTGCAAGAGGCAACCGAGTGAGTGAGGGCAAAACAGGAAAGAAGGAAAACATTTGTACGACACGAAATGTGTACGCGAAATGCCCAATGACCCATCATTTGGAACAGAGGGAGTACTACTGAGTAATGGAGTAGCAGAGTACAGTAGGACCTTACCTGTTGCCTCTAATCTTGAACCAGGTCTCGGCTCACTCCTTGTAGGAGTAGGAGATGTCTCCCTTGCAAGAGCAGACGAGAGTGATTCCGGTGTCGGACTCTACCGCCACGCTCACCAGGCCGAGGTGTACTCATGGCACGAGTGCGAGGAGCTCGTGCCGCCGTAAGCGTGCCGCCGCAGGAGCTCGTGCGGCCGGATGCGCACCGCGAGATGTAGTCCTCGAAGGCGGCGGACTCGTGGCGCGAGTGTGAGGGCCACGACTGGTTCTCCGCGTCCGTGAAGTACTGGTTGCCCTCCTCGTCGTAGTCCTGCACGAACTCATCCGCGCGCCGCCGGCTCGCTGAACTCGATGTCATCGACATCTACGGGGACTGTAGACTGTGCTTCGTCCCCGACCATCGTTCCTCCTCCTCCTCAGACATGGCGATTTCCCCATACCTCGTTGTAGATCCAACTCCTCCTCTCCTCCTCAACAGCAGATCGAGCTCCTCCTAGCCTCCTCACCAACAGATCGAGCTCCTAAGTGAGAATAAATTGGATCTTTGGATCTTCACTTAGGCATGGACAACATGGAGGCTAAGAGGGAGACGAAGAGGAGGGCCAAGGAGATGGTGGAGACGCAACAGGGAAGGTGGCGATGGAGCCGTGGCGGCGGAGACGGTGGAGACGCGGCCAGGGCGGCGGCGACGTGAGCGGGCATGTGAAGGAGGAGGCGAGGAGTGAGCGAGTGTGTGTGAGAGGCGACCGGATTGAGTGAGGGCAAAAGGGGAAAGAAGGAAAACATTTGTACGACGCAAAATGTATACGCGAAACGCCCAACGACCTATAATTTGGAACAGAGGGAGTACTGCTGAGTAACGGAGTAACAGAGGATAGTAGGGCCTTACCTATTGCCTCTGATCTTGAACCAGGTCTGGACGCTCTGCTTGTAGGAGTAGGAGATATCTCCCTTGCAGGAGCAGACTAGCGTGATGCCGGCGTTGGACTCTACCGCCACGCTCTCCAAGCCGACGTGGACTCATGGCGCGAATGCAAGGAGCTCATGCCGCCGCAGGAGCTCGTGCGGCCGGATGTGCACCACGAGATGCAGTCCTCGAAGGCGGCGGACTCGTGGCGCGAGTGCGAGGGCCACGACTGGTCCTCCGCGTCCGTGAAGTACTGGCTGCCCTCCTCGTCGTAGTCCTGCACGAACTCATCCGTGCGCCGCTAGCTCGCCGAACTCGATGTCATCGACATCTACGGCGATTGCAGACTATGCGTCGTCCCCGACCATCGTTCCTCCTCCTCCTCATACATGGCGACCTCCGCAATCCCTCGTTGTAGATCCGGCTCCTCCTCGCCTCCTCAACAGCAGATCGAGCTCCTCCTAGCCTCCTCACCAACAGATCGTGCCCCACCCAAAGTGTAAACCCAAAGGAACAAAAAACTGCATTAAAAGAACTTTGCGTAAAGTAAACAATCCCCTCAACCGCGGTTACAAGCACCGTTATTTCCCCTTGTGGCAACAACACATGCCCTAGACTCATGTTTCTGTCAGTCAAGCTAGTCATAAGGGGCATGAACCCACAATCAAGCATAACGCTCCCTCTTGGAGTTGCAATCTAACACTTAGCGAAAGTAATAAAAAGCAACGGAGAACATGGAAGAATTACTCAAGAACACAAATCTAAAAGAGAAGAATGAAATATATTACTCATTACAGTCTGAACATAGTCTCATAATCCATCAGATCGCAGCAAACTCAAGAGAGCAACAACAGAAAAAAATTACATATGTGCCTTAATCAAGTAGGGCAGCTCACAAGGTCTAATCCATGAAGAACAAAGAGGGGAGGAGAACATCACATAGCTACTGATCATGGACCCATGGTCCAAGGTGGACTACTCACGAATCATCCCGGAAGCATCCATGGTGGTGGAGAAGCTCCCAGAGGTCAACCCTCCCTCCGGCAGGGTGCCGGGAAGAGGTCTTCTGGTGCTCCCGATTTTGGAAGCGTGGCGACGGCGGAACAGAGGCGAGATCGCGAAAAAAGATTCTGTCTTCAGAGGTTTCGGGGCGAGATAAATATATAGGCGAAGGGGGGCATACAGGGGGGCACCAGGGAGTGCAGGCGCCCCCTAGCGCGGCCTAGGGTGGGGCCGCGCCCCCTGGTCGCCTAGGCACCAGGGTGGCCCCCTGGCTCTCCTTCGGGGCTCTGGAATGTTCCCGTACGTTGATTTTTTATTGGATTTTTCCGGAATTTATGGGGCACTTTTAATAAGGAGGAAACCTGAAATAAAAAGACTACAAAAAATAGGAACTGACACTGGGGTGCACTGAGTTAATAGGTTAGTCCAAATATGATCCAAAATGTATGAAAGTGTATCAAAAGCATAACAATATCACTCAAAACATGCATGGATCAAGCAAAAATTATAGATACGTTTGGGACGTATCAACCATTCACAAGAAATTGCACGAATGCAAAAAGATGACTACATGATTTATGAACAAGATAGCAACATGACACAACATACACAACTATAATCAACGAACACATGATCATAATTCACAAGAACTAACAAACATGCATATCACACTACTACATGATGCACAAAATTCTCTACACAAAACTATATCAAAATCTATTGTTCTAGTTAACAAGAACGACTAAATAAAATCTATTCTAAAAAATATTTGTTTATCTAGCAAAATAATTCCACTAATAGGATTCTATGATCATAGGAAGCATTTAATATAGTTTGCACGAAGTCATCCGAGGAACAAAAACTACGGAAAACATACGATGCCATGGGATGGTTACCGATTTGGGTACACGCGGCAAACTAAAGAAATAGACCAAACTATAATGTCTAGGAGGAATATTGAATATAGATGAGTGCACGAGCAAAAGGAATTTGATAGAGGCTCACTGAATTTGATGGAACGACGCGATGAACTCGACGAACAATGTACGCGTACATGTAAAATTATCTGTGTGTGGTCTATCAACGATGTGGAAGAAGAGGTTGGCGTGCTCATGCGTGCGAGGCGAAAAAGATAACGCGATCCAAGTTCCCGAGCACTCCCTCGGAGCACTACGCACATAAGGCCGGGAGATGATGGTGTGACTGCTCCTCTGCGCACATGGACAAGGTTGATGAACAGTCGGGAAAAGATGTCAAGGAGGTAGGCTAAGGGGAGAGGATTTGGTGGTAGGAGGAATCAAGCCGGAACTCAACGAGTTTGAAGAATCGATCCGGTGAACTCGATGAACAAGAAAATTGTATGCGTAGCTTTGGCGCAAGATCACGAACAACACAGTGCATCTTCGGAGAAAGTCTAAGAACGAAAGTGGAAGAGAGATATGGGAGACACGTGAGGTTCATCCTGACTCCTCCTTTTATAGCCCGTGGTGAGAGATCGAAAGGTAAATGCCAATTTATGGCATTCCGTTCATCAGCTTCTAATTTAGGACAATATAATCGGACCTAAACTGAGCTCTCACGTCAATTGCATTTTTAGCCGTCCAATTTCACGATCTAGATGTTTTGGATCGTTGGATCTCTATGTTAGCTATCAATTCTGTAATTGCATTTTTAGCCGTCCAATTTCACGATCTAGATGTTTTGGATCGTTGGATCTCTATGTTAGCTATCAATTCTGTACGTGGTAGATTTCTTTGCGCTTCGTGGGTCCTAAGCGGACGCTGCTCCAGAAGATTTTTCGGAGGCACGTGGTTGATTGGGCCTCTACTTCATAAAGCCCATCTCATATTCTCAAAGAAAAAATCAGGTCAACTATCAATGGTGTCAGTACACACCCCTCGATCTGGTCGTTGCGGCTGCGAATCGACTCGCTGCTACTCTACGTTGCCGGCCCTCCTGTCCACCTCCAGCCGCCACACCTGACCTCCCGAGGTTATGCCGGCCGATTAGCAGCACCCCGCCGCGTCACATGCCCAGGCTGCCCTATCAGCCGGTGAGCATCGCCTTGATTCCACTGCGAGCCACCCTCCATGTGTCGGATCTTGTCGGCACCACGTACCTCTCGATGGAAGAGCAGCGCCGCACGGCCGCGCGCCTAGCCTGCCCTACCGGCGGACGAGCAACGCTTCGCTCTGCCGCACTCGATCCGGCTGGCACCACACGCTTCTAGGCCAAGTCGACGTGCATGGTCTGCAGACTGCAGTTGTTGCGTGCTGTGATTTGTGCCCCTGGCTGCATCCTCTTCGAGCACCGCGTGAAGGTGCTGATGATCACTATCCTGGATCTGATGACTAATGCTTCTATCTGATCCAGATGCTACCTCTACCACGGACTGCTTCATCTTGAATCGAATGTGAGTTGTGTTCTCCTGTAGCACTAATGGTGCGCAAGAAATTCAGTGTGTTTGCTCCTCGTAGCAGCTGTGGTGCACGAAAATTTTAGAGACAATATATTCTTGCCTTCTCAGTTTATTTTCAGCTAACCACATTAATTCATGATTTGTGATGTAAAGATACCGTTTCTCATTATGTGTTATAAAAATTATCTTAATTAGTACTCCCTCTGTTCCAAATTATAGGTCGTTGGGCGTTTCACACTCGGTTGCCTCTCGCACTCACTCGCTCACTCCTGGCCTCCTATTTCACCCGCCCGCTCACATCGCTGCCGCCCCGGCCGCGTCGCCACCGTCCCTGCTGCTTCTCCACCATCTCCTTGGCCCTCCTCTCCGTCTCCCTCTTATCCTTCATGTTGTTCATGCCTAAGTGAAGATCCAAAGATCCAATTTTTTCGCACTTAGGAGCTCGATATGTTGGTGAGGAAGCTAGGAGGAGCTCGATCTGCTGTTGAGGAGGCGAGGAGGAGCTGGATCTACAACGAGGGATGGCAGAGGTCGCCATGTCTGAGGAGGAGGAGGAACGATGGTCGGGGACGACACACAGTCGCCAGTCGCCACAGACGTCGATGGCATCGAGTCGGGCGAGCCGGCGGCGCGCGGATGAGTCCGTGAAAGACTACGATGAGGAGGGCAGCCAGTACTTCACGGGCGCGGAGGACCAGTCGTGGCCCTCGCACTCGCGCCACGAGTCCGCCGCCTTCGAGGACTGCATCTCGCGGTGCGCATCCGGCCGCACGAGCTCCTGCGACGGCACGCTTACGGCGGCACGAGCTCCTCGCACTCGCACCACGAGTCCACCTCGCCCTGGAGAGCGTGGTGGTAGAGTTCGACGCCGGCATCAGGCTCGGCTGCTCGTGCAAGGGAGACATCTCCTACTCCTACAAGCAGTGCGCCGAGACCTGGTTCAAGATCAGAGGCAACGGGTAAGGTCCTACTGTACTCTGCTACTCCATTACTCAGTAGTACTCCCTCTATTCCAAATTATAGGTCATTGGGCGTTTCGCGTACACATTTTGCGTCGTACAAATGTTTTTCTTCTTTCCCGTTTTTCCCTCACTCACTCGGTCGCCTCTCGCACTCACTCGCTCACTCCTCGCCTCCTCCTTCACCCACCCGCTCACGTCGCCGCCGCCCCGGCCGTGTCGCTACCGTGTCCGCCGCCTCGGCTCCGTCGCCACCCTCCTTTCTGCGTCTCTACCATCTCCTTGGCCCTCCTCTCCATCTCTCCAAGCCTAAATGTTGTTGTTGATAGGGTGTTGCAGTCGCTTCCCCCTAGATACAAAGGCTTTGTGCTGAACTACAACATGCAGGGGATGACCAAAACCCCTTCTGAGTTGTTCGCCATGCTGAAGAGCGTCGAGGTTGAGATCAAGAAGGAGCACGCCGTCTTCATGGTCAACAAGACCACTGACGTCAAGAAATCAAGAAGGAGGGAGAAGGCCAAGAGAGGTGGCCCCAAGAGGGATGGCAAGTCAGTTGTCGCTCCTCCCAAGGCACCCAAGCCTAAACCCAGAGTGGAGTGCTTCTACTGCAAGGGTGAAGGTCACTAGAAACGCAACTCTCCCAACTATCTAAAGGACAAGAAGGCTGGCAAGGTCTCCAAGAGAGACGAAGGTATATTTGATATACATATTGTTGATCTTCTCTTGACAAGCGCCGGGAACACATCCTGGATATTTGATACAGGATCTGTCGCTCATATTTCTAATTCCATTCAAGGACTAAGGAATAGGAGACGCTTGCTCAAAGATGAAGTGACGATGCGCGTGGGGAATGGCTGTCAAATTGAAGTCTTGGCGGTCGGCACGAAGCATCTTAGTCTCCCTTCGGGATTGGTTTTAGTTCTGAATAATTGCTACTATGTACCCGCGTTGAGTGTGAACATCGTTAGTGGCTCTTGCTTGAAGCGAGACCACTATTCTTTTAAGTCTGATACAATTGGTTGTTCGATTTATAAGGATGAAATGTTTTATGTTCACGCACCGGAGTTGCATGGTTTATTCGTACTTGATCTCGATGTTGACGTGTGTCACATTAACAATATTGAGGCCAAAAGATTGAAGAATGATGAAGATCACATGAAGATTTGGCATTGCCGACTTGGTCATATTGGTATAAAATGCATGGAGAAGTTCCATAAGGATGGACTTCTTGAGTCATTGGATTTTGGATCCCTTGATACATGTGAACAATGCCTCATGGGAAAAATGACAAGGACTCCATTCAATGGCATAATGGAGCGTGCGGATGTCTTATTGGGGATCATAGACTCGGATGTATGTGGACCCATGAACGTCTCCACTCGCAATGGTCTTCGTTACTTCGTGACCTTTACTGATGACTTAAGTAGATATGGGTATATTTACTTGATGAAGCACAAGTCTGAAACCTTTGAAAAGTTCAAGGAATTTCAGAATGAGGTCGAAAATCAACTCGGAAAGAAAATTAAGCACCTTCGATCGGATCGAGGTGGCGAGTATTTGAGTCACGAGTTTGGCAATCATCTGAAGTCTTGTGGCATAGTACCACAACTTACGTCGGCAGGCACACCTCAGAGAAACGGTGTGGCTGAGCGACGTAATCGAACCCTATTGGATAGCGTACGATCGATGATGTCTCATACTGATTTGCCTGTGTCATTCTGGGGGTATGCATTATAAACTTCCGTTCATATTCTTAATAGGGCACCATCCAAATCCGTAAAGACAACACCATTTGAAGAATGGCATGGCACAAAACCTAAGTTGTCTCACCTGGAGATTTGGGGTTGTGAGGCTTATGTTAGAAAACTACAGCCTGATAAACTTGAATCCAAGGCGGATAAGTGCATCTTTGTGGGCTATCCCAAGGAAACTTGTGGATACACCTTCTACAACAAGTCTGACAGCAAAACGTTTGTTGCCAAGACGGGACACTTTCTTGAGAAGGAGTTTCTCGCGAAAGAGTTGAGTGGGAGGAAAATAGACCTCGATGAAGTAACTGACCAATCACTCCAATTGGAAGAAATGGCTCCGGAAATTGTTCTGGAACCATCTTCCATAGTAGGAGCTGAAGAGAATGGCCAGAACGACATTCATAACGATCATGACATTGATGATGATCATGATGAGAATGAAGAGGAACCTTTTATGCCCCGTAGGTCATCAAGAGTCCGTCAACCTACTGAGTTTTACGGACAGCTTGTGAATGCAATCTCGGCTGATGAGTCGGATGAACCTACAAGTTACAAAGAAGCAATGGAGGGACCCGAGTCCGATAAATGGCTTGAAGCCATGAAATCCGAAATAGACTCCATGTACACCAACAAAGTATGGACTTTGGTGGATATTCCCGAGGACCGCAAGGCCGTCGAGAATAAATGGATTTTCAAGAAAAAGACTGACGCAGACGAAAACGTATCTGTCTACAAAGCTCGACTTGTCGCGAAGGGGTTCTGAAAAATTCAAGGAGTTGACTACGAGGAGACGTTCTCTCCTGTAGAGATGATAAAGTCTATTCGGATCCTACTAGCAATAGATGCATATCATGATTACGAGATATGGCGGATGGATGTGAAAACTGCATTCCTAAATGGCAACATTGAGGAAGAGTTGTATATGATGCAACCAGAGGGGTTTGTCGATCCAAGGAACGTTGGTAAGGTGTGCAAGCTTCAACGGTCCATCTATGGGTTGAAACAAGCATCTCGGAGCTAGAATCTTCGATTTGATGAGGTCATTAAAACTTTTGGATTTGTCCAAAACGTCGAAGAGTTCTGCGTCTATAAGAAACTGAGTGGGATTCCTTGTGTTATATGTAGATGACATATTACTAATAGCGAACGATAAGAAATTCTTAGAGGAAGTGAAGGAATATCTGAACGGACAATTTTCCATGAAGGACCTAGGTGAAGCTGCGTACATATTAGGGATTAAGATCTATAGAGATAGACCTAATCGACGGTTGGCCTTGAGTCAGAACACTTATATTGACAAGATATTGAAAAGGTTCAAAATGGATGACTCCAAGAAAGGTCTCTTGCCAGTTATAAAAGGTGTCAAATTAAGCGTGACTCAATGCCCAACCACAGCAAAAGAGAAGGAGGAGATGTCCTCAAAGCCCTATGCCTCAGCCATAGGTTCTCTCATGTATGCTATGTTATGTACTAGACCGGATTTAGTGCTGGCCATTAGTATGACTAATCGCTACCAGAGTAACCCAGGAATGGCTCACTGGACAGCAGTAAAGAACATCCTTAAGTACTTAAGAAGAACCAAGGATCTCTTTCTCGTTTATGGAGGAGTTGACGAGGAGCTCACCGTAAAAGGTTACGTTGACGCAAGCCTCGGCTCAGATCTAGATGACTCGAAATCCCAGACGGGATATGTTTTCATGTTGAACGGTGGCACAATTAGCTGGAGGAGCGGCAAACAGTCAGTCGTCGCTCAATCTACAATGGAGTCGGAGTATATTGCCGCTTGCAAAGCGTCAAACGAGGCGCTGTGGCTGAAGAAGTTCGTGATCGAGCTTGGCGTCTTTCCCAGTTTCACTGACCCCGTGGGAATCTTCTGCGACAACACGGGTGCCATTGCTAACGCGAAGGAGCCAAGAACTCACTCTACAACCAAGCACATCCTCCGAAAGTTCCATGTGACGCGAGACTACATCAGGGATGGACACACTAGGATTCACAAGATACATACGAATCTGAACGCAGCAGACCCGATGACTAAACCTCTTCCACGGGGCAAGTTTGAAGAACACCGAGAGACCATTGGTGTTAGATACATATCTGATGTAAACTAGTGTAATTTGTACTCTAGTGCAAGTGGGAGACTATTGGATATGTTCCCTAGAGACAAATTAATAAAAATATTTGTCACATATCCGTTTTTTTCATAATACGTTTTATACTGTGCTATAACTGTATTACTTGGAAATACTAATACAGGTGTAGTATAAAACATGGTCCGTAGTTTAACTCGGGTAAACTATCTCATTGGGAAATTGATTGATCAAGCTTTCCTGATCATGGCGACACTTAAGTCCATTGACAATGAGGTCATATCGTTAAGGGGAATGATGTGATGGACGTACACCCACCTAAAGTATTGCAATGTGATCGAGTCACATAGTTCAGTGTTGCTATGACTTTGTAACGTATGGCTTAGTCCTTAGACCGTAATGATCATACGTAATTGTCATCTATGAGGAGACTTTGATTTGTATCCCACCGCCCGACTGAAATATGATGGCTATAACGGTGCACTTTGGGTATTCCGAAATAGATGGTTGATGAGTATGTTAATAGATTAGAGCGGGATTTGTCAGTCCTTGTGACAAGACAGGTACTCTGGGCCCACTCGGTGATATTGCATCAACACCTTGCAAGGACGTGACTAGGTCACAAGAGATGCAATGATCATGGACGAGAGAACTTGTTTGTTGTGAACGTGTTGTGAACACGGTATGTAGGATACCGACGATCAAACCTCGGACAAACAAAGTACCGCATCACAAAGGGATTACGTCGTATCGTTAACGGTTTCCAAAAGCGATCGAAGTTCATTCGATGGAAGCGCATGGGCTGTCAAGGATTGTAACCAGGTCCAAGTGACTAGTCATTGGTCAATGAGAAGAGTCTCGACCATGTCTGTTGTTTCCCGGACCATTAGGGTGTTACACTTAAGGGCAATCGATGCATAGGATAGTTACGGGATCAATTGGTGAAATAGGATAAATCACCGGAATAGTTCCGGAGGAGGACGGAATGGTTTCCGGACATTTTGAATAGTTCAAAATAAAGTTTAATTGTTTTAATAATGTTTTATTTTTAATTATCTGAATTAAATATTTAAAACATATTAATAAATTAAAAAAATGGGAAAAAGGCTAAATGGGCCCATGGAGCCCATTAAGGGAGGAGGGGGTCTCCCCCCTTGGGCTTGGCGCCAAGGGTGGGGCCCATCCCCCCCTATGGCCGGCGCACTCCCCCCCCCCTTGGGAGTTTAGTCCCACATGGGGGAGGGGAGGAGGATCACACCCCCTTGGCCTATATAAGGAGGGGTAGCCCCCCCTTTTTCCAACACACCAATATCTCCTTCTTCCTCCTTCTGCTTCCCGGAACTGGACTCCCCTTGTTTGGAGTCTACACCTGGATTGGAGTTCTCCACCATAAGGCAGGCCGTCGTTCTGCTGGAGTCGGGATCCGTAGCCGTCTTTCTTCCGCTGCTCGCCTGGTTCGGGGCCCGGGAGGAACATCGATTGTACCGTACGTGTATAATCTCTTCGAGGCACTACACCTGTGGTGCTACTTCGTCGCTGGAGGTTTACCGGGAGTCATCCTCGCCGGTGGTGGTCTTCTACACGACAGGGAGGTCGTAGTTCTGAGTCTACGCCAACCACGTTCGCAAGAACGTTTCCCTCTTTCGGTCTTCAAAGATATGAACACTGATTCCCTCCGTTCGCCATAGCATAGATCTTGGGTTCGGGTACCGTAGGTATGAAAAATTTGTGTTTTCTGCCCCGTATCCCAACAGTTTCCACCAACAGATCGACAATCAAAGCATGTCTCCCTGGATGAGGAATATGAGGAGGGTGATCCGACTGGTCAAATGTGATCGGAGTGTCGGCCCACTTCATGTAACTCGGAATTGCCGGAGCCGCCGAGTTGACTTCTCTAAACCGTATCTTCTCCACTCTTTTGGATTCTCGTCCAGCAAAAACAACTAGCACACTATCCTCTCAGGGTAAACCATCACTATCCAGGTCCGAGTTGACTGCCTTCTTTTTACCAGTGTTTTTGTCTTCTTGAGCTCCTGCTTTCGCATTCTGAGCTGCCCTTCTGATCAGATGACACTGCCGAGCTGTATGCTTTGGGAGGATAAACTTTACTTCAACATCTCGGGTTGTATGAAGAGTACAGGGTTGATCTAAGACATCATCATCATTTGATGGCTTTTTCTGACGAGGCTGCCATTCCTTCCTCGGCTGCATTCTGCCATGAATCCCAGAGGCATTTGCTGCTGCCAGTAACTCGGCATCTGTTGGAGCATCTTCTGCCTTTCGCTTGTTACTACCACCAGCCTTTGGTTTGCTATTTGGTGCCGAGTAGTTACCTCCACCTTGATGCTGCTGGTTCTTCTGACGAATATCCTCCTCACCATTGGCATATTTGTTTGCAATTTCCATTAATCTCCCGAGTGAAGTAACATGGAGAGACCTAGATAATTTGAGGCTCATTTCTTTGTACTTAACTCCTTGCTTGAAGGCGTGAATGGCTTGAAACTCGGATACTCCTTCCACCGAGTTATGCAGTGTGATCCATCGCTTGATGTAGTCCCGAGTAGACTCCGTGTTTCCCTGAACACACATCTGTAACTCGGTCAGACCTCCAGTCCGTTTGTAAGTTCCCTCAAAAAAATTAACAAAGACCCTTTCCAAATCCTCCCATATCTAGATACTATTGGGGGGAACCCGATTTAACCATGTCCGAGCTGAGCCCTCCAGCATCAAAGGGAGGTGCATCATTGCTATCTCATATCCTCCACCTCCTATCTGTACCCCTATTCTGTAATCATCCAGCCATGTCTGAGGCTTGTCATCACCTCGGTACTTGTATACCCATTGTGCTATTCGGAAGTGAGGAGGAATTGGAGTGGATCGAATCCTTTCACTAAAGCAAACTGGACCTGTAGCCATTGAAGGGAGAGCCTGATCTTGCCGATGAAACCTAGCACGATCCACTCGGCTCTGCACCAGATGACTTTAAGCGTCATCATCAACGTCGGTATATATATCGAGCACCTTGATGACCAGCTCGGTGTTGATGGAATTCTTCTCTTTGTGGAGCACCTCGGTCCGACCTATGAGCCCCATAATCATCTTGCCTCCAAGGTTCCATACACCGATATTGATCATGGCGATATCCTTCTCGGGGATCATTCCTGTGCCGAGGTGAAACGTTCCTGTTTCTCCGAGTATCACCATAAGGTGTATGTACAGATTGTGATGTTCTAGTGGGAGGAGCTTGAGAATGAACACGCTGCAGTGATTGACTAACCACAACATTTTGCTCCACCGCCTTCTGCAATAAGAATGCCAAGTGATGAATTCCTTCTGCTGCTGACCCGCTAGGTTGTAGAGAGTTTGCAATCCGAGTTGGTGCTATAAGGTTCTCCACTGGGGTTTCCATAGCTCGGAAAGGCACTCCTTCTCCCTGGCCTCGCAACTGCGGACTGGTTCTACTTTTCTTGAGACGAGAAACCTCTCGGGCTTGGCGTTCTAGTGTATTTTCCAACTCGGCTAGGCGGTCCCATTCAGCGAGGTTAGTTAATCTGGCTGCTTCTAGGCATCTCCCTTCTGGAGTAGTCATATCAATGGGAGTGTGCAACAGCTGCTCTGCTGCCTTCGCATTTTCTTGTTCTTCCCGAGTAAGTGGTCGGGGCTGCCGGCTCCACCCTCCGAGTTCCAATCTCCGGAAGGCTGCTATATGCCGACCTGGGTCATGATTATTGCCCCCGGGCGGGCTATCAGCTTCAATCCAAGCTGCATCATCTCTAACTGGTGACGGTTGTGGTGGTGGTGTTTCAGCCATATTGACTTCTGCAACTGCGATTGGAGACCCGTTCTTACCTTCTTGCTCCACATCAGGCTCTGGGTCAGACGTCTTCATGTCTTCATCTTCACCCGGGTTGAAGAGATGCAGAATAGACGCCGTTGGACCTTCTCTTGCTATCAGTTCATAAAGAGCTTGCTGCCCTGACTACACCGAGTCGATTACTGCCACCTGCTGCACCATCATCTGCTTGTTGCGGTGAGGGACGCGTGGATGACCTGAAAGCTTCTTCTTGCGATGGACAGATAAGGGAGCATGTGTTTTTTGCTGAGTAGGAAATTGGAGGCGCAAAGCCCCCAACTCATTAGCTCCAAAGTGGACGCTGACTCTTGAAGGCAACAATTGCGCTTGAAGTGGTGAGTCCGCTAACCAAGCAGAATCATCGACCACAAAGGCCAACGATCCTAAGAAAAACGTCTCCCCGTGGACGAGCTCGGGGCCATGGATCGATGAGGAAGACGAAGAATAAACCATCTCTATGATTGCTGATCAACTCAGCCCCACGGTGGGCGCCAACTGTCGTGGATGTAATCCTGAAAAATAGATATAGAGGTGTGATTGGAGCTATATGAATCTGTACTGAGAGAGGTTGACGCAGAGAAAATTATACAAGTTAGGCCTCTCCGTGGAGATAACAACCTTAATCCTGTCCTAGGCCTACTGGGGTGTTCTTCCTTAGAGTTTTGGTGAATGGAATGCGCCTTACCCTCCTCAAGGTGAGGATGGAGGCTTATATAGAGTGCGCCTCCACCCCTTCAATACCCTAGTAATGGGCTGTAATTACAATCATAAACGTCTACACTTATTAAAGGAAACTGCCTACCCACTATGGCTATTAAAGAGGAAAAACACCAGCGTCTTCATTGTCTTCACGTCTTTGGGCCTTCCCTTTTTCCGAGTAACGGGTAGCTCAGCAGTCCCTTCTTCCGAGTAGTGAATTAATCGGAGCCAATCTCCTCTTACCAGTAACTGATTACTCAGAGACTTTCTCTTCTTCCGAGTAATTGATTACTCGGAGACTTTTTTCGCTTCCGAGTGACGGACTACTCGGAAACAATGTGACTTGTGTTTCTGTGATTTATCAAGCTAGCGGTGACTCGATAATTACTTTTTTTTCTTAAGTATTTTTATGAGGTCATGGTGCTAAGGGTACCCCCTGATATCTGATACTTAAGGGTATACCTTTGGTGTGACCACGAAAGCTGCGTTGCCCCGACAAGCTGCAGCGCCGCGGAACGCAGTCCACGCTGCCTCCCCAAGGCCGTCCACGCGCCTGCCCGACCCGCATGTCGCTGCTGCATCGCCCCTTCGGGCCGTAGAGTCGCGACTCACGGTCAATGCCTCTGCCCCAAGGTCTTCCCCGTCGTCATACCCAACATGCGCACCGCCGCTGCGTCGCCCCTTTGGGCCGTAGTGCCGCGACACGCAGTCCTCCGTCGTCCTCGCGCGATGCCCCCGTGGCACGCGCCGCGCCGCCTCTCTTGGCGTGGGAACACCACTATCCGCGCTTGTTCTTCGTCACTTTGTCGGATCTTCTTCTCCTACTTCGAGCATCATGGTCACCACGCCACCCGTGTCGTAGCCGCTCACCCGAGGCGCGCCAACATCCTGTTCGCCGCTACCGCTCACCCGAGCCGCGCCGCCTCCACCAACGACAAACGTGTCCCCCCACGGGCTACCTCTGGTTCCGCCGACTACATCTTGGTCCTCCTCTTCGTCTTCGTCCAGCACCAGCTCATCGCCAGCGTCGCCATAATCTTCCCCGGCCACTTCATCTACTCCGACGACCGCGTGTGACATCGACTCTACGTCGATCGACACCGCAACCGTCGTTGAGTCCTTCTCTGCTAGCCCCATCGACATGGCGTACAACTCTTACTGGTCCCTATGTACGCATGCTCGGTGCTGGAAACACCGATGTGTGCCTTCATCTATGATGTTTCCCCTGGCCTAGCAAGCCTGGTGCGGTGCTTCGTCGACATCGTCTTCGTCTGTCTACGCATGCTCGATGCTAGCCACACCGACGCGTGCCTTCATCTATGACGTGTCCCTGGGCTTGGTAAACCCGGCACGATGCTTCGTCAACACCGTCTTCTTCCGGGCTTTATCACCATCTTCTTCGCGACGTCCCATGCTACGACGGACGACTACCCGCCAGTGCCGCTTTTCCCGAGCCGCACTGCGCCTCTGACTTCCTGGCTCCCGCGGCTCGTCGACGACTACCTCGACAACGGCTACCCCGACCTGACATCGACCACGGCATTTCTCGCACGGCTATCTCGACTACGGCTTTGCCACCCTACGCTCTCGGCTACTTCGACAACGACAAAAAGGGCTACCGCCTGCTTGGGAACCTCGTCGGCTTTTCTACTCCATCCACAACTTCGTGATGCATCAACTGTTACGAGTGTGGTGGGGATGTCCGTCGGCTCCACCTTCAAATTCTTCTCCAGTCTATCACCGTCTGCGTCGCTACGTTGTGACTGCGGGCGGATGTTGAGTATCATGACTATTAGGAAACATAGATAGTGTAGGACTCTATTCTACCTTGACTTATACTCCAAGTAGATCATTGTGCTCCTATATATATTCCCACAAGGCTCAAGCAATAATCAACAATTCCACCAAACCCCTCTCTATCCTTCTACATGGAGTTCATTGATCTAGCGCACGGGGAGGACTTGGGTTGTGGGAGGTGAGGACACGACGACTTCTGTTCACGAATCCGGTGGAAAACCGTCATGGCGTCACATGCTAGCTAGCTCGCTCCGGATGGAGCCATTGCTCGCTCGCCCGTGATGGCTGCCTCTAGTGGTAGGAAGTGGGTTAGGGAGGGGATTGCGCACCGCGATGGGATCCTTTGTACCGGTTCGGTCTGTGGGCTTGATTTGGAGGTTTGTGTAGTGCGTGTTCTATAAGGGGCCTGATATAACATAATAATATTCTGTTACAGGTAACAGAATATTCCGGTCCTATATATATACATAAGATATAGCCGGTCTATTCTGCTATTATTAACAGAATATTGTTCTGCTAACACTTTCGCACTGCATCAGAACGCTAAGGGGACTACACTGCTGACTTAAAAGTCCCGCATCTCGGGTAAAAAAGAATCGTGTGCACATTTTCGCTATAACTTTTTAACCGTTTATCGGAATAGAGCGTATGATATACCATTGGATTCTTATGGAAATGTAGCATCTTCGGTATGTTTAACACTTTCCCCGATTCTTCATGAATTAAGAGCAATTTTGACAATGATGCGGCGGCCCACTTTCACGGGTGGATTATTTTGGTGATTTCTTTTAAATCTTTCATCGGAATGATGCAAATGATACACCATTGGAAAGATATAGACGAGGTGCTCTTTCCATATATAGAACACACTTTCTCTAATTCCTCACGGTTTGAGAGGAATTTCAAATTGAAAAAAATGCAATCAAACTTTTTAAACATTTGTCAGAACGATGCATAAGATACACCGTTGGATTCGTATGGATTAGGAGAAAAATCCATATGTTGAGCACTTTTCGAGATTCTTTGCGGTTTTGAAGGAATTTAAAAAACGGTGTGCTGCCCTCGTGTGGGCATTGGGCATTTTTGCGTCATTTTTTTGATTCACTTGTCCGATCGATGCAATTGATACGCCGTTGGATAGGTATCGTCGAGGCGCTCCATTTTCATGTAGAACACTCTCTCTAACTCCTTCTGATTTAAGAGCAACGTCAAATTTACTAAAACGCGTAACTCTATTTTTTCGCGGACCAAAATTCGATCAAGTGAACTACATCCGCTGGGTAATCGCACGACATTAGTCGACAGAGAGTACTGCATACGTTTTTTGATTTATTTATCAAAACTTCGGAGTTCGCGCAGGGGGAAGTGAACGCAGGCACAACGAAAGTGAACTACACGACTTTCTTTAACATTTTGGCGCTATATATATACAATGAGCTTGGAATAAACGACATCCCACGAACTTCATTAGATGACCGACTGCGCTGCTTCAAACAAATAAACGCACCACCTCCAACGGGTAAACGAACTTCACAATTTGTTTGGAATGTGTTTAATGCATGTTTTGTTCACTTATTTTTGGCGTTGTCTTGCAATCAACACTTGATACGGTGAGGATAGTTCTCTCACTCCTCGTTGGTTACCCCAAGTGGAAGGTGAGATGTAGCGTAGCAGAAAATTTCCCTCGGTGAAGATACCAAGGTTATCGAACCAGTAGGACTCCAAGAGATACAAGAAGGTGTCAACGGCGCCAGAAATTAGGCGGTTGACGTGGACCTGCACACAGCAACAAATAACTTTGCTCCCAACGAGTACAGAGGAGTTGTCAATTCCTCCAGCCTTGCTGTTTACAAAGGATCAACGAAGGAGATAATAATATTGGCAACTGAAAGTAAAGACTGAAAGTAAACTAAGGATGTAAACAATAATGCAAAGATGGACCGGGGTCCCGTGATTTTCACTAGTGATGTCTCTCTCCCAAAAGACGATAAAAGTGCTAGCGAGGTAAACAAATCACAGCTGGGCAATTGATAGAATTATGAAGGCACCGCAATGCTAACTATGCTGCAAAGAAAGGAAGGGCTCAAAAGCAATGGGCGGTACGCCAAGGTAAGTAGACCGAAATCCAACTGCATCTACTACGAATAATCCACCTTGAGATATCTATCCAGAACATCTCGCTGGTATTAAGTTGTGAATCCCACCCAAAGTGTAAACTCAAAGCAACATACAACTGCATTAAAAGAACTTTGCGTAAAGTAAACAATCATTGCACCCGCGGATACAAGCACCGTTGTTTTATCCCTGGTGGCAACAACACATCCCCTAGTCTCATGTTTCTGTCACTCAAGCTAGACATCAAGGGGATGAACCCACAATCAAGCATAACGCTCCCTCTTGGAGTTGCAACAAACTACTTGTCCAAAGTAAAATACTGCAACGGAGAACATGCAAGAATTTACTCAAGAACAAAATATAAAAGAGAAGAACCAAATATATTACTCATCACAATCTGAACATAGTCTCATAATCCATCAGATCCCAACAAACTCAGCATAGCAACAGAAGAAATTACAGAAGTGCCTCGATCATGTGAGGCAGCTCACGAGGTCTCGAAAGTGGAAGCACAAAGAGGGGAGAGAAGTACATCACATAGCTACTTGTCACAGACCCATTGTCCAAGGGGGACTACTCACGGTACATACGGGAGGCGTCCATGGCTATGGATGGTCTCTCGGAGGGGGTTCCTCCTCCCGGCAGGGTGCCGGGGCAGCTTCTCCAGGCAGCCCCGATCTAGAAACGGCGGCGGCGGTGGTACAGAGGCGAGTTCGCGGAAAAGAGATCGATATTAGGGGTTTCCACCCCGAGGGATAAATATAGGCGGAGGGGGTGTCGAGGGGACCCACAGGGCAGCCAGGAGGCCCCCTGGCGCGGCCTAGGGTGGGGCCGCGCCAGGGACCCTTCTGGAGTCCCTGTGGTGGTCCCCCTCCGCTGCCTTGGTGATTCCGGAAGCTTCCGGGTCGCTGATTTAATATTTTTTTATTTTTGGATTTTCTGGAGCACTTTTAATGGCCGGAAAACCTGAAATACAAAAACAGCAGAAAACAACAACTGGCAGCTGGGTGCACTGGGTTAATAGATTAGTCCAAATATGCTCAAAAGTGTATGAAAGTTCAAGCAAATAATGGCAAAGTCACACAAAACATGCATGGAGCAAGCAGAAATTATAGATACGTTTGGGACGTATCAACATCCACAAGCTTAATTCTTTCTCGTCCTCGAGTAGTTAATGATAACAAGCATAATTTCTGTGGTGACATGCCACACAACCACATAAGGACTTTTAAGTAAAGCAATCAAAGCATGCAATTCAATTCAAGTCTTAACAAGCAAGAGTCTATATTAGCATTGACACAAGCAACAAAAGAACAAAAGGTGCAAGAGCTCTCGCTGTCCGTGACTCGAATGTCTCCAGATGGTGTTTGCGTGCAAGAAGGGGACTGGGAAAAAGAGAGAAAAAGGTTGTTGAGAACAACTATCTACTGAAGTTTCACACTTAGTCTCCTTTTGATTCTTATCTTGACTCGTCCCCAGACCACTAGCCAGGTACAAGTCAAACTGATCCACTCCCTTTCGATATTTTGAGCACTCATGCAATGGATGAGCATGAGCAAGAAAGTTGACACCTAAAAGGAGAAACAGAAAGAAGGTGGAGGAGGAAGAAAAACAAGGTGTGCAAGGCTCACATCAATGAGGACAATCATAGGCGAGAGAAGGCCATATGATAGATATGATGTGAGGAGTAGGAATTGCCATGCAACGGATGCACATGTGAGCTAAAAGCTATCCAAGGAAACTAGTGGGGGTGCATCTAACTTGCTTGCTCAAGAAGACCTAGAGCTCGTTTGAGGAGGCTCATCATTGGAATATACAAGCCAAGTTCTATAGTGTGAAGGTCCCCACATAGCTATATGCATGATGATGATCTCTATGGAGTACAAGGGATAGAGGACGAAGTACTAGTGTGGATATCTCAAAAGGAATAGTAGTGTACCCCCTTCTCTCTTTTTATTTTTTCTTTTTCTCTTTTTTCTATTTTTTGTATTTTTTGGTGGCCTCAATGGCTCTTTCTATTTAACTCTCATTTGCCCTCTTTGGGATCTTTTGATTTTGTCCTCTTTGGGATCTTTTGCTCACTTTAGGGGCAACACTCTATATTTTACTAGAATGTAGGAGATCTTTCACACTTTACAAAGGTACTCACATAAAGAAGATATAACTATCATGAAGCAAATGTATGCCTCTGCCAGGATAGCAGGATATGCAATGATACTAGCGCGTCATGTAGCAATGATTAGGGCAAGGCCCAACTAGCATGCGGCTCATCGATCAAGCAAGTAGCATGTATGACATGAAGATCAAGTCATGAGAAGGTGGATGTTGCATGGCAATGTATCTCGGAAAGGCTATGGAAATGCCTTGTAGGTAGGTATGGTGGCTGTTATGAGGAAAGATATAAGGAGGCTTATGATGACAGAGCGTATCGTGCCAAGGGTTTGGATGCACCGGCGAAGTATGCTCAACTCTCAAGGTGAGAAAGGGCAATGCACGGTACCGAAGAGACTAGAAAAATTATAGGTGGGTGGAAGTGTCAACATTTGAATACTCACATTAGTCCGAAGAACTCATGCACTTATTATTGGTAACTCTCAATCTAATCAGGAGGTTCACAAAGAGACAAGTACCCCGAGGAGGAGTGTATGGGGGTTTGGTTATCCTTGCGCATCCTCGACTCATTGTACGTGAGTGTACTCTAATATTCGAACCCTCCAGAGGTTAGTGATCCATCTAGTAGCTAGAGTTCTCAACAGGGGTTTTTGGTTTACGAAAAACACACGGATTGCCCAAAATACGACATCTATCACTAATAGGCTCGAGCTCTTGACACCAAAAGTTCAAACATTACTCTAGTCAATACCTCAAAACTATTGCAAGTTACTACTACAAAGAGAATAGCAACTTCAACTACGTACTTCTAGTCAAGACACAAAGCTCAGTGCAACAGGAAAACTCTCTAACAAGATAAAACATGCAACCTATAGAAAGTTCAACCTAAAACAAAAGAAAAGCTCTAGAAAAAAACTAAAGCACTACAACTAAACAGAGCAGCATCTAAGAAAAGAAAAAGAACAACTCACAGCTAAAAGAATAAGCATGCAAATCCTATGAGGAGTTCTAGTTCAAGCGGAGCGTGTATCTCTCCCACATAAAAGAGTAAGCTGGGGTCTAACTTGTTACTACAGCAAAAAAAGAAAGAACAAACCTAAGAAAAGTAAAGAGCGAGACGCTCCAAGTATAGCACACAACGCATGAAGTGATAAAAATATAGTGCAACGAGAGACGAACTGATAATTGTTGATGAAGAAGGGGATGCACGGGGGCGTCCCCAAGCTTAGACGCTTGAGTCTCCTTGAATATTTATTGGGGGTGCACATGGGCATCCCCAAGCTTGAGCGTTTGACACTCCAAGATCTTCTTTCATCATCTTCCATCGCGCACTTGAAAACTCCCTTCATACATAACTCATTGTAGACTGATTAGAGAGGTTAGTACCCTACTAAAATAATTTTTCCTCTACTGGAAACAAAGATAAACTTGAAGAGATACTGTTTCTCAAGATTTCCAAAAAGTTTGTGCAAAGAAAAAGCAAGCTTAAGGTTTGCAAAACGAATAAAAGGTAAAACAGGACAGAATCTGTGAAAAACAGACCAGCAGGTAGAAACAAATTTTTTAGGGGTACTTCTGCAACTCAAATCAAAAAACTCAGAACATACGAAACTTTCGTAATTGTAGAGCATGCTGTGTAAAAAATTCAGCTCAAAAAAATGAACTGGGATTTTTCTGTGATTTTTCTAGTCACGAGGACAGAATCTGTTTTCTGGACAGCATGTCACAACTTTCACTTCCCTTGTCGTATGAGGCTATAAAAGGCACAAAGCTTGAAAAATAAAGAGATAATGATGTTGCTACAGTAGTAACAATCATCAAGACCACTAAGAACAAAATAAAAGCAAAAAGAAAAACCTAAATTCTTTGCGGGCTGCCTCCCGAAAGCGCTTCTTTAGAGCCATTAGCTAGTCTTAAAGCAAAAGATCAAGTCTTTTCAAGAGAATAACTAGCCCGTGTGACGGACTCAAAAGGCAACTTAATCTTTTTCCTAGGGAAGTGTTCCATCCCTTTCTTGAGAGGGAATTGGAATTTTATAATCCCTTCTTTCATATCAATAACAGCACCAACTGTGCGAAGAAAAGGACGTCCCAAAATAATTGGACAAGAGGGCTCACACTCAATGTCCATAATAGTGAAATCAACGGGAACATAATTTTCATTGACAATGATAAGAACATCGGCGATCTTCCCCAAAGGATTCTTTACGGAAGAATCAACAAGACGAACACCAAAAGAACAGGGATCAAAAGGTTTCAATTCAAGCATATCATACATTCTTTTGGGCATAATAGGGGTACTTGCTCCAACATCACAAAGAGCATAACAAGAGAAGTTATTCAATTTGATTTTTATCATAGGATCCCAACCATCTTCTAGCTTCCTAGGTATGGAGGCTTCTAGTCTAAGCTTCTCCTCCCTAACTTTGATTAGAGCATTGGTGATATGCTATGTGAAGGAAAGATTAAGTGTGCTAGTGTGGGGGTCTCTGGACATCTTGTGTAGGAAACCAATAACTTTAGGTAAAGTGCAGTTGTCAAAGTCTAGGTCACTACTATCTATCAAGGAGGTAGTGATATCATTTAGGCTCACTTTTTTGAAAGCCTCTATGTTCATAGAGGTTTCTTCATCTATGGTCGAGGTGGTAGCATCACCACTGATAGGTCCAGTGGGACTAGGGGTGTGATGGGTGCTAACAGTTTGGACATCCTCAACTATTTGGATAGTGGCTACTGTGTGGTAAGTAGGAAGGCTCTTAATTCTATCCTCTTCCTCTTTTTCTCTAGCCCATCTTTCTTTGAGTTTAGCCATCATCCTAATATTTTCATTGATTTGTAACTGGATAGCATTAATAGGAGTGACCTTACTCTCCTCAAGGGGAGAGGTTCTAATTTTTAACATCTCAACATCAAGGGCTAAGTTGTCTACCTTCAAACAAAGATTATCTAATTTAGCTAGTTTTTCTTCCACACTCTTGTTGAAGGCTTTTTGGGTAGTGATAAAGTCTCTAAGCATACACTCAAGTTCAGAGGTGGGGTTCTTGTTGCTAGGGTAGGTGTTGTTGTTCCCATAAGTGGATGGAAACGGCCTAGGATTACTAGCAAAGTTCCCCCTATAAGCATTATTATTAAAGTTTTTTCTAGCAATGAAGTTCACATCTACTTGTTCCTGAGCAACCAAAGAATTTAAAGGAACATCCTGAGGATCAATAGGAGCTTGCTTGGTAAGTAGATGTTGGGATACGGGGCATAAAACACAAATTTTTCATACCTACGGTACCCGAACCCAAGATCTATGCTATGGTGATGTAAAGTAACGGAGGGAATCGGTGTTCATACCTTTGAAGACCGAAAGAGGGAAACGTTCTTGCGAACGTGGCTGGCGTAGACTCGGAACTACGACCTCCCTGTCGTGTAGAAGACCACCACCGGCGAGGATGACTCCCGGTAAACCTCCAGCGACGAAGTAGCACCACAGGTGTAATGCCTCGAAGAGATTATACACGTACGGTACAATCGATGTTCCTCCCGGGCCCCGAACCAGGCGAGCAGCGGAAGAAAGACGTCTACAGATCCCGACTCTAGCAGAACGACGACCATCCTTATGGTGGAGAATTCCAATCCAGATGCAGACTCCAAACAAGGGTAGTCCACTTCCGGGAAGGAGAAGGAGGAAGAAGGAGATATTGGTGTGTTGGAAAAAAGGGGGGTCTACCCCTCCTTATATAGGCCAAGGGGGGGGGTGCCATCCTCCTCCCCTCCCCCATGTGGGACTAAACTCCCAAGGGGGGGGGGGCAGTGCGCCGGCCAATGGGGGTGGTGGGCCCCACCCTTGGCGCCAAGCCCAAGGGGGGAGACCCCCTCCTCCCTTAATGGACCCCATGGGCCCATTTAGCCTTTTCCCATTTTTTAATTTATTTAATATGTTTTAAATATTTAATTCAGATAATTAAATAATAAAACATTATTAAAACAATGAAACTTTATTTTGAAATATTCAAAATGTCTGGAAACCATTCCGTCCTCCTCCGGAACTATTCCGGTGATTCCTCCTATTTCACCGATTGATCCCGTAACTGTCCTATGCATCGATTTCCCTTAAGTGTAACACCCTAACGGTCCAGGAAACAGCATACATGGTCGAGACTCTTCTCATTGACCAATGACTAGTCAGTTGGACCTGGTTACAATCGTTGATAGCCCCTGTGCTTCCATCGAATGAACTTTGATCGCTTTTGGAAACCGTTAACGATACGACGTAATCCCTTTGTGCCGCCGTACTTTGTTTGTCCGAGGTTTGATCGTCGGTATCCTACATACCGTGTTCATATCTCGTTCACAACAAACAACTTCTCTCGTCCATGATCATTGCATCTCTTGTGACCTAGTCACGTCCTTGCAAGGTGTTGATGCAGTATCACCGAGTGGGCCCAGAGTACCTGTCCTGTCACAAGGACTGACAAATCCCGCTCTGATATATTAACATACTCATCAACCATCTATTTTGGAATACCCAAAGTGCACCGTTATAGCCAGCATATTTTAGTCAGGCGGAGGGATACAAATCAAAGTCTCCTCATAGATGACAATTACGTATGATCGTTACGGTCTAAGGACTAAGCCATAGGTTACAAAGTCATAGCAACGCTGAACTATGTGAATCGATCACATTGCAATACTTTAGGTGGGTGTACGTCCATCACATCATTCCCCTTAACGATATGACCTCATTGTCAATGGACTTAAGTGTCGCCATGATCAGGAAAGCTTGATCAATCAATTGCCCGATGAGATAGTTTATCCGAGTTAAACTACGGACCATGTTTTAAACTACACCTGTATTAGTATTTCCAAGTAATACAGTTATAGCACAGTATAAAACGTATTATGAACAAAACGGATATGTGACAAATATCTTTATCAATTTGTCTCTAGGGCACATATCCAACAGTCTCCCACTTGCACTAGAGTACAAATTACACTAGTTTACATCAGGTATGTATCTAACACCAATGGTCTCTCGGTGTTCTTCAAACTTGCCCTGTGGAAGAGGTTTAGTCATCGGGTCTGCTGCGTTCAGATCCGTATGTATCTTGTGAATCCTAGTGTGTCCATCCCTGACGTAGTCTCGCGTCACATGGAACTTTCGGAGGATGTGCTTGGCTGTAGAGTGAGTTCTTGGCTCCTTCTCGTTAGCAATGGCACCCGTGTTGTCGCAGAAGATTCCCACTGGGTCAGTGCAGCTGGGAAAGACGCCAAGCTCGATCACGAACTTCTTCAGCCACAACGCCTCGTTAGACGCTTCGCAAGCGGCAATATACTCCGGCTCCATTGTAGATTGAGCGACGACTGACTGTTTGCCGCTCCTCCAGCTAATTGCTCCACCGTTCAACATGAAAACATATCCCGTCTGGGATTTCGAGTCATCTAGATCTGTGCCGAGGCTTGCGTCAATGTAACCCTTTACGGTGAGCTCCTCATCAACTCCTCCATAAACGAGAAAGAGATCCTTGGTTCTTATCAAGTACTTAAGGATGTTCTTTAGTGCTATCTAGTGAGCCATTCCCGGGTTACTCTGGTAGCGATTAGTCATACTAATGGACAGCGCTAAATCCGGTCTGGTACATAACATAGCATACATGAGAGAACCTATGGCTGAGGCATAGGGCTTTGATGACATCTCCTCCTTCTCTTTTGCTGTTGTTGGGCATTGAGTCACGCTTAATTTGACACCTTTTATGACTGGCAAGAGGCCTCTCTTGGAGTTACCCATACTGAATCTTTTCAATATCTTGTCAATATAAGTGCTCTGACTCAAGGCCAACCGTCGATTAGGTCTATCTCTATAGATCTTAATCCCCAATATGTACGCAGCTTCACCTGGGTCCTTCATGGAAAATTGTCCATTCAGATATTCCTTCACTTCTTCTAAGAATTTCTTATCGTTCCCTATTAGTAATATGTCATCTACATATAACACAAGGAATGCTACAGAGCTCCCACTCAGTTTCTTATAGACGCAGAACTCTTCGACGTGTTGGACAAATCCAAAAGCTTTAATGACCTCGTCAAATCGAAGATTCCAGCTCCGAGATGCTTGATTCAACCCATAGATGGACCGTTGAAGCTTGCACACCTTACCAGCGTTCCTTGGATCGACAAACCCCTCTGGTTGCATCATATACAACTCTTCCTCAATGTTGCCATTTAGGAATGAAGTTTTCACATCCATCCGCCATATCTCGTAATCATGATATGCATCTATTGCTAGTAGGATCCGAATAGACTTTATCATCTCTACAGGAGAGAACGTCTCCTCGTAGTCAACTCCTTGAATTTGTCAGAACCCCTTCGCGACAAGTCGAGCTTTGTAGACAGATACGTTTCCGTCTGCGTCAGTCTTTTTCTTGAAAATCCATATATTCTCGACGGCCTTGCGGTCCTCGGGAATATCCACCAAAGTCCATACTTTGTTGGTGTACATGGAGTCTATTTCGGATTTCATGGCTTCAAGCCATTTCTCGGACTCGGGTCCCTCCATTGCTTCTTTGTAACTTGTAGGTTCATCCGACTCATCAGCCGAGATTGCATTCACAAGCTGTCCGTAAAACTCAGTAGGTTGACGGACTCTTGATGACCTACGGGGCATAAAATGTTCCTCTTCATTCTCATCATGATCATCATCAATGTCATGATCGTTATGAATGTCGTTCTAGCCATTCTCTTTAGCTCCCACTCTGGAAGATGGTTCCAGAACAATTTCCGTGGCCGTTTCTTCCAAGTGGAGTGATTGGTCAGTCACTTCATCGAGGTCTATTTTTCTCCCACTCAACTCTTTCGCGAGAAACTCCTTCTCAAGAAAGTGTCCCGTCTTGGCAACAAACGTTTTGCTGTCAGACTTGTTGTAGAAGGTGTATCCACAAGTTTCCTTGGGATAGCCCACAAAGATGCACTTATCCGCCTTGGATTCAAGTTTGTCAGGCTATATTTCCTAACATAAGCCTGACAACGCCAAATCTTCAGGTGAGACAACTTAGGTTTCGTGCCATGCCATTCTTCAAATGGTGTTGTCTTTACAGATTTGGATGGTGCCCTATTAAGAATATGAGCGGCAGTTTCTAATGCATACCCCCAGAATGACACAGGCAAATCAGTATGAGACATCATCGATCGTACGCTATCCAATAGGGTTCGATTACGTCGCTCAGCCACACCGTTTCTCTGAGGTGTGCCTGCCGGCGTAAGCTATGGTACTATGCCACAAGACTTCAGATGATTGCCAAACTCGTGACTCAAATACTCGCCACCTCGATCCGATCGAAGGTGCTTGATTTTCTTTCCGAGTTGATTTTCGACCTCATTCTGAAATTCGTTGAACTTTTCAAAGGTTTCATACTTGTGCTTCATCAAGTAAATATACCCATATCTACTCAAGTCATCAGTAAAGGTCACGAAGTAACGAAGACCATTGCGAGTGGGGACGTTCATGGGTCCACATACATCCGTGTGTATGATCCCCGACAAGTCATCCGCACGCTCCATTATCCCATTGAATGGAGTCCTTGTCATTTTTCCCATGAGGCATGGTTCACATGTATCAAGGGATCCAAAATCCAATGACTCAAGAATTCCATCCTTATGGAGCTTCTCCATGCGCTTTATACCAATATGACCAAGTCGGCAATGCCACATCTTCATGTGATCTTCATCATTCTTCAATCTTTTGGCCTCAATATTGTTAATGTGACACACGTCACCATCGAGATTAAGTACGAATAAACCATGCAACTCCGGTGCGTGAACATAAAAAATTTCATCCATATAAATCGAACAACCAATTGTATCAGACTTAAAAGAATAGCGGTCTCGCTTCAAGCAAGAGCCACTAACGATGTTCACACTCAACGCTGGTACATAGTAGCAATTATTCAGAACTAAAACCAATCCCGAAGGGAGACTAAGATGCTTCGTGCCGACCGCCAAGACTTCAATTTGACAGCCATTCCCCACGCGCATCGTCACTTCATCCTTGAGCAAGCGTCTCCTATTCCTTAGTCCCTGAATGGAATTAGAAATATGAGCGACAGATCCTGTATCAAGTATCCAGGATGTGTTCCCGGCGCTTGTCAAGAGAAGATCAACAATATGTATATCAAATATACCTTCGTCTCTCTTGGCGACCTTGCCAGCCTTCTTGTCCTTTAGGTACTTGGGGCAGTTGCGTTTCCAGTGACCTTCACCCTTGCAGTAGAAGCACTCCACTCCGGGTTTAGGCTTGGGTGCCTTGGGAGGAGCAGCAACTAACTTGCCATCCCTCTTGGGGCCACCTCTCTTGGCCTTCTCCCGCCTTCTTGACTTCTTGAAGTCAGTGGTCTTGTTGACCATGAAGACGGCGTGCTCCTTCGTGATCTCAACCTCGGTGTTCTTCAGCATGGCGAACAACTCAGAAGGGGTTTTGGTCATCCCCTGCATGTTGTAGTTCAGCACAAAGCCTTTGTAGCTAGGGGGAAGCGAGTGCAACACCCTATCAACAGCAAGTTCATCTGGAATCTGGCATTCCAGAGCATTCAAGCGCTGAACGTAGCCAGACATTTTGACTACGTGCTCACTCACGCTGCCGTGCTCGTCCATCTTTGCTGAGAAGAAGGCTTCAGAAGCCTCGTACCGTTCAGCCCTGGCTTGAGGGGCGAAGACTGCCTTGAGGTCGGTGATAATCTCATATGCACCCATCCTCTCAAAGCGTTTATGCAGCTCAGCCTCCATGGAGTAGAGCATGCCACTCTGGACAAGGTTGTAATCATCAGTCCTGGAGAGATAGACATTCTTCTCGTCCTAACTGGCATCATCTGCTGGTGCGTCACCTAACGCGCCCTCTAGTACGTATGCCATCTTGAGGGGAACGAGGAGAATCCTCAGGGTGCGAAACCAGTTGGTGAAGTTTGTCCCATCTGTTTTTAGCTTATCTTTTACTAGGAATGATCCTAAGTTGAACGAGGGGCGAGGTGCTGCCATCTACAAGGTTGATTCACAAGGATACATATTTAGAATTTTGTTCATAATGTGGAGTTTTAATTTAATCTCAAAATTCTAGAAAGCTCCCACTTAGATAAACACCTCTCAATTTAACTAAGTGATTACACAATCCCAGCCCCCATACCTCCCCCGATCGTCACGGCCATCAGTATGCGAACCAAGTAGGCCTCTAAGCCAATCACATCAGGCATGTGACTCGTGCTTGACCTTTCGGTCTCCTGTGTTCTAGGGCCGCATCTACATACGTCAAGCCTGCCAATCGAACCTTGATGTTAGCTCTTCAGCAAGGCCATATCTGCATATGCCAGGCTTGCCGAACCCAACCTCATGCGAACTCCGTTGAATATGTAGGACAACTCCGGTATGTACGGAGCATCAAGCCATATGGGAGCACCTTCCAGGCGGTGCCCACCAAGGGAGAACACAATGTTGGTATTGTGAGAGATGGTCCTGTTTCGTGCTACCGTCGATATATCTAGCATAAAACAGGAAGTAAAACTGTAAATCATACAACCTATGACCCCCCCCTTCATGCAAAGCAAAGTCAAACGCCTTTCTACTTTAGCTTGTGCAAGTTTTTTACGTGGCTGCTAGGGGTTTCGAGAGAGAGAACCGTTTTTATCCTGCGAAAAACATGCCACAACACCGTCTCCCATCCGTCTCTATTACACCCCTGTCGGGGCCCTCCGTTGCAAACATCTTGGCATCGCTAATGCAGAGAGACAGACACCCCCTAGCCACTTTATATGGTACAAGCAATATGTCAAGCGTCGAACCAGTCTCGCGTAAACGCGTAAGGTCGGTCGGGGGCCGCTTCATCAAACATTGCCGCAACGCTAAATGAGTACACGTGGGAGGGTAACGAATGAAGATTCGATGCCCACATCCTAGATGTGTTCTACCCGTACAATACATCTACACATAGCTAGCTCTGATACCACTGTTGGGATACGGGGCAGAAAACACAAATTTTTCATACCTACAGTACCCGAACCCAAGATCTATGCTATGGCGATGTAAAGTAACGGAGGGAATCGGTGTTCATACCTTTGAAGACCGAAAGAGGGAAACGTTCTTGCGAACGTGGCTGGCGTAGACTCGGAACTACGACCTCCCTGTCGTGTAGAAGACCACCACCGGCGAGGATGACTCCCGGTAAACCTCCAGCGACGAAGTAGCACCACAGGTGTAATGCCTCGAAGAGATTATACACGTACGGTACAATCGATGTTCCTCCCGGGCCCCGAACCAGGCGAGTAGCGGAAGAAAGACGGCTAAGGATCCCGACTCCAGCAGAACGACGGCCTGCCTTATGGTGGAGAATTCCAATCCAGATGCAGACTCCAAACAAGGGGAGTCCACTTCCGGGAAGGAGAAGGAGGAAGGAGATACTGGTGTGTTGGAAAAAAGGGGGGTCTACCCCTCCTTATATAGGCAAAGGGGGGGTGCCATCCTCCTCCCCTCCCCCATGTGGGACTAAACTCCCAGGGGGGGAGTGCGCCGGCCAAGGGGGGTGGTGGGCCCCACCCTTGGCGCCAAGCCCAAGGGGGGAGACCCCCTCCTCCCTTAATGGGCCCCATGGGCCCATTTAGCCTTTTTCCCATTTTTTAATTTATTTAATATGTTTTAAATATTTAATTCAGATAATTAAATAATAAAACATTATTAAAACAATTAAACTTTATTTTGAACTATTCAAAATGTCCGGAAACCATTCCGTCCTCCTCCGGAACTATTCCGGTCATTCCTCCTATTTCACCGATTGATCCCGTAACTGTCCTATGCATCGATTGCCCTTAAGTGTAACACCCTAACGGTCCGGGAAACAGCAGACATGGTCGAGACTCTTCTCATTGAACAATGACTAGTCAGTTGGACTTGGTTACAATCCTTGACAGCCCCTGCGCTTCAATCGAATGAACTTCGATCGCTTTTGGAAACCGTTAACGATACGACGTAATCCCTTTGTGCTGCGGTACTTTGTTTGTTCGAGGTTTGATCGTCGGTATCCTACATACCGTGTTCACATCTCGTTCACAACAAACAACTTCTCTCATCCATGATCATTGCATCTCTTGTGACCTAGTCACGTCCTTGCAAGGTGTTGATGCAATATCACCGAGTGGGCCCAGAGTACCTGTCCTGTCACAAGGACTGACAAATCCCGCTCTGATCTATTAACATACTCATCAACCATCTATTTAGGAATACCCAAAGTGCACCGTTATAGCCAGCGTATTTCAGTCAGGCGGTGGGATACAAATCAAAGTCTCCTCATAGATGACAATTACGTATGATCGTTACGGTCTAAGGACTAAGCCATGCGTTACAAAGTCATAGCAACGCTGAACTATGTGAATCGAGCACATTGCAATACTTTAGGTGGCTGTACGTCCATCACATCATTCCCCTTAACGATATGACCTCATTGTCAATGGACTTAAGTGTCACCATGATCAGGAAAGGTTGATCAATCAATTGCCCAATGAGATAGTTTACCTGAGTTAAACTACGGACCATGTTTTATACTACACCTGTATTAGTATTTCCAAGTAATACAGTTATAGCACAGTATAAAACGTATTATGAACAAAACGGATATGTGAAAAATATCTTTATCAATTTGTCTCTAGGGCACATATCCAACAGTAGAGACATGATAAGGTCAACCTTTCCATTTCGAGAGGAGATCTCCTCGACAAAATTTACCTTCTTACCAGTCGGAGATCTTTCGGTGTGCCACTGAGAGTAGTTCAGCATCATCTCATCAAGTATCTTTGTGGCAGCACCAAGTGTGGTTGGCATAAAAGTTCCTCCCGCGGCCGAATCTAACAGGTTCCGCGAGGTAAATTTCAAGCCTGCATAAAAATTCTGGATAACCATCCAGGTAGTCAGTCCATGTGTGGGGCAGTTCTTGACAAGCGTCTTTATACGTTCCCATGCCTGGGCAACGTGTTCATTATCCAATTGCCTGAAATTCATAATGTTACTCCTCAATTGGATAAGCTTAGCAGGTGGGTAGTACTTCCCAATAAAAGCATCTTTGCACTTATCCCAAGAATCTATGCTATTCCTAGGCAAAGATTGAAACCAGATTTTAGCTCCGTCCCTCAAAGAGAAAGTTAAAAGCTTGAGCTTAACAACATCACCTTCTACTTCTTTATACTTTTGCATATCACATAATTCAATAAAATTATTCAAGTGTAAAGCAGCATCATCTCCAGCACCAGAGAATTGATCTCTCATAACAAGGTTTAGCAAAGCAGGTTTAATTTCATAAGAGGTAGCTGAAGTGGCAGGTGTGGCAATAGGAGTGCAGATAAAGTCACTTTTGTTGTGACTGGTGAAGTCACACAACTTGGTGTTTTCATTGGAACCCATAGTAGCAGCAGGTATTTTTGGTATTTTTCATAAGGGACACAAAAGTAAAAACTGAAAGGTAAAATAACAAGACTAAAAAGCAAAGATAAAAGATAGTGTGCAACTCCCCTATCTTGTAGACTGGAGTCCCCGGCAACGGCGCCAGAAATTAGCTTGATACGGTGAGGATAGTTCTCTCACTCCTCGTTGGTTACCCCAAGTGGAAGGTGAGATGTAGCGTAGCAGCAAATTTCCCTCGGTGAAGATACCAAGGTTATCGAACCAGTAGGACTCCAAGAGATACAAGAAGGTGTCAACGGCGCCAGAAATTAGGCGTTTGACGTGGACCTGCACATAGCAACAAATAACTTTGCTCCCAACGAGTACAGAGGAGTTGTCAATTCCTCCGGCCTTGCTGTTTACAAAGGATCAACGCAAGAGATAATAATAGTGGCAACTGAAAGTAAAGACTGAAAGTAAACTAAGGATGTAAACAATAATGTAAAGATGGGCCGCGGTCCCGTGATTTTCACTAGTGATGTCTCTCTCCCAAAAGACGATAAAACTTCTAGCGAGGTAAAAAAATCACAGCTGGGCAATTGACAGAATTATGAAGGCACCGCAATGCTAACTATGCTGCAAAGAAAGGAAGGGCTCAAAAGCAATGGGCAGTATGCCAAGGAAGTAGACCTAAATCCAATTGCATCTACTACAAATCATCCACCTTGAGATATCTATCCAGAACATCTCACTGGTATTAAGTTGTGAATCCCACCCAAAGTGTAAACTCAAAGCAACAGACAACTGCATTAAAAGAACTTTGCGTAAAGTAAACAATCCTTGCACCCGCGGATACAAGCACTGTTGTTTTATCCCTGGTGGCAACAGCACATCGCCTAGTCTCATGTTTCTGTCACTCAAGCTAGACATCAAGGGGCTGAACCCACAATCAAGCATAACGCTCCCTCTTGGAGTTGCAACAAACTACTTGGCCAAAGTAAAATACTGCAACGGAGAACATGCAAGAATTTACTCAAGAACAAAATATAAAAGAGAAGAACCAAATATATTACTCATCACAATCTGAGCATAGTCTCATAATCCATCAGATCCCAACAAACTCAGCATAGCAACAGTAGAAATTACAGAAGTTCCTCGATCATGTGAGGCAACTCACGAGGTCTCGAAAGTGGAAGCACAAAGAGGGGAGAGAAGTAAATAACATAGCTACTGGTCACGGACCCATGGTCCAAGGGGGACTACTCACGGTACATACGGGAGGCGTCCATGGCTATGGATGGTCTCCCGAAGGGGGTTCCTCCTCCCAGCAGGGTATCGGGGCAGCTTCTCCAGGCAGCCCCGATCTAGAAACGGCGGCGGCGGCGGTATAGGGGCGAGTTCGCGGAAAATAGATCAATATTAGGGGTTTACACCCCGAGGGCTAAATATAGGCGGAGGGGGGTGTCGAGGGGACCCACATGGCAGCCAAGAGGCCCCCTGGCGCGGCCTAGGGTGGGGCCGCGCCAGGGACCCTTCTGGAGTCCCTGTGGTGGCCCCCCTCCACTGCCTTGGTGATTCCGGAAGCTTCCGGGTCGCTGATTTTTTCTCTGATTTTTCCGGATTTTTTGGAGCACTTTTAATGGCCGGAAAACCTGAAACACAAAAACAGCAGAAAACAGCAACTGGCAGCTGGGTGCACTGGGTTAATAGATTAGTCCAAATATGCTCAAAAGTGTATGAAAGTTCAAGCAAATCATGGTAAAGTCACACAAAGCATGCATGGAGCAAGCAGAAATTATAGATACGTTTGGGACGTATCAACACTAACCCGAACCAGAAGAAAAAAATACAGTGAACCGCATTGCACTTAACTATCCAACGGTGAACAACATTGTATTTGATTATCTATAATAAAGGCATACAAAAGAACTTCAAAATGAATAAAAAATATTGCATCCCCTCCATGCAACTAACAGAGGAACTTTTATAAATAAGATAAAAAACAGAGTTGCTGCATTTGTCGACGGGGTCGATCTGCAACCATGCTGCTGCTCGTGCTTGGGAGGGGAGTGGGGCATCGGGGGCGCCTTGCCGGAGTTGGAGCCACCACAGGACGACGACGAGAAAGATCGTGATGCTAGCGGCGCGGGGGAAGAAGAGGAGGCAGTGGCGGACCCCGACGGCGGTGCGCTGCGTGCCCACCGTGGGGGAGAGGAGGCGGGGCGGATCCCGACAGCGACGCCCTGCGCGGCTAGCGTGAGGGAGAGAGGAGGCCGGATCCCGGTGGCGGCCATCGTAGGGGAGAGGAGTCGGGGCCGGATCCTGACCGCGACGCCCCGCACGGCCAGCGTGAGGGAGAGAGGAGACAGGACCCCGGCTGCAGACGGTGTAGGGGAGAGGAGGCGCGGCCGGATCCCAGCAGCGACCGGCATGGGGAGAGGAGACGGGGCCGGATCCGGTGGGGGAGGCCATGCTGGGGTCTATGGCGGCTGAATCCGGTTAGGGAGGCCGCGCTTGGGGTCGGTGGCTGATACGTCCAACATGCATCACTATTTTATATCGTAATTCGTCCATATTCCTTGATATATTTCACATTACGATGATGTTCTTCTGTTGTTTTGGCGTATTTTACACAGTTTTCAACTTTCCGGTGCCGAAGCAGCGGACGCAGGATTCAGCAGTAAAAAATGGACGCTAAGTTGCTGAAGAAGAACACCTCCAAATTACCTGAAAATATACGGGGGGGTGTTTTTGAGAGGATTGATGAAGACATGCAAAAGAGGGACCAGAGGGGGGCCACAGGGTGCCCAGGAGGCCACCTGGCGCGGCCCCCACCCTATCCGCGCCGGGAGGGCGCCTGGAGCCCTGGGACCACCCCAGGCTCCCCCCTCTGGCCTATATACTCTTCGTCATCCGAAAACCCTAAAAAAGAGGAGTTTTTACAGAGTTCCGCCGCCGCTCTGTGGCGGAAACCTACAGAGAAGAAAAGGGCTCTCCGGCGGGCAGATTCCACCGAGGAGATCACCTCCCGGAAGGGGAGATCATCGCCATCGTCATCAACATCGTCACGGGCATCATTGAGATCATCATCGACATCATCCCAACATCAGCACCATCTTCATCTTCATCCAATCTCATCTCACAATTGCAACTTGCGTTGTAACTCGTACTATCTATCCTCTCTACTCTACCGGTGTTGATTACTACTTTGTGGTGAATGCTATTGAGTTTTGTTGGAGAAATATCATTATGACCAGATCGTTTACCACCTATTTATCACCTCTGATCATGATCTCTTTTATGTCTTGTGAGTAGTTACTTGAGTTCTTGAGGACATGGGAGAAGTCTTGTTGTTAGTAGTCATATGATGTTGAAGTAATATGTGTTGTTTGATATTTAAGTTGTGTTGTTATTTCCCTAGTGGTGTTGTGTGAGTCGAACACTCAACACTTCGCCTTATTAAGGACCTAGGAGAATACATTGTGTATAAAGAATGCTTACGGTGGGTTGCCGGAGTGACAGAAACCTGAACCCCAATTTGCATACTTTTGCACAAGGGAATAATGGATCCGTGATCTTATTGTTGTGGTTAGGCTTTGCCTTAATTTCTATCTTGTATTTGCGGATGCTTGCAAGTTGTTTAATCATAAGAGTGCACTTATCTTAGTCTAGAAGGTGTGCTATCATAGATCCACCCACTCAACACTTATCAACGCAAAACATGTTATCAATGCAGAATATGGCGAAAGCACATGACTACCTCTCCATGTGTCCTCAAGAACGCTTTAGTCTTTATAAGTTCAGTTGCCAGGCTTATCATTTAGTCAAAAGGATTGGACCACCTGCTGCTCCTCAGAACTATTTACTTTGCTTGCTTTTATCTTATTGTTGCTTATACCGAAAACCCCTAAAAAGTTATCTTTCAGTACTTGTAGTTATTCCTTGTCCAAAATCACTTATCAATACCTTTCGCTCCTCATTGGGTTCGACACTCTTACTTATCGAAAACACTGCAATAGATCCCTTATGGTTGTGGGTCATCAAGTATCGTTTTCTGGCGCCGTTGCTGGGGAGCATAGAGCTATTGGTAAGTGAAGCTGGTAAGGAAATTTTTATATTTCTGTTTTTATTTTGCTGTTGCTGCTCTTCGTCCATATGGACAACCTAGCCATTGGATCGCTGCTTGCGGGGAAACGCCCCACATCTGTGGTGGTTGTTCCCCCCCCTAGTGAAATTGTGTCTTATAAAATACCAGCTGGTATTATCGATTGTGTTTTGGCTAATCGTTATGCAGGAGACAGACATCCCAATGAACACTTGCTATATTTGTCACGACTATGTTCATTATTTAAGCTTGCAGGTGTATCAATGGTGTTTGTCATGAGGAAATTGGTATCGCTTATAGATAAAGCTTCAGATTGCTATAAGCTTCTCGATAACTCTCATTTGCTTAATTGGCAAGAGCTTATGTCTCTCTTTTATACCAAGTTTTATCCTCTTCATGAAATTCATCGAGACAGAAATTATATCTATAACTTTAGGTCTCGTGACGGAGAAAGCATCGCTCAAGCTTGGGGGAGATTGGAATCCCTAATGCTCAAATTTCCTATTCATGAGGAAATTATACTTACAATTTCTTATGCTAGACTTTCTCGTTAGGATAAGGAGATGCTGGATGCCTCCTCTAGTGGGGTATTTCAGACGAAAAGCGTTGAAGAAAGATGGGATCTCATTGAAAGGATCCAGAAGAATACCGAAGATTGGGAGATAGATAAAGGTATTGAACCCACTATAAATTATGAGCATGATTATATAGAGAGCTATGTGAAAACTGATTACTTTAATACCTTTTGCTCTAAGATTGGTCTTGATTCCCATATAATGATTGATTTTTGTAAGGACTTTGCCTCTAATATTGACTCTTCTAAGAAGAAGAAGGATCAACATCATAAACCCTTCAAAGAATTACCTATTGATATTCATGTTGCTGGCCCTATTTTGCTTGCAGTTATATATAAAAAAAACCTTTTCCCGCAAGGATAAGGGAGCACTCTTTTGTGACAGGAATATTAAATAAAAGCGAGAGAAGAATTGATGAGCCTGAGGACCAGATCAAGGTCGATCCTCAAGTTGCATTGATTAAGGATCTTGTTACTAATGATGCATTAGATTCCAATATAAATTTTTGTGCTTTTTCCACTAACCTTGTCACAACCAAGAATAAAGGACCAATTTCAGGTACTCCAGTAGTATCTGTTAAAATAGGAGTTCATAATTATTATGGGCTATGTGATTTGGGATCGAGTGCTAGTGCTATCCCGTATTCACTTTATCAAGAGATCATGGGTGAGATTTCACCTTGTGAACTTGAAGAAGTTGATGTTATTATTCATCTTGCAAACAGAGAAACTATCTCTCCTATCGGAATTGTGAGAGACGTTGAAGTCTTATGCGGAAAGGTAAAATATCGTACCGACTTTCTAGTACTTGGTTCGTTAAGGGATAATTTTTGTCCTATTATTTTTGGTAGACCTTTTCTCAGAACTTGTGGAGCTATAATAGATTGCAAGAAAGGTAAAGTTTCTGTTGAATTCAATGGTGAGCCATATGAATTTAACTTTTCTAAGTTCTCTAAGCAGCCTCGTGGTACTAATTTGCCTAGTAACGATAAGATTATTGAAGATATTGCTTCCATTGCTATTCCTCCTAATGATCCTTTGCAGCAATATATGGAGGACCACGAGAATGAATTGCATATGCAGGAGAGAAATGAGCTGGACGAAATATTCTTCAGACAACCTGCTATCCTAAAACACAACCGTACGGTTGATCCTTTGGGAATTTTATCGAAACCAAAAGAAGATCTAGTGTTTGATCTTAAACCTCTTCCCAATACGCTCAAATATGCTTATTTAGATGAAAAGAAAGTATATCTTGTTATTATCAATTCTAACCTTTCAGGGTATGAAGAAGAGCGACTATTGGAAGTACTTCGCAAACATCGAGGTGCAATTGGCTATACCCTCGATGACCTTAAGGGGATTAGTCCATCTATTTGTCAACATACCATCAACCTTGAGCCTGATGCTAAACCAGTTGTTGATCATCAACGACGGTTGAATCCGAAAATGATGGATGTTGTAAGGACTGAGATTCTCAGGCTTCTAGCCGCAAGTATTATCTACCCTATAGCTGATAGTAAGTGGGTAAGCCCGGTTCATTGTGTTCCAAAGAAAGGAGGAACAACTGTCGTTCCTAATGATAAGAATGAACTAATACCTCAGAGAATTATTATTGGATATAGAATGTGTATTGATTATAGGAAGTTGAACAAGGCAACCAGGAAGGACCACTACCCGTTGCTGTTCATCGACCAAATGCTTGAAAGGTTATCCAAAAATACTTATTTTGTTATCTTGATGGTTATTCTGGCTTCTCTCAAATTCATGTTAACACTACTGATCAAGAGAAGACCACTTTTACTTGACCCTATGGTACTTATGCTTACAGGAGTATGCCTTTTTGTTTATGTAATGCCCCTGCTACTTTTCAAAGGTGTATGTCTGCTATCTTTCATGGTTTTTGTGAAGAAATTGTGGAGGTATTCATGGACGATTTCTCCATCTATGGAACCTCTTTTGACCATTGTCTCCACAACCTTAATAAAGTTTTGCAGAGATGTGAGGAGACAAATTTGGTGCTTAACTGGGTGAAGTGCCACTTTATGGTCAACGAGGGAATTGTTCTTGGCCATAAGATTTCCGAGAAGGGAATTGAGGTGGACAGGGCCAGGATCGAAGCAATTGAAAGGATGCCCTATCCAAGGGACATCAAATGTATTCGTAGTTTTCTCGGTCATGCTGGTTTCTATAGTAGATTTATTAAAGACTTTTCTAAGACTTCAAGACCCCTCACTAATCTTCTCCAGAAGGATGTTCCTTTTGTTTTTGATGAAGATTGTAAGGAAGCCTTCGAAGTTCTTAAGAAAGCTTTAATAACCGCTCCTATAGTACAACCACCTGATTGGAATTTACCTTTTGAAATTATGTGTGATGCTAGTGATTTTGCTGTTGGAGCTGTTTTAGGGCAAAGGGTTGATAAGAAATTGAATGTTATATATTATGCTAGCAAAACCCTTGATAGTTCTCAAAAGAATTATGCTACTACTGAGAAGGAATTCTTAGCAGTAGTGTTTGCTTGTGATAAGTTTAGGTGGTATATTGTTGATTCTAAGATTATTATTCATACTGACCATGTTGCCATTAAGTATCTTATGGAGAAGAAGGATGCCAAACCCAGACTCATCCGATGGGTACTCCTTCAAGAATTTGATTTGCATATTGTCGATAGGAAAGGAGCAGACAATCCGGTGGCGGATAATCTTTCAAGGATGGAAGATATACCGCATGATCCCATTCCAGTCAACGACAGTTTTCCAGACGAACAACTAGCTGTTGTAAAAGTACAACCTCTCTCCGATCCTTGGTTTGCAGATTATGCTAACTTTATCGTTGCAAAGTATTTGCCTCCAGGTTTAACATTTCAGCAAAGAAAGAAGTTCTTCCATGATTTGAGGCATTACTTTTGGGATGATCCACATCTTTCCAAAGAAGGTACATATGGGATCGTGAGGAGATGCATACCGGAACACGAGCATAAGGACATTCTCAGACAATGTCACGATAGTCCATATGGAGGACATCATGCCGGTGAGAGGACCGCACATAAGGTTCTTCAATCAGGTTTTTATTGGCCTACTCTCTTTAAGGATGCTAGAAATTATGTTTTATCTTGTGATAAGTGTCAAAGAGTTGGTAATATTAGTAGGAGGAATGAGATGCATATGAATTACTCTCTAGTGATTGAGCCTTTTGATTGTTGGGGTTTTGATTTTATGGGTCCTTTTCCTCCCTCGCACAAGTACACTCACATTTTAGTTGTTGTTGATTATGTAACCAAGTGGGTAGAGGCAATCCCCACTAAAAGTGCTGATCACAAGACATCTTTGAAAATGCTCAAGGATGTAATTTTTCCTAGGTTTGGAGTACCCAAGTACCTCATGACTGACGGGGGTTCACACTTTACGCATGGAGCTTTTAGAAAAGTTTTAGCCAAGTACGATGTCGATATAGAATTGCTTCACCGTACCACCCTCAAACTAGTGGGCAAGTTGAGCTCACCAATAGAGAGATCAAGTTGATCTTACAGAAGACAGTTAATAGAAATAGAAAAGATTGGTCAAATTTAGAACAGTATAACTGGACCTAAAGAGAGCTCTCACAGCGATTCGCATTTTCAGCCGTTCGTTTTTATGATCTCAGATTTTCTGTGTCACAACCCAAGTTTAGGTATGTGCTAGGGTTCAAGTGCTCTTTGCATCATGCAAAAATTTCAAAAGAAATTCAAAAATGGGGAAAAGAAAATCCCTAAAGAATTTAATTAAATGGCCAGACAAAAATTGCTTCCAAAAATTTCTCTGGTATTTTTGAAAAGTCTTATAAATATGCATGATCACATATAAAGTGAAGTGGGTCCCACTACTTGCACCAAGATTTGCCAAAAATTCCAAATAGGCCTTGGAAATTAAATTTGACCCCTATTTGACTTGAAATTCAAATGTATTGAATTTCAAAAATGCCCAAATCCTAAAGGTGACTAGCTACTGGTCATCTAGTATTTCTAAAATTAGTTGGGCATTTTTATAAAATGCTTTGGTATTTTTACCAGAGAAAAACAAAATATGAAAAAGAAAACAGAAAGAAATAACAGAAGAAAAGGGAAAAGAAAACCCCAGCCCACCCCACAGGCCACAGGCCCAACTAGTTTTCCCGCAGCCCAGCCCATCTCCTCGCGTGTCGTCTTCCTCCCCAGCGCCCGAAGCAGCTCGGTGGCGAGCTCACCGCCGCGCACGCCACCGAGGAGCTTCCAGGGGGACCTCTTCTCCCCCAGGACGCCACGGAGACGCCCAGAGGTCTCCACACACTTCCCCCTCCTCCAGCTCACTCTCCCTCTCTCCTCGCGTCAGAAATCGCCATGGCCGAGAGCTAGGTCTCGCCGCCGACGAGCGCTTGCGTGGCCAGCAAGCCCCTGGAGCTGCGCCTTCGTGTCCATCTTCACCGCAGACGCCGACTTCATCTTTCCACGCCATCACTTGGATCCAGGACACCTCCTAGTCGTCGCCCGCGTCTCCATCTCACCGTCGGACACCGTGGAACTCTGACGTGGAATTCGTCACCGGCGCAGATCCTCCAACCTCTACGACCCCTCCTTCCACTTTAGGGTGAGCAGACGCGCCGATTCCCCCTCATGTTTCTCCTTCCCGTGCACCAAGTCGCCGTCGCCGTTCTCCAGAGCTCCGGCCGCCGCGCCTTCTGAAGCCGCCGTCGCCCTAGTTCCCCTGGCAACCCCTTGGTTGCTCCCCTCGACGCGGGAGAGCACGGCGCACCTCCCCGTGTTTTCCCCGTGCCAAGCCGTGGCCGGAATGGCCACTTCGGCAAGCCTCCTCCGTGCCCAGTGGCACCGCCGGCTAACCGCCGGCGGGCCCGATTTAATTAGGCCTAACCCACTCGCTAATCCCCCTAATCCCTCAATGGCAGGTGGGACCCAGCCCTAATAAACCCCCTCTGTTTATAAATAAACATGGGATTAACCCCCACTGAGGCTTACAGGTGGGCCCCTGTTGTCAGCCCCCCTGTGACTTCAGCATTGCGTCATGCTGACGCAATAAACAGATTTCTCTGTTTATTTGATTTAAAAGAATTAAAAGAATTCCAGAGAAATCCAGAAATTGTTTAAAACTTCAATAAATCATAAAAAAATCATATTAACTCCAAATTAAACATATAATATATGAAAAATTATCAGAAAAATGCAAGGATTATGAATATGCAACTTGTTTCTATGTTTGACCATTTTAAAATGGGTGAACAGTAGAAAACATGCATATGGCATAATTTGAATTTGAATTTGGAATTTGAATTTGCAAATCCTTTGCAATACACTTCAATTAAATTGAATTGTTAACAAACCAGTACCATATACATCATGGACAACTTTATCATGTGCTTGTGCATTTACTTCCGAAGTTGCCCCCCCCCTTGTTGATGATTGTTTCCGGTACCAGCTTTTCCGAGACGGTGATCACCCCCGAAGAAGAAGACCACCATTAAGACCCGTGTATCGTCAGCAAGGCAAGCAAACCCCATTGATCATGTCTATAAAATCCCAATTCCCTCTCAGTCTCGCTTATGCATGTTTAGGAGATCACCTTGTATCGTTTCTACCACATAGTTGAACCCATATCCGATGCATGACCTATCATCTTATCATAGTAGTAAGCAAACCACAATCCTAGCTGACATAGGAGTTGATTGATATCATGTGGCCCCTGCAACTGTTACTGCTTATTGCATGCTTAGTGGTACAATGAGGTTGCTTTTGATGTGAGTCGGGATGATGGTGAACATGGTGTTGATGAATCCACCCTAATACAAGGTGAACGATGAGAGGCTGTGTAGGAGTACACAGTGGGTTGTTTCGTTGAACACCGCCTTAAGCCCGAGTTCTTGTATGGTAATCCGAGACAAAGAGTACAACCACACATTGGGCTCACTGACCCCTCTCGACCTAGTAACTCACCCCGATCCAAGTCCAGGAGTCACACCTAGTTCGGGATTTCCATTCGGCATATGCATAGAAAGATAAAGGAAATGAAATGTGGCATTCATGGTAGGGCTTGTAGAACATGGCTTGTCAAGCGGAGAACCATCCGTCGAGGTGGGCTTGTCAGTCTTGCCTACATGGTTTGAGTCCTGGCTGGAAGCTCGGCCGGAACTCCAGTTAGGTTTGGAACTCAAACAGTTGACTCCTTGGACTAGAACAGAGCTGTGGGCGAAGTGTTGTGGTGAACATCCTCACTGTCACCTCTTGAACTGTGGCGAGACCTGGCGGTAACCGATGGTCATGTGTGTGTAGTTTACACCCTTGCAAGGTTAACAACACTATTCGAATAGCCGCGTCCGCGGTCATGGACTACTTGGAAAGCTGTTCTTGATTATTAGACAACTTGAATGGATACTTCTAAAACTCGCAAGATAAGCGTGAGTGCTATGGTGTGCTTCCTCGTGGGGAAGTCAAGGAAGTAACCATAGTGGTGTATTGGTTGGAGACTTGGTAGTGGACTCGTGTACGCTTCTTACCTCAAGTCTGGTACTCGTAGTTCAGGACTAGCCAAGTCAAAGCTGGCACTTCTTCATGATGAAACCCCACCTCCCTTTATCTTGATACTTGAGCATGAGTAGTGTAGTTCTGATGTAAGTCTTGCTGAGTACGATTTTGTACTCACGTTTGCTTATTCTATGTTTTAGATGAGAACCCGGACCCCCTATGGAGTCACCTTCGTGAAGCTCGACATTGACCTTGGTAGTATAGTCCCAGACAGCAGTCTGGTCCCTCGTGGAAGGGCATGTTTGTTGTACAAGGCTTTTCTAAGCCATTTGTTAAACTTGTCTGTACTCAGACCTAATTTGCTCTATGTGTAATGATGATCACAGACATGTTATCTTTGTATGCTCTATGTGTAAGTCAATAAAGATACACTTTGTAGAGTTATGTGATGATACCTGCTGTTCATACAAGGCATGTGTGCTGCGTGTATGTTTATAACATGCATGTCTTAGTATGGGTTTTCGAGACCTTAGTCGTGATCTGGCTGGCGGTCTTTTATACACCAAGTGGCCCTTAGATGTGCGCAGCTTGGGGCATCGCGATGCGATTGCTCGTGACTCTGTCACGTGCACACTTTGTTGTATGATAGAGCCCGCTCTAGACCCCGACTAAGTGATCGGGCTGGAGTAAGTCTATGTAAGAGTTAGGATTCAATCGATAACATGGTTGAGGCGACTTGTCTATGAATATGGTATTCACCACCCATAAGCATTTAGACTCGTGAGCGAACGATGAGGACCCATCTCAGTTGATCATCCGGCCTGAATGGGATGCCCCTCACGTTCGATGCTTTCCGAGAGTGTTCTGTGCTTGGCCTTGTCTGCTTAGACAAGTGGGTACGGCTCTCGGCTCTCCATGTGATTGTATCGTGACTGGAACTACATACGCATACCCCGGGTCCCGACAGACTTGGTATCAGAGCAGGTCTGTCTGTAGGATTATCAAACCATTGGCCGATGTCGAGTCTAGCATTCTATAGTTATATAGTTACTCTGGGTATAAGGGAACAACGTAAGGCTTCTTTTTCTCCTTATCCTCATCGATCTGAGTTCTGAGTCACCCTCATCTTGTTCTACGGGAAGATAGGACTAGGCTCATCTATGTCTTACTATAACATCTCGTTGAGTGCTTCCTTGTAGCCGTAGGATTGTTGTGGTCGTCCAGAGTCTTCGTTTTGTTGAGTTCCTTGGGGAATTTTTGTCCAATCTCCTCAAGGTTGTTTCATTTTCTATCCTGGTGTAGCCGTTATGCTGCCCGAGTTATTCCGTGGTCCTTTGAAGTCTTTGTTGTTGCATTACAATCTTTCCTCCTAGTCATGTCCTCTTATCTTTGATTCCATCATACAACCTGTTCTGATTGTTGATTTTTATCACACAGGATGTCAGGTGGAACTCGTAGTGTTGTTCTTCAGAATCGAGACCGTGATCGGAATCGAAATGATGATGAACCTCCACCACTGCCTTCTGCGGCAGAAATCATGATGGAAGCTGAACGGAATAGACGTGATCAAACACGCCTTCTGGAGCTCATCGAGCAGAATACTGCTTGTCAGCGCAATGTGGTTGTCAGCATTCAGGACTTCATCCTCCTCAAACCACCGGTATTTCGATGTTCCTCCGAGCCCCTTGAAGCTGATGATTGGCTCCGTTCCATCGAGCGTAAGCTTGAGACGGCGTATGTTGCTCCCAATGATCATGTGATGTTTGCGGTATACTTCTTGGAAGGTGCTGCTGGTGAATGGTGGGAGAATTATGTTGCAATGCAACCTGATGGTCACGTAGTGACTTGGCAGCAATTCCGTGATGCCTTCTGAGGGTACCACATTCTGGATGAGATGATGGAAAGAAAGAAGGAAGAGTTTTGCAATCTTACTCAGGGAGATTGGTCCATCCACGAGTATATGACTGAGTTCAACCATCTTTCTCGTTATGCCCAAGAGTATATATCCACTGATGCCAGGAAGCAAGCAAGGTTCCGCAAGGGACTTAGCCCTGTTATTCCTCATGATCTCAATCTTCATGAGTTTGTCAATTTTGAGGATTTAGTCAATAGATCCTTCAGAGCTGAGTATGGAAATGAGGTGTTCGAAGAGTCTCGCAAGCATGCTCGTGAGTTTGCTTCATCTTCTAGTTCGGCCCCTCAGAAACGCCGGATTTGGATTCCAACTAGTGTCATTCCTTCACACCTTTTTGCAAGGCCATCCTACATGGTGCCTCAACCTCCTCCACCAAACACGAATCCCAACCGCTATGTTAGTGAGCCAGCCATCCTTGCTCTACCCCCTGACACTAGAGTTTGCTACAAGTGTGGTCATCCTGGCCACATTGGACGAAATGTTCATTGTCGATGAAAGTTGATCCTCGTCCAAGACATGATGCCACCCCACACAAGTCTTCCAAAACTAAGTCTTCACAGAAATCCACCTCCAACTCCTTGCAAGCAAAGTCCTTAGCCACTGTTGGTGGTTGTGTGAACCAAATCTCAGTTTAGGAAGCTATTGATACGTCTGGCGTCATCCTTGGTACGCTCCTAGTCAATCATGTTCCTGCCTCCGTTCTTTTCGATCCAGGAGCTTCTCATTCATTCATGTCGGAGAGTTATGCACTTCGTCATGAGTTCTCCTTTAAAGAAATGTTTTCTCCAATGATCATTCAAACTCCTGGTTCCAAGTGGCAAACTAATAGAGTAATCCATGGCAATCAAATTGCAATTGAGGGTTTAGTATTCCTTGCTTCTTTTATAGCCCTCAAGTCTTCAGACATTGATGTCATCCTAGGAATGGATTGATTATCAAGGCAAAATGCTTTTCTTGATTGTAAAGCCAAGTCAGTTAAACTTACCCATCCTTCGGGCCAGACCATTCACAACACATCACCCAGCTCTAGAATCCAGATGCATACTTTGAATGTGCTTTCCCTTCCTGACCTTGAAGATATTCCGGTGGTTCGTGACTTCCCGGATGTCTTTCCTGAAGAACTTCCAGGAATGCCTCCTGACAGATGTGTAGAATTCATTGTAGATCTTGCCCCAAGAACCGCCCCAATTTCCAGATGCCCATACAAAATGGCCCCATGTGAGTTAGCTGAGCTTAAAATCCAACTTGAAGCTTTGTTGGCAAAAGGCTTCATCCGCCCTAGCTCATCGCCATGGGGTTTCCCCGTTTTGTTCGTAACGAAGAAAGATGGAACAGAAAGGATGTGCGTAGACTATCGCCCGCTAAATTTAGTGACGATAAAGAACAAGTACCCACTGCCCAGGATCAATGATCTTTATGATCAACTTGCAGGATCCTCTGTCTTCTCCAAGATGGATTTGAGATTAGCTTATCATCAAATCAAGATCCGAAACGAGGACATTCCCAAGACGGATTTCACTACTCGTTATGGTCTTTACGAGTTCACCGTCATGTCCTTCGGTCTAACCAATGCCCCCGCCACTTTTTCACGCATGATGAACTCGATCTTCATGGAGTATTTGGACAAGTTCTTCATGGTTTACCTCGATGACATCCTTATATACTCAAAGAACGAAGAAGAAAATGCCGAGCATCTTAGGCTGGTATTGATGAAACTTAGAGAGCACCGCCTGTATGCTAAATTCTCCAAGTGGGAATTTTGGCTACCAGAAGTGACCTACTTAGGCCACGTGATTTCTGCAAAAGGCATTGCTGTGAATCCCGAGAGAGTTCAGGCCGTCCTTGACTGGACTCCACCTGAATCGGTTAAGCAAGTTAGGAGTTTTCTTGGCCTCGCCAGCTATTGCCGCCGCTTCGTCGAGAACTTTTCTAAAGTTGCAAAGCCTCTAACTGAACTCCTCAAGAAAGATAAGAAATTCCTATGGACTCCCAAGTGCGAGGAAAGCTTTCAAGAGCTAAAAAGAAGATTGACTTCTGCACCCGTACTTGCGCCTCCAGACACCAAAAAGGATTTAGAGATCTTTTGTGACGCATCACGGCAAGGGTTAGGATGCATACTTCTGCAAGATAGACATGTGGTAGCTTATGCTTCACGCCAGTTGCGGCCACATGAAGAGAACTATCCTACCCATGACCTTGTACTCGCTGCCGTAGTTCATTCCCTAACAACTTGGCGACATTACCTCCTTGGTAATCGTTGTGAGATCTATTCCGACCACCAAAGCCTCAAGTACATATTCACCCAGCCAGATCTTAATCTCAGGCAAAGACGCTGGATTGAGTTGATAAAAGATTACGACGTAGGAATTTCTTACACCCCAGGCAAGGCCAATGTCATGGCTGATGCACTAAGTCGTAAGTCGTACTGTAACAACCTCATGTTACAGCAGTATCAACCACTTCTTCATGAGGAATTTCGAAAGCTCAACCTCGATATTGTTCCTCGTGGATCTCTTTTCAACTTGGTGGCGAAACCAACCCTTGGGGATCAGATCATAGTTGCCCAATGGCGTGCACGAGGTGTTCGCCGGATCAAGGAGAACATTGCTACCGGAGTTGCTAAATGTTTCTCCACAGATAGTAAAGGAACGGTATTCTTTGAAAATCGTTTGGTAGTACCTAAGAATAGAGATCTAAGGCAACTCATCTTCAAAGAAGCCCATGACACACCCCTCTCAATTCATCCCGGTAGCACAAAAATGTACCGAGATCTACGCCAGAGATTTTGGTGGACTAGGATGAAGAGAGACATTGCTCGATATGTTGCCGAATGTGATGTTTGTCATCGCATTAAGGCCGAACACCAAAGACCTGCTGGCACACTTCAACCTTTACCTATTCCTGAGTGGAAATGGGACAAAGTCGGTATGGACTTCATCACTGGCTTTCCAAAACCCCAGAAAGGAAATGATTCCATCTTCGTTGTCATTGATCGACTTTCCAAAGTTGCTCACTTTCTTCCAGTTCGCGAGTCTATAACTGCTAGCCAGTTAGCGGACTTGTACATCTCTAGAATTGTGTCTCTTCACGGTGTTCCTTTGGAAATCAATTCTGATCGAGGTAGCCTTTTCACCTCTAGATTCTGGGGAAGCTTTCAGAATGCTATGGGAACTCATCTCTCCTTTAGTACAGCTTTTCACCCTCAGTCTAGCGGTCAAGTTGAAAGGGTTAATCAAATCTTGGAAGACATGCTCAGAGCTTGTGTTATCTCATTCAGAAATAATTGGGATAAATCTCTTCCATTTGCCGAATTTTCTTATAACAACAGTTTCCAATCTAGTCTGAACATGGCTCCTTTTGAACTCCTCTATGGACGACGATGTCGAACACCCTTGAACTGGTCAGAAACCGGTGAAAGACAATTCTTTGGACCGGATATGATCAAGGAAGCAGAAGAGCAAGTTCGCATTGTTCGTGATCGTTTGAAAGCCGCTCAGTCTCGTCAGAAAAGCTACTATGATCGTCATCATAGGCAAGAAAGCTACAATCTGGACGAGAAGGCTTACCTTCGGGTTACTCCTCTGAAGGGAACCCAAAGATTCGGTATCAAAGGCAAGTTGGCCCCATGTTACATCGGACCTTTCCGCATTCTTGCTAAACGTGGAGAATTTGCCTACCAACTTGAACTACCCCCGCACCTTTCCCGAGTACATGATGTATTCCATGTGTCACAACTCAGGCGTTGCTTCAAGGACCCCATCCGCGAAGTCGACCATGAAACGCTTGATCTCCAAGATGACCTTTCTTATCGAGAGTACCCTGTTCGTATTCTTGATTCAGCAGAGCGTGTTACTCATCGTCAGCAGATCAAGTTCCTCAAAGTACAATGGTCACATCACTCCGAGAAAGAAGCAACATGGGAAAGAGAAGACTGCCTCCGTGCCGAGTACCCCTCCTTCCTCCCGACGACTTCTGAATCTCGGGACGAGATTCTTTTGAGTGGGGCGAGTTGTCACAACCCAAGTTTAGGTATGTTCTAGGGTTCAAGTGCTCTTTGCATCATGCAAAAATTTCAAAAGAAATTCAAAAATGGGGAAAAGAAAAGGCCTAAAGAATTTAATTAAATGGCCAGACAAAAATTGCTTCCAAAAATTGCTCTGGTATTTTTGAAAAGTCTTATAAATATGCATGATCACATATAAAGTGAAGTGGGTCCCACTACATGCACCAAGATTTGCCAAAAGATCCAAATAGGGCATGGAAATTAAATTTGACCCCTATTTGAGTTGAAATTCAAATGTATTGAATTTAAAAAATGCCCAAATCCTAAAGGTGACTAGCTACTGGTCACCTAGTATTTTTAAAATTAGTTGGGCATTTTTATAAAATGCTTTGGTATTTTTACCAGAGCAAAACAAAAGAAGAAAAAGAAAACAGAAAGAAATTACAGAAGAAAAGGGAAAAGAAAACCCCAGCCCACCCCACAGTCACAGGCCCAACTAGTTTTCCCGCAGCCCAGCCCATCTCCTCGCGTGTCGTCTTCCTCCCCGGCGCCCGAAGTAGCTCGGTGGCGAGCTCACCGCCACGCACGCCACCGAGGAGCTTCCAGGGGCCCCTCTTCTCCCCCAGGACGCCACGGAGACGCCCAGAGGGCTCCACACACTTCCTCCCTCCTCCAGCTCACTCTCCCTCTCTCCTCGCGTCAGAAATCGCCATGGCCGAGAGCTAGGTCTCTCCGCCGACGAGAGCTTGCGTGGCCAGCAAGCCCCTGGAGCTGCGCCTTCGTGTCCATCTTCACCGCAGACGCCGACTTCATCGTTCCACGCCATTACTTGGATCCAGGACGCCTCCTAGTCGTCGCCCGCGTCTCGATCTCACCGTCGGGCACCGTGGAACTGCGACGTGGAATTCATCACCGGTGCAGATCCTCCAACCTCTACGAACCCTCCTTCCGCTTCAGGGTGAGCAGACGCGCCGATTCCCCCTCCTCTTTCTCCTTCCCGTGCACCAAGTCGCCATCGCCGTTCTCCAGAGCTTCGGCCGCCGCACCTTTTGAAGCCTCCTTCGCCCTAGTGCCCCTGGCAACCCCCTGGTTGCTCCCCTCGACGCGGGAGAGCACAGCGGACCTCCCCGTGTTTTCCCCGTGCCAAGCCGTGGCCGAAATGGCCACTCCGGCAAGCCTCCGCCGTGCCCAGTGGCACCGGCGGCTAACCGCCGGCGGGCCCGATTTAATTAGGCCTAACCCACTCGCTAATCCCCCTAATCCCTCAATGACAGGTGGGACCCAGCCCTAATAACCCCCCTCTGTTTATAAATAAACATGGGATTAACCCCCACTGAGGCTTACAGGTGGGCCCCTGTTGTCAGCCCCCCCTGTGACTTCAGCACTGCGTCAGGCTGACGCAATAAACAAATTTCTTTGTTTATTTGATTTAAAAGAATTAAAAGAATACCAGAAAAATCCAGAAATTGTTTAAAACTTCAATAAATCATAGAAAATTCATATTAACTCCAAATTAAACATATAATATATGAAAAATTATCAGAAAAATGCAAGGATTATGAATATGCAACTTTTTTCTATGTTTGACCATTTTAAAATGGGTGAACAGTAGCAAACATGCATATGGCATAATTTGAATTTGAATTTGGAGTTTGAATTTGCAAATCCTTTGCAATACACTTCAATTAAATTGAATTGTTGACAAACCAGTACCACATACATCATGGACAACCTTATCATGTGCTTGTGCATATACTTCCGAAGTTGCCCCCCCCGCTTGTTGATGATTGTTTCCGGTACCAGCTTTTCCGAGACGGTGATCACCCCCGAAGAAGAAGACCACCGTTAAGACCCGTGTATCGTCAGCAAGGCAAGCAAACCCCATTGATCATGTCTATAAAATCCCAATTCCCTATCAGTCTCGCTTATGCATGTTTAGGAGATCACCTTGTATCGTTTCTACCGCATAGTTGAATTCATATCCGATGCATGACCTATCATCTTGTCAAAGTAGTAAGCAAACCACAATCATAGCTGACATAGGAGTTGATTGATATCATGTGTCCCCTGCAACTGTTACTGCTTATTGCATGCTTAGTGGTACAATGAGGTTGCTTTTGATGTGAGTCGGGATGATGGTGAACATGGTGTTGATGAAAGTGAAACTGTGTTGGTGAATCCACCCTAATACAAGGTGAACGATGAGAGGCTGTGTAGGAGTACACAGTGGGTTGTCTCGTTGAACACCGCCTTAAGCCCGAGTTCTTGTATGGTAATCCGGGACAAAGAGTACAACAACACATTGGGCTCACTGACCCCTCTCGACCTAGTAACTCACCCCGATCCAAGTCCAGGAGTCACACCTAGTTCGGGATTTCCATTCGGCATATGCATAGAAAGATAAAGGAATTGAAATGTGGCATTCATGGTAGGGCTTGTGGAACATGGCTTGTCAAGCGGAGAACCATCCTTCGAGGTGGGCTTGTCAGTCGTGCCTACATGGTTTGAGTCCTGGCTGGAAGCTCGTCCGGAACTCCAGCTAGGTTTGGAACTCAGACAGTTGACTCCTTGGACTAGAACGGAGCTGTGGGCGAAGTGTTGTGGTGAACATCCTCGCTGTCACCTCTTGAACGGTGGCGAGACCTGGCGGTAACCGATGGTCATGTGTGTGTAGTTTACACCCTTGCAAGGTTAACAAAACTATTCGAATAGCCGCGTCCGCGGTCATGGACTACTTTGAAAGTTGTGCTTGATTATTAGACAACTTGAATGGATACTTCTAAAACTCGCAAGATAAGCGTGAGTGCTATGGTGTGCTTCCTTTTGGGGAAGTCGAGGAAGTAACCATAGTGGTGTATTGGTTGGAGACTTGGTAGTGGACTCGTGTACGCTTCTTACCTCAAGTCTGGTACTCGTAGTTCAGGACTAGCCAAGTCAAAGCTGGCACTTCTGCATGATGAAACCCCACCTCCCTTTATCTTGATACTTGAGCATGAGTAGTGTAGTTCTGATGTAAGTCTTGCTGAGTACGATTTTGTACTCACATTTGCTTATTCTATGTTTTAGATGAGAACCCGGACCCCCGATGGAGTCACCTTCGTGAAGCTCGAAGTTGACCTCGGTAGTATAGTCCCAGACAGCAGTTTTATCCCTCGTGGAAGGGCATGTTTGTTGTACAAGGCTTCTCTAAGCCATTTGTTAAACTTGTCTGTACTCAGACCTAATTTGCTTCCGTTGTATGATGTAATGATTATCACAGACATGTGATCTTTGTATGCTCTATGTGTAAGTCAATAAAGATACACTTTGTAGAGTTATGTGATGATACCTGCTGTTCATACTAGGCATGTGTGCTGCGTTTATGTTTATAACATGCATGTCTTAGTATGGGTTTTCGAGACCTTAGTTGTGATCTGGCTCGCTGTCTTTTATACACCAAGTGGCCCTTAGATGTGCGCAGCTTGGGGCATCGCGATGCGATTGCTCGTGACTCTGTCACGTGCACACTTTGTTGTATGATCGAGCCCGCCCTAGACCCCGACTAAGTGATCGGGCTGGAGTAAGTCTATGTAAGAGTTATGATTCAATCGATAACATGGTTGAGGCGACTTGTCTATGAATATGGGATTCACCACCCATAAGCATTTAGACTCGTGAGCGGACGATGAGGACCCATCTCAGTTGATCATCCGGCCTGAATGGGATGCCCCTCACGTTCGATGCTTTCCGAGAGTGTTCAGTGCTTGGCCTTGTCTGCTTAGACAAGTGGGTACGGCTCTCGGCTCTCCATGTGATTGTATCGTGACTGGAATTACATACGCATACCCCGGGTCCCGACATTCTGGCCGTCAGATATAGTCTGGAAACACTCTCTCTCGTGCTGTGTGAAATCTGGCCCATCTTTCCTATGGGCTTCTACTCCAGAAGCCGAAAAAAGGTCTCTGGTAAATTGGGCCGCTTCCCAGCCCAGTTAGCTAAACTACCACGCGACCCTACAGGATCTGCCTTCTACTGGAAAAAAACGCTCGACAGAGGAGGAACGAAGAGAATCAGATCGGTCATCGGTGATGGGGATTCAGCCGCGAGGACGCGAGCGATCCTTCCAGCTAACGTGTGCACGCGCGGCCGACGACACGGATGAGCATACGCGACACGGCGGCGGTCTGCAAGTGGATCAAGCCGACGCACGTTAGAGCGGATCCAGTCGATCGCAGAGTGAGCGGCGACGACGACAACGACAACACCCACTTCTTCCTTGAGAAGCTAATCGGTGCCATATGGGAACGCGAACGACCTCCTGTCCTGATCTTGACCTTGAGCAGCAAGTGCCACTGCGGACTTGTCAGACCCCTGGTGGCACCGCCGATTGAACCCGGCGTGCCTAGGCAAGATGTCTGCCAAGATCGCCACCGTGCTTCCTTCTTCCCTCCCTGTTGGTTATTCCTTGCCCTGCAGGTATAGTTCGACTATCTTTTTAACCCAAAAATATGGAGGTCCCTGCGACATACGGCTCCAATAACGGCGACGGTTCTTTCTCATGGTCATTTTCTTTGCCAATCAGGTTTGCCTCCCTTATTTCCAATTCCAATGATGTTGGTCGGCTCTGTGCCAGCACCTCCTCTTTCACCATTCCTATAGCGCACATAACCTTAGTTGAAGTTGTTGAAGGTGTGTTCCTTACAATTGTCTCTTCTTTTCCTATCCATTGCAAGCCCCACACACTAGAACCATGATGTTTGTTTCTGATTGCTTGCTACTACCGACTCTGTTGTTGATTTGTGCAACAGGTTATGAACGAAAAAACATGTTTATTCATGTAAGCTGCTACAGATTTGCATCTATAGATGAAATCAATGGTGTGGACCACTTTTCTTTGATTTGAGGTTGGCAACTCCTATAATGCATTCTTTCAGCCACCAAATTAAGGTTTGTAATGATTCCCACTCAGCTACTAAAATAATAATCTAAGTATTATCGCACCTTTTGGTTGCGTACCCTTATTTTCTTTTCTTTATATTGCCTATTCAATCTAATGCATGTGGATGTTATCTGAAAAATGTAGGGCCAGCGCATGTTCTATGGACTTGTGATTAGCTTTTCTCTTTGAAAATATGTTGGCCAAATTTTGAGACATTGGCATTTAATAAAGGTGAACATGGTCTTCTCAGGATCTTTTGACCTTGTTTATATATACAGATGTCCTCTTGACTATTCCTAGGTGGATGCCTACTTTTAATGTTTTATTATTACAATAACTACATGTATCATAGTTTTTGTAAGATGAGAATTTGGAGAATATGACACATATTTGAATGATGAAATGTGATTTTGACAGAGATAGAATAGTGATGCCTAATTTGTTTCAGATTTAATTCTATGGACCATTTCATAGCCAATCGTATCATTTTTATTGTACAATAAGAAATCTTTGACTATTCCAAGCAGTATGTACTTAAGTTTGTGTTTGTCATGATTGCTCTGGGAACAATTTACCATCCAGTTGAGTGGTGTGCTGTGTCTGCTTAAAGTTTTGCCGACAGGCTAAACAAAAAGAGGAAGTCCAGTCCAGTAGTAAATTTAATTTGCTTTCATTTATATATTATTTGTATTGCACAAAGACTTCGACCAACATTAGTAAAATTGTTTTAGGATCGATGTTATGGATGTCCATACACCTTTTGTCACCTACAGTGCCTCATGTTGCGAGCGACATTATATCCTATGAATTTTTCCATCCATGTTTTTTGGCGGGATTTGAGACGATACTAATTTCAGAAAGGCAATACTAGGATGACTTTTATGTTCTTGGAGAATGCTACTGGATATTGTGTAAAACCATTTCGCCTTTCTGATAAGATATTTACCATACCTGTTAGTGATGGATCCCACGGTTAAGATAATTTGAACATTTGTAAGACCACATGGATTGCAACAATTCAGATCTTGAAAAAGCTTCCTTCTGATAAAGTTTGGTATGAAACTTAATGGTCTTCGTATTACTAAACCAGAGCTGACAATGTATGACATATTGCTCATTTTGTGATAGAAACTTTTTATTTAAATATTGACCATGTTGCATACATGCTTTCCTGCACTTCCAGCATATGGTTATTATGCGTACTTCACAAGGGATTTAGATGAGAAGCCCGATAACTCTTACAACCATTTATGGCATCCTGTTTTAAGAATGCCTCCACAAAACATATGTTGCTAGAAACATGTATTCCTTGGCAGCAAGGGATTTGGATAGGAAGCCTGACAATCCCATTAATCCTTTTTGGCATTCTCACTTTGACATGTCTGCACAACCAGATGTTGTTGGCACTATGCATTCCTTGGTAGAAAGGAAGAAACCTATTTTTTTTACCGTCAAAACCTATTACAAGTGCACAGAATAAGGTATCATATCTAACCACACTATTCCTTTTGTATTTTCTCAGAGGTTCTTGACTATTTTGATTATAACCATGAGAACGTTTGTGGTAGCATAGAGGAGGCTAAGGAAGGAGACATAGTTTTCTCAACAAATTAAATTTTTCTTTGCAAGAACATATAGAGAAGAACTCTTATAAATCCTTCATTTGTATTGCACTAGGCTTTTCACCAGCACGAGTGATTTTGTTTCATAATCCACGCCATGAATGCCCATATATTCATCTTCAAGTTGTATTGAATGACTAGAATATTAAGCCTCCAAGGCTCCAAGTATTACTGTGTGACAACTGCCATGTATCCAATGCCCATATATTTGTCCTCAAGTTTTATTGGATGATTATAATATTAAGCCTCCAAGTTATTCTGAGACATTTCCATCATTTCAGACATGCTCGTGGTGAAATTTCACCTGCAGAATATATTATATTTTCCCATATATTTAATGATATAGTTTAAACTCGGGATGTATCTCCTAGCTATGTAAAAACTTTTATATGGAAACTCCCCTTGTTAGCTCGAGCTCATATGAGCCCGGTATAAATAGTAAAATAAAAAAAATAAAAAAAATCCAAACATTCTGAATTTTGTGTGTTAAACATTGATAAATGTTTGAACATTTTTATCACGAAATGACATTCGTGGATGTCACAGCAAAAAAGACCAAATCAAAACTCCAAAATGCTTCAAATATAACATTTTGGAGCATCGATTTTGTTTTTTTTGTTGCAGCTTCCATGAATGTTATTTCTTGATGAAATTTTATAAGCGTTTCAAATATTTTTCAATGTTTGACTCACACACACTACAAGAAATATGCTAATACACGACGCTCTATTTTCTTCCCTACATCGTCATGGTTTTTAATTCACGACGATCTTACGACGAAAAACCAAGCGTCGAAAACGAGGCGTCAAAAACTGAAAGCAACGACGTTTTGGTCGAAATCGTCGTAACTTTCACGACAATTTCTAGATCGTCGTAACCTTTACGACGATCCTAAATCGTCGTTGGCAATCTAACCCAATCCTACGTGGCAGTCCTACGTGGCAAAATTGCGACGAAATCAAAACGTCGTGGCTAAAATCAGCCCAACCCATTTCAATTGATCACATGGGCTGGTTTTGAATTCTTGGGCTTTTTTATTAGGCCTTGGCCCTTTTCATTTCGGGCCTTAGGCTATTTAGAGCCCATTCTAGATGGTTTTTCCTACTTTTTCGAAATTGGTTTGGTCAATATAATTTGGGTCATGGCCTTTTTAGTGCAGATACATTTGGGCCAATGTACAGTTAAACTTTTTTTTAATCTAGCTACTTCTATTTTCTCACAGTGGTTCAAAATTGCCAGATTCTACCAGATTCTACAAAGAGGATCCCATCAGCAGATTTTTATTATTCACAACTAGTTAAAAACAAATATACCAATGAGAGGAGAGAAAAAAAATGAAATTCTTCAAATAACAGCGCACATCATTTTATTACAATATAAACACCACAATCAGTTTAATAATCAAAATTTGATACTAGCTACTCTCAGCAAATACAATCTCAGGCTATACAACATTCTATAATCGAAATCTACGTATAAAAACTAAACTACTGTTTGATAATATGGAACTTCTTCAGGCTTCCACCTCTTTAGCCAAAAGTATATCTGCTAAGGTTCAACAAAAAGGATACCTGTGAACAGTTCCACAAAACAATTATAAGCCGAAGCGAAAAGGTAGAGAAATGGATTGTAAGTAAATATGATATTAAGTTTTGGGGTGGGAACAAAGGCAAATACGAAAATTAAGTTCTTGCAGAACATATGCTTTTTGGAAAGAAAGTGAAAATTACTACCAACAAACAAAAGCCAAAAAGATACTACTAGAAGCAGCCAGTACTAGTACTAACCAACACATAGGCATTTAAAATGTGACTAGTTCTGATCATAACTAATAGTGCATCATAAATAATAAAGGTTTGCATCAGGTCAACAAGCAACAAGCACATGTCCGTGCATACTAAAATGTTCACCAATCACTAAAATTTCAAAAGCATAGATAGAAGAATGAACGCCATATGAATAGACAAACTCCATTCTCATGTTTCGGAGCCAGGGATCATCTTATCATGCAACATCCTGCTGAACCTCTTCGTGTGAATCTACAAAATAAATAAATGATCAAATACTCCTGATGCAAGAAAGGAAACAAAATAAGTATATACTAGACGTATAACAGGAAGCTATCAATGAACGATTTGTGGTACACTATTTTCTGGTTTGAACATAAATCAAAGGAAAGGAGCCAGCAGCATGTTGTCTCAGAAGAAAAATCAATTCTAAAAGTACTCAATAGATATCTAGGAAGCTATTGTTAGTTCAATTTCTTTTGTATAACCAGGAAGCTATTGCATGTTAAATTTATTTTGAATAATCGTGAAGCTATTTGTATACTGGAAAGCTACAGATTACTAAAACACAAATAGATACTACATGATAGCACGGTAAATTTCTTTTGAATAACCATTAACTATGTACAGCTAGTGAATCAGGTACCAAAGTTTAATATATGTGTGGAAATATAATTATTCACTTTAGGGCAACATGGTTTGGATATAAGCAATAATCATGACAGTATGTAGAACAACAACAATAGTAAACCGTAGAAAAGTAAGCAATTGGGTGGAGTACAATACTTATAATGGATACTATAAACAAACAACAACAACAGCAGCAACCAAACACCAGCAGCTCAAACAAACTTCAATCAACACAACTAGTTTAATTTTAATTAAAGAAAAAGGTTTTCAATTAATTTTAATTAAAGAAAAGGTTTCATTTTATTTTCATTAACAGAAAATTTTCCATTTTATTTGAATTAAAATAAAAGGTTCATTTAATTCAAATTTAAATAAATGATCAGGTACACACAAACTACACAACAGCAAGAACACAAACTGGCTTCGTAGGATTTGTGATAGGGAGCAGCAGTGTGTCATTCTATACAGGATTGACATTTTTGTTCTGAATGCTAGTCTTCACCTTCTACACCATGAGGAAATAAAACTTCAGTAACACATATAGATTATGAAACTAGCAGTACTGCTGAGAAACGGGATAGTTGTCCATGTCACAGAACCTTAAGTCAACAGAATAAAAATTACAGTTTATATTATCATAGTGTATAATAGTGAACTGAAAATCTGGCATCATGCCATTGCCCAAAATTTATAGCATCCAACCAACTCTATCAAAGGAAAGCAACAATTCCACCAAGAAATAAAATAGAACTAGACATGTTCCTACATCATTGATGTTCTGTTTTCAAGTTTTTGGTGTCAAGTGGTTTCATGCGCTCTATATACAATCCTTATTGGAAAATACTCCCTCCGTAAATTAATATAAGATGTTTTAGATCACTACTTTAGTGATCTACAACGTCTTATATTAGTTTACAGATGGAGTGCCACTTCATGCTCCCTAGCAGTAAACAAGGAATTAAGTGACAGAGATGGCTTATCGTGATGCCGGATAACGATCTACAACCAAAGCTGAGTATTTGTGAAAATGAGCTACAACCTTCCATGCTTCAGTAAACATCGTGTCCTCAAGTCATTGGCACTCTGTAAAAAAATGGTATATGTCATCCCTCAAACAAAAAAATCATCATATCATACAAGATGCTAAACTATAGCACCAAATGGCATGGATGCTAATCTATTTTCTTCAGTACATAGCATTCTAGTATTTTGAAATGTAAGGAGGTATTTGATATCATTCTTGAACTGTATATACTTGCAGAGTATATCATATTTTCATGCGATTTATTAGTAACTTCGACACCTTTCCGCGCCTGCTATAAACCTATCTTTATGCTCATAGTAGTACTGTTGTGCAGACATGGCTTGAAGTTTATTGGTGGGTGCTGCATTATTACTTTCTCGCACACTTGTTTATTACACCTTACACTGCATATTTTGAGCAGACAAGTTGTAATAATAAGTAAGATGTTATTTTCTTTTGTTCCTACAAATATAAGTATTTTTAGAGATTCTACTAGTGGATCACATATGGAACAAAGTGAAGAAATCTATACTTTAAAATACATCTATATACATTCGTATATAGTTTATAGTGCAATCTCGTGGCATAGTGAAATACATGTGTAGAATCCTTGTGGACACCACAACCATAATCAGAGGCACATTTATCCTAAAGAAACATATCTTTCATAAAATTGACCAACAGTTTTCACGAAAATAATGGAAGTTCTTTCAGTACCACAGGATGAAGACATGCGTATTAGATCTAGACCAGTAAGAGGTGAGGGAGGCCTTACAGGAGCGCTGGAACATAGGAGTCGCCGCTTCTCACATCCATCCGCCTGGGCTTCAGGTCGTCGTCCCCGTGCTGAAAAGTGGACATGGATACAAAGAGACCTGAATTTAGAGTAGATGAATGACACAGTAATAGATAGGGGGGGTATGAAGACAGATGAATATGGCTCCGGCGGCGTGCATACATTATTTGTCGACTCGTGGCAGCGTCAATCTGCAGAAACAGAAATAACAAATTTAGATCAAATATTCCATCACACGAACGAAATAAGGCGAAGATTCATTATTGAGTGAGCAGAGGAAGATGAGAAGATAGAAGATGAAAATTCTGGCAGAATAAAAGCAGAGTTGTAGATTGTAACATCCCAAAATTCTCCGAATTTTGGAATGTTAATAAAAATTAAATAGATAATGATTGTTTGATTGATATGTTTGATTTTCCTTGGGATTTAATACTTTTGGAGTTTATTGAATATTAAAAAGAGAGGGAATAAAAGGACTTTCCCTAATATTCATAATTGGTGTTTTTGGAATTTATTATTTTAAAACAAAACCAACAAAAAAAAATGAGAGAAGGTAATATGACTCCTTCAACATATTAAAAGGTTGGAAAATGTTTTAAATCATTATTGGAATTCTTTTGAATATTCAAAACATTTTTTCAACTCGAGGAAATTCATTTGAGAGGATATAAAATGACTTATCCCCTTTTTAATAATGTTGGAAATTATTTAGAATATTACTTTAAAGTTTTTAAAATTTATTTTGAGTATTAAAAATAACTCTAAAATTAATTTAGGGATTTTATAATGCTAAGAGAGTTTTTATTTCTTTAAAATGATTTATTTAATATTTCAAAAGAGTTGAAAAAAGTATTCCAATGGGATATCTTTATTTTACCAAATTATTTATTGGTGTGACAATTTTAAAATTTATATTTTATTATTTAGAAATGGTTTGTCAATGCTTTTGACCAAATAAAAATATTTTTAAATAATTTATTGGATTTTATCTGATTTATGAAAAGTATTTTATATTTAAATAAAGTATTTAGAAAATGTTTTATTTTTATTTTTCCTTTTGGAAAATGTATTCATTAAATAAATTTCCTTGTATTATTTGATGAATTTAGAAATTTATTTCATATTTTTCTGATGAGTATTTATTTTTCTACAATTGTTTGAAGTTTCGGTTTTTAAAGAAAAAGAAAATGCGTACCGAGGCGGCCCAATAGTCTTTTCCGCCCACGAGCGCAATTTGAGCCCGAGAAGGATTTCAATTTTTTTTTCGTTTTCGTTTTTTTCAAAAACCCTAAAGCGCCTCGATTTCCGTGCCGCCGCAGACGAACCTCGGGATCCGCGCCGCTGACGAACCTCGATTTCCGTGCCCGGCGAACCTCGATTTCTGCGCGGCGGCGGACCTCGATTTTCGTGCCCGACGAACCTCGATTCCCGTGCCCGACGAACCTCGGTTTCCGTGCACGGCGAACCTTGATTTCCTTGCCCGGCGAACCTTGATTTCCGCACCATCGCCACGTCAGCGGTACGTCAGCAATTTTGTCCTGTAGTGAAAAGGATATGTCTGCGACAGAAACTTTTATTTTATTCACGAATAGGCCCTTTTTGACAGTTTGCACCCTATAATCTTCGTAGCCGTATCTTTTAAACCGTGTATCGGAATTAGGTGATTCTTTTTCCTACACGCTCGTAGTGATCTGTACTTTAGCATAGAGTAAACTTTTCACACCTTTGCACACTTTTGAATTTGAATTTATTTCAAATTCAAATTCAAATTCCGGTGGCCGTATCCTTTAAACCGTTGATCCAAATCGAGTGATTCTTTTTGCGTTGGATCACTCGTGTCATGTACCTTCTGTTTATATCATGTGTACACAAAAATTCACAAGTTTATTGATCTGTTTAATTTCAAATTCAATTCAAATTTGAACCTGCTACGACCTGCGTTGTAGTATTCCGTTTCACGTGATTCTTTTTGCATATTGGATCATATGAGACGTCCTATCGGCAATATCCACACACCATTCATATTGCTATGATCATTACCTTGATTTCATAATGCCTTGATCATAATCTTGTATCGACAACTCTTTATCCGTTGACTCTCTCGAGTTCACGTTCCACCGATCACCTTCGAGCACATCGACACTTGTACCGTGTCAAGCCGCTTGTTTTGTTGCTAAAACCTTTGGGTTTGTTTGTTGTATCTTTGTTTTGGCCTTGTGATGTGATTGCTTATTTGAGTTCTTTCGTTGACGATAGATTGCTCGGAGTGTGACGAGTAGAGTTGACGGGAACTTGAGAGCGAAGATCTTCATCGAATGTATAAGGCAAGTTACACTTTGAGCATACCTCAACCTATATTTTCTATTATGCATGTAGAAAATTATCATTCTATGCATGTGTAGGATTATATATTAGTTATGATTTAAACCTAGTAGGATAGCCATATGCTCTGACCTTGTATTTCATTGTCGCCCTAGGATCGTGGTTGTTATATATTGCTATTGCTTTGTAGACGGAGATTGGTTGAGTTATCATTGAGCTATGTGAGGATTAATGACTTGATTAGCAAACTTAAATAGAAATCACCTCTGGGCGGGCAGGGAATGCATCCTAGGGCTCGTGCCTCGGTTGAGGAGAGGCCATGGCTAAATGCTTCCCGAATGGTTGTTTTGGTGGTGAACCGGGTGCGTCATGGCGAGTACCCTCTGACGCAGTGGGCGCCGTCCAGGCTCAAAAAGATCGGACAGACAATGTGACTAGTAGCTTCCATGTACAAGTACTGGCTATATGGGCTCTGGCTTAGATGAGTAAGTTGTGGGGAACCTGGCCCTTGTAGCTAGATGATGTAGATATGATAGGTGTACCGGCTACCAAAGGGTGGAGGCAACCTCTTCTGAAAGACTATGTCTCAATCTTCGGGTTGAGTCCAGTGGGGAAAGTGTACAAACCTCTGCAGAGTGTAAAAACTGATCATGATTAGACGTGTCCACGGTTACGGACAACTTTGAGCAAATGGGCATTATTGTTGTTGGATGGTCTTGACAGATATTTCACCTTAATAAGAATTTGAGTGGGAACTTTTAATAAAGGGATGGTTGGAATTGGTGTAGCCTGATTCAACCATACTTAGGACTAGCAAGATAAATTTAAAATTTGATTAGTTGTAGTATGTGAGGGAAAAATCAGCTTTCTGCAAAATAAAACCATAAGCCTTTCCTTTGACTTACCTTGCATGTAGATGTAGGTCTGCTATATACTTTTTCGTGTGACTTGCCGTACAAATCGGATGTACTGACCCGTTGTCGGGCTGTAACCTTCGGTGTTGCAGGATTGTATACGACGAGTAAGTGATACGATGTAGGGTTACGATGTCTATACTCAACTTGCCGGTGGAGTTGATGGACGCCACGAAGCTCTTTATTGTTTTCCGCTGTATTATATTTGTCAGCTAGCCTTGAGCTATGCAGGTATGCTATATTGTAATACTGGATCTTCGATGTAATATATATGACATGTGGTTTATTCTTGATATTACATCATGTACTGTGTGTGCTAGCTATTGATCCAGGGACTAGCACAGAATGCACAGAGACTTGGATTCTCTAGTGAACCGGGTCGTTACATAGATGAGATGAAGAGTGAAAGGGCCTAGGTGCAGAATATAAGATATATTGACCACGGTGCCGCACTGAAGCGGATAGGCACTTCACCAATGTGAGGTTTTTTCTAACTTGCACTTCTTAACATGGAAAAGCATCGAAGAAGTTAAAAGCATCTTGGAATGTAAAATTTAAAATTGTGTCTTGTGACCAGCATGGCAATGCTGCATTAATCATGATATAAAAGAAATCTCAAACAACATTCCATTTATAAAACAACTCAAATCTATATCATCAAAGAAAAACATAATTCCATGTTTTATTACACATATAATTTAGTTAACAGGTTATAGCCCATAATGCAATTCACCTACAAATAGCTAATTTTGGGCTCAAAGAACAACGCATTACCCAATTCCATCAAACGACCGTGTTGACCCTCCGACAGAATTAACTACATGAAAGGTTCTTTTTAGCTATGTTCTGTCCTGCTCAATACACCTAGTATACCCAAAACCAAATTTGAACCGTCCAAGTTCTTGGGAAATAACTAGCAGCATGAACAGTACCATGATAGGAGTGAGGAAAATATTTGTTTAATTCTCAGTCTTGGGAAAATAGCAACCTACTGTTTTAGATTTCTTAACCTGACAACTAGCTTGCAGACAGCAAATTAGGTGCAGCAAGGAAAGAGATTTGCAGCAGTTTGTGGCTAACGGAGATTAGAAATTGAGTGGGTGGAGGGAGAGGGGGTGCTACCTGCCAGGCAGGAAGCGGGGACAATGAAACACAGGCCGACGAGGTCAACCTCTCCTGCTGATTGGACTCGAATAACTCGCAAATCAATGACACACAGATCGACGGGGGAAATCAAAAGAGGAGGGATGGGAGACGGATTAGACCTTGAGATCCGACGCCGGCGGCGGCAGTAGGGAGTTGGGCACCGTGGCTTGGTACATGTAGGGAAGAAGACGAGCACATGTACGGGCCCTGCGTCCTTGGATGTCGAGGAAGCAGTGGGGCACCGGCGTTTGTCCTTAGCTACAGCTGCAGGGTGCGTCGCCGGGTTCCCGGATTCGGCGGTCTCCTTGCCTCGTCGCCTGCGCATCCTGTGTTGCGCCTCCTGACCTCCTAGTCATGGAGTTTGAGCGCTGAGCTCATATACAGGGAAGGGGATGCGGGGTCAAAAGAGAGGGAAGGCAGGAAAGAGGGGCCGGCTGGTGGGTCGGTCTTACCGGAGAGAACGACGACAGTGCGCGAACGCCAGACGGCGGCCGCTCGGGGTAGGACGGGTTGAGGCAGACGGGAGCGAGCTCTTTCTCGGGAGCAAGCAGGTAGACGCGGGCGCAGGGGCTTGACTTTCTCCGCTTCCAGGTGTGCTCCGGTTACTACCAATGGAGGAGCAAGAGTGGCTGGCGGCGGATCTGGCTACGGGCGGGTCGGGAGGGAGGGCGATGGGAGACGCGCGCGATGGGGACGACGGTGACGGAGATATGGTTTGGGCTAGGGTTTCGGAGGCCGTCTAGGGTTTGCTCGGGGGAGGCAGTGACACGCTGCTTTGGTTTCGGATCCACGCGCTTCTAATCGGCATCGCACGGCTCGATGTGCTCTAGCAGCTATCCACCGGGCCTAAGGTAAATGTGAATAATGAATAAATAGAAATTCACAAATGCTTGATAGTTTGTTATTTATTTATTTTCCAAAAATCATTTTGAGATACACAGGTTGCTATTTCATTAGAGATCCACTAAGAGCTTTGCAAAATTCAACACCTAACCAAGAATGGTCATGCCAGTTATTTTGAACATATTTTGAAATCGGCATAAAAATTAAAAAGTTTAAAATATGTTAAACCTACGCGTTGCGTCCGAATTTGCGGCCTAGTTAAAAAAACTTATAACACGCCAAATATCTTTAAATGGTGTTTTCATAAATAAGCTATCATGTATGAAGATTCATGGATTTCAAGCTAAATGTCAAATGGTATAGCCACATCCTGGCTTGGTTTAAAAAAATGATCTCATAGTTTTTGGGGTTTTTAGTGAACTTTTATTTAGGCTAATATTATTATTACTATTATCTTAATAGCAATTAATTATATTCCCCTTTTTAATATTTTAATGAAATACCTTTTGGTATAGAGGTATTTATATTTAAATCCTAATTAATTTCACAAGCAATAATTCATTTAGGATTTGTTTTATTAATGCTAAGTATTAGTGGTGATCATTATTAGCTATTTTAATAATAGAGTTGTGATCCTATGTTTTTATCTTGTCTTGTGCTTTAGCACGGTGAAGAAGCAACAAAACATGACATAACAAATCACAGAGAGGTATTAACAAGCATGGCATATCAAGCGTAGCAATGTACATAGCAAGCATGTCATGGGAAATATTAATACGATCACATCACAACTAACAGAAATTTTGTTAGCCCTAAACTTTGAACTCTAATTAACATGATAATAAAAGTTGGGATATTGCATTATTTAATTTCCAAATCCAAGAATAGTTCTTAAAAGTCCTAGAGAATTAGGATGGGTCCCACAACCAAGTTGATGAATGGGTGGGTTCGAGTGGATCCCACAGGTGACATGTATGCATAGTTAAAACAATGCTTCGGATGTTACGATGTTATTATAATTTTCGTAAACATTATGACAATCTAAATTGGTCATTATTTAACTAAAAATAATGCCATAACCTGTGTGGTTCAGTTTACGACGATTTCATCTTATGCGATGATGATTTTCTGGACTCTCATCGTCGTAATTTTATAGGAATTTGACCCCCTAAAACAGTTAACGACCATCTTGTATGAAATCGTCATAGATTTATGACGAATTCATCCACGACCACTTAGAGAACGTCATGTATGAGCATATTTCTTGTAGTGACAAAAGTCAGTTTTTTTTTCATTTTTTTGATTTTACTTTTCACCGAGCTCATATGAGCTCGAACTCAATTACACCACGTCCCTTTTGTATGGGCTATATTATTCTCTTACAATTTGATATGTGAATAGTGCTTCAACATCATGTCATTCCAAAGGATTAACTAGGTGTAGTTTCGTCAAGGAAAATAATTAATAGGTTGACTATCAATCATAAAGATCAAATCCAATCCCAACCAACATTTTTATTAACAATAACCATATATATGCATATCTACACATTTGCCATTTTTGTTCCTTAATATTTATAGAAATTACGATAATTTTATTGTCAAAATAGACGGATGCAGCAATGCGCACCTTCAATGATCTAGTAAGTTAGGAGATGCTTTGTGGGCGTATAGAACTGCTTACAAAAATCCCATGGGCATGTATCCTTATAAGATGGTCTATGGCAAGGCTTTCCATTTTCCATTAGAATTAGAACACAAAGCTTTCTGGGCTTATAGAGAGCTTAATACTGAACCTAAGTTAGCTGGTGAAAAGCGTCTCATGAACTTGACTTCTCTAGATGAGTGGAGAAGTGAAGCTTACGAGAGCGCAAAAATGTTCAAGGAAAAGGTAAAGAAGTGGCACGATAGGAGGATTCTGAAACGTGAATTTAATGTTGGTGATAAAGTTTTGTTGTTTAGATCCCGTTTCAGGTTTTCTCCAGGTAAACTACTTTCCAAGTGGGAAGGGCCATTTCATATTGAGGAAGTCTACCGCTCTGGTGCAATCAAGATTAACAATTTCGAAGAGAACAAACCTCAAGTTGTGAATGGGCAAAGACTTAAACATTACATTGCAGGAGACCCTGTCAATGTTGATGTGGATTTGGTATACACAACAACTCATGAAGAACATGTTGCAACCCTGTTTCAGACACCAGCAGAAGCAGAATAAGGAAAGGTATGTATTACGGTAAGGAAACATCGCGAACAGCCATAAAAATCACGTATTATGAGTTTTTGTAAAATTAGGAAAATTTGAGGCCTAAGTGGAGCCAAAGACAAGCTCCAGGGGGCCCAGGAGTCCCCCTGGCGCGACCTACCCCTTGGCCGCGCCGGGAGGCTGCCTGGTCACCCAGGAGTCCGTCTCTGATCCCACTTTGGCTCGTTACCTTCCTTTCCGTGCAGAAATGTTTGCTATATATTTGCCCGGATTGTTCCGGCAATGTATCTCGCGATTTTGTGTGTTTTCTTTTCGATCTGTTTCTGCCAGAAAATCTTTCAGCTAGACCTAGGTGCCATGTCTTCCCCAAGTTCCCCCAAGGATAAGTTCGTCCTCAACGTCATCAACCCTTACCTCGATGAGGTGAAGAAGCACCCCCAGATCCTTCGTGTGGAGGATGGTGACCTCCACAAGGAGGATCTGAAGGGACCAGTCAAGGAAGGGAGCACCGAGGAGCGGCTTAAGGAGATGGAACATGAGGTCTTCAAGTTCAAGAAGATGGTGGAACGTGGTGTTGAAGATAACTTCGACATCATGAACGAAATAGAGGCTTCCCACAAGAAGGAGATGTGGTCAAGTTTGGCCGCACTAGAAGAAAAAGTTTATGAGCTTCAAGCACAGATCTATGATTTGCAGAACCAGAACTGTGAGTATGAACTTAAGTTCTTACTCATAGGTTTGGGTGCTGAGTGCATGATCCTGGAGACGGGAATGTCCTTCGAGACTGGAGAACCTCTACCTTGGAAGCGCTTCTCCAAGGACTATGTGATCAACAAGAACAAGAATGAGGAGTAAATATCCTTGGGTAATGGCATCCCCTTAGCTTGTTCCAATCTTGGGGGAGTGCCCGGTATCTTTATCTTTATCTTTGTCTTTTAGAGTCAAGTAGGTCTAGGGAACTTATCTTATAAAATAGGTGTTTGCATTGAGGTCTATCACTCCTTTTTGGAGAGTTATGTATCCGTGAGTGTGGAGTCGTCTATGATGGAGTATTAATGAGAAGTCTATTGGTCCCTTCGCTGCACTCGGTATTCTCTTCACGCAATAGACCTTATGATGATTCTTATGGGGAGTATTGACCTTATATCAGGTATGACTTTGAAAACTTTATTTAATCTTGGCAAAGATAGCTTTGGTCATAACAACAAGCATGATTTTCTCAAAGTAGCGACATAGCCAAAACCTTTATGTTATTATGCTTGAAGTGTTATGTTGACAAGGAAGACAACTTGATGTCCTATGCTTATTTTAATGTTTATGCTTTACATTGCTTTGCATCTAAGTCATCATCAATTGTCTGTTCTCTCAAAGCCTTTGCTAGCCAAACCTCTGTACTAAGCGGAATTCTGCTTGTGCATCCATACCCTGAAACCATTATTTTCCATATGAGTCCACCATACCTTCCTATTCGTGGTATTCGACTACCACTCCTAAAGTATAGAATTTATGTGTTACCCTTAAATGTTCAAAATCTTCCATTTTGTGCCCCTGTTTTAGCTCATGAGGAAGTAGTAGTTAATTCATGATCTTGTTAAAGTTGGACAAGTTTTATCCTGGAACTGCATGTTTATCTGCAAACCCCTAATACGAGGAGGAATTAGCATGAGTGCGCCCAGCTCACAAAAGATAATACAACAAACAAACCCTCCTTCACGCTTTGTTCATGAGAAATCAGAAAACTTTGGCAGTGATAAACAAAGGAGATTGTGGGGATGTGATCGTCCCCGTGTGGGAGCCGTTCCTCGAAACTTGTCCAATTTGAGAAATAATTGAGTTATCTATTAGCATTCGTTGACAAATCATGCACCTCTCAAAACTTGTTTTCATTCTGTTTGATTTAAGGATAGCACTTGAGTTTTCCCTACTTCCCTAGAGCAGGGCCTATCTTTTAGTTTTAGGTTGTAATGAGGGGGTGACCCCACGACTCCTCTACGTGAGGGTACCTGGTGCGTGTCAAGAGTGTGGCCCACTAGAAGACACGCAAACCGACGTGAAGACCAAGACTTGAGGCGCAAGACAAGGACTCCTACTTGTAGTCGACTAGGACTCATGTAAACCCCTACCTGGCTATCTATATAAAATGAGGCAGGGGCACCTCTCTAGACATCATCTAAACTCAATCCCCCCACGCATAGGACTAGACAGATCTCTCTCCACCAAAGCTCTCTCGGCACCTATGTACATCGTCATCAATACAAGATCAGACAAGCAGCATGTAGGGTTTTCCCTCCGGGGGCCTGAAGCTGGGTAAATTGTGCCCCCATGTGTCGTTTGTCACCTCCGAATCCTACCAACGCGCAGGCCACGTCGCTCTCCTTCCTCCTACATGAAACATAGGGTACCTAACCCTAGGATTTGCCGAGGCTGATCCTCGTCAATTGGCGCCGTCTGTGGGAAGGACATGCACTTTGGAATCACAGATCGGCGACTCCAATCTACATCGACAATCGATGATCCGTGAGACTTCGGAAGGACCTATTCAAGTTGGGTTCATCGCAATCTTGGCTTCTTCAACAACTACATCAAAATCTACATCAAGCTCACTGAGAAAACAAGAAAATTTTTGAGCGCGTCACTCGAAGATTGACATCAACAAAAGCGCTCACGCGCAGCCTACAGGACAAAAAACGTCCGTGTTGCGGGCACTCACGACGGCGACTCGGAGCTCATCTCGATGATCCCTTCAGTGGAAAGATGTGAAATCAATTTTTTAAAAATTTGTGAAAATTTCAGAAAATTCCAACGGCTAGATCTCCCTTGGCGACTCCTGCATTGAAGCACTCTCGGAATCTGACGGAACTCCGTGCGACTCCATCACAAAAATTCCTGACATTAGCTCGGACATCAACTTGAAGATCCCTCCGGTGAAATCATGTGAAATTCAATCCCCCATCAGCACAAAAATAATTCAGAACATTTGAACGGTTAGATCTCCGTCAGCGGCTCTCGCACTGCAACGCTTTTTCGGATATACGCGAGATCGCGAATTCGGGTTCAATCTTGACCCGCAAAGCTTCTACTCCAACTCGACATGCCATGGACAACACACCAAAATTTCTACATCGACTCGCGCCGCTACAACGACATCACACAATGAACAATCGAAGGATCCCGCCCGGCGCGTCGAGTCCTTCTCGGTAACTCGCTGCACCATCGACTCCAAGCACACGAACCATCCTGCGCCGAACTCCTTTGTGTAGGCTCTCCCATACCGAGCTCCATCGCGCATGAATCACCTCTTCGAGTCCTCTCATCGCTCGCTGAACAACTTCATCATGATGAATTCACTGCACAACTCCTCCGCCTCAACACTCGGGGGCTCGCAGACTCGAGGGCTCGTGGACTCGGGGGCTGAACGTCGTAGTCGCCATCACATCGACTCCGACCTCTACACCGACACCGCCCGCCACATCAAGACCGTCCGCTGCATCGACTCTATCTCGCCTCGTCGACTGCTCATCTTCGACATCCTCCGCCGCATCGATCCTGCAGCTAAGTTTTCTTTACACTCTTATATGCTATGATTCCAAAACCTATATGCATTCTTGATCAGTCGCCAAATACGACTACGCAGTCACACACAAACATCTGAGGGCTATAAAATCATCCTGCCGGTTACACAGTCGTGAAGAAATATCTGAGGGCTACTAAATAATCCTGCCAGCTACGCAGTCGTGCAGAAACATCTGAGGGCTACAAAATCATCCTGCCGGCTACGCAGTCGTGCAGAAACATCTGAGGGTTACAAAATCATCAAGACGACTATGTAGTTGCACACAAACCTCAAGGGCTTCAAAACTATCCTTTGGATCATGCTCAGTTTTATATGTTGTTTATTTTCTTTCGTCAAAGTAGTGAGGCTGGGTACCAAAAGGCTGATCTTGTCTCCGGGTCCAACAAGTCTGGCATCGCGTCCCTGTTCCCCGGCAAGAGTATGCTGCCGGAGGGCCTACTCATGAAAAGACACGCATAAACCTTATATGCTGCTACATAATCCACTCGACAAAAGTGCAATGGATGCAAATCATGCACCTTACAATTATTTTGTATATCGCGCAAGTACGTCTTAGTATAGCTGCATCTTTTTCTTTTTTCTTTTTTTCCTTCTTAGCAGGTGCTCGGGGGCTGGGCACCCTCGTGATGCGGCGATGCCAACCTCCTCGTCCACGACTTGTCCCTACAATAAGTCACGCCTACGGTGCAAGACCCGAGTCGAGCACTTCCTCGGATGAAAATTACTCGATGATGAAGAAGTCTTGAGTCTATGCTCGACTGCAAGCAGTAGCCTCGGGGGCTACTCCCAGCGGGAGCACTGACGCGCACCCAACGAGCACTACTCGCGCAACTGACAAGAACGACGGGGTTAGCTTAAAAACAACTTGATCCTATTCTTGACTCTACGAGTCACACATAGCCTCGGGGGCTACTCCCATCGGGAGCGCTGACACGCACCCGACGACCACTGCTCGCACATCCTACAAGAAGACGAACCAGACTGCAATTTTGATGCTTCATCCAAATACTCCCAACGGGAGCATACTCACGACATCTTCGACTGTTCATCAGCAAATGATCGACACGCACTACGGCGGCTACTGCAGATTCGAGTACATGCGCGACTCTTCGAGTCCCCTAGGCACTCGGGGCTACTAACGAGGGGGTGACCCCACGACTCCTCTACGTGAGGGTACCTAGTGCATGTCAAGAGTGGCGGCCCACTAGAAGACTCGCAAACCAACATGAAGCCCAAGACTTGAGGCGCAAGACAAGGACTCCTACTTGTAGTCGACTAGGACTCATGTAAACCCCTACCTAGCTATCTATATAAAGCGAGGCAGGGGCACCTCTCTAGACATCATCTAAACTAAATCCCCCCACGCATAGGACTAGACAGATCTCTCTCCACCAAAGCCCTCGCGAAACCTCTGTACATCGTCATCAATACAAGATCAGACAAGCAACATGTAGGGTTTTCCCTCCGGGGGCCTGAAGCTGGGTAAATCGTGCCCCCATGTGTCGCTTGTCACCTCCGAATCCTACCAACGCGCAGGCCACATCGCTCTCCTTCCTCCTACACGAAACCTAGGGTACCTAACCCTAGGATTTGCCGAGGCTGATCCTCGTCAGGTTGAGTCAGTTATTCCCACTTCTTTCTATTCTTAAAGAGAGCAGACACTTGATGTGACAAGGATTCATTCATATAAAGCTGCATTAAGATCCGTCATACCGCATCCTTGTTGACATTATCATTTGATAAGTAAGTTGTTTGTTAAGCCTGGTTGAAGCAAACATCTTCCTTTGTGTTAACATTTTCACTTCGTGCCTAACAGCATGTTCTTTCAAAAGCTTCAATTGATCTCATAAAATTATAAAAAAGAGCAAAAATAAAAGCTATTAGTTGTTCTTTGACCAAAGGACATGTTTGCCATGATTTGATGAGTTTCCTTAGCCCTACTCTTGATTATAATTGTTATTACTCTTTCATAAGGCCCCTATGAGTTTAAGATTGCTGTTGAGGATGTTTGAGTTTCGTGAAGAAATTATGATGCTTCTGGTCCGTATTCTATTTATCGACACTTCACTCTCTAAACTTGTGGACATGTTTGTCGAGCTCATTTTTCTCTTGGGGAAAAGCGAGGTCTAAGCTTGGGTGAGTTGATACGTCCAAAATGCATCACTATTTTATATCGTATTTCGTCCTTATTCATTGATATATTTCACATTACGATGATGTTCTTATGTTGTTTTGGCTTATTTTACACAGTTTGCAACTTTCCGGTGCCGAAGCAGCAGACGCAAGATTCAGCGGTAAAAAGTGGACGCTGAGTTGCTGAAGAAGAACACCTCCAAATTACCTAAAAATCTACAGGGGGTGTTTTTGAGAGGATTGACGAAGACACGCAAAAGAGGGACCAGAGGGGGGCCACAGGGTGCCCAGGCGGCCACCTGGCGCGGCCCCCACCCTGGCCGCGCCGGGAGGGTGCCTGGAGCCCTGGGACCACCCTAGGCTTCCCCCTCTAGCCTATATACTTTTCGTCATCCGAAAACCCTAGAAAAGAAGAGTTTTTACGGAGTTCCGCCGCCGCTCCGTGGCGGAAACCTACAGAGAAGAAAAGGGCTCTCCGGAAGGGGAGATCATCTCCATCATCATCACCATCGTCACGGGCATCATCGAGATCATAATCGACATCATCCCCAACATCAGCACCATCTTCATCTCCATCCAATCTCATCTCACAATTGCAACTTGCGTTGTAACTCGTACTATCTATCCTCTCTACTCTACCGGTGTTGATTACTACTTTGTGGTGCATGCTATTGAGTTTTTTTGGAGAAATATCATTATGACCAGATTGTTTACCACCTATTTATCACCTCTGATCATGATCTCTTTTATGTCTTGTGAGTAGTTACTTTAGTTCTTGAGGACATGGGAGAAGTCTTGTTGTTAGTAGTCATATGATGTTGAAGTAATATGTGTTGTTTGATATTTAAGTTGTGTTGTTATTTCCCTAGTGGTGTTGTGTGAGTCGAACACTCAACACTCCGCCTTATTAAGGACCTAGGAGAATACATTGTGTATAAAGAATGCTTACGGTGGGTTGCCGGAGTGACACTAACCTGAACCCCAGTTTGCACACTTTTGCACAAGGGAATAATGGATCCGTGATCTTATTGCTGTGGTTAGGCTTTGCCTTAATCTCTATCTTGTATTTGTGGATCCTTGCAAGTTATTTAATCATAAGAGTGCACTTATCTTAGTCTAGATGGTGTGCTAGCATAGATCCACCCACTCAACACTTATCAACGCAAAACATGTTATCAATGCAGAATATGGCGAAAGCACATGACTACCTCTCCATGTGTCCTCAAGAACGCTTTAGTCTTTATAAGTTCAGTTGCCAGGCTTATCCTTTACTCAAAAGGATTGGACCACCTGCTGCTCCTCAGCACTATTTACTTTGCTTGCTTTTATCTTATTGCTGCTTATACCGAAAACCCCTAAAAAGTTATATTTCAGTACTTTGTCGGGACCCGGGGTTAGCGTATGCAAGACCCGCTACAACACAATCATATGGAGAGCCGAGAACCGTACCCACTTTTCTAAGCAGACAAGGCCAAGCACAAAACGTTCTCGGAAAGCATCGAATGTGAGGGGCATCCCATCCAGGCCGGATGATCAACTGAGATGAGTCCTCATCGCCCGCACACAAGTCTAAATAATATGGGTGGTGAACTCCCATTCTCATAGACAAGTCGCCTCAACCATACTATCAATTGTATTATAACACTTACATAGACTTACTCCAGCCCAATCACTTAGTCGGAGTCTAGGGCGGGCTCGATCATACAACAAAGTGTGCACGTGACAGAGTCACGAGAAATCGCATCACGATGCCCCAAGCTGCGCACATCTAAGGGCCACTTGGTGTATAAAAGACCGCCAGGCAGATCACAACTAAGGTCTCGAAAACCCATACTAAGACATGCATGTTATAATAATACACGCAGCACACATATCTAGTATGAATAGCAGGTATCATTGCAATTCTATAGAAAGTTTACAACTTTATTGAAAACTCTTACAGAGTGCACACAGAATCACAAGACTGTGATCCAACATTACATCAAACATACGGAAGCAAAGTAGGTCTGAGTACAGACAAGTTTAACAAATGGCTTAGAGAAGCCTTATTTATAAACAAGCCCTTCCACGAGGGACCAGTCGTCTGACTGGGACTACACTAGCTTGGCTTCAGTCGTCGAGGCCCAGGAAGAATCCACCTTCGGGGTCAGTGGGATCATCTAAAACATAGAATAAGCAAACATGAGTACAAAGTCATACTCAGCACGACTTACATAGGAGCTATGCTACTCATGCACATGCATCAAGGAAAAGGGAGGTGGGGTTCAAAAGAAGAAGTGACAGCTTTGACTTGGCTAGTCCTGAACTACGAGTACCAGACTGAGGTAAGAAGCGTACACAAGTCCACTACATGTCCCCAACCAATTACACCACTATGGTGCCTGCCTCGACTTCCCCACGAAAAAGCATGCCATAGCACTCACACTTATCTTGGCAAGTTTTATAAGTATCTAGTTCAAGTTGTCTAATAATCAAGCTAAGCTTTCCAAGCAGTCCTTAACCGCGAACGCGGCTATTCGAATAGGTTTTTTAACCATGCAGGGGTGTAACGCTACACACACATGACCATCAGTTACCGCCTTTGGCCTCGACACAATTCAAGGGGTGTCGGCGAGGATGTTCACCACAACACTTCTCCCACAGCTCCGTTCTAGTCCAGAGAGTCGCCTATCTGAGGGGGGTCCGTATGGAAGTCCGACCGAGGTTCCAATACAACCTCAAACGATGTGTGCAGGGTCCCAAGCCGATCTGATTAGTCGTCCATCCACTTCGCAGACCGTGCCACAACCCTACGAGAACTTGCGAACTAATGCGACTTCTGGGGTTCGAACGGGGTGAGGTACTAGGTTGAGAGTGGTCAGTGAGCCCAATGTGTGGTTGCACTCTTCTTCTTGGATCACCACACAAGAACTCGGACTTAAGGTGGTGTTCAACGAGACAACCCACTGTGTACTCCTACACAACCTCTCATCGTTCACCTTGTATTAGGGTGGATTCACCAACACAGTTTCACCTTCTGCAACATGATTGCTACCATCCCGACTCACAGATCAAAGTATCCTCATTGTTAAACTCTAAGCATGCAATAAGCAGTAAAAGTTGCAGGGGCCACATGATATCAAACAACTCCTACATCTGCTAGGATTGTGGTTTGCTTACTACTGTGACAAAATGATAGGTCATGCAAAGGATTGGGTTCAACTATGCGGTAGAAACGTTAACAAGGTGATCATCCTAATCAATGCATAAGAGAGACTGAGAGGGAAGTGCGATTCTATCGACATGATCAATGGGGGTTTGCTTGCCTTGCTGACGAGGTTCAAACACAATGTCTTCAACGAAGGGGGTGATCTCGGGTTCCAGCTCCACTTCTATCGAGCAGACAAAGCAGTCAAGGGATAAATATAAATGCAATGCTCAAACACATGATCAATATTTTAGTGTGATGTTCATGGTCACAATGTGTTGGCAATTCCATTTAAAAGAAGTGGGTTGCAAAGTCAATTGCAAATTCACTCCAAATTTGAATTCAAATTAAAGCCATATGCACAAATGCTACTGTTCACCCAATTTAAATTGGTCAAACAGGAAAACAGAGTCCATTTTCACAATCCTTGTATTTTTCTAATAATTTTAGACATATTATATGCTTAATTTGGAGTTAATATGAATATTCTATGAATTATTGAAGTTTAAATGAATTTCTGCCAATTTCTGATTTCTTTTTAATTAGAAAACTGATTTATTGCGTGGGCATGACGTCTCTGTGACGTAGGGGGCGGGGCTGACGTGTGGGACCCTGTGGTCAGGATCATAGGGGGCTAATCCCTCTCTGTTAAATTAACAGAGGGGTTAGGGGGCCAAGGGGCCCACCTGGCAGTGGCCCTAGGGGTTAATTAGTGCGGGATTTGTAAGGCCCGATATGCGGTACTATTCCAGATCTAGGTGTTTCCACCCAGATCCGGGGACGAAGCACATATCGGTCCCACCCCGACATATGACAAAGCCATATGCCCCGGATTTCCAACATGATATCAGAACATTACAGATACAAGGATACAACATCTCATACAAACGACATACAACTTCCTTAATACAATACAATGGCGGAAGGTGCATGTCTGAGTACAGACTACAACAAATGCCTAGTGGCAAAGAGAAAACATCGATCCCCATAACCACACGGGTCCAGGCCCTCCGCCGGGACCCGCCTAACTAGTCGTCGTCGAGTCTCCACGTGAAACGTCGATCACCATACCTGTTGTCGATCAAGAACCCTGAAAAGAGTTTGGGGTAGTATCATGAGTACAGAGGTACCCAACATCCAACTGTAGTGGTCAACTGACCCAGCAAGGACTTCATCACTCGTCATTCTAGGACAACTAGTAGTTTACGGTAAGGAAGGGGTAAGTGGTGAGATTGCTGCCGCACTAGCATTGATGAAGTAGCTAATGATCTAGAGAGTAAGATAAGAAGCCAAGCATTCGATGAGGAATCGCCTCCAACAAGTCTTGCTATCAACTACTTACGCAAACATAACACCTATCCAATCCTTGTCCTCCTCTTCACATCCCGACAAAGAAGAAGTAGTCAAGGCACACACACGTTGATCAAGTTATAGTTATGATTATCTCAGTTGTTGTTGTCTATGAACAAGGAGTAGGTCTCAAGTCGTCCATAACCGTGGACACGTCTTCTCGAAAAGATTTAACCCTGCAGGGGTGTACCAACTGCCCATTACAAGGCTCCGCACGCACGCCCATCTCTCTCAGTTGCTACCCATTATAGGCAACCATTTTATGATTTATTTCTGAGAGATCCGAAACGACAGGTCCCTCTAACTAACAACGAACACATCCGGGTGGCCCCCGGTGAGTCGACATCCAACTCAAAAGTCGGTCGCGCTCTCGAATCGGTCTCTACCGTCTGTCTCGGGTTTGGATAGCCGGTTGATCACATATGGGAAAATGGGTCCTCAGCCGAACAAGGTGGGCCAGCAAGGGAACTATGTCCTCACTGGTCTGGGTTGGTTCGAAAACTACTGGCGGCCGACCAGCACACACACGGTTTCAAATGGTAAATCAGCTTGGCCACCACTAGAAATGTTTGAAGCTAGGTAGGTAAGAAAAGGGGACCCCATAAAATCCCACACGCGGTTAGGCACGCTCAGTCTTAAAACCAAAACCCGGAACTCGGGTCCTAGGTGACTCGAATGGAAGAATGCGTCGGATCGGGATAGCCTAGACCTTCCATCCTTCGTCGAATATAGCCAACATTATAATAATCATATCATCAGCAACAATAATAATAATAATTTGATATCCCAAACCAAGGAGTAACAGGGGGTAACATCGTAGCATCCTAAGCAGGGGCTGAGCAACGAGCAATAGTAACATAGCAGTACATGGTTTGCTGGGAGGGGACATGGCATTATCGGTTTGAAAGAGGCTGTAAGCATGTGGTAGGATCAAACATCGAACCTATCTAGACTAGCATGCAAACCGCTGGTTGAAATAGGATTGATCATAAGTAATGTATAGTCCTTGCCTGGTTATAAGTCAGGTTCCGAAGGTGTAGTCGATCGTAAGCTCGCATCGTCTCCGAAGGTACCCGCAGAAGCACACAAGAAGGAAACACTGGAAAAGGCAATCGACGAGCAAGCATCTATTACTACGAAGCGAACACGATCAAGCATCAACAAGAAGGCAACACGATACATCGCACCTACCGTCGAGAGCGGTTACTAACAGGTTAAGTGGAGTACTCGTCATACACGACGATACCGCACATTTGGAAAGGTTCGAGTTGTTTAGCTACCGGTGATCAACAAAGGTTGTTAACATGGCAACTCACTCAAGCATTTCATAGCACACAAACATGGCAAGAGGTGAAACCTATACATGACAGCTATTACGGACCCACGATAATTATTGAATTTGGTACTGTTTTTCCCTAAACAATATTTTATTATTTTTATTAGCAAGCAAGAGCAGCATAATCACAATCTACATGCAATTCTAGTCAAGTTACATATAAGGAACATTTTAATCAGAGCAACGGTTAAAAAGTTATTAAATAATCAATTTAAAGTGCAAGGGTTGTAATTAGCAGCAAAACAACATATAAACAAGGTCAAACATGGCAAAGGAGCACATTTTATTGATCTACAAAAAATTCTAAGCAACTTTCATGTTTAAAGCGTCGCGATCCGAGCTACGAGCTAAAAGATACGGGCAACGCAAAAATAGATGAGCACACAGTTATTCAGGGACTTAGCAAAAACTGGAAAAAAATGAAAAACAAACAGAAAAAAAGAAGCCGGGCCTCACCCAACTGGGCCGGCCCAAGAGGCTACGGCTGGCACTAGGAGGCCGGCTGGATCTGGGGGCGCTCGGGCTGGAGGGGCTTGGTGCTGGCCGAGCTGGGCCACGCAGGCGCGCCGGCCCACGTGGCGAGGGCGGTCCAGCCAGGCGGTTGGATCGGCTCGGGTAGCCTCCCTACGACGACCGGCGGCGGCAGGCTCCGGCCAGGACGCGGCGGCGCGGACCAGAGGTCGAGGGGGTCGGCAGGGCGCGGGAGGAGGCGGATCCGGTCGGGGGGGCTCCGGTGGCGGCAGGTCTTGGGGAGTCCGAGCCGGGCGGCGGCGAGCTCCTGCTTCGGGCCGCGGTCCCCCATGGTGCGCCGGCCATGGCGGCTGGTCCTTGCTGCGAGAGAGAGAGAGAGAGAAGAGAGGAGAGATGAGGGGGAGAGAGGGAAGGAGAAGGAGGAGGGGCGCGGAGAGGAGAGGCGGCCTGCTGGTCGGTGGCGCGGCGGCGGCGGCGGAGCGGACGTAGAGGATGGCGGCTCGGGACTCCGGCGAGGCCGTCCACGGGAGCGGCGGCGGGCGGATGGGCCTCGCGGGCCCAGATCCGGCCCTGTGGGTCCTGGGGTGGCTGGCTGGAGATTTGGCGCGATCTGAGCCACAGATCGGCCAGATCGACGGCTGTGGTGGCTTGGAGGGTTAGGGTTTCGGGGAGAGGGACTTTGGGGCAAAATTTGGGCAGATCCGAGGGGGGGGTGGCTGCAAGATTTGTGCTAGGGAAACCCTAGAAAGGGGTGGGAGTGTGGTGGTCTTTATATAGCCCAGGTGGCTGGCAGTTTGCAAAAACATCCCCGGTTTCTCTCTCTCGCGCGAGGTGTTTACGTTTCTGACCGCTGGGGGGTCCGCAGTACCTCCGATTCGGGTAAAACTTCAAACTGTGCGATCAGCGCGTCGAGCCGGCGGCGTTCACCTCGCTCTGGAACCTTTCCAAGAAAACTTTCCGGAACGCTATAAAAATAACCCGTCTAATTATTAAACGAGGTTTTTTGTTCCGTTGGCTGCGGCTTGTCTCGTGCGGTTTTCGCGACGGTGCTCGGGTGAATCCCGGTGTCGCAAGGTCGAGTGTCAGGGTGGCAAGGGCCGGTCTCCGTCCGATACGAGATAAGAGGGGGGAAAATAATCGTCGATCGATAAATCGGGGATGCAAATACCGCAAACAAACCAGACAATCGAACATTTCACACCGAAAACAAAAAAAATTAAATTTTTGTGAAATCTGGGCTGTTACAATACAACACCACCAACAAGGGATCTCGTCCCGAGATCCTGGACGATCCGAGGGAGAGGGGGGGGGAGAGAAAAGAGAGTCGACGGTCTTCAACACCACCAACAAGGGACTCTGCTCCATGTCGACGTCGAACTTCTGTCGAGATAAATTTCCGCAGAGAGACGGCAACGTCAGAAAACGAAACCATCAGTGTCAAGAGGAAGAACGGCAATGATACCCGGACCAAAGGATAGTGTTTTCGACGCAAGTTGTGAAAACACCAGCAAAAGGATGGATGGAAATGGATGACCCAGATGATACCCAAAATCGGAGAAGCTAAAGGTACTACAGAAATTCCCAAACCTGAGATCGGAATCGAGACAATACGCTTCAAGCAAGGCATTGTAACGGTTCCGATACTCCACACACTCGAGATCCTAGAGGTTTGAAGGGGATAAGACGATAATTTAAAACACTTACGACACTTGTCCTGACCAGAGCATTGGTAAGGAGGAAAAAGATCCTACTCTCCGACAACTATCTTAGTAACTACAAAATAATTTTTGTCTAGACTCGACTTTGGCCAGAAAAGGGATCCTATGGTCGGTAAGGCTCTGATACCAAGTTGCAAGGCCCGATATGCGGTACTATTCCAGATCTAGGTGTTTCCACCCAGATCTAGGGACGAAGCACATATCGGTCCCACCGCGACATATGACAAAGCCATATGCCCCGGATTTCCAACATGATATCACAACATTACAGATACAAGGATACAACATCTCATAAAATCGGCATACAACTGCCTTAATACAATACAACAGCGGAAGGTGCATGTCTGAGTACAGACTATAACAAATGCCTAGTGGCAAAGAGAAAACATCGATCCCCATAACCACACGGGTCCAGGCCCTCCGCCGAGATCCGCCTAATTAGTCGTCGTCGAGTCTCCACGTGAAACTTCGATCACCATACCTGTTGTCGATCGAGAACCCTGAAAAGAGTTTGGGGGTAGTATCATGAGTACAGAGGTACCCAGCATCCAACTGTAGTGGTCAACTGACCCATCAAGGACTTCATCACTCATCATTCTAGGAAAACTAGTAGTTTAAGGTAAGGAAGGGGTAAGTGGTGAGGTTGCTGCCGCACTAGCATTGATGAAGTGGCTAATGATCTAGAGAGTAAGATAAGAAGCCAAGCATTCGATGAGGAATCGCCTCCAACAAGTCTTGCTATCAAGTACTTACGCAAACATAACACCTATGTTATCCTTGTCCTCCTCTTCGCATCCCGACAAAGAAGAAGTAGTCAAGGCACACACACGTTGATCAAGTTATCGTTATGATTATCTCAGTTGTTGTTTTCTATGAACAAGGAGTAGGTCTCAAGTCGTCCATAACCGTGGACACGGCTTCTCGAAAAGATTTAACCCTGCAGGGGTGTACCAACTGCCCATTACAAGGCTCCGCACGCACGCCCATCTCCCTCAGTTGCTACCCATTATAGGCAACCATTTTATGATTTAGTTCCAAGAGATCCGAAATGACAGGTCCCTCTAACTAACAACGAACAAATCCGGGTGGCCCCCGGTGAGTCGACATCCAACTCAAAAGCCGACCGCGCTCTCGAATCGGTCTCTACCGTCTCTCTCGGGTTGGGATAGTCGGTTTATCACACATGGGAAACCGGGTCCTCAGCCGAACAAGGTGGGCCAGCAAGGGAACTATGTCCTCACTGGTCTGGGTTGGTTGGAAAACTACTGGCAGCCGACCAGCACACACACGGTTTCAAATGGTAAATCGGCTTGGGCCACCACTAGAAATGTTTGAAGCTAGTTAGTTAAGAAAAGGGGACCCCATGAAATACCACACGCGGTTAGGCACGCTCAGTCTGAAAACTAATACCCGGAAGTCGGGTCCTAGGTGACTCGAATGGAACAAAGCGTCGGGGCGGGATAGCCTAGACCTTCCATCCTTCGTCGAATATAGTCAACATTATAATAATCATATCATCAACAAAAATAATAATAATAATGTGATATCCCAAACCAAGGAGTAACAGGGGGTAACATCGTAGCATCCTAAGCATGCATACTAAGCAAGGGCTGAGCAACGAGCAATAGTAACATAGCAGTACATGTTTGCTTGGAGGGGACATGGCTGTATCGGTTTGAAAGAGGCTGTAAGAATGTGGTAGGATCAAACATCGAACCTATCTATACTAGCATGCAAACTAATCGTTGAAATAGAGTGGATCATAAGTAATGTATAGTCGTTGCCTGTTGATAAGTCGGGTTCTGAAGGTGTAGTCGATCGTAAGCTCGCATCGTCTCCGAAGGTACCCGCGGAAGCACACAAGAAGGAAACACTGGAAAAGGCAATCGACGAGCAAGCATCTATTACTACGAAGCAAACACGATCAAGCATCAACAAGAAGGCAACACGAGACATCGCACCTACCGTCTAGAGCGGTTACTAACAGGTTAAGTGGAGCACTCGTCACACACGACGATACCGCACATTTGGAAAGGTTTGAGTTGTTTAGCTACCAGTGATCAACAAAGGTTGTTAACATGGCAACTCACTCAAGCATTTCATAGCACACAAACATGGCAAGAGGTGAAGCATAAATAAACTATATAATCTAGTCACTTTAAGTGGGGGGTAAAATCTATACATGACAGTTATTACGGACCCACGATAATTATTGCATTTGGTACTTTTTTCCCTAAACAATATTTTATTTTTATTAGATAGCAAGAGCAGCATAATCACAATCTACATGCAATTCTAGTCAAGTTACATATAAGGAACAATTTAATCAGAGCAACGGTTAAAAAGTTATTAAATAATCAATTTACAGTGGCAAGGGTTGTAATTAGCAGCAATAAAGCATGTAAACAAGGTCAAACATGGCAAAGGAGCAAGTTTTATTAATCTACACAAAATTCTAAGCAACTTTCATGTTTAAAGCGTCGCGATCCGAGCTACGAGCTATAAGATACGGGCAACGCAAAAACAGATCAACACACAGTTATTCAGGGACTTAGCAAAAAATGGAAAAAAACGAAAAACAAACAGAAAAAAAAGGATCCGGGCCTCACCCAACTGGGCCGGCCCAAGAGGTTACGGCTGGGGCTAGGAGGCCGGCTGGTTCTGGGGGCGCTAGGAGGCCGGCTAGATCTGGGGGCGCTCGGGCTGGAGGGGCTTGATGTTGTCCGAGCTGAGCCACGCAGGTGCGCCAGCCCACGTGGCGAGGGCGGCACAGCCAGGCGACTAGATCGGCTCGGGTAGCCTCCCTACGATGACCAGCGGTGGCTGGCTCCGGCCAGGACGCGGCAGCGCGGACCAGAGGTCGAGGGGGTCGGCAGGGCGCGGGAGGAGGCGGATCCGGCCGGGGGGGCTCCGGTGGCGGCCGGTCTTGGGGCAGTCCGAGCCGGGCGGCGGCGAGCTCCTGCTTCAGGCCGCGGCCTCCCATGGCGCGCCGGCCATGGAAACTGGTCCTTGCTGCGAGAGACATAGAGATTAGAGAGGAGAGATGAGGGGGAGAGAGGGAAGGAGAAGGAGGAGGGGCGCGGAGAGGAGAGGCGGCCTGCTGGTCGGTGGCGCGCCGGCAGCGGCGGATCGGACGTGGAGGATGGCGGCTCGGGACTCTGGCAAGGCCGTACACCGGAGCGGCGGCGGGCGGATGGGCCTCGCGGGCCCAGATCCTGCCCTGTGGGGCCTGGGGTCGCTGGCTGGAGATTTGGCGCGATCTAAGCCACAGATCGGCCAGATCGACGGCTGTGGTGGCTTGGGGGGTTAGGGTTTCGGGGGAGAGGGACTTTGGGGCAAAATTTGGGTAGATCTGAGGCGGGGTGGCTGCAAGATTTGTGTTAGGGAAACCCTAGAAATGGGTGGGAGTGTGGTGGTCTTTATATAGCCCAGGTGGCTGACAGTTTGCAAAAACATCCCCGGTTTCTCTCTCTCGCACGCGATGTTTACGTTTCTGACCGCTGGGGGTCCGCAGTACCTCCGATTCGGGTCAAACTTCAAACTGCGCGATCATCACGTCGAGCCGGCAGCGTTCAGCTCGCGCTGGAACCGTTCCAAGAAAACTTTCTGGAGCACTATAAAAATAACCCGTTTAATTATTAAATGAGGTTTTTCGTTCCGTTGGCTGCGGCTTGTCTCGTGTGGTTTTCACGACGGTGCTCGGGTGAATCCCGGTGTCGCAAGGTCGAGTTTCAGGGTGGCAAGGGTCCGTCTCCGTCCGATACGAGATAAGAGGGGGAAAATAATCGTCGATCGATAAATCGGGGATGCAAACACCGCAAACAAATCAGACAATCAAAAATTTCACACCGAAAACAAAAAAATTATTTTTTGTGAAATCTGGGCTGTTATAGGATTATCCTTAACCCGCCGGCCACGTCGGCACATCACTGGTGGCGACCTCTACACACGGAGGAGGCATGCCGGGATGGCCTAAATGGCCACGGGACAAGCCCCAAAGTGCACCAGTGCGTGCCCCGTGCTCGCGCGCATCGCGCTGAGCACGCGGGGGCCACTAGGAGGCTACAGGGCGACGTCTCCTTCGTCCACGGCGGCGGCCGAAGCCCTTGGAACGGCGTCGCAGTGATATAGAGCACGGGAGGAGCGGGGCGTAGAGGGGAAAAGCTGCGAGCTCACCCTAAGGAGAATGGTGAAGACAGCGGGGCCGGGGAACGCTTGACGGCGGCGCAATCGGAGGTTTCCTTCACGGCGGCCGGCGGCGATGCGGTGGAGCTAGTATCGGCTACAAAGCTCCCGGGTCCTTGATCCTCTGTAGGTCGTCGAACACAAAGGTGGTGGAGCCGCTGGACAACATTGCTCGGCGGGAGGAGGCCGTTGGCCACGGCTGCGCACGCTGCTGCGCTCCGGCGGCTCTCTGTCGTCGATGGAATCAAGCGGAGGAGGGGCGGAGGAAGAACCAGAGGAGGGGGAAAATGGATCACGGGTGCATGGCCGTCTCCGTGGCACCAGGACAAGCCTTGGGAACACCTGGAAGGTCCTCGTCGTCGCTGTGGCGGTCGTCGCGCGCTCTACTGCCTCCAGCGAGCTGCTTGAGCTAGAAGACAGAGGAGATAGCTGGTTGGGCCGTGGGCGAACTAGTTGGGCCCAAGGCCTGGTAGGATGGGCTGGGATTCCTTTTTCCTTTTTCTCTCTGTAATTTTTTTCTGTTTTATTTTCCTGTAATTAGTTTTGCCCTGAATAAAATAGCAAGGCATTTTGTAAAATCCTCCAAATTTTTATGTGGCTTCACAAGGAATATAGATAGCCACTCACAAAGTTTCGGGATTTTTGAAATTCGAATAATTTGAATTTCCAATCAAGTAGGGTATAATTTAATTTCCAACGGCACTTATAAAATTTTTGAAGAATCAGTGAGCCTTGAATGGGACCCACTCCACTTTATATGTGATCTCACTTATTTCTAGGACTTTTCAAAAAATATCACAATGAATTTTGGAGCATCTTTTTATCTAGCCATTTGAATTAAATTCTTTAGGGCTTTCTGATTTCCCCAATTCCAATTTCTTTTGAAATTTTTGCATGATGCAAAGATCGATCTAACCCAAGCACATACCTAAGTTGGGGTTGTGACATACTTGCAGTTATTCCTTGTCCAAAATCACTTATGAATACCTTTCGCTCCTCGTTGGGTTTGACACTCTTACTTATCGCGCTGCAATAGATCCCTTACGGTTGTGGGTCATCAGTGGACGCAACCGCCATGGGCGCGTTGTTCGCCGGTGGTAGGAGGAGCGTCAGTGGTGGGAGGTCTTGGCGGCGGCGGCCATGGGTTGTAGACGATAGGTCGCTGGTTGTTATGGGGTGGGTGGAGTGCGTGGAGACGGGGTGGGCTGGGTTTTTTTTTGTTTTGTCTATGCGGTGCAGTGCGGCTCGATGGGATGGGTTCGTTGGGTGTTAGGAGAATAAGGAGTTTAGTGTTAGTAGAATAAGACTTAAGGGGTGTTAGAAGAATAGACCCAACCTATATATATATACATCCGAGCTATTCTACAACCGGTTCTTGAATAAGCTATTCAGGAACCTTTGCTAACTAAACGGAAGCACATGTCCTAACTGCTCTTAGAATCACATCTAACTGCCGTTTTGATACGTTGTTTTAATCGAGAAAAGAGAGAGATTAGACCGGTAATCCACTAAGAAACGACCACTAATCTGTTCATTGTAGTCGTACTTCGATTTTCGAACACATATAGGTCGTTAGATCATACTTATTACATCATCTCGCGGATTTTTGAACGTAGGGGCGAGGATGTTCATCGTTCTTTACCCAGCAGCGAGTTTGCATATCGCGAATGCGAGTTAGTTTTTATGTTTATTATCAATATGATCAGAGAGCACGTCAAATTTTTGATTTCGAACGATTGATGGAATTTTTAGAATCCGGGGCGTACATGCATTTTCTGGAACACGCGCATCTTTAAATTCACGGATTTTCCGTGTACGATTAGCTGTTGTCTCGCTTAATGATTAGTAACGAAAACATTTTTTTCATTATGCGCTAACAATTATCTCTTTTTTGGTTTAGTGAATCTTTCCAACTTTTGAAGACTGCGGGACGAATAGGCAACCGATCTATTTTCTCTATTTTATGGATCCGCCCAGTAGATGTATATTTTGGTGTTTCTATTCGCGGTATATTTGATTCTTGGACGTGAGCGGGTAGTTATATCCTTGCATCGAGGGTTATATTGGTAGGGGAGGATCTCTTGTAGGGGCGGATCTGAGTCTCGCTCCTTTTTTGTGTTCGTGGTGTGAAAAGAGACAGAGTTAACTGGCTCACGGCAAAGCACTAACTGCGTTGTTAACTGTAGTTATTAAAGGCAACCATAACTGTACTATAACTTCCATGTGCATTTAAACATAACTACTTCAACACATAACTGCATTATTCTAAACTAACGTCCCCACAGACTCTAACTCCCATTTGTGGATGATAACTCGCATGTTTATAAAACCTAACAACACGATGGTGGAAAACCTAACTATCATATATATATATATATATATATATATATATATATATATATATATATATATATATTAGCAGAATAACTATTCTGCCAACACTTTAGAACTGCGTCGTATCGCAAAGAGAACCGCACTGCTGAATTCGGAGCACTGCAGCTCGGGTAAAACAGAATCGCATGCACTGTTTTTGCATCAACTTTTTAACCGTTTGTCAGAATGGAGCGTATAATACACCGTTGGATTCGTATTGAAATGGAGCATCTTCCTTATGTTGAACACTTCTTTTAATTCCTCACGGATTAAGAGCAGTTTCGAAAACAGTGTGGCGACATACTTTTGCAGCGGGCGTATTTTCACGATTTCTCTTAAACCGTTCGTCGGAATGACGCGTACACTACTATAAAAAAGGGCTCTAATGGCGCACCTAATTTGGGTAATAATGGCGCACTTACGGTGCGCCATTACTAGCACGCCATTAGTAAGTGATAGTAATGGCGCACATCTGGTGCGCCATTACTATCACTAATGGCGCACCAGAAGTGTGCCATTACTAAGGCCACAAATGTGCCACTGACGTTACTGGTCCCACGATATGTGTATCTTGTGCTCTGGGTTACTAATGGCGCACTTTTAGGAAGTGCGCCATTGATGTGTTTCTCCACATGCGCCATTGAGGCACACTATGTGCGCAATTACTATGAATATTAGGTTTTTTTCTTTTGCTTTTCTGTATTTGCACAGGTTACAAACAGATATAAACAACAGATTTATAAACAACACAGATATAAACAACAAATTTATCGAATACAATAGAAGATTAGTCTCCGATTAGAAATATCATATTAGTCTCCAAATTCAAAATAACGAACAAAGTTAGAACATTACAAGTCTCGAGTAGCGAGTTTGATCACATTACAAGTCGATATATCTAAACTACCATGACATTGAAGAAGAGGGTGGCGGTAACTATGAGCATCATCGTGACCAAAGTGATCTTCATTCGGTTCCTCCTCCGCTCACTCCTCTCCCCAGCTAGATAGTGCGCGTATCTAGCTTCCGCCTCTGTCCTTGTGGGGTACCCTTTGTAACTGTTACCGCTAAAACGGTGAACCTGTCTCCGAAAATCCTCCCAGTCGTCGTAGACTCTGGGAATCCTACCAATGTACACGACATACGACGGCATCTGCTTTATGCACTGGACAAACAAAACATTAAGAGAAACTTACATATAATATTTAAGAAGTGCATACGTATACAACAAAATTAAGGACCAAAGGAAGAGAAAAGCAACACACATTAATAGCACACGGTTCATGGTCCTAGTAATAAATAGCATCGATTACATATAAGTTGAATGATGATTGTTTAAACTAAGGAGACATTTGTACAGACAAGTTCATAAAAGTTTATACAACACACACGAGCTCTCGTCGATAGTCCAGAACTACATAGCTAGGCGCATGGGCATCAAGACTTTTGACTCCGCTCACGGGCCGGAGCGTGGGTGAAGCCGCCGTCTTTCGTGATGGTCATGAATGAGCGATCGCCGTCAGCCTGCAATCTTAGCATTGTATCTATTTCACGGTTGGACAGTTGATTGTTGAGGTAGATGTCCCCCATGTTACGAAGGACATCTTCAGAGATGATTCCTGCCAACTCCGACTGGATGCGAAAGAATTCTTGTCTGAGGTCGGCGTCTTGGATTACCGACAAGCGTTCGACCCAGTGCTTGAGATGAGCTGGGAGCGTAAGCTGCTGCTGGTCTCGTACGAACGCCCGCATGTGATGGATGGTGTAGTAGGCATCCTTCTGACCGCCAGACGGCTTCTTGACGCAGGCGAACTTTGTTACGTGAGTGAACACATGCGCGCCGTACCTAACAACTTCCTTCTTGAAGGTCACTCCAGATTTGGAGTAGCACGAGAGAGCCTCATCGAGAACTTTCTTGATATTTGTGTAGTCTTTGTTCGACTCACGGTCCGGGTCCAAATACGTGGCCATGGACCATTTCGGGTTTAGAGCGATGAGTGTGCACTTTGTTTCATCACTACACACAAAACGGATGTTAGGAGGAAAAGAACGACCGAAATCTAAGCAAAACCTAATGTACGTTACGGGGACGTGAGGGGATGACTTACTTGGGAAAGTAAGGCAGGAGGAAGTTGTCCTTATCCTTGTTCGCCATAATGACGCCTTCGAGGTAATCACTAGCGAGTCGCCGGTCCCCGGGGCTGGTCAAGAGCTTGGCACGCATGTAGAAGGGGTCGACTATAACGATGTCCGGGGTCTTGTCTCTAATGATCCGCATCTCCATACTCCTGCCTTGGTCAAGAGCTTGGCACGCATGTAATACTACCATATTCATTACTGATGCATGAATTACCTCTGCCCCCATGGTAATGGTAGTACCATGATCTGTTAACTGAGATATACCGTCAATTGCACTGTTTGTTTCGTGCACCTGAACTGGTAACTCAGGTTTCAAGCAACCGAAGGATCAATCAGCAGCCATTCTAATTGGAAGGGCATGATAACCTATTCTTCCAAGCTCATGATGGATTGGCTAAACCACATCTACTCCCTTAAGTATATCAACTACTCCTAGTACAAAGCGCAGCCTCAGAAGGCAATGCAAGCAGCCCCTAAAACACTACTGCTGGATATGCGACTGAAGGATAACATTAACATTACATTCATGCATGCATAATATTTACTATCAAAGCCCAGATACTAATTAATCCATGGGCACTGATTTCTTACTTAACGAGTGTCTGCAAGGAGATAAGTATTTTTACTACCTATACAGCTAAAGAAAAATCACTAGAAACAATAAATACATGCAAGGAGATAAATATAAGCATGTCTTCATGTGGAGAAAAAAATCCCTGTTACAAGAGCTAACTAAAACTCTTAACGAGAAGAATATTTGGGTATGCCATCTGATCTGATCTGATGTTGGTGCTTCCAAATCAGGAGCTTTAAATTATCATCATGTGTCTTGTTTCCAATTGTAAGCATTGATCAAGGTGCAACTTACAAGCCCTGTTATTTTAACTGATACTTTCCTATCCTAAGTACAGTAATCAACATGAACAAACAAACCAATAAAATCAAAACTAGATACACCCATATATAACATGCATGCACAAGACCAAAGAAAAAAACACAATTTGAAACAGAAGCAAGAAGATGATGTTTATTTCCGGTGCCACTTCTCGGGATTATCAGGGTTGACGAAGAATTGTCCCGATTGGGCAGGGACGAAATCTACAGATACACATCCAAACCAAAATCCACAGAAATTACTCACATGGTCCTGCGGCGGCGGAGGTCGATGGGCGAGACGGCGGCTGGACATAGACCTCACGGAGGAGAAGTCGACGGGCGAGACGGCGGCGGGAAGGAGGCCTCATGGAGGAGAGGTCACCGGTGAGGGGCGACGGCGGAGAGCAGCGGAGGCGGTCAATCTGCGAGGGGGAGGCGCAGTGTGTGAGAGAGAGGGAGGGAGGGAGGGGTGGCTCGGCGAGGCTTACCGGAGTGGAGGGAGGGAGAGTCACCGGACGATCACAGGGTCGCCGGAGGGTGAACGGCGGCGAGATTGGATCGAGATCGACTGCGCGCGGGGACAAGTGTGGGAGGTTAGGGCTTCGGGAGGGGAGGTGGGGACTAGCTAGGGGGGTACGGGTTAGCAATGGCGCACATCTGGTTTGTGCGCCATAATGTAAGTACATAGCAATGGCGCACTTTCTGGAAGTGCGCCATTAGCATAGGCATAGCAATGGCGCACTTTCCATAGGTACGCCATTAACGCTTTTAATATTTTGTTATTTATAATTATAATTATATGTTAGTTTTATAATGTGTAGTAATTATAAACACATGGCAATTTTAATACTCCCTCATTCCTAAATATAACAAAAACTATCAACATCTACAATACTCCCTCTGTTCCTTTATATAAGGTGTATTTGTTTTTTAAGAAAAACATTGACCAAGTTTTAAGAAAAATATATCAATATCCATAAAAGCAAATTTATATCATTTAGTTCATCATGGCAAGTAGTTTCATATTTTATGTACTAAAATAATATAATGCTCATAATATAAAATAATATAATGTTTAAAAGAACTCTAAAAATAATCATTCACATGCTCATAAATGAGGTTGAAATCAAGTGACATGAAATAACAATCATGAAATAACAATCGTCGTGATTGGATCTTAGCTATCATCTTTTCACAATCTTTTTGCCCTTCTTTTTCGCGTTTGCATAACTTAGCCCCGGAACCCCTTGATTTCTTCTCTTGAACGGGCGACTGCATTTAGGTAGGGTGGTCCTGCTTCTTCTTGTTTTGTATGCTACTGCATCATCGTCGTCGTCATCTTCAATCTTTGGGTCGCCGTACTTGTCGAAGTCTTGCTCGTTGGCGGCTCCATCCATTCCGATGATGTTCCTTTTGCCTCTCCTCACGACAACACGGCTGGGCTTTGACGGGTCGGTAATGAAGAAGCATTGGTCCACTTGGCTAGCCAGTACCCATGGCTCATTTTGCGCGGTGACGTTTGCGACCGCGGTCTTCGATTTGGCTTCGGGTATAACCATGGTGGTGAAATACCGACTTTCTTTTACGATGCTCTTGGCCCACCAGACGCGGAACATCGGCACCTTCTCTGCAGCGTAGTTGAGCTCCCAGATCTCCTCGATCCTTCCGTAGTATCTTTTCTTGACGTTACCGGTGTAGGCTTCCATCGTTACCCCGGAGTTCTGATAATCGCTCTTCATGTTCTTTTCCTCGGTGTAGAATGTGTAGCCTTTGATATCGTACGCTTGATATGTCATCAGGTTGTGCTCGGCGCCCTGTGACAAGGCGAATACGAGTTTTTCTTCCTCGGAAGAGTCCTCATGTAAAGGGTACGATAGAAGCTTGTCCTTGAACCAACGCGTGAAGCATGAGTTGTGTTCTTTGAGTACATCTCCGTCCGTCCACTGTTGGCCTCGGTCATTGTACGTCTTCTCAATTGATGTTTTTTGCTCTACCACCCAAAGATCGACCAAGTCAATGTGTTGCAGCGCGACTAGGTTTGCTCTTTCAAAGTCGGCGAGTCGATCCTGGCTGTCGACATGCATTTCGCGGCGACCCTCGCAGTGACCACATCCAGCGAGCCTGCCGAGGTGCCTGTTGACGGGCAGACCAACGGGGTTATCGATGCCTAGATAATTCGTGCAAAAGGAGATGCACTCTTCGGTCAAAAAGCCTTGGGCTATGCTTCCATCTGGACGTGCCCTGTTACGAACGTATCCTTTGATCACACCATTCATCCTTTTGAACGGCATCATGCTGTGCAGGAACGTCGGCCCGAGTTGGATGATATCATCCACGATATGGACGATGAGATGCACCATGACATCAAAGAATGCAGGCGGGAAGTATATCTCGAGCTCGCATAATATCACCACGATCTCTTCTTGTAGCCTTCTGAGTTGCCTCACGCCAACCGACTTCCGAGAGATGACATCGAAAAAGTTTCATAGGCCAAATAGCGTTTCACGGACGTGGTCATCCATGATCCCGCGCATTGCAACCGGAAGTAGCTGCGTCATCAGCACGTGACAGTCGTGAGACTTCATCCCGCTGAATCTCTGCTTCGGTGAGTCTAGGTATCTGCTAATCTTCCCAACGAAACCGTAAGGAAGTTTTATTCCTAGGAGGCAGTTGATAAACTGCTGGATCTCCTTCTGACTTAGAGTGAAGCACGCGGGGGGCAGTAATAATTTTCGCTCTGCTTCTTGGTCTTTTTGCCTTTGCGACGACTTTCCGTGTCCTCCGGTGGCTCATCATCGTCGTCGTCGTCGTCATCATCATCATCATCATTAGGGAAGTTTGCGTGAAGCTCCTCCCTGATGCCCATTGATAGCAAGTCTGCCCTTGCTTTCGGCCTATCTTTGGTCTTTTCTGGCATGTTGAGCAGGGTAGCAAGCAGACTCTCGCACACATTCTTCGTGATATGCATGACATCAAGGTTGTTTTGCACACCGAGGATGTTCCAGTATGGCAAGTCCCAAAAAACAGACCTCATTTTCCAGACCTTCAACAGCGGCTCTGGCGCCTTTCGCTTAGAATTGATCTTTCCTGGCGGTGGGCACACTTTCCAATTTGTCAACAACATGTCTATTTCGGTGCCGCTCCTCCTACGTGGGGCCTTTCGGGGTTCGGCTGTTCCATCGAACAGATCCTTGCATTTTCTCCATGGGTCATTGTGAGGAAGCCATCTTCGATGTCCCATGAACACGGTTTTTTAAGACCCGGTATCCTTAGGTAGCTGGTGATATGTTGTGTCGTCCATGCACCTAGCGCATCCACAGTGTCCGTGGACCACCTGCCCCGCGACATACCGTAAACCGAGATAGTCGTGCACCGTCGTGAGCAGTGCGGCTTTCATAGGGGAATATGTTTCTTCTAGAGCGTCCCACGTATTGACTGGCGTTCTCCATAGCGTATCTAGATCCTCTTTTAGGAGCCCCAGATACAAATTGAGGTTGTTTCCTGGTTGTTTCGACCCTTCAATTAGCACACTCATGTGCATGTACTTTCTCTTCATGCACTCCCAGGGGGGATGTTGTACATGCACACAAACACTGGCTAGGTGCTATGTGTGCTGCTCTGGTTGCCGAAAGGATTGACTCCATCGGTGCTCACGACCAACACTACGTTCCTTGGATCCTTCCCAAAGTCCTCCTCGAAGTTCAATGCCTCCCACTGGGTCCCATCAGAAGGGTGACTCAACATCCTATCTTTTTCTGGATCATTTTTTTCAGCTTCTTCTCTTTGCTGCTTCCTTTCCGCATGCCAGCTCATGAGCTTAGATTGCTCAGGGTCCGCGAAATAACGATGCAGACGACGAATGATCGGAAAGTACCACACCGTTTTTTGAGGAGCTTTCTTCTTCTTCTTGTATCGACTGGCGCCGCACTTCGGACATACGATAGACTCCGCGTACTCATGCCGATAAATGATGCAATCGTTAACGCAGACATGGTATCTAACATGCAATAAATCCAGAGGACACAAGATTTTCTTCGCCTCATTGAAACTGGTCGGGCACGTGTTCCCCTTGGGTGGACGGTCTTTCCAGAATGACATGTTTTCGTCGAAGCATGTGTCGATCATTTTATGTTTTACTTTCATCTCCAGAGCCATGAGCGCTACTTTCAGGCGGCTATCCTCAGGATTGCATCCTTCATACAATGGATTAACTGCGTCCATCTCAAGTTGATTCAGCTTGGCTTTCTCTCGAGCGACAGCTCTTGCGTTATTACTCGCCTGGTTCAGAAGAAACTCTTGAAGATGAGGGTCCTGCACCCAGTCCATCGACGATGGTCCATCATCGCCGTCTTTTCCGGCATCTTCATCTTCATGATGATCATTTCCTTCGTCTTGATCTTCCTCATGATCATGTCTGGCATCTTCTACATGATGATTGTGTCCTGCATCGTGATCATGTCCGGGAGATTCTTCGTCTTCTCGCCCGACCTCAGCGCTATTTCTGCTTACTGTTGCCCGGCCACCCTGGACGAATTCATAATCTTCTTCATCACCTTGCCACCGATAGCCATCCATGAAACCACGCGTGAGCAGGTGCCCCTTTATTGTTTTTGAATCCGGGTCCAAAATGCACTTCATCTTGCATCTTCGACACAGACATCTTATCTCCGTCTCGTTCTTTTGAATCATCTCGGCCTTCGGGAGCTCAAAAACCTATCCACGAGGCCTCCGGTCATCTTGCGAACCATGGTCTCCTGCGGGGCATAGAGCAAAACGATATTTTATAACCAAATTTTTTTTTGGCATGACCTTGCCTAATTATTAGGACAAAAAAGAATGCAAAGTGTGCCAAATTTTCGCCGAAACGGAAATGAATCAACATTCCGGCAAAATATTGGCAACTATCGCATATGTGAGGTACCTGCAAACAATCATCACACACACATACATATATACCCCATGATCATCACATCACACCACACATATATACCCCATGATCATCACATCACACCACACATATACACCGACAAAAAGTGTGTTCGAGAGAGACAAACTAGATCTACACAACAATAAAGAGATATACCTTACTTACCAATGAAAAAAGGAGATACAACTACTTATTTTGGGTAGATCTATGGTGTAAATAAGGTGAGGAGAATAAAGGAACCGAGAGAAGCTAGTTGGAGGTGGAGGTGGAGAAAGTGAGTGTGGTAGGGTGGCTCCAAAATATCTAGTTGCTCCCAGACTTAGTAATGGCGCACCTTCACCAATATGCGCCATTACTAAGTCTGGGAGCTAATGGCGCACCAACTAGAGGTGCGCCATTACTATCTCTGGGAGAGGGGACCAGGGGCCAGAGAGGGGGGACCAGAACAGTAATGTCGCACCGTGCATAAATGTGCCATTGTTGTTCCACACTTTGTAATGCCATGCGCTATTGATGTGTCATCAGGACTGGGTCCACCCCTCCCCTGACTTAGCAATGGCGCACATACCGGAAGTGCGCCATTAGCATCCCTGGTGCCTTATGGCGCACTTCCGGGGAGTGCGCCATTGCTAAGTCAGGGGAGGGGGGCTGTTCCAGAAGTGAAATGGCGGTGGCGCACTCTTGTTCAAGTGTGCCATTAGTAGTAAGGGCACTAATGGCGCATCAGGGCAAGGTGAGCCATTGCTATTTTGTAATGGCGCACTGGACATGTGGTGCGCCGTTAGTGTCCATATTATCTATAGCTATTTTTCCAGTAGTGGTATGATACACCGTTGGAAATCTATTGATCAGGCGCTCCATGCATATGTATAACACTTTCTCTAATTCCTCGCGGGTTGAGAGTAATTTAAGATTAAAAAAAACGCAGCAACTCTGTTTTTGGTTTTAGGATCTCGTAGAGAGTCAAACTTTTTAACCGTTTGTCGAAACGATGTGTATGATACACCGTTGGATTTGTATGGAGTAGGAGCATCTCCTACATGTTGAACACTTTTCGAGATTCTTCACGGTTTTGAAGGAATTTCGAAAACGGTGGCGCTGCCCTCTTGTGGACAGTGGGCGTATTTACGTAAAAAAATGATTCGTTCTTCCGATCGATTAAATTCTTACATGGTTGGATAGGTATCGTCGAGGCTCTCGATTTTCATGTATAAATTTCTCTCTAACTCCTTACGGTTTAAAAGTAGCGTCGATTTTACTAAAACGCGGACTCACTTTTTTCGCAGAACAAAAAATCGGCGAGTGAACTGTATTGGTTTGCATCCAACAGTCAAGTGCACTGCATTATTTCCAAACAGAGCGCACGTGTTCTTCACAAACCCGGAATCGGCCAAGTGAACTTCATTCGCCGGGCAACCACACTGCATCCCACGGTGCAGGCGCACTGCATTATCGCTAAACATAATTGCACGTGTTTTTCGCGGATCCGAAATCGGGGAAGCGAACTGCATCATTCAGAGACAGGTTGCATTTATCGACAAAGAGAACTGCACTTATTTTTTTAACTTTCAACATAATTTTTTATCAACGAGCGTGCACCGCAAGGGCGAGGCGAGTGAACTGCATTGTTTTTACACGAATCCAAAAATTCTGAATCGCACGCATATGACAAAAATCGCACTGCAATAGCAATAAAAGAGAATTACACACAATTTCATGAACTATAAGAACGAGAAAAAAGATCAATAAACCATTTAATCACAAAGTGATATGCATGTTTTCCCCTACATCGGTAAGCGAATTTCCTTTTTCTTGTTTTTTACACGAATCCAAAAACTCATGTAGGTCCCAGGCGAACTGCACGCAAGGATTCGTGATTGTGTGGCGTGGCATCATGGCACAAGCAGAGGAGCATGTGGCTCCATGATGGTCGGCCGCTGTCGGCGCTTGATGGAAGCACCAGGGGGCGGGCGCGGAGCTCACCATAGCAGCCGCCGTGGGAGGAACCAGGGGGTGGAGGTGGGGCGCCTGCTCAATATGGAGTCCCGGTGTAACAGCCCAGATTTCATAAAAATTAAAATTTTTGTTTTCGGTGTGAATTGTTTGATTGTCTGATTTGTTTGCAGTGTTTACATCCCCGATTTATCGATCGGCAATTATTTTCCCCCTCTTATCTCGTAACGGACGGAGACTGACACTTGCCACCCTGACACTCGACCTTTGCGACACCGGGTTTCGCCCGATCACTATCGCGGAAACCGCACGAGACCAGCCGCAGCCAATGGAACGAAAACCCTGTTTAATAATTAAATGGGTTATTTTTATAGCGCGCCGGAAAGTGTTCTCGGAACGGTTCCAGCACTAGGTGAACGCCTCCAGTTTGAAGTTTTACCCGAATCGGAGGTCCTGCGGACCCCCGGCGGTCAGAAACGTAAACACCGCGCACACGAGACAAAAACCAGGGATGTTTTTGCAAACTGCCAGCCACCTGGGCTATATAAAGACCACCACTCTCCCACCCCTTTCTTGGGTTTCCCTAGTCCAAAATTGCAGCCACCCCCCCCCCCTCACAATAACCCCAATTTTCGCAATTTTGCCAATTTTGCCCCAAACCCTAAATCCCTGCGATCTGGACCGTCGGATCGGCCGATCCAACGGCCCAGATGCGCCCTAGCCCTCCACCTACCTCTCCTCTCTCTCTCTCTCTCTCTCCTGGATGCAGCCGCCGCCCGTGGAGGCCGAAGCCGCCGCCGCGCCGCGCTCCGGCGAGTAGCCGGCTGGCCAGCCTCGTCACCTCTTGCGGCCTCTCCTTCCCTCCTCCTCTGACCTCCCTTTTCCTCCTCGCTGCGCCGCCACGGAAGCTCCACAGTCGGGCCATGGACGCCCAAGGTCCGAGCCGCCGCCCCCAATGGATGCGACGCAGCAGCGCCGCGACGGCCTTGGCCAACCACGCCCGTTCCCCGCAGCCCCTGGAGACTCGCTACACCTCGCCTCGTCCACACGGCCGCCGAGCCTGGCCGGTGAGTGTCGCCGCCGCCGCGGTCAACCCTGCCCGGGGTAGATCCCGATCGGGAGCAGGCGGGCCACCGCCCTGGGCCGGCTTGCCCGAGCTCCAGCCCACCTCCAAGGCGGTCCAGCGCCCCAGCGTCCTACGCTCGGCCCATGGGGTCAACAGCCCCCTTTTCCTTTTTTTATTTTTTTTGTTTGTTGCGATAGTGGGCTTGGCCCATCTCTGTTTAGCGCCCAGTAGCTTTCGGCCCAATAGCGTTTTTTTAAATTCTGTGTATTTATATTTATGGCAGATTGTGTTATTATTTTCCGAGGCCCGTATCTTTTCAACCGTAGCTCGGATCGCGACACGTTAAATATGAAACTTGCTTAGTTTTTTGTCTAGTTTAATAAAATGTGCTCCTTTTCCATGTTTGTAATTGTTTACATGTTGTTTTCCTGCTAATTACATGCCATGCCACTGTAAACTTTAATTGTCATAACTTTTTAACCGTTGCTCCGATTAAAATGTTCCTTATATGTAACTTGACTGGAATTGCATGTAGATTGTGTTTATGCTGCTATTTCTTGCTAATAAAAATAATAAAATATTTGTTAGGGCAAAACAGTACCAAACATTATAATTATCGTGGGGTCCGTAATAGTTGCCATGTATAGGTTTTACCCCCACTTAAAATGACTAGATTAGATAGTTTAATTATGCTTCACCTCTTATAATGTTTGTGTGACATGCCATGCTTGAGTGAGATGCCATGTTAACAAACTTTGTTGATCACCTGTAGCTAAACAACTTGAACCTTTCCAAATGCGCGGTATCGTCGTGTGTGACGAGTACTCCACTTAACCTGTTAGTAACCGCTCTCGACGGTAGGTGCGATGTATAGTTTTGCCTCCTTGTTGATGCTTGCTCGTGTTTGCTCCGTAGTAATAGATGCTGCTCTTTGATTGCCTTTTCCAGTGTTTCCGTCTTGTGTGCTTCCACGGGTACCTCTCGGAGACGATGCGAGCTTGCGATCAACTACACCTTCGGAACCCGACTTATCAACAGGCAAGAAATATACCTTACTTATGATCCATTATATTTCAACCAGCGGTTTTCATGCTAGTCTAGGTTAGGTTCGATGTTTGATCCTACCACATGTTTACAGCCTCTTTCCAACCGATACAGCCATGTCCCTTCCCAGCAAACCTTGTACTGCTATGTTACTATTGCTCGTTGCTCAGCCCCTGCTTAGTATGCATGCTTAGGATGCTACGATGTTACCCTGTTACTCCTTGGTTTGGGCTATCACCTTATTATATTGTTGTTGATGATATGATTATTATAATGTTGACTATATTCGACGAAGGATGGAAGGTCTAGGGTATCCCGCCCCGACGCTTTGTTCCATTCGAGTCACCTAGGATCCGAGTTCCGGGTATTGGTTTTAAGACTGAGCGTGCCTAACCGCGTGTGGGATTTTATGGGGTCCCCTTTTCTTACCTACCTAGCTTCAAACATTTCTAGTGGTGGCCCAAGCTGATTTACCATTTGAAAACCGTGTGTGTGCTTGGTTGGGCCCCCAGCTGTTTTAAAAGAACTTGGACCAGTGGAGACATGGTTTCTCTGTTGGTCCACCCGATCAGCTAGGACCCGGTTTCCCATGTGTGATTAACCGGCAATCCGACCTGCGTCATACGAAAGAGTCCGATCCGAGAGCGTGGCCGGCTTTTGGATTGGGTGTCGACTCCCCGGGGGCCACCCGGATTTGTTCGTATTTAGTTGGAGGGACCTGTCGTTTCGGATATCTCGGAACTAAATCATAAAATGGTTTCCTATAATGGGTAGCAACTAAGAGAGATGGGCGTGCGTGCGGAGCCTTGTAATGGGCAGTTGGTACACCCCTGCAGGGTTAAATCTTTTCGAGAAGTCGTGTCCACGGTTATGGACGACTTGAGACCTACTCCTTATTCATAGACAACAACAACTGAGATAATCTTAATATAACTTGATCAACGCGTGTGTGTGCCTTGACTGCTTCTTCTTCGTCGGGATGCGAAGAGGAGGACAAGGATAGGATAGGTGTTATGCTTGCGTAAGTTGGTGGATAGCAGACTTGTTGGAGGTGATTCCTCATCGAATGCTTGGCTTCTTATCTTACTCTCTAGATCGTTAGCCACTTCATAAATGCTAGTGCGGCAACAACCTCACCACTTACCCCATCCTTACCATAAACTACTAGTTGTCCTAGAATGACGAGTGATGAAGTCCTTGCTGGGTCAGATGACCACTACAGTTGGATGCTGAGTACTTCTGTACTCATGATACTACCCCCAAACTCTTTTCAGGGTTCTTGATCGACAACAGGTACGGTGATCGACGTTTCGCGTGGAGACTCGACGACGACTAGTTAGGCGGATCCCGGCGGAGGGCCTGGACCCGTGTGATTATGGGGATCGATGATTTTCTCTTTGCCACTAGGAATTTGCTTGTAGTCTGTACCCAGACATGTATCTTCCGCTGTTGTATTATATTTAAGGCAGTTGTATGCCGATTGTATGAGATGTTGCATCCTTGTATCTGTAATGTTGTGATATCATGTTGGAAATCTGGGGCATATGGCTTTGTCATATGTCGCGGTGGGACCGATATGTGCTTCGTCCCCGGATCTGGGTGGAAACACCTAGATCTGGAACAGTACCGCATATCGGGCCTTACACCCGACGAACGCCCCTGCTCGATCTACAATGCCGGCGAGCCCCCTGGCTGATCTACAGTGGGGCGCGGCGGCGAGGAGCGTTGGGGTGGTGCGCCGGCGAGATGGTAGTCGGTCGATGAGGTGGGGGAGCCATAGCCCCAACGAGACAGAGATGGGAGGTCGAGGCCAGCGAGGGGACGCGGCGGCGCGGCCGGCCATGGGTAGCCACAACGGCTGGATCCGTGCTGGAGGACGGAAGCGGAGGGCGTGAAGGAGATCTTCGCTCTCCGGCAGCGGCACGGGATGGAGGCGGGGTGGCTCCCGGCGGCGGCGCGAGATGAAGGTGGGGGTGGCGCGGGATGGAGGCGTCTGCTCCCGGCGGCAACGTGGGACGTAGATGGGGGCGGCGCGGGGATGGGGTGGGGTGGGACACGAGGGTGGGAAGGAAGAAGGTGGGGGAACGTGGGGGAGGTGGGGCTATTTTGTTTTTTTTTCTGTGTCGGTCTGATCGGTTCGGTCAGGTGTTGGCAGAATAAGAGGTAGTGTTGTTAGAATAAGGTCTTAAGGGATGTTGTTAGAATAGACCCACCCTAACTTCCATTTTTATTTTAAACTAACTTCATTTTGTTCTTTAAACCTAACTGATTTATTACATAATTTCATTACTAACCTAACTTCCCATAGTTTTCTAAGCTCCATTGTGCACTCTAGCAGAACACCTAGATTTTATACAACATATACTTAACTTCCTTTTTTATTGAATTATTTATTAGGTTTTTTAAGTGATGGAAAGGGGGTTGGGGGGTCTCCCCCCACATTTTTTTAAATTGTGCATTATAACTTCCATGTGTATTTAAACATAACTGCATTATTTTAAACTAACCGCCCTACTGACTCTAACTTCCATTTGTGAAGTCTAACTCCCTTTTTTATAAAACCTAACGGCCTTTTTATGCACATTTTTTTATACGAGTGCTCTAACTTCCATGTGTATTTTAAGCCTAACTTCTTATCAAATAGTTGCATTACTAACCTAACTGCCTTTTTATCACATAATTGCATGATGGTGGAAAACCTAACTGTCATATATATTCTTTTTTTAAATAATTTGAGTACTCTAACTTTCATTTTTATTTTTTAAACCTAACTATTTTATTAAATAATTTCATTACTGACCTAACTGCCCACAGCTTTTCTAACTTCCTTGTGCACTCCGGCAGACAACTGTCGTTTTTACACTTAACTGAATGGTGGTGTAACACCTAACTTTTATACAACATATAGTTAACTGCCTTTTTTATTGAGTTATTTTTAAGTGATGGAAAGGGGGGAGGGGGGTCTCCCCCCCCCCACTTTTTTATAAATTGTGTACTATAACTTCCATGTGTAATTAAAAGTAACTACTTCAACACATAACTGCATTATTTTAAACTAACCGCTCCCACAGAATCTAACTTCCATTTGTGTACTCTAACTCCCTTTTTTATAAAACCTAACTGCCTTTTTTCACAGAACTGGATGACGATGAAAAACCTAACTGTTATACACATTTTTTAAATGAGTTCTCTAATTTCCATGTGTGTTTTAAACCTAACTACTTATCAAATAGTTGCATTACTAACCTCACTGCCCATAGCTTTTCTAACTTCCTTGTGCACTCCGGCAGACAACTTCCCTTTTTACACTTTAACCGAATGGTGGTGTAACACCTAACTTTTATACAACATATAGTTAACTGCCTTTTTTATGAGTTATTTTTAGGTTATTCTTAAGTGATGAAAATGGGGGGATTGGGGGTGGTCTCCCCCCACCACACACATTTTTTTAAATTGTGCATTATAATTTCATGTGTAATTAAACGTAACTGCTTCAACACATAACTGCATTATTTTAATCTAACCGCCCGATAGACTCTAACTTCCATTTGTGTACTCTAACTCCCTTTTTTATAAAAGCTAACTGCCTTTTTTATCACATAACTGGATGACGGCGAAAAACCTAATTGTTATACACATTTTTGAACTGAGTGCTCGAACTTCCACGTGTATTTTAAACCTAACTGTTTTATTAAAAAAATTCATTACTAACCTAACTGCCTTTTTATCACATAACTGCATGATGGTGGAAAACCTAACGGTCATATATATATTTTAGTTTAAAAGAATTTGAGTACTCTAACTTTCATTTGTATTTTAAACCTAACTGCTTCAACACATAACTGCTTCAACACTATAACTTCCACAACTCTAACTTCCTTATGCTCTCAGCCGTAACCACTTGTGCATATAATTCCCTTTTTTTACACGTAACTGTTATACACAACAATTTAAACTTCTTTTTTTGTTAAGGATTTTTGTTAGTAATTTGAAGTGTGGAAAGATGGGGATTTTGGGAGTGGTCTCAATAACTACAAATATAGATATGTAGTCTAAACAAATAATGTCTTCTTTTTTCGCCCATTTAGTGTGGGGACTGTCTTATCCCCCCTCACTTTACCCTCGTTCCTCTCACTTGCAGCGACGAACCCCAGGAACCCTAACCAAGCTGGAGGATCATAATCCACCACGCGGCGAGCTTATCGGAGCGTGGATCCGTTCCCGAAGTGTGTGGCGGCGGAAGTTGTTGATGCTTTGCCGTCTTTTGTATCCTTTAGCGGAAAATCGGCAGAGCTAGCCGCAGCAGCAAGTAATTTTTTGTGGCTTGTATCATACAAACTTAGTCGTGCAGGCGTCGTGGTTTTGTTGCGCCAGAATCTGGGTGGTTTTGGTCGCGTGTAATATTTTTCGATCGGCACCCTCGGCCCCTCTTTTTTTTGTTTGCTAAATCTCTTTCCGCGCGATATGTTTTCAAGGAGAGGCTTGGTGATTTTTCTCTTTCTTTTTTTTGAATGACTTCAGTTGGAAAAGTTAGTGGTTATACGACACCAAATTATTCATGTTTCGTATATTAACTCAAGAAATCTGAGGAGTTAACTGCTCGTTTTTTGCCCTCCTGGGATTTTTTGTTGCCCAGATGAAGCTGACGAAGCTGCTTCAATATTCATTAAAGTGTTGAGAGGAGCCAACAAGGGATCTGAAAGGGTTGTTTTGACAGGAGCTGACATGGGTGAGAACGCTGGAGCAAAGGGTGATGTTGGCACCAACATTCCTAATTGTGTTTCTGAACTTGAAGAAGGTCAGGGTAATTTATAGATTTTTTATTTTTGTTCGTTTTCTCTTTTTGTTGGTGATTTATTTTCCTTGTGCGCTGACTTTTTTGATGTGTTGCAGCCATTGGCTCTCCAGATGCTGACGACTTCATCATCCAGTCTTGTCGAGATATAAATAATGAGTTCGGTGTGTCTGACTCTCCATTTCCGCGGAATATGACGGTCCCTATTAATGTCGAAGGTTCAGCAGCATTAGTCGGTGATAAGAATTCATGCAGCCTGACTCTAGTGTGGCAAGATACTCAATCACAGTCAGTTATTGGGAATGAGATCGTAACACAGGGTTTCATGGTCTCACAACAGTTGAGGGATGAGGAAGCAAGGAAACTGTTCAAGCGGAAAGTTTCCAGTGAGAAATTTATTAATCATGAGAGGAAGAAGCGGCTGAAGCTCCCGGAGGGCCAAGTGCACGCACAAAATGATAGCATACGAGTTTCTTGTCCAGAGGAAGCAGCTGGGAACCACAGGAAGCATGTCAGTGAAAGCGAACCTGCAGATGCTTGCAATGCTTGCGTCTCTCATGTTGAAGAATTTTCTAGCCAGAGGAAGAAGGCTAAGAAGTGCATTAGGAAGGTTAAAAATGTTCATGCTGATCCTATTTGCCGAAGTCCACGCATATCTACCGTGGCAGCGCGTCAGCGGGCTGATCAAGACCCCAAAGTTGAAACGTGCACGTTTTGATATACCAGAGCCAGAGTCTGTAGGTGTCAGCGGGGACTGCACCGATTTTGTCGGTGGACTAGATGGGATGAATGTACGTTCTTTTTCTCCTTTTTGGAAGCAAATATTATTTTTCTTTCACAAACTGCACTATGTGTATTAGCTAATTTCTTTTTTTTCTTTTTTTTTATTTCTCTTTTTCAGGTCAGCGTCAAGAAGGGTTGTCGTAAGGTTGGTTCAATTGGTCCAAAGAGAAGAAAAGGAAAAGTTGCTTCATCAAAGGCTGGCACCTCTAGGAGTCTAAATGTAACTGTCCGTTGTTCGTTGGGTGAAGTATCTGAGGCTGTGGCGTTGCTTAAGCCACGGCATAATAGCATTGTCCGAAGTGCCGGTTTCGATTGAGTTTTGAAGGGTAACGTGTCCCTTCTTATAATCTGTTATTTGATGAAGATGATCGATACAAACACAATGCGTATCGACTGTGGTCCAAACAAAGTTCTCAAAATTTGCAGAGAAGTTGTTCATCAGGTTTTCGCATTCCCTATGGGTGATAATACATCTCCTAGGCCAACAGACAGCGGGCACGATGAGTCAATGGCTAGGTTTAAGTCTGAATTGGGTTTTAGTAAGGCTGTTGTAGTCGACACTAAAGATTTGGTAAATGCACTGAAGTTGCTTGTTGAGGATATTCTAAATATCACCTTGCCGTGAATGTATTTTTTTCCATCCTTTTTCCCAAAATAATATGCCCAGGCCCTGTTGTTCCTATTGGCAGAGTGGTCGGAATATTGGAAGGTATGGTTTTTACTGATATGGCAACGATGGATATCTGTCAATTAGTAGTTGATGACATGAAACGTGATGCTGTTAAATGGCAAGACACAAAAATTATTCAAGCTGGTCCAGAAGGTTGCGGAGTACTTCCTGTTGTTATGTATCTTGATTGCTGCTTCTCAAAAGGATTGTCAGTCATGCATGTGAATGTGCCGCGTGCAAATTTTCTGTCAGAGAAGATGTTGAGTTCAATTCACTTGAAAGACATTGTAAAGAAGGGCGGGAAAGATTTGGACTCGCGTGTTTGGCAAACTTGGGGTTAGTTTCTTATTTTTAATCTCAGTGAAAGTTTTAACTTCTTGTTTGTTCTTTCAAAATTTTAACGTAACTGCATTTTTGTTAGTAAGACATTTGTATTTATTTTTATGGTGGATATAACTACCATTAGTCGAACACCTAACTGTTGCACACTTTTCTGAGTTAGCTGTGTATTTTAGCACACAAGTACATGTTTTTGAAAATATGCAGTTTGACCCCCATGTGTAGTAAACATAGATGCATCTTTAGAATAAACTTTTTGATGGCGGAATACCTAACTGTTTTTATATCTTTTTTTCTTGCATCCCTAGGGTGTGAATGGTAATTAAAAGTATTCTTATATTTAAGTTTGTAGTTAACTAATATGTTCCATAAAGCTAACTGCTTTTTTATCTTAAAAATTAGTGGAAATCTCGTAATCAGATAGCGTACTGTCAGACGGTGTCCATTGAGAATCCTGTTCCTAACCCGACTATTCTGAACGAGCCTGGCGGCAGCCATATCGAAACTAAAAATTTTAATATGCCAAAAGAAAATAGTGTCCACAAAGATGTTGTAGTTTTTGCGAAGATCGACGAGTTATTGTGCAGGGTGAATGAGTTGGCTGCCAAGGTACCGAAGACATCTAATCCTATGGGTTTTGTTGCTGGCATTTGTCCTGAAGAGCATGCAGAAAGTGAAGATATAATCATGGACGCCGTAGCGCGTAATACTGCCATCATTGGTAGCCTGATGCATGCAACATCACACATCCAGAACGCTTATACTGATTTAAAGAATAAACAAGATCCATTTTATAAAGACAACAAACCTGATGATTGTATAATTTTGAGTCAGATCAACAATCAGAGTTCAGATCACGGGGAAGATAATTTGGAGGCCGGTCAGTTTCATATGGAGGCCTCTCAGGATGGTACGGAGGCCGTACATGATGATACGAAGGCTGCTCATGAGCCCGAGGAGGTGTGTTTATTTTCTCACGTTTTGCTCGTTTCATTAACTGCACATCAACACACAGCTAACTGACCATTATTGTGTTTTCTTTTTCTTTTTTTAAAGGTCATTGAAAAAGGTTCTCCTGTCATGTCACCCCAAAATGATGATATAGTTGACGGCGCAAATGAAAAATCAGATGTTGATCGCGTTGAGGGCGCCAGTTTCAGGGTTGAGAGTGCTGACATGGCGGAGGCAGTTATTCGAGAAGGTCAACATGGAAAATCATACGACGATGTGGATCAAGTTGCCGGAGATGCAATTGAGCTTCCAAAAGGCAAGCGGGATGACGTTGATTTTTCTCAGCGGGAGGCTGTGGCGCCTGATGTCCATGTAGCGAACGATCCCACTTTGAGTTTTGCCGACGAACATTTAGTTTTTGCTCATAGAGACGCCCACACAAATTCATATATTTTTGTGTTCCCCTCATCATTGGTGGCACTTGTGCCGCCGTGGCGAAAGATGATGCAGTTAATATCGAAACATTTATCGAAGGCAACCAACATGCGATTCACCAACATGGATCCCGTCAAACTCAACATAGCAACAGCTAAAGAATTACATATGTGCCTCGATCATGTAGGGCAGCTCACTAGGTCTAAACCATGAAGAACAAAGAGGGGAGGAGAACATCACATAGCTACTAATCACGGACCCAAGGTCCAAGGTAGACTGCTCACGGCACATCCGGAAAGCGTCCATGGTGGAGGAGAAGCTCCCGGAGGTCGATCCTCCCTCCGGCAGGGTGCCGGGAAGGGTCTTGACGGTGCTCCTGATCTTGGAAGCGAGGCGACGGCGGAACAGAGGCGAGATTGGAAAATAGGGTTTTGTCTTCGGAGTTTCCCCGACACGAGAAATAAATAGGCGAAGGGGGGAAGCCAGGGGGCCACCAGGGGCCCAGGCGCGGCCAAGCCCCTGGCCGCGCCAGGTGGCCGCCTGGGGGCCTGGTGGTGGACCTCTGGCCCCACTTGAGTGCTTCTGGAAGACTCCGTCACGCTGATTTTTTATCCGATTTTTCCCGAATTTTTGGAGCACTTTTAATATGGGGGAAACCTGGAATAGAAAAACAGCAGAAAATAGAAACTGGCACTGGGGTGCACTGAGTTAGTAGGTTAGTCCAAATATGATCAAAAGTGAATGAAAGTGTATCTAGATCATAGCAATATCACACAAAAAATGCATGGAGCAAGAAGAAATTATCGATACGCTTGAGACGTATCAACATCCCCAAGATTAATTCATGCTCGTCCTCGAGTAGGTAAATGATAACAGGCATAATTTCTGAGGTGACATGCTAGCAACCATATAAGAACTTTTGAAAAGTAATGTAATCAAGGTATGTAATTCAATTCAAGTCATAACATGAAAGAGTATATATTAGCATTGAAACAAGCAACGAAAGAACATTAGGTGCAAGAGCTCTCTCTATCCGTGACTCGAATGTCTCCAGATAGTGTTTGCGTGCAAGAAGAGGGATAGGGAATACGAGAAAAAAGTATTTTTGTGTTGAGAACTCAATCTACTAAAGTTTCACACTTGGTCTTCTTTGGAATCTTATCTTGACTCGTCCCCAGACCACTAGCCAGGTACAAGTCAATTTGATCCACTCCTTTTCGATATTTTGAGCACTCATGCAATGGATGAGCGTAAGCACGAGAGTTGACACTTCAGATGGCAAAGAGAGAATATGGTGGAGAAGGAAGAAAAAAAGGATGAGAAAGGATCACATCAATGAGGACAATCATAGGCGACGATGCCAAATGATAGATATGATGTGAGGAGTAGGGATTGCCATGCAACGGATGCACATATGAGCTGAAAAGCTCTCCAATGGAACTAGTGGGGGTGCATCTAACTTGCTCGCTCATGAAGACCTAGAGCTCTTTTGAGGAGGCTCATCCTTGGAATATGCAAGCCAAGTTCTATAGTGTGAAGGTCCCCACATAGCTATATGCATGATCATCTCTATGGAGTACAAGCATAAGAGGGAGTACTAGTGTGGATCTTTCAAAAGGATAGTAGTGTTGCCCCTTTCTCTCTTTTTATTTCTTTTTCTCTTTTTTCTATTTTTTTGTATTTTTTTGGTGGCCTCAATGGCTCTTTCTATTTAACTCTCATTTGTCCTCGTTGGGATCTTTTATTTTGTCCACTTTGGGATCTTTTCCTCACTTAAGGGCAACACTCTAATTTACAAGAAGGTATAGAAGATCTTTCACACTTTACAAGGTACTCAAAACATAAAGAAGATGTAGCTATCATGATGTATGCAATGTATGCCGCTGCCAGTGTAGCAGGAACATGTATGACATGAAGATCAAGTCATGAAGAGGTGGAAGTTGCATTGAAATATATCTCGAAAAGGCTATGGAAATGTCTTGATAGGTAGGTATGGTGGGTGTTTTGAGGAAAGATATAAGGAGGTTTATGATGACAGAGCGTATCATGCCAATGGTTTGGATGTACCGGCGAAGGTGGACGCCAACTCTTGGAGTGAGAAGGAGGTAGTAAAGTCTCCACGAAGGCGTCCAGAAGGAGAGTCGAGGAGTAAACAACTGCAGCGGCCGATCAGTTAAAACATAAAAGGGAAAAGAAAGGAAAGGGGTGAGAATATATCAAAAGTCTTGTAACTAACTTCTCACGGGTAAGATGGGGGTAGTGGTGAGGTTGCAGATGCACTAGCAATATATGAGTGGCTAACGGTCTAATTTAGAGTAAGATGAGAACCAACCATTCGATGACGAATCGCCTCCAACAAGTCTTGCTATCAACTACTTACGCAAACATAACACCTATCCTATCCTTGTCCTCCTTTTCGCATCCCGACGAAGAAGAAGCAATCAAGGCACACACACGTTGATCAAGTTATTAAGATTATATCAGTTTTTGTTGTCTATGAATAAGGAGTAGGTATCAAGTCGTCCATAACCGTGGACACGGCTTCTCGAAAAGATTTAACCCTGCAGGGGTGTACCAACTGCCCATTACAAGGCTCCGCACGCACGCCCATGTCTCTTAGTTGCTACCCATCATAGGAAACCATTTTATGATTTAGTTCTGAGAGATCCGAAACGACATGTCCCTCTAGCTAACAACGAACAAATCTGGGTGGCCCCCCGTGAGTCGACATCCATCTCAGGAGCCGGCCGCGCTCTCAATCTGGTCTCTACCGTATGACTCCAGGTTTGGATTTCCGGATAATCTCACATGAGACCGGGTCCTCAGCCGGTCATGATGGCCGAGCAAGGAACCATGTCCTTACTGGTCTAGGTTGTTTTAAAGGATATCTGCTAGGAGCGACCCGACAGACATATATGCATGGTTTCAAATGGTAAATCAGCTTGGGCCACCGCTAGAAATGTTTGAAGTTAGGTAGTTAAGAAAATGGGGCCCCATAAAATCCCACATGCGGTTAGGCACGCTCAGTCTTAAAACCAATACCGGAACTCAGACCCTAGGTGACTCGAATGGAACAAAGCGTCGGGGCGGGATAGCCTAGACCTTCCATCCTTCGTCGAATATAGTCATCATTATAATAATCATATCATCCACAATAATATAATAATGTGATTCCAAGGAGTAACAGGATAACAGTTGATAACATCCTAGCATGCATACTAAGAAGTGGCTGAGCAGCGACCAAAAGTAACATAGCCGAACAAGGTTTGCTGGGATGTGGAGGACATGGTTGTTTGGGTTCATTTGAGAGGCATGAATATAAAGTGGTAGGATCAAGCAATCGTTCTATCCTACACCTAGGCGCGAGTGAGCTGAAAGTTATAAGCATGATATATGCTCCCGTTAGCTAATGAGAAGACGAAATCGAAGGTGTAGTCGATCGCAAGCTCGCATCGTCTCTGAGAGGTACCCGTGGAAGCACACAAGGAAACACTGGAAAAGGCAATCGACAAAAAAGCATCTAGTACTACGAAGCAATCACGAGCAAGCATGAACAAGAAGGCAACACGAGACAACGCACTATGGTATCGCATCTATCATCGAGACCGGTTACTAACAGGTTAAGTGGAGTACTCGTCACACACGACGATAACTTACATTTAGAATGGTTCAAGTTGTTTAGCTACACAACATGAGAAAAAGGTTATTAACATGGCATCTCACTCAAGCATGGCAAAGCACACAAACATGGCAAGAGGTGAAGCATAAAGGAAACTATTTATGCTAGTCATTTTAAGTGAGGCACAACCTAAACATGGCATATCACTAAGTACCCCACGACAATTAAAGGATTTGGTACTGTTCTTCCCTAAACCATATTTTAGGTTTGTTAACAACATAAAACAATAGCATAAACATAAAGTACATGAAATTCTAATCAACATACATATAAAGAACACTCCAAACGGAGTTATGGTTAAAAAGATATAAGAAAAACAAGTTTTGAACACAATCTGTCAACATCCGGAGGCACACTTTAGAGCAATGCATAAACAGGATAATGAATGCAAACATGCTCACAAATGATATGCAACTAAAGTAGACATGGCAGAGAAGGCATGGAAAAAGGAATCATGCATATAGGCATCATGGTTCACTAGTTATAAGCAACACAAAAAGCTATAAAACATTACTGGTCAAGGACTTTGTGAAAATCAGGAAAAATATGGCAGAAACTGTTATTTTCATGCTGTATAAACAGGGGTAAAACTATATGCAAACGTGCAGCAACATGACATAGAAATATATGATCATAGAGTAGGCATGATGATGATCAGGTACAAATAAGAATCAAGGTCATAGGCATAACATATCAAAAGATATTAAGCATGCAACATGGCATCGGAAAGTTACTGACTTAATGAAAAACAGAGGTGGTTGTCGACAACAACAGGATAGCAACTTTGGAGCTAAACATATCTATGACCAGAAATCTAAACATGACAAAGCAATACATATAATGGAAGTAGACATGATGCTTAACAGTATGCAACAAGAATCAATGTAATAGGCCTCATGGATGTGTCACAATCATCAAGCAAACTTGCAATAAAATAATAGCAGCAGCACACTAACAGAAAATAATATAAGTTAACAGTCTGATGCCCACTTCAACCGTGATTAACAACATCAATATGGCCTCAAATAAAAATGCTCACAAAAGATGGATTGAAGTACACATAAAACTAAACAATTTTCCTTTTGGGCGCAACCTCATCCGAGCTACGGTTTACTCGCAAATTTAAGCGCAAAACTGAATCAGCAGCACAAATATCTCAGACTTAGAAAACATTTACAGGTAGGGTAAATAAAAAATAAAAAAATAAAAGGCAAAGGAGGGGGAGGCATGTCGTCTCACCATGGGCTGGCCCATGAGGCTGAGGGGCGGCCTGGAGCTTGGTGGTGGGCCGTGCTGGGGCCACGTGGGGGAGCAGTGGGCCGGCTCGGCCTCTCTGGTCCAGGTTGACCGAGGCGGCGTCGGATCGGGAGGCCGGCCTCCCTGTCCATGGCGTTGGGTGCGGCGGCGCCTCGCCGGACTCCGGAAGGGGCAGGCCGGGCGGCACATGGGGCGGTGAGGAGGCTGGTGGCGCGTGCGGAGGCGGATCCAGCCGGATCCGGGTCGGGGCTGGCCGCCGGCGGGGTCTTAGGCTCAGGAGGCCGGAGCCACGGCGAGCTCACCGGCTCGGGTTCTCCATGGCGGCGGCCTCGACTGGCTCCTGCTGCGAAGGAGAGAGGGAGGCGGTGAGACGAGGAAGGAGAAGAGGAGGCGCTCAGAGAGGAAGAGGAGGAGATGGTCTCCACGGCCTAGCCGGAGATGGGAGGCGCGACGGAGGTGTGGCGTGTGGGAGGAGAGAGGAGGCTAAGGGAGGCACGTGGCACAATCCTGGCCCTCAGATCATCAGATTTGACGGCTGGGAGCAAAAACTGGCTAGGGTTTCGGATTTTGGGGATAAAACTGCGAAAATGGGGTAATTTTTGGGGCAAAGTGAGGGGGTGGCTGCAATTTTGGCTAGGGAAACCCTAGAAAGGGGTGGGGGAGTGGTGTTCTTTATATAGCCCAGGTGGCTGGCAGTTTGCAAAAACATCCCTGGTTTTTCTCTCGCGCGCACGGTGCTTACGTTTCTGACCGCCGGGGGTCCGCATGACCTCCAATTCGGGTAAAACTTCGAAATGCGCAATAAGCGCGTCGAGCCCGTCAGTCGTACCTCACTTCGATGACTTCCCAAGAACATTTTTCCAGTGCCCAATAAAATAACCCATTTAATTATTAAACGGGGTTTTTGTTCCGTTGGCTACGGCTAGTCTTGTGCGGGTTTTCGCGACGGTGATCGGGTGAAACCCGGTGTCGCAAAGGTCGAGTGTCAGGGAGGCAAGGGTCGGTCTCCATCCGGTATGAGATAAGAGGGGGGAATAATCTTCGATCGATAAATCGGGGATGCAAACACCGCAAACAAATCAGACAATCAAACAATTCACACCAAAAATAAAAAATTTATTTTTGTGAAATCTGGGCTGTTACAATACAACACCACCAACAAGGGATCTCGTCCCGAGATTCAGGGCGATCCAGGGGAGAGGGGGAGAGAAAAGAGAGTCGACAATCTTCAACACCAACAACAAGGGACTCTGCTCCATATCGACGTCGAACTTTCGTCGAGATAAATTTCCGTAGAGAGACGGCAACGTCGGAAAACGAAACCATCGGGACATCAAGAGGAAGAACAACAGTTGAAAATCACGATCAAGGGAAGCATTCTCACTGAAATCATGAGGATACTGCGCAAGAGGACTGAAGTCAACAGACGACCAAGATGTTTACCTAGAGTCGGAATAACTAAAGGTACTACAGGATTTCCCAAACCTGAGATCGGAATCGAGACAATACGCTGCAAGCAAGGCATTGTAACGGTTCCGAAACTCCACTCACTCGAGATCCTAAAGTTTGAAAGGGATAAGGCGAGAATAAAACACATACGGCACTGGTCCTGACCAGAGCAAAGATAAGGAGTAAAAAGATTCCTACTCTCCGATAACTTACTTAGTAACTACAAAATAGTTTTTGTCTAGACTCGACTTTGGCCAGAGAAGGGATCCTACGGTCGGTAAGGCTCTGATAGCAAGTTGTAAGGCCCGATATGCGGTACTGTTCCAGATCTAGATGTTTCCATCCAGATCCGGGGACGAAGCACATATCGGTCCCACCGCGACATATGACAATGCCATATGCCCCGGATTTCCAACATGATATCACAACATTACAACAACAGATGTACAACATCTCATACAATCGGCATACAACTGCCTTAAATACATTACATCAGTGGAAGATACATGTCTGAGTACAGACTACATTCAAATTCCTAGTGGCAAAGTAAAACACACCATCCCCGTAACCACACGGGTCTAGGCTCTCCGCCGGGATCCGCCTAACTAGTCGTCGTTGAGTCTCCACGAAGGCGTCCAGAAGAAGACTCGAGGTAGTAAACAACTGCAGCTGCCGATCAGGCAAAACATAAAAGGGAAAAGAAAGGAAAGGGGTGAGAATATATCAAAAGTCTTGTAACTAATTTCTCACGGGTAAGATGGGGGTAGTGGTGAGGTTGCAGACACACTAGCAATATATGAGTGGCTAACGGTCTAATTTAGAGTAAGATGAGAACCAAGCATTCGATGAGGAATCGCCTCCAACAAGTCTTGCTATCAACTACTTACGCAAAAATAACACCTATCATATCCTTGTCCTCCTCTTCGCATCCCGACGAAGATGAAGCAGTCAAGGAACACACACGTTGATCAAGTTATTAAGATTATATCAGTTGTTGTTGTCTATGGATAAGGAGTACGTCTCAAGTCGTCCATAACAGTGGACACGGCTTCTCGAAAAGATTTAACCCTGCAAGGGTGTACCAACTGCCCATTACAAGGCTCCGCACGCACGCCCATCTCTCTCAGTTGCTACCCATCATAGGCAACCATTTTATGATTTAGTTCCAAGAGATCCGAAACGACAGGTCCTTCTAGCTAACAACGAACAAATCCGGGTGGCCCCCGGTGAGTCGACATCCAGCTCAGGAGCCGGCCGCGCTCTTGATCTGGTCTCTACCGTATGACACCAGGTTTGGATTGCCGGTTAATCTCACATGAGACTGGGTCCTCAGCCGGTCATGATGGGCCAGCAAGGAACCATGTCCTTACTGGTCCAAGTTATTTTCAAGGATATCTGCTAGGAGCGACCCGACAGACATATATGCATGGTTTCAAATGGTAAATCAGCTTGGGCCACCGCTAGAAATGTTTGAAGCTAGGTAGGTAAGAAAAGGGGGGCCCATAAAATCCCACACGCGGTTAGGCACGCTCACTCTTAAAACCAATACCCGGAACTCAGATCCTAGGTTACTCGAATGGAACAACGCGTCGGGGCTGGATAGCCTAGACCTTCCATCCTTCGTCGAATATAGTCAACATTATAATAATCATATCATCCACAATAATATAATAATGTGATAGCCCAATCCAAGGAGTAACAGGATAACAGTTGATAACATCCTAGCAAGCATACAAAGCAGTGGCTGAGAAGCGAGCAAAAGTAACATAGCCGAACAAGGTTTGCTGCGATGTGGAGGACATGGTTGTTTGGATTCATTGGAGAGGCATGAATATAAAGTGGAAGGATCAAGCAATCGTTCTATCCTACACCTAGGCGCGAGTGAGCTGAAGTTATAAGCATGATATATGCTCCCCCTTACCTGATGAGAAGACGAAATCGAAGGTGTAGTCGATCGCAAGCTCGCATCGTCTCTGAGAGGTACCCGTGGAAGCACACAAGGAAACACTGGAAAAGGCAATCGACAAAAAAGCATCTAGTACTACGAAGCAATCACGAGCAAGCATGAACAAGAAGGCAACACGAGACAACGCACTATGGTATCGCATCTATCGTCGAGACCAGTTACTATCAGGTTAAGTGGAGTACCCGTCACACACGATGATACCGCACATTTAGAATGGTTCAAGTTGTTTAGCTACACAACATGACCAAAGGTTATTAACATGGTATCTCACTCAATCATGGCATAGCACACAAACATGGCAAGAGGTGAAGCATAAAGGAAACTATTTATGCTAGTCAATTTACGTGAGGCACAACCTAAACATGGCATATCACTAAGTACCCCACGACAATTAAAGGATTTGGTACTGTTCGGCCCTAAACCATATTTTAGGTTGGTTAACAACACAAAACAATAGCATAAACACAAAGTAAATGAAATTCTAATCAAGATACATATAAAGAACACTCCAAACGGAGTTACGTTTAAAAGGATATAAGCAAAACAAGTTTTGAACACAATCTGGCAACATCCGGAAGCACACTTTAGAGCAATGCATAAACAGGATAATGAATGCAAACATGCTCACAAATGATATGAACCTAAAGTCGGCATGGCAGGGAAGGCATGGCAAAAGGAATCATGTAAATAGGCATCATGGTTCACTAGTTATAAGCAACACAAAAAGCTATAAAACATTACTTGTCAAGGACTTGGTGAAAATCAGGAAAAATTTGGCAGAAACTGTTATTTTCATGCTGTATAAACAAGGGTAAAACTATATGCAAACGTGCAGCAACATGACATAGCAATATATGATCATAGAGTAGGCATGATGATGATCAGGTACAAATAAGAATCAAGGTCATAGGCATAACAGATCAAAAGATATTAAGGATGCAACATGACATCGCAAAGTTACTGACTTAGTGAAAAACAGAGGTGGCTGTCAACAACAGCAGGATAGCAACTTTGGAGCTAAACATATCTATGACCAGAAATGTAAACGTGACAAAGCAATACATATAATGGAAGTAGACATGATGCTTAAGAGTATGCAACAAGAATCAATGCAATAGGCCTCATGGATGTGTCACAATCACCAAGCAAACTTGCAATAAAATAAAAGCAGCAGCACACTAACAGAAAATAATAGCAGTTAACAGTCTGATGCCCACTTCAACAGTGATTAACAACATCAATATAGCCTCAAATCAACATGCTCACAAAAGATGGATTGAAGTACACGCAAAACTAAACAATTTTCCTTTTGGGGGCAACCTCATCCGAGCTACGGTTTACTCGCAAATTTAAGCGCAAAACTGAATCAGCAGCAAAAATATCTCAGACTTAGAAAAATTTTACAGGCAGGGTAAATAAAAAATAAAAAATAAAAGGCAGAGGACGGGGAAGTAGGCCGGCTCACCATGGGCTGGCACTTGAGGCTGAGGGGCGGCCTGGAGCTTGGTGGTGGGCCGTGCTGGGGCGACGTGGGGGCGCACTGGGACGGCTCGGCCTCTTTGGCCCAGGTCGACCGAGGCGGCGTCGTATCGGGAGGCCGGCCTCCCTGTCCATGGCGTTGGGTGTAGCGGCACCTCGCCTGACTTCGGAAGAGGCAGGCCGGGCAGCACGTGGGGCGGCGAGGAGGCTGGCGGCGCGTGAGGAGGCGGATCAAGCCGCATTCAGGTCGGGGCTGGCCGCCGGCGGGGTCTTGGGCTCGGGAGGCCGGAGCCACGGCGAGCTCGCCGGCTCGGGTTCTCCATGGAGGCGGCATCGGCTGGCTCTTGCAATGAAGGAGAGAGGGAGGCGGTGAGACAAGGGAGGAGAGGAGGAGGCGCTCGGAGAGGAGGAGGAGGAAGAGATGGCCGGCGCGGCCTCGCCGGAGACGGGCGGCGCGGCGGCGGTGCGGCCTGCGGGAGGAGAGAGGAGGCTGAGGGAGCCACGTGGCACAATCCTGGCCCTCAGATCATCAGATCTGACGGCTGTGAGCAAAAACTGGCTAGGGTATCGGATTTTGGGGATAAAACTGCGAAAATGGGGTAATTTTTTGGGCAAAATGAGGGGGTGGCTGCAATTTTGGCTAGGGAAACCCTAGAAATGGGTGGGGGAGTGGTGGTCTATATATAGCCCAGGTGGGTGGCAGTTTGCAAAAACATCCCCGGTTTTTCTCTTGCGCGCACGGTGCTTACGTTTCTGACCGCCGGGGGGTTCGCAGGACCTTCGATTTGGGTAAAAATTCAAACTGCGCGATCAACGCGTCGAGCCCGTCAGTCGTACCTCACTTCGATGACGTCCCGAGAACATTTTTCCGGCGCCCAATAAAATAACCCATTTAATTATTAAACGGGATTTTTGTTCTGGTGGCTACGACTGGTCTTGTGCGGGTTTTCGCGACGGTGATCGGGTGAAACCCGGTGTCGCAAAGGTCGAGTGTCAGGGTGGCAAGGGTCGGTCTCCGTCCGGCACGAGATAAGAGGGGGGAAATAATCGCCGATCGACAAATTGGGGATGCAAACACCGCAAACAAATCAGACAATCAAACAATTCACACCGAAAAAAAAATTAATTTTTGTGAAATCTGGGTTGTTACAATACAACACCACCAACAAGGGATCTCGTCCCGAGATCCAGGGCGATCCAGGGGAGAGGGGGGAGAGAAAAGAAAGTCGACAATCTTCAACACCAACAAAAAGGGACTCTGCTCCATGTCGACGTCGAACTTTTGTCGAGATAATTTTCCGCAGAGAGACGGCAACGTCGGAAAACGAAACCATCGAGACATCAAGAGGAAGAACAACAGTTGAAAGTCCCGATCAAGGGAAGCATTCTCACTGAAATCGTGAGGATACTGGGCAAGAGGACTGAAGTCAACAGACGACCAAGATGTTTACCTAGAGTCGGAAGAACTAAAGGTACTACAGGATTTCCCAAACCTGAGATCGGAATCGAGACAATACGCTGCAAGAAAGTCATTGTAACGGTTCCGAAACTCCACTTACTCGAGATCCTAAAGTTTGAAAGGGATAAGGCGAGAATAAAACACTTATGACACTTGTCCTGACCAGAGTAAAGATAAGGAGTAAAAAGATTCTTACTCTCCGATAACTAACTTAGTAACTAAAAAATAGTTTTTGTCTAGACTTGACTTCGGCCAGAGAAGGGATCCTACGGTCGGTAAGGCTCTGATACCAAGTTGTAAGGCCCGATATGCGGTACTGTTCCAGATCTAGATGTTTCCATCCAGATCCGGGGACGAAGCACATATCGGTCCCACCGCGACATATGACAATGCCATATGCCCTGGATTTCCAACATGATATCACAACATTACAGCTACATGGGTACAACATCTCATATAATCGGCATACAACTGCCTTAAATACATTACATCAGCGGAAGATACATGTCTGAGTACATACTACATTCAAATGCCTAGTGGCAAAGGCAAAACACACCATCCCTGTAACCACACGGGTCCAGGCTCTCCGCCGGGATCCGCCTAACTAGTCGTCGTCGAGTCTCCATGAAGGCGTCCAGAAGTAGACTCGAGGTAGTAAACAACTGCAGCGGCCGATCAGGAAAAGCATAAAAGGGAAAAGAAAGGAAAGGGGTGAGAATATATCAAAAGTCTTGTAACTAACTTCTCACGGGTAAGATGGGGGTAGTGGTGAGGTTGCAGATGCACTAGCAATATATGAGTGGCTAACAGTCTAATTTAGAGTAAGCTGACAACCAAGCATTCGATGAGGAATTGCCTCCAACAAGCCTTGCTATCAACTACTTACGCAAAAATAACACCTATCCTATCCTTGTCCTCCTCTTCGCATCCCGACGAAGATGAAGCAGTCAAGGCACAAACACGTTGATCAAGTTATTAAGATTATATCAGTTGTTGTTGTCTCTGAACAAGGAGTAGGTCTCAAGTCGTCCATAACCGTGGAAACGGCTTTTAGAAAAGATTTAACCCTGCAGGGGTGTACCAACTGCCCATTACAAGGCTCCGTACGCACGCCCATGTCTCTCAGTTGCTACCCATCATAGGCAACCATTTTATGATTTAGTTCTGAGAGATCCGAAACGACATGTCCCTATAGCTAACAACGAAAAAATCTGGGTGGCCCCGGTGAGTCAACATCCAGCTCAGGAGCCGGCCGCGCTCTCGATCTGGTCTATACCGTATGACTCCAGGTTTGGATTGCCGGTTAATCTCACATGAGACCGGGTCCTCAGCCGGTCATGATGGGCGAGCAAGGAACAATGTCCTTACTGGTCCAGGTTGTTTTAAAGGATATCTGTTAGGAGCGACCCGACGGACATATATGCATGGTTTCAAATGGTAAATCAGTTTGGGCCACCGCTAGAAATGTTTGAAGCTAGGTAGGTAAGAAAAGGGGCCCCATAAAATCCCACACGCGGTTAGGCACGCTCAGTCTTAAAAACAATACCCGGAACTCGGATCCTAGGTGACTCGAATGGAACAAAGCGTCGGGGCGGGATAGCCTAGACCTTCCATCCTTCGTCGAATATAGTCATCATTATAATAATCATATCATATCATCCGCAATAATTATTTTTGTGATAGCCCAATCCAAGGAGTAACAGGATAACAGTTGATAACATCCTAGCATGCATACTAAGTAGTGGCTGAGCAGCGACCAAAAGTAACATAGCCGAACAAGGTTTGCTGGGATGTGGAGGACATGGCTGTTTGGGTTCATTTGAGAGGCATGAATATAAAGTGGTAGGATCAAGCAATCATTCTATCCTACACCTAGGCGCGAGTGAGCTGAAAGTTATAAGGATGATATATGCTTCCCCTTACCTGATGAGAAGACGAAATCGAAGGTGTAGTCGATCGCAAGCTCGCATCGTCTCCGAGAGGTACCCGCGGAAGCACACAAGAAGGAAACACTGGAAAAGTCAATTGACGAGCAAGCATCTATTACGACGAAGCAATCATGAGCAAGTATTAACAAGAAGGCAACACGAGACAACGCACTACGGTATCGCATCTATCGTCAAGAGCGGTTACTAACAGGTTAAGTGCAGTACTCGTCAGACACGGCGATACCGCACATTTTGAATGGTTCAAGTTGTTTACCTACACAACATGAGAAAAGGTTATTAACATTGCATCTCACTCAAGCATGGCATAGCACACAAACATGGCAAGAGGTGAAGCATAAAGGAAACTATTTATGCTAGTCAATTTAAGTGAGGCACAACCTAAACATGGCATATCACTAAGTACCCCATGACAATTAAAGGATTTGGTACTGTTCTTCCCTAAACCATATTTTAGGTTGGTTAAAAACATAAAACAATAGCATAAAAACAAAGTACATGAAATTCTAATCAACATACATATAAAGAACACTCCAAACGGAGTTACGGTTAAAAAGCTATAAGCAAAACAAGTTTTGAACACAATCTGGCAACATCCAGAAGCACACTTTAGAGCAATGCATAAACAGGATAATGAATGCAAACATGCTCACAAATGATATGCAACTAAAGTAGACATGGCAGGGAATGCATGCCAAAAGGAATCATGCAAATAGGCATCATGGTTAACTAGTTATAAGCAACACAAAAAGCTATAAAACATTACTGGTCAAGGACTTAGTGAAAATCAGGAAAAACATGGCAGAAACTATTATTTTCATGATGTATAAACAGGTGTAAAACTATATGCAAACGTGCAGCAACATGACATAGCAATGTATGATCATAGATTAGGCATGATGATGATCAGGTACAAATAAGAATCAAGGTCATAGGCATAACAGATCAAAAGATATTAAGCATGCAACATGGCATCGGCAAGTTACTGACTTAGTGAAAAAAAGAGGTGGATGTCAACAACAGCAGGATAGAAATTTTGGAGCTAAACATATCTATGACCAGAAATTTAAACATGACAAAGCAATACATATAATGGAATTAGACATGATGCTTAACAGTATGCAACAAGAATCAATGCAATATGCCTCATGGATGTGTCACAATCATCAAGCAAACTTCCAATAAAATAACAGCAGCAGCACACGAACAGAAAATATTAGCAGTTAACAGTCTGATGCCCACTTCAACAGTGATTAACAACATCAATATGGCCTCAAATAAAAATGATCACAAAAGATGGTTGAAGTACACACAAAACTAAACAATTTTCCTTTTGGACGCAACCTCATCTGAGCTACGGTTTACTCGCAAATTTAAGCGTAAAACTGAATCAGCAGCACAAATATCTCACACTTGAAAAAAATTACAGGTAGGGTAAATAAAAAAATAAAAAAAGGCATAGGAGGGGGAGGCAGGACGGCTCACCATGGGCTGGCCCATGAGGTTGAGGGGCGGCCTGGAGCTGTGGTGGGCCGAGCCGGGGCCACGTGGGGTGCGCAGTGGTCCGGCTCGGCCTCTCTGGCCCAGAATGACCGAGGCGGCGTCGGATCGGGAGGCCGGCCTCCCTGGCCATGGCGTTGGGTGCGGCGGCGCCTCACCGGATTCCGGCAGGGGCAGGCCGGGCGGCACGTGGGGCGGCGAGGAGGCTGGCGGCGCGTGCGGAGGTGGATCTAGCCGGATCCGAGTCGGGGCTGGCCGCCGGCGGGGTCTTGGGCTCAGGACGCCGGAGCCACGGCGAGCTCGCCGGCTCGGATTCTCCATGGCGGCGGCCTCGGCTGGCTCCTGCAGCGAAGGAGAGAGGGGGCGGTGAGACGAGGGAGGAGAGGAGGAGGAGGAGATGGCCGGCAAGGCCTCGTCCGAGACGGGCGGCACGGCGGCGGTGCGGCGTGCGGGAGGAGAGAGAAGGCTGAGGGAGCCACGTGGCACAATCCTGGCCCTCAGATCATCAGATCTGACGGCTTGGAGCAAAAACTAGGTAGGGTTTCGGATTTTGGGGATAAAACTGCGAAAATGGGGTAATTTTTCGAGAAAGTTAGGGTTTGGCTGCAATTTTGGCTAGGGAAACCCTAGAAAGGGGTTGGGGAGTGGTGGTCTTTATATAGCCCAGGTGGCTGGCGGTTTGCAAAAACATCCCCGGTTTTTCTCTCGCGCGCGCGGTGCTTACGTTTCTGACCGCAGAAACTGTTATTTTCATGCTGTATAAACAGGGGTAAAACTATATGCAAACGTGCGGCAACATGACATAGAAATATATGATCATAGAGTAGGCATGATGATGATCAGGTACAAATAAGAATCATGGTCATAGGCATAACATATCAAAAGATATTAAGCATGCAACATGGCATCGGAAAGTTACTGACTTAATGAAAAACAGAGGTGGCTGTCAACAACAGCAGGATAGAAATTTTGGAGCTAAACATATCTATGACCAGAAATGTAAACATGACAAAGCAATACATATAATGGAATTAGACATGATGCTTAACAGTATGCAACAAGAATCAATGCAATATGCCTCATGGATGTGTCACAATCATCAAGCAAACTTCCAATAAAATAACAGCAGCAGCACACGAACAGAAAATATTAGCAGTTAACAGTCTGATGCCCACTTCAACAGTGATTAACAACATCAATATGGCCTCAAATAAAAATGATCACAAAAGATGGTTGAAGTACACACAAAACTAAACAATTTTCCTTTTGGACGCAACCTCATCTGAGCTACGGTTTACTCGCAAATTTAAGCGTAAAACTGAATCAGCAGCACAAATATCTCACACTTGAAAAAAATTACAGGTAGGGTAAATAAAAAATAAAAAAAAGGCATAGGAGGGGGAGGCAGGACGGCTCACCATGGGCTGGTCCATGAGGTTGAGGGGCGGCCTGGAGCTGTGGTGGGCCGAGCCGGGGCCACGTGGGGTGCGTAGTGGGCCGGCTCGGCCTCTCTGGCCCAGGATGACCGAGGCGGCGTCGGATCGGGAGGCCGGCCTCCCTGGCCATGGCGTTGGGTACGGCGGCGCCTCGCCGGATTCCGGCAGGGGCAGGCCGGGCGGCACGTGGGGCGGCGAGGAGGCTGGCGGCGCGTGCGGAGGTGGATCTAGCCGGATCCGAGTCGGGGCTGGCCCCCGGCGGGGTCTTGGGCTTGGGACGCCGGAGCCACGGCGAGCTCGCCGGCTCGGATTCTCCATGGCGGCGGCCTCGGCTGGCTCCTGCAACGAAGGAGAGAGGGGGCGGTGAGACGAGGGAGGAGAGGAGGAGGAGGAGATGGCCGGCAAGGCCTCGTCCGAGACGGGCGGCACGGCGGCGGTGCGACGTGCGGGAGGAGAGAGAAGGCTGAGGGAGCCACGTGGCACAATCCTGGCCCTCAGATCATCAGATCTGACGACTTGGAGCAAAAACTAGGTAGGGTTTCGGATTTTGGGGATAAAACTGCGAAAATGGGGTAATTTTTCGGGAAAGTTAGGGTTTGGCTGCAATTTTGGCTAGGGAAACCCTAGAAAGGGGTGGGGGAGTGGTGGTCTTTATATAGCCCAGGTGGCTGGCGGTTTGCAAAAACATCCCCGGTTTTTCTCTCGCGCGCGCGGTGCTTACGTTTCTGACCGCAGAAACTGTTATTTTCATGCTGTATAAACAGGGGTAAAACTATATGCAAACGTGCAGCAACATGACATAGAAATATATGATCATAGAGTAGGCATGATGATGATCAGGTACAAATAAGAATCAAGGTCATAGGCATAACATATCAAAAGATATTAAGCATGCAATATGGCATCGGAAAGTTACTGACTTAATGAAAAACAGAGGTGGCTGTCAACAACAACAGGATAGAAATTTTGGAGCTAAACATATCTATGACCAGAAATGTAAACATGACAAAGCAATACATATAATGGAATTAGACATGATGCTTAACAGTATGCAACAAGAATCAATGTAATAGGCCTCATGGATGTGTCACAATCATCAAGCAATATATGATCATAGAGTAGGCATGATGATGATCAGGTACAAATAAGAATCAAGGTCATAGGCATAACAGATCAAAAGATATTAAGCATGCAACATGACATCGCAAAGTTACTGACTTAGTGAAAAACAGAGGTGGCTGTCAACAACAGCAGGATAGCAACTTTGGAGCTAAACATATCTATGACCAGAAATCTAAACATGACAAAGCAATACATATAATGGAAGTAGACATGATGCTTAACAGTATGCAACAAGAATCAATGTAATAGGCATCATGGATGTGTCACAATCATCAAGCAAACTTGCAATAAAATAATAGCAGCAACGGACTAACAGAAAATAATATAAGTTAAAAGTCTGATGCCCACTTCAACCGTGATTAACAACATCAATATGGCCTCAAATAAAAATGCTCACAAAAGATGGATTGAAGTACACACAAAACTAAACAATTTTCCTTTTGGGCGCAACCTCATCCGAGCTACGGTTTACTCGCAAATTTAAGCGCAAAACTGAATCAGCAGCACAAATATCTCAGACTTAGAAAACATTTACAGGTAGGGTAAATAAAAAATAAAAAAATAAAAGTCAGAGGAGGGGGAGGCATGCCGTCTCACCATGGGCTGGCCCATGAGGCTGAGGGGCGGTCTGGAGCTTGGTGGTGGGGCCACGTGGGGGAGCAGTGGGCCGGCTCGGCCTCTCTGGTCCAGGTTGACCGAGGCGGCGTCGGATCGGGAGGCCGGCCTCCCTGTCCATGGCGTTGGGTGCGGCGGCGCCTCGCCGGACTCCGGAAGGGGCAGGCCGGGAGGCACGTGGGGCGGTGAGGAGGCTGGTGGCGCGTGTGGAGGCGGATCCAGCCGGATCCGGGTCCGGGCTGGCCGCCGGCGGGGTCTTAGGCTCAGGAGGCCGGAGCCACGGCGAGCTCACCGGCTCGGGTTCTCCATGGCAGCGGCCTCGACTGGCTCCTGCTGCGAAGGAGAGAGGGAGGCGCTGAGACGAGGGAGGAGAGGAGGAGGCGCTCAGAGAGGAAGAGGAGGAGATGGTCGCCACGGCCTCGCCGGAGATGGGAGGCGCGACGGAGGTGTGGCGTGTGGGAGGAGAGAGGAGGCTAAGGGAGGCACGTGGCACAATCCTGGCCCTCAGATCATCAGATTTGACGGCTGGGAGCAAAAACTGGCTAGGGTTTCGGATTTTGGGGATAAAAGTGCAAAAATGGGGTGATTTTGGGGGCAAAGTGAGGGGGTGGCTGCAATTTTGGCTAGGGAAACCCTAGAAAGGGTTGGGGGAGTGGTGTTCTTTATATAGCCCAGGTGGCTGGCAGTTTGCAAAAACATCCCTGGTTTTTCTCTCGCGCGCACGGTGCTTACGTTTCTGACCGCCGGGGGTCCGCATGACCTCCAATTCGGGTAAAACTTCGAACTGCGCAATCAGCGCGTCGAGCCCGTCAGTCGTACCTCACTTCGATGACTTCCCAAGAACATTTTTCCAGCGCCCAATAAAATAACCCATTTAATTATTAAACGGGGTTTTTGTTCCGTTGGCTACGGCTAGTCTTGTGCGGGTTTTCGCGACGGTGATCGGGTGAAACCCGGTGTCGCAAAGGTCGAGTGTCAGGGAGGCAAGGGTCGGTCTCCATACGGATCGAGATAAGAGGGGGGGAATAATCTTCGATCGATAAATCGGGGATGCAAACACCGCAAACAAATCAGACAATCAAACAATTCACACCGAAAATAAAAAATTTATTTTTGTGAAATCTGGGCTGTTACAATACAACACCACCAACAAGGGATCTCGTCCCGAGATTTAGGGCAAACCAGGGGAGAGGGGGAGAGAAAAGAGAGTCGACAATCTTCAACACCAACAACAAGGGACTCTGCTCCATGTCGACGTCGAACTTTCGTCTTGATAAATTTCCGTAGAGAGACGGCAACGTCGGAAAACGAAACCATCGGGACATCAAGAGGAAGAACAACAGTTGAAACTCACGGTCAAGGGAAGCATTCTCACTGAAATCATGAGGATACTGCGCAAGAGGACTGAAGTCAACAAACGACCAAGATGTTTACCTAGAGTCGGAAGAACTAAAGGTACTACAGGATTTCCCAAACCTGAGATCGGAATCGAGACAATACGCTGCAAGCAAGGCATTGTAACGGTTCCGAAACTCCACTCACTCGAGATCCTAAAGTTTGAAAGGGATAAGGCGAGAATAAAACACATACGGCACTTGTCCTGACCAGAGCAAAGATAAGGAGTAAAAAGATTCCTACTCTCCGATAACTTACTTAGTAACTACAAAATAGTTTTTGTCTAGACTCGACTTCGGCCAGAGAAGGGATCCTATGGTCGGTAAGGCTCTGATACCAAGTTGTAAGGCCCGATATGCGGTACTGTTCCAGATCAAGATGTTTCCATCCAGATCCGGGGACGAAGAACATATCGGTCCCACCGCGACATATGACAATGCCATATGCCCCGGATTTCCAACATGATATCACAACATTACAACAACAGATGTACAACATCTCATACAATCGGCATACAACTGCCTTAAATACATTACATCAGTGGAAGATACATGTCTGAGTACAGACTACATTCAAATTCCTAGTGGCAAAGTAAAACACACCATCCCCGTACCACACGGGTCCAGGCTCTCCGCCGGGATCCGCCTAACTAGTCGTCGTTGAGTCTCCACGAAGGCGTCCAGAAGAAGACTCGAGGTAGTAAACAACTGCAACTGCCGATCAGGCAAAACATAAAAGGGAAAAGAAAGGAAAGGGGTGAGAATATATCAAAAGTCTTGTAACTAACTTCTCACGGGTAAGATGGGGGTAGTGGTGAGGTTGCAGACACACTAGCAATATATGAGTGGCTAACGGTCTAATTTAGAGTAAGATGAGAACCAAGCATTCGATGAGGAATCGCCTCCAACAAGTCTTGCTATCAACTACTTACGCAAAAATAACACCTATCATATCCTTGTCCTCCTCTTCGCATCCCGACGAAGAAGAAGCAGTCAAGGAACACACACGTTGATCAAGTTATTAAGATTATATCAGTTGTTGTTGTCTATGGATAAGGAGTACGTCTCAAGTCGTCCATAACCGTGGACACGGCTTCTCGAAAAGATTTAACCCTGCAAGGGTGTACCAACTGCCCATTACAAGGCTCCGCACGCACGCCCTTCTCTCTCAGTTGCTACCCATCATAGGCAACCATTTTATGATTTAATTCCAAGAGATCGGAAACGACAGGTCCTTCTAGCTAACAACGAACAAATCCGGGTGGCCCCCGGTGAAACGACATCCAGCTCAGGAGCCGGCCGCGCTCTTGATCTGGTCTCTACCGTATGACACCAGGTTTGGATTGCCGGTTAATCTCACATGAGACCGGGTCCTCAGCCGGTCATGATGGGCGAGCAAGGAACAATGTCCTTACTGGTCCAGGTTGTTTTAAAGGATATCTGCTAGGAGCGACCCGACAGACATATATGCATGGTTTCAAATGGTAAATCAGCTTGGGCCACCGCTAGAAATGTTTGAAGCTAGGTAGGTAAGAAAAGGGGGCCCATAAAATCCCACACGCGGTTAGGCACGCTCACTCTTAAAACCAATACCGGAACTTGGATCCTAGGTTACTCGAATGGAACAAAGCGTCGGGGCTGGATAGCCTAGACCTTCCATCCTTCGTCGAATATAGTCAACATTATAATAATCATATCATCCACAATAATATAATAATGTGATAGCCCAATCCAAGGAGTAACAGGATAACAGTTGATAACATCCTAGCAAGCATACTGGCTGAGAAGCGAGCAAAAGTAACATAGCCGAACAAGGTTTGCTGCGATGTGGAGGACATGGTTGTTTGGGTTCATTTGAGAGGCATGAATATAAAGTGGAAGGATCAAGCAATCGTTCTATCCTACACCTAGGCGCGAGTGAGCTGAAAGTTATAAGCATGATATATGCTCCCCCTTACCTGATGAGAAGACGAAATCGAAGGTGTAGTCTATCGCAAGCTCGCATCGTCTCTGAGAGGTACCCGTGGAAGCACACAAGGAAACACTGGAAAAGGCAATCGACAAAAAAGCATCTAGTACTACGAAGCAATCACGAGCAAGCATGAATAAGAAGGCAACACGAGAAAACGCACTATGGTATCGCATCTATCGTCGAGACCTGTTACTATCAGGTTAAGTGGAGTACCCGTCACACACGATGATACCGCACATTTAGAATGGTTCAAGTTGTTTAGCTACACAACATGACCAAAGGTTATTAACATGGCATCTCACTCAATCATGGCATAGCACACAAACATGGCAAGAGGTGAAGCATAAAGGAAACTATTTATGCTAGTCAATTTACGTGAGGCACAACCTAAACATGGCATATCACTAAGTACCCCACGACAATTAAAGGATTTGGTACTGTTCTGCCCTAAACCATATTTTAGGTTGGTTAACAACACAAAACAATAGCATAAACACAAAGTAAATGAAATTCTAATCAAGATACATATAAAGAACACTCCAAACGGAGTTACGTTTAAAAAGATATAAGCAAAACAACATGACATAGAAATATATGATCATAGAGTAGGCAGGGGTAAAACTATATGCAAACGTGTAGCAACATGACATAGAAATATATGATCATAGAGTAGGCATGATGATGATCAGGTACAAATAAGAATCAAGGTCATAGGCATAACATATCAAAAGATATTAAGCATGCAACATGGCATCGGAAAGTTACTGACTTAATGAAAAACAGAGGTGGCTGTCAACAACAACAGGATAGCAACTTTGGAGCTAAACATATCTATGACCTGAAATCTAAACATGACAAAGCAATACATATAATGGAAGTAGACATGATGCTTAACAGTATGCAACAAGAATCAATGTAATAGGCCTCATGGATGTGTCACAATCATCAAGCAAACTTGCAATAAAATAATAGCAGCAGCACACTAACAGAAAATAATATAAGTTAACAGTTGGATGCCCACTTCAACCGTGATTAACAACATCAATATGGCCTCAAATAAAAATGCTCACAAAATATGGATTGAAGTACACACAAAACTAAACAATTTTCCTTTTGGGCGCAACCTTATCCGAGCTACGGTTTACTCGCAAATTTAAGCGCAAAACTGAATCAGCAGCACAAATATCTCAGACTTAGAAAACATTTACAGGTAGGGTAAATAAAAAATAAAAAATTAAAGGCAGAGGAGGGGGAGGCATGCCGTCTCACCATGGGCTGGCCCATGAGGCTGAGGGGCGGCCTGGAGCTTGGTTCTCCATGGAGCCTGAGGGGCGGCCTGGAGCCTGGAGCTCGCCGGCTCGGGTTCTCCATGGCGGCGGCCTCGGCTGGCTCCTGCAGCGAAGGAGAGAGGGGGCGGTGAGACGAGGGAGGAGAGGAGGAGGAGGAGGAGATGGCCGACAAGGCCTCTTCCGAGACGGGCGGCGCGGCGGCGGTGCCGCGTGCGGGAGGAGAGAGGAGGCTGAGGGAGCCACGTGGCACAATCCTGGCCCTCAGATCATCAGATCTGATGGCTTGGAGCAAAAACTGGGTAGGGTTTCGGATTTTGGGGATAATACTGCGAAAATGGGGTAATTTTTCAGGAAATTTAGGGTTTGGCTGCAATTTTGGCTAGGGAAACCCTAGGAAGGGGTGGTGGAGTGGTGGTCTTTATATAGCCCAGGTGGCTGGCGGTTTGCAAAAACATCCCCGGTTTTTCTCTCGCGCGCGCGGTGCTTACGTTTCTGACCGCCGGGGGTCCGCAGGACCTCAGATTCGGGTAAAACTTTGAACTGCACGATCAACGTGTCGAGCCCGTCAGTCGTACCTCACTTCGATGACGTCCCGATAAAAATTTTCTGGCGCCCAATAAAATAACCCATTTAATTATTAAACGGGGTTTTTGTTCCGTTAGCTACGTCTGGTCTTGTGCGGGTTTTCGCGACGGTGATCGGGTGAAACCCGGTGTCGCAAAGGTCGAGTGTCAAGGTGGCAAGGGTCGGTCTCCTTCCGGTACGAGATAAGAGGGGGGGGGGATAATCGCCGATCGTTAAATCGGGGATGCAAACACCGCAAACAAATTAGACAATCAAACAATTCACACCGAAAACAAAAAATTTAATTTTTGTGAAATCTGGGTTGTTACAGGCATCCCCAAGCTTAGACGCTTGAGTCTCCTTGAATATTTTTTGGGGATGCATGGGGGCATCCCCAAGCTTGAGCGCTTGACACTCCCAAATCTTCTTTCGTCATCTTCCATCGCACACTTGAAAACTCCCTTCATACACAACTCATCATAAGTTGATTAGAGAGGTTAGTACCCTTAATAAATAGTTTTTCCCCACTGGATATAAAGATAATCTTGAAGAGCTACTATTTCTCAAGATTTCCAAAATGTTTTTGCAAAGAAAAAAGCAAGCTTAAGGTTTGCAAAAGTTAGGACAGACAAAACGTGGCAGAATCTGTGAAAAGTAGAACAACATATAGTAAAGAATTTTTTAGGGGTACTTCTGCAACTCGAATCAAAAAACTCAGAACATACGAAAGTTCCGTGATTGTATAGAGAATGTTGTGTAAAAAAATCAGTTCAAAAAGATGATCTAGTGATTGTTGCAATTTTTCCCGTCACGAGGACAGAATCTATTTTCTGGACAGCATGTGACAACTTTCACTTCCCTTGTCATATGAGTCTATAGTTGGCACAAAGATTGAAAAAATAAAGATACTGTTGCTACAGTAGTAAAAATAATTAATACCACTGATGGCTTCTCGCCCCTCGTTGGTTACCCCAAGTGGAAGGTTTGAGATGCAGTGCAGCAGCAAGTTTCCCTCGGTGAAGATACCAAGGTTATCGAACTAGTAGGACTCAGGAGATACAAGTAGGTGGCAACGTCGCCAGAAATTGCTTCCTGACTAGGGTGTTGTCGTGGACCTCCACACAGCAACAAATAACTTTTCTCCCAACGAGTACAGAGGAGTTGTCAATTCCTCCGGCCTTGTCGTTTACAAAGGATCAACGCAAGAGATAAAAGGTGCAAAGGAAAGTAAAAGCTGAAAGTAAATTGAGGGTGTGAACAATAATGTAAAGATGGACCAGGGCACCGTGATTTTCACTAGTGATGTCTCTCTCCCAAAAGACGATAAAATTGCTAGCGAGGTAAACAAATCACAGTTGGGCAATTGACAGGATTATGAAGGCACCGCAATGCTAACTATGCTGCAAAGAAAGGAAGGGCTCAAAAGAAATGGGCAGTACGCCAAGGTAAGTAGACCGAAATCCATCTACATCTACTACGAATCATCCACCTTGAGATATCTATCCAGAACATCTCGCTGGTATTAAGTTGCGAATCCCACCCAAAGTGTAAACTCAAAGCAACAGACAACTGCATTAAAAGAACTTTGCGTAAAGTAAACAATCCTTGCACCCGCACGTACAAGCACCGTTGATTTATCCCTGGTGGCAACAGCACATCCCCTAGTCTCATGTTTCTGTCACTCAAGCTAGACATCAAGGGGTTGAACCCACAATCGAGCATAACGCTCTCTCTTGGAGTTGCAAATAAAATACTTGGCCAAAGAAAATACCGCAATGGAGAACATGCAATAATTTACTCAAGAACAAAATATAAAAGAGAAGAACCAAATATATTACTCATCACAATCTGAACATAGTCTCATAATCCATCAGATCCCAACAAACTCAGCATAGCAACAGCAGAAATTACATAGATGCCTCGATCATGTGAGGCAGCTCACGAGGACTCGAAAGTGGAAACACAAAAGGGGGAGAGATAGATCACATAGCTAGTGGTCACGGACCCATGGTCCAAGGGAAACTACTCACGGTACATACGGGAGGCGTCCATGGCTATGGAGGGTCTCCCAGAGGGGGTAGCTTCTCCCGGCAGGGTGCCAGAGCAGCTTCTCCAGGCATCCCCGATCTTGAAACGGCGGCGGCGGAACAGAGGCGAGATCACGAAAGAGGAGTCCGTATTAGGGGTTTCCACCCCGAGGGGTAAATATAGGATAAGGGGGCGTCGAGGGGACCCACGAGGCAGTTAGGAGGGTCCCTGGCGCGGCCCAGGGTGGGGCCGCGCCACCTGCCCTCCTGGCTGCCTGGTGGTTGCCCCCCTTCCCTCTCTTGGTGATTCCGGAAACTTCTGTTGCGCTGATTTTTTATATATTTTTCCCGAAATTTTTGGAACATTTTAATGGCCGGAAAACCTGAAATACAAAAACAGCAGAAAACAGAAACTGGCAACTGGGTGCACTGAGTTAATAGGTTAGTCCAAATAGGTTCAAAAGTGTATGAAAGTTCAAGCAAAACATGGCAAAGTCACACAAAACATGCATGGAGAAAGCAGAAATTATAGATATGTTTGGGACGTATCAACATCCCCAAGCTTAATTCCTGCTCGTCCTCGAGTAGGTAAATGATAACAAGCATAATTTCTATGGTGACATGACACACAACCATAAAAGGACTTTTAAGTAAAGCAATCAAAGCATGCAATTCAATTCAAGTCTTAACAAGCAAGAGTCTATATTAGCATTGACACAAGCAACAAAAGAACAAAAGGTGCAAGAGCTCTCGCTGTATGTGGTTCGAATGTCTCCAGATGGTTTTTGCGTGCAAGAAAGGGATAGGGAAATACGAGAGAGAAAATAAGGTTGTTGAGAACAACTATCTACTAAAGTTTCACACTTGGTCTCATTTGGATTCTTATATGGACTTGTCCCCAGACCACTAGCCAGGTACAAGTCAAACTGATCCACTCCCTTTCGATATTTTGAGCACTCATGCAATGGATGAGCATGAGCAAGAAAGTTGACACCTAAAAGGCGAAACAGAAAGAAGGTGGAGGAGGAAGACAAAAAGGTGTGAAAGGCTCACATCAATGAGGACAATCATAGTCGAGAGAATGCCATATGATAGATATGATGTGAGGAGTAGGGATTCCCATACAACGGATGCACATGTGAGCTAAAAGCTCTCCAAGGGAACTAGTGGGGGTGCATCTAACTTGCTTGCTCAAGAAGTTCTAGAGCTTGTTTGAGGAGGCTCATCATTGGAATATACAAGCCAAGTTCTATAGTGTGAAGGGTCCCCACATCGCTATATGCATGATGATGATCTCTATGGAGTACAAGGGATAGGAGATGAAGTACTAGTGTGGATATCTAAAAAGGAATAGTAGTATGCCCCTTCTCTCTTTTTATTTTTTTTCTCTTTTCTTTTTTTTATTTTTTGGTGGCCTCAATGGCTCTTTCTATTTAACTCTCATTTGTCCTCTTTGGGATCTTTTGATTTTGTCCTCTTTGGGATCTTTTCCTCACTTTCGGGGAAATAGTCTATATTTTACAAGAATATAGGAGATCTTTCACACTTTACAAAGGTACTCACATAAAGAAAATGTAACTATCATGATGCAAATGTATGCTTCTGCCAGGATAGCAGGATATGCAATGATACTAGCGCGTCATGTAGCAATGATTAGGGCAAGGCCCAACTAGCATGCGGCTCATCGATCAAGCAAGTAGCATGTATGACATGAAGATCAAGTCATGAGAAGGTGCATGTTTCATGGCAATGTATCTCGGAAAGGCTATGGAAATGCCTTGTAGGTAGGTATGGTGGCTGTTTTGAGGAAAGATATAAGGAGGCTTATGATGACAGATCGTATCGTGCCAAGGGTTTGGATGCACCGGCGAAGTATGCGCCAACTCTCGAGGTGAGAAAGGGCAATGCACGGTACCGAAGAGGCTAGAAAAAGTATAGGTGGGTGGAAGTGTCAACTTTCGAATACTCACATTAGTCCGAAGAACTCATGCACTTATTATCGGTAACTCTCAATCTAATCAGGAGGTTCACAAAGAGACAGGTACCCCGAGGAGGAGTGTATGGGGGTTTGGTTATCCTTGCGCATCCTCGACTCATGGTACGTGGGTGTACTCTAATATTCGAACCCTCCAGAGGTTAGTGATCCATCTAGTAGCTAGAGTTCTCAACAGGGGTTTTTGGTTTTCGAAAAACACACAGATTGCCCAAAATAAGACATCTATCACTAATAGGCAAGAGCTCTTGACACCATAAGTTCAAAAATTACTCTAGTCAATACCTCAAAACTATTGCAAGTTACTACTACAAAGAGAACAGCAACTTTAACTACCTACTTTCAGTCAAGACACAGAACTCAGTGCAACAGGCAAACTTTCTAACAAGATAAAACATGCAACCTATAGAAAGTTCAACTTAAGACAAAAAGAAAACCTCTAGAAAAAACTAAAGCACTACAACTAAACAGAATAGCAGCTAAGAAAAGAAAAAGAACAGCTCACAGCTAAAAGAATAAGCATGCAAATCCTATGAGGAGTTCTAGTTCAAGAGGAGCGTGAATCTCTCCCACACAAAAGAGTAAGTTGGGATCTAACTTGTTACTACAACAAACAAAGCAAAAGAAAACTTAAAAAAAACCTAAGAGCGAGACGCTCCAAGAATAGCACATAATGCATGAAGTGATAAAAATATAGTGCAACGAGAGACGAACTGATAATTGTTGATGAAGAAGGGGATGCACGGGGGCATCCCCAAGCTTAGACTCTTGAGTCTCCTTGAATATTTATTGGGGTGCACTTGGGCATCCCCAAGCTTGAGCGTTTGACCCTCCTGAATCTTCTTTTATCATCCTCCATCGCGCACTTGAAAACTCCCTTCATACATAACTCATTGTAGGCTGATTAGAGAGGTTAGTACCCTAATAAAATAATTTTCCCCTACTGAAAATAAAGATTTCCAGGAAGAGCTACTGTTTCCCAAGATTGCCAAAACGTTTTTGCAAAGAAAAAGCAAGCTTAAGGTTTGCAAAAGTGAAGAGAGACAAAACGTGGCAGAATCTGTGAAAACAGAACAGCAGATAGAAACGAATTTTTTAGGGGTACTTCTGCAACTCAAATAAAAAAACTCAGCACATAAGGAAGTTTTGTAATTGTATATAGCACGCTGTGTAAAAATTTCAGCTCAAAAAGATGAACTGGGATTTTTCTCTGATTTTTCTAGTCACGAGGACAGAATCTGTTTTCTGGACAGCATGTCACAACTTTCACTTCCCTTGCCGTATGAGGCTAAACTTGGCACAAAGCTTGAACAGTAAAGATACAATGATGTTGCTACAGTAGTAACAATCATCAAAACCACTAAGAACAGAACAAAAGCAAAAGAAAAACCTAAATTCGTTGCGAGCTGCCTCCTGAAAGCACTTCTTTAGAGCCATTAGCTAGGCTTAAAGATTATAATAGATGCTCTCATAATAATAAAGACTTTGAAGCAAAAAGAGAGCATCAAGAAGCAAATATGAAAAAAATTTAAGCCTAACCCACTTCCTATGCATAGGCATCTCGTAAGAAAATAAATCAAAGTAGCACAAAGTGACATGCATAGGAAGGTGGAACAAGAACAACTTCGAAAGTTTTTTAGAGAGAGGTGTTTTTGTCACATGGAAGTTTCTATAACCAAACTTTCCTCTCTCAAAGTAATTTTCAGTATGTAACATCCCAAAATTTTCCGAATTTTGGAATGTTAATAAATTAAATAGATAATAATTGTTTGCTTGATGTGTTTGATTTTCTCTGGGTTTTAAAACTTTTGGAGTTTATTGAATATTAAAAAGAGAGGGAATAAAAGGACTTTCCCTAATATTCATAATGGGTGTTTCTGGAATTTATTATTTTAAAACCAAACCAACAAAATAAAATGAGAGAAGGTAATATGACTCCTTCAACATATTGAAGTTTGGAAATGTTTTAAATCTTTATTGGAATTCTTTTAAAATATTTTTAAACATTTTTCAACCCATGGCAGTTCGCTGGAGAGGATATAAAAGGACTTATCCCCATTTTTAATTTGTTGGAAAATTGTTTAAATTATTATTGGGAGACTTTTTAATTTTACTTTGGAGTTATAAATATTTTCTAAAATTATTTTTGGAATTTATTTATGCTGTGGAAAAGTTTTTAAATCAATTTTCGGAGTTTTCGGTATTTTTAAAATGCCAGAAAAGTATTTAAAAATATTTAAAAATAAGTTGAAAAGTTTTTATTTTATTTTATTATTTTGGTCAAGCCAAAAATTCAATTTTATTATTTTAAAAATATTGGCGAATACGGAATTTTAAAATAAATTTCTGTGATTTTTCTAATATTGTTTTGGGCCTAACGGGCCTGCTCTGTATTTTTCCAGCAGACCGAATTTGTTTTTATTTCGGATTTACAAAAAAAAGGGATTAGGGGCTGGCTATAAATAGCCCCGATTAGGGCTAAGTTTATTTTTCGATCAGCGTTTTAGGGTTAGACTAATCTAATCCACGGGACCCGCCGCCGCCGCCGACATCGCCGGAGCATCGCCAGATTTTTCGCCGGAGATCGCCGGAGTGCGTTTTTCGCGTTTCTTCGAGGTAATTTTTTTGTGCGAGTCGCCGGAGTTGCGCTTAGCCGTGCCGCCGGAGCACCCCGCCGCCTAAACACCGCGCCACCCCGGAGCGCCCTGCTGCCGCCGCCGCAGGCCGGCCGCCGCCCGCCTCCATGGCCGGCCGCGCACCCGCGCCGTGCGCCCGTGGCCGTCCGCGAGCCGCTAGGCCGCGCGCCCCTGGCCGCGCCCGCGTGCCCCGCCGGCCCTCCGCCCGCTGCTCGGCCGCCGCCGCCTTTGCCGGCTGCTGGACGGAGCCGCAGCCGAGGCCAAGCCCAAGCCCAGCCGCGCCATGGCCTGGGTCCTGCCCGTGCTGCCCGTGGCGTGAGGTTGAAGACGAGCTGAGGAAAAAAAAGATTACGAAAAAACGTTTCGAATTTTTTTTCCCAGATCTGGATCCAAACCGCCCAGGGACCCGATCGCGTTTTTTGTAAAAATTTTATTTATGTATGGGTCCTTTTTGCAGTAGAACCCTCCGGTACCCACGTTTTTCACCCGAAACCGTTTTCGCGACTACTTTTTAACCGTAACTCAGAATTGGGCGATTCCAGTTGCGTTGCGACCGTGTAGAAATTTTCTAGCCAGTAGACCTAGTGTTACAGGAGTTTGAAGTTTTTAAATTTGGGTCCCAAGCTGATCCAAATTTGGACTTCCTGCAGCCGTAACTTTTTACCGGTGCACCCGTTTGCGCCGTTTCTTTTTGCGTTGGATCACTCGTTCCATGTACTTTCTGTGTATACCATGTGTACACAAAAATTCACAAGTTTATTGATCTGTTTAAATTCAAATTCACTTCCATGTTGCAATTGCTATGACCTGTGTTGTAGTATTCCGTTTCACGTGATTCTTTTTGCATATTGGATCATATGAGACATCTTATCGGCAATATCCACATACCATTCATATTGCTATGATCTTTACTTTGATTTCATAATGCCTTGATCATAATTTTTGTATCGACAACTCTTTATCCGTTGACTCTCTCGAGTTCACGTTCCACTGATCACCTTCGAGCACATCCACACCTTTGCACTTCAAAACCTTTTTGTTTTGTTGCTAAAACTTTAGTGATTGTTCTGTTGATCTTATGTTTTGTCCTTGTGGTGTGATTGCTTATTGAGTTCTTTAGTTGATGATAGATTGCTCGGAGTGTGACGAGTAGAGTTGACTGGAATGTGAGAGCGAAGATCTTCATCGAATGTATAAGGCAAGTGATGCTTTGACCATACTCATACCTATATTTTCTATATGCATTATGTTAGGAAATATCACTCTATTGCATGATAGGTAGTTTACTTTACTGTTCTACAAAACCAGTTAGGATAGCCACATGTCTTGACTTGTCTACTGTAGATCAACCTAGCCGTGTTGTTACTTCATTGCTATGCTTTGTAGACAAGGTTGGGTTGTGATAATTCATGGAGTGCATGTGAGCTATTTAATAAACTGTGTAGCAACTTTATAATAAATAGAAATCACTTCTGGACGGGCGGGTTGCATCCCGGTAGTTTTGGCTCGGTTGAGGACAGTGCCGGGGTTAAATGCACCCAATGGTTTGTTTGGTGGACGAGAATACGTCATGGCGAGCCCTCTGACGTGGTGGGCGCCGTCCAGGCTCAAAAAGATCAGACATGCAATATTACTAGTAGCTTCCGTGTACAGCCACTGGCTATATGGGCTCTGGCTTAGATGAGTAAGTTGTGGGGAACCTGGCCCTGGTAGCTAGCTGATGTAGATGTGTGGTTAGGTGTACCGGCTACCAAAGGGTGGAGGCAACCTCTTCAGAAAGTATTTGTCTCAATCTTCGGGTTGAGTCCAGTGGGGAACGTGTACAACCTCTGCAGAGCGTATAAACTGATCATGATTAGCCGTGTCCATGGTTACGGACGAACTTTGAGCAACTAGTCAGTACTGTTGATGAATGATCTTGACAGATGAACACTTAATAATAATTTGGTTGGGACAAGAGTAGCATGGGTTGCTGTGTGTTTCAAGTAGAACTCAACTTAAAATTTTGACTAGTTTAGTTCAGGAGAAAATTGGCTTTCTGCAAAACTAAACCATAAGCCTTTTTCCTTTGACTTACCTTGCATGTAGTTGTAGGTCCTTTATATAAACTTTTCCGTGTCACTTGCCGTACAAATCAGATGTACTGACCCGTTGTCGGGCTGTAACCTTCGGTGTTGCAGGTTTTTCAGACGATCAGTAAGGTGCATTTAGGGGTTGCGGGTCTACACTCAGGATGTTCGCATGTGGCTGTTGATGGGACTCCACGTTATTTGCTTTTGCTTCCGCTATATTTATATTGAATAAGCTAGCCTTGAGCTATGCAACTTGTTTTTTAATTACTCTGGATCATACGTTGTAATAAATGATGCACTTGTACTTTGATATACATCTATTATACTGTGTGTGCCAGCGAGTTCGATCCAGGGACTGGCACTTGAGCACAGAGACTTCAATTCTGTGTGAATTGGGTCGTTACACAGTAGCATCATGAACAACATCAAGAATATAACTATCACATAAATCATGTTGTTCATGACCTACAAGCACACGTGTATTGTTTTCAACACGGTTTTTAGGATGATAAGATAGATGCAACCCATCACATTGAGCGTTGATAAGAGCAAAATTCTCCGGAATAGTTGGAGATTTCAAAAGGATAATAGGGCAATCAAGTGTGCGTGCAACAACAATAATTTCATGCTTAACATAAGGAACTATAGCAAGTTCATCTTCGTAGGCATCATGGCCATCAACAAAGCAAGTATCAAAATCATCAGAAAGGGAAGTATCAAGTGAGTCCTCGGAATCATAAGATTCCTATTCATAGCAATCATTAGCCTCTTCTTGGACAGCAAGCATTCTATTTTTAAATTCCTCAATATAAGCATTGTAAGTATAATTCTCAAAGCAATAGGCAAGAACAGCAAAGTTTTCAGACTTGTGAATAGTATCGTAATACTTTTCAATCAAAGAAGCAATCTCATAAGCACCTTTAAAAGCAACAAACTCTTCAATCTTTTCAACATCAAAGTAATCATAAACACCTTTGGCATAAGAAGATAGGATCTCATTTTCATTAAACTCACATTGGAAAGGAAGGTGTATACGCTCTATATTAGAGCAGCAAGTAAAATCATAAATGTGGCATAAACACTCAGCATAGCAATAAGAAACTTGTATTTGATCCCATAAGTGTTTCCCTTTCTGAGATAAGCGGTGCCGCGTATAATGAGCATGCTCTTCCAATGATTTTCCCTCAACCAATTCGGTTGGGTTTTTAGTGCGAGCACAAATTGATCGAAGACGATCCAAGTGAAACATGTCCATCCTACCATATTTGGGTGGTTCCACACCCATGGTGAAGATAGCATCAGTAGGTATTTTTGGTATTTTTGATTAGGGACACAAAAGTAAAAACTGAAAGGTAAACTAACAAGACTAAAAAGCAAAGGTAAAAGATAGTGTGCAACTCCCCTATCTTGTAGACTTGAGTCCCCGGCAATGGCGCCAGAAATTTTCTTGATGGCTTCTCGCCCCTCGTTGGTTCCCCCAAGTGGAAGGTTTGAGATGCAGTGCAGCAGCAAGTTTCCCTCGGTGAAGATACCAAGGTTATCAAACCAGTAGGACTCAGGAGATACAAGTAGGTGGCAACATCGCCAGAAATTGCTTCCTGACTAGGGTGTTGTCGTGGACCTCCACACAGCAACAAATAACTTTGCTCCCAACAAGTACAGAGGAGTTGTCAATTCCTCCGGCCTTTTCGTTTACAAAGGATCAACGCACGAGATAAAAGGTGCAAAGGAAAGTAAAATCTGAAAGTAAATTGAGGGTGTGAACAATAATGTGAAGATGGACCAGGGTCCCGTGATTTTCACTAGTGATGTCTCTCTCCCAAAAGACGATAAAAGTGCTAGCGAGGTAAAAAAATCACAGTTGGGCAATTGACAGGATTATGAAGACACTGCAATGCTAACTATGCTGCAAAGAAAGGAAGGGCTCAAAAGCAATGGGCAGTACGCCAAGGTAAGTAGACCGAAATCCATCTACATCTACTACGAATCATCCACCTTGAGATATCTATCCAGAACATCTCGCTGGTATTAAGTTGTGAATCCCACCCAAAGTGTAAACTCAAAGCAACAGACAACTGCATTAAAAGAACTTTGCGTAAAGTAAACAATCCTTGAACCCGCATGTACAAGCATCGTTGTTTTATCCATGGTGGCAACAGCACATCCCCTAGTCTCATGTTTCTGTCACTCAAGCTAGACATCAAGGGGCTGAACCCACAATCGAGCATAACGCTCTCTCTTGGAGTTCCAAATAAAATACTTGGCCAATGCAAATATCGCAACGGAGAACATGCAAGAATTTACTCAAGAACAAAATATAAAACAGAAGAACCAAATATATTACTCATCACAATCTGAACATAGTCTCATAATCCATCAGATCCCAACAAATTCAGCTTAGCAACAGCAGAAATTACATCGATGCCTCGATCATGTGAGGCAGCTCACGAGGACTCGAAAGTGGAAGCACAAAAGGGGGAGAGATAGATCACATAGCTACTGGTCATGGACCCATGGTCCAAGGGAAACTACTCACGGTACATACGGGAGGCGTACATGGCTATGGAGGGTCTCCCGGAGGGGTAGCTTCTCCCGGCAGGGTGCCGGAGCAGCTTCTTCAGGCAGCCCCGATCTTGAAACGGCGGCGGCGGAACAGAGGCGAGATCGAGAAAGAGGAGTCCGTATTAGGGGTTTCCACCCCGAGGGCTAAATATAGGCGAAGGGGGGCGTCGAGGGGACCCACGAGGCAATCAGGAGGGTCCCTGGCGCGGCCCAGGGTGGGGCCGCGCCACCTGCCCTCCTGGCTGCCTGGTGGTGGCCCCCCTTCCCTCTCTTGGTGATTCAAGAAGCTTCTGTTGCCCTGATTTTTTATATATTTTTCCCGGAATTTTTGGAGCACTTTTAATGGCTGGAAAACCTGAAATACAAAAACAGCAGAAAACAGAAACTGGCAACTGGGTGCACTAAGTTAATAGGTTAGTCCAAATAGGTTCAAAAGTGTATGAAAGTTCAAGCAAAACATGGCAAAGTCACACAAAACATGCATGGAGCAAGCAGAAATTATAGATACGTTTGGGACGTATCAACCACCAAAAACAGAAGAAGAAAAAACATCTTGGGTTGCCTCCCAACAAGTGCTTTCTTTTACGCCTTTAAGCTAGGCATAAGGCAAAAGATCAAGTTTTATCAAGAGAAAGAGAATAGCTAGCCCGTGTAACGGACTCAAAAGGTAACTTGACTTTCTTTCTAGGGAAGTGTTCCATCCCCTTTTAGAGAGGGAATTGGAATTTTATATTCCCCTCTTTCATGTATATGATAGCACAAATGGTGCGGAGAAAAGGACGTCGCAAAATAATTGGACATAAAGGTTCACACTCTATATCCATAATGATAAAATCAACGGGAACATAGTTATCATTGACAATGATAAGAACATTGTCTATCTTCCCCAAAGGTTTCTTTACGGAAGAGTCGACAAGACGAACACCAAAAGAACATGAATCAAAAGGTTTCAATTCAAACATATCATACATTCTTTTGGGCCTGACGGAGGTACTAGCTCCCACGTCACATAAAGCATAGCAAGAGAAGTTATTTAATTTGATTTTTATCATAGGGTCCCAACCATCATCTAGCTTCCTAGGTATGGAGGCTTCTATCCTAAGCTTCTCCTCCCTAGCTTTGATAAGAGCATTTGTGATATGCTCCGTGCAGGAAAGATTAAGTGTGCTAGTGTGGGGGTCTCTAGACATTTTTTGTAATAAGCTGATAACTTCTGAGAGGGTGCAAGTATCTAAATCAATATCACCACTATCAAAGGTGATAGTAGTGTCATCTAGGCTCACTTGTTTGAAACCATGTATGTTCATAGGAGTCTCCTCTTCTACGGTTGAGGTATTATCATCACCATTAATAGGTCCAATGGGACCAGGAGTGCATTGGGTGCTAATAGTTTCAGTGTCCTCAACAATTTGGATAGTGGAAACTGTGTGGTGTGTAGGAAGGCTCTTAATTCTATCCTCTTCCTCTTTTTCTCTAGCCCATTTTTCTTTAAGTTTAGCCATCATCCTAATATTTTCATTAATTTGTAACTGGATAGCATTAATAGGAGTGGCCTTACTCTCCTCAAGGGGAGAGGTTCTAATTTTTAACATCTCAACATCAAGGGCTAAGTTGTCTACCTTCAAACAAAGATTATCTAATTTAGCTAGTTTTCCTTCCACATTTTTGTTGAAGTCTTTTTGGGTAGTGATGAAGTCTCTAAGCATATTTTCTAGTTCAGAAGTGGGGTTCTTGTTACTAGGGTAAGTGTTGTTGTTCCCATAAGTGGATGGGAACGGTCTAGGATTACTAGCAAAGTTTCCCCTATAAGCATTATTATTAAAGTTGTTTCTAGAAATGAAGTTCACATCTACTTGTTCCTCAGCAACCAAAGAATTTAAAGGAACATCATGAGGATCAATAAAGGTTGCTTGGTAAGTAGAGACATAATTAAATCAACTTTATCATTTAGGGAGGTAATTTCCTCGACGGAATTTACCTTCCTACCTGTTGGAGTGCGTTCGGTGTGCCATTGGGAATAATTGGTCATCATCTCATCGAGAAGTTTTGTAGCAGCACCGAGTGTAGTTGACATAAAGGTTCCTCCCGCGGCCGAATCTAACAGGTTTCGCGAGGTAAAGTTCAAGCCTGCATAAAAAGTCTGGATAACCATCCAGGTAGTCAAACCATGTGTAGGGCATTTCTTAACAAGAGATTTCATACGTTCCCAAGCTTGGGCAACGTGTTCATTATCCAATTGTATAGAATTCATAATGTTACTCCTCAATTGGATAATTTTAGCAGGTGGGTAATACTTCCCAATAAAAGCATCTTTGCACTTATCCCAAGAATCTATGCTATTCCTAGGCAAAGATTGAAACCAGGTTTTAGCTCCGTCCCTCAGGGAGAAAGGAAAAAGCTTGAGTTTACCAACATCGCCTTCTACTTCCTTATACTTTTTCATATCACATAATTGAACAAAATTATTCAAGTGTAAAGTAGCAGCATCTCCGGCACCAAAGAATTGATCTCTCATAACAAGATTCAGTAAAGCAGGTTTAATTTCATAAGAGGTAGCTGAAGTGGCAGGTGTGGCAATAGGAGTGCAGATAAAGTCTTTGTTGTTTTGACTGGTGAAGTCACACAACTTTGTGTTTTCAGAGGAACCCATAGTAGCAGCAAGTGTGGCAGATTTTTTTGTAATTTTTGATATAAGACACAAAGATAAAAACAGAAAGGTAAACTAACAATACTAAAAAGTAAAGGTAAAGGATAGTGGGTAACTCCCCTATCTTATCACTCGGAGTCCCCGGCAACGGCGCCAGAAATTTGCTTGATGGCGTGGAAGTGGTAATGGCTTCTCGACCTTCGTTGGTTACCCCAAGTGGAAGCTGAGATGTAGGATAGCAGCAAATTTCCCCTATGTAGAGGATAGGGTTTGTGTCCCGTAGGACTCCGGCAATGAAAAGTAGGTGGCAAGAAAATAATAGCACCGTTTACGACAAATGTTGCTTCCTTGACCTGGACCTGCACACAATACAATTAACTTTGCTCCCAACGAAGTTCAGACAGGTTTTCAATCTCTCTGGTCTTGTTGTTTACAAAGGGTAAAACACACAAGGGATAATGATAATGATAGCAACTGAAAGTAAATGCGAAAAAAGGAAATAGCTTGTAAACAATGATGATAATATAGACCGGGATCCCGTGATGTCTCTCTCCCAAAAGATGATAAAACTGCTATGCGAGGTAAACAAATTACAGATAGGAAATTGACAGATTATAAACGCACCGCAATGCTAACTATGTTACAAAAGAAAGGAAGAGGCTCAAAAGCATGGGCAGTACGCCAAAATAAGTAGACCGAAATTCATCAACATCTACTACTAATCATCCACCTTGAGATATCTATCCAGAACATCTCCCTGGTATTAAGTTGCCAGTCCCACCCAAAGTGTAAACTCAAAGCAACAGACAACTGAATTAAAAGAACTTTGCATAAAGTAAACAATCCTTGCAACCGTGGTTGCAAGCACCGTTGTTTTCCCCCTTTTGGCCACAGCACATCCCCTAGACTCATGTTTCTGTCACTCAAGCGTGTCATCAGGGGGCATGTACCCACAATCGAGCATAACGTTCCCTCTTGGAGTTACAATCCACCACTTGGCCAAAGCAAAAAACAGCAACGGAGAGCATGCAAGAATTACTTAGGAACAAAATTATAAGAGATCAAAACCAAATATATTACTCTATCACAATCTAAACATAATCTCATAATCCATCGGATCCCATCAAACTCAACATAGCAACAGCAGAAGAATTACATATGTCTCTTGATCATGTAGGGAAGCTCACGAGGTCTAAACCATGAAGAACAAAGAGGGGAGGATAACATCACATATCTACTGATCACGGACCCAAGGTCCAAGGTAGACTACTCACGGCACATCCGGGAAGCGTCCATGGTGAATAAGAAGCTCCCGGAGGTCGATCCTCCCTCCGGCAGGGTGCCGGGAAGGGTCCTGACGGTGCTCCCGATCTTGGAAGTGCGGCGGCGGCGGAACAGAGGCGAGATTGGAAAATAGGGTTCTGTCTTCGGAGTTTCCCCGTCATGAGAAATAAATAGGCGAAGGGGGCAGCCAGGGGGGGCACCAGGCGCCCAGGCGCCCCCCTGGCGCGTCCAAGCCCTTGGCCGCGCCGGGTGGCCTCCTAGGGCCCTGGTGGTGGACCTCTGGCCCCACTTGGGTGCTTCTGGAAGACTCCGTTACACTGATTTTTTTATCTGATTTTTCCAGAATTTTTGGAGCACTTTTAATATGGGGGAAACCTGGAATAGAAAAACAGCAGAAAACAGAAACTGGCACTGGGGTGCACTGAGTTAGTAGGTTAGTCCAAATATGATCAAAAGTGTATGAAAGTGTATCTAGATCATAGCAATATCACATAAAATATGCATGGAGCCAGCAGAAATTATCGATACGTTTGAGACATATCAGTATTTTTTCACGCTCATTAATTTGATAAAGCACGCTGACAACAGTTTCTTTTGTTTGTTTTTTTTTCTTTAATAGAGGCGTCAACCTTTTTGAAAATGATTTTTGCAAAGTAACCATCGGGCAAGTCGATGAGTCTTGTAGGGTGGGCGGTATGATGAACACTGTTGACGCAGCTGTAGGAATTCACTTGCTTCATTGTAAATACAAGGGCTCGTTCAAGATGGTAGCTCCATTCCACATATCAGTAAGTTTTTCTATCCCCCATTTAGTTTCTGTGTTTTCTTGACTTTTTTTCATACAAAACCAATGTTTTTGACACTCCATGTATTAATTTTTTTGTGTGTGTACATCGAGCTATCTGGAAAGGTTCATTCGACAACAGGCATTTAATCAAATTCTTTTCTACAAACGCCAAAGAACCGCTTGACAAGAAAGATATTGTTATTTTCGGTGTGTTCGACACTCCATCTGAAAAGTTTGGTTCCGGTCATTATTGTGTTGTCGCATTGAACCTAAAGCATCAACGATTCAAGCTGCTTGACTCGTATTATGGACCTGGAAGCGAACACAGTATTAAGATCATAAATATGATGGCGAAGAACATTAAACAGCTGTGGACGACAGGATCGTCGAGTCGAAAGAAGAATAAGTTATCACTGGAAAACATCGACCATTTTCAGTTGCACCATGCCATCGTGCCGCAGCAAGAAAACCCGTAATTTTCCCACCTTTGTGAACATATTTTTAGTTTCTGTCCAAGATAATTGCAATCTCCTTTTACCTAAGTTCACGTAATTGCATTATATTAACTAAATGCCCACAACTTCTAACCCCCCTTTGTGCACTCAACCCTAGCTACCGAACACTGACTGCATGAGGTTGAACACCTAACTGTTATACAACTCTAGTTAACTGCCTTTTTTGTTAGCGAGTAAATTGAAAGGGGGGTTGGGGTCCCACATGCTTTTAACACATAACTGCATTTTTACTAACCTAACTGCCCCACTGTTTCCAATTTCCTTACGCACTCAAGCATAACTGCTATTACACTTAAACGGCGATGGCGGGAAACCTAAATGCTCATCACCTAACTGCATTACTTAACTTAACTTCCCCACAGCTTCTGGGGATATAGCATGTTTATAGTTAACTGCACAAGTACTTTCAAGCTAACTGCCACCTTTTGATTTTTGTTCTTGTATGTATGATTATTTTTTCTTCTTGATGGCTTATATAGTTTTATCCGACTCATTTTTTTGTGCAGCACTGATTGTGGTTTTTTCATGGTCGAGATGCTTGAGACGTGTGACGGTGAGAGTCATGTTGCTTTCTCGCAACATGAAATGTACATGGTCAGGGTGCAAAATCTGTACAGGTGGATTACTTGCGGGGTGCTTGATGTTAATGTTCGAGAGGTTTTGGGATATCATGGAAATATGGAGTTAGCTGAGCCTAAGTTCAGCCTTTTTGAGAGTCAGTGCTAGACACCAGAAATTCATGTTATATCGGATGAGGACATTTTGAAGTCTGTTGAAGTTGTCAAAGTAAAGAAAGGCAGAGCGAAATCAAAAAAGGCGGCGACGAATGCTGACCCGAAAGATATTGAGCATGTTGACTGCAGTGATGATGATCCTTTTATATCAGTGGCACCGAAAAAGAGTTTGCCATCAAAAGTTGTTAGATCCGGCAAGCCAGTTGTGAGATCGCCAATCTCCATCAGTGATGATGATTTTGTTCGTGTTCCAAAGAGGAAAGTTTTGACAACCAATGTAGCAGAAGATTCACTGGTGGTGTTAAACAAGACACCAGTTGCACTGTCAACAAAATTGAGGATTCATGTGCCTGTGCACAGGCCCTTAATATTCCCACATCGAACTGTCGCAAGAATTTTTTTCAATGTCATACTTAGCCAGAAGTTCATCAAAGAGCATGGATCGTGAGTTCGAATTATATAGTTCTTATGATGCTTTTTTTGTTTTATCTACATTTTTTATATTTTTCGCCGAGATGATTTTGTTAATCTATTTTATTGTAGGTTTCCTCTTTTCAACTGTACTCCTCGAGATGGCGACGATGAATTCGTAGTCGATGCGAACTACCTGATCACCTACTTTGGACCTGGAGGATGCATTGACGTTGAGTTGATGGATCTCGCCATAAATTCCTGGAAGGGTTGTCCTGACACCAATCACGTGTATAAATCTGGAGAGAGGGTGCTGCTCAGTCCTTACATCATTAGTGTATGCGTAATTTTTTTCACAACATTTCTTTCAGTTTTTTTTGTGTTTTCTGTCCCCGCTAATTCTTTGATATGCATTTTCTCCTGTTTTGATCATGTGTTAGTATTTCTTGGATATTGACCCATACCCAAGACCAACCGACTCAGACGGACAAATCATGTCGAGGCCTGCATTCAACGCCAAGCTTGCTGCTAGAAAGTTCAAGGCGTACATAAAAGAGGATCTGCTCGTCGCAAATCTTGTGGGTTTTGCTTTTGTTCCACCACAGAAACTGAGTGCACAGGGCTTGCTAACTTCATTCTTTCGCAGCTAATAATTTTTGTATTTTTTAATCTAACCGTGCAAAACAGATCATGCTGCTGTATTGGAACCAGAACCATTTCACCCTTTACACGATGAACAAATACAAGGAATCAATCGACATCCATGACTCGTGGAGATATAGTGAGCATTCTATTTCAAAGTCTAGGTTCCATGGGGAGCGCATGGAGATTGTATGGCAGACTTCATACTTAATTAAGTCATTCTTTCTAGCTATTAAAAAAAATTCTGATTTTTTACCTGTCCACTCCTCTGCCCGCTGTTTTTCAGATGGGCAGGATGACGGAGCTGATGAAGGAGTTTTACGGCGAAGCTCGACACAAAAATTCAAACCAACCGGATTGGGAGCAATTGGCAGAGAGGTGCACATATTCACCAATTCCCGAGCAAGGCAACAATAAATGTGGCTTTTATATGCTAAAAGTTGCGAAGCTCTATGATGTATTAAAGCTTGTACAGAAGCTATACAGGCGATGTAATCATCACTACCCCTCTGCTATTCGTTGCCCTTTTTTCATGTCTTTCACTCGTTCATTATTTTTGATTTTTTGTTTCCTATTTTTTTGCAGCAAAGATCCGCTGATTGGAAGGTTGAATGTCTGTTCTATGTTCTTTTTCACCCAATCAACGGTGCCCGTCCCGAGCAGTGGCCAAAGCAGCTATCAGATTGTGCAAAGGAGTTAGTTCTTGTTTCACAGTCTTTTCTAGCATAGCTATGAGTTATGTAGGAGTTAGAACCTGGTTTGCAGTCTTTTCTGGTAGCAAAGCTTTGACTTCTGTAAAGAAACTGTTCGACTGGGACATTATTCTCTATGTATATTGTAATTCAGAGGGAGCCGAGTAAATCACCTTTTGTTTTTGTTGACCATGGATTGTTTTCAAAGGCATATTATTTTTTATCTGGTATAGTTATGAACCGCATAAGTTTTGGTTTCAGTGTGTTCTTCTCTAAACTAGCTGCATCACAAATGAATACTAACTGCTGCTCTATGCAAAAGGGGGGGGTCTAAACCAGGTGAGATACACTTTTTATTGTGCTAAATGCTTGTCAAAAATCCTCCTAACTGTATGATAGAGCTTTAGTTTTAAACGTGTGGCAAGCGACAAAGTTATTGTTGGACGCATTTGGGGGCTAAGTGCGGCACTCTTTTTTCCTAAATGGAGTCAGAAATCACAGAAATCTCTTTCTTTTGCTAACTAAGAGAGGAGAAGAGCCTTTTCTTTTTCTCGGAACTGCATGACTGAAACAACGGCAAAGATGTGCTAACTATGCGAATAGTTTCTCTTAACTGCGTCTCCAACAACAAAATAACTGAGAGGAGAAGTACTGGTAACTGCAAAAAAATAATAGATTGGGCGGGTAGCAACCATGCATACTTCAGTGGATACTAAATTCATAACAAGATCTTTTTGTTCACCGGTAACAGCAAAAATAAATAGACAACTGTGATCTTGTTAACTTTTCTAAGTGTGACACACTTTTCTTTCGCTAACTGCAGTCAGGAATCACACAAATATTTTTATTTTTTCTAACTTAGAGAGGAGATGACCTTTGTCTTGTTCTCGGAACAGCACGACTGAATTATCGCAGAGACATGCTAACTGGGCCGATAGATTATGTTAACTGCGTCACAAACAACAAAATAACTAAGAGTTGATGTGCTGCTAACTGCAAAAAAATAATAGATTGGGGGCGTAGAAACCACTTATACTTCAATCTTACTACGGTGGATAGCAATAGTAATAGTAGCAACATGATGTAGAGAGCATAAGCATAATAGACTACAAGATCCAGAACTGCAAAATACAACAGATAACTGCTATCTTGGCCAGTTTCTAACTGCGTTGTACTAGTGCATCAGGTCCTGCGACTATTGCGAGCGGGACTGGAAGGCTCCACACCATCGACATTGGAGTCAGAGCGCAGTGGGCGGATGGACTCACGGATCGTGAAGATGCGCCTAGCCGTCTCGAAGCTGCAAAAGGTGTCCATCGCCGCACACTTGATGTGTTGTGGCGTGAGCTCTTTCTCCCAGGCGGCGTGTGATGTTACGAGAGTTTACGTCTCGCCCCTCGTTGGTTTACCCAAAGTGGAAGGTTGAGATGCAGCGTAGTGGCAAATTTCCCTTAGCAAAGATGCTAAGGTTTAGGATCGACCAGTAGGACTCCAACATATACAAGAAGGTGGTGAAGTGAACAATGGCGACGTTCAAAACTCAAGGTTGCTTACTTCACCTGGACATGCACACACAGCAAATAACTTTGCTTCCCAACGATTACAGAGGAGTTGTCAATTCCTCTGGCCTTGTTGTTTACAAAGGATAAAATGCACGGGATAATGATGATAGTGATAGCAACGGAAAAGTAAATAAAGCAGTAAATTGATAGTGGGTGTAAACAGTATTGGAAATATGGACCGGGGTCCTATGATGTTCACTAGTGATGTCTCTCTCCCAAAAGACGATAAAATAGCCATGCGAGGTAAACAAATTACAGCTGGGCAATTGACAGGATTATGTGCGCAAACAAATGCTAACTATGTTATAAAGAAAGGAAGAGGCTCAAAAGAATGGGCGGTACGCCAAGACAAGTAGACCAAAATCCATCTGCATCTACCCACTAACCATCCACCTTGAGATATCTATCCAGAACATCTCGCTGATATTAAGTTGTGAATCCCACCCAAAGTGTAAACTCAAAGCAACAGACAACTACATTAAAGAACTTTGCGTAAAGTAAACAATCCTTGCACCCGCAAGTATAAGCACCGTTGTTTTCCCCCCTTGTGGCAACAACACATCCCCTAGACTCATGTTTCTGTCACTCAAGCTAGTCATTGGGGGGCATGAACCCACAATCATGCATAACGCTCCCTCTTGGAGTCACTACCTACTACTTGGCCAAAGCAATAAACAGCAACGGAGAACATGCAAGAATTACTCTAGAACATAAATATAAAAGAGGAGAATCAAATATATTACTCAAACACAATCTGAACATAGTCTCATAATCCATCAGATCCCAGCAAACTCGGCATAGCAACAGTAGAAGGATTACATATGTTCCTCGATCATGTAGGGAAGTTCACGAGGTCTAATCCATGAAGAACAAAGAGGGGAAGAGAACATCACATAGCTACTGATCATAGACCCATGGTCCAAGGTGGACTACTCACGGTTCATCCGGGAAGCATTCATAGTGGTGGAGAAGCTCCCGGAGGTGGTTCCTCCCTCCGGCAGGGTGCCGGGAAGAGGTCTTCTGGTGCTCCTGATCTTGGAAGCGCGGCGGCGGCGGAACATAGGAGAGATCGCGAAAAAGGGTTTCCGTCACGGGGGTTTCACGTCACGAGGAATATATAGGCGAAGGGGGGCAGCCAGGGGGGCCACCAAGGGTCCAGGCGGGCCCCTGGTGCGGCCCCACCCTAGGGCGCACCGGGAGGGCGCATGGGGCCCTTGTGGGTCCCCTCTGCCCCCCCCCCCTAGTTGATTTCCGAAGCTTCTGTATCGCTGATTTTTATTGGATTTTTCCCGAATTTTTGGAGCACTTTTAATATGGGGGAAACCTGAAATAGAAAAATAGCAGAAAACAGGAACTGGCACTGGGGTGCACTGAGTTAATAGGTTAGTCCAAATATGATCAAAAGTGTATGGAAGTTCATCAATATCATAGCAATATCACACAAAATAGGCATGGAGCAAGCAGAAATTATAGATACGTTTTGGACGTAGCAACATCCCCAAGCTTAATTCCTGCTCGTCCTCGGGTAGGTAAATGATAAAAGCATAATTTCTGTGGTGACATGCTAACAACCATATAAGAACTTTTAAGTAAAGTAATCAAGGCATGTGATTCAATTCAAGTCATAACATGCAAGAGTCTATGTTTAGCATTGAAACAAGCAACATAAGAACATAAAGGTGCAAGAGCTCTCGCTGTCCGTGACTCGAATGTCTCCAAATAGTGTTTGCGTGCAAGAAAGGGGATAGGGATATAAGAGAAAAAGTATTTTTCGACATTTTGAGCACTCATGCAATGGATGAGAGTAAGCAAGAAAGTTGACACTTAGGATGGCAAAGAGAGAATATGGTGGAGGAGGAAGACAAAAAGGTGTGAAAGGCTCACATCAATGTGGACAATCATAGGCGAGAGAAAGCCAAATGATAGAAATGATGTGAGGAGTAGGGATTGCCATGCAACGGATGCACATATGAGCTAAAATCTCTCCAATGGAACTAGTGGGGGTGCATCCAACTTGCTTGCTCAAGAAGACCTAGAGCTCATTTGAGGAGGCTCATCATTGGAATATACAAGCCAAGTTATATAGTGTGAAGGTCCCCACATAGCTATATGCGTGAATGATAATCTCTATGCAGTACAAGATATAAGAGGGAGTACGAGTGTGGATATCTCAAAAGGAATAGTAGTGTGCCCCCTTCTATATTTTTATTTCTTTTTCTCTTTTTTCTATTTATTTTTATTTTTTTGGAGGCCTCAATGGCTCTTTCTATTTCTCTCATTTGTCCTCTTTGGGATCTTTTAATTTGTCCTCTTTGGGATCTTTTAATTTCTCCACTTTGGGATCTTTTCCTCACTTTAGGGGAAACACTCTATATATTACATAAAGTATGGAAGATCTTTCACACTTTACAAAAGTACTCAAATCATAAAGAAGATGTATGCAAATGTATGCCTCTTCCAGTGTAGCAGGATATGCAATGGTAGTAGCGCTTCATGTAGCAATAATTAGGGCAAGGCCCAACTAGCATGCGGATCATCGATCAAGCAAGTAGCATGTATGACATGAAGATCAAGTCATGAGAAGGTGGATGTTGCATGATATAAGGAGGTTTATGATGATAGAGCGTATCGTGACAAGAGTTTGGATGTACCGGCGAAGGTGGGCGCCAAATCTCGGAGTGAGAAGAAAGCAATGCACGGCACAGGAGAGGCTAGAAAAATATGGGAAGGTGGAAGTGTCAACTTTCGAATACTCACATTAGTCCGAAGAACTCATGCACTTATTATCGGTAACTCTCAATCTAATAAGGAGGTTTCACAAAGAGACAAGTACCCCGAGGAGGAGTGTATGGGGGTTTGGTTATCCTTGCGCATCCTCGACTCATGGTACGTGAGTGTACTCTAATATTCGACCCCTCAGAAGAGTAGTGATCCATCTAGTAGCTAAAGTTCTCAACTAATTTTGTAAGTTTTGAAAATAAACACGAATTTCCCAAAATACGACATCTATCTCTAATAGGCTAAATCTCTTGACACCAAAATTCCAAAGATTAGTCAAAACAATACCTCAAAACTATTTTAAGTTACTACTAGAAAAGAATAGCAACCTCAATTACCTACTTCAAGTCAAGACACAAAACTCAGTGCAACAGGCAAACTCTCTAAACAAGATAAACATCAAAACTCAAGAGAGTTCCAGCAAAAAACTAAAAAAAAGCTCTTTAAAAAAATAAGCATGAAAACTAAGAGCTAAACATGACAGTAGCTATGAAAAAGAGAAAGAACACACACAGCAAAGATAAGCATGAAAAATCCTATGTTGTGTTCTAGATTTTGAAAGTGGAGCGTTTTTCTCTCCCACACAAAGAAAGGTGGGTTCTAACTTGTTATGAACAGCAAGCAAAGCTAAAGAAAACTAAAAATAAAACCTAAGAGCGAGACGCTCCAAGCATAGCACATAACGCATCAAGTGATAAAAATATAGTGAGACGAGAGACGAACTGATAATTGTTGATGAAGAAGGGGAGGCACGGGGGCATCCCCAAGCTTAGACGCTTGAGTCTCCTTGAATATTTCTTGGGGATGCATGGGGGCATACCCAAGCTTGAGCGCTTGACATTCTTGAATATTCTTTCATCATCTTCCCTCGCACACTTGAAAACTCCCTTCATACATAACTCATCATAATCATATTTGCGAGGTTAGTACCCATAATAAAATAATTTTTTCTCTACTGGAAACAAGGATATTCTTGAAGAGCTACTGTTTCTCAAGATTTCCAAAAAGTTTTTTGCAAAGAAATAGCAACCTTAAGGTTTGCAAAACGTAGAAAAGGCAAAACAGGACAGAATCTGTGAAAAACAGACCAGCGCGTAGTAAAGAATTTTATAGGGATACTTCTGCACCTCAAATCAAAAAAAACTCAGAACATACGAAACTTCCGTAATTGTATAGAGCACACTCTGTAAAAATTTCAGCTAGAAAAGATGAAATGGGATTTTTCTGTGATTTTTCTAGTCACGAGGACAGAATCTGTTTTCTGGACAGCATGTCACAACTTTCACTTCCCTTATCATATGAGGCTATAAATGGCACAAAGCTTGAAAAGTAAAGATACAATGATGTTGCTACAGTAGTAACAATCATTAAGACCACTAAAAACAGATGAAAATCAAAAAGGTAATCCTAAATTCGTTGCGGGCTGCCTCCTGAAAGCGCTTGTTTAAAGCCATTAGCTAGGCTTGAAGATTATAAAAGATGCTCTCATAAAAATAAGGATTTGAAGAAAAAGAGAGCATCAAGAAGAAAATATGAAACACATTTAAGCCTAACCCACTTCCTATGCATAGGAATCTTATAAGAAAATAAATCAAAGAAGCACAAAGCGACGAGCATAGGAAGGTAAGAGAAGAACAACTTCAAAACTTTCAACATGAAGAGAGGTGTTTTTGTAACATGGAAGTTTCTACAACCAAACTTTCCTCTCTCAAAGTAATTTTCAGTAGCATCATGAACAACATAAAGAATATAACTATCACATAAAGCTTGTTGTTCATGACCTACAAGATCATGTGTATTTTTTTCAATACAGTCATTGGAATCATAAGATAAATGCAACCCATCACATTGAGCTTTGATAAGAGGAAAATTCTCCGGAGTTGGAGATTTCAAAAGGATAATAGGGCAATCAAGTGTGGGTGCAATGGCAACAATTTCATGCTTAACATAAGGAACTATAGAGAGTTCATTTTTGTCAGCATCATCCATAGTGGCATCTTGGCCATCAACAAAGCAAGTATCAAAATTATCAGAAAGGGATATTTCAAGTGAGTCCTCGGAATCATGGGATTCCTCATCAAAGCAATCATTAGCCTCTTCTAGGGCAGCAAACATTTTATTTTTAAAATTCTCAATATAAGAATTGGAAGTATAATTCTCGAAGCAATAAGCAAGAACTGCAAAGCTTTCAGATTTATAAATAGTATCGTGATACTTTTGAATCAAAGAAGCGATCTCATAAGCACCTTTAAAAGCAACAAACTCTTCAATCTTTTCAGCATCAAAGTAATCATAAATACCTTTAGCATAAGAAGATAAGATCTTATTTTCATTAAACTCACATTGGAAAGGAAGGTGTTTATGATCTATATTAGAATAGCAAGTAAAATCATAAATGTGGCATAAACACTCAGCATAGCAATAAGAAGTTTGTATTTGGTCCCATAAGTTTTTCCCTTTCTCAGATAGGCGGTGCCGTGTATAATGAGCATGCTCATCCAATGATTTTCCCTCAACCAAGTCGGTTGGGTTTTTAGCGCAAGCACAAATTGATCAAAGACGGTCCAAGTGAAATATGTCCATCCTACCATATTTGGGTGGTTCCACACCCATGGTGAGGATAGCATAACTAGGCAAAGCAAGACAAAGGCAAAAGGTAGCAACTAGTTTTTTGGTTTTTCATATAAGACACAAAAAGCAAAAACAAAAACTGAAAGGTAAACTAGGAAGACTAAAAAGCAAAGATAAAAGATAGTGTGCAACTCCCCTATCTTGAAGAGTGGAGTCCCCAGCAACGGCTCCAGAAATTGCTTTTGATGTTACGAGAGTTTACGTCTCGCCCCTCGTTGGTTTACCCAAAGTGGAAGGTTGAGATATAGCGTAGCGGCAAATTTCCCTTAGCAAAGATGCTAAGGTTTAGGATCGACTAGTAGGACTCTGATGGTATGATTTCTCGCCCCCTCGTTGGTTACCCAAAGTGCGAGGTTGAGATGTAGACAGCAGCAAGTTTCCCTTAGCGAAGATGCTAAGGTTTAAGTGTTGAACCAATAGGACTCCGGCAACGATAAGTAGGTGGTTCGGCAAGTGATGCGTCGTTTGAAGATAATCACTTGCTTCTCCTGGACCTGCACACACAGCAGATAAATTTTCTTGCCAACGAGTACAAAGGAGTTGTCAATTCCTCCGGCCTTGTTGTTTACAAAGGATAAAACGCACGGGATAATAATGATAGTGATAGCAACGGAAAAGTAAATACTGAAAGTAAATTGATAGTGTAAACAGTGTTGGAAATATGGACCGGTGTCCTATGATGTTCACTAGTGATGTCTCTCTCCCAAAAGACGATAAAATAGCCATGCGCGGTAAACAAATTACAGCTAGGCAATTGACAGGATTATGTGCGCAAACCAATGCTAATTATGCTATAAAGAAAGGAAGAGGCTCAAAAGCATGGGCGGTACGCCAAGGCAAGTAGACCGAAATCCATCTGCATCTACCTACTAACAATCCGCCTTGAGATATCTATCCAGAACATCTCGCTGGTATTAAGTTGTGAATCCCACCGAAAGTGTAAACTCAAAGCAACGGATAAGTGCATTAAAGAACTTTGCGTAAAGTAAACAATTCTTTCACCCGCAAGTACAAGCACCGTTGTTTTCCCCCGTGTGGCAACAGCACATCCCCTAGACTCATGTTTCTGTCACTCAAGCTAGTCATTAGGGGGCATGAACCCACAATCATGCATAACGCTCCCTCTTGGAGTCACAATCTACTACTTGGCCAAAGCAATAAACAGCAACGGAGAACATGCAAGAATTACTCAAGAACATAAATATAAAAGAGGAGAATCAAATATATTACTCAAACACAATCTGAACATAATCTCATAATCCATCGGATCCCAGCAAACTCAGCATAGCAACAGCAGAAATATTACATAAGTGCCTCGATCATGTAGGGAATCTCACGAGGTCTAATCCATGAAGAACACACAGAGGACGAGAACATCACATAGCTACTGATAATAGACCCATGGTCCAAGGTGGACTACTCACGGTTCATCCGGGAAGCATCCATGGTGGTGGAGAAGCTCCCGGAGGTGATTCCTCCCTCCGGCAGGGTGCCGGGAAGAGGTCCTCTGGTGCTCCCGATCTTGGAAGCGCGGCGGCGGCGGAACAGAGGAGAGATCGCGAAAAAGGGTTCTCATCGCGGGGGTTTCTCGTCACGAGGAATATATTGGCGAAGGGGGCAGCCAGGGGTCCAGGCGGCCCCCTGGCGCGGCCCCACCCTGGGGGCGCCGGGAGGGCGCCTGGGGCCCTGGTGGGTCCCCTCTGCCCCCTCCTCCTCGGTGATTCCCGAATCTTCTTCTACGCTGATTTTTTTATTGGATTTTTCCCGAATTTTTGGAGCACTTTTTATATGGGGGAAACCTGAAATAGTAAAACAGCAGAAAACAGGAACTGGCACCGGGGTGCACTGAGTTAATATGTTAGTCCAAATATGATCAAAAGTGTATGGAAGTTCATCAATATCATAGAAATATCACACAAAAGAGGCATGGAGCAAGCAGAAATTATAGATACGTTTTGGACGTATCAACATCCCCAAGCTTAATTCCTGCTCGTCCCTGAGTAGGTAAATGATAAAAGCATAATTTCTATGGTGACATGCTAACAACCATATAAGAACTTTTAAGTAAAGCAATCAAGGCATCTAATTCAATTCTAGTCATAACAGGCAAGAGTCTATATTTAGCATTGAAACAAGCAACATAAGAACATAAAGGTGCAAGAGCTCTCGCTGTCCGTGACTCAAATGTCTCCAAATGGTGTTGGCGTGCAAGAAAGGGGATAGGGATATACGAGAAAAAGTATTTTTGTGTTGAGAACTCAATCTACTAAAGTTTCACACTTGGTCTTCTTTGGAATCTTATCTTGACTCATGCCCAGACCACTAGCCAGGTACAAGTCAAAATGATCCACTCCTTTTCGACATTTTGAGCACTCATGCAATGGATGAGCGTAAGAAAGAAAGTTGACACTTAGGATGGCAAAGAGAGAATATGGTGGAGGAGGAAGACAAAAATGTGTGAAAGGCTGACATCAATGAGGACAATCATAGGCGAGAGAAAGCCAAATGATAGATATGATGTGAGGAGTAGGGATTGCCATGCAACGGATGCACATATGAGCTAAGGTAAGCTTTCCAATGGAACTAGTGGGGGTGCATCCAACTTGCTTGCTCAAGAAGACCTAGAGCTCATTTGAGGAGGCTCATCATTGGAATATACAAGCCAAGTTCTATAGTGTGAAGGTCCCCACATAGCTATATGCATGAATGATAATCTCCATGGAGTACAAGATATAAGAGGGAGTACGAGTGTGGATCTCTCAAAAGGAATAATAGTGTGCCCCCTTCTCTGTTTTTATTTCTTTTTCTCTATTTTCTTTTTCTTTTTTTTGGTGGCCTCAATGGCTCTTTCTATTTCTCTCATTTGTACTCTTTTGGGATCTTTTAATTTTGTCCTCTTTGGGATCTTTTAACTTGTCCACTTTTGGATCTTTTCCTCACTTTAGGGGCAACACTCTATATATTACAAAAAGTATAGAAGATCTTTCACACTTTACAAGGTACTCAAATCATAAAGAAGATGTAACTATCATGATGTATGCAAATGTATGCCTCTGCCAGTGTAGCTGGATATGCAATGATACTAGCGCGTCATGTAGCAATGATTAAGACAAGTCCGAACTAGCATGCGGCTCATCGATCAAGCAAGTAGCATGTATGACATGAAGATCAAGTCATGAGAAGATGGATGTTGCATGGCAATATATCTCGGAAAGGCTATGGAAATGCCTTGATAGGTAGGTATGGTGGTTGTTTTGAGGAAGGATATAAGGAGGTTTATGATGACAGAGCGTATCATGCCGAAAGTTTGGATGTACCGGAGAAGGTGGACGCCAACTCTCGGAGTGAGAAGAAAGGAATGCACGGCACAGGAGAGGCTAGAAAAATATGGGAAGGAGGAAGTGTCAACTTTCGAATACTCACATTAGTCCGAAGAACTCATGCACTTATTATCGGTAACTCTCAATCTAATAAGGAGGTTTCACAAAGAGACAAGTACCCCGAGGAGGAGTGTATGGGGGTTTGGTTATCCTTGCGCATCCTCGACTCATGGTACGTGAGTGTACTCTAATATTCGACCCCTCAGAAGAGTAGTGATCCATCTAGTAGCTAAAGTTCTCAACTAATTTTGCATGTTTTGAAAATAAACACGGCTTGCCCAAAATACGACATCTATCACTAATATGCTAAATCTCTTGACACCAAAATTCCAAAGATTACTCAAAACAATACCTCAAAACTATTGAAAGTTACTACTACAAAAGAATAGCAACCTCAATCACCTACTTCAAGTCAAGACACAAAACTCAGTGTAACAGGCAAACTCTCTAAACAAGATAAACATATAAACTCAAGAGAGTTCCAGCAACAAACTAAACAAAAGCTCTTTAAAAAAATAAGCATCAAAACTAAGAGCTAAACATGACAGTAGCTATGAAAAAGATAAAGAACACACACAGCAAAGATAAGCATGAAAAATCCTATGTTGTGTTCTAGATTTTGAATGTGGAGCGTGTTTCTCTCCCACACAAAGAAAGCTGGGTTCTAACTTGTTATGAACATCAAGCAAAGATAAAGAAAACTAAAAATAAAACATAAGAGCGAGAAGCTCCAAGCATAGCACATAACGCATGAAGTCATAAAAATATAGTGAGACGAGAGACGAACTGATAATTGTTGATGAAGAAGGGGAGGCACAGGGGCATCCCCAAGCTTAAACGCTTGAGTCTCCTTGAATATTTCTTGGGGATGCATGGGGGCGTCCCCAAGCTTGAGCGCTTGACACTCCTGAATCTTCTTTCATCATCTTCCCTCGCACACTTGAAAACTCCCTTCATACATAACTCATCATAACCTGATTTGCGAGGTTAGTACCCATAATAAAATAATTTTTTCTCTACTGGAAACAAGTATATTCTTGAAGAACTACTGTTTCTCAAGATTTCCAAAAAAAATTGCAAAGAAAAACCAAGCTTAAGGTTTGCAAAACGTAGAAAAGGCAAAACAGGAAAGAATCTATGAAAAACAGACCAGGAGGTAGTAAAGAATTTTTTAGGTATACTTCTGCAACTCAAATCGAAAAAACTCAGAACATACGAAACTTCCGTAATTGTATAGAGCACACTGTGTAAAAATTTCAGCTCAAAAAGATGAACTGGGATTTTTCTGTGATTTTTCTAGTCACGAGGACAGAATCTGTTTTCTGGACAGCATGTCACAACTTTCACTTCCCTTGTCATATGAGGCTATAAATGGCACAAAGCATGAAAAGTAAAGATGCAATGATGTTGCTACATTAGTAACAATCATCAAGACCACTAAAAACAGAAGAAAAACAAAAAGTAAATCCTAAATTCGTTGCGGGCTGCCTCCCGAAAGCGCTTCTTTAAATCCATTAGCTAGGCTTGAAGATTATAAAAGATGCTCTCATAAAAATAAGGATTTGAAGAAAAAGAGAGCATCAATAAGCAAATATGAAAAAAAATTAAGCCTAACCCACTTACTATGCATAGGAATCTTATAATAAAATAAATCAAAGAAGCACAAAGCGACAAGCATAGGAAGGTAAGAGAAGAACAACTTCAAAACTTTCAACATGAAGAGAGGTGTTTTTGTAACATGGAAGTTTCTACAACCAAACTTTCCTCTCTCAAAGTAATTTTTAGTAGCATCATGAACAACATAAAGAATATAACTATCAAATAAAGCATGTTGTTCATGACCTACAAGATCATGTGTATTTTTTTCAATACAGTCATTGGAATCATAAGATAAATGCAACCCATCACATTGAGCTTTGATAAGAGGAAAATTCTCCGGAGTTGGAGATTTCAAAAGGATAATAGGGCAATCAAGTGTGGGTGCAATGGCAACAATTTCATGCTTAACATAAGGAACTATAGAGAGTTCATTTTTGTCAGCATCATCCATAGTGGCATCTTGGCCATCAACAAAGCAAGTATCAAAATTATCAGAAAGGGATATTTCAAGTGAGTCCTCGGAATCATGGGATTCCTCATCAACGCAATCATTAGCCTCTTCTAGGGCAGCAAACATTTTATTTTTAAAATTCTCAATATAAGAATTGGAAGTATAATTCTCGAAGCAATAAGCAAGAACTGCAAAGTTTTCAGATTTATAAATAGTATCGTGATACTTTTCAATCAAAGAAGCGATCTCATAAGCACCTTTAAAAGCAACAAACTCTTCAATCTTTTCAGCATCAAAGTAATCATAAATACCTTTAGCATAAGAAGATAAGATCTTATTTTCATTAAACTCACATTGGAAAGGAAGGTGTTTATGATCTATATTAGAACAGCAAGTAAAATCATAAATGTGGCATAAACACTCAGCATAGCAATAAGAAGTTTGTATTTGGTCCCATAAGTTTTTCCCTTTCTCAGATAGGCGGTGCCGTGTATAATGAGCATGCTCATCCAATGATTTTCCCTCAACCAAGTCGGTTGGGTTTTTAGCGCAAGCACAAATTGATCGAAGACGATCCAAGTGAAATATGTCCATCCTACCATATTTCGGTGGTTCCACACCCATGGTGAGGATAGCATAACTAGGCAAAGCAAGACAAAGGCAAAAGGTAGCAAATAGTTTTTTGGTTTTTCATATAAGACACAAAAAGCAAAAACAAAAACTGAAAGGTAAACTATCAAGACTAAAAAGCAAAGATAAAAGATAATGTGCAACTCCCCTATCTTGAAGAGTGGAGTCCCCAGCAACGGCGCCAGAAATTGCTTTTGATGTTACGAGAGTTTACGTCTCGCCCCTCGTTGGTTTACCCAAAGTGGAAGGTTGAGATGTAGCGTAGCGGCAAATTTCCCTTAGCGAAGATGCTAAGGTTTAGGATCGACCAGTAGGACTCTGATGGTACGATTTCTCGCCCCCTTGTTGGTTACCCAAAGTGGAAGGTTGAGATGTAGACAGCAGCAAGTTTCCCTTAGCGAAGATGCTAAGGTTTAAGTGTCGAACCAATAGGACTCCAGCAACGATAAGTAGGTGGTTCGGCAAGTGATGCGCCGTTTGAAGATAATCACTTGCTTCTCCTGGACTTGCACACACAGCAAATAAATTTGCTTCCCAACGAGTACAGAGGAGTTGTCAATTCCTCCGGCCTTGTTGTTTACCGAGGATAAAACGCACGGGATAATAATGATAGTGATAGCAACGGAAAAGTAAATAAAGCAGTAAATTGATAGTGGGTGTAAACAGTATTGGAAATATGGACCGGGGTCCTATGATGTTCACTAGTGATGTCTCTCTCCCAAAAGACGATAAAATAGCCATGCGAGGTAAACAAATTACAGCTGGGAAATTGACAGGATTATGTGCGCAAACCAATGCTAACTATGCTATAAAGAAAGGAAGAGGCTCAAAAGCATGGGCGGTACGCCAAGACACCGAAATCCATCTGCATCTACCTACTAATTATCCACCTTGAGATATCTATCCATTACATCTCGCTGGTATTAAGTTGTGAATTCCACCCAAAGTGTAAACTCAAAGCAACAGACAACTGCATTAAAGAACTTTGCGTAAGGTAAACAATACTTGCACCCCACAAGTACAAGCATTGTTGTTTTCCCCCTTGTGGCAACAGCACATCCCCTAGACTCATGTTTTTGTCACTCAAGCTAGTCATTGGGGGGCATGAACCCACAATCATGCATAACGCTCCCTCTTGGAGTCACTACCTACTACTTGGCCAAAGCAATAAACAGCAATGGAGAACATGCAATAATTACTCTAGAACATAAATATAAAAGAGGAGAATCGAATATATTACTCAAACACAATTTGAACATAGTCTCATAATCCATCGGATCCCAGCAAACTCAGCATAGCAACAGCAGAAAGGTAACATATGTGCCTCGATCATGTAGGGTAGCTCACGAGGTCTAATCCATGAAGAACAAAGAGGGGAGGAGAACATCACATAGCTACTGATCATAGACCCATGGTCCAAGGTGGATTACTCACGGTTCATCCGGGAAGCATCCATGGTGGTGGAGAAGCTCCCGGAGGTGGTTCCTCCCTCCGGCCGGGTGCCGTGAAGAGGTCTTCTGGAGTTCCCGATCTTGGAAGCGAGGCGGCGGCGGAACAGAGGAGAGATCGCGAAAAAGGGTTCCCGTCACGGGGGTTTCACGTCACGAGGAATATATAGGCGAAGGGGGTCAGCCAGGGGGGGCACCAGGGGTCCAGGAGGCCCCCTGGCGCGGACCCACCCTAGGGCGCGCCGGGAGGGCGCCTGGGGCCCTGGTGGGTCCCCTCTAGCCCCCCCCCCCCTCGGTTATTCCCGAAGCTTCTGTATCGCTGATTTTTTATTGGATTTTTCCCAAATTTTTGGAGCACTTTTAATATGGGGGAAACCTGAA